>OX638392.1:26665326-29357826 GCA_951813805.1 Limnephilus auricula | reverse complement strand
TGAATGTAAATGAATGTAAATGAATGTAAATGAACGTAAATGAACGTAAATGAACGTAAATGAACGTAAATAAATGTAAATGAATGTAAATGAACGTAAATGAACGTAAATGAACGTAAATAAATGTAAATGAATGTAAATGAACGTAAATTAACGTAAATTAACGTAAATTAACGTAAATGAATGTAAATGAACGTAAATGAATGTAAATGAACGTAAATGAACGTAAATGAATGTAAATGAACGTAAATGAATGTAAATGAACGTAAATGAACGTAAATTAACGTAAATCAACGTAAATTAACGTAAATGAATGTAAATGAACGTAAATGAATGTAAATGAACGTAAATGAATGTAAATGAACGTAAATGAATGTATGAACGTAAATGAATGTAAATGAACGTAAATGAAATGAACGTAAATGAATGTAAATGAACGTAAATGAACGTAAATGAACGTAAATGAACGTAAATGAACGTAAATGAATGTAAATGAATGTAAATGAATGTAAATGAATGTCAATGAATGTAAATGAATGTAAAGGAATGTAAATGAATGTAAATGAATGTAAATGAATGTAAATGAATGTAAATGAACGTAAATGAATGTAGGAACGTAAATGAATGTAAATGAATGTAAATGAATGTAAATGAATGTAAATGAATGTAAATGAATGTAAATGAATGTAAATGAATGTAAATGAATGTAAATGAATGTAAATGAATGTAAATGAATGTAAATGAATGTAAATGAATGTAAATGAATGTAAATGAACGTAAATGAACGTAAATGAACGTAAATGAACGTAAATGAACGTAAATGAACGTAAATGAATGTAAATGAATGTAAATGAATGTAAATGAATGTAAATGAATGTAAATGAATGTAAATGAATGTAAATGAATGTAAATGAATGTAAATGAATGTAAATGAATGTAAATGAATGTAAATGAATGTAAATGAATGTAAATGAATGTAAATGAATGTAAATGAATGTAAATGAATGTAAATGAATGTAAATGAATGTAAATGAATGTAAATGAATGTAAATGAATGTAAATGAATGTAAATGAATGTAAATGAATGTAAATGAATGTAAATGAACGTAAATGAATGTAAATGAATGTAAATGAATGTAAATGAATGTAAATGAATGTAAATGAATGTAAATGAATGTAAATGAATGTAAATGAATGTAAATGAACGTAAATGAACGTAAATTAACGTAAATCAACGTAAATTAACGTAAATGAATGTAAATGAACGTAAATGAATGTAAATGAACGTAAATGAATGTAAATGAACGTAAATGAATGTATGAACGTAAATGAATGTAAATGAACGTAAATGAAATGAACGTAAATGAATGTAAATGAACGTAAATGAATGTAAATGAATGTAAATGAATGTAAATGAATGTAAATGAATGTAAATGAATGTAAATGAATGTAAATGAATGTAAATGAATGTAAATGAATGTAAATGAATGTAAATGAATGTAAATGAATGTAAATGAATGTAAATGAATGTAAATGAATGTAAATGAATGTAAATGAATGTAAATGAATGTAAATGAATGTAAATGAATGTAAATGAATGTAAATGAATGTAAATGAATGTAAATGAATGTAAATGAATGTAAATGAATGTAAATGAATGTAAATGAATGTAAATGAATGTAAATGAATGTAAATGAATGTAAATGAATGTAAATGAATGTATATGAATGTAAATGAATGTAAATTAATGTAAATGAATGTAAATGAATGTAAATGAATGTAAATGAATGTAAATGAATGTAAATGAATGTAAATGAATGTAAATGAATGTAAATGAACGTAAATGAACGTAAATAAATGTAAATGAACGTAAATGAATGTAAATGAACGTAAATTAATGTAATGAACGTAAATGAATGTAAATGAACGTAATAGACGTAAATGAACGTAAATGAACGTAAATTAACGTAAATTAACGTAAATGAATGTAAATGAACGTAAATGAATGTAAATGAACGTAAATGAATGTAAATGAACGTAAATGAATGTAGGAACGTAAATGAATGTAAATGAACGTAAATGAAATGAACGTAAATGAATGTAAATGAATGTAAATGAACGTTAATTAATGTTAATGAATGTAAACGAACGTAAATGATTGTAAATGAACGTAAATGAATGTAAATGAATGTAAATGAATGTAAATGAATGTAAATGAATGTAAATGAATGTAAATGAATGTAAATGAATGTAAATGAATGTAAATGAATGTAAATGAATGTAAATGAATGTAAATTAATGTAAATGAATGTAAATGAACGTAAATGTATGTAAATGATCGTAAATGAATGTAAATGCACGTAAATGATGTTATGGACGCCTCTGGACGCATTTATGAATTAAATATTTTATATGTTTAGTGAATGAAAAACTTTAGTCGAGGCAAGTCAGAAGTTGTAATAATTAGGTATGATGTAAATGAATTTAAGTGGATGTAAATGAATGTAAACGAATATAAACGAATGTAAACGAATGTAAACGAATGTAAACGAATGTAAACAATTGTTAACGAATGTAAACGAATGTAAACGAATGTAAACGAATGTAAACGAATGTAAACGAATGTAAACGAATGTAAACGAATGTAAACGAATGTAAACGAATGTAAACGAATGTAAACGAATGTAAACGAATGTAAACGAATGTAAACGAATGTAAACGAATGTAAACGAATGTAAACGAATGTAAACGAATGTAAACGAATGTAAACGAATGTAAACGAATGTAAACGAATGTAAACGAATGTAAACGAATGTAAACGAATGTAAACGAATGTAAACGAATGTAAACGAATGTAAACGAATGTAAACGAATGTAAACGAATGTAAACGAATGTAAACGAATGTAAACGAATGTAAACGAATGTAAACGAATGTAAACGAATGTAAACGAATGTAAACGAATGTAAACGAATGTAAACGAATGTAAACGAATGTAAACGAATGTAAACGAATGTAAACGAATGTAAACGAATGTAAACTAATGTAAACGAATGTAAATTAATGTAAATGAAATAAGTAATTCTTGCCGTGGTGATCAGATAATTTTTAAAAAAATGTGTAGAATTATCGGTAGATACCAACCTACAACGCACAAGTACACCTTAAACAATATTAAAGTCGTCGGAATGTCATGAATTTGTGTGTTAGACGTAGTAAGTAGTATTCCGTTTGCTGTATTGCGTACAGCCAGGTGAACTATACACGATGTATATGTGTTCGAAAATATTGGTCGCCAAACCACAAATTTATTCATTCGATAAACATTATTAGTAAAAAGAAAGCTGTATAATACATCAAATATTTGTTTATAAAAAAACTGTATCATAAAACGCTGATATTTTGTCGCATTAAATTAATTTTAACGGCCATTGACCAGCGGTTGAGAATAAAAGTTTAAAAATGCGTGCAACTGTATAGGAAGGTTCCGATGGGAAAGATCGATTATTCCCCGTAAAAAATTTAAAAAATTTAATATCGATTTAAATCACATCGGGTTGCGTAGCGATATAAATTACAATGATATTCCTAGAGAATCACAGTATTCTTCTGAGGTATTATATATTTTATGTTGCTTAATTTCATTATTTACTTATTTATTCACGGAAAAAAAATATTGTACCCTTAAAGAAATATAACTTTTTCTACAGCTTATTAAAAACACACACATCAAATTAGTATTTCATAAAATTATGGCTAAGCACTTATGTGTTTAAATGTTATTTTAATTAATAGATAATTCATACATTATTAATTATATTACACCCTACTCCCGGTTGCGTATTTCCAAAACCTATACCGGTTCAGACACGGCGGTGTCTGAAATGGGATAGGGTTTGTTGTGCGAAATCGCCTTACAAAACCTATACCGGTTCAGACAAGGCATTCGTTGCTCTATCTACGCTTCGTGTTTCTGTGACGGCGACGAATGTAATTATAGCGTAGCTTTTGTCGGTGCATTTGCTTTGTCACGTATTTATTTTTTATATTATTTTGTATTATTATATTAATTTATGTTCAATACATAGCGTGCATTATATTCCCAAGAGTTAAGAGGCTAGACTTTGAACGACACGCGGAACACCCGCGTTTGTCATTCTGTCCCGCTCACAATAAGCTCACGCACACTTACAATACATGCGAATGCGAAATGTGCGAATGAGACAACGCTCAAATTTACCTACAGAAATCGCTCGAAAAGGGGTTTAAGGAGAATACACTTTTCTACACCAAAACCTATACCGGTTCAGACACGGCGGTGTCTGAAATGGGATAGGGTTTGTTGTGCGAAATCGCCTTACAAAACCTATACCGGTTCAGACAAGGCATTCGTTGCTCTATCTACGCTTCGTGTTTCTGTGACGGCGACGAATGTAATTATAGCGTAGCTTTTGTCGGTGCATTTGCTTTGTCACGTATTTATTTTTTATATTATTTTGTATTATTATATTAATTTATGTTCAATACATAGCGTGCATTATATTCCCAAGAGTTAAGAGGCTAGACTTTGAACGACACGCGGAACACCCGCGTTTGTCATTCTGTCCCGCTCACAATAAGCTCACGCACACTTACAATACATGCGAATGCGAAATGTGCGAATGAGACAACGCTCAAATTTACCTACAGAAATCGCTCGAAAAGGGGTTTAAGGAGAATACACTTTTCTACACCAAAACCTTCACGAAATTGAAATTTAAAAAAAAAAATATTTTTTAGAAAGAAGAAGCTACGTCGGTAGCTTTTTATAATTTTATAATTCTTTATGAGAGTTGAGTTAGCAGCACTTTTTCCTTAAATAATATTTTTTGATAAATCGTACATGTTTGACAGTGAATGTTTACGTTAATACGAAACGCATCGAAAATTCGAAAACATACCGACATAGTTTTCACCCTCTAGAAGGCAGTATAAAAAAAATATATTCATTTTGTGCAATTTTCGATGTAGAAAAGTGTTTTTTCCCGGGCGTCCTTTTTGTATGGGCCGAAAAGCGAAGTCTATCGTCTTAATACAGTAACAGCAGATTTTGATTCCTAGTTAAATCGCGTACACTAGTCCATATTATACAATTATGATTTCAATCGTGGTACCGAACTCTAATACCATCAGGCCGTTTCTCCGCAGAGGTAATCAGAGAGGATAGACTGCCAAACAACCTGCCACACTGCTTGCTTCAATCACACTCGCACATCTTATCGTAGACTAGTCTATAGTATAAACTTATGATTTCAGTAGTGGTATCGAACTCTAATACCATGAGGCCTCTTCTTTAGGGAGGTAGACAGAGACAATGTACAGCGAAACATCTCTCACTTTGCTGTCCTCAATCAATTCGTACTTACAAGTCTATACCTAATATAATAATATTTTATATAAAGTCCATACCTAATATAAAAATATAATAATATTTTATATAAAGTCCATACCTAATATAAAAATATAATAAAATTTTATACATTTTTTTAATGTTTATTCAATAATATTTTTATTTAATTTATAAAAACAGTTTATTTTTAAACAAGTTCTGTTATGTAATTATTATTACTCACGACAGCTGTTTCGCCTTCAGAAGGAGAAACAGCTGTCACGCGAAATAATAATTAAATAGCAGAACTTGTTTAAAAATAAACTGCTTTTATAAATTAAATAATAATATTATTGCGTATATATATAAAAATTAAAATTAAAATGGATTTCTACATATTAAACTTAAATAATAAAAAAGCATAATTTACTTTCTAATTAAAGTGTGTTAGGCTATGGCATCCCCAAGTAAGGTTGGGAGGGGAAAGAGATCGAGAAGAGGAAGGTGAGAAAGTACGCTATTCAGATATGGTTACCGAACACAGCTAAAGCTATCTCAAGCAACGTTTTAATCCTGAATGCTGGTATTACACCAGGGCCATACTGAGAGTATCTTCTACTCTGGAACGTGGCGCAAATATATAGTATATTATTTTTAATCGTAAATTGTGAAATAACGCAAATTAATCAAATAAAATTTATTACTTAAAATAAAAATAACTAAAAAAAAAATTGTTATAGCGGATGATGATTTGAGAAAAGGATTTAGTGATTTGGAAACTTATTACTAGAATGCATTTGCCTGGACTTAACAGTCATCAAGTTTCTTATTATTTTATTATATTAGGTATAGACTTGTATGTGCGAATTGATTGAGGACAGTAATGTGAGAGATGTTTCGCTGTATATTCTCTCTGTTTACCTCCCTAGAGAAGAGGCCTCATGTTATTAGAGTTCGATACCACGACTGAAATAATAAGTATATTAAGGCCCAAAGGCATATTAGTTTTATTGCTCCAAAAATGCATAATTCATTACGTGCAACATTTAAAGCCCCCACGTGTCAAAATCTTAAATCTTATAAAAAATATATCAAAACTTGGCTAAAAAACACTGAAACAGATATCTTTTTCTTATAAGATTTAACAAAGCCATTAATTATGTTTATCATCAGACAACTTTTAAAGTAGAAATATTATATTGCTTGCTATGTTTTTTTTATTTTTTTTTTATTACGCCTTTATTATTAATTCTTCATTAAATTTTACAAATGCAATAATAACAACAAAGGCTGTTATTTTGCTCTATGTTTTAAGGCACTTTTACTCTTTTACTTTTACTCTTTTTATACCTAAAAATAAACTAAATTCTTAAATCTCCTATTAACCATAAAATTATAATAAATTCAATATTATACCCATGCTCAGGCATTAGCCTTTGTGGGATTTTTTTGTGCATACAATATTATATTTAAGTATGTTATATACCTTTTATTATTTTATGTACCATTGTATCAAAAAAATTTCAATAAAAAAAAAATATATATATAATATAGACTAGTTTACGATAAGATGTGTGAGTGTGATTGAAGCAAGCATTGTGACAGGTTGTTTGGCAGTCTATCCTCTCTGATTACCTCTGCGGAGAAACGGCCTGATGGTATTAGAGTTCGGTACCACGATTGAAATCATAATTGTATAATATGGACTAGTGTACGATAAGATGTGTGAGTGTGATTTCAACCACGAGTGCGACAGAGTTGTTTGGCAGTCTATCGTCTCTGACTACCTCTGCGTAGAAGCGGTCCCATGGTATTAGAGTTCGATACCACTACTGAAATCATAAGTATATACTATAGACTAGTCTACGATAAGATGTGTGAGTGTGATTGAAGCAACCAGTGCGACAGAGTTGTTTGGCAATCTATCCTCTTTGACTACGTCTGCGGAGAAGCGGTCTCATGGTATTAGAGTTCGATACCACTACTGAAATCATAAGTATATACTTTAGACTAGTCTACGATAAGATGTGCGAGTGTGATTGAAGCAAGCAGTGTGACAGGTTGTTTGGCAGTCAATCCTCTCTGACAACCTCTGCGGAGAAACGGCCTGATGGTATTAGAGTTCGGTACTACGACTGAAATCATAATTGTATAATATGGACTAGTGTACGCGATTTAATTAGGAATCAAAATCTGCTGTTACTGTATTGACTGTTGGGAATATAATGCACGCTATGTATTGAACATAAATTAATATAATAATACAAATTAATATAAAAAATAAATACGTGACAAAGCAAATGCACCGACAAAAGCTACGCTATAATTACGTTCGTCGCCGTCACAGAAACACGAAGCGTAGATAGAGCAACGAATGCCTTGTCTGAACCGGTATAGGTTTTGTAAGGCGATTTCGCACAACAAACCCTATCCCATTTCAGACACCGCAGTGTCTGAACCGGTATAGGTTTTGGAAATACGCCTCCCGGTTAAGTCGTGTGACCGGTGGTAATGATGACAAATACCTGGTTAGCAGATCTTGTCACTAAATATGACTTAAGCCATTTCTGGCAAACAAGACCGACTCGAGAGTATCTACTACACCTGGACGTAAATAATAATGTAACTGATATGTAATAATTAGTTAAATTATTTATGTGGGAAATAAGTAACATGAAATACCTAATTAAAATTAACAAAGATAAATGTATTATTTTTTATGGTGGGAGCTTTTGTGTGACAGACCTAAATATATGCATCATTGGCGTGCAAGAAGTAAAATATAACTCATTTGTTTAAATATCTAAGATATTATATCAAAATATTCGATTTTCGAAACAAGCGGAACCGATTTCGCGGGATTGGAAATTTGCAACAACGGTTATTACCGCTGCAAGCAATTCGCTAAAAAGAATTAGTAATTCGGAAGCAGATTTTATTTTCGAATTCTTTCTTATTAGTGATGGTAGAATGAGAGTTGTCTGAAAACTGTCGGATTCATAATATATTGACCGGTCATTGAAAGGGTGATTCCTACGTCACTTCCCCGCTCTTCGCCACATGGTTTATTCCCCTCACCTTATCTTCCTGTCTATTGTTTCTCATGTTTATGTCAATAGTTATTTTTTGCAAGCTTAAAACTCCGTGTGATACCATTTTATTTCTTTGAGCAAAATGTAATTTAATTTTTCTCTCATTGATATTATATAAAGTGAGAGAGTTTCTATCGGCAAAACAGACACGTAGTGGTTGGTCAAAGAAATTACGATTCACATGCCTTTTCCGGATTCTGTAAAAACAGGATTTCGATACACCCAAATTTGATTATTTAATAACAAGGCTTCGCGCGTCGTCAGCTTTACAAATTTTGCTTGAAAGATAAACAGCAGCCGTAAGCAAAGTAAAATGATAAAATATTTTTTCAGATTTACGTAAACCACCCAAATAATTTCGTTTAGCTACAGGTAAATCATTTTGAAGAGACCACTTTTGAGTTTATTTGTGTAGCTTTTTTGTAAAATAAAACTGAGAACTTTTCACTATATATTTATTCATATTTTTAACATATTTAACATTTTTCAGCCAGAAATCGTAGTTCATTGATGAAATACATACACGACAACTTAGCCGCTTAATTTTATCCTTCACTGGCACATATTTATATAATTTTTTTTTTCTTTTATCGAAGGAAGCAAATACTTTGTGGTGTGAATTATATATTAAATGAAAAAAAACACACTTTGTAAAACACCACTCTAATTATGAATTAACATTTAACAGCCAACCAGCTTTTTTTCGCTTAGCTCAAGCTTCGCCAGGGCTTATTATATACTTAAAAATAGTTATATAATAGGCCTTTAGTTGATATAAATACTTTAGTTAATATAATAAACGAAACCTGATTGGCTGTTAAATATTAATTAATAATTAGAGTGGTGTTTTACAAAGTGCTCATTTTTTTCCTATTTGCTAACTTTGTAGTACTAATTTTGATTTTATACATTTTTAAATTATATATTTACTTTTATATATTCTTTAATACATATTTTACAAACTTTTTTTTAATAGTTGATGTATTAAAATCGTTTAAATTATTTTAATGTACTGTATATAAAATCGACTACCATGACACGGACATGTGCCTAGCATAGTGGTCAAAAAATTCTCAACTAATATTTATTTATTTTTTCAGCAAGAGTTGTGACTTAAAATAAAACTTAAAATAATCAATGATCCATAAATTATTGTTTTGTTCCAGTACGAGTTGCGGCTCGCAGTGTTTGCCCACCGGCGCGTCAACTACACCACGGTGGTGATCCACGTGAAGGACGTGAACGACAACCCTCCGGTGTTCGAGCGGCCCACCTACCGCACGCAGATCACGGAGGAGGACGACCGGAACCTGCCCAAGAAAATCCTTCAGGTCAATCGTCGAACGGTCTTTGCACGTCAGTTTTACTTTTATTTGTAGCTCTCCCGATTTTGGTTTTCTTCATCCATCGTTTTAATTTTTCATTTTAGGTGTAATCAAAGACAATAGAAATGAAAGTAGATATGGAATTTAAAATTTTTGTGAACACCGAATAAATTTTTTGACTATAGTCTTAACTGCTCTCAGCCGTCTGTAACCAATGTGACTATGACATTCCCAATCGTGGTTTGTTGAGGAATAGTAGAGAGGGGAAAGAGATGGAGAAGAGGAATGTGAGGAAGAACCTTGCTAATCAGAAGTCATAAAACAAAATTAAAGCCATTTCAAGTGACGTTTTTATACTGAATGGTGATCTTTCACCAGGGCAGTATGCCTATATACACAGTATAATTATTCTGAAACTGGCATCAAATACAAGTAAATGTATTAGTTACAATTACTTAATATTTTTGAAATGACACAAATTTATTAATTAATGGCATAGCTGGCAAACGTGTCTAATATTGCCTAACTATGATCAATCTGCACAGACTACAAGTACAGACTATAAACGCGGCGGAGACAATAAAATTTAAACGTTTGGTATGCAGGTAGATACTTTTATACGGTTTCATGGTTCTTGACACATCTTTCTTGTTTCTATTGTCTGTGGGTGTAAATCAATGTTAAATTCATTTATTATATTGGGAAGTATACACATAAATACAATGAGGTCTATTCAGATTGGAATTGTGTTAGAGCTTGTATATGATACTTATACAAGCCTATCATATTGTCTTCAATAAAAATTGCACTTAAAAGTTGAACTAACTTTGAAAATCCACTTAATATTAATATTTAAAATAAAATATTGAACCTTTATACCGCGAAACATTAAGATGTGATTATTGATTTAATCATGAACGTCTAAAATTCTTTATATAATTTTTAATCATTTATATCATTAAAATGTTAATACTAATCTCATTATGATCATTTGTTTTTATGTTCGGCAAAAAGTTTGTTCAAACGTACCCCGTTCCAAATATTTTTGAACATAAGCTGAAACGAGCTTGCAAACACTACTTCAAAAAATTGCATTAAAAAAAACATTATTTATTTATTTTAGAATGTCTTGAAAAATCACTTCATTGTATAAAGTACATTACTTTCAAGCACATTTTTAATATATTCCATAGATACTACTTAACATCTACTTTATTAGATTTTTTCTCATTTTGGTAAAATTTTGGTTCCATTGATCAAAAGGGAGTCTTTTTATACCACCTGTATCTTCTGTTGGTTACCTACTTACCTACTAGTGCTAAAATAATTATAAAAGCTAAAGGCACATTTACTTACAAAACAAATTATATATGGTTATTATATTAATGATGTCGAATATGATATAAAATAAATCGTTAAAAACATATTATATCTAGCCATTTAGTAAAACAGACATGTAAGAAACGTGTTCTTAGAATCAGCTTCTATTTTGAAAACTATCCCCCTTACTAAGAAAAATGTTCGAAATTTTACACAACTAACTTACATCCATTTATTGTTAGTTAAGTAAAATTTAAAACATATTTATTAGTAAAAATTATTATTTTAGCATCATCAAAGTAAGTTGGTGGGTAACTAATTATGTTTTTTGTAAAATTGTTATTTTTGTTTAGTTTTCTTTCATCATCGATGTTTTCCATTTAACCGAGTTAACAAGGGTAGGTATTCTGAAATCCTAAGTAGAATATATTTATAACTCTGCATGTACACAATACATTAGATTTCATATAAAATCATTAGCGAAATCGATTGTTTTTAAGATATTATATTATTATAATTTTTTACGTTGTTCTCTGTGTTTACTTTAAGAAAATCCTTCAAAAATATAGCAAATTTTTCCTTGAAATTTTAGAAAGAAATAGGTTTTGTTTTATCTTGTTTTGAGACCCTTCAACTTTAAACTCTTAGCAAAGCAAATTCAGTGTAATTAAGGCTCATCACGTTTAGTCGGATTCGTTCTCAGGGGTATGTCCAGCATGGATAATTTTCTCATAAGATATTTTAATAAAGGACGAAGGAAGGTATCGTAATATGTACGTAGGAATATAATAACGAGGCACCGAAGAAAAGTAACTGTCCGATGTTCGGCCTAAGGATTAAATAATTTATTATTTTACAGGGTGCAAATACTATTATAGGGTTGGTACCTTGATGACTTCTAGAAGTAATTTTTAATGAAAAATATTTTTTTAAACAATTCACCTCATTAACAAGTGTAAAGATCGTGAGTAATTCAACCGCGCACTTTTTAGAAAAAAAATTGAATACCGCTCGAGATAAACTGCTGCCAACCGTCTGAAGCTAGTGAGACTATGGCATCCCCAATAATTTCGATTTTATGTGAGGCTGAATTTAGAAGGAGGAAGGAAGGTGGGGAAGTTTAAAATTTGGACACTAAACACTACTGAAGCCATTTTCACATCTGAATGGTGGTCTTACACCAGGACGATATTGAGAGTATCTTCCACATAAGAGGAAATCAACAAAATTGTTTGCAAATTGTCACGGGTTTAGGTAGTAGACATCCTAGAGTAGGTAGGTAGGTATTGAGTGACTTATTTTAAAGTTTGAGTTTTTAAAAAGCCTTCAGTTGTCGTAGGTTTATATAATGGAAACAATTTATTTTCTTTACGCTAGTTATAACGAAAGAAAGGTTTTAAAAAAGCATAAAAACTATTAAACCAGTCCTAAGATGCAAGCAGCCGGTTTTAATCCGTAAATTCATACTTTAAAAGAATTCAAAAATGATTATAAGCAATAATTATCAGCCTGAAACACTCTCATCAACATCGAAAAAATCTCCCGAGAGAATGCCACCGATGGGATTAGATTTTTTCTTGTTAGAGGTTTCGGGTAGAGGAGATTAGATTAAGATCATTTAATACTTGTCTCCATTAATACATAAACCCATGACCTTCACGCTAAGTGCCGACACGTTTCATGAAATTAATATCTAGCTAACAGCAGTGAGAGATAATATAATATTTTAATGATTTTAGAGCTCAGAAATTAGAAACAGTATTGAATATAACTGTATTCTATGCTTCTCTTGTCAAATAAGATTTAATACGTTTGAATATTTCAATCGAGATTATAGCGTTATAATCAATTTAAGTGGAACTTACCTAAAGTAATTAATATTAATTTAATTGGAATCACTTTGACAGAATATTTTATTGTCTGATTTTATTTTTAGTAATCCCTATATCAATATTAAGACTAAGATCATTTATGATAAAAAAATTGAATTTGATAACCAATAAAATTTTCATTTTATTAATATAATAGATACTATCGCCATTGAAATGTCTCTCTGTTCTCTAACCCTTTGACGGAACTATCAAGATTTCGCATAGCAAGTATGTACTTTACTTTATAGAACCCTTCGTAGGTCAAAACCTGGGTATCCTTGTCTTCTTTCCAGCCAATTCCAACTCTAGACATATATGTATGTGTGTTTCCGCCGTCTGCTTCTTATACAATCCTAAACCTTTTACCCAGTGTGAATCCATTTTTAAAAGAGTTATTCTTTCGAGTCCTTCGCAAAATGTAGATATTAATATTCATCTTTTGGCCATTTAATACCTTTCCATAATATTATCACAGTTTTTGTAACTTATTTAAATATATCTGTCCTATAAACTTAATAGTAACTCATGAGAACCGTTTCAAAAAACGTGAACACATATTCTCCCACTAATCACGGATCGGTTCCCCTGAATTTTTTTTATAACACTGTTGTCTTCTGAACATCGCTAGAACCTTTGATGAATCTGATTGTTTTTACGTAGTAAAAATAATCAGATTTATTTATCAAAACTAATTGATTTAACCCCCTGGTCATCCAACCCATTAGGTATATTTATATTAAATTGAAATAAATACATATTTAAAATTTACTCAGCAGTCTTCCGGGAAGCTAAGGAAAAAAAAATCTCAACTCCTGGAAAACTTAGACTCTAAACAACGCCCACAAAGAACAAATATCACAAAAATGTTTCTGTTTGCAAAACAAAGGCCTTTAAAAATATTTTATAAAATCATATATTTTTCTGTTGAAATATTCACCAACATTTTTACATCCCTTCAACTGGAATATTTAATGAATTTCTAGAATTTCCGAGAACATTGTATATTGAACGTGATATTATCACGTAGTACATTCTAAATCCAGGGTAAATTCGATCTCAATACGCTTTTAATAAATTATTTTATGAACATTGTAGCAAATGTTAATAATGTTGTATTGTACATAAATATTTGATATTCTGAAATATTTAACAGATTTATGGAATTTCCAAGTACATTGTGTTTATTTATTTATTAATATTTATGTACAACACACACATATTATTATACTTTGGACATTTCCAATGCACAACTTAGTATAAAACTAGGGATGTTACGAATGTGATATTTTTCACATTCGCGAATGCGAATGTTCAGAGTGCAAATGTGCGAATGCGAATGCGAATGTTAAGGAATCATTTAAAAAAAACTTAAGTCAACATTAATCATCGTCTTAATAAAAAAATAAAAACAATAAATCAATTCTTATACACTAAGTATAATAATTGAAGTTAAAAACTCATAAACTATTTGTTTATTTACGTAGGTAACGACTGATTAGTTACATACAATGCAACATTTACAACCGAGTGAGGCGACTGACAAGTGACATGACAAATGACAACTAAAACGATAAACCAATCAAGGAATCACAAACAATGTAGCGAGAGAGTAATGCTTTCTTTTGTTCGAAAGCGCGCTCATGAGGTGGCGCGAAAAACAAAAGACACGTGGACAGGTACGTTCCCACCTTCCTCTTCCCCATCTCCTTCTCCTTCCCCACTTACCTTCAGCCTCACAACATACTCCGATTGGGGATGCCATAGTCTCACTGGCTCCAGAAGGGAGCAGTTTAGACTCTTGTGAGGTTTCTCCATAAAAAAAAGTGGGCGAGTCACGACATGATCTGCACACATTCGCATTCGCTAAACATTCGCTTCAATTGTTGCGAATGCGAATGTCGATGCGAATGTTTAAAATGATGCGAATTATTCCATACGCGAATGCGAATGCGAATGTTCGTAACATCCCTATATAAAAGATATTATATTGTATGAACTATCTACGTGATATTAATTATGGTGTACTATATTCACAACTAACCTGCCAACATCAACTAATCATGTATAAATATTTTGATTTTAGAATCATAATAATTTCCTTGTATGCACGAAAATGTATATGAGGACCTGTCACACAGAGTTATGTGTAAGTAGGTAGGTATTGTGGTAAATAATTCATGTTCGGATTTCCACCGCACATCAACCCAGGCTAATTTCAACATAGAAATGCGATCGGTTCGCCGCGAACTAAGATAATGTTTACGTCATAAACTATTATTTACCCGTGACATTATGATGTACGACTCCATTTATTCATAATTCAAAATCATGTTTGAGCAAAGGCGCATTAGGTTTTCAAATTAATGATAACCGCAACAGAAAATCAAAACAAGGTGTATGTATTTAGAAAAAAAGGCAATTATCGGATTGATAAACGGGTTCATTGCTTAAGAAAACATAAATTATCATCGAAAAAGAATAAATCAATAATTATCTAAACGAAAATATAAAAAAGAACAAGTCACAGAAAAGTAAAAATAATATAACGGTTGCAAACAAAATAGTTGCAATAACAACATTAACTGCTTATTTATATGTTGTCTTATAGTCTGCAGTGTATTTATTCTACGTATGAAGAAATCAGATTGTTTTAGATTGAATAGAAGTCAAATATTAAAAGCAGCATCAATAGTATTGGAGATTCATCGTATGTAGTTGATAAAAAAAATCATTAGATCATTAGCTTGTTACGCATCATGGTTCTTACGTTTTGATTGACAATATTGACAAAAATGTTAAAAAAGTGAGCGAGAGATGTGAAAATCCGATTAGAAAATCAGAAATACTGTGAAAACACCACCCAATCAAGCTTTCAAAATATCGCTTTTATAATTTTAGTAGCCTTAAATATGGCACTCCCTATCAATAGTTCCATTGACTACATTGCTGTAAAAACCTCGGTTAAATAAATATTGTCATAAATGTCGATTTTATGTGCATACTAGAGTTAAAAATTAACACCTCAAAAATTAAAACATCAATTCACATTCAATAACACTACACCTACCATGACGTAAAAATGATATAAATATTTTATAAAAAAATTCAATCGACTGTTGTCTCGAAAACCAGTAACGCTATAAAACTTTAACGAAAATTCGCAAAATTTGCGCTGTGCACTTCGTGGAATACGACACAATTTAAAAAAAAAAAGTACAATACAATTCATTGATAACCTCCATTCATAGTTTTCCTCCAAAATACGTGTTTATTAATTGCTTTTGCTATTGAGTTTATTATATATCAAATAAAATGCATTATATTTTTTGTGAAATACAACACACATTTAATACACATCTTTACCATACGGAGAAAAGTTTTATTCTAAAATACGATCATTTTATTCGTAAAAACGGTTATATACGAACGAACGTAATTTCGTATGTATACCAACAAATTATTCTTACATTTTCCCGCCAATAAACGTTGAAACCCTGTTAATTTGTTCGTAAGAACTTCAGTCCCGTTTTAAACCGTGTTTACGAATAAAATGATCGTATTTTAGAATAACATTTTCTCCGTGCAAGCGCCAGTTAATTACATAAAATATTCCTAAGGTTTATCTGATCAACTAAGCACTTTTTTATTATCTCTGTAAAACATAATTAAGCCCGATAATAAAATTACCATAAAACCATTTTTCCTTGTTGAGAGAGCTCATACAATGCAATTTAATGTGTCTGATGATTCACGTTATTATTATAGGCGGCACATTTAATATCTATGAAGCGTAGATATATACAGAATGTTAAGAGACGTAGTTGACTTACTTTAACTTTTCTAATTTTGTTTTCTTCCAAAACCAAACACACAAAAAAAATCCACATTACATCACTAGTCACTCAACCGAATAACCACTCAACCCATCACCATACCCTACCTTTCCAATATCTACTGATTTTATAAAAATATATTGAAAAAAAAAACGAGTGTGCTTTAGACCACACGACTGAAGTAAAACCGAGTAGAGAGAAAGAAAATGTGCGCATGCACTGCTCTCTCTTGCTTCTACAGTATTTATAAAATTGTTCAAGAACGAAACGAAATAACGAATAATCTTCATGTACTGGCGGCTATGAGAGGCAGATATAAAGAAAATGTGCGCGCGCACTGCTCTCTCTTGCTCCTACAGTGTGATACAGCTTACTCCCCAAGTCAAGCGTGCGTAAAGAAGTTTTACTTCAAAAGTCGCCGAAGGCCAAAATTTCCATAACACGTTTTACTCCAAATAATGTCAGGAATCACTGATTAAATAAAGTAACAATAGTACGTCCTTAAAATCCTGTATATATGCTATCAATTTGAAAAGGTTTTTAATTAAATGTTTTTAAAAAGTATTTATCGTGCTAACTGTGATGTTTTCATCATAATTCATATAAATAGTCAGCAACATAGCCGAAAGTTTGATCAAATATTAGATTTTATTATAAAATAGGGCATCTCGTGAAAAATCACGGAACGGTATGAATGTTTGACAAAAATAAGATCCAACTTTAAAAAGGACAATTAAAATAATTTTCCATTAAAAATATTATATTATAGGTAGGTACCATTATAGATATAATATTTTTAATGATTATCTTACTTCTTCACACAATCAGTTCCTATTTTTAAAATTACACAAAACAAATCTAAGTTCATTGCATCAGAGTTACGTAAGAAGCACAGACAACCGAAATTTGTATTTTTGATAATCAATGAATGAGCATAATTTTTTGTTTATCTTTTGCCCTGCATTATTTCCAATTGCCTTTTTTAATTTCTAAAATATGGTTGATTAGATTGTATTTTTCGTATTTTGAAAAATCAAAAAAAAAAGATCTTACTAGTATTATAAACGAGAAGGTTGGTATGGATGTATGTGTGTTTGTTACTCTTTCACGCAAAATTTACTGAATGGATTTTAATGAAACTTTACAATAATATAGCTGATACATCAGAATAACATATAGGCTATAATTTATAAAGCTAGCTATTAATTTTCAATATATTATATATTAATGTTAGAAAATGTCAAAATTTGAGAGTGATATTTTGCAAAACAATGATTGTTAAATCAAAATTCTATTTCAGAAAATATTTTAATTAGTGAATTTATTTGAAGTACTCGCCTAATACTTTGAATCGAATCAAGAATTATAGATATTTTAAATAAATAGGTTAAGAATTTTGATATAGACGTAGATGGGACCTAGGAAAAGAAAATCGATTACTCGAAGTACTTCCTACGCAGACGAAGTCGCGGGCAGAAGCTAGTACACATATATTTACAAGAAAAAATAATTATAATGTTTCACAGTAAGTTGAAAGAAACCAGTACTTCTAATTCTCCTATAAAGCTTCCAGACGAATCATCGGCAGTAATAAACCAGAATTGTTTTACTACCCTTTGATTACGATTCCGATACGTCCATCGGATCTAGATCCTTCCTTATACCATTATTGTGTTCCGAGAAGTAATTTCCAGTACTAAAACAGGTAACGGCGATCGACGGTGATAAAGACCGGCCGCACAGCGTGGTCTACTTCCCCACGGGACAGGGGATCGACACGGATAACCCAGCAAACAGCAAGTTCGAAGTCAACAGAACCACCGGAGAAATATTCGTCTTGAAGGTACCTAAATTTCTATTTCCACACTTACGTTATACAACAACCATATTAAACAGTAACTTTGTCATATTGTGATAGCTATTTAACGTAGTATTAGTTACTTTGTCTTTCATACGTTGTACAATATACTTTTAAACCTCACGATGATGCTTTGTATTTTAGTTGGTACTTTGGTATTTAGCTGCAGGGTGTGGGAAGACGTTGAATATCTTTTGGTATTTACGAGCAATATGTGAATTATGTATGTAGGTACATTTCTCGTCTTATCCAGCTCTGGAATAATTTCTTAGAAGTTTCACTCTGGAATATTTGGTGTTAATGTGATAATCTCGCATATTGTGTTTATGGAAAAATCCCTGAGGCATTCTTCTACTAATCAGTAAAGCTTATGGATGAATTGAACCATTAATGGGAAATATGTTTTTTAAATAGCATTCATTGTTTGAATATGTTCAAAGTTTTTTTTTTCTATAAATTTTTTGTTTTTTTATAATTTATTTTATGGTTTTTTATTTATGAAAATGTACAGGACAATACTAACCTGGTAGGTCACTTTAGATTAAAGTTAAAAGATGTTTATTTATATACACTTTGCGCGCAGAGGACATAATAGCGAACACATGTTCTTGGAAAAGTCATTATTTGATTATGGTATATATTTTAATACTAATATATAATTATGTTCTTTAATGAACTAATGAACATGTTTGGGAAAAGCAAAATTAATTGATGGGCGGTACAGTAGTACATGCATTTAATTAGTATATTTATTTTCTTAAATTACGTCAAAGTCTCTCGTTAAGCAACGGATTGCTGTGAAGGCTTCGAATGATGTAACTCTAATAAGAAAATAGATAAATTATAGGCAATACACGATGCAGATAGATTTATTTAATTAAAGGGTATGAGAGCCTAAATAAGTAGGTTTTTAGTTTTGACCTAAATTCTGTTGGGCTTGTTATGCATCTTAGTTCCGCAGGGAGTTTGTTCCAAGCCTTAGGCCCAGATACTTCGAATGCACGATCTCCAAACATAGTATTTGGCTTTCGTTTAGGTTCTATCAGTCTACCTAGAGCTCAAGTTACAATTAAAATAACTTAATATAATAAGAAAATAGTTTTCTTTAATTTAAATTAAACAAATCACTTTTGTGTAAACCACTAAAATCAATGTTATAATATCTACATGTTTCAAAACCGATGGTTTTTTCGTCACGATAATAATTTGAAAAAATTTAAGAAAAAAAATATTTTTCTGTAATGTAAACGTAATTTCGGTATGAGACTACTGAAACTAGTACGAATATATTTTCAAATTTAAAGTCTTATTTTTTTTTTCAGCCCTTGGATCGAGATCAACCCAATGGACGACCGCAATGGAAATTTACTATATTTGCTCAAGATGAAGGCGGTGATGGTCTGGTTGGATATTCTGAAGTCCAAGTGAACTTGAAAGATATCAATGACAACGCTCCAATATTCCCATTGGGTGTTTACATGGCGAACGTTACTGAGAATGGAACAGTAGGACTACACGTCATGAAAATAGCTGCCGTTGACTACGATGACCCAAATGAAGGTGGAAATGCTAAATTAGTGTATTCAATCGAAAAAAATGTTATAGAGGAAGAAACTGGATTTCCAATATTTGAAATTGAACCAACGACGGGTATCATAAAAACCGCTGTGTGCTGTTTGGACAGAGAAAAGACTCCAGATTATTCTATACAAGTTGTGGCAATGGATGGTGGGGGTCTCAAAGGAACTGGAACGGCATCAATCAAAGTAAAGGATATAAATGATATGCCTCCACATTTTGTAAAAGACGAATGGATTACAGAGGTTGATGAAACTAATGACACCGCACTACCGCTTCACTCAATTCTAACCGTTACCGTTCACGATGAAGATGAATCAAATAATTTTACCTATAAAATTATTGAAAATAGCGGTTATGGAGCCAACAAGTTTGAAATGGTAAAAGGCGCTGATGGTACAGGATCATTAAGGATAAAGGAGGCTCTGGATTTTGAAGATCCAATGCAAAGAAATGGCTTCAGATTTAGAATACAAGTAAAAGATAAAGACATCGGTGACAAATCTGACTCATACCATCGAGACACTTCTTGGGTCGTAGTGAAGTTAAGGGATATAAATGATAATGTTCCCGTTTTTGAAAAGAACGTTTCTGAAGTACAAGTTTTAGAGAATGTGAAGGTTGGTAAAATTATCCAATCTTTTCGCGCATTTGATGCTGATAATGGTGGAAAAAGTAAAATTACTTATATGATAGATCGTGCATCTGACAGAGGCCGCCATTTTTATATAAACGATAAAGGCTCTGTTATTATCCAAAGACCACTAGATAGAGAAAAATTGTCCCGGCACGAAGTGAAAATATTAGCCACGGATGATGGAGTTCCTTCTAAAAGTGCAACAGCACATTTAATAGTCATAGTAAAAGATGTTAACGACAATGCCCCGACATTTCTTGAAGACTATAGACCTATTCTACCGGAGCACGTGCCATCGCAGATGGTAGCTGAAATACGTGCCAAAGACGAAGATGACCATTTAATGAAAAATGGTCCACCTTACAAATTTTACATGGATCCCTCAGCTGACGAAACAATACGTGCAGCATTCAAAGTAGAGCAAGTTGTATATAAAACTAGTGAGAATGAAAACATGGCTTTTGTTTACTCTTTGGGAACATTTGATAGAGAATACCAGAAAGAATACATGATACCAATAATAATTAAAGATAGTGGAACCCCTCCTATGCTCGGAACAAGTACGTTAACTGTAACAATAGGAGATATCAACGATAATAAAATGCAACCAGGAACAAAAAATGTATACGTTTATAATTACCAAGGTCAGTCTTACGATTTTGATATCGGAAAAGTGTTTGTTCATGACGCAGATGATTGGGACCTTTTTGATAAAATCGTCAAATGGGAGACATCTGAACATCCCAGATTCAAACTAAATGAAAAAACAGGAATGGTTCAACTGAGACAAGGCATTAAACAAGGAACGTATAAACTTAAATTCAAAGTTTCAGACTACAAACATAATCAGTTCAACGTATCATCATCATTTAATGTCATGGTTCAAGAAATAAGCCATAGCTCAGTAACGAACTCCGGGTCGATAAGATTCGAAGGATTAACCGATGAAGAATTTATAAGAGAATGGGATTATAAAGTTCACACGAGCAAAAAAAGTATCAAAGATTATTTAAAAGACAAACTTGTAGAATTATTTAAGACAGACAAAGAAAGTGTGAATATTTTTAGTGTGCAACAGAGCCAAAATAAGCCGTCGTCTGTAGATATAATGTTTACCGTCCAAGACCCAAACATAAACTCGGTCAACATGAATGGAATTATATTATTGCACAAGAGTGAAATAGAAAATCATTTAGGCATTAATATTACAATGGCCGGAATTAATGAATGTTTACAAGAAAACAAGAAATGTGAAGGATCGTGTACTAATTCATTGGAAATAAAAAGGAATCCTTATTTGGTTGATGCTAACACAACCGCACTAGTTGGCGTAAGGGCTAAATTCATTCCGAACTGCGTATGTGAAGCTAAAAATTCAAAAGTCGAATCGTGTCGATCAAACCCCTGTTACAACGGAGGAATATGCATTGACAATAAACTTGGAATAACGTGTTCTTGTCCTGCAGGATATGGAGGTCCACGATGCCAGCAAACTCAACGGAGTTTTCAAGGAAAAGGTTGGGCCTGGTTTCCATCTTTAGAAATGTGTGATAAGTCTCATCTGAGTTTTGAGTTCATAACGAGAAGCGCTAATGGACTTTTTTTATACAATGGTCCAATCATTTTACCCAAAGCGTACGAGGAAATATTGTCTGATTTTGTGTCTGTGGAACTTCAAAACGGTATTCCTCGCCTTTTGATAGACTTCGGATCCGGAACCTTAGAATTAAAGATAACATCAAAAATATCATTGGATGATGGAGAATGGCACAGATTAGACATTTTCTGGGATACCGAAAATGTTAAGATGATTCTTGACTATTGCAAATCGGCAGAAGTGAAAAAAATTGAAAATGGAAGCTTATCAGAGCTAGACTATACAAATTGTCAAGTACAAGGAATCGTCCCCCTTTTTAATGAATATCTCAATGTTAATACTCCACTTCAGTTGGGTGGAGCCTATATTGAGGAATTTGACAAAATGCAATATTTTTGGCGACATACTCCCAACATTGATGGATTTAATGGATGCTTAAAAAATATTATATTCAATAGCAAATTATATGATCTAGCTCACCCCGGACTGCAGCAAAATTCAGTAGCGGGGTGTCCACAGACAGACGAACTTTGTAATCAAGATGAGAATACTGCGCGTTGTTGGTATAGTGGATCTTGCGCCGCTACCTATTCCAGTGCAGATTGCAAATGTAAATCGGGGTGGACGGGCCCGACGTGTACAACGCCCACGACACCCATAACATTCCAGAGCCAGAGTTATGTTAAATATGCCCTGAGTTTCGAGCCAGACAGATTTACTACCACTATTCAACTGCGGTTTCGAACGCGGGAAACTCACAGTGAACTTTTTCGGATGAGCGACCAGCACAATAGAGAGTATTGTATTTTGGAGATCAAAGATTCTCGCTTACATTTTCGGTACAATTTGAACTCGATGAAATTAGACGAAAACGATATTTGGCTCAGCAAACTTTTGGTGAACGATGGGCACTGGCATGTCGCCAAAGTAAACCGTTTTGGAAGTGCCGTTTTACTTGAAATGGATGGCGGCGAGGGGCTGTACTACAATGAAAGCTTCAATTTCGTTGGACAACAATGGCTTTTTATTGACAAGCAAGAGGGTATATTTGCTGGCGGGAAGGCTGAATTTACAGGAATGCAAACAATAGAGGTTTTCGCCGATTTCCAGAAAGGCTGTCTGGATGATATTCGATTGGATGGGAAACAATTACCTTTACCGCCGGCTATGAATGGCACGCAGTGGGGGCAAGCCACAATGTCACGTAATCTGGTAAAAGGATGTGCGTCCAGTACCCCTTGCATCAATGTTGATTGCACGGCGCCATTTGTATGCGTTGACCTGTGGAATAAATTAGAATGCAGGTGAGATTATTAAACATACAATATGTTTTGTTACCCCTTGGAAGGGAATTTAAAATTTTTTCAATAAATATCGGAGAATCAAAATTTTTAGTAAAATGTAAATTTGATTTTCATCTTGAATTTGTCTATTCTTAGATTTAAAAAGTTCAAATTAATCCCAGCTTCTAAATGCGCCTTCGCATTACGTGAACTCGAAATAAATTTAATCACTGTCTAATTAGCACTTTAATTAAAGTTTTAGAACAAATAAGTACTGTTTCAATTACATAGAGCATTTATAGATGAGTGAGCAAGACTGTTACCTTGGCTACTTTTTGTTCGTATGTTAATAAAATGCTGTGAGCGTCAAGTTTCAACAACTTTTTTAATGAAGAGATTTTTAATTTCTGTTGTTCCGTCTGTTCTGTTACTCAAACCCTTTCATAAAGTTACTAGAATTTTAATTAATTAATAAACAGTATAGAGAATCCTACGCCGATTCAATTAGAGATTTTTAAATATTAGAGGTATTTTTTTCTCGAAGAAGGCAAGAGTCATAATATTTCAATCTGTATGCTAAGCAATAAAAATTCAACATGTATAATCACCTTCAAAAAGTATAGAAAAAGATTAAAAATCATTTTCTCTATACTTGAGTTTACTCGTGATCTGAAAACATCGAAAACACTGCTCTCGTAAAGCAATTTAATAGGCGGGAAATTTAAAAAAACCTAGGAATATACATTGATGCCCATCTCAAACGGAACATTCATTACCAACCATATCACAAACAAACTGCTCAAAAAAATTATTCATCTTATGAACTCTATTATAATATACGTAATATTCAAAATGTATTTGAAACCTATTCAGCATAGAAAATATATGTATTCTATTAATTTAGCAAACCATAACTGAGATTATAAACATGGGGAGGCACTGTCAAATATTGTTCAAATAATAAGAAATTAATCAAAAATCAATAACCAATATAACTATAAAAAACCAAAACGAACAGACACCAACTATGTATTTGCGAAATTTGACGTACTTGACAACAACTATGTGTACGCACTAAAATCACACACACAAAGTAAATACTCTACAAACACAAATAAAATAATCAGAACTAAATACACACATAACACATTCCTTTTGGATAAAGGACACAGGATTACTTAGGACCAAATTGTGTAATATTATTTCGGCTGTAATTGAAAAACCAAATAAACAATCTAGCCTTCAAAAACACAGGAAGAGATAAGAATAATATTTACACGAACCATAAACACAACACACCTTACAGAAGCAATGCACTAAGATCTACTCTTTGTTTATTTTTATGTTAGTGGTTCAAATCACCATAGAATCCACCCGAGCGATCACACGAAATAAATAAATTTGCCTTGAGCGCTCGCCACCTTTGAAAATTAATTTTGAAAATTTTCCGCCCACATTAAAAAAATCATTACTCCACAGTTGTGTATATAAAAATATTTAAAAAATTATAGTACTATACAACCAATGAATTCACCTACATTCAAATAATCATTATAAAATTTTAGAATTTATAAAAAAATTATTATAAATCATAAACATTCCAAAAGGATATATTTTATGGGTTTTCTAGTTGAAATCTGCCGTGCAAACTTTAATTTTGCGTACACATTAAATATTTTCGATGGAGTTTCTTGTAAATAGTCTAATCAATAATCACATGTAGAAATATCTATAATAAAACTGAATTTTATATAAGTTTTCAAGAGTTGAAATGATTCCCAAGAATTTTTTTTTGTAAGAAATTTTGTTCGTAAGCACAAATTTCATTGTAATAAAATATGATTCTTAATGCACTTACCAAAAAAAACTGCATCACCCCCCATAAATACATTCATTTTATTTATTCTACAATAAGAATTAACTCGATTAATGCTTTATTTATTGAAAAATATCCATTTGCAAAGATCGCCATCCCGAGCAATCGATTGCGTCGTAATAAACGAAAATCCACTGTTTTAAAGATATTTCACTTCATTTTAATCATTTCGACATGCCAATAGGTTAAAAACATTGATAATTCAACCATTATTACACTGGTAAATAAATATATTAGAAAAAGCGACAAAAACACGTAAATTCGACATTTTAAAAGAACAAGATTTTGACTATTGGCAGTTTGAAAACTCTTCCTATCAACTTTATTGAAACGAGTACTACATCAAAAGTGATGGAAAGATCAGTGACATCTTTTGATCATTAATTGAAATAGACTTTCAGTTCTCAAACAACGTTTTCTGCAGGACGCGGGAACATTTGAAAAAAAAAATCAAAATAATGTTTTACAAATGGTAGAAAAATGTGGTCCATTTTGGACCAAAATCAATTCTAGAAAAATTAAAGTGGTCCAAATTTGGACCGAAATCTCTCCAATAGATAATGTAACATAATAATTGTGATTACTAATTGCGAGATCTAAGAACAAGAATAATACCTAATGAGGTATTGTACCGTACCTATGTAAGAAAAATAAGTTGTTATAATAAACGAATAAATTTTTATAAACTTTTCAGATGCGCGGAGGGCCAAGTTATAACCCACGATGGCAAGGGCTGCATGGACCGCAATGAGTGCGTCGAGATGCCTTGCAAGAACGGGGGCCGCTGTATCAACCAAGATCCCAGAACCCGCTACAAGTGCGTCTGTCTAGACGGCTTCTGGGGGAAGGATTGCGAACTGGAGCTCGATAGACACACTTTCACACTAAGCCTCGGAGCGGTGGCGGCGATATTCATTTGCCTCCTGATTATATTCGGTAAGAAAAATACTGTATGTATAGTCGAAACGTGCGTAAGAAGCTTTGTTAGAATGAATTCTCCGATGAGCGGATGAGCGACATCAGGTGGTGGTCAATGGTGAAACAAGGTCTGTGCAGACTGCAGACCTCATATATAATTAATCTTTGGGTAGGGCTGGGCATGGCCAGCTGTGCCAAAGGTGCAACTTTAAGTGCGCATATGTTTACGTGCAATAAAAAAAAAGTTTTGTCCGAAAACTCCACTAATCAATAACAGATCGAAGAAAGCGTACACGTCTACCCGTAATCGCTTCCCAATTCTTTTTGGTTGGGCTTCATTTCAAATAGGGTATGATTTAGCGGATTTGCGGTTTGTTTCGAACACGATGATTCTGACAACCTCCGGTGTAATCGGCACTTTTAAAATAAAAATAAAACATTATATTGAATATCAAGCACCAACTATCTGCAAAATATTTGTTAGATCTGAACAAACCTTGTAGGGTTTCTACACAAAACCAATTTTGAAAAAAAAAACAGCGTCGTAAAATACAAAATCCAGCTTTTTCAGTGCTCGTTGCGTTCGCAAATTATTCCTCAAATTATTATGAAACTTTTTCGTTCTTAAAATCAAGTTTTCATTAAACTACATACATTAATTTTTGAACGCAGGAGGGGAAGGCGTGGCGATAGGGGAAGAAAAAGAGGAGTCTGAAGGGGAACTTAACTAGCTAACTAGCTGATACACGGCATTTTAACGCATGCTGGGTATCAGCTAGTTAGTTAATAAAATACGACTAATTTCAAAATACAAGTTTTTTTACTTCTGTTATAAATACATATTATAATCAAAATACAAACTTTTATTTTTATGTAGAATATGTTACATATTCTAAGCGAACAACAGATGTGTGCAATATGCAATTTTGTGCAATGTTATTTTCTAACGAAATCTGATGTTGTGCTTAGGAAGGAATGCTAGTTAACATAATGGGGTTTCTCACCATCCTCCCAATAGCTTATCTACCCTAATAACGAATTTATTAAAAATAAAAATAAAATACTCGCAGTGGTTAGAAAACTCGGCCAACTTATCCAATATATAGCCACTATTTATAGGTTCGAGAACCGTATTATAAACTCCAACTTAATAAATAATTAAACAGGAAATCGTAAATCGAAAATATTCGTTATTAGTGTAGATAAGCTATTGGGAGGTTGGTGAGAAACCCCCTAAGTATGTTAATACATATAATATTTGATTTAGGGGGTTTCTCACCATCTTCCCAATAGCTTATCTACACTAGTAACGAATATTTTAGATTTACGGTTTATTTATTTACTACATTGGGGTTAATAATTCCGTACTCGAACCTATGAATAGTGGCTATATATTGGATAAGTTGGCAGAGTTTTCTAACCATTGCGATTATTTTATTTTTATTTTTAATAGTATTCGTTATTAGTGTAGATAAGCTATTGGGAGGATGGTGAGAAACCCCCTAAATAAACTAAAACCAAAATACAAGTTTGTTAACTTCTGTTATAAATACATATTACAATCAAAATATAAACTTTTATTTTTTTGTAGAATATGTTACATATTCTAAACGAACAACAGATGTGTGCAATATTCAATTTTGTGCAATGTTATTTTCTAACGAAATCTAGTGTTTGTGCTTAGGAAAGGAATGCTAGTAAACCTAAAAAAAAAATTTCAATATAATTAAAAAAAAAAACCAATGTTAATACATAAAATATTTGATTTTATAACAAATTTAATGTTTTTTTTTTTTAATTTCCAGTAGTGGTGCCAATATTCCTAACCTGCAGTCGCAGGAAGGATGGGAAAGGAAAGACTCCAGGACCGGAGAAGGACGTCAGGGAAAATGTGATAAATTATGACGACGAAGGTGGCGGAGAGGACGATATGACTGCCTTTGACATTACCACGCTTCAAATACCCGTAGCCAATACACAGCTGAATGAATTTACGGATATTCTTCGAAATGGTAAACACCTCATGGCATTAATTTTTCTTTATTAATAATAATTTGGCAGTTAGGTAATACTACAAAATAAATTAGTTACTTTCTATGAAACCATTATTTTTATTAGTCGTGTAATAAGTTTTCTTTCATAAACCTTGTAGAAAATTTCAATAATTTCGTTAATAAACAACGGTGGCATCTATGAAAGGAAATTTGAAGCTTTTCAATTGGAAAATGTACTGAACCATTTTTTTTGGTGTAAGTAGGGACTCAAACCATTAACGTTATTCAGCTTTATCGAATATTCAAACCAGTAGAAAACCTTTATTTTTGAGCACGTTCTAGATTTTTTCGCCGTTTAGAAAAATATTTAGAGGGGTAAACTAGACTGTTATTGCCCGCAACTAGAGTTCTCTACTCTCACTTTGATTGTAATTTGTTCACTAATATAATGTATGTGTTATCTAAATATTCCAATGAAATCTTAACAGATGTGTCTATTAATTCAATATTAAATGACAAACTGCCAAAAGATGGAAAAGCGAAATAAGATTTTTTGAGGCGCATCAAATTTTTTTCAATTTTGCAGAAACTTTTTTTCATTTGTTTTTAATATTTTACCCATAGGTATATTGATTTTATATACAATAATAAACATGTAAACCTTCTTTAATTAACTTTTCTCTTCGGGAACCTTTCGTCTTCTTGAACCATTGAATAAAGAAGATCACAAGAGATGCCTCGTGGACGTGTTTCATGATCCAAATGTTTGCCTAATCGGGCCTTAAATTTCATATGCACTGTATTTACGAAATTCAAATGGGATGGAAATATACGTCAGGCGAGTGAAACTGAGATAGAGCGCTGAACTAGTGGGCTAAGGGGGTTTCTCACCATCCTTCCAATAGCTTATCTACACGAATAGGGAATATTTTCGATTTACGGTTTATTTATTTATTAAGGTGGAGTTTATAATCCGGTACTCAAACCGATGAATAGTGGCTATATATTGGATTAGTCAGCCGAGTTTTCTAACCACTGCGAGTATTTTATTTTTATTTTTAATAATATTCGTTATTAAGTTGATAAGCTATTGGGAGGATGGTGAGAAACCCCCTAAATGAAACATTTGTTTCCAATCAAATTTGTTCGGAAAGCATTTCAAGTTTTCTTCTTTATTCTACCTATTGAACAGTTCAGCAAAAATTGTGGCATCTAAACTTATTTTTTAAGAAATAATTAGATAATTTATAGAAATACCGACTCATAATTGAAATAAAAGCTGACCATACATATATGCATTGATCTTGTTTTTTTACTGACAAAAAAAAACTATGTATATTTCGCACAGTTCGAGAATTTTAGCAACATCGGAAACCAGATTTCATAATATGTTTATTACAAATACTAGCGCAGACCCATGAAATATTACGGGATACAATATATATATACTATTTGTGAAGCTAAATGTGTTTTAAAGTAAAATATATGGTCAATTTTTCACTAGCCGCCACATTCCGCTACACTTTTAATACGCATATATTTAAAAAAAAATAACTACCCCTAAATTTAATTACAACAAGATCCATCGGTTTCAGTCGAAAAAGGCGGTAAAACATGCATTCAAATTCGATTTTTACTCAGAGTTCAAAATTTCCCGTATAAAAAGTTACCTTAACCGCCATTTTTTTTGTATGTATTTGGCGTTCGCGAAGTTTTGTTTCAATCTAAATACGCATGTATTACTTAGTTTACCCAGCCTAAAAACCTAATAACCTATTTTGTGTACGTAAATAGTTGTTTCTTGTATTAATTGTTGAAATGCAGTGTAATTTTCATAATATGTGCCTAAAGGTGCGGCGGCTTATGAAAAATTTAATAAATATTTATTCAGGATCACTGCCTTTCGAAAGAAAAAAATATCCTTCGAATTATAGAAAACGTGAAAAATTACGACATTATAAAATTATAAGGCAAAAGCAGCACTTATGAAAAGGATAGCCATTCAAATAATATGTATATAAATGGACCGCTAACGATTGTCCTGGATTGACTACTGAACCTAGTTCAATGGAACCACGCGATTTATCTCAGTAACGTGTCTTCACTGATCTTCACTTTAAATAATTCACCTAGACGTCTGTCAACCATTTGATCAAAAGAAATGTGCATTTCGAATAAAGAATTATTAACACATAAAATAATTTTGGTACCTGCCTCATCGCTTGTCTGATATCATATAGAGGAGAGATATGAAGTAGTTCCAATTTTGATATAAGCGCATCCGCCCACTGAGGCAACTGAAAACTCTCAACTGCCAAATGTCTTTGTATGACAATGTGATGGCCCGCACCTTACACAATCACTCAAACACCCGTTGTCAATGGTAACGCAAGCGGTGACTTGCGACTTGCACCGCTGATTGCCCTGGCTGGCCGTTGCTAGTTGCCAGCTGTCATCTGATTGTTCTTCGTCTATGGTTAAACAAGCTTTTTGACCAATCAAGACAGAGAAACCAGCCGGATTTAGTAGGTTTTCAGTTGCCTCGTCAGCGGAGCGCCTAAAAGTTCTTTCAACTTACCCATGCACCAACAAAAAAATTGGTATGCTTAATCAGAATATCATAAAATGGTTGCCGATTTGGTAAAATAAATAAAATGTTATAAGACACGTTTCTTTTTCTAGGTGGCAAAGAAAAAGAAGGCAAAAAGAAAGTCACAAACAAAAAACAAGAGATACAAAACTACAAAAAGTGCGCCGATTGCGACGTGAACTGTCCGCCCTTCGACGACTTGAGAAATTACGGCTACGAGGGAGAAAGCAGTACCGCGGGCTCCCTCAGTTGCTTTACCCCAGGTACATGGTAATATCTCTACACATTTTACTATTATGTTGTGGAATACTTTTTAGCCATTACTATTGTAGTTAGTTGTGAGGAGCTCACACATTGAAAATATTTTTTTTGTTTAAATTACCTTTGAGCACTGTAAATTAATAAAATAGCAGTTATCCATTCAAGAGATTTTTTGCATATAAAGGCAAGTTTACAAAATGTCTTAGTAGTACTATAGGTACATAGGTAGTACCTACTTGTTAAACCTAAAAATATGGGATACACGGTAAAATTGTGGATTAAATAGATTTTAACCGCAGTTGCCAGATTATTTGTTTTTAAATTAAGATATGGAGTTATGATTAAATAATATCCAAATAGAAAGCCTAAAACCCATCGCTCGAGTGTATAATATCCGTATTCAATATTTGTTAAACCTTTTGATTAAAATATTATTATGCAATTATTACCCGCCAAATAATTCAATAGTGTTTCATTCAACAGTTAGGTGATCCGCTCACTGAGGCAACTGAAAACTGGCAACTGTCTTTGTATGACAATGTGATGGCCCGCACACTTCACAATTACTCAAAAACCCGTTGTCAATGGTAACGCAAGCTAATTGCACTGGTAATTGCCGTGGCCGGCCGTTGCTAGTTGCCAGCTGCCAGATGATTGTTCTTCGTCTATGGTTAAACAAGCTTTTTGACCAATCAAGACATAGAAACCAGCTGGTTTTAGTTTGGTTTCAGTTGCCACGTCAGCGGAGCTGACTGAGCCTTACTGTTTATTACATTTTTTCACCTACAAACAACCAACTTTATTTGATATGAGAAAGGTATTGTAAGTGCTAAATCTCCCACCAGGTGGCGTCGAGACATATTATGTCTACATTTTTTTGGTGAAATACTTATTTTTTAATTGATAAACTAATGTTTAAGACAAGATTTTTATGCATAGCACAAAGGGTAACAATTATTATAAGAATAATTATTATCCTGAAACTATTTGGGATAATAATAAGGGTAAGAGATAAGCCGACGTAGCTCAGTGGATAGAGCATTTGACCGGAAATCAGAAGGACACGGGTTCGAGTCCCGTCGGTGGCATGCATCTTTTCTCGGAAGATTGTTTCAATGTGGATGAGTGTTTCAGGCTAATAACTATTGCTTATAATAATTGTTACCCTTTATTTTATTTTATTTATTTGGGAGATCAACAGTATAAATTATTAATAAGGCAAAATTAATTAGGTTACATTAATTGTACCATTTACAGGTCTCCACATGGGTATCATATATAAGTTGAGATTAAAGATTTTTGATTTTAAGATTTTTTTGCAATGCATAAAAATCTTGTCTTCAACATTAGTTTATCAATTAAAAAAAATATTATTATCATTATTCAGTTTGTTTGGGTAGATACTTGACGTAAGCAAATTAAATTTGGCGCAATTGTCGTAAGTAAGCTCAGTAATTATTGGCATGCTCGAGATAAGTCACTAAACAGAAAAAAAACTTATAAATAAACAAAAAAACTAAATAAAAAACATCGATAACTCGGGAAAAGACAACATTAGGGTATCGATATAATTCGATACAGCACACCACATAACTCCGGCGACTGTATACGTATTCTGAGCAAAAGGGACAACGGCAAATCGGGCAGAAAATACCAAAATAAAATCTTCAAAATCGACGTTTTGTATTCCTAATTTTTCTTCTCCAACTCTGGACCGGTTTTTAAGATTTTTTTACTAACTGTTTTAGAAGAAAATATTTTATGTCTGTACGTTTTCCTTTTTTTTGAAAATACATTTTCTAGTTTGTATGCTGAATCTTTGTTGATGGCGATCAAACCAGGTGATTTTAACGATTTTTGAAGTTTACTAACTCTTATAAGAAGTAACTCAACAAAAAAAGAAAAACGTACCGTTTGTTAGTTTATTAAAATATTTGCGCTAGTGTCAAAATTCAGGGAGGTAAATGAGGAATACGTTTGGATGAAAAAAACGCTTGCTGGTTCCCTCTTAAGACTTTTATTCATTTTTGACTTGATTTGGGAATCTTGGATGAGAATTAGGCATTTATTAATTTATAACTTTGTTGACCACAATCAATAATTCGTCATATTTTTACTCCTTCCTTTTTGCCTTGCTTTGGACTCATATAAAATAATAAAAAAAACACTGTGGTTATTGGCAAAAATATGGCAGCAAAATAAATTTAATTTTCTTTAATTAAATCATTAATCATTATATAATGTATACTATGTATTTGCTAACACAACTGTATTATTTATATATCTATCTTTGTAAAAGCCCAATAGGGCGTAAATAAATAAATATAACTGAGAATGTAGACATTCACACTCATAGCATGCATTTAATATTGTACTTATTTTTACACCTATGTGATATTAATTATACAACTTTTAAATTATTTTGCAAGCTTCAAACAGTATTCCTTTATATTATTTACAGATTAAAGCTACATGCTATGTTACTTGCTTTTATTACATCAGTGAACTGTACTATCGGGAACAAACAGCAACCGAGTAGACTAATTCTGGAAATGTGTATTATTTTTAGCTTTAAGATTCTAATTAGCCTCTAATTTGTGGTGAAATACTTCTAAATTGTGCTTCATAAATGTTATATTGTTTTTATTATTTTAAATTTCTCTTCTTTAATAATATTTTTTTGGGATTTTAATAATCTTTCAGTTATTCAGCTGCAGCAAAATCTCTAACGTAAAAAAATAAAACTAATACCAGTAATATAATGTTTAACTGACTGCGAAAATATTTTAATATCTGGATATTTAATATTCCCGTTTCCACCCCAACCATTTTTAATTTTCCTGAATACCAACCCTTCATGATAATAAAAATATATTTTAAAATCCACCCCACTCCGGTCGCCCTAAGGCAAAATATCGGTTTTTTACAGAAAACCCTTCATGCATTGAACATTTCAAACGTTCATCTACGAGTAATTAAAATCTATTTTTTTTAAGACAAATATTTCAGGACTGAATAATTGTTTTACCCTCCTCTTCGTTTGGAATAGACTAAGAACGTTCCAGAGGTCGAAATATTTTTATTGCGTTATTATTTCATTCGTCAATTTTCTCCCTAGTGCATGCATATGTTCTCAATCTATTCCAAGAGCAGAACCGTTATCACGTAAAAAGCTACCAAAAAACATATCTACGGATCGTGAAAAAATCTATTCGAAGCAAATAACATAGTCGAAATAAGTCAAATACACATACATCCATATGTTCTCAATCTATTCATTATTCTATTTATTTTTCTTTCTCTTTTTTCAATCCCTTCAAAACAAACATTTAAATCCTTTCTTACAATCCTCGGACATCTAAGAAGTACATCGTCCAATCTTCTTGTTTATTCATTCGTGTTTCACTATTTTTTATGAGCTCACTACCAAATTTACAGCCCAGTTTTATGTCGAATACCAATAATATTAAGAAAGTTCCGCTGACCCATGTTCGGGAGTAAAACACTATAATTTTTATTGCTCTAGATTTTTCCTAATGATGTTTATTTTCTTTCATTTCAGACAGTGATGAAGAACAAATCGGATGCAATCACATAGAAATAAGTGAAAATAGTTTTAAGAAATTAGAGGAAGTGTACAATATTTATCAGCAAACTAACAGAAATCTTACAGATATCAAAGGAAGTTGAGGGGTTAAAAAAATATAAATATGTAAATATGTTTAAATATACTTGTTGCCAAATTATAAAGATAAGTTTAAGAAAATTAACAATGCTGTGATTTATTTCTACAATGTGTAAACTTATCATCATCTCTGCTAAATCCCAGGGTGAGATTTGGCTTCCTCAACAATTAAAAAAATATTGTTTTCCCTCCAAATTTCTCTCCAGTCCTCAGTCTTCCCATCCATCTCCAATCTTCTTCGAATCCACATAGTTTGAGGAATACACAAGCCAAAAATGTGATTATTCTTAGTATGCCTTATATCGCCACGAATATAGGTAAAAGGCCTTAATGTCGCTTGGCAAACGGAGTTGGGAAATGTAATAGTGGTTTTTTCTTGTGAATAATTTTGTAAGAAAGAAAAAGAAAAATCAGGAAAAATTGTCACAGATAATCCTTAACCAATAAATTAATCATTTTTAAGTTGTGTTTTGTATCCCTTCGTGTATCTTTAATGATAAAATACATTTTTGGTAGTTTATGGTCAGATTTTTTGTGATGTAATTAAAAAAAAAATTATATTTTAGCGAAACGATAGAAAAAACTTCATTATATTCAATGCATAATTTTTGCATTTTATAATGGAAACTGATTTGTAGTAAAGATTAATCGAAAATAGTAATTTCAGATTAAGCTTCGCCTTGTAGTATTTGCGCACACATTCGTTGTGACCACACGATCTATAGCTGAGGCAAAGAGTTAAAAGAAGCCATGTGTGAATGCGGTGAGATGTAGACTACCGAGCATTTAGTCGAGAAATGCCCGTTCATTCATTCTCCGGTGGAAATGATGACGTCTACAGAGCGTCGCCTGAGGTCCTAGACATGCTAAGAGACCTTGATATAGCTCTTTGATCCCTCACTACACCAAATAAGTATTTGATCATTGACTCTACCACAAAAGTTGTAATCACGGATCTCACAGTGAAGTTGCTCGGCTCTATTACGTTCTAATATTCAAAATTAAACGAAATGTTGACATAACTAATTTAGACATTTTTTATACGCGGTTCATCAAGCTGCATCCGTTGATCAAAATACAAGTTATGTTCTTGACGGTCTCGTCGCCTGAGGTCCTAGACATGCTAAGAGGCCTTGATATAGCTCTTTGATCCCTCACTACATACACCAAATAAGTATTTGATCATTGACTCTACCACAAAAGTTGTAATCACGGATCTCACAGTGAAGTTGCTTGGCACTATTACGTTCTCATATTCCATATTTAACGAAATGTTGAGATTACTAATTTGGACACTTTTTATACGCGCTTCATCAAGATGCATGATATTTAACTTCATAGAAATTTAAATGCATGTAAACCTGACTGCTCTGTACTCACTGTTAAAACTAATGTAAAATACCTCGTTGTAATTATAGATAGTAACATGAAATGGAAACTACAGATCAATGCAACAGTAGAAAGATTAAGAAAATTATTGTACATTTTTCTTAGAATCCGAAACATATTAAATTTTAAACTATTAAGAATCATTTATTTTTCACTGATTCAATCTGTATTACAATATGGAATTGTTGGCTGGGGTGGTGCATTCAAAACTTCTCTCTTGCCTTTAGAAATCATCCAAAGAATATTAATAAAAATAATTTTAAAAAAACCATATGATTACCACACCATAAGATTATTTCAAGAATTTAAAGTCCCTTCACTACACATTATTTATAAAAAAAATTCACTTTTACAAATACACAAAGATTGTTTCAACAACGATACCTCAATATCTATTTCAAACAGCAAAAGACCAAATATTCTTGGCTCTATAACTATCCCGCGTTGTAATACCACCACCGCCCAACAATTTTATAAATATTTTGGAGTCAAATGGTTTATCCAATTACCCCTTAACTTAAGATTGGAAACAAACTATAAAAAATTCAAAAGGTTAATTAAAACAATATATCGATAACATATTATAATCATTGTGACTGTGACTTTCGAAATCCTTTTTCTTTTATACTCTTTTTTTATTTTCTCTCTTCTTCTTCTTTTATATCTTTTCTTTATTCAATTCTGTTTCACGTATGGAAATCCTTTCACGTATTGGAAATCCTTTTTCTTTTATACTCTTTTTTTTATTTTCTCTCTTCTTCTTCTTTTATATCTTTTATTTATTCAATTCTGTTTCACGTATAATGTATGATATACATATATAAAAAAATTAAATATTATAATTTTCATTATCCTTACTACACATTTTAAAAATATATGTTGAATTGTTTTTCGCTGCTCCACCTTTTTTACACGAGCATTGCTCAAAAAAAAGGTGAATCACGATATTTAAAAAATGTATTAAAAATATATATATACAATGTATAACATCTGTATTTGTAAAAAAAAAAATTAAATAAAAAAAAAAATAAAAAAAAATGCATCCGTTGATCATAATACAAGTTATGATCTTGGCGGTCTCTGCATTTTTACCGATCAGCATAAAGGTAATTTTATTCATCTCAAAATATTATAATTGTTGCTAAATGTATTTATCCAAGTTATTTTACCTTCAATTTAAGAGATCTATTTACTATTTTTTGCTATTTATGATGAAAAAATAGTGATGTTTTGAAAAAAAATATTCATAAAAAGATTTTTTTAAATAATATGTAAACTTGTGTCCAGATTACCTCCGATCAGAGATCCACTGGCTGTATTGTTATAAAACCATATAGTTCCCAGTGGTGTTATGAGGCGAATTGCTAAGGGGCTAAAGTTAATAAACTCGGTCGACTTACGTGTCGTTTTACTAATGAGTCCAACAAATGTAAGTCAAGTTCGTTGCCTGTATAAACGTGTGCAAGGCATCATTGGATTAGTCCTCAAAAATACCTTTAAAACTGACCCAGAAAGTCAAATTTTGATGTATTCCCAAATATTGTACTTCTAATAATGTGGTGTACTATTAGTAGTGTTAAATGTTTGTCACTACACTACCTCCATAGAGTTATACAAATACTAACAAACTCAAAAAGTTAAACAAAATATAAGACATCAGAAGTTCACAAAAATCATGGATTTTCAAGCCTGGTCTTGCGGTTTGATTTAACTAATAGTACTTGAACTGGTCTGAAATCTCTCTCTCTATTCATATATGACTTTATTGAGAAATATGCTTCTTTCAATACGTATTATGCTAATGGACCTATTTAATAATTGAGACATTGGAGTTGACAACGTTGACCTTAACCTTCATCAAAAGGTTACAGTTTTTCTCACAATATTATCCAGCCTGTGCTGGAAAGACCTATCAGAAATAAAGCCTCCTTAACCGTTTCCCAAATGAAAAATTTTGCTCCAAAACCAAAAAAATTAAAGGGGAAGATTTTCTGCAATAGTTGTTCTTTCAGGCAAAAATTTGTAGAGTCAGCCTTTCTATAGATATTACGTCGAACATAGTTGAAGACGGGAAAGAAGATCTAGTAGCTTTTCTAGTCGATATATACGTTGAACACATTCAAAGACAGGAAAGAAGATCCGAGTCATCTTTTTGGTGACTCTATGGTTATGGTGACTCATTGATTCGTTGAATAACTTGAAGCATTTAATTGCACTTGAATAAAATGAGTAATCATAGGTGAAAAAAACCATAGAATTATTTAAATAGATCGTGGCAGAGGTGATTACCAGGTAGAGAGCAGATGAACCAGGAGGCATTGCGACCTCCATTATGTATTAGAGGGAAACGCAGGTACGGAAAAATACCTGTGAGTGATTCGGCAACGTGCTTCATTCAGTCCATCGAAAAAATTATTTCGCACTTCTACATTCAACATGTCAGGACAGCTTGTTTAAAGCTTCAAAATCACTGTTAATTTTGAAGTCTCCAAAGATAAAGAGAAAATTAAAAAAAAACTAATTTCGGTTGTGCCTCTGTAAATCTGGTTCAATGAACTCTAGAACTTTTGCTTTAACTTGGGGCTTCATTCTCAAAATTGGAAGTGCTTGTTTGGTGAATTCAAGTTACTTACATTTAATGTAATGTTTTTAACAAAAAAAATGGAAATTTACAAAATTAGAGCTGATTAGTTAGGAAATTTGACTATCGCCATTGATGTATTATAATGTTTAGATGAGAATGAAGCTTAAAGATTTGTACGATTTTACTCGAATTTGTTAAATTTGGACTCCAGCGCTCTAACGCCCAACAACCGAATCTTGTCCCCGCTCACCGCTACTCGAGTGATTATAGCGGAACATGTTTTGACGGGATATTAGGGTGCAACTCTAAGATTACTCCGTGACTTTTCACGGAGTGCTGATAAAAGCGGATGATCTGCAGTGCTGATAAAAGAAAAACCAGGGTGTAAGTCAACAAATAATGTAAAATCGATCCGAAGGACACCCAAACACTGGCAGCTGGGCAAAAGTATGGAAACAGCAAGTTATAACTAGTGATTATTGGCATTTACATGACTCTTGAAACCTTCAAGGCTACTATTAAAAATGTTGTTTTACAGCGCCATCCCTTGTGTCATACTATGCCGAGCCAGTACGTCCGTTCTGCCACGTGGGACACAACAGATCATGGCGCCGTCCCTGGCTGTAGTTGTTCGGTACGAACAACTTATAGCATTCCAGAAGGTATGGGCTATCTATTAAAGTTTTAATGATTTTATACGCTGTTACTGCAAGGGCCCCACTCCTTCTTGAATGAAGACTTTGGTAGCGCATTTCGGCGAGCAAATCTTCGTGATGCATGAATCGCGGGTACTCTCCGTGCATTTTCAAATATAAGTATCTCAAAAACATACAGCAGAGGCGTATTCAATTTTAAGCCTTATAATGAGTTGTACAAAGCCATCATTGCATCGTGATTAGAAAACTGTTTGCAAGATCTTATGACAAACCCTAAAAGCTTGTAGCATGATGTCATCAACTGCAATATATGGTCCGAAAACATAAGTTTGGGATCAAAGACTAACCCTAGATCCTTGATGGATTTTACTTTTGACAATATATAATTTTTATACAATAATCGAATTTGAAAGGGTTTCTCAAACATTTATACGACATTTTTTTGTATTAAAAAATAATTTATTTTCATGAGCCCATGATAAAATTGAATCTTAATCGATTTGCTATTTAACACAATCTTTCTCATCACAAATTCTCTTTAGTAATTTGAGATCATCATCAAAAAGCGGGCAAGTGGAATGTTTGATGCATTCTTGAATGTCATCAATTAAGATTATAAATAGTAGAGGCCCTAAATTTGACTCCAGATACTGTGGTACTCCAGAGAATGCAGAGAATTTCCTAGACCTGAATCCGTCATGCACACGTACTGTTTCCTATTCCTCCAATATGTGACAAATAATATGACAAATATGTGTGGGGGCTTAGCAGCGACAGTGACAATAGAGTCATACAATCTAATTTTTTTATTTTTTATTGACTCACCGTGATGCCTGTTATTACTTGTATTTTATGCACCTGTCTATATTTATATTTTAGTTAGGGCGTAAAAATCGTTATTATAACTTCCATATTAACAAAAAATTGTCATAATTTTTTAAATTTTATATTAAACCTTGCGCGGACCCCCTGATGTTGTTCGGGTCCCCCAAATCAATTTTAATTTTCCACGGACCCCCTGAATGATCCCGAGGACCCCTGGGGGTCCGTAAGGGCCACTTTTGAAACCACTGATATACACGAACCATTTCAAGCGCCCTGTGGCAAAGGAGTTAGAACTTAAAGTAGGTTTCTAAAGACGAGATAATGCACATAACTACTAAATTGCATAAATAAGCACATGCACTAACTAAATTTCTCATGCATAATGCACATAAAAATGTTTTAAAATTGATCAATTGAAACCATTTTAATCCAACTTTTATGTTCCGTTAACCACATAATAATATTGGATGTTATGTTAAAATCTCTATGACAAATACTTGTCTATGTGAGATCCGGAAACGGAGCATTACTGAGTGTATTATAGTCAGCAAGTTACATTCCCAATAAACGTATCTCAAAATAATAAATTGTTTTAATGTTGATAACAAACATTATATGGCGTCAGAAGTGAAAATTATTGAAGTTTCAAGTTTAAAGTTTCTTTTAAAATATTAGATTACACGAAATAATAAAGGATTACAAAAATTATAAGTGATAAAAATAAAATCAAAAATGGCGAGTACAAACGCGTGTCCGCAGATGAATTTCGAAGGAAATCTGTCGCACAACTGATCAAAATGCAAACAAGATACAGCCACAGATTCCAAAAAAAATGCTCTACTTTTAATCTCAATTGGCGAAAATTTATTTACGAAAATAGATCCATCGATTTCAGAAATCGAATGGGTAGTAAAAGACTATGTGGTTTTGCAAACTGGCGTTTTAATGCGCCCGCGAATGAGATAGGTAAAAAAATATACGCTCGTAGTTATGAAGAAAAATGTTTTGGGCCGTTTTCCTATTTAGAGAGATGTTACACAAAGGATACGCCATATTTTTATGAACTTTCCGTGCTCGGGTCGGTAACGATGTACCATGTGCTCCCTTACATATTATTATCATATAAGAACGTAAATATTCTATACGGAGAACGAAGTAATATTACATTCACTTGTAAGCTTTTCTGTTAGAGAAAGGAAGGAGCTTTCGGATTTAATAGATTCATAATGATTATGTACATAATATATATTTATCATAAAGTATCTATAGTGCTATGAATGATAATTTCAAGTATTGGTTATGTGTAAAGAGATTCATAAGAATGTAAATAAATAAATTTCAAGAAAATCGATCACGGTTGATTTTCGTTAGAGATATATATTATTTCACTGCTTCATTTTTAGTTCAATCATTACCTGGAAAGTTTTCCGGGAGTTTTAAAAATTGGTAATATTATAGATTTCGATGTTTTATTTCCGAATTTAAACTTTGCCATCTCGTATCTTTGCCGCCCGTTTTGGAAAAATGGTGTTTAATAGCAGTTTTTTGACAATATCTCATTTTATGATAAAAATATTTATTTAAAAAATAAACTACAAAAAATTTCCTACCATTTACGCATTAACATTTTTTTCTAAAATCAATAGTTTTGACGTACGAGTGCCGCAAAGTATACTTCAATATGCCATTTGGCTAAAAAACTCATTTCCACATCACCTTGAGGTAGAGTAAGCGGGGCGTTTTTTTATCACGGTGTCTCCTGTAGGCCTAATCCACATGTGATGCACAATTTTGAAATTTAGCGCAATCTTCTTCGCTTTGCTGTTCCTGATGGTTCCTTGTGAGTCCGTTTTCGGTATCGATCGAGACGCCACAGACCAAAATTTCATCAGCATCATCTCATCGCAGATGATGCACACATATTTTTATCGTGGGAAAAGTTGGAAAGGAGATATTGTCAAAAAAATACTATTTAGGTGCCATTTTACCAAAATGTGAGGTGGCAATTCGGAAAGAGCACATCGAAATCTATAATATTACCAATTTTCAAAAATCCCGGAAAACTTTCCAGGTAACCCCTATTTTCGTCCCAAATGACTGGACTATTTGGATAAATAAATTATTATTTTGCTTATATTACCTAGCTCAATTTTTGATCCTAACAATTATTAATAGTGGAATTCTATTACATAATGATATATTGAAACAATTTTTAATTTTTCTACTCTTTTTTATTTCTGCCAGTTACTGATTTCTCGGTTATCTTCAGACTAGTATAATATTTCTATATTGTGTTTAAATTATATACATATATATATTTTTTTACAAATTAAAACGTATTGTTTAGCATTAATTATTAACCCCACTAGGGTTCGCCTGTATCTGTTTTTAGAAATTTATTGGCGTGATGCCCGTGGCCGTGAAGATGGCCGTGGTAGGCACCGGTAGTGGTCAGAAATAAAGAAAGGGGAAATTTTAAAAATTGTTTCAATATATCAATATTCCCTATGTAATATTTGTTAGTTCACGATTAATAATATATTTTAAAATCCGTTATAATTATCCCGCATTGCTGCTACCTTTCTAATACCAACAAAAAAAAATTGTCTGGCAGCAAAAGGCGGCATCTCTTTTTTCACTTAAAATTTCAAAGACTCCGTTATACGAGTATTATTTGATCTATCATGGCAATGATTATTATTTATACTTATTTAAAATTTGAAGCACCCCTTCTTCGAAATGATTGAAAATGAAGTTATTTCACCTCATTTTAATCACGTTTAATCATTGACTAATGGTCGAAGCATTTAATTGATGAATAACTTGAACTTCAGCGAAACAAATTAGAGTTGTTTGTTTCACAATTCGTAACTTGTGAGTCCTTAAACGTAAATTTACGCAATGCTATCTAGTATTTTAACAAAACGTTGTCTTCTTCATCAAAACGTAATATTTAACTTTTACAGTTCCAACCTAGTTTGATAACCGTACGTTAAAAATAATATTAATTATTCGATCACAATAATTTTGAAACAAAACTAAATTTTTTTTTTTGATTCTTACCAATTTTTGGGGGAACATTTTTAAAAATTTATTTTTTTAAATTTTCAATTTATTTTAAACATTTCTGGATTACGAATAAAGTAACAATATTTGAAAATCTCATACTACCAGCACAATTAGCGGAAAATGTTGCTTGTGTCGTGATGGAGGGTTTAGCCAGCGGAGGAATTGGTAAAAAACGAACGGACATTAGTAAAAATCTTTTAAAGGGGCAAATAATATAAATTATTTTCATATAAAATCTTCTTATCCGTTAAACTTGAACAAAAGGATTGTCTCCGTTGTAATAAATGGGAATCATAACGATCAGGAAACGTTGACAACTTGCTCACTAATCATTCAGCTTCCTCTTTATCTGTTTCCTTTCAAACCGTTAAATATAAAGTACTTGCTTCCTTTTAGAGAAAGCTCTGCGTGGAGTTCAACGAATATGCTTAAACCCTGAAACTATTACTTATTTCAGTGATCTTAATAAATAATTTAAATTTAAATAATTCAACTAGATATTAAATGCTTAGTCATTGCATGGTTTGACATTAACTACTAGTTTATGATACGCATAATTTAAAGAAAATGTAAATGAAGTGCGTGAATAAATCATAGACACCTTCGAAACCATTTTACCTGGAGGTTGTGACGTCACATTGGCGTCGATCTTATTTTATTGTTTAAAAAAAAAAATTTAACATGTTTAATGATTTCATACCAGACAAACCAGGCAACTGCTTTTAATAGAGATTCTCTGAGGTAACTGGTAGGACTAATAACAGGACACTGCCATCTGCGGAGACACATGCAGTTGTTGCCTAAAGGTAGCAACAGACGCGCAGATCACATCAAAAAGATACTTATAACACAATAGCTCTCGCCATACAATCCCATAGAGACCCGCCACACGTAAAAAGATGATGTGCTGTGATCACGGTTTGAATCTTCGCTAATCGGCGTATTTTTTCGTGACCGCTACGATCGCGATATCAGAAAAGTTATGCGACCCCCCCTTGCCTTAAACACGAGAGGGGGTCATTTTAAATACACGTAGCATGCACGTAGCTGTCAAGTACAAAGTATAGACATATCCAGTACAAAGAAATGATATTCTCTTGACCACTTCCGATTTCAACTGACCCCTTATCCTTCCGTAGGAAGAAATATTTTATAACCTAGTGGGTCGGTAGAAAAGATACTTTAATACGCAGTATCTTTTGATGTGAGCTTTGCGTATGTCGCCCGCTTAACCTACTGTGCCTACGGCCCGCACTGATAAGGAACAATGCTCCAATACCCGAGGAGATACATTGTGAATCCAGAAGACATAGCCACATATCATATGACAATATGGTGAACTTTACAAAAGGGACTGAGTTACTGTTAAAGAAATGAGATAAAATGGGATATTGCATAATGAGCCTATGGCTAGAATTCTCATAGGAACTATACGTAAACCGTCTCTGCTTTATAATAATAAAAAAACATTAAAAAGTCCCTAGTATTCGTAGACAGTGGAACTGAGGCATCCCCAACATGATGGATGTTGGAGGTTGTTCGAACGTATGGAGGAAGATTGAATTGCATCCGATTATTCACATCTGGTCACCAAACATACCTACAACCATTTCAAACAATATTTCACTTGTACTTATATATAATATGCTGTTCTATGAGAAGGAGATGGGAGTTTTCACTCTGAAATGGAGTACATTAAATTATTCCTACATTATTTACACGTAAAATGTTAGTAAATGTGCCGGTTTAAAGCCCACAACTAGGAGTTAACTGTTATTTTGTGGCGGTGTTTGGTATTAATTTTAAAATATTACAATGTCTATTGAAATCATTTTCATTGAATACCGGCAGAGATCCATTAAAACCATATGCCTATAATTTCCTCGAAGAGGTAAATCAATTCATTGAAGAATAATTAATATTAAAAAAATGGATCAGTTTGGTTGAGTATTTGGGCCTGAAATCCAAAATTAAGGAAAGGACAAAAACGCCATCCGAAAATCCTCGAAATTAAAAATATTGATAAAAAAATTTAACTCAAAAGATATTCTACTACTATCGTTTAAAACTTAGTTAAATACAACTTTGGATATTTTGTATTAGTTTAGGTATTCGTTGTAACGAGAATTTAAAATAAAGTGAATAGATTAATTCCTGTATGTTGCCTCAAGCATTCCTGCAAACAATGTTGTGTGTAAAAAGTGTTATCCTTGAAGTGGCTAAATGGCCGCTTATGTGAGCCGGAAAACCTAATAAAAAAGGTACAAAAGATGGTGGACACTTTATTTCACGTACGAAAATAGTGTTTTAGCTACATTGCTTGGACAGGGGTTTATAGCGTTTTATGTTTGCAGTGCGATAGAATCTTTAATTAAACTAAGCAAACACCAAGCACCTTGAATAAGTAACTCCACCTCTTGTATAAATACATATAATATGTACCTACACAGTACACTTATAGTTTCAAGCTATATTTATATGACCTCTGTGGTGTGAATAAGTTTGAAGTGAAGGAACTAACCAATGGCAGTGAATAAAGCAGCCAGGTAGTCTTTTACGCAAGATTGGAATTTTATGTTTAGTTTCCGTTATAATAGGATATTACCGGAAATTATAAAATCAATCATTTCACAAGTCTTGGGCAAGTAAGACTCGAAACTATTTTGTCTACTTTAGTTCATCACAGAGACATTGTTGTTGGTAGCCCATACCTACCCCACAAACAAACTGTACGGAGTGGTTCCGAATATTTCAAATAAGTATTGATTTCTAGATCATTTATGAAATCTAATAGAATTTCAGCTTGTTATCTTTTATAATTGCTTGCAAAAGTCTATTTTAAAACGCAAAATGCTACACGTGTACCTTTTCAATCTCATGAGAGTTTAACCTTGCCCAGTCCCAATATGTACTATTGTATAACAGGAAGGTATAACGAGTTCCGAGAAGTAACATTTTCAAGAAATTCTAATTTTCGCAAATTTTTTTAATTGTTTGTCAAAAAAGGTTTTATAAAGGCTACCTATTTGAATTGGAAACGTCTGCGTTATTTAAAAAAAATTGGCTGAGCAAAATAAAAACCAAAACATACTCATCCATATTGAAAAACCTCCCGAGAACGGGACCCGCCGACGGGACGGCATGTATCTTTTCTCTCGAGGTTTTTTCAATATTGATGAGTGTTTCAGGCTAATAATTATTTCTTATAATAATTGTTACCTTTTGTGCTATGCATAAAAAGTCTCGTCTTAAACAGTAGTTTAACAATTTAATGATAATCAAAAACATACTGTTTTCAGAAGAAAAATACGACAAATAAATTAAAAAACTATCCTAAATTCTCGTAATATAATTTCATATAGTCCTTATAAATTAGTTGTGTTTTGGAACTCTGCAAGTTTATTTATATAATGATTTTGTACTTAATGGCCTCCAGCGTTGAGTTTTAGTAGTTACGCATTTACCGGGAATAAGTTAAATCACTTACGTAACAATAAGAATCTATAATTTACCCAACATCATGACAAGCTAAATTAATCATTCAAATTAAACGCGTCGTTCATTAAAGGGCAATCTATACCGTAACACGTGAAGTTGAGTTTAGTTTGTGATTAAATATTTCAATTAGATATAAATCCTTATCGTCAAGGTGAAATTAACAACGCCTCGCGGGGACGTTAGGTGGAATTTTGAAGCCGTAAAATTACCTATATTTTGCAGCTCAAGTAAGGGCCTATTTCCACTAAGATTATTCCTTCACATCATAATATATGAAGCCGTTTATATTTTACGACGCACCAATTTTTATTACAGCTTCGCTTCACACCCGCTTCTATGCCGATGTTACGATAAAATTCCAATGATGATATCGCCATAATAGCGAATTTCACAAAAAAATTTAAATTCTGTTGAGGTATGAGAACTTAGGAATTTAAAAGATACTATATTTTTACGAGACGCGTGTGTGTCTAATTCCTCAGAGCAAGTGAAACTATCGTGCTGCTTGTTAAAAGTATTACCAGAGAATACCGGAAATTTGATATTTTTAAATCAAATTCTAGACGTATTGACTCTTTTTTAGAAAAAAACATAAATTGATTTTGAAAGATTGTTATTTTATCTGATAAACGCACTTTTTTAATTTAAAAAAAAAACTAAGTTAATTTTTAATACACTAAGGTTATACCGTTGGTTGTTGGCAGATTTGTTCAATTATCAAACGAAATATTGTATTATACAACCCTAAATTTCAAATCATATAATCATACAGCAAAATAAATAAATACATAATCTCGTAAAGATATTTTTCAGAATTTTTATTTTAGTTAAATTAAAATCATTAAAAAATAAATCCGAGAACGTGTTTTATGACGAATAATCTATTTATTTAAGGTCTTACAAACTAAAATATTTCAGATTTTTTTAACACTTATTTTGTTTAGACATTATTCAAAAATCATAAATACTTTTGATCAAAAAATACTTACAAGAAGTACACGATATTTAATAATTTATCGTCTTGAATTTTGAGCATTTGTATTGCTTATTTTAATGTAGGTATATATTAAACCAAGTTTTGGATGAAATAAATCTCAATTAAATTGATTATTTTAAAAATTCGATACGGGGAATAATCGTTTCTCATCGGAACCTTCCTGTACAGTTGCAAGCATTTTTAAATGTTTGTTCTCAGCTGCTGGTCAACGGCTCTTAATTGTGAGATATGCACGGGTAAACCACCCAGTTAGGCACTAACATTATTAGATTTTATTATAAAATGTAAAAATATTGTATCAAAATAAAAAAAAATTTAAAAAAGATGAGCGGCTTATGTTTTTTTTTTTTACAATTTTTTTAATAAATAAATTTTGTAGGTAAAAATGGTGTTGTATTTTATCCCTATTGAACAAAAATGAAGGTAATCGAAAAATAACAATTCTAATTAATATCACGTTTTTAATGAAATAAATTGCAGTAATTACAAACTTTCAAGAGATGTTATGGTTTAAGAAAACAGATTTATTCTTTATATAAGAAACCAAGCGGAGCAGGAAAAAAAAAGATTTCCTTCCTCGTCTAAAGTATGTGGTACGAAACGTTAGATTTTATATGAACGATGCAGATTATACTCTCAGAATAACTGTTAGTTGATAAATTATTCATGAGTTATCCCAATTTACGTGGTTGGCTCAGCCGCGCCTTTTCCCCTACCCTTCCCCTGGGAGATTTATCTCTTGCAATTTTTTTTAACCAATCCTTGGTGAATGTGTTGAGATAATTGTACACACTCATATTATGTAGGCATGAAGAAGGATCGTATGTTTGAATTAGAACGTATGATACCAGTCAACAAGCTTTATGACAAAGCGGTGAGATTCTGTAAACACAAAATAATGTGTATAAAATTGAAAAGATATTAGTATTTTTTTTACACTATATTCATAGTATTAAAATGTCCGTAGGCTAGGAATGCCAACATTAAAAATGGTTAATATGACACGATAGATTCAGATGTGTTTTTATTTAAAGATAAAATCGAAACTTACTTACGCTTACAGTACCTAAGCCAAGAAATTAGTTAAATAAACCATTAAGATGAAACCCGGTGGTGAAGAAATTTGAAAAATAGATTTTACTAAATTGTTGCTGTCACTGTTGCTCTTACTCCACCGGATATTGAGCGAAAGGGACAATGCACCTCGTTCCACAATACCTAACTAAAATCGAGGTTTTGTATTCCCCACTTTTCTCCTTGAAAAGTAGACTGATTTTGAATTTTTTTTTACCAACTACATAAGAAAAACCTATTCTATGTCCGTACGTTTTGCTTTTTTTTTTTAAACATTGTCCAGTTTGTATACTGAATGTCTTTTGACGGCGTTTAAACCAGTCAATTTTAAGAAGGTCATAACTTCTATAAAAAGTAATTTATCAAAAAAAAAACAAAAAGTACCGACACGCTAGTAGTTGATTTCTATTTTATGTAAAGACAATATTTTCTCTAGGGTTAAAATCCAGAGAGATAAATAGGGAATACGTTTGTATGGAAAAATCAACTCCAAGTATCCCCTTGAGTGAGAAAATAACGTGGAACTATCAACTGCCTGAAGTCATAGGTCTACTACCTATGGCTGTCCTATTTGGGGAAAGTTTAAAGGTTTCAGAAATTATGCGAGGGAAAGAAGGAGTTTGAGAAGAACATTTGATTGGGAAACACTGGAATAAGTCAATTATGTATAGAATTAATCGCATGTATGGAGAAAAACAACGGTGCTAGATTTTTGGGAGCGTCGACTAATTTTTTTTTCAAATCATCAAGAAATATAGTCCATCCATTTTACTTTTTAAAATATAGGTACCTACTTATAATACAAAAATTATAATTTTGTCCTAAATAAAATCAATCATTTTCTGTCAAAACGCACTTTATTATAAAGAACGTTTATATCTGCAATCATCTTATTATTTTTTTTCAGTGCTTTTAAAATCAATTTTATAACGCCCCAATGGTGTAATTGGTTTACGTACCGGACTATGGCATCGGGGCAATGAGGATTATTTTTTTTAAATTTGTTTTAGACACTCTCCTCTTTAAAAATTGAGCCCTTGCCCGGAATAATGTTGTATCCAAAAAACTACCAATGTTGAGTTGTTGATAGAATACTAAATGAATTGTCTTTCTTTGCCACTCTTTATGTAAAAATCTTGAGAATTGTATGCATATTGTATTTTATATATAAAATGTAATGAAACATAATCCGTTTTTTAAATCTTTTTTAAAATAAGTATATTTTCGGATATCACATTATTCCGGGCGAGGGCTCAATTACTGTTTAGCTTTATACGGTACGGAAATGTACCCAAAGTAAGTAAGATATAGTTTTACAGGTATTGTTTCCCACAATTTTCCATAAAAATGATCATCTAGTAAATTCACGCTATGCAAGTTTATTATATAAGCATAATTAATACAAAACAATACCAGAAGAACATGTTAATCTATCATACTATTAAATGGGAAAATAATTCACCGACTCCAGATATTTTCATATGAGAGGGTTCGGCTCAGTGGAACTCCTAATTTGACCGATAAATCCCACTGACCCCTCAATATAAATATTTAAAAAATCTTTAGTAATCCTACATGTATTTCAAATGACTGATGTTTGCGTTTTTATATACAAATTCTTTGACAAATCTAATATGCCTAAATTTTTAATTTTGATAGGTCTTATTATTTGGTCAACAATAATATTATAATGTGAAGAAGTTGACAATATACTCGTCTGTACTTACATTTACCCAATCATTGTAATATAACCACGATTCATAAAAAATATCACAATATTCACTCATTATTTTGAAGGTATCGTTCAATGTCATAATATAATGATTTTATTTAAAATCTTGTGAACGATGACCGCTTTTTTACAAAGCTGTTCTTAAGAAAATTTCTCTCATAAAAGAGGTTAAAGTGTCGTTTAGGGTTTAAGAGTGCCATCTCCCCTACACCTCTGATTTTAATGCGCTTCCCTTTACAGATTTTTCGCTCGCGTAGTCATTTGTGCGAAGGTTTATCCCGTGATTTATTGGGAAACTTGAGGGAATCTTATTTATTGTCATCCCGCCTTCATTCCCATTCATTCTTTTGGAATTCGGCATTGAAATACTCGGAATTTTCAATAATCCCGGCACATGATATTGAAGCTTATCGATTTTATAAAATATACGAAGAGATTTACGGTGTTCCTACTGAGTGAGCCGCTTCTCTATTTTTATGCCCGCGCTTTATCTTTGGACTCGTAGGCAGCATCTATTAGGATAGATCATCGATCATTACCGACATAGCTCTGCTATATATTTATATTATGATTTGATTATGCAAGTACAATATAAGACAAAGATTTTTGGAATTTATTTGTTTTTATTTATTTTTAAATTTGGGTTATAATGTAACTCCACATTAAAAAGGGACATGTCTGTAAAGGATATTTAAAAAAAAATTACAAATTTAAAAAATATATATGTTATGAAAAGAATGCAACACATGCAAACTAACATTATTTGTATTATTCGGCGTGTATTTGTTGCTAATGTATTAACTTACAAATAGTATGTCGTATTATAAATATGTAAATGTCTTGTATGGTGTTTATGAAGCACTGTTTATAATATGTACTGTTCAAATTTAATTAAAACTCGTTATTTCAATTGATATTGTTGGGTACATTTCTATGACGCAGGGTTTTCAAACCGAATCGCTGACATTTCACAGATCGGCATCAACCATACTTTATATTACGTTGTATTAAAAATTACATTTTTTATCGAATTGCTTATACTAATACGCCATAAACCTATGGAGGCAATCCTGATCTTAGGAGGAACCTTTAATACGAATTTTATATATTATTACAATCCCGGAATGGAAGCGGAAGTAAACAAAGGAGTGGAAGAAGAAGAGGAATAGGAAGGAATCCTTCCAAACTGGTTGCTGACACAACTTTACTTAAAGATTTGAGTAATCCCTTTATTCAAAATACATTTAGTCAGAACGATGGTGAGAGCACGATTAGGTTGTACGTATGGAAACTGAATGTAGTGAAAAAAATATAAAACGCAATTTGATTATTTGCTTTGGAACACCACCGTTCAGAATCTGCCTAAAGGCACGTTCATAAAAATCTAAAATACTTTATCAATGCTAAGAGCCCCTAATAAATCACGTGGAGTGTTTTTCACGCACAATATCAACGACACAACGTACCATAATTTTCCACTACTTCCATAGAAGGACCTGAATGTTCAGAGCGAGAATATTTGAAAAAAATATTATATTGTTTTTTGTTCATAAAATCTCGCTCGTAGCCAATATAGGTACCTATTTCGCTCAGTGAAATAAAGTTTGGTTATTGTTGGTAAAAAGATTTTTATTAGACTTCTAGATACGGTTCATTTTCTGCAGAATTTAATAACATAACGATTTTGAGGATCCCTACGTACTTCAATCTAATGAGCCGTACACTATCACGATTCACGTGTATATTTCTGATAAAAACCAATGAGTCAAAGCCACTTGCATCTGTATTTGTAGGCAATCCTTGCTTTATTTACAATCATACATTAACTCATTTATGTTATTCCGACTCGACATGAACTGCCCTAAGTATTTGATTTACTGGATCATGAAACGTATTCTTTCTACATCGGCTTCTTGTATTATAACATCATGTATTTTCCTGAAACTCATTTCACAGTTCATCTGCTCTAAATTTCTGCTATCTACTCCACCAAGACTATGTTTTCCACCATTTCTAAGTTTTTCATTTCTCATCATTTCTTCCGTTTTCACATATTCTAAGTTTCTCTTCTAAAAGTTGGTATGTAGGGGAATGGTCCAAAGCGTCGGGTTTGATCCCAGATGCTTTGGGTTCAATCTTCTACAAACTAAGTCCTCCATCACTTTCAAAGCAACCCATTTAGCTTTTATGTTGGTTTGAGGGAATCAAATTCTTGCTAATGTTTTTGGACTTAGTAAAAAGTACTCATACATAACATTTTTAATTCAACTATATGGGTGATATTTACACATCTGTAAATTCGTTTTTTGTAATGACTCAATTAATATGCTAAAGTCAATCCCATGAAAAATACACGAAATCAATTAATAATGTTCGCTCGCAGATTTAACACGGAAAGTTCCAACGAATTTAAATACTAATAAATAAATTCAATTTGGTGTTTTGTTTCGCGTGCTTTCACAGATATTTAATTCTAGCAGGCCTCGCTGGGAAATATAAAGTCAGACAGACAAACGGGGATATTATGCGGATCCCCCGGGAGCAGGAATGCATAATCAATTAACGTGTCACCATTGCTGTTAGCTGTCGGCAGTAGCTGTTTGCTGTTTCGCTGTTGGGCTATTTGCTGTTATTTTTTTGATGGAGATACAATAAATGGAAATATTATAATCAGTGGAGTTGAGACCTTATTTGATTACCTAAAAATTCATTTTAATTAGTGAAACCGCAGCTCAAAATAGTATTGAAAATGTGGTGACATTCCAGAGCAACATTTTGATAAACAAAATATTATCAACCTTTTTCACTTATTTACAAAAGTTTACTTAAAAATCACAGAATGACTTGTTAGACAATGGCAAATTCCTACTGATTATTTTAAGCTTATACTAAAAAACATGCAAAGCTTTTGACTACCCCTAATTAAAACTAATCGAAACAAGGTACCGGAATTTTGAACAAAAGTTTGAAGGTATTTTTATATTATAAGTAGTGATAAAACTTATTTACAATAATACTAGAGTAGTCACATTAAATATCACGCGATAGTCTGAATCGTGGGAATAATTTTCTATCCAAAATATTATTTAACTAACACACCCGTGAAAAATCATTAAATGATATACTTGTATTATTTGTGAAGCTTTTTTTAATTTTTTTATTTTTTTGTAGAGAATACCTCAGAAGAGTATTAACTACTCCCTTCTGGAGCCAGTGAGACTATGGCATCCCCAATTGGGGTATGTTGTGAGGCTGAAGGTAAGTGGGGAAGGGAAGGAGATGTGAAAGAGGAAGGTGGGGAAGTACCTGGCTATTCAGATCTAATCACTAAACACGGCTAACGCCATTATTAAGCAACGTTTCAATTCTGAATGGTGGTCTTACACCAGGGCGATACTGAGAGTATCTTCCACTCTGGAACGTGCCGCAAATATAGTATATATTATTTTTATTAATTAATTGTGAAATAACACAACTTAATCAAATAAAATTTATTTGCGCACGCCGGGTTCAAACCCGCGACTTTCCGATTGGGAGTCAAGCGTTTTACCACTCGACCACGGACGGCCGTCAAAAGTATTTCATAAAATATAAGTAGCTGGAAATATTTCATATAATATTTTCCTCAGGATCATTGACTATCAAAAAAATAATTAAAGAAACGATCAGCTATTTTCATTTCAAATGAATTATTAATTACCGTTAAATAAACTAAAACTTATAAAAACATAAAAATTTAATGCGTCTAACCTACGCGCGGTTGAAGTAAAACTTCTTTGACTACAACACTATTTTTATTGTCACACTACTGCCAAGCTAGAATTCACAGAAAGAATAATCAGAGAGAAAAAGGGTTAATATTCATCATAAAAAATAATACAAATCAAAAGGTTCAACTAAAATCTTTAGTTAAATCATATAATAATCAACAAAACATAACAAAAATCTGTTGAACTTACCTTATACATTAGTGAACCAAAATAAACGGGTGACGTCTGACGTTTGAGTTTGCTTTGACGTTTTGTTATTCGTTTCTAGGCTTCGTACTCATTGTTGCCATACCTACGACGTTAATATGATGAAATATAAATGTAACGTCATTTCCGTTAATGTTACTTCCGTCCAAAAAAGATTTTAGTTACCCGTCGTAATGCCCCTAAATAATTCTTACTTCAAAGGTCATTAGTGATTTACGTAGGAATATAATTATTGATTAATTACTACGTTACCAACTTTATCGCTTTGTTCCGACAATACGTTCAAATATTGATAAATAAAAGTTAATAAATATTTTTTACATATTACATAACATTGTGCAGGAATATTTCACAAAGCACATCATCACAGACAACTGAAATTAGTTAACTTGATGATAGTGGCTTTATCGCTTAGCTGTATTCTTTACACAATCAGTTTCAATTCTGAAAATTACACTTAAATTCAGAATAAAATTGAATTCGTTGAACCAGAGTTACGCAGGACGTAGAGACAACCAAAATTATTATTTTTATTGCTTACTTATAACGTTCGAAAAATATAGTATTTAATTCATTTTGATCAAGATATTGACTATACACGGAGAAAAATATTATTTTAAAATACGATCATTTTACTCGTAAAAACGGTTAAAAATGGGACTGAAGTTCTTACGAACAAATTAACATGGTTTCAATGATTATTAGCGGGAACAGAATAAACATTCAAACACTGTTAATTTGTTAGTAAGAACTTTAGTCCCGTTTTTAACCGTTTTTACGAATAAAATGATCGTATTTTAGAATAACATTTTTCTCCGTGTACTATGTATATAACTGAATTTGACTCACATACGAAATTCCATCGAGTACCTTTTAAAGAAATCACTTTACTGAGCTCTGAATATGTACGGAAAAGCTACATTTGCATGTTACGGCGACATATCCTGAACAATTCCTCGCAAAGAAAGCTTTTTAACAATAGAAAAAGTCTCTACAATGCGGGCACCGGTGGAGAGACGGGGCTCTTTGCAAGCCCGGGGCACGGATGGATCTCCTAGTCTTGATTTATGTTAACACAACTCCACACGCCTACAGTGACGTATGTTATCTTCCCTGTTTACCTCCCGCCCGATACCAGGCTACCTGTAGTTTGCAGCTCGCATGGTCACAATCAGGGGGTCTTTTTTGCAGCTTCTACGAACAGAAGGTCGCGCAGCCTTGTTTGTTTTCACGCGGAACAATGCAGCGAATGCATTTTTACACACCTCACGGAAAATCATCTCTGAGAAGTAAATGACTATCGTATAATGCGAGGGCTCAGTATTTACTAGAAAAAAAGTGACACCCATTTTTAGATGAGTTATGAATTGTACTCTTTGTGTAAATATTTAAAAACCTTTACTTAGAATAATTGAAAATATTTTTTAATTTTTTCACGAATGTTTATTTTTGAACCCATTTTGTAATTTTGTGAGGCAATTATTTTATAAAAAAATACTTTCAGCTTCACTAATACGACTTCGCTTTTCGGCCCATATAAAAAGGACGGGAAAAAAACACTTTTCTATATCGAAAATTCCACAAAATGAATATATTCTTTTATATTGCCTTCAAGAAGGTAAAAGCTATGTTGGTATGTTTTTAAATTTTCGATGCGATTCGTTTTAACGTAAACATTTACTGTCAAACATGTATAATTAATCGGAAAATATTATTTAAGGAAAAAGTGCTGCTAACTCAATTCTCATAAAGAATTACAAAATTACAAAAACAGCCCAAAATAGCTTCTTCTTTCGAGAACATATTTTTGTTTTTAAGTTATAATTTCGTGAAAGTTTGGGTGTAGAAAAATGTATTCTCCCGAAACCCTTTTTCGAGCGATTTCTGTAGGTAAACATAGAGTTTACGGAAGTTGTCCCATTCGCACATTTCGCAAGTGTGTGTTAGCCTTTTTAGATCGGGACAGAATGACATACTATGAAATACCTAAACATTCCGCGTATGGTGCAAAGTCTAGCCTCTTAATCCTTAATTATATCCCGTGATTTTTCAAGAAGAATGCCATATAAAATGACTTAGAGCAAAAACTAAGCAATCTGAATTGGAAATGGTTAATTTTATTCATTAATTATTATCAAACTTTTTTAAAAATGTTATTGATTTTTTTTATCGTGCAGCTTATTTAAGATCCTGGAAAGATAACCTAAAATGAGGAAACTTTAAAATAATAATTTAATTTGCATACAAATCATTTTGTGACTAGTATTCATAACCGAGTCGGTAGCAGCGGCAGCGTTCGAGTTTTTTTTCAGTTTTTCGCCATTTTTCATAACCATATCGCTTAGGATTGGTTCGTACTTTGTCCATTTTTGTTTTTTTTAAAGCGGTGAATGCAATAATATTAAGTACATTTTCATTTACTATGTCCACGCTTAAAAATACATATTTTCAACGGGAACTTATATTTTGAACATCGCTTTTTATTATCCACAGTGATTACAAAAACATAAGGTTTGGAGTGTACTACTATGTCCATAAGCCAATACAATTTTTTTACTATTATTTATTTAAACCTTATGTACGTATATGTAAAAATTAATAATGTTTGATTACCCCATACATTTTATTGATTCATACGACAATTTTAAATTTTCTAATTTCTAATGAAGAATTTTTAATATTTTTTATTTTATTATTATAAACCTTATGTATTTGAATGTAAAAATATTATTGTTTGATGGGCCATAGGATGAAATTACTGTTGGTTTGGTCTATCTCTGCCCAGGGTATGGATATAGTATAAACCAACATTAAATATAGTCATGGTTAAAACCATCATTAATTTTTATGCTATTTTGTTAAAAAAAAGGGTCCTTTTAAATGTTTGTTTATGCTTTTACTCAGATTAAAATTCAACCAATTATGTTGTTATTTTACTTATAACTCGATTAACCCGTCTATTCTATATTATTATTTGTAACCATTAGTTTGAAGTAAAGGAAACAAACACTTTTCTCAATACGAGTTTTTGTGGACATTGTACAAACCAATCCTCTGCAAGCCATATGGTTTCAATCCAAACAAAATATTAAAACTCATGAATGACGTGAGAATTAATAATAAAAAAAAATCCACCGCGCTCCTCCGAAAATCGTTTCTTTTTTATCGTTATACCATTTATGAGAACTACCATGGAGTCAAAAGTTTATATCCCACTTTGCCCGCCGTCCTTTGAACACTATGTATAACATTCAAACTGGAAAAATATATAGGTACCTACGTTTCTTTGACCTTAAAGAGCAAAATATGAAATAAGATTTTTAGAGCTCTGTAATATTTATAAGAAAATATTTTTTCAATTGTTAATTATGTTGTTTGGTAATAAAAATACATCAAAGGCTTTATTGTGTTTCTGATAGTTAAATTGCTTACTCTTTGAGATGGTTTATCGAATGAATTCATAACTCATATATGATTAAACCGTTTTCGAAATAATGAAATAGTGCTCCACAAAATACAACTTCAATTTTGTTAAAATTAACTTTATTGCGCATTTGATCTTTCAACTCACTTAATTTTGAAATAATAGTGAAAATAATTTTGATTTCCAGAATTGAATGTGAAATATCAAAATAACCAACATATTTATTTTACAGCATCCAATTATTTCTTTGTTCAACTCCACTTTCGACAAGCACCAACTAAAGTTTTCAGTTATTCGATTTTGAATGAGTCTTTTGATGCAAAACAGTTTCAAAACATATTTAATCCAGCAGTCACACTTTCAAAAGTACTTGAATACAATTGTACTCTCGTAGTAACATGCGCATTTCAGGTTACAAACACTGTTTTCGGTTAGTCAAATTGCACATCAAAGTATTAATTTAATAAATAAAACCACTAAACGGCTCTCCACAACAACGAAAAACGCTGTACTTTTAGCTATGGGATTTCTGATAAATATTGTATTAAATATTCGCTAATGGCATTGGTGATAAAACAACGTACAAAATATAGAAATGTAAAACAAAGTTTCAAATACGCTTGCAAAATCAATAATGAATTATGATGATTGAAAAATATTAAATACAGCACACGAGAATATGACCAAGACAAGTAATTTTTATTATTTACTTTTTTTTAATACATAATATATCATACATTATTTATAAAATGTTTTGGCTGCCCAACTAGGAAGAATCCCGTTTTAGGGCAGTCAAATTAGGATGATATATGGAACATATGGAACGTGTCTTGTACAATAAAAAATAAATGGAAGAAATAAATAGAAGATAAAGAATAAAAATTTACCATTTAACAATCACCTATAATATATAATCATATATCTATATCTAAAAATATATATTATATAATCATACATATTATATATAATACATATAATAAATATAATATAATAATATATTTATATGTCAAATATAATCATATATATAATTTTTTATCATACATTATAATCATCATTTCAAATACTCATTTCGGTTATCTGTGCATGATCGTTTGACACGGAGAAATCTGGACCAATGAACTGAAAATTGCTTTGAATTTAAGTGACATTTTGTCAAGGGATTCAGACTGGCGATAAAATAGATATCTATCTGTAATATAATGATAATAATCAAAATATTTGGATAATTTGTAGAGCACCATTTTTGTGAGAAATCACTCATTTAATAATTGTGGGGTTCTATTCCAAAACTGATTGTTTCCAAAATTATAAAGGTAGATTCAGACTGGACGACGTACGTACGCATCGCTACGCCAAACAATACTTAGCAACCCATACATTTTCTATGAAAATTGCCACATACATTGCACGTCGCGATGCGTGTGGCGAATGTGAATCTAAAACATAAATTTTCATAGAAAATGTATGGTTGCTAAGCAGTCCAGATATTGTTAGGCGTAGCGATGGGCACGTACGTCGACCCAGTCTGAATCTACCATAAATGTTCAGGAATCACAAATAACCGTTACGGTAAATATAAATTAAAATTTAACGTAATTAACACAGATAGCTCTGAAATTTTTTTAATGTTTTTAATAATTTTATTTTTCACCATTAAAAAAAATCACAAAGATTCATAAAAAACATTTTTTTTAATTATACATTTAATATATTGGGAGGGGGCAGGTATTCCGGTTTTGGTACGGTAAGGTTATGGGGGTCCAACGTGTTTTCTTCAATTTTTTTTCAGTTCCTTGTAAGTGCACCAAAAACTGATAAAAATAAAGTTGTTTGTTTGCAGGTGAAAAATGTAATAATTGTTGAATGAAACACTAGGTATATATTGAATCATATGGCGGGTAGGAGGAACCCACCGTAGCTTAATGGTAGAGCTCCTGACCGGCAATCAGAAGGATGCGAGTTCGAGTCCCGTCGGCGACATGTATCTTTTCTCGGGAGATTTTCTCAATATGGATGAGAGTTTCAGTCTAATATTTATTGTTTATTTTTATTGTTAATATTTATTGTTTCAGTCTAATATTTATTGCTTATTATAATTGTTACCCTCTGGAAGAAGGTGAAGACAAATGCGACCAAATAAGAAAAGTGTGCATATGACCACTAGTAAAGGCCAAGTCTGACCTCATTTTCAATTCGTACCTCATTTTCATCATCAGAATCTAGACAGTGAGGTCAGAATTGGCTTTAATGGGGACTTTACTAAATTTTGCTTATTTGGTCGCATTTGTTATCACCCTTTTTCAGAAAAGACAATTTTTGGTTCACTCACAAGCAACTGAAAAATAATTTAAAAAAAACACGTTGGGCGTCCATAGCCCTACTGTACCAAAATTGGAACACTATATGTACACAAAAAGTATTGTAAAATCACGTTACCTATGATTTTTGTTACAATACTAAAAAAAACGCACTTCACATGTCGACATAAATCATATTTTTTTAATAAACTTTTAAAGTATTGTAATTCACATATACGTTCTATAAACATGTTTTTCGATTTTGTGACGTGCAAACTTCGATTAAATTTTTAATCAAATAACGACAATAAGCTATTTTATGTCAAAATACTAAAGGCTAGTATATCTACAGTAACACAACAAACAAAGTTATTTTTTTAAATGTTATGTCTACTTACAATTATTTTTTGTTGGAACCAAAATTGGTATGGTAGGGCTATGTGGGTTAAGCATACAATTGACAAGGTCTACACTTATTTATAGGTTGGTAAAAGTTATGTCAGTTCGTTGAATATACAAAGAGTTATAAAGAAAATTCTGTTTTTTCCATTTGGGGTTTTTCCTAAAACTGACTATTTCATGGAAATAATCAGTTCCATGGAAATAGGATGACATTTCATGGAAATAATCAGTTCCATGGAAATAGTCAGTTTTGAAAGAAATGCATCTGTAAAGAATTGCGAAAGTTTTTATAACACAAGGTAAATAAATAAGAAAGAAAAATACAAATTGTAAAGAGTTGTTGTTTTTCACAAAAAAACCTGAACAAGGTTCTTAAAATCCGGTACTTTAGAGGAACACGTTTCAGATATTCTGATATTTCAAGATGAAAGACTTATGCGGCCCCTAGATGATCAATTATTTTGCACAATATTACGAATTGTGCAATATTATTGACCGTTTACGGTTAATATTGAAGATCGCGCAATGATTGAACAGAAGTTTGAGCGAGTTTAATTTTGATTGCACCATATTTTTCCATTGCATTGTGTTGTTTTGATTTGTTTTGGTTTTGCATTGGTCAGTTTTGCGCAATATTTTTTAGTCTGTATTTCGTCTTGACAGTTTTTCACAGTTTTTAAACAGTTTTTCACAGTCTAGTATGGATACTAAGCGCCTCCGCCCACTGAGGCAACTGAAAACAAACTAAAACTGGCTGGTTTCTATGTCTTGATTGGTCAAAAAGCTTGTTTAACCATAGACGAAGAACAATCAGCTGACAGCTGGCAACTAGCAATGGCCGACCACCGCAACCAGCAGTGTCAGTTGCGAGTTACCATGGAGTTACCGCTTGCGTTACCATTGACAACGGGGTTTTGTGTGATTGTAAAGTGTGCGGGCCATCACATTGTCATAAAAAGACAGTTGGCAGTTGAGAGTTTTCAGTTGCCTCAGTGGGCGGAGGCGCTAAGTCTACTAATAAGTAGTCCAGGAGGAGAAAATGAACGTTTTAATTTGGACAATAATTATACAACATAAATAAAAGAACACGATAACATTGCGCAGTTCATTTATTGTGCAATATAATTGATCGTTTGGATTCTAAGCGCCTTTCAATCTTATTGTACAATAAAATATATCGTACAATGTTATTGTATGGTCTAGGGGCCGCCTAAGATAGTTTTGGAAAGAAAATTATCGTGGACTTTGTGCTCTATTGAAAAATATCATTATCGCATTGTTGTATTTAATAGGAAATAGAGATGTATAATCTATTATACATTATATAATACTCATTGGAAAAAAAATCCGTCAAGCAAGAAATGGTTAAAGAGAAGTTTATTTTAAAATTCGAAATTCGTAGAGAATTAGTACGTTTTGCTAAAAACTGAACGAACCAATCGATTCGATCTAGTGGTGGAACCTATAGCACAATTTTGACATTTTTGGATACAGTCAATTTTGAAATATAACCCCAAAATTGTCTTTCAAAATTTCGAAAATCCGAGAGCTAGTATTTAATTAATTATTCCACGTTGGAAAGCCGTGTGAATAGCGTTTGTGGTATTTTTAGTTTATGCTTGAATTTGCACAACACATATACAGTGTTTTTATTTTAAATTATAAGTTCGGAGAAGAAATACGCATCAAATAAAAATATTATCAACATTTTTTGCTCTTAATTGGTTTCTGATACCAAAAATATTATATAGCCATATTTTTCCCCGACAGCGTTTTTAGAGATTTTTTTCTTTTCGGAATACCTATACTGTGGTTTTTATTGCTGTTAAACTTTTCTCCTTCGTGTTAAATTGATAAAAGTGGATTGAGAAAACTTCGAACAGCGCTTTATTCTAGCACTCCGTTGATAAAACTGAAACACTCTCAATATTTCAGGTATAGACTCTATGAGTGAAGATGAAAAAGAAAGTGGTTATGTATTTTGAGAAATGGGTTTTCTATTATCATCCACAGTTTTTAATGTACCGTTTAACGTTAAATATCACCCACAGGTCGCTTAACAAATATTTTTGGATGGTTCGTTGAAATTGCCGCAATGTTAAATACATGTACTTAAAATTGACAGAAACTAAATAGCATTATTAGATTTTGAAATTAACAAAATAAACAGCAAAAAATCAAAAACTTTTTAAACCAAGCTCAATGCTGTTAAAAGCCTAAATAAACTAAATTAAAACAAATAACTTTGTTTAAACCACTAATATAATCACAATTACCTACATGTTTCAAAACCGATGGTTTCTTCGTCATGGTAGTAATGACATATACATATACAAATACCCTGACGAAGAAACCATCGGTTTTGAAACATGTAGGTAATTGTGATTATATTAGTGGTTTAAACAAAGTTATTTGTTTTAATTTAATTAAAAATGACCCCACAAAGTGCTTTTGCAAAGTTTGAAGGCATAATTAAACATTCCGCCTTTCTTAAGCTAAAACTCAAAAAATTAGGCCACCAGAGACACGTCACGCAGTTTTTTTTTTTTTTTTGCTTGATTTTTTCATATTATTTGATAAGTGGGCGTTACTTGATCTTTATCAATACTGTGGCTTGAGTTACTAAGCATGCCTACCCGTAGGAAATATTTTATACTTATATTATTTTTGGAAAATTGTTAGTGATCCGATGAATTATTTGACACTGGGAAATACTTTACGGGTATTTTTTCACGATTTGATGAAGAAAAAAATAAATGTATTTTTGGTTGCATTACTCCCTTCGAAATACTTTTCTATATAACGCACAAAATAATACAAAACAACAGCAAACACAGTAACGCCGATAAATAGCTACCATTACGTGTCCACCATTTCGAAAGAGTTGTAGGTATATAATCGATACGGCGAGTCCTGTATAAGTTTTCTTAAGCATTATATTTTGTCACTGTTGAAAATCTTTGAAATAAAAGTGAGGCCGAGGAAGTGACAAAAGGATTGGGGACTTTTTTATTCATCATTAGGTGACAGTTCAGCAAAGAAGATAGAGACTTCGATCGATGTGAGAATTTCCCGCTATGAGCACGTGCGTCAGTGCCTAAAACAATCCTGGAACAAGAGACCCCGAACATGAGCCCCCCTAAGAGAATAACTCTCCCCTGCGAAGAGAGAGCTCCCACCCCCTCAAGTCAAGAGAACCCCTCCTACAATATGGACCGCGCGTCTGCACCCGAAAGCCCATTTCCGCCTCTACTCTTTTCAATACTACATTTTTTGCTCCAGATATAGATTTTGAGAAAACAGACATGTAGACGAAGCGGTCTTTTTATACAAAATAAACCACTACATAGCAAAGGCATGTACTTGAGATAAAAAGCTTTCGATGTAAAGCGCGGACGACTAAACGTAAACATTTTTTCAGTTTCCCACTACTGTTTGAGTTGTAAATTCGCCGGCGACGGCAACGCATTTGCTTTTTATGGTTGTAGGCAAATCTGGGATTTCGTAAAATGACATTTCCTGGTACCTCCTAATATATGCCTTCAAAAGAAAGCAACTGAAAATTCTATGAAAACCAACTAAAACCGGTTGTTTTCTCTGTCTTGATTGGTCAAAAAGCTTGTTTAACCATAGACGAAGAACAATCAGCTGACAGCTGGCAACTAACAACGGCCGCCCATGGCGATGAGCAGTGCCAGTCGCGAGTCACCGCTTGCGTTACCATTGACAACGGGGTTTTGTGTGATTGTAAAGTGTGCGTGCCATCACATTGTCATACAAAGACAGTTGGCAGTTGAGAGTTTTCAGTTGCCTCAGTGGGCGTAGGCGCTAAAAGTCTTCTCAGGCAATTACCGAAAAAGTCACACAGCACTTTCCACGAAAAATAGAACATTACGAAAGATTTAATTAAAACTTGAAGTAGGTATATAGTACCTACCTAACAAAACCATTTTGTTTTTTTTTTGGTTCCGACCTTTCAACGAAATCAAATGTGCCTTAATTATGTATTTCGTATAACTTGAGTAATTGAATTACCCCAAAAACGGTATCAGAACATAAACATGCTCATTTTCAAAATAATTTAGTTTGTTTCTCTCGAGTCACAATGTAAAATTTATTACAGTGTCAAAAAGATACAATAATTCACCGAATCGTCGGTAATGATATCATTAGTGTTATTTAATGTTTACAGAACACGACGAGGTAAGGTTACGTGATATGTGTGGCATTTAGTTGAGCATACACATAAATTAGATAATGTAGTAGGGTTAAGGCAATTAACCTTATCTCTTTAGAAAATTATCCTTGGTAGCAATATTGTAATATATTTAATAATGGTTAAAGATACCATCATGCTTGGCATTTAGGTAAGGATATATTATTATTTTAAGAATGTACAGTAAGTAGCTACTTTGGAGTGGCGTGAATTTCTCTGTAATCATATTGATCGTTGAGTTGATTAGTCAGACATCTCCACATACTAAGTTTTGAGATAATGAAGGAAGCAATATTCGAATGCTCACCATCAACAAAATGGTACTTACACATGTGTGTGTGTGTGTTTTACATGTTTAATATGCTATAAAATAATACAGGGAGGCATAACGGACCGGTACATTAGTACTAAATTTTGAAATATCCTACTAGTGACCCAGAAAACATTAACATTTTGTTTTATTTTCTATAAGTTTTTACTGCATTATAATTGATTTGGTGGTGTTTATGAGTTATCTTAGTACTGCACCAGAAAGAGGGAATACTTTAACATGCAACTGCATACTCAACTAAAATTTCGATTTAATCAACTAAACTATCGATATGTATGTCGTTTTCAAGTTATTCATCATTATTATTTATAATAATACTATTTGGCTTTTTTTAAATCATCCCAACGGCACTGTACAAATTCATATACCTATTATATAATTTATTATAACTGGTTTACGACAACTAAGATATGCAATAATAACTAGTGACTTACATTTAAGATGTATATCTAGTGACCTGCGGCAAATATATAGGTTTGTAACGAACATCTTATATAGGTAACTGGCTTACAAGTAAGATTTATAATAATAATAACTATGACATACATCTAGGATTTAATTTAGTGACTTAGGCTTATACTGATCTAAAACTTGTAATTTAATGGCATAGATATGCACAATAGTGGTTTATAGTTTGAAGCTTACAGCAAACATATTTACATTTAACAATACCTACATGTTTTGGGCTTTGCCCGTGATAACTTAATAATATTCAGTATATATTTTCGGATATGTCAGCGTTTACTTATAATAAACAATAATAAAAAAAAACTCTGTAGATATAAGTACAAACAGTTAAAATAGAAGTAAGTTATTGCTGTGAGTCGAATCAGTTTGAGAATTTTGATACATATATTATATTCTACACATTTTTTACAACGTATCACAATTTTATGACAATGCATTATACCTTTTGGTGGCAATCAAACGTACGTTCTTACACGAATCTTTCTTAAATAAGAAAAAGCACTTAACATACGAAGTAAACGTCGCATTTAACAATTAATATTTGGCAAGGTTGATAGAACTGCTGATTTCGATCACTGGGAAGGAAGGTTCAAACCTCAGCCAAACAAAATTTTATTTTTTTAAGTTGTAAAAGACATTTATAATTAATTAATTATAGTCTTAACAGGTTGATTTTTAATTATGGCAATTATATCAATGGCAATGCACAATATTATGGTTTTCACATAAGTTCAAAGAGTAATTACATGTATCTGCAGAAATGATAATCCGCAGTTATTTTTAAACCAAGTATGTAATCCGATCCAGATGTATGTACTACTCAACAAATTGCAGCGCTAACGTAATGTACAAATCTTTCAACAAAAAATTATAATCTATGTTTCTTGCGAGAGCTATAATATAGAGCAACTGTCTAAGATCTTTCAAACATAACGACCAACAACAATGCTTAAACTGGCATGGCCCACATTCTGTGAAATGAAAAAATTCTTCCTCATTCATTTTTCATGGAGCCTCCCGACCCAAGACTCAAATGCGAAGACCATCATACTATCGTACGCATAAAATAACCTTTTCATCTTCCTAATAAAAAAATAAAAATATTTATAACATTAACAGTTAAAATGTATTTATTCTAAGTTCGATCTGGCAAGGTACAAGAACCGAAAATTTGCCATGAATGTAGTTATGAACAGCCAAGTATATTTCAAACCATCCTCTTTTTTATATTAATTTCTCCACCTTCTTCTGCCTTTTAATAACCAAATTATGGACGAATTATGGTGGGCAGTTGAGTCTTTCTTGTCACATAGCAAAACAAGTGAATTCTATTTAGATTTTTCTGGCATACATCACTATAGATCAGTTCACGCAGAGGATTTTGTTTCTTACCCACATTGTAAGACTACAAAATAGATTTTTTCAAACATTAAAAATCAGTACAATTTTATATGTAAAATCAAACCTACATCATTTTCAAAATCAGAATCGACAACATTTTACCAATAATACTGGATATTTTAATCCTATTTCTAGAATGTCTAGATCATACAATGATCTTGCCAAATCACACATTATCATAGATATTTTTGTAAATAATATAACTTAAGTATCTCCACAATTTGTGTACCTAAAAAAAAAAAAAAAATTTTGTTCGTTGTTTTATTATTTTACAACTGTTTGTTGTTTTATTATTTTTTCATAAACATTTTCTTTTTGTTAGATTTTTTATTATTATAATTAAGTTTTTTAGAGTTTGTTGTTTAAAAGATTGTTTGTTGTTTTATTATTTTTTCTAAACATTTTCTTTTTGTTCGATTTTTTGTTATTATAATTAAGTTTTTTAGAGTTAAGTCTAAAAATACTGGCATTGTTTTTCTTTGTGTTTGCTTATGAGTATATTAAAATATGATTACTGCAGACACATTAGTCTAGGGATATTTATATATGTATTTAATTTTGTTTTATATTACCAACATGAATGTTTTATAAATATCCTGTTTGTGTCTCAAATAAATAAATAAAATAAAAATAATAAAAATTCATTTCAATAACATTAAAAAAATTATTGCTTAATGAAAAACTAAAAAAAAAAAACTAAATTCTTCATCTGTCCGAAAATTTGTTGGTTATGTTCCGGTTTCAGTTTCAAATGGTGGCCATTTTAACCGATCGTGCGTGCACGGAGAAAAATGTTATTCTAAAATACGATTATTTTATTCGTAAAACGGTTAAAAACGGGACTGAAGTTCTTACGAACAAATTAGCAGGGCAGGATCAAAAAAATAATTTGTCAGAATAAAAGTAGCTGTTCTGGGAAAATAATTATATAAGATTATATACAACTTTTATTAAAAACCTTTACTAAAAACATTATGTATTATGGTAAGATGGTAAAATTAACTAAAATATCATTTTGCATATGATCGGTCAGTTATAACAAAATAGAATCAGCCGGCGTGTGGCGAAAATTTTGCGCAGGCACACGACGGGTTAATGGTTTGCTGTATATTTTGTTTTCAAATGTGAATTCGTCGTTATTAATCAACTATGTAGGTATTAAGTGCCTACTTACTAATATATGATCTTTGGGGAAATTTTAGTTTTGATTTTTGATTATGAGATTATAAGAAACATTCTTATTTTTGGACGCAAGGTCTACATGAAGTCGTTCGCGTTATCTTTGGAAAATTTATTATTAATCGTGACTATTTGTATTTCCCTATAATATTTAAAATATTGTCTTCACAGTGCCTTCCTCATAAGGGCTCAATGATCATTCTACGGTTAATCAAGTCCCCCATTGAGGATGTTCAGAAACCTTATTGAGGGGGTTCATTGCATAGGTATTAGGGGTAGGACTAGCCCCTAATGTTCTCATTGATTAAACCAATGTAGAGGCTACTGGACGACGATCAAGTAATAGAGTATACTCGTACTATTCTATAAACTTTATTATAGTCATAAATATACAAAACGTTTTCTTCTAGATATAATCAGATGTTGGCAATCTCTGGAGCAGAACCGTAAACTCGTAGATGTAGGGTACGTATGAATACACAATTCCTTTAAATGTGAAATTTCGGAGAATCTGCTTTAAAAGTCAGTTTGTCACGGTTTTTAATAATAAAATTTTGTTTCACAACAATTTTAAACGCCATTTTCGTGAATCTGTGATTTCGTAGAAGTCTCCGTAGAGAAAATTTCTATTGATATACTATAGGATGAACATTTAAAACATTTGATTGTCATTTTTATCTATAACTTCCCCTATTCTTTTCTTTAATTCTGTTAACTTTAAATTTTACTTGCTCTTGTAGTAGTTTCATATGTTTCTTTCACAAATGCCAGTCAGATATTCCTTTAAATTGTTACATTAGTAATTCGTATTCATATAGATGCACAATATTAAAATTATATATCAAAAGTTCTTTCATCCTAGGCAGCAACTAGCCTTTTCCTCCTCCAAGTATATAATATACAATACAAGAGGTCTGCTACGCTATTGGAAGCTTCAATCTCACGCTTTCTCTGTTGAATATATTACGGACCTTAAGTTGGTTAATTCAGCGAATGCGGACCCTCCTGGCCTCCCCCAAATGCTACCGAGGATATTATTTTGTCATGTTGTTTTATTAAACGAGTTATGTTTCCTTGCTCTCAAATTTCCATTATTAACTTCGGTTTATTTGGTAGTACAACTGTGGTTTTTATATATATTTATAATATAAGAAATCTGTTTGGTAGTCCATCCACATTGTTTTAGATCGTTTTGGTTTGGGTTACAAAATAATAATCATTTCATATAATGTGTAAATTGTGTTTTTAATAAATAATTATGATTCCGTTTTAGTGAACACCTAGATATTTATTTAAAAATTTTGAACACATAATAATTGTGGAAAATATTTTAAGAATCATTTAATCATAATATGATTAGAAGTAAATAATTTTAAGTCAACGAATAATCACTTTTAATGAAGTAATAATTACCAAAGAATCAAAATTAACAATAGAATGCAAAGCGCGAGGAACAAAATGTAAGTCCTTAAATGAGATTCATTATTTCCTTACTCTCATTTATCACAGTGAAATTTCACAATTTGTAGGTACAGAGGAAACGGAAAAACCGTAATACCCCACTTGTTCCACTTTTTGGTTGTAGCTGGGAATTTCATGATAATATATATCATACTGAGGCACTAAAATGAATATTGTTACCCGTAAACCTTCAAATATTACGGAAACAATTTTAAAAACATTTCTAAGGTGGGCCAAAAGGGTGGTGCAGCTGCGAAAAATGTAAGAATTTTCACCATCGTTTGCTTTTTTTGAATCTAACATTCTTGTTTTTTTGTAACATACATTCTCGACGCAAAGGAAATTTGTTTTTAAACGTTTTGTAGCCACATGTTGTGATATCGGAGAATAATTTTAAGTTAATTACTTTTCCATCGATTCGGTGTTTAATTTCACATAAATTTGGGGGTGTGCATTTTGTATTCGACTCCTATTCGAAGATACCTTGTATTTAGAAAATGTGAAAATGATATACTATAATATATGTAAGTACTATGAGATCCCTGAGGCGTATGTGTGGTAAAACCAAGTATGATCGTGTGAGGAATGTGGAGATCTGATGTGAGCGTAATAAGTAATAAGTAACCGTTCAGTGGTTCAGTGGGCATCGCGTTTGGGTACCACCCAGGCGTTCCGTGTTCGATTCCTCGGCTGGCTAAGTCCTCCACCACAACACAAGCAACATCATCCGCTTAGTGTGGTGGTAGTAGAAGATTTTCAAATGTTGTTGGGTTATTCGTAACCCGGGAATGTTTGTCTTTCTTTAAAAAAAAAAAAAAAAAGTAAGATTAAGAAAGGGACGCTTAGAGGTTTTGGGCATGTTGAAGAAAAAGAGAGTTCTGAGATTGGTTTCATAGTGCTTTCACACAAACGAAGTATTGAATTCCGTAAGTCTAAACTTAAACTTTAGGTTAGAGATAAGGGCAATTAAACATTTGATTCGACTTTAGTGAGCATATTTTTTATATAGATCTTAATTTAAAAAAAATTTTATATGGAACAAGGTGTTTCAATTAATAGATAATGCGTTTTATGCATTCATTAATAAGTTGACAGTACAATGAATGCACGTAAAGGAAGAAAAAAATAACGCCATTTTTCCGTAAATGAAAACGAAAACGTAAACGAAACATGATCAAAACAAGATACAGAAAAATAAAAAGGTAAAGGAAGCAATTGGGACATGAACCCAAGATCTCTTGTCTAACCGGAACACACCACCTTAACCAACTCGGCTATTGTGGTCAATGTTTTCCGTCATTTTTGTCGATCTCATATTTCAAATTCAGAATTAAGAATATTGTCTTCAACTAATTTTCCCCATATTTTTGGCAGCTATCTTTAAGAATGATTCCAGACGAGAAGTTCTGGGTTCGACGGTTGCGACCGCTATCTTTTATTTTTCTGTGTCTTGTTCTTTTTCATATTTTCGTTTAGATTATTAGTTTTAAATTCTTCTTCAATCATAAAGTTCATAAAGTTTTTAAAGAATTTATTTTTAACCTAGATTTTAGTACTTTATTTATATGTAGGTATGTTATTTAAAAGTCTAAACGAATACATTACATTTTTATTGAAACAACCTGTTTAAAAACTTTCGAAGATTATACCCATCAATGTGATATATAATATCAAACATAAACCAGAACAAGACACAGAAAAATAAAAAGGTTATGGTCGCAACTGGGACATTATTCCGTTCATATTATTACAACATGACAACAAATAACACAATGCGGAAATAAAACTTTATCATCATAATAAAATATGCCTAGCGCCGATCGCACAGCACAAACTGTCAGTTTCAATTAAGTATCTACATAAAAGCCGTCTTAACTTAAAGGCTCATCTGTGGTTGAGATTTTAAAATATTTTTTGTTGTAAACGTTGTTGGACATGTTGCACGTAATTTGAATGGACCTGCACAAAAACAGAGTTATTTCAATAACGCTATTCTATTATAAGGAAATATTAGTAGCCAAACAGGCCAAATTAATATTATGGTCGTATATTAAGCTCTACCACAATACTATGTTCAATGTTCATATAATGTAATGTTTTTTCTTATTATATTATATTCATGTCATTGTTATTCAAAGGACAGGTGTGCGAGACCTCTACTTTTTTCTGAAATATAATAATGGTATTTTTCTAAAGAAAGTGTTAATAATCTCTCAACGTAACCACTTCTTAAACACCCTTTCCTGTCAGTTGCTTTAAATTCCTCGCAAGCTTCCTGCCTTATCAAATATTCATAAAACGACACAATTTACGTAGCTACCGTACGTAAACAAGTAAAGTTTCTTGCGTGAGTCAAATATGTAGGTACATCGGAACTACATTAAAAAAGAGTCTTACTTATTACAACAACTCACCCCTTAAATGCCTGCAAAAATAAATAAAAATGTCTACCCGTTTAATCACAGGAGACCATATTTGTCCCAGCTCACATAGGTCTCACAGAAATTGTTGTTTCTCCCTTACTATCATAGTCAGAAATGTGATCTAAACGGTATTGGAGAGAGAATACAACAAACTATATATTCAAATCTAAAAGAAAACCACAAAAAATTAAAATTTACCTTTTTTTTTAAACCAAAGTTTCCGATAGCAATTTGAAAAAAAATTATGGAACTTTGTGAATTTTTTAAGAATTTTTTTTACATGAAACGAAAAAAAGTGAGGTGACAGTAAGGTTTATAATTAATTTATCTAATGAAATAAGTATTTGTTTTTTTTTTTTTATTATCAATAATTTTAGTTTGAAAAAAAGTAAAGTGAGCCATTTTGAACACTTTTTAAAGTTTTCGCAAAAAAAAAATTATTTAAAAAAATACATAGTAATTTTTAATATAGAAATTGGAAAACCTATTTCATCACCTTTCGAAAACAGATTTTATTTTTCGAATAGGTTAACAAATGTTCCATTTATTTGGATTTTATTGCAAAGCGGGAATATTTTTAGCCTCTGACAAAATGCGCCATTTTTTTTAAGGGTTAATATATCACGAAGAGATAATGATAAGGAAATCATTACTCAATATCTGACGGAGAGTAATTCACAGAAATTCTCCAGACATTGCAAAGATGTTATCCATCGATTCATGTAATAGAACACCGACACGTTCTATCAACTTAAGACAAAGCACAAAAATATTCGGTTTCTGGCAAGTAAGTAAGGAAGCTATTTATAAAGTTACTGAACTTGTCTTATAAGTATCATCATCCCACCGTTAGGGGGAAGGAGAATGTGGAACACTTCAAATTAAACGCTTCCGCAGAGTACCTACAGGCATATACAAGACAACTTCATGTGAACATTGTGCTTTAAGACGACCCCACTAGGCCATGAGTAAATAATTAATCAGTGGCATATTACCTTACCGTTACCAGGTTTCGAAGTTTTTCACCAAGATGACACGCCAGCGTTACAGTAATAATTTCATTATTTGCATCTTACTAATATTATAAACGCGAAAGTTTGTATGGATGTATGTATGTTTGTTATTCTTTAAATCGAAATTTAATGAATGGATTTTAATGAAACTTTACAATAATATAGCTCATACATCAGAATAACATATAGGCTATAATTTATAAAATAAATAATAATTATTGTTTAATAGAAAACGTCAAAATTTGAGAATGACATTTTGCAAAACAATGATCGTTAAATCAAATTTCTATTTTGGAAAATATTTACATTAGTGAATTTATTTGAAGTACTCGCCTAATACTTTGAATCAGATCAAGAATTAAACATATTTCAAATAAATAGGTTAAGAATTTTGGAATAATAAGCGTAGATGGGACCTAGGAAAAGAAAATAGATTACTCGAAGTACTAATCCTATGCAGACGAAGTCGCGGGCAGAAGCTTGTATTTCTATATTGAAAAGATCTGAACATAAATTAACTCAATTGCTCTTAAACTTTTGCTGAAATTAGATATGAGCGCATCAGGAGAACACTGCCTTCTAATAAATAATTATTAGATAAAAGCATGCTCATTAATGCTCAATGATGTTTCGCATGTTTTAAAATGAGAATACCGCACGCGAGTCCCAACTGCTCCCTGCAAGACTATGTCATCCCCAATTGGGGTACGTTATGAGGCTGAAGGTAGTGGTGAGGGGTAGGATGTGGATAAGAGACGAGTAAGTACTTGGCTATTCAGATCAGGTAACTATACACGGCTAAAGCGATTTCAAACAACAGTAAACATTTTTTTAAATTTAAAGACAATATAAATTAAGAAATACAATATTAAGTAAATTAAGAATTTAAAGTGAAGTATTTTGTCCTCAGTAGATATTCCTTTTCCGAGGCGGACTGTAGGTTCACTGTATGGGGTTTTGTTCATGCTTTCCTCATCATTGTTGTTGGTTTGTTGGTTTTTGTTGGTTCAGAAACGAAAAATAAATAAAGCAAAAAGTATTTATGTTTGTTGTCTGTAGGTTGCATTGGGATTACTAATTAAATTCAATGATTTCCTCATCTTCATGTTTAGTTAGCCATAATTTGATGTATTTTTTAAACTTTTGTATCTCCATGGTGTTTTTAATTTCAATTGAAAGGGCATTATATAATTTTGTAGCATGGAAATAATGTTTTTTTTTGTTAAAAGACGTATTTAATTTTGGAATGATCAGTAGATTTGAAGATTTTGTCCTTGTAGTGTAGGTGTGTTGGTCAGCAAGGGATGCATATTTTTCTTTATATTTTAGTAGTGCATTTTTTGAGTGAAATAGGGATAATTGTTTTTTTTTTTATTACAAGTAACATAGAAGAATCTACTTGATTTGACTAAGAGACTGGGGGAAAGCATTTTTTTTTGTTTATTTACTTATACTTAATAACTTCAGAGTGTCACGTAATGCTTTACATTTTATTTAAAAAATATTTTAACATATTTAAATTTTCGAAGAAAGCAATCACTTTGTAACTTGACATTATACGGTTATAAACAAAGAAACTTTACAAAGAAGTATGCTTTAGAATGGCTGTAGGAAGTATAACGTTCGTGTCTGATTTAGGAAAACGTCGGAATCGTACACAGATTTTGCGTCGTGAGTTCAATTTGTTTAGTTAACCCTGGATAGCTAACGTTCAGGCCTACCCCTTTTAAGATAACCATCCGTCGAAACGACGGGAATTCGAAAAAGTTTTTTTTTTTAATATAAAATATAAACATTACGCGCCTGATGGTTTACATTACCGTGTGTAAAAATGTTTTTCAATAAAAATACGTATTTTTTGCTTGTACTTTACTTATTTATTTAAAAACTACAGTAACATTGTTAAGACCTCTAAAAAAAACAAACCATTTTTTTTTCGTTTTAAGGTTGAAAAAAATGTTGCAAAATTAAATATAAAAAATAATTTGGTAATATGTTATTTTGGCATTTTATTGCACATAAGAATGTGTAAAATAATTATAATATAAAAGAAATTATTTATACCAAATGAAACAAATACTTATATATATATATAAAAAAATGGAGGGCGGGGTAAAGGAAGGGTGACTACCCTACCCTACCCCTCCACCAACCAGTCTATGATGTTCTCTCCCTCTCCCATATATTGCTTTCTCTCTCTACTTTGTTTACCTTATATTGTTTCTCGGTATTATGATTTAGTTTATATTTTATTGTCCTGATGAAGATTGAGTGCAATCGAAACCGGTCGACAAATATAAATAAAAATAAAGTGGTTTAAAACTAAGTATTTGTTTCATTTGGTATAATGTCAAGCCACAAAGTGTTTGCTTTCTTCGATAAATTATCTTCAGCGTACGTAATAAAAAAAACATTTTTTTGTTTGCCACTTTTACAACACCTTGCAATTGACATAAATAATTATGGTTATTTTTTATTTCTTGTGGTGGCACTTCCCGCAAGTTTTTCTTTTTCAATTTTCTCTTATTGAGGAAGTTGATTACCCTTCTTCATTTTCTCCTTGATACGGAGCTTGGCACGGTGACTGCTGGTATTGGGTAGTGGATGGTTGCGCTGAAAATATGCTCTTGATTTTATATTTCACTTGCGCAGGCATTGTTGTTTATACCAACCTTACTTTGTAACGTAGTATATAATTATTGCGACATTGTGTTACAAGTTATCAGCTTATCCCAAAATATTCTGATGGACATAAATAGATCGTTTTGTGATTGTAGCAACGTTTCTATCATGAATTCGCAAACATCTTACAAGAAAATTATTTTTTTCGCAACTCATGGCAGCGAAATATTTAGTTCCACAAAAATTTGAAATGAATGTCTCATCTGAAGTCAAATAGTTATCTTTAACAAGTCTTGAGGTGTAGTTACATGACTTTTTTGGAATCAGGTGGTTCATAATTTTCTTCACTTTGGACATTATCTTCCAGCATAAACACTTCAAACTCATTGGCTGAACCGTCATATAGGTCTTCGGTAAGCTCTTGGTTTCTTAACTTCGATGTTACATCATCACTTAACGGAGAAATTGTAAAAACAACTAAAACAAACACAACTTACGTCAAAAATAAATACGCACACCCAAACAAAAAACTCACCATAAAGCTCACGTATCTCAAAAAATCATGATACTTACCTAAACAATGTGCGCACTACTGCATCGACCTCAATAACGTCCGAGTTGGCTATCAGAGATGACACATTCAAGTGCACCGTTTAAAAGAGACAGCGATATTACTTTGTGATGCCTGTCGATTCGACGGAGGTTAGCTATCCAGGCTTAAAATATAAGGGTACAAAATCGTTATATGGAATTAACGCAGTTTTCTAATTTGTTGTAAGCGGTGTGGAAGGAATTGAAAAAAATGTTTATTTATAAAAATTACTGACTAGATTTTGTCTAAAGGGCTTCACATATCTCGGATAATGTTACTCTCTGAAAATAGAGTCGAGGCTCTCAACTACAGGATCGAGGCACTATTCTATGACATTCTTGGGGTGGGGAAGAGGGAGGGGGGGGGGGAGAATTCCACTGAATTAAACACATTATGTATATATTGAATTGGCAGGTTTACAATAAATCATAAATTTTGCTCACGTATTTGCTCAGCAGGTTTATCCGCCGTGCACATCCGACGATGACATCACACATGCACATGTACAGTGTACATCTTTTACGGTGATGATATATTTAGGGAAATTTCCCTACATCTAGGGAAAATAATAGGGAAAATGGAAATTTTCAAATTTGTTTTTGTAGTCAAAATCCTCGTCAATGGAAAATTACTGGGAAGAACCCGATCAGTTAACACATTAAAATTAAAAATATATGATGATGTATTATTGTTTGCCAAATAAAGCTTATTTTTTATAAATTTTTTTTTCTAGAATTATTAGCCTACACTTCAATGTGAGCTAACTTAAGATTAATAAATAAATCAATAAATGCGACTGCCTACAGAGCGATTGACCAGCGGCTGAGAATAAAAGTTAAAAAATGATTGTAACTGCACAGGAAGGTTCCAATGAGAAAGATCGATTATTCCCCTATCAACTTTCTCACAATTGTCCCAGATGTATCCGTATCTTTTTCTGATTTTTCTGTTTCGGATTTTCGATTGACTTTCGCTAATATTATCTTCATTAATTAAAATATATTAAGTTCTTGGTATTTTCCAGTTTGAAATCGTCGTAATTTGCCAGCGTCTATATTCAATCAAAGGTTCTACGTATCGTATCTCCTCACTTCTTCCGAGTGATTCATTCAATATTCCATTTGAAATCTAATATCCGGTCGCCATTTGCCGGTATTTCAAGATTTCACACTTATGTACGCAGTAAGTAACTTCTTGCCCTACAACCTCTCGACTACATATCGATTTAAATCTCCGTTTTAAACTATTCTGAAATTTAAGAATTTTCTCATAAGCATTAATCATGATGAATAAAAGATCTGCATAATCTTACACTCAATTTTCCTGCTTCGTGCCTTTTTCACTTTACGTTTAAGACAAATTACGTACTTATTTTTTCACCTTGCTGATTCTTAGATATGCACTAACAAGGTAAACCTAAACGCAGCAACAGTTAATCCGTAAATAATACATATAATTATTGATATATGTTTGAATACCGTCGAGCGAAAGCGTCAATATTCAGTAAAATCTTTAACTTATAACATGGAATCTTTATTATAAAATCTTTAACTTATAAAATGGAATTTTTAACTTATAAAATCTTTAACTTATAACATGGAATCTTTAACTTATAAAATATTTAACTTATAAAATATTTAACTTATAACATTGAATTTTTAACTAATAAAATCTTTAACTTATAGGTAACATTTAATTTTTAACTTATAAAATCTTTAACTTATAACATGGAATCACCTTTGAGACGGGCGAATTTCTACAGCCTCGAGTGAAAATAGATTATTTTCGCCGTTTTTTTATTGTTGAAATAAATTAGGAAAATGACGGCATTTTTATTTGGTTTTTATGTTGACGAATAAATTTTCTATCACGGTACAAAATGAGCCATTTTTGATTTGCCGCCAAAACTACACATGCATCTATGTTCATGAATTAGTTGTTGACATAACGCTGGCCAACGTTAAAATGACGTTGTAACGAGTTTGAAGTTTTAACCGTTTAGGAATTTGCGGCTTTCAATCATTTTTTAAATTTTACTAATATTAAAAACGCGAACGTTTGTATGGATGTATGTATGTTTGTTACTCTTTAAATCAAAATTTAATGAATGGATTTTAATGAAACTTTACAATAATATAGCTCATACAACAGAATAACATATAGGCTATAATTAATAAAGCTAGCTATTTATTTTCAAACATTGAAAATAATAATTATTGTTTTATAGAAAACGTCAAAATTTGAGAATGACATTTTGCAAAACCAATGATTGTTAAACCAAAATTCTATTTTGGAAAATATTTAAATTAGTGAATTTATTTGAAGTATTCGGCTAATACTTTGAATCGAATCAAGAATTATACATATTTTAAATAAATAGGTCAAGAATTTTGGTATAAACGTAGATGGGACCTAGGAAAATCGTACTAATCCTACGCAGACGAAATCGCGGGCATTGTCATTAATAATTTAGCCCTTGCCTGGAATAATATTGTATCCAACAAAACTATCAATATTGAGTTGTTGATAAAATATTAATTTGATTTCTTTTCTTTACCACTTTTATGTATAACTCCTAAGAATTTTACGTTTTTTGTAATTTAAATAAAAATGTAATAAAACTTAACTGGTTTCATTTTTTCAATCGTTCTCCAAACAAATATTTTTTACATTAGCTCCACAAAGAAGGCACTGAGGAAAATAATTCGCCTCAGGGCCTATGTCATCTTTGGGGATGCTGTGTGGAGAGTATTTTGACGAAAGGAAGGAGAGGAAGTTCTGGGAAGGAAAAGGGTATGAGGGAAGGTAGGAATCTGGGGGTCGGTGTCTCTAAGAATGGCAGACATATGAATCCATTCGTACCACTGCGGTGCAAGGCCTGGAATGTTCCAGGAGAGTCCGGCTGAAGAGTTCGAAGGGTTTCCCTCAACCAGTCTCTCAGCCACGCATCTGGCCGGCCAATGCATAAACCGCAAAGGCCCGGAAAAACCTTACCCCTATGAACATCACCAAACGTAGCGAACCACTTGGGGTGACCTATCTCTTACATATCCGTGTCGGTTATCCATTGAATGGTTCCCGGCCCATACCCGCCTCACATAAAGAATATTTTTGGATACTACATAATAGTTCTTTTAAGATTAAGATTTTCAGAACTAAGATTAGAATTAGAAAAATGAACATAAAATCTTTCTTACAATATACACTGTGTCCATAGTTACTGTTTCCATAGTTTTTTTTTTTTTTGTTATTTTTTTTTTTATTTCTATATAATAGTACAGCGTTCACATAAAGTTATTAATATTTATACATAATAGCTAATAACATAATTTATGAACTTTTTGTTGTGTGTAAGGTAGGTTAGTGAATGTGAAACTGTGGTTGGGTAATGTTGTTTGTTTCGTGAACACCTCAATAGGACAACCTGTGCTGAGGTGTTTACGTGGTTATGTTTAAGTGTGACAAGTATTTATGTGTTGTAGTAGAAATTTTCTTCTTTTTTTATTTTTTAAATTAGTGCTTATTTTAAACTGTTTATTTATAAAAAAAATTATTAAAAAATATGTATATATATATATTTTTTTTTTTTTAAGTGTGTGTATAGTTGGTATATTCTCGAAAAATGTGTTTAGTTATCTTACATTTTTTTTATTTTTTCTATGATAATACATAGGCGGATTGATGCATTGTTTGGAGAAACTAGATATAGATTTTCACATACATTAATTTAAACATAGTAATCGCGAACGATCATCGAAAACTCTTAAATAGCTAGCTCTATTTAAAATATTCAACAGGTTATTACCGCTTCACAAAAATAATTTTCACACAAACTCGTTATAATTTTGTTAGGTACCTCTCATATAAAAAAAGTGGCCCGATTGGATAATAAGGTGAATCCTATCTATTCAGAGTATTATCAACTCCACGCAATCAGCAGTCCACTCGATATCAAACATTTTCATTGGCTAATTGAAGAGCTCCACCACGAAACGTTAAACATTTCTGCCAACGGGATTTGGGACATTGTTTATCTATCCCGTAAACTTAATAAGCCGGGCAAACGTTTGACCACTGAGTAATTTCAGTATGAATCATCCCAAATTAAAGTGCATCGTGAAACATCGGGTCTTGTTACGATATCAACTCAACCAATTTCCGTAGCAACGCCTAAATACAAATATCTATATCCCACCCGTAGACTCACGGCGAGAAACGCTGAGAATACCCGAGAAGCGTGAATTGAGGAGTTTCTCACCGTCTCGTTCTCGCGCTCGCCTGTTTTCCGATCGGTGTCGTATTTTTGGCAGCTTCAAAGGATTTTTCTACTACATTCACGTTTTGTCTCAATGCCGATGCCGATAAGTGAGCGGCGTAGAGTAGATGTCCATATTGTATTTTTTTGTTCAGACAATTTTGTTTCGTTTTACTTATTAAATTCTTCGCTTGGTTCAGAAACTAGTTCATCCAACTGCTTTTGCATGCTTAAACTAAAAAGGACAGTTTTTATATTGTACTAGCTGACCCGGCAAACTTCGTACCGCCTCAGAATCATAAATGTTGTGTTTAATTTATTAGCTGAAATAAATTAAGTTTTTTATTACGTTAAAATAAATAGGTACCTACTCTAAGTTCAAAAAATGAAATTGAGCTTTTGACTAAGCACGAAATGTTCGGTACACTACACCATTGGCAGTTAGAATTGATTCAAATTATGTCGACCAACGCACATTATTTGAAAGCCGTTCCATACAAAATATATGAAAAAATTATATTTTCTTCATAATTACTTTTTCCGTGATTTTTTCCGATGTTTTAATTATTATTCTATTAATCAGGACGAAGACAAATCCAACAAATTAAAGATCATAAAAATCGGCTCAGCCGTTCTTAAGTTATAAATGGTGTAACTAACGCGACTTTGTTTTATATATTAAGATTAAGAATACATGAATATAATAATACTGAAAGAATAATAAATAAAAAAAATACCAACCATGTTCTGTTGCGATGAATTTGCGTTACAACGTTCACAAAATTATAATATGCCATGGCACACAGAGCCAAACCTGCTGCAATTTGAATATCGTCTTTAAAGTCATCCATACCAGATAGGAAACAGATCACGAGTGAGAAAAATGAGAGTGTGGATAAATTGCTTGTTCTCAAGAGAAGTCTCGGCGAAACTTCTCGCTGAGTCTTCTCGCCGTGAGTCTGGGTGGGCCTTAAATCTCAATGATAAAAAGTTTAGGACGGGATATACCAATGTATTTGAAAAAGTACATTGGTATAATACCGCTTGGGCACCTAAGCTTATTTTCACGACAATTTAACGTAGCTAGACATAGGAATGACGTATGCCCCGCACCTGAGTTATTAATATTTTTAACGTAACGATCAGTGGTCACAACAATTTCTTTTTTTTAAAAGAAAGACAAACATTCCCGGATTACAAATAACCCAACAACATTTGAAAATCTCCTACTACCACCACACTAAGCGGAAGACGTTGCTTGTGTTGTGACGGAGGACTTAGCCAGCCGAGGAATCGAACATGGAACGCCTGGGTGGGACCCAAACGCAATGCCCACTCAACCACTGACCGGTCAATAACAATACCTGGAAACATTGAACTTCAGATTACTACCATCCAACACACCCTTTTCCTTCCCAGAACTTCCTCTCCTTCCTTTCCTTAAAAATACCGTCTACACAGTTTTTCCAAAGATGATATAGACTCTGAGGGATTATTTTCGTAAAGATCTCGTGTATCGAGCTAATATTAAAAATATTTATATATATACAGGGTGTTAAGGAACAAGTTTTTTTTTTAAACCAAACAATTTTTTTTCTTTCACTCATATCATTCATTACTCATCACTCAGTCAATCAACCCGTAACCTCACCTAACTGTATTTTACCCTTTTTATGTGTTTGGTGGAAAAAAACTTTAAAAATATCACCGGAGAACAAAATTTCATGTACACTTTTTACAACAAATAATGTCAGGAATCACTGGTAAGTAAGTCAAGTACGTTCCTTAACACCACGCTTATATGAATTTGAAAAAAAATGTTTACGTTTAAAATATATTTTAATGTCTATGGTACATGTTTGTTCATTAATTTGAATGTTTCTGTTCATGGTAGTATTTCCGAAATTATTTAAGTTACAATTCATGATTATACTTCCTCCCCAATCATGAGTTAGGGAGGTTTAAAAACATATGTTATTATAATACTTACCTAGAAATAAATAGATAGAAATTTTTGTACATACTTATATTTGTGTATAAATATTTTTGATAATAATCAGTTTTAAATAAAATTCGGTGGAAATAAAAAAAAAAACCGGTTGTTAAACTAGTGAAGAGATAGATCGGCAGATCAGAAGTAAGGACAATTTGATTTTAATTCGTGTGAAAGAGATCAAACGAACTATATATTTCTAACATCGAATATATTTCATGAACAGGTAAACAATTTAATTCACCCCTCTGTGACCCTGGAGAACTGGAGACAAATTGTAATTGAATGCTAATTGGTGACAACAGTGCTCTATGAAATCGGTGTAGATCACACTTACAACACAATCCGTTTTTCCATAGATAAATTTTCCGACACTGTTTTAAAGATTTTCTGTTTTTCGAGGCATGTCTAGCGGGATAAAAGCACCTTTAGTTTTTAAATGGTTTGCTTGTGACATGGAAAGGGTAGGTTGTCTCAACCGACACATCACTGTGGACAAGCATCTGCGATAAGTGTAACAGGGAATAAAAGTGTCAGTTCTTACGCTTAGAATTTGATAGCATGTTCAGGAAAAACACTTCATGGGCCGGTTGTTTCAAAGTACTTTGAGATAGCAGAACTTTAATAGGACTTTCACAAAACTTGAATTTTTACTTTGAAAATTGTTGTTCAAATTATGTAAATCAACTGGCCCCAAAGTTGAAGTATATCAAACATTGTCACATTTAAAATTATAACAAATCAACGGTTACTATATAAGCGATATGGATATCTAGCATGGTCGATCGATAAGGATTGTATCGAACAGTTTCGGTAACTTCCCATCGTTCCCTAGCATGACTGCAAACGAATAAATAACAGTTCACAATGACTAAGTATTCTTAATATATACGACTTCAACTGTTGTTTGTACGTAAGCGATTGAAGTCGTCCCAGAGAACCATGAGAAGTTACCGAAAGTTGTCGATACAATCCTTATCGATCGACCGTGGTAGATACCCACGGGGTAAATAACATATTATAATAATAATAATAATAATAATTGGATAATTTGTATAGCGCCGTTTTTGTGAGAAATCACCTCAAGGGCGCTGTTTATATTTATTAGAAAGAGATTAGCATTCAAAGAGATATCTATATAAAAAGATATGCATTAAAAAAGATATTTAAAAAAAATATATGTACATTAAAAGATAAAAAAAATTATATTATATGTTATGTATTTTGTCTTTATTATTTGTTATATTTCCATAAAAAGATTGTATACGAAGTAAAAAAGAGTTTACACTTGGAAATAAGAGAATATAGATACAGCAGTAAAGCAAAAAAGCAGTGCCGTATGTATTTTGTTATATTTTTACCTTATATAATTTCGTGAAAAATTGTTTGAAGTGTGCATTTCTGTAATGTGTAGTCATGTTAACTATTTAGAATATTTCGAATGTCTGTTCTATTCTTTTCATTCAAGCACATTATAAATCTATTGAAAGGCCAAATGATTTTGTTTACAGTTTTTGGTTGACAGTTTAATATATTAATATTCATGTCACCAGCAATAATTAGTTGTCGAGTGTTTTGTGTTTTTCAAGAAGTTTATTTAAAGAGTTTAAAAAAGGAGAGAGATTGTTGTAGCATGGTGGTCTGTATAGCGTATATACACGGAAAAAAATGTTATTCGAAAAAACGATCATTTTAATAGTAAAAACGGTTAAAAACGGGACTGAAGTTCTTACGAACAAATTAACAGGGTTTCAATGTTAATTCTTACATTTTCCCGCCAATAAACATTGAAACACTGTTAATTTGTTCGTAAGAACTTCAGTCCCGTTTTTAACCGTTTTTACTATTAAAATGATCGTTTTTTTTAATAACATTTTTCTCCGTGTAGAAAGGCATGGGCCAGTTAGGTTGATTCCTGTATGGCAGACTTTAATGCCATAATAGAAAAAAAGAACGTTGCTTGAAATGGCGTAAGCCGTATTTGGTTACCCGACCTGAATAGCCAGGTACTTTCGAAACTTCCTTTTTCCCATCTCCTTCGTCTTTCCACTACACTCACTCACAATACACATCAATTTGGCTCTTGTTAGGTAGGTATTCACATAAAAGTGTATCCCCGTGGTTGGTTCGTGATAAAGGTAGGAACTTAGGTATTAGAAACAAGGAGGCTCTGAGGAAAATCAATAAAGAAACATGCTTATATTATGGCAAACATACATAATATTTTTTTTTATATAGTCGTAAAACTAGTAATGTTAGCGCTAAATTTAAAAAAAAATACTCTTCGCCCACGGTGGTCGATGGCTAATTTGTCTTTATACCTATGCAAATTTCTCACCAGATGAAGTGTTTCAGGTATTTTAAAACTTAATTTCCAAATAACCTAGCTTACCTTAACTTAATCAGAAAATTTTACCCCACTCCTTTTTTGGTTAGAAAATTTAGGCGGTTGAAGTATCAAATTAACTCAGGGTAAGATTCGCGATGAGACAAAAGGCGAATCAACTTTGTTAGGCAATAAAAGTAAATTACTTCTAAATTTCTCACTTTGAAACGAACCTTCAGGTGTGTCGTTTAAATCCAATTAAGAAACCTAATTATAGATCTCTCTGAGACAGTCAAAATGTCTCATTCAGTGAATGACTTTGGAAGACAAGGGGTTGCCAGCATAAAATCAATTCAATTTTCATACCGTGATCGTGTAGGAAAGCTGCAAGTCCGTATATTAATTAAGGTGAAATCCTTCCCATACATTTGAAATGCTATTAAAAATACAAAATATTTTTGACCAGTGTTCAAGTATTGGTAAAAATGTTAATATTGTGAAAAGATCCTAGACTTGGTGCTAATTTTTGGTGGTTGGTTCATGGGTTAGTTGGTAAGAAATATGAAATATTCCGGTGCAATGCGAAACATTATTCAAGTATAATGAAATTTTTATTTTCAACATTTAATATTTTATTATTTATTGAGTTAGTTTATACAATATTTGAATATATACTAATATAAACAAGATAATATTTATTTTGTAACTTCAAATATTTTTACAATACACACAAGATTTTTTTTAAAAATACAATCATTCTTCGGACTTTCAAGAATTTCATCACACATCTTTAGTCCTCTGTAGGCAGTTCTGTGATTTTGATTTCTTAATATATGGCAATCTAATTCTATTTACATTTCAGGTTTCGTAATTATCTACATCACTATTAAAAACAATTTCATCCATAAAATACTTTGGCATTTGGTAGTTCATGACTTTTTGAACTTTTAATTTGAATTATTTATTCTAACTACTTATCATATCAGGACCCCTAGCACGGTCAATTGATAAGGATTGTATCGATAACTTTTGATAACATCTTGTCGTTCATGGTTAACTGCAGATCGCTAAGGTACAAACAACAGTTGCCGTCGAATATATTAAGGGAATATTCTAGTCTAGAATTTCGAAAAAATCCTTTTTTTTACATATTTTCAAAGTTAAGATCTTTAAAAACCCAGTGACACTTCTTGCTTCATTCTGATTTTTCTTTACAAGCTAAAACTGAGTGAGGTACAGTTGTTGAAGAAGTCACTCAACCTTCGATATTGAACTTGAGTCGGGCAATGTTACAGTGGAAATGACGGGAGGCCGATATGTGGTCTGTTTGAGCAAGAATTTCATAACTGGGACTGACTCCCACTTCGACTCCAAGCCTAGTGGTAGTTTGAAAATAAGCTTCGGCGAAATCGTGACACTAAAAAGGTCCCTACATACTTCACAAAATATTATGCTTTTATAAAGCATTCTTCACTTATTCTGAGGAATATAATATTTGGTTAGTTTTAAGACAAGCTCAAAAGAAGGCAGTGAATTATTTTATGTATATTGTGTAGATATTATTACTAATATTAACATAATTATAGTTGTTGTTATTTCTAACTTAATGAGTTTAACCTCATAATAATGTTTTAATTAATAAGTATAATATTAGTTAAACTCAATCGAAAATCCGAAACAGAATAATCAGAAAAAGATACGGATATATCTGGGACTCGAACCCAGGATCTTTGACTTTCCGGGCCGCAGTGGTTAGCACAGTGGCCCGGAAAGCCGAAGATCCTGGGTTCGTGTCCTAGATGTATCAGTATCTTTTTCTGATTTTTCTGTATTAGATTTGAGTTTCACTAATATTAAAATATTATAATTATTACTAGTTGCATTGTTTCTGTGCATGCTTTTGTCAATTTTATTTTATTTATTTATTTTGTATTTCACGCCCTGCAGGGCTTTTCATGTTATTTTTTTTAATATTAACAAAGTACATCTAAATTAGCATTACAAACAGTTCACACCAAACCAAAAAATAAAATTAAAAAGCAAAGTACATCTGAATAAGCATTACAAACAATTCAAACAAAAGCAAAAAATAAAATTATAAAACACAATCTAAAACAAAATACAAAACAAAATCACAGTCAAAATCAAAAACAAAATCAACAACATAATCTAAAAGAAAATCAAATACGAGTTAAATAAAAGCATGATACCCTACCATGCAAGATAGAGAAACAACAGAGTGAGAATTTTATCTACCATATATCAAATGTACATTTTTATGAAGCATTTCAATGTGCAGATGATTTTTAAATAATATTTAAATACATAATTTATAAGATTATTTTGTAAAAGAGCAGTATATTTTGAAAAGTTTTATGCCACAGCCAGTTAAATGTATCTATGAAAATCTACGTATCTCTGAATTAAAGATTTAGTAAGAATTTTGATAAAAAAAGAAACCTCTTTTCCACTAGTTATTTTAAGAAAGATTTACTGATTATTTTAGTATGTCAGTTTTTAATAATATCTTTAGTTGGTATTGGTTAAAGCAGTAACGGTACAGTTCTAAAAAACTTAACGAATAGCAAAGGTTTTTTCTTCAGAATAAAAAAAACTCTTGGAATCAATAAACTACATTTATTAAATGTAAATACTTATTAAATATCCTCACTTAGTACGCTTATTTTTTATATTGTTATTTTGGAGTTCGACAAGAATAGGTACCAACTCGACACACTATGCAAAAGTGCAAATTTCAGTGACACCATTCACAAAACATATTATGAAGCAAACTTGCCAATTCCTTGCATGCATATCGACATTTATAACGATGTCGATGTCATTAAACCAATTCGATGTTTAAAACATACCGAACCAATTTATTCATGTCAATACCAATAATATTTCTAATAACAGTTATTATTATTTTTGGAAAATAATTGTTACGTAAATAATATTTTATTTTTTAAATAGGCAATTGATCATAAACATACTGCTTTGTGTGAATAACTATTGTGAACAACCATTGTTCATTGGGTTCTACATTATAAAAAAATGTAAAAATATTTCAAATACCCAATTTAAAAGCTCTGAAGGCGTATAAAAAAGGAAAATATATAAAATAAAAGTTTGTCAACAACCGGAAAACAGCTAGGTACAAATAGTTAAAAAATCATCTATTAAACTGGACAAAGTACTCTGAACTATGCTTAAAACTGGAGACAGTCACCCCTCTATAGATAAGATATTTTACGTTATTCTAGCAACAATCATTTTAGTGGTGAGATTGGGACGTTTGGGGCATGATTCCGATATCCAACTTCCTGAAAGCCTAAATCCCGATTGAACTACTATGTTTTATGAAAATTTCACGATAAACATGTTTCCAAAAATTACAATCCCGAAGGTAATTAAAAAAAACTAAGTTACCAACTTTTTTGCTATTTGTTTTTGGGGTGTTGTGCCATTTTGTGCTACCTCCTACTTTAGCCAACGTTTTGGACAACGTTACAGTGTCCATCATCAGGGCAGTTGTGACTGTGATGTGGCTGATGATGGACACTGTAACGTTGGCTAAAGAAGGAGGTAGCGCAACACGGCATAACACTCCAAAACCAATAAAAAAAACTTTTGTATTTAAAATCTAAAATCTTATCCAAGTTACTAACTATTTACCCATCGCGCTATTCTTATAAGGGGTTGGCAAAGAGTATCGAAAACCACACAGCTTCGGTCACACATTACTTGCATTATATTCGCTTTTTGCATTCATAATTTATTATCGAGGTAGTGCATGACAATACCCTCAATGTTTCATCTCCCTGAGGAATGATGGTTTTGGAATAATGTAGTGTTATTTCTAGTCAAGTTTTCGCGTTGTTGATCACTCGGGACATTAGTTTTGGAAATTTGGTATCTTTGTAATTTTTATTAATATTTCAAAATATAACTTGTAAAAAGCGTTTACCTATAAGTAAAATGATTATACGCCCGCCATCTATGAAAGACTAGAATGTGAATTCTTTTGACAATCACCTTAAATCCGAGTTCTGTCTAGAGATAATTGATTGCATACAACTCTGCCAAAAATTCAAATTTCATTTTTTTTTTTTTTTCCAAGCCGAGCTTATACTAAACTACAAAAAAAAGTTTTTCGATTTTAGATGAAGCTATCTTTAGTTATCCTGACCACCACAAGGACACTTTTTCAAAGGGTCTCCGGAAAATAGGTCTCCTGCTAAAATATTGTCTAAATATTGCACTTTCAAATATAAAAAATAAAGAAAATATGATTTTTTCTAACCTGCGAAATCCATGTACCACCCGAAGTATATTTATATAAGTGTTGAAAAATAGATGAAAAACAGAGGTATGTGTGGAAAATTTAATTTATCATAACTAGTAAATACCGTTGGTACATGAAAGGGGCCTAAATAAATAATTATGCAAGACATTTGTACAAAAGGTAATTTACAATTTTACGTGTTATAAAAATTAATAAAAATAAATTTTGGAAAAAATTAAGTATTTTTATCACAAATTTTCTTCATATTAGGGCTAAATACACCCGGAAGGCGGGTTACAAATACTTGATTGATGCGAGTAATTACAAACATTCACAAAAAACTTATCTCAGCCTGGATCAAAAATCAAGATTTTAACTTCATTCAAAACATAATAACTCCAAACCAAACGTAAACAAACTATAAAAAAATGTAAGATAACTAAACACATTTTTCGAGAATATACCAACTATACACACACTTAAAATATATATATATATATATATATGTATACATATTTTTTTATAATTTGTTTTATAAATAAACAGTTTAAAATAATTACTAATTTAAAAAATAAATAAAGAAGAAACTTTCTACTACAACACATAAATACTTGTCACACTTAAACATAACCACGTAAACACCTCAGCACAGGTTCTCCTAGTGAGGTGTTCACGAAACATACAACATTACCCAACCTCAGTTTTACATTCACTAACCTACCTTACACACGAAACACAACAAAAAGTTCATAAATTATGTTATTAGCTATTATGTATAAATATTAATAACTTTATGTGAACACTGTAATATTATATAGAAGAAAAAAAAAATTCCCGTTTAGCTTGTATGAAACAAAACACTGTGCGTCGCTATAACTGAAGAGACGCAGTGTCGAAGCAATAATGTAATAAAATTATCAGAAAAAAAAAATCGACCTAACATTACTTTAATCCTTTTCAACTTCTTCCTTAGATTACACTTTGATGACATTCGCAGTGTGCTGAAAAGAAAAGATCCCATTATTTCTTGGCTTTGGCTTTTTCCGTTGCAATCAATTGATTTAGCCGTAAGCTTCGGACGGGTTGATCCGCGGTCTGATCTGACATCGGCTAACTGAAAAATAAAGTAGAGGGACCCGACAAGGGGTCGGGCTACAGGAGGATAGTGGAACGATCAGCGGCCAGAAACTTTAAGATGATAGACTTCGCTTTTCGGCCCATACAAAAAGGACGCCCGGGAAAAAACACTTTTCTACATCGAAAATTGCACAAAATGAATATATTTTTTTTACACTGCCTTCTAGAGGGTGATAACTATGTCGATATGTTTTCGAATTTTCGATGCGTTTCGTATTAACGTAAACATTCACTGTCAAACATGTACGATTTATCCAAAAATATTATTTAAGGAAAAGTGCTGCTAACTCAACTCTCATAAAGAATTATAAAATTATAAAAAGCTACCGACTAGCTTCTTTTTTCTAAAAAATATATATTTTTTAAAATTTCAATTTCGTGAAAGTTTTGGTGTAGAAAAGTGTATTCTCCATAAACCTCTTTTCGAGCGATTTCTGTAGGTAAATTTGAGCGTTGTCTCATTCGCACATTTCGCATTCGCATGTATTGTAAGTGTGCGTGAGCTTATTGTGAGCGGGACAGAATGACAGATGCGGGTGTTCCGCGTGTGGTTCAAAGTCTAGCCTCTTAAGCCGTCATAATGGAATGGAGAGTAGAATGGATGTTTCTAAGGTGGTTTTCGTATCGAAAGGGTCTCAGCGATTGATTGAAGTTTCGGAAACGTAGAGCTTTGATTATTGGCATATTGCAAACATTTAATTTTTATTTTTTTAAATGCCAAATAAGCGCCTTAAGCGCAGAAGTGGTCTAAGCAGAAATTCGCGCAAAGGAGATAATATTTTATTTTTTAATGGGTTGGAGAGGACATTCGTTTTTTTTGTTTTGTTTCGTGGTGTTATTTGGTAGGTAAAAAATTCAAGTGCGCATTTTTATTGCTCTCGCAATTAATTCTGGTAATTGACGCAATTTTTTTTTCCTAGAAGAAATGAGATAAGAAATGAGATGTTGATTTTTTTCCAAGTGGAATATCACAAATAGGTAACAAGGTACTACTGTTAATATGATCAGCATCTCGATTTCTAAGTAAGTGAAGGTAGACCACAAAAGCACATCAGTAATTGTTCTCAGATTTTGAAAATATTCGACATCTCCTACTCAAACCATAAAAATCTGAAAGTGTTGCTTGTCCATAGTGCAATTATTGATATAGGACTTAGATTGAAGGGGATTGCCCCGCGACGCTTGAGTACAAACCTTACGTCAATATCTAATTTTATAATTTATAATAACGTTTTTTGAGAAACATCACCTCAAGAGCGCAATAATTATGATTTGCAAGGCTATATGCCATTATATTACTTGAGATACATGCCAGACTGGCAATGGTGTTGTCATTTTTATTGTTAAAGCTGATTTCTTAACTTTAAACTTAGGCGAAGCTTTTTTTACAACACAAAATTACAAGAAAATAAAAAAAAAATTATTCTTAAAAAGAAAAGTAAAAAAATATCCAAAACGACCACGGCCGAGAATCTAGAGACAAAACCTTATTTTTTCTTTCAAAAATATTGTTTTTATCGGCTACTAAGGGTTAAAAGAAACTATTTAGAAAAAAGAACAGCTGATCTTAACCTCCACCAGCCATTTTTTTTCTTTTTTAATTGATAAACTAATGTTTAAGTCAAGATTTTTATGCGTATCACAAAGGGTAACAATTATTAAAAGCAATAATTATCAGTCCTAAACACTCATTCACATAATGTAATAAACGGTAGTTGTTGAATGAAACACTAGTACATATTGAATCATTTGGCGGGTAAGAGGTAAGTAAGGATTAGAGCACCTGACCAGACATCATAAGGACATGGTTTCGTATCCCGTCGACGGCATGTATATTTTCTCGGAAGATTTTTTCAATGTGGATGAGTGTTTCAGGCTAATAATTATTGCTTGTAATAATTGTTGAAATTTTTTTTTGTATGACTTAAATATTCCGACTTTGGACTGGATTTTCTCGGAAACAAAGCTCAATGAAATTTATAGTTCAAAATTGGCTCCAATTGTGAATTAGATTCACTGGTTTCCCGTTTTGAACTAGGACACCATCTTGTTCTGAAAATATAATCAGAAAAAAGAATTATGTATGTATATATATTATAAGTTTTGGATTATTATTATTACAACCGAAATTATAAAATTGTTTATTAATTAGGTGACTCATTAATTATTTATTATTACATTCATGTCGGTTCTTTAATTAGTGGTAAGGTAGAGGTTGTTCAAAAGAAGTTGGTTAGTACTTATTAAAAAAAAGAAAACAAACCTTTATTTGCTTTTCCCACTCGCTCCCGACAAAAGTAACAAAACTTAATATTTAGTGTGGCAAAGTGGGTTGACAATGTCACAAACAAGTCCACGGATTATTCTGGCATTGAAGCTTATTATTGGTTTCCCGCTGTCAACTGTCACCGGCATTGCCGACATAACTATATTATATTATAATGGTTGTGGTTAGTTGACAAACTGAGTTACGTTTGTTCTAATATCGAAAATATTAGAGATATTTTGTTGGTTTTTACAGCCCTGTCAATTTTATATATTAATTTACCCTTCTATACGGCCATGGGGATTTTAAAATGGTTACATTTTTTAACGCATAATATGAATTGAAAGTTTGACGTGATTTGAGATTTTCGCCGGCAAATGTATTACCGTGATTTAGACTTGGAGTTTTATGCTGCGTTGTGCTACCTCCTTCTTTAGCCAACGTTTCGGACAGTATTAGAGTGTTCATAATCAGGGCAGATGTGTGTCACACTATATAAGAAGCAGTTAGTACGACACGGCATACTACCATAAAAATTACGGTAAATATTTTTGTAAACACACACACACACACACACACACACCCACACAGACACACACACACACACACACACACACACACACACACACACACACACAAGCAAAATGACCGATACATTTATTACTCCAAATATGCTCAGGAATCGCTGGGTAAAATCTCTCGGGTACGTCCTGTTACACCCTGTATGCATATATTAATTTTCCACAAATATGTATTCAAATTTATTATCGTTCGCCTCGCCCGATCACACTTTTTGTAACGCTCTCGTCACGTATTCGCCAGCTTACTCTCCAAGTCAAGCGTTCGTAAAGAAGTTTTACTTCAAAAAGTCTGCAAGTCTAGGAATCTGCAAAATTGTGGTATCACGGGTTTCTGATTTTCCAGATTATAACAATGGAAGAAAGAGCTCATAGAAAATGCTTGTTGATGTGTGCGGTTCATTGATATATATTATAGAATGTTAGCCTTTACACCTTTATATCATCAAGATAACTTTTGTCTCCATTTTCAATGATTCACTTTTTTTTATAGAGAAACCTCACAAGAGTCCCAACTGCTGCCTTTTGGAGCCAGTGAGACTATGGCATCCCCAATTGGAAAATGTTGTGAGGCTGAAGGTATGTGGGGAAGGGAAGGAGATGGGGAAGAGGAAGGTGGGAAAGTACCTGGCTATTCAGATCTAGTCACTAAACACGGCTAAAGCCATTATTAAGCAACGTTTCAATTCTGAATGGTGGTCTTACACCAGGGCGATACTGAGAGTATCTTCCACTCTGGAACGTGCCGCAACTATGGTATATATTTTTTTTTATTAATTAATTGTGAAATAACACAAATTAATCAAATAAAATTTATTTGTGCACGCCGGGTTCGAACCCGCAACCTTCCGATTTGGAGTCAAGTGTCTTACCACTCGACCACGGACGGTCGTCACTTATAGTGAATGTTTAAAAATTTGGTTAGTATATTTTTAGCGCGATGGGTGTATTTTGTTTCACACTTTTTATAAAGTTATATGTAGAATTATTCATACAATGTAATCTTTTTTAATAACATAAATTTTATAGAACAATGTAACGTAGTATTTATGATAAAACTCGCGGGAAAATACAGCCATTTCTGAACAATTATAGAGCTACGGACTCATCTTGGGTACCCACGTTTCATAAATGAAGCATTCTTCTACACAAAAGCAACGCAAGAATGGAGTTAATTACGTACAAGCGAGTATGCAGTATTGCGTCTCATTGTTGATTGGTGGATAGAAACATGGACTTTTCGAACTATTACCAATGTAATAAATGAAAAGATTCAATTTTGTTGTTTAATTTAGTGTATCTTTATTTCATCATATACTTAAGTGAATTTAAAATTAACATAATTCACCATATATATGTTAAAAAAAGGTTATGTTTATAGTTCTTACTAGTCATGATCTTTTCCAAAGTTTTACATTGCATTCAGACTTTTGACGCCCTTCGTGGTTGAGTTGTAGGGCTCTCAACAAGCAATCCAAAGGTCGGGGGTTCAAAATCCGGCGTACGCAAGTTAATTATATTTTAATATATAAATATATATTTTTTATTTCAGAAAGTTTTATTAAGTAATTACACAAAAGCGTTCTTTCACTGCCCTCCTCAAGTATGCCCTTCTATGTTTTTATAGTCGAAATACACGCTCAAATAATTTTTCACACTACTATTAATAATTATTCGCAAATACTTCCAGGGTCGTCCTGATGAAAGCTCACCAGTAGGAATTGAAATTTGGCTTAATATGGATTTAACCGTGGTTGGTGACCAGATCTGAATTACAAGGTACTTTCCCCTTTCTTTTTTCTCATCCATTTACGAATAAATTACGTAGCAAACTCGCTAACTCCTCGAATTCACAGATTTCCCCTACTGTGCTGAAAAAATCCGCGCGTTCCGGTGCTGTGTAATCACTACACAAGCAAAAATGGTCGATTTAAAAGCCGAAAAAAATTAATATTCATAGCAAATCGCTATATTTCATTATAGTTGAAGTCAAAAATGATAATAATTGATGTTTAATTGCTGAAAACATGAAAAAAAACATCGGTAGCTCAAAGAAACGATGCTCATTCAACATGCGAAGAGACCACTCCGAATGAATGCCGGGCGGCGACTGGCGGCGCCGTCCGCGGTCCGCGCGGGAAACCGAAGGAACAAACACGATTGACGACTGACCAGTGACCATACGGTTCTCTTTCTCGCGCTTAGTTATATCGAAGTACTTAAATCGAGTGAGACGTGCATAGTGTCGCATTAGCCGCACGCTCCACGCATTTGTACATCTCACCCGCAGCACTGATCATACGCCAGACGTTTGATTGTATTGGTGAATTTGTTTTCGATTCTCACAAAATACCTCTTATGTGCCCGAAAGGTACTGATTATTATTTTTTATTTTTATTTAATGAGTAAATGTATAACGGAGGATTACCTAAAATATGAACCCAGAATTTTCCATATTTACGGAGAAATTAAAGGTGCAAGAAGCAATGTGTAGTAGATACACATCGCAGGCAAGGGAGGGTTAACAAACGAATATACCAAATATATCGACTTTTTTAATGTAACAAGTTCAATGTTTAAAATAAACTTAAATTATTATTTATGTCAAGAGGTTATTTCTGAAAATTTCAGATTATTAATATTATTTTATCTAAATGTAAAACACTGTAATTAATGTAAGAAATTATTTTTGCAACTTATTGTTTATTACTAACCGTTGTGTAAAAAATTGTAAACATAAACCCAATGTAATAGTCCATGGACACATAATATAATTATAATATATCTCCTTCCCCCCTTCTACCATCAGTCTCACAACATACATCAACTGAAAATGTCATTGACTCACTGGCTCCAGGCTGTAGGGAGCAGTCGGGATTCAAGTGCGGTATTCAAATTAAAAATAAAAATAAAGTTTCAGGACTTTTCATACGTATTAATGGAAGTAATATGTACATTCATCTTTTTTTTAAATTACACTATATTTATTATATGCTTTTAAAGATACTAAAAGACCGCACAATCCATTTGATAGACGCAGACGGATAAAATAAAATATTGTTGTTCGTACCATACTAAAGTTTAAACATCTGTTCAGTGTTATTTCCCTTTAATTCTCTTTTCAAATAAAATATTAAATCAAAAGCTCAACTCGTTATTGTAAACATTTCATCAGACCACAGTCAAATATTAATTACTCAGTGCTTTTGACAGTAATTATTATTACAGTTGTTGTTGATAATATTATCATAAAAAGATATTTACCATATAAATTAAATTTCTCTGAAAATTATAACAACTCTGTTAATCTATGTAGACCATTGAATATAAAACAGGCAAGTTTATTTTGGTTCCTGTGAGACTGGCACCTGTTATTTTGCTGTGTTAATTTCAACAATAGCTATTTATTTTGTAGACAACTCTTCGATTTTCTTCTCGTTGTACTTTTCACATTTCACGAACTTCTTGTGGTCTCAAGATATTTCGGAACCATTGTTCCGTGGTCATCATATTTCTGACGTGTTTGAACAAAAAACAGTCATCGAAAATCCTGGGGCGAATGTTATCAGTATCATTTCCTTAATATAATCATTAAATTGTTAATAAACAGGTGCCTCTTTAGTGTAAACATTCTAATAAACCCTTATTTTGCCCAACCAACCAAACCCAAATTAATGAGAACCAATAACAGGGAAAGCCAATGGAATTAGAAAGTTATAGTAAAAATAATAAAGTACCTATTAGTTTGATCCAATTTAAAAAAAAAAGTTGGTTTACAAATCTTTTTCCCTGGTATGTTAAAAGGTTACGTAAGAATACAGTAAATACTCAATTTCATTATTTTAGCTGATACACAGATGGATAGATAGGTAGTGATTTTAGAGATTTTGGTTACCCTTTGTTTGTAATGGTAAATTTAAATAACTTTGAAAATTAACCGATTTATTTTAACTACAGAGAAAATATTGGGATTTATTTGTTATATTAAATAAAATAATAGTTCTACATAAGATGATTTTTTTAAACAAATTATGAATGAAAATTTCAATAGTGTATTACAGCGCTCTCGGTGATTTTTCACAAAAACGGCGCTAAACAAATAGACCAAATATTATTATTATTCGTTAAAATACTGAGGTTGTTTGGTAAGGACTAAAAAGTTACAATCAGAGGCTAATGTGAGATCAATACGTATTATGTAGTATTATATGGTGTCGTCTTGCATCATCTAAATATTTCTATAATCTGTTCCACACTACAAACTCACCATTAAAATTTTGTACCACAACATGAATTTGGTATTAACTATGTAAATGCTCTTCTTGTATTTTTGCTACAGAGATCTTCTTCTCCGAGTTCAAACATGGTATAAGTTCTTGTTATGTTGTTCCTTTTGTAAGTTTTCGATTAAAGCAAAGCGTTATCTTCTATTAAGCATTTAAATCCCCCTGAATTATCAAATCATTTAATCGTATTTCCATACAATATTAAAGTTAATTTTAATCCACTCTGTTTTTCTATCCCAAATACATAGGTATGTGCCAACAATAAAAGCATCGAGCCTCCGGAATTCTGCATTCCGAACTGAACACTGAGGTCGCCATTTTTAATAAAATCTTTCGAGCCCAGGATAGGTTGATAAATTTGGTTATATGTTCATGAAAGAAAATCGGAAATCAATTTCATCGAAAGAGAGGAAAAATTGAGCTTATTATATAGACACAAATAAATGCCTACAGTATTGGCTAATCTCTTCGGTGCTCTCACCAAAGTCGTCGTTCTTTTAACTGTAATTTTTGCGTCTAGCAAGTGAAGATAATGGTTATTTTGAAAACAAAAAACCCTCTGTTTCCAGATTCAGAGATTTCCAGAAATGGCTCCCTGCCAGCTCCCAGAAGAAACATATTCCAATTTGATTTATTATAGGAACATTAGTTATTCACAGTGTTTAAGTGTTTATAAGTTTACTGCTTGCAAATTCACAACTTGTATTTAATGAGAGTTTTGGATCCCACGTCTTGCTAGCCGTACTCTGTGCATAAAATAATGTTAATTTGTTCTGAAATCAATTTTTTTATTATTTTTAATTGATGTCATTTGCATCATATTCAAATTGCTGTACTTAACTGATTGAATAAAAACTCTAGAATGCATAATAAATCCGAATTTTAATACTATTTTGCGTGTTCTAATTTAACACTTTTAAAACACATTATTTATCAGAACAGTGTCTCTTCTTGGCAGCTATATGTTGAGAACAGAAAATTGTTGCGTTTACCTAAATATTTCAGGCATAGGACGCAACAAAGCGATTGACAAGTGAGAGTAAAATAATGTTCAATGATTTGGCAGATATTCGTAGAGCTCACTGCTGTTCACTGAAGTCACGGCTGTGATGCAAGTAAGTGGTGCATGTTGGTAAGTAAGAACTTTTTACATACTTTGTCGACCATTTTATTCTTTCCTAGTCACTATGTGTTGCTCTTTACTCAGTGTACTTGGACTCGAAGCATTCCACAAATTCATTTATTTTAAAACTCCGGCGAAGGCGGGTAATACATACCAGTTAAAGAAAGTATGGATAAAACACTAAATAGCCCTTGCTTGAAACTCTGGAAAAATGTATCATTTTGCATGAAAGGCCTAAAGATAAACATTATCTTGATTGATTTTCAAAGAGCTTCGTTAGTTTAATGCGTCAATTAAATAAGCCAGTAATTTTGCATTTCGAACGACACAATTCAAAAATATGCGTATATCGACAATATATGATACAATGAGGCCGGGCTAAAATTTGTGAATCGTTGGTCGGAATATTTGTTAACATTGATAACTGACCATATATGACGGATATAATATGATATAGATATAGAGTTTTATCGATCGACCATGCTAGACTTCCATGGAGTTAGAGTTTTTTTTTTACTGACATGAACTGAGCTTTGTTCTGAAGCAATCCCTTTTAGGACATCGAACCCAGTGTTTTAAAATAGAAGAGAGTGATTTTCTGAGATCATAAATAAAATAAAATTAAAAATCAAATGTAGGTACCTACCTCGCATTGTGTCGGTAATACAGTAATTTATCTAGTATAAACCCGTATTTTGGTGAAAATGCTATGGTTTGAAACTGCTACTTATTGATTATATCGGTTATTTAAGACGCTGTACCAAGTAGAATATAAACTTTGTTTATATGAGGCAGTTACTTTGTGATGTGATATTATAGTTTAAATAAAACAATAAGTTTGTAAACACCACTTTTATTATTTATATACTTTGTGCCGACCGGGTTTCGCTTCAAACGTAGCTTCTTCAGGGCAGTATAAAGTAGAGTTTATACTGCCCTGAAGAAGCTACGTTTGTAGCGAAACCCGGTCGGCATAGAGGATATAAATAATAAAAGTGGTGTTTAACCACTGGAGCGACAGAGCAATTAAAATATTTTTTCTCGGATTGCTAAAGGAAATTTTTCCACCCACATTAAAAAAAATCATACCTCCGAATTTAAAAATCGAGACATATTTTTTTTTTTTTTTTTTTATTATTTGAAATACATAGATATACATAAGATTTAGAAAAATAAATACAGTTGGTTCTTAAAAGCTGTTTACAAATAGATTTTTTTTTTAACAAACTACTCAACTCAACGGAGAAAAAATTTCTCGTGTTTGAGTTGAGGAGTTAAAAAAAGTTAGAAATTATAATGTTTTAATTATTGTTTACAATAATTGACTTACAATCTACATGAGTGAAAAATAAAAATTACAAATTGAATTTAATGTAGAAATAAATATATATTAATAAACTAATTAATAGATAGGTACATATAGTTGGTTCTAAACATTGAAATTGGCCTCAGCCGCTGATAAATATTTTATTTGAAGGTACATAATAATGAAATGCAACAATTATAGTTTACCAATATGACAGTACATAAGTATAGTACTGGTAAGGTAAGGCACTGTGTCAAAAGATTGATATAATATTTGTAGAGGATATGTTAAAAAAAAAGGAAAAATATGAATATTTTAAAATATAAATTAGTAATTATGTTAAGTGATTAATTTCATACTAATAGTTACATATTATAGTTAAAACTTAATCAGTTATCACTAATAAGTGTACATACAATAAAAAATATGTAGACTTTTTTCTATGAAATTAAAATTTGTAATTAGTGTTTGGTTTATCTAATAGTTGTTTGATTTGAGATTTGTAAACTTTATACTTTTTTTCTGTTTTGATTTTATCTGGAAGGGCGTTGAAAAACTTTATACCTTGGTAAGTGTAATGGTGATGAGAAGCAGTAGTTTTATATTAAGGAATTTCTAAGTTACCTCGGGATCTAGGTCGATTACTTGTTTTTGCGGAAATTGTTGTATTAAAATGGTCTTTGTGAATTTGTAGCAATGCATTCTTTTGGAAGATCTTGTTTAAACTCAGAACCTTAAAAGTTTCAAACAGTTGTGTAGTTGGAAATGTTGATGGTTTTCGCAGGATGACTTTTAGAATCAACCTCTGCACCTTTTCTACAGGTGAGAGGTTAGTTTTAAAAGTTCCTCCCCAACCGATTATACCATATTGTAAGATAGATTGGGCAAGGGCAAAATATATTATTTTAATCATACCATGTGACAGGATGTTTCTTAATTTAATGAATATGTAAATTAGTTTTCTTACTCTAGTTATCATATTTTTTACTTGTTCGTTCCATTTTAATTGACTGTCGATTATAACACCCAGATATTTAATACTTTTTTTGCCTGTTATGAGTAAACATTTAACATGGTTGCATTATTTTTTATTTTTACACTGTGATGAATGAATTTTAATTATAATACTATTATCGACATTTTTTTCTTTGAGTGAGAATGGTATGAAATAAGTTTTTTCAGTATTTAGTGACAGACAATTTTGGTCGAACCATGTTTTGAGTATGTTTATATTTGAGTTTGCAATCCTTGTTGTTTCCTCCCATGTTTTTCCTTTTGTGATCAGTACAGTGTCATCTGCGTATGATATGATATCTCCATCTATGGGTAGAGAGAACATTTTGTTTACATAGATAGTAAAGAGGATTGGGCCTATGACAGTTCCTTGTGGAATGCCAAATAATGTGGTTTTGGGTTCGCTCAGGGTATTATTTATTTTTACATATTGTAATCTCTCTTCTAGATAGCTTTGGAACCATGAAAGTGCTATTCCATCTATTCCAATTTGTTTTAGTTTTACGGTGAGTTTGGAGTGGGAAATGCTATCGAAAGCCTTGCGGAGGTCAATGAAGATGCCAAGACACTTTTCTCCATTGTCTAACTTTTTAATTATTGTTGTTGTTAGTTTTGCAATTGCATCTTGGGTACTGAGGTTTTCCCTGAAGCCGAATTGGTGTGGACTCATTATATTATTCTTTTTTATAAAGTTGTTGAGTTGTATTTTAACAATTTTTTCATATATATTTTTGCAATGTTTGATGTAAGCGCTATGGGACGATAATTTGAAATATTTTCTTCATCACCAGATTTAAAAACTGGGGTGACAATAGTTTTCTTGTAAATGTTTGGGAATAAACCTTTTATCAGACTGGTGTTTATTATGTGAGCAATTGGTTTGCTGATTTCCTTATATTCGGCTTTCAATGTTGTTACTGTTATTTTATCGTAACCAGGGCTTGCTGATCCTCTTAAGCTTTTTATGGCATTTTCAACATCTATATCAGTTATTGCGGCAAAGGTGTGGAAACCTTCCTTGAAAATTGAGTTTTGTTCTGATTGGTCACCTTGTTTGTTGTCTGGGATAATATTACGAGCTAGATTCGTGCCGACATTTGCAAAATAATCATTAAATAAATTTCCACATATTTGTGGGTTTTTTTCAGTGTTAATGGTACTCCCCCGATATGAAATTTCTTTTGGTACTTTTTGTTTCGTGCTTTTGTTGGTTATTGTGTTAATGATATTCCAGAATTTTTTGCTATCTTGGCCAACATATTCTATTTTATCACGAAAGTACTTTTCTTTGGTTAGTCTAATTAAGAGCGTAAGTTTATTTCTGTATTTTTTGTAAAAATGCATGATTTGTTGGTCATTCGGGAATTTTTTATACTGGTGATGGTATTTTTCTTTATTTCTGATTGATATTACTAATCCTTTGGTTATCCATGGTTTTATCAATCTATGTTTAGATTTAGGTTTGAAAACTTTTGTTATTGTAGATATGTTTATGTGATTTTGAAAAACTGTTTCGAAACCTTCTGCGCATTTGTTTGGGTTATCCATTTCAAATATTGATGACCAGCTTTCCATTTTAAGATTTTCTTTTAAAGTTTCCAGATTTAAATATTTTTTTTCATAACTTTTTTCGCAAATTTTTTTAGAGCTAGTGTTATTTTTTTTTTTTCTACGTTGTGGGCAAAAATACAGGTGTAGTGATCGGTTATGTTGGTTTTCCATAAAATTGACATAGTTTTTTCAATGTTATTTGCGTTACACCATACGTGATCGATGCAGGAAGGGGTTTGTCCGAAGACATTTCTTGTATCATTATTTATATAAGATTTATAATTAAGTAACGTCATTACATTTATATAATCTTCTTTCGTTCTGTTATATGCATTGTCTCCAATATCTATATTGATATCACCAATGACGATATTACAGGTGTCTTTCATTGTCAGTAATAATTGTTCCAATTCTAATATAAAATTATGTGGATCAGATCTATGTGTGCGATAGATAGTAATGATATGGTAGATAGTTTGATTTACCTTTACCCGCAATTTAAGACAGTTTGTTAGTTGCATTGTAATTTCTGTTATTGTGACATTGTTGTGTTTCTTTAGTATGAATACCGCAATACCGCTGCACTTGTTTACATGAATTGTGGACGAGTGGTATGTGTAGTTAGGTAGATCGTACCGTGCGGTAGCATTATTTAAACTTAAATGCGCTTCTGTTAACACAATGAGGTCCGGTAATGTCTCAAGAAGATTTAATGTTAGTACAAATTCATCAATGTTTTTTTGTAAACTTCTAATGTTTTGGTGTAGAACAACGAATGCACTTGTTGCTTTATTTAATAGGTTGTTACATTGGTTTGAATCATCGCAAACATACTGTGGAACATCCGTTAATTTATCAATTTCCTCGGTTAGAAAGTCATCCATTGATTATTCATAGTCGATTCGCTGTTGCGCAATGATGGACATTCTTTTTCGGAAGTGGCATTTTTCACTATTAGCACTATGTTCCGTATTATTTTTAGATCCAAACGTTGCATTGTTTTTTTCGCAGTTGTAGCATTTTACGATGTCTTTGGTTTTTTCGCACTCGCTAAATAAATGGTTTTTTGCACAGTGTACGCATCTAGGTTCATTCATTTTGTTCAGGCATTTTAAGGATGTGTGGCCATAACCAAGGCAATAATAACATTGCATTAGTGGGTTACAATCTTCTATGTGCGCTCGTACAAAACCTATATTAATCCTTTGTTTATCAAGTAGTATTTTTCGGATTTGGCCTGTTGTTTCTATTATTACATTTCAAAGTTGATCACTTTTTCTGTTTTTCAAAATTTTTGTAACTTTAATTGATTCATTCGGGACATCATTTAATTCAGCATTTTGTAGAATAAGGTCGGTAAGAAAGTTTTCCTCATTATACTCTCCGCCTACGCTTTTTATTATCATACACGGTCTCTTTTTTTTTAATTCTGTTGCAGATATGCCACTTTTATTTTTATTTATTTCTGTTTTCAATTTTTCTGCATCTTCTTTTTTCGAGCAGGTCATGATTATTTTATTATTTGATGCTTTTTTAATTCCATTTATTCCAATTCCTAAGTTAGGTGCTTTAATTGTTTTAGTTATAATGTTCCTTATGTCTTCTGCAGTTTCTTTTCCGTCAGCAGTTATCATGACAGCAAATTTCGGTTCTTCGATTTGCACAGTCCGCTCTTTTAAAACCATTGCATATGATTTTGGTTCATTTTTATTTTCTAGTTTTGTGATCACTTTTTTTTGAAGGTCAATAATCTGTTCCTGGAACTTATTTTTTTCACATTTCCATGTTTCTTCTAGGAGGTTTATGGTCAATTCAAGGTTGTTCCTCACTTTAGAATCCTTAACGGTTGTTATGTTTTTCAAATCAGTTTTTATGTTTTCGATTAGTTTTAGCACGTCCATTATGGGTTAACACCGGTGGTCACTCGTACGCACATCCGACCGGGTTAAACAAGGCGACAATACTGAAATATAATAAATATAAACTGCTTATAGTTCTATGTAGCCAATGAATTCCCCTATCTTTTGTCCATTACCACATATTTATAGGATTTATAAAAATATAATTAAATCTTTAACCTTAAACATTTTAAAGAATCTAGAGAAAATTTATTTTGTTATATTTTGAATGTACAATATATTATATAGTCATTTTAATAAAAAAAAAATTTTTTGAAAATTTGCCACATTTTGGCAACAAAGCAATCCGAGATTTTGGAAATAGTGCCATAATGTGGCAAAAAGCGCTCGAGTGGTTATAAAGTTATTGTTTTATTTAACATATAATATTAACATCAATTTAACCAGTATACCTACACATTGTCAATGTTTGTATGAAAGTGTGTTAACCGTTTTAAAAATAACACAGTAATAAAGAAAACTGATATAATAAATGAATTTATTGACATCAACGTAAACACCTTTTGATACCTGATAAAGGTACAACTGGGAAATTAAATGAAATATTTTATCTATTTTCAAAGGAAATGACAGAATAAAGCAGCAGCGGCACCGACGATATTTTTTATGACAATTTTCTCGGTCGATTTTTCTTTTACGCTGCCGAGAAATATAAATAAATGTGTGTCTTTCAGGCCTTTCTCACTAAGATGTTTCCTGTGTCAAGTTATGCGTAGGTAGCTAAAATGTTATTATTTATAAGCAGAGAAATAGCACAATTTTAGTATGGTATGTTACAATGTAATATAATGGATTTATTTAAAAATGTAAAAAAAAATATGACAGAGTTCGCCTAGTGAAAGTATTTCTCTATATCGTAATTACTTCAGTAAGAATAAATTTATATAACCAGTTTTTTTTCATGACGAATTAATGACAGCCTCTGTAATGTAGGGTTTAGGCACTCGAATACGAATCAGGAGATCGGGAGTTGTCATCCCATTTCATTTGATTACTTTGTGTTGTTTTAAATAATAAATTAAAAATAATAAATTTGCAGCACGTTCTAAAGTGGAAAATTCTGTCAGCATCGCCCCGATAAAAGACGACCATTCAGAACTGAGACATTGAATGAAATGATTTTGGCCGAGTCTGGTGTGCAGATCTGAGTAGCCAGTTACTGTACCACGTTCTTCCTCCCTTTTTTCTAAACCTCACCATATATAAAAATATTTAAATACCGCACAAGAGTGCCAAATGCTCCCAACCATATAGAGCCAGTGAGACTATAAGATCCCCAAGGTATGTTGTGAGGCTGAAGGTAGTGAAGAACATAAGGAGATGGGAATAAAGGAAGGTGTGGAAGTACCTGACCATTCAGATTTGGTCACCCTGGTTGCTTTACACCTGGGCGATACTGAGATATAGGATAGAGAGAGAAGATATTCTACGCTGGAATATACTATTTTTGGATTGTTAGTGAAGAGCATTATTATCTCTACTACGGTGGCCGCCATTACCTTCAGCCTAACAACATAAACAGTCCCTGGCTCCAGACAGTTGGGATTCTTGTGCGGTATTCCCATAAAAATTATAGATTTTTTTATTACGCGTTAAAAGGTAGGTTAAAGGTATAATAGAGGTGATGGTAGCATTCTTTAGTAATATTGGCTGGGTCGTAGGAATATTTAATGTAAGTGTATTATATTATCTATAATCGCTTTACGCGCCATTACTTCTCCGTCTTTAGTCCACCTAAAATAAGCATTTTTGGGGAGTTTATTTGGCTTCCGTCAGAAGTTTCCAGAGGTAAGGGTATAGGATTAGCTGATGTGTATTTTTTACCCGAGGCCAAAACGGGAGTGTACCTAATGTTGTTTATTGGTGAGTAATACATCACGCAGTCGAATGTGAGAATTTAATCCTGATTAGGGTAGTGTCTCGGTTGTACTTATACGATTTATATTCTCCAATGTATTTATCTTATTCGCGGTACAACTAACTAAACGGTTTGCTTTTAATGTTAAGGATGTTAGTATACCTATCGTTATATTTATTATTGGTGAGTGATAGATCACGCTGTTAGTGAGTGTATATTCCGTTCCGGAACTTTCCGCAAATATTCTACATATATATTATATATTCGCAGATTTCAATTGTAATAAAAAACATGTTTTTTTTAAGTGACAAAACTATGGGAATAGCTTGGTAAGCAATGAACAAACTTGGCGTACTGTTCAGGGCCCGCAGATACTTTAATAGTATTCAACTGCTAACCCTGTACAAATCGCAAGTGCGCCCCACGGTGGAATTTGGCAACCACCTCTGGTCTGGAGCCCCACAATACTTGCAAAAAACCCTCGACTCTGTGCAGAACTGGGCGGTCCGTTTGATAGATTCTTAACAAACCGAATGTAATATTTAGAGCACAGGCTGGAAGGCTGTCCTTGTTCTACCGGTATTTCAATAGAAGATGCTCCGAGTAACTAGCATCATTGATCTTCTCGGCACCGGTGCAGTCGGGAAACACACCAAACGCGCGCAAAACATACGTACACGGTTGATATTTGTCACGTGAAAACGGGTCGTTTCTACGACACGTGGTGTTTAAGTGCTCAGCTGTGGAACGATTTGCCGGTTTCTGTGTTTCCTCCCTCCTACAACATGGGGCTCTTCAAGACCCATATTCACTCCTTCCTCTCCTCAAATAGACCCTTTACATTGCATCTTCATAGATGACATAGGAAAATTATTTTCCTCGGGGCATGCTTTGTGTAGTTAATGCAAAATAAATAAAAATGAATGTTCGGAAGGAACCTGACTTACCTCAAGTAAATTACTTACTTAATCCTCAAGCAACAAGTTTTTGTGAGATTCGATATTATGGCACCGAGGGATCATTGGGTTGATAACTACACAAGTTTCCGTAAGAATCGATATTAAGATGTCGATATTAAAGAACTGAGAGGCAGGGTTATTTTAATAGACTGACTGTTCCTTAAGTTATTGTTCCAAATGTCACATGTAAGTAATATTGTCCATGCACCTTATCAGAGGATAGGTAAAATCCTATTGGGATAGTAGTTTCAGTGGACACAGGTCAACATTATATATTAATTTATATGACAAATATGTGAATTTATAAAAAATAAAATTTTGTTGCGCACGACGGGATTTGAACCCGCGACCACCAGATTGGTAGTCGAGAACCTTCCCCCTCGACCATGGAGATCATCTTTTCCACTGTATTTTTCTTATCCACGGTACAACATTCTAAACATTTTGCTTTTAATGCAATGTGAAGAGGTTCGTTTTTAATATCGTATTTTATTGACACAACAAAGGGGCCTTTTCTGAATATCCCCTGTTGAACTGCAGTTCTAAATTCCAATTTCTGAGAAGGTATTTTCAAGTATATTTCCATGCCAAGTCTATTTTAGTGTGAGAGTAAAAACGGAGTCACAAGCTTGTAAATTCCTTGAAATTCATGAACCTTGAAGGTGCGGAATAAATTGGTTAACGTGAGTGTCAAATAATATTTATTATATTGCATCAAATAATTATTATATTATTAGTTATTACCTACAACGCACACTCTGCTTGCTGCTATACTAGTACAGATTGGGAGGCGGGTGTGGGTACCGCAACCTCGGTAACCATTTATTGGATAACCATCACCCCTAACAAGTTTCGCTACAGGCGTGATGCCATATTTAATTATGCTAAACTGATGTGATGCTTTTCTAGCCCATTGGAGATCGCATCCTGGTTTGCAAACCATGTTCACTAAAATGGGTACTAGTCATAGTGAATATCTATGGTACTACTAAAAAAATGTATTAATACGTTGACCCTTCTTTAACCAATCAAACATATAATCATTGCCTAAGAGAAATATAAAAACTAAAAATGTGTGTATTTTTAATGTGCCTTTAATCCCTATCAATATAGGTAGGTAATAGCCATAAAAATCCTTTAGAAAACGTTGTGTCTGGAAACGCTCGATTTTAGCGCAAAAGCTGTTTTTTATTTATTTTGTAAATAATTTTTTCTAAACAAAAAGGTAATTAAGGGAAACCTTCACAGATAATCTTAGCCACATTATATTTTTAAAGGTTATTTCTTACACGGATTCATGCATTTCTAATGAAAATATACATTCATATTTTTATAAGAAAAACTCTCTTTTTAACTTTTGAAGGTTATTCCCATCAATGTAATATATCATTGAAGGAGAAGATAACAATAATAATCTATTTTTTTAAATATGAAAATGAACAAGACACAGAAAAATAATAAAAGATAACGGTCGAAACTGGGACTCGAACCCAGAACCTTACGTCTTACCGGGACATACACCTCTACCAATTGGGCTACTGCGATCTATTATGAGACTGTCGTAATTGTCAACTTCATATTTCAAATTTCAGAATTAACAGTATTATCTTCGACTAATGTTTTTTTTCCATATTATTGGCAGCTACCTTTATTATTGGAAACAATTATTCAAAGAATGTATTTGTTACCTAGATAGTGTTAAAAAAAATTATTTGTTTTAAAAAAAATTATTATTGTTATCTTCTTCTTCAATAAAATATACATTGTTTAAATAATTAAAATTTGTATCATATTTGTAATCAAGTGAAACGATAGGAAAAGCTAAAAATTTTCCAAATATTATTTGATATTCATTATGAAGCGAATCACAGTAAAGATGAATTGAAAAAAGTGAATTGCCAATAATTTGGAAAAAAACATTAGTCGAAGAAATTTGAAATATGAAGTTGACAAATACGATAGTCTCATAATAGGGTGCAATTGCAAAATTGGTTAATGCGTATGTCCCGGTTAGACGTGAGGTTCTGGGTTCGAGTCCCAGTTGCAGCCATTATATTTTATTATTTTTCTGTGTCTTGTTCATTTTCATATTGTAAAGAACAAGATTATTATTGTTATTTTCTTCTTCGATGAAAAAAGTGGTTTCAGTTTAATCTTCGCCTAACATGATATCACGATACACTATCACTATGGCGATGGAAATTTCCATGTCAGTCTACAAACATCTTTGACCCCGTGACGAATTTCCGTGCATTGGACTATATCGGCCTTACATTAATCCACTCCCTTCCGATACCATCCGCTTCTTAATATTCCCCGTTTTAGATGTCATAGTAAAACTTATGTGGCATTCACGGGTATTATAAAGGAGCATGGATTGTCCGTCTAACCCGAGGCTAAGCGGGTTTCCGGGAACTCTCCAGAAAAACGACGTCAGATATTTTCGTATTCTAAGGGAAGGTTTGTATGACCGACCGTTACAATTCATATCGTCATATTATATCGGAGAATACCGACATTAATAGTTTTTTTATGAAATGTCACTCATTCTTAGTAATTCAGAGCCCGACGACCAAAATTTTTGTTGGGTTGTTTGATTCGCGGTTGATTAAGCCAACAACAATTATTAACCGATAGCTGACATGTCTAAAATCGGCCCTTAACCTGAACCCATCAAGATTCTAAATGATGCTAATTGTTGACAAGTAACTATGGCAAATGTGACAGTCGGTCAAACAATTGGCCCTAAATATTTACAAGGCTGAAATCTAAGCGGTACTATGAACCTTGGCCCGTGAAGCATAATCTTAATTTATATTCTTTAAATCAATATCTCAGCAATTTTTCTTTACCTACATGAAGGCCACACAAAAGATTTAGCTTTGAAAACTTTGCGCAAAGAGAAAGATTTTAAGTAAAAATTCTCTGATTATTTTGGTTATAGGTATTTATTATCTAACTAAAATCTTTTTTATTTGTTAAATAAGTTAGAGAAGGGAAGAGTTATTTCCAAATAGCCTTTATCCAAAGTGTAAATCGGTTTGAAATACAAATCTTTAACCTACCACACGAGCGATGGAGAGCTCCGGGTATTCTGTTTTCGATTCGGCTATTCGATTTAATTAATATCCAAATATTAATCGGAGACATGAAAACTGCTTAGTGCGTTATAAACCCAATGAATCCACATTTTTTTTAGCTTTGTCAGATATTAAGACGGACGATATAATGACAACTGCTTAGTGCGTTATAAACCCAATGAATCCACATTGTTTTAAGCTTTGTCAGATATTAAGACGGACGATATAATGACAACTGCTTAGTGCGTTATAAACCCAATGAATCCACATTGTTTTAAGCTTTGTCAGATATTAAGACGGACGATATAATGACAACTGCTTAGTGCGTTATAAACCCAATGAATCCACATTGTTTTAAGCTTTGTCAGATATTAAGACGGACGATATAATGACAACTGCTTAGTGCGTTATAAACCCAATGAATCCACATTGTTTTAAGCTTTGTCAGATATTAAGACGGACGATATAATGACAACTGCTTAGTGCGTTATAAACCCAATGAATCCACATTGTTTTAAGCTTTGTCAGATATTAAGACGGACGATATAATGACAACTGCTTAGTGCGTTATAAACCCAATGAATCCACATTTTTTTTAGCTTTGTCAGATATTAAGACGGACGATATAATGACAACTGCTTAGTGCGTTATAAACCCAATGAATCCACATTGTTTTAAGCTTTGTCAGATATTAAGACGGACGATATAATGACAACTGCTTAGTGCGTTATAAACCCAATGAATCCACATTTTTTTAAGGTTTGTCAGATATTAAGACGGACGATATAATGACAACTGCTTAGTGCGTTATAAACCCAATGAATCCACATTTTTTTTAGCTTTGTCAGATATTAAGACGGACGATATAATGACAACTGCTTAGTGCGTTATAAACCCAATGAATCCACATTGTTTTAAGCTTTGTCAGATATTAAGACGGACGATATAATGACAACTGCTTAGTGCGTTATAAACCCAATGAATCCACATTGTTTTAAGCTTTGTCAGATATTAAGACGGACGATATAATGACAACTGCTTAGTGCGTTATAAACCCAATGAATCCACATTGTTTTAAGCTTTGTCAGATATTAAGACGGACGATATAATGACAACTGCTTAGTGCGTTATAAACCCAATGAATCCACATTGTTTTAAGCTTTGTCAGATATTAAGACGGACGATATAATGACAACTGCTTAGTGCGTTATAAACCCAATGAATCCACATTGTTTTAAGCTTTGTCAGATATTAAGACGGACGATATAATGACAACTGCTTAGTGCGTTATAAACCCAATGAATCCACATTGTTTTAAGCTTTGTCAGATATTAAGACGGACGATATAATGACAACTGCTTAGTGCGTTATAAACCCAATGAATCCACATTGTTTTAAGCTTTGTCAGATATTAAGACGGACGATATAATGACAACTGCTTAGTGCGTTATAAACCCAATGAATCCACATTGTTTTAAGCTTTGTCAGATATTAAGACGGACGATATAATGACAACTGCTTAGTGCGCTATAAACCCAATGAATCCACATTGTTTTAAGCTTTGTCAGATATTAAGACGGACGATATAATGACAACTGCTTAGTGCGTTATAAACCCAATGAATCCACATTGTTTTAAACTTTGTCAGATATTAAGACGGACGATATAATGACAACTGCTTAGTGCGTTATAAACCCAATGAATCCACATTTTTTAAGCTTTATCAGATATTGAATCTAGGTCAGAATTTAACATAAGATTTTGAATAATAGTTTGACATTATTAAGATAGATGGCAGGCTCCTCCCACCACCCTCCAACGGAATTGAAATTAATATATTGTTTGCAAAACTAATTATTGTTCTCTTCTGCATCAAACCACCTAGAAAGAAACACATATCAGTTCCGTTGAGGGGAAATTAAAATCCTTTGGGTTGTATTATTTCGTGACAATAAAATTTTATACTTGTACGCTAAAAAACAAAGCCTATTATTTAAAAGGCCCCCTTTCTAGTCTTGAGTGAATCCTAAAACATTGCAAACTTTGTACGAAAAAAATCGAAAAAATCTTTAAATTTATAAAAAAAAATTACTTTACAAAAATCACCTACCTACCTAAATTTGGGAAGCTATTGCTCGAGTGCTGATATATAAAATCTATAAAAATTAATGCAAATTTGCGAAACGACCCCCCGCTCTGAAGACGTTTTAATCAGATAATAAAAAGCGATGTCAAGAAACTCTTTACCGAAGCGATAGTCCCGAATGACCTTCTTAAATAAAGAGTTAAAAAAGAAAATTATTTTCTCAGTGTTATCTATGTAAACCTATCTCCTTTCGTTGAGAATCACGCCCTTCGAAAAACAGTTTTTTTTCGTTTAATTAATGAAAATTATGGAAATCTTCCTTTAGCTCGAAAGTTTTGTGAACGGCGGTTTAATAACATTGTAACCCATAAATCATTCAATATCGCTTTATATTCTTATCTCCATCTAAATGGCATTGAAATAATCTCCTTACAATTAACTTTGACTAATCACTAGAGAAGGCGGTAGTTTTTCCATCGGCGCGTTGTCACGGGCGATTTTGCTTAATTCTTCCGTTCCTCCCGCCCCTGTGTGCCGTGAGCCCTGGCGCCAGAGAAGATAAGGGGATTTGCCCTTCTGTTGACGGGCTCCCGTAGAACTTTATAAATCGATGATACGTATTAACTCGGTATAACGTTGTGGGATAAGTTTGGATGCCGCTATTACTTGTATGAAGGTTTAATGGTGGAGCCGATCACACCCTGAGAACTTTAACACAGTTGGAGATATTTTTATTATCTTATGTAATATTCTTCTGAAAGTGTAAAAGAATGACTGTAACTTTCTTCTAAGTTCATAGTTTTGTGTGGTAGAGCTTTAAAGCAGAGCATTTCAATTTGTGTGCTAGAGTGTCGGATAGTATCAGAAAATTTGGATTATTTTTGTTGCTTTACACATCTTTCTTTCTGAATTCGTTCGACAGATCTTACGACCACCAAACAAGTTTGTAATAATAAAAAAAAACACAAAAGTCTTACTTTAAAACACACTCTGGTTCCATTGAAAATATTCACCATAAATTACTTAGATATAAATTTTAAATTTTTGAATTTTATTTAAAAGAAAGACAAACATTCCCGGGTTTTGAATAACCCAACAAAATTTAAAAATCTCCTACTACCACCACACTAAGCGGAAGGTGTTGCTTGTGTTGTGATGGAGGACTTAGCCAGCCGAGGAATCGAACACGGAACGCCTGGGTGGGACCCAACCGCGATTCCCACTTAACTACTGACGTTCTGTCGAAAAAAATCTCCAATACACGGAGAAAAATGTTATTCTAAAATACGATCATTTTATTTGTAAAACCGGTTAAAAACGGGACTGAAGTTCTTACGAACAAATTAACAGTGTTTCAATGTTTATTGGCGGGAAAATGTAAGGATAATTTGTCGTACGAAATTACGTATACCAACAAATTATTCTTACATGTTCCCGCTAATAAACATTGAAACCCTGTTAATTTGTTCGTAAGAACTTCAGTCCCGTTTTTAAGTGTTTTTACGAATAAAATGATCGTATTTTATAATAACATTTTTCTTCGTGTACTATTCAAATATGCGATATACCACACACAACTAGAGGAATTAACTAAAATCAAAGACCTCGAAGTTATATTTGATAAAAAAATGAAATTTGTACACCACATAAATCACATTACAAATGATAGTTTGAAATCATTAGAATTATTATTAGGTTCGCTATGTTAGGTGACTAAACAGGGTAACTCTTATCATTGACTCTCTCGATTGATTATAATCGATTTCTAGAATATATAAATGCAAAACAAATAATAATCTTTTGAAAATGACTTATCAGCAAGTCAACCATTTTTGATGGTCTCTAATTTATTGCTAAAAAATATAATTTTATATATTTTTTTATATGATTTTTGTTTGTAAATATATTGGTGAAATATTGTAAAACACATTCAGCCTTAAACGGTGTTTCTGTAGCACGTTGTGTAAAGTCTGTACATTTCGTTTTTCAAATTCTTACTAAACAAAATATATGGTTTTGATCTGACAACGTCGCCATTTTACCAGCCTTACTTATAAACTTTCTGAAAAATTTGTACAATGGTCAAACAACCATGTATGAAGAATCCTTACTAATTAACAACTGACAAAAAATTGTTCATAGAAAGATATGTACATTGCTTACACGGCCAAGGAGGGTAGTTTATCTGTTGTATATATTTGTTCCATTTGTAATTTTCAACGAATTTCGAAATTTTTTTTTAATGTCCTACATATTTATTATTTTTTGAGATGTCGTAAAAACAAATACCATTTTAGAACCAAAATTTAATTACCTTTAAGATTTTCATATCTAAAATATAATTAAATGTTTAAAAATTGTAGTATTTTAAGCTTCAAACATAAAGTTGAAAAAAAAACTCACTTACCCCAAACACTTTCTATTAAAACATTGAAATATTTGGAAAAAATCAAAATTAAAAAAACACAGACCTTTTATTTAATGATTTTGAAATAAAACTGTCACCTCACATTTTACTCCTTCACACAATAAAAAAATATTAAAAAATCTTGAAATTCGCTTTTCATTTCCAAAAATTTACATTAAAAAAACTCACGTTTGAATACATTGCTTGCACATCTTAACACATTAATTTCTTTGATACGTTTACTAAAATATGTATTAGACATTTTAGTCACCAAAAAACATCACTTTCAAGAATTTATAATAAAATAAAGATCTTAAAATGCAAATTGTTTCTGAATATAACCTACAGAACCATTTTCTGACAGCTCAATTTAGAACACACGATTTTTGCGTCACAATTTGACTTAAACTAACGAAAAACAACACAAATTAATAGTAAATATATTGATTACATGAATATAAGTGTGAATTAGTCATAAATATTGAAATCATTAACGAAAACATCATATTAATTACATACAAAATCGCGACCGACTTTCTTCTGCATTCGCGGCTATTTTTTTCAGCGGTAAAGCAATGCGCAGGCGCATCAATCACACCACCTAGCGGATTATTATGAAAACTCCAATTTAAACGAGAAAAACACGGCGTTGCCAAATCTAAAGATTCACAAAAACACCATTTAACGGCCGCAGAGTGTTTTTTTTTTAGTAAGGCTGATTATATATTATATGATTGTTGATTGTCACATAGATATTTTTATATGATTGTTGTCTGTAATGATATTCGTAAAATATTGTAAAACACATTTTATATATTATATATGATTGTTGATTGTCACATAGATATTTTTATATGATTGTTGTTTGTAATGATATTCGTAAAATATTGTGAAACATAGTGCAAATTAAATTTTTAATGCAACTACTGGAATAGTTTAGAGAGAATTTTTATAGAGGATTTTTAATAAAGGTTATTACGTTTTCTTTCTAAGATGTATACGTAGAATGTTGCTGTTATAGCTGCGAGTTTGTGGCAATCTTCTTAACTCTAATAATTCACAGTACGTGGACTTTAACACTAAACTATAGTCATTGTCGACGCCGTGAACTGTTCAGGATATCGCACGGTGTCATGGCACAAACGAAGCGTGTCGTCCTGGCAAAGCAAAGCGTGACAAGAGGAATGGCGCCATTGAGCGAAATAGTTGCTGACCAAATGTCATGTTGCTGTTCCATGTCTGTCTGTTAGAAATTGGTTTTTAACTTTTTTATTATTTTTTTATTTTTATTCTTCACTTTAAGCACCCGCTAAACTGCCAAAGCAGTTTGTCAGAAGGTCAATTAAACAACAATTTTTTATCATACATACAAAAGCACACATATAACAATAAAATATAGAAATAGATGCACAAGAATAACTTTTAAGTATTTACAAAACAAAGACATAAAATATACATACAGACAGTTGTAATACGGGAAAGTTACTAATGTTCATATTTATACATAAAATTACAAGCAATATCAATATAAAAAAGCTTGTTATATTAACCATTTTTTAATTTTATTTTTTAAGTCGGTGGTACAATTTGATTGGATTTTTATGTGCATTGGCATCTTACTAAACACGATAGGTAAAAGATAAGAGAAAGTTAGTATTTATTTATAATTCTCGGAATGGACATAACTCATTTTTACTAAATCTCGGGTCATATGCATGATCTAATTTTTCTTTGTATATTGAATCCGAAAATATGTTTTAGCATACGACTTTAAACCATAATATCCCTCCAACAGGTAATAATTTAACTGAACTAAAACGATATGAAATTAAACAATTTTTTTCACTTTGTTCCACTTGTTTATTTACACCAGGACCGGTTTCGTCCTACTACGGACATTTTCAGACTGGTGACCAGTCTGAAAATGTCCGTAGTAGGACGAAACCGGTCCTGGTGTAAATAAACAAGTGGAACAAAGTAAAAAAAAAAGTTTAATTTCATATCTAATACAATGAAATTCCACCATGAATTAAAAGTTAAAAAACTAGACTCATTAATGAACTAAAACGCTTTTTTTTGATTGGCGGATTGAACAAAGATTTGAAATAAAGTGCATTACATTTAATAGCTATCAGTCATCTTTTGAAAACAATTTCTCGAAGGTGGGTTTGAAGATTTGGATTTGGATTTCTCTATAACAACCTTTGAGGGTATTATAGAGAAATATTTATGGAGAAAGGAAAGATGAATTTATATATTACTTTTATTTGAATTGGATTTTTTTTAAATATATGGAAGATTATAGTCGACTTCAGATTTAAAAGAGATGAGATATTGAATGGAGGGGTGAAATTTTAGTTGAGGTTTGATAGATGAGAGGATATTTGTTTTTGAGAGGGACAACCACAAATACGTGATCAGAAGTTCCCACTTCTTGACTACAGAATGTGTAATTTGAGGGGTGAAGGATGTGAATTTTAAAAAGGTGAGAAGGAACGGTACAATGTCCATCTCTCATTTGAATGTGTGAGGAAATTTATTTTTTGGAAAAACGGAATTTGTTAAACATAAACCACAGTTTTGACGGGATAGTCCTTTATATTGAGGCATAGCAGGTTCCCTTGGATTGACTAGCAATGTGCTAATACTCTGCCCAAACATTGCGGGATCTATCTTTCAGGATGGAAAAGACGTTATTTCGGGGAAAGTGGTTTTTGAGTGTAAAAATAGGGTTGGGGATGCTTCTTGTTTCTCTAAAGATTTTGCAATATCGTTACATTATTAGTAAATAACTTAAATACGTTGTTAATTTTGGTCACCTTATTTTAGACTGCATCAGTTCCACCCCTCTACGGACATCTTCGGACTGGTACATGAAAGCTGCATTAGGAGTAAAAAAACTATTTTATAATAATATAATTTCATTAAATTGTTAGTACATCCATCGATTTGATTAACTTTTGTACTAAATTGAACATAACGAATGATGTCATTGCGATAACTGTATTTTTCAAGAGTTAATTCCATTCGCAAAAATACTTCATTTTCTATAAATTTAAATACCGATTGCATGATTAAATGTGTGATATTTGATTATACAAAAAGATAACATCATAAAATACAACGTTTAAAACTTGAATAATTAATGCAGAGATGTCATAAGTAAGCAACCCGTGCCTTGAATATGTAATAAACTTAAAATAATAAGCAAGTGCATCGAAAGCTAATAACACAAATAAGGCACTTGCTTCGTCTATTAATCGAATTACAAACACATAACACAACCCTTTGTCCTCAAAATTAATACTCCGATATATCACAATGAACTTAAAATCGATTGAAGACGACCCAAAATCTAAGAAGTGTAAAAAAAACCTTATACTTAATATGCATGTTTCTAGAGAGAGAACTGAAACAATTTTTTTAAACTAAAGACTTTATAAAATTTTCACTTAAAATGCTCTTGGAAAGACCTCCGGTATTATGAAATAATTTTCTATCTATTGAATTTTACTTTAGTTTGTTTTACGCGGAATCTCGGAAGTGTAAATTAACACATATCCGACACCCGATTGAGCTGAAACTCGGCAAATAGACTCTTTGTTGATCACAATGCCTTCTATTGATGGCACCCATGCATAACCACATGTAGATGTACTCATTTTTATTAATTTCTAAGATATTAGTATGTGAAGAAGATATGTATAGAAGATCTGCAGTCTCTCGTGTCTAGGATGAACGAAGTGTGTATGAAGAATGAATTAATGATGAATGTAAGTAAGTCTAAAGTCATGGTGTTTGAAAGAGAGAGTCAGAAAACGGTGTGCAATATAGTTGTGAATGATGCATACTTGGAGCAGGTGGATGAGTTTCTATATTTGGGAAGTATGTTTACGAGAGTGGGAAGGCTGATAGGGATATCGAAAGAAGGGTGAATGCAGGTAACTGCATTAATAGAGGATTGAACGCCGTTGGAGCCAACAAAAAGTTGTCGACAGAAGCGAATCTAGCAGTCCACAATGGAGTACTGGTACCTACCCTAATGTATGGCAGTGAAGCGTGGAAATGGCAGAGAAAGGATGAAAGTAGACTGAATGCTGTAGAAATGAGATCCCTGAGGCGTATGTGTGGTAAAACCATGTATGATCGTGTGAGGAATGTGAAGATCCGAAAAGAATGCAAGGCTGATATGAGCGTAGTAAGTAAGATTAAGAAAGGGACGCTTAGATGGTTTGGGCATGTTGAGCGAATGAATAAAGAAAGGAGTGTAAAGAGAATTTATGACGCGAATGTGAACGGTAGAAGAAGCCGAGGACGCCCAAGGAAGACGTGGCACGATCAAGTAAATCAGATACTTGAGTCAGGCCATGTCAAGAGTCAGAATAATAGAAGAGTATGTATGAGAAGATGTATGAATGTGAATGAGGCAAGGAGCGTGTGCCAAGACCGAGTTGTTTTGCGGTCCGTCCTCTCTGCCTACCCCTGCGGGGAAACGGCGTGATGGTTAGTTAGTTAGTTAGTTAGTTAGGCTGATCACATTAAGGTAATCTCCAATCACATTTGTATGGAATTTTCGTTGAAATTTCGTCTGACGGAGGTTGAAACAACCCAATTTTGCGGTGATTGACGATTTGAAGGAAAATCAAACGTGAAATTTTCCGATACAACTGGCCCTTAGTTAGTATGTGAAATTAATGTCTATTTAAAAACAGAATTTGGCAGGGTTAGTAGCGCGAATGATTCCGATCACTGGGAAGGCACCTTTTAACTTCAGTTAACCAAAAGTTTTAATATTTTTTAAATTTTAAAGGAAATTTGAAAATAGTATTAAAGCAAAAAAAATATTTTAATTAATCGAAAGTTTAAAACAGAAACCGGCTCTCCATCGTAAATTTGAATCTAGGAATCAAACCCAGGTCAGTAGCCTTGCCGGGCGGTGCTCTACCACTGAGCTAATGGGACCCTTAGGACCAGTTGTTTCGGAAAAGTTCACGTTTGAATTTCCTTCAAATCGACATTCACCGAAAAATTGGGTTGTTTCAACCTCCGTCAAAAGAAATTTCATCGAAAATTCCATAGGACCAGTTGTTTCGGAATTCCCTTCAAATTTGAATTTCCTTCAAATTTGAATTTCCTTCAAATCGTCATTCACAGAAAAATTGGGTTGTTTCAACTTCCGTCATCAGTGAAAATACTATAGAAATGTGATGTGAATGTGATCAGCCGAGTCCGGACGGTTAGCGAAATAATGGGAGGCGCATGCGCAGACGTCAAAATTGTGATTCGGCGGGGAACACTTGAATAAAATTTTCAAATTTATCGAACGTTATTTGTTGCTATTTACTGCTGACGGAAGTTGAAACAACCCAATTTTTCGGTGAATGACGATTTGAAGGAAATTCAAATTTGAAGGAAATTCAAATTTGAAGGGAATTCCGAAACAACTGGTCCTATGGAATTTTCGATGAAATTTCTTTTGACGGAGGTTGAAACAACCCAATTTTTCGGTGAATGTCGATTTGAAGGAAATTCAAACGTGAACTTTTCCGAAACAACTGGTCCTAAGGGTCCCATTAGCTCAGTGGTAGAGCACCGCCCGGCAAGACTACTGACCTGGGTTTGATTCCTAGATTCAAATTTACGATGGAGAGCCGCTAATTAATTAATTAGTTTTAAGTCACAGTTATCAATCTTAGTTATGTATGTGTAGATTAAGTTGTAAAGCGCCCTTGAGGTGATTTTCTCACAAAAACGGCGCTATATAAATTATCCGAACATTATTATTATTATTATTGTTAATATTGTCTTCATTAATTAAAATATAACAATTTGCGGTTTTACTCGATAAGTTAAAGTAAAAATAAAAATTAAATGTTTTTATGGGATGATTTTTTTTCATATCTCAACGTAAGTTCAAATGTATATATTATATTCCAATCAAACTGTAAAAGAATTACACTTCCTGCATATGGGTATTTATAGTATATAGTTACCTACATTATCGCATTAAAAAAATATATATTATTCATAAAATATTTTTGTTTACAGTATTTTTACATGCTTTAAGACTACCGTACTAGACACATATTCATATTATGATAGTCGAGATAGTTTCGTAATTCAGATCAACGTAAGAAGAGAAAGGGTTAATAATATAAACATAAATGTTATATTACATAATCGTAAACAAAATAAAGACATAATATTATATTATACAATCCTAAACATAATATCGACATTGTTGTCTAGGAACCTAATATTATGTGCATAGCGTTTCCTTGTTCGAGCTTGTGCAACCTTTCAACGAATATTCGAGTATGTATCAGATGCAGGATGCACTTTATAGGGCAGACGTCAATTCGGATATCGGGAAATGCAGTAAACAGGGCGTATACCGCCTCCAGATTTTGACTGGCAAAGGCTGGCATTCTATGGGCGTACGGGCGTCATAGGGCAAACGTGATCGTGGAGAGAACGAGCGATGAATCCTGGAACATGCATTAGAGCCAAAAGCCGGCAGATTGCGGGATCCGCTATAAGCGCTGCGAGTATTGTAAGCACTGTAAGCACTGTAGGCACTGTAAGTTCTGTAGCACTGTAAGGCACTCTGAAATATGCTACAGTGCAGCGCTGGTCTTTCGGAGAATAATGGCTAAACCTAATTAGAGCTAATGCCTTACGTGCCTCTTGCAGTGACGTGCAGACAACGTAGGCTAAACGCGTGAATACCTTTATAAAACAAAAAGATTTAAAAATTAAAATGAGTTGAGTTAATTTGCAAATATTTTTTTATTTACCCATAATTTAATGGTATTTTGTTAAATATCTAATGATTCGATGGTCAGAACATCAACAAATTACTGTGTTGAAAATGGTGCAAAATTTCTTTAAATTATTCAAATCATTGCACCAACATAATTTTTCCTTTCAATTTAATTTATTTTTTATCTTTTATTTATTTTTTTATTTGGCTTTCACCCATTAAGGGTGATCTTGGTCATATGCAAAGCTTTAAACCACTCGTAGTTACATTATTCCAGATTACATGGAAAAACAAATTTATATTGATAAATACGGAAAAAATGAGAGGAAACAAAGTGAATATATAGAAACTATACAAGTTATCCCAAAGTACAGAGATGGTATTATAATAATTTCAAAATTGTAGAGAATGAAGATGTACAGGTTCCTAAAAATAGGAACATAACAAGAACAGATTTAACATATACAGAAACATAGTGAAGAAGGTTATACAAGTAGTCCTAAAGTACAGATTTGGTATTAATAGAGATTACATATTCTAGAGGAAGAAGTTGTATCAATTTAATTTGATTCAATGCTAATGCATCTCGTGCCTCTTGCAGTGGCGTGCAAAAAACAGAGGCAAACATTTTTTAAAAACCGAAAATCGAAAGACACGCTTTGGTAATATACATTTTAAGTTTCCATAAATTATCTAAAGGTTTTCTTATACAATTTCTAGTCATTCGATCGTCAGAAAATCAACTTTTCAACAACTTCAAAAAGATTATTTTGTCGAATATTGTGCAAATGCATGTAACTAAGCAAAGTTCCTGCACGGAGAAAATTGTTATTCTAAAATAGATAATTTTATTCGGTTAAAAACGGGACTGACGTTTTTACGAACAAATTAACAGGGTTTCAATGTTTATTGGCGGGAAAATGTACGATTACTATATACTTACATTTTATAAATTATCTAAAGATAATCAAGATGTTTAACAACAAAAATAAATTATTTTAAATATAAGTATGAATAAAAAAAATAATTTAAGTTAGTTTAAAAAAAATATTTGTTTATTTATAATATTTTTTTTACTATTAATACTTTTCCTAATTTCTAAAATTTCTAAGTTGGCTAATTGTAAAACTGTTGTGTTGTCTGTAAAATTTTTAACCCTTTATTTATATCAAAAGAATGATTTGTTTCTAAATTGTGGTTGGGAAAATTCAGAATAATCATTATTATTCTAGCACCTTAGATGTTACTTAACTCTTATATTAAAATTTCTAGAAGTTTTTCCTATATAAAAAAATTACAATCGTTACAAATTAATTTATAAACCCCGGATTCGTTCAAAAAATCACCCTTATCCTTGTTATTTAATATATCATTTTTGAATTTGTTATTTGTGTAAAAGGCTGGGTTAATATTATCTGGCATATTTTTAATTAAAAGTTTAATGTATGTTTAATTTAGTGTTTTTGTTGTTTCAACATCTTGATTATCTTTTGATAATTTATATAATGTAAGTTTTTCATTTTCTAAAATAATTTTTATTTTTAATTTTAAATCATTATTCTTTACGATATTTATTAATTAATTTATCACATCTCTCTATAATATTTTTGTCCATATTTCTTTTTAGTCTATACTTGTTTGTTTCTTTTGTTTTTTAATGTTATTACTACCCTGACGAAGAAACCACCGGTTTCAAAACATGTAGGTAATTCTGATTATATAATAGTGGTTGATTCAAAGTTATTGTTTCATTTAATTAAAACTGATGCCACACAGTGATTTTGCGAAGTTTGAAGAAAAAAAGTGAGAATAATAGGTTTTCCGAATAAAACGTAATTGCGCTGAAATTGCAATAACCGCGTACTGCTATCTATGAAACTAATGATGAAGATGATTGTTCAATTTACATGTTCTTTATTTCTAAGAACGAGTCAGGAAAATTCTGATTGAAATTGAACAGTGACAGGCTATTGTCTGAATACTTCGCCTCGGAAAATCGTAATTTTCTTTAAAGGTAATTGTTTAGAGTCAAAATTTTTGATGTTTCGACGGTTGAGAAAGATATTTCCCTCACCAGCAGGAAGTAAATGTTATGATTAAATTTGTAAATTTCCCGGAATTGCTATTTATTTAGAGCAGAATGGTTAATTTCTCCCTCATTATAAGAAAAATGTTAAAAAGTATACTTATTAAGATTCTAATCATTCTAGTTTTGTTTCGGTTGTTTGAATTTACTTGAAAATATAAAATATGTTCTTACATAACCTGCTGCACTGTCTTCAGCAATTAATATTTTTTTTTTACATTACTTTTTACATTAGCTCCACACAGGAGGCCCTGAAAAAATAATTCCCCTCAGCGTGTATGTCTTCTTTGGGGATGATTTTGGAGGGTATTTTGAGGAAAGAAAGGAGAGGAAGTTCTGGGAAAGAAAAATGTCTGAATGGTGGGTAAGAATCTGGCATTCAGGAGTGACGGACATACGAATCTACCCCTCCCACTGCGGTGTAAGACGATGGCCCGAGAGAGTCATCTTGGAGAGATCAAAAGGTCTCCCTCAACCACTCAAGAAATCTCTCCCTATCCGGCCTGCCACCCAGTTGGTGGGCAGACCCATTCACCGCCAAAACCCGGTTAAACCCCATGAACTCTAGCACTCCTGCTAATCACCAAAACGTGCGAACCTCTTATGGCAGAGGTGTTAGTTATCCAATAAATGATTCTCATATCGGTCTCTCACATTGCGCCCAACTTCAAGCGATTGAAAATTCAACGTCAGACTGTCGTTTTGTTAACAAGCGATTATGATTATAAGCTACGAAATTGTTTTAATGTTTGGTGGTATTGAGAATACAATACCTTGGTGTGTTCTACGAGTCAAATAATAATATACGTTCGATAAATAGTTATTAAATTGTTTATTTAAAAATTTAACTTGCGACGTAAAACTACTACGATAAAGTTTGCAGCGTAGAAACTCTTCGATAATAAACTGTTCAGAAAGTCACTTGCTGACTGAATGAATGGCTGGCTGGCTGACGCCGTATTTATATAGCCTTGATTCGACAACTTTGCGAACGGTAGGCATACACGAGAACCTTCGCGAAATATGGGCACGGCCCCTTTCCATCAAGTGGTCATAATTTCAGCGAAGGTACCTGGCAACGCCTGGCACTATGACAAAAGTACATCGCCTCAAACATAGGTGAAGAGTACATCGCCACAAATGTATAAAACCCACACATATACACTATTTAATGCCGCTTACGTTTTTTTCTTGATACTTATACAGGTTCAATAAAATTAGTCCGATTTATGTTTCATTCAATACACAATAAAAGCACAGTGTCAAGTTTATTAGATATTTGTTAACCCCAAAGAAAACATATCTATTGGTGTAGAGCCCTTGTAGATAAATTTTTAAGGAAATAAATAATTCTCTCCACCATCAAAATGAACACTAAAATGACGGCCGAGTGGTTCTATAAAGAACATGTTTAGCTGTCAGCTAATTAATGTGTTTTACTTCTAATGAACCTGTGACGCAATTAATGCATATTGGTTATCTTTCCTGTGTTGGTCAAACTAATGGGTAAGCATGTTTTTCAATCCAATTTGAATTTGGGTATTGACGTTTCAAGAGTATCGAAACCCTTTGAGCTTATTCAAAATTTCAATTAGTAATGAAAATGGAATAATAATTCATTATGCCATTAATTACGCTATGACCTAAACATTATATCATTGTAAATACATGTGCATTTTGGTAGAGGGAAATCACTTTTTGGATTGACAGGCCATTATTTATTCGAAATAAAACAATACCACAATATAAACATCCAATAATATTTGCGGCGTAGTTAACAACGACATTAATGGTTTAATAAATTGAAAATTACATTACGATATCATTGCAAAATCATGCATATTTTTCAGATTTAATTTTGTCATTAAGGGGATACCCGGCGGTGATTTTTCCATACAAACGTATTCCCTATTTATCTCTCTGGATTTTAACCCTAGAGAAAATATTATTTTTACATAAAAAATATATTAACTACTAGCGTGTTGGTACTTTTTTTTTTTTTTTGATAAGTTACTTTTTATAGAAGTTATGACCTTCCAAAAATCAATAAAATTGACTGGTTTAAACGCCGTCAAAAGACATTCAGTATACAAAATAGACGATGTTTTTTTTTAAAAAGCATAACATACAGATATAAAATAGTTTTTTCTTATGTAGTTGGTAAAAAAAATTGAAAATCAGTCCACTTTTGGAGGAGAAAAGTGGGGAATATAAAAACTCGATTTTAGTTAGGTATTAGTAGCCCGAGGTGCATTGTTCCTTTCGCTCAATACCCGGTCGAGTAAGAGCAACAGTGACAGCAACAATTTAGTAAAATCTGTTTTTTAAATTTCTCCACCACCGGGTTTCATCTTGACATGAGTATTTCTAAAATGATTTATGAATTTAATACAAATAATTTAATAATCTTTACTTTTCAGTAAATTGATTATGAAGATTGTTAAAGCTGAGGTTTATCGGCTTGCTTTTATTTCATCTTATATCCAATTATAAATAATTGTTCATATTTTGCAAGTATAGGCAAATCGTTTTAAAGAGACCCTTGCTTGTGTAGCGGTGTACAAAAAATGTATTAAAAAATAAGTAAAATAAATAATCAGTTTGTTTTAGTTAGAAATCTGAAGAATTAAGAAAAAATACATAAAAGAACACTGTCGAATTTAATTGCAAGTCTAAAAAGGAACGTTGCAATCACCCAATATGTTTTTGAATATTTGTATGATATAATATATTCTGTGGGGTCAGAAGATGACTGCGGGCGGGTGTTAAACACCTAAAAAGCTTTTTTAAAGTTTTGGATTAGTGTGCAAAAATATCTACATATAAGCGAACCATCTTTAAAAATGCTTTGCCTGCACCTACCACAGAATTCAGTGTTAGACCGCATCAAAGGAAAATTCAGTAGGTAGACGTTTTGAGGTACGTGTAATAATATAGATTACATAGATATTCAATTCAGAGTTCAGTTTAATAGGAATTTAGATTGTTAAACAATACAAAGCGAAGGCAGCTCTAACACATTTGTCTAGCATAATAATAATAATTACAGCTTAATATTATAGCATACGCTTAGTGTTGATGTATCGACACCTATATAATATTTGTGTATCAATCAATTAACACTAATTTGTATTGGTTATATCTAAAGCTGTTTCCTACAGTTTAAGAATTCTCGCTCTGATAAACGAAACAACAATTATTTCGGATTACGTAAGTCCTCTAGCTTACGATGCTGGTTGAAGTAGATTCAATGGGCAAATAAATCACGCCCTTTTATTTGAACCATAAACAAATTAATCGCGGTTTATTGGTGTCTGGCGCATGACCGCAGAATCTAATTAATAGGAATTGTTATCTCAAACAATATAAAATAAATTAAAGCCCCGACATTTTTTGCATGAAATATCGTCACGGAAATATTTTTTGCGTGAAATATCGTCATATCTATGAGTGGATTAAACGGGAAATCAAAGTTTATGCATGTCGCCAAATAAGGGAAATATTTGGTAATTCCGATATTTCACTACTTCTAAGTAAACAATTCATGGAAAATTTATTTACAGTGTATATTTGTCGTTAAGTAAATTACTTGACGGTAACGTTATTCAGTGGTACTGAAACTGATAACACTTTTCGACAACTAGCCCTAATCGATCGTTTACTGAGAGGTGGTGAAATACCTCCCTTAGAGGTAGGTTCGATACTCGATGGTGTAGTGATTGGTACATTCGGCTAGCAATATGAGCGATCGTGATGAAATTTTACCATGGAAACCACACTTCTTACCCACTTTTCGGGATAAGTTATCCTTGTTAAAAAGGTTCGAACCCACCATAATTTTGTACCCACGCCTACTTAAACCAAAGCCAGGTAGAAAAGCTGGTTAATTATTTTAAAAGATCAAGTTGGATTACCATAAAACATTTTAAAAGGTATTCTAATATTATTTAGTAATTTGGTGGAATGGCGTTGTTAAAGTACGTAACCGTATTTCTTTAAACCTGCTTTAAACGGTGATTCCTGACATCTTTTGGATTAAAAATTGTAAATATAAATATTCAACAGTTTAGATTGTATCAGGGGGGTCGGGTGGTGGTTACTCAGCTGAGGGACCAGTGTTGACAAGTGAATTTAGAAAATATGTCGTTTCCTTCTTAAAATAGAAACCAAAAATGTCACCGAAGACCAAAATCGTTCCCATTTTTTACTCCAAAAAATGTGAAGAATCACTGATTTTCAGGAACGTCCCATAATGTATACCTACGGAGTACAGTATTATTTTTGTATTTATGTTTAGAATTAATCAAATTTGTCATTGCACTTTCCCTTACTTTCGATACAAGATTTAATATACTACGTGCTTTAAATAGAAAATATTACTGTTTTAATGCGAATATAAACGTGTATTTAAATATATTTGCACGGATTGGGAAATGTAAATTATTAACTGTGCGGATAATAAATTACAAACATATTAAGTTTCACATTCAGCCATAGCAAAGAGCTTCAGTCATTCTCTGTCTCAAGAGCCCTCTTCAGGACCATGAAATATTCTGCATGGGTACAAGCCACCGTGCCAAGGGTCTTTATAGGATTTTGTGTTTCCCTAAGTCCGGATGACAATGCATTCTCCCCTACTTTGTTTTTTACAGTTTATTTAATACCTATTCGATTTTAGTCAACCTCCAGATTTAACATATTTGTCAGGCTTCCACGATGAACAATTACACGACAACAGTGACAAAACAGTACATAGTAGAAAAGTGATGAAAGTAATGAAAACTTAATAATTTATATATATATTTTTTACATTAGGTCCATACACGAGGCCCCGAGGAAAATAATTTCCCTCAGGGTCTATGTCATCTTTGGGGATGCTGTGTAAAGGGTTTTTTTAAGGAAATCAAGGAGGGGAAGTTCTAGGAAAGAAAAAAGTTTGAGGGTTGGGTAGGAATCTGGGGCTCAGTGTGTCTAGATCATCCGCCGCCAATACCTAGATAAACCTTACCCCATGAACCCGGGCACCCCTGCTAAGTCACCAAACGTAGCGAACCTCCTAATATAACCTATCTAAATCCTAACCCAACCTAACATGTTATTTGATCACTTTTTTTTAGTCACTGGATATGCTAAGCCCAACAATTATAAATAACAACTTGTTTATAAAGATATCTTAATTAGAGCAAATGCCTATACATATTTGGAATGACTCAACGAAATGATAATTATCAAGAAACTTTGACTATTACAAAACTTGCCACGATTTTTGGAAGTTTCGCCGTTCTTGTAAAGATTTTTGCCTTTTTATGCTGTTGATTTGTATGAAAAACTTTATAATTAACTCTAGCGTACAATCACCTATCACAGCTTCTCAAGGCCGAAGCTTACAAAGGCCGTAAAATATAAATTCAACTGCTAAAGAAGGGATAAACTTTTAAGAATGAAAGGAAGTATACAGCGAATATTTTTTGAAAATAGCTATAATTTGAATGCTTAACCACTTTCAAACTCATGATTAAGAAAGTAGCTTAGATTAATATAATAATAACACAATTTTTCATTGTCTACTATTTATCCACTCCAACGATCTTTGGCTTATTATGGCAAGTTTGTAAAACGTCTTGAATTATTGTACAATAATTATATATTTATACAACTATTTGTCCAAATAATCGGCCAAGTCCAGGACATACTTTACCCCATGAATCCGGGACCTCTGCTAAGTCACCAAACATAGCGAACCACTTGGGGTGATCTATGGCAGAGGTGTTGGTTATCCAATAAATGATAACAAGGGCAGCGGTACCCACACCCGCCTACCAAATTAAAATATTCAAATTAATAGTTGGAAGACCTAAAACTCATTGATATTATATATTTGTGAGAAAAAATATTATATTATTAATGTTAACATCAGACTTATGACACCATGTTTCGTTATGTTTATTGTGGATGACTTATAGAAACACTGATTAATATTTTATATTACAGACATTAATATTTGAGACTTGACGCTATTGACATCTTTTAGAGAGTGACCATAGATGAAATTTAGTTCATCACTAGTGATGTGCAACACATAACAATCGTAATGTGACATAATATACAATTGTACCTCATAATTGACGTACAAAAGCATAGCAACTTAGTATATATAAAATATTTATAATATCTTAGGAAATTGAGAGGGAGTCGACTTACAGCCATGTTAAGAACTATGTAATAACTAAGGGTAAGAGATAAGTCGCCGTAGCTCAGTGGATTAGAGTACCTGACCGGCAGCCAGAAGGACACGGGTTCGAGTCCCGTCGGCAGCATGTATCTTTTCTCAAGAGGTTTTTTCAGCATGGATGAGTGTTTCAGGCTAATAATTATTACTCATAATAATTGTTACCCTTTGTGCTATGCATAAAAAAATCTTGTCAACATTAGTTTAAAAATTAAAAATAATAATTAATAATTATGTAATATTATTTATCGCATTGATCGTGTTTATACGTAAGTAGTGTCTAGGAACTTATTTAGTTCTGGACAGTTAGTTCTAGCCGCAAGAAAGCAAAATTATTATAAATAATGCATAACATGGAATGGTGAAACAAAGTTTTGTCTTTGGCATAAATTTAATCCACCGAAGGAAACTCCTAAACATTAAATTCTTGCCTCGTGCTTCTCAAAATAACTCGGTTTTCTTTTCTCTTGTTTACTATGTAAAATGAAAAAGTAATACGTTCAAAGAGGTCAGTAGTTTAAAAAACACAACGTGTTCTAATGTAACTTTTTATAACGGAAATGAACTTAGATTTATATTTCATCATATTAACGTCGTAGATATGGCAACAATGAGTGTGAAGCCTAACAACAAATAACAAAACGTCAAAGAAATGAAAAACGTCCCGTTTATTTTTGTTTACGAATTTATAAGGTAAGTTCAACAGGTTTTGTTATTTTTTTTTTTTTTTTTTTCTTGTATATTCCAGATCTCGGGGAGGGTGGTGCAATCCCACGAGCTCCACATTATACATAGAACATATCAAATTAATATAAAAAAATGTAATTATTATTAATATTTTTTGTTGATTATTATCTGATTTAACAGCAAAAGATTTTAGTTGAATCTTTTTATTTGTATTATTTTTTATGATGAATAAACCATTTTTCTCTCTGATTCTTGTGAATGCTATTGAAGTAAAAAGACAATAAAAATAGTATTGTATAGAATTCAAATGCTGAATAGAATGAAAATTTTACCCCTTCGTCTATAAATAATTATAAACGAAAAAATCAACAACCTAATTATGTTCCGCCGCCTAAAAAATGTAAGTTTTTAATCCAAAAAGTTTAATTTTATTATTTTTATTTCTAACTTTTTAATTTAATTTTAGTTTATGAGTTAAACCACGAATTATAATATTTTAATTAATGAAGATAATATTAGCGAAAATCAATCGAAAATCTGAAACAGAAAAAATAGAAAAAGATACGGATACATCTGGGACTTGAACCCAGGACATTCAGCTTTCTGGACCAAAAAACCGACGAAGACCTTGGCCCGGAAAGCCGTCCGAAAAGGTTCTGTTAATTATGTCCATTATCTTCATTAATTAAAATATAAAGAAGTTTTTCTTTAACCGCGCGTAATGGTTAGATTTCATCTTTTTTTTACATTAGCTTTTATACAGAAGGCCCCGAGAAAAAAATGGAGTAAAAAAAATTGTGGATGCTCTGTGCAGGATTTTAAGGGATAGGTTGAAGAGGGGTTGATTTGGTAGTGACAAGAGGGGTTGATTTGGTAGTGACAAATTCATTATCTTGATTGCCTGAATAATTTTAGTCAAGGTATCTACAAGAATGGGCAATTGAATAATATGTTGAAATGTGGACAATATTAACAAATTGTGTACATTTTAAAATGGAATTTAGGATTTTACTTTCTTAAACGCGAAACATCTCTACCATATTTGTGGAAGATTTAAATCAGTCGCTGTTTTACAGAGTGAAGTTTCAATTCACACATTCAACCATTCAGATGTATCGGTGAACATATTCCAGAAGTATTTTCTTTATCGGGTACTAAATAGGTCAGCTATTCCGTGGTGCTGATTGGTATGCAGGAGCCGCGCTAATTTCCACACAATAAATTGGCTCGGCTCGGCAGCGAGCGGAGAGAGGCAAGGAGGGCGCTGTTCGTTTGGGCCGAACCTGATGCCTGGTGTCGGGACACTCCTTCTCACACACAGAGCTTAAAGCGCCGTGGAGTTTGCTTATCGATAATAGAAACAATGGAGAAGGGGCGTGAACTGTTATTGCAATCATCTACGCACAGTGGCGCTACGTATTTGTATCTACCTACCCATTAAACAGTGACACTGACATGATGTTCCTTTTAAATTTGGGCAGTGACAGTTTGGACGGTTGGGCAGAATCCGAGAAAATGTCGAGAGTTTAGGCAAATATTAGTGAATGTATGAATAGCACGGTTAATTATAATAATAGTGGTTAATTATAATAATGAAGGTTTTATGCTTGCTATTCAAGATAGAGTAATTAATACCAAAAATTATAGGAAGCATATAATCAAAGATCCAAATCAAATAGATGATTTATGTAGAAAATATATGGCTTTTCCGGAAACTATAGAACACATTATATCAGGATGTTCTATATTAGCGCCGTCTGAGTATACATTTAGGCACAATCAGGTTTTAAAAATAATTCACCAAAGTTTGGTAATTAAACATAACTTGATTGACTGTCATAATATAGTACCATATTATGAATACGAACCAAATTCATTTTTAGAAAATAATTTCTTTAAAATTTACTATGATAAAACTATACTAACAGACAGACCAATTGGTCATAATAGACCTGATATAGTTTTACATGACAAAATTAAAAAAATAACTTATATTATTGATGTAGCTATTCCAAATTCCTGTAATATTCAAAAATCTGTTTCTGAAAAAATAAGAAAGTATACAGATTTAGGAAATGAAATTAAAAGAATTTGGCATTCTCAGACTATAAAAATATTACCTTTTGTTATTTCGGCTACTGGCATTATACCTAGCTCTCTTATTAAAAATTTAGGCATATTAGATTTGTCAAAGAATTTGTATATAAAAATGCAAAAATCAGTCATTTTAAATACATGTAGAATTACGAAAGATTTTTTAAATATTTATATTGAGGGATCAGTAGGATTTATCGGTCAAATTAGGAATTCCACAGAGCCGAACCCTCTGATATGAAAATATCTGGAGACGGTGAATTATATTCCCATTTAATAGTTTGGTAGATTAACGTGTTGTTCTTGTATTGTTTTGTATTAATTATACTTATATAATACACTTGCATAACGTGGATTTACTAGATGATCATTTATATGGAAAAGTGTATGAAAGGGTTTAGTTTTTCCTATGGGAAAAACTAAACCCGTTCCTGTAAATCTGGTGAATAAAAAAAAAATCTACACATACCCTTTTGTTTCTATTAGGTAGGTATCTTTGAATTTGCTAGTTTAAATAAATTTGGTAATAAAATAATTTTTGTAAAGAAAAATTGATATTATTAAATAATTTACTATTATAATACATTCATTTGGCACTATGCACATTTAGCTTAGCTGTACATTTACCTAAGTGAAAGTAGATTTGCACTTTCAGTCAAAAAAGGCTTCCAGGATGTACTGAATTATAAGAAGTATGAAATCGATTAGTACTCAGCATTGAACAACCACTTTTCTTCCGATTATCAAATTTATTTATTTTAATTTATTGATTTATTTAAAACCTACATACAACAGTTTTACGGCAATTGCAAAGAAAAATCATCTAGTTAAATCATCTAAACTGGAAAAAACAAATTCAAAGGAGAAACTAGACTCGCAATGGAGCAAAGTCACTTAAGTAGTACAACCTATATAAAATCTATACCCAAAGGAGAAAGGAGTCGATGTAAAGGGACATTGAACAGAGAAGACAAATTATCTTTATGATAGTTCGCATTTTGGCACCATATAAATCAACTACGGTCACCCCATATTGTTTACATTTTAATTCGCTAGGCGCCTTCAGCTTAGTGCTTTAATGGGTGCCCATCATAAGAAATGTTAATGTAACAGAAAAATTGTTCTTTCAAGTACAAGAAGCAGCAAAACAGACAGTTCAGTTTTGAAAGGCAAGGAAAAGAGGTAGGAACCTGGGAGTGGTCTCATTGTGTCGGGAGGGTCGTGTTGTTTTCAGTCGTTGCCATGATTTGGTCCGGACAGCACCGGGGCTTTGCCGTCTGCACGGTGCTTGAAAATGGTCGTTCTGGTCAACTTTTTCAGTAGTGACGAGGCCCACTTCCATCTCCGAGCTGAAAATAACCCCAGGCATCTTCACGAGAGACCTCTTCACTCCCTAAAAGTGACCGTGTGGTGTGCGAATTCCAAGTTTGGGGTGATTGGGCCGTATTTTTTCGAGGAAAATGGACGAACCGTGACTGTCAATGCTCAACGTTATGTTTCCATGTTGGAAATTTTTTTTAAACCTCAATTGGAAGAACTAACGGAGGAAATAGATTTAGGAGACATCTAGTTTAAAAGGGACGGTGCTACGGCCCATAATGCTCGAGTTTCAATGACAAAACTGCGACAGATGTTCCCTGCACGCCTCGTCTCTCTGAGGGGTGACGTGGGATGGCCCGCGCGCTGATTCTTCCTGTGGGGCTATCTAAAGGAAAAAGTTTTTAAACATCGGCCTTATACCTTGGAAGAACTCAACGATCGAATTCGGGAGGAAATCCATCGAGATGTGCCAAAATACAGGCGAAAACTTCAGAAATCGCTTTCATCAATGTATTGCTGCTGGGGGCCATCATCTTTCTGATGTCATCGTCAAGACTTGGTGCGTACAACGTAATGATGTACCGAATAAAATTATATAAACCACATTTCTGTAAGTTGCGCCGTTTTTAATTAATAGCTTTTCAAAACTGCGCTGTCTGTTTTGCCACACCCTGTATTAATTTTGTTTTACCTATACTTTTTTGTGTTATTTTTGTTACTTTGAATAATTGTTAACCTCAACACAAGCTTGTCCTGGTGAGGTTGAAAATTTTATTTTAAAATGTAATACCTAAAATGTGAAGAAACAATAAAAAAATAGGTACACTCGTAAATAAAGGTCACGGTAATTATCATGCATATTGTATGGAAAATACCTTTTTGTACGTATTGAAAAATTTGATATTATCGATTACGTATAATAATTAACTATTCTTTAATAATTAGGCTTAATTAACTAGGCATATTAATTATAATTAGGTAAAATTATTAACTCTGAATATATATTAATAATTGGGTAAAATTATTAACCACATATTTTTTATTATTAATTTTGAATAATTATTAACTATGCAAATTGATTATAATTTACGCATAAATATATTGTCTTATAAATTAGGAATACTTAATAGCTGGGTATATTTATAATATTAGCTGGGTATATTTATGTTTAATAGACGTAATTATTAACTAGGCATTTTTATTATTAATTTGGTATAATTATTAACTACGAATTTTTGGTGAAATTATTAATTAGGCTAATTATTATTAATTAGGTACAGATAATTATTAATAAGGCATACTTTATAATCAGGACTTAAGATCACTTCTAGCCAGTTAGTACACTAAAAGCCGTGGGTACCAACGTAAAAAAAAACTATCTTCTAAGCCTCAAAACCCAGGTCTATTGACATTGTTGTCAAAAAGAAAATAAGCAAGTATTGTTTTTTTGTCCTTGTTGAAAATAACATTTAACTATATTGGCCAGGTCGCTTTTCTTATTAAATGTCTAGCAGTGCGTACTCCTATTGTCCCAACTCCGAGTCTCCTGAAATTCCGAATTCCAATCTCTAAGCTTATTGATGATTTTCGAATCGAATTCAAATGAAACAAAGGAAATCAATTGCGTATTGTCGGGGACTTATTGGGATCGTGAACTTTCAGGTGCTTTTTGTTCGTTCACAATCATTACTACAATACAATATTGTTACACGATATTTTTTTAATATATTTTTTAATTATATTACAAATTACGCACAAGTCCCGGATGCTCCCGTCTGAAGCCAGCAAACTATGGCATCCCCAATCGGGTTATGTTGTGAGACAGAAGGCAGTGTGAGGGGAAGGAGATGGGGAAGAGAAAGTTGGGGAGGTACCTGGATATTCAGATCTGGCCACCAAACACGGTTAAAGCCAACTCAAGCAACGTTTCAATTTTGAATGGTGGTCTTACACCAGGGCGATACTGAGAGTATCTTCGTCTCTGGAACGTGCTGCAAATATACTATATATTATTTTAAATTAAATAATTGTGAAATAATATAAATTAATCAAATAAATTTTATTTGGGCACACCTGGTTCGAACCCGCGACCTTCGGCTTGGGAGCCCACATCCTTACCCCTTGACCACGTCGGCCGTCGATTTATTTATGGGTAAATATCTGTTAATTAAATTTAAAGTCAATCTCTAAAATATGCTAAGTAAGTACTTTTTAGAAATTATACAAAATAAAATCGTTTTTAAATAAAAATAGGTACCGACCTAATACACATCTAAGCGGCAACCGACAACTACCCTCGCCTTTTTGCTGTTTAAACTAATTGAAAGAATAACAAAAACAGTTTTATTATTTCTTAGGGGATTTTGCAAAGGACGATAATAATAAAGTATATTTAATTATTAAGAAAATATGGCATTTTCGCTTTTAACAGCGAATGACAAAGCTCAATTTTTCATACCTAAGATAAAAACCAAGATAGGTAAAAAGGTAACTATTTCATTAATTTCGTTTAATGAAAGTAAATAATGTTGGTAGTTCAAACATAGACTTCTAATGAAGGGTTTGTGCTAACGAGATTCTTACGCATTTACAGAGGCGTTATTTATAAACCTACGGGAGTGCGTTTGTTTTATATCGCTGCACATGATTGGATGACCTGATGAATCGTCCAATATTTTAATACAGTACTCCTATAAATGATTGTCATCCTGAATCTTGGGTTTTTTTTTTCTGTAAAAAAATATATATATTTCTAGAAAAAGGTAAGGAGGGTAGGTGCATAACAATTATCTTTTTCTATATAAGGTGATTATAATACCTTGAAATTAAAGCGTCGCTGAGTGTACATAATGCGATATCTCTATCGTAGGAGGCTAAACCCTTTCACCGATGCTCTTTTAATTGTTAATTTGGGAATATTCATCAATCCTCGACTAGAATCATGATGCGGTAAAATACGAATTCCTCAAATCTATGAAAATTATTTCTCCCATCATAACAATGCTACAAAAATACTTCACTGCTCACAAAAATACTTTAACATCGCGATAAAAAAGATAGTACTCCTTCCAATTCTCCAAAAGGTATATTTTTCCTAATAATTTAAAACAATCTAATGAAATTTACAAAAAATAAATACCCTCAATAAATAAAAGTACCTATCATAATATCCAAATATTGAACTTTGTCAAGAAACATAAAAATCAAATGAAATGAAATCAAAAATATTTATTGTATAAATAAAAAACACAAAGGGTGTAGCTTATGGGTAGACCCCATTACTTCTAGCTAACCACATACATGTTTTATTACAATATTTATACAGATAAAAAAAAAATACAAATATACCAATAAAAATACAAAAATATGTGTTTCATTTAGGTGAGGTGATTAACTTAAGGTGTTTAGTCACGGTTTGTTTGTTTAATGTTTTGTGCAAGGTTGTTATATACTTTAATGGCCATGTAGTTTGGTCTTTTTTGGAATATTGTTTTGTTTGCTTTGGTATTAATAAGTTTTCTGTGGACCTTCTAGCGTATTTATGTGTTGAGTTTTTTTGTGGGAACTTGTCTGTGGATGACCGCACTAACATGCATAACTCCATTATATATATTGTCTTTGACTGTCAGAGGACTGTCAGAGGACTGTCAGAGGACTGTCAGAGGACTGTCAGAATTTTTCAGATATTTAAACATACGTCTCTTTTGGATGATAAAAACATCTCTTGTGTTGACTGAGTTTCCCCAAAAAATAATACCGTATTTTATTATTGAATATACATAACCATATTATGCGGCTATTGCGGATTCCACGTTTAATATTTTTCTCAAGGTACCTAAAACAAAAGAAAAGCTACTGATTTTTGCTATTATTTTTTATGCATGTTCTTTCCAGTTTAAGTTTGTATCTAGATGTATTCCCAGCAGTGAACAACTTTGGGAAGGTTCGATAATATTATTATTAAAGTTTACATTTATGTTTATAGGTGTAGCTTGCACTGGATAAAATTTTCAAATTTGAGTTTTATTTGTGTTGAGTGACAGATGTTGCGATAACAGCCAGTTTGCTATTGGTTGGCAAGTCTTGTTAACTTCGTCAACGTCTCCATTACATTCCAACAACAAAGCGATGTCATCAGCTAACATTGATCATTCAGTGACAGCAATAATTGTAAGTTCATTTAATATAATTCATAAGTTCATCATCAGTTTTCTTCCCTTCCAAACGCTTAAACTCTCGTAAAGGGCATTATATAATTACCTATATATTTTTAAAAAGTGTCGTTAAAAAGAATAATTCCAAAAATTATTTAAATCACGAAGAAAACTCCCTCCATAAACATGCGTTTTCTCAGCTAGGAAGGTATTAATTTGGATCAAGAAACATCTTATTCATGTATTTACCATTATAAATAAAATAATACATAAAAAAATTGTAAACAATGTGACATATGTATTTCATTAATATTTCTTTTAAAAATATATATATAAAAAACATTTTTTCAATAAATTCTTTCAAAAACTGTGTGTACTCTAATTAGTCTTAAAAACATCGTATATCTCGTATAATTTCCATTAGTAAACATAATATATTATGCAATTAAATGAAAAGTTTGAATTTAATATATACATACCTACACATTTTAACTTACTAACTGCAATGTACCAACTTACTTCAGCATAAATGTACCTATATTACGAATTTTATTGCAATAATGAAACACTTCTCTATCAACCACACGCAAATGCTTCGATGGAAGTGTTAATATCTCATTCTAAAAACATCGCAGAAAAACCATTTTTTTTTAAATGACTTGTACTTTAAATTTCATAATAAAAAATAAAATATATTTTTAGGTAAATTATATATTAAGGGACGTACTTCTCTTACTTTTTTAACCAGTTATTCCTAACATTATTCTTAGTAAAAAATGTAAATTAAATATTGGTTTCCGGTGACATTTGTGGTGTGTATTTTTTCTAAATTATTTAAAAAAATAGTAGGTGTTGAATAGGTAGGGGCGAGGTAAGAGTTTGCGCGGTTACTTGGTTTAGTGAGTAATGAGTACATACGGAATAAGCTGTAAAAGTGTCTCTTTTACCTAGTCTCACGGGTTATTTACATCACGGATTGAGCAATATTACTTATTATTAAAACACTGGAAATTGTAACCATTCTTCAATGCGGAATATAATAAATTCGTAAAATATATTTTTTTTGAATTTCCAATTATACTTAGTTAATTACAGATAGCGGCCATAACCCGAAGAAAAATTTCATTATTAAGTTTTTTTTTGATACGTCCGAGCCGCGAGTCAAAATAATTCTGGTGGCCATTATTTTTTAACATGCGGTCTACCCTACTTGGCACCACCTCGTTTAACACCATCCGTGCAAATTGGGAAGAAGGATTTGCTTTAATAATTCATACCTATCCTAGCTTTGAACCGTGACGCCAACCCAAGTAAGGTAAATGTTAAAGGGAGTCGATTTTAGAGCTTTGACCTGCCAAATCTAACTCCATGATGATTCATTAATATATACTGAATATTATTTTTATCGTAGTTATAATAATATAGTTTTGAAATACTTATAACCTTTATTCACATTTTGACTCGAACCAAGAAGAGTATAGTCGTCATATTTTGTATTTCTCCTTTACACATGAGTAGTTAGACGCTCGTAAAGCTAAATATGTTTAAATTGATAAATAAATTATTTTAGAAATTAAAATTAATATAAATTCCAAACGTTTTCAAATTGCATGTATATAGAAATAATTACAAAAAGTTGTTGTTAACGCCGAATATCTATATAATCTAGTAAACACCTTCATTGGAGGGGACCCCACCATTTTCCCAACGGCATAAATAAACACCTTCAAATATAAATGCCTTATAATATGTAGTTTTGAATTGAAACTGATGTTGGCACTGACTTGGTACCTTTCGACCATTAGATCAAGACATCCAGTTAACAGTGCATATTCTGTCTCTCTTACATTGCCTGATATCGTATATCGCTATACAATTTTATTTTGAATTGGTACTGAGTGACCAAAATTCTAAATTTGAAATTTAATCGATAATCCCTCAGATTTTTGGATCACGAAACATGCCCACATCGCATTTCTTGTGTTATTTTATTTTCTATGGTAAAAAGCGTAAAGCTTAAAAGAGGCATGTCACATGGATAACAATTACATCTCGTTGTCGAGTCGAGGACTCGAGTCCTGTTAGATCGATGAGATACTTAACTAAGGTGAAAAGCATGGCAGCACGATGCGTTGAACTATTACGACTTCAGGCAGACGTTTGCTTACACATTTCCATAAAGAAATGGGGGCGTGTCCTTCCACATTTTTGAATGCATCTACAGCAAGGCCACAATACTAATGTTTATAGTTATATGTAAGGTAATGTCTGAGTCGGAGGTCACAGGAGACCAGACTTCAGGAGAGTAAACTCAACGTGAACGGCGTTGGAGGGGACCCCCCACTTTCCCAACGGCTGTACGTGGAAACTGATTGTTTGACCTCCTTAGCCGCGCACGTCAGGGCGCAAATTTTTTTGAAAAAAGGACCCTATATTTATTTTTAAAATGAATCTAGTCCCTCCAATGTCCCTGCATGCATGATTTTTTTTTATAGAGAACCTCACAAGAGTCCCAACTGCTCCCGTCTGGAGCCAGTGGGACTATGGCATCCCCAATTGGGGTATGTTGTGAGGCTGAAGGTAAGCGGCGAAGGGAAGGAGATGGGGAAAAGGAAGGTGGGAAAGTACCTGGCTATTCAGATCTAGTCACTAAATACGGCTAAAGCCATTATTAAGCAACGTTTCAATTCTGAATGGTGGTCTTACACCAGGGCGATACAGAGAGTATCTTCCACTCTGGAACGTGCCGCAAATATAGTATACATATTATTTTTATTAATTAATTGTGAAATAACACAAATTAATCGAATAAAATTTATTTGCACACGCTGGGTTCGAACCCGCGACCTTCCGATTGGAAGCCAAGTGTCTAACCACTCGACCACGGACGGCCGTCATTTACTTAAAACGTAAACGGCAGTGCAAATACAGTGCCTTTGCATGATTAATAACATATCATTTTAGACTAATAATAATAAATAATTGGCAATAAAGGAAAAAACGCATGCCATTCTTTGGTATAGAAAATTCACGTTTTGGAATTACCATACGTCTAGACCAAAAACAACGCGAGTTTATTTATGCTGTTTGTGTGTTTAAAACAATGAATAATCGTTGTTTTAACAAGTTTGTATTTGGATAAGATCCAAAATAATTAGCTAAATGGAAAGTGTGTATTAGTAAATAGTTATATTTTCAGGCCATACACTGGTATCGGGTGGCTTAAGCAATACAGGCATTCAAAGCACTAAATCAAAATGATTAGAATGTGTCTGTATTATTCGCAAATGGCTGTGTGAAAGGTTTCTGGAACTAGCGCTTTTGTTATCTTCTCTTGGCTTGTGTTTCGGTCGGCAAAGGTAAACTTGGACAAACCATCATAATTCCAGTTATTTATGGTGGCCTGAAAAAATATTCAAATAGTTCTTACATTTCAGGTCTACCTCATCCAATTTATTTAACATTCACTAACTTCTCAACTAGGAATAATATACAATGTGCTCTTGATAATAATAATATCCCGTTATTAAGAGCGATTGACCAGCAGCTGAGAATAAAAGTTTAAAAATGCTTGCAACTGTATAGGGAGGTTCCAATGAGAAAGATTCATTATTCCCCGTATCAAATTTTTAAAATGATGAATTTTATATCGATTTAATTAATTCAAAACTTGCTTTAATGCACACCTACATTCAAGAAAGCAATAAAAATGCTTAAAACACACTATGATAAATTATTAAATATAATGTACTTCTTGCAAGTATTTTTTGTTCGTAAGTATTTATGATTTTTCAATAATGTCTAAAAAAATTAAGTGTGTAAAAAAAATTGAAATATTTTAGCTTGTAAGACCTTAAACAAATTGAAAAACTGCGGTATTTTTGTCACAAAAACATTCTCGGATTTATTTTTTAATGATTTGAATTTAACTAAAATTATTTTTTTTAAAACTGTGTTGACTAGATTATGTAACGATTTATTTTGTTGTATGAATATATGATTTGAAATTTGTGTTTTTTAATAGCCAACCATAAATCTGCCAACGACCAACGGTATTTATATTAAAAACACTTTTTTTAATATAAATATAAATACCAACGGTATTTATATATATATATTTTTAATATAAATACCAACAGTATTTATATTAAAAACACTCTTTTTAATATAAATATAAATACCAACGGTATTTATATATATATATTTTTTATATAAATACCAACAGTATTTATATTAAAAACACTTTTTTTAATATAAATATAAATACCAACGGTATTTATATATATATATTTTTAATATAAATACCAACAGTATTTATATTAAAAACACTTTTTTTAATATAAATATAAATACTAACGGTATTTATATATATATACATATTTTTAATATAAATACCAACAGTATTTATATTAAAAACACACTTAGTTTTTCAAAATTTTAAAACTGCGCGTACCAGATAAAATAACAATCTTTCAAAATTAATTTATGTTTTTTTTTTAAAGGGTCAATACGTCTGGAATTTGATTTAATAAGGACTAATTTCCGGTATTCTCTGGTAATACCCTTTTAATCATTTCAATTAGATACCTATGTTCGGAAATTATATTTAATTAACAGCTTTTAAAATATGTAATACCATTCGTATTTGTCAATGAGGTGTAATCTCTTTGATGATTTGGAACTTTTCGTTTTTATGAATAAGTATTTTAATTGATTTCAGAGTTAGTGCTACCGTCCTAAAATAATTGAAATATTTATTGTACATTTATTGAAGCACAGTTGATGTAGATTGAAGTGAGTTGTAAAGGTTCTCATGTACCTCTTCTATCTTATATTTCCAGAGGAATCATTTTAATTACTCACAGTTCTAAAGACTTTTCTTCACTTTGTCGCAAATGGTTCATGTTGACAAAGGTTTATTCTTGTAGAAATGAAGATTAATAAATCATTATGTTGGATGATTTTTTTTTTGTCAAAATTTTAATCGGTTTTCGAGGGAAATGGTACAAATATTATAATATCTAAATTACTTACAGATGTTGTTATGAATAATATTACAATAAGTCATGGTGTTTGAAAGAAAGAGAATACGAAAACAGAGTGCAATATAGTTGTGAATGATGAATACTTGGAGCAGGTGGATGAGTTTGTATATTTGGGAAGTATGTTTACAAGAGATGGGAAGGCTGATAGGGATATTGAAAGAAGGGTGAATGCAGGTAACTCCATTAATGTAGGATTGAACACCGTTGGAGCCAACAAAAAGTCGTCCACAGAAGTGAAGCTAGCAGTCTACAATGGAGTACTGGTACCCTGCTATATGGCAGTGAAGCATGGAACTGGCAGAGAAAGGATGAAAGAAGACTGAATGCTGTAGAAATGAGATCCCTGAGGCGTATGTGTGATAAAACCATGTATGATCGTGTGAGGCGTGTGGAGATCCAAAAGTAATGCAAGGCTGATATGAGCGTCATAAGTAAGTTTAAGAAAGGGACGCTTGGATGTTTTGGGCATGTTGAGCAAATGAATGAAGAAAGGAGTGTAAAGAGAATTTATGACGCGAATGTGAATAGTTAAAGAAGCCGAGGACGCCCAAGGAAGACGTGGCACGATCAAGTGAATCAGATACTTGAGTCGTGCAATGTCAAGAGTCAGAATAATAGAAGAGTATTTATGAGAAGATGTATGAATGTGAATGAGGCAAGGAGTGTGTGCCAAGACCGAGCTGTTTGGCGGTCCGTCCTCTCTGCCTACCCCGGCGGGGAAACGGCTTGATGGTTAGTTAGGTAGTTAGTACAATAAGTAGAACATGTTAGTACCATCCATCCAGTATGTCTTTTATATATAAGTTCATTATTTTTTAGAGTTTTACCTGTCATGTCAATGTTTTTAAGTAGTAAAGCAGGTACCTACCTAAAATAAACCAATGTCATGTTAGTATTTCAAAATGTTTCGCTGAAAAATAATGATGGATGATTTTACACGTCCCATAAACTGTTCAAACTTTAGTAAAAGTTAAAACAAATAAAGACAGATGGATCGTTTTCCAATAATGTTGTGACTGTCAGCAAGGAAATCATTCCGATTCCCGTGGAATATTCTTTCCGCAAGAAAAATAATAAAAAAAACTACAGTTTTATCTGTTTGAAAGAGATTAAACCTAATGAAGTGCTGATATTATTTTTTGTTTTAGCCTCCTTGTCCTTCGATTTGATTTCTATAAATAAAGCCTGTTTAAAAGCTTTAAAAAAAAAATTGTTCCACAGTTTCATATTACTCGGTGGTATACTTAACTTCATGGTAATTTGTACAAAAAACTTCCGCGTCTCGTTACTTTCAGATCGTTGTTATATCTATCTACTTTCCAAATACGTAGTTATTTTCAGGGTCCGTGTTTTAAAATATTAACACCTTCTCTATGAGGGGGTCTGAATCCCTTAGAATGCTTAGAATTTTTTTTATATACAAGTATTATTTTGCACACATTCAACTAGTTACTTGGGTGGTAATGATTATCATCAGAGTAGTAATAAAAAACAACCCAAGGGAGATACGTGAGAGGGTTGGTGTCAATATTCATTCGTTCTTAAAAACATTGCATCATAAATAAATGGGAATGTAAAAGAGTTATTAATAATAAATAAATAAACCATTATTTTGAAACTAGTAAGGAAAATATAACTATATTTTCTTCTCAGCACCAAAACAAATTTTTTAAGTTAAACTTATCAAGACCTATTCAAATTGGCACCCCTGATAATATACAGTTGGCCAATATTGGCTTATTAAATTGCCATGTATACCTACATACTGTTCGGTTGAAGACGCATTGAAGATGCAACAAAATCCCAAAAGAATCAAGACGAGCAAAGGAGGGGCGTAATGATGCAAACACTTGCAAGAAGAACCAATGCGAGTCAAGAAGAGCCAAGAAGATACATGAAGAGACAAAGATAAAGAAGAGCCATGAACAAGCAAGAAGAGGCATTAAGATCCAAGAAGAGTTTTGAGGAAGCAAGAAGAAGAAAGACAAAAAGAAAAAAAAATAACGCTCAATCAATTCCTTTATTCCTGTTCATCCTAAATTCCAATATCGGCTTATTAGGTTGCCATATAAACTGGTCGGTGCTGACATGAGTGCTCCTGGCTGGGCTGGTACAGTCATATCGGATCGTATAGTATGGAAACACAGTTTCGCAAAATCTTCATGTGTTTCACTGGAATAAGTAATGCCTTTATGTCACCTTTATAAGCCAGCTTATCGTCTTAGTCACTACGAAAATTGTCGGAACCCGCACCTCTGCCAAATTCGATTTCATGCATGACCTAAGACTACCTATATTTACAGAACTAATTAAATTGCCTATTACCTTTTCATGGGTCCTGATTTGCAATACTAGTCTTAAAAACTCGGTTAATTAACTGATTTTTTTTTCCATCTTTCTTGCGTATTATTTTGTGTTTTGTGTGCAGAGTTTTTATTTATTCACGCTTTTAGGTTCACTCGGTACTAAATTTCAATTCTGGTTGAGGGTGGCAGTGGTCACCAAAACTGGAGCGAGACAAATAATTGAGAATGACTCCAAACAGGCTCACCTCAAGACCACAACGAGCAGAACTCGGAAAATCGGGATACCAGAGGATAAATATAAGTGCGCATACATGAAATAATGACCACCGTGACGGAGCGGTTATTCTAATCCTAAAAATCAATTTTATAACTTGAAATATATAATCTTTAATATTTAATCACTGAATATAAAATACTATAGACTCTCAAACGAGAAATGTGAAGCATATGAGTTCACCTGGGAAATAAAACTAGGACCTCTTCCATGCCGGGGATGTGCTCTGATGACTGAGCCAATTCAACCTAATCAACTTACATAATTTTTAACCGTATACTTCGACTGAAAGCTACCAAGTTTATTTTCATTTTCTTAATCCATTATGCATGTTGGCTGCTGGCAAGATTTTACCTGAATTAAATTGCAATCCTGTTATGGTCTTAAATAAATATATCCTTTAATTCCTTAAATTTAACCAAAAAAAAATTATCTTTTTTTAAAAAGGTGATTATTGATTTTTTTTAACATGAGTTCCACCAGTAGGTCCTGAGAAGACAATAATATCCACCAGTGCTTATGTCATCTTTGGGGATGCTGTGTGGAGGGTACGTTTACAAATAAACTCGAATATAGAACATGAACTCAAATCTAAATTCCTCGTATATTGTTAAAATAGGCACGAAATGAATAAGACACGACCAGTCATACCTGTAATTTCAATAGTTAATTTGTAACATATTCTGATTTGGACACGGCTTCCTAAACAACGATGAAATACTGTGAAATACGCAGTAGATAACTTTCCGCATTTTACCATGTACCTATGTTTTATTCAACAACAAAGGTAAAATACGCTTGGTGATAGTAATTAACATTTCAAGATCCAACTTTTAAGAATTTCTTCATCTAATGATACACGGAGAAAAATGTTATTTTAAAATACGATCAATTTATTCGTAAAAACGGTTAGAAACGTGACTGAAGTTCTTACGAACAAATTAACAGGGTTTCAATGTTTATTGGCGGGAACATGTAAGAATAATTTGTTGGTTTACGTAATTTCGTACGTATACCAACAAATTATTCTTACATTTTCCTGCCAATAAACATTGAAACCCTGTTAATTTGTTCGTAAGAACTTCAGTCTCGTTTTTAAACGTTTTTACGAATAAAATGATCGTATTTTAAAATAACATTTTTCTCCGTGTAGTTTTATACATTTATCTTATAATAACAAGGTTTTCTCGTTCGCTCGTGGTCAGAAAACACGCCAAACTCGAGCCCAACACTTATATTGTGAACATGTTCACAACCTCATATCCTCAAAAAGACCCTCCGCTCTACATCATTAAATATGGAATAGGCCATGATTATTCAAAGCCTTCTGTGTGGAGTCAATGTTAAAAAAATATTTGTATATTTGAAATTCAACTTATTTCGGTATAAATAAATTATATTATTCCATTTAGCTGTGACGAAAAGAGTTTAAGTTATTTCGGTATAGGGAGGGGACGGAGGTGGGGAAGTAATGGGGAATAGGGTAGTAAGGAAGCACCTTGTTGTTAACATATAGTCACCAAATACGGCTAAAGCCAAGAAACGACTTTTACGGAGGTGATGCTGAGAGAATATACCGACCACCATCACCACGTTCGACTCTTTGTATGAATACAATATTATTCTCGACTCTTTATATTCTGAGAAAGTAATTTTCAGCTACTGTGACGCGCGATAAGTTAAAATGACTGCCATCTTGAAACCAAAACCAGAATGTAAAAAAAAAATGCTGAAAAATAATTGAAATGCCAAATGGTCGAGTGAAATTGGAACTTCGCTATGATCAGTCAAACAGAAAATTGATCCTGATTTGTTTTAAAGTACCTACTTTAGATATTTTTTGATAACAGAGTGGTTTCCGAAATAATGTATATTATTTTTATGAAGTAGTATTTATTTTTTGTTGACTAAACTTTTTTTAATAATATTAGCATATATTACAGTTGTTGTTTTCAGAGCAACCTTCGAAATCAGTACCTAGTAAAAAGTTTTAAATATAGCACGTTTTCTGCCCTGATAAACGTTGGCTAAAAAAGAAGGTCGCGCAACCCGGTATAATACCCCAAAAATACATCATTATAATAGTGCAGAATTAGATAGGTACCGGTTAGCTGGCTAAATAATAAACACCATTTTTTTTAATGTGTACATATTATAGACATAACCCATAAAGTTTTACGTGGAAATTTAAATACTTTTTTGTTATATTTAAAGATAAGAACACTAAGTAAACAGTATCAATAATAAATAAATAATCTAGGCTCGCAGCACCTAAGAAACGGCTTAAGTGACACTTCCGATTTATTCTACTAAGGCTCATCCTTCACGAGTGGGGATCAATATCCGGTTTGGGAGCAATATCCTTTGTCTGAATGTTGATCCTTATCGAGACGTCCCAATTCCGTGAGATTTATTAGGGAGCAAGAATGTTGTTATACTTGTCGTTTTTCATTTTTAAATGATTTATTTTCTTCAATTATTGAGGCGTAAAATCCCGACGCGGGACGGTGAAAACATAACCACACATTTTTTTAATACATTTAATTTTATCGTTACTTGTCAATCTTAACCCAGATAGCTTTAAAAGTTTATCATAAAAAAATACATTAATAAATATATTCATTGATATTGTGGGAGAGGGGAGGTGATTTTTGGTACGGTAGGGTTATGGGCGTCTAACATATTTTCTTTTAATTATTTTTCAATTGCACCAAAACTGACTTTTCTGGAAGAAGTTAATGACGAATGCGACCAAACAAGCAAAATTTCCATACATCTACCAGTGATTCAAATTATGATATTCCATTGCCACACGTTGCAAATCCCGAAAGGGTACTTCCGTTAATACCTGTTGAAAGATTTTCAAGATAGAAAACAGCTGATATATTAATGTCTAACCACCTTACATAATACAAGGTCATATTTTTGCTTGCAACATCCGACGACAGAATGTCATCATCAGTTGAGCACTCGTCATCATCAAAATATTCCACAAATGCTTCATTTTGAAACTTGTGGCCCAGTTAAATTTTCAAATCGTATCTCATTTTCATCACCAGAATCTAGATAGATCAGTAAGGTCAGAATTGGCCTTCAAAGGTGGCTGTTTGCAAATTTTTGCTTATTTGATCGCATTCGACATAACCTTATTTTATGTGGGTTAAGAAACGTAAACAAAAATTTCTCATCCTTACCCTTTTTTATATTTGGAAAGGCGTCTCTTGAGTCTCTTGTACTTCTTGAGCTGCGTTGGTCCGTTGCTGCTATTCTATTGTTTCACTATCTTGTGGCAAAGCTTCCACATTTGTTTAAACTGAGTTTGTAGCTTTGTCTGGGGCTACCAACTTCAAAAGTTATGCTACTATAAGTCTAGAGTGTAGATCGAATCAAAGCGCAGTGCCGTTTGTCAAGCCATGCATTATGTTTCTAACCATTATATAAGCACAACATTTTTTTTTACTTCATTTGTAAACGCTTTCGTATTTAGAATTCATAGGTTTAATCAGCTATGTATATTTAAATTTATTTATTACAATACGTTGGATACATTTATAAAGCAAACGTAATACAGTAATAATATTGCATAGTAACTGAAAATATTTAAAATATGTGAAAGTGTTATTATGTCTTGTTAAGACGATGTTAATACCTATAGCTAGGCTGGTTGCCTGTTCTAAGGAACGAAATTTTCGTGAAAATGCCAAATGAATAATGCTGTTACATTAATTATTTACTTATTTTTACTAAATGTGTAATCATCTAATCTAATCAATCACGCATAATTTTTAGTGACATTATTTAAGAGTTTTTTATACTCCCTACCCATGCCAATCAACAATTTAGTTATTATTGGACCGATGTATGACATTTTGCATGTTTGAATGATTCGTTCTAAAGGAATTTAATTATTATAAGCAATATATATCAGCCTGAAACACTCATCCACATTGAAAAAATCTTCTGAGAAAAGATACATGCCGCCGACGGGACTCGGAATTTTATTATATAATTATCCATAAAATAAAACGGGATATAATAAATGTGGATAGAATCTGTGAAGATGAAAGTACCTATTTATGAAATATTTGCCTCAGCATCATTGACTATCAGAAATTTACCATTAGAATAAACATGGTTGGTAAACTTTAAAAATCATTTCTCAGACCTGTCAAAAATCAAAATGACAAGAAATACGCATTTCTACTACAGAATAGCTATTATTAATTTTCAAACATATACATATATATATTGGTACCCACTGTATTGCTTTTCTGGTGTGATTTTTTACTAATCACTTCTAATTAATTCATTTTTTATTAATTAATTATTAAATTAATCTAATTACTAATTACTAATATTTCGAACATTAAAATTTCGTTGAACTTGAATAATTTAACCAATTAGATAAGCAGGAATATATATTATTGTATATTATTTCACGCATGCATGGACCGGCAACCCAAATTATTATATAAAAATACAAGATTGAAAAAAACGACGTTACTAATGTTTTTGTAGCTGAAAATGTTTTTTTTTTCAAAATTTCAACTTTTTGTATGATGCGGATGCGGCGCATCCCCAAACTGAAAGAATCCTGAAGATTTCATACAAATAGTTGAAATTTAAAAAAAAAAAAATCATTTTTACCTACAACAACATCAATAACGTCGTTTTTTCAATCTTAGCACTCTAGCTCACTGAAAACTTACGGACCGCCACTGGTACCAACCTAATCGAGTAGCATTCAATATTTTCAACGTTTGCATTTCCAATCCACCAGGAATGGCAAATATTAAAGCTGAAAGAAAAATGTTTATTATTTTCAGTTTTCCCAAAAACATTTCTGCCCTAAAGACCCGTCGATGTGAATTTACCCCGATAAAATCTCACAACATTCGCTGATTCGCTGATATGAAATAAAAATGGTTTTGATAAATGATGCGTTTACATTATTGTATCTACATACTAACCTCACAATAAAACCCACCGTTCGCCAAAGGGAATACCAACAGCACGCAATTATTTAAAAATATTCTTTTGTTCCCAGCTTTTCACTGGAAAATATTCTCTTGAAATCAGTTCAAAATTTAAAATTTAATGAACATATCTTGATTCCTTCTAGTATTTCCTAGGAAGTTTTAAATCAATGTGTGAGAAAATCATACATTAATTTTTTTTCTTTTTTAATATAGATCCTTGCTATTTAACAACAAAAGCTCAGAAAATTTCCGCTTTGCGAGAATATCCGATTAAATGGAATATTTATAAATGTATCCGAAAACTAAAAACTGTTTTTAAAAGGTAATTTCCATATAATTTCTGAAATATTAAATTTTTCAATTCATACATAAAAAGTTTTAATAATGGCTTACCTTATGTTTTTTTAATCTAAAATTGCTGATAATGAAAAACTGAAAAACATACACACATTTTATTTGGCAAATGTATTATAAAGAGTATTATCCCCTAACCTTTATGTCGTTTCAAAAAAAATAATAAAAAATCATAGAGGTACACATAAAAAAAATTCTATGCTTAAATTCTAGATTTGAATATAGAGCGTGGAGTTTTCTCTTTTTAATATTTTAGATCATATTTCTCACAATGACGGTAATAGATATACAACGATTTATATAAGACCAATGTGGGGTTGGACAAATTTCGATCTCCTGTAATTTTAAAATTTACTAGGATATTTTTGGTTTTAAAAAAATCATCGAAAAAATGCGTAAAAACTTATTATAGATTTTTAACTATTAAAAAATGTTAAATAATTTAATAAAACTTGTGTTGGTTTGCGCTCAGCGCTTAGGCACCGGACCAGCTGACATTATTTGATACCGTGGCAACAATTCATTTGGTACGTGACTTTCTGTAAATAGGCATAACTTATTGTTCTCTCTGTGCCCGTGTACGTTCTGTGTACCATTCTGTATTTGTACGTTGCTGTGTACTGTTCTGTGAAATATATACGGTGTGGTGGGACATTACTAATGGAGTACACATTCCATAATATTTCCACTGGCGCGAATAAAAACAAAACGATGCACTGCGCTCTCGTACGCGTTGTAAGAAAAATATCGCTACACACGCCGACGATATAAACATCCCGCAATTATTCCCTAGCCCTAAAGCCACTAGCGTAAATCACTGTTAGTTATTTCTTTCTCACTCGTTTAAAAAAAGATAAAATATATTTAGGTTTTTTTATTCACAAAACTCACAGAACCTAAATTTATTTTCTATAAAATCAGACATTACATAAAACTTAGGTCTCATTTCTGTATTTATATCGAAGCTTGAAAAGAACAGTTGTGCCATTAAACATGAATCAACACAATAAACTCTATTGTTTGTTTGTCTTGTGTTCATCAAATCAATTTTTCAATCAAAGTTTTACAAAAATATGAAAAACTCTAAAAAATTTGATTTGATAAACTCAAGCTTAAAAAACAATATAGTTTATTGTGTAGGTTTATCTCTAATTTCAGTATGGTGCTTTAGCCATTTTTCCTATACAGCGTCGATATTATCTCATTATATATCTAAAAATGTTTATTTTATTCAAAACAACACAATATTTCATGAAATCTGGCTAAAATTTATTTATTTTAAGACATTAACCGCTTGGACACGTAAGCTTGTTTTCACGATAATTTAATGTAGGTAGACATAGGAATTACGTAGGCCCCGTACCTGAGTTATTAAATCTCTAGTACAAAACTTCTAAGTCTGCATCAACCCCGAATTACTGTCCAATGAAAATGAGGACAACCTCAAGAACAATTTTATATTGTTGTTACCTTCAAGAAAAGGGTATTTGCTTTATAAACGCCTTTATCAGTACATACCTGTGTACCAGTGGCGGTCCGTGAGTTTTCAGTGAGATAGCTAATATTGAATAAAAAACTATGTTACTGTGATGTTGTTGAAGCTGAAAATGAATTTTATTCTTTTTTCAAATTTTCAACTTTTTATATGAAGATCTTCATTCAAAAAATTGAAATTTTAAAAAAATAATAAAATTCATTTTCAGCTACAACAACATTAATAACGTCGTTTCAATCTTAGCACTCTAGCTCACTGAAAACTCATGGACCGCCCCTGCTGTGTACGTGTACATTAGGCTGCTACAGAAAGTAAAAGTTCGTCTTTTTTTCGGGGCACCCTTGTGAATGCTTTCAGTAGCCAAAAAAACTAAAATAAAATTCTAAAATACGCGACGTTTAGGACAATGATTAACAACGCTTCAGACTAAACATGTCACTGCAATTAAATAAGCCACAGATCAGCTAAACACATTCCTCTCCCGGCCCCTGCAGTATTGTAAAGAATAGAACGCGTGTTTAAACGTATTGGTATCCCAATTAGAGTTGTTGAGCAAAATCGTACTTATTGTTCATAGACTGAAATTACAAACGTGACATAAAATAGCGCCTACAAACGTATGTGTAAAGTTTAATAATTTCATTTTTTTTTAAAGAAAGCGAAACATTCCCGGGTTACGAATAACCCAACAACATTTGAAAATCTCCTACTACCACCACACTAAGCGGAAGATGTTGCTTGTGTTGAGATGGAGGACTTAGCCAGCCGAAGAATCGAACATAGAACGCCTGGGTGGGACCCAAACGCGATGCCCACTCAACCACTGACCATTGATTTTAATTTTGTGTTAAAGAGCATTTTATAAAAAGTGCTAAAAAAAATATTTAGTTTTAATGCCAAATTCTTATACTTTTTGGTCAAATCCCTACATGTTCACAGCTGGTAGCTACCCTTTAAAAAACTATGTAATTTTTCAAGCATTTGGAATAATTAAAAGGTGCCCCATAGAAAATTCGATAAAAATAATATTATTAAATGAAACATATTACTTTGTAACATATTACACAAAGTAATTTATTTCATTTAATCAAAATGATGCCACAAAGTAACTTTGCAAAGATCGAAGAAAAAATTATTCATGCGTTTTTGAAGCACCCTTGTGTATATATTATTTAGTTTTTCCACATTATAATAGCGAGAGGGCTGTCTCAGTATGTGAAATGCCCCCGGTTCCCTTGCCTAAAAAACAGATAACCATGCATTTTTGCTGTACTTATTTCTTTAAATTAGAAATGCGCTCTTCCAAGAATGTATCCAATCAATAGTAATGTAGTAAATATTATAATAATTTAAAAAGTATTCAAATAATTTTTCATCGAATCTATCTTTTTTTAAATCATATCGTAATAAATACTGGAAACCTGGATTCGTGTATGGGTTTTTTAATCTAGCTTTGAAGCAAAGGGGTAAAATTACTCAATCCAATCGCAGCGTGTTTCATGGCGACCTAGCATCAAATTTAAATCGAATTTCGCAGTGCGTCCAATTTTAGGTCCTCTGTGCTAATTCTGAAGCTGGTTTTAGGTCCTTAACCCTTTTCAGCTTGTAACATTTTTAATGGTGTTTTATGAATACTGTGTTTGAAGAATTCCAAGAAATGGGGTGACTTGGTACATTCCGACCTAAATGAAAATTCTCTATTTTTTTGCTTGGAAAATATTGACGGTACGTAATAATAATAAAATTAATAATAGATAATAATAATTGGACAATTTTTAAAGCGCCGATTTTCTGAGAAATCACCTCAAGGACGATGTACATGGACGATGTTTGTTAAAATCAATCACTTTAAATACATGAAGGATTACGAAAGATTTTTTAAATATTTATATTGAGGGATTAGTAGGATTTATTGGTCCAGTTAGGAGTTCTATCGAGCCCAACCCTCTGATATGAAAATATCAGAGGGTTCGGTCAGTGGTTGAGTGGGCATAGCGTTTGGGTCCCACCCAGGCGTTCCGTGTTCGATTCCTCGGCTGGCTAAGTCCTCCATCACAACACAAGCAACATCTTCCGCTTAGTGTGGTGGTAGTAGGAGATTTTCAAATGTTGTTGGGTTATTCGTAACCCGGGAATGTTTGTCTTTCTTTTAAAAAAAAAAAAAAATCTGGAGTCGATGCCATTTGGTCTCTAGTAGGTTGACAAGTTGTTCTTGTATTGTTTTGTATTTATTATACTTATATAGTACACTTACATTGCGGTGATTGACTAGATGATCAAGTGTGTGGAAGGGTTTTGTTTTTCCTGTGGGGAAGATTTAACCCGGACATAAAGTACAAAAATTTTTTTTAAAGTAAAGTGCCGTTTTTCTGAGAAATCTAATTTATAATGAATCATTAGGCTCTATCGAGATTTATTATTTACAAAGAGATACAGAAAACATGCTTACCTAGCAGGTCACTTCCGATAAACACATTAATTAGATAGTATATACTTGGAATAGTTGCGACTTTGCACGTGGAGTACACTATATTTTAAGCACTGGATAATGCAAGATTTATTTACATATTACATTGATAAGAAGATTAGAGCCAAATATTGAGTTAATATTTAATTTATTTGTTGCAAAATTACTATCTTTTTCTTACCCATGAAACATTGGGTAGTTATATTAGTATCTGCCATTTTTATTTACTAACAGTTAGGTATATCTTTTTTCTGACCCAATTAAACGTGGTAATAAATTTTATTTAACATCAAAATCATACATGTATCAAAATTGCGAATTTTGGACGAAGTAATTCAAATATGTTTCTTACTAATATATCTAAACTAGTCATTGGAACGTTTTATAGACGTATATTATATAGATATACGTTGAACATTTTACAGCTATATAGAAATAAAACCTGGATAGAGGTTTCTCAAAACTACGCGTAAAAAGGTATTCTTTTCAAAAGTAAAAGGTACTATTAGATCGATTATCGGTAATTGACAAGAGAAACTCTGTAGCCTCAGGATTTTACATTTATTTAATGAAAATTATTACTTCAATAATGTTGAGCTTTTTCATCAGATAATTCATCAATTCATCAATTCATCAGATAATAATTGTGTTTACATTGAAAAAAAAACGAATGCTCTAAAAATAATTTTAATTTCATTGATTCTAATAATTTTTGGTTATTCTGGTGTTCAGAAACTGGATTGGCATAATGTCTTCAATCTTATCCTCTGTACTACACACACTGAGTGTGTAATTAATACAATAGAGGTTCGTTATACGAGATCGTCATTTATTGAATACAAATGGTTACAAAGTAAACGTCCAGCCTAGCTGGCGGTAAGATTATTATTGGTGGCGCGGAGCAGCGCTCGCTAAAGCGCTGCCTTGAAATGACCCACTTCGGGTCGCAACTCCGTCAACGTTCGGGACGTTGCTCATCGGTAGAGCCCGCCCATATATCATGGGGCAGTGTTGCAAACACCACAGTTATGAAAAGAGATTTTCATGGTCAAAAGTATCATCATCAAGTTTTATCTGCACTGGTGATGGTACCATAACGCTGTTCAAAGCGTTGTAAAAGAAGGGGGGAGTATAACGTGGCAAAATAATTAAAAAATTAATCGCGATTATTTTTATTTCTTCAAACTTCGCAAAATCACATTGTGGCGTCATTTTTAATTAAATTAAACAATTAACTTTGTATCAACCACTAATATATAATCACAATTACATACATGTTTCGAAACCGATGGTTTCTTCATCAGGGTAGTAATAATAGTGGTTGATACAAAGTTATTTATTTAATTTAACGATTATTTTTGTTTATTTACTGACAATTTTCTATTTCTCTTCTGCAGGGCTGACTTCTAAGGGAGCTCCAGCTCCAGCTCCTAGATTGGTCTAGAGTTTTCAAGATTAATGCAATGGGAATAAGGGAATTTGTAACAAAGTTTTCGTAGCACTTCCATGAACCTTGATCATTCATTAAAATTTTCATGGAGTGACATTTTGTGGTAGAGATATTTTATTAAAATCTCATCTCATCACACAGAACTCGAGGAACTTCTGAGCTAAGATGATTTCAATGTTTAATCAAAATTTTGGTATATTTTTCCACACATCTATATTTGGAAAGGTACGTGATTACGTATTAATTAAATGAAGCTTAAACACCTTTTTTGTGCATCAATTTAAAAAAAAAAACAAAATACGTTAATGGAACGAGAGGTCATCGATATCTTGGCGATAGGACGCTCGGATGGTAGCGGACAGATTGATTTCTATACTTATTGCGGGTATTGATTTAATGAACGGAATATTTCAGAACAAGACACGTTTAGTGCAAAGATCTGAGCTATAAATGTTTTTTTTTTTAATACTAAAAACTCCCTTCTCAACTTTTGAAGGTGTTTCCCATCAATGTAAAATATCATTGAAGAAGAAGATAACAATAATAATCTAAATTAAAATATGAAAATGAACAACTGAACAAGACAGAAAAATAATAAAACATAATGGTCGCAACTGGGACATTACATTATTATTCATTTTAATTTAGATTATTATTGTTATCTTCTTCTTCAATGATATATTACATTTATGGGAATAATCTTTAAAGGTAAAAAAATGAATATTCATTTAGACTTTTATAAAACGTCATTGTATTTATGTGTTGTAGTCGAAAGTTAGTTTTTCTATTTTTTTATTTTAATTTGAAATTAATTATTTAGGAAAAAAATATATATATATATATTGTAAACGTGTATATTTATGCTACACTTTTATAGTATGTATTCCTCACACCGTTTCGATGGGTAAAAATTAGGCATAATAATATTTTTTCTGAAAACATCTTTCTTTAAATAAATGAAAAGAAAATACTTTGTTTTAAGTCACTTTATTTTTATTTTTCGTCTACCGGTTTAGGTACCTCCGTACCATCATCAGGACTGTTACAAAATTATGTCTAAAAATACATAAGTACACATATATATACATAATGTTGTGAACGAAAGGGACAGTATACTAGAGTGGGACACAGCATCAGTTGTTGGAGGGAGGAGGGGAATGGGGGATAAGTGAAGACATGGGGAACATACTTAAAATTGGACTGAAGGTTAAATATAGTTGATTATTAAAAATTTCTTCTTTTGAATTTACTGATTTTTTTATTTCTAAAGCTTCCAAATTGTTAAGTCTTAAACCTATTCCGCTCTTATGTAGAACTTTAATTCCCGAATCGTGGTTAAAAGTATGATCTTTATCAATTAAATGATCTGCGAACTCTTACAACATTATGTATATATATGTGTACTTATGTATTTTTAGACATTATTTTGTAACATTCCTGATGATGGTACGGAGGTACCGAAACCGGTAGACGAAAAATAAAAATAAAGTGACTTAAAACAAAGTATTTTCTTTTCATTTATTTAAAATGTTAAGTCACAATGTGTTTGCTTCTTTTGAAAAATTAACATCTTTCTTTCTTGCATCCTTCAGATTTTTAGCTTTGATGTCTTTCCTGTTTAAAACATAAGATTTTTCACCTTTATTCCATGAATTAAGCCGCGCACCGTGATTTTAACAAACAACACATTACCACTGCAACGCTGTCCGAAACGTCGGCTAAAGAAGGAGTTAGCGCAACATGGCATAACACCCCAAAAACAAACAACGAAAGAAAACACATTAAACGTTCTTCCAAAAGCCAATATCTTTAAAATGCTACCACATGCCTAAATATACGTTCATTATCATAGTACTTACCTTAAAATATACATAATAACATATACAATATTATTACAGGCAAGAGATCAAATAATTCCAAAAAATGCTTAAATTCTACTGCATATGGAATTCGTTTGAATCACATTACACGTTAAATATATAAAATTCCATTATTTGCAAAAATGGCCTACGGTTAGTTAAACGATATTCTGGACAATTATTTTATACGAATCTCAAAGCTCTGACAATCACATACCAAATGAAAGGGATCGAACCTTTGTTCACATGACAAATCATTGTAATTTATGCCAATCATTCTATCTTTTACGACACAATTTTTCCAAGCCAGGATACGGTTGTGCCCCAATCGTATTTTTTCAGGAATACATTTTTCAGCCAAATAACTCCCGGGGGATATATTCAGGAAAGTCCCTTTTACGGGATTTTTCAAAAGGTGTGCCACACATGGTGTGATATATATCATTCCTTCAATACAATACTTTAAAAATGTCACATTATTTGATAGAGATGGATGTAGATTTTTTAAAACTGAAGAATTTTCCAGTTCTTTTATTTATTTCATACCCATCGTCTTACCGCACAAGGGTTTCAATTGCCTGGAGCATGCGAAACTATTCGCGTTTAGTGAAAGTCGAATTGTGTGATTGAAAAAAGCGTAAAACGGGAAGTAGAAGGGTAGGAACAAGATACGTTCATTTAAAACTAGTCACTAAGCATAACGACCGTCCGTGGTCGAGTGGTAAGACACTTGACTCCTAATCGTAAGGTCGCAGGTTCGAACCCGGCGTGCGCAAATAAATTTTATTTGATTAATTTGTGTTATTTCACAATTAATTAATAAAAATAATATATACTATATTTGCGGCACGTTCCAGAGTGGAAGATACTGTCAGTATCGCCCCGGTGAAAGACCACCATTCAGAATTGAAACGTTGCTTAATAATGGCTTTAGCTGTGTTTAGTGACTAGATCTGAATAGCCAGGTACTTTCCTACCTTCCTCTTCCCCATCTCCTTCCCTTCCCCACTTTCCTTCAGCCTCACAATATACCCCAATTGGGGATGCCATAGTCTCACTGGCTCCAGACGGGAGCAGTTGGGACTCTTGTGAGGTATTCTCTATAAAACAACGAAACAATTTCGAACAACGAGCAAACGTTCTTCTCAATTGTTGTTGCTCTCCAGTGCAATACTGAGTCAACTACATTATTTTTCACCATAAAACGAGGACCTAGACCTTCAACAATTTAAATTAAATTATGCGATACGTTTCCAGGGAAAGCCATGGAGCTTACCACTCTGTCGGCCTCTGGAGGCCAGATCACACGCACACCTTTACATTACACTATTATAACTGTATCACAGACTTACAACTTGCTTATATTCCTTTTTTTATTAGTTTCAATAGCAAAGTTTGTACATTATGTAGGTATAAAGTATAATTTATTTGTCTTTTTTCACAGTCCTCCTCACTAGGGTTTCCTGTTCTGAGGTGGCCTGTAGTATTTTTAAACTTTTGTATTTAGTTTTGAATTGTCTTTACATCGTCTTCATAATGTTTATATTTGTAAGTTGATTAATTCTTTGATCTCTCAGCCATGTTTTGACTTTTGTTTTAAATTTACTCATTTCTTTTATTTTTTTGGTTTGATTTGGTAGAGCATTGAACAATTTCATAGCATGAAATTTATTATTTCTCTGTAATTCTCATTTTCCTAACATTTCTTAAAACATTTATTTCCTACAAAAACTCAAACCCAAGCTGAAAAATATTATGGTCCACTAAATTTAATCAGATTAATTTTGCCTCATTCTTATAAGATTAAATTAAAAACTTGCTTTTCACAACATTCCCCTCAACAACTTGAGCTGTTTTGTATTCAAAACATTTTTTAAATATACAATTTCTGTTAAACTTCATCGCAAGGAATTAGCATACGCAAAGAAAATATTATTTCTCTTTTGATTTGTTTACTTTGAAAAGAAAATGATAAATGGATATTTGTCATCAAGATGTCATCAAGATTTTAATTTAATCCTGATATGCACGCTTTCACCGCTTTAATGAAGACTTCTGGGATAACGATATTTCACCGCACATTGTATTTTTGGTTCGTATTTTGGTGATTATTATTAAAGGCTTCGGTCTCCATATGAAAAGTAATACATCTTTAATTAGTTATTTACATTGGTAACAATTAACAATGTATTTTTCATATTCGGAACGGGAAAAGAATTTGATGACGCCTCAGGAAGACATCAAACCATGGAGTGAATAAAATACTTGAGACTGGTATGTCAAGAGACGGAATAGTGGAATGTGTATGAATGTTAATAAATCAAGCAGTGTTTGCCAATACAAGTTGGGTGGAAATGTCTACCTATGTCTACCCCTGTAGGGACATGGCGTAATGTGATGTTGTTAGTTATTCGTTAGAAACTACATTGTTTATAATAATTTATTTATTCAATACCAGCTGATACCCGGCATGCGTTGATATTCTAATTTAATAAATAAATGGTTTCTTCCTTCGTGTCATTTCCCATTCGTCCTCGTTCCCCTTCAGATTCCTCTTCCTCTTCCCCTCCCGCGTCCCCGTCACGCATTCCGCTTCCACCTTCTTCGCTTTCCTCTCTCCCTTATCCCCCTTCCCTCTCCTTAATTCCCCAACCGACCCTCCCGCATACCCCTCCCCCCAGCCTTTTTTCCCTGCCGCCTAACACCATAAAATATACCCATTTTTCCAACAACTCGCTATATAACAACTATTTAATTCATGCAAATTTCATAATGCCAGAGCTCACCAGTATAGATAGAGAAGTATTCATGGGCATATTCACAACAATTCAAAAAAAATTAATAGCAATCGAATGAAATTTAATGAATAGTATAGGCAAATAATTTCATAACGCCAGAGCTCACCATTCTATAACCATCCCGGGTATGCGCACATCGTATTCCCAAAGTTTCATCGTAATTGGATGAACGGTATGGCTGCACATAAGGTACGAACAAACAAACAAATAAACAAACATTATTTTATTATATTAGAGATTTTGCTCTGAGATGCCTTCTTGTATGACGCACGTACGTACCTTACACAATTTGTATTTTCTACATAAATATTATGTACAATACAAAAGATTAATGATTACGAACGAGTTTTTTTTACTGAATACACCAAATCTCTGTGCAGTTTTGTATGCAGATGTGTTGGTACATCTCTACTTGTTGTGCTCTATGCCAACAATCTAAATTCGCAAAATTTACGAACTTTGTGAAAAAGTCTCGGGATAGACTCTTTGCGCCTTTGTTTCATTATCACAAAACTAACACAGGGGCGCACTTAGCCATTTAACACAATGTGAATAGTACGCATGAACTGTGAGCATAGTTTAATTAAATCGGCAGTTTTAAAATGATCAATCCTTTGATAAGAAAACGCTTTGAATGCTATATAAATTTGAAGGGTTATTTATTTCACAGTAACATTCGTAGCATGACCGGAAGAGGATCAATGTTTAAAACAAAGCTCGCTTCAGAATGTTCATCAGAAATAAAAGCTCAGCCTGAAACCGATACTCAACTCGCTTGAAGGCTCTAGCAAAAATGAATAATTTATGACTACCTGAAGAGCGAACAATTCCTTTCAAGTATAAAACTTTTTGCAGGGCTTTAGTTGAAGAAACAACCACTGCCGGGCCTATATCGTCAAATTCTCGGAGGCTTTGAGGGTAAAAGAACTCTGTTGATCTGTATCCAGGAACACAAGGGTGGAAATAAGAGTTGACAAATCATTCTGAAAATACGGCTTTCATCCATTTCCCGATAAAGAGAAAAAATTGAAAGTTTGTGAATTTCATAAACAAGTTGTTGATATTACAATAAAATATCTGCCAACTCAATTCGTTCAGTTGTACGAGATCGCTTTTACGATATGAGAATGTTTTTTTTCAGCCGTTTATTTTATTCGGCATTTTTTCTTTCGTTTTGCAGACGTTTTTATGACGTTTCTGTAGATTTTTAGCTTTCAATCGTGCCGTTTATCGACAAGAAATATTCTTGGGAAAGAAATATTACTCATACTTCACGGCTTCATCTTCAGGTGGAATCTATCTGTCCTATATTTTGTAAATCGGGAAAAATATCAAACATGCATGGCACGTACAATATTCTTGGTGTGGGATTCATATATATTTCGTTTCAATCTCTCGATCACACAAAGCCTTTATTACGAAAATTTTGCCAAATGAATATATTATGTGGAATAGTCCACAATATTTATTTTTCATTGTGATTGTGTCGATATGACATTCGATGCATGAAATTATTTTTGCTTAAGAGTATTGTCGTTGAGCGAATTTATGAAAGTTTGCAATAAGTTTTTTAAGAAAAATTATTTGAAATTTGTATAACGCTATAATTAGAATTATTAAATTATTTTCATTCTCAGACTATAAAAATATGACCCTTTGTTATTTCGGCTACTGGCATTATACCTAGCTCTCTCATAAAAAATTTAGGCACATTAGATTTGTCAAAGAATTTGTATATAAAAATGCAAAAATACATGTCGGATTACGAAAGATTTTTAAATATTTATATTGAGGGATCAGTAGGATTTATCGGTCGAATTAGGAGTTCCACCGAGCCGAACACTCTGATATGAAAATATCTGGAGTCGGTGAATTATTTTCCTTTTTAATAGTCTGGTAGGTTAACGTGTTGTTCTTGTATTGTTTCCTATTAATTATACTTGACAGCCAGCGTAGTCCAGCGGTAGGACGTTAGACTCCCATTCCGAAGGCCGCGGGTTCGAACCCGGCGTGCGCAAATAAATTTTATTTAATTGATTTGTGTTATTTCACAATTAATTATTTAAAATACCAAGTAAGACCACCATTCAGAATTGAAACGTTGCTTGAAATGGCTTTAGCCGTGTTTAGTGACTAGATCTGAATAGCCAGGTACTTCCCCACCTTCCTCTTCCTCGTCTCCTTCCCTTCTCCACTTACCTTCAGCCTTGTAACATACCCCATTTGGGGATGCCATAGTCTCACTGGCTCCAGACGGGAGCAGTTGGGACTCTTGTGAGGTATTCACTATAAAAAAAATAAAAAAATACTTATATAATACACTTGCATTGCGTGGATTTACTAGATGATAATTTTTGTGGAAAGGGTTTAGTTTTTCCTATGGGGAAAACTAAACCCGGACCTATAAGTCTGGTGCGTTAAAAAAAGGTACCTTCCTTGGCTTGTTGGCCCAGAAATTATAATTATGTAAAATTAATATATTTTCTGCATTGTTTACCAATTTCAAACCAAAAGCTTACAAAATACCTTTAATAATAAGTTGGTATGGATATCAAAAGAGTAGATAATATATTTATAGTGTCAATTTTTTGTACTTATACGCTGGCTTACTCAGTATACTAGTATAGACACGCAGTTTTATCCTGATTCAGTTGAATGAAAATATGTTAAATACTTTAGTTATTCGGCGGTACATACTCTCTGCATACTCACATACCCTCACCCTTTGGGGACACATAGTTATATTTTTTGTAAGTAGGTATGCCGTATTTTCCCTACACCTATTGCAAATTGTACTGTAGCGGCCTACCTAATATATTGCACTGATTATTACTGCACGGCCGTATCTACCTACTACCTCGCTACGCAATATAATTTTTACCACCTTCTGGAAATAGCTCGGATCTGCAATACGCGACACATAGCGCTGCGCCGAAATTTCGGGAATGTTCCAGCGTGGGCGCATTTCACCTGCCGTTCTCGTACCGGCCAGGCTCGGCTATATAAGGACTCGAGCAAGCCTATTCGTTCTTAATTAGTCTAAAAAGTCAACACACATTCGGTCGGCAACGGGCCGCCGCGAAGCACATCTGCAGTTCTCGGAATAATCTTACGCAATTTGTAAATATGGTGTATATGTAAAATACTGTACATTTTGTAAATATATTTAAATACACATCATCATCATCAATCATCATACAGTGTTATTATTCCGACCAGCACGCGCGGAGTTATCACTACTCACCGATAGCTCCTCTTCCAACCGGAGGCCCACAAATCTCCTCATCATAGGAGACCCGCAATTGCCTCTAAAGTACATAAGTACGTATGCCGGGGGCAACTATCGGGGGATCAACTGTCATTGAATCACCTAACTTAGTCGCCTTGCATTCTGTCTTCATAGTGATGAATAGTAATAAATTCCACGCCTCCATGAATTTCCTAGCAATATTTTAACGGTTTTCTGTAAAAGTTCCGCTCAGAACGAGAATAACTTCGGTAATCAAGATTTAAATTTTAGTGCTATCGAGCATTAAAATTGCTTATAAGTAGGACTTTTTCTTCCCCGCGGTATTATTATGTTGATGGTGCTCGGTAAGTTATTGGATTTAACTTTAACCATTTCAGTTCGCAGTATTCTCAAACCACACTCAGCAGTCATTCCTTATTCCTGACGATTTACAAGTTTTCCTACTAGGAGTTGCACTTCTGAGATAGTTGCAGCGGGTGTTATAAATTTTACAGCTGTTCGACTTGGAGATATCAAATGTCACAAACCGCCATGCAGATTCCGGCTCTGAGAAAGTTTGGCTAATTCGTTACATTTTCGGAACTAAACTGGCAACGGAATAGAAGCAACAAAACAGGTAAATATCTTCTACAGGATATGTCATAATAGAGTGAAATGGTTTTTGTCTTTTATAAATAAAATAAAGTATCTTGCTTTTACAAGCATTTCCTGGAATTTATTCCGGTGGGTAGTACACGATTTATCATTGAAAACAAGGCTTGTTGTATCATACCTACTGATGGTCTGGGGGAACTTTTTCATAATCCATGGAGTATGGCCATTAACAGTCTGAACACGTTTAGACGGTCATTAATAATTTTCAAATAAAGGCCTTAAGAGGCGGAGATGATAGATAGTCTAATGTCAATTTCATATTCTCCGGATCAACTAGCACACTCAGTGAAACTGTCGTTAAAGTGAGACTTTAATGCCGACTACTTTTTTTACGATCGTGTTCATTAAAACGTTTATTAACGATAGGTTAACTACATTTTTGAAGTAATTTATTGTCCCATCGTACCCATAAAATACATTGTAAATATTAAGCAGAAATCTTTTTTTAAAAACATTAGATCTGGTAAAACGAAAGATCTTATGCCTTGAATTTCCATCGACAATAATTGTAAGTTCAACGCAATTTTTTCCAGCTCTCTGTTGCCAAGTGCAATGAAGCTGTGAGTAGAAACATTGTTGTTTCTTTCAAGTGCAATGAAGCTGTGAATAGCAATAGTGTTGTTTCTGCCAAGTGCCATGAAGCTGCGAATAGCAATAGTGTTTTTTTTGCCTAGAGCAATGAAGCTGTGAATAGCAATAGTGTTTTTTTTGCCTAGTGCAATGAGGCTGTGAATAGCAACAGTGTTGTTTCTGCCAAGTGCAATGAAGCTGTGAATAGCAATTTGTTTCTGCCGAGTGCAATGAAGCTGCGAATAGCAATAGTGTTTTTTTTTTGCCTAGTGCAATGAAGCTGTGAATAGCAATAGTGTTTTTTTGCCTAGTGCAATGAAGCTGTGAATAGCAACAGTGTTGTTTCTGCCAAGTGCAATGAAGCTGTGAATGGCAACAGTGTTGTTTATGCCAAGTGCAATAAAGCTGTGAATAGAAACAGTGTTGTTTCTGCCAAGTGCAATGAGGCTGTGAATAGTAACAGTGTTGTTTCTGCCAAGTGCAATGAAGCTGTGAATCAGTGTGAAGTGTGAATCTAATCTGAGTTGAACAGTGTTCAACAACTTGAACAGTGTTCAACAACTCAGGAGTAGTAACTACTGGGAGGTTTATAAGATTAACAAAGATAAAATGTGCAGATCCTCGACACATTATAATATTTAATGTTGTTAAGCGTTACAAAACTATTCAATTTGTCAATAAGTGCTGAATACACATTAAACATGAAGATTTATGGTGGATGAAAACTAACTGAAAAAAATCACACAGCATTTTTTTCCTCCTTTAAAACCGCTTATCGAAACTGCTGGATACGTTGGAGAATTCGCAAATTGAGGACCAATTTGCAAAATAAAAGTATATCGCAGAGAAAACAAAAGTGAAAATAAAGTTGTGCGATATTCAGTGATCCGATAGACCTTTTTACTGCAGAGTGATAATACTATCCTATCTATAAAATAAAATACCAACTATCGGTTTGAAATAAATTCCTAATTGATAATCCATTAAAAATAGAGATTTCGGAACATTAAGAGAGAAAAATCGACAGGTCATAGGTAGGTTTACTGGACTTTTTTTATCAAATTAGTTACACCAATTGTTCAGATTGTGAATTGTATAGGTATAAGGTCTCATATTTGAGAACAGCGATTTTAAGCTATTGTGAAACTTCTAGGGTTGAGGGAGTTTTATAGATGTATGTATTTCAAAGTTCAACTATTTTTAAAATTAGTATAAAATATAATTGAGATCTGTAATTTAAAAAAATGTTAAATACTGTTAAAAAGGTTTATATTTTGGCTCCAAAAATTGTTATAAATTCGAACTCAACAAAAATGCCTTGTATTAAATTTTCAAAGAAGAGTAATTACATATTAGTAATTCTTTCGATACTTTGTTTTTTTTAAGTTACTTTATTCATTGAGTTTTTTTTTTACACGAATTAAGGATTTTTCGACCACCATAACAGGCATGTGCCTAGCATGGCCTGTGATCTTTCCCCGGAGTCCTTAAAAAGTTTTTCCAAATTACAAGCTAATTAACCATATATTTTACTGTAAAATAAATGTGTATGTTACGTATGTTTTTTCTTATATTGTAAAATTCAAACGCCCAAATCGTATTAAAAATTATGATAAGCTTGAAAATAATATTTATTCATCAGGGATTTTTTAATATAAGAAATGAAAATTAAATATATGAATATAAATCAACTAAATATTATGTAGGTATGTGTTTCATATTCTTAACGCACATGAAAACATCTGGAAACGATCTGTTCGACGGAATACAAAATATTTTTTAAAAATTTGATTTCTTGGAAAAATTAAACGCAGGTTCACAAAATCGGTTAAATTATGTTATCGAATGAATATTCTACCGGTGCGCCTTTTCTTTTTGTTAAAGCGTTATTTAAACTGCCTCCCCCAACGATACAAAAGCGAGCGGCTGTTTCAAGTGTGCCAGTAATTTACATAAAATATATTTTTACGATTTTTCGTATTGTACGTTTCGCAATTTTTATGAGTTTCAGGCATAACTGAAGCGGTTTCAGAATTTTTCAATTTCCAGTCCAATAATGCACGCGACTCGGAGGTGACTGACGCTCCTCAGGGAGGTTCGTCACGCGTCAGAACACACCCTCGGGGAGCGAAATATTAACTCATCTCCATATTCTGCAGACATTTCTGTCTCCTTGTTTAAGTGCACTTTTAGCAATATTTATTCACTACCGCTTGCGAGATCCAGTAATTTAGCGTTATGGTTTATTAAAATAGTAGGTAGGTACTTTTAAATTGTAAATAACCAAAATACAAAGTAATCCCTCGGATGTTTGAAAGTCCAAATCATGTCGAACCAGAATATAAAAATAAGAATTTAGTAAAAATTCGTTAATTTTCGAAATTTTGGCACTTAATGAATTTCGTGAAAATCGACACCGTTAAATTTTTCGAATGCAGCTGTGGCATTAAAATTTTATATTCTATGATTCAATTATTTATAACACAACCCGAAATTGCCGTGCCATTGATCACATTTCAAAATAAACCATCAGTGCCGTTACCTTTGGTAAATATTATTATTTGCCTGCTTTATGAGTAAATTAATTGACATCTTTCCAAGTCTAATGCTGGAATTAGTTTTAAATAAACCCCTTCCACTGCTTACAGAAAACGTAGTTTTTTAAAACAATAAATGTGGTTAACACCAAGTATTATATTATTTTGAATAATATACGGCATAATTCTCCTTTGAACTGCTCTCGTTAAAACACAAGTTTTAAGAAACGAACTTTGGTGTGATAGACAAAATTATCCGGTAACTTTTGTTAACTTCGATAAAATCAGATTATTAGATATTATATTTAATATCGCCTTCCTTCTGGAAAGTAAAGATTGGGGGTGGTATTAATTACGAAATGGATAATGCGATGTAAGTGGGTAGGCGTCTAGGCGGTACGAGGATTATTCGCAAAGCGGAAATATCCCGTTTTCTACTCCATATAATACGATAGCACTGCAGCAAGTATCTAATCTCACACAGGAAATTTATTATTATCTTTGTAAATAGAAACTATGTTATTTTATATTTGAACACTAGAAAGTTTTAAATTAGGAAAAACATTGTTTTTTGACTATTTTATTTTACATCATCGTACAAGAATTTGACGGCCAGCGTGGACGAGCGGCAAGGCTTTTGACTCACAATCCGAAGGTCGCGGGTTCGAACTCGGCGTGCGCAGATATATTTTTTTTGATTTATTAGTGGTATTTCACAATGAACTAATTAAAAATAATATATAGCATATTTGCGGCACGTTCCAGAGTGTAAGATACTCTCAGTGTCGCCATGGTGTAAGACCACCTGCTCGCGCAGATTGTTATTGTTGCAATTTTATGTTTTGTCAACTATCGATTGTGCCTTCTGCCTTTACATCAATCAGTTGAGTATAAGTCACCGCAAAGAGCAGTTGCTCCACCGCTATCCGCTATCGCATAAGTTGAGTTTAATCCGCCGCAATGAGCAGTTGCTCCACCGCTATTCGCATAAGTTGAGTTTGAATTCGCTACAGTTTAAAAATACCGCAATTGAATTACGCCGCGACTATCGCACCAAAAAAAATACGATAATATCACCATTCCCTTTCCCAACCATGTCCAATTACTAACAAAACCTTCCGGTGTTAAAATCAGTGAATTGGTGGGTGCCCTGACGTCTATCGGGTAAGTAAAAATTATACATAAAGGTGCAACACATTACAGTCTGCTGCCGGTGTTTACTTATAGGTTGAGCATTGGCCCAACGCCGCACCATTTGGTCCTTTTTGAGCCGGATCCATTTGGTCATTTACGAGCCGGATCCATTTGGTATTTCAAGCCGCATTTTATTTGACTATGAACCAGCATTTAGCCATATTCATTCACATACATTTTATATGCAAAGAAATTTAGTGAACAATACTATCCGCTATTTGAAATTACATACTTACCTAGGTATACATAGTTACTCTTTGATATTTCGGGTAATCAAATTTATTCATAGAAGTTATTGTTGTAGCAAATTTATTCAGTGCAAATCGCAACCAGTGTAATACACATATAATCAATGTCAACGTAGGTACGTACTTGAACATAGATCGCCGCATATCGCGCGAAATTTAATTATATGATTAAATAACTTGTCCACTGTAATTTATCGGAACATAAAATTGTCTAGTGCACTTTTGATTCTTGTGCATTATTTTATAAATAATTAAAAACTTTGTTGGCGAATACTTGTAAAAATGGAAGACAAATTAAAAAGACAATTAGTTTTACTAAAAAGTAAAAGAGACATTATTCTAAAAAGAGTTCAAAATTTAGTTTCGCTTGCAAAAAATTTACCCATTACCTACGAATCATCGCGCTCGATTGAAGCTTTTATGACGGAGTCTGAAAGCATAGTAGAAATTAAAAATAAATTTGAATTAATTATTGATCAAATTAACGAGAATATTGTTACGTCAAACCCGAATTCTGAACCAGATTATTCAAGCTGGGAACAATTTGAAGATTTCTATACGCGCATAATACGCACACGAAACAATATAAAAGCAAATTTAGCTACGGAATCGAAAACGTCTACAAGTACGAGTGCTGTTAATAACAACAATTTTATTAAATTACCCGCGATAGAATTACCCACATTTGACGGGCGTATGGAAAATTGGCACCTATTTTATGAAACATTTAAAACAAATGTTCATTTAAATCCACAACTATCTGATTCGCAACGCGTACAATATTTAATTGGAAAATTAACTGGAACCGCAAAAAATGTTACATCAGGTTTAGTGCCAACTGGAGACACATACAAAATAATCTGGGATACTCTTGTAAATAAATATCAAGATAAAAGATCTCTTGCCACTTACTACCTGAATAACATATTTCATTCAAAAACCGTAGCGCACAACGCAAACAATTTAACAGTTTTTATAGAAAAATATTCAGCATCTATCGCCGCGCTAAAACAATTGGGAATTGAGGATCTTTCAGATTTTATACTACTGCAATGCGCCTTGCAAAAGCTAGAATCGCAAACCGCACAAGCATTTGAGCTCTCAGTTCGAGAAATTGAGATTCCAACCTGCAAGCAATTGGTGTCGTTTGTGCAAGATCAGGTCAAAATTCTGCAACGAACTTCCACTCGTGGACCTAACACTGCCAACATAAATACAACCAGTTCCGGTGGAACCATACGCACAACTCAAACCCGCACACATCATACTTACACAAGTACGCAACTAAAATGCCCTTTTTGTCAAAATGAGAGCCATACGCAACTGTACACTTGTACACAATTTTTGAAATTATCACCAAAGGAAAGGTTTTCCTTCGCAAAGGAAAAATCTTTGTGTTTCAATTGCTTGAGCCCGCAACATACATCTACAAGATGTAAGTCAAAAGGCACTTGTCATAAGTGTCATGGCAAACACCATACGTTTCTTCATTTTGAGAAACCTAGTCACGCAAACGCCTCCACATCCAGTGCAGAAACTCAACCTAACGATTCGGAACCGTCGGTATGCACCATGTCAGCAACCACGCGACAAGGGGCGACTACTGAAGTTCTTGCTACCGCCAAGGTTCACACTTTTGATCGATACGGTGGAGAAAATACCGTTCGCTGTCTTTTAGACCCAGGCTCACAAAAGCATTATATAACATCACAATGTTGTGAAAAATTAGGCCTGGCAGTCAGTCCAGGAGCGCGCTTCGCAGTCCAGGGTTTAGGTGGCAAAACGCAATCAATAAGAGGAAGTGTTACTTTGACAATTCAATCTAGGATTGATCCCTACTTCAAATACTCCATAACCGCTCTAGTTTTAGATAAAATTACCGCTCATTTACCTACGTGTAAAGTGGACTTGACGTCATACAAATTCATAAATATTCCGCTGGCAGACGACACCTGGGCAATGCCAGGTCCAATCGATTTGCTAATTGGCGTCAGTCTATTCTCTCAACTGTTGCTACCAAATAAGATTATCACCCCCGGTTTTCCAGTCGCGATTCAAACCACATTCGGGTATGTCTTCATGGGTGACGCTCCAGTAAATTCTCAATCAAACACAACTTTAACTTTCTGCGCTACGCACGAAATTGAGAATTTAATTCAAAAATTCTGGGAAATCGAAGATATCGGTTCGGAACCAATTCACAGCCTTGAAGAAAAAGAAGCGGAAAACATTTTTCAAAGCACCACAACTCGCCTCGGGGACGGTTCTTATGAAGTGGCTCTGCCGTTCAAAAGCAACCCATGTAACTTAGGTGATTCATTGCAAGCTGCGCAAAATCGGTTTTATGCACTAGAGAGAAAATTTAAGCTTCTGCCAGAATTAAAACCACTCTACGATGAAGTGATCACAGAACATATTCGCAAGGGTTATTTGTCCCAGGTGGAAGCTTCACCGTCAGAAAACGCGTATTACATTCCGCATCACGCAGTTAGGCGTGAAGATAAAATTACAACGAAAGTGAGAGTGGTTCTGGACGCAAGCGCAAAAACAAAAAATGGTTTATCTTTGAATGATATTTTACACACGGGACCAAGCCTACAGAATGATTTATTTTGCATCCTTCTGAATTTAAGCTTTTTTCCTATCGCAATTTCCGCCGACGTTCGTCAAATGTATTTATGTATAAATGTTCGCGAAAAAGATCGTCGTTATCAACGAATTTTATATAGATTCGACCCGCAAAAGCCGCTTCAGGCTTACCAATACAATCGCGTAGCATTCGGTCTTAAGTGTAGTCCGTTTTTAGCCCTTCGAGCAATCAAACAGTTAACGTTAGATGAAGGCGCTCGCTTCCCTCTGGCAAGGGATATTATCAATCGTGATGTTTATGTAGACGACATCGCTAGCTCTGCTTTAAATGAGCAAGAAGCTATCCACGCGACTGAAGAGTTAATTGAGCTCTTTCAATCTGGAGGATTCCAACTCGCTAAGTGGGCATCCAATTCCAGCATGGTATTAGAAAACGTTCCATTGGAACTTCGCTTGTCGCAAACTGTAACTTTAAGTTGGATTCATTCATCACCTCACCGCTGGCAAACCTTTGTTGCCAATCGTGTAGCAAAAATACACGAACATTTGGACAGTAGTCATTTTTATCATGTCGCAGGTGTTGATAACCCTAGTGACTGTCTGTCAAGAGGTATGCTACCATCACAATTGATGGCAAATGAAATTTGGTGGAATGGTCCAAAATGGCTTTGCCAGCCGCATTCCGACTGGCCTATTGCGCCATTTAAGAACGCAAATTCAGAACAGTTACCAGAAATGAAACCCAATCAGTATGAACAGCCAATAACTTTTGGCTTGTGCTCTCGCGTAGCTGATCCACCCGAAATGAAACCTAAAACCGGTAACCGCCTCAAGACCATCGTATCACCTTTATTAGGCACACTAGCTTCTCGCATTCATTCATGGCCGAAATTGATTCGAATTGTCATTTGCGTTTTTCGCTTCAAACGCAAATGCAATCGCAAACGCAATCGCAATCGCAAACGCAAACGCAATCGCAATCGCAATCGCAATCGCAAACGCAATCGCAAACGCAATCGCAAACTCAATCGCAATCGCAAACTCAAACGTAACCGCAACTACAAACGCAACCGCAACCGCAAGCACAACCGCAAATACTATCGCAAACGCAAACACCTGCGCATTTTAACACTTACGCCGTTAAAATCTTTACCCGCTGCTGATTTGTCAGACGCGCCGGTAACTTTGCTGCAACAAAGAAAACATCTTGTCGATCAACTCGTCCAGACTTTCTGGAACCCATGGCGAATGGAGTATCTGAACACGTTGCAATCGCGTCAGAAATGGAATACCAATGCCAATCCTATAACGAAAGGCACAGTGGTAATAATTAAGAGTGAAAATATCGCACCACTTCAATGGCCTATTAACGTAGTCGTAAACGTCCACCCTGGCTTAGATGGGGTGATCCGCGTTGCGGATGTTAAGACTAACTCCGGAACGTATCGCAGGGCAGTCGTTAAACTCTGTCCCCTGCCTTCACAATAACTTTAACGTTATCTTAGATTTAGTAAATTAGTTTAGATCTACCCCAGGTTCAGTATTGTTCATTGAATCCTTTCATATTGTGTTTCTTTTGTTGTATTAATTACTTTGACCACTTGGTCAAGGCGGGGGGGCATGCTCGCGCAGATTGTTATTGTTGCAATTTTATGTTTTGTCAACTATCGATTGTGCCTTCTGCCTTTACATCAATCAGTTGAGTATAAGTCACCGCAAAGAGCAGTTGCTCCACCGCTATCCGCTATCGCATAAGTTGAGTTTAATCCGCCGCAATGAGCAGTTGCTCCACCGCTATTCGCATAAGTTGAGTTTGAATTCGCTACAGTTTAAAAATACCGCAATTGAATTACGCCGCGACTATCGCACCAAAAAAAATACGATAATATCACCATTCCCTTTCCCAACCATGTCCAATTACTAACAAAACCTTCCGGTGTTAAAATCAGTGAATTGGTGGGTGCCCTGACGTCTATCGGGTAAGTAAAAATTATACATAAAGGTGCAACACATTACAGTCTGCTGCCGGTGTTTACTTATAGGTTGAGCATTGGCCCAACGCCGCACCACCACCATTCAGAATTCAACGTTCCTTGAAATGGCTTTAACCATGTTTAGTGACCAGATCTGAACAGCTAGGTACTTCCCCACCTTCCTCTTCCCCGTCTCCTTCCCTCCCCACTACCTTCAGCCTCACAACATATTGGGAATGCAATAGTCTCACTGGCTATAAACGGGGGCAGTTGGGACTCTTGTGCGGTATTCATATAAAAATGAAATAAAAATAAAATGACCAGGGAATTTCAGACAAAAGAAAAGAGTACGCGAACGAAAAAGGCGAAGCAAAACAAGAGTCTGATAAATTTTATTTTATTTATTTTTTTTAAAAAGAAAGACAAACATTCCCAGGTTACGAATAACCCAACAACATTTGAAAATCTCCTACTACCACCACACTAAGCGGAAGATGTTGCTTGTGTTGTGGTGGAGGACTTAGCCAGCCGAGGAATCGAACACGGAACGCCTGGGTGGGACCCAAACGCGATGCCCACTGAACCACTGACCGGATATTTTTTTATTTTAAAGGCGGAGATGTTTTACAAGTAGTTCCCGTGAGCACTTAGATCACAGGCCCATTGTGCTAATTTCTCAACTCAATCCTTGCAACTGTACGGGAGGTTCCGACGAGAAAGATTGATTATTCCCCGTATCAATTTTTTAAACTTAAAAATTTAATATCGATTTATCTCATTCAAAACTTGCTTGAATATATATATATATATATCTGTATTCAAGAAAGCAATAAAAATGCTCAAAACGCAAGTTGATAAATTATTAAATATCATATACTTTTTGTAAGTATTCTGTTGATTATAAGTATTTATGATTTTTCAATAATGTCTAAACAAAATAAGTGTGTAAAAAAATCGGAAATATTTTGGTTTGTAAGACCTTAAATAAATAGAAAAACTGAGGTATTTTCGTCACAAAACTCGTTCTCGGATTTATTTTTTAATAATTTTAATTTATCTAAAATTAAAATTCTTAAAAGTTTCTTTACTAGATTATGTGTTGATTTAGTTTGCTGTATGATTATATAATTTGAAATTTGAGTTTTATAATACAATATTTCGTTTGACAACTGAACAAATCTGCCAACGACCAAAGGCATAACCTTAGTATATTAAAAATAAACTTATTTTTTCAAAATTTAAAAAGTGAATCAGATAAAATACCTAACTATCTTTCAAAATCAATTTATGTGTTTTTGTAAAAAAAAGAGTCAACACATCTAGAATTGGATTTATAAATGACTAATTTCCGGTATTCTCTGTTAATAAATACCCTCTTAAATTCATTATTTTAAATAACCCTTTTCCGCTTTACGAACTCGCGGTCTCTGGTCCAGAGACGAGTATTTATTTTATTTTTCGTGAAGACCATCTAAGGTTTTTGGAAATGGCTACTCACAATAGGTATATCAAATAATGTTTGTGCAGTGTTACGTGCGCTCTCCGGAATTTTGTTTGTTTAATTTGCTAGTAAATTGCGAATGATTGAGACATGAGACAAATATTGAATCCCCAACTACCGCAATGGAACTACCGAAGCTCGCCTGAACCACATTCTGATAAACAGGAATAACAGCGTCATGTGTGTAAATACTATGATTTCAACGTTCAACAGTATGATAACAGTCGTTTAACTTAATTTTCAATTTCCCCTGCAATAACATACCCCACGTGGTATTTCCAGCTTTAAAGCCTTTTCATCAGTTGCATGCTTTCGTACCAAATTTAATATAATATTTTTAGAAAATTAAGAATACCTGTGTTTTAATATAAGTTTCGTATGACATGCTACTGTGTATAAACAAGAATTCCGCAATATAAAATTTCAAAGCGGTACTTTATAAAGAACACATTTTCAATATAATTTCCGTAACCTAACAGGTAGTCAATGCATTTGATTTTGCCTTTGCATTGGGTTTACCGACTAGATTTTTATTTTTGTGTACAGTCATTTCCATATTTGGATATTGAGATATTGCTTGTGAAGTTTGGCGAACCTGTTTATATATAAGCATAAATTTTTTTATTAATAAATAACTCCCTACACCTAAATCTTCAGCAGTGATATTATCAAAAATAAATTAAAAGTCAATGTAATCTTACTCTATAACCTGGAAACAAGGCGAAATAGAGTTTTTTTTATTTTTTTTAATATTAACTTAATATAGGAGGTCCTGAGGAAAATAATTTCCCTCGGGGCCTATGTCATCTTTGAAGATGCTGAGTGGAGGGTCTTTTTGAGGAAAGGAAGGAGTGAAAATAGGTCTTGAAGAGACCCATGTTGTAGGAAGGAGGAAACGGAGGCCGGCAAATCGTTCCACAGCCGAGTTGTTGAACTCAAGAACGAGTCGTAAAAACAACCAGTTTGTTTATTTTTCAAGTACTTATTTATTGAGTTAGTTTTCATTTTCTGGCAACATTGACAGCTCTATCTGTCGGTAATGTAGAGACAGTTTGAATTAGTGGATAAAGAAGATTTCTTAGGAAAGGGTCATTATTTGCTTGTGTCATTTAGAATTTCATATAAATATCAATGTTTTGTTTTTTGCTGGTCATCAGGTCATTCTTAACCAAATTTAGTAAAACAGCAAGGTCTGTGTTAATCTGGGGGAATCTATTGAAGCAGGGTAGTAAATATTTATTGTAACAAGTGCAAATAAAAACAGTGCCAAACAACAAATGTTTTAATGAAGGTAGCCCAAAATCATTTGAACTGAAGGAAGGAACCCCTACAAATTTAACATTGGTCCTTCGAACCGGGACACAGTTTAACTCAGTTTTCATGTGACAAATGTGAACCGTGTACTATTGCGGATACCAAAACAAAGGGATCTATCTCAAAGGTATGATAGAATTATATAAATGAAATAATTTAAACGCAAAGAATTTTTCTAAATTTAATGAACGTCAGATTAAAATTCGATTATTAATTAGTCTGTCATCGGGGTTCACTCCCTGAAATAATGATTTTTTTTTTTTTTTTTTTTTTTTTTTTTTTTTTTTTTTTTTATTTATTTAAACGCCCATAGGGCTTTTACATATAAAACAATACATTTTTTTATTAATTACAGTGAAAATACGAGTAGATAAAATATAGGTAAAAGAAAATATAAGAAACAAAATTTAGGTTACAGGCACATAAAATATATAAGTTAACAAAATTTAGGTAACATAGAATATAAATGAAGTAAAAATAAATAGTCTGCAACTATCCTCCAAATCAAAAATAATATTAATAAAATCGTATAAAATTGGTATTTGCAATAGATTATGAGATAGTTGGAAATAGTTCGCACATGCGGCGTTTGAAGTTTGCCAAGTTCAAAGTATTGTCAAATACATCAATATTGTTTAAGTATTTGTTACCAAGGCTATATAAACGTTGTATTGGAGAATGTAAGCTATAAGTGGAATGAGATGTGTGTATGTAAAATGTTGATGTTTGTCTAGTAGTTCTTGTAGGTACATGTATATTTATTAAATGTAGGAGTTCACAACAATCGAATTAAGAGTTTAATAATTTTAATAAAAAGGTTAGGTCGTTTATTTTTCGTCTGTTTTCTAAAGTTGGAATATTTAAAATATTCATTAATGACAGGTAATTTATATGCTCTAAAGGGATGTTAAGTTTAAAATTTATGAAACGTAGAAATTTTCTTTGAACTCTTTCAACATTATGGATGTGAATTTTGTAGAAGGGCGACCAGACTATGGAGTTATGTTCTATTAGACTTCTAACAAGGGATACGTACAACAGTTTTATGATTTGTAACGATTCAAAGTTTTTAATTGTTCTTAAAATAAAACCTAATGTCTTACTTATTCACAATTCATACTCTTATTCACAATTTGTTGAATGTGGGCCGTAAAGTCTAGTTTCTCATCCATTATTATGCCAAGATCTCGCATCTCCATTACTCTTTCTAAACTTATTTCATTTATCGAATAGTCGAAAACCAGTGATGTTTTTTTTCTGGAAAAGGTCAAAGTTTTGCATTTTTCTACATTTAAATATAAATTGTTTTGAGAGCACCAGTTATTAAGCATGTCTATATTAAACTGAAGAACTTGACAGTGGTTCAAGAGAGTTATTTCTTTATATAATTTAATATCGTCAGCGAATAGCAATACTTTGACATCTTTGAAGCAGTCGACTATGTCATTAATAAAAATAAGAAATAAAACTGGGCCAAGATGACTACCTTGCGGTACGCCACTGGTTGCGGAAAATGATTTAGATAAATAACATTTTATTTTAACAAATAAAGTTCTACCAGCTATGTAACTACTTAACCAGCTTAATGATGCTGAAAGCCTATCTATTGTGGCTTGAAGAAGTACACAAGGGTCATCATAACAAGCGACCTTTCAGGAGGATGATTCTACTTACTATATTCGCTCCGCATCACAACACTCGTTAGTGCCGCCGCTGACAGCTCTTGTCAATCATAAATCAAGAATCCCTCCCCATAAATTGTTCCTCTCATGTAATGAAATTGTATCGCAGTTAGGAATTCCACCGCCAAATTTCCCGCGTAGCGAGCGGGGAAAAGGGAAAAAATGTTTCCGTTTTGTATTTTTGTGTGTCACCTGAATGCTTTTCTCATGGCATTTCGATGGTACGGGTTCAGTATTATGCGATGTGAAATTTTGTAGAAAATATTACATAATATGAAGTCCGTTATAGCATTTGAATTTAAAATAGCGACCAGTGGTGAAGGACAACTTTCACGTTGTTACGCTTGTCAGCTTATTACAATTTGATAGAAAGCTGGAACACACCTAGAATCGATAATTTTACAAAAACCTTTCAATTTTCAAAAATATAAAGTGGTGCTGAAATTATTTCAAAAGACTATTTGATGTTTTTGTCCCATATGATTTTCTGCGAAAAAACTAAACTTGAGTATTTTAAGAGTGTATTACCAGAGAATACCGGAATTTAGTCATTTTTAAATCAAATTCCAGATGTATTGACTCTTTTTTACAGATTTTACAGAACATAAATTGATTTTGAAAGATTGTTATTTTATCTGGTACACGCAGTTTTAAAATTTTGAAAAACTAAGTGGCTTTTTAATATAATAAGCTTTTTAATATACTAAGGTTATATCGTTGGTCGTTGGCAGATTTGTTCAAATTTCAAACGATAGATTCTATTAAACTACACAAATTTCAAATCATATAATCATACAATAAAATAAATAAATACATTATCTAGTCAACACAGTTTTAAAAATTTGAATTTTAGTTAAATTAATATCATTAAAAAATAAATCCGAGAACGTGTTTTGTGACAAAAATACCTCAGTTTTTCTATTTATTTAAGGACTTGTAAAATAAAATATTTCAAAAATTTTTTACACAATTATTTTGTTTAGATATTATTAAAAAATCGTAAATACTTATGATCAAAAAATACTCACAAGAAGTACACTATATTTAATAATTTATCATCGCGCGTTTTGAGCATTTTTATTGCTTACTTGAATGTAGGTATATATTAAAGCAAGTTTTTAATTACATAAATCGATATTAAAAATTTGATACGGGGAATAATCGATCTTTCTCATCGGAACCTCCCAGTACAGTTGCAAGCATTTTTAATTTTTTATTCTCAGCCGCTGGTCAAAAGCTCTTAAGAATTAAAGGGCATTGTTTAATTAACTTTACTTATAAATACAAAATTATTTTGAAAGACTATTCGATGATTTTGCCCCATGTGATTTTCTTCGAAAAAACTAAACCTAAGTATTTTTAGAATTAAAGGTTATGGTTTAAGTAACTTAACTTATAAATACAAAATTTGATCGTGTTTTTGAGCGTAATTTGAATACAAATATTATTAAATATTCCTTCTAATTTCGACTGTCAGTTCATAATGCGTAAAATCAATTAAGTTCATTAAATTTTTAATGTTCATAGTTGTAACTGATACTCCCCAAGCACCTAGTTTGGGGTGTTTTTCATAATACATAAAATTAATTAAATTTATACTAATGTTTAAATTATAAGAAAAGTACCTAAAATTATGGTTCTAATATTAGAAAAACATTTTGGGAAGGCAAGCCTTTTTATCTTTTATAAAATGGTACTCGGATATCTTATCTTGGGTATCTTGAATAAAGTACAACAGTACAATCTGGTGAACATTGACAAAATGCATCTGTAACTACAAGCCACATTCTCAAGGTTATATATATATATTTTTATTTATTTATTAAGTTAGTTGATACTACATGAATTAAACTAGTATAAACAGGATAATATTTCATTTGTAACTTTAAATATTTTTACAATAAACATAACATTTCCTTTTAAATACATTCATTCTTCGGACTTTCAAGCTTTAAATATTTTTACAATAAACATAACATTTCCTTTTAAATACACTCATTCTTCAGACTTTCAAGCTTTAAATATTTTTACAATAAACATAAAATTTCTTTTTAAATACATTCATTCTTCAGACTTTCAGGCTTTAAATATTTTTACAATAAACATATCATTTCGTTTTAAATACATTCATTCTTCAGACTTTCAGGCTTTAAATATTTTTACAATAAATATAACATTTCCTTTTAAATACATTCATTCTTCAGACTTTCAGGCTTTAAATATTTTTACAATAAACATATCATTTCGTTTTAAATACATTCATTCTTCAGACTTTCAGGCTTTAAATATTTTTACAATAAATATAACATTTCCTTTTAAATACATTCATTCTTCAGACTTTCAGGCTTTAAATATTTTTACAATAAACATAACATTTCGTTTTAAATACATTCATTCTTCAGACTTTCAGGCTTTAAATATTTTTACAATAAACATATCATTTCGTTTTAAATACATTCATTCTTCAGACTTTCAGGCTTCAAATATTTTTACAATAAATATAACATTTCCATTTAAATACATTCATTCTTCAGACTCTCAGGCTTTAAATATTTTTACAATAAACATATCATTTCGTTTTAAATACATTCATTCTTCAGACTTTCAGGCTTTAAATATTTTTACAATAAATATAACATTTCCTTTTAAATACATTCATTCTTCAGACTTTCAGGCTTTAAATATTTTTACAATAAACATAACATTTCGTTTTAAATACATTCATTCTTCAGACTTTCAGGCTTTAAATATTTTTACAATAAACATATCATTTCGTTTTAAATACATTCATTCTTCAGACTTTCAGGCTTTAAATATTTTTACAATAAATATAACGTTTCCTTTTAAATACATTCATTCTTCAGACTTTCAGGCTTTAAATATTTTTACAATAAACATAACATTTCGTTTTAAATACATTCATTCTTCAGACTTTCAGACTTCAAATATTTTTACAATAAATATAACATTTCCTTTTAAATACATTCATTATTCAGACTTTCAGGCTTTAAATATTTTTACAATAAACATAACATTTCTTTTGAAATACTATCATTCTTCAGACTTTCAGGATTTAAATATTTTTACAATAAACATAACATTTCCTTTTAAATACATTCATTCTTCAGACTTTCAGGCTTTAAATATTTTTACAATAAACATAACATTTCCTTTTAAATACATTCATTCTTCAGACTTTCAGGCTTTAAATATTTTTACAATAAATATAACATTTCCTTTTAAAAACATTCATTCTTCAGACTTTCAGGCTTTAAATATTTTTACAATAAACATAACATTTCCTTTTAAATACATTCATTCTTCAGACTTTCTGGCTTTAAATATTTTTACAATAAATATAACATTTCCTTTTAAATACATTCATTATTCAGACTTTCAGGCTTTAAATATTTTTACAATAAACATAACATTTCTTTTGAAATACTATCATTCTTCAGACTTTCAGGATTTAAATATTTTTACAATAAACATAACATTTCCTTTTAAATACATTCATTCTTCAGACTTTCAGGCTTTAAATATTTTTACAATAAACATAACATTTCCTTTTAAATACATTCATTCTTCAGACTTTCTGGCTTTAAATATTTTTACAATAAACATAACATTTCGTTTTCGATTTTCAGGCATTTCATCATACATCTTTATTCCTCTTTTATATTGGGCAAATATTTATTTATGTATCATATATAGCACACTGAATATTATGGGCATAACACGATAATTTAACATCTTTGACCATGTATGTTGGACCATTTTTATAGGAAGAGCTTGCAAAAAAGCAGCATTGTAAGAGATGTGTTTTAGTGTGATAAAACTATTGCTGAACAATGTAATGATGTGACACACTGTAAAAGAGCTGGTCAACGTAAACCAAAACTTCGAAGATCTAGAAAACGCATATTTTATGTATGTTTGTATCAAAACTAACTTGCGACCTCACCATAAGAACACCACGAGGAGTTTTACTTTATTCCACAGAGACAAAAGAATCTCTGTTTTCTTTTCAGACTTATAAACTTGGTCATGGATGCTTCTTATTCTTCCCTTCACACTTTTGTTTGCTACAATCCAATCGGACGGTATCAGACTGAAGACTGTGGAAACTGTGGTGCAGAATCTGGTTTGCACAAGTTTCAAAATACTCAAGATTCAACTCGAAATCTATAACATGTTTTAAAATCATTTCCACAGACAAATAATTGTTGGGTTGAATTGTTTTTTAATGAGATTATGTTCCTGCCAACGATTTTTGACGACCGTCCGTGGTCGGATGGTAAGACACTTGACTCCCATTCGGAAGGTCGCGGGTTCGAACCCGGCGTGCGCAAATAAATTTTATTTGATTAATTTGTGTTATTTCACAATTAATTAATAAAAATAATATATGTTATAATTGCGGCACGTTCCAGAGTGGAAGATACTCTCAGTATCGCCCTGGTGTAAGACCATTATTCAGAATTGAAACGTTGCTAAATAATAGCTTTAGCCGTGTTTATTGACTGGATCTGAATAGCCAGGTACATTCCCACCTTCCTCTTTTCCATCTCCTTCCCTTCCCCACTTACCTTCAGCCTCACAACATACATCAATTGGGGATGCCATAGTCTCACTGGCTCCAGAAGGGAGCAGTTGGGATTCTTGTGAGGTTTCTCTATATAATTTTTTTTTTAAATTGAAAGAGAAGTAGGGGATCTTGCCGCAGGCACAATGTCTGGAGGACGTGAAAAAATCTTTGAAAACAGGAAAATAGCATGGATTTAAAAAAGCTCTTAATTTTTTTTCTTCGTTTCAGCAAAACTTGTGGCAGAGTTGTAGGTGCAATATCCTACATAATATATCGTTCGTAATATTAGTGTTATATTCTAGATAATATATCCTACATAATATACCCACATAATATGTATTTTACCTACAAAATAAAGTTTATAAATACAATTCATACCAAAAAGTAATGTAAAACCAATACTTAACGTGTTTATTAACACGCACCGATTGTTGTGAAGTATATTCGGATATTTTTAGAGAGCCGAAAAAGCATTTAAATCTATTTCGGAAATTTTAACAACATTATATTCCACTTTTAATAGCATAACATATATTTTCAAATAATAAAAAAAAATGAGTAGATATCCTATACACAACTTGTTTTATCTATATTTTAAAATTGAGCATCGTTTTCGAAAGACCATATATACTCACGTTGTCAAGGCTCTTTAAGGATATATTTACTTACCATTCATCAAAATACGATTTTGTTTAATAATTATGACAACATTGAACCATGAAAATTTCTGCTTGTTATGCTCTAAATTCTAGTTCAAATCAAAATCAACTCAGCTGCTCTAATAAGCCGTCACGGGAGCATCGCTTGGTGAAATAATAGTGCTGTCTGACATCAAATGTTGTGGCGTGAATGTTAATCAAATCTATTATTGTTTATACAAAGAAGAGTGCCTGTGGCAGGCGGGCGGACATGGGCGTGTGGCGTAGATTGATTTTATATACATTTTATACCGATATTGATGAAATTTAACACTTTTGACTTTCAAAACAAGAGGAAGCTCACTGACTACATCCGATTTCTAAAAAGTCAGGATAAAGCCCCTTCTTTTTCAGCTGATTGTTTAACCACTCGAGCGCTTTTTGCCACATTATGGCACTATTCCCAAAACCTCTAATTGCTTTGTTGCCAAAATGTGCAAATTTTCAAAAAAAAAAATTTTTATAAAAACGACCATATAATATACTGTACGTTGAAAATATAACAAAATAAATATTCTCTTGATTCTTTAAAATGTTTTAAGGTTAAAGATTTAATTGTATTTTTTTTATAAATCCTACAAATACGTGATAATAAACAAAAGATAGGGGAATTGATTGGCTACATAGAACTATAATCAGTTTGTATGTTTCCATATTCAAATTCGGAGGTATGATTTTTTTAATGTGGGCGGAACAATTTCCTTTAGCAATTCGAGAAAAAAAATATTTATATTGCTCTGTCGCTCCAGTGGTTAAAGATGAATGATTGATTGAATAACAATGCCGGTCAGCTAAAGGCTTACAGTCCAATGAGGAATAATTCAAAAGGTTGCAGGAGGGCGAAGCGCCCAGGAAGGGACCCTGTTTTCTGTAGGTAAATCACTAAGAATGGAACCTGGCTCTTATTTCGAAATATTGGTTTGACATATTATTATACGTACAATCATCTAATACATACAGTTGATTGTTTGTTTATGGCAAGCTAGCGAGAACAAGTCTTATTTTACAGTTTTATTCTGAAATGAAATTTTGTACACTTGACTTTCAAAACAATAGGAAGGTCACGGTTTACATAAGATTTCAAAATCCACCCCATTCCCATTTCCTACCCCTTAAAGCAGAATATGAACATTTTTGATGAAAGTTTGCACATTTGTCGTTCTAAATAAGAGAAAATTGAAAATTTGCGGTCTATATTGTATTTCTAAAAACTCTGCGTAAAACCTGGCCAGTACCTAGTCATCAGCTATATATTATCTTTTGATATCTATACATATGAAAAAGTGTCCCGGTGTGGCTTTGTTTTTGGCAAACCTAAAATTTCACACACGTTAAACCAAGAAAAGGTCACTATCTAAGTAAGGTTTCAAAAAAACTACCTCATCCTCTTTTCCTACCCCTTATATCATAATTTAGATACCATGATTTTTTTTTATTTTTGACGTTCAAAATTAGGTGTAAATTACGGTCAACATCTGACTTCGAAAAATGTTGAATGAATCCCGGTATCCTAATTTTATGTAAAGAAGATTTCGGGTGGCTTTTCTTATTACGCGAATGAAGAAATCTTGCACACTTAACCTTCAAAACTCCGCATTAAACCCGGGCAACGCCGGGGACTTTAGCTATATAAAATCTATATACATCAAAATTATCAAGTGCGGATTTCTTTTTATACAATTCTCCAATTTAATTCCGATATAAAATTTTTTCCATGCTTGACTTTGAAAATAAGAGGAAAATAACAGTTTGGATGAGATTTTGAAAAACTAACGCATCCCCTTTTCCCATCTCATTAAGCAGAATGTTGATGCTTCGTGATTAAATCTCGCGCACTTGACGTCCCAAATATGAGGAAAATGACTGTCAATCTGATTTTGAAAACCTTTGGAACTCTTGAAGGTCGAGAACAATAAGAAAGTCACTAGTCAGTCACATATCATTAAAAAACCACACCATCAAAATAAAGAATCACACTTTCCATCTGAATTCAAAACACTATTTCAAAACTTGAGGAATGTCACTATCAATGTAAGATTTTGAACCATTCTTTTCCCTCCCCTTAAAACAAAATAAAGCCCAGGTAAGGCCGGCTGCTTAAGCTTGTATGCTTATTTTTGTAATATAGAATAATATTTTTTTAAAGCTGTATATCTTAATAATGAATTTAGGAAGCGATACACAGGTGCAGTTTATCTTTCACGAACTAATTTCACGTTTTATATGTTAACTGCAGGGTTTTTTCATAAGATAATTTGAATTTACAATGGTACATCGGAACTTCGTTCGTGAGTGCAAGACGCTCTTAGAAACGCCCATTCTAGAATGAAATGTTCCAAGAAATGGTTTTAGTTTTGTTTAGCGCCCAGAACTGAAGAGCCAAAACTTCCAATGTCGCTACAGTTCTCATTCCTTCTTCCACGGAAATAAGATTTTTCAAATAATATTCCCTTTTCGGAATGTGAACGTTTTTCTAGTTCCAAACGGTGAAAATTGTGTTCGTAAGGCACCGTTATCCTTCATTCTTTGTAGGCACCTAATAAGTTTGACATATTAATGCAATCCAACTTATTTTAAAAATATATTTAGGTCACAATGTCATCTTATGTCTGTTCTCGTTATTATATATGTATGAACCATCCTATACCTACCCTTTGATCTATCTTTACCATATTTTGCATAGTTACCCTTTATGGTTCTTGCGCAAAATATAGATACAATTTTTCTTCTTTACCCTCGCTACCCCAGCCACCCCTTCAATATAATAAATGTGTCTAATATTGAATACCATCCGTTCCAAATTCTGCCCAGTAGCACCCTGAAGAAAATATCAAGTCTCTACAGACGCATAGCACACATTCTGCCAGCCAAGATCTTATTTTGCCTATATCAATACTCCTTAGGGCCAGAACAAAACAAGGGATGTTTTGAAAATAATTTGAAATTTATAAAGAATTCTTTTAAAAGTATTTTGGTTTTTTTGTGTAATTTTTTATTCATTTTTTATTTACCTACATAATAATTCGTTTTAAGAACTTTTATGAATCCCAACTAGTTTTTTCACAACTGTGATTCTAAAAGGCAACGTAATAGATGAACGTAAAAATAATTGCTCTCATTGGCATGATCCGTGGGAATGGCCATAACTAAATAAGTAAGTTTAATATTAAGCACAGGTTTGAGTAGGTAGCCTAATCAAGAAAAGATTCTCATTTATTTTTTATTTTTTTTATGTTACCTATAAAATTTTCGAAATAATTAAAAACATTTTTTTTGTAAGCCTATGGGAAGGAACAGACAGTTTATTTCAACTCTCTGAGTATTTTCAAAAGTACTAATTACCCATTCCTGGATAGTTTCATTAGAAATAGATTTTATTTAGAAAAAAAGGTTTTGGTATTCATATTTTTACGTAAATAACAAATATTAGGTAAGTAAATACTAAGCTTAATAAAAAATATTTGTTCATAGTAAATTCAGTTCGTTAGGTAGTAATGTAGATTTTTTTTAAAATTTAATCTAAAAAAATTAAATTAAATGGAGTTCCACGAATTAAACACAAAAACAATAAAAAAATAAACAAAAAAAGTAACAATTATTATAAGCAATAATTATTAGCCTGAAATACTCATCCATATTGAAAGAATCTTCCGAGAAAATATACATATCGCCGACGGGACTCGAACCCGCACCCTTTTGATTGCCGGTCAAGTGCTCTACCATAAAGCTACGGCGGGATACCTCCTACCCGCCAAATGATTATAATAATTGTTACCCTTTGCTATGCATAAAAAATCTTGTCTTAAACATTAGTTTATCAATTAAAAATAATAAAAAAAAGTAATGTAGATATTACATCTGATGTACTCCGAGAGGCCCTTCCCCAAAAAAACACAAAAAATACTAATAAAAGACTAATAAATGACGAATACATGTATCTTTGAACATCTCCAGGTACATTGAGATATATTATTTTATTATACATGTTTTCAAAATTATAAATATATTATTTGGTAGAACCAACGGACAAGCCGTCATGTGAAAGCTTTGTTGGACTACCTAAAACTTGTAAAAATAAAAATAAAATTTAATAAAGTACTTAAAATTTGAGAATAATGATAGACTGCGCAAAAATGATAAAGTTCTCGTTGATAAATGAAAAACCCATGTATATTTTAATTCCTTGATGTACCTACCTAAATTCTTTGTTTTTGGGTAGGTAAATTAAGATTTATTTATTTATTTAAATACATGATTTATCAAAAATACATATCGTTTTTTGTGATATTTCACCCTCCATTGTAGGAATGACCCTGTGTTATGGCGGGTGAATTTTACAGTTTTGGGATATACATTCATTAATATTGGTTGGTAATTTTCATTAATTAATACTATGCACACAATTCTTCTACAATAAAAGAGTTATATATAGTTAGATAGGATTACAAGAATAAGATGAAGAAGTTAAAGAATTATTGGAAAAGAGAAATTTAAGGAATTATTAGTATATAAATCACAGCAATCAAGGTAGAAAATAAAGATAAGGAATAAAGATAAATTATGTTTTGCCTGCTTTTAAAACTGTGCATCCAATTCTTCTATGATAATAAAATTTTAAAAAAGTGTATAAAAAAAAGAAAGTATAAAGTGTATAAAGCTATACTACGTATTTATAATTAAGCAATGTGTTATATCAATTTCTTCAGTTAAATTAAATGTATCTAAAACTCTAACAGCCTTACTAAAAAAAAAACACTCCGCGGCCGTTAAACGGTGTTTCTGTAGCACGTTGTGTAAAGTCTGTACATTTCGTTTTTCAAATTCTTACTAAACAAAATATATGGTTTTGATCTGACAACGTCGCCATTTTACCAGCCTTACTAATAAACTTTCTGAAAAATTTGTATAATGGTCAAACAACCATGTATGAAGAATCCTTACTAATTAAGAACTGACAAAAAATTGTTCATGGAAAGATATGTACATTGCTTACACGGCCAAGGAGGGTAGTTTATCTGTTGTATATATTTGTTCCATTTGTAATTTTCAACGAATTTCGATTTTTTTTTTTAATGTCCCGTATATTTATTATTTTTTGAGATGTCGTAAAAACAAATACCATTTTAGAACCAAAATTTACTTACCTTTAAGATTTTCATATCTAAAATATACTTAAATGTTTAAAAACGGTAGTATTTTAAGATTCAAACATCAAGTTGAAAAAAAACTCACTTACCCCACTTTCACACTTTCTATTAAAACATTGAAATATTTGGAAAAATTCAAAATTCAAAAAACACAGTCCTTTTATTTTTTAATGATTTTAAAATAAATCTGTCACCTCACTTTTTACTCCTTCAAACAATAAAAAAATATAAAAAAATCTTGAAATTAGCTTTTCATTTCCAAAAATTTACAATAAAAAAACTCACGTTTGAATACATTGCTTGCACATCTTTAGGCATTAATTTCTTTGATACGTTTACTAAAATATGTATTAGACATTTTAGTCACCAAAAAACATCACTTTCAAGAATTTATAATAAAATAAAGATCTTAAAATGCAAATTATTTCTGAACATAACCTATGAACCATTTTCTGACAGCTTAATTTTGAACACACGATTTTAGTGCCACAATTTGACTTAAACTAACGAAAAACAACACAAATTAATAGTAAATATATTGATTACATGAATATAAGTGCGAATTAGTCATAAATATTGATATCATTAACGAAAACGTCATATTAATCACATACAAAATCGCGACCGACTAACTTCTGCATTCGCGGCTATTTTTTTTCAGCGGTAAAGCAATGCGCAGGCGCATAAATCACACCACCTAGCGGATTATTATGAAAACTCCAATTTACAAGTAAAATTTCCAGCGTTGTCACATCTAAGGATTCACAAAAACACCGTTTAACGGCGGCGGAGTGTTTTTTTTTTAGTAAGGCCGTAAATGTACTTCGAACAAATATTACTCATTTACATGACAGATTCATTTCGTGGATCCTACAGTGAAGATGTCTTGTAACAGCTTTGTGGGACTACCTATCCGCAAAAATATAACCTGTAATAATTATTTTTTTCATGTGTGAATAAATAAATTCAAAACATATATGTTAATTATTTACATAATATTTTATGATCACGTATATATTATGAGAAGATTGTTATTTCGATATTACGTGCATAAACGAGTATGTGTGCTCACGCATGATAAAATTAAAAACAGAACTATTTTGAATGTGGGTAGGAATTTAAAATCATTTTTCTCTTAAAGAATTTCTTAGAACAGTCTGTATCAAATAGAAGATTATTCATTACATTATAGATTCTCGTTTAACACAATAAATAAAACATGTGTATATAATACGAATTTCTCAGAAAATTGTTTACAAATAAACCATTTTTCTGACTTAAAAACTTAAAATTATGGTCTAATTAAACACAAATGTTTTCGTGAAAATACAATTTGATCCAAAAATTATCACTGCTCTGCTATCCCAAAGGCTTAAAAAATTATACGAGTTTTGTGCCACGGAAAATCGTGCCTACTGAAATGTGAAATTAACCATGATGATAATCATGAATATTTCCGTGATCATCACTCACCTTTGAAGATTGATTTCCCAATTTGAATAGAAATCAGAGCCTACTCCGTAGGAGAGTGGTTTGTAGCTTTAGTTCTGAGCTTAGAGTTCGCGGCCTGAATTAAACCAGTTCTAAAAAAATACAGTCTTTCCACACATGTGTTTTAAATATTATAATGTAATCACGAGTTTCGTCATTCGTTTTCAGAAGTCATGTTCAGTATTTTCGTTGAAAATAACAAACGAACAAACGATGTGATATCTTAGTATTTGACAGTTAAATAACATATCACTCTGTAGTTCAACTAGAGATTTGTTTTGCTTATGTGGGAAATTAATGCAGCTGTGTGATATTATATTCGATGATGTTACTTGAAAATGTATATTTTTTTTAATGTTAGTTTAAACGAATTCTAGCAATAAGGCCAAAGGGTATATTTTATCTGATAACATTTTCTCAAAAGGGCGTCATCACGTTATCATTTTCACGTCATTGTTTACCTTGACATTACTTTTAAACTGAGCCATTGAATAATTAAATTGTCGTCTTCATTCCCTTGATAAGTGGTGTAATTAGTTGTAAGCTCTTAACCACCGCAGTGCGTTGGGGGAAGTGCTATATATTTGTCTACAGTGTACATTTTAATAAGAAATATGCCTATTATCATACTTGTGGATTAACTCAATGGTGCGGTAATGTGTAAAAGATAAATGGAAACGCGAAATATTTGAGTGGGAACATCTAATTATTTATTAAAATAATCTGAAATAAGATTTCCTTTAGCGTAGAGTGCTTTTATTACTTAAATGAAACAACTAACTTAGTGTACACCACTATAAAATCATAATATTTATTGTTTATAGTTCTTTTTAGTCTATACTTGTTTGTTTATTTGGTTTTTTTCATGTTCTTATTATCCTACGAAAGAAACCATCGGTTTCAAAACATGTCTATAATGATGACTATATAGTAGTGTACATAAAGTTAGTTGTCTTATTTAATTAAAAATGACGCCACAAAGTAATTTGGCGAAACATGTGTTAACAATTTAAAAATTAGAACAATTTTAAAACTAGAAAAATTAAAATTTAAAAAAACTAGACTCATTAATTTTACGAAGTTTGAAGAAATGCTTTTATTACGTTTAGAAACCTATACAAAGCTTGTGACAGTGTCTGTTTTCTGAGGTAGAGAACCGCCCGTGCAAAATCGCATAGTAGCATACCGCCTTCGTCTCTACATACACACAAAAGCATATCTTTAACTGGCTCAGTCGCTCTAATAGTCCGTGCAGTTTGGCCTAAGCTATATAATTAGCCATGTGGCTGAATCGGAAGCAAATCACAGTTTGCTTACAAATAAGAAGATTTAAAATAATATATAAAATTTTGCCATTTTGCTGAAAATTCTTTATGATTTAATCACAACGTAAATATTAAATGAATTATTGAAAATTTTGTATAATGAAGTAATCGTATTCTACATCTTTTAGGCACTTATGTATAAATAAATCAATGCCTCTAGGTTACCCGACTGTTGACCCCCTGACAGATGGCCCCTCCACAATATAATTATGATAAAATTATAATTTTTTTGCACTGTTTTCCAATTTGATATCTAAAATTGCATTTAAAAATACATTTAATAATAAGTGAGTATGAAATATCAGAATCGATTTTATCTTCTTATAAGCTGGTATATACAGTAAATAACATTTCATATCATGGTATATACAGTACAAGCCAAGTAGTTTTATCTTGATAATTTGAATGAAAATATATATTATATTTTTGTTATTCGTCGGTACCTCTTTGGGGATATTTAGTTATATGGTGTGTATATAAGTATACCACATTTTACCTAAGCCGATAGTATATTGTATATTTGTTTAGCGGGGGCTAACTATCATGGAACGGTATCAATAATACCAAAATATTATAATAGGGCAATTAAGCATCCTCATTATTATACTCTTTCCCAATGAATATTATAAATTTAGATAATGTTCTTTGAAATGGTAGGGTTAATACGAATCGGAACAACACAAACACGTACTTGCTAAATTACCGGAAATTGCGTCCCTGTTCAAAACAAAATGTTTCACCGAAGTAATTATTGGGTTGGAATGTAATACATTCTGCGATTTATACACACAACTCTAACGATCATCTCACCATTACGGTTGGGTTTTTGAAATAAATACTTCTTTACGCACGCTTGACTTGAGGGGTAAACTGGCGAATGCGTAACGAAAAGTGAAATGCGAACGGGCTTACTATAGAAGCAAAAGAGAGCAGAGCGCGCGCACATTTTCTTTCTCTCTTCCTCTCATAGCCGGTGGATGAAATATTTCAGTCAGTATTTTGAAATACCAGTGACGCACCAAACGCGGCGGGGAGCGGACGTCAATGCGCACGGCTTGATCGGGCGAGGCGAATGATAATAAATTTAAATAAATATTTGTAGAAAACTAATATATGAATATACAATATATTCAAAATATACATCTATATATTTTATATATATAAACATATACATGGACATACATATAAATGGAGCTAAAGAAGTATTTACTTCAGTCTGGTGGTCTAAAGCATTCTCGATATTTTTTTAAACATTCATTGCATCGAAGATTAGTGCCATTCTGATTTTTAGACAATTATGAGAGCTGAACACATTTTCATCAAACCCTGAAATAGGCCGAAAATCGTCGTTTAAAGGGGACTGTTACTATTCTAAAATTACGTTAGTCTACCTAATTGAGTAAAATCAGCATTGTCTCAGCTAAATATTTCGTATATTAACTCTATTTTAATTCACTTAAGCATCTATCAAACATTTGAACCTTTCGACGGAAATAATTATGGTATCCACTTTATCGCCTGTCCTAACATGATAAATAGATACAATGAGTAGTTAGTATATTGAAAATTAAAAGTTCAATGAACTCGAATAAAGATACGAACTTCACAGAAACATTTCACATGACAACAAATATTTAGAATCTTTCTCTTTGTTAGATCCAACCAGTACGGATTTCAAAAGAAAAAAAGTACGGAAGTGCTGCTTCAGGAATTTTCAAATTATTAAATAAATTATGAATTAAATCTAAATCTGTGTTGGTTAATTCATAGATAACTCCAAGGCATTTGATGCCATTGATACATAAAACTATTAGAAACATCGGAGGCAATAGGAATTAGAGGAAAGCTACAAGTTTTATTAAAACAATTACTAACTGATCGACAAATAAAAGTAAAAATTCTTTAAAAATTTAGGAAAATATAATATATATCAATAGGTGTTGCACGGGGGTCTATTCTAGGGCCAACCCTTTATATTATTTACGTTTAAATTATGAGAATATTGTTTTAATTCGTGAAACATGTTATGCACGCGGACATGAAGACCTACAATGAACTTTATGTAACATGATTTTATTGCCCTACTGAAATGGTCGTACGATACAGGCCTCTTAATAAATACTAAAAAAACTAAAATTATGCACATCAGATTTCCACGATATGCCAGATATAATGTAATTCCTTCTTTGTATACATACACATTTGCTATACATGCATAAAAATGTTGCACAGTCCTGTTCATGTGAAACCATTTATTTTGTCAAACATTATGTATATTTGGGTGTTACTATTTACTGCTACATGAAATGGGATATACACATTGCTAATGTTTGAAAACGTCTACGAGCTATTGTGAGTAGGATTTATAAAATAAAATATTTCGTGCCTGTAAGTTCTTTGAAGCAAATCTACTTTTTTTCTGGCTGAATCCGCTATACGTTATGGAATTACTTCTTGGGGACATTCTTGTAAAACTAATATTAGTTACATCCAAACATTACAAAACTCCCATATAAAAATGGTTTATTCATTAATATGCCAATCAATACTGAAGTAACATTAAATTAATACACACGTCTCTGAATGTTTTACCTGTCAGAGGATTATTGTTTAATAATTTTGTTAGTCAACATGTTATATTGTCTGATTCATTGTATAGGTAAAGAGTTTGCCATAAACATAATACAAGATTCAAAATGAAGGATCGGTAGTTCCGGAATGTACCAACAAATATGGTGAAAGAACCTTAAACTCTATTGTTCCCAAAATATTTAATCTACCGCCAATGACAATTAAAAATAATAATATGTATATAGCTAAAGTTAAATATAATCTACCGAAATGGCTATTGGATAAAAATGATTTATATTGATTCCCCACTGAAGCCCTTGTATTCCAAAATGGAATTCACGTTCTTAGGAAATGGGAAAATAATTATTTTGTAATAAATGACATACCTATCTCTATCTATGCAAATAATTGATGTACTTGTTGATTACACTAATTTGTTCGTACATTTATTTGTAATTGCTTATGCTGCTATTTATACTTTATCTGTAATTTAACTAATTGATTTAATTATGTATCATCATATACCTTTTAAATTGTATCATGTCATTGTATAAAATGTTGTCTCTATGTCCCTGCTGACAAACTACTTAAGTAGTCTAGCGGGTTTAAATGTGAATAAACTTTTAAAAAAAAAACTTATCTACCCATGAACCAACAGCCGAAATTAGTATGTTTATTGTTCAATAAACATAAAAAACCCTTCTTATTTCTTAAGAAAGCAAGTTACAAATATGTGAACCACTCTATGCACAAACGGCTTACGAAGAATGTCCCTGTCTATCTACCGATAACTACCATTACATTCTCGAAATAGTTCTAAGCGGAGGACATGTGCTTTATTCCCGATGTCGAATGGGATACTTGCACAAAATATGAATACGGTTAAAAATTTGTGGAAGATTCAGAGTTTATTTTTCTGACTCTGAACATTGTACTAAAAATTTGTGATTTAAATTTTTTCATATTGGTTTGAAAACAGCACATTCCGATACGGTTTCAACTGGCTACAACGTCATTATGACATAGACACCGCCACTGGCTGGTAAGGCGGCTGTTACCAACGTTGCCCGACGTGACGTCAACGCTGCCGAATTCACAAATAACAACGAACATATCGTTTTGGCGGCAAATGGAAAATAACACATTTTAATTCATTCTGGAAAATATATTAATCATCTTAATTCCTCTCCGCCCTTCCCGAATTCCCCTCACCCTCATGACTTTTTCCCTGCCGCTAAACTCTTTGACTTATTTAATTTTTTTATGCAAATTTTATAAAGCCAGAGCTCGCGATATAAAATATACTTTACGACCTATTCTCACACCTATCAAATATATTTTTAAAAAATCTTTAAAATCGGTCCAGCCGTTTCGGAGGAGTGCGACCACAAACACCGTGACACGGGAATTTATATATATATATATATTTATATATATATCTACTGTGCTGCATAAATCACCCGAAGTATAATGATGCTAAATTATGATGATCTATGAATAATATTGTCAATAGTTTCGTTGAACATTTAATGGAAAAATAAATATAGATTTAGCAGTAGATTTTTAGATCAATAAACCGTTTTGTTCTCCCATTACCCAGTAAGAGACCAAACGTAATACGTAAGAATGAATGTATCTATCCCAGAGTGGAAAATACTCTCAGTATTACATTGGTGCAAGACCACCATTCAGAATCGAAACGTTGATTGAAATGGCTTTAGCAGTGTTTGGATATCAGATCTAAATATAGCCAAATACTTACCCATCTTCCTCTTCCCCACGACGTTCAGCCTCACAACATACCCCAATCTGGGATGCCAATTGTCTCACTGTCTCCAGACATCGCATCATAGCAAACTCATCGGAAGCTACGCATATCAATCCTATATGGGAAAGCTATCGATTTCACCGTGCTAGAGCTCCTGAGAGTCTCATAATGTGCGTGAGAGTATGCACGCAGCTGTAAATAGTGTATATTGAATGCGTTGGAACATTAGTTTATAAGTATCACTATTGGGGTTAGCTGTTAAACATTATACTGAAATAATTTTAATTTGCAGTGGCTTTGGTTACAGTGATCACGTATGAATAGACTTGGAGTGGAGGGCGGATTAGCTGAGTGCGTTTTGATGTTTGTTTACCGCGCGCACTCTTGCCTCTAAATGGAGAGTGTGGCAGTAATAATTAGACTAATTATTTGTATTACGGCATTGATCATCAATAATGAATTCGAGATTAAAAACCCCAACTGGATAGATTTTGAATTGAAGATTTATTTTTGATTATAGTTGTAACCGTGGAAGCCTTCTTCCTGCCATGTCATTTTTTTAAAGCTTTGCCTTGTACCTCTCCTTCGCCTTAATGGATTAGGTCAAAATTTAACCTACTATTTTTTTTCTTACCGTATTTACATTCCCATAATAACCACAGCTGAAAAAAATACGTGTAATAAACGGATTTGTAAAAATGTTAATCACCCGATAATTTTTGGAGTAACTAAAAATAAATTTTATTTTAAAAAATCCCTTTAAAATTTTTTTTACAAAATGTTTTCGTATTGGCACTAAGTTTTAAGAGTGTTTTTTTGTTAGGAAATAATAATTTCTTTTATAATTCATAAAGCTATGGACAGTCTTTTAAAACAAAAAAGGTAGTCTTTTTAAACAAAAAAAGGTAACAAGTTCATTAAAAAATCTGAAAAACGGCTAATTTTAAAAATCAGCCCGTTTTGTCTTTTTTACATTAGCCTCACACAGGCAGCCCGGAGGAAAACAATTCGCCTCAGGGCCTATATCATCTTTGAGAATACTGCATGGGGGTCTTTTTGGAAAAGGGAGGAAATACATATTTGCGAAGGAAAAAGGTACGAGGGGTGGTTAGGAATTCAAGAGTGATGGACATATAATATATAAATATATCCCTCCCAATGCGGTAAGGCGATGTTCCGAGAAAGTCCTGCAGGAGAGATAAAAATGTCTCCCTCATCCAGTCTCTCCCGATCCAGCAATTGGTGGACAGACGTATCCGCCACCAAGAACCGGCAAACCTTACCCAATGAACCCGGGTACCTCTGCTAAGTCACCAAACATAGCAAATCTCTTGGAGTGACAAAATTTGGGGTGACATTCTTGCCTCCCGAGTTGAAATCGTATTCGTTGATGTTGCAATAATTATACAGCGATGTCCGTTATCCACGGTTTTTTTTATAGTTTTTAATTCTACGGGATTTTGAGTTTTAGCTAAAAATTTGAGTTTATAAACAGAAATACAAAAAAAAAAATACCGTGTTAAGCTCTAATTTTACTTTTGGTATTAAGGGATTGATTACATGTTTATTTTACCCCTTGTCATTTAGCAATTAACAAATGTGTACACATTCATACAAAGCACTAACTGCTTTCACCGCGTGTTTGGGAATTACATGGAAGCATTGGTGCTTCAACATAATTACCAAACATGTGCGATTGATTATTCATACATTATATTGAAATGGTATTTAACAATATTAATATAAAACACATGGATAATTCATGTATTCTTTAAAGTCAAATTAAAATATTATTGTTGAAGAAGAATATAACAATAATACTCTATTTTTTTAAATATGAAAATAAACAAGACATATTAAAATTAACGCGTATGTCCCGGTTAGACGTGAGGTTCTGGCTTCAAGTCCCAGTTATCTAGTCAGACCATTATCTTTTATCATTTTTCTGTTTCTTGTTCATTTTCATATTTTAAAAATTAGATTTTAATTGTTATCTTCTTCTCCAATGATATAGTACATTGATGGGAATAACCTTCAAAGGTTAAAAAGAGAGTTTTTCTTATAAAAAATTAATTTTCATTAAAACTTTCATAAAAAAGTCAATAGGTGTTCCATAAAAATAAATCTATCTAGGTAACACATACATTCTTTGAATATTTGTTTTCAATGAAAAAAGGTAACTGCCAATAAATAATATGGAAAAAAAACATCAGTCGAAGATAGTATTGTTAATTCTGAAATTTTAAATATGAAGTTGACAAATACGACAGTCTCGTAATAGATCGCAATGGCTGAATTGGTTAGAGCGCCCGTCCCGGTAAGACGTGAGATCTGGATTCGAGTCCCAGTTGAGAACATTATGTTTTATTATTTTTCTGTGTCTTGTTCATTTTCATATTTTAATTTAGATTATTATTGTTGTCATCGCATCAGTCATTTACAGAGCATCGGACCATCCTTATGTTATAGAATATTGAAAATGTATACTTTTTTATTAGGAAAATTTATTAGTTTTCTTTATTAAATCAGTTAAATATAGCTGTCAAATCTGTTTATATTTTTAAACTTTTTTGTTAAATGAAAAAGGTATGTGGGTTTTTACCTTGTACATTTGATTAAGCAAAATCTGATTTCATCCTTGACTTTTGATTGTGAGATTAAATTTCTAGTATCTTAATTAGCTTTGATTACACATCACTTTGAAAAAAATATCATTTATAAATTTGGACCAACATTGAAAAAAATCCCTTTAACATTTCTGATATAGTATCTCTTTCTTTCGTTGTGTGATTGCATTAATTTATTTATTATTGCCCTTTTCAGAGGCTTTTACATAGGAATAGTTTAACAAATTATTAATATTTATTAAGGTTTGTCCTTATTTTTTTTTTTTATTTATGCTGAACTGCCACAGCAAGAATAATTGTTGCTGTGGCAGTTGCAATTATTGAATATGTTCGCTGACTCGGCATAATTAATACTTTCCATTAGTATTTTGCATAAGAGGAGTACATATTATTGCAGTGTTAGTCCCAAAATTTGTGTACTTAATCTGTCTTCTAGTAATCCGCTATTGCTGGAAACTTTTATAATAATAATTCATAATGGAATGTTTGAGAATGATGAAGACATTTACAATCTCCGGCAAAAACTCCATTTTACGACATGATTTTTTTTACAATAGCTCCACAAAAATTCCCTCAGGGGATGTCAACTTTGGGGATGCTGTGCGGAGGGGCTTTCAAAGGAAACGAAGATAGGAAGTTCTGGGAAGGAAAATGGTATGATGGTGGGTAAAGAATATCTGGGTGTCAGTGGGTCTACGGTGATGGACGTATGAATTCATCGCTCAAGCAAAAGATCGAGTGAGTTTTGCTTGATAGGTCAAATGGTCTCCCTCAACCATTTTCCCCATTCGGCTCGCCACGCAAAAAGCGTGCAGACGCATTCACCGCAAAGACCTAGACATACCTCACCTCATGTCACAAAACGTAACGAACCTTTTTGTGGGGACTTATCGCAGAGATTATGGTTATCCAATAAATGGTTCCCAGGGCGGCGGTACCCGGCTGTACCCGCTTTCCAAATTGATACGACTATGCGCCTAGTATGATGGTCGAGAAAACTCACATAATGAAAAAAAAAAATCAATAGCTTTTTAAATCTTTATGTGAATTCAAATGAGAAACTAAGAAGAAATGCGAAAAGTTATTACATGGAATAAAATAATTCGGCCGTATAAAAACTCAAATCATTCAAGTAAGGAATACAAATACGATATTATATCGGTATTTCAATTTAATGTCCTATTTGTATCCCTTTACTGAAATAAATGATGAGATTTTATATAAACAAAACTATTTATTAATAATATTCAGTGTTTTAAATACTTTGTTTTACTTATAACTCATAATTGTTGTGTCGGTGTTTAATTATATTATTGTGTCGGTATTTTTTATGCTATCTTCCTTATATTTGTAATTATTACATTAAATCTGATAGCGTACATACTTGTAATGTATTATTAATGTAAAAAAAAATAAGAGTCATAATAAGGTTTACAATCAGCGGGTTTGAAGTAAATACCGAAGTGCTAATCAATTTAAAGCATTAAAATAAAAATAAAAAATATTTTAAAAACAACTTGCTACTTAAAAAATATTGATACTCGGCCGGCAGACGTTATCCTGTAGACAGGAATCGGTAGTCGGTAGATTATAGCCTGTGCCGGTGCTAGTGGCTTTGCCTGATTTCAGGCGCAGCGGGCGTCTCGACGCCTAGGCTCTCAGTAGCGCGCCAGCCTCTGCCGCGCGTACAGCCTGCCATTCGCCCCTTGCCACGAGTTTCGCGGGATGCTTTAGCGAAACTGCGCACAGCGCACGTGTTTACTCGATCCAACCTTCACCGGTTTCCGCGATTGATTGATGGATTGCTCTAAACAGCCAGTGGTACTTGTGACTCTAAGTGAGACGTCTGTTTGAAAGTGATTAAATGTAGACATTTTGATTTTTTTTGTGAAAACAATAATTTTATAGTGAATTGACTTAGTTCAAATGGAGTTTGATTAAATATCACTCATATAAAGTGTAAGTTTTGCAACATTTCTTATATTTATAAATGTGTGTAGATAGATCCTTAATTACATGTTTTTAATATCTCTCAAGAATATTGTTGAGATTAAGACATATCTAGATGATACAGCAGCTTGTTCCTCGGTAAACATATTATTTTAGTTATTTTTCATATGAAATGGTTATTTTGATTAATAAAAAATAAAAAATCAAAATTAATTACAGAAGATGACATTGTATTTGAAGAAAAATATATTGTTAGGTTTGTGTATGTGTGTAAAAATTACCTAAAATCATAAGATTGAAAACTAGAATTTTATTGACGGGTGTATGTTTCCTTCACTCCTTGGAGCACAAAATATTTGCTTTGGGTAGTAATTAACTTGCAATGTGTGCAAAAAAATTGTATTAAAGTTTTTGTAGGCTTTTATGTCAATTCCTACCCTTCAAGACTACTTCTCCCAACTATCTGAAGCCAGTGAGACTATGGCACCCTCAATTGGGGTTTGTTGCTATTTTTTTTATAACGAGAACATTAATTTATTACCAATCTTCTGATTCAAGAGACCTGGATTTAATAAACATTCTAGTTAAAATTAATGTTATAAAATTTGTTTGTGATGTATTATGTAGGAAAAGCTCAAAGGTTTTAGGTGATTGTTTTAAGTACCCGCCTTTGAATATCAACTTATATTTTACAATTTTGTTCCCCTGAAATGGTACTTTGATGATTTTCGGACATCAAAACACGCAAGAGGCTCGCTATAGGATGCTTTAATTATTCTCAAAATATGTTTGAAATATAAAATGAGGTTTTTTTACCCACACTTTACGCAGTTGGAATGGCAGAGCATACATAGCCAACTTCAAACATTAATTTTACTACATGGGTTCGCTGAATAATACAGGAAGCTAGCTTTAACGAGTTTTGAATTTAATATTATATTTTCAGAAAGGTAAGCAAGCATTTCTACATACTTCTCGTTAGGTGGCCGAATTTGAATAATAAGACTCGAAGAACGAGAGGATGATGAGGATTTTATTTTCCCTTCATGAAAGAGCGAAGCTCTGACCGAAATAAAAACACTTGGCACTTTTAAACTGCTCTAGTTCAGATACCAGCAAAATAAAATAACAGTCAGGGTTTAGTGTTGTTAAAATAATATGAAAGTCGCATTACATGAATCGATTTTTTTATGTGCGGCGCTGAAGCACTCTTAACTTTTATTGTACCTTTTCAATCGTCACATTTTGCGATGTACGAGTTTATATGTATAAGAACTTAGAAAACATTTTTACAACGGTGCAAGTAACGGTGGAAGTAAATAACGTGTTATTTGATTAAATTTCATGAAAAAACATCATAAAGAAATGGAATCCAATTTAACCGGCTCACAGTAAAATTCTTTCATTGAACTCACATGCAATAGGTGCTTACTTCATAAAATAAATGTGAAATATTTGTCATGCCCACACCGATAAAAAGGGAATAACATTATAGACGCGGGTTAACTTGAAAGGTGTCTGTAAAGCGTCAAATCGGGTGACTTGTTCAGAGATTTGAATAAAATTGTACCGATTTGAGATGACAGCTCCAAAGGAACAAGGGAATTCCATATCATGTCGTTATTTGCCTTTCTTCGCATTCGGAAGGGGAATTATTATGTTAAGGTGACACTCGTTCCTACAAGAGGATTTCATAATATTTATTGTGAACGGACCTGCATTATTTTATTTTCGTTTTCATCGATCAAATTGTTTATTAAATTTTTATCGCTCTTGAAAATACATTTTCCTTTCATTGTTTTGTTTTGAAATGGGAATGGGTATGCTTAGTTCCTATCGGTGATGTAATTTTTCCAATTCCTAACCATCACCTTGCTGGAAAAATATTTGATATTTGTAGCAAGGAGCAATGGCAACAAACATAGTGCACATTCGAGTCTATTTATGTTTGAAAAACTACTTTTTGAACTACCTTGGAAGCAAGTTGTTGGTGCTTTCGTGTACACAATCTCATTTTTAAATAAAAAGAAGGAATTTGACCATCTCGGATGTACACTATATCGTTTTGTACTTATTCGTTTTGTTGGGGCGATAATTATCTGGAGGTATCGCGATGGAAATACATAACTAAATGTGGTTGTGTTGAAGGCTCCTTCGCAGAGATACAGTGGCAAATGATTGGTTGTCCATTTTCCTTGCATACCATTTTTTTCCTACACATATTATTACCCATTTTTACCAATAACTATTGTGTCTCGTTTAATTTTTTGTATTAACAGACCATTAAAAGTACATCTGAAGCTGTAGTTTCAAGGTAGTTTTAAATGAAACAACAGTAGCTAAATAACTGTGTTGTACCTAAACTATTTAAATTTATAAGAAATACCATGATATTATAAGAAGCAACTGTGTACCTTTATGTAAACAACTAAAGAAAACAAATATTTTAAGAAAAATCTGGTGACAAAATAAACCAAACATCTAACCGGTTATAACCTAGCGTTATCACAAAGCCATGTCTGATTTGATAATCTTTCCAGGAAATTTGCCAAATTAATTAATTTGGTTGGAAACGTTATTATACCAACCCAAGACAAAGATCGCCAACATCGCGAATTCTGTATGTACTTTCATTCAAATTATCAAAGCCAAAGTAATAATTTGTCTTTCTCTGTCTCAAACCATTGATCCCATAAAAAACATTCGAGTTGTTTGGAAATTATTAAAAACACGACTTCAAAGAGCCGATATAGCGGATAGTAATAAAGAAGTAAAGTTTTGGTGTAGTGAAAAAATGTAATTGAACTGAAAAAATTATAATAATATTGCAATGATAACATTAAATAAAAATATTCTACAAATACCATATCATAACCGCATAATGCACAAAATAACGAAAAAGTTCGACATTAAAAATTGTTATCCTTTTTTAATTATTTATCGAACGCCAGGCAATTTGCCAGATCTTGCCGTGCACCGAATTGGCAGAACGTTTCTGTGACTATCACAATACCCAGATAAAAATTATATTTCATTAACCGAGTTTACCGATGCAAAGCTCTATCCTCCATGCCACGAAGGTTGTCACAACTTTTTTTTTTTTTTCCATAAAATTATTGAAAGTGGCAAAAGAGTTTATTTTTCTTATTAGATGCTTCTAAAAAATATGTTACATATACTATGACATTTGGATTTAAATATTGCTTAGAATCGCAAATCAACATCAACTAAGTTGGATTTTGTCATATGCAATTCAAAGGAGTTAACCAACCTTGCAGGAGTAGAGTTCCCTTACTTTAGCTTTGTGTATAGAATCCTCGAGAGCAGATCTCAGGTATGGGCGCCTAAGAACACCGTCTATGTACATAGTCGAGAAAAATAAAAATAAATTTTACGCAACCTCTCCATGAGAGAATCGGTTTTTACCCATGACTGTTTTCAACAGCTTTTTCTCAGGAATGCTGGGTTTCTGCAGCCTTAATTTGTACCAGGGATGTCGTATTACTGCTGATGACTAAGCTTCTAAACGACATTCTAGCTGAAATAGGATTCGGTATCACGGATAATTTCACGCGAGGCCGCCTACACAGGCTTCTGATTCTTCCCAGTTGCAGAACTAACTTACCAATTCTGATGCCCCTGGGAAGATTTAGTAGGTTAATTAACTACTTCGCACGAAATAAAGTGGTTATATTCCACATGTCTTTCAACAAGTTTAAGCACGAAGTATGTTTAAACTTTTTCAACCATTTTTGTCCTAAGTTTTTTGTAATTTTCTTTCTTGCTGTTGCAATACATATTACTAATGCATATTATAAATACATATTATATTATGAGCATAGTGTTTAGACAAATTCGCAATACTTGATTGTTTACCTTTTATGTATAATGAAGTTAGAATTATTGTAGAAATTGATCAGTTTTAATTATTTCTAGTGAAGATTGAAATAACCTATCCATGTTAAACGATTTCTTATTTGCAGAACGAACTCGTGGGTATTTCATAAAGCGGATAAAAATTTAGTTTTTCTTTGAAGCAGCTAATTTTTAGTCAATGCATTATTTATCAAATGTGTTGTATCATTCGTATTTAAAATGCGAGAAGTCACTTATCTATAAGTTACCAATAAATTTTGATTAAGTTTGGCGATACTTCTTATATCAGTTAATTATTGGTTGTAGCCGACCTGTTTTCAACGTAACTGGACCTTCATCAAGGCAGCTATAAATATAAATACGTGCCTTAAGAGTATTGGTAGAGTATAATAGTAATTAATAGATTGTTGGGTCAGGTGCAAAGGGGAGAGAACCAGATCACTGGGACAGAAATATATAACACCAATGAAGGGTAGATTCAGAGGGAGTGGGGTTACCGGAAACATATCAGAAAATGGTTTATAAGTTCTAAAAACAAGCGAATCTTCTTATTTTATTTTTCTAAATGTAAATACATTTTAAACTGCTCCTAACCGTCTGGAGCTAGTGAGAACATGGCAATTCAAATTGGGATATGTTATGAAGCTGAAGGAAGGGAAGATGAAGGTGGGAGATGTACCTACATGGCTATTCAGACCTGGTTACCAAACACGACTAAAGCATTATTTTAATACATTTAAAATGTGTACAATTATTACGTTTTGTTAGGTCGATATTAGTTCCTATCTAGGCAGATTGCCTGTTCTAAGTAACCATGAACATGAATTAAACTGCAATTTTTAATTTAAAAAAAAAATGTACATATACTTAGTTTTTACTTGATATGCCATTAAAACGTAACCATGTATGTATAATTTTAAGTGACAATTATTAATTATTAAATATTTTTTCGGACTCCTCTCTACCCAAGCCAATCAACCATTTAGTTATTATTGAACCTATGTAGGATATTTTGCATGTTTTGATATTTAAATCTGTAGGAATTTATATAATTTCGGTACCAGATATGTATACGTTTTTTGATACTATGTCGTATTGCTCGTAGGCAAAAAGCGTTCGAGTGGTTAAACTATAAATTGTCTAGTACGAAACAAATGTTATAATCAATTGAGGCACTCAACGGAAGAGTGGCCCAACCCACAAAAATTCGTAATTAGCGAAAACATCACATTGCTTAACATCCCTGTCACATCTATGACGACTGAGAAGTAAATTGGGACACTGTGATGTCAATGCAGGCATAGTGGCCCAATGCCAGCTTTCATACATAGATATGACAAACATGTTCAACAACATGATGTTTTCGCTGATTAAATCCTTGTGGGTTATCCTTGTTAAATGAATCAATGGTAAATATTGGATATCGGTGGCATCCGTTAATACGCAATTTTTTTTTTTAAATCTTTTGATTCACGTAAAATTAAAATTAGCTTTCGAAACGAGACCGACATTTTCAAACATTTTGTTAAATGTCATTTTGTTATGTTGGTATTCTTGATACTAGATACTATACGGAGAGATGCTAGAGCGAAGCGTAGCAGACTTCATGGTAATCTGGCGCTAAAAAACACAATAACATGAACGTACTAATTTCGGTTGCTGATGCTTAGAGTTATTGCGTACTCACCTACGAGCACTGTTAAATCACCCTTCAAAGTGTCATTTCCAAAAGTGGAACTGTTTTCTGATTAATTATCTCGGTACTTACACGGAGAAAAATGTTATTTTAAAATACGATCATTTTATTCGTAAAACGGTTAAAAACGGGACTGAAGTTCTTACGAACAAATTAACAGGGTTTTAATGTTTATTGGCGGGAACATGTAAGAATAATTTGTTGGAATACGTAATTTCGTACGTATACCAACACATAACACTTTTCTCCGTGTACATATATTTATTGTACAAGCGACAAAGTAGGCACAAAAAATATTTGATTAATTTCTTGACTTCACATGTGTATTTCTTGTATTCGAAAATTAAATATTTATTACTTTAAACGGCGGTGACACTTGGGAAAATATTTGTTTTATATATACGATCATCTTCACAAATCCTAAAATTTTAACATTCCGCGATTTTTCACGGGTTTCAGCGGACAATATATTATACGGGTGTTAAGGATCGTACTTGACTTACTTTATTTAACCAGTGATTCCGTACAACATTTGAAGAAAAAAATTCAAATGAAATTTTCTCCAAATACATAAAAATCAGTAAGTATTGGGAAGTTAGGAGCGGGGTGAGGGGTTGGTTGGTTAGTTACCTTAGTGACCAGTGACGACATGTGGAAGAATTTAGAAGAAAAAGTTTTTGGAAAAAGAAGACATCTCAAAAGTCACCGGAGACCAAAATTTCGTTTACTTTTACTCCAAATGGTGTCAGGAATCACTGGTTAAAGTCAAGTAAGATCCTTAAAATCCTGTGTACTGAACTATTTATAAAGCAGTTAAATGCTATCGTCGTTATTAATTTACAAAAAAATAAGAACATTATCAAGCCTTCTTCCTTGGTTGTTAATGAGAATGGTTTTATTGTTGATTCTTGGATTTTGATTAAAATTATGAACCAGGCTTATAAGTAGATTTGCAAATATTGAAAAACGATAAACGAAGCATCCAAGGCTTTACAAATAATACAAATCAATGGATGAGATTGCCTTCATAGAATAATAACACGCAATCACTTGGGCGTATATTTATGAATTTGTATCTTGGGTAACGGCTGCGGCTGCGCGTCCTTTTTCCTAGGAAACTTATTTTGGATTTGAGGTCAAAATACCCAATCAAACTCGTAAACAAATGAAAATGTGTATCATATATTTATTATTTTATTAGCTCCTAAAAAAATCATTTTAAAAATCCTCAGGGTCTATGTCATAAAAGAATAAGTTCTGTGAAGGAAAGGGGTATTAGGGATGAGTAGGCTTTTGAGATGTGGTCCTATAGAAGACTATTAGGAATTTCCTGGAGAGACCACATTACAAATGAGGAAGTTCTCCAAAGAATCGAAGGAGGAAGGCACCTGCTCAAGACCTTGTCCGAAAGGCGTGCAAGATGGATCGGCCATATAATACGACAAGAAGGCCTCTTGCATGCCATAATGGAGGGTATGACCGAGGGGACAAACTCCAGGGGACGCCCACGCTGAGAGTACCTGGAGGACCTGCTGGTGGACATGCGCTGCTCATCATATGCAGAATTCAAAAGAGCCGTACAAGATAGGGAAGAATGGAAGAAGAAACTAAAGGAAATTGCTGCAAACCAATCCCAGGATTGAAACCAGAGAGAGAGAGGAATCTGAGGGTTCAGATGAAATCGGGCGGCGTTTTGTCTATACAAAGGTGTTCCCTAATTTCCTCTCTAGATTTTGACACTACTGCAAATTTTTTTAAATATAAGGTAGATATCGACCACCAACGTGTCGGTACGTTTTGCTTATTTTGATTATTTACTTCTTATAGGAGTAAAGACCCTCCAAAAATCGTTAAAACGATTGACCAGTGGCTGAGAATAAAAGTTTGAAAATGTTTGCAACTGTACAGGGAGGTTCCAATGAGAATGATCGATTATTACCCGTCTCAATTTTTTTAAATAAAAAAATTAATATCGATTTATTTCATTCAAAACTTACTTTAATATATACCTATATTCAAGTAAGCAATAAAAATGCTCAAAAAGCAAGATGATAAATTATTAAAACACACCTATCATTCACTCACATACTTTTTTCAATTTATTTTGCTTGCTCATTAAAATTAAGTGATTCACAGAAATCACACCCTAGTTTAGTATTTTCGTTGTATCGTGTACTTCTTGGAAGTATTTTTTTATCATAAGTATTTATGATTTTTCAATGGTGTCTAGACAAAATAATTGTGTAAAAAAAATTTGAAATATTTTAGTTTGTTAGACCTTAAATAAATAAAAACACTGAAGTATTTTTGTCACAAGATACGTTCTCGGATTAATTTTTCAATGATTTTACTTTAACTAAAATTAAAATTTTGAAAACTGTGTTTACTAGATTATGTATTGATTAGATTATTATTATATTATGTTGGTTGTATGATTATATGATTTGAAATTTGTATTGTTTAATAGAATCTATCGTTTGAAAATTGAACAAATCTGCCAACGACCAACGTTATAACCTTAGTATATTAAAAACAAACTTAGTTTTTAAAAATTTTAAAACTGCGTGTACCAGATGAAATAACAGTTTTTCAAAATCAATTTAGGTTTTTTTGTAAAAAAGAGTCAATACGTCTAGACTTTGATTTAAAAATGACAAATTTCCGGTATTCTCTGGTAATAACCCTCTAAACTATCTAACCTATCTAAACTATCTTACCAAGAAAACATATTTGGTATGTAATAACCTTTGAAACGCTATTAACCCCTATAAAAAAGAATTACTCACATAACCCTGCCGGCGAACGTTTTCATTTTCCACATTGGGCTAATAATTCTTCTTATCTATTTAAATCATCTTAAAATATTTTAACAGGTAACAGTTCTATGATGGTTCTACGAAGGTGTGGGGTGGACGTGGAAATTGTTGACGGGAACGGACTAGAATATATTAAAAATAAATCAGGCCTCGGAACAGGTGTGGAAATCGGATATCTTTAGGCCATCATCCCCGTCGTGGAGAGTCTGTTCCCTAACAAACTGATGGGCTGTGAACAAGGGGAAGATAATACCACTAACGCCACCTTTGGGAATCATAAAAGAATTTTCAATCACGTTAACGCGGACCTTAGGCCTGGATCCGAAATGCTAGAGGCTCGGGATAAATTTTAATGCGGCGCAAACTCCTCAACCGTAAATAGCTAAATTAAAACGAACGAGATAAGACATATTTCAGATTTTCCGAAGAATTTTGACAAGGTCTGTTATAAATTAACAATTTGTTCAACCTAACTTTGATATTAACTTTAAATTAACAAGAATAATCTCCCCGTTATAAATCAAAAGTTATTATACTTAGGGTATGGTTTTCGATAAATTTATGTAATTCCATCGGCGAAGAGATTCAAATAGTTTACCGAAAGGGCTATTGTTCGAAGAGATATTTTAGTTTACCCGATTATATTAAATATTTCCTTGGTTATTTAACTCAAACTAATAAATAATATATTACTCTAAGTATTAACGCTACAAGTAAGAAAACATAACATATTAATTTAATATATCATTATTTAATTTCGCCAGATAATTCCAAAAAATCTAGCTACCTATCTGCCTGTCAATAAAAATAAGGCAAAGATTAATAATATTTTTGTTAATTAAAATAAATGAATTATTAATTTTATAATTATAAACCAAAGTAATAATTATTAATTTCATTAGTTCATAATTTTAATTTAATTGATTGTAGTATTGTTTTACAGTCCAGAGGCCCTAGCACGCTTGCTCTATATCGACCGGTAGGATAACTATCGGTAACTTCTCATCGTTCCCTAGCATGACTACAGATCGCCAACGAATAAGTGACAGTTCACAATGACTAAGTATCCTTAACATATTCGACATCAACTGTTGTTTGTACGTTAGCGATGTGCAGTTGTCCTAGGGAACGATGAGAAGTTACCGATAGTTATCCTACCGATCGATATATGTAGAGCAAGCGTGCTAGGGCCTCATGTGAATAAAAACTTCTGTTTGTGAATAGTAGTTACTATTTAAATCTAGCATGACAAATATTATAAATACCAAACGAAAAAATACTATTACATAATTATGTTTTATTATTTTACCGTGTCTTGTTCTTTTTCATATTTTAATTTAGATTATTATTGTTATCTTCTTCTTCAATGATATATTACCTTAAAAAGTCAAAAAGAGAGTTTTTCTTATAAAAAAAAATGAAAATGAACTATTTAAATCTATTATTTTTGAAAGACAGCAAAATTCACCTCCCCGTGAATCTGGTATCCTCATATCATTTTTGAAAAGGCAATAAATCACGATGCGTGCTTATCATCTCGGCCAGTGGTTCGAAATAGAACAAGTGCCATCATATAATAATTTATTTCCAAGTAGCAGCATTTTTGTGACAGTTTGGGAGATCAAGATGGAAACAAATGTGGGTTTTGGCGAAAAAAACTAAGGTAAATTTTTTCATCAGAATGTTTCATCGTGAATGAAGCGTAATTTAAATTAAATCACCATTACTCTCGCGGAGGCTTTCCGGTGTCTACGGGGATAAGTGGATAAAGATAGCTGAATAGTGGATACCTGTAGGTAGTTAGGATTTGTGATGAGGTAGGTAGTGGGTTGTGATGAGCCTCGTACAGCCCACAAGCTTCCTCATTACCTCCGGGCAGTTTGGACACGAACTCGATTTCCTTTAATGGTTCGATTTCACAGGAGCAGCTTACCTTGGAGCGCTAAGTAGTGCATACGAATTTTGTGCACATGGGGCTTACATTTTCAAGCTTGCATTTTGATGCTTGTGTTTACATTGTGGATACGCAGACAAAGGAAAGTTCTAAACACATCTTTGTCTTCAGGAAACATTCGATCTTTGAATTATTTAAGTTTACACAAAAATATTTCAATCCATGCTGAAATTTCAAGCAACTTTTAAGTATTGTTACATAACCAAATAAAAACTTTATTTTTTTCCCATATCAAAAATAAAATGTTTAAAAATTGGAAAAATTCTCGAACAAAGAGAGCTCCGATGTCTTGAAATTTTTAACGTTTTTTCTGAATGAAATATATGAAATTAGGTAAACACAACTATTTTCGGCTCTATGTTTTATAAATAATGGAGCTTTACAGCATTTATTTAAACGTCAAAATACCCCACATTACACAAACGAGTTAATAGATTGTAATTTAATATATTAAATTTGTTCATAAAATAAAATATCAGAAAAAATGATGAAACCCCAATCGAAAAAATCAGAACACTTTTGAAAAGTGATTTAAAAAAATAGGTTAGCCAGGTTTGATATGGTTAGGTCTTATTTTCAGGCTAGTTTTTGTTTTTTTTTTCTCTTTAATTTGACTGTCACTTTTCAAATGGTTCTGATTTATCATGGAATCGTTGAAACACGGAAAAAACACCATTTATTTGGAGAACAAGTGTATGAAAATTCTGACTTCAAATGATAGTAAAAGGGTTCGTGAAACTCTCCAGTTTTGTTCAACATAAATCATCAAAATAATGTTTGAAAGGGTATTAAAATGATTAAACTTGAAATAACATTATCTACCTGAATATAAGGTAAAATGGACAAATCTAGGCGGAAGGTCTATGTACATTGTACACACAGACGTATTGTGTGTGAAGTCACCTTAAAATAATAATATAATATATTATCTAGTCGTGTGAATTCCAACTAATTACGAAATGTTCCCACGGGACCTAAAATATTTGTAATACTACCGCGTGCTTTAAGGGAAATTACCAAGTAATTTAGCAATGTTTGTATAGAAGCAGAGCAATCGAAATAATTTGTAGTTTGACACATTAGATTCATGAAAACCAGATTTATTTTTGGTATGAAGTCGAATAACGACACATGACTTCTGAATAACAACTCCTTCGTAGTAGAAATTCAAAAGGTGTCGGGTTTTTGTAGCATGAGAATTTTCGTTAGGTAAAAATGGGGAGTCGTAGCAACAATGGAAGTAACAATAGACTTGTAAGAGGGATGGAATAAAACATGCGACGATCTCAAATGTAAACAGTCTTTCTCGCTCGTGCCGCAAAACCACAGGGAAGTGGTTATTCAACGCAAATAGTACTATTAGTGTAGAATTTGGCAGCAGCCTCTGGTTTGAACTCCAAAACCCCTGGAAAACCCTTGACTCGAAACGGACAGATTGATTTATTGATTCCTGTATCCTAACACGAGCGGATTGCAATCTTTGGAGCACAGACGTCTGGTGGTAATACTGTCCTTATTATACTGGCATTTCAATGGAAGATGCTCCGAGGAACAAGCCAACTTATTTCAAACCTTTGTAAAACATAATTCACATAAAATTTAGAAGTTAATATTAATTTACATACCTACCATCTAACCAAAATAATATATAATCTTGTCAAACTCCATAATATATATTATTACAATATCTATTAAATTTTATCTTTTCTCTTTACATTTATAGATAATATTATTCTCTCCATAGGATTAACCTACACTTCCTTTACCTTTCTTGTTGTTTTTTTATTGGAAAATTATTCTATCATCTTCAAAGAAAGAATGTTTACATGTATTATTAACCTTTGTTTTCACGTATTATTTATATAATATATGTGTGTACGTCTGTCTCGATACAGGTATCTCCTAGAGAGATAGGTTTCGCTGAAAACATTCTTAATCAAATTTTATAGAGATTAATAAATAAATACGAATCATTTATACTTTTTCAACAAGAATATTTATTTAAAAAATTATATTATTTACACATGGTAATTGACGATCAGATATTGTAACATTTAAGTATTAAAATATATAATATATGTACTTTTGTATCTATATTTAAAATTTTAGATGCGTCCCCAAGAAACAAGTTGTGAGTGTGTGCATAAGGGGGTATTGTCATTATTATATTGCATACTAGCTTCTGCCCGCGACTTCGTCTGCGTAGGGTTAGTACTTCTAGTAATCTATTTTCTTTTCCTAGGTCCCATCTACGTTTGTACCAAAATTTTAAATCTGTTTATTTAAAATATCTATAATTCTAGATTCGATTTAAAGTATTAGGCCAGTACTTCAAATAAATACACCAATTTAAATATTTTCTAAAATAGAATTTTGATTTAACAATCATTGTTTTGCAAAATGTCATTTTCAAATTTTGACATTTTCTATTCATTTTCACAATAATTATTATGTGTTTTTAGATTCTCACGGCCAAAAGCATTTTCGTTGTTTGTTTTTGGGGTGTTATGCCGTGTTGTGCTACCTCCTTCTTTAGCCGACGTTTCGGACAGCGTTGCAGTGTCCATCATCAGGGCAGATCCGGCGACATCCATCGACGGATCTGCCGGATCTGCCCTGATGATGGACACTGCAACGCTGTCCGAAACGTCGGCTAAAGAAGGAGGTAGCACAACACGGCATAACACCCCAAAAACAAACAACGAAAATAATTATTATTTTCAATATATTGAAAATAAATAGCTAGCTATAAATTATAGCCTATATGTTATTCTGATGTATGAGCTATATTATTTTTTTTTTCAATTCAATGCCGGTAACCCAAGCGTTTATTAACATTAAAGTATATTTACAGTGCATGTACGCTACCCGACTCACTAGACGATATCTGTTCCGAGTCGGGTAGCAGTATCATTTCATATATATATTTAAAAAAACTTAAAAATAAAAATAAGTAGGGAAATTAATTTAGCAATTGCATTAAAAAAACAATAGAAACATAAAAACAAAACAAAAAACTAAAAAAATTCAAAAATATATATTTGTATATAGCTGTGTTAAGTAACTTAATGTATGTGTCTGCGGCTCCACCCCATGCCGATATACCATAAATTAAAATGCTTTGACAAAGGGAAAAGTATACATCTTTTAGTAGTTGACATAATGTTTCTAATGGTTTTAAAAATGTATATTTGTTTCCGGATTCTCATCACAAGTGAATTTATGTGAAGTTCCCATTTTAGTTTGCAATCCACTGTTAGACCAAGATACTTAATATTATCCGAATGCTCAATTTTTTCGCAGTCGCAGTTTGTGGTTTGTGATGTAGTACATGGATACAAATGTAAAAGCGGAACGCTTTTGGTTGCCCAGTTTTGGTTTTACTGAATGTTAAAAATTTGGTTTTCGAGGTGTTTAAGGTAAGAAGATTTTTGTCGAGCCATTTTTTTATTTCCTTCATACCAAATTCTGCGCTTTTAAAGGCCTTTTCCCAAGATTGCTCTTTAAAAAGAAGTACAGTATCATCTGCGTAGCTGATCACTTTATAGCATATTGTTGGGATTTTAATATCAGTGAGACCATTAATATAGATAAGAAAAAGAATAGGGCCTAAGACACTGCCTTGAGGCACTCCGTACTTTATTTCTGCTGTGTCACTCAAGCATTTATTTAATTCAACTATTTGTTTCCTATGTTTTGTATAACTGATGAACCATTTAAGCGGTTTTCCATTATATTGTAAAGTTATATTAAATTATATTTTTAATATTAAATTATTATTTAAAAAAATTATATTACATATTGTAAAGTTTCATTAAAATCCATTTAGTAGTTTTTGCGTGAAAGAGTAACAAACAAACATACATCCATACAAACTTTTACGTTTATAATATTTTAGTAAGATTTTTTCGAATCTCTTCATAAAATATTCCTTAAACAGTTCTTAACTTTTTCTTTGGTATTGGTAATTAGCGCAAAACTAATTGTAGGTATATATTAGGTACAAATAAACCAACCTTCACTCTGCGCACGCGATATATTATACTAACCAAAAGAACATAACAATGTAAGAAATATCGAAATCTGGTCAAAAGCTTCGGAAGCTTTGAAATTGGCCCGCCTTACTGACTTGATAAATTCGCGTTATGAACTTATGGCTCACCTTTATTACTGCTTAATCCTTTAGAACACTCAGCAATGGATTGAATATCCCCATTCGCCTCCACAACCGTTACCATTCTGGCCTACCCAGGGACGCCGCAGGCCATAAATTTGACATTTATTATTTAACCCAGTGGCGTGCAAACAGGTTATAATTCGGATTTTGTTAAAAACTTTGGAAAAACAACAAATTCATCGTTGATATTTCTACAAAATACTTCAGACAACCCGCTGCGCCCTAGTTTGTGTAAAAAATCGTAACTGTAGCTGATGTCGGTTGGGGCTGCATGAACAAGACCAAAGATTTAAAAAAAACAACACTTAGTATACGCATATTACAAGCAGTATATATAACATTTCTAAATAAAATGTTTCTTTAAATTAACGCTGAAAACATTTTGAAAGAAATCAAACATGATATATATATATATATATATATATATATATATATATGTTTTAATATTGTATATTTCTTGTTAGGGCAATCCTTAAGAGTCAATGAAAAAATTAAGACATCAAAAAATAAATTTTCACGAATAATACAGATAAAAAAAAAAATAAACAGAAGTTGAGTAGAATAAAAGTGAAGTAGTTAAGTAGAGAAAAAAACAAGATTAACCAACAAGGAAAAACATGTATGTATAATTACAAATGCAGGGAAAAGAAAATAAGATAAATTAGGAATAGCAATGGTCAAAGAATTGGTCCCTGTGGCATTCCACGTGTCATTTTACCTAAGTCACTCGTGTTTTCACACCATTGTCTCACTATTTCATTAGTTAAGTTGTGTAATAGTAATTATTAGATGTACCACCAACAGTTGCCACTTTTCGCAAAGAGCTAAAAAAATTTCTTCGTTAGCATTTAAGAAATTCCTGCAAAGATTTTAATGTATTAGAATCCGCCAAATAATATTCTAAGCGATTGTGTATTGTAAATAAATGCAATCAGTTCAATTATAAGTATAAAATCTAAACTAAAACAGCTCCCCTACACATATTATACTAAAATGTTCCAAGTGATAAAGCCGGTGTTTTGAGTTTTCGCACTCGGCATCGGTACCTCTCATACTGGCCCTGGACATACTATGCCAGCTATACCCGCAATACCCCCATGGATCACGATTTTATGGTTAACATTATGCCTGTCGGCGTACTCCGCGTTATTTATTTCCGAATTCTCCTACAAAATACAGAGAGATGATTCGCTCTGATGAGTAAGGCACCTATTATACGCTGGCTACGTATCATAATTTTGGAATGAACGATCCTACGCGGGAAATGTTTTTTTAAATTTTCGATAGGAGGAAAAACACGAATCCAATTATTGGAGGATTTGGCTCTGTCAATTTTGTAGCCAATACCTAGTCCAACTATTTTTCACAAGCTTTGCGTAGGTATTGCCTTTGTCCACTGCTTTTAAGCGCATTTCAGGAGATAAATGAAGAGTTATTTTTTTCTATTGTAATATATTTTTGTTTTTACTTTATGAATAAAACCTCAAGTTGTATTATTTAATCACTGAAGATAATATGAGCGACTCTTAATCGAATGTAAGAATCGAAGAAAAATAGAAGAATCAGAAAAAGATAGGTCACAGCCTCTAACCAATAAAAAAATGCGTTAGGAAGTGGCGATATCGTAACCAATGAGGTTTATCCGAGGTGCGATTAATGCTAGTTGAAAACTTTTAGTAGTTCATCGAAGTATAAAGTTAAATATGACCGAAGTGGTTAGGGTCCCATTAGCTCATTACCTAGATACGACCATATTTTTATTCTTTTTTTAAGTTTCAAATTTTCGACAGAAAGTCGCTAACATTGTCTGCAGTGATTAATCAAATATATATAAAAATTAATGTTTGTTCGTCCGTATTTTATGCGCTGCCATAACGTTCGTCCGATAGCGCTGAAACTTTGGGGATTTGATGTGCGCAAGCCCGCGATGGTTATAGGACAGTGAGCTCTGGCGTTATGAAATTATTTCCCATACTTTTCATCCGATTGCGATAAAATTATAGTGAGTTGTTGTGAACATGCCTGCGATTTTTTCTATTTAGCAATTGTTCTATATTGGTGAGCTCTGGTATTATAACATTTGCAATAGGTCACACGGGAGTTGTTTAAAAAAATGGATGCAGTTTTTTGGAGTTCAGCGGAAGGGAAAAATGGCGGGAGGGGAAGGGGAGAATCCAGGAGGAGCGGAGGGGAATTAAGGTGGGGGGGGGGGGGTCGCGGTAAGGGGGAGAGGGAAGGGGAAGAGGCAAGAGGAAGAGGGGAGGGGTAAGATGGAAGGGGGAAGATAGAAGGGTGGATAGGGGAGGGGAAAGAGGGAAGGGGAAAGAGGGAAGGGGGAAGTGGGAAGGGGGAGAGCGGAGAAGGTGGAAGGGAATGAGAGGGGGGGGGGGGGGTGGTCGCGAGAAGGGAGATAGTGGGAGAGAAGAAGGGGGACGCGGAGAAGGTGAAAGGCGATCGTGTGAGGTAAAGGGGATGCGGGAGAAGGAAGAGGAGACGGAAGGGGAACGTGGGAGGTGAAGGGGATGCGGGAGGGGAAGAGGAGGCAGAGGGGGAACGTGGGAGGTGAAGTGGATACGGGAGGGGAAGAGGAGGCGGAAGGGGAACGGGGACAAATGGGACAAGTCGGGTATCAGCTAGTTATTATATATTTAGATGAGTAACTTTTTTGGAACTCTATCCCAACGCTTTGTTCAAATTAACTAATGTATTGTTGAGCAGTTCAGTTCCCTTCATCCGTTTAGCTATTTAGGTAGAAAAACAGTTTGGTTTTTTTTTTATTGTAATGTATGTTTTTTTCATTAAAAAAAAAAAGTTCTCATTTCTGCTTTGCTTTGTGGATTTTGCCTAGTACACAAACTGTAAAATTAAATATTGACATCTTTTTACACTTAGACGCAAGACACAATAGCATAGAAACACGATTTAAAAATTGATTTTGTTAATGACCTCCATGCTATTAGTTCACCTGCGATATGGAGGGAATTTACAGGGTAAATCGGTAGTACTGTGGGAGTAGAAATATAAATGTTAAACAATATAAATTTAATTATGAATATTAGAGGAGTACAATTTCGACACCATAAAATTTCGATTTTAATCAATGGTAAATTCAGTTAATCAAATTTAAATGCTTCAAATTGATTCAGTGCAGGTAACTTAAAAATTGTTACACAAAATAAATTTAAAATATAATAGAGATTTGAACAATTTCAGTACACTAAAATATCATTTGTTTAAGTGATGATGACTATAAAAGGATGTTTTCTACTATGTTTCACATATATAAACAGTACATAATGCTTGTTCAAATGTTAAAAGAAAACAGTTTGTTAGTGTTAGGGATTATCCCTTCGATTCCTACCCTATTCCTATTGGGCAAAAAAAAAACTATGTCACAAAATTTTGTGCAGTGACAAACTTCAACAACCAAGTGTGAAAATTTATTCTATTATTCGATTAACTACTGTGATTTAACAATGATTTTTTTGTGATGTGTGTTAATTAAAAACTAGCTAAATTACTGAGCGCTTAGAATCGGAACAAAGTTAAAAGCGACGCCTCCATTCCTGGCTGAGGTTATGCAAGTAACTAGTTCGACTACCACAACACGGGCATATACTTAATCCACAAATAATAATCCACAAATCATTTAACTAACAATTCAATGAATAAAGAAAAATTTTAAAAAAGAGGTATGTGCCTTCCACGTTTTTCCAAATCCTGAGTTTCTCTAACAGCTAGAAAAGACATAAAAATCGTTTATTATACCTTACTTCCTGATACACAAAACAATTTAAATACAGAAATTGTTTTTCCCTGCGTGTCTGTCCCCGTTCCCCTTATGCCTCCTCTTCCCCTCCCGTGTTTCCTTTTCTCCTTCTTCCCGTTCCCCTCCCCTCTACGCTGTCCCCCTTCCCGCGATCCCCCCTCATACATTCCCCTTACACCTTCTCCGCCTTCCCCTCTCCCTCGTCACCCCTTTAACAAACCCCTCTCCTTAATTCCCATCCACCTCTCCCGAATTCCTCTCCCCATCTGCCTTTTTTCCCTGCCGCTAAACTCCATAAAATAAACCAATTTTTCAAACAACGCTTGTTACCTATTGATTTTTTTTTCGTAACGCCGGCGCTCACCAATATAGAAATATCACCATGTAGAAACCTTCTCAGGAATGTTCACAACGACTCAAAAAATTTTCAACGCAATCGGATGAATAGTATAGGATTATAACATAACGCCAGAGCTCACTATCCTATAACCATCGCGGGCATAAGCACATCAAATCCCCAAAGTTTCATTGCAATTGGATGAACGGTTTTTCAGCGCATAACATACCAACAAACAAATATATATTTTTTTATATATACGACTATAATTTAATATTGAAAAACATTATGTGATGTGTTCTCATTCCGTAGAGATCCATCGGAATATTTAAACTACGCATGCCAATAAAAAAAATTAATATAACGTGAAAATATGGAAGTATAATCACGTTTTTCCCTGCCGACTCTCGTCAGATTCTTTCTAATTTTGTAATATCATTCTTACCCTTCCAAAGCCAAGGCTCCTTGAAGAAATGATTGATATGCTCTATTTCCACGATCACATACTTCAGCTCTTATATTAAGCCAGAACTCGTGATATTACATCAAGAGGAGCTTTTAAAGCAAGGGATTAAAATTTAACGCGTCAATCAAACATGCTCCTATTTTCATCGTGGAAATGTTCGTTTGGATAAAGTGTTTGTGAAACAAATTACATTGACCCTTGATGTTTCATTGTCCCTTTTTCGATGATCCATGAATATATATAATATTTATAAAAGCAAATGCTTTTAATGGAAGACCAGTATGAATTAACATGTACCATTCTTAAGTTTTTTTTTTTTTTTAAATATGGGTCAGTGTAAAAAGTGGTATCAATCTAGTCAACCAAAAATTGTAATTTCTAAGTGTATTTGATAATGTTGTCTGATCTTTAACGAAATTATTGTGGAAACTTTTGCGATGGTTACAGAAAGCCAAAATTCAAATACTATGATATCCTGACACAAAAAAAATGCTACAAATAATTAAATTACATAGTGAGGTGTTCACCAGTGGTGGTTCTTGATCTTTTTAACGGGGGGTTCAAAAATTCAAGATAAGATATATCTAATCGAAATTTATTTACTAACTAAAGTAAGTGAGAGGGGTACCTACATACTATTGTTTTTAAATAACTTGACACTCCTCGACAAAATTATTAGATAACCAGAAAAGTTTTAGAGGAATTAAATTGTTTAATGATTTTTACAACACTCAATGTACGTTGCAATTTTTTGTTATAAGAAAAATAACGTATAATGTAGGATATATAATTGATATTTTAAAACATAAAAAACCAAAAATGAAGGTGGCACGAAATAAAATTACACACTTATACAAAAAAAAATTCCAACCTTTTTTCATAAGTATTAGCGTTATTTTTGTATATATCATACTGAATTCCGCCATTGTGAAAAAAAATTGCGACAGAATATTCGCGACAATCGATAAACGAAACCGCTTTCAATTTCAAAGCCGAAACAATACTAAAGCTCAACACAAAATTGCATAACTAGCGACGTTTACCGAAACTTTAGTAAATGTACTCGTAACTAAGGGATATAAAAACTTATCTAAAAAAAAAAGTATTACGAAAACAGAAGTCAAAATCGGTCTACTTCAATAGTAGATTTGCAAATGCCATTAGCAAAAGGTTGGAGAAACGCAGAAACAAGAAAATAAAAAATGTACCAAAATAACTACAAAGTCAAATACCATAATAAATAACATATAACATTTAACTTGCATCCATATTATGGTGCAAAGTGCAAAGGTCAACCGTTAGCCGGTCATCCTGCAATAATCTCGGGCATCGCATCGGCGGGACTCGACAATGTTCGGAGGTCACATGACATCTGCGAGCGCCGCACCGAGCTAGGTTAATATTGCTTAGTTTTGTTCGTTTCACCGTCACAGGGATTTGTATCGGCTATGATTTTTTAGTATGGATGATTATGTACGGATTGTTACGCGCACAAATTGAGAATAGGTATTTTTCGGTGGCGCGAATTTTAAAAGCGGAATTTTAATGTCGAGCTATCTATAATATGCTTACATTATTATACAACAAGTTTGTTTTATTTTCTCATATTTTTATAGGGGGTTCGCCGCACAAACGCACTTTAGAGAAAACCGCCACTGGTGTTCACAATGTACCAAAAATCATTTTTACTTTACATACACTCTCTGAAACCAAATATGAAATATTTTTTATTGACGATGTCCTGTTTTGATTCCTATTCCACCATTTTGCATTTCTTATGTCTGTAAATTTGTACGTTCCGTTTTCGGTTCAAGATGGTGGCCGTTTTATTGGTTTCAAATATAAAACCGTCAAGTTTGCTTGGACTTTGACACTTGAAATTTTAAAAATATATTGTCACTTATTGAGATAGTTTCTCTAGACAAATATAATGCTTCAGCTGAAATTAAAAAAATGTTTTCTTAAATTTAAGGATTATAAATAAGAAGGTATTTAATTACCTCCTTACAAATCTTAGATCAGAGGAAATATGGATTTTGAATCAGTTATGAGAAAATTAGAAACGTACTTTTTTGAACTCGAGGTCTACTGTTCAAATACAGATTGTAATTAAAGAACTTTATAAAAAATGATTACATAAATAAATGTCAATATAATGTTTTGCCCTCTCTACAGTTTCGCACTCAGTGTGTGTATAATACATAGCAGTATAGAAGTCAGTTTGACTACCTAGAATAAATTTAAGAATGTTAAAAAAAAAGTTAGTTGATTTTGAAAAAAACAACCACTTGAATTCGCTAAAATATTTCCACTTAAATTATAGCCGGAAAAGTAGTGTTTGAATCAGACGGCATTTTTTAATGAGGTTTTGTCTTTATTCGTAATTTTAAGGCCAGAGAATCCAAGAGCCATTAGCAACCGCGAATACATACAATAAAAGGTAACTTAGCGTTAACCCAACACAGTCAAATAGAACATCAAGGGGTGTGATTTATGAAATTTACAAATGGGAATCGCATTAAATTTAAATATGAAAAGATGTTTTCATATTTAAATTACAAGGGGTTTTTTAGTTTCAGATCACAACCAAGTTTCAAAGGGTTGTTTTAATGCAAATATTTTCATTTCGCACATTCATTGTTCTTTTTCATTTACAGCGCCTTGAAATGATTTTTCCATGAAAATATTGTAATAAAGAAAATCTAATTTATATTTTAATGAACAACCAAAAACAGCAAAAATCTCTATACGTTTTATCTATGCCAGATTGATAGAAATCTAATGTCATCAATTTACATAATAAGAGCTTTTGAGAAGGATAAATTGGCCCCAGAAAGAGAAATAAAATTATTGATAAGTTCTAGACAGAAATTCGACATTCAAAAATGTTCGATTGATTTCATCCGATTACCCGAAGTAAGATAAAATTCTGTTTAAGAGTACACGGGCGTTTTCCAAAAAAGATGTCGGTGACGTAATAGGAATTCCACTTAAGTGAGATGCTGCATTTCGATTAAAAATATACGTTAATTTATTAAAGAAAGTATGAACTTCATGACAAAAAGTATTTAAATAGAAAATGTCAATAAACTTCGAAAATAATTGCAATTTAAGTTTAATACTATTGGTAAGAAATTCTTTTACGTCACTTTTATCATAAAGTTTATAAAGAAAATTAAAAGACATTCATTATTTCAGATTTTTATTTACGAATTGAAAACACAATCTGTATCCTAAAAAATATGAATAATCAAGCTTATTGAAATAAATATTAAGTTTTAAATAAAAATATTCATTTACGCTACTTTTGGATACTTTGTACTGTATATTTTTCGTTCTAGAAAGACGAATATAAGTTTTTGTTTTACGAATGTTTAATTATAATAAATTTAAAATTAATCATGAACTATATCAATAAAAAAAAGAACAAATTTCTTTGAGATATAATAATTGATCTTAGAAAATAAATCACAGCAATAACAGGACAGTGGCGTAAGGGGAAAAATTTGGTAACGTTTAGGAATTCTAAGGCCTCGGCCAGACTGAGAGGCTTGCCCGGTAGCGACAGCGGGCGCGAAATATCAGTCGTATGTGTACGCACGTTGTGGCTACACTGCTGAAGGCGCGACAAGCGACTGTTATGGGAAGAGTGGAAGATACTCTCAGTATCACCCTGGTGAAAGACCACCATTCAGAATTGAAACGTTGCTTAATAATGACTTTAACCGTGTTTAGTGACTAGATCTGAATAGCCAGGTACTTCCCCACCTTCCTCTTCCCCACCTTCCTCTTCCCATCTCCTTCCTGTCCCCACTTACCTTCAGCCTCAAACGTACCCCAATTGGGGATGCCATAGTCTCACTGGCTCCAGACGGGAGCAGTTAAGACTCATGTGAGGTATTCTCTATAAAAAAGGGCGATTTTACGTACTACCGCCACCGTGGAAGGCCCCCCGCGCAAGTACATTTTCTTCCACTTGTTCTTTTTTCTTTTCTTTTTATTTTCGTTTCTGTTCTCTCCAACGTCTTCTTTTTTCTATTCTTCTTTGGTTAGCTCTCTGATTTTATTTTGATGTTATTTTTGTCTTTGTAACTCTTTTTTTCATAAAGGCTTCATATTTTTCAGGGTCGCTTTTAATTTTGTCTCTGTACCTTTTTGATTTTTCATATTTGAACATAAAATTAAAATAAATTATTTATAAAAATGCACAAATAATTAGATAGGTAATAATGGGCTACACGTGCATACCGTGTATAGCCTGAAATAGGTAACTAAGCTGAAAGGGTATTAAAGTACCTGTTAATGTACACAACTTTAATTAGGTACAGGATTAACTAAAACACACAGGAACATAAATCATGCTACATTTTATACTTACTTAATCAAAATTGTATGAACCAGCTGATTTTATACTGAATTTCAGAGTTGCCTCTACAGTAATAGTTGCTCATATTGCTGTCTATATTAGTACTTCGACACCATTTCGATTCTTTCAGAATTAATCTTTAATAATCTTAATTTATAAAAAAAAGAAAAAAAATTATACACATAAAAATCAAATATTTTTTTCTTTTTAGCTATGCTGTTCTTTTTTTTTAATGCTACATATATCACTCAACCCACATATCTACATGTAATAGTTACATTTTGAAGATACATGCAAAATATAAATTTAATTAGAAAATTGTAACACACCCAAATACACTAAAAGACGGACAGAGTGAACCGACCTTTAGAATTCCATTACGTCACTTTTAATTTCCATTCACGAGACCGTTGCGTAAGAGAAGTGGCGTAATCGCGTCAATATTTTTTCGAAATGTATTTATCAATAAATTATGAAACTTCTGTTTGTTCTAACTAAACATTTCATAAAACAATAAATGAATCAATTTAATACAAAGTAGAGTCTAATACATGCTGGTAAATTACCTGGAGAAATACGGAAGCGTTGGTGGAACACTTTTTTAGTACAGCCGAGAACGACCACTTGTGTTACGATTTCTTGGCAAACTGGCTGTAAAAAACCAAGCATGGCCGCCCTTCATAGACTAAATAGGGTTGCTATTTTCGAAAATATTAATCGATTTGGTAATATTTTTATTGGAAGACGTCAATAATGTGGTGGCGTAGGCGGAAATTCCACCATACGCTATTTCGTAGGACAACTCAATATCTGGTATTTAAATTATTTTGCACGATAATTAATCTATATTATGGTTGCAAATCGAAAATATTATCATATACTATTAGTAGAATTAGAAATAAATACTGGAATAACATTAAATAACATTAATTTTTGAACTCTTACTGGTAGTGGTAGGTGTAGGAAATACCAGAAACAGTGACCTGTAGTCTTACTTATTTAAAAATAAGATCGAAATTTAATAGATTTATTCATTATTTTTAGTCCATAAAGGTATTTACTTGTTATTATATTGGTAAAATATATGGTTTGTCATTAAAAACGACACAACAAAAGTTACTGATCCTGAAAGTGATGGGACACTGACTTTTATCTATGTACACTTTTTTTGAAAAACGCCCACACACGACATTCTCACTACTAAAGAGAATACCGGAATATAATCCTTTTTAATTCGAATTCCAGAGAAATTGACTCTTTTTTACGAAAAAACATAAATTGATTTTGAAAGATTGTTATTTTATCTGGTAAACGCATTTTTTAAATTTTGAAAAACTAATTTTATTTTTAGACTAAGGTTATAACGTTGGTCGTTGGCAGATTTGTTTAATTTTCAAACGATATATTGTACCTATTGTAGAACACAAATTTAAAATCATAAATATAAAATTATACATTATACAACAATAAAATCAATACATACAATCAATACAATCTAGTAAACACATTTTTCAGAATTTTAATTTTAGTTCATTTAAAATCAATAAAAAATAAATCCGAGAACGTGTTTTGTGACGAAAATGTGTCAGTTTTTCTATTTATTTAAGGTCTTATAAACTAAAATATTTCAGATTTTTTTTTACACATTTCTTTTATTTAGACATTATTGAAAAATCATAAATACTTATGATCAAAAAAAATTTAATACAATAATACAAATTCAAGAAGTACACGATATTTAATAATCTATCTTCGTGGGTTTTGAGCATTTTTATTCCTTATTTGAATGTAGGTATATGTTAAAGCAAGTTTTTAATGAAATAAATCGATATTAAATAATTAATTTGAAAAATTTGATACGGGCAATAATCGATCTTTGTCATCGGAGCCTCCCTGTACAGTTGCAAGTATTTTTAAACTTTTATTCTCAGCCGCTTGTCAATCGCTCTTAAAGTTTGTCTCTTGTCTTTTTAGGGCTGAACAAATGCAAAATGTTTTCTACCCGTGGAACTATCATCACTAATTTTAAAATACTATCAAAGTTAAGATACTGAGGAAAGAGGGAAGATGGGGTACAGAAAATATGGAATAATCTAGCTAGAAAATATCTGGTCACGAAATATGGTTAATGCCATTTCACACAACTGCATTTCAATTGAGAATCAGGATGATACTGAGAGTATCAACAACCTGGATAGTATTATAAAATTCGTTTCACATTTTTAATCGTTTTAATATAACTTCATTCCATCAGCATGTGCGGCCCTAAACTTTGAAATAGGAAATATTCCGTCGTAAGACGGTCACTTTTTGCACCACCACCTAAGGTGGAGCGTAAGATCGCTTGGTGCTCAATTATGCAGGTCATAGTAGAAATTAATGTTGGCGACATTCTCGGAGCTCGCCCAGATTTAACAACTTGCTGTTGGAAACAATTTCTAATGACAGGCTTAATAACATCATCGGGGTGAAATAATGACTTACCAATATCAATTAACTATCTAACAATGACACGTATGGCCCTTACACAATTCTCTGTTTTTCCAACTTCGTACAAACTTCGTACATCTTCAAAACCTAGGTTAAGAAATCACTTCCTACAACTCCTATCTTAATCCGCCTCACAACGCTGCCCAACTGGGTAGCGATATATTTCTCCCGACTTTACAATGCACAGACAGGGGTTCTCTTGTAAGGTTGTGAGGCATTAAAAAAATCGTCTCTTCTATTTTCTTCCGCCATAGGGAAGTTGAGTGAAAAATATTTTGATTTATAAAAAATATGTTCATGTAGATGACATGCAATTTTAAATACCATTTTTTTTTTTAAAGTTCGTTTTCATAATTAAATTAATTCTACACTTTTGAATATTATTAAAACACGCGAAAACGCCGGCAAAAGTATATTACCGTGCGGGAGAGTTCGTGACGTCACCCGGTCCTTGATTGTGTGAAATATAAGGGAAAATATTTACAAAACCGGGACACGCTTAATATGGACGAAAAAAATCATTTAAAAAGTTGTAGTAGTTAGATATTAACTATTACCTACTAATCAATTCAGTTACCGGAATTTCGAAAAAAGTGCATTTCAATGGTTATTTTTTTAAATTTAAAAACTCGAAATGTAATTTTTCACCGACCGCTATGTTAGGAACTGTAGCAAGTTTCGTTGAAAAATGACATTTCGTGTGTTCAAATTTAAAAAATAACCATTAAAATTCACTTTTTTTCATCCGGTTGATTAGTACTAGTTAAAAATACTAGTATTTAAGTTTGCATGTGAACATTGATAAAAAAATAAATAAAAAAAGGACCCAACTGCCTTATTAAACTTTTGACGAGACCAGTATCAATTACAAACATTATTATGTACTGTTGTCCAGAAAAATCCTTCCCCTTCCATCCACTCTTAATCAAAATCATCTAAGAATCTCTTTCATGAACTTGTTAGCTCCAATCATTACTAACAAATATCAGGGTTGGTAACGTATCTCCACTATAAACTGTTCACATCGCATTATTTGACAACTTTTTATTCACTATGGCAGATCAAATATTGGGGTCCCCTAAAAAGGGATAATTGGCTAAAACAATGATGTACTAAGGGATTAAACACTGCAGTTTTTATAAAAATCATTTATTGATTAATGACGACACACGTGACGTCAGTACTCACGTTACACTCAATCATAAATGGATTCCACCAAAATAGAGTGCACAAACGAATGACCAATTCGACGAATTTACTTTTTAACGGCAATATTGCATCAAAACAAAGACCTGACTGATCCTAAATGAATTAATCATTTTAAATAAATTGATTCAATTAAAACCGTACAGAAGCATTTTTATATCCAGAGATTTTCAATAGAATTATAATATCATTGTCACCCGCCTATTCGGATATTATCACCAACATGGCTAAAGCCATTACAAGCAACGTTTCGAATCTGAATGAATGATTATGTTTCACTAGGTCGATACTGAGAGTATCTGCACATGTTTTAAGTGTATTGGATGTAGATAAGATTTCATGGGCAGTTGAATACCCAATTACTTTTTTAAAAAAATACACCTCGAAAGCACAAATTTCGGGGAAAAAATTATCAAAACGTCAATTTGAAGACTTTTAAGAAGAATATACATTTTATAGCACAAATACATATTCAAGATTATTATAAAAATAAAACACACTGAGAAAATGCTTTCATTTATGTCCATGACACCGAAGAGAGTGAGTAGAAATTTCTAAAAGATCAATTAAATCGAAAACCAAGGGACTTTTACAAAACATGATATTCTTTTTTGGAATGGCCTTTGGGTACTCCATCCCCTGTTGAAAAGTTATCCACCACTTAATGGACATATATATGTATATTATATATATATAATAATGGTATATTAAAATAATAATTAATTCATTTTAATGATTTTTTTAACTACGACAATGTTTATGATCTTACGTACAGGAATTTTTCAAATGAAAAATTTCCTTCACAGCATCTAGGTCAACCAATAAAATCCCCCCTCTTGAGAGGCATTCTTCAAATTAATTTGTCATATTTTATTCCCACAATAATTTGTGAGTGAATACATAATAATGCAACCTACTTTCTTAAGAAAATCGATATGCTTGTCAATATTTACAAAATGTTAAAACAAAACAATATTGTACAAAAACCGAATTCACTCCACCTACCCTACAATTTTTTTCGTTAATATAAATAATTCTGTTTTTTAATTTTTTTAATTTTTCTATGTCTTGTTCATTTTCACATTTTAAATAATTAGATTATTATTGTTATCTTCTTCTTCAATGAATCATTCTTATGGTCACATTTTAAGACCCATTGACCAGTCTCTGAAAATTAAAGTTCCAAAATATTTGCAACTGTACAGGAAGGTTTCGACGAGAAAGATCTAATCTTCCCGGTATCAAATTGTGTAAACTAAAAATGTAATATCGATTTATATAATTCAAAACTATTTATATTTTGATCATAAGTATTTATGATTTTTCAATAATGTCTAAACAAAATAAATGCGTAAAAAAAATCTGAAATATTTTGGTTTGTAAGAACTTAAATAAATGAAAAAACTGAGGTATTTTCGTCACAAAACACGTTCGCGGATTTATTTTTTAATTGTTTTAATTGAACTAAAATTAAAATTCTGAAAAGTGTCTTTACTAGATTATGTATTGATTTATTTTTCTGTATGATTTATATGATTTGAAATTTGTGTTGTATGGTACAATATTTCGTTTGAGAATTTAACAAATCTGCCAACGTCCAACCGTATATATAACCTTAGTATATTTAAAATAAACTTAATTTTTCAAAATTTAAAAAGTGCTTTTACCAGATAAAATAACAATCTTTAAAAATAAATTTATATTTTTTTGTTAAAAAAGAGTCAATACGTCTAGATTTTGATATAAAAAGGACACATTTCCGGTATTATATGATACCCTTTTAAAAGGAACAGTTAAACAACGTTCGTGACATTATTTGGTAAACCTAGAATTTTAAACAGAAAGTTTTTTTTTTCTTTTTGAGAGTTGCGCGGTTGAGATGATTATATCTCTCATATACTTTAAAAGCTTCCTGTTACTGTTTATGATCATACAGTTGTCGTTAAGTTAAATAAATATACCCTCTTGTACGTAAAATAAACCATGTCATTATCATTAATCTTGCTGCTAGTATGAAACCGTTTTGCAAGCAGTTGTTATTACACAAATTTGTCGTAATAGAAATAATGCAACTCCAGCGATAAAATTCAATTTTACAAATTTATAGACACATTGCTGTTTTCCGAATAATATGGTTGTGAACATTATACAGGTTGTCCTGGGGTAAAGTGCACTAACTTCGGGAGGTGGTTGTATATGATAGTATAAGTAAAAAAGATAGATAACTTTGTTCGAAATTTCAACTTTTAAGGGTATTTATTTAATAAAAACATGAATTTAGTTGGGCGTGTGCGGCAAGCATTATTATTTTCCGCTGTTACGGTGCGGGCCAATAACAACCGGCTGACTCACAGCAATTTGATCGGGTAAGTTTGTACCTTAGACTAAGGTTTTTTAATATGTACCTTTTTTGTATGGTAAAAAAAGGTTGGAATTTCGGAAAAAGTTATTGATCTTTTTTACTCCTACCATCATGTAGAATCACCTCCCGAAGTTGTATATCTAATTTCATTAAATTATGCTTTTGGGATTTCGGAGAACCAATAATATATTCCTCACTATAATGTTGATAAATGGGACTGTTTTAAAATAAGAAATCTAAATAAATAATATAAATTTAATATTTTTTAAATTTATGTACTTGAAAAAACTTTTTTTTTTCAATTGTACTGTATGGGATACCTACCTATATACCGTCAGTTACAAAATATACATATATATATTTTTTTTTAAAGAAAGACAAACATTCCCGGGTTACGAATAACCCAACAACATTTGAAAATCTCCTATTACCACCACACTAAGCGGAAGATATTTGAAAGCAAAATCTTTGATTAGACCTGTCGCGAACATTCTAGAACTCATATAAAATATTTTTTACATATAAATTCTAAATTAACATCAAATTCTTCGTTTTAGTCAATGCACGAATAATGCACTTTAGGTAGGTACATTAGTCTAATAAGTTGATACTCAACATCAGACAACGCCGAAAAGTAATATCAGGAAAGATATATTTCGTTGAAGACGTAACACCAATAATGCAATTTGGAAGGCGGGTGTGTGTACCGCCGCCCCGGAAACCACTTAGTGGATAACCGACAACCCTGCCGTAGATCATCCCATGTGGTTCGCTACGTTTGGTGGCTTTGCAAGTGTGCCCGGGTACATGGGTAAGGCTTGAGTAGGTCTTCTCGGCGAATGCATTTTCCCTTCTTACTCCGTGGCGGGTTGGATCAGTAGAGATAGTCGAGGGAGACCTAACCTAGACCTCTCCAGCAGGTCTATTTCTACACATTGCCTTTCATCACAGTGGGGGAATGGATTCATAAGTCCGTCAGTCCTGTACACATTAACCCTTTATTCCTACCACAACTCATGAGAAAAAAAGGTTGGAATGTCGGAAAAAGTTATTGATCTTTTATACTCCTACCATCATGTAGAATCACCTCCCGAAGTTAATCCACTTTAGCCCCGAACATCCTGTATCTATACCTTTTTCCTTCCCAGAACTTCCTCTCCTTTCTTCTTTAAAAATATGATATAGATCCTGAGGGCGGGGTGTGGAGTTAATGTAAATAGAAGTAATAATTATTATACCAAAAATCAAATTTTTAACCGATTTTCATATGGTGTGGGTAACTACTATTTTAGTTTCCTTTAATTATAATAATTCATTTGTTTGACAGGCGTGGCAAATTTGCTAAGGAGCGCTTTACGAATCAAAAACGCGGCGTTATCATAAAAATTTGGATGAAAATGTTTCCAGAACGATTAATCTCCAAAAAGCGGTGAAATAGACTTTCCACCAAAAAATATCCGGATTTAACCACCCCAGAATTTTTCTCTGCAAGTTAATTTAGTGGCCGGTTTTTTTTTTGCCAGCAATCCATCTTAAATTGAACAACCAAACAGTAATCGGTTAAAATTTCAATTTTTTTACGTGTGATGGGGAATTCAATTTTATGATTAACATCGAGCAAACAAAACGCGTTTCTCAATACAAATTAATACTTAGTTTAGGAAAAATAATGCCACTGAAATAGTAGCAGAAACTATCTTACATAAAACTTTTTGAAGTAAATACTACTTTACGTGAATAAACTGGCGAATGCGTTACGGAAATTACAGCGTTACGAGAGGCGTAATATCGGGCGTTACGAACGTCACTGAGGCGAACTATAAAATAATTAAATTAATTTTGAGATTCATCCCTCACAGTCTTATCGTAACAACAGTGCTCAAACCCATAGTAATGACGTTTGGAATGGGTGCTCGCATTTATTTTAAACTTTGTAAGAATTAAATCCCATAATAAAATTAATGTAATTTTCGTTTATAATGTGCGAACTTAGTGCATTGATTTAATCAAACGACTGATTTGTCACGATGATTGGTAACAATCCAAACGAATCTTCAATATAGATTCTTATACACTGATGATTGGAATGGTTTTATTCGATGCCAGAAAGAAAATTAGATTAGATTACTAAAGAAGTATTTACACCAGTCGTGTGGTCTAAAGCACACTCGTATTTTTTGTATAAACCTGTCTAGTTCGTTGTTATGTGTTGTCTATTTTTTTGAAAGGCTAGAAAACTTGAACACAAAATCAAGCGTTGACACATGGTGTAGTAATCAGTTTGTAATCTGAATTAAATATGCTTATGTTAAAAATAACTGGAGATAGCTTGACTAAATAGTGAGAAGATAATAATTTCACAGATACTCCTAGAGCAATATAAAAGCATGGTAATGTTTCACAATGTGAGAATGACTCGTTTACTGGAGATAATTAATTCTAGATCATCCAGATGAAATTGATGGAAAATTTTGTAGAAGAAGTCGCAGGATCACATGGCTTCTAAACTTGCTTGGCAATACTTGGTCGAGTCAATTGTTCGGGTTCCATTTTGCAGGGTGAAGATTTCCCTAATAATTGAAGTGGAAACTGGAACGAGAAAAAAGTTTTGAAGTGAATTTAAGTCACGTAAGACACAATTAAAATTTTTTCTGATTTTTCTGTTTCAGACTTTCTAATATTATCTTCATTGATTCAAATAAAAAAAATATGTATCCAAAGATACATTGACCACTTTATCCACTTGAACGCTTTTTTCCATATTATGGCACTATTTCCAAAGCCTCGGATTGCTTTGTTGCCACAGTATAGCAAATATTCTCTTGATTCTTAAAAATGGTTTAAAGTTAACGATTTTATAATATTTTTTTTATAAATCCTACGAATGTGTGATAATAAACAAAAGTTAGGTGAATTTATTGGCTACATAGAACTATAATCAGTTTGCATATCTCTGTATTTAAATTCGGAGGTATGATTAATTTTAATGTGGATAAAGATTTTTTTTAATGTGGGCGGAGATTTTCCTTTAGCATTCCGAGAAAAAAGTTTTAAATTGCTCTGTCGATCCAGTGGATATAAGCAAGGCTCAGATTTATAATTATGATATTTTTAAGAATGATTTAATTCTAAAAAAATAAAATTTCCTGCCTTCAGATCATCTTTCAAGTTGGCCAATAAATAGTTATCCAGGTTCTAAGAGAAAAAAGTTATCTGAGAAGAACAATGAGGTTTCGGAGGAAATTATAAAGAATAAATTAAAGCTACTCACTGCATTTAATATCCATGAATTATAAGGATGTGCATTGCAACGGAACTTCTTTTTAATTTCCATCTAATATGATGACATCGTGTTGTATTTTACCGACCACTATAATACGGGCACGTTTCTACCTAGTTATGTAGTCAGATCATTCAACCAAGTATAAGTATCTACCATTAGTTATGAGGAACTGTAAATAAGATATTGTTCATAAATCAAATTAATATAAATATAAAATTGAATGATTTACGAGGGGAGACCCAAAAGTAACGAGACTTTCTTATAACTTTTTTTTTCTCTATTTTCACACCAAATTTTGTTCACCTTCAAAGTATTCCCCATTGACCACAACGCATTTATCCAAACGCTTAAACAAAAAACGCAAAAAATAAGTCACAGAGGGCTAGATCCGATGAGTAGGAGGGGGGGGGTGGACAATCGGTGTCATGCTGTTTTTGATCAAAAACTGTAAGAGTGTGGGCCGGGCGACGCGTCGACGATCCCTTTGCTGCTCTGTGAGAAGGCGAGGGATAAATTTGGATGCAACCTTTGGTTAAAATCCTCTGAATTGAATTCCATGACATTCCAGACTTCTCAGAGAGATGATCAATGGTCCGGCGATGGTCTTCGCGACGAGGGCATTGATTTTGTCGACGGTTTCGTCAGTTTTTGACATTCAGGAGCGTCGTGAACGGGTTTGGTCTTCAATTGACATTTATCCATTTTTAAAACGTGAAAACCACTCGTAGACTTTGTAGACGTCGGTTTTACTTAGAACGCATCCACATAAGCAGTATTAAGCATTTAAATAGTTTTTGAGGCCAATTTCCCCAACAGGAAACACAACATGACTCAAGAGGAGTGATTCTTACGGACATTTGGTCGAACAATGGGTTCCCCTACTCTTCCTCTCCACCACAGCACAATTCTCGTTACTTTTGGGTCCCCTCGCATGTCGGAAAAAAATTGATATTTTGAACTTCAAACATAACGCTTCAGCGTTGGTAATTCTAGATCACATTGGTATTAAAAAACGGTCGCCGTGTATTTTTCTAGCGAGTTACAAACATTAAAAGGTCTATTTTATTGACGTCACGACAACAAACAAGCTAGAAAAGGATGCCTGGGTGCGTTTTGAGCAATGTGTCATAGTGGCCTTATGAATTTATGCATCGACGAGCAAAAAACCATTAAAATATTTCCATTATATGACAGTCAATGAATCTGAATGTATTTAAATTTTTTTGTCCTTTTAATGGTACCGAATTAATATATATCTATGTTTCAACGAGAATTTTATTAAAAATCTACATCTGTCGAGTATTTTATTGTTTTTGACAGAAATTAATTGATTTCATGACAAAGGAATTCACAGTATTTTTGCAAATATAATTTAATAAATATAAACACCATGCAGCACTAATTTCTCCTTAATTTCAAGTTGTTAGCCTTGAAATTCGATGGGAAGATGCTTATTTTATGTGGGACAATAAAGTAAAGAATATGACTCCCTGAGTACAGAGTGACACGGGTGGACTGATCCAGTATGTTATAAACCATTGTAGAAGATCATCTCGCTCTCGCACAGCTTATGTAGTCAACACGCATTCGTAATCTTTGTGCACGGTTAACAATAAATGTAATCTATATAAAACGAGTATTATTATATTAATTATACCAGTGGCCAACTCAAAAAAATAATACTTTGTGTTTGTAATAAGCATTAAATGTGTTGCTCGCCATAATTTACAACAGAAATAATATATACAATTGTTTTAGACCACTTTAATTTTTAATTAATTAATTAAACTTAAAGTGGTCTAAAACATATTTATATATTTCTATTGTATAATACTTTATTTTCAATTTTAATACTTTTCTTTGCAGCCCTTTATAGGATTATCTTTGCAGGCGACAAAAAGCGGAAAAACACATAAAACATTTTTTATTATATGACTGAATCTACACTAGCAACGCCACCGACTGAGAGGTTTATAGCGTTTCAAGCTTTATAAACTCGTTAAATAGTTACCTGTAAATCACATAACAAATTTGAATAAAGTGTCTTTAAACAAACTTACTCCAAATGTTTTTTAACCGTAGAAAAACTCATTAAAGAACTCTCTCGAACTAGGAAAATCAGTATGCCTTCAATGCGAATACCCTATATCCCCTCTATCCTCTCTACAAGATGGCCTGGTACGCAAAACTTCACTCACACTCATACCGTGTGGCTATTTTCAAGACATCCAAATCTCCTGTCACAAGGGTATTGAATTGTTTCTGCCCATTACCGACGAAATGACATTAATTGAACAAACAATTTCCTCAAACATTCCGAGTGTTGAAGCTTTAAGTTAAGCTATGTCATTAAACTCACACGTTGGCGATGAGTCTTCGTCAAAGCATTTTCGGTAACCATTTTTTAATTCTCATCATGAGTGCCTTTCTCCTGGATTATTTCCTCCATTGGCTTTTCACATTTATTTAAGTATCTATTTCTTTCCGATAATAATATGAAAAGAAAATTTTTAAACCAACTACTTGACAAAAATTATCAGTGAGCTTTAAACCCGAACACTTTAAACATGATTACAAGGCAAATATTATGTCCTGAATGTCTTGCCACACGATGACATTGTTTTTTTTATTTAATGGTGATTGATATAAACAAAGTTTACTATTTTCTTCCATAATTGCAAATTCACTTTATGAAATAAATAAATAGTGGGGTATACAAAGTTGTTAATTTGCATTAATTTTATTTATTTCATGTAGTTAAATATCTGCTATTAAAGTTAAATAAATAAATGTATTTCACTGAACCGAAAATCAACATGATATTTTCGTACTTTTGTTTTCTCTTAACGGAAACGACGATACATAACATAAATATTCTAGGCATTTCTGAATACTAAAATTCAATAAACCAATGTGAAACCAAATCAGAAAGGGTTGTGTTTTTTCAAATAGAAACTCAAATTGATGTACTACGTGATCCTTAAGATAATCTGAGAAGGGGGAGGTGAATTACATCCACAGCCTTCGAGGCTCGTAGAGACCATACACACATGAAATCAGATAGGTATGTCTAGTTCCTCTGGGACCGAAAATAAGTCGTAGGTGTTAAAATTCTTTAAATTGCGGATTTGAAGTTGCGTAATGGAAGAAAACAAAACTTTTAACACAAAGACCAAGTTGTTTTTACAGATAAGAGTAAAAGGACTTCTATCCAAAACTCCACTAAAGACTTTAGATGATCTCTGGAGAAAGAATTAATATTTGAAAGATTTTATTTTACAATTATCCGATTGAAAATGGAACAGGGGAGTTAAATTGGTCGTTTTTAAAATAAGATGTCTAGAAATAAGATGAGAAATTGAATTGCAAATTGTTTTCTTTTGGGATCGGATATAATTTGCTGAATGAGGAATGGTAGTAATGGCTAATGCCTAGACATGTTCCTTAGAAATGTGGGCGCTAGCAGTTTGTTGATTATAATACGTATCATTATGAGGTTATCACAAAAAGGCTTCGAGATATACAAATAGATTTCTTAAGAAATGTTGATAAATGAACAACCTGAAATTGAAACCTATATTTTTGTAAATACGGTAAATTTATCGAATATTTTCTGGGCTCAGAAGAGAGATTTGCGAATTATTATGACCTAAAGATATCGTGAATACATTTACGGAAGTATATCTAAATCTTAATCTTAACGACACAGAATGAAAGCTTAATACCAATGCTAATTAATTAAGAAATGAATTCCCGATTCAAAAAAGCGCGATGTCTAATTTATAAGATGGAAAAACTCTTCAGTAATCGTGATGAGCTTGCACATTTGACCACCAGACTTAAAATCTGATTGTCCTTGGAACAGGCTGTTAAACTGTCTCTTAAACTCTAGAACTCTCAATAACTCTGTCACTATACTAAGAGACTGAATTTCATATCAACATATTATGACAAATTTCATCCGTAAAATAAAGAATGTAATTATTATGAAACATGAGTGTTACACTAATATCACTAGAAATCTAATGCGAAGAGGTAAATGAGGTGTAATATTATATACATTTTTTTATGTGAATATATCACAAGTGTCCCAACAGCTCCCATCTGGAGCCAGTGAAACTATGGCATCCCCAATTGGGGTGTGTTGTGAAGCTGAAGGAATGTGAAGAGGGGAAAGAAATGGAGAAACAGGAAGGTGGGGAAGTACCTGGCTATTCAGATCTAGTCACTAAACACGGCTAGAGCCATTTCATCCAAGGTTTCATTTCTGAATTACTAGGAATATCGTACTACATTTTGGTTCTTCTTATTGATTATCTACTCATTTATCGTCCCGGAAAACGTACAACAAAATATTTTTTTTCTTCGACCTGTATGATGCTGAATTTCAGCAAAAATAATCTGTTTTTCTTTCAGTATGTTTTTATTTCAACCGCTTGGACACAAGCTTTTTTTCACGATAATTTAACGTAGGTAGACATAGGAATGACGTATGGCCCGTACCTGAGTAATGGTAGGTTCAGACTTGACGACGTACGTACGCATCGCTACTCAAACAATGCTTAGCAACCCATACATTTTCTATGAAAATGGCCACAGACATCGCACGTCGCGATGCGTGTGGCCAATGTGATTCTAAAACATAAATTTTCATTGAAAATCTATGGTTGCTAAGCAGTCCAGATATTGTTAGGCGTAGCGATGGGCACGTACGTCGACCCAGTCGGAATCTGCCATTATTAATGTTACTAAAATAAAGACGATTTTTTTCTAGGCTTTGCTTTGGAATCCTCAATACCAAACTTATATTTAATGAAATGACAATATTCAATCAAAATTTTTGAAACTCCCGTCGTGACGTTACGAAAACCATCAGCGTAACGCTATTGCTCTTTACAAACGAAGAAAATCAGCAGTGTACTAATGTTTAATTCAACAACTACCGCTTATTACATTTTTTTCACCTGCAAACAACAGATAATGATTGCTTATAATAATTGTTACCCTTTGTGCTATGCATAAAATTTTGTCTTAAAAATAAGTTTATCAATTAAAAATAATTAACTTACTTTACTTAACTTACTTAACTCTTTTGTTTATCCACAATAACAATAGGAGAAAAATATTATTTTTAAATAATAATACTTCAAATTTATTAATTAAAAACATGCCAGATAAAATATCTACCCAGCTTTTTACACCAATAAAAAATTATATATTAAATAACAAGGTCAAGAGTGATTTTTTAAACAAATCTGGGTTGTGTAAATTAATTTGTAAGTGATTTTGAGAAAGATTGAAGAAGAAATAACAATGATATCCCAGCAAATTTTACGAGATTTACAGGATAGTTTCTTATTTGGATTTTGGTTTTAAATCTGAATATTTGAGTCCCGGTAAAAAAAAAATCCGTATCAAAAAAATGTTTTTTCCCTTTGAAATCAGAAAAATCCGTCATAAATCATGTACATAAAATATTTGTAAAATGAAAATGCCTCTCGTCAAATAAAATTACCTCCGTTGGTTTAGCAATAACATTCTACAGTTATTTGTCAGTTTTTACATCACAAAGAAAAATCTAAAATATCAGAACGGTAATGAACGTGAATACTTTCGCAGGGATAAATAAGAACCCTTCATAAGAATGCTTCCAGCTTTGAAGATTTCTTATCACGTTCAAAGGATTTTGGATTCAAAGGCCTAATTACATTGGGATTTGTATATTTTTGGTTTTCTTTAAAAAAATTACTTCGTTCTATATTATTCGCAAGATTAAAAAAACATCGTTTTCTGATGTCATGTTGAATATTGGAGTTGCCAATTTCACCGATTTCGCAATCACCTGTAATTATTGTTTGGTCGAATTAATTGGTCCGTTATCAGAAAAAAACGCTTTTAAATAAATAAAAATTGAAAATTAGATATACAATTTGTGAGCATTTTTGCCGGGAATTAGTTCGTTAAGAGGGTATTACCAGAGAATACCGGAAATTGGTCATTTTTAGATCAAATTCTAGACGTATTCACTCTTTTTTACAAAAAAACATGAATTGATTTTGGAAGATTGTTATTTTATCTAGTAAAGGCATTTTTTTAAATTTTGAAAAACTAAGGTAATACCGTTGGTCGTTGGCAGATTTGTTCAATTTTCAAATGACATATTGTATTATACAACACAAATTTCAAGGTATTACAAACTAAAATATTTCATATTTTTTATACACACTTATTTTGTTGAGACATTATTGAAAAATCATAAATACTTATGATCAAAAAATACTTAGAAGATAATAATTTATCATCGTTCGTTTTGAGCATTTTTATTGCTTACTTGAATGTAGGTATATATTACAGCATGTTTTGAATGAAATAATTCGATATTAAATTTTAGTTTAAAAAAATTTGAACTGGGGAAAAGTCGATTTTTCTCATCGAAACCTCCCTGTACAGTTGCAAGCATTTTTAAACTTTTATTCTCAGCTGTTGGTCAATGGCTCCTAAGTCAATATCACAACCAAAAGGTTACATAACATTTGCATAGGAATTTCACAGGAAATTGACACGTCTTCATTTTAATGTAACGATAAATATTTATTTTTACAAATCTGTGTACAAAAAAATCTACCACAAAGGAGTGCCTGACAAGGATGATAATAATAATAATATTAATGGAATCACGTTTTGTGGGAAAATGGTTACTAAAAATTGATTGACCTGTTTTATAATAATATTTTCCAGCCATTGATGTTCGGTGATTTTTTTTAAGGTATAGATACTGTGGTAACAGAAATACACCTACCACACAATCAACTAATGTACCTAAAAAAGATACGTGCTTATGATGTGAAAGTCAATATTATATAAACATTTTTAAAAAACATGATTAATAACATAATTAATGGTTACATGCCACAACCGGGATTAGAACATCCAGATCTCCCGCTCTTTGCGTGATTGCTGTAACTACTGAGTTCTGAAACAAATTGTTATTAGAACACATATTTAGCCTTACTAATAACATTGTTTTAAAATTTACACATCTGATGAACTACGTATTACTATGTATGTATGGATGAAAATTGATTACCAATTATGTAAAATATAAAAAAGCTTTTTTTAAAGATAAAGTTGAGCAAGGCGGTTATTTTTTGCAAGCGAGGTGCAAACTTTAACACTCTGTAATGTGCCGCAAATATATCTACCATATACTTATATGTTATGAAAAAAAATACATCAAATTTACTTGCAATTTGAATTCGCGATCTCCGGGTATGCAGCAAAGGATCATTTCCACCCAGCAAATTCTCTTTTGAATATTGAATACCGATGGACAGCAAAGTCTTGTTCATCACATGAACATCCGGAATAAAAGTAAACTCTAAGTTTGAAACATTTGCACAACTATGACCCTTCCGGATAATAGTCGTATCTCTAAGTGCCTCGGGATAGTGTCCGACGCATGAAAGCAGTTGTACCATATTTCGTTTTTGACGTGCAATCGTGTTGGCGATGTGCAAATGAGATGGTGATATTGAATTTGTTGTGTTAATAAAAGAGACAGAAGATAACGTGAAACAGAATGTTATGAGTTCGCACGAGGAAAAAAGAGACAGGAGACAATAGCCAGCTGCTAACAGCCCGATATGTCGGGCTGTTCGCAGCATGTTGTGTAGGCCGCTTTATACTTAACCTTTAAGTACCGAGGTGCCGTTTTTGTTACATAAGTACCGACGTGTGGTCTGCTAGACCACCATAGTTTTAAATAAAATTACCGTATTTTTCTAAAAACATTGCTTCTAAATGTTGTTAATATATCTCTTTTTGTTTAAGTAAAATAAAACATAAATATTTATAAGTATAAGCATTAACATAACAACGGTTTTTTTTTTCAAAATCAAACTATTCTTAAAGTTGAATAACTAGGTAAAAACTACGAAAATTAAAAAAAAAAACATAAATAATCAGCAGTTTTACGAAAAACCACAAAGCATCAAGTTGTAGGAATTATCAAATATTACAACAGTCTTTGCACACAGGCTTGCTGTATTGAAGGCACTCATGTTTCACGAAAGTGTCACATTTGAAAGCAAATCTTGCGTTTTAATTTTAAGAGACACATATGACAGAGTTTTCTAGGTTGTTTACCCTCCATTTAATTTTCTTCTCTTACATTTTCCAGTACATCTGGCACAAAAACTCTTTTATCGACGAGCGCAATTCCCTTTGCAGATATCTGTTCAGAAAACACAAATATTTTCAATTGAAGTTACCCGCTTCATGGTTGAAAGCCTGCCTAATTCACTGTAATATTTGACTGAAAATAAAAGACGAAAACATATAATCTGAAAAGATTTATAACCAAAAAGAGTTACATAAGTACCGACGTGTGGTCTGACAGACCACTCGCGATCTTATAACAGCCATAACTTACCTAAATCGCACACGCCGACACCGCCACTTTCCACGAATGCAGCTGAGCGACTACTTGAGGGGTATAGAGAAGCACAAGGTACTACCCCAACATAGGTAACTGGACTTTTCCAACGGTCCAGGTGTCTGTCAGACCATACCTCGGTACTTCAGGGTTAAAAATAATATTTACCAACATCGATCATATTATATGTGTCTCATGTTTAGATGTGTGGGCGGAATCGAATAATGTCTTATTTTTCTGTTCCTCACACGTGGGATGCGAAGCGGAAACAGTTAGTAGTATAAAGGACTCCGAACGTTGCAAAAAATATGTGTGATTAATTTTTTTTTAAACCATTAAGGAAAAATGGTAGCTGGAAGCCGTTGAACTGTAATAAATGAACTGAAGCTTATCAGTTAATTAATAACTATATTACCACCCTGCACATTCGTATTAATTTTCCAACATTATTAACGTCTTTAAAAATAATTTTAATAACCTTTTAACTTAGGTGATATGATGTTATAGGCACTGATAAAAAATATGCATTATGAAAAAAAAACACTGATTGCATTATGAAAATAAAATTAATTTTTTCAATAATTGAAAATTTAGTTTTTTGTGCCATTTTCATTTATTGAAAAACAATATCTTCGTGCACACAACATTTTAATCAATTGATCAACGTTACAAAGTATAAACGTTTATACGCTTATCCTGATGAAGAAACTATTGGTTTTGAAACATGTCGATTATTTTGATTCAAAAATGATATGTGCTAAGTGATTTATTTTTAATATATATTATATTTTTTTAAATTTGATTACTAAACATCATTTACTTCTACCATGCAATTCGATAATAAATGGTTTTAAAGAGGTGTATTTTAAAAGTAAATCGTTATAATCTTGAACTTATGCTGTACGAAGTCCTTCCCAAACCATCTATATTTATCTCTCTAAATCTCTCACGGATTTGTTCATTTTCCAACATGTTATCTAAACTTCCATCAATTTTAGCGTGTCAGTTGCGCTTCCATGTTATCAATGCACAAAGCAAATAAATCAAATTGTTATTGCATGATCAGCAGGTACACCTACTCGGTCAACTGCAAAATAGTAAAGTGCAAAGCTACAATAATGCAGTCTACCATTATGATCAAATAATTGTGTTATTTTCCCGGAAAGATTTCCACGAAAACCCATTACAAAAACTGCTATTTCCAAGTAAGTGTCTCGGGTGTTCGCTATGAAATACCGCCATTTTAATGCAATTAGATTATGCGTAAATAATTCTGACGAAATTAATGTTTGCCTCGACGTTATTAGATATAATACTACACTTTTTTGGTAAATTGTGTTAATCCACCCAATACAGGCTTGTCCTAGTGTGGTTGAAAAATTGTATTGTAAACACTAATATCTGGCACGTAAAGAAACAATAAATAAGTAAGTATCGCTTTGAAAGCATTACTGGTGAAAAGGTATATTATTTACATGTTCAACCGCAAGTAAAAATTATTTATCAATCATAGGCATCAATTTATCAAAAATAAAAATTTGTAAATATGATATACCTTTTCTTACTTTTCTCCGAAAAGTGATATAAATATTACGATCAGTACAATTTGCTTGACTTCACTATTTAATTTTGCCTCATTCAGTTAGAAAGTTATGTTTGGTTTTAAAAAATATATAATTTTGCCTAATTCAGTTAGAAAGTTATGTTTGATTTAAAAAAATATGTAATTTTGCCTCATTCGGTTAGAAAGTTATGTTTGATTTTAAAAAATATATAATTTTCCCTCATTCAGTTAGAAAATTTTGTTTGATTTAAAAAAAATATATAATTTTGCCTCATTCAGTTAGAAAGTTATGTTTGATTTTTTTAAAAATATTTCATAACGCATTCAAAACATAGTTGGTAGTTAACAGAATCTCACAAAGTTTGGGATGAACAAGGGGATATAAAATTTCGAATGTGAAGTGAGTTTCGTGGTTTGAAAACGGACTAGTGTATCCAGAGACACCATTCAGTAAAATATAAGATTTTTAATTTTTTAAATTACACATGTTTTGTCAAAAAAAAAAAATTTTTTGCTTTCATAGTTCTCGGAATTTGTTTATTTACTAGTAGATGGCAAAGTATTTTAATATAATATTTTAATATAATATTAATATAATATTTCAGGCCTAGTAAATTTTAATATAATATTTCAGAGCACTGAATTCGGATAAAAATCTCACAAAATAAATAATGCCACTTAGAGGGCAAATTTTTAAAATCGTTTTCATAGCTGTTTATGTCTTTTTCAATCGGTTCTTCGCTCATACAAGGAATTTTTGTAAATATAAAGTACTTTTGTATTTAAGTTCTTTGTTAGGTTTTTATTTTATTTAGATATTTAACAGAAACTAGAAGATCAAGGAAGAAAAATAGTGTTGGGTGTGAGCGGGCGGGGTTGCACGCCGTAGGCCGTACAAAGTAGGACGATTCAAGAAAAGACACGAAAATCCAAGAGGAGACAAGGCAAGCCAAGAAGAGATACATCAAGCCAAGAAGGAAGGGGGGGAGGGAGATGCAAGAAGAGGCAAGATAGACTAGAAGGGAGAAGAATAGACTAGAAGGGAGAAGAATAGACAAGAAGGGTCGGTAAGAAGTCAGAAGATTCACGAGAGACAAGAAAAACAAGAACCAACAAGGGACGAGAATATGCAAGAATATGCAAGAAGAGACAAGAAGATCTAAGAAGAGACTGGAGACTAAAATAAAATTAAAGTTAAACCCAAGATGTTGCTAGAGGCTGTATCAAGTGTGTATCAAGTGTGTCTAGTCGCTTTTAAATATGTTCGTTCTTATTTATATATTTTCGTTAAACTCTCCTTTAAATTCGTAATCTTGTGTTAAAAATTCTTTTTTTGTATCGTGTTGTCCATCCCGAAATGCGTTTTATTAAACGCATTGGGATTGATGTATTATAAATATTATTGTTATGATTTTAATTTTGTTATAATTTACTAATGGAAAAATAAGTAAATATAAGATGAGCCACGAAGTGGCTAAAAGATGCAAGAAGAGACAAGAAGAGCCAATAAGAGACCAGAAGAGACAAGAAGGGGCGGTAAGAAGTAAGATGCAAGAAGAACAAAGGCGAGTCAAGTAGCAGCATGAAGATCCAAGAGAAACTATAAGAGGGGAAAAGAAGGGGCGAGATGAGAAAAATGCTAGGAAATGTAAGAACAGGAAAGAAGAAGGAGGATATAAAGATGAAAAACAACGCTCAATCAATTCCTGCCCATCCTAAATTCCAAGATGGGCCTATTAGGTTGCCATCTACACAGGTCGATTAAATTTCAACATCCTTCCCATCCTCAGAGCACGTGTTCCAAGTCCTAACAAATCAGTACCCTCTCTGGTGTATCGGTCTCACCGGGACAGGGGTGTTCTTGGCTGGGGCGTACATCGTATGATATCGTATCGTTTCGAATTGTATCGGATCGCACCCTATCGTATCGTACTTATCCTTAAAATCAAGAGGATTTTTAACTAGAAAACAACTTCTTGTTTCATATAGTGAAGCAGTTTAAAATGCATGTTCATGGAGCTCTTACTTTGGAAGATCGATGATTTTTTCCCCTATTCAGATAGGTTCACCTGCATCCAATAACCGATTTGGATATTCAATTTAAAACAGGAAAGGTGCTTCACATTATTCACAATGTGTCAAACGTATGAACACAATTCATAAAAATCAAAGAAACCATATATATATATATATATATATGTATGTATACGTCGGTAAAAATCGAGGCAAGTTAATTTATTATCGTTGAAGTTGAAGATAACAATAATAATTTATTTTTTTTAAATATTAAAATGAACAAGACACAATACTATTTAGCTAACCAATACTTTCTTTAAATACTTGTTTCCTATGAAAAAAGGTAGCTGCCAATAATAATAATATGGGAAAAAACATTAGTCGAAGATAATATTGTTAATTCTGAAATTTGAAATATGAAATTGATAAATACGAGTCTCATAATAGATCGCAATTGCTGGATTGGATAAAGCTTATGTCCCAGTTAGACGTGAGATTCTGGGTTCGAGTCCCAGTTGCGATCATTATCCTTTATTATTTTTGTGTGTCTTGTTCATTTTCGTGTTTTTTTAAATTAGATTATTATTTTTATCTTCTTCTTCAATGATATATTACATTGATGGGAATAACCTTCAAAAGTTAAGAAGATAGTTTTTCTTATAAAAAAATCAATTTATTATCAGTAGAAAAAAAAAAAAAAAAAAAAGACTTGAAAAAACAAAATATTAGCTACAAAAATGTTGCTCTCTGAATAACTTTAAGCACATAATATATTAAAATGTAACAAGAATTTTAAAATAAACTATTTTTGATTTTATCGACTTATAGTCCTTTTTCTTATCTCATGACCTAGATAATTTGTCGGTACTGGCTGGGACGCCAGTTATTCTTTTGAAATTGGATGAGTCTAGGCGTCGAATACGTCGCTCTAATTGAGATCAATGAAGGGCATCCGGCGTCACGGCGCGCCGCGGCGCTTCTGTGTTCGGCGTCTTCCTCCATGCGACGTCTGTTCGTCGGGATCCGCCACCCAACAATCGTATTAAGGGTTAAAATATGTTTTTTTTTTCTGAGCACCACCTAATAAATGTGCAAGATCAGTAATGTTAAAATATTCTTACTTTGGCAAGTATTGGAATGATTTTTTAGGGGACCTGACAGTTGTTCCGCTGACAGTAATCCCTCTGCGAGTTGATCCGTCGGATATTTGACCCCTAAAGCATTTCTGCTGTACGTTCTCATTGGAAAAGTGTAAATATGCTGAGAGGATATCCGGCCGTAAAAAAATCGATATACTTACGTGCATCTGCAGGCGTCTTGAGTGAAATTTTAATAACAATAATGCCGTGAACCCAAAGAAGTATGCAGCGAGGATATGCAGCCGAATAACAAAATACGTACCTGTATATGCAGTCTGTTTAGAGGATTTTTTTTATCTAGGTTGATAAAACAAATTTCCCTAAAGAGGGACTTATTTATTTTATTTGCAAGTACAAATAAACTAAATAAGTAACCCCGAAGTGGTATGCAGTACATACGCCGAATAAGAAAAGACGACATACTTATGTATGCTTTATATCAAATCATTAAATTGTATCAAATAAAAAAAAATCTTGAGATATTTAAATAAGGCAATGCGTGAATAATAAAACTGTACATATTCTTATAGAAAGAACTTGCAATTTATTGCCAAAATACAAAAAAACGTATCATTAAAACTACGAAAAATAGTATTTTAATTTAATGTATTAAATAATATAATTCATAATTTGTGAAGCGCCATTCGTTTTGTAAAATCATCTCAAGAGATTTTTACAAATAATTATGACTTCGTAGACTCTTTCCAATTAGGTATAAATAGATGATAAATAAAACATCCATTTAGGAAGGTTACTCAGATAAACAGGTGTTTCAATAGAAAATTTTAAGCTCGGAGAAGATTCGATTTTACATGCAGAGGAAAAATTTTGTGTAGGTATAATCGTACAGTTGCTATTTTATCCTCTAATACTATTTATTGATATTACATTTATTTGACGATCAGTGGCAATAGTAGAGTTGGTAACCAATATTTGTATGGTTCCGAACCACAAAAGAAAGATTTGAATGTAATTTTCAATACTTAAAAAAAAATACTTTTATACAATGTTGCAGACTGTAAAGATGACGGTTTCTGTTTTTTTTAATGATTCTCTGAAAATATGAGTTTTAAGTTTATTCCAGACTTTTAAGTCCTAACTCTTAATATTCTGGAAATTTCAGAAGGGTGTGGATTTTTCCTTTCTGAATTTTTGCGGTCAATAAAATATAATATGCGCTAATACTAGTAATTCGCTAATCATATGCCAGAAAAATAGTTTTCATGACACATTCTGTTCAAAATTATTGAGAAATGTTCAGCAGAAATATATTTCTACGAACATAATATTTAAATTAGGTACTTACTCGTGAAAATCATTAAATAATACGACATTGGGTTTATCTTTACTAAGTACAATACACATACCTTACAAAAGAAAATACTTACATAAACAGCATGGTTTTCAATTTTGAATTTCTTTGTTGAGACGTTCATAAAATTCGCTTCACTTTTTTTTCGTATACCTAGATGCCTTAGATTAAACTGATGCCATTGCTGAAGCACATTTTAATTGTAAACCTTAGATTGCCTTTGAAAGAAATTCAAATGTCTATCTTTTAAATTGCAACCATATTTCAAATAACGCAATCAAACTTTGATAATGACAAGAATTCAAAAATAAACGAAAATGTTTCATCTCATTTGTTAAAAAATGTTCTAGCTACAAAGATCTCTTTGAAGCATCACTTTAGTATTTAATGAAAAAAGACCGTCAATTTTCCAAAGTTAATTTACATTGTGAATGTATTTTTTTGGCATTACGAACTTTAACTCAAAGCAATATTCAAATTCTTTTCTAAATATTGATTCAAGAATCGAAATCTTTTACGAATTACGTCATCTGTTTTGGTGAGTTCACCAAAGTTCAAATGTAAGAATCAAATAATTTGGAACACCAATACCGATCATAAATGAAGAAAATATGATTAAAATGAAAAAAAAAAATAATTTGAAAGACGCGGGTTACTAAAAAATCTCTCAGACTCAGAATCTAGAGACTTTATTTATTGAAAACCAATAATTAAATGAAGAAAAATGAGAAAATTTTATTTCTCGCTAACATAATAAGTGTATAAAAAAAAAAATTAATGGTTTTATCGTTATATGGTTTTTAACAACTACTGTTGCTGAGCGTTATTATTTGAAACATACGAGAATATTTGTTTAAATTAATAACCGAAGGGAAATACACAATCATATTTCTGTGCTCCTGGTATTTTTTTCTGTCGGCAGGTTTACGTTATGGCGTTTAATATTATTTTGTATAATTGCGACATTAGCGCCACTGCAAAAATTAACACAAATTACCCTATGATATTCCTGTGCTCCTGGTATTTTGTTATTGTCAACAGGTTCACGTTTTGACGTTTATTTTAGATATAAAATGCCTAGCGCAGACCGGTGAAAAGTTAAAAAAACTAATATATTTATATTGATATACTCGTAGGTAGGACGACATGCCTTATCACTTGTCTGAATTTTTTACACCACCAGTTCAGAAATTAACAATGTACCTAGTTCAAAGCAAATCCTAGTTCCAGAATTCATTGAACCGGATTTACAGACACACAAGTATTTTCGATTAGGTATATAGTCTTTTGAAATAAACTTTCCGACCTAAGTATTAAACAAAACCCAATAGGTAGGTACGTAAAAGAAAATGGAACACTAATTTTATTTGAATGTACATATCCGTAAAAACTTTTCGAGGTTCGAAACGAATTTACTCTCTCCATAGAAAGCTTTTTAAAATCATAGTTTATACGGCAGGTCGACGTTAGAAATATCAGGGATTTATTAAAAACGAGTTTTCCATGCTTCTAAAACTGAGTTGAAATCCAAACCAACTCTTTCTCGCCGGGTACTTGTCTTAGTTCAGCAATTTTTTAAATGCTGTTATAACAAGAGTTGAGTTAATGCGCTTAGCTGTCGGAATTTTAACAATGAGTATTAGCAGCGAAGCGATTGCATAATGCATGAACCTCGTTAAAAGTATTTTCGCGCAGGAAATAAGACCGGAAGAAAAAGTCTGTTATATTTCACACACGGGGGATGAGCAACGGTCATTAAGTGTCCGGGTGCAGATGGCGCGGGCCACTCATAAACCCCCCAACTTGTTCGGGACCAGTATTAGCGCTCGATGGCCGCCAACGCGTAAACGTCGAAATCGTTACATTACGTGGCCAAAAATGTGGTGATTGCTGCATGTACAATGACATGTGAGAGGTCGTATGCATGAAAGATACAGCACATATGACTATATAAGGGATGCACTTTGTCCATTGTCTCTCTTCACTTGAAAGCTCCACTTGATACAACATTGTAGGTATACTAGGCACTTGCTTGTTCATTCTCTCGTTATTGATTACCACTCATGTATAATCTGTGGAAGCCCTTGACCACGAGAAACTTGCACCACCCTAGGTGCAAACCCACCACAGTTACGATATGAAAGCAGTTATAGGTACATATGAAAGATAGGAAGATATCACAACATGTTTGAAAATGAAAAATTGGTATAGGGAATTGACATTCAGGACTGAAAATTAACTCAGAAATGTCAAATTTCAATAAATCAGAACCCTTTTTTTAATTGTTCTTTATTCATTAAACTGATAGTTACATGTTTTGAGGATTTAACGACCACCGCGCTGGGCACATGCCCACATTGTTTTTATGTTTGTATTTTTACATTTATTATTAACGCTTTTATACTAACATAATTAGATGATTTTTATCCACTTGCACGCGGACGTTCGTGATTCTTGCATGCCATAAATAACCAAATAAACCGCCATAGTTTTTTACAGCGATGTTTGTTTCGGAAACAATTTTGCAGTATTATAAATACATATTTATACACATGATGGCGTTGTTAATTCAATTTAGGATTTTAACCTATATTTAGAAACGTAAACACTACGAATACGCTACTTGATGTACGAGTATATCTACACAGCCCTACATCGCATTCGTACGTGTAAATTAAATAAAAACCAGCTTGCGTATTTAGCTCAATATTTATGAAGTGTTTAGGATGAAAGCTTGAAGTGTCTTAGTGTAACTTGTTTTTATGGATATCAGTCTTCAAGATATTTTTTTTTACTGAATTACAAAACTATCCTTTGTTTAGCAAGGAAGAAAATATAACCCATTAAAATAAACTTCTACGTTAATTAAGTCTACGATTAACTATGTTTAATATTGGTATGCCATCAGTAATGTGTTAAAATTTAAAGAAGATAATATAAGAAATTTCAAGTATGTTCAGTTCAGGCTCAACACGGGCTTTTAATCTTGTGAGGTTAATTTTTTGTATAAAAATATATATAATAACATGTACGGTGAGAAATTGTAAATAAATAAATAAATTTAATTATTTTTTCAAACCGATATTTTAAGATGAATATTTTATGAATTGGATCAGCCAGTATAAACAATAATAAAATGACTGAATCAACAATAATAACTACCAAAAATAAAATTAGATAAAACATCAATGTTAATTCATAAAAAGTTCTTCAATTTGGACAAAAAAAACATTAAAAAACCTATAGATAAGGAGTGGTAAACAATTAATCTTAAGATGTGTTTGAAACAACATAAGATAAAGGTTGTAATGGTCGTTTTGTTTTTTCCACGAATATTTTTGGCAAGATTAGCGACGCAATTCGGACTTCTGTGCGCCCGTGCCGGTGCCCGCCCATCTGTGCCTGCCGTACGAAATGCCCGCTAAACTTTTTGATTAATGGACACGGGATTTGACCCGTAAAGCGATTACATCGACAGCAAAAGGTTAAGGAATATAGCCTGAAGTTGGTTATAATGAAAAATAAAATCGAGTTTTGAATTTTTTTAATAAAGTTACTGAGACAAATCCTTGACGCTGTGGTTTTTATTTACAAGTAGGTGCATTACACAGTAAACGATTAAGGTGTTTTTTTTAAATTTTTTTTTTTTTAAATAACCCTGTAAATGACTTGTTTTACGTATTTAAATGGATTAACATATGTCAGAAGCTGAAAATTATTTTACTTACATATTAGTTTTACTCCTGTCTTTGCCCGAAGTTCAAAATTTTTTATTGAAATCTTGTTTCTTATTGCAAAATTGTATAATATAGTAGAAGCCATTAATTTTTTAAATTTTTATAATCAAGCTATAAATTGCAACGAACTTTGTCAATTTCACAACCTTAAAACTCACAAATTGGTAGATAGTTTATGCTACTCAAATAAAAAGATCTAACTTTAATTAAATCAAAAAATTTACAAGATGGACACCATTTCAAACAGAATAATCTTCAATTTTAAAACTACACTTCCGTGAGTTTCAAGGATCCGAAGTAAGTACAGAACATACATATTTGAATTAACTAAATTCTCCGCGGAAGTTCGCAACTAGAAACCAGAACGCCAGACGTCATGCATCCGATTTTTTGCCAGAGCGGAAATTACTTCCACCGTCACTTCATTGTCAGACCCGCATAGCTAAGTAGGCTTGAGTACACTTTCACGTCCTTTCCGGCATAGCATCTTCAGGAGGTCGTTTTGACCCACATTATTTTTTAGACCAGAAGAAATCATATTTCACGAAAATGAATATAAAATATTGCACAAAACTGAAAATTAAAATTTGATTTGTAAAATGAAACATTCTGTTCAAACACACAAATCATCGACTCGACTTCAACAACCTTTTGAGAAACTTGACCTCCTCAAGGAAATACCCTTATTACCGACTGCCATTCTCGTGCTATTTCCCCACAGTTTTTTTTTTATTACTTATTCGTCTTATAGGTTTATTAAGCGTCTTTGTACATGTCATGTCCATCGAACTACCTGCAAACCTGAAATGAAAACTTTTATTAAAATAATACATACGAAATTAAATTTAGTTTGTGATTATTTTACCAAAACGTTCGCACTTTGTTTTGTCCAAAAATACCCACAAAGGTTTGGAGAATCATGCTTATGAAAGCTTTATAAATGAAGCATTAATGTTGTGCAAATCTAATTTCAAACTGGGCGAGGTCAAAAATAACCCTTCAAATTATACGAATTAATAACGAATTCTTAAAAAAATTATATGCTGTTGTTTCGTAACCTTTACAATTTAATAAAGCTTATATTAAATACAACCCACATTGTCATACAGAGTACCAGAATAGGTATTGTAAAGCGTTTTCGCACAAATTCTGTTGTTTGTGTCTGAGGCAGCAATCTCATTGTTAGCTTTTTTAATTGTATAAGTATAAATATTAATTTGTTTAACAATTTCGAGTTAATCGGTATTTTTTTTTATAAGAGAACCAATTAACAAGCCGCCCTACTGACTTTATATAATCTTCTTCTGGGGGGGTCAGAGGGGGACATCTAAGTCTGCGAGCCAGTCCAGGGCCTCAAGCGTCGCCCTGTGGACCTCATCAATCCCGCCAGAGAATGAATGGAGCGGGCATTCGTTGACTACATGTACGGTGGTCTGCACCACACAGCATTTGCACATCGCCGACTCTTTAAGGCCCCATCTATGCATCATATGGGCACAACGGCTATGGGAGCACCTTATCCTATTGATGGCGGACCAAAGTTTGCGAGGCAATGAGAACCCAGGCTGTCTCTCAGTGGGGTCTTGTACGAGATGGGCATTTTCCACGTTGGCCGATTTCCAGTCTCCACCTGTTTCTGGGTTGAGGGGTGATTGGAGGAGTCTTTCTCCTTCCGTCCAGAAGGGTTTTCGGGACTTCAAGCGGCATGCCGGGTGGGAGACGACATCATCGTGCAAAGGAATTGCGCTTTTTTGCAGCGCCTTTTTGTATTCCCTCAGTGTTGAAATCTCTCGCTTGATGCTTGGCAGGGTTATATTTGCAAGTACGGGGAGCCAGGGGAGAGGAGTAGATTTTAAGGATGCCGGCGTTTATCGAAAGCGAGGAAAAGGTGAAACCGTCAGCAACCGTCTGAATCGACCTCTCCCCCAAAAAGTCGGCAATCCAAGTACACAAGGATGCGAGAAATCCGTAAGAAGGCAGTTTGTTGACAAGTCCTCGGTGCCAAACCCGGTCAAAGGCCTTGCAAATGTCCAGTGCAACCGTTTGGGTCTCACCGAAACGTTCCAGCCATCGCCCCAAACATGCGTTTGATATAGGAGATTATTTTATATTTCAAAAGTGTCAATCAAAAAATAAATAAATCAGGCAAAAGTCGAAGGAAATACAATTATTAAATAATTAATTACTAGAAACATATTTCACACATATTCTAAAACAATAGTAAAAATTTAACTCTTTACAAATTAGGCATAAAAAAATCTACTTAATCAGAAATAATAACTAAGAGCAGATATTCTGAGACTACAGAATTCCGCAGTTCTAGAAATCGGGTAAATTATTAGTCATTTGTGTTTGTTAACGTAGTCATTGGTATACGAGCGATGAAATTGCCGGGAAAACAATGCTAATCAAATTGACAAATGAATGGGCGGGACAAAGGGGACGTTTGTTGTTCATACATTTGAGGAGCTAGGGCGCGATGTTCGATCGCACGGCAGATATAAAGACTTATTAGATAATAATTCGAACACATATTTTCGTATTACCGCGTTTTTTTAAATATGTAAATACGGGTTATGACGAGCCATTTAGTTCAAACCTATAGATTTCATAAAAATACAATATCATAAATCCAAAATTCAATCACAAATATCCGATAATCCTGTGTGCTTCGATAAGTAGTTCAACCACAAAGCTTTTCCAAAGTTTCAAAACTCTTTTTTAGGATACACTAACTTATCTTATCGAGTCTATAAAAAAAGATTTTAACAAGACGTTTGCTCTATTTTGTCATTATATAAAAAAAAATGTAAAAAATTCATTTCGCCAGAGTTGGAACTATTCAAGAGCTTTTGCTGCTTCAAAAAGTATTATGTATTAAATTTGTAAAATTTGAGTTTGATCCTACAACTGAGAGCTCCACTGCATTCCATCTGTTATTTTAGAAAAAGGGATTTTTTTTTCCACACAGGAAGCCCCGAGGAAAGTAATTTCCTACAGGGTCTATGTTATCTTTGGAGCTTCTGTGTGGAGGGTCTTTTTGAGGACAGTAAATAGTGAACATGGGTCGCGAAGAGACCATTCTACAGCCGAGCTGTTGACCCGTTATCATGTAACAATTAATGTCAACCGTGTACATAATTTTGGCGCACGTCTGGCGTTACCCGATTATACATCGGTGCTGAAGAGATCAATGACGCTAGTTCCTTGGAGCTTCTTCCATTGTAATACTGGTAGAACATAGACAGCACACTAACCTGACGCTCTAAAGATTGCAATCCGCTTGTTAAGATAGGGGAATCAAATGGACCGAAAGTTGCTGCACAGAATCAAGGTTTTTTTTAAAATCATATAATGGGTCTATCAGCGGCATAATTATTGGTAGTAAGTAGTATAATCAATTGTAAATCTTTTGGAATTAAAATTAGAATGGTTTTTCGTGAATGTCAGCAGTATTATTATTTCTTTAAAGCGCAAATTTCTTTTCTCAGATAGTGTTTTCAAAACTAATAATAAATAATAGTGAATATCTTCGGTAACGGAAAACATAAAACTATATTGAACGTCTTGAAGCTCTCACTGGTCAGTACCGCATTGTGTAGTTTTAAGACATCCCCTTGTTCAAATCTGTAAATTAAATCATATTTTGTTGGCAAAGTCCGGAGGATGTTTCAGACACAGTGACTAAGTGCCTAAATCTTGACCACATGTAATATATTACAAAAAGCTTTACAACATTTTGTGACATCTTGACCTACATTTTTATTACAAAACTACTGGGCAAAGCTCTTAAAATAAATCACAAAGTACCTACAACACTTCAACCTGTCATTTGGGTAAATTTTCTGAAAGCACAACAGTTTTTATGAAAAATTTGTTTTTGAAACTGGAACATAGAAGGATTTTATCATTTAAGTTTATTAAATTAAAATTAAATCTCTTTCCTTTCCCTAAAATTACTCCCACACCCAAAGTATCACTAAAGATGACACAAAGGTACCGAGAGATTTTTTTCGCAGGGCTTCCTGTGTGGAAATATATTATTTTTAAATATAGGAAATCTTGAGCTGCTATGTTTAAAATCATAATGTTCTGATTTTTACTTAAAATGGAGTTGGAAGTCACTGAATGATAGGAATTCCGTTCGCCTGACTGACTACCGTCATTTCCACCGAAGCATTGTTCGCACCAATGAATGCGAAGGAGATATTTTGTGAAATACGTGAAAATTTTGACGCTAGTGAAAATACCATTTCCTATACAGGATTATCGAATTACAATAAATTCCGAAAAGAAAAAAGAGTGATTAATCATATTTCTTCCGTAGCTAAGCATAAACATAAACAATTCCAATAAATATCATGTTCGTGGATACACTCGTACTTTACGTTCAGACAAAAAATAACAACTTTTTTATATATATTTAATAATATTATTATATATATTAAATATATATAGGCTTATTTATAAAAAAAAGTTAATGTAATTATTATTATGCGTGACAGTTATATAGTCTTCTGAAGGCATATTCAAACTGCTTTCAGAAGGAGAAAAAAAAATTATGTAACAGAACTTGTTTAAAAATAAACAGTTTTTATAAATTAAATAAAAATGATTTTAAATATTTAATAACTAATTCCGTAATGTATAAACTCAAATGTAAGAACTGTTCCTCATTTTATATCGCATTTTTGGGAAAACAACCCGTAATTTCGAAATTAGAATCAAAGAACACTTAAGGGTCTTAATAATAATAATTTTAACATTTCGCTAACCATATCATTGAAAATAACCGTAGTTTTGAAAAAAATACAGGGATAAATATTCTTTATATTAATAATAAAGGAAAACGCTTAGATAACTTAGAAGCCATAGAAATAAAAACAAAAAATTAAAAATAATTATTCAATTATCAACAAACATGAAAATATTAACTTATAGCCCAATCTTAAATCTGTTCCCTTTCGATGTCCGTTCTGTTCCCTCCCACAACTTTCCATTAATTCCTAGCCGCGCCCCCATCCCTACCACAACACTTAGTAATAAATTGTACCCTCCCACTCTTTTCTGATTGTCAAATCATTATATGTTTTCGCTGAGGAAGGAACAATCGTTCCGAAACCGGTCGGTATTAAATAAATCAGAGGTTTTAACAAAATTGTATTGTTTCATTTAATTAAAACAAATACCTACTGACAAAAAAACGACTTTTTTCGTTTCCTAATTTGTTTACCCACACCTTTTGTTAAATCAAGTGAAAATCAATTTATCAAGTGAATATATTATTGTAGAAAGCAATCACTTTGTGGTTTGGCATATTTAATAAAAATAAATCACCTTTTTGTTTTAAAACCACGATATTTATTAATTTACTTTACCGACCGGTTTCGCTTTACTCAAGCATCTTCAGGGTACAAATTAATACTAAACAATAACTACAAAATATGTGCTTATTTGTACATATAGAGAGAGACAACAATATATACATATAGAAAGAGACAACAATTTAAAATTATTACAAACAGTGGGGATACATTAATACAAATTAATTGGGAAAAAACCAACATATAGACTAATGGGTTATCAAAAGTGACAAAAGGAAGTGAGTAAATTAATAAATATCGTGGTTTTAAAACAATTTTATTTTTTATTTTTATTAAATTGAAAATATCTTGGTTTATAGTTTAAAATCGAAAAGAAAGCGATTAGTCTAAACGTAATAGTTTATTTCAGTTCTTTTTTTTTTAAAGAAAGACAAACATTCCCGAGTTACGAATAACCCAACAAAATTTGAATATCTCCTACAACCACCACACTAAGCGGAAGATGTTGCTTGTGTTGTGATGGAGGACTTAGTCATCCCAGGAATCGAGCACGGAACGCCTGGGTGGGACCCAAACGCGATGCCCACTTAACCACTGACCGGTCGTCAGTGGTTCAGTGGGTTTATTTTTGGAGGAGTGTATTTCTAATAAGAATATCTCCATAGGAACACATAAAAAAATAATATTTTGCTTTCCGGTTTAAGTATTTATTTTCCTCTACGATATAATCTCGCGAAATCCTTTGATACTTTGGCTTTTTGCACATAGTAGTGGTAACGGGCTAGTAAAAAATCCCCGCCTCGCAGTCATAAAAAGTCAAGTTTGGCGACCTTTTTTCTAACGCGCGAGCAGAAAATCTCTCGTGTTTTCCGCTGGTGTTGAACTTACTTTGGAATTATTAATAATACCGACCACCCGTATCAAGTTTTCGCGCGGAGATGAGAAGTTTTGATTGTCAGCCCACACAATGGCTGAGTGTATTAGGGCGGTTGTGCGGCTGGGCGGATGGGCGGCTGGGCGATGGGCGGCTGGGCGGATGAGCGGATGGGCCGGCCGTGGTATCCTAAGGGTACAGAAGGGGTGCGGGGGCGCAGGACGAGGTGGACTGTTATAATGCATGCGACCGGAAAATTAAATAACCAATATGCAAATAAATACAGACCCGGCCGCGATTTGAATAGCGACCGAAGAAGACATTGTAGGCTAGTTTGAAAATTAAAATGGAAGCAATCAGTTGCTCTACTCCTAATGGAAGAAGTTGATGGGGTGATTTATATACGGTATCAAGAATTAATATGTACATTCTGGATTTTCAAAAAATGTTGTATTAAAACGCGTAATAATTTATGTTTTTAAGGTGAGTTAACAAACATTATTTGAGCAGCAGCACCATTGCGGATGTAAGGTGTTGAGCATTTGTGCAAGAAAACAAAAAAAACCTTAAAAAATTTGGCGTGTTTTGTGAGAAGGAAAAAATATTTCCGCTTAGCAATAAAATCCAAAAAAAAAAGAATATTTATCAACGTATCCAAAAACTAAAAACTGATTTCGAATAGTGATAAAATACGCTTTCGAATTTTATTGTTAAAAATAACTATGTACATATTTATATATAAAAATTTTGAATGCCAACTGAAATTACCTATAACGAAAAAAATAAAAACACACACATAATTAATTACAAAAATTAATTATAAACATTGTAATTAAAGTGACTTCCCTTTTTTGTCGTGTTACATAAAAATAATTCGTAAAAAAATCACAAAGTTTAATAAAAAAAAATTGAATTGCTATCGAAAACTTTGGTTTCATAAAGATGTACATTTGAATTATTGTATTTAATTATAGTAGTAATTAGTTGTGTGGTTATCTTTTAGATTCGAGTATATAGCGTGTTTTATTTCCTTTCCAATGCCGTTTAGATCGTACTTTTCGCTATGATAATAAGGGAAACACAACGATTTCTATGAGACCTACGTGAGCTGGTACAATTAAACGGGTTATTTGTAACATAGCCAAATAATTAAATTGTTCATGTCTGAATGAAACAGTGAGAAAGTTTGAGCGTATTTTCGTTAAAACAATCGTTAACGGAAATAATTGATGAAAACTTTTCTGATGCAGAAAACACTTATAAATTAATACTTCCATGAACGCTTGCAACTTCTCATTGAAAATCTAATTATATCAATATCATTTGTCTACAAAACTATTGACGTAGCTAATTAGTGCCCATCACTTCGAAAGACTTTGAAGATTGATCATTTAAAGAATATTTATATTATTGTACGTACTGGAATGTAATATCTCCAATCTCCAGGGCACGAAAATGAATATTTTCCTAGTACCTAATACCTTTATCGGGAATCAAATAATCCATTTTTGACGATGGAAACATTAAAAATGCTATACGAAAAAAATTTTAATAAAAACATCTAGAGTTAAGAAAATTACCATATTAGCAGAAATCAATTGTTTTATTAACGCTTCAAAAACTTGGCGTTTTTTGTCAAAGGCTAAAAATATTCCCGCTTTGCAATAAAATTCAAATATATGGAATATTTTTTAACGTATCCGAAAACTAAAAACTGTTTTCGAAAGGTGATTTTTGAAACTTTAAAACATTACAAAATTACCGATAACGAAAAAAATAAAAACACATACATATTTCATTAGACAAATGAATTATAAACATTACTGTCACCTCACTTTTTTGTCGTTTCATGTAAAAAAAAAATCTTAAAAAATTCACAAAGTTTCACAATTTATTTTTAAAATGCGATCGGAAACTTTGGTTTCAAAAAGGTGAACATTTTAAATTTTTGTGTATTTTTTTAGATTTGAATATTAAGCGTGTTCTATTGTCTATCCAATGCCGTTTAAATCATACTTCTCACTATGAAAGTAAGGGAAACACAACGATTTCTATGAAACTTATGTAAGTTGGAACACACATGGTTTCCTGTGATTAAACGAGTTTTAATATCATGTTCATTCTAAATAAAGAGAAAAAAACTACCTTTATTATTTTTTAAAATATACGTATTTGTTCAATCAAAATTTTTTCCTAATAAGAAAAATGGTAAAATAACAATTCAATGATGTAAGGCTACTTTTGTCGATTCCGTTTTATCTTAATCGATAAAACAGAATAAAAATAGGTTGATGCCCTCCGGGGAGCACTTTACATTGAAATAACAAAGAGGAAAGTGAAATGGACCAAAATAATACTATTTAAACCTCCCTTATAAAGAATAGCCTTAGATTTCCAATCCAATATAGAAATGGTTTATTTTTATAATGAAAAGGTTTTTAAAAAGCCACGTAATTATTTGGCGGTGAGTTTTGAAAATGAATGGTTCTACTTGTTATATTGCTGTGTTTCGGCCACAATACGTTGGTAAAATTCCAAAATATTATAATTCTAGCTTCCGCCCGCGACTTCGTCTGCGCAGAATTAGTAATTCAAGTAGCCAATTTTCTTTTCCCAGGTCCCATCTATATTTATACCAAAATTTTAACCTATTTACTTAAAATATCTATAATTCTTGATTCGATTCAAAATATTAGGCGAGTACTTCAAATAAATTAACTAATTTAAATATTTTCTAAAATAGAATTTTGATTTGACAAAAATTGTTTTCTAAAAATTGTAACTCAAATTTTGACATTCTCTATTAAACAATAATTATTATGTACAATATATAAAAAAATATCTAGCTTTATAAATTATAGCCTGTAGCCTATATATTATTCAGATGTATGAGATATATTTTATTGTTAAGTTTCATTAAAATGCATTCAGTAGTTTTTGCATGAAAGAGTAACAAACATACATACATCCATACAAACTTTCGCGTTTATAATACTAAGTAAGATTTTTATCGGTTAATTGGGTAGAATCATTAAATTATAATATTTATATCGGTTAATTGGATAGAATCATTAAATTATAATATTTTAATCCGTTTATTGGATAGAATCATTAAATTTTACGCATAGATAGTTAGTACTTATTGCCCGGCTTTACCTGAATTCCAAAACTGTTTTACAAAAGCAATCGGTTTATTTCAAATTGTTGAAATACACGTACCATTGTCTTGTTTTATGGCTCATCAAAACATAAAACAACAAAAATAGTGAGAATTGACCAAGAAACCTTTGGAAATTTCAGGAGACCAGCATTTAGTGTTTTACTGATTTTATAGAAGCAGACTTCTGCTTTGTTACCTTGTTTTTTTTTATTAAGACATACAGAGTACTTTATGATATAAGTTAGATACAAGGCATATTTAATTTTAATATCAGTAGTTAATTTAGCCTGAAATGTTAAAGGTTCTTCAAATTTACCTAATGAACGTATGAGTAATAATAATAAAAATGAAATAAGTGTATGGAGAAATAAAGAATAATTACATATATTGTAGTAAAAAAAAGAATAATTACATATAATATAGTTGGACACCCAAGACCACTTAACAACAAATGTAATAAAATCCATAATTGAATAAAATCCCCGTAGAGCACCCCTCCCTCTCCCCCCCCCCCATCCTTCCCCCTCCCTAATATGTTTTGTATAGAATCCCTAGGTTGAGAATATTTTTTACAAGTCTGAAGATGGCTTTGACAAGCTGAAACCGGTTACGGTCAATAAATTAAAAGTGGAAAAAGTTTTAAATTTGTTTTATTATACTAAAATAACTATTATACTCACGAACTGCTATTAACTGTTAATAAACGTTTAATGAAAAATTATACGTAAATGGTTTTAAAATAATCATATCACGATAAGAGAAATAATTAATTCATTTTGCATGTTAACAAGAAATCATGAAAAATGCTTAGGCAAGTGTAATAAATTTTCATGGTGGGTGTACGTTGCGCGAGTAATTGGTGAGTTATTTGCTATAGTAGTGTTATTGGCCCCTATGTGAAAAAGCGAAGTGTGCCTGGAACGCTTCGTTGGAATATGTACAGTTATGATAATGTTATTTAGAATAACGCCTAGTTGTAAATTTTTCAAATATCCGGAGTGTACTAAATATTCATGAAAGAGAAGTGAGAACATCATCATGACCTTTATATTTCTTTAGCTCAAAACTGTCAGAAAAACCTGTGGTATTTTCCAATATATGCCTAAAAAACCATCTTCATCTTAGCGTAGTTAAAAAATATCCAAATGCCGGAATACCCAGCAGAACAAGGGATTCTGAACAAACTAGAAGAACGTGAACAGCTTGTTGATTCTCGGCATGCGCCGACCCTGAATCTTTCTTAACTCGTATCAAATTGGGGTGCGTGATTTATCGGAAGACTCACAAAGACTGAATGTAGTAAATAAAGGAAACCCCTTCGAAAAGGCAGGTCGCCTTTCAGAAATAGCTATTTTATTGATGTGGAGTATTTTGGAGAATTGGTGCGTGGAAAATGAATACATTGCACGAGTAATTACGACTTGTCTTCGCAATCAAATAAAGAAATCAACCTTTTGCTCACACAATCAGATCATTAGATGATCCTTTAACATAGGTACTCAATCACTCTTCCTGTTTAGTTTTACGAGTATACACGACAATCCGAAACCCAGACGTACAGATATTTGATTCCTACTTTGAAAATGGCATATTATTTTTTTGCCGTCAACTATGTAGATAAATATATATTATTTACAACCTAGAGGTACACAAAATTTTTTTTTTTTTACTACAACTAGTAGATGCATGAATAGTAGACGTCGCATCCAAAAAAGCATGTTCAAGACAGTAGGTATTCAATACGGCCACCATATCAACCGGAAAGTATAAAAAAACAGGTTAAATACCAAACGGTCGAGTTAAGACGACACAATACCCTTAAAGTAAGAATAAGATAAGTGAAAACATATTCGGCACACGGTCACGGACACGCTAACGGACCAATTTTATCAAGCTGGCCTAGAAAATAGATCTTTCTGCCGGTTTATTTAAATTAATTCTGATAAATGTATTAATAAAATATTTGATGTTTCTAAATGAATCCCTCGGGCAGTTACTAATTCATCTTCTAGAAAAATAAAATCCGGTGCTTACTTTCAATTTTACAGTCGAAAAGTGTTTTATTAAAGTTTCAAACCGTTTTACGTAAAATATTTTAATTACGTAGTTCTGTTCTTGTTAATCTTAAGTATACAAAACTTACATCAGTGGAAATTGGTCTAAAAATATTATTATTAAAGTTTTAGAATTTTGTCAGAATTAATTGAAATGAGAGCCTCAAGCAAACCCCCGTTATTTGAGACTTGTGACTTAAAACAGGTCAATTATAAAAACATGTTTATTTACTTTTATCATTATCTCACATTATGCATAAACTTTGTACGGTTAAGTGGTGTGTCTTTATTCCACTAAACATTTATATTATATTAAGTGCATTCTCATGTTGAATAAAAGCCTTATTTTTCATTGTTACGTTTTCCGCTCATAGCGGAAGTTTCTTAGAGTGACCCTTTCATAAATCAGTGCAATGGTCGCGGAACAGATAGAAACCGAGACTTTTAGATCCTTGATTTTTTAAATGTGTTTACTCCCTTCTTTTATGTTTTCGCCCTTTTTACTGTTTCATGGTTTGACATAAATATATATTATTTAAGCGACCGTCGACAAAACGACAGTTTTCTGAACCCCGAAGTACAACAAAAATTGCCATCCCGGTACACTTTATTTTACTTTTGATATAATTTCTCAGTTGATAAATGTTTCGTTCTAAGAAATATTTTCTTGTTTAAAGCACTTTGGGCGTGTGTTAATGGCTTTTCTAAGAAACAGAAAAAAAAATTATTGTCCCCAAAATAAAATTTCAGTAATATCTAAAATTTGTACTTCAGCACTCAACTTTATACCTGCAAAAACTTTTGAAATAACCCTTTGATTTAAATTAATTAATATAAAATACAATTATTTACGTGGGGAGATAGTTAATAAAATACATTACATCTCCATTTTTTTTTTTTAAAAAAAATCTAAATTAATAGTTCAAATAATTCGGCTACGTTTTTTAGTCTGATTATTTTGAGTCAATCTTAATATATAAAATAAAGTCGGGTTAATTACGCCATTTATAACTCAAGAACGACTGGACTGATTTTTATGATCTTTGGTTTATTGGATTTGTCTCCGTCCCGATTAACAAAATGACTATTAAAACATCGGAAAAAATCACGGGAAAAATAATTATGAAGAAAATTAAGTTTTTCATATATTTTATATGGAACGGCTTTTCAAATAATAATAACAAATAATTCGAACTGTCAATGGTGTAGTGTGCCGAACATTTCGTGCTTAGTCAACAGTTATATTTCCTCTGAATTCTTTCCGAATCATTTCGATTCGTTTCAATAAAGCAAATACCTTTCTGCCACTGGAATGACATTAATTTCAATATAATTAAAATACTTTTCATTTTGATTTTTTGAACTTAATGATTTATATTTATTTTAACTTAGAAAAAACTTTATTTAATTCAGCGAATAATTAAACACAACATTTATTGATTCGGATGCGGTACGAAGTTTGCCGGGTTAGCTAGTTAATATATATATATAACTTGTCAAGTTTACCAAACATTTCCGCCTCAATACGCAGTCACGACAAAAAGTGATTTTTCAAGATTTTCGGCTTTCAACCCTCTTAATATTTTAGGAAATACAGCCTAAAGCTTTAAATTATTATTTATTACACCCGATATACACAAATCTGTAATTTTAATTCTTGTCGGAATTTTTTGGTTTGCCGAGATCAACTGAAGATTCGTACTTTTGAAACAGAGGTAATTTTAAATTTCAACAAATCTGACGGAGCAACCTCAAAGTTTTTGAATGGAACACTGTATAACGTCATAATGATTCCATTTGACTGCATAGGATAACGACCTTCGCTCACGCAGCTACTTACAAGCGACTAAATCGCCGCTACCATAAATAAACCAATAACGCCGCTACCCTCTACCTGTCATACTATTTTTCTAGTGCAGCACCTAACGACGTTTCCAAACACCAATAATAGTATGGAAGGTACAGAAGAACGGCGATCGCGTCGCTTGAAATCAGCTACATGGAAGAACGGCGTAATTCTTGGTACCTACCCAAAACTGTGACCTTGAAAACCAAAACGTTGAAATAGTGAGATTTTAAAGTAAAGTTTTGAGCTTCATTTAATTCATTCATTGAACTGTGTAAATCGTGGCTTAATCCAAATACTTTAATTATTAAAAAGAAAGAAAGGTTTTCAAATATTCAAGGAATAGTAGAATTATTTTGACCTCTCTACTTAACGTGAAGACCTTCAAACTTAAAACGATGGAAATAATGATTTATGAAACTTAGCGATCTTTTTTTTAAAAAGCACACACTTATTATTTATTCTAAAAGGCGCGTGAGACTTATATTAATTTGTTTAAAGTAATTAAAAATGTTAATATTTTGTATTACACTTTAAATATGTCAGTTGTCGGGGATGCCTGTTTTTATAATCTCATCACGTACCCGCTAGGGCTACATTGAATTTTTTTGTTGTTTTAGTAAAACAAATCACTTATTAAATCAGACATGGATACTAACAGAGGATCACAGTGTAAAGGAAAACCCGTAACTAAATTAGCTGTTAAAGTTTACAAATGAGATTTAATAATACTTGAGCATATTAATACTATAAATTTTAGTTATTTTCTTCTCCTCGTCTACAGAGTTGATCTAGTGAACTTTCTCTCCACTTAATGTTTACAAACATCGGCATCGGTTAAAATACAGTAAATATATTAGAGCAAGTTTTGAATGAAAAAAATCTATATTAAATTTTTAATTTAAAACGGGGAATAATCGATCTTTCTCATTGGAACCTCCCTATACAGTTTCACGCATTTTAAAACTTTTGTTCTAAGCCGCTGGTATTATATTAACAATATGTCGGTGTTTAACCATTTTATGTAATAAACAGAATTTAAGACCTTTAACATTGAAGGCAACGGAAGCATGGGAATTTTTAATTTATAGCATCGTATCCGTAATCTTAAACGACACGCCATGATTTGAAAGTAGGGCTTTGAACGCAACTAACGATCGTGTCATTTTAATTTGTTTTATTCGTCGCATAAATTTATGTGAGCGTTAAGAGGGTATTACCAGAGAATACCGGAAATTAGTCCCTTTTAAATTAAATTCTAGACGTATTGACTCTTTTTTACAAAAAACATAAATTGATTTTGAAAAATTGTTATTTTATCTGGTACACGCAGTTTTAAATTTTTTAAAAGCTAAGTGTATTTTTAATATACTAAAGTTATATCGTCGGTCGTTGGCAGATTTGTTAAATTTTCAAACGATAGATTCTATTAAACAACACAAGTTATTTCAAATCATATAATCACACAACAAAATAAATCAATACATAATCTAGTCAACACAGTTTTCAGAATTTTAATTTTAGTTAAATTAAAACATAAAAATAAATCCGAGAAAGTGTTTGTTACAAAAATACCTTAGTTTTTCTATTTATTTAAGGTCTTACAAACTAAAATATTAAAAAAAATTTTTGCACACTTATTTTGTTAAGACATTATTAAAAAATCATAAATACTTATGATCAAAAAATACTTTCAAGAAGTAGACCATATTTAATAATTTATCATCGTGCGTTTTGAGCATTTTCATTGCTAACTTGAATATAGGTATATATTAAAGCAAGTTTTGAATGAAAAAAATCTATATTAAATTTTTAATTTAAAAATATTTAAAACGAGGAATAATCGATCTTTCTCATTGGAACCTCCCTATACAGTTTCACGCATTTTAAAACTTTTGTTCTCAGCCGCTGGTCAATTTCTCTTAAGTTTTCTACCGAAGTTATAGTATTACTTTCAGGCCTTGTCCAAGGATTTATAAAAATGATGTAAGTAGACATTATTTGCTGACAAATAAATGGCTCTAGGAAGGGATCAATGCGGAACTTAAAGAGATCCAGATTACATGAAACAAATCTTTTAAATGACGTTACAAAAATTCTTCCATTTACCTACTCAACAAACAAAAATTTCAACAAACACAGAAATTAACGGAGCAGTTTACAGCGGGTCTCGAAGAGGCCCGGACTATATGAATCTAATTTGTTACATTCAAACTATACAATTTGTTTTTACAGTAAAAATTCTTCAAGCTTACTCTGAAAAATGTCAACAAAAAATCTGCAATTAACGGAATTGTTTACAACGGAACATGACCAAAGCGCAAACGTAAAAAAAAAATAATTGGTCATAAAGCTAAGGCGGCCTGCGTTGTTGTGGAAAAGGTTTTCTGAAATGTGTAGCAAACATTTAATGCTTTTCTATGTACCTATGGTCCACCCTGCAAGGGAGATGTGAAACTGGGTTCTGAAAAGAAAAAATAACTTACCAAGCATTCAAGATTGGTTCGTAGAAAAATGTTTGGTTGAAGTGGGATTCCTTCACATGAATTGTCCAAGTTTTATTCCAGTCGACTGGTTTCTTTGAACACCTGCAGATAGGTGACTAATATGAGTTCGAAATTTAGTTTCAGGGGAGAAAGATCTTTAGAATAATATATATATATATACAGAATAATTTTCTCGGTTTACTCGCGTAACGTAGTACTACTTAGAAGGACTATTAAACTCCTGACGTTTCGGACAGATCTCACTGTCCATCTTCAGAGGACTTATGTCTTGAGTTTTGTATCAAACTGACCGCTTGCGCATGTCTGTTCAGTCCAGAAGTCAAGACTTAAGTGATTGCATTTCAAATCTTATGTCGTGAAGAAGAACACGGGTAGAAGGTAACTTGACGATGGAGGGGGTAGGCGATTTGCCTGATTGAGTGGCTTTGAACTAATGGGAGGTTCTTCTGTACCATTAGCGTCAGGAGTTAAAAAGTCCTTCTAAGGACTACGTTACGCGGATAAACCGAGAAAATTATTCTACATATTCCACCCTTGAAAACCTTAATCATAACATATATGTTGATCGCGTAGTGCAATTGTTTTGAGAAAATGCTTAAAAGGCACACACGCACTATACGGCAGGCCGGATGACAGCTGACCGCGCGGCCAGCCGTAGTAATGGTTACGAAATACGACAAGCGTCATCACGGCCGCAAACCGTTTGAAAATGACTGTTAAAGGTCATTACTAAATTAAACCTTATATCCCATGTAAACACAGTCCACAATAAAGGAATGAAAATGCTTGACTTCATTCTTCGAAATTCCAGAGGAGTATCAGGAATATTTCAACATTAATTTTTCGTAGTCAAAGGCTTCCACAGATTATAATGAGTGGCGAACAATAATGAGAGTTCGGTTCTTCTTGTACAGTTCAATGAGCACACAAGTGACTAGTAATACAAAGTGTATCTAATGGAGATTTCGAGTGAAGAGAGCACAATGGACAAAGTACATTCCTTATTTATAGTCATACATGCTGTTTCTTTCATGCATACGATCTCTCACATATCATCGAACATGCAACATCACCACATTCATCCACACTTAACCCAACAGACAGTACACAACATGATTTACATAGGGTTAAGTCGTACCACCGCCTAAGTCGTACCCCTCCAATCTTTTCTGATAGTTATAAATTGGACCATCAAGTGTCGTCAAACTGAATTATTTAGTCGAGCGAGCGAACGTCAACAAGTGGACGGCCGGCCGGCTTCGTGAAGCAACATTAATGGAAAAGTAAGTTTTTTGTACAGTTTTCATTCAAAATTTTGTCTCATTTGTAAGCTTTTTATGGCAGGAATATGGAATATGATTAACATATATTTGTAATACTTATCCTGCAATCGTTTACACATACGAAGATTTTATTTTATTTCAATTGCAATGAATATTACAGTATTATTTTCTTAGGGGCTACGACTTTAAATATATACATTTTAATTTCATTTTTCTTATTTATAATTTGCCTAATCATGTTGTTCTGTGAGTTGCCTGCTGCTTGTTTAGTTCAAGTGGGTTTCCTTGGTCAAAGTTGAGCTTTCCAGGTCCCTGACGTTGAGGCCACTGGTTCCCCAGCTAGAAAGGAAGAGAAATTCATCCGTTAATCTGTAATTCGGCACAAAGTTGGAGACATCGTAATCATCATACGACAGTCCCCTCGTCTCAGACGAGATAGAATTATCAGGGTCATTATCTCAAGCTGAACGCAGTTTCGACAACTGATCAAAATGCTTTTTGCAATAAATGAGTTTTCCATTCAAGTTAACTTCTATTAAATAAGTTTTTTTCCTAATTGTGTATATACTTTCCCTGGTACCCATTTATCATTGTTTTGCTTTCTAAAATCTCTAACCTTTACTTTTAGATTAATCGAAAACCCTTCGATTCTTTATTATCCATTTATAATAAATAATATTTCTGATTTTCCCGACATTTAGACATGTTAACTTTAGTTTCTTTATTAATTCTCTCTAGGTACAAAACTGATTAAGTTAGATCTTAATTTCCTTTCAAACATTACAACTTCTGGTTCCAAACCCGTTGTACAGTGTGGTGCATTTCTGTAATCCACTAAAAAACTCCCCAATTTTTCATCATAACCTGACTGGAACTTATTTCCTATCATCATTTTTTTTTTAAATTTTACAAGTTTTTAATGCAATTTCAGCTAACCCATTCGATTGTGGCTGATTCACCGGTGTAATATTTTATGCTATTCATCTCACAAAATTATTTTAAGTCCACCGACATAAAGGCTGCTCCATTATCAGACACTATTGTCTTTACACTCCCGAAATAACTGAATAACCTCTTTAAGATTTTAATATTACCTATTATTTAAGTTTGGTGAATTTACTACCACCCTACTCCAGATTTCTTCAGTTATTCGCCACGGAGTCAATTCACTCTTATGTTGTGATGGTTGAATCTCTGAACAAATTTCGCATCCTCTCGCTAAAAGTTCAATTTTTTTCATCTAACCTGGCCACCAAAAATTTACCTTGGCTAAACATTTCATCTTAGCTAGGCCCAAATGCGATCTATGCAATAAGTTTAAAAAAAGTCTCTTCAACTTACTGAATTACTAGTCTATGATTCCCCATAGATAATTCATATTCATTCCGTTTTATCTAATAAATCCATTTGGGATCATCCTTATTAATTTTATTGGGCCACCCTATTCTGAGATAATTTTTAATGTCCAATAAAATTTTATCCGTATTTGATTCTGATTTAATCTCCTCGAAATTAACACTGCAACCGAAAAAAAATTTAATGCACTTTTTTTTATTAAACCTTTTCAGTTTCTCCGAAAAAACCTTCGGGATTTTCATACCAACTTATCAACTTCATTAAAATTATTTTCACATACATTGTGAGAAAAACTGTGATGAGCTCGATTGTAAGTCCGTGAAACCAATATTAATTTTTTTTTTAAAGTCACGTCCTAATACTATTGTTTTTCCGTTTTTTACTACGCAAAATTCTAATATCTCACTATAACAAATATAATCCACTGTTAATTATAATTATAATACAGTAAGAGAGAAAAAAAGTAAAATAAACATAATTTTGTGCTAATCACCGCAATACTGTGATATTTTGCGAGTTATCAATTCATTTAACAACAACACCAACGAAAACGAAAGTAGACTCTTATAAAAACAATTAAACTTAAACTAAATAATAATAAATCATGCCAATGATTTAATCACGTCGTAACACTGTGATATTTTGCGAGGTTAGGCTTTCAAAACATTAAATGGTGGAGTGAGGTGAAAAAATTATATTTTTAAACAATTGGTTTAACAGTGTTATTATAGTGTTGCGGAAACTCTGGAATGAATATGTGCTGAACTGTACCGATAAGATAAGTTCACTTTAAAAAACTTAAACCACAGCAATTTTCTAAAAATTAAGGTGAATGTCAAAATAATTCATATCCCAATCTTTCGTAAATGGCGCGCGGATAAACCCTTTTTACAAGTTATGCTTTGAAATATTAATAAAAAAATATTGTTTGCGCAAGTACACAAGCAATATGTAAAAGGGGGCGGGTGTCTCAAAATAATGCAATTTTTTTTTTAACTTTTCATACATTCGGTGCGGACAATACGATATTCAAACTTGTCCTGTAAAATGATTTGACTGTGCGTGTATAAACAAAAATGCTATCTTAGAGAAATGCCACCCACAAATGGCGCACATCTCCCTGAGTGGCAACAAAGCCTTACGACCATTGTCGAGGAAAGACATTACCCTTCAAATGAATAATTTTATGGTTCAACTTTTATTTGAGGACAGTTTATGTCGCGTAAGATAATTTAATGCCGGTAGGAAGCGACCGTAAATTTACGCATTAAAACAATAAATGGGAATATTCTGATCTAGTATTTTTCATGAATATTTTGGCCGGCGTTAAAAGTCACACCGTACAAATTGGAGATTAAATTAAATGTCACTTTGAATGAATCCGGATTTAAATCTAATTAGTTGGGAATATTGCAGATCAAATTTCATAATCAAAATTTCGATTAACGAAAGTATAATATTATTATGCAAAATTTGACTTGTTATTTCCCCACTTTAATTCCAATACCACTTTTGAATTTTTTCAAAAATAAATCATTACGGTTTTATGTCAGAATTTGTGAGCTTTGCTAATTTAATCCGCTCAAAAGGGGGCGGCTTACATTTTTGATGGAAAAATGTTGACAGACACAGGGGTTAAATTCTATTTCATGGTGACTTACTCTTGAATTCATCAAAACTGACTTATTTGAGTGTTATACGTAACATACGCAATGGTATTCTCTCCTCTATGAGTACGTTTTGGTTGTTTTAATCCATTAAACAAATTACAAATTGACAATCCGACAATTCAGAGTCTTATCCACAAAAAAATAAATTTAATTTAAAATGAAACAATAACTTTGTAAACAACACTTTTATTTTGAATACTTTATGCCGACCGGATTTCGCCACAACCGTAGCCTCTTCAGGGCAGTATAATCTCTACTAATATCTAACTTATGTGTTATAATATATTCAGGGGATTGAAGAAATAGGCTGGGTTCTGCCGGTGCAGGACGTAATTGGAGTAAGGGACTGGGGATTGGGAAATGAATTTTCTTTGTCAATGGGGAACAACCTAAGTATCGGACTTTTATTTAAATTTATTTGATTGTTAATTAATTTTGTTTATTTTTCAATTAGTGTTTATGGCTTTCCTTAGTTCTAGTGCTTCTAAGTTATCCAATCTGATACCTATTTCAATTTTATGTAATAACGTAACACCTGTATTTTTATGAAATTTATGGTCTGTTTCTATAAGATGGTTTGCAAATCCTGAGAATCCATTACTGTGTAAACATCTTAGGTGTTCCTTGACACGAGTATTAATATTTCTAGCAGTTTTGCCAATGTAAAATGCGGTGCAATCGCTACATTGAATAAATACCCGAATGGCCCAAGCTATCTTCTTTGTCTTTACCGTTCATTAAAAGTTTACTTATACTATTATTCGTGTAAATGTAAAGCATTTTACTGTATTTATAATCCCCAGTCCCTTTCTCCAAGTACGTCCTGCACCGGCAGAACCCAGCCCGTTTCTTCAATCCCCTGAATATATTAGAACACATATGTTATATATTAGTAGAGATTATACTGCCTTGAAGAAGCTACGGTTGTACCGAAACCCGGTCGGCATAAAGTATTAAAAAAAAGTGGTGTTTACAAAGTTTTTGTTTTATTTTAAATTATAATGTCACATCACAAAGTAACTGCTTCATATGAACAGAAATAAATTTAGCGTCAGAGAAATCTGGTTACTCCAAATATATATATATATATATATATATATATATATATATATATATATAATATATTGTGCCAGAACCATTCACGAAACCGATTAAAACGGGTCAGCTGGACAAGAAAGGCTCGGGAAAATGAAATAAATACTCAAAAGGTCGGTTGTAATCAATTTTCATGAAAAATGACTTAAGAGCGATTGACCAGCACTTGAAGGTTCCAATAAGAAAGTTCGATTATTCCCCGTATCAAAATTTTAAAAATACAAATTTAATATCGATTTATTTCATTCAAAACTTGCTTTAATATATACCTACATGAAAGTAAGCAATAAAAATGCTCAAAACGCAAGATGATAAATTATTAAATATCGTGTACTTCTTGTAAGTAGTTTTTGATCATAAGTATTTATGATTTTTTAATAATGTCTAAACAAAATAAGTGTTTTAAAAAAAATTGAAATATTTAAGTTTGTAAGACCTTAAATAAATAGAAAAACTTAGGTATTTTTGTCACAAAACACGTTCTCGGATTTATTTTTTAATGAATTTAATTGTACTAAAATTAAAATTCTTAAAACTGCGTTGACCAGATTATGTATTAAATTATTTTATTGTGTGATTGTAAGATTTGAAATAAAATTGGTGTTGTTTAATAGAATCTATCGTTTAAAAATTGAACAAATCTGCCAACGGCATAACCTTAGTATATTAAAAATACACTTAGTTTTTCAAAATTTTAAAACTGCGTGTACCAGATAAAATAACAATCTTTCAAAATCAATTTACTTTTTTTGTAAAAAAGAGTCAATACGTCTTGAATTTGATTTAAAAATGACTAATTTCCTGTATTCTCTGGCGATACCCTCTTAAACAAAATCACAATCCTTTCTTGGCCGGTAGGATTTTCAGTTTATTCTTCTTTTCAATATTTCAATGTTGCGGATTAAGACATACAGAAGCTGTTGTGAGATTTAGATTTTATGTTTTTAGCTCTTCCCGAAAATGTTCAATTGTTCAGTTGGTCATCCAGCAAATAAATATTTCAGTCCTGAATTTAATACAAATATAAATATTCTACTCATCCTCGAAAAGCCCTTTTCCTGGAAAATCTTCATCTATGGAAGCCAGATGGTATGCAACGTTTGCATTGAAGTCATAATAAAATATCTTCTGTACTTGTATAAAAATGGCAATTTCATGATAGCAACTATGAGATAACTTGCATTTACTTTTAGGATATCACATTAACTCTAAACGTTTGTTTTTAACATAATTTAGTTAATTTTCGTTGTTTGTTTTTGGGGTGTTATGCGGTGTTTCCGATGTGTCGGATCTGCCGAATCTGCCCTGATGATGGACACTGCAACGTTGTCCGAAACGCTGGCTATAAAAGGAGGTAGCGCAACACGGCATAACACCCCAAAAACAAACAACGAAAGTGCTTTTGGCCGAGAAAATCTAAAAACGTATCTAATTAAGTTAATGTTCAAGATGATAACAACCGTTCCAGGATTAATCCATCTGAGTTGTCTTTGCTTCGTAGACTTACTTCGTAGTCTTCTTTAGTAGTCATTACGTGAGTTGAAAAATCTATTATAACAAGGGAAAATTATAAATATCTCTCTGCACACTACTTACTTACTTTGTGACTTTTTAAGGCAAACACCTTGTTATGAATGTATGAAACTAATAATGGCCCAAATAATTAACTCATATTCAATCATAATAAAAAAGTATAAGGATATCTTTCTTTGGTCATGTTGGTGTATCCTTATGTACTTATAATAGGGAACATCTCGCAAAACACGACTCTCTGCTTGTTGGACATTGTTTCACATAAATCTCGCCCAAAACACTTTCAACAAATCGATTTTATTTTCGTTTATTCTAACTATTGGTAGTCAGTCATTTTATTTTCAAGAGCAGAAACGGTTTTCGATTGATGAAAAATTAAGTTTGTGGTAAAATTGTCAAAATATGTTAATGTAAACCCGTTTAATCACAGGAGACCATATTTGTCCCAGCTCACATAGGTCTCACAGAAATCGTTGTTTTTCCCTTACTATCATAGTCAGAAATGTGATCTAAACGGTATTGGAAAGAGAATACAACAAACTATATATTCGAATCGAAAAGAAAACCACAAAAAAATTAAAATTTACCCCTTTCTGAAACCAAAGTTTCCTATATCAATTTGAAAAAAAATTATGGAACTTTGTGAATTTTTTAAGAATTTTTTTTACATGAAACGAAAAAAAGTGAGGTGACAGTAAGGTTTATAAATCATTTATCTAATGAAATTAGTATGTGTTTTATTTTTTTTCATTATCAGTAATTTTAGTTAGAAAAAAAAGTAAAGTGAGCCATTTTTAAAACTTTTTAAAATTCTCGCAAAATAAATTTATATTTAAAAAAATACATAGTATTTTTTAATACAGAAATTAGAAAGCCTATTTCATCACCTTTCAAAAACAGTTTTTAGTTTTCGAATACGTTAACAAATGATCCATTTATTTGGATTTTATTGCAAAGCGGGAATATTTTTAGCCTCTGACAAAATACGCCAATTTTTTTAGCCACTTAATATTTTAAAAGCAATAATATTTTGATCGAATTTCATGAATTTTGTGATATTATTAGTTGTTGTTCCCTTTCCGGTTATTTTTATGAATATTATTTATGTTATTAAAGAGGTAGGGTTAGGCGCCAAATTGAGTAATCTGAAAGTATGTTGCCTGTTGTATGCTGATGATGCGGTGCTGATTTCTAACAGTATGGAAGATCTACAGTCGCTCGTGTCTAGGATGAACGAAGTGTGTACGAAGAATGAGTAAATGATGAATGTAAGTAAGTCTAAAGTCATGGTGTTTGAAAGAGAGAGTACGAAAACAGTGTGCAGTATAGTTGTGAACGATGAATACTTGGAGCAGGTGGATGAGTTTGTTAATTTGGGAAGTGTGTTTACGAGAGACGGGAAGGCGGATAGGAATATTGAAAGAAGGGTGAATGCAGGTAACTCCATTAATGGTGGGCTGAATGCGGTTGGCGCCAACAAAAAGCTGTCCAAATAAGCGAAGCTACCAGTCCACAATGGAGTGCTTGTACCTACCCTGATGTATGGCAGTGAGGCATAAAACTGGCAGATGAAGGATGAAAGTAGACTGAATGCTGTTGAAATGAGATCCCCGAGGCGTATGTGTGGTAACCGGTAGTGTAGTGGTAAAACCATGTATGATCGTGTGAGAAATGTGAAGATCAGCAAAACTGCAAGGCTGATGTAAGCGTAATGAGTAAAATTAAGAAAGGGACCCTCAGATGGTTTGGGCATGTAGAACGAATGAACGAAGAAAGGAGCGTAAGGAGAATATATGACGCAAGTGTGAATGGTATAAGAACTAGGGGACGTCCGAGGAAGACATGGCACGATCAAGTGAATCAGTTACTCGAGTCGGGCCATTTCAAGAGTAAAAAAAAATAGAAGAGTATGTATGAGACGATGTATGAATGTGAATAAAGAGTGTGTGCTAAAAACGCAGTTGTTTGGCGGTTCGTCCTCTCTGCCTACCCCTGCGAGGAAACAGCGTTATGGTTAGTTAGTAAGTTAGTTAGTTATGAATATTCCTAAACTATAATCAATGTGGAAACTTAGTTTGTCAAAAGTGAAAAAAATCTACGAAATTTATTTACGAAAATAAAATTTTATTTACGAAAATATTTTCTTCTTTTCTTCTTCTTCCTTGCACTGTCCCAACTCATTGCCTAGGTAGGCTGTTGGGGTCGGCTCTCCTCGTTCTCAGGTTGTAGCTTCTTCGGTTCTGGGTATCGCTCTCTTCCAGGCCGTTTCTACTTAGAATTTTAGAGCATTGAGTCATCCAGGAGTTCTTTGGTCTTCCTCTGGATGACTGTCGATGAAGCTCCATAGACATTGCCTGCTTCACTGTGTGGTCTGGTGGTCTCCGTTTTATGTGACCATACCATCTCAACTGTCGTTCCTCTAGCTTATTGTTTATGTCTGTGACACCCAGGCTACCACGAATGCGTGAACTTTTAATTTTATCTCTTAGTGACACTCCTGCTGACCATCTAAGCATTCGCATTTCTGCTGATTCAAGTTGCCTGGTGTAGGAGTTGTACATGGTCCAGCATTCGGAGCCATACATTATCGCGGGTCTAACAATAGTCTGGTATACCTTTCCTTTTAGTTTTATAGGCATTTTTGTGTCACACAGGATTCCTGTTACGGATCTAAATTTACTCCATCCCACACCTATTCTGTGGTTAACATCTGCTGCACATCCTCCATCTTTGTGGATGAGTGAGCCGAGATACTTAAATGTGTCACAGTTAGCTAATGTTACTCCATCCAGTTGCATCGAAGGAGTTACAGCATTTGTGTTTTCAAATGGCAAGTACAAATATTCAGTCTTTTTCCTGCTAATTTTTTAGGCCATTATCCTCTAGGATTTTTCTCCACCTTTCCAGGCTATTTTGTAAGTCACAATGATTATCTGCTATCAGTACTACATCATCTGCAAAAAGCATAGTCTTGAGAATATTGTTGTTCATTTCTTGGATTGTTAGATAATTCATGACCATTATGAATAGCAGTGGGCTGAGGACAGATCCTTGGTGTACCCCCACTTTAATTGGAAATGTTGGTGATGTCCCTGATGTGCATCTTACTTGTGTTTCTACGTTTGTATACATATCTTGTATGGAGAGCACATATCGTTCTGGTACGTTATGAGATCTCAATGCCGCCCATATCAGGCTTCGGGGAACCCTGTCAAATGCTTTTTCCAAGTCTATAAATACCATGTGTAAGTCTTTTTTTGCATCTCGATATTTTTCTACTATGATTCTGACTGTTTGAATAGCATCTATTGTTGATTTCCCTGATACAAAGCCGCATTGATCGTCGTGTATTTTTATAATATTCCTGATTCGTGTGTTTATAATCCTCTCATAAATTTTCATGGTGTGAGACATAAGCTTTATCCCTCTATAATTGTCGCACTTCCTAGAGTCTCCCTTATTTTTGTAAAATGGAAGGAGATAACTCTTCCTAAAGTTTTCTGGCATTAGTTCTCCAGTCAATACTTTGTTATACAGGTTGCACAACCATTTATGTCCCACTTCTCCACACTCTTTCCATAATTCGGCTGGAATATTGTCTGGCCCCACTGCTTTCCCCTTTTTCATTTGTGATATGGCTACTTTAACTTCTGTTGGAGTGATTTCTTCAACTGGCCCCAGCACTGGTTGCTCTGACACATGAGTTGTTCTTGGAAATTCTTCGTTCAGTAATGTAGAATAATAATCTTTCCATCTATCACATATTTTTACGAAAATATTTTATTTACGAAAAAAATTTCATCGCAGTTTTTACGCATTATTTTAAGTTCACTCTTGCAAAAATGTTATAAACCACTCAAAATGTATGTATCATATTATTTCGTAAGATATTCATCGCCCTGTCGATATCTTTTACGGTTGATATATCCATTTTTCTTTTTCCCTTGAACATTTGTATGTTTGTCTGGCTTCCTTGAAATTTCCAGTTCCAGAAAGACGTGTAAGTGACCTTCTACCTATCGCTTTAGCGAAATAAAAAGGCTTTGTCTTATAAATATATTTTTTTTAAACTCTTAGGTTATTATTATTCTGCTATTATTATGAAGAATTACTGTAAATACTAACTCAATTTGTAAAAAAGGGATCAATATTACATGTTTACTATAATTAATGAATCTTTTTTTAATCTACCCCAAATATACTCACACACTGGCCTTGCCAAACTGGATTTTTTTTCATGTACATCCTACACATGTTTTTAAATATATTAAATCTATATAATATACAGGGTATAACAGCACGTGTACGACAAGATTTTAACAATTTAATTTGGGAGGCGGGTATGGGTACTGCCCCCGGGAACCATTTATTGGATAACCAACACCTCTTCCATAGGTCACCCCGAGTGGTTCGCTACGTTTGGTGATTTAGCAGGGGTGCCCGTGTTCATGGGGTGAGGTTTGGATACATGGCATACTAGGCGGTGGATGATCTGGATACATTATTATATACTATATCTCCAGATTCCCACCCAACCTTTATACTTTTTTTCTTCCCAGAACTTACTCTCCTTCCTTTCCTTAGAAATACCCACAGCATCCCCAAAGATGACCTAGGGCCTGAGGGAAATTATTTTTCTCAGGGCCTCCTGTGTGCAGCAAATGTAAAAAAAAATATTTTAAAAAACCAGTGATTTCTGAGCATGTTTGGAGAACAAAAAGTAGATGTCATTTTGCTGCTCGATGATATTTTATATCCACCAAAAAAAAAAAAATCAATTACTCGTCGCCACTGAATACATTTCTACACATCGAAACGTAACGCGCGCGTTGTTTCGTGTAATACCATTCTACTGGAACGAGACGGACTGCTTATCACGTGCCCGCCAAGCGATACCCGACCAAAAAAAAATTATCTTGTTTTTTAATAGAAAAATATATCAATAAAGTTATATAAAGTTATGTAAACTCTACCGGTTTCGCAAGAACTTTCCTTCATCAGGAGAATATTAAAACTATTGACAGATATATACAAAAAAATTAGGTGTTTGAGTGTGAAGTTAACAAAGGAGGAGGGGTAATTGCGGGAATTCCGGCAATAACAGAGCGGTTTATTAGAAATATATCATTGGTGAGCAAAATGACATCTACATTTTTACTCTCCGGAGTCACTGTTTTTAATTTAAGTAATTTGCATACATCTAAATAAAGAAACAAAAAACTGTTTAAAAACCCGAATACATTTTGTTACACACTACATATTTTAGATAATAACTTATATATTTTAACTGTACATATTTTAGATATTAGCTTTATTTAGTTATTTATGTACTAACTGTTTTAAAAAAGAAATTTTGTTATGTTTATTTTATATCATATTAGCTATGCTATAAAAAAAATTAAATACAGGGTGTCCGGGGGTAAAGTGCATTAACCCCGGGAGGTGATTCTACATTATGGTAGGAGTAAAAAAACTTACTCTGGCAACAGATTGAGATCTGTTAGATCACGTTCAACAAATAACACAACTTGGTTTGGAGAATATTGATATCTACGTAGTATTTATACTTGATTTAATGCTTTAAATTTAGTTTTACTAACTGTAATTCTGCACATTTCTATAAATACACATTTCACCACGCCTATGTTTTTTTTGTTTACCAACGTATAATTAATTGTAGGAGTAAAAAAAACTAACAAGTTTTCCGAAATTCCAACTGTTTTTTCCCATACAAAAAGACCTATCTATTAAAAATCCTTAGTGTAAGGTACCAACTTACTCGATAAACTTGCTGTGAGTCAGCTGGGCAACTGTGGCATCGTGGGATTGTTGTGATTCACCCGTATCGTAACAGCGTAAAATAATCGTGTTGGCCGCACACGCCGTACTAATTTTATCTTTTTTCCAAATAAGTACCCCAAAAACTTGGAATTTCGAGAATTTTTTTTTTTTCGAAATCTTTTCTTTTTTACTTATACTATCAAGTAGAATCAGCTCCCGAAGTTAAGGCACATTACCCCCGGACACCCTGAATATAAAAAACATCACAAACGCCTCAGACTGATGATATTGATTAGCGAACTTAAATTTGGAATATGCTTTTGAGTCAATAAAACTTTTGTCATAAATTTCCTGTATCTCATCATTTTTTACAAAATTTATTACTTATTAATGAATGCTATATTTAATGAAATTAATTAAAGATAAAAAAAAATATAAAAATATTTGTGAAAATATTTATTTTTTTAAAACCACAATAAAATTTTACAGTAACTCTAAATAAAATTTTACGCTTCCTTTTACAAAATCAACCTAAACAAAGCTTACCCAACTCCGTGAGGGTTTTTTTATGGTACTTTGAACAGGAAACGAGCCAGTAAAAACATTTTTTGAAACATTGTGCAATTATGAAAATGGCTACTTCCAAATTAGAATTATCTCTTCCCGATCTTAATGTGTGGAGGGTAGAAAATGGTCTTAGTAATCCCCAGAGGAAAGTAAGGCGGTGAATCCTAGAAAAGAAGAAGCCTACTAAATTCGGTGGTTAAATGCGATAATCATCCTGTTTAGATTACTTAATTATTGTGCTGGATTTATTCTGTGCTTAAAATAAAATTCTTCTCTTTCTTAAAGGTTAACCCAAGATGATGACATTATAACCAAACTTTTATTAAAAACAGGCAGAAAGTATTTTTTAATGTGAATACCGCACAAGAATCCCAACTGCTCCCGTCTGGGGCCAGTTAAACTATGGCATCCCGAATTGGAGTATGTCGTCAGGCTGAAGGTAGTGGGGAGGGGAAAGAGATGGAGAAGAGAAAAGTGGGGAAGTACCTGGATATTCAGACCTGGTCACGAAAAATGGCTAAGGCTATTTCAAGCAACAATTCAATTCTGAATGCTGGTCTTACACCAAGGCGATACTGAGAATATATTTTACTCTGGAAAGTGCCGCAAATATACCTTATATTATTTTTAATGAATTAAACTATAAAATAACACATTTTTTATTTTATTTGGATTGCCAGTCGATAGTCTTATCCATCGACCACGGAGGTCGTTACAAACGTTAATCCATCAAGCTTCAAGATAAAGTAAGTAAGAACCTTCTATTTTTTTTAAATGTGTTTGTATAATGACTATTCAAGACAATCATTGAGAATAAGTTTACTTTATCTAACACATGTCAAGTAAATACGGAGGTATCTACCAGAAGAGCTTAAAGCTTTATTTAATGCTCTCTTAGTGTCCAGAATTGAACTGATATAAATAACATGCTCTTCTAAAAATCTCAAACAGACCGCATTAAAATAATTAAAATTTTTGTCCATCGTAATAAAAAAAGCTTTCCTCAATGCCAGAAGAATAATTATTGCTTCTCCAATGCAAAGTTTTATATCGCAATGTTTCAACACACGAGTGTTGGAGGATACAACATAACTAAGTAAATGAGGATCACGGCAGATATGTATTATATAGTTCAAATTAATATTCAGGAGAGCAGTATTTCAACATAATTAATGTAGGTAAACACAAACTCACTCACCCGTAAAACTTTAAAAAAGATTCAATTCTATGTTGGTACTATCAGTAAAGTAGATATCAGTAAAGCAGATATAACGTGTAGTTCCTTACTTTAACAAAGTGAAATGGTCATTTTAAAGCTGCACAACTTTTGATTGAAAATACATTGTGAACTAAAAGATTGCGGTACATAGAAGCAACAGGCATGGAATTTGCTACCGAGCTCATCGTTCGAGACTTTTGACTGCTTCAGAAAAAGCAATTTTATTTTATAATAACTTGATATAATATTATTTCTATTATTATAAGTTATTTGAACTACTTGATTGTTTCATGAAAATATGTTTATCAGGGACTAAAATCTACAAAGCTTTCATAGTTTGTAATTGAAACCGTGCGCCGGCTATCCGTAAACAAAAGTTGGGTTTACCGCGTCACAAAAAACAACGTGTTTTCAATCAAAAGGATCGTCAAGCCTTTAATGCGAAAGGAGTATAGAGCGGTGTAGAATACTGTAGTGCCAGCCTAAGGTATTTAATATAAGCAAAACCCAGGATATAAAATGGTTTATTGTGATCATACAAATAAAGTTTAAGGGTTGAAAGTTAAAACAGAGCAAAGGTTCAGGTTTAGCTAGGCAACGATGTTTTATGGACAAAGTCGCGACGCGGAAAGTTTCCTCAGCCACCCAGAGGGAACGTGCTCTACGCATCTCTTTATGACTTCCGCTACAACTATCACCCTAAGCCTCTTCACAATACGGAACACTACGACTATAAGAAATTCGAGGGAAAAGGATTCGTTTTACGGCCGGGGATAACCACTTTTCCTTTGCCAACAAGTTATTACCAATTATCTCGGATTATAAATTGTTTTCTCACGAAAATATCAGTTGGATTATTAAATTCTACACAATCTACGACAATCATTTTAACAAGTAGCGCAAAACGCTTGTGTATATAAAACTGTAAAAGACAATAATTACATACAGATAATTTTGTTCAGTCTTCAAATTTCTGGGTAATCGGGTTAAAACAGGGTTCTATTTTTATTTTTTTATTTTATTTTATTTGGAAAACCAACAGTTATAACATTTTATAAAGTGTAATAAATAATTTGTAAATCATTTAACCAATAATTGGTTTCCACTGAAGTATCTTAATTTCTTGTAAACAAAGAAAAATAGTAACATTAGCCTATGGGGGTGGGATGGTGGGAGGGAAGGGAAAGGAATGGATCTATTCTGTATAATTAGTAGGGTATATGTATGTTATGTAAGTAGTTATAGTAAAGTATCGAGAGATTACCTCTGTGACTTTAAGGAGTGGGTTGCAGAGTTAAAAATGTCAAATTGTGTATAGTATGTATTGAAAGTGTGTGATGCACGATACATGAAGGAGTTTTGCATCGAGGTGTTGCATCGAGGGAGGCTAAAAATTTTGTCTGATCTGGATCGTTTGTTGGGAACTCGTAGTTGGATTCGTTGTAAGAGTTCCGGGCAATCTACGATGGACCTGGATATTTTCTGTAGAAAGAGGACATCAGCCGAGCTTCTTCGATCTTCCAATGATAATACATTGAAGTACGCGGCCGAATCTTTGTTATTTAAGTGGGGACGATAGCTCCGGAAATCTAAATACCGCAGGAAACGATTTTGAACGCGTTCCAGATTGTGTACATATGATTTGTACTGCGGGTTCCATACTTGTGAAGCGTATTCTATTAAGCTGCGGACGTATGAAAAATATAGGATTTTCATTATTTTAAGTTTATTGAATTTTTTACATGTTCTGAGAATAAATCCTTACATTTTAGAGGCTTTTGATGTTACTGAGTCGATATGAATGTCGAATATAAGCTTAGAGTATAATGTCACTCCTAAATCTTTGACTTGTGTTTTGTTAATTAGTATAGAGCCGTTCAGAGAATATTCATTAATAATGATATTTTTATTTCGTGTGAAGTTCACGACGAAACACTTTTTTACGTTAATTTTAAGGTAATGCTGTGAACAATAAACATTAAGGCGATTTAGGTTCTCCTGCATTTATCGTTTTATATTATATAATCGTTAAATCCGTAACATCGATATAACGATTCAAAAATTAATTGATCCCTTTTGAAAATCTGTTTATCAATTTTTAAATGCCACAGAACCAATCCAATATATTTGTCAAGATAAAGTTTCCAAATCAACTTTCTCACTTTAATGCAAATTTGAAAATAGCACATAGATTGACAGCCAATAAGCGAGCTATGAAAAACTGCATGGAATATCACGTGATATACCCAAACACGAGTAATTAACAGCTGGTTTCTGAGCGTCAATTTTCAGAGACGTTAAAAAATAAGTAAGTTGTATGATGACTTTTGTCCACAATATTAATGATGCTTAAATCAAAATAAGCTTCTACGATGAAAAAATAAATTGAAATTCCTTGTTGATATTAAACAAAGTATTTCGTGGCATTTAAGCGAAAACAAATATGTCCTAGCATTCTTTCTTTAGAAAAGTTTCCGAGTTTACAGAAGACATATTGAATTAAACAGGATTCAAAAGTAACCAAAACGGACAACTCGCTACATTGGTATCCGGACAACTTTACTCTCGGGTTTTTATATGTATTTATGCAATATGTATTTAAAGTTTTCGAGATAATGCTTGCGTTCCGTTCGTAAAATAAACTCGAGACTCGTGGAAGATTTACGATAAACGGAGTGCTATTGTTTTTGCAAAATAAATAAACATAAAGAACAATTTACCTTAAGTTACGAGTTTCTACTTCAATAAAACAATTACTCATACAATTGTGGGATGTGGATTGGGAATCAAGAACAATGCTCGGTAATAAGAAATCAGGAGCTTTTTTATCCGGCAGCTTACTCGTAACTTGAGTTGAATAGCATTCTGAATGTTTCTGAAGAGAAACATTTCTCACAACAATAACTACAAATTATTTTCGCAACATAAATTATTAACCCTCCGTTTCGAAGCAAATAACAAAAAAATGGAGCCCGGTTTTGAAAGTGACATATTAATGCTAATGTTATTATTATTTGGGCTATCGCATCCAGAATACTTATTTACGATGTTTGCCTATTCAATGCACTGCCGTATACTTCCGGGCATAATAGGACCGTAACATATTGAGGGAGGTTTTCAGAGAAACGTAACAGTGATTCACAACCCATTAAATCACTTTTATTGTATGAACCGCTGAAACTCAAGAAGCTGAGGGAAAACACAAATGAAAATATCTTTCTTGAGGAAATCGTAGTGATGGTTGCGTGCGTAGTTTGGTCTACTCGGCTGCCGGAGCGGACCAAATGAACAAAATATTTTATAATGGCCCTTACGGCTGCCCTTTATTCTTTGTTCTCTCCAACTGCAAGCCGTGTCTACGTTTGAAACAATTAAGAAAATTGTTGGCGGTATTTACTCAGGCGCCATTTGCCGTTTCCATTAGTGTTTCATTCTAGGCCGAGTGCCAGATTCCATTCCGAATTGAAAGTCAGAATCAAATCATTTAAATAAATGGTTATGATTTAAGCGAGAATATCTGCAATGTATCTAAATGCAACTTCCTTATTAGTAATGTAGTTAAAATATCCCGGAAAACTAAATTTAATTTAATGATTAACTAACTTAATGAACTACGAGTACTTATGTGAGGATAATGGCCTTAAATATGTGTAAATTGAAAAAGCAAATAAGACGAAAAGAACAGAAAGGAAAAAGCGATTTGTGCTTTATTAAAATGTCAACAATATTTTTCTATGTTTTTATTAGTGTGCATACATTTTTTCTAATTTTACATTATTTTCAGCGACAACTTGAGTGATCAACGTTCTAAAAAAGTATTTAGTACTTAAATACAGGAAGTCAATATTCATAGTTTGTCACTTATAAAAATCGTGCCGATTTATCGAAATTTAATGCTGTAATTTTGCTGAAACAATGAATTTTCTAGTTCATAAAAATAAGAAATTGACTCATCCCGCGAACTGCTGAGTAAGTAAGTACCTTCCAAAATTGAAACCGTAATATTAAGGCTCCATTTATTAAAAGTAATGGATTTTAAAAATCCCTCAATGACTACATTTAAAATAAAATGCTATCAACGCTGTAATATTTAGAGTAGTTTTCAAACATTTACGAAGTGTAATTATTTATAAATTTTGTTTACAGATACCTGTAAAATAACGCTACAAATAATATTTTTCGGATTAAGTATTTATAAATTGCCTGGAGAATCCTTGGAAATTATACTCAGAGAAAACAATAATTTGCTTTGATGGTATTATAACCTTCGAACGGTACTCTTGTTAACAATTTAAATAAGGACTCTTACATTCTTTCTTAGATATTAAAGTTAATTAATATTCAACTTTTATTAAAACAACTCTCTTTTTATAACTTTAGAAGGTTATTCCCATCAATGTTTTATATCATTGAAGAAAAAGATAACAATAATATTTTAAACGAAAATATGATAATTAACAAGACCCAGAAAAATAAAAGATACGGTCGCAACTGGGTCTCAATCCCAGAACTTCTCGTCTTACCGGGATAAACGCTTTTACCAATTCAGCTACTGCCACCGTTTATTTAAACGTTTTATTTGAAATCTCATATTTTAAATTTCAGAATTAACAATATCTCCATATTATTGATAGCTACCTCTTTAGATAATGTCTCGGATAAACATATCCGATTTTATTTATATATATATATATCGCATCCAGAATACTTATTTACGATGTTTATATATATATATATATATATAAGACTGTTTGTTGTCTTTAGGTTTTAAATGACAAATAAAACAATGTGTTGCTCTGGAGTATAAAGAAACGACAATTAAAGTTTATTTGTCATATAGAGGTTGTTTTATAATGTTTTAAAAATATCAGCCACATAACATAGTGTAACCAAAGTAATGATATTTGGAAAAAAAAAATATAATAAAATAAAAATTCATAATTCAAATATAAAGGAATCCTAGATATTTCTATGTAGGTACTTAAATACTTGGTAGGTAGGTAGGTAAATAAATATAAAGGAATCCTAGACATTTCTAGGTAGGTACTCTTATTCTTTTACATATATATATATTTTAATTTGGGATCGATAATATTGCTAATTCTGAAAAATTTTAATATGATATTGACAAATATGACGTTTAAATGAATGGTGGCAGTTGCCAAATTGGTAAAGACGTTCTTCCCGGTAAGACATGAGGTTCTGGATTCGAGTCCTAGTTGCGACCGTTATCTTTTATATTTCTGTGGCTTGTTCATTTTCATATTTTAGTTTAGATTATTAGTGTTATCTTCTTCTTCAATGATTAATTAATACTATCAAACAACTTTTGAAATACAATGAGAAAGGTTGATATAATTTGTTCATTATTTAACTAGAATATTGCGCAAACTTGTCAGAAATAACCTTGTTGCAGTTGGAGGAGAAGAAAAGCAAAAATATGCACTGGTATTAAAAAACTTCATGGGTATTTTTATGAATAAAAAGACAAAAGATTTTTCAAAGAAATACTTATACTTTGCAGGTACCGAAGAAAAATACTAATTCTATCTTTGGATTCTTATGTTTGGGATAATAATGTGGGATCTAGGAAAAACATATAGAAAAGAAATGGACAAAGCCGTCTCAGTGAGCTTAATCCTCAGACAAAACGAGCTTTTCACCGAAGAATCAACAAATACTTATTTCATATTATAGTATACGAGTATGATAATACAAAAAAGTTAAGCCTTCTAAACCTCAGTTCTAAACATTCTGTTCTAAGCGGGTATAAATCGTAATATTATATTTAAAGTAACGATTTTCAGATATCAGAAATTCAAAAAAAAATAAAAAATTGTACCAATCCTTTTAAAATATATTTTCACCCTATTTGTGAAACTATCAAATTAATATAATGAAATTTAAAATATATATATCATCCATTGGGGTGAAGAGAACAAGGTGGGGTGAAGCGGTCCACCGAGATTACATTGTCTTGCGAACGCTACAGCTCTGTGTCTCGGAAGTAATTATTAGGTTTGCTTGTTATGTGTTCGCACAAAATATTTCAATTACATTTCGGGTAAAGAAAAGGGTATTTTGTTGTGACTTTCCGGTTTTATAACTGCTGCACATCAGAATGCGAAACGGATATTGTATTCTAAATCTAGTTGTATTGTTCACTTAGATCTTACATGGTACAAAAATATTTTCAATGTATCGCTTTTAGAAAAACATACAGTTCGTCAATTATAAAAATACTGATTTTTCAGGGGTGCACAGTTCGAAAATATTTGGTATACAATACTTGCATTATTACTTTTTTTGTGAATTTGTCTACCTTTCGATATGTTTTTAGATTTTCACGGCCAAAAGCATTTTCGTTGTTTGTTTTTGGGATGTTATGCCGTGTTGCGCTACCTCCTTCTTTAGCCGACGTTTCGGACAGGGCAGATCCGGCAGTCGTACACATTGTTGGATCTGCCGGAACTGCCCCGATGATGGACGCTGCAACGCTGTCCGAAACGTCGACTAAAGAAGGAGGTAGTGCAACACGGCATAACACCCCCCAAACAAACAACGAAAATTGTTTACCTTTGTTTTATAAAATATCTTTAAACAAAAAGAGGGTGTTTAAACCTAACGCTTTATGAATTACAGAATTTATGATAGCACAATATTAAATGTATTGAACAGATTTTAAAAGTTACGGTCTTGCTAAAAAGCGATGACACCAATTTTTTTAATGTTTTAATATGCCGTTCAAGAATAAAATATAAACAGATTATTCGTTTTTTGTCCATACTTCCACCATGACACCATTATCATTTACAAAAGAAATCCTCTTAGTAGTGAGAAGATTCTAAGTTGGAAGACACTCCAAGGAAATACGTAACGTGACAGCTGTTGAATTTTTTACGGCTTTGAACTTATCTCTCACAAAAATAAAGGAAAACTGAATTTTTTTGGAGAGATATTTTTATTTAAGTTTTATCCGTAAGTCATCGAGTGGGTGATGAAATTTTAAGTCGAATTGTTATATTTGAAAGTAATCAAAATGTTAGGTACATTTACTTTCTATCCACTGTACCATATATAGGTACCTATCTACTATTTTTTTTTAATTTTAAGTAATGTGCAAAGGTTTTTGTTAAATTAACAGATTACAATTAATAATATTTTAAAACTTAAACCAATTAAGAAAGAATTTTAAACCAGCTGGATTTACATTAAACAAAAAAAGCATGATGATAAAAAAATAATAAGAATACATATAAAACTAAGGAATAAAATACTTAGGCAAAGATTATTTTGCTTTTTTGGGGGAATATTTTGTTTTGCGTATTTCAAATTTTTCTAGGAAGGGAATTGAAGAGTTAAATGGCATTGTATTTAAAACATCTTTGTTCTTAGATAGTTTGAAAACTGGGATTATAAAAGGTTTAGCGTGGGATTGCTTAGGGCTCTACTGCTTATTCACTCTTCAAACATAGTATTATGGACATTTTGAAATCGATGCAGCAGGATATTTTTTCACCTTGGGATATATTCAGTTCCTTCAACAAATTGGGTGTCGTCTTTTATAAAATTTTATAAATAACCTTCACGATTGGTTTCCGGATCTTTTCTAGAGACCAGAATCAAGTATTTGTGGCACTTCTCGAATTACTAATATCACAATATAAAGTATAATATAACGTATAGGTTAATTATTTATAAAAAAAGGATAATGTTTTTGGTTTTTGGGTGGGAATGCTGTCCGTGTTCTACCGGTATTTCAATGGAAGGTGCTCCGATGAACTAGCATCACTGATCCCCTCGGCACCGGTGCATAGTCGGGAAACACGCCAAACGCGCGTCCAATATATGGACACGGTTGACATTTGTCACATGGGAACGGATCATTTCTACAACTCATTCTCGAGTTCAACAGCTCGGCTGTTTAACTTTTAACGATTTGCCGGCCTCTATGTTTCCTTTCTCCTACAACATGGGTCTGTTCAAGACCCACACGGAGAAAAATGTTATTATAAAATACGATCATTTTATTCGTAAAAACGGGACTGAAGTTCTTACGAACAAATTAACAGTGTTTCAGTGTTTATTGGCGGGAAACTGTTAGAATAATTTGTTGGTATACGTACGAAATTACGTATAGGTACCAACAAATTATTCTTATATGTTCCCGCCAATAAACATTGAAACCATGTTAATTTGTTCGTAAGAACTTCAGTCCCGTTTTTACGAATAAAATTATCGTATTTCAGAATAACATTTTTCCCCGTGCATGTGCACTCCTTCTTCTCCTCAAAGAGTCCCACCACACACATCTTCATATATGACCTAGGCCCTGAAAAAAATTATTTTCCTCAGGGCCTCGTTCGTGGAGTAAAGCATAAAAAATTAAAAGCATATCAATGGCTTGTCCAGTACAAATTATTATTTTGCGTTTTGTTTGCAGATACGTGTATCGTATCTTTTAATACGATGACAGGATAATATGCGATGATTTCGTTGAATTATTGCCAGCACATAAACAAGGTATTTTGAATGTCCTGCTGGCGACATTGCGACACAAAATTGGTCACGAGAGGGTGCGATCATATTTCAAGTCAATTCCTGTCACTAATGAGATATATCCCTTATATTATCTTTGTTGATAATATTTCCAAAACATATCTGCTACAAAAATATCTGCTTACATACATAATTATTTAACAAATAAAAATATTTTTTATTTTATCACGTAATTTAATTACCAATCTTCATAACAATATGATATTATCATTATTAAAAATGTGAAGACCGCACGAGAGCCCAACTGCCCGGGGCCAGTGGGACAATGATGTCCCCAATTGGGGTAGTTATGTTGCGGGGCTGAAGAGATAGAGAGAAAGAAAATGAGTTATGGAAGAAGAATCTCGAGGTTTAGCTGGCTTGTTAGATCTAATTACTAAATATCGTTAAGCTATTTCAAGCATTCTTTTGATTCTGAAATTGCAATATTTCACCTGGGAGACTAAATTTTCTGCCATACTAGTTATTATCAATAGGATTTGTAACGATGTAAAGATCAAGGATTCAACAATCGGAATCAGAATTGTTTATTGTCAGATAATAGTACCTATTTTATTAGCTTTGATTTAATTCGGAGAATGTCGAAAGGTTTAATAATAATACTGGGTGTCCGGGGGTAAAGTGCGGTAACTTCGGGAGGTGGTTTTACATGATAATATAAATAAAAAAGATAAATGACTTTTTTCGAAATTTAAGCTTTAAGGGGTAATCTTTAGGTAAAACGATAAAATCAGTCCGTCGTATGCGGCCAGCACTAGTTACTATTTTACGCTGTTACGATACGGGTGACTCACAACAATACAACGGCGCACAGCAAATTAATCGGTAATTTTGTACGATTTTTAACAAGTACCTACGTCTTTTTGTATGTGACAAAAAAGTTGGAATTTCGAAAAAAGTCATTTATCTTTTTTACTTATATTATCATGTAGAATTGCATCGATCAGAACCATCAGTTCTATTTCGGACATAATAATAAACAAACCGAATGTATCGCGCTCCATCTAACATGATCCACTTAGCAATTATAACGTTTTAACTTCGTGAGAAACTGAAGGTGGCGGTTATTATGCAAAAACGTTTTTGAATTCGATCCACCGATGCAGAACCTTTCAACCTTCTATAATCCGTTTTCAGAGGCACTAAAAGCCGTAGTTAATAAAATAAATTTAAATTATTACCGCGCCCCTACAATATTCTAGGCCCACCGATGGCGTTATCGCATCGCCCTTGAGACACCCTATGATCACACTTTAACGAAATAAATTTCTGAATTTTATTTGACATTTACAAAAATTCAAATGAGTATAATTTACATGAAAAATTATGCAAGACCTTTTTACGGCACCTTCATTAACCCTTTTCCTGAAATCAGATAATGTGTCACCCGACGAAAAGCAAAGCTCTAATAATGTTACGAAATTGGTGTCGGTATGTTAACATAAGATATTCCTTCATATTTCATAATTCAAGTTTTAAAAATGAATGTAGTTTTTTTTACATTAACTCCATACAGGAGGCCCCTAGGAAAATAATTTCCCTCAGGTCCTACGTCATCTTTGAAGATGCTGGGTGGGGGGTCTTTTTGAGAAGAGGAAGAAGTAAACGTGGGTCTTGAAGATACCTATGTTGTTAGAAGGAGGAAACAAGAGGCCGGCAAATCGGTCCACAACTGAGCTGTTGAACTCAAGAACTAGTCGTAGAAGCGACCCGTTCTTAGGTGACAAATATCAACTCTGTACAGTTGTTGTTGTTTCCCGACGCCGGTGCTAAGAGGATCAATGACGCTAGTTCCTCAGAGCACCATTCATTCAAATACCGCTAGAACATGGATCGCATTCCCACCCGACGCTTGTGCCCTAAAGATTGTATCCATTTGTTAAGATGGGAGAATCTATCAAACGATATCGATGAGTTCATGTAATATGTTGACTTTATGCAAGTTATTTTAACTGTCACGGAGAAGGAGAAATGTTTCAACTTGCCTCATAGATGGGGCTAGTTGAACTACCCCACGGGGCTTGTTGAACAATGAAGTGTCAAATAGTTAATATCATACACAATCATGGATTAATTAAACAAATTAAGTTATTAAACAAAATTTATTGAAAAAAAGAAAGAATACATAGCAATTTGTGTTCGACGGCGCAATCATATGCTAGACGACGGACATTTCTAAGTAACAACCCGAAAAAATTGTTGATAGTTGAATCAAGTATTTGTTGAGCCACGATTCGTCTTTTTTGTAGGTACGCGTCTAAAAAGTTTAAAAAATAGTCTTATTAATGTTTTTAAGAGCGAAATAAATACGTTGGATATGCAATTATAGTAAGAAATCGGAATGGGGCTAGTTGAACCAAATGCTTCCATTAGCCCCAACCACGTTTTATTACAAATTTCGTCGGACCTAAGTGTGATACATTTATACAAATGATGTGATAAAGTTAAGTAAACGCCAAAAATAAACAAAAGATTGATCGAAAGCAAAGTAAAATATAAACCATTCAAGAGACTAACAAAAAGTAAAATATAAACCATTCAAGAGACTAACAAAAAGTAAAATATTAACCATTCAAGAGACTAACAAAAAGTAAAATGTAAACCATTCAAGAGACTAACAAAAATTAAAATATAAACCATTCAAGAGACTAACAAAAAGTAAAATGTAAACCATTCAAGAGACTAACAAAAAGTAAAATTTAAACCATTCAAGAGACTAACAAAAAGTAAAATATTAACCATTCAAGAGACTAACAAAAAGTAAAATGTAAACCATTCAAGAGACTAACAAAAAGTAAAATATAAACCATTCAAGAGACTAACAAAAAGTAAAATATTAACCATTCAAGAGACGAACAAAAAGTAAAATGTAAACCATTCAAGAGACTAACAAAAAGTAAAATATAAACCATTCAAGAGACTAACAAAAAAAAAATATAAACCATTCAAGAGACTAACAAAAACTCAAATATAAACCATTCAAGAGACTAACAAAAAATGTTTCTTCGAATTTTTAGACACTTTGTTTGCGATTATGATGGCGAAATTGTGTTCTCTTGCCGTCTAGTAGTAGGTCCTAGTACCGGGTTCTCCCGGATAGGAAATCATTAAGCAAGCCTTGTTTAGTCTCCCGCCCGCTACCGGTGCGGCTTTTCCACTTCACGGGTGTCAAGAAAAATTTCAACGTTTACACAATGGCGTTTTGTTGCGAGCGTTTTATTCTTTTATTTCGGACGCTATTTATTCGGTGATTTCCCGGGGACTGGTTGCGGCGGGTGCTACCGCACGTCCCTTTGTGACCATACACCATACCAATACAGCCTACACTCGGACAGAATACAGAGTCCATACCATACATCCTACAATGCTCCTATACTCCTGCCCGTATAGAATACCGACTCTATACCATACCATAAATAAACCATTCAGTTGAGGACAGAATTAATAATGGCCGCTCCACGTGTGAGTGGGCTTTTGCATCAATTCTGGATTTTAAATTACAGCGAAGAATGGAAAATTGTGTATGTTTTTTGTAACATTTTCTTTCAACCATTGGAGGATTACCGCAGAATATTATAGCTGTGGGATGTGCGGAACAATTTTCGCAGCTTTGCGTTATTCGGCGCGATATGCATAAAGGGATTCAAAGGAAAACATTTTATTTTTATGTAAATTATTTCACCCCGATAAAAAATTTAAAAGAGTATCTAATTCGTTTATTTTATACTTTTTACGCCTCCGGGTAAAGTACAAAAGTAGAATGTTGTAGTTGTGTTGCTTTTGGGTTATATGTGTATATTTTATTCTGTGTTGGGTAATTGTTTTTCTTTTTCCAATTATATGTTAATAAATGTGACAAAAATATTTGTATGCATTTTTTAAAGCGAGAAGAATGCATTTGAATCAAGTGAAAAACATATTTTCCGAAGTTCATTTCATTTTTTTCCAAATAACTGATTCATGACGAATGATGATAAGCACGAACTCGGTCGACGCAATCGAGTCAAATATATATACTCGTATACATTTAAAAAAATTATCAAGCTCATAAACACTCCAAGGCGTTAAATATTCAATCACATTTTGTGGGAAGAGAGACACATTTATATAATTTTTTTTAATATTTTAACTACAGATTATCGTGACAGATTTAATTGTCATAAAAATATTGGTATTTTAAAAAGCTCAAAATAATTAATGCTTCAGTATTTTATAAAAAAGTTTTCTCTTGGATGAAAACTCAACAAGATAGAATTATTTTAATTAAGTTCACGAAAAACAAGCTAAACGTGTGTTAACGAACGCTCGAATAAACAAAATGGTTGCAGACATTTGTAAATCCTTTACAAATAAATAATTATTCACTGAGCCGATGAAACACATCGAATTAATAACATCGACGGATCGCCAGACAAAGGCACTGAAATCAAACGCCTGAAGTTCTACACTCTACATTCGTACGGCACAACCCGATGGACCATTTGCAGCAATAAACGAACGAGTCCCCGAGAAGCAATTCAATCTTCGGGAGATGTGAACCAGAGACAGAATCCAGTGACTTGGGAGACTATATTCCCCCTTAAAGCTCAACAATCAATCATGCTAGATTCAGATATCCGAGGAATAGAATGGAATAAAGTGGAATGCTGTTTCGATGTGGTTCGAAGGCCGCACTAGGGATTTCCGCCGAGGTACTTAAGTTTTATGTATTGGGCACAGTTTTGTACTCTATCATTTTTCAAAGCTTTTCGTAAAAGCTTTCTGGTAAGATCACAATTTAATATCTAAAGTACCTATCGTATTCTCAAAACCAATCACGTTTTAAGATAATGTTTTGTACATTACAGAGCAGTGAGTTAGTAGGAAGGTACCTACATCTTCCAAAAAATTAATAATTTAATTTTCAAGGTTTCAAGGTAGATCGATTCCCACCCAGATCCAAAATATATTAAGATTTTTTTATTTATTTCATCAAATGAGAAATTATACCCAGCTGAAGTGAGAGTTATGATTAAGATTAAGAAAGGGATGTTTAGATGGTTTGGACATGTATAACGTGAATGAACGAAGAAAGTAATAATAAACGTAATGTTAAAGTATTTTATGTTCTAATGTTCAGTAAACATTGTATTATTTTGGTTTTGAAACATTTTTGATATTTTTTTATTAAAATTAGTGATCAAAACGATTTTCATTTAATTTTCTTTCAATTTAAGATGAGGCCACAGAGTTCATTTGCAAATGATGACAAAGTATTTATTGTTTTTAAATTTTGGCAGTATTGAGTGTAATTGCATAAACTGTAGACCTGAGCACTAACTTTGTCAAATAAATACATGTTGAAGTCCATAAAAAAGGAAAAATTATTTACATCTCAGTCACCTCCTTTGCATTAAATACAATTTTTCAAAAATATCAATGGTTTTTATTAGTGACACATTGATATAAGACAAACAAATGAGGAACGATTTTTTATGTATTTTACTTCCACGTAGAATATATAACATGGATTGAATATATTTATATATGGATCATTATTGCCCTGGTGTAAGACCACCATTCGAATTGAAACGTTGCTTGAAATGGCTTTAGCCGTATTTGGTGAGTAGATCTGAATAACTAGATACTTTATCACTTTCCTCTCCCCCATCTATTCCCTCCCCCCACTACCTTCAGCCTCACACCATACCCCAATTAAGGATGCCATAGTCTCACTGGCTCCATACGGAAGCTGGTCTGTGGAATAGTAAAAATCAATAATTGATACAAATATTTATAAAATTCTAGTAATTAGTACGAATTGTCATTGCTAAAAAAATTATTTGTAAATTGTGAAAATTCCCGTTCATCCTCACTGAAGGATTTTTTCGTTCTTGATTGAAAGTTTTCCATGACACTATTCAAAAAGTTCAGATTTTAAAATGTGTTAAGTATAATTAAGTTGGTTCAATAAAAATATACGAGCCATCGTTGGTTGTGAAACTCGTTGGACTTTGAAGATTCTTTCTCTTTGCCAAGTCAATTTCATAAATATACAAAATAAATTTGTTTTTGTGATTCCCAAAAATAGAGAAAATTAAACCATGGTGTATCAGAATCACCTAGATTTAATACCACTCGTTTTATGTACTAGAAATAGTGCAATGTTTATGGAAATCGGGTCGAATAGATAACAAAATGCAATTCGTAATTTAGATTTATTTTGGTTTGCCGATTAGTATTCGGATTGAAACTTGTCATTACGATTGCATTAACATAAAATGTGAAATTTTTTTTCAGCATTTCTCTTAACGGGTAAAAACTCTTCCTCGCCGTTCGTGATCATTTTCTATGAATATCATTCTTCACACACTTTAAAAGTATATAATAATAAATTTTTGCAATTCCTCAATTTCAGAATGAGCGCACTAAAACAGGGGTACATAAATATTCTCTCAAAATATAACGCCTCCACTCTATCTAACCGGCGAACATACCTTGACCTCATGACTTTGTATAAAATCTGCAACAACGTTATGACTGTCCTGATTTACTGAAATTAATAAATTTCAAAATACCACCCAGAGTAACAAGGCTTAACGACTTATTCCACATTAGCCGGACTCGCACAAATGCAGGTGTCAGGGATCCAATCAGAAGGATGTGCGAATCTTTTAATCAAAATCAAGACCTCAAGGATTCTGACTTATTTTTTGATACACAAAGTACTTTTAATAGAAAATTAAAGGCTCTTTTCCTACATAGTACAAATTAAAAATTCCATAGAGACATCCGTAAAGCATTGCTTTTTTCTATCTATATATATATATATATATTTTTATTATTTTTTTTGTCTTACCCTCAGAATTTTTCCAAAATAATTTGTAAACCTTTATAAGTTAAGGATATTGCGCATTTTCTTTCTTTTTCATCTCTTATTGTAAAATAATATTCTCATTTATATATTTTTTCCTTATTATTTATAAGTAAAATTATTTTTATTTGTTTTTATCTGCTGTCAAAGTCAATTAGTGAGAAATAGTTTGGATGCAGGTGAGTTCTCTAGTTGTTGTTTTTATGAATTATGAATTGACATCTGTATCTGTATTTTCTCCTAAATAAATAAATAAAAAATAAAAAAAATAAAAAATCGTGTGTGTAGACAGATTTACGAAAATACACAGACGTATGATATAAATACCCATACAAAATACACAGGTTTTTGGGATAACCTCAATAATCATTCAGTTGATGTATAAATACTGAAACTGCTCACGAATTCGATCATGTTAAACACGTCAAGAGATTGAATTACAAATGAAAACAATAACAAATTTAATATAGACAAAGCGTTAATTTTTCTAAGGTATACAAATAAACCTTAAATGCCACATCATAATGCCAATTAGAGCCGGTATATTAGTTGGTCTAAAGCTCGGTATTGACGGAATGTGGAGCTCAGCATGGCTTAGCATACAATCCGTATATCAATCGTAATCCTAGAGTTGACCATGTTTAAACGTTTAGTCTATGATAATTTCAGTAATTTCTATGCCGAACCAATATATTTATGTAAGTATCTATGGACTCTATGGTTATTATCAAACAACCAAACGTCAAACGATGTCTAAATCGTCATCACTCGAAGAAAGTTCGAATTCCATGTTGATAGGTAAAATTATTCCTCCAATGTAATTTATTGCGTCCGTACGTAGCAGATCGAAAGCGAAGCAATGTGAAATCTGACAGATGACAGATGTGTTTTTGCCAATAGCGCTACAGCGTCTAGCAAAGGAACTATTCTGCGGCTTACCACGGCTCAAGCGGCCGATTTCGGCGGTTTAAGTTGAGCGAGGAATGTGCTCCTTAGCAAAGACTGATATACCAGCCCTTAGTTTGTTTTATTACACAGATAAGAATAAAGACACTAGTCAAAAAATTTACAGTTACACTACTTTGATAATATGTGATTGGTAAAAACAATTTCTACAGCATCATTACATTCATTTTAAATTCATCATCCAATAATAAATTAAATAATGATTGATGACGATACGATGATGTTTTGAGAGAGAGGCCGTTAATTTACTTATGAAGATTAAATTATCAAACTTCTTCATTCAACTCAAATTTTGTTCTTGAAATGTAATTAAATCTCGGAAACAACGGTCTCCGTCCACACATTATATAAATTTGTTTGTCGACAAGCTGGCGCGGGAATAGAAATAGGTAATGTGAAACAAATATTCTTCCAGAACTAATAAAATATATCACAATTTTATTACATTACATTCCTAGATTTTATAAAATGGCTTTTATATTTTACAAAAGTAAAAGCAATATGTAGGAATGCTCATGTTATCGTGATTGGGGAATTAGCCAGCAGAGCAGTAATTGTAGGTAAGTTTAATAATTTTTACCTATATTATTTTGTGTTTTTTGAAGTATTATTTTTGTTTTTTGAAGTATTATTTTTGTTTTTCCTTTTGTGTTATTTTTATTACTTTAAGTAAATAATTGTTAACCTCAACACAGGCTTGTCCTAGTGAGGTTAAAAATTGTATTGTAAACTGTTATACCTAAAATGTGAAGAAACAATAAATAAATAAATAAATATGTAGTTTTGTATGTCACAATATGAGTAAATACACACTCGGTCATTTAAAAGAGTATAGTTTTAAGTCACGAGTTATAAGTCTTAGTTTTATGTCACTAGTTATAAGTTTTAGTTTTATGTCACTAGTTATAAGTTTTGGTTTTAATTCACAGTTATCAATCTTAGTTATAGTTTAATCTATATATGAAGTTACAAAGCGCCCTTAAGGTGATTTTCTCACGAAAAAGGCGCTATATAAATTATCCGAACATTATTATTATTAGAGGAATCGAACACAAGACGACTGGGTAGAACCTAAACGCGAGGCCAACTTAGCCACTAAAACAATGGGCAACCTTACCTAACTAAGCCAGAAAATTATTATACAATATATTATAAATTAGTATTTCTAAAAATAATGGAATAAAATGATGTAGTGCAAAAATGAAAAATAGTTATCATTTGTAGGGTGAAAACAATTATGCGTATTTTTTTCAGAATAAAATTAGTTTGAATTTGTGAGAATTAAAGTGAGTAAATGCACGACTCTTGTCAGGGTAACTACAATATTTCCACTTTGTAAAAATAAATGTAAAATAAAATACTTCATTATCTTTGTAGGTATCACGTTTGATAACTACATTCTTGAATCAACAACGAATATAAAATATGTTTTAAACCTTTTTTTTACTTTAGAGCATTATATTATAGTTTCTTCAAACTTCGCAAAATTACTTTGTGGCGTCATTTTGAATTAAATTAAACAAATAAATGTGTATTAAACCACTATTATATAATCACAATTACCTACATGTTTCAAAACCGATGGTTTCTTCGTCAGGGTAGTAAGAAACTACCATAAAGTTACTACCCTGACGAAGAAACCATCGGTTTTGAAACATGTAGGTAATTGTGATTATATAATAGTGGTTTAATACAAAGTTATTTGTTTAATTTAATTATATTATTGTAATTGATTTAGTTAGGTGAATTCTCTAATACGTGAGTAATATGTTTCCATCCAATGTAAAAGATACTCACAGTATCGCTCAGGCAGTAAATAATTAATTACTTAGGGGATAATTTACCATTTTCTTGGTAGCTTTTCTATTGGAAAACGTATATTTTCAGTGTATTTATTTCTCAATTCTATGTTTAGTAATCAGACTAACCAGCCAAATACTTCACGAAGTATCTTTTTCTCCTCCCAATTCCTTTTAAACTTCAAAAAATTCCATATTTAGAGATATCATTGTTCCAGTGGGTCTTCTATCACTCCAACGAAATAATAAATTATCATTAAACTATTCCAATGGTTGTGCAAGCATAACTGAGTTGTTTAGTTCATTCCAATATTTTAAAGCCATAGAATGTACGTTGGAACAAAGTTACTGAACTACACTCAACAATTTGCTTATTACGTCTGGACTAACTGAACCCAACTAAATACAAAATGCACGAGTATTGTCGACGGCATAAAATGCATGTCTGATTTATCATTATTTTCCATAGTTTCAGAACCGTTGTGGAACTTTAGAAAAGCTTCGACGGTGTGAAATTTCAAACTGTTCTAACTACATGAAAGCGCGTATTATATTATCACGCTGTAGAAAGCTTCTGAGGCTGTGGAGATATTATATTACTCGAACATCGGGATTTTGGTGAACACGGACTTACGCGCTTGAGTACCTACGAGGGATTCGTAAAATTGTTTGTGTTTGGAAATTTTCTCGTGGTGGCTTGCGCTATCCGAATTTTAACAAAAGGGAACAAACCTTTAGATCAAAGCTGTATTTTAATTGATGTAAGTTAAAAGAGAGTGATTTTTGTGTTTGATTACACGATCTGCTGATTCACAGCCGGTCTTTTAAATTTTTATTTTCACGTAGATATAGTTGTTCAATTGTCTGTCTTGTAAAAAAATTACAGCACGTAAGAGGTAAAAGATTAATAACTCCCGTCCAGTAGAAGGTTAACAAGAGCTTGATAAAATAATCAGTTTTGTATTTAAAGCAAACAACCAATAATGTAGCAGAATTAACTGTGATAATTAAATGAGTGCATGAGTTATAATTATGGTTATAAATTCGCGATACGTACTTTTTAATTTTACGAGGCCCAGGTTGAAAGTTTGAGGAAGCTATGCGGAGGGAATTTACTATATATATGATGCAAGGCACTTGATTCTGGGAAGAATCCAGTTGTAGCCGGAAGCAAACCGCAACCCCGTAATCTAGTTTCAGGTGTGAGCTGTTGAGAATGTGCATCGAAAAATACCCCTCCTCTTGCCCAATTACAAATGTTTGCTGCATCTCCCAGCTGGGCACTGCTGCTGAGGGCATTAACGGTCTTGAGGAAAATAATTTCTCTCAGGGCCTAATTCATCTTTGGAGATACTGTGTGGAAGGTATTTTTAAGTAAATGAAGGAGAAGAAGTTCTGGAAAAGAAAAAATTATGAAGGACGGGTAGAAATCTTGGGTTCAGTGGGTCCAGGTCTTCCACCGCCGAGACCTTGAAAAACTTCACCCCCTGAATCCAGGTACCCTGCTAAATCAACATACCTAGAAAACCATTAGGGGTGACCTATGATAGAGCTGTTGGTAATCCAATAAATGGTTCCGGAAAGGTGGCACACCATAGTATTACCTAGAAGTAGAGTGTTAAATAATCAATTACCAAGAATTTACACTTTCAATACAATGCTAACAAATTATTTCTTACAGTTCAAGAGCGTTTAAACCTGTATTATCTATTATATTGCAACGCTAAGGTTTTTTTATAAAGAAAGGATTTTCTTTAACGGTGGGCTTGTTTATCAACGATATACTGGTTTTATTTTTATTCCTGGAACGTAGAACAAGCTTAAGTCTGCCAAGAAAGCAGGAGGCAAACCGAAATCCACTTACGCTGCGAATCTTCAAAATGAAATTTTAGTTCTCCTGTGAAGAACTTTAAAATGAAATTTCCACGCGAAGTTACATTTATTAAGTACCCTATTGATTTTTGATGGGCCGATAGGTAAGTAGGTATTCAATTTTAACAAGTCATTTTGGATTTACATCTGCTTCAGGGACTCGAGATCATCGAACGCTCAGTATTAAATTTTATTAATAATTTAATAGGTACCTACATCGAATATCGTTATTATAACTTATATCTTTGGAAAGTTATCATAAGCTGTGTAGCAATTTAATCAACGCAATGACGTCGTGAATAGTCAGTCAAGTACTTCATATTGTAGTTCTGATACTAAGTTGGTCCATGCAGTCTTTGTGAAGAATATCTAAAGTTTGTATGCGAAATGATTTCATGATATACTAGAAAGCTCAAAGTAGTATAAGGATATGTAAGATTTCATGATACATATTAGTTAGTCTAAAGACACGTCAGGATATAAACTAATATAGTTGGTGAAAGCAAGTTACATAAACACATCTCATTCCAACTATAGTTTACATTCCCCAATACAACGTTTACATAGCCTTGATAACAAATACTTAAACAATAATGATGTATTTGACAATACTTTGAACTTGGCAAACTTTAAACGCCGTATTTGCGGTTATTTATAATATTAATAAAACCACTTTTATTAATATTATTGTTGATTTGGAGGATAATTACAGACCATTTATTTTTTACTTCACTTATATTATAAATTACCTACATTTTGTTAACTTTTAAATTTTATGTAGCTGTACTCGTATTTTCACTGTAATTAATAAAAAAAAATGTATTGCTTTATATGTAAAAGCCCTATGGGCGTTTAAATAAAATAAAATAAGTGCGTTTTTGTATTAGAAAATGTGTTTTCGAGAAGCAGTTGGACTGATAAGGTGAAGAATGGAAGGGCGCAAGCTGTATTTGTAAATAAAAATATATACTACTACTTCAATTTCTACCCACACATAGCTTTGTATACTTGATTATTTAGTTTTAGTACATTTTATGTCCTGAGGAAGAGAACATCGTTCTCGAAACATGTCGATTTGTTAAAATAAAGATTATCGTGGTAAAAACAAAGTGTTTTAATTTTTATTAATAAAATGGTACCACAAAGTGAATTTGCAAAATTTGAAGAAGCAATAATTATTAGCCTGAAATACTCACCGATATTGAAAAAAACTCCCGAGAAAAGATACGTGTCGCCGACGGGACTCGATATAAAATAAAGTTGGTTGTTTGCATGTGAAAAAATGTAATAAGTGGTAATTGTTGAATGAAACATTAGTATATATTGAATTATTTGGCGGGCAAGAGAGAAGCCAATATTATTTTATGGAATGGAAGCCTGGACACTTACTGAAGAACTGATTGAAAGAGATGAACGAAAGAATTGATGAAATAAACGACTTGATGCATTCGAGATGTGGATCTACAGAAGAACACTCAAAATAAGCTGGATGAACAGAGTTACGAATGAAAATTTTATGGTTCGGATGAATAAAGAAAAAGAAGTTATTCAAACAATAAAAATCCGAAAACTTCAATATCTAGGACACGTGATGAGACATCCGAAGGAGTACGAGATCTTGCATCTCATAATGCAGGGAAAGATTGCCGGAAGACGGGGCCCTGGAAGAAGGAGGACATCGTGGCTGAAAAACTTGAGACAGTGGTTTGGCCAGTCTACTGTAGAGCTGTTCCGGGCCGCAGTATCTAAACAAAGTCCGCATAGCCAACATGATAGCTAACGTCCGTCGAACGGACAGGGCACGAAAAGAGGAAGAAGAAGATAAGCCGCCGTAGCTCAGTGGTTAGAGCTCCTGACCGGCAATCAGAGGGACACGGGTTCGAGTCAAGTCGGCGACATGTATCTCTTCTCGGGAGGTTTTTTCAATATGGATGAGTGTTTCAGGCTGATAATTATTGCATAATAATTGTTACCCTTTGCTTCGTAAAGTTCATGAAACGGTTAATTAAACTAATTGACTTGAATTTATTAGTCCTCGATAATAATATTCAATTTTGTAGCTTTGAGGTTTTGTTTGCACGTAAGCCACGTGCAAATTGTATAAAATGTTAATGACCTAGCGATGACAATTACTAAAGTGAGTTGGAAAGCTTTCACGCCAAATTAGTACTTTTGTAACGGTTGAATGGCGGTTTGTCAGACTCGCCAGAATGTTTCTTTTTTTCTAAATGTATTATTACTTATGCTAAGCAAAAGCTTTGAAAATTACAACAGGTGTACCCTATTGTACGTGCTGCTAACTTGTCTAAACAACGGTATCTAAACGTCTAACTTCGTGTCGAAAATGTTTTATCTAGAAAAACAGAACAATTATTTTTATTAAGGAAACTGAAGAAAACAAATTATATAAATTTTCCTATTTTTTTATTTTTTATTTTAATATAAAAGATATATTCTCTGGTTACGAATAAGTGACAAAAGCGATACCTCGTTAGCGTTATGAATAAAATACAATCTTAAATATAAATCTTGTAAATGGCGTGTACTTACATGTACACAGGGGTTAAGCGCAGACAAGTTTGTCAGGAAAATATAACGAGTATTATAACGATGGAAAGAATCGTGTTGGTATTCGTTACTTGTTGGAATAATAAATATAAACAGATAGTACCTAATACACGAGAAGATACATACATCCTAAATTGCATCACTTCACGGTCTCGGAAATTAATATTTAATAATACCTGAGAGGTATATTTCTTCTTTTCTAATCAGTATAAATATTTCTTCAAACTTCGCAAAATCACTTTGTTGCGTCGTTTTTTAATTAAATGAGACAAATAACTTTGTATCAACTACTATTATATAATCACAATTACCTACGTGTTTCGAAACCGATGGTTTCTTCGTCAGGGTAGTAATAACATTAAGCAACAAAAGAAACAAACAAGTATTGACTAAAAAGAACTACCGACAAAAATAATTAATTTAATAAAAATATAGTAAAAAACAATTATTTAAAATTAAATATAAAAAATTATTTTGGAATATGAAAAAAAATATATATTATCAAATGATAATCAAGATGTTTAAACAATAAAATTACATTATTTTAAATATAAGTATTAATTTAAAAATAAATTTAAGGGAAGGCTATTTAAAATAAAATAAAATTGGTTATTAATAACATTAAATTTACTATTAACACTTTTTCTAATTTTTAATTTTTTTAAGTTTGCTAATTGTATTGTTATTTAATTTGAATAGTACCATGATGTAGAAACAATCAGTTTCGAAACATGTAGGTAATAGTGATTACATAGTAGTGGTTGATACAAAGTTATTTGTTTCATTTAAGTATAAATAATGTTTAAGCCATTACTTTTATTTTTTAAACACTAATATACCTGTGTATACTGTATAAACCTACCTTCTATTATTTTTGTTATATTGCATATCTATCTGTATGAGTTGTAATATACGTTACGCGGTCTTATTTTTTAATCAAAGTTTCTCTAAACTTGTTTAAAATCGTGTATTTTTTAAAGTTTTTTTTATATATATTTTTTTTTATTATGCTTAAATTTTCTTTATTGTTTTATTTTTTAAGTATTTACAAAAGCAGTGATAAAAAACAAGCAAAATTAAGTGGAAAAGTCCACTAGGGCTAAATAAATAAATAATACAATGAATAATGCAAGGAGTAAGCGCGAGAACAGTTACAATCTATCATATACCCCTAAGAGAGAAAGACTTCATAAGCCATTCAAACACAAGTAAGAATATTAAAATCGTATACAATAACCATAAAACAATGGTATATTTGTATTCTGAAATTAAATTTTGAAAGGAAGGAGTTTTTCAGGTGTATATTTTTCGAAGCAATCTGCTTGCGTGAAAATTGCTATACGGTTAGTTAGCTGGTTACTCCTGAATATAATGCATAAATTCAATTTGAGTTCAGAAGTTTATACACATTTAACCGGCGGCGAAGTGACATTAAAGTTTCTCTAATGAAATACCTGTCATGGGTGAACAATACTGAACCATTGGTAGTTTGTTAAGAGGGTATTACCAGAGAATACCGGAAATAAGCCATTTTAAAATCAAATTCTAGACGTATTGACTCTTTTTTTACAAAAAAACATAAATTGATTTTGAAAGACTGTTATTTTATCTAGTACACGCAGTTTTAAAATCTTGAAAAACTAAATGTATTTTTAATATACTAAGGTCATACCGTTGGTCGTTGGCAGATTTTTTAAATTTTTAGACAGTAGTTCTATTAAACAACAAAAAATTTAATCATATAATCATACATCAAAATAAATCAATACATAATCTAGTCAACACAGTTTTAAGAATTTTAATTTTAGTTCAATTAAAATCATTAAAAAATATATCCGAGAACGTGTTTTGCGAAAAAAATACCTCAGTTGTTCTATTTATTTATGGTCTTACAATCTAAAATATTAAAAAAAAACTTTACACATTTATTTTGTTTAGACATTATTGAAAAATCATAAGTACTTATGATCAAAAAATACTTACAATAAGTACACTATATTTAATAATTTATCATCGTGCGTTTTGAGCATTTATATTGCTTACAGTATGTAGGTATATATTGTATTTTTTACTCTACATTGTAATTTTTATATTCGATATTGCATTCGTTTTAATTAGTAGATATCTATAACCATTTTATCTAACGTACATCACTTACAAATAATAATATCGGTCGGACAAGCGATCCTTTGTTTTAATAACTAGACCGTAATAATGTGGACCTAAGAGCATTGTTTCACAGAATTTGAACATTTCATTAAGTTTCGAAGATAATTTTTTGAAAGTTATCTTCAATCACTATTGTTATTTCGGTTCCGTGAAGCAACTGGCCCATACTGATATAATAATATAACTTGAATTTTAACAATAAAATGTTACGAATTGTTAAAATTCTGTGAAACAACTTAATTAATGAACCTAATTAATTTTGATTTTATGAACAAATAAACATAATTAATTTTAAAAGACCCGAATAAAGGTGTAGAGACGTTATGCTATAATGCTTCCATCTCTGTTTTGGCACACATTAGTCACTTAGAAGCTCCATTCATATTCATACCTACTCGATTAACTAGTATTACTATTTGATATGACCCGCCTGAAGGATTTGTGCCATGTAATTCCGAAATGTTCCCGGCTCTAATAAAGTCGCCGTTATCTCCCTACTTAGCATCTAAAGTATCCATATTTTATTGGAAGTTACACATGCACTCCAATGTCTAGTTATTTCACCACTATTCAATATGACTGCTTAAGGAACTATCACTGAAGCTCTTAAAGGCCAATTACTTCCGACTTCACATTACATTACCATTATTCTGTGCAGTTGGTTAGACAGGGCAGGATTCCTTCCAAGAAATGATGCTCCAATATGAAATAAAATAGACTCAAGACTAAGTGGACAGCGGCATGTTGATACCATGTTGTCGTTTATGATGTCTGTACTTTATTAGCAAGGAAAATTTAAGCAGTTCAAAAAAAGAGATGCAAGAAGCAAAACAATCTGGCACAGATGCACACAACAGTTCAGTAGAAAATGTTATACTGCTAGTTCGACCAAAATAGAGAAAACATTATGAAAAGACAAGGCACCATAAATTTAATATAACATACTAGGGAGTAATTCACTGAGTGATAAATTGATTCAACGATTTTTTTTACCAGAGAACCACGATTGCCGTGAAAAAAATGTTTTCTGGAATTTCATTGATTTATGTAAAACATTATTTTGGAAAACTACTGACGCATGTACGCAAAGTTGTTGTTCTTAATTAAATAAAATAATGCTTGAGTAAGTTACTACTATTTGTGTAGTAAGTCTCAAATTTTGACTTTTTTTATTAAAATTATAGCCTATATGTTATTCTGATGTATGAGCTATATTATTGTAAAGTTTCATTAAAATCCATCCATTGCGTGAAAGAGTAACAAACATACATACATCCATACAAACTTTCGCGTTTATAATATTAGTTAGATTGTTTTATTTATTTGTTAAGTTTTGTGGATGATGTTTAAAAAAAAAATCAAACCCTAAGCTATCCAGACTGCTGTATTTTAAAGTTTTTTTTCTCATACTCAAAAATATTATTTCTGGTTTAAAAAGATAATAAAGAACCTTAAAGATAAACGTACGTTTCACTGGGGGATATTTAATACATTTTTATACTAAAAGGGGCTTAGAAGCTCAGGTACCCTAGATTCTATTTTTTGAGACAGATATCGACATACCTACGATCTTTGATCGGGAAAGTCACAATGGGTAAGGGATTGTCAGCGAATTCGCATAATTGCTAGCGTGGGTTTCTAACATTCAATGAAAAAATTCTGGCGTCGAAAGGAATCGGTTCTCCCTTCAAAATGATTTTTGGTGCACTTTGATGACTTTCTGTCTTTTGGACTACTTCCAATAGCTATATTGCTACGCGCGTGAAAGTACAAAGCTAAGGTCCACGGCAACTCTTTCGTCGAACAAAATCTATAGGTTCTGTTAAACTGTCAAAAATTTGGCGATTGCTTTAAAAAGTAAAATAAAACTACCAACCAAACAAATAAGTACCATACGTACTCAACTTTTTTCATATTCATAATATTTGCCTTATGCTGGGGCCGCATCTGCGCCTATCGTCACGAAGCTTCACGTAAACGTATTCTTTTAATTTGAAAAAAAGGATACCTTTACACGAAGCTTCGTGACGATTGGCACAGATGCGGCCCCAGCATTACAGAAAAACACATTTAGGTAATATTTGAATTCATCAATCATTAACATGATTAAAAAAACCTAACGAGATTGATGGTATACACTACATTATTGACCGAATAAATAAAATATCTTTTATGTTGAATGTTAATAAAATATTAAAAAAATTATACTTAAATCATAAAATACTACTATTATCTAAGTAGGGCAATGAATAGACTGCAGATAAAATATTACGCTTCGAATAAAAAGAAGATTTAAAAAATAATAATTTCAATAAAGACATTCGTCCGTATAAAACCTATTAATATGAGATTGAGATAAAATTTTGCAGTAATCATCATAGTAGTTTGACGAGATGGAATCTGAAATATTTTGAATATCGGCATTCGAAACAATAGACAACCGATTGTAGTTATTTAAATTGATGAAAATATTTATTTTCCGTTTTTCTCATAGCGTGTGAGTTCAACTAAGTGTTTTGGAATGCTTTATGACTTCAACTGACATGAGAAGATTTATTTTTATTTAACGAATCGTTAAAATTTCCCCTGAACTTCATAAGGTGGGTAATATTAAGTGCATATGGTTGAACCGTTGAATCGTGTTGAATTTAATGGATCATCCGTTAGAAAATACTAGTTGGTCTAATAAATATGCTGCTTTAATAATAAAGTTTATACATTTAAAATAGTTGTAAGGTTCTCATCTTTGGTAACATGGGAGGGATATACGATATACCTACGTTAAAATAGCAACAAAGGAAAAGCAAGGAAAAATTTTCCAAGGAAAAAGTATTCTGCCATTGAACTGTAAAATGTTGCGGGCTCTTTGATCATCTTCGTAGTATTTACCTGTACTGCACATTGAGAACTATTTATAAATGACATACGTTGATCTGACAAGAGATGAATTTAAGTACACACTTATATATTTTAAGTAAAGTTATAAAAATGCAAGATAGCGTTAGTTTTTGTAATGTACTGATATTCCGGGTAGTATTGATCACGATTTAATCCTTGTTTACTCCTAGATAATAAAGTTTAATCAGGACCGATTGGTTATATCTGAGTCTTCGGATATCTCCGCCGACATTCGGCAAGACCCGAAACTAATACACTGCAGTTTTGTAATCAGGTTTTTTGTAGAAAAACAAACAAAACTCAGTTACGAATAACTTAAAATATTTTTAATTCTTATACTTCCGTTATTAAGAGCGGATTATATTGCTTGTGCAATGATGGAGGACTTAACCAGCCGAAGAACTGAACCCGCTATTCCTGGTGGGAACCCAATGTATTTGTCAATTCAGCCACCAATCGGTCAAAGATAATGTGTTAGGAAGGTATTACCAGAGAATACCGGAAATTAGTCCTTTTTAAATCAAATTCTACACGTATTGACTCTTTTTTACAATAAAAACAAAAATTGATTTAGAAAGATTGTTATTTTATCTGGTACACGCAGTTTTAAAATTTTGAAGAACTAAGTTTATTTTTAATATATTAAGGTTACACCTTTGGTCGTTAGCAGATTTGTTCAATTTTCGAACGATAGATTCTATTAAACAACACAATTTCAAATCATATAATTATACAACAAAATAAATCAATACATAATCTAGTAAACACAGTTTTCATATTTTAAATTTTAGTTAAATTAAAATCATTAAAAAAATAAATCCGAGAACGTGTTTTGTGACAAAAATACCTCAGTGTTTCTATTTATTTAAGGTCTTACAAACAAAAATATTTTTTTTTAAATGTACACAATTATTTTGTTTAGACATTACTAAAAAATCATAAATACATATGATCAAAAAATACTTACTTACGATATTTAATCATTCATCATCGTGCATTTTGAACATTTTTATTGCTCACTTGAATGTAGGTATATATTAAGGCAAGTTTTTATTGAAATAAATTTTTAAAACATTATACGGGGACAAATTAATCTTTTTCATTGGAACCTCCCTGTACAGTTGCTATCATTTTAAATTTTTATTCTCAGCCGCTGGTCAATCGCTCTTAAGGTATCTACCTATATTTATTCCTGGATATATTTGTACCAGGTCGTTTAATTGCTAGGTATGATTACCTTGGACTCACGTTTGTTTTTTGACAAGTGTCCTCGCTTTGCTAGTCTCTGTGTGAATTCGTACGTGTTAAGATATTTCTTGCACATCCTATAATATTCTCTTTAAGTTAGTGCAGAGGCTAGAGTAGTAAATGATTTTAATGCAGTTGTTTGGGATGACTAGCGACTCTAGTGGAAAGTTAATGCGCTACTCCCGACGGAAATATTGCATGTGGTAAGAATGAGCATGCAGTGGAGCAGATATCTGGGTTTTGGAGGAAGTGGGATATGTCATTTGACGATAAGTATGATTGTCTGAATTACGTTATGTACTCTCGATGAAGATTTTTTTTCCAATGAATTCATGGAGAGTGAATGATTTTTTTTTTTTTTTTTCTAATTCGTTTGGTTTCTTCTCATTTAGGCAGTTTTAGCTAAACTGTCTGTTTGGTGTTCAATATTATAAATAAGCGACAAGTTGGTTGGTCCGTAATATGGACTAACAGTCTGTTTTATGAACTAACATCAAAATCATGAAAACAGGGAAACCTTAGCATAGCACACCATAGGTTAAATAAATACGAAGGGTTCTAGAAGGTATCCTTTGGGCACACCATTTGAAATCTCAGATGGTAAAAAGCTGTCACCCCCGAAGAAGCTTGGCAATGTGGAACTGAATTATGTAGACCGGCTTGTGTATTTTGTGCAATACGTATGTGATCTACGAACGATGGCACTAAGCGCTATCTTGAATAATTGATGTCCAAAGGGTGAATTAAAAGTAAGAAAATGTACTATGCAATTTTATTTGAGAGGTAAAAACGTTTCGTTGACCGAGAAATACCAACAGAAAAAGCTATCAAACATTCTTGAATTAAGATATTCAAACAAATCTGCTGCTTTATAATAAACATTAACGATCAGTATCATGTTTGAAACTTCTTTGAATGGATAACTGATTTCAAATTAATTACTAAAACAACACATTCCTACCTCCACCATATTCGGTAGTGTATGCAATAACTATCAATACCGATGAAATGCATGAAATTGCAATGGTTCATGGTGAAATGGCCAAGTGGACCAATTAGCGTATTAAGCCATCTGTCAGCAGCGGGCTGGGAAGCTCGGGGCAAGCTCTTTCATAAAACTTTCAAAGCACGTATTTTAAATCTGCACTCTTCTACTACGCTCTCCCCTACCCTCTTTTTACAACGGCTTGACCCAATTAGGGGAACGTTAAATGCAATGCGTTAGTGAAGGGGTACTCTCATTATAAGGCAACGAAAAATATTTAATAGAACCTTTTTCATCTCAAAGTTTTTCGAATCATTTCTCAGAGTACCTACGTACCTTCTACAACTAGTATTAATTTCTGGCATTGCTCAAGCTAAAGTAATGTATTTATATGAAACTGTAGTGAATCATATGGGTTCGCAAAAGCTTTTACTTAGATTATATATTATTTTGTTATTGATGTTGTTTGTGCCTTTTTTATGCAACAATAAATTTCTGAATTAGTGCCGTTTTCATTCAAATAAATAATTAATAAATTTTTAAGCAACTAGTTTTTTATTTATGTAGAGGTAAATGAGAGGTATATTGTGTAAATATCCCAACCAGGTGACATTAAACCTACTTTCCAGAAAAAAACCCATATGCCTGTTATATAAAAAAATAATGTCAAATACAGTGAACATTTCGGTAATCAAAAGCACATCGATTAGTCAAATGATGCGTTATGAAATATTCAACCAATATTTGTACAAACCAAAAATAAAATGACAGATTTAACATATTTTATTGGAATTTCCATTTCATGAAATAAATTTACTAACCATGGATTGAATATGCAAAGCTACTTCACTATAAGCTGTAGTGAATATAATTTTAAACTCAAACAAAAAATAACGCACTCGAACAACTATTTGTACAAATTGATATCTCTGTAATATAATCCCGACTTTGTACACCCCACAACTATCTGATGCCATAAATTACCGAAGCAACATCGAAATCGTTGAAAATCTACTCTACTAATATACCAAATCCAAAATTATTATTCTCGGAGATTATAACCTACCTAACCTAAAATGGAAATCAAGTGATTTATTTATTCTAAATGAAAGTGAAAACGATCTTACATGTGAGATTTTACTTTTATTTGACCTATTCCAGAAAAAAAGTTTCTCAATATTTTGACTATCCAATGTATGAAATATATTTAGAAATAGTGACAGAACTGCAATATCTTGGCATAATAATGGATAAGAAACTAAATTTCACCGCCCACTTCAACAAATTGTAAATAATTATTTAAAAACATTGAATCGTTACAAATCATAAAACTTTTTTGATTATCCCGAGTCAGAAGCCTAACAGAAGATAACTCTGTAGTTTGGTCACCCTTCTACAAAATTCATAGTCATAATGTAGAGTTTTATTTGAATCTGTAATGTAACATATTTTATGCCAATTAAATTTCGAATAAAATATCGTTTTGGTGAATCTTTGAGTGAATCAGTGAGGGATTACTCACCGAGTGCCCGTAAAAGTATAATAATACGATTATTATACGACAAAACAAGTCTTTGTAATATTATCTTTTCATGGATAACGAACTCTCAAGTATGTCGCTTAAAAGTCGTCTTTCTGAGAAACGCTCATTATTTAATTAAATAGACAATTCGAAAATATCTTTGTGCGGAACGTCTTAGGTAAAAACAAGCAAACATATTTTTTTCTAAAAAAGAACCTGTAGAAAAGAAACTTTTTCCCGTAGGTAGAGAGTATTGAATGCCACACTACATACTTAGATACACGTCTCTGTTTCAGCACGTACTTACCCCTATATTTCATTTTAACATTTCTGACATTCTTAAGCCGGGTCTCCAGCGACAATGTTATCACAAACATTGAACCAAAAGTTTGTGCAAACATGAAACATTGGGGTAGGGCCACGATTTTTTGTTTTCCGTAGCCGATTCAAAACAAAGAAAAACGTTGTGGCCCCGATCCAATGTTTTAGTTTTTGATCGATGTTTTGAAAACATTTGATTGCTGGAGACCCGGCATTAAAACATCAAAGTGATTAAACTGTGTAAGCGGTGCTTTTCCTTTTATTCTTTGCAGCCTTATTTGAACTGCGTTCGTTCTTTCATATTAATTCTGTCAGATCCACTTCTCACTGCAACGGGTAGATTATGGTTGCCGTCAGTACCTACTCCGTTATGAATCGCTAACCTGCAATCATCTCTCTTTGATATTTTTTTTCATTAGTGACTGCTGCTCTTATTTCTCCATTAAATTAATTACTCGCATTAATCCCTTGCCAGTGTTCATTGCGCATGCCGTCAGCAATACCGTATCTCGCGAATATTGCCCATTTGGTCCAAGGATTTGACGTTCAGATCTACATACATTATCTTTAAAATATGTTGACTTTGAATTTCTCTTCAAATCATTTGTTAGGGATACCGTCTACACAATGCGTCGTTTCTTTTGGTCGGTAAGCAGTGAGGAAAATATTCGTCCATTTTTAAATCATTTTTGACGATAACTTCGTGCATACCTGACAGAAAAAATCGCACTTCACTATCTGAGCATACAACAGGTCCACACACAATTATGTTATATATTAACGCACCTTGCACCTCCCACTTTGGATCTAATATTCAGAAGATATCAACTTAACTACATATTGAACCATTACGGTGACACAACTTTGGTTAAAACAATTGTAAATCAAAACACCGGGTGAAATTACCTTTAAACACGCAATTATTACCCACCATTGTTGCACGCTATACCCTTTCATGCACACATTACAACTTCAAATAAGGAATTACATAATCGTCCAGAGAAACGTCACTTTCAATGTTAATTTTTTTCAAACCTTTTCAGGTGTGGGTTACGTAATATTTAAAAACGCGATGAGTTCAATAAGCCACTATCATAAAAAAAGGAATGTACAAACAAGTTTACATACTTCTCTACGCTTAGTCTATTATTATGTAATGTTATTTCGCGAAAAAAAACAGTAGTTCGGTGTTGCTTTAGTACTTACAACCGAAATTGATGATTATATCTTTTCATTTCGCTTCTAGATATACAACTCGTATGAAAACATTGTTGGCAAAAATATAACAATTTCTGAAAACATATACTATTAGTAACAATTATTATAAGCAATAATTATTAGCTTGAAACACTCATCCATATTGAAAAATCTCCCGAGAAAAGATACATGTCGCCGACGGGACTAGAACCCGCACCCCTCTGATTGCCGGTCAGGAGCTCTACCATTAAGCTACGGCGGGTTATCTCCTACCCGCCAAATGATTCAATATATACCTAGTGTTTCATTCAACAATTATCGCTTATTATATTTTTTCACCTGCAAACAACCAACTTTATTTTTATATGAGAAAGGCATGTAAGTGCTAGCTATCTCACTAGATGGCGTCGGGACATATTATATCTACATTTTTTCGTGAAATACTTTAACTTGTCAAATATTGATTATATATTTTTTTTTTATTGATAAACTATTAGGTACTAAATACTTTTTTCTAAATATCATTCAACAAAAACCTATTAAATTATTAACCTGCACGAAGAAATATAAATTTGAAAAGTCACGTCGTACATGAAAATAATATTACAAAAGTTTCATTTGAAATTAATTCTCCTTTTTTTGTTCAGTTGTGTCACGTAATAACACAAAAAATGAACCATTGACCTAATTTATTTATTTTTCAGTGATCCACGACGGGCGTGAGACCATTTGCATGAAATATTATACATTTGGCATTCTGATCTATATTTACATAAATGCCCCTCGTAAACAAAACGTAACGAATGTTCCTCCGATATAGTGTTGTCACTCATATTGCTGAACATTTACGCTGTGGCCTGAAACACATAACATTCCGACTGAAATATATCTTCTCATTTTATTATCCCGTAAACGTGTCACGAGATACAAAGAACCATTTCCAGATGTCACCATCTTTCCTTCGCTCTTCTTTCTGCGAGATCCAAAAAGATGCAAATGGGATTTTTCATTTCATCTTCTGACATTTGATATAGAATCCGACGCGCGTAAGTACTTGCGCTTGAGCGAAATCTTATTTACGAACATTCATGATTAGCCTGAGTCTTTATTATGAATGCAAATATTCGTCTCTAATTTTACTTAGACCTTTTGAATAATTTAATACGTTTTTAGGGTAAAATGTAGGAAGACTTCCGAAATGTCGATAAAATGAATGGAGAGCATTTCCATGTATATCTAATATCCGTGGCCCCGCGTATTTTTCTTTGAATTTCTCGAATTTTAAAAAATGGGTCGAAATGAAAATGTTGTATTTAATGCTTGATTAGGGCTTTCAATATAATAACTGATTTACAATATTATTCATTTCACGTCCAACGTATAAAATATGATTTAAATAAGTATTATTTGTCCTTAAGAGGATACCCGGCGGTGATTTTTCCATACAAACGTATTCCCTATTAATCTCTCTGGATTTTAACCCTAGAGAAAATATTGCATAAAATAGATATCAACTACTAGCGTGTCGGTGCTTTTTGTTTTTTTTGATAAGTTACTTTTTATAGAAGTTCTGACCTTCCAAAAATCAATAAAATTGACTGGTTTAAACGCCGTCAAAAGATGTTCAGTATACAAACCAGACAATTTTTTTTAAAAAAAAGCAAAACGTACAGACATAGAATAGTTTTTTCTTATGTAGTTGGTAAAAAAAAATTGAAAATCAGTCCACTTTTGGAGGAGAAAAGTGGGGAATACAAAACCTCCATTTTAGTTAGGTGTCAGTGCATTGTCCCTTTCGCTCAATATCCGGTGGAGTAAGAGCAACAGTGACAGCAATATTTTAGTAAAATCTATTTCTGCACCACCGGGTATCATCTTAATATCAACCCTAGGCACATAAGTTAGTACATAAGAGGTTTTAAAACCAAAATTTGCGAAATAGTATAAGATGTCTTTTTTTACATTATCTCCACACACTAGTCCCTCAGGCCTATGTCATTTTTAGGTATACTGTGTGGAGGGTCTTTTTAGAGAACGGAAGAAGTATGAGGAGAGACTACGAATCTGAAGGTCGATGTGTCTAGGAGTAACAATCGTATATCTCCCACCCCTCAAAGTCCGGCTGGAGAGGTCTAAGATATGTTTCCTTCAACCAGCTTCTCCCGATCCGGCTCGCATATTGTAGGCGGGCCAACGCATTCGCCGCCAAAACATAGATACACCTCACCCTTATGAACCCCTGCATCCCTGCTAAGTCACCAAACGTCGCGAACCCCTTTGGGTAACCAATAGCAGATGTGTTGGTTATCCAATAAATTATTACGCGGGCGGCGGTACCCGTACCCGCCTCTCTAATAGCATTAAAACTCCCTACAAATACAAGATTGACTAACTGAAAATCTAAGCTAAAACTGATGGTAGACATTGGTATAAGAGAAAGAAGTCTTATTTCACAACGTTGAAACCTACGATTGAAGCGTTGGATGGAAAAGAGGGTTATCGCAAAAATAGCGTTCGTAAATAATTACATTTAAAGTTTTTAGCAGATTTCGAAGATTTGTTTTATGTTAGGTGATTGAAAATGATTTCAAAACAAGATTTTTTTCCCAAAAAAGTTAAATATCTGCCCTAAATATACACAATATGCATTTTATGGTTCATAAGTTTAACATTTTTCCACTCGAAAAAATATAATGAAGTCGTAAATAAAAAAATATTTAGAAATAATATTATATAAATTAGAATGAACATCAGGATACAACATTCTCAGATAAGTATTAACTTAATAATTAAATATTAAAAACACCTTCGGAAATGCTATTTCTAGGGTTTTTACAAATCAACCAGAAATATTGACAGACTGAAATGGGTTTTTCGCAAGATGTAAAACAGAATAAATGGCGTTACGTCCCTAACGCATTTTAACACCCAATTCTTCAATTCTGATAAAATGTTGCAGAAAGTATTTTCAGACTGATGGATGCAGGTAAAGATTATTCCGACAATAGTTAATCTTCGATAGGAAAGGGCTTCAGAAGAACAACACAATATACAATTCTTATGATTATCACGATATATCTGTTATGTTTGAACAATTTCCCTTAAATTATTAATGATGGATTAGTGGATTCTTGGTAAAGGAATACACAAGTGTAACATAATCTTAGTCCTCGTACGTTGTAACTAGTTCAGAAGGATTACACTGTCCAAGCGGATAGTAAGGACTGCTTACTAAAGCGGCAGATCGAGTGTGTTTAAGCCGGCCTTAGAGATCAACTAGTAGACTTTGGTCCAATTTACGGACTGTTTGTTTCGGAGATTCCTCTCGGAGATTGTGATTTCTTGATCTATTATGCAAAGTTCGATGATGCGTGGGGTGTGTTATCGCAGGATTTGTATGCGATTACAGATTTTGAGTCCGGTAAATCTAATATTGCATATTCCTGTAGAAAAACTTGATTATAACTACCTACTAGATAAAATGTTCCTATTAGAACTTTCAGAAAGAAGAATAATCACAGATTTAATACTTTTACATAAAATACTGCATTACAAAATTGACTGTCCTGAATTGCTTCAATTAATCAATATCCACATACCTAAAATATCTTGCCGAAATTTACTACCTTTTTATTTTAATAACACCAGGACACTCTCTTATCAGAAATAAATATTCTGATCTGGGAGATATATTTCACATTAAAAACAATCAGTATAAACATTGTTTATTTCAATTCTTTCTTATATTTAGACATAAATAGACGTTTATAATCTCTACAATTTTTCTCTATATTGAATATCTTTTTTTTTTGTAAAACTTCTTATATTTTTTATCTATGTATCTAATTTTATTATATGCATTTATTGTTATATTTTGTTGTAGATATATGATTTTGTTTTACTTTTATTTTCACTGTATTATGCTTTCTTTATTGTTTTAATTTAGATTTTTTTGAAATAACTGTTATACTCATCTATTTAACTAAAATGTAAAAGCCCATAAGAGCGTTTAATAAATAAATAAATAATATTCTATCAAACTAATGTACCTTTATCATAACAAATGTTACGTTAGTCTTATATGTACAACCAACTACCTAATCATTCGAGGACAACTCACAAGGATTTCTAAATTTAATCCATGTTTCATTCACATTCAAACGTTGTTCTCTCAATATTGGATTACAGATACACTGTTTATCGAAAAAAAAGTCTAACGAGTACAAAATGCATTTTTTCCGTAATTAATGCCGATACCGCACAGGAGTTCCAACTGCTCCCATCTGGAGCAAGTGAGAATATGGCATTTCCAATCGGGGTATGTTGTGAAGCTGAAGATAGTGGGGAGGGTAAGGAGATGGGAAAGGGGAAGGTAGAGAATTACCTGGCTTTTTTGATCTAGTCACCAAATACGGCTAAACCTATTTCAAGCAACGTTTCAATTCTGAATGGTGGTCTTACATCAGGCCGATACTGAGAGTATCTTCCACTCTGGAACGTGCCGCAAATATACTACATATTATTTTAAGTGAATACCGACATTGCGAAATATCACAAATAAATCTAAATTAAATTTACGAGTATTTGCGCACGCCGGGTTCGAGCCCGCGACTTTCGGATTGGGAGTCAAGAGTCTTACCCCTCGACCACGACGGCCGTCACTCTCGCTTAACCTCTGTCGACATAGGATACTGAATATTTTTGATTAATTCAAAGGTTCCTGCCAATCTGCTTGACAGATTGCAGTTGTTGCCCTGTGGCTTTCCTACAAACAATACACGTCAAAAAATACCATTTATTTATTCTCCCCAGATATCAAACTTCTGTATTTGATGCTAATTACAGCTATTCCACAACAAATTTTTGTAATGAAATACCTCTGTTTGAATATCAACATCGTTACAGGGCTTCAAGAAGTTCTTTAGCAAATGCTGACTGCACACACAGTGAGACACACAAATTCATAATTAATAAAATGTATAAATGCCTACATGATACCCATGGTGCGTATAAGTTGGCGAAAAAAGAGGGCGCTGCCGTCTATGACATAACAATAGTAGATGTCATAGGAGGTGTCGTATGGTTGCAAGATTAAAATATAAACATATATCATTAGTTCATGTTTACACCACCGCCAAGTTATACGTGTAGATGCCAACTTGTTTTAGTGATTTTATGATTATACTATTTTATTTCAATTTAAATATTAGTTGATTTAGTTAATATGTAACTATTATAGGTACTTCCTCCGGAATGTACAACTGAGCGGTGACTTTTTTGTCAATACTGTGCAAGGTGTAGAAATAAGATTTTTTTTAAATTATTCTTGTCATAGTCACAAACGAGGTCACGTGATCCTATTCTGATTATCGACATGATCCGAAACAAGTTTTTGATCGGAAGATGTCTTATCATGAAATCTGTCTCTTGGAATGATCCAAAAAAGCAACAAGCCTTTTACAGTCATTAAAGTTATTGAAAAATACTACCGAAGAAGTGGGAGATTTTTCATGTTTGAGACAGTTAATGAATATTTCAATGAAGTTCCATAGCTAACTAACTATCAAATATTTTCTCCGGTATGCATATAATGCTGCTAACAGATAGGTATTTCCACGAACCGAGCCACGAATTATGAGAACAAAACAACCGCAAGCGGCGTGAAGCAAAGAACGCACCAGAACAGAACCGCCACACAACTATGTATTGGCACATACTCATTTCTTCTTTCATATTCATTCATGGTCTCATTCAATTTTGTTGTACTCTAGACACAACATGAACCAGGTTTTGATTTACTTGCTCATGCCGTGGTGCTTTCTATTGAGTAGAAATTCAAGATCGAAAAATGTATTTGACAAAAACATTTTTAGCTTTATGATTAAGATTACAAAACCTAATATACATGGTATTTGGAAATTCGTGGTAGAAGCAGGAAACTGATGAATTTGCATCGCATAGAGAACCCAAAAAAACTTTTTTTTAAACCTTTTCCTTTATTGCGAAGATTTTCGGCAACATAACAGATTAGTAAATGTTGCGAGGTAGGTCTACGCTTCGATGTATTTAAAAAAAATACATTAATCAGTAGGATATCACTCCCTAACGACCGAGTTTTTGCTCATTTGAGCTAAAAAAATTCTGACTTCTGACTAGATATACTGTAGAAAACCAACGCTCAAATAAAATAAGTTATACCTCAAAATCGAATCCAAATTTAATGTAGACTTTAAGTTTCTCGAGTTTCTACACGAGTTTCCCGACACCGTATATTTAATAATTTTCTTTGAAACAACTACTAGGTCATGGGTACACTTATGCTGTGCAGGACACAGAAAATGCAGGTTAACAGGTTCAGAGATACTCTGGTACAGTTCCACTCGGCCACTAAGGTAATCCAATTGTCTCTTGTGAATACGTTTCCAACGTGATACGTGTAATTTGATACCACGGTGGCTGTTTTGAGATGCTACGCAACGGAGATTATAAACCCATGACTTTATACCTCCGGTTGGGCGTAAACATAAAAAGTTATCATTTTTATTTACAAAGTACGGCCGCCCTTTGAGGTCATAAGAACTGGGAAAGTTAAAAAGGTTTCTGTATAAATTTTTCTGTATCTAGCGATACACCCTTATTCTGAACTGTTTTTCTGGCGTGGTGGGAAGTTTCGAATCGCTTGCTTCAAAACTGTGTCCGATGAATAAAAAAATAAGTTTCTAACATCAATTGAAATCAAAATTCACTTATGTATTTTTTTATGAACGCCATCTTAGAAACTGGAGAGAATGTGTGTGTATCCTCTCAGTTGCGGCTGAAATTTAACTCTTTTAAATTAGTTTCCCTTGTTAAGAGATCGCTGCAAAGTAAGTCGATATGTGTTTTAATTAATGCTTACCTTTTCACCTCGCGAACTGAGGGGTAAAATGTATCGCTTAGCCGAAATTTTTTATTCTTATGTTTTAAAACGATAACTTTTGGAAAATAATGTATTTATTATGACAAATACTGACGAATTTTGTACCTCTGTATGATCATCAAACCCTATTTTTTTATTTCATCTCGAATGTTTCTATCGAAATGTTGCTTGAAATTACATTAGCCAGTGACCAGCTGTGAATTGCCAAGTACTCCCAAACCTTCCATCTTTTCCACTTCTTTTCCTAACCATTTCTTATATACTCACAACTTAACCCAAATTGGAGATGCCATAGTCCCACTAAGGCTCTAAGCAGTTGGAACTCCTGTGATTTAACAAAATAAAATTAATTGTGAAAATTAAATTTAATTTGAAAATTAATTAAACATTGAAAAGAGGGTTGCGAAAATAATAAGAATGTTCTTTTGAATGCAACAAATAAACAGAGTTTATTTACGACTTCCCTAATGAGGTTCAAATTTACATTTGCGATCATATTAAATTACTGGTCTAAGATAAAGCTTATGATATTATAATGATGTAACTGTGACAGTACAAATGTTTTACAAGTCAATGAAATCAAGGCCACGACAACATGTTTATAGAATCTAACTTCACGTTAGATTCTATACATATTAATTGTAAATCCGACTCTTCGTCACCAAACGATGCCTTTGCTTCATGTTTGTAGATGAAGAATTTTGTAATAACACGGCAAACACTCTTCAAGTCAGTACATGGAGAAAAATGTTATTCTAAAAATCGATCATTTTATTCGTAAAAACAGTTAAAAACGGGACTAAAGTTCTTACGAACTAATTAACAGGGTTTCAATGTTTATTGGCGGGAACATGTAAGAATAATTTGTTGGTATACGTAATTTCGTACGTATACCAACTAATTATTCTTACATTTTCCCGCCATTAAACACTTTTAATTTGTTCGTAAGTCGTAAAAATCGTAATTTAGAATAACATTTTTCTCCGTGTACTATTGTTAGTAAATTGCAACCTAAGGTGTTTAGGTAGAGTGGATATACAAAAAAAATACTTTTTCAAATGTACGTAGACATTTGTAAAAACATTTGTCAACTAAGGGTCAAATAAAAACATAAAAATATTTTTCCTTGTTTAAACTTATCGCTAATAGATCCGTCGTTTTTTTTATATATGACTACCGCAAAAGAGTCCCAACTGCTCTCCTCTGGAGCCATTGAGACTATCGCATCCCCAATTGGGGTATGTTATAAGGCTGAAGGTAGTGGGGAGGGGAAGGAGATGGGGAAAAGGAAGGTGGGGAAGTACCTACCTGGCTACTTGGATCCTGTCACCAGACACGGCTTAAGCCATTTCAAGCAACGCTTGAATTCTGAATGGTAGTGTTAGACCATTCGATACGGAGAGTATCTTCCACTCTGGAACGTGCCGCAAATAAACTACACTTTTTATTTAATTATTTATGAAATAACACAAATAAATTTATTTATGCACGCCGGGTTCGAACCCGTAACCTTCGGATTGGGAGTCAAGAGTTTTACCCCTCGACCACGCCGACCGTCTTCATAGTCCTAAAGAATTACACCTGCAACAAAAAGAAGACGTTAAAACGGAGCTCTCAGTGGCAGTAACGCATGAGTTTAAATATTTTATTACATTGAAATTACTATTCGTTGTTAAAACATCGACCTCCGGATTCCCGTTACAAGATATGGACTGCGGTTGCTAGATCGATAGTCTTTAGGCCGGTAGGTGGATAGTTGTTCAAGATTCAAGATATAAGATATCAGTTCACGGCGACCAGGGCAACAGGATGTCCACAGGGAGGGTGTTAATGTCCACAGGGAGGGCGTCTCACCAGGAATCAGATTAGCGATGGCGACCTAGCAAACACGTTACGAAAACTATTGATATTTTGTATTATCTCAATCTTGGTTTCACCATTTTAACCTCGTTAAAACTAACACTAAGAAGCATTCTTGAATATAATTCCTCTCTCTGGTCGCCTTTATATAATATACATTCACATAAAATTGAAAGAATACAGCATAGATTTTTAAGGCATATAAATTTTAAATTAAGCATTCCAATAGAAAATTTAAATTACAATTATTTAATGCAATTACTTAAACTATCCGAACTATCACAGCGAAGAAAAATCTGTGATGTTTTATTATTATTTAAAATCGTAAACGGATATTTGGACAGCCCTGAACTAGTAAATATGATACATTATCAAGTACCCAATAATTACAACACTAGACTCCATGCTTCATTTAATATAGTTGCTTCTCGCACTAATTTTATGTTCAACTCTTGTCTTCAGAGATTGCATCGTGTGGGGAATGATACCTGCTCCGTAGTCATATTTTTTTATAAAAACTTCGCTTCATTTAAAAAGTGTATTTGTATGCAAATAATATGCTGCAATCCTTAATGCTGTTATTATGTTATTGTAATTTCAGATCTTATTATTTAACTTTCTATATATACATATAGAAAGTTAAATAGAAAAAGAAATAATAATAAAAAATAAAAAAAAACGATATTAAAATAATAATACAATTTAGCAAAATATATATGTATATAATAATATATTATTATTATTATATTATTATATACATATATATTTTGCTAAATTGTATTATTATTTTAATATCGTTTTTTTTTTTTTTTAATTATTTCTAATGTGTAGATACATTCTTATTCTTATTATTTTATTTTCTAAATCTCTTTCTACTAATAATTTCTTACTTATCTTATATAGAACCAACTTTCTAGTATTTAGCTAATTTGCACTAAATTTTTGTTACATTCATATGTGTTGCTTTTTTACAATTATTACAACAGCATTTGTATACTTAATTACTGTAACCAATGTATAAAATGTTCATGTAAAGGCCCATTAGGGCGTGAATAAATAAATAAATAAATAATATTCAATATCAATTTAACCTAGTCTGGTTGTGACATTTACATATAAATTAACTAACGGAATCTTCTTCGAGATTCCATGGGACATAGTTAAATACATATTTAAGAAAATTCAATTTTTATTAGAACAACTCTCTTTTTATAACTTCGAAGGTTATTCCCTTCAATTATTACTGTAAAAGAAGAAAACACTAATAGCCTTACTAAAAAAAAACACTCCGCGGCCGTTAAACGGTGTTTTTGTGAATCTTTAGATTTGGCAACGCTGTAATTTACTTGTTTAAATTGGAGTTTTCATAATAATCCGCTAGGTGGTGTGATTGATGCGCCTGCGCATTGCTTTCCCGCTGTAATAAAATAGCCGCGAATGCAGACTCTACGAAAAAAAGTCGGTCGCGAATGTGTGTGTGATTAAGATGATGTTTTAGTTAATGATTTCAATCTTTATGACTAATTCGCACTTATTTTCATGTACTCAATATATTTACTATTAATTTGTGTTGTTTTTCGTTAGTTTAAGTCAAATTGTGACACAAAAATCGTGTGTTCTAAATCGAACTGCCAGAAAATCTTTCTATAGGTTATATTCAGAAATAATTTGCATTTTCAGATCTTTATTTTATTATAAATTCTTGACAGTGATGTTTTTTGGTGACTAAAATGTCTAATACATATTTTAGTAAACGTATCAAAGAAGTGAATGTCTTAAGATGTGCAAGCAATGTATTCAAACGTGGGTTTTTTTATTGTAAATTTTTGGGAATGAAAAGCGAATTTCAAGATTTTTTTATTGTGTGAAGGAGTAAATACTGAAATGACAATTTTATTTCAAAATCATTGAATAAAAGGACTGTGTTTTTTGAATTTTGAATTTTACCAAATATTTCAATGTTTTAATAGAAAGTGTTTGGGGTAAGTAAGTTTTTTTTTCAACTTGATGTTTGAAGCTTAAAATACTACAGTTTTTTAACACCTAATTATATTTTAGGTATGAAAATCTTAAAGGTAATTAAATTTTGGTTCTAAAATTGTATTTGTTTTTACAACATCTCAAAAAATAAAATTCGAAATTCGTTGAAAATTACAAATGAAACAAATATATACAACAGATAAACTACCCTCCTTGGCCGTGTAAGCAATGTACATATCTTTCCATGAACAATTTTTTGTCAGTTCTTAATAAGTAAGGATTCTTCATACATGGTTGTTTGACCATTGTAAAAATTTTTCAGAAAGTTTATTAGTAAGGCTGGTAAAATACGACATTGTCAGATCAAAACCATATATTCTGTTTGGTAAGAATTTGAAAAACGAAATGTACAGACTTTACACAACGTGCTACAGAAACACCGTTTAACAGCCGCGGAGTGTTTTTTTAGTTAGGCTGTAATAATCTAAATGAAAATATGAAAAATAACAAGACAGAAAAATATAAGATAGCTGTCGCAACTGGGACTCGAACCCAGAACCTCTCGTCGTACCGGGACAAATGTCATTCCAATTTGGCCACTGACACCATTTATTTAAACATCATATTTGTAAATCTCATATTTCATATTTCAGAATTAACAATATTATCTTCGACAATTTTTTTAAAAGTATATTTAAATAAGTTAAACCGTTGGTTGTTTGCAGATTTCTTCAATTTTCAAACGACGTATTGTATTATACAACATAAATTTCAAATTGTATAATCAAACAACAGAATAAATCAAAACATAATCTAATATACATTATCTACACATTTTTCAAACTTTTAATTTTAATTAAATAAAAATCATTAAAAAATAAATCCGAGAACGTGTTTTGTGATAAAATACCTTGGTTTTTCTATTTAATTAAGGTCTTACAAACTAAAATATTTAAAAAAAAAATTTACACTCTTATTTTGTTTAGACATTATTGAAAAATCATAAAAAACTTATGAAAAAAAAAATACTTACACGATCTTTAATAATTTATCATCATGCGTTTCGAGCACTTTTATTGCTTACTTGAATGTAGGAATGTATTAAAGCCAGTTTTTAATGAAATAAATCGATATAAAATTTTTAATTTAAAAAATTTGATAGCGGAATAATTGATCTTTCTCATCGGAACCTCCGTATACAGTTGCAAGCTCTCTTAAATAAAAATCATTGTATTAAATATTACAGGATATTTTTGTGTTCATTCAAACGTCAAAAGGGGATGAGGACATTTCGAGATCTGGCGTCATTTTAATCCAGTAAGAATTTTAGTTGGAGCTTGAACGGAATATAAAATTTCAAAACCGAATGGACGTGTCTGTTACGCCCGACATTAGACTGGAAATGGACATGAAAGGCTATGACAGATTGGATTACAGATCACGATGGATCCAATTTTAAATGAATTATGTAAGGTATCTACATACGGCCTTTGTATATTGAACATCCCTATAAATGTTTTACGACGTTGTTGTGCGTTTCCTTTTATATTCGTCAACTACAACTCTCGCCATAAAAAAATGGTTTTATTGCATCGGAAATATTGAGGAGTATTTTGCGGTTGAAATAATATGGGAGGAAAGGGGAAGGTTTGAACTGTCTGTTCGTTCAGATCTAGTCCCTCACCATACATGTCAATTAAATATTTTTTATCGAATTATAATGAATCTTTACATTTTTCAAGTTGGTTAACATAATAAATTATAGTAAATAATAATTTTTCTTTTGCTTTGAATAGTTAATAAGTTTTCTTTAAATGAAATTCCATCGGAATAGGTTAGGTACTCGCACTCTTCGAAACATGTATAAAATATGACATTAATGTAATCCTAAAGTTTTATTGAACGAAATATGTTTGGAAAATACCTACGCATTATATTTTTAATGTGACTACTGCACGAGAGTCCCAACTGCTCCCTACTGTCTGGAGCCGGTGAGACTATGGCATCCCCAATTGGGGGATGTTGTGAGGATGAAGGTAGTGGAGAGGGGAAGAATATAGTGAAGAGGAAGGTGGGGAAGTTCCTCTCCATTCAGATCTGGTCACCAAAATGGCTAAAGCCATTTCAAGCAACGTTTAAATTCTGAATGATGGCTTACACTAGAGCGATACCGAGAGCATCTTCCAACGTGCTTCAAATATACTAATATTTATTATATTGAATGAATAAATTGTGAAATAAACACCTATTTATCAAAAAAAAAATTGCATGCGCCGACCTATTCTCGACCATTAGATTTATTGTAAAAACAGTATAAAAAAAAATAGGTACAGAGTTAAAACATAGATAATATTTCGCGCTTAAATTCGTTATTTTAAAAATATCCACGTTCCCTGAATGGCAATAAATTATCTCAGACAGTCTTCCCAGAGACATTAGCATTGGTAAGTTAGTTCTGCACTCGGGAAGAATCATAAACGTGCGTTGGCGACCTCGCGTGAAATTATCTGTGACGTATCTGGTATTATTATCATAAACCATTCAGAAGCTTATAAGCCATCAGCAGTAATAGCGATAGCCCTTCTGGAACTAAGGCCGCAGATACCCAGCATTCCCGAGATAAATGCTGTTGGCTAAGGTAAAAACCTAACTCTTTCGTATAGAGGTATCGTAAAAATTTATTTTGTATTTTCTCGGCCATTTTTACATGAACAGTGTCTTCTATCCTCCATACCCGAGATCCACCCTCGAGAATCCTACGCACTACGCTAAAGTAAAGCAACCTTATAACTGCAAGGTTTTTGAATTCTTTTGAATTGCTTATGACAAAACCCAACATTTTTGATATTATAAAATCTTTTATTTTATAATTAAAAAACATAGTCTTTTGTGTCTCCACATGAAAGCACATAACTGTACAATTGTACATCTTTGGAAGTTTATACCGAGTATGTCATCAACTACAGTCAATAATTGAGTTTATATCTACCTGGAGTTTTCTACGGTCTTCTAATGATCTTCTAATGAAAAAGTCGCAGTATTTCAGAAAAACTATCTTTTTAGAGCCTGCTTAAGAGCACAAAGTTATAGAAAGTTGAGATTATTATTTTCGATTGCTAGTCGAGAGTCTTACCCTTCGACCACGAAGGACTTTATCCACTCGAACGCTTTTTGCCACATTATGGCATTATTTACAAAACCTCGGATTGCTTTGCTGCCAAAATGTGGAAAATTTTCAAAAATTTTTTTTTATTAAAACGACTACATAATATATTGTACATTCAAAATATAAAAAAATAAATATTCTCTAGATTCTTTAAAATGTTTTTAGGTTAATGATTTAATTATATTTTTTTTATAAATCCTACAAATATGTGATAATAGACAAAAGATAGGGGAATTCATTGGTTACATAGAACTATAATTAGTTTGTATGTTTCCATATTCAAATTCGGAGGTATGATTTTTTTAATGTAGGCGGAAAAATTTCCTTTAGCAATCCGAAAAAAAAATATTTTAATGGCTCTGTCGCTCCAGTGGTTATGTCATGTTTTCGTTATAAAAAAAATTGAGCAAAGCAAACCTTGACGCATAACATAATAATTTAAGGTTGGTTGGTATTTTTTTTATATTTCATATTGCCTAGTCATAGCTTACTTGCAAACGATGATCCTTTAAGATTAATCCTTTCATGTTAGATGAAACTCGAACTAGTGATTCGTTGAGCTTGTTAAGGTAAATAACTGATATTAACAACCAAGTTTCTCAAGAGGAAGAAAATGTTGTGGTTTCAGCTTTAGATTTCATAGCACGGAAACCCAAATGATATTTTCTTTATGGGCACGTTACTGTAGGTGGGTTAAATTATTGTATTCAAGAAACTTTTACGAGCATATAAACTCGAAGGCGGTCCGCTCACCGGAGAAACTGAAACCAAACTAAAACTGGCTGGTTGCTGTGGTTTCCAAACAAACTTCTACGACGTTCTCAGTTTTACGATTTCAGTGATTATCTCAGCTTGTTTAACCATGGACGAAAAACAATCAGCTGTCATCGTAGCAACTAGCACGGCGAGTTTCGAGTAACTGTTTGCGTTGCCAATGACAACGGGTTTTTCAGAAGTTGTGTAGTTTGCGGACCATCACATTGACATACACAGGATGGCGAGTTTAGTTGCAAATTGTTTTTTTTTTTTAGTTGCCTTATTGATGAATATCCGACACACGTAGCCTAGTTTACAGCCCTGATATTATCTGTAAACCAAATCCTATCTTGGATCAATAATCGCAAATGCAAACATACACACACAAGGCAACAACAAATACCAAACTGCATCGGTATTAACCACAAGGGTGAGCATTTTTTAATAACGTTTTGTAGTATCTACGTACCTACATAGATGAGACATGCGATTTATATACAGAGCTCATTTTGCTTATATTGAGGTTTTGTCGATATCTTACCGCAGTTCAACGACAAATCAGAATAGTGACATCTCCGAACACTTTTAAAATGTGATATAAAGTAATTAAAGGTATTTAAAAAATGCCCGAAAACCTAACCTAGTATTTTATCTATCATTAACTGACTTACCACTGTTCTGATTATTCCGGTTGATTATCGCATAATAAAGGGTATTTATAAATGACGAAACGTTGTATGTTTTCAACTTAATTAATGTACATTTTAAATCTCCAGGGATTTTGGAAGTAAATAAACAGATTTAAATATGAGCAATGCATTTAGCATTTCAAAATGTGGTGCTAAAATAAACATCGTTCCCAACTGCTTTACCAGGAAAAACATATTTATTTGTCATCGCAAAAATACCAATGGAAAATACTTTATGCTATAATTTACGTGAAACAAAATGTGCTGGTGTAAAAAACTAAATGGTAAATATGTTAAATTAAACAAATAACTTTGTATCAACCACTATTATATAATCACAATTACCTACATGTTTCGAAACCGATGGTTTCTTCTAAATATGTTAATATGTTATTTGTTTTTATGTAAATATGTTATTCGCAAAATCAATTAATCACAAATATTCAAAGCTAGTGGAAAATTAAAAAAAAAATGTTATAATCTAAATACCAATGATTCAAAACTTTTGTAGAGACTTCCTACTGAAAAAACCTTACAACTACGGTCTCACCTAATGCAAATAATAAACACACAATTACACAATATTATCTCATCTCTTCCTCTTCTCGTATTTGGAAGGGAGGCAAAGGCTTTGAAAGATGCCTCCAGTAGTCCCTGTTCTGAGCTACTTCAGCAACCATTTTAAGCCCAGCCTCTCCTCGCACAGTCTCTGAAGGTGCTTCTCTCACCTGTGCCTGGGACGGCCTTCCAAACCACTAATAATACTAATATATTTTCTTTTATTGTTTACGCCCATAGGGCTTGCAATTATATTTATATAGTATATATTTTTTAGAATGAAAATAATGATGAAAATGCCCAACTAACTAACTAACCAGGACGAACCGCGAAACAACTCGATCTTAGCACACACTTAACTTCTCCCGTCTTAACAAACGGATTGCAATCTTTAGAGCACAGGCGTCCGGTAGGAATGCTATCCTTGTTCTACTGGTATTTCAATGGAAGATGCGCTGAGGAACTAGCATCATTGATCCCCTCGGCATCCAGTCGAGAAACACGCCAAACGCGCGCCCAACATATGTACACGACTTTTTACGTCTCGTTCTTGAGTTCGACAGCTCGGCTGTGGAACGATTTGTCGTCCTCTGTTTTTTCTCCTTCCTACAACATGGGTCTCTTCAAGACCCATGTTTGCTTCTTCCTCTCCTTAAAAAGACCCTCCACGCAACATCTTCAAAGATGACATAGGCCCTGAGGGAAATTATTTTCCTCAGGGTAGAGTTAATATAATTTTTTTTTTTTTTAAACTTCTTGCCTCATTCACATAAAGGGTTTTCCAATAAGAGGTGTTATTTTGATTTTCAAAGAAAAATGCCATTTTTTAATATAAATGATCGGATGCTTATTCAAATTAAACAAATAAATTTGTATCAACCACTATTATAAAGATGTTTATTTCATTATAAACAGGAAGGTATGGCGTTAATAGTGGAAAATAACATCAGGCATATGACCACCACGACCACGCTTACAGGACCATATCCTTTTCATGAAATTTTCCATAACCAAATCGCAAAGTGGCTGCCCTATGTCCTCGATAGCCTCACGAATTCCATCTTTGAGGTCTTGAATCGACGCTGGGTTGTTGGCGTAGACCTTCTCTTTCACGTGGCCCCAAAGGAAGAAGTCGCAAGGTGTTAAATCACAAGATCTCGGTGGCCAATTGTGATCACCTGAAAGATCAATGGTTTCGTTGCTTGTGAAAGTAAACGTTGTCATTCATTCACCGTAACTATTGCTCCAGTCTCATTTTCGAAAAAGTAAGGTCAAAAGACTCCGCCGGACCATAAACCGCACCAAACAGTCACACGTTGAGGATAGAGAGGCTTTTCAACAATAACTCTTGGGTTTTCCGAGCCCCAAATGCGACAATTTTGCTTGTTAAGGAAGCCACCGAGATGGAAATAGGCTTCATCACTCAAGATGATTTTTCGACGGAATTCCGGATCATTTTCATGCATTTCAAGGACCCAATCAGCAAAGACATGACGTTGTTGATGATCGGCTGGCTTGAGTTCTTGTGTTAACTGAACTTTATAAGCCTTTAGACCCAAATCTTTATGCAAAATACGGTGTAATGACGTTTATAAAATGCCTAATTCCAAAGAACGACGATGGATGGACAAACCTGGGGTTTCTTCAACACTTTCGGCTACAGCAGCAATATTCTCGGTTGTTCTTGAGCGACTTGCACGGGTTTTATTCTTCACATCACTAAGTTGTCCCAAAAGCTCGAATTTTTCATGGTGCTTCACGACGACCCAAAGATGTTCGAGTTTTACGAACCGTCTCTGCCAAATTTTTACCATTTTTATAGTGAATTTTAATAATTTCAATGCGTTGTTAAAGCGTGTATTGTTCCATTTTTATTAATGGCGTAGTTTCTACTTGTCAAATGTCAAAAACTGACAGCTTCAAAAGTGACATCTACCGAAATAGCGGGCTATTCAAAATAACACCTCGTATTGGAAAACCCTATACATACATCGTTTCATACATATTATTTTGACTCTTGATATGGCCCGACTCAAGTTTCAGATTCACTTGATTGTGCCATGTCTCCGTGAACGCTCCGCCACCTTTTTTCGTTCATCCGCTCTTAATGCCCAAACCATCTCCCTTCTTAATCTTACTCACTACGGTTACATCAGCTTTGCATTCTTTGCGGATCTCCACATTTATCACACTATCATAAATGGTTTTACCACACATACGCCTCAGGGATCTTATTTCTACAGCATTCACTCCAACCACCAAAGCAACAGAAAAATGTATAACCTATTATTGACAGTAATCTATAAACCACATATTAATATTTTGGTAGAAAGCAGTCGCTTTGTGGTTTGACATATTAATGAAATAAAACAAATCGTTGTAATAAATTAAATACATTCCGTAGTCATAAACAAAATAATTGCTTTATTTGATAGATATAAATAGTTCACACATACGGCCTTTGAAATTATGCTAAATTCAAATTATTGTCAAATACATCCACATCGTTTAAATTATTATTACAGAGTTTATGTAAACGTTGTATTGGGGAATGCAAGCCATGTTTGGGATGAGATATACATACGAGTACATTACATACCATATGTAAAATGTTAATGTCTCTCTAGTCTTTCCTTTAGGTACGTGTACATAGGTTGATTAAATCCAGGAGTTCACCACAATCTCCCAATAATCGCTTAATAATCTCACAATAAATATAGTATTAAAAAATTAATACAAATATTGATCTTTATGTTTCGTCAGTTTTCTAATGTTGGAATAGGTAGATATCTTAAATATTCTTTGATCTATTTGTTAGATAGCTCTCAAACCATTTAAGGGGAACACCTGATATATCTGCAAGACTTTTTTTCAGAAGTATGCGGTGAGATAAGTATCAGAGGCTTTAGTTATATCCAAGAATGCAGCGAGGGGTTTGCATTTTTTGTCGAGGCTATCAGAAATTAATTTAGTAAAACATGCAATTGTATCTGAGGCAATAAGACGCTTGCGGAAGCCATATTGACAGGATTTCATTGTCTTCGAGAAACTATTAGAGCCTTCATTTTATCGTTTTTTTAATTATTTTAGGGATCGGACTCAGCAAGGATATTGGTCTATAGTTATTATCAAATGATCTGTCCCGTGGTTTAAAGTCAGAAATAATTGTAATCTCAGCCTGGTTACCATCTTCAAATATTGGGATAGCTCGATTTCCAGTAGACAGGAAAACATTCAGTAGATATAAATAAGTAGACGGTTAAAATGATTGGTTTTTTTTTTGTTCTTTTGTGTTTTCATTTTAAATGTTTTAAACAGCACCATCTAAAAGTTTATCGCTTCGACTGAAACGTGTACATAAAGAAATATTTAAACAGAAGCATGGTTCTGTTTTTTTTAATCTCCATTCTATTCTAAATTTTTGTGTTTTTTAATCCTGTTATTTGAGAAGCAAAAAACGTAAATCAAACAAGAAAAGGAAACATCACGTTTACAATATCAATAATATTATGATCGAATATTTATCTTTCTTGTGTCTCAATTATTTTTTTATTTTTAGTAATAATAACGATAGCACAAAGTCATTACATATAAAATCTAGAAATATGTTATTTGTTTAGAGGGTATTACCAGAGAATACCGGAAATTAGTCCTTATTAAATCAAATTCTAGACGTATTGAGTCTTTTTTACAAAAAAATCATTAATAGATTTTGAAAGATTGTTATTTTATCTGGTACGCGCAGTTTTAAAATTTTGTAAAACTAAGTGAATTTTTAACATACTAGGTTATACCGTTGGTCGTGGGCAGATTTGTTCAATTTTCAAACGATAGATTCTATTAAACAACATAAATTTCAAATCATATGATCATACAACAAAATAAATCAATGCATAATCTAGTCAACACAGTTTTGAAAATTTAAATTTTAGTTAAATTAAAATCATTAAAAAATAAATCCGAGAACGTGTTTTGTGACAAAAATACCGCAGTTTTTCTATTTATTTAAGGTCTTACAAACTAAAATATTTAAAACTTTTTTTACACCCTTATTTTGTTTAGACATTATTGAAAAATCATAAATACTTGTTATCAAAAAATACTTACAAGAAGTCCACTATATTTAATAATTTATCATTGTGCGTTTTGAGTATTTTCATTGCTTACTTGAATGTAGGTATATATTAATGTAAGTTTTGAATGAAACAAATCGATATTAAATTTTTAATTTTAACAAATGTGATACAGGGAATAATCGATCTTTCTCATTGGAACCTTCCTGTACTTTTTTAAACTTTAATTCTCAGCTGCTGGTCAATCGCTCTTAACTGGTATTGCAGAATAGCGTCTTATTTGAACGATGCGTGTCATGGAAATTGATGTCATTATGGGATTACTACTGCTGTCTTCTAACATAACACGTGAAAGAATTAAATTTTTGTTTTTTTTTTATTTCGACTCCTCGTTAAATTTAAGACATTTGTTTCGAATAAATGTAAAACATTTCACCCTCGAAATTGCGAAAAAAAAATTGTTCTAGGATGTACAATAACTTCCCGTTATATAAAAAAAACATGTTTTTTTCTCTTATAATTTAAAAAATGTGAACAAAATATTTACTCGGAAGTTAATCAAATTAATTTCTACCAAATGTAACAATGATAAAAAAACTGACTTTCTCTCAAGAAAATAGAAATAGAAATTGTAAAATGGCAATGGAGTCGCACAAAGATAACAAAATATGAAGTCACAGGAATTGAATCACGGGGGCGTCTTTTTGTGAAAATAATGGCAACATTATTATTTCAAGAACATTTTAGTATCCTTTGGATCAAACAAAATATTTTAACAGAAGAACTTAACAAGGAATAAACATTTTTGAATAAAAATATCATGATTATAGAGAGTTATAGAGAACTTTTAGTTGTGTTTAACTTTTAGTTTAGCTTGTGATTTGGGTTCTTGTAAATGTTTTTAATACTCTCTCTTTCCTTTTCTGATTTTATTTAAATATAAAAAAATACTGTAATACATCTAAATACTTCAAATAAAACTATCTCAATAACACAATGACTTTCTTTTGAATTTTTCTTCTTGGAAAAAGTGGAAAAAAACTGAAAGATAAATAATTTTACAATGCTCTAAGTTGATAAGTTAAGCTAGATATTCCTGGCATAACAAGCGGTGCAGAAATGCCAGATTTCATCGTTCTAGCTAGACTCTTGCTATTCGTGTTGAAATTTATGCTGTAAGTGTAAGCTAACAAAAATATTGTTAACTTCGTCAGAAAATTGTAGAATTTATTAGCACTCCTTTTCATAGTGGTTCGAACATTTTATAATGATAGTAAATCTTGTTTTTTCGTATGAAATTTTACTATGCAATATGAAGTGTAAGTTGTTTCGTGTCGATTATACATTTTACGTTTATGAGGAAAATAGTGCCATGGTCGTAAAGTCACACAGGCCTGGACTGGTAGCTGGTCACCCCATGATTTATATGGGCAATGAAAATAAAATTGTCGTTTTAGTGGTTCATCCGTTGCTTCCTTTTTTATATCGCCAAAACAGTGGAACGTGTGCGACTATGTATAGACCTGCCCTAAGTGATAAAAGCGTATTATTTTCCCCTCCTTAATTCTGGGTTCCATGGAACCGGCCGGGCTGGCGTATAGGTACGCGTGAATCTAGAAAATGTGACGTCATCATTCTTGTGCGGACTAGCGTCGAGCTCTTATCGGTACATTTTACGAAATAACATGGCAAAAATGGTAACTTGTGCTATTAAAACATGTAAAAATAGAAGTGAAAAAGAGTATAAACCCAATTGTCGTATTACCTTCCATATGCAGGCATTATTTATCATTATTTTAAGCTTATTCAGATCATATAATATGATCAGTTTTAGACATGAAGCGAAATTCCCGGTCCCGTCGTGTGCACGTTGCAGTTTACTGTGATAAGTAAATTATGAAACATTTGTAAAAGTGTACTTAACACGGTAACAAAATATTCGACTCTCAAAACAAGCGAACCTTTCTTCATTTTATATGGATTACACAAGTTTGTTCAAACCGGGCGAACAATTCGCGCTCCCATGTAAAAAGGTCTATTCATTCAAAAGCAGATTTTACTTTTAAGAGCTAAATGGTGATATTATAATGCGTGATGCCTATATACTGTCGTATTGAAGGATTAACGAATCACATATCGTTACCGTCAACTCATCCCTCTCCGCCCCGCTACAGATGGTTATTACCCCTCTCCCTGATTCTCAAGTCTATGAATAATATGTCTGTGGTGTGCGTCAATTCTGGTATCAACGATATGTAACCAGATCCTCTCAATCTGCCGGTACTAAATATTACGGACTGCCTTGGCACTTGTATGCTTAACCAGTTAATTCAGCTTGGGTCTATTTATGTGTGACGTCACTAACTAACTAAACCTAACTAACCATAACATTGTTCCTCACAGGGATGGGAAACGATATGCTATACCTCTCTCTCCTGACATATTATATACGTCATAGGTATCAAGCGTTTCATCTACATGCATACTATTTTTAGGCGTGCATTGCTCTATGTCATTAGTAAAACCATAGATGATAAGTGAGGTTAGTCAAGTTATAAAAGTGGTGTAGGTTGTGCTTATTTACGTTTGTATTGCTATTAAAATATCATTTTGCTCAAATAAGACTGTACTTAAAATGAATAAAACAGTTTCCAGAGGCATCACATGTTTATTGCAAATACGAGATATTTTTTATCCTTTATATTTATTTTTTACATCACAATCTACTTTTTACTTAACTGTTCATCACTGGAAAACCTTGAAAATTCAGGCATTCTTGAGGGAGCAAAGATAAAGGCACAATACAGCATCCAGAACACATTAAAATCATTTTTAATAAATTCTGTTAAAAACTTTTGTCACTGCGTAGGAATAAACAAAGAGAGATAGCTTGCATGACCACCAGCTCAATAGCGCGAACGGCTGATTCCAGCTGTGAATTAATATTTTTCTTCGGTGAAAGACAACTTGAAAACATTTTTCATATTAGCTGTTAAACTAGCGGTCTTTTTATTAACCGAAAACTGACAAGTTGTAAAAAGGTAACACCTTTAATAGAGGGATAATATTACATCCCTAATTTGAAGCAAAAAATGTATAATTGGGAAAAAATACTGAAAATAAAACTTATATGATCTATTTTACAGGTGATGGTCTAAGCATTATGTATCTATGTAATGTGGTAAGTATGACTTGAAAAAACGAGATTGAGGAAGTCAAATGAATGCTTACTATATATTTGTACTAAAAGCATAAATTTGTCAAAAGGCGGAACAAATTTAGCACTGTAGAACGATTGTGATAAAAAAATACATTTTGATAAGAGATTTGTCGCAGTTTTTTAAAGGCATTATTATTACAACATCAATACTTCCTACTCCAAAATGTAAAAAAAACTATAGGATAGTTAAATCATAAATATCTCGGAGTAAAATTCTTTAATTCATTACCAGAAAAAATTAGAAACATGAATAGGTAGCAATATAAAAGAATTTAAAACTCATCTTAAAAATCATACTGAAAACCTGAACTAAATCATATCAAATAAAAACTATAATATAATAACACCCCCCCCCCCATACACACAAGCCCTGCTTATTTATGGGGGTACATCAAACATATATATTATATAATTAATTAGTGTATAAAATGTATTTGTAATTTATGTATCTTTTTTGATTTATTGATAAAAAAATAAATAAAATAAAATGTATCTCTTTATGATACGTTTTTCTTATGGTATAAGGCACAGTTTTTCAGCCTTTATGGACCGCACGCCACTACTTATTATAAGTATATAGTACAACCTATAATGCAGACAGGAAATATGTGCATATATTTGAACATAATAATAGAGCAAAATCATGATTGATTTTTAGGGTATTATAAGCCGTGTTACGTTTCCTTCAACTTTTGCCAACGTTTTATAGAAACTTGCAGCGTCCTTTATCAGGGCAAATTAGGGATCGTAGAAATTGCAAGGCTGTTGTGAAATGTGAGAAAATGGGAGAAAGAGCAACACGTTTATTATATCAAATTTGTCAGCTATTTTAAGTTTAAATAATGCACTACACCTACACACATTTTGGTGACCTCCAGGCCTGTAGTCAAGAACATTTACTGTTTCCAAAATATGCTATACTACATACCAACGCATAACAAGTAATAAAATGAATAAAGCTAGTTACCCACTTGGTTGTGAGACTCTTACACAATATCTGAAAACAGAGAAAATTTAATAATTAATTTGAACGATAATTATAATAAAACTATACCTGTAAAAAAATTCCGGGGTACCCATAGAAGCGCTAATGCATAATAATATCTTGCCGAAATGTTTTCATCACGCGAGTAGTAGTGCGCAGGGACCGGATTCGATAGTTTCTGGTCGTTCGGCGTTCGAGCGTTTGAGGTAAAATTGAAAAAAATTTAACACATAAAAGGGGAAGCAATTTTTTTCGCTCCGCGACTTACCTAAATACACATCATTTGGGAAGTCCGAATTCTCGACAAATCAGTTTCACTTCAAAAAATTGCAATAATGAAAATATATTTTTCAGTTAGAAAAAAAACGTCAAAAATAATACATTATTAAACAAACATTGAAATTAGTATTTTAAACATTTATAATATATTATATTTTTTCCAGTGTTTTTGATGCTGAAATCTGGATACATTCAATAAGTCGGGTATTTTCCAAGATTTATATTATTCAGTATCTGATTCCTCCCACCCTCCTTCTAAGTCCTGTAAAGTCTCAGAGTACTCGCCCCTCCAAGACATGGACGAAGCACTACTAAGTCTAGTGTTTCTGAATATTGTTAGGTAGATGTTGTTGTATGGCACATGAAGTACTTCCAATGCTCCTCTCATCCTTAAGGTTACCCAGAACATGCAAGTGTAGAAAGCACGGTCATATTTAATTGGTAATTAACTGAAAAATGTATTGAAAACACTCTTTCTGTGCCATGCGTTATTCTGTGACAAAGAAAAATAAGTTGCAACGAACATGTCAGCAATTTACTAATATTACATAGCACATAAATACGGGATGAGCATAATTTTAAAATTCGATCCGGATATCCGAAATCTTTCACTCGATAAAATCTTCAAAACTTTGAAAAGGGAAGAATTGATTTTTTATTATATCACACAAGATATTAAGATATCGGGAAATGTTCTTCGATCAATGCCATCTTATAACCGTTGGTACGTTTTTTCGGTTGATAATAATTTCACATTACCAGTATTATCCATTAGTCTAATTGAAAAAGAACCACATTGTTTATTGACAAACAATAATTTACTTTTTACGAAAAGCATTGACTTTTACATTATGACCTAATGCGTGCTATTTCGATCTCTATAAGCGAGGGACAACGCAAAAGATTAAAATATGTGAAAATGAAAATAACTGTGATACGATAATATGCACAGCGGGATTAAAATTTACAGCAAAGATGAAGTATATGACAAATAAGCTATTGTTGAAGTTTTCTCATTAAAACTTTGTCCCTCTTTTGTACAATGTTTGGGAGACGTAAACAAGCACTGATTCGGGGAGCTAACCCAGCTCTACCGCACAACCTTGACAAGATTTTACTTAGACGTTATAACGAAATATTATGATTTTTGTCTATCAAGTTTTTGCACGCATCGTTTTCGATTATTTCTTTATCAAAGTATAATGTTTGCAAAGTATTTCCAATTTTAAACGAGAGTACAGAATTCATGTTTGCCCGCGTTTCGAGTTTGCTTTTCGCTAAGCTAGTGCGGTAATGATTGAACGGAAAATAATTCAACCTTTTGCGAACATCGCTTCAAACGGGAATGAACTCAATCTATGATTTAAGAGGGGTAAGCAATTTATTTATTTAGCAGTTTGATAAAAAGTAATAGTAGAAAAATTTATCATTAGGTATAACATCAAAGGAAGCGTTCAAAAGATTTATTTGATGAAAATTAGTTTCCGAACTCGATTTTTCATATTTTAGAAACTTTCGTGAATATCAAAATATTTTGCAACAAATTCCGAGAAAACAAACTCAAATAAAAAATAATATTCGAAAATAACGTAAAGTTCTATCAGATATTAAGGAAGTTTAAAGTGCCGTTACGTATTGATGTTGCCTTGCTAGCGAAGAATCCTGCCATCACACAGCATAAATTGTACCAATTTGTATACAAGTACTTATTTACAGTCCTACAGATAAAGTTCCTTTAGAAAATGGAACTTTGCATTTTATTTTATTCCTCTACAGTTGGCTTCGTATGTTCTTGTTCATACATTAATCCTCTGCACTGTTCATTGTATAATCTACATCCACCCCTCTTTCAACTTTCAACTGATTGTAGCTTATATACAATTTGTGGTACAAGCCTAGCTAATTTGGAACACGAATCTCATTACTTTCATGTTGCTTAATTGAACTACATTGTAATCTCCAAGCTTTGTTTTAAAATTAACGTCGCCAAATAAGCAATTATTATTAAAATTTTATCTTCACAGCTTCTAAAGGAGTTCTGTGAAGTTAATTATCAAAATTAACTCTGGCGTCATCTTCCTCTAAGCTGAGGGTCGCTATCTCTGCACTCTTCTGTAATGTGCAAACGCGTTGGTGATTTCCTTCACTTGGTCCTTCAATAATCACATGATATTCGGAATCAGACGACGCACTCCTTATAGTAATTCCAGCTTCACATTGGCCTCTGTTTTGATCTACACAAAAAACATCTTAATATTATTTAGTTATAAAAAAAACATCGCCAAAACTAATTAATTATTTTAATATTAATTTGTGAAGATGAGACACAAAAATAACAAAAGTTTTCCGAACAAAATCGAAATATCTTAATTAGTGATATTATACAATAAAACCATATCACAAAAAAGGGGTTCGTATGTATATTTCTATATAAAGTATTTTGCTCTTCAAACGCAGTTCATAATTAAATCATCTATAATATTTTAAAGCGATCAATTTTTCAAACCAAAAACACATGTTTTTCCCTGCATATCGTGTTGATTTATTTTTTTATACATTACCATTATGCTCAACGGGTAATTTTATATGTATTTCGTTATTTTGAATAAACTACATAGTAAAGAATTTTAATTATCGCCATTCATTTCCTAAGTGAATCGGTTTTTAAATCAGTTTAAAAATAATAATAAATCATTTTAAACAAAGTGAAATAATGTGTAGTGGTAAATGCAATCATAAACAAGGTATCTCAATGTTGTCTAAGCACAATTACTAACTTGTGGACAACCTAACCTAACCTAATCGTTGTGCGTGAGTTAGTAAACAGTGGTTAGATTTAACCACTGTTTACTAACTCACGTATAACCTAACCTAACCACAGTTTACCAACTCGCTGACAACCTAACTTAACCTAATCTAACCGCTGTTTACTAACTCGCGTAGAAACCTAACCTTACCTAACCTAACCACAGTTTACCAACTCGCTGACAACCTAACTTAACCTAATCTAACCGCTGTTTACTAACTCGCGTAGAAACCTAACCTTACCTAACCTAACCACAGTTTACCAACTCGCGGCCAACCTAACCTAACCTAATCACAGTTTACTAACTCGCGTACAACCTAACTTAACCTAATCTAACCGCTGTTTACTAACTCGCGTAGAAACCTAACCTTACCTAACCTAACCACAGTTTACCAACTCGCGGATAACCTAACCTAACCTAACCACAGTTTACTAACTCGCCGGAAATCTAAAATACTGGCAGGACTTAATAATAACATTAATAAATTTAATTCACCTACTGTAAAAGTGAATTAGATGGATAACGTTCGCAGCAGACAAAAAGAATAATCATTTTATTTAAAGGTCAATATTATTTACGTAATCACATATCTTTGTGAACCCTTTTAATCTCAGTGTAACGTCAACTAGTTTCAATAAGATGTAAGCTGAGCAATTTTTGTTATGTATTGTAATATATGTATAATAATTAGCGGCAGATATATTATTTATGAATAAACTTAATTAAATTTATTGATTACAATTTCATTTCTTTTACCTGTAACTATAAAATGCTCTGAAAAGAGCTCTGTCGGAAGTAATTTGTTTTAAAATAAGATTTAATAAAGCTGTATGTAGTTAAATCCTTACATGTAAGTTATATTTTTTTAATAATATTCGACCACAAAGTTATATAAAAAGCGGTTTTTGCTTTAATTTTGCCAAAAAGGGTTAAAACCATTTGCTTTATACATGTGAATGAATGGTCCGCTCTTGTCCTTTTTATAATGTTAGGTGAAACTATTAACCCCAAAAAAATCGTCCATTGTGTGACTGTTTTATATTGACGATAATCGGATTCGCGACGACCATAAACAAATATATTTTATGTGGTCCGGGCCTTATCGGCCTAATCTAATCCCCACGAATTAAGTAGGACCTCACTTTTCTCGTATAATACAAAGGCCAGAGAAGCTTTTTATTATTTTTATGCGAGCAATTTTTAAGAAAACCCCTAACTTTTGACTGCGTGCCTGGAAAGTGAAGTGGCAATCCAAAAATCTGGGTCTAAACTAAGCCAAGGGAGCGATTAGGTCCAACGAGCCAGGAATAAAATAGGCAAAAAAACAAAACATTGTCGTCACCTCGTTCACTCCTTCCAAGATACTGCCAACTGATATGAACAAAGTGACATTAAACGCCGGACAAAGGCCTAAATGATAAAATAAAAAGCTTGATAGCATGGGCACACTTTGTTGTGAAGAGTTTCAGGACACGGCAAAAAGTTTTACGCAATCTTTAGCTTGTCTGAGATGTTCGTGATGGATGATGCAATAATCAATCTATTAAAGTACTCTGAATATTATTTAGACAATCGCAAGAAAAGAAAAGTTTAGTGTTTCAGAATTGTATACGCGATGTGCAGAAAATATAAACAACTATTGATACATTTTGCATTCAAACCTAATTAGAATTTCTATGCTTTTAAATATCGAAGCTCAAAGTAGTAATCTTATAAAAATTCTTCAGTCCCAAAATTGATCAATTAAAATATTTATATTATTATTTAAAAAAAATATTTTTTAAAAACTTACTTGCAAAAAAAAGATCAAATCTACTCCATCTAATATTTTGATTTATGTACCTAATACCAATAGTAAAATGACTAAAATAATAAATTTAAAATTAAGCAAAGTCCATTGTTTTTAAAATAATATTCTCTGCGTACAAAGTCGTGTCTTCTCCAAGCTAAAATATTTTATTAATTACAAATTAAAACACTTTGTTTTTACCACGATAATCTTTATTTTAACAAATCGACATGTTTCGAGAAGATGTTCTCTTCCTCGGGACATAAAATGTACTGAGGAAGAGAACATCGTTCTCGAAACATGTCGATTTGTTAAAATAAAGATTATCGTGGTAAAAACAAAGTGTTTTAATTTGTCATTAATAAAATATTTAAGCTTGGAGAAGACACGACTTTGTACGCAGAGAATGTACTGAGAATTTTGTACTGAGGAAGAGAACATCGTTAGAACATGTACATTTTATGTCCTGAGGAAGTGAACATCGTTCTCGAAACATGTCGATTTGTTAAAATAAAGATTATCGTTGTAAAAACAAAGTGTTTTAATTTGTAATTAATAAAATGATGCCACAAAGTGAATTTGCAAAATTTGAAGAAGTAAAATATTTTAATTAAATTGTGTTTATCTGACCTGTAAGGAAAGTATGTTTTCTGTATCTGTTTGTAAATCTTAAAATTAGATACCTAGATCCTAGGTAATCGTAAGAATTTAACAGCGCCCCGGGGTGTTTTCCACAAAAACGGCATACTTAAAAATTATCCGATTAGTGTTATTATTATTATTTTGTGCTAAAATAGTACACGGAGAAAAATATCATTCTAAAATACGATAATTTTATTCGTAAAAACGGTTAAAAACGGGACTGAAGTTCTTACGAACAATTTAACAGTGTTTCAATGTTCTCGCCAATAAACATTGAATCCCTGTTTGTTGAAATTTGTTCGTAAGAACTTCAGTCCAGTTTTTAACCGTTTTTACGAATAAAATGATCGTATTTTAGAATAACATGTTTCTCCATGTAACCAGCTAAAAAAAGGACTCATAAATGTTGATCTTTTGTTTTCACAGAAGCTGAAACAAAGTGCGCCAGGATGCGACCATTAGTTCACGTGTTTCATTAAAAATAATGTAAAAAGTGAATGATGCTTCTACGTACATGCAACTTTTCTGTTATATATTTCACTTAGGGATTAAGTAAGAAACATGACGTAAACCTCTCGAATCTTGTAGCAGTTTCCAAGACAGTGTCGAGTTGGCTAGGCGAGGGCGGCCGCCAACCGCGCCTGTCGGGCCCACATCATTCCATAAACTCATTATTCATCGGGGATTGTAGGTCCATGGGAATCTGATTACTGACTACACTATTGATCTTCTTACTTGTGTAATCTCCCTGCTGCCTGCTGGAGTGCCAGGCTTCACGCTTGTCAGCCTCTGACTTACGCTAATATGGGGGGCTTTCAACGTATCACCACGCGTATTCATGCGTTACGCGCTGTTTGCGCATTATGGCGTAAGTGCTAAATTCTTCTCACAAGGCGTGAAAAAATAACACGACCATTTTCATTAATTTTTTAGTATAATCAAAACTAGTATCAATAATTTATTTTTCGAGCAACAACATTTTGTAAATTAATACGTAATATTTCACTTAGTGCCAAATCCATATATTTTTTAATTTTTTATTTTTCATTTTAAGAGGGTATTTATTACCAGGGAATACCGGAAATTAGTCCTTTTTAAATCAAATTCTAGACTTAATGTTTTTTTTTTACAAAAAAAAATGATTTTGAAAGATAGTTATTTTATCTGGTACACGCAGTTTAACAATTTTGAAAAACTAAGTTTATTTTTAATATACGAAGGTTATACCGTTGGTCGTTGGCAGATTTGTTCAATTTTCAAACGATAGATTCTATTAAACAACACAAATTTCAAATCATATAATCATACAACAAAATAAATCAATACATGATTTAGTCAACAAAGTTTTAAGAATTTTAATTTTAGTTCAAGTAAAATCATAAAAAAATAAATATGAGAATGTGTTTTGTGATAAAAATGCCTCGGTTTTTCTATTTATTTAATTAGATTTTACAAAATCTACCTATTTATTTAGGTCTTACAAACTTAAATATTTAAAAAAAAATTACACACTTATTTTGTTTAGACATAACTGAAAAATTATAAATACTTGTGATCAATAAATACTTACAAGAAGTACACAAATATTTTTGTTTTTATTAAAATGTTTAGTATGATTTTAAAGTTGGAAACGTATAACGTAGGTAGATACACAGTCAGACCAATTAAATCATAAATCTTACTTCACAAACAGAATTTTCGATATTTCGACATTACATAATATTATTTTATTTGACGTTCTGTGAAATGTTTTGCAAGAGTTATTTCGTGAAATGAAAATTTTATTATTTGATTTATCATGAAAGTTGCTGCATTTTTCTTTTCGCCTACATTTTATATGAGTGGCGTAGGGTCTATAACGGATTCGTATTTACTTGACTTAAATTGGTTGGATTACTGAATATTAATAAAATCTTGAAAAAAATTGGTACGTTCATTATACATTAATATTAATCTACATATAATATATAAAGAATAATAGAAAACTGATGTTGCATTATATCATTTTCAGGTAAGTAGGTTAATTCCCACAAAATGTATGCATTGCAATAAAATTCTTCAGTTATATTATACGAGTATTATAGCTCCATTTGGGGCATATTATGAGGCTGCAGGTAGTGGAGAGTGGATGGAAATCAGAAAGAGGAAGTACCTATTCAGATCTGGTCACGGAATACCGATAAAGCCATTTCAAGCAACGTTTCAATTCTGAATGGTAGTCTTACGTCAGGACGATACTGATGGTGTCTTCCACTCTGTTACGTGGGGCATATAAAAATGCTTTAAATTATTTTAAGTGAAAATCACTAATTAACCAAATAAAATTTATCTGTACTCGCCGGAATTTGAGACTGCGCCCTTCGAATTGCTAATAGAGAGCCTTACCGTTTGACTAAGGATAATATCGTGTTGTTTGTCTATTTTTTCTTTTAATATCCCTGAAAGTATACTTTTGGATTATCAAATCCTGACTTTATTAAAACAGAGAAAAATGCGGATTTTATTTGGATTATTTTTGTATTTCAGGAATCTCTGTGGTATTATTTGTGAGCCTTGCTCAAAGCTAAATAATATAGTACCTGTCTTACAGCAATACCGATATTGGATGTACGGACGCCCCTGATATTTATAAAAAAGCACAAAATCCTAGTAGTATAAAGAATTAGTTTATTCATTCCAGAAAGAGCTTTTTTATCGAGTAGATACCTATCATCGTAAACTAAAAACGTTTTTTATTTATCGAAATGCGCATCTGAAAATAACGCAACAGTCGGCAGAAAAGACTAACTGAAACTTTATTTCTAAGAAAGGAAAGAACTCACTACGAGGATCAATAAGTCTCGCAAATTGCCTGTGAGGTTATATTTATAAAGAAGAATAAAATATGCTACTAGCAAATACACAGTTATTGCGAATACTAAAAAAATGACCTGATTCGCGTCAGGAGAAGGATACACATCTCAGCCTGTCTCCGACTCAATTGTTCAACTTTAGCTAAACTTTCTGAAGGCAATTTCTGTATGGTGTTATTTATAATACATTCTTTTATATTTAGTTCACTCCGCAAGGAACACACAATTCTTTATTATCTCGGTACAAGCTTTATGGATAAAGTGTCCGACGAACAACAAAGATAAACCAACATTCTATGTAGTATCTATTCTAAATGTGTTGGGATATTTTATCAGTATGTTGTTCCACACAAGAGACACTAATAAGAATGTAAACTATTAAAGTGATGTGAAAGCTGTTTATTATTGATAAAACTATTTACTAGACGAAAACTTTTCCATACAACTCATCGACCCTTATAACTTTCTGAGTATTTTCGCCCGTTAACGCAGTAACATTATTTTATTCTTTTGACGGAGGGAAAATTATTTGTTTCATAAACAAGTCGCCGGCCTACGTGGCTTAGCGATAAGCTTCTTGGCTCCTGAGCTAAGGTACGGGGCATGGCCCTAAATCCGCTTACATTCAAATAAAATAAAATTTGAAATACATTTAAAAAAACAAATTATAGTGAAAACATCACAAGAGTCCCAACTGCTCTCGTCTGGAGCCAGTGAGACTATGACATCCCTAATTGGGGTATGTTATGAGGCTGAAGGTAAGTGGGAAAGGGGAGGAGACAAGGTAGAGGAAGGTGGGGAAGTACCTGGCTATTCAGATCTAGTCACTAAACACGGCTAAAGCCATTTCAAGCAACGTTTCAATTCTGAATGGTGGTCTTACACCAGGACGATACTAAGTGTATCTTCCACTCTGGAACGTCCCGCAAATATACTACATATTATTTTAAATAATTAATTACACAAATCAATTAAATAAAATGTATTTGCGCACTCCGGGTTCGAACCCGCGACTACGCCGGCCGTCAATGATGTGCTTTGCTCGAGTGTAGAAGATAGTCTTAGTATCGCCTTGGCGAGAGCCCACCTAAAAAATTGCCGTCGTCGCTTGAATTGTTTTTCGCTTCCCAACCTTCCTCTACCTTATCTCCTTAGCTGATTTTTCCACTGGCTTCGGAAAATTGATACTCTCGTCTGGTTTTACTCATAAAAACTTAAGATTCAAGATTGGATTAGTCACTTACTTTAAATGAAAATTAAAAATTATCTTCCCTTCTTTTCCGCCACCTCCATATTCTTCAATCTCACAATTTTAAAAATCAAACATCTTCGTGATATAAAATAAGGTAGAGCATTTTAATATGACCAATAGCAAAATATAGAGATCTATACCAGTATACTTATTTAAGTTACCTACGTGTATTTTATACATTCCTGGAAATTCTAATCACAGGAAATACGTTTTAAAAGAATTTGAGAAGTAACAAATCCAAATTACGCTTTCATGAGATCGATCCTTCACAACGGTGTATTTTTAAGCAAAACTTTTGAGGCACAAGTTAAATTTGATTTCTCCTCAAGATAAGGGTAAAAATTCTTTCGAATTCCATTTCGATGTAATATTCAGGCATTCTAACTTCCTTGTAAAATTTACATACAATTTTACATAGAAACCGGATACTGTATTCTTAAGAACGTGGTCGACAGTGTAGTAATGAAGTTAAAACTTTGAGCCATCCACAAAATGTCTACAAACTAAGCAAGATATTTAGGTTAACTTAATTAAATATTGTTAGTTTTTCAATTACTAGGAGTGCAATATTAAACGGCTTTTACGGAATGAAAGTTTTCAATAGCAGAGAACACATGAGATTGAGTTGATTTACCCCTAAAAAATTGGCGTATTTTGTCAGAGGCTAAAAATATTCCCGCTTTGCAAAAAAATCCAAATAAATGGAACATTTGTTAATGTATTCGAAAACTAAAAACTGTTTTCGAAAGGTGATGAAATAGGCTTTCAAATTTCTATATTAAAAATTACTATGTATTTTTTTAAATATAAAATTTTTTTGCGAAAACTTTAAAAAGTTTTAAAAATGGCTCACTTTACTTTTTTTTCTAACTAAAATTACTGAAATGAAAAAAAATAAAACATAGGTATACTTATTTCATTAGATAAATGAATTATAAACCTTACTGTCACCTCACTTTTTTTCGTTTCATGTAAAATAAATTCTTAAAAAATTCACAAAGTTCCATAATTTTTTTTCAAATTGCTATCGGAAACTTTGGTTTCAGAAAGGGGTAAATTTAATTTTTTTGTGGTTTTCTTTTAGATTTGAATTAATAGTTTGTTGTATTCTATTTCCAATACCGTTTAGATCACATTTCTGACTATAATAGTAAGGTAAAAACAACGATTTCTGTAAGACCTATGTGAGCTGGGACAAATATGGTCTCCTGTGATTAAACGGGGTAAAAAAAACATAAAACACACTTATAATCAGGGAAAGCTATAACTATTACACTTTTTAAATGGCAGTGAAAATATTACGGTACGTATTTACTAATTTTCAATGTTTTCAGCCGAGTGCATTACAATAATTGAATGACTCAAATATATGATCAAAAACAATTTTGAACAATCCCTTGTTCTCTTCAACTATCAGTTCCCTCCAAGAACTTAAATCCATATTTCTTCTTTATTCTGAGGATTACTTTGTATGTCCCATTCAAATGAGGATAGCCCCCATTCAAAGCTTTTGAAAAACCGTGATTTAAATTCCTGGACATGTCGGCATCGTGGGTAATGATATTACGGATTCCTTCTCAAAACAAGGAGCATCCAAACCTATTGTTACCCTCGTAAGCCATATATCCCTATCGGACGTTTTTCCATCCTCAAGGATTGATTCCGAAATGTTTGGGCAGAGTATTGGAACATTACTAGTCAACCTCAGGGAGTCTGCTATGCCTCAATTCAAAGGAGTATCCAGTCGAAACGGAGGTTTTAATAATTCTCTCATTTTTTCAGAACATTAATTTCCTCATTTATTCAAATGAGAATTGGACATTGTGCCGTTCCTTCTCACCATTTAAAAATGCATGTGCTTAATTCCCTAAATTGGTCTTTCTAAAGTTTAGAAGTGGGAACTTTCGATCACAAGTTTTTTAGTTGTACCCATAGACATATTATGTATAGACCTGCCCTAAGTGATAAAAGCGTATTATTTCCCCATCCTTAATTCTGGGTTCCGTGGAACCGGCTGAGCTGGCGTACAGGTTTGCGTGAATTTAGAAAATGTGACGTCATCATTCTTGTGAGGACTAGCGTCGAGCTCTCATCGGTACATTTTACGAAATAACACGGCAAAAGTGGTAACTTGTGCTATTAAAACGTGTAAAAATAGAAGTGAAAAAGAGTATAAACCCAGTTGTCGTATTACCTTCCATAGGTAGGCATAATTTTTCTTTATTTTAAGCTAATTCACATGATATAATATGATCAGTTTTATCACACCGAGAAACATGAAGCGTTGGCAACCGAAATTCCCGGTCCCGTCGTGTGCACCTTGCTGTTTACTGGGATAAGTAAATTATGAAACATTTGTAAAAGTGTCTTAACTAAACACGGTAAAAAATATCCGACTCTTAAAACAAGCGAACCTTTCTTCGCTTTAAATGGATTACGCAAGTTTGTTCAAACCGGGCGAACAATTCGCGCTCCCATGTAAAAAGGTCTATTCATTCAAAAGCAGATTTTACTTTTAAGAACTAAATGGTGATATTATAATGCGAGATGCCTGTATACTGTCAGATTGAATTATTTACGAATCACATATCGTCATAGTCAATTCATCCCTCTGCGCCCCGCTGCAGTTGGTGTTTACCCCTCTCCCTGATTCTCTGGTCTATGAATATTCATATGTCTATGGTTGTACCTCTCTAAATTCCCTTCATTGAACATATCATATTTTGAGAACTCGATTGCAATCTTCCATATAATTTAGAAATATTCCAATTTTAAAAAAAACTAACCTTCCCTCTCTCCATAAATTGAAATAATGGCCTAGGGCCTAGAACATACAGGAATGGTGAAAGCTAGAAAATTAAAAATTATTCTTTGTGCTTCAGTAAGTTGTGTAAAAAATCGATAATCTGAATTAATAATTTAATTGGTGACTTCAAAATGGTGTACCTTTTCATTAGTGACATTATTGACGGCAGGCATAGTCCAGCGGTAAGGCTTTGGACTCCCATTCCAAAGGTCGCGGGTTCGAACCCGGCGTGCGCAAATACATTTTATTTGATCGATTTGTGTTATTTCACAATTCATTAATTGAAAATAATAATATATGCTATATTTGCGGCACGTTCCAGAGTGGACGATATTCTCAGTATCGCCCTGGTGTAAGACCACCATTCAGAATTGAAACGTTGCTTGAAATGGCTCTAGCCGTGTTTAGTGACTAGATTTGAATAGTCAGGCACTTCCTTACCTTCCTCTTCCCCATCTCCTTCCCTTCCTCACTTACCTTCAGCTTCACAACATACCCCTTTGGGGATGTCATAGTCTCACTGGTTCCAGACGGGTGCAGTTAGGACTCTCACTATAAAAAAAAATAAAAAAAATTGCCATTATATTTAATGTTAATAAATTAATAAATTGATATTAATAAATTGTTAGAAAAACATAAAAATTATAAAATTTTAAAAGTTAAACAAAAAAGGAACATTAAAGTTTGTAAAAGAAAGGTATTTATGTTGCCTTATTAATTGGCAGAACTTAATGCTTTCCTCCTTCCTTGAAGCGTTATATTTGCGATTTTACGGCAAGTTCGTACCTTTTCGAGTTCTTTTTTTCATCCTGCTTGGACAGATAAATAAATTTGAAAGTTTTAACGATTTTGGGTTTTTCTTGAGTTTTTTCAAGGGTCTTTCCGAAATATTTGAAACTTATAATCCACGAATCTCAAACAACGCTTTTGAATGTAAAATGTACGATATTATTCGTTTATCACAAGAAAAATATAAGCCGCGTGCCTAAAATTAGCATTTTCCATACATAACAGCTTTGTTTTTTTTTAAATTTTGATGTTTGCATTGGTACCGGCATAGAATATACATAAATTCATGTATATACCTATATAAATCAACTTTTGAGCTTATTATTATGAAACATAAAATTATAATGCTGAGGTCGAACACTTAGTTTTTACTAATAATACTGCTGCTAATAATATAGCTGTAATACTGCAAACTAAACTTTGCTATATTGACTGATAAGTTTAAATTGCTAAAAACTTTAAATTTTCTCACATATCTTCTACCCTACCCATAGTTAATATATTGTTTAAATAACATAAACATCAGTGTTGGGTGGTGGGTGGTTACAAAGTGTTCGTATTGGGCAAGGGGGAAGGGGGATGACAACGACCATCGGCATCATAAATAATTTTATGTAAGTACCAATGCAAATACGCGTACACAAGAATCAGTGTTAAAATTGACGAACTGTTAATAGGCATACACAACCACCTCACTACTCACCATATGACTCATGTGATTGGCAAGGTACCGATCGGGACAAACAAACGTAGATAACAAACGTCTAGTAAAGTCAACTTAATATTTATTTATTTATACTGGGTTTTTACGGATGTTCGCACTTACGTGAGAACATCCAATTATAAAAACTCAGTTATTGTACAAATATAGACATACAATTACAAAAAATCTAAATTACATACAATTAAATACAGATACATGCAATTAAATACAGATACATACAATTAGAGAAACAGAAAAAACACAAATTAAAAAAAAATAAAAATAAGTAATAAAAATCAAAAATACAAAATTTTATACAAGCTCCTCAAGTTACATATAAGCAAATAATGTCAGATTATGAGGTTTTATCGAATAAATAATCCAATATTTTTTGATTATTCTATTAACAATATGTCGTTAGTATCTGTCGTGGAAATTAACGACTTAGGTATTGTGTTTGACACAAAACTCAACTTTATCAAGCATATAGAAATAATACCCAATAAAGCTTTGTAAATGTTGGGATTTGTTTTAAGGGTATCTAGTGATTTCAATAATGTCAATACTGTGAAAACATTATATATGTCACCAGTAAGGAGTCATATAGAATAAAATTCCACGGTTTGGTCCCCAAATTATGAGGTTCATTCACATGCGATTGAAAGAATCCAAAATAAATTTTTAAGATACGTAAATTTTAAAATGGGCATTCTTAGAGAATGCCGAAATTACGATAACGTACCATGTTCATTAAATTTAATAAAATTATCTGATCGTAGAATCATTTCCGATTTTACCTGTTTGTATAAAATCATCAATTCAATGTTTGATACCCCTGATTTATTATATAAAATCTTTTTTCATACTTCCGGCAGGTCAGTTACAAGACAGTACCTACCATATTATTGTAGCAATTCTACATCAACGTCCCAATATTACACTACTATGCGACGGATTCAACAGTTAGGAAATAAATACTCCGATGTTGTTGATATATTTAGTACATCAATTTTAATATATAAGCATGCATTATTGGAGTTTTTTTCACCAAGTAGGGGAATAATTTGATAAAACTATTTAAATTGACTAATAACACATTATAAGCATTGTGTTTGCTGAAAGCAAAAAAAATATTTTGGATTTTTTTTAATATTTTGTAGGTACCTAGGTACTCTGTGGATCAAATTCAATGATATTTTTACTTCATGTTTATTTTTATGCAAGTTTCGTTTCCTGCACTATTTATTTGTATAATTTTGTAAAAAATGTTATGTGTATGTAAAAGCCTTAATATGCGTAAATAAAAAAAAAATTAAAAAAATGAGCTCCAAACACCACAAACATATGTAGTGACTTCAGTAACTTCATGAAAGTGCATTTGTACACCTAATCAAACACCTCATACAAATATACGCATATAGTTTGAGTAGTATACGCTCAACCCTTGGGTGGGAGCATTTGGAACTCTTGTGCTGTATTCACATAATAATAATAATAAATCATTTAAAAACGCACTAAAATAATAATGTAATTTTAAAAGTTATTTATATGTCACAAATATTTCTATTTTTTAAATTTTCAAAAATTGTAAATCCGTAAATAAATGGCCAAATTGAGGGATTTTTGTCACAAAACGTATCCTCAGATTTATTTATTAACATATTTATTAATTATTTGAAAGTAAAAATAAAATTCTGAGGTAGCTTTACCTACTAGATAATTTATCGATTTTTAATACTGTTTGATTATATAATTTGATAAATGTGTTGAATAATACAACCTTTTTTTCATTTCAATTTTATTTAATCTGTTCAACGACTAACGGAATAACTTTATTATAATAAAAAATACAAGCTTTTTTAAAATTACAAAGTAACTTTATTATATAAAATAACAATTTTTCCAAATCTTTTGTATTTAAAAAAAAAATCTAGAATTTAATTTAAAAACGACGAGTCTATGTACCTATAAGCTACAATGAACACAAATGTGTATTATTTTTTATTTTGTCTCATACCAAGCGCCAATAACTTTCAAATCAAAGTAGTTTTATTTGTATTTGATAGCTTTGTATCCGAAAAATTCATCCAATGTTTTTTATGGGTAAAAATCCGATTTTCTAGTTTAGCAAAAGAAATTTATTCGAAATTATGAGTATATGATTGAACATTTTCCAGTTTCAAATAAATCAAAATTTGGGTAGGTATTTTTTAAGGACACGGAAAAATCGCACGTTCATAAAATATTTAGATCGCGCTTTTCGTTGTCAGACAAAATAGAAAACATAAATTTCTACTACAAATGTACAATGTATTTTCTTTAAATCTTATTTTCATATTATCTGCCTATTATTTAAGTTGTCATATTTATCCCTATTAAAAGAAACAATTGTAATTAAGTGGAAATAAGTTTTATTTTTGTTAATATATTATTATAATGGAATTCCACCACGAATTGTCAGTACCAAAAAGAAAAATTAACCATCGTTATGATTTGAAACGTTGCTTAAAATGGCTGTAGCCGTGTTTGGTGACCATATATTTATTTATTTATTTTCTCATGCTCTCCGTAAAACGGTTATACACCAATATATCATGGAGAATCGCTTAGACGTACTTAAGCATAGACTTGACCATTTTCAATAACACATCTATCTGCCCTGATGATGGACACTCTAATGTTGTCCAAAACGTTGGCTAAAGAAGGAGTTAGCGTAACATGGCATAATATCCCAAAAATAAACAACAAAAATACTTTTGGCCTTGAAAACCTTAAATCATATCATGGAGAAGATTATAAATTACAAAGTACACAAGGGCAGTTTTACTATTTTGTGACATGTGTTAAAAGATAGTTGCTGAACTGTCTGTAAGTGACATTAAAAATGTCAATGGTCAATGCAGAATCGTTAAGCAGTTGAGTCGCTCTGTTTATTGGCGCGTTCTGATAGGCAGGGATAAAAAAGTGCATGGGATCTCCCACGAGCATACTTGTTAGGGACATAAAAATTAACCTCTTTTATGAATAGCCAGGTTCTTCCCCACATTCTTATTTGCCTTCTGCTTCCCCTCCCCACCACCTCCAGCCTCACAACATAACCCAATTGGGGATACCATATTCCCACTGGCTTCGGATGGTAGTGAGCAGTTGTGACTCATGTACGAACTTTATAATATTATATACCCTAAGCTATGTTTCTTTTTTCTTTTCAGATAAAAACTGTTCATCGGAGGAAATACAAAAAATCTGTGAATGTAGCAACAAGTGAGACTACAAATTGCAGATGACTACAAATGTTTAATCTCATAGCGATAAAGTTATGATTTTGACATCCACATTGGTGGAATATTATTGGTTTAGTGATTGTGGAACGATTTCGTGACATCATGGGGCACTCTCCGGATCTCAGTCTTCTGGCCGCTAGTCTTGTTAGACTCATTATAGGTAAGTTTTAAAGATTAATTTACTTTTCTTCACTGCTATTGGAACGCAATATTTCTAAGGTTTTATTGTCAATTTATTTGAAGGTGACGCTGGATACTCTGAAACTCTGGAATTCAGATTGATTTTTCCAATACGAATTCGAAGATTGAAAGGTGAACCTTTCCGAGGCCGGAAGTTTTCAATCAAGATTGACATTTTTTAAATGCCCTACAAGAGTGCCAACTGCGCTAAACAGTCTGGAGTCAGCGGGAATAACGGTTGTGATAAAGGAGAAGGACACGGTGAAAAAGGAAAGCAGAGAATTTCTATTGAGATCTTGTCAGAAAACACGGTTAAAGGAGTTTCAAGCATCATTATGATTCTGAATGCTGATCCTCCAAAACGATGTTGCTGAGAGAATCTTGCACCCTGACCCAACATTGAGATCCATCTACAGATGTGTCCACATAATAAACATTTAAGTCATTCTAATGGTCTGAACTTCTGAAGCCTTTTCGAAGAGAAGATTTACCGGATATTGTCACTTCCTTCTTTGTTGCAACAAACGCTGCGAGTTGAGACAAAACAGTACGGGCTTGATAACTGATGGTAATATGGCTATGGTAATATCATGAATGGTTATTAGATTATTTTTTAATAGCTCCATGGCAAAATAATTCGAGAGATGGTAGGAAAATCGAAAGGGAGAGAATAATCGATCTTTCTCATTGCAACCTCCCTGTACAGTTTCAAGCATTTTTAAACATTTATTCTCGGCAGCTGGTCAATCACTCTTAAATAGTGCTTGATTAATTTCCTTATGTATAACGGCTCCGGTTCGTCCATTATATCCGAGGCCATATCTGCATATTGGAAATATGCATTTTCTTCTTTTTTGATTTCTATTCTGTTGTCGTTGTCTATCGTCCAGCCAATATTTTCCCCTTAAAATTGAATTTTCTGTGGAGTACTATGGACCCGAGAATTTAATCACCATGCGCATGGAACAGTGGACGCAAATAATTTTGCTTTTGTATTATACTAAAAGTAAAATCGCAATATCTTCAACAGATTTATACCAATCTTTTTTGATCAGGCACCTGGCTTAAAGGACCTTTAAGGATCTAGTAACTTGTAGGCTTTGATCAGAGCTTCATTATAATTTAAAAAAACTAACAGTTCTTTTCGGAATTATGCCTACCTAATAGCTTCTATCAGTTTTTCATTGAAGCAGTTAGTTTTTTTTCACATAGACGATGTGGAAATATTGATTTTGGTAGGTATATAGTTGTAATTAAGTATGATGGGGCCGACAAACGCTCAGCTCACATCAAAAAGATACTTATAACACAGTAGCGCTCGCCATACAATCCCATACAGACCCGCCAGACGTAAAAAGATCATGTGTTATAAGCGTGGTTTGAATCTTCGCTATTCGGCGTTATTTTTCGTTACCGCTACGATCGCGATATTAGAAAAGTTATTCGACCCCCCCTTCGCCGTAAACAGGAGAGGGGGTCATTTTGAATACATGGAGCATGCACGAAGCCGTCAAGTTGACATAACCAGTACAAATAAATGATATTCTCTGGACCGCTTCCGATTTCAACGAAGTGTGTCGGTAGAAAAGATACTTTATAACACAGTATCTTTGTATATGAGCTTCGAGTCTGTACCGTGCTTAATTCAAGCAATCAGAGAGCTGGTAGATATAATAATGTTTGAATATTAAGAAATAAAAAGGAGACGTAATTTTCTCTATGCGATATTATAGTATCACCATGGTGATACCGCTCAAAAATCCGAACTACATACATTCTGTGGAAACTATTGCTTCACCTTATTATTTATAAGTGTCCAACAAACACGTGCCGTCCATGGTACCCATAACCAAAAGCGTCCTCTCTCAGTCCAGGGCTAAAAGCAATTTCTAATAAGAGTTATAAAAATAACTGCTGCACTCCATACAGCGTTGTCATAAAAATAAACGACATAAACCAAAAACTCTTACCACGTTTTCAATTTATAAAATTGTTATGAAGTTTTCAAAACATAACTGAAAGGAAAATTCTTGTTTTTCACGGCTTATTTTATAATACTGCTTATCGATACACATTTTTTAACCAGAGGACTTAAAGCTCTTAACGCATTACCATTTAAATCGTGGCCTATCGAAAATCCTTCCTGTTTGTTTTTCGTTGTAAAAATAGTGTAAATATGAAGAGTTACAAAAATTGAGAATATTTTTTACTCTTTTTTATCATTTTGGTTCATACAAATACAGGAACTCCTGCTTCCGTAATTCGTAAGAAAGTTTGTCTATATTTATTAATCTTCTATGATTTGATAAAATATCTAAAAATATAACCTTCATAAGCTTATTTTCTTTTAGGAGCATCGCATAGAAGATATTGCATATAGTATTTATATATATATATATATATTCTCTCTTCTTATCTACGATGTAAAAACTGTTAACGGCTTTTCTTTTTCTGTTCTATGCACTTTGTTATGTAGGTATTATTCACTTAAAAAATATATTGTTTTTAATTTTTTTTTTGCCACTTGCAATTTAAAAATTGTATTCCGTTTTTTTTTCTCTTCTTATATTTCATATTATTTTCGCTTAATTGAATCTTGTGAAAGTCCATCAGGTTGGCGAAAATTAATATATTGACAAAATAAAATTATAAAATAAAAGTTTAAGAACTTTTCATTCCCAAAGGTTGAATCTTGTAGATAAAGTTAATAAATATTAGTAGGCCATAATATATTTCAGAGGGATGAAACTACTTAATGTTGTGCAAGTGCTAAAAAATTGGTATGTAATTTGCCTTGTAAGTGCTTTTACACCGGAAATTGTTTATTATTATTCATTCAACATAGTTTTTAAAAAATCCAGGGGAAGATAGAGTCGAATTGGTGGATAGTTTTTAAAAATAAATTTTCCTGCTAATGTAATAAATCGGAATCATACGTATTAACAATATAATTTCGGCTGTAATGTGAGTTGGAAACTTTGTACCTTTTTATTTATTTTAAATATACATAAAACTTATTGTTTTCACTATATCTTAATATAACGATTTTATGCCGCCGTACTTACAATAATTAGTAGTGTAATTGTCAGCATAGTTGCTTTCAAGCAGTTGATCTGGGTTCGATTCTCGTCTGTAGGGATTAATTTTTTTATATATGTGCACACATATAAACATACTTTACTTCCTGGCTCCAGTGACCTGGTGTCCCGTCAGGTTGGCATGCTAGTTCCGTAAATATTTTCGATGCACTGCTGTTCATTAATATCACGGTTGAGCAAACATGTACGGGTTATTATTAAAGTATATTAGGCTTAAGTTGGGGATATAAAATTCAAAATCGGTGAACTTCATGAATGAAATATACAACAAAAGATAGATCCATCTTCTAATTTTGACCCAAGAAATGCGTAAAAATAAAAAAGATTTATTGAAGCAATGAGAAAAAATTGTAAATAATCATCTTTGGTCAAGGATTATTTTTAACGAAATAAAAATTTTGTAATACTTTCACAGAATGATAAATGTATCGAAATCCTCAAATTATTGTTTGGCTTTAACGGTAGCTGTTCTGTTTGAGTATATTCTCATCTTTCGTTTTCCGTTGTCCGTTATTAAAATTTTGAAAATACCCTATCTTAACAATAATAATTTTAATAGTTTATGAATTATTCATGTACCGAGGCTCATTCGAAAATGTATTCAAAACACGGGCGACTCGGCCGCTTGGGGTAGCGGGTACCTGTGTAAAAATAAAGAGCGCAAAATCGGGCGTTACTTTGTGCCTAAATAAAAAGGATTCGCTCTAGTTTTATCTATTCAGGCCTTTTCTGCCACTTTTTTTTAGATGAGATACCCAAATTGCGGCGCGCGTGTCTAAGGATTTGCTGATTTGAATAAACGGCAGTCTGCATGATAAATTATATCGTGGAAGCTGCGGCTAATTTTAACAATTTTTATTTCATGTTTTCACGAAATATATTTCACTTTGTGGTGAAACTCTGTAAATGGAATGCAGAACTTATGCTTTGAAATATATTAGGTAGGGGGTTACTCTCAGTATCGCCCAGGTGTAAAACCACCTTTCAGATTTAAAAGATGCTTGAAATGGCTTTAGCCGTGTTTGGTGACCAGATCTGAATAGCAAGTTACTTTCCCACCTGTCCAAGCTAGATATTTGACATAATTTTTTTACTACAAAAATAATATTTCTGTTTGGTTGGGTATTTTGGCCTCAAATCCAAAACTATGTTTTGTATGAAACCGGCCGCGCAGACGTTCCTTTGAGCAAAGCGCACATATATAAAGCTTTCCGATATAATTAGAGAAAAATCCGACAACAATACAATTGGAAAATAGAATAGGGATAGTAGATTAAAGCTCGAACAGACGAAAGCAAAAAGTATCAAAGTCGAGATTTTTCGATGTGGGAGTTGGGCCTCGGACATTCACGCTAGAATTTTACTCCGTTTGTCAGTTACACTTTGACGGATACATTTCGAGTATGAGCTACGATTACGTTTTTGTCATGGATTTTTTTAGCAGGCGAGGAGTGTCAACGTTATCGAATTCCACATTTCTTCATACCATAAAGTATTAAAATATACCTCTGCACAAATATGAACCTCGAATGATGGTAAAAATAACGGCGTGATGAGTTCAGCTACTAGGTTTTTTTAAATCGACGAAAAAATTCCTTCTACCACATCGCAAGATCAAAATTTCTATATTTGTGTCGAAATGGAATGCAATTTATTTTTAGGTATTTGTTATGTTGACATGGAAAAATGTATATTTTATTTAAATTTGGAACACATTCGCTTTAAAATAACTTGAAAAGAAAAATAAGTTGTATTTATGAAGTAAAACTTGACTTGGGGAGTAAGCTGGCGAATGCGTGACGAGAGTGAAAAAGTTACGAAAAGTGTGATCCGGCGAGGCGAACGATAATAAATTTAAATAAATAAATATTTCTAGAATATTAATGTATGTATATATTATATCTACATATACACATATGTAGACGGAGCTATAGAAGTTTTACTTCAGTCATCCGGTCTAAAGCACACTCGTTTTTTTGATAGGGCGATTTTTCACAAAAACGCGGCTCTACAAATTATTAAATCGTACTAATATTATAAACGTGAAAGTTTGCATGGATGTATGTGTGTTTGTTACTCTTTCACGCAAAACTACTGAATGGATTTTAATGAAACTTTACAATAATATAGCTCATACATCCGAATAAGAAATAGACAGGAATTTATAAAGCTACCCCTGGCGTTATGAAATTTGCATGAAAAATTGAAAGTTGTTTGAAAAATGGGTGTATTTTATGGAGTTTAGCGGCAGGGAAAAACGGCGGGAGTGGGAGGGGAATCTGGGAGGGGCGGTCAGGAATTAAGAAGGGGGGGTTTGCGGGAGGGTTGACGAGGAAGGGGGAAAGGCGGAAAAGGTGGAAGGGGAATGCGTGAGGGGGGGTCGCAAGAATGGAGGGTGAAGGTCAACGTGAAGAAGTGAGAGTGAGAGGGGAAGAGGAGGCGGAAAGGGAAAGGGGACAGAAACAGCAACGCATAGCCGGTTCATCTAGTTATGAATAATTTAAAAAAAATAATATTAGGAATATAAGCATACAACAAGTAATTACAAACTTGTAATCACCTATTATTCAACTATCAACTATTTTTTTTTCAATTATGTACACAGAGAATGTTTCAATCCCCACTCGGCGTAATCGATGAAGGTACGATCACTGAACGAAGGTATAGGCACGAATAGTGCATGAAGCAACTACATAAAATAGAGTATGCAATCTTGTGTTGTATTTATTGGGTTGCTTTATTTTCTGCGGTTATATGTTTCCGTTCAGAAGAAATAGTAGTTAGGCAGCAATGGTGGCCTGAAGACGACCCAGTACTAAAATAATCATAAAGCCAAAAAAAAACATCGCACTATTTTTGGGGACTTGGTTAGGAAAGCTATTCCATTTCATTTATTGGCCTGAATTAAATTTTTGCAGGCAATTAATACTCAGTATTCTCCAAAATTAGGATGGGAAAATTGTATTGCAATAAAGGATGAGACTTATGTTTTTACACAACGCGTGTGCGATTTAGTTTCGCAGTACATCATTCTAGGATGGACGGTACGGCCTACGGGTTAAATTATATGTTTAAATATGCTTCGTATTTTCTTTACTCTGGGCGATGACAGCGCTAAGTACCACTCCTTGTAAATTGTGTAAACTACCCACGCGATGCGAAGTGATGGGCTTTTTAGCTTCAATGGTGACAGCCTAGAAAACGGCAATGTGGGGTGTTTTATTGAGCGTTTCTCGGGCATTCTCGTGGGACTAGAAGACATTCAAACACCTACCACAATACATACTCATATATACACTCGTAGGATACAAACACATTGGCCTTGAGCTAATATTAACTACGCATTTAAATTTGTAAGGGAAAATCTAATTCAAACTCAAAGTATTTTAAATCACTCTGTTAATCCAAACCAATATTTAAATATTCTTACAAAAATAATGTTCTTAAGAAAATTAGCATTAGAAAATTAATTAAATACGTAAGAACGCTGTGATTACAGCTCATTTTTTTATCGTGAATGTAACAGTTTTGCGGGTATGTTTATTAAATGAAAAATGTATCTTTCTAAAGGTTCTCATTATATTATGGAAAGTAAGCTGTTCTGAAACCTACCTGCACAGAGAAAAATTCGATTCTAAAATACGATCATTTTATTCGTAATAACGGTTAAAAAAGGGACTGAAGTTCTTACGAACAAATTAACAGGGTTTCAATGCTTATTGGCGGGAACGTTTAAGAATAATTGGATGGTATAATCTGTTAATCCAAACCAATAATTAAATATTCTTACAAAAATAATGTTCTTAAGAAACTTAGCATTAGAAAATTAATTAAATACGTAAGAACGCTGTAATTACAGTTCAATTTTTTTTATCATGAATGTAACAGTTTTGCGGGTATGTTTTTAAAATGAAAAATTAATCTTCCTAAAGGTTCTCATTATATTATGGAAAGTAAGCTGTTCTGAAACCTACATGCCACAGAGAAAAATTCGATTCTAAAATACGATCATTTTATTCGTAATAACGGTTAAAAACGGGACTGAAGTTCTTACGAACAAATTAACAGGGTTTCAATGTTTATTGGCGGGAACGTTTAAGAATAATTGGATGGTATAATCTGTTAATCCAAACCAATAATTAAATATTCTTACAAAAATAATGTTCTTAAGAAACTTAGCAGTAGAAAATTAATTAAATACGTAAGAACGTCGTAAATACAGTTCAATTTTTTTTTATCATGAGGGTTTCAATGTTTATTGGCGGGAGCGTTTAAGAATAATTGGATGGTATACGTAATTTCGTACGTATACCAACAAATTATTCTTACATTTTACCGCCTATAAACATTGAAACACTGTTAATTTGTTCGTAAGAACTTCAGACCAGTTTTTAACCGTTTTTACGAATAAAATAATTTTGTTTTAGAATAACATTTTTTTCCGTGTGAAAACATGAAAAAAAAAAACCTTCAAACAATACTAAAACATTCACACTACACAAACAGAAAAATCGTATAGTATCTAACCAATCTTGCCTGTTGTTTAGTTACTTTTTGAAATGTGGATTATCTATTTATCTATATTTTAAGCAATTCCACTTATATTCAGGTAATTAATAAATATTCGTAAGCCAAAAGCACTCAACATAATGTCAATAATTAATGTTTACGTTATCTTATGGAAATTTACCAAGTAATAATGATTATCCATTTCGGTTTCAAGAGATAAGAAAAATTCCTTAAGCAAAAACATTTTTAAACAATATTAATTTTATTTGTACAAATAATAATAATCTAGATAGGTTGACTGCAAAGGATGGAAAAATGCTTTGAGCTTAATCCTTTGCAAACAATATTCTATTATTTGTACAACAAAGAGAATAATTGGTATTTGAGTATTCGAAAAATTCAAAGATTTTATTAGTATTTGAAAATGAATATATATTATTTGGATATTTTTAATCAAAATTACGCATTCAAAATCTTCACTTCAAAGATTTTGTCGGTTTAATATAATAAATTAATCTCAGATAATTCTGTTATACTTTTGTTTGAATATGTCTACAATCACGTCAGCTTCCCGGTAGCACATCTGTGCTGAATGAAGTGACTCACGATACCGTTGACTGGCTGAAATACATATTATCCGCCTATATTCCTATGTTACAAATTCTAACCATTTGAGAATGAGCAATAAGAATACAAATCTATCTTCTAACCACTAGACCGTCCAAAGATGTTCCGCCGAAAGCCTGAACTGTCAATACCACCAAAGTGGCTTCGAGAATGCTTGGCGCAATGTTTTTCAAGATTTTTTCTAACAAATAAACTTTTATATTACCGTAATAATCACCCTTCACAAGATTTTAATTGCCGGTAGAAAGTTATTACCTAAAAAAAAATGTTTTTTAAATTTTGAAAACGTCCGTGGCGCTTTCTTAAGAAGAAAGTTCGAGTGACTATTTGTGGTATTCTATAGGCACCCAGATCGATAGCTTCGAGCTTCTTTTGTAACACATTTATATACAGCAAATGGAGATGAATCGAGATAATCCATCAGGTGGAGACCTCCTTGAGTGTCAGATTCCTTTACATGTAGTTCCACACGGTCTTGTCCTATAGATGAGACTAAATCACGGATAAGTTAGGCTAACGTAGTGCATTTTTTATAGCCGCATGACCATCGGGATTCGCTCGCTCACAAAATGTCCTTACAAATTCGTGGGTCGTTTTAAATTGTTTTGATCGATCTCATCTGTCCAATTCTAGCGAGCGTTTTGATAATTTTATTAAATTAATAAATTCACATAATACATGACGTTTACGCACAAATTTGATAAATTCAGCAAACAGCAAACAGAATAATGGTAAACACAATAACTTAGAGCTTGAGATATTAAATAGAAAGGAACTTTAGTTGTTAGCGTCCTATGTACACACGGTTAATGAAACAAAGTACTTATGAGTATACCCATCCCAACCTACCTAAAGGTCTATGAAATGGCACTAGATTCGTTCTTAGATCGAATATATTTCCCAACCATTCTATTATCATTCTCCTTACTCAATTGCATTTTTCAAATTACTTTGTCGATATTTTCGTTGGTGAGAAAGTCTCTTACTCTCTCGTATATTTACGTATGTACTTAGGTACGTATTTCAACAAAAGTAAGCTTAGGTTAATAGTGCAATAGTTACTTTTTTCGTTCAGCTCCAAGACTTACCCAAAAAGTGGGGTATGCCATAATTTCACTGACTTCGTAGAATTCTTATGGTAGTATTTTTTTTATCATTTAAGTCTATTAAGGAAACATACAGTTGTGTAAAAAATCATTAAACGTAAGATAGTGAACATAATATCAACCAGTTAAGTTCCATTTATAAATTTATGTTGTGATTACTGATTAGAAAGTAGTTAATTACAAGTTATAAAAGTATACAATATGAGTGAAAAATATTAAAAAGAAAATAATAAACAATACAGAAGTACAACAATATAATAAAGAATGCATAGTTTTGATTTAAATACATTGTAAAGTTAATTTGGCTTTAAAATATTTAAGGTACAGTGTAAAATGTCAATACCGCGAGGAATATAAATGCCAGAAATATTCGACTTATTACCTCTTGAGAACTCCGCGTATTTTTGGTATTGATATAGCGCCAAAGTGGTTTTTATTATTTTTATGAATAATTTTACGATTACGAAAAAAGTTAGTCAATCGATAAAGTCAAAAATAATCTTAGCCATAAAGCGGTATTTTAAAAAAGTTGTTTTGGTAAACTTTCGATCGAACTGGACACGCTTATTACGAATATTTGGCGGCCAGCTGTCATTTTGTTATATTGGTATACCCGATATGGCCGATGTAATACCGTAATATAACGAGGAGCTAGAAATATGTCACTACTAGACAATCTATGCGAATTAGGTAAGCACTAGTTTGGTGAAATTCTGGAAATAAAATACAGTAAATTGAATAAAGACCTTCAGGCACGTTTTTTTTTTTACATTAAATGTTTTAATGTTAAAAGGTTTACCTCAAAATCTGTTTTTAGCACTAGTTTGGCGAATCCTGGAAATAAGGGGAGAGTACGATTTCCGTGGCGCCGACATTTGACGATGGATTTCGATAAATTGATCCAAAATAAATCGAAAATGAAGAATAATTCGATATCTTGCTTCGTTTCGAGATATCGACACTATGAAGTTTTTTAGTGATTTAATAAAAAATACATTCATTTTTGTATCACAAACCATGTTACACAAACCTAGCGTAGCCGCTAAACTACTTGAAAACTGGGATGTTTTTCTTGCCTTGACGCGAGCAGGCGCTTTAAAGGGGCACTTTCTTTTGTATCACAAACCATGTTACACAAACCTAGCGTAGCCCCTAAACTACTTGAAAACTGGGATGTTTTTCTTGCCTTGACGCGAGCAGGCGCTATAAAGGGGCACTTTCTTTTGTATCACAAACCATGTTACACAAACCTAGCGTAGCCCCTAAACTACTTTAAAACTGTCATGTTTGTGTAACATGGTTTGTGATACAAAAGAAAGTGCCCCCTTCGTAGCGCCTGCTCGCGTCAAGGCAAGGAAAACATCCCAGTTTTCAAGTAGTTTAGCGGCTACGCTAGGTTTGTCTAACATGGTTTGTGATACAAAAGAAAGTGCCCCCTTCGTAGCGCCTGCTCGCGTCAAGGCAATAAAAACATCCCAGTTTTCAAGTATTTTAGCGGCTACGCTAGGTTTGTGTAACATGGTTTGTGATACAAAAATGAATTTTTTGACTAGTTTTTTTATTCAATTATATTAATTTATTTTTAGTCATTTAATTTAATAGGATACATGAACTGTATGTAATATAGTGTTATCGATGCTTTAATATATGTAAAAAAGTTTACTAAAATCGAAAAACGTACTTAAAACACCAAAAAAAATACTAAATTAATTAATTCACTTTCAAAGTTGTGTGAAAATTCAAATATCAAAACCGAGTCATCATTGACTGGCGACATTGTGACGTCACACGGTACTCCCGAGTTCGAGCTGTTTGGTAAAAAAAAAGTGTGATTGTTCCCTATTGTTTCTAGCCGTTCTGACTGTGAAATGATTCTGATTAGAGGTTTGTTTACATTATATTATTATAAATGAATTATTTAGTGTTTTTATACGCGCCAATTATGTTTCGCATGAAGTCGGCGACGATCATCTAGCATCTAGCTCCTAGTTCTTTAGTGTCGGGAATACCAACATATCAAACTGACAGCTGGCCGCCAAACAAAGTATCTTCGTAATAAGCGTGTCCAGTTCGATCGAAAGTTTACCGTTGTTTTTTATATAACTTCATATTTATCAAATGAAAAAAAAAATGTACTTTGCGCTTATATATTTTGTAATGTAATTAATACTTTTATTTATAATAATTCTTATACTTATTATAATTCTTATTATATTATCTTCCAAAGGGCTATTTACACTTAAGAGAGATAAGGATCGGAAAGTTACTTTTTATATCAATTTAAAAAAAATTATTGTTTTGGTTCCTAATTACTTGATCTCCATTGTTGTTAATTATTTTAATACTTAAATTTAAATTTACGTATCTTTTGAGCAGTTTTTTTTTTCGATTACTGTAAAATAACGTCTAGGCATTTCAAAAAATTATGTTTTGAAATCCTCTGTATTAATAAATTGGAAATTCATATGTCATACAGTATTTATTCTGGTTTAGTAATGTATAATTTCTATATCTTAAGAATTTAAAAAAAATATAGTACTTTAGGATTCATAATATTATGTTTTATACTAGCTTATAAATGTGGAAATTCTAACTATGCAATTGTAAATGTTCTCCAAAATGCCCTGGAAAGAATCTCAGACTTGTTATCTCCCGAAAGAAACCATTCATCTGTTCTGTATGAAATTACTAATGTTATCCAAAATGACCCTGGTAAAATAATTACATCTTGGGGATTCTTTCAAGGAAAAAGAAACAATCCCGTCACTACAAATGCAACTACTAATGTTCTCAAAATTTGTCTTGACAGAATCGCCATTCCTTTCCATTGTAAGATTATGTACTAAAACACAATTTGGCTGTCCTGAAACGGAAATCCTTCCCAGTTGGACAGACAAAGGATCATCATGTATTGTATGTTTGTATTATATAAATAAATAAATAAAAAAAATAAAAATAATAATAATAATAAAAATAAAAAAAATTAATTCCATTCGTTGAAAAGGTAGGAAAATCTTCAATGTCTCCAAAACATATTTTTTCATATTCATAATGTAAAACGAATCGTAGTAAAGATAAATCTGAATAGTGATTTGGCTTATAACTTCACCTTAATTCAGTGGCGCCCTGTGGCATTATAGGATTTGCAGATACGCCCGAGTAAGGCGCTCCGCCCACTTAGGCAACTGAAAACCAACTAAAACCGGCTGTTTTCTCTGTCTTGATTGGTCAAAAAGCTTGTTTAACCATAGATGAAGAACAATCAGCTGACAGCTCGCAACCTAGCAACGGCCGTCCAGGGTAATCAGCCGTGACAGTCGCAAGATGGTCGCAAGTCACCGCTTGCGTTACCATTGACAACGGGGTTTTGTGTGATTGTGTATTGTGCGGGCCATCACATTGTCATACAAAGACAGTTGGCAGTTGAGAGTTTTCAGTTGCCTGAGTGGGCGGAGGCGCTAGGGAGTTTCAAATTTCGATTTGAAATGTTGTATATAATAAATAAGGTATTCGATCTGGTGTTGCGTTCAGGGCAACATTATCATGTTAAAACACAAAGATATTTTCCTAAGATATGTTTTTAGATTCTCACGGCCAAAAGCATTTTCGTTGTTTGTTTTGAGGGTGTTATGCCATGTTGCCAGTGGTTGCAGTGTCCATCATCAGGGCAGATCCGGCAGATTCGACAATGTGTAGTTGTCACTTACACACTTAACACTGACAACTACACATCGTCGGATCTGCCGGATCTGCCCTGATGATGGACACTGCAACGCTGTCCGAAACGTCGGCTAAAGAAGGAGGTAGCGCAACACGACATAACACTCCAAAAACAAACAACGAAAATTTTCCTCAGATGTTTCAAGAAAACCTTTCACCGAAAGAGTACGACAATGTTCGGGTGAAATAAACCATCATTAATTAAATTCCGTAGCGCATTTCTTTGCTTAGCTAGAATTTTATGTTTCCTCGAAAGAAAGCAGTATTTAATTTTTTTCCTTTAAATCATAATAAATTTGCAAAGAACAATGAGAGAAAATGGTTTCCACCGAACCAACTGACAGTTTCTGCAGAACTCCGCTGCAAAAGAAACAGCAGGCATTAGGTACCCTGCTTTGCGCATTGCACCTTGGTACATTTAAATTCTTAACACGAACATTTTGTTTTTACTCCCAAGACACGAAGAGAAATCAACAACACAACGTATATTATCATTTTCACAGTCAATTGTAACAAACCACAAATAACAGAAATTGCGTAAATTTCTGTTGCTTGAGGTTTTTGGAATTTCAATCAATGAACGACTTACTTTTACAATTACATTGTCATATTAATTAGGTTCAATTTAGTTCAAAATTTTAAACAATATTCAATTAGGTAAATTAGAACAAATAACTTTATTAGTTATAAAATCACAATTTTCCACATTTTTCGAAACCAACGGTTTCTTCGTCAGGATAATAAGTGTCGATAATTGTGATTAAGTATATAAGTTTTGTACACTATTTGTTTTCATTCAGAAATAAAAATAAAGATTGAAGAAATATTCAATTAATTTAACATCTATTTCTTACAAATAAATAAGTGTAAAAGAGATTTTGGTAAAGTCGGCCATAAAATGAAGAAAGATTTTGGGATTTTTTATATGACATGTAATGTCCAATAGGCCACTTGCACGGATCTCATAATGACTTGGAAAAAATCGTGTGGATAGATTTTTCTACTAAGCTTATGGAAATGATAATGAATTTTTTTAGAAACTGATGGTTTTTTTTCTATTTAAATAAATAAATCCGTTTTTTGGGCTCGTGACGTCACTAAATTAAAATGTCCCGTCCCCGATTTTAATCAATTATTTTGTAAAATTCCACACTGATCTTTTTTTGTTATATAGCAACACTTTGATTTCCGGCGATATTTCAATTTGACGCATTTGACATTTCATGACGTATTTTGTCCTAAGGTAAAAAAATTTCCGCTTTCCAATAAAATCCAAATAAATAGAATAATTGTGAATGTATCCGAAAATTAAAAACTGTTTTTGAAAGGTGATTAAATACGCTTTCAAATTTTACTACTACAAATAACCCCGTAAATTTTAAACTATAATTTTTTTTAATGCACACTTCAAAAACTTTTCAAAATGGATCACCTTACGTTTTTTTCTAGCTTAAATTACTGGTTACGAAAAAAGTTAAAACTTACACATATTATCTTAGACAAATGAATTATAAACTTTCTTTGCCACCTCACTTTTTAATCGTCTCATGTAAAAAAAAATCATAAAAAATTCACAAAGTTTCAACATTTTTTTTCAAATCGCGGTCGGAAACTTTGGTCTCTTGAAGGTGTACATTTCAATTATTTCGTGGTTAATTTTTACATTTGAATATATAGCGTGTTGTATTTTCTTTCCAATACCGTTTATATCATACTGCTCACTACGGTAGTAAGGGAGAAACAACGATTTCTATGAGACCTATATGCGCTGGGTCAAATTAATTTTAATGCAAACTTAATTATAGGTATACGAAATTATTGCAAGCAATAGCTGAAATTGGATTTGTTCAGAGTCAGTTTAACAATGTGCCGAAATTAGATACATTTATGATGGCTACTTTTATAAGTATTAATAACTATTATTCATATTGCACTCGGTTTGACACACAAATGAACCTGTTTAACGTTTTGACAGATCTGATGTTATGAATGAACATCGTACAGGCAACGGCCTTCCGAACTTCCGAAGCGGCATTTTAGGCCAATAACGGTGATGGTGCAGATTTTAACAAAATCAAATTTTATAATATATTATGTATTATAATCATATTTTACAAGTACATTTTTATAAGTATAATTTAAATCACAACATTTGAATAATATCAAACAAGAGGCACAAGAACAAGTTATATGTTTAAGAACAATAATGTTCAACTGTTCCAAATAATCTCACTGCAAAAACAGAAACCAACCTAGATAAGAGGTATGTACCATAAATAAACCAATGTATATACTAAATGCTATAGGTATAGACCAACTAAATAAATTTGATATGAACATTCTTCATACTTGTTTACATGTTTCATATTGTTGATAAACCTTACCCTTTAATTTATTTAAATAATTATTTTTAATTTGGTTTATGTAAAATATTTGGATTTGGTCATATTTTTTTACACCACACAGGAGGCCCTGAGTAAAAAAATTCCCTCAGGGCATATGTCATCTTTGGGGATGCTGTGTGGGGGATCTTTTAAGGGAAACGATGGAGTGGAAGATCTGGGAAGGAAAAAGGTATGAGGAGTGGGTAGGAATCTGGGGGTCAATGTGTCCAGGAGTGACGAATAATGTGCGAATCCATCCCTCCTGCTGCGATGCAGGGTGATGGGTCAAAAGATTTTGGTTGGAGAGATTAGATCTCCCTAAACAAGTCTCTCCCGATCCAGCTCGCCAAGCAACCGCATTCACCGCCAAGACCCAGACAAACCTAACCCCGTAAATCGGGGCACCAAACGTAGCGAACCACTTGGGGTGACCTATGGCAGGGGTGTTGGTTATCCAATAAATGGTTCCCGGGGCGGGGGTACCCATACCCACCTCCCAAATTGTAAAAGTCATATATAATGATTGATGATCAATAAGAGGTTCACGGAAAGAATATATATGAGTTGTAATATTTTTGGTATGCTTCGTTATTCTCCTCTGCCATGCGTTTGGAATTCGTCAATTTTTTTTAAATGATTTTCGGCTAATTCGATCTAATTATTGTTTTTTCGCACCCATAAAATTATGTCCCGTCCTTCCGGTTTATAAAAATGATCCGATTTTTCGGATTGAAAATTTTCAAAAAATCGCCAGGGATTCAAAAATACGATTAAAAAAAAAAAAAAACGGAATGTCTTCGAATATTTTCCTAAACCGGAAAAAAAATTAAAATAATGTGGTGCAAGTGGCCTATTATTATTAGACCTAACTACTTTAGGTGTCCACACAACATTTTTGGGAGCTGCTCGGTAAAAATATCATAATTCATCAACATACTAATTATTTTTGTAAGATTTTGGTTTCTTCCAATAGCTCCACACTGAAGAAAATACTTCCCGTCAGGGTCTACGTCATCTTTGGCGATTCTGTGTGGAGGGTCGTTTTAGAAAAGGAAGGAGAGAATGTTTTGGGAAGGAAAAGGGTATGAGGGGTGAGTAAGAATCTGGGGGTCAGTGTGTCCAGAAGTGACGGACGAATGGTTCCATCCCTCTAACTGCGGTGCAAGGTGATTTATTTATTTATTAATTTATTTATACTGGGTTTTTACAGTCTATATTTGTACAATAACTGAGTTTTTATAATTGGATGTTCTCACGTAAGTGCGAACATCCAATTATAAAAACTCAGTTATTGTACAAATAGAGACATACAATTACAAAAAATCTACAACTACATACAATTAAATACAGATACATACAATTAAATACAGATACATACAATTATAAAAACAGAAAAAACACAAATAAAAATAAGTAATAAAAATAAAATAAAAAATACAAAATTTTATACAAGCTCCTCAAGTAACACATATTACAATGAGAGGCAAGATACATAGGAATCACGAGAGGCATGCAAAGAGTGATCTTCCGAATGCTGCTGGAGAAGTCGAATATTAATGATTAAATTCAAATATTGGACTCTATCAAGAAACATTTTAAAGACAATCTTAAAAATTAAAAAAAAAACGATTGTCACCTAAATTAATTCTTGCAAATATCTTTTATTCTCTAAAATTAAATATCTAAGTACTAATTCATAACAGCACCTACGTACACTCCTCTTCCATACACAAGCAAATGCTTTAAATGGAAGAGTAGTAATTTAATATAAGATGTTAAATAAAATATATTTATAATGTTATAATTACAATTTTCAAAAATAAATTTTTTTCACACATAATACCTCAACCAGTCTCTCCCGATCTGTCCCGCCACGCAATTGGTGAGCAGACGCCGCCAAGCCCGGACAAACCTCACCCCATAAAGATGGGCACCCTGCTAAGTCACCGAACGTAGCGAACTACTTAAGATGACTTGTGGAAGAGGAGTTGGTTATCCAATAAATTATTCATACCCGCCTCCCAAATTGTTAAAGCAAATAAAACTTTTTAAATATGTGTTTGAAGTCGATGAAGAATGCTGTCTCCGCTACGAACTTTCTCAATTTTGTTTCTTAAGTGGAACCTTCATCTTTTGCAGAAGAGCTTTATCTTTGTTAAGAATAAGTTTATATATGCTTTAAAATAATAAAATAAATATTTAACCGCCTTAAAGTATGTCAAAAAACATATTCGTGGAAAAGAGTGTTAAGACAGCAATTGTTTTACGTTATTTTTTATCGGTACGTTTAACCTCAACTGGCTGACGTAATTTTAAAAGAACGCCAATGTTAAAGTGTTGGAATAACATATATTGGAAAGGTAAACAACTGAACCTCGGAAACAATGAAATTGCCAAGACAACTTTATCCTGCGGGTAAATTTTTCGGGTTATATAACATCTTAACTTAATTCTAATGATGGAACATGCTTTTTTAAACAATCTTTTGTAAAATTGTTTATTTATTATCCCAAAAGATTACAAAAATTAATACAAGCCTTGTAACAATCTAAATACGTCCATCGCAGTGCGAAACATGTTGAACTAAAATAAATCAGTGAAATAATCTCAAAATATCTGCCATAAGTTATCCCAAGTGGTTTGCAACGTTTGATGACTTATCAGGGGTGATGGGGTTCATAGGATGAGGTTTGTCTAGGTCTTGCCAGCGGATATGTTTTCCCATTTAATCCGTAGCTGACCAATTTCGGGAGAGACTGGTTGAGGAAGACAATTTGACATTTCTAGCAGGACTCGCTTGAAATTGACGATTCACACGTCCATAACTCCTGGAAGTACTGACCCGCAGATTCCTGCCCATCCCTCATAATTTTCTTTCCCAGAACATCCTCTCCTTCCTTTACTTCAAAAGTCCCTCCTCACAGCATTCTCAAAGATGAATTAGGCCCTGAGGAAATGAAAAAAAATCAAAAGTTTTATCAATCCTTTTCCCTTCTAAATTCATATGTAATGTCTACCTACGTTTATTCAAACGTGTATTAACTGTGTACGTAGGTAAATATTACCTGTAGCGAAATATACGAATCACTTAGATACGCTGTGTTATACAAATAATAATAATCTCAATTATAGTATTTCTCTCCTCTGAACTAATTACAAACGAATCATCCAGACGTAATTTAATCAAGACTCAATTAGGTAATTGCAAATCTGAGGTGCTTTACATTCGCCGATTTTGTTTTCAATTCCCTTTCACGTTGCTATTCAATTAAACCAAAACTTATATATTTATCAAATAAATGAAGTATTGTAATGTCTCTTAATATTCTCTCTAGAGAATATTGCAATATGATACCTACTGGGACCTGTATTATCCAGTACTTTTATACATGGATGCTTATTGAAATACTTATTATTTATTACTAAGTGACTGTTTATTAAAATATTGTAAATATAATAGTACCTCTGAGGACAAACATCATTCCAGGCTAATGCTACTGTCATACTTGCTTATTACAAGCCGGTTTATGAGTATGCTCATTAATGAGCTTGCTTACACAACTGTACACACTTGCTCATAAATGGACAGGCTTGGCTTGAGCTTTCTCATGAATGAGCATGCTGAAAGTCAACAATTGAACACACATGCTCTTTAATGGGCATGCACATGTCAAATAATAAATGTCATCGTATCGAATCAGTTCATTTCGCCCAGAACCCAATAGTAATGGGTTGTTTTACAGAATTTGAATATTTTGTTATAATTTCAAAGCTAATTTTCAAGTTCTGTAAGGGTTCTATTCAAATTCTGTGATAATTTCAGTTGTGTGAAACAATTGGCCAATAATAAAATAACAACAACCTGAATTTTTATTCACCAGATTTACAGGAACGGGTTTAGTTTTTCCCATAGGAAAAACTAAACCCTTTCATACACTTTTCCATATAAATGATCATCTAGTAAATCCACGTTATGCAAGTGTATTATATAAGTATAATTAATACAAAACAATACAAGAACAACACGTTAATCTACCAAACTATTAAATGGGAATATAATTCACCGTCTCCAGATATTTTCATATCAGAGGGTTCGGCTCTGTGGAATTCCTAATTTGACCGATAAATCCTACTGATCCCTCAATATAAATATTTAAAAAATCTTTCGTAATTCTACATGTATTTAAAATGACTGATTTTTGCATTTTTATATACAAATTCTTTGACAAATCTAATATGCCTAAATTTTTAATAAGAGAGCTAGGTATAATGCCAGTAGCCGAAATAACAAAAGGTAATATTTTTATAGTCTGAGAATGCCAAATTCTTTTAATTTCATTTCCTAAATCTGTATACTTTCTTATTTTTTCAGAAACAGATTTTTGAATATTACAGGAATTTGGAATAGCTACATCAATAATATAAGTTATTTTTTTTAATTTTGTCATGTAAAACTATATCAGGTCTATTATGACCAATTGGTCTGTCTGTTAGTATAGTTTTATCATAGTAAATTTTAAAGAAATTATTTTCTAAAAATGAATTTGGTTCGTATTCATAATATGGTACTATATTATGACAGTCAATCAAGTTATGTTTAATTACCAAACTTTGGTGAATTATTTTTAAAACCTGATTGTGCCTAAATGTATACTCAGACGGCGCTAATATAGAACATCCTGATATAATGTGTTCTATAGTTTCCGGAAAAGCCATACATTTTCTACATAAATCATCTATTTGATTTGGATCTTTGATTATATGCTTCCTATAATTTTTGGTATTAATTACTCTATCTTGAATAGCAAGCATAAAACCTTCTATTTCTGCGTTCAACTCTCCAATACTCAACCATTTGTTTGACGAAAGTTTGTCAACATACGTTTGGTTGAGATAATTGAAGTGTTTTGCGTGAATAATTTTATTTGACCAGGAATCTAATAATTCCTGGTTGGTATTTATAAAAATGTTGGCATTCTCGTCGTATAAATTTAAAGGTGAAATATTTCTGTCTGCCTTGCAAATTATTTTATGCAGCTCTGAGCTATTAGCTTTTCTATGAAAAAAAATTCTTAAAATTTCTACCTGATTTTGTTTTAAAGAAGTTATTTTGACTATACCTCTACCTCCTAATTTAATTAACATTTAATTAATCATTTTAATTAACGCCTTTATAATTGTATTTTATTTCATTTCATCTCAGTTATATTGTAATTTATTCAATTTACTATTTTAAATGATATTTTTATTGAATCTTATTAAATTATAAAATGAAGGCTTCAGCACGGGTAAACAACCCTTATTGTGTCAAAAAAAAGAATACATAAATTAAATTATATAAATACTGTTAAATTTCTTGTAGTTTCCACGGCCGTAAAGTTCTTAAAGTGCTTTGCTGCATACTTATGCAAATTCATAAACTTATTGCTTTTCGCTCCCGGCAATCCTTCCCCCCAACCCCTTCAGGTCAGCCTGCCGCAAGCTCAAAGTTAATGAAGCGATGTCTTGATTTGCGTAAACGTCTGATACCAGTCAGACTGACTTCGTAAACCATCTTGATACAACTGTCCTCCCCCGCTGGGAATACATGCTAGTCGATTGGCTATTAGGGTTTGTTTATTAGGGGTTGATGGTTGATTATTAAGAAGCGTATTTCTTGGTTAGTCTTGTCTCCAAGTTCCTCTTGCAATTATTTTACATTATCTATTTTTTTAAAGAAAGACGAACAATCCTGTGCCACGAATAATTTGACCATTTTTGAAAATCTCTTACATTTTTATATTTTTATTTTTACGTGACATCTTACAGGAGCGCCCCCATTTGTACATATGTAAAGACAAGAGAATTATGTCGCCATCGGTAGGAAGGGATTTGTTAATGTGGTTTTTGAAGAGGCCCGGATTATATGAAGGAGGAACGACAGATGTTGGTAGATCGTTTCACATACGAGCCAGCCCACATACACGAAAACGAGTCGAAGAAGCTACCCGTTCTCATGAAGCTAACATCAACTGTGAACGGGTGTTACGCTCATGTCCGTCGAGTTTCATGTATGTGCACCGGGGATTAATGCTCCATCAAAAATAAATGTAGAATAGACTCAGCATGTCTACATTGCGTCTGTGAATTGGAGATGGCAATCGATCTGTTAACAACGGATTGTCAATTAGACGGACCGCCCTCCTTTGCAAGAATCGAGTAGGTTTATCAAGTATTTTAGGGTTCCAGCCCAGATGTGGCTCCCAAATTCAACATTGTATCAATAAGTACGCACCGACATCAGTTATTCAGACCAGACGTCCCGTTTTCACCGGGACAGTCCCGGTTTCAGGCAGCGTGTCCCGGTGTCCCCGAACACAGCTTCGGGAACCGGCTACCGGTTTCGGAAAGAAAGAAACTTGCAGTAAAATTTTTAAAAATATAAGAAAAAATAATAGAATTTTGAACAAATTTTAGAGGCGAAAATACTTGAAAAAACCGCAACAAACCCCTTAGCCCCCCCCCCCCCCCCCCCTCCCAGACCCCAGGATGGATGGTTTACAGGAAGTCAGTCAGGGATTTTGTCAGATAAACTCATTTTTGTACCTTTTTTTCGGTGTCCCGGTTTGGGGGAAAAAATAAATGGTCACGTTAGGTAGTTATATATAATATTGTATTTGTATGCAAGAAATTTATTTATTTATACGCACATATAATTTTTTTTTCAAGTGTTCCAAAATTTCCAGTTTTCGAATTTCGTTCGAAGTTTTACAAAAAATCTAGAAATAAGTCGTCCACACAGCATTTTAACTTTGTAACGATAGTATAATATTTTACGATAAAATTATCAATGAATATGATTGTAACTAATATTAAATATTTACATCATCCAGTTCGAATTTTATTAATGTGTATATTAGTCTAGTTAATAGTTATACACTCAGAAATAAAAATATGTTTGCATAATCGACCCGTTAGAATAACAAGGTTCCATCTGTTGCGGTTATGTCATGCGATAATGAAATCTAAAGTAGCTTACTATAGACCTTATAATCGCTTGACGTTACTTCAACAGATGGAACCTTGTTATTCCAAAGGGTCGTAATGTCGATACGAATACAATTAAAGATAATCGACATTCAAATATCTTCTCTCTTTTTCGATTTCGTATAAGACGAGAAGAAAGATTTATAAGAACAGTTTTTAGGACGATCGTCGACGACGTGCATACGATCTCTCACTGGGACTAGTATGACGCAGGTTTTCGCGTGTTTTAGATTACTAAAAATATGTCTTATGAAAAGCACAGCAAAGTTTTTTTTAATGCAAAATGGATTTTTCGACGAAATTTTATGGCAAGGGTAACAAGGGCATTGAAATATGTTTTTTTTTTATTAATAAGAGAATTTCTAAGAATCGATTTGTAGAACTCATATTTAAAAAAAAAATAATAGAGTTTTTGATTTTCACTGATCTATTTATTAACTTTTCTAGCTACAAGTTATGGGGTTTTTAGTTCTGCTAAGGAATATATTTTTTTATTTTAATTAATGAAGATAATATTAGCGAAAGTCAATCGAATATCCGAAGCAGAAAAATCAGAAAAAGATAGGGATACATCTGGTCCCAGATGTATCAGATGTATCTCATTAAGTTAAAAAGTTAAAAATAAAAATAATATATTTTTTATTAGTTGCAAAGAATGTGACCTTACTGGGTTATCCGGTTTCAAGGTCATATTGTACATGGTTTTGTGTATAAATTATAAGTAAGTACCTATGTTAAAATATTCATAGAGAAAAATTTTACAGCAATATATATAAAAGAAAACACAATACAAGCTTTTTTTTGTTTTCATGGCATTTCACCCCAAGGGAGTGTTCTGGCCAGTGTCAAGTGAATGAGTTTGTATGTAATGATTGTAAGTGTAATTTTGAGTAAATATAATATACAAATTTGACAGTAATATCAGTAATAGATAGGAGTATCTACATTATACAATAATAATAAAAAGAATAAGCTAAACACTCACAATCCAAGGTGATTATGATTGATTATTTACATATTAATTATATATTAATAGGAATTAATAAACTAGTTAATATAATTTATTATACATAAAAGATAAACAAAACATTCTAATGTAAGAGGAAAACATGAATTTGTGCAATTACGATTACAAATTGATGCCGTTAACACTAATGAAACTAGATATGACCTTATATACACGTTTATCCACAGAACACAACAGGCATGCAATGTTGTAGGGGGGGAATATCCCGTACTGATTAGGTCAGGAATGAAATTTTTATATGAATTGTTTATAGGGCAACTGAGGCCTTCTACATCATGACGACATTCACACATGGCAGAAATCTTTACATGTATTTTTGTCAAGTGAACAATTCAAGCTTTAATCATTTTTAGGTTGCAAAATTACATCTATATTCTTCCTTTCCGTGTCCATAATCCGTATCTTAATGTTTCTTTTGAAGTCGGTTATTTTTTTAATGGTTTTAATTGCAAGATGAAGGATGTTAAATAATTTTGAATATTAGAATGAATATTTGAGAAATGATGAATGTTTCTCTGTCCAAAAGTCGATTTAATTCTATATTGGTGATATTTATGTTGTGATGAGAATCTTGTGAATTGGCTGTGTTAGTTTGTATGTGTAAAGCTATCATGGTTTTTGAATGCGTAAATTTGAATATCCTTTGAATATAATTGTTTCAGAGACATTAAATTATTATTAGCTTCGCTCAAGTAATTGCATATCAGTGCGGCTAACACGAGTGTTTTTGCTCACTTACAGTATCTTTCTGCCGTTAGCGATTCGATTTCTCGTTCGGGCCCTGCGTCCGGAAGCATGTCATTTCTGAGGCGTTACAGTTAGGTACCTACCCATTTAACCGATCGATCATTCTACGGACGAAACGAGAAGATAGGATGCTACTGTTTTAGAGACATTGTGTAGACTCTGTACCATATGTGACTGGTTGCTTAACAATGGTATTGTGTACAAAATAGAGCTCCGTTTTCATGTGGAGCTTAGATTTCACAAATTGCGTGGTTGCCGCTGCTGACCGAAAGCATTTATGGTCTGTTTTAGTCTAGTTGAATACTATGTTTTATTTGCTGAAGTTTACAATGGAGATGCCTACACCTTGAGTATTCAATTCTCTAATATAAACTATTAGGTAGGTACGTACATCTGTGTTTTTAGGTTTTAGCTTGAAATATTTTTTTTCTATTTCGACCCTTTGGAATAACAAGGTGCCATCTGTTGCGGTAACTTCATGCGATAATGAACTCTAAGGCAGCTTACTATAGATCCCATTATCGCATGAAGTTTCCGCAACAGATGGAACCTTGTTATTCCAAAGGGTCGAATTGCCTTATTAATATTACCCGAAAATGCAAACTTATACTGCTCAAAGGTAACCTACCTTAAATAATGTTTAATTTATATATTTTAAACGCCAGCACATACATAGATACAAAAAAAATATTATGAGGATGAATAAATTTATTATAGTTATAATAGTTTTATAATCATAATAACAAACTGACGCTGTTAAGAATTATTGAATAGGTATCTAAATGTGTATTAAGTTTTTTTAAAGGAAGCAATGTTATTAACATTATATATGTTGACATAGCAAGTTTCATTCCCCACACGTTGCAATCTCTGAGAATAAATAATTTCTTAATTATGTGTAGAATATCATGACACGGTATTTCTGATTTTTTTTTTGTGATTTAAGTCACAAATTATTTTTAAATATCTTTACGGTAATTTAAATGTTTAGTAGCAATTAGTGGGTCATGCTTTAAAGTAAATGTTTGTCAAAAATGATATTACCAACTTACTTCCGATATTTATAATGTGTAACAAAAGTGACCATATTTACTCATGTACACGGAGAAAAATGTTATTATAAAATACTATAATTTTATTCGTAAAAACGGTTAAAAACGGGACTGAAGTTCTGACGAACAAATTAACAGTGTTTCAATGTTTATTGGCGGGAAAATGTAAGAATAATTTATTGGTATACGTACGAAACTACTGTTAATTTGTTCGTAAGAACTTCAGTCCCGGTTTTAACCGATTTTACGAATAAAATAATCGTATTTTAGAATAACATTTTTCTCCGTGTAGAAGAAATAAGCACTAAAGAATATTATTCATGTCAAAATATTTATAAATTTAATCTCTCCGTACATTAAATTTCTACGCAAAATGTACATTGTTTTTGCTTCGTTTGTTTTATTTAAATACGTTTGTACAATTTTTCATTGTCAAGAGCCGGATATTCTACTGCTCAAACGTCCGCTGCTCTTAATAAAACAAAAAGCTATACAAATTCCCGGTGGCTGCCTCTCTCAGCAGGAACTAGTCCATATTTCACTTTAGTATCTCTCCACATCGGATTTATCGGCTTATTCTTATCTCGTTTCTTCTAAATGGCCAAATTTCTTCCTATCTGCGTCTCCCGTTCACGATTAGTGAGGGAATTAATGAATTTGGGAGAATTTTTCTCAATCCTCAAATCAAACGGTTAACTCGGAGAGAAGATTATTCTAAGCATAACGTTCTAAGCTACACGTGGCATTCTAACTAGTTAAATAGACTAATTAAATACCTTACTCCTAGAATTGCTTATAGTATTTTGTTTTGAAGAGTTTTAATTTAATAGAGACAGGCCATAGCTTCAACAAGGAAAAAAACAAATTTAATCATATAAATATAAATTCATACTTTAACTTGTGCGCTTTAGAAACTTAGGAAATTAACAAAAAAAATAAATCAAAAATTAATTTAGTTAACAAAATAATAGCACCCTGCATATCTCCCCTTTTGACTATGTTCCCATGTGATATTGACCCTGCCCACTGTTCTCCCCCTCCCCCAAAATCACCCCTTCCACTACCCCCTCCTAATAACATCTAATTCATTTCTGTACTTGTTTTAAATTTTAAGTATAGTTTTAAGTTTGTTAGTGAATGGCACCGATGTGTCGAAACCGGTAGCAGGAAAATTAAAATTTTAGTAACGACAGTACATCGAAAATTAAAACTCTTCAAAACACAATGTTTAGAAATTGTTACATAGTTAATGCCCAAGAAATACAAAAAATTGCTTATAGTATATTTAAAATCCAAAATGATGATCAAATTATACAAATAACAAAAACCAGATCCTTCTTAAATGGCCAGAAAACTAAAGTTAAAGGTATCTTGTCCGAATCAATGCATTTGGATTAAGTTCCGTAATACCAATATATTTGAATCTATTCCATTGTAAGAATATTATGTACTAAATACACAATTTGGCTGTCCTGAAACGGGAATCATTCCCAGTTGGACAGACAAAGGATCATTTTGTATTGTATTGTTTGTAATATATTAATAAATAAAATAAATAAAAATGTAAATTTATGTGTATATTAACGAATTTTCTTAAATTCAGTAATATAAACAATCGCCATAAGATCGTAAGTTAGAAGAAGAACGGCGGTATCTTGCCTTTCAGTGACTAGGCATTTAAATATAAAAGGTTTATTGCCGCGACCGGGTTTTAAATGCAGGGACCATCTCCTGACGGGTGACTGCTCTAACCCCTTATCTATCGCGATATCCTTTACACCCACCCTGTTCCTCCATGCAGGGGCGGCCCTGAGCTAAACGGCGCGGCGCCTGGCGCCAGTAAAAACCTCAAGGGCGCTGTATTGGGTGATAGGTATTATCAGCGCCTTGGAACCTTGGCGCTTTGGCAAGTCGGCGCCCGGAGCGCACTGCTCCAATTGCGCCTCCACGGGGCCGGTCCCGCCTCCACGCATAGAATTTTGTGTATTATACAGTTGGTAACGTTATTTCTTTCCTTGATTTCCAAATTCCTGTAACTCATACTACTTTTGTCAACGAAACTTTAGATACCTTAAGACAAGAATTTTCAAAATTCTTCCACATAGCATTTAAAATATGATTCTTAAAATAATTTTAGATAGATATTTAAAATGAATGGATCAAAAGTAATGATAGTGATAATGCAATCACCCGAATTCCAAGATATTGATGTAACCAAATCATTTAGTGATTTTTTTCAGGTCCTTTCATACACTTTTCCTAAATTTTTTTAAACTTTCCAAACTTTTCCATATAAATAAACATCTAGTAAAAAGTGTATTATATAAGTATAATTAATACAAAACAATACAAGAACAACATGTTAATCTACCAAACTATTAATGGGAATATGACGACCGTCCGTGGTCGAGTGGTAACAACACTTGACTCCCAATAGGAAGGTTGCGGGTTCGAACCCGGCGTGCGCAAATAAATTTTATTTGATTAATTTGTGTTATTTCACAATTAATTAATAAAAATAATATATACTACATTTGCGGCACGTTCCAGAGTGGAAGATACTGTCAGTATCGCCCTGGTGTAAGACCACCATTCAGAATTGAGACGTTGCTTAATAATGGCTTTAGCCGTGTTTAGTGACTAGATCTGAATAGCCAGGTACTTTCCTACCTTCCTCTTCCCCATCTCCTTCCCTTCCCCACTTTCCTTCAGCCTCACAACATACCCCAATTGGGGATGCCATAGTCTCACTGGCTCCAGACGGGAGCAGTTGGGACTCTTGTGAGGTATTCTCTATAAAAAAAATAAAAAAAAATAATAATTCACCGACTCCAGATATTTTCATATCAGAGGGTTCGGCTCGGTGGAATTCCTAATTAATTCCTAATTTGTTTTTATTATAAGTGAATTTTCATTGGTATTATAAAATAATTTTCTAAATTACTGCTTCATGCGAAAAGTTAAATTACAGCTTACTTTTTCTATTCTTTACATATTACCTAGGGCATTTATATCACTTTCCATTGTTTATTTTATGTGCATGTCTAATTTATACACAAATATAAATTATATTAATTATATATAATTATATTTTAGTTAAAATTCCTAATTTTATACAGTATGTTATTATAATTTGTCTGCTCAATAGTTATCCACATTTTTGCATTGCAAACGACCATTTTAGTAGGGTTGTTATTTTTCTATCTATATTCACAATGAACGTAAATTATTACATTTTTGATAAGTTATAAATATTTTGTGATTTATGTACCTAATTTATAACTTTATAAAATATTCTTCTTAGTTCGGGAACGTACTGAATAAATCTCACCATTAATTAAAAACATCAATATTTAAAAGTAGATTCTTCTTGAATATTCAAAGTATAATTTTGTTAAAAAGCAAGACATTGAAAGTATTCGTGCTTCAGACTCCTTGTCAACCTCAATTGAATTATTCTAGGGATCTTTGTTTCCCTCCGCAATTAAGTTGATAAATTCGTCTGACTTTTCCGAGTTATTGTTCTACAGTCATAGTCACCGCAATATTTTTGGTTTGAGAGAAATAATAAGCTTCGTGACCTTATTCAAAACATGGAATTGTGCTAAAAAGCTGTCGTGTTGCAACCGCTCTCACGGCTTTGCTAATAATTCAAATGCGCACGCACATGAGCGCTTTGCAAAGCTGATCCCTACTTTAAAAATAAAACCACCGTTTTAATAAGATCCCGATATTACAAGAAATACGGGTTAACCGATGTGATAGTTATTTCTAGCGGAGTTTATTGCTCTGTGTTACGTCTTCATAAATTTCCGTGGAATACCAATCGCCGCTGTTGAAGTTTTTCCCTATCTGCCTGAAACCATTAGGCACGCTTTGTTGATGAACTTTGTTTTTATCAAGAAACTTATGAAGCCGTATCTTTCACAAATTTCAAATCCATAACAATCAAAATTAATAAATTAACTCAAAGTGCACATTGTATTCATTTCAGACGGAACTTTACTAATTGAACTCGTTTCGTCGAGGGATTTCGCGACTTCCTTAATAAAATTATTGGAACAAACTTCCCCGTTTCTCCGAAGAATAGTTATACTTACATGGTTTTGTTTCTAAATTTTTAATATTGAATCTATTTGAACAAAGAGATACGGCATACGTAGAAGAAATAGGTACGTTATATAATAAAGTTTTTATATTGAGATTTGGGTTAGGTCTGCATCCATTGCAAAACATATTTTAAAGTATTGTAAAAAAAAGTTTATTTCAAAACTTCGTAACCGATTACAATCGGGAAGTCACCAGTAACCTGCCTTTACCAGAATATTAACTGTAAACCAACCCAAATCATACCTATTCGGCTTAAGAACGAATTTGTCAAACAAAGTAGGAGGTTAAGAACGTGTCGGAAGTTAGGTAAAATGGTTTAAATACTTATGTAGGCTCCAAAGTTTATCAAAGCGAACTATATTTTAAGTAAGTATGTAAGATCGTCGTAAGCCGCAAGTTCTACGAACTCGGAACATATTTATTCAAAGTTCAACCAACATTAACAAGAAAGTTAGTTTTAAAGTACAGAAGAATCACTCACCCGTTCTTACGTATTTTTAATGAATAAGGCAGAACATACATTGCGTACGTGTACTCGCCATAGTTTAAAACGTTTGTGGATTCGGGATCTGGAACACAAAAGCAACGTCCCTAATTCGTGTCCTAAAAATCATCGATAATATCTATAAGTAGTACGATTGCAAAAAATAACATAAATATGTAACCACCACAACCTAACCCATCCGATGGTTTACGAGTTTTGATGTGTTTTACCAATTAATAATATTCAGATGATAGACTTTTTTTTTTGAACTTTCTGATTACCATTTTTGGGATATCAGCATTCTGGCACCTGAGGTATGCCGCATGACGTATTAATGGTATTAAATTTGAATATATGCGCCCACTCAGGATTGAAGGAACACGTGTGCTTTTTCTGGTAATCTGAGCTTTATACCGGACAAACCTGTGCTTAGGACTTACTGGAGCAAACCGGAACACACTTGGTAAATCCACCTGCCTTATGTTCCTGTTTCATGTTACAATAAGCTTTTCATTCATCTAAAAATGATGAAAACTGCACCTTTGTTTGCAGTCCAATCAATGAAAAGTATAACGAATAATTCATGATAGAGAGATTCACATGCACTCAAACAACACCCCAGCTCGGAAAACTACCATCCCGGTGCTACTGGAACAACAGGAGGCACTGATTTGTTAGGACTTGAAACACGAGAGCTAATGATGGGAAGACCTTATGTATACACTCGCGAGCAAAAGTATCGATTCACTTTGCATTTTTTCATGTGCACACAATATCTTTGTAAATCGGATGTTTCTAGATTACTTAATAAATGTAATTATGTTTCTTGGAATATTAGCTTTATAAAATGCTATGAAACATGAAAATTGGCCCAGGATTTTTCCGATTTTGGGGAATTTCCCGGTTTGTGAGCCTTTACGCGTTACGACGTGCATGAGTTGCACTACCCTTGACCCCTATATAACGGGGGTAGAGAGGGGGTTTCTTATCAGTCACTTATCAGAAATCGACCGGTACACAATGTACACATCTCCGCACATTATCCTGTGAAGAACACCTGGAAAAAATTAAAGCCACTGAAGCTCAAGTCGCCGTAGTCACCCAGCTCCTGCAAGAAGGGCGTAGTCAACGATCAGTAGCTGCAGAGGCGAATCTTAGCCAATCTACAGTTTGTAAACTTTACCAGAGATTCCAACAAAATGGGGCTTTTACTTCAAGACCAAGAAGCGGCTGCAGAAGGTGCACATCAGAGAGGGACGACAGCATCATTGTCTCAACATCTCTCCGAGATCGTCACCAGACAGGAGTTACCATCCAGCAGCGTCTGCGTGATGTGCGAGGAGTGGCTGCCAGCAAGTGAACAGTGAGAAGAAGACTCAAGACAGCGAATTTGACACCCAGGAGGCCTGCGACGGGGCCTAGGTTGCTGGTGCGGCATCGTACAGCCCGAAGAGCGTTTGCAGAAATTCATAAGAATTGGACCCTTGCGCAATGGACCCCAATTCTCTTTTCGGACGAGTGTAGAATGTGTCTGAATGGCTGTGACCGAATGGGAAGAGTCTACAGGAGATCAGAAGAACGATATGCTCAGTGCTGCTTCTCCGAAAGAGTCGCCTACGTAGGTGGCTCTGTTATGTTTTGGAGCGGCATCTCGTATAACGCGCGGACTGAGCTGGTTTTCGTGCCTGGCGGTGGTCGTGGTGGTGGATTGACTGCTGCCAGGTACATAACGGAGATTCTGGAAGAGCATGTCGTCCCTTATGCTGTTATTTTTGATGAGCGGTTCGTGCTAATACAGGATAATGCCCCTTGTCATACCGCAAGGGTCACCGATGCCTACCTCCGCGAAGTGGGCATCGAGGCCATGGACTGGCCAGCGATGAGTCCGGACCTCAACCCCTTTGAATACATGCGGGACTACCTGAAGAGAAAGGTTCGGGCTCGGGATCCTGCCCCGGCCACTATTGAAGAGTTGAAGATAGCTTTGCTGGAGGAGTGGGACGCTATTCCTCAAGACTACCTTAGAAAACTAATTAGGTCGATGAAAACTCGCTTAAACTGTGTCAGCAGGGCTAGGGGTGGCAATATCCGTTACTAATTTAATTATAATAAATCGTATTGTATGTTAAATAAGCGTTTTATTCCAAGTTTGCCCTGTTTATTTTTAGAGCATTTTCAGGCTACTTCCGTTATTCGTTTTTTTTTCAGCATTTGGACCTTGAATATTATTAAATTAGCACATTTTCCAATGCGCTACATTATTAGCTTTTATTTGGTACCATAATTTTTTGATTCGAGTGGGAAATTACAAAGATATTGGATGCAGATGAAAAAATTCAAAGTGATTCGATACTTTTGCTCGCGAGTGTACATATATACGTAATTATAATATAATAATGGATTTTAGAGTGGGCAGGAATCAATGAATTCAATACGCGTTGTTTTTTCTTTATAATAATAATAATAATAATTGGATAATTTGTATAGCGCCGTTTTTGTGAGAAATCACCTCAAGGGCGCTGTGTCTTTATGTCTTCCTTCTTCTTGCATCTATTTGGTTCTTGGATAGTTGTGATTGGCCCGTATCGTAACAGCCGAAAGTAATAGTGCTGGCCGCACACGCCGGACTAATTTTATCTTTAACAAAAAAATACCCCAAAAAAGATGGAATTTCGAAAAAAGTTAGAGAATCACCTCCTTTAGCACTTTACCCTCGAAATTTTACCCTGTACCCACTTTACCCTGTATACTGGAATAAACTATTATGATAATAATATTGCTTTTCTTACGATTTTTTTTCCGGAAAATCTACCAGTCATGGAAAGGCTAAAGCTGGAGCATATTTTTGTTTTGTGTTAGTTCAACCTGTATTACCCAGTTCTTCCGAGTGTTATTCTATTTTGAAGTTTCCGGTTTAAACATTTTTGGTCACAAACCATAAATTTTCACTAATGCGTTGGGAGTATTCCACTGTCACATGAAATGTCACATGAAAAGGTGTTTTCCGGCTACCGTAGTTTGTTCGTAACTGTTGCTCTTTGTTTTATTTTCAAAATATGTGCTTAAACAAATAAAATGCAAACATGATGATAAATTTCCAAGGGACAATGCACATTGGAAACGTTAAACAAAATTGAATAAATAATAATAATTAACGTTATGATAAATTAAACAATTACAGTTTTCGCTGCATGGGTAAGTAATGAACGTGAAATATTTCTGCGTAATGCACAACATTAATCAAGTTCAATGAACTCTTAATAGTCATAATTGGAAGTACTTATTGGAACTTCGTATTTATCATAATATAAGGCAAGCGATAAAGTAGGTACCATAATTAGTTAATAAATTACTAAATATTTTTCTAAATACTTATTCCTTTTATCCAAATGCTTTATAGATGCTTCGATGAAGTAATAGAGAAGATACGTTATTTGAAAAACGCACGTGGTTTCACTAAACTAGGTCCGATAAACACCCTTGACGTTCTTCGAATTGCAATATTTTTCTTCTAAAATTTGACTATTTTGTCAGCGGCTAAAAATGTTTCCTCTTTTCAATAAAATCCAAATAAATGGAATATTTTTTTACGTAGGTATCCGAAAATTTAAAACTGTTTTTAAAAGGAAATAAAATAGGCTTTCAAATTTTATTATTAGAAATTACCATATATTTTTTTAAATATAAAAATTTTGAATGAAAACTTTAATAATCACCTCACTGTATTTCCGTAGAATATTTCTCTCTAGTAGCTAGGAATACAGCAATAAAATTGGAATAATAATGAAATATATTTATTCTCAAATGATATTGTTTCTTTTTTTTATAAGGTTTCTAAGTTTTGATATTGTTTCTATTGTAAGTTCAATATCTACCCTCCCGGGTTGGAAATCGATTTCCCAGCAACAAAAATATTTGTTCGTATGAAGCAGTTACTTTGTGATGTGACATTATAATTTAAAATAAAACAATAACTTTGTATACACCACTTTTATTTTTTATACTTAATGCCGACCGGGTTTTGCTACAACCGTAGCTTCTTCAGGGCAGTATATTCTCTACAGTAGAGAATATACTGCCCTGAAGAAGCTACGGTTGTAGCGAAACCCGGTCGGCATTAAGTATAAAAAAATAAACGTGGTGTATACAAAGTTTTTGTTTTATTTTAAAAAACAAAAATATTGTTTGAATATTCTGACTATTTTTTCTTGCATTTACAGATTTACAGCCTCAAGTAATAATTTAAAACTGTATTTATTACCTTAGAAAACATCTAACTAAAAAATATGTAGATGATCATATTTGTAGAGAGAAACAAAAACTTTTCCAATTTTTTTTTTTTTTTGAGTATCTTTGATTTATATTATGTATATTATCGAGGCTTCTGACTCACATAACGTTGTAATTTTTTGCCTTATCTATTTTTCAATTATAATATTAATATATTATAATCTCTACTGTTTGTTTAATTGTTCTCTAAAAGGTATTCGGTCTTTTATATAAGAATTCACTTTAAAATATTATCCAATTTACGCGATCTAATAAATTTCAGTATTCTCGATATGGCATGAAACTCAGCTGAGGATATTAAATTCTGAACTTCCGATGAGTTCGAGGTCATCAATACTGTCACCCTTTGTCGTTCATATTTAATGCACTTCGATAATGTGTGTTCTACATCTTCAATTTGGTCTGATATCGAGCATATTGGAGTATCAGAGAGGCCTATCAAACACAATATTCTTCCCATTAGTGCATGTCCGGATCTTAATCTAAAATATGATTCTCATTTCCGATCTTTTCAGATTAACATCTGTGAACCATGGTCCTTTAAACGGTTCGTTTTTGAGCTTTCTATACCACCTTCCCTTATAGTTAGTTTAAGTTTAGTTTAGTTTAGTCTAAGAAGTAGAAGTCACCGGAGATACAATTTCTCATGAAAGATATGATGGGAAAGTTGACGGTAAGTTTAAGAGAAAAAAGTCTAGAGAGGGAACGGGCAGACCAAAGGCGAGTCAATAATTAATATTGCTCTGCATAGCTGGACATGGAGCTGAGTACACACGGATGGTTTCAACCTTCATTGATTGGGGCGAACTTTAAGAAGAAAACGGAATTATTCCGTTTGTATAACTTTAACGGGACTCTTAATTTCAAAATGTATTGCTTCTATAAGTCAGAACGACTAAAACCAGTGGCGACTTGTATTTTTCTTATCCATAATGTTTTTTTTTTAATCAGAATCTTTAAAACCTATACGAATCCATTTTAGAAATGTGTTAACCTTATAATAAGTGTGATATGTGAATCCCGATTTAAAATTACGGTTTTTGTTGCAAAATGTTCCATCCTGTAGTGTGTAAACTATGATTCAACTTCAGAAAGTGCTTGTTTTATGTGATTACCGCACAAGAGTCTCCACTGCTCCCAACGGTTAGGAGCCAGTGAGACTATGGCATCACCAGGTAGGGTAAGTTGTGAGGCTGAAGGTAGTGGGGAGGGGAAGAAGATAGTGAAGAGGAAGGTGGGGGAGTACCTATTCAGATCTGGTCACCAAATATGGGTAAAGCCGTTTAAAGCAACGTTTCAATAATTATGAATGGTGTTCTTACACCAGGGCGATAATGTTTATAATGGCGATATATCTTCCACTCTGGTACGGTCCTCAAAAATGCTATATATTATTATTTTAAGTGAATAAATTGTAAAATAACAAAAATAAAAATCAAATGAAATTTACTTACTCAGGCAGGTACCTATTTTTTTACGCGATTACTGGAGGGATTGTTGCTGATTTTGTGGATTTTAAAAGGGGACAGTGATTGAATGGAATTATAATATTACATTTACTTAGGTTTTTTATAATATACAAGTATGATGTGTAGGAATACACTCCCCTCAACACTTGAAATTATATCATTCTGGTTAAATTTGACATCTCCGAAAAATCTAAATTTCACTTGAATATGCAGTTATACGTAAAAGTGCACCCTACTATCTCGTACAAGACTCAGATCACTCACAAAACCAACGAAATCAATTATAATGCATAAAAACTTGGAATGACTGAAACAAAATGTTGTTTTATCTGGGTCACATAGTAGCATATTTCAAAATGACATTCTAACATACTGGACTGTTATGCCTCCCGGTGTTATTTTATAGCATATTTAATATGAAAAACATAGAAACGTGTAAATAATATTTGATTTATGGTGAGTATTCGAATATTGCATTCCTTATTATCTCAAAATGTAGTATTTGGAGATGTCGGGGTAATCAACATGACGATGGATTTGTTTATATTTTTTACACTTATAAAAAATGTATATCCTTAGGGTGCCCTTTTCTAGGTCCAGATTTGCAATAATGTAAATATCAAATAAACATTGCTATAATATAAAAAAAATTATAATAATATATATAATGGCGCTCTTGGATTTCTTACTCCTTTATAATAAGGTCACCGGCCGCCACTGCTGGTGACGTAGGTACGAGTAGATATTCGTATATTTAGTTCATAAGTTCGAATTTGGTATTTTGCCTCGTGAAAATACGGATTTTAAGACAAAAGCTTGATAATAGGTAGTAGACATAAATGATGGTTTCGTTTCGTAGAGGAATAACTTCTCATCTGCAATACGACTATATGTAAGTATTTACACCGGTGATGATTATCGTAAGTGAAAAAATGTATAAACGTAAATTAAAAATAACGGAAGGCATAAAAAAAAAGAAAATACCAACTCATATTCCGCCATACGAAACAAAAGTACTGATGAGGATTTTAGTGATTTATTGTTGGGATAAAAATTACTTAAAATATAAAAAAAAATTAACTTAAATTTAATGATTTGTTCAGGTTATGTAAACCTGCCCTTTGAATATATTACTAAAAAACTTTTACAGTCTTCGCAAATACATTTTGTGGCATCATTTTTAATTAAAACTTATTAAAAATTCGGATTTAAAAAAATAAATAAAAAATTCGGAAGAAATAATATCTATCTTGAACTTTAATACCGTTACAGCTACAAACCGAGAACCTTATTCTTTAGAAAAACAGAGTAAGTATTAAATTCAGCCATCAACTCGCGTCTTTGGGAATCTCGAATTTGGGAAATGTCATGTCGACAGATTATTTATTATATAAAGTCAACACATGCTTTACGCAGAAAACGACAAAAAGCTATCAAAGGGTATCATTATAATGGTGAATGCTTTCAACAACTCGACACACAACTTCCTTTATATTTGGGGGTCACAAAACTAGCATTATTATTATTTCTGTGAACAGTTTGCTTTCTGAGAGTCTTTCAGGCGAATAAATAATAATGTGTGTGTCTTCTGAACTTCTCGGGCATCTGCTCTCCAACTTCTCAAGCAGACTCCTTCAAACTCTTTCTTGAACAATTCAAGGGTCGTTCTGTCCTCTTCGATGACCTACATACTCCTACATACGAGTACAAATAACACGATGAATTATGCAGTGTCATGCAGTGGCGAGCGGTCAATTCTTTTATTTGGCAGGTTGTTAGAAAAATAGGTGTATTTTATGGAGTTAGGCGGCAGGCAAAAAAAGGCTAAGGGGAGGGGTATGTGGGAAGGTTGGTTCGGGAATTAAGGAGGGGGTCTTCGCGGGAAGGGGGTCGAGGGAGAGGGGAAGGTGAAGAAGGTGGAAGCAAAATGCGTGAAGAGGGGGGTTCTCGAGAAAGGGGAGAGTGGGAGAGGGGTGGGGGAACGCGCGAAGGGGAAAAGGGAATGCGGGAGGGGAAGGGGACGCAGGAGGGGAAGAGGAAGAGGAGTACGAAGGGGAACGGGAATAATGGGAAATGACACGAAGGGAGAAAAACATTATTTATTTAATTAGCATTGCAACGCATGCCGGGTATTAGCTAGTATAACATAAAATAAATCATGTAAATCAAATTAAAGCAAAAAAAATAATAATTAAATTTAAAAATTAAATTAAATGGAAAAAAACTTTGTATACACCCATTATAAACATAAGTGTTATATACATATAATTGGTTTACACAAAGTTATTTGTTTTCATTTAATTTAAAAATGACGCCAAGTGAATTTGCGAGGGTTGAAGGAGCTTCAAAAGTTCTAAAGTATCAGTATAATCACAAACTCGAGTAGGGTATACCTTTAATTGTAAATTTTATCAATTAAGATGTTGTGCAGTCAACAACCATTTGCCGCAGAATCGAATTGAACGAGCAAAATCGAATATAACGTAAAAGCAAACTACAACAAACAGCTAAATCTAATCCAAACAACTACTCCATCATCTAATAGGATTTTTTCTGACACAAACGAGATAATAGGTGCAACAGTTTTTGAAATGAACTACGTAAGTGTTATTTTTAGATTTCAGAAAGAAATAAAATTACATACAGTTAAAATCTGTATTGTAGAAATAATGGCCTTTTTAATACCGTTTTTAAAACTGTCACCGTTCATCTAAAGCAAGAGAAAAGTAAGAGATAAATGCTAACTTAAAGGCTAAAAAAAAATAAAAATCAATTAAAAAAAATATGAGTTACCTAATAATAATGATGATTTGTATAGCGCCGTTGTTGTAAAGATAGGGCGCAGTACAATTTTGTCTCCCAATATATATAACTATAGACATATACAATATTAAAAACAGATGACAATAATAACTTGCTATTATTAACAAAAACAAACACACTATATTAATAGATAAACATTATATTATAACAAAGTATGACTAAAAGTTTGTATCCACCTGTTTGTCTATCCATATGTTCTTACACCAGGGGTGATAATGACATATCTTCCACTCTTCAAAATCAAATAAAATTTACTTACCAATCCAGGGGTGCTAGCATAGTCCATCGATAAGGATCGGTAGGATAATTGTCGGTAACTTCTCATCGTTCCCTAGGACAACTGCAGATCGCTAACGTACAAACAACAGTTGATATCGAATATATTAGGGACACTTAGTCATTGTGAACTGTCACCTATTCGTTTGCGATCTGCAGTTGTTCTAGGGAACGATGAGAAGTTACCGACAATTATCCTACCGATCTTTATCGATGGACTATGCTACCAACCCAGGTACTAGGAATCTAGTCGATTTTTTACGAGGGGATCGTATCTGATTTTGTGGATTTTAAAAGGGGACAGTGATTAAATAGAAAAATGATGTTATATTTACATACGTGTTTTATAATATACAAGTATAATATGTATGATTACACTCTCTTCAACACGTCTTGAAATTATATCATTCTTGTTAAATTTGATCGCCCGGTTGATTAATTAGACATCTCTGAAAAATCAAAATACTCAGTTATACGTAAAAGTGCACCCTACTATCTGGTACAAGGCTCAGATCACTACTAAAAGTTTGTATCCAACTGTTTATCTACCAATATTTCAATATGATGCATACATTTTAATTTTATTAATTTATTTTCTTTATCTATACTACAGGGAACATGTACCCAATCTACCTGTCATGCTCGAAAATCATTTTTACAACACAATATTACAAGATATCACATTACAGTTAACACAATGCATTTGATCAACGAACATGATGCTACATAATAGATAAACATATAGGGTCCTTAAAATGTAAATAAAGCAAACTGTGAATTAAAATATATTTTTTTTAAATATATTTTATGAAATAAGTGTGAAATATAACGTCGTTCAAATGTCTACCGCGTGGCACGCAATCGGCAGGTCCGATTGTCAATGATTTTGTCGAATAAATATGGCTGAATTTGCTGGATGGCTTTTGTTATGTTGTCAATTATTTGCGGTTTATTCGCATTGATCTTCGATAGCTCCAAAGAAAGAAGTATAAAGGCCTTAAATTGCACGATCTCGGTGTCCGTCGCCGTTCACGTCGTGTTAAGTTTACGTCGCCAGATAACCAGGCGTTTTTTAATCAAATCTCAAATTTGATGATTTGCACAAGTTGTTTAATCCTCTAACCTTCCATGGTGATTTGCCATTTACTACTTAAACGTTGACAGATTTCACTTTAACAACATGGTTGCTATAACCCATCAAAGCACAAGCGTCCTTATTGAAAGATCATTTATTTATGAATTATTTATAAAGTATTTTCGTTGTTTGTTTTTGGGGTGTTATGCCGTGTTGTGCTACCTCCTTCTTTAGCCGACGTTTCGGACAGCGTTGCAGTGTCCATCATCAGGGCAGATCTGGCAGATCCGCCCAGATAACACCGCAAAAACAAACAACGAAAATGCTTTTGGCCGTGAAAATCTAAAAACGTATCTATTTATAAAGTAGTTTGTAGGATGGGAAAATATTACACATCTTACATGAGTATACTTAGCTGGCAGATCACTTGAGATTAACAGTGTTTATTAAAATTTAGATACAATTCAGAGGACTTTATATCAGAAAAAATATATTATTTGCTATACAGTGCAGTACAGTAGCAACATTTTAACCTCTAGAAACAAGTCATGTACGTACATGAATACTTACTGTAGACCACCCACTCCCGCACCGGTGTACTGTTATAAACATTACTTAACTGTAGATCGCACACCACCGCACCGGTGTAATTATATAAAAAGTACTTAACTGCAGACCACACACCGCCGCACTGTTGTACCTATATAAATATTACTTAACTGTAGACCGTATGCTACCGCACCGGTGTACTGTTATAAACATTACTTAACTGTAGATCGCACACCACCGCACCGGTGTAATTATATAAAAAGTACTTAACTGCAGACCACACACCGCCGCACTGTTGTACCTATATAAATATTACTTAACTGTAGACCGTATGCTACCGCACCGGTGTACTGTTATAAACATTACTTAACTGTAGACCGTACACCACCGCACCGGTGTAATTATATAAAAAGTACTTAACTGCAGACCACACACCGCCGCACTGGTGTACGTATATAAATATTACTTAACTGTAGACCGTATGCTACCGCACCGGTGTACTTTTATAAACATTACTTAACTGTAGTCCGCACACCACGGCACCGGTGTACTTATTATATAAGTAACTGCAGACAACACACCACCGCACCGGTGTACCTATATAAATATTACTTAACTGTAGACCGTACGCTACCGCACTGGTGTACTTTTATAAACATTACTTAACTGTAGACCGCACACCACGGCACCGGTGTACTTATTATATACTACTTAACTGCAGACTATACACCATTGCACTGGTGTACCTATATAAATATTACTTAATTGTAGACAGCACACCACCGTACTTGTGGACTAATTAAAATATATTTTAAACTCGTAATAATAACAAAACATCCAAGGCTTAGAATTTTTTTTAATGAATCCATTGCTATATATGAAGTAAAGTGCTAATTTATACCTATCGGAATTGCTGTTGTTTTTTTATATTAATTTTTTTCGCCATGAAAGTAATGATTACATCCCCAAAAATATTATCCCCTCTCCACGTATCGGTGGATGTAGTTAAGTTTTATAGGCTGTTTTCACCAAATATTTATGTTCGCACGGTGAGTAATTTCATTTTTCATATAAAGCTATTGATTCTTTTTATGTATGGTCATAAAACGTCTTCGTATTGTCAAATTATACAACCGTTTTGTATCGCAGAACGTCTGAACAAATTTTATGGAAAGTATAATTTTGGGACGAGGGCTGTAAAACTATTATACAACTGAAATCTTGTTCAGTTTGTACTTCAGTCAGATATGTTGGTTTGAGTTGTGAACAAATATTTAAAGACTGGACAGTTTTTTCTCTAGATTTGTAACTAATCATTTGTTCAAATGATCCAAACCCACTAAGTCGTAGCAAAATATTGTTCTTTACGATGAAAAACAAAATTTGGATTAATTTTCATGGAAAACTCATTTAGATATTGATATTTATATATTATATATAAAATCAACCTTTGTGAGAGTTGTACTTTGTTTTGATCTGAGTTGTGAACAAATATTTAAAGACTGGACAGTTTTTTCTCTAGATTTGTAACTAATCATTTGTTCAAATGATACAAACCCACTAAGATGTAGCAAAATATTGTTCTTTACTATGAATAACAAAATGTGGATTAATTTTCATGGACAACTCATTTAGATATTGATATTTATATATTCTATATAAAATCAACCCTTGTGAGAGTAGTACTTTGGTTTGATCTGAGCTGTGAACAAATATTTAAAGACTGGACAGTTTTTTCCCTAGATTTGTAACTTAGGGGTGTTCAAATGATCTAAACCCACTAAGTCGTAGCAAAATATTGTTCTTTTCTATGAATAACGAAATGTGGATTAATTTTCATGGACAACTCATTTAGATATTGATATTTATATATTCTATATAAAATCAACCTTTGGGGGAGTAGTACTTTGGTTTGATCTGAGTTGTGAACAAATATGTAAAGACTGAACAATTTTTTTCTCTACATTTGTAACTTAGGGGTGTTCAAATGATCCAAACCCACTAGGTCGCAGCAAAATATTGTTCTTTACTATGAATAACGAAATGTGGATTAATTTTCATGGACAACTCATGTAGATATTGATATTTATATATTCTATATAAAATAAACCTTTGTGAGAGTAGTATATATCGAGACACGATAAACCAGTTTTTCGCTTTTTTTCAGATCTCATTGCGTTGACGATCTCCACAGCAATCCGATGCATTATACGGAGAAAAATATTATTCTAAAATACGATCATTTCATTCGTAAAAACGGGACTGAAGTTCTTACGAACAAATAAACAGGGTTTCAATGTTTATTGCCGGGAACATGTATGAATAACAATTTGTTGGTATACGTAATTTCGTTATTATAACAAATTATTCATACATTTTCCCGCCAATAAACATTGAAACACTGTTAATTTGTCTGTAAGAACTTCAGTCCCGTTTTTAACCGTTTTTACGAATAAAATGATCGTATTTTAGAATAACATTTTTCTTCGTGTAGACTTGATTTGGGAGATTGTCATTTCATTTATTGGCGCAGTTTTGATTTATATATCATCATAGCTATCCTATTCAGAGGTAAAAATCGGTTCTTAAATTCATTTTTGCTGAATTTAGAATATTTTCCACGATAGTTAGATTTGAGTGGTGAAAAGAAGAATAAAGAATTCCTGAATTCCATGGTAGAGCAGATCTACGCGGTCTGCAGTCATCCTCTGTGAGGCGCGAAGAGCTTTGTTAGCATACTGGACGAAAGGTAATGCTGGAGAAAGCCATTATTATTTCATGGTTTTCACTGAAGCGGCGTTGGCCACAAAACCGCCATGTTTCAAATTCATAATATATGTTTTTCAATGGAATGCCACGAAAAATTCTCGTAATGCATTTAAACTACCAATTTCGTAATAATTAAAAGTTGTTGTGTTTTGTTCAATGAAATAATTTAGATTTTGATAAATTTAACTTGGTATTTTCAAACCCCACCGCACTTAACTGAACATACAGAATAGCCCGAATTCATCGGCTTGTAGGATGTTAAAACTATGCTTATAATGGTAAACTTCTAAAATATGCAGCAGGCAGCCAGTCAGCGCTAAAACTATCCAACAGGTAATCTAATACTCGAGTGGGAAACAAATTACCTCAGTCCATAATCTAGAAAAATGTATTTTAAATCAGGATATAAATACTTGTCAGCAACAATACACACTCGAGTCAATAAATATCAATATACCTACATAAATGCAGCGGCAGAAGTTTTAAAGATAAGCAAAAGTGAGCATAATTTATGGAATTTCACGCGCAACTGATCGCTATTAATAACGCATAGAGTATTCCGGTTCTCATTTTTCTATTATCCAAATACCCGAGGTTGATGGCAGGCCGAGAGGCTTGCCCAGTATAAGCAGAACGAGAATGTACTTTTTTAATGAAAGGATTTATTATGGGTTGAATATTTTACCCGAGAGCATTCTTATGAAAAGCACCGCTTAGGGCGCAAATCCATCTTTTATTCCGCATTTTTAAAGTATGAAAGGAAGCGTTGCTTACATTTTTAAATAAATTAAATGTTTTACAAGACTGCTGGATAATTACTATTTACTCGGTCTTATCATTGCGCTTAAAACTGCAATTATTAGCTTAATCTTTCTCTATAATATTTTGTATGCTTTAACAGGGGTTATGCAAGCCTATTTATGTATTTAGTGCAGCGAGAGGAAATGAAGAGAGGAATAAGTTAGTGGTAATTTAAAGCTCTGACAGGATTTTCCAGTGCTTCAGACCTTTTGATAAAACAAACATTAGTTACCGTAATATATTTCGGCTTACATTACATAATTTCAGTTTTCTCATCCCTCCTTTATTTCCCAGTCAGAGGGAAATAAAGGAGGGATGGTTCGTGGGAGGGGGACGAGGGAGGGGGGGAAGACGGAGAAGGTGGATGGGGAAATCGTGAGGCGGAGGTTCGCGAGAAGGGGAACAGAAGGAGAGTGGAAGGGCAAGGCGGGGAAAGTGTAAAGAAAACGCGGGAGGGGAAGGGGACGAGTGTGGGGAAGGGGACAAGGATGGGGAAGAGGTGGTGGAAGGGGAACGGGGACGAATGGGAAAGGACACGCAGGGAGAAACAATTTCTTCATTTAAATGGCATAGCAACGCATGCCGGGTATCAGCTGGTTTTAAATATAATGAGAACGTATTTTTTTTAATTAATTTGTAATAGTACTTTGTAGTATTTTTTCAATGCACAGGAATAATTTTTTGGGTAAAACCTTTCATTTACGTAACAAACTAGGTGACAGCATTTCGGGTCAAAAGTGCACATTTTCATTAGTTTGGAGTTTTGTGCAAAGTACAAAGCATTTGTTGGATATTTTTTTTATTATTTAACCGTCCGCGTCCTCTCCAAACTCTACCGAAAATAAATAGACGAATAACTCAAACTGTTGGGGAATTTACAAAAACATTGTTCCGCGGCACTCAAACTGTGAGCAGATTTATAAAAACATTGTTCTCAAAGTACTTAAACTGTGAATAGATGGATATAAATACTGTATCTGCGGTGCTCAAGCTGTCAGCCGATTTGCACTAATTGAAACGGCGATACCGGAATAACAGTAATATCTTTAAATATAAAAATCTCGTGTCACAATGTTGGTCCGAGGCAAACTCCGAAAATACTTAACCGATTTTGATTAAATTTAGCTTAGTGTGTGTAATTTAGTCCAACTTAAAATACATGATAGTTTTTATCTCGATTATTGACCGCAATATTTATTATGGCGAATTAAATGTTTTTACGGGACAATTATTTATAAGTTCCACAAGTTTCGACAGATGGCGGTGTGCGTTAATTATCTATATTAGTTAACCATCCAGTAGATGGAGTTGGGTTTAGTTAGCCACATCAACACGTGGGCGGGTCAGCTAGTATTGTATATATAGGAAGAAGAGTAAAATTAACAAAACACTTGCTTTTAAATACTGTTATAGTTTTTATTTACATTTGCTCAACACGCGAGGCCCTGAGGTAAAAAAAATACTCAGAGCTATGTCAACTTTGGGGATGCTTTGTGGAAGATCTTTTAGGGAAAGGAAGGAGAGGATGTTCTGGGAAGGAAAAAAAGAGTATAAAGGCTGGATTGGAGTCTGAAGTTCAATGTGTCCAGGAGTGACGGATGTATGAATTCATCCTTACCACTGCGGCTTGAGAAAGTCCAACTGGAAAGTTCAAAAGGTCTACCTCAACCAGTATACGCTTCCACCGCCAAGACTTAGACATACCGCAACCCCGTGAACCCGGGCATCCCTGCTAAGTGTCCAAACTTAGGAAATCACATGGGGTGATCTATGGCAGCGGTGTTTGTTATCCAAAAAATGCTTCCTAGTGCAGCGGAATGCAACATGCAATATGCAACGTACCCATAACTGCCTCCCAAGATGAGAACAAACATAGAAACATCATACTGCTCACGAAACGGTTTACTTTAAACTAAATTACAAATATGAACTCAAAATTTTGTGGTTGAAGGATGAGTAGGGAGGGATAAGAGAGAGGGGGGATAAGAGAGAGGGGGGATAAGAGAGAGGGGGGATAAGAGAGAGAGAGGGGATAAGAGAGAGGGGGTATAAGAGAGAGGGGGGATAAGAGAGAGGGGGTATAATATGGCGTAATTTACAATGGGGACAAACCTAACATAATATCGTTCAAAAAGAGTTTCTGATTATTGATAATATTTACACTTTTCGCCACACTCTTATAATTTCCAAAATTTTAAGTAGGTAGGTACATCCAAAATGGATACCATTTATTACAGTGTATTTCTACGCTATTATTAAAAACAAAATTATGGTTTGTCTCCACCCTTCATGCTCCTCTATTCCATTTTCAAAATTTCTCGATGTTTAACCTTTATACAAAAAAAAACCACACACAATAGTTTGCATCTAAAACGTGGCATAAAATAAGTGTGTTGTTTTTGAAGAAATATCTAATATTTTATATACTTTTGAATTATAGCACACTCGCTCGATAACGATCAATAGGATAACTATCGGTAACTTCTCATCGTTCCCTAGGACAACTGCATTTGATGTCGAATATGTATGTTAAGGACACTTAGTCATTGTGAACTGTCACTTATTCGCTGGCGATCTGTAGTCATGCTAGGGAACGATGAGAAGTTACCGATAGTTAATATATCGATCGTTATCGAGCGGGTTCTTGGGCCTCTGGTACACATTATTTGACAGCAACATAATATCTATATTGAGATTTCTCAAGAAATCTCATATCTATATTCAAAGACCGCGATGGGCTGGGCTGGTCATGCGGAAAATATGCCAGAGGACAAACCAAATACCATGATCAAGGGAAGCCCCAGTTAAAGCGATTTAGACGCAGACCGAGGAAGAGGTGGATTGTAATATGGGAACTGTTTTTTTTTCTTTGATATCGTCGAAGAATTCAAACTTAATTCTGAATAATATTTTAATTAATGAAGATAATATTAGCGAAAGTCAATCGAAAATCCGAAACAGAAAAATCAGAAAAAGATACGGACAGTTCTGGGACTCGACCCCAGGACCTCTGGCAATCCGAGCCAATACAGTTAAAAATGACCGAATCGGATAGGGATACGTTGGCGCAGTGGATAGCGCGTTGGCCCGGATTGCCAGAAGTCCTGGGTTCGAGTCCCAGATATATCCGTATCTTTTTCTGATTTTTCTGATATAAATCCTTTACATAAAAAAAACACAGATAATTTATAATATTTAATTAATGAAGATAATATTAGCGAAAGTCGATCGAAAGTCAATCTTGACCCGGATCGCCAGAGGTCCTGGGTTCGAGTCCCAGATGTATCCGTATCTTTTTCTGATTTTTCTGTTTCGGATTTTCGATTGACTTTCGCTAATATTATCTTCATTAATTAAAATATTATAATTTGAGGTTTAACTCATGAAGTTAAAAAGTTAAAAATAAAAATTCAGATAATTTAATTATATTTCTCCATTACATAATATTGTCACAGACTAGATACTGTAAATAATCGCATTGGTATTGAATAGCAACATGCGTAATACGTAGTTCTCAGTAATAACATACCATTAGCAACGTTCTCACAAGACGGTTCATTAGGTATTCCTCTTTTGTCAATAGCGAGAATGGACACACACACACACATACAGCGTAAATACTGCAAATATTGTTTGCTACAAAATTATGTCGTTACGCGAACACTTGACACTATCAATTAAGAGTTATCTGCGTACTTATTTATGGCAATATCGTGTTGATATTTTAGTTTGCGTAGATAAGTACAATCAGGCGCATGTTTCGAATTTCAAGCATGCGATTATACGAGTAGTGTTATGCTGCCTTATTACAATATTGTAATTTATTCATTAGTTTCCCGGGCAGCTCCCTAAGGTGAATATTATTGACATCGACGAAGGCGCACGTATAAAATCCTCCTTTGAGTGCAGGGAAGCTTTGCAGGCGGGTTCCTGCAAGGAAGCTGAACTATGCTAAGGGGTTAGGGGGTGAATTTACGGTACAGCCTTAATATGGCGTGAATATACGTCTCATGAAATAGTTTATAGCCACCGAAGGCCCCGAGCTGAAATGTCAATGAAGATATTTCATTTTGCCAATTTGAATTTATGGAGGACATTTTTATTTGTTAGTTTTTTATTGCTTCATATTTTCCATGTGTTAAAATCGTCAGTCTTCAAACTCTGAGCTAAAGCCTTCAGCTTGGGTTCTAAAATTGAATCAAAAAGCACAGTGTAAAGTTTTTTTGCTAAATCTATGAAAATTATTTTCGGGCAATAAAGTTTTGGATAATATATAATTATGTTGCGGTGTTTCACCATTCTCTCTATAAGGTTTCAAAATAGCCATCCATTAAAATAAATTAAAAAATAAATACTTGTCGTGGGTAGAAAACTAGGCTAATTTATCCAAGATATAAATAAATCGAACATAATTTATCCAAGATATAAATAAATCGAACATAAATTCAGTATTGTCGCCTTGTTTAACCCGGTCGGACGTGCGTACGAGTGACCACCGGTGTTAACCCATAATGGACGTGCTAAAACTAATCGAAAACATAAAAACTGATTTGAAAAACATAACAACCGTTAAGGATTCTAAAGTGAGGAACAACCTTGAATTAACCATAAACCTCCTAGAAGAAACATGGAAATGTGAAAAAAATAAGTTCCAGGAACAGATTATTGACCTTCAAAAAAAAGTGATCACAAAACTAGAAAATAAAAATGAACCAAAATCATATGCAATGTTTTTAAAAGAGCGGACTGTGCAAATCGAAGAACCGAAATTTGCTGTCATGATAACTGCTGACGGAAAAGAAACTGCAGAAGACATAAGGAACATTATAACTAAAACAATTAAAGCACCTAACTTAGGAATTGGAATAAATGGAATTAAAAAAGCATCAAATAATAAAATAATCATGACCTGCTCGAAAAAAGAAGATGCAGAAAAATTGAAAACAGAAATAAATAAAAATAAAAGTGGCATATCTGCAACAGAATTAAAAAAAAAGAGACCGTGTATGATAATAAAAGGCGTAGGCGGAGAATATAATGAGGAAAACTTTCTTACCGACCTTATTTTACAAAATGCTGAATTAAATGATGTCCCGAATGAATCAATTAAAGTTACAAAAATTTTGAAAAACAGAAAAAGTGATCAACTTCGAAATGTAATAATAGAAACAACAGGCCAAATCCGAAAAATACTACTTGATAAACAAAGGATTAATATAGGTTTTGTACGAGCGCACATAGAAGATTGTAACCCACTAATGCAATGTTATTATTGCCTTGGTTATGGCCACACATCCTTAAAATGCCTGAACAAAATGAATGAACCTAGATGCGTACACTGTGCGAAAAACCATTTATTTAGCGAATGCGAAAAAACCAAAGACATCGTAAAATGCTACAACTGCGAAAAAACAATGCAACGTTTGGATCTAAAAATAATACGGAACATAGTGCTAATAGTGAAAAATGCCACTTCCGAAAAAGAATGTCCATCATTGCGCAACAGCGAATCGACTATGAATAATCAATGGATGACTTTCTAACCGAGGAAATTGATAAATTAACGGATGTTCCACAGTATGTTTGCGATGATTCAAACCAATGTAACAACCTATTAAATAAAGCAACAAGTGCATTCGTTGTTCTACACCAAAACATTAGAAGTTTACAAAAAAACATTGATGAATTTGTACTAACATTAAATCTTCTTGAGACATTACCGGACCTCATTGTGTTAACAGAAGCGCATTTAAGTTTAAATAATGCTACCGCATACCACTCGTCCACAATTCATGTAAACAAGTGCAGCGGTATTGCGGTATTCATACTAAAGAAACACAACAATGTCACAATAACAGAAATTACAATGCAACTAACAAACTGTCTTAAATTGCGGGTAAAGGTAAATCAAACTATCTACCATATCATTACTATCTATCGCACACATAGATCTGATCCACATAATTTTATATTAGAATTGGAACAATTATTACTGACAATGAAAGACACCTGTAATATCGTCGTTGGTGATATCAATATAGATATTGGAGACAATGCATATAACAGAACGAAAGAAGATTATATAAATGTAATGACGTTACTTAATTATAAATCTTATATAAATAATGATACAAGAAATGTCTTCGGACAAACCCCTTCCTGCATCGATCACGTATGGTGTAACGAAAATAACATTGAAAAAACCATGTCAATTTTATGGAAAACCAACATAACCGATCACTACACCTGTATTTTTGCCCACAACGTAGAAAAAAAAAATAACACTAACTCTAAAAAAATTTGCGAAAAAAGTTATGAAAAAAAATATTTAAATCTGGAAACTTTAAAAGAAAATCTTAAAATGGAAAGCTGGTCATCAATATTTGAAACGGATAACCCAAACAAATGCGCAGAAGGTTTCGAAACAGTTTTTCAAAATCACATAAACATATCTACAATAACAAAAGTTTTCAAACCTAAATCTAAACATAGATTGATAAAACCATGGATAACCAAAGGATTAGTAATATCAATCAGAAATAAAGAAAAATACCATCACCAGTATAAAAAATTCCCGAATGACCAACAAATCATGCATTTTTATAAAAAATACAGAAATAAACTTACGCTCTTAATTAGACTAACCAAAGAAAAGTACTTTCGTGATAAAATAGAAGATGTTGGCCAAGATAGCAAAAAATTCTGGAATATCATTAACACAATAACCAACAAAAGCACGAAACAAAAAGTACCAAAAGAAATTTCATATCGGGGGAGTACCATTAACACCGAAAAAAACCCACAAATATGTGGAAATTTATTTAATGATTATTTTGCAAATGTCGGCACGAATCTAGCTAGTAATATTATCCCAGACAACAAACAAGGTGACCAATCAGAACAAAACTCAATTTTCAAGGAAGGTTTCCACACCTTTGCCGCAATAACTGATATAGATGTTGAAAATGCCATAAAAAGCTTAAGAGGATCAGCAAGCCCTGGTTACGATAAAATAACAGTAACAACATTGAAAGCCGTATATAAGGAAATCAGCAAACCAATTGCTCACATAATAAACACCAGTCTGATAAAAGGTTTATTCCCAAACATTTACAAGAAAACTATTGTCACCCCAGTTTTTAAATCTGGTGATGAAGAAAATATTTCAAATTATCGTCCCATAGCGCTTACATCAAACATTGCAAAAATATATGAAAAAATTGTTAAAATACAACTCAACAACTTTATAAAAAAGAATAATATAATGAGTCCACACCAATTCGGCTTCAGGGAAAACCTCAGTACCCAAGATGCAATTGCAAAACTAACAACAACAATAATTAAAAAGTTAGACAATGGAGAAAAGTGTCTTGGCATCTTCATTGACCTCCGCAAGGCTTTCGATAGCATTTCCCACTCCAAACTCACCGTAAAACTAAAACAAATTGGAATAGATGGAATAGCACTTTCATGGTTCCAAAGCGGATCTAGAAGAGAGATTACAATATGTAAAAATAAGTAATAACCTGAGCGAACCCAAAACCACATTATTTGGCATTCCACAAGGAACTGTCATAGGCCCAATCCTCTTTACTATCTATGTAAACAAAATGTTCTCTCTACCCATAGATGGAGATATCATATCATACGCAGATGACACTGTACTGATCACAAAAGGAAAAACATGGGAGGAAACAACAAGGATTGCAAACTCAAATATAAACATACTCAAAACATGGTTCGACCAAAATTGTCTGTCACTAAATACTGAAAAAACTTATTTCATACCATTCTCACTCAAAGAAAAAAATGTCGATAATAGTATTATAATTAAAATTCATTCATCACAGTGTAAAAATAAAAAAGAATGCAACCATGTTAAATGTTTACTCATAACAGGCAAAAAAAGTATTAAATATCTGGGTGTTATAATCGACAGTCAATTAAAATGGAACGAACAAGTAAAAAATATGATAACTAGAGTAAGAAAACTAATTTACATATTCATTAAATTAAGAAACATCCTGTCACATGGTATGATTAAAATAATATATTTTGCCCTTGCCCAATCTATCTTACAATATGGTATAATCGGTTGGGGAGGAACTTTTAAAACTAACCTCTCACCTGTAGAAAAGGTGCAGAGGTTGATTCTAAAAGTCATCCTGCGAAAACCATCAACATTTCCAACTACACAACTGTTTGAAACTTTTAAGGTTCTGAGTTTAAACAAGATCTTCCAAAAGAATGCATTGCTACAAATTCACAAAGACCATTTTAATACAACAATTTCCGCAAAAACTAGTAATCGACCTAGATCCCGAGGTAACTTAGAAATTCCTAAATATAAAACTACTGCTTCTCATCACCATTACACTTACCAAGGTATAAAGTTTTTCAACGCCCTTCCAGATAAAATCAAAACAGAAAAAAAGTATAAAGTTTACAAATCTCAAATCAAACAACTATTAGATAAACCAAACACTAATTACAAATTTTAATTTCATAGAACAAAGTCTACATATTTTTTATTGTATGTACACTTATTAGTGATAACTGATTAAGTTTTAACTAAAATATGTAACTATTAGTATGAAATTAATCACTTAACATAATTACTAATTTATATTTAAAAATATTCATATTTTTCCTTTTTTTTAACATATCCTCTACAAATATTATATCAATCTTTTGACACAGTGCCTTACCTTACCAGTACTATACTTATGTACTGTCATATTGGTAAACGATAATTGTTGCATTTCATTATTATGTACCTTCAAATAAAATATTTATCAGAGGCTGAGGCCAATTTCAATGTTTAGAACCAACTATATGTACCTATCTATTAATTAGTTTATTAATATATATTTATTTCTACATTAAATTCAATTTGTAATTTTTATTTTTCACTCATGTAGATTGTAAGTCAATTATTGTAAACAATAATTAAAACATTATAATTTCTAACTTTTTTTAACTAAGAGGCTTTACTCCTCAACTCAAACACGAGAAATTTTTTCTCCGTTGAGTTGAGTAGTTTGTTAAAAACAAATCTATTTGTAAACAGCTTTTAAGAACCAACTGTATTTATTTTTCTAAATCTTATGTATATGTATTTCAAATAATAAAAAAAATAAAAAAATAAAAAATAACGTCATCCCATGAATAGTGCTTTTGACCCTATCAAAAGATGGTGGAATTCCCACTGAATATTTGGTTGTCCAACAGAACATGAAAATAATAAATAATTGCAATTAAGAGCCATTGACTAACGGCTGAGAATAAAAGTTTAAAAACGCTTGCAACTCTACATGAAGGTTCCGATGAGAAAGATCGATTATTCCCCGTATCAAATATTTAAATAAAAAAATTATCGTCGATTTATTTCATTCAAAACTTGCTTTATATACCTACATTCAAATAAGCAATACAAATGCTCAAAACGCACGATGATAAATTATTAAATATCGTGTACTCCTTATAAGTATTTTTTTGATCATAAGTATTTATGATTTTTCAATAATGTCTAAACAAAATAAGTGTGTAAAAAACATTGAAATATTTTAGTTTGTAAGACCTTAAATAAATAGAAAAACTGAAGAATTTTCGTCACCAAACACGTTCTCGGATTAATTTTTTAATGATTTTAATTTAACTAAAATTAAAATTCTGAAAAATTAGTTTAGTAGATTATGCATTGATTTATTTTGTGTATTGTATAATACAATATTTGTTTGAAAATTGAACAAATCTGCCAACGACCAACGGTATAAAATAAACTTAGTTTTTCAAATTTAAAAAAATGCGTTTACCAGATAAAATAAAAATCTTTCAAAATCAATTTTTTTTTGGTAAAAAAGAGACAATATGTCTAGAATTTGATTTAACCTTTAAGTACCGAGGTAACGTTTTTGTTACATAAGTACCGATTTGAGGTCTGCCAGACCACCATAGTTTTAATATAAAAAAATACTGTATTTTTTTGTATTTTCCTAAAAACATTGCTTCTAAATTTTATTTAAGTAAAATAAAATACAAAGATTTACACACTTACAAAATATTCTTACATTTAAATAATTAGGTAAACCATAAAAATAAAGAAAACACGAATAGTCAGCAGTTTTACGAAACACCACAAGGCATCAAGTTGTACTATAAATATCAAATATTACAAACAGTCTTTGCACACAGCCTTGCTGTATTAAAGGCAATTATGTTTCATGAAAGTGTCACATTTGAAAGCAGTCTTTAGTTTTAATTTTGAGAGACACATATGATAGAGTTTTCTAGGTTGTTTATCCTCCATTTCATGTTCTTCCTTTACTTTTTTTCGGTACATCTGGCCCAAGAACTCTTTCGCAATTCCTTTGGTAGATATTTGTCCAGAAAACACAAATATTTTATAACATAGTATCAAAAAACCCCAAATCTCCTAAATTATATGGCTTTCTCAAAGTCCACAAGGAAAATTCACCCATTAGAGCAGTGGTTTCATCATGTAATTCCCCAACTTTTAAATTATCGTCATTAATAACCAATTTAGTTAATAAAAGTAATGTGTTTGCCCCAAAATATGTAATTAAGAACTCTTTTGAACTGATTGATTCCTTGAAAAATGTTGTACTTCCCAGTAATGCTAAACTTGTGTCCTTTGATGTTGTTAATTTGTTCCCTAATGTGCCTATTACTTAAAGTAAAGTAATTGTTTCCAAATTATTGAAGGATTCCAAATTACCCACGGATCTTGCTAGTGATCTCACACGTTTATTTAACTTAGTTTTAAATCAAAATTATTTTCAGTACAATAATGTTATATACCAACAAAGAGAAGGACTTCCGATGGGGGCCCCGACCAGTCCTCTAATTGCTGATATATTTATGAATGATTTGGAAACAACTCTCTTTAATTCAAAATCCCCCCTTTTAAGCAATTTTTTACTATGGAGACGGTATGTGGATGACGTCTGCTGCATTTGGACAGGATCGGAACGTCAACTCAATAACTTTCTTAACCTTTTAAATTCCTTTCATAATAAAATAAAATTTACGATAGAAATAGGAAATAATACTTTAAACTTTTTGGATTTAACTTTATCTATTGTAAATAATAAAATCGATTTTAGTATATATCGCAAGCCCACATACACCGACATAGTAATTCATAAGACCTCCAACCACCCTGTCTCACAAAAACACTTCGCCTTCCACTCCATGATCCACCGCCTAGTAAATGTCCCATTATCTAATAATAATTTCCTAAATGAACTTTCTATAATAAAACAAATTGCTGTAAATAACGGATACGAACCAAATTTAATTGATATCATCTTAAATAAAAAACTTAACAAAATTTCAAGAAATAAATATCTATACAATTCTAATAATAATAACGATAAAGAATGGCGAAAAATTTTATAAATCAATAATTTTTCAGTTCAATGTTGCAAAAATCTCCCTTCTAATATTAAACCAGCTTTTTATACAAGAAATAATATCGGTAACTTTTTGAGGAACGCTAAAGATAAAGACCATAAATTAACTAATTCCGGAATATATAAACTCAAATGTAATGACAATGACTGTTCCTCATTTTATATCGGGAAAACAACGCGTAATTTCGAAATTAGAATCAAAGAACACTTAAGGTGTCTTAATAATAATAATTTCTCCGATTTCGCTAACCATATAATTGAAAATAACCATAGTTTTGAAAAAAAATACAGGGATAAATATTCTTCACATTAATAATAAAGGAAAACGCTTAGATAACTTAGAAGCTCTAGAAATTAAAAAATCCCTTAAAAATAATGAGTCGATTATCAATAAACAAAAAATATTAACCTATAGCCCAATATTAAATCTCTTCCCATTCGGTGTCCATTCTGTCCCCACTTACTCTTCATCAATTCCTAACCACGCCCCCACCCCTACCACAACACCTACTGATAAATTGTACCCACCCACTATTTTGTAATTGTCATCATTATATGTTTGCCCTGAAGAAGGAACGGTTGTTCCGAAACCGGTCGGCGTGTAACTAAATAAATCAGTGGTTGTAACTAAGATATATTGTTTCATTTAATTACAAATATTTTCTCTTGAAGTTACCCGTTTCATGCTCGAAGAGCCTGCCTAATGCACTGTGATATGACTAATAATAAAAGACGAAAACGATATAATCTGAAAAAAGCCATAACCAAAAAAAGTTTCATACATACCGACGTGTGGTCTGACAGACCACTCACGATCTTATAACAGCCATAACTTACCTAATCACACATGCCGACACTACCACTTTGCAGGAGCGCTACCCAGTGACTACTCGAGGGATATAGAGAAGCACAGGGTAATACTACTACCCTAATATAGGTAACTGGACTTTTCCAACGGTCCAGGTGTCTGTCAGACCATACGTCGGTAGCGAAGGGTTAAAAGGACTAATTTCCAGTATTCTCTGGTAATACCCTTCCTTTTAAGAAAAATCTTTTTGAAACCACTAAGTGTATTCAAACTATAACCGGTTTCAGAAGAGCCCTTTCTTTGTCCGGACAAATGGTATTCTATTCCTAACAACACTTTTTTTTCTTTCCTTTGCTTGTTTAACTTTTGTCCTGACCTGGGAAAGGTTATTTTTAAACTAATGGACAGTTAAGGTAAATTTTTCGAAATTTCATACTTTAACATTTTTTTGCATTTCGTCTTATTACGGAATGATACAGTTTTACAACTTTTATGAACATGTAAAATATTTTTTGTTCATTATTTCCTATACGAAATAAAATCATTTTTGTCAAGGCCTTACGAATATTTTTATTTGGCTTTAGATTTGATAAGAATACAATTGAATATTTTCATGAGTTTGGAATTTTTTGTACTCTGGTGTTATTGGAAAATTGATATTGGCATAGAAGTTTGATTATAGAAGTGAAATATTTTGTACTGGCCTTTTATTACAACTTAAAATGAAAAATTCTTCTAGAAAAACCTTAGAACATTTTAATCGCCTTTTTACAAGTACGTGGCTCTAGTCAAGACTTCCAATCGGCCTGGAATACACACAAAGGTCAGGTTTTAATATTCCGGAAGATAAGTTGAATCTCGTCTCATCTTTCGAAGATGTGCACTTTTACATTCAAAGAAAGTCAGCCGCACAATGCTGGAGTCGGGAATCGAGCCACGTCAGCTACAGAATCTCATGAAATATGGTCTCAACGGAATGCTTCAGTTGCATCTCTCTTCAGCGAGGGCATTATAAATGGGAATATATTTTATTAATAATAGCTAAGCTATTAGTTTCAATTCTCCGCGGTTTTTTCGCTGGAACCTAATTTAACATGAATGTAAATATTTTGATGTATGAGATTTTGGTTATGAGAGTTGAAAATATTGTTTTGAGTGTTTTCACAAAAACTTCCTCCTCTCAGTTCAGCTCGGTACAAGTTTGAGGTTCGCGTAACGTAAAGCATCGGCTCCCAACCATATTCAAGTCACAATCCCCATTTATAATAGCCAAGTGACATGCAGCCCCGACGAGTTTGAAATATGCATTTTTAATAGGCTAAAGAAAGCACATTTGAAATAGATTTTCAGAATGTATTCAATGCAATTATTTAAGCTCTTTCCCGGTTACAATATATAATTCGCAAGAGTTTTTTAAAGCAAATCTTCGGTGTCTTTCTTTCGGGAATATAGTTTTTCGTAACTTTACAATTTGTTTTAACTTCGATTAGTTATTTAAGTGGAATGGAAATTAATTGGAATGACTGTTATTGAAGAGTCTGTGCTCAATTTCTGGTAGCATGATCCTCTATTTCGTAAAATTTCGACTGAGTGGCATAATGCTGTAGAATTCTATCGCTATGGCTCCAGTTTACGAACATAAATCGACTAAAGAGCATTTTTATATTTATATTCAACAAGCTTCTGCCCGCGACTTCGTCTGCGTAGGATTAGTACTTCGAGTAATCTAGTTTCTTTTCCTAGTTCCCATCTACGTTTATTATACCAAAAATTTTAACCTATTTATTTAAAATATGTTTAATTCTTGATTCGATTCAAAGTATTAGGCGAGTACTTCAAATAAATTCACTAATTTAAATATTTTCCAAACTAGAATTTTGATTTAACAATCATTGTTTTGCAATATGTCATTCTCAAATTTTGACGTTTTCTAATAAAAAATAATTATAATTATTAATATATTGAAAATAAATAGCTAGCTTTATAAATTATAGCCTATATGTTATTCTGATGTATGGAGCTATATTATTGTAAAGTTTCATTAAATTTTGATTTAAAGAGTAACAAACATACATACATCCATACAAACTTTCGCGTTTATAATATAAGTAAGATTTTCAAAAACGCTGACTTTATTAGAACGTTGATACAATGGATTGAAAGATTTTATTTTTGTATTTAGCCGGTAGAAATCTTGAAAGCACATCACAACTTACTAAATATGTTGAAAACCCATGTTCACACATGACTTTACAATGCGCTGGCTTCCGCTATGAAAATTTATTTCGGATTCAGGGGTTACAAGTACCGTAAAATCTAAGGTGATTTCGTACATTGCAGTTGAAATCGGACACCTGGGAATAGTTATGCATTGCTGGTGTTCGTGTAGAACATGTATTGCTTTGTGTAGCATCCCCAGTAGACATCAATCACACGTTTAATCCCAGTTTCTGTTTGTTAGTGAATACATCGAAGTTTTGCAATCAATTTGAGAAACTCTTATCCTGGATAGAACAGGATATAGTATTTTCTACATGTATATTTTAAGTAAATAAACGTATATTTTCTTTCGTTCAACTATACACATTATTTATAGAAATTTAAAATAAGTGCTTCAATTTAATAATGGTTTTTTTACTCCCTGGGCCGTTTTTAGAGTGCTGGCGATCGAGGTGGCTCAGTGGTAGAAGTCTTCTTTGGGACTGAATATAGGTATCAAACTACGCGTATCAACCTACACAATCGGAAGAGCTCAATGAAAAAATTGTGCAGTAAATTTCTAGGCCCCTTTTTGCAAGAAAAGACCCATACTGAACGTCTTAAACCGGGCGACCAAAGTGGCTCATTAAGAGGTGTACAAATGTGAGCGGTTAATTCAAGGGCCTTTTGTGTAGGCTCACAATCTTTGCTTCATCCACATTTTTTTGACGTGATATGTCACTTGATGAATTTAAACAATACTTATATTCAAGATGGCTGCCGAAAACTGAAAACCAAAAAGAAGTAATACTAGTAAATAACGCGATAATTCAAGTTTTCTGATAATTTTAGAATCGAATAAAAAATTATACATATTTTAATTAAATAGATTAAGAATTTTGGTATAAACATAGATGGGACCTAGGAAAAGAAAATAGATTCCTCGAAGTACTAATCCTACGCAGACGAAGTCGCGGGCAGAAGATTGTATTTTATATATTCAACCAGTTAAAATAGATAGTTTAAAGATCTAAACGTAAATCACCCATTCTTTTCAGTACAATGCTATGCATGAGTTATATGCATACTTTTTAAAAGTAATGTTAAAGAGTAGGTGTGCTTTAAGTATCCGCATGAGGAAACATTAGGGGAAAACTGCCTTTTATGTATCCGGGTCACCAGGCTTTTCCTCTCACATCTACAATGGAGGATTACATGGAATTTTTGTTGAATTCCACTCTCTGTGTTATATGTATGTCTTTAGGAATGTAGTTCAATTACAGGAGTAATCAAGCCGCTTATTTCGCTTTACAAGAGCACAGCTCTCGTTAGATTTAGATTGTTATTATTAATAGTTAGATTTTTAGTGACGTAAATCTGCAATATCCGCAAGCATAACTTTTATAAGTAAAAAAAAAAAATACTAAAGAAAAAACTGTCTTTTTATAACTTTTGAACTGTTGAATTTTTTCATTAGTGTAATATATAATTGAAGAAGAAGATTACACTAATAATCTAAATTAAAATATGAAAATGAACAAGACACAAAAAAATAAAAGATAGCTGTCGCAACTGGGACAAAAGTATCGACAACTACCTTTTTCGTTCCAATGAAAAGGATAGCTGGCTGCTTTATGGAAAAAAATAGTCGAAAATATGAATGAAGATGAAGAAGTTAATTCTGAAATTTGAAATATGAGTTTTACTTATTGGGTATTTTCCATAAATTTAAAAAAAATCTATCCTCAACATGTTATAATTAATATGATACATTGTAAAAATATGAAATTTCGTAGAATAGGATACGACCTCATTCTCGGCAAATCAAAATTAAAGCTTGACCCTGGGTACCCGTTCATCGATGATGTCAGCTTCATGAGAACGGGTCGTTTCTCCGACTCGTTTTTATGTAATCGGCATGTGGTCGCCATATTGTTCTCCTCTATTTTCGCCGTACTTGCAGGGGTGCTATTGTGAAGTGTTAAATAAAAAATAATTTAATTTCAACAATTTGAAATGTCTTACAGGTCCCCTATAATAAGTGACACTTCACAGTGACTAAGCGTCCTTAATATATTCGACATCAACTGTTGTCTGTACGTTAGCGATCTTAGGTTGTCCTAGGGAACGATGTGAAATTATCTTATCATTCTTTCCTTATCGATCTAGTGTGCTAGGGGGCCTAAAAAACAGAATGCAACGTTTATTTAAAAAAGAATATATACCACGATTATTTAAAAAATATATATTTTAAAAAGAATATATGTTACGTTTTTTCCTTTAATTTTTCCCAATTTTAACATTTTATATACAGGGTGTGAAGGTACGTACTTGACTTACTTTAACCAGTTATTCCTGACATTATTTGAAGTAAAAAAAAGTAAATAAAATTTTGGTCTCCGGTGACTTTTTTTTTTCTACAAAAACATAAAAAAAATAGTAGGTATTGGACAGTTGGGGGCGGTGGAAGAGGTCGGTCGATTACTCGGCTAAGTGACCAGTGACAACATGCGGACGAAATTTTTTTAATGTTTTATTTTGAAGAAAAAAAAAGAAAAATAAATCATCGAAAAAGTTGCCGGAGACCAAAATTTTATTAACATTTTTTTACTCGAAATAATGACAGGAATCACTGGTCCAGTACATCCAATATCACCCTGTATACATACAATGAAATTATATTATGAGTAATGGGAACCTGCTAAGGCGCAACCTGTGCATGGGTAATATAATTATATCAATTTTATTTTTGTACCTAAAAATAAACAAACAGTGACCAAAACAGTAAACTTATAATTAAAATGTATCTAAACATAATTGAATGTACTTTTCTGTACAGTTTTTACACAAAATTTATAAAAATACTACGTTGATTAGACAAATAAGGTTAATTTTAATATCACCGAAACACAGTTTACTACTCTACAATCAGCGGGTTTGTTTCCGCCCGGATCGAAGGTGTCCTAGTTACTTTTTTTATTGTTTACCGATAGGTAAATCTTTCTAATTAGAGAGAAAGCCTGGCGGTCTTTCGAACCTTCCTAATGACTTAACTAGCAGCTAACGGCTTTCCTAATGACGGAAGTTTGGCCCTAACGTCCTTACAAACCTTCCCAGTGACGCTGTTACCGAATTTACATCTGCTTTGCTTTAACATTTTTCGACCCAAATACATGCTTTATGAGTTAAATGTTTGAAACTGCCATAAAGCTTGGTTATCGGATGAAAGTTACATAAAAATTCAAATACCACATTATAATATTTGTAATACTTTTTTCTACATGTAAAATTTTAATCAAGAAATTCGTTTTTCGTGAATTCTTTTAAAATTTATTTATAAGTATAAGAAATAATAAATCAACCGTAAACAATGTGAACTGCTATGCGCGGTCAATTTGAAAATAAAATTGCATTAAGAGCAATTGACCAGCAGCTGAGAATAAAAGTTTTAAAATGCTTGCAACTCTACAGGGAGGTTCCAAAAAGAAAGATCGATTAATCCCCGTATCAAAATTTTTAAATTAAAAATTTAATATCGATTTATTTCATTCAAAACATGCTTTAATATATACCTACATTCTAGTAAGCAATAAAAATGCTCAAAACGCACGATGATAAATTATTAAATATAGTGTACTTCTTGTAAGTATTTTTTGATCATAAGTATTTATGATTTTTCAATAATGTCTAAATAAAATAAGTGTTTAAAAAAAAATTAATATTTTAGTTTGTAAGACCTTAAATAAATAGAAAAACTGAGATATTTTTGGCACAAAACATGTTCTCGGATTTATTTATTTTTAATTTAACTAAATTTTAAATTTTGAAAACTGTGTTAACTAGATTATGTATTGATTTATTTTGTTGTATGATTATATGATTTGAAATTTGTGTTATTTAATAGAATCAATCGTTTGAAAATTGAACAAATCTGCCAACGACCAACGGTATAACCTTAGCATGTTAAAAATCTTTCAAAACCAATTTATGTTTTTTTGTAAAAAAAGAGTTAATGCGTCTAGAATTTGATTTAAAAAGGACTAATTTTTGTTATTCTCTGGTAACCCTCTTAAATTTTTTTATTATATTTTCATTCTCTCCATTTAAGCTCCAACGAAAGTATTCAATTTGATATTTCTTTTAGAATTATATGTTATACCTAGTTGAAATCGGCGTTGTCCCCAAAAGCAAAAAATAGGTTTGATCTTTTGGAACACAACAAAAGATGTCGATTATGAAGGTGAAGAAATTCTGTACCCGAAGTCTCTCGTAATTCAAGCTACAATAAACACGCCATTTTCATGTGATATTGGTATGTAGTTATTTGTTGCAATAGCATCCAAATGTAATATCCTTGAACATGCTTGCTGGATGTTTTTTTCTGTTTGGCTTACTCGACTTGAATTAATATACAGGCTGTTAGAGAACGTACTTGAATTATTTTAACCAGTAATTCCTGTTATTATTTGGAGTAAATATGTAAATAAAATGTTGTTCTCCGGTGACTTTTTCAATGTTTTTCTTATTCATGTCCAAGTCGTAACCCAGTCGAGTCACCAACCAAATCCTGACCCAGCCCCTGATTGTCCAATACCTACTGATTTTTTTTTTATTTTAAGAAAAAAAGGAGTAACATCTTTTACTTAAAATAATTTCAAGAATTTCTGCTTAAAGTAAGTCCATTTAATACTTAAGGGACTCGCTATTGGGTCTAACGGACACAGTTCTTGGTATTTTGTGAAGTAATTTTAACATTTTGACGTTTGCGACGTTGCCGCTCTTAGTACCTTTCAACGATAGTGTAGCACTACAGATGACAATCTAAGTAGTCAGTTAGCACGGTGCGTGTAAGTGCTACGGATGTAAAAGGTGTGCATGGATCCGCTGGACTAGACTAAATACGTTGGTGTTTTTTCCATCATTTTATTACTTACCGTTTTTTTTTAACTTTGTTTCACAGAAATTGGCTACCGATAGGTTTATGAGATCTAACCTAATATAAAATTTTTTCAATGAAATTCAGAATTAGAACCAACTGTAGCATCCAACCCACCCCCATCAATGAGTGGATGAAAAGTGCGCTGCGACATATGTAACTGGAAAAAGATTGATAGGGTGTGGAGAGGTCGAATCGAATATATAATATTTTTTCTTGTTTTTACAGATTAGGTAGCAAGTAGATATTAAAAGTTGTTATTTTGCATGGTGTATGTAAAAAATGAATAAAAAAACATTAATGAAATGATGGTTTTGTTATAAATACATTGCAAGGTTATTTTGAGTTTATGGGCCGGAATTTGGATTTTCTACCGATTTATAACATAATATGTCCGTTGAACACTTTATGTTTCTAAGTTCTTAAAAAATATATATATTAGTTTTTAAGATAATATCTGAAGATTTGTAGAGTCGAAACGTTAATTACGGAAAATTCCCTCGACAGAAAAAAATCGCAAAATATGCTCAAAAATTTTTTTTTTACACATTTGTTTCTGTTAATTTACAAGTTATATGTATGAAAAAACTTACAGTGTTTCTTTAAATACTACTTAAGGTGTTGAAGAGAGATTTTTGCTCTATTGTAAACGAGTCGTGTTTTATTAAACATTTTCCCAATTTTCACTCAAATTTTTTTCGTTTCTAATATTACCGCGCTCGCTCTCCTTCTTATTCTTTTTGGGCGGGTACTACCGTTCCTTAAGGACAGTTTCAAGGGTATAGTGGAAAATATCAATATCTCTTAGGGCATTGTAAGATTTGCAGATACGCCCGAAAGAGTTTTGCGCGTATTTCGATTTGAAATAAGGTATTCGATCTGGTATTGCGTTCAGGGTAGCGAAATGCAATCCTTTACAATAGGACTGGTGAGTCAATAAGGCAGGTCACAATCTAATACAGAAACAGTATTAAAATATTATCATATAGAAATATTTTTGAAAAAGTCTTTTAATAGTAGGTACTTTTAAATATGTAATATTTAGATTCTAATCTAGTATTAACAAGCGATTAGTTTAACCATGTATTTCTAATATATTTATATTGTTTTACTGTAGTAGTGTTTTAGAACGGGTTAGTTATGGAGCCAAAAATATTTGTTAAAGAAAATGTTTCATATTTAGGAGAGCGTTTGATTACGTTTATTTATTTATTAATTAAAATACATGATTTATCGAAAGTACATATAGATAATTGTGATATTTCACCCTCCTTGCTAGGGATGACCCTGTGTTATAGCGGGTGAATTTGATAGTTTTGGGATATACATTCATTAGTATTGGTTGATAATTTTCATTAATTATGCACACATCTTCTACAATAAAAAAGTTATATGTAGTTAGATAGGATTACAGGAATAAGATGAAGAAGTTAAAGAATTATTGGAAAAGAGTAATTTAAGGAATTATTAGTATATAAATCACAGCAATCAAGGTAGAAGATAAAGATAAAGAATAAATATAAATTATGTTTTGCCTGCTCTTAATACTGTGCATCCAATTCTTCTATAATAATAAAATTTAAAAAAATGTATAGTTAAATTGGGTTACAAGAAGAAGATATTATGTTAATGGATAAATCTTTTAAATATTGTAAAACTGACATAGTTTAGGTAAATCTTCAGCAATTTTTTTTTAATACTGTCTTAAGAGAGAACATTTCAACTTGAATAAATTAGAGTTCTTGAATAGGTTGCGGAAATTATTTCACTAAACAATTCTATTTTATATATAAGAACAACTGTATTTCGCACAAGATTAAAACTGATTAAGTTAATAGAAAATTAGACATTTGATCTATTTTCCGTGAAACATTTACAGAATCACAAGTAGCAACCCTTTCATAATTTCCTGTCTTAACTTTAATGCACGCAAAATCCCCGAAAGCGAATGATTTCGTTTAAATATTTAACTGAAATGAAAACACCAAGCCTCGGTAAAACGCCGAAAGGAAAATAAACGCCACAGTGAATGGGCAAAGTACTCACGTTCACAATGTTGGTCACAAACACCTTAAAAAATAAAAACATTTTACCGACGTAGGCTTTGTTATTATGACTCGGGGCGACATCTCTTCCTTAGGAGCCGTAATTGGCGGCGTTCTCGGGAAAAGAACGCCTCAGTCGCTTCAGCCCCGTTCTCGTTAGGAGTGACATGACAGGGAAACACAATATGAAAGGAGCATGAGACAATAAGGACGCGAGCATTAGTGTGAAGAGCGTCCTAACACTGCCACCGCTGCCCGGTCGCTCCTTCACCGGTGGGAATCTCCGGGAAATTCTTTTCCTATTTGTGGGAACATCTTACAAATATATATTATATTTGAGCCACCTTAGTTCTAAAACATTTTCGACTTTCTCCCCTCTCTGACAAACCCTTCTCCCACCACTTGCGCTGATGAACTACTTGGCTATAAGACAAGAGCGCAGAAAGGGGCGAGGGTGGGTGTGTCTACGTGTAAGAGCCTTTTGGTTGCACGATTTACTAACAACAATAATTAGTGCGAATTGTTTCGAGTTTTTATCTTCGTTCCTTTGTATTCGAGAAACAAACAATGTCAGAATTATATCTGTACAGAAAATTTTCATCTCTTCTTATGCGATTATTATATGTTCATAGTTAAATCAGTACCTACTTTAAAAAAAATAATATTAAAGTTACTTACAAAAAATAATGTAGGAAAAAATATCTGAAAAAAAGCTTTCGCAAGTTTCCATCCTTTCGAAAAATCCATCAATTTTCATAATAATGAAGAACAAAGGCTTGCACGTTTATACTCGTATACATCAGTGAATAATTGATTTTGGGAAAACATAATATGTCACAGGATATGTATTAATTATTTTATTACTTTGTGTATAATATTTTCTGGCTCTGTTCTGATAGTTTATGTAGGTTCTTACATGTTTTTTTGTTAGACGCATAAAATTGTAGGTGAAACATATTTTTAAATAGTGAAAAATTAACAGGGTTAGAATTTATCAAATATCACAACCCGAATAACTAATATTGTTTGAACGATACATAAAATTTCACACTTGCGCAACTTTTATTTTGTTTTCAATTTTATGGGTCATTAGGGCCTACAGGTTCATATATTCATATTTTAGGATAAATCACCAAAAGCCTGCTAACCCTAATTATATAATGGTTTATTATAGGCACCCATATGGTTAAATAATTTTGATAAATTAAGCATTGTTTTGAACCCAAAATAACACCGCTTGGTTCGGAAAAGCGGCGTTTTTAGATAAATTAACAATAATTCTGAATATTTTATTATTTATTTTTAAGTAAATGTATACAGTGGGAAAACAAACGGAAAAACCAACGTAAAAGTAAATAAACACTAAGGAATGTTTATCTAGATAATTAAAAAAACACAATGTAAGCGCTTTTGTGCACTTTTTAGCTTCGTTAGTTCAGGAATCTTTATTTAATACACTATGCGGAAACATATTACACACGTGTGATAACAAAGGTGAATGTATATATTATATCATATGTTATAGAAAGTAACTATAATTATGTGATTTTGGCTTTTAAAACAACAAACTTTATACGCTTTCAGGTTTCGGGACAACCGTTCCATCCTCCGTGCAAAAGATATAGTTACATAACGTGAATAATATTAGGTATGGACTTTTTAGTGAACATATATTATGTTTTGATGTAGGGGTGGAGGGGTAACTATTGTTTTTTAAATATAAATTTTATTGGAACCTACCTATTCAAACACCAATCACTTTATGATTATTTCCATGTATGCCATTTTTATACAATCTTAATATATAAAACAAAGTCGGGTTAGTTACACCATTTATAACTCAAGAACGGCTGAACCGATTTTTATGATCTTTGATTTGTTGGATTTGTCTCCGTCCTGATTAACAGAATAACTATTAAAACATCGGAAAAACCACGGGATAAATAATTATGAAGAAAATTAATTTTTTCAAATATTTTATATGGAACGGCTTTTCAAATAATGTGCGTTGGTCGACATAATTTGAATCAATTCGAACCGTCAATGGTGTAGTGTGCCGAATATTTCGTGCTTAGTCAACAGCTCAATTTAATTTTTTAAACTTAGAGTAGAAATATATAAAACAAAGTCGGGTTAGTTACACCATTTTATAACTCAAGAACGGCTCAACCGATTTTTATGGTATTTGATTTGTTAGATTTGTCTCCGTCCCGATTAACAGAATAACTATTAAAACATCGGAAAAAATTACGGGATAAATAATTATGAAGAAAATATTTTCTTTTATGTATATTATTGTATCGAACGGCTTTTCAAATAATGTGCGTTGGTCGACATAATTTGAATCAATTCGAAAAGCTAATAAACTAAACACAACATTTATTGATTCCGAGGCGGTACGAAGTTTGCCGGGTCAGCTAGTAATTTAAATATAAAACAATATTTCTCTTTTCGAAGTAAAAATCAACAGATGTTCCTGTACAATACTTCCCTACCTAGTTAACACAGTCCAACAAACGATACTTTCAATTTGGGACGCGGTTTTGGGTACCGCCGGGGCTTTTTGGGTAACCAACACCTGTGCCATAGGTCACCCCAATTGGTTCGCTACGTGTTCAGGTCTTGGCGGAGGACGCGCTTACCTACCATAAGCATGATCGGTAGAGGATGGTTTAAGGATACCCTTTTACCTCTCCAGCTGGTCTCTCTCGACCCAACGACTTGTACAACAGCGCGAGGGATAGATTCATGCGTCTGTCACTTCTGATCACGCTGACCCCCGAATACATTTTCTTTCCCAGAACTTTCCTTAAAAATACCCTCCACACGGCATCCCCAAAGTTTACAAAGACCCTTTTTTTACATTAACTCTACTTTCTTTACCAAAGTAAAGGATATTTCAAAGAGGTACCACTAAAAATAAGGCATAAACTGAAATTTAAGTCGTTCACCTAAGATTTCATGATGACAGACTTTACCGTTCGAGGTTTTTTCTTGTTTCAGATGGGTAAATAATGTTGTAATTTGTGGTTATAATATTATTTTGTAAGATTTCGCGATTCATAAAATAAGATTTCTCCTTGAAGATAAACATCTAATGTTGTGTTCGAGCTGTATCCTTGCAGCGTAAGGAGGAAAAATATGTTATTTATTTCAAAGATTTTCATTAAAAACCTTGGAAAATAAAGTTTGTTTAATGTGAGCTTCAACATTTGAATCAATCTCAAGCAGGGGGATGCTGGGAGTCACCCGTCGTACGTCGTACGCCGTGGGAAGGTCTGTACTTTGTTTCAAGATCTCCACGTAAAGGTTCCAGCGGTTAAAGCGAAAGGTTAACAGGCCTGTCTTATTACATTCCTCGCGCACAACGTGTGACGGAGATACCAACCCGACCCGTATTTATTTGTTATCCCGTGTCGCAAACTGTCTAAGGCTTGTTAGTTTTCTGCCACCTACTCCTACAGCCACCCTATTGCACCATCACGTATTAGTAATGAAAATAGACGCGGCGCACTCGTAAATCAAATAAACGGAATCACCTGCTTTCTTCGATTTCGAAAAATACTGATCTATTATAAAATAATACTGAGAAATAATATCATTGCATAATTAAACGCACACAATGGTTATAGGATAGTGAGCTCTGGCGTTATGAAGTCATCTCCTATACTATTCATCCGATTGCGATGAAAATTGTGTCAGTTATTGTAAACATGCTTGCAAAGGTTTCTATATTGCGATATTTCTACATTTATGAGCTCTGGCGTATTAAAATTTAAAAAAATATATTAATAGGTCACAAGCGAGTTATTTGAAAAACGGGTAAATTTTTTTTTGTTTAGCAGCCGGGTAAAAGGCAGGAGGGGGATGGGAATCCCGGAGGGGCGGAAGGGAATTAAGGTAGAGGGTTCGCGGGAGGGGGGACTAGGGAGGAGGGAAGGCGGAGAAGATGGAAGGGGAATGCATAAGGATGGACAGCGAGAAGAAGGGCACAACGGCAGAGGGGAGGGGGGACACGTGAAGGTGAAAGAGGAACGCAAGTTGCATTGCAACGCATGCTGTATAACTGCTAGTATTTTATATTAGGTCTACTAAAGAGATTAATACCTACTGTAGGAATTAATTGGTATTATTTTTAAATACTTACCAAGAGGAAACTAGGCGGCGATTGGTCCATACAAGTGTATTCCCAATTTCCTCTCTCGATTTTGACATTACTGCAAATATTTTTTTAATGTAGGTAATATAGATATCAACCACTAACTTGTCGGTACGTTTTACTTTTCTGATAATTTACTTCTTATAGAGGTCAGAACCCTCCAAAAATCGTTAAAATTGCCTAGTTTGAACTCCGTCAACAGACGTTCAGTAAACAAAATAGACAATTTATTTTTTTAAAAAGACATAATCCTTTAACACAGTTATATAAGCTTAAAAATCGGCCCAGTTTTGGAGGAGAAAAATGGAATCGATTTTGATGATTTTATTTAGGTATTATCAGCCTGACGTGCAGTTGTCCCTTTCGCTCAGTATTCGGGAGAGTAAAAGCGACAGTGACGGTAACAGTTTGATAAAATATTGTTACAAATTTCTCTGAGACCGGGTTTCCTTATATAGCTTTATTCCCTTTTCGTCTTAATTACTTCATTAAGTTGACTTCACTTGGTGTCGTTTTCTTTTCTTTTCACTACACTGTTACTATTGAAACCATTTTTCTAATATACTATTATCATATTCTTTAACTGCTACTAACCTAATTTACAATATGCGAACAAACTCAATACTGTCAAGTTCTCCTAGTTTGTTCACAAAACATTACTACTTATCTATTTACATAAGGTTACTGATTGTTTTACACTCTACTGCTATGTTTTATAATTGGAGTTTGGTACGAGCGTAAAAACAAATACATCTCCTAGAATTGGTATTTTTGTTGCCTGTCGTCTACTCAGGGCCCATGTCATCTTTGAAGATGCTACACGGAGGGCTATTATATGAAAAATAAGGAGGAATTATTTTCCTTGTTCAAGGATGGAGGAAACAACAAGCCGACAAGTTGCAACGATGCATATTCTCGGGAAGATATGACCACCTGAAAAGTAGGGCACGCGTTTGAGGTACCATCTCCTGGATTTTACCGCTAATTATTTTAAAACGCCTTCCATTTATTTAAATTTAAGTATTTACGCTCGAAACAAAAATATGCAATAAATAAAATCAAAGGTTTAAGTATCATACATTCTTGAGTATCGTTGTCCTGTATAGCTGTGTACTCGTAGTTACAAATTTAAGGAAGTGGTATATCGTTTGTAGGTATCTTTTCTGCGAATTACCGGGGAATCGTCGCTTTTCCTTAATAAAACATGTCCCTCCTTGGTCCAAATGTATTTATTTCCAATAGATTTTGTGGAGTTAGCTAACCAGAGAAATTGCTTTTGGTTGGTGTTAGTTTTTCATTAATGTACATTTTCTCTGTGAATACTTTAATTCAATTAGGCTTAATGATCCTTTAGTTTTTTTGTTGTTTCATTACCCTATCCTTCAAATCTTTTGATTTGAATGAATTATTTATTACTTAGCTTAAAGAAATAAATTTGTAATAAAATATATAAATTTATTTTAGACCACTTTAATTTTAATTACACTCTACCGGTTTCGGAAGAACCCTTCCTTCGTCAGGAGAATATTAAAACTAACCTATGATACAAAATAGTGATAGATATATACCAAACATTAAACTAAATGTTTGGTATATATCTATCAATATTTTGTATCATAGGTTAGTTTTAATATTCTCCTGACGAAGGAAGGGTTCTTCCGAAACCGGTAGAGTGTAATTAAAATTAAAGTGGTCTAAAACAAATTTATATATTTTATTGTAAATTACGACGATCCACAAAGTTAATGCTTATTACGAACATGAAATAAATTTGTGTCCACCACTATATTATTTTGCGAAGATTGAAGAAATATTTATTACTTATTTAGCCGGGTTTTTGTAATAATTCACTATGAAGTTGTTTTGCTACTAGCTCACTGCAGTCTAGTGTTTTTAACAGAAGTCCTGCAGGATTTTTAATGGCTTCATTTTTCTTCAGAGCAATTCCTTAGATTGCAATGTTTTTAGCGTGCTTTGTTAGATGTTGTTGACGGACGATTTAAGATAATTTTTGTACGTTTCTTCCACTTTTGTGTCTTTATTTTGATGCTATTCTTTAGTTCAATTAAGATCACTTTCAAAATCATCAATTTTATGTAAGTAGGACCCTTGACCAGATCTTGGACTATTCTCTTAAATTCCAAAAATATTGTATTAAATTCGTTTTTTATATCGATATGTCGATATTTTTTTTAGTTGTGCGTATATTCTTTCACTCTTTATTAGAATCATATGTTCTTTGAAACTAAGATTTTTTTATTTGATTACAATAACAATATTTAAAAATATTTTTTGGTTTTTTGTTTGTATAATAATTATTATTTTTTATTGCTTAAATCACAGTATTATGTTTATTTCCGTAATAATTTAAGCAACAAAAAATAATAAAATAGTGAAATATTCATTTTGGGTGATATCTATGCCAAGTTAGAGAGAGAGAGCTAGGTAGCTCTTGAGCTTGGTGTAGGAGTAATTTCATAATTATATAATAGAGTGTACAATAAATATAATCCTAAGTACTAGGATAACATAACGTTAAAAATTATAAAATTATAAAAATGCATGAATTGAAGTTACAGATTTTTTATGGGTGATGTTATTTATGGTTGTTAATGTTTTAAGAATAATTTGATATTTTTCTTAAATGATACCAAATCCGTTATTTTTTTTTACTTCTTCAGGAAGACTGTTAAAATATTTTATGCCTTTGTAAACATAATTATTATGTTGAAAATAGAGGAATTTGGATGTAAGAATGCCTTAATGATGAGTTAACTTTAAAAAGTTTAATTAGGTACATTTTCTTTGAATATTTGTAATATTGAATCTTTTATATAGAGGTCTTCAATTTTTGGTTCTTCGGAAATTTTAAACAATGTCCCCGAATGTTGGTTTTTTTTTTAAATATTTTAATAATTAATATTTGTACCACCTTTACAGTTTACTTTTTAATATTTATATGCACCTCCCCATCCTATGATTCCGTACTGAATTAATGATTGGACTAGTGCGTAATAGACTTTTATTTAGATTATTTAACTTGAGAATATTTCTTAATCTAATAAATATATAGATACATTGTCGAAGTCTTATTTCCAAATAACAGTGTTCGGTAGGCAACTGCTGGATGTTCATTGTTCATGTAAGTCACTGGAAGGGATAGATATATAAAAATACTTTAATTATAATTTTTTTTTAATTTTAAAGCAAACCTAATAATAAAACGTCATATTAAATCACTTTACACTTTTCGTTGTTTGAAGTACAGAAGTTAATATTAAAATTCCAATCAGAGTCCGGGAGAAAATAAAAGATGGTTTTGTTGAAGAACTAAGTTTTAAGAACACAATAATATGAGATACATTGGTGTATCATCCTAGAATCAAGCCTTACCAAAGTATACTGCTTTATATCATCTACAAATTCACAAAACTTCAAAAAAATAATAGATGTTTTGATAGTTGTTCACTGTTCTAATTAGGTAGATATGAACAGAACATATTCCATGTTTTGAATGGACTCATTATTACTATCATAAATATTTTGTTCTGTGTAGGTAAACCAATCCCGAAATGGTAATTAACGATAAAAGTCCGACGAACAAAAGGGGAGCAATATAATAGTATAAAAGATTATGCAAATCTGTGGGATTTCTTAGTATAATTTTACCAATTTTTGCAATAATTTTAAAATAATTAATGTTTTATGGATGAGGATTATTTTTCCTCAACAATTTGAGCCTATCTAGCTTATGTAGGTACCAGATTTACCTGCCGCAGTTTATGCAAATAAGTTTGGAGAATTTTTAAGGAGTTCGAAATTACTTCTTTAATATTTGAGCGCTTTTCGGTTGTCTATCCATTAAATAATTCTAGAACGTAGCCCTCTTTTTTGTGAATTTGTTTCAGGTAAAACTTGAATTAAGAACTTTTTATACACGTACCTATATACTGTTTCTTAACGAACTTGGTCCTAACGATTTTGTCGCCTCTTTCATGGCGGAGCTAGGATTTGATCATTGAGATTGGATCTGCATGATGCCTGCAATTGGTCGCCAAGCGGCCAGTTATAAATCAACTCTCAATATCTAGTCATTATATCTATTAATATAATGTAATGTAATGACAGCTCGATGAATCCGAAGAAAATATCGCTATGTTACATATAACACGCTGATGTAAGTTAATTGTCGCCGAAGATTACAACCGTTATAAAATATTTTACATATCAGCCGAGGTCGCCGTGAAATAGTCCATGGTTGTCTCGATGTAATTAATATCCGCTGTGACGAACCAGTGGACTATAAAGTTATACTTCACGGTCGCCCTTTGTGTGAATTAATCAAGGTTATACAAGTTATCGTGATAAAACCGTAACTACTTGAATGCAAATCCAAGTGCCTAAACCAATTGCAAAGCCCCAAGAATAAATGTTGCAGATCATCACCGCTACCGTACCTAAGTACCTTTGTGGCATTCGATTCGTTGAAAACCACAGGAAATCATTCGCGGCGAGAGAACACTACCCTTTTTTTCTGACCCGTTATGTACCTCCGCACAAATTAAAAAAAAAATTACAAATTTTTAAATATTACAAGAACAACTTTCTTTTTATAACTATTGAAGATTATTCCTATCAATGTAATATATCATCGGAGAAGAAAATAACAGTAATAACCCAATAGCGAAATTACCGACAACTTTTAGCTTTTTTGTTTTAATCCTTTGTTTTTAAGTAGATTAACTTTTTATTTTATTATTATTTAAATGCTAAACAAACAACGTTTATTTTTTTGTTTTAATTGGTTATTTTATTTAATTTTTTTCTGTCTCTTCTCTTTTTTTCTTATTTTATACAACGCATGTATGTAGGACTAAAATATGCGATACATACACCAGTTTGTTTTAATCCTACTTTTAAGTAAATATACCTATCATTATTATTATTCTTATTTTATTTCAATAACTGTTCTAATTATTACGTATTATGTTTTAAAATATTTTTTTAATTCTTTCTCTTCTTTTTATTTCCCTTATTTCTTTTTGTTTGTACAAAACTTGTTCCATATATCATCCTAATTTGACTGTCTAAAACGGCATTCCTCCTAGTTGGGCAGTCAAAACATTTTATAAATAATATTTGAAATATACGTGTAATCTTTTACTAAATAAATAAATCATAGTAAAAAATCTAAACGAAATTATAAAACAGAACAAGACACGGAAAAATAAAATATAACTGTCGCAAACGGGACTCGAACCCAGAATCTCTCGTCTTACCGGGACAAACGCCATTCCAATTAAGCCACTGCCACCAATTATTTAAACGTCATTTTTTTTGTCAATCTCATGTATGAAATTTCAGAATTAACAAAATTATCTTCGACTAATCTTTTTCTCTATATTATCGGCAGCTACCTTTTTCATTGGAAATAAGTATTGTATGAACGTGTTTGTTACCTAGATAGTGTCTCGGATAAATATATCCGATTTTATTTATATGGAACACATACTGAACTTTTTTAAAATATTCAATTTTTCAACAACTCTTCTCTTTTTATAATCTTATACGTAATTATTAAAATTATTCTTTTTAATTATTTGTTAGTTCACGTTTGATCTAGAAAATTAAAACAAAATAAGCTGTAAATTTTCTCACGCTCTAGCACTTTGCTGCTTTTCGTGCGCGACATGCACAGATTGTCATCTTAATATTTAATCCGTAAATTATTCATAGGGTTTCCTTTGCATGTGCGTTCTGATGATGTTTTGATGAAGACTGCATTATTTATTCAGTACCAATGAATTTGAATAATAGTGTTATCGATGCCTCCATCTCAAACTGATCCCAAAACCATTCGAACTAAAGAATGTATCGAAACATTAAAATTGCAGTCAGTTATCAAATATTAACAATGTGGGTTTCCAATCTCTTGAAAAAAAATGCTAAATTCATTTCACGCGTGAATCCACCCTTTCGCCCGCCGTTTTCTTTTATTCGTCATAAATTTATGAAAGCATTCATAAATAATTTATGGACATTCGCCCCGGTATATCGCGTGGAATTGATTATAATAATATGTCTGCGGGATGTATTCGTACCTAAGATTTCTCGAATTCTTTTTATTCGCTTATATTTCTTAGACACTTTTTCCGATAATACAAGCCCATTAAATCCCGCTGTATGGGAGGAATTTGTACTGTTGTGGCTTTTATTAAGTCGGAAAAAGTTGCTTGATCCCCAAGAGAAATGAGGTTGCGTAGACAGCGGCAGCCAGTGTGCCTCTGCCCGTTAGCATATGATTGGTTTTGCTAAATTGTTAGGGGACTATTTGTTTTGCAGTGTATTAATACGAGATTTTGGTAGTGTTTTTCTCCCCTAAAGATTTCGCAGCAACAATGAATTTTCGATAGGGCATGTTAGCGGCAATATTTATTTATTTATTTATTAAACGCCCTTATGGGCTTTTACATTTTAGTTAAATAGATGAGTATAACAGTTATTTCAAAAAAATCTAAATTAAAACAATAAAGAAAGCATAATATAGTGAAAATAAAAGTAAAACAAAAGCATATGCTAACAAAAAAATATAACAATAAATGCATATAATAAAATTAGATACATAGGTAAAAAATATAAGAAGTTTCACAAAAAAAGATATTCAACATAGACAAAAATTGTAGAGATTATAGACGTCCATTTATGTCTAAATATAAGAAAGAATTGAAATAAAAATGTTTATACTGATTGTTTTTAATGTGAAATATATCTCCCAGATCAGAATATTTATTTCCGAGACTGTGAAGTCTCGGTATCGGGGAATTTTGATAAGAGAGTGTAGTTATTAAAATAAAAGGGTAGTAAATTTCGGCAAGATCTTTTAGGTATGTGGATATTGATTAATTGAAGCAATTCAATATTGAAACATTTTTAGTTATTTCACCTTAATGACCTAAATAGCTTATTAATAACTTTGTACCTATCAACTATAGTAAGACTAAGGACAAAATTTGAATAAACCATTGTAATCATAAAGTTCTGTAAAAGTTTTATTCTTGTTCTGTTATTATAAACTTATGGACCAATTGCTTCACAAGACTAAAATAATAACAAAAATAGATAAGAACTTTCACAGAACTTCTATCTTTACTTTGAAATTAAATGAATTGAAAAAGCCCTTCATTAGAGTATTTATTTCGTTCAGATAACAGCTTCTACTTAATTAGATAAAACCATACAGTTAGATTTATGATATAAAATATCTTTTTAGTAGAGCTTTGTCACAACGTAGAAGTTTCCGGGCTTGGTATTCTTCAGAAATTGGTGATGACTCACTGACAATAGAACGTATTTTTTTCCGGTTCAACTCTTGTTGACATATTCAAAGGAGTAGAGTTTTTCTCCGTGGTGCAATAATTTTACTTTAATCCCTTTTTAGTCGACCGACGTCAGTGCTGGAGTGTTATTAAAGCATTCAACATCTTGTCACTAAATAGTATAGAAATAAATAAAAAATGCTCGTCTGTGTGTTTCTGGGTGAATAAATAAAAATACTGATTATCCTCGAATATATTTTCAAGCGTCATAGCTTTCATCTGAAAAATGATTTATGTTCTCATGTCTGATAAATGCATAAACAGTATGCCAATAAATCATAATATAACTCAACCCAATATGTTTTCCAACCAATTTTTTCGCTCTTAAAGGTTGTGTTTACTGAATTTATAAGTAAAATATTCCAAATTTTCCGATATTGTTCACTTTAGGAGTAGGGAGGAGGTTATTTAAAGGGATGAAATTTATGAATATCTGAAAATTACTATACCTACGTATTCAATAATGCAGTAAGCGGATACTGTAGATGATAAAGGAATGTTCTTCTTTGCTCTCTATACTATCCTGAGTATATTTGAGCTCTTGGTCAACTTCAGGAAGAGCAGCATAAAACAACCTCAAGTGCAATATACCACCATCTCAGGATTTTTGGGACTGCAACAGTAGAGAATAGTTGAGGTAGCGCTTTTCCATGTTAACGAAGGGGCGAATAGTTGACTGTGGCACTTGTGCCCCGTTCTGACTGGGCGAGCGTTTTAGTCGAGTACCGATTATATTAGTAACTAAACGAATACCACAATTTTAGTAGAGTAGGCTAGTGAGCTCTTTTTTTTTTTAAGTTAAAAGAAATATACATATTTCGCTTTGTTAACTTAATGCATTGATACAAATAATATTAATAATGATGGTTTACTACCTAACACCAAGTAACACATTTTTTTAAGTGAGAACATTTTCATTTTGTTCATTAATTTTGAGAGCAAACAGTTTTTTTTTTAAATATACTTATTTTATTTTCGGTTGTTAGGCTATCAGGAAGGAGATTATATATGTTTATACCCTCATAGCGTATGTTTCTTTTGCCACACTCTGTCTTTGTTGAATTTGTGTATAATTTATTACGTTATCTTGTGTGGTGTTCATGTACTTGTGATGTTTTCATAAATGTAGTATTTGTGTGTATAAAGCCATTTTGAATTTTGTAGATTAATAAGCATATGTTGTATTCGTATAGTTTTCTGATTTTCATTAAGTTAGTTTCTTTGTATACTCTTTTGGTGGGGGTATCTGGTCGATAGTTAAAAAGTTTTTTTATAACTTTATTCTGAATTATTTGAATTTCGTTTAAGAGTGTGATATTTGTGTTTCCCCATATTTCTATGAGGTAATTAAGATGGGAATGAATTAAACTAAAGTATAATCCCCTCTTTACTTGAATTGGTAGAAGATGGGCTATTCTACTAAATACACCAATTAGTGGGATAATTTTTTCTTTTACTTTTTTTATGTGGTGTTTAAAAGACAAGTGTTTATCGATATAAAGTCCTAGGTATTTTTCACTATCTGAAATTTGTAGGTTTATTCCTTCTATTTGCAAAGGTTTATGAGACGGCGTTTTTCTTTTTTGTGAACTTAAGATCATGTAATTAGTTTTTTTAGTGTTAATAGTTAATAAATTTTTAATTAGCCAGTCATTTAATTTATTAAGATCCAGTTGAGCTTTTTCAAGTAAGTTTTCTAAGTTTTTGCCAAAGTAAAATATAGCAGTATCATCTGCGTATAAAAAAATTTCCCCATTAAATTTTCTTCAGTAGATTGAATCCATTTGGTTCTACTTTTTCAGCAAATGGAGTCCACCTCCACGCGTCCCTGCGCACTGACTTGCGCAGTTTATTCGTAGACGCAGACATGCGCAATGTGTCGTCCCATTGGAGAGAAAATGCCACTTTAAAATTCTTTATTTTTGCGGCTATTAATTAATCTATTTTCGTGTCCATAGTACCTTAACGGTTATTATCATAATTTTTTTTTCTTTCCTTGAAAGTTATTTTTACTCAAATGTTCACCTTCTTTTTCTTTTTTTTTCAAATACTCAATGTATGTATCTTTATGGAGTGTGTGGGACTGCACTAACCTGTCCTATCTATTTATTTATTTATTTAGAACAAGCATAATACGGAATTACTGAAATCCCTGAAAATATATATAGGTATTTTTTTTTGTTTTTTGTTTATAGTTAATACCTCACAAGAGTCCACACTGCTTCCGTCTGGAGCCAGTGAGACTATGGCATCCCCAATTGGGGTATGTTATGAGGCTGAAGGAAAATAAGGTATAACTCTTATTGTTAACTAGTAAGTGCATACACATGAATCATGGGATATTATGATTGTAGGATTTGTGAGACTGAAAGCATTTTTAAAATACTCGCCTCAGGAGCACTGCCTTTCAAAAACAAATATTTTCACTTTTATTTCAAATATAAGTACCTACTTACCAACATTTTGAAAATTCACGAAATCTGTCAAAAATTGCAGCAAAAGAAATAAATGTTTCGTACAGAATTATTATTTATTAATAATGTTTTTTTTTAATTGGAAGTAGGTAACCTACATGATCACTTCTCTGAATTATTCTTCACACAATTGATTCCAATTCTGAAAATGATACTCAAATTCAAAGCAAATCTTAGTTCATTTGACATGAAATTTTTCACACAAAACAATAGAAATTAGCATTTAAGTACATATTTACGAGTACCAGCTGATCTCTTAAAAAAATAAAAACGTTTTCCTCCTAACGTGAAACAGATTTTATACTGTATTCGGTGCAACATTAAATACTTGAATTCTTTCGAGAAACAAGGGTAGCTGTTCTCTTTGTCATTATAAGTCGAGAAATGTTACGCTAAGCACGCTTGGAGTAGTAAAACGAATTCCACCTTGAGAATCTATGTGAAGTGTTCAAATTCTGTTTTATTGAAATAGCTAACATGCCCCCCCTGGGAGCGGGGAAGGGGAGAAGGGACATGTTAGCTATCACTGTGTGAAAACTGCTACCACTTAACATTGATACTGATTTATTTTATAATCCATTCTCTCATAAATCTAATACTTTCTTTTACCCTGTATAAAAACCGTCATTCACAACTTAAAGACAAAAAATACCATCCCAAAGGAAGACATAGGCTCTGAGTAAAATTATTTTCCTCGGGGCCTTTTGCATAGAGTTAATTTTAAAAAACACCAATATAAAATGTTTCACATTTGCTAGTTTATGTATTGTAATGTTATAAAATAAATGGCGGGAGAGGTACAAATACAAAAATGTGATAATGTTGTGGAACTTTGAACCTTGGATCTTGTAAGCCTTTTTTATTTCGTTTTAACTTCACATTACAATATTTATTTGATTGATCACGACCACTTTACAAAGCTCATGCCCGAATCATGATAGTCCAATATAGGCCGATTTGGTTTCAACGGGTCCGTTGTGTTCCAACAAATCGTGGGGTTCCAACAAATTCATAACAAAAACACTTCAATTTGATTTTTTGGGCGTTTAATAACAATTTCTTATCGCACTGAAGGATTTTGTCTTGATAATTAACTATAACTATGTTGATAATTAAAATATTAAAGGACATATTCTTCCATATGAACTTCCATCTGTCACTAATCACTACTATCTAATCTAATCTTATCAATTCAGTGGTAACCAAATATTGGCTGCGAATTTGAAAAAAAACAGCATTACGGGTTATACGATGACACTTGAAATGCTTAAAATGATAGTAAACATAATATTAAATGTTATATTTTCTGTAAAAAATATGTAAAAAAATTACTTTGATGTTTCATTTAACAATGATTACATACTGAGAACAGAATCGAAATCACCATCACAATGTAAAAAATGCACACTTGCCATATGGGAATGTGATCAAATGACTGAGAATTTTACGACTACACGCGACGTTGCCAAACTTCCAGCAGCAGGGCTATGTTTCTTCCAGAGGCCCTAGCACGCTTGCTCTATATCGATCGGTAGGATGACTATCGGTAACTTCTCATCGTTCCCTAGCATGACTACAGATCGCCAACGAATAAGTGAGAGTTTACAATGACTAAGTGTCCTTAACATATTCGACATCAACTGTTGTTTGTACGTTAGCGATGTGCAGTTGTCCTAGGGAACGATGAGAAGTTACTGATAGTTATCCTACCGATCGATATAGAGCAAGCGTGCTAGGGCCTCAGAACGGCTTTGCACAGAACTGTAGGATCGATATAAAAGAATGAATATGGCACCACGTTATTTAAAGTAATCAAGTGATTAATATTAGTTTAAATCGTAAACCAACAATGGAGGACTAAATATAGCGTTTTGTTTACGTGTTTTGTTGATGCAACCATACTCGATCTCGATTCCCGTTGTCTGCAAGTTACAACTTCTCTCTAGCTGTGCCCGCCGGGAACTGAACAACTGAACACTAGAAACTTGTCGTAAAACTATTTTTTTTTTGTATTTATTTATTCTTAATATATTTATATTACAAAGGTATAGTATATTGTCATCCACGCTAGGAGTTCACCTGTTTTGTAGAGGACATTTAACTATCAGACTGATATTTTGCGTATCGATTAGTGCGATAGAGTATTAGTAACGGGAATCCGGAACACAATGTTTCAACTCTGTTACGAGTTCGATAAAAGTATTAAATCTATTATTTTTATAAGTGTCACACAGTGGTTCGCTTTATACAAGCTTTACGCTAAAACTCTGAGATACCAAATAAATATGCTTAGGTATATAACACTTAATGTGTGTTCCACATTACCCTTATAATATAATGAAAAATTTCGAAATAAAACTTTTTTATTATCAAAAATATACGTGCATTGTAATTTTTTACTAAAAGTATGTAGTTTCAGGTCGTTTTGGTCATGTACGTGTTATTAGAAAATATGTATTTAAAGTTTAAACAACACCTAATTCGGCTTCTCAACCATTTTTCACAACTTTCACTGAGCTTTTTACCTCTAAATTTACATAAAATATTGTTTTACTTTCCGAGTAACCATTCCTTCTCCGAAAATATTTTTCGGGTTAAATAAAATTCTTTACATAATGCCCGATAAATTACAAAATACGACTGATGCAAAGTCGTGTGGTAAAATAACGATACTACTGATTTCATGTTTGCTTTAGTTTACTTAAAAAACAAAAAAGAAAATATATTGCGATCGTCATTCTCGAAAAGTTAGAAATTTTATATACCATAAAAATACTATTTTTTTTTTTAAATACAAATATAGTTATCATGATTTCAGATAAAGCATTAAAAAAAATTATACCACATATTTTCAGAAGAAGCCCTAATTTTTTCAGAACCGAAAATAAACACATTCGTGCGACTAGATTCAAATGAGCTTCATATAAAAAATAACGTCCTCCCATCAGTTAACGCTCGCTTTAGTCGTACCAATTAAATATGCATTATGTATGCATTTTTCACGCTGACTATCTCGTAATACCCCCCTGACGTCATACTTTGTCTAGTCTAACTAGTACCTTCATATGAAAACGATGTCCGTAGCTTATAGACTTAATGCTTATAATGATAGTGATTGAATATTTTGTATATAATCGTTGATATTCTCACTAGTATAATATTTTTACAAATATCTTAATCTTACTTAGGTCAAGTTGTTTCACTGAATTTGAACAAATTATCTGATTTTAATTAACAAATAAAATCTAATTTAATTTATATTTCAAGTTTTGTGAAAGTTCTACTCTTCTTTGGTTATTATTTGCTTATGGGTCAGTTGTTTCACATAACTGAAATAATAATATAACTTGAGTAGTATCTACTTTCACAGAACTTGAAAAATGAAACATTGAATTTTTATGAATTGTTCGTATTCTGTGAAACTTTTTTTTTTAGTTACTCACAAGAGTCCCAACTGCTCCCTTCTGGAGCCAGTGAGACTATGGCATCCCCAATTGGGGTATGTTATGAGGCTGAAGGTAAGTGGGGAGGGGAAGGAGACGAGGAAGAGGAAGGTGGGGAAGAACCGGGCTATTAAGATCTAGTCACTAAAAACGGCTAAAGCCATTTCAAGCAACGTTTCAATTCTGAATGGTGGTCTTACACCAGGGCGATACTAAGAGTATCTTCCTCTCTGGAACGTGCCGCAAATATACTATATATTATTTTAAATAATGAATTGTAAAATTGGCCGGCAAATCGTTCCACAACCGGCTGTTGAACACAAGAACGAGTCGTAGAAGCGACCCGTTCTCATGTGACAAATGTCAACCGTGTACATAGGTTGATTGTTATTCAAAATAAATTTTCTAAACCTGAAACGCAGTTTCAAAAAATATGTTAACCTACATACACTACTGGATAAATTTATATTTTATACGAGGTCAATTTCTTTTAAAACATATAATACTAGAAAAAGAAAAGGATGTTTCTTAAAAATCTTTGATATATTTTATTCAGCATTTTTGTTAGTACTTAAAATACAGAATAAACCTTAAGAAGTACCCGAATACCAGACTAAACCTACCAATTTTCCACGATATTTTAATATTTTTGTTGAAAATATTTCATTCAGGGTTGAAAGAGTTAATACATAAAAGAAATTAAAAAAGCTTATGCCCGAATAAAATTTATTCGGTCTTACGAATTTGCGATATCGATTTGTTATTTTTGTACGTTGGAAAAAGTTTTTTTCCAGTCAAAATTTAAATTTAAAATTCGTTTAGGCAATACAGTTTAAAACATGGTAATTTTATCAAGTATCGAGGGGAGCTTCCTCGGTTATGCTTACGTTCCATGACTTGGCAAAAAATGCAAAACCGGAAGAATCAGGTCAAAGCGTGAATTGCTTCAATCCCGTTTCACTCAATTCAGCTGCAAAATAATGAAATTCGTAAATATATCCATTTCAATGCGATCTTCCAGGGGGAGATGGAATTCGTTTATCTGAATTATACTGGTAATTTTATAAGAAAATGAAATTAGTGAGCCAACAGATAATAATGTGGTTAAAGGTTTTGGAAAAATGTTGTTTTTCGTCTGGTTTTAAAATGTATTTATCGCATAGAAGTATGTATTAAAAAAACTTATTATAAACTTAACTTATAAACTTATTATTATTTATTACTAAACTTATTATTCCGCCTTACTAAAAAAAACTTCGTGAATATTTTATTCATTTGGTTTAACGACCGTGAATTTGTCTTTCTTTACACATGCATTAGGGATTTATATTATTAAATAACATTACTTCCATGGAAGTTTTATTAAACTAACGAGTCAAAAGTCGATTAAGAAATAATTATTCAGAAATAACCTATCTTTTTAACAAAACTAAATTCAGAAGTAACCTATCTTTTTAACAAAACTAAATTCAGAAGTAACCTATCTTTTTAACAAAACTAAATTCAGAAGTAAACTATCTTTTTAACAAAATTAAATTAATAACAAGGATTAAAACTGAAGAAAAGTAACAATTGTAGTTGTGTTGATTTATAGTAAAATAATGGTTAATTGGTCATTAGAATAGAAATTATGTACAAAAACGTTATATGAATCGTGCGTAAAATATCACATATCAAAACTGTAATCTTGCTGCGCGTGAAAAAAAAACATTGCGGCTCCGCGCATGGGTAGATCTACCGATGTTTAATGTTGCCAACATAATAATTCAATTTTTTATTAGTAACATTCCGAAAAATAAAATGTACAATCTTTATACAATGTGCAACAAAAACACCGTTTAACGGTTGTTAAGTGTTTTTTTTTATAAATTTATTATTTATAAAATACATGATAAAACATTAAACCTCACTTCTTAATTTGGTAGGCGGGTATGGGTAACGCCGCTCCGGGAACAATTTATTGAATACCAACACCTCTGCGATAGGTCACCCCAAGTGGTTCACTACGTTTAGTGACTTAGCAGTCTTGGCGGCGGATGCTTCTGCCCACCAATTGCGTGGAAGGCCAGATCGGGAGAGACTGGTTGAGGGAGATCTATCCTTGATCTCTCCTGCTGAACTCTCGACCGATGGATTCGAAGGTCCGTCACTCCTGAACAAACTGACTCCCAGATTCCTATCCACCCCTCATACCTTTTCCTTCCCAACACAACCTCTACTTCCTTTCCTAAAAAGAACCCGCCAAGATGACATATGTCCTGAGGGGATTTATTTTCTTCAGGGCCTCCCATGTGGGGCTTTTGCAAAAAAAAAACATTTACATATATATGATACATTAAATCACCATACTAGGGGACTGCTTGTTTCATGGTAACGTATGGAATATAGTTACTTTGTGAGGTCTAGTGTAAAAGATGATTATGTTTTATTGTTATCATTATTGCGTTTTTGAAGGATGTTTTGAATTTAAACACCATATTATTTAATATTATTGTAATCACCATCCAGCTTTGCCCCAGTACCTAGTTTATCAAATTGATTTCAAAAATGCAGCAAACACTTGACAGATAAAAACAGTTTTGTTCTGATTTTTTTTTTGGTGGATTCATATTTCCAAGTTTGTAGTCATTTCATGAAGTAATCGAAGGTGAATAGAATTTTGGATTAATAGCCGCCATAGGTCACCCCAAGGGGTTCGCTACGTTTGGTAACTTAGCAGGGGTGCCCGGGTTCATGGGGTAAGGTTTGTCTAGGTATTAGCGGCGGATGATCTAGACACACTCAACCTCAGATTCCTACCCAACCCTCATACCGTTTTCCTTCCCAGAACTTCCTCTCCTTATTTCCTTAAAAATGTCCCACACACAGCATCCCCAAAGATGACATAGGCCCTGTGGGAAATTATTTTCCTCGGAGCCTCCTGTGTGGACCTAATGTAAAAAAAAAACCCAAACAGAAAAGAATATAAAAAACAGTTTATTGAAAAAAAAAATCACACCATCATAACGCTTAGACCAATTATCCAATTTTTTAAATCGCGTTATGTTTATTTTAGCACTGCGTAGGAACCAAACCCACAAACTCCATCTAATAATCAAATACATAGACAAATACCCAACGGAGGTCACCATAGTCCCAACGTGATGGGGTTCACCCTGCAAACTATTATCATTATGATAAAAAAACAGTGCTAAATAATGTTTAGCCTAGCGGTCTAGTGGGACATTTACACTATAATGTTGGGTGAACTGGGACATTTTTATCAACATTACCGGTGATATAAAAAAGAATGGCGGTTCATAATGTAGTTAGTTTCCCTTTATTCTACACCAAATTTATTTTAGGTTCTTACGACCACCGAACAAGGTAAATGCTGATTCTATTGGGTTTGCAATAATTTTATTACTTAACTAGCTGTTACCCGGCATGCGTTGAATGCTAATTAAATAAATAAATTGTTTCTCCCTTCGTTTCATTTCCCATTCGTCCCCGTTCCCCTTCCGACTACTCTTCCTCTTCCCTCCCCTCCCGCTCTCCCCTTTCTCGCGACCCCCCCCCCCCTTCCTTACGCATACGCATAATAGCAATCGGATGAAATTTTAATCGCAATCGTATGAATAGTACAGGAAATAATTTCATAACACCAGAACTCATCCTATAACCGTCCCGGGTATGAGCACATCATAATATTCCCAAAGTTTCATCGCAATCGGATGAACGGTATGGCCGCGCATAAGGTACGAACAAAAAACAAACAAACAAACAATTTTTTTTTTATATTATAGATCACCTACCAATATCACGACCTTAATAAATGATTTATGAATATTTAAATGTTTAAATACGACATTTCGTATACCTTCAAATTTAGTAGCATTTTGATATCTTTCTAACCATTTCATTTAAGTATTTTACCGGTTTCGAAGACTATTGTACCTTTATAATTTTTTTTTTATAAATAAAAACTGTATTTAAAGCACAAACATAATGTTTTAATAAAAGTAGCTATATTAAAACACGTTTAAAAGATAATGGTGAACTAATCGGCCAGACGAAGACTCGGTATTTGGTCCGCTTACAATAAGTACACGGAGAAAAAATTTATTCGAAAAAACGATCATCTTAATAGTAAAAACGGTTAAAAACGGGATTGATGTTCTTACGAACAAATTAAGAGGGTTTAATGTTTATTGGCGGGAACATGTAAGAATAATTTGTTGGTATACGTAATTTCGTACAGTGAAACACTGTTAATTTGTTCGTAAGAACTTCAGTCCCGTTTTTAACTGTTTTTACGAATGAAATGATCGTATTTTAGAATAAGATTTTTCTCCGTGTACAGTACGTAGACTAAAACTGCGCTGGACCTCGCACAACTTGTAACAGGGGAACCTATTAGTTTATGTTGGAGAGGTTACTACTTATTACTTACACGGCGTTCATTGTCATTGAAAGTGTATCGCAACTCCTTAGGTCTATTAGGTCCTTACATATGAAATTGGCGATTTTTTTTATATAATATATTTATTTAATCAAAGTATGTACCATTGCTATCTTTTGCGTCTCATAGGTAGTTCATCGACTACTTTACTAAAAAAACCATTCGGACGCGAATCAATAAAATCTTTGAAGGCGGTTTGGACTGCCCCATCGGAGTTGAATTTTTTCCCTTGCAAAAAGTTATCCAAATTTCGAAAAAAATGGTAATCTGTTGGGGCAAGGTCCGGAGAGTACGGTGGATATCTTAGACATTCCATTTGAAGCTCCACTAATTTGGTAGCCGTCTGTTGTGCAGTGTGTGATCTAGCGTTATCATGAAGCAGCAGTGGCCTAGATCGATTAACCAGCCTCCGTTGTTTAGCAGCTAGCTTTTCCATCATGGTTTGCAGTTGCTGACAATAGACATCTGCCGTAATCGTCTGGCCAGATTTAAGAAAGCTGTAGTGAACGACACCAGCACTAGTCCACCAAACGCTCACGAGTAACTTTTTTGGAGTCAATTTTCGCTTGGGGCATGGTTTGGCTGGTTCGGCAGGGTTCAGCCATTGCGATTAGCGCTTCCGATTATCGTACAGGATCCACTTTTCATCATAGGTAATGATTCGATTTAAAATCCCTTCATTATTGGCCTGGTTGAGTAATGCAACGCAGCGGTCAACGGTGTTGATTTGCTTCACTCAATTCGTTCAACAACTCAACAAAATACTTCATAAATAAACAAAACAAAAGAAAAATTATAATATCTACTATTTATGATTTTGTATTTAAGTATGATTTTCGAAAGAATTATTAGCAGACTTAGTAACATTATATAAAACCGTCTGTGTATCGCGGGTCATGACAGAGAGATGAATATTTTTGTCTCAAAAAGGTATACAATCAAGATGGTATTAAAAGGTCAATTGCTCCTGAAAAAGTATATTTTTTAACAGAAAATAGTTGCGCCGATCTATTAATTTCAGAAATATATTGGGTTGATCGGGTATTTTCAGAAACAGAGTGTAAATTTCGTAATTTCAACGTTAGAGTGTTACTGCAGATTCGTCCAATAAGCTTTATGGCTAACTTACACTATTGAAAAGCAGATAAGAGTAGTATAGTTTGAATAATTACATACAAAATGTTTTTTTTTGTGTCAACACGGACATAAAATTCTCTGACAAACCAACGAGCGAACGAACAAACCGAGCTACGGTTTTGTGTTCAATTAAAAAAAAAAACAAGCGGAAAAGCTGTAATTAATTTGAAAAGGTTTTAATAGTTAAATATTACAAAAATATGCGTACAGATAGACCACAGCAGCGATGGTTCGGTACTTTAGACGAGATAAATTCAATCTCGACGTGTATTTTCGGCGCCAATTCTTAATCGACGTGTATGGGCTGCGGGTTTTAGGGCACGTCATTCAGAATTAAATTCGCAAAAATTCTCCCAGAACGGAAGACAGCCATCTATGGGAGTAATATTATAGTGGCGCCAGGAATAACACTTCCATTAGACTGTTCCTTGATATAATTCCATTATGTCGGGCCCCCACAATGGTGATTGTGTGATAAAGCCCGAACACGCCTGCGGAACCGCGTAATGGCAGACGGCACACTTGCCTTTATAATTTCCTCACACCGAATATGGTTTTATCAGGGGCGAATTCCAGAGAATTTTCTTAATGATGTGTTGGATTTTTCCCTACCGTTTTATAGGATTTTCTACAAATTGAAGGGGAGGGTCATGATGTAAATATTTATACGTCCTAATGAAAAGTAGCATTTTTTGCGCATAACGTGAATTTTCAGACAGAAATATTATTATTTTTCGCAGAATTTTGTAACAGCGCTTTCAGAATAGCTTCAACAATTCATGGATTCTAAAAATTACTTTATGAACCACTTTCGCCATATATTGAATTTCAAGCACATTCATGGTTGACATATAGATTTTTCACGTTGACATTCTATTAAGATTATTTTGCTGAAACCAAAGTGCTTGGCATCAAATTTCTTCTATCGGAACCTATTTTTCTATCGCAAAAATTGGTGGTAATTCTTGTATGTATTATACGTCCTAATGAAAAGTAGCATTTTTTGCGCATAACGTGAATTTTCAGGCAGAAATATTATTATTTTTCGCAGAACAGAACAGTACAGTAACAGTAACAGCGCTTTCAGAATAGCTTCAACAATTCATGGATTCTAAAAATTACTTCATGAACCACTTTTGCCATACATTGAATTTCAAGCACATTCATGGTTGACATATAGATTTTTCACGTTGAGATTCTATTAAGATTATTTCACTGAAACTAAAGTGCTTGGCATCAAATTTCTTCTATCGGAACCTATTTTTCTATCGCAAAAATACGTGGTTATTCTTGAGAAGAATTACAACCGCATAGAATTATATCAGCAGTTCCAGAAAGAAGATTCCTAGTTAGTTGCCTAAGAAGACAGAGTTTGAGAAATCAGATGAACAACTGTGCAAGACGGGAATGAGTCAGCAATGAACCGGTAAACTCGAAATTACAAGCCAACGTTCAAAATTTAAAATATCTGGAAACATAATTAATTTTTTATAATGATTTTAAGACCACATTTAATATAATGCTAAATAAAACTTACAATAACAGCAATGGATTTAATAGATAAATTAAAAATTCTACGTTTTGTTAGGAAACATATTGTTGAAAAATACTTTTTTTTTTACATGAAGTCCACACAGGAGGCTCCTAGGAAAATAATTTCCCTCAGGGCCAATGTCATCTTTGGGGATGCTGTGTGGTGGGTATTTTTAAGGAAAGGAAGGAGAGGAAGTTCTGAGAAGGAAAAATGTATGAGGGTTGGGTAGGAATCTGGGGTTCAGTGTGTCTAGATCATTAGCCGCAAAGACCTAGATAAACCTTACCCCATGAACCCGGGCACCCCTGCTAAGTCACCAAACGTAATAACATACCCTGAAGCATGTTTATTTAACAAAAAATAACTTTAAAATTAAGAAAAATTCTAAATCAAGCTCTTTATCGTGACGTTGTGATGCTTAGATTTCATCGATAAAGGAACACGTGTGCATAATATATAGTGACATTCCCTTTAATGTTTACCTTCAGAACTAAGGGTAGAGAATCGAATTCCCCCGACACAGGTTTACATGTCAAGCAGGTGAGGCGGCCCGACCCGCCCAGTAACTTTGGAAAGCTTGTGCAAAGATATTAAAGCGTATAAACATGACATCTTCAGAGACTTTTGCTTATAAATTCTGAAATACAGGCTCCAAAATACGAAAATAATTCTAAAATTTTCCGGTGAAAAAAAAACCCGGGTGAATTACCTCCGAGAGCAGCCCAGAAATTTTGGGGAAATTCGAGCAATGATTAATTGATTACGTACTCATCCGTGATGAGTTGTTATGTGGGGAAGGATCCACAGAAGTGGAAAGAAACAGCAAGAATAAATACCTACATGATGAATAATGATCGGCATAATCTCCCTCGCCCATATTAATGGCATATGAATATGGATAAAATGTTAAGTACCCAATAAACGATTAACATCGTGTTGATGTTCAATAATAATATCGCAGAGTCATGTTGATGGTTGAACATTGAACACACAATATATTTTTATAAATATTTTTGTAAAAGGGCGCATGGTAGTACCCACTGAATAGAAAATACACACTAGAAATGTCTGCAGTATAGATTTACCTTTTGGCTCTTACCATTGTAAGTCGATGTCGATATTCCATTGATTTGATGATAAAACAAATTTCTGTATTTGAAATTTAAGCAAAGTATGGTCAGACTTTTCGATCGCGCAACACGCTCACATCACATGTCTTGGGTTATTCTTTATGGCAATACCCAACGTTAATACATTTTGGGATCTTACACATATGCAAAAATAAGAAAAAATTATACTTATTTCAGAATGAAACACACTTTCATCAAAGTTTGTATAAAGTTTTATAACTTGATAGCCATCACTTCGTTTCTCCATAAGGGTAGGCGTCGAAAAGAGGCTGCCGCACAATTCTGCCTTCCGCTCTATTCATATTCATATATCGTTGCATACAACTTCAACAATCACCTTCGAAATGATAATACTTACTAACTAATTTATTATCGTGTTTTTTAATAATTGTAAAATGAGGGCCTCAACACGGGTAAAGCACTTAGTGAAGCCCACATTATTAAATATACATTGTAAAAAATATCTTCATGTTATGGCATTAAATAAACAAAGAAAATAAAAAACTACTTAACCATCACGCCGTTTCTCCGCAGGGGTAGGCAGAGAGGACGGACCGCCAAACAACTTTACATACTTCGTTCATCCTAGACACGAGCGACTGTAGATCTTCGGTACTGTTAGAAATCAGCACCGCATTATCGACATACTTTTAGATTACCTACTCAATAATACTATCGAACAAAAATATTCTTCTACCTTAAAAAAAGTGTTTACTTACAAGTTTTCTTGGACATAAAAACATATGCATTATATTATTTATTTGATTTAAGAGAAACAAGCACGTAAAGAACGTTGTACAAATAATTAACGCTGTCCAGTATTTCGAGAACTTTTGAAGTTTTACCTTGTCAGAAATTAAGTGAAGATTCAAACAAAATAAAATTTGGTTTGGATCTAGGTTAGAACATAACATAAGATTTAGAATAAATGGTTTGTGATTATTAAGATAGATGGCAGGCCAGTAAATTTTACTCCTCTCAGCAGAACTGAAGTTAATATAATCTTTGTAAAATTAATTACTAGTATCTTCTGCATCAAACTACCTAGAAAGCAACACATATCAGTTCCGTTGGGGGGAAATTAAATTCCTAGGGTTGTATTATTTCGGCGTCAATAAAAAATTTATACTTGTTCGCTAAAAAACAAAGTGTATTATTAAAAGAGTCTCCTTTCTAAACTCTGAGTGAATCCTAAAACATTACACATCTAATTTGAGCTTGTCCAGATTAAATATATTCATTAACGACAGCTAACAAGGTTTTTGTATAGGACCTACGAACTCCTGCAGTCCTGATTGCATTATATAAATCTAAACGAAACATGAAACAGAGCAACACACAGAACAAAAATGTTAACGGTTGAAACTGGACAAAAACTTAATATTTTCTGAATTTGAAATATGATCGACCAAAATGACAGAAAACATATAGGTCCCGATGGCCGGTTTGGTTAAGGCGCTATAACCCGGTAAGACAAGAGATCCAGAGATCGTGCTACCTTTTTTTGTGTTGTTCCGTTTCACGTTTCGTTTACTTTTATTAATATTACCTTCTTCTTCATTGATATAACTTCAATATAACATTAAATATTGATGGTTATAATCTTTAATTCCAACAAAATTTTTATGTGTATTACATTTAATTAAGAATGAATATTTTTTTTTAATCTCTATGGGAATCGATGTTAAAGATGTTTTTTTTCCAGACTTATTTTTTACTTTAGTTTTATACATTACCACACAGGAGGCCATGGGAACATAATCCCCTTCAGGGCCTATATCGTCTTTGGGGATGCTGTGTGGAGGGTATTTTGAGGTTAGGAATAAGAGGAAGTTCTGGGAAGGAAAAGGTATGAGGGGTGGGTAGGAATCTGGGGTCGGTGTCTCTAGGAATGACAAACATGTGAATCCATCCCTCCCACTGCGGTGCAAGGCGATGTTCGGGGAGAGTCCGGCTGGAGAGATCAAAAGGTTTCCCTCAACCAGTCTCTCCCGATCCGTAAAACGTAGATCCCTGCAACGCAGCTGGTGGGCCGACGCATACACCGTCAAGACCCGGACAAATCTAACCCCCATGATTCGGGGCACCCCTGCTAAGTCACCAAACGTAGCGAACCACTTGGAGTGACCTATTTCAGAGGTGTTGGTTATCCAATAATTATTTCCCGGGGCGGCGGTACCCATACCCGACTCCCAAACCTCTCAGGCAGACGCCATAAAATCATTATGAACACCAGGCTATTAGGATTTTTTTTTTAAATTCAGTAACGAGTTATTTACTATTTGTTTTGTCGTTTTAATTTTGTAACGAAATTCAGCCATTAAAATTGTATTTCAGTGCTCTATTAATTTTAATGTATTTCGCTAATGTTTTAATGAATGACGTGTTATTTTTCCGCGTCTTTCCCTAGATGCTCCGTTGGGCGTAGCGCACATCTAACTGGTGAAGAGATTCTCAAACCTAATACATAATCTTTCTCCAGATACTACTACTATTAATTGAAACTAAATACCTTTGAACGTATGAAATGACGTGAATAAATCATGAACATTCAAAATTTTGGGTACCTAAATATAAAAACACAGTGTGAGAATCAGAAATTAACAAAAATATATTTATATAGATTATGTTAAAACACACAACGTTGCAACTGCCAGTAGGACTAAGACATCCCCAAGCATTGGCGGACGTTGTTAGACTGAAGAGAATAGAGAAGGGAAGTACCTGGTTCAGATCTGGTCACAATATACACTGGAAGTATAGATTATGCTACGTATATATTATTTAATTAACTATTGTTTATAACTATATATTAAATATTATTATGCCTTAAGCGATATTGACATTTTCCACTGTACCCTTAAATCTTTTAAATTCAAATTAACTTTACAATGTACATCAAAACAATGCATTGTTTATTATATTATTGTACTTCTATATTGTTTATTATTTTCATTTTAATATTTTTTCACTTAAACTATATACTTGTATAACTTGTAATTAATTACTTCCTAATCAGTCATCACAACAAAAATGTATAAATGAAACTTAATTGGTTGATATTATGTTCACTATCTTATGTTAAATGATCTTTTACACAACTGATACGTTTTTAGATTTTCACGGCCAAAAGCATTTTCGTTTTTTTTTTTTTTTTTTTTTTTTTTTATTTAGGAGAAAATACAGATACAGATGTCAATTCATAATTCATAAAAACAACAACTAGAGAACTCACCTGCATCCAAACTATTTCTCACTAATTGACTTTGACAGCAGATAAAAACAGATAAAAATAATTTTACTTATAAATAATAAGGAAAAAATATATAAATGAGAATATTATTTTACAATTAGAGATGAAAAAGAAAGAAAATGCGCAATATCCTTAATTTATAATGGTTTACAAATTATTTTGGAAAAATTCGGAGGGTAAGACAAAAAAAAATTAAAATATATGTGTTATGCCGTGTTGTGCTACCTCCTTCTTTAGTCGACGTTTCGGACAGCGTTGCAGTGTCCATCATCAGGGCAGATCCGGCAGATCCGTCGATACAACTGTACACAACTGTATGTTTCCTTAATAGACTTAAATAAAAAAATATACGTGAAAAGTTTTCTGAACGTCGTAATCCTCTAAATCCCTTCTTATGTATTCCGGTAAATTGTAATTAGGTATATAAACATAAATAATATTTTCCCACCACCATTTTCAGAAAAAAATTTACATTCAAATCATGCTCTTACACCGTTTATGTCAATATAGTGGATGCGTTGCGTACGAAACTAGCGTAGTATGCTACCAGCACTGTCAACAGCGTGCAAGTGACATCAAACCAACTGTCGACGTGTCACATTGTATAGAACATTTGCAAAATAGTATGGCGGATACTCACGAACGACGCGTAATTTCTGCGTGCACGAATGGCCAAAAAATAAGGTTGAATTAAAAAGGCGAGTGGATTTGTAGTCCGTCGGTCAGAGATCATGAGCTCGGGGCTGCCAGGCGAGTAATATATGTCAAACTTCTTTTTCTGAACGCCAATTGCCTATAACTTCTTTATTGCTTACAGTTGTCTGCCATAAAACATGATTCAATGCTGATAACACATTATATTTTCCGTAGATAAAAGTAACCACACACCGAAGCTGTAGATAATGCCATATACAAAACACAAAATCCTTTATTCGTCACTCATTTTTTTTTCATGTACTCTGACAAAGCTTGAGTACAAGAAAAACCAATAGACGTTGAATAAATCAACAAATAACAACAATTATCAATTCTAGTTTCCACGGTTACTTATGCACGGAGAAAAATTTTATTCTAAAATACGATTATTTTATTCGTAAAAACGGGACTGAAGTTCTTACGAACAAATTGGCGGGGTTTTAATGTTTATTGGCGGGAACATGTAAGAATAATTTGTTGGTATACGTAATTTCGTACGTATACCAACAAATTGTTCTTACATTTTCCCGCCAATAAATAATGAAACACTGTTAATTTGTTAGTACGAACTCTCGCCCGTTTTTACGAATAAAATTATTGTATTTTAGAATAACATTTTTCTCCGTATGTAAATTCCGAACAACAATTCCCACTCCGAACCGTCCGGAGCAAGTAGAACCACGGCATCATCGAGTGGGGTGTGTTGTGAAACAGAAAGATGACGGTGGGGAATTATTTTGCTTTTAGATCAGATCTGGCCACCGAACACGGCTAATGCAATTTATTTATTATAGATAGATATAAAAGAAAGTACAAGTTACATATTAGGAAGCTTTGCCTGTCCACCTAGTAAAGTTTCCGGTTCCAGGGGCCCTAGCACGCTCGATCGATAACGATCGATAGGATAACTATCGGTAACTTCTCATAGTTCCCTAGCATGACTACAGATGGCCAACGAATAAGTGACAGTTCACAATGACTAAGTGTCCTTAACATATTCGAAATCAACTGTTTGTACAGTTGTCCTAGGAAACGATGAGAAGTTACCGATAGTTATCCTATCGTTCGTTATCGATCGAATGTGCTAGGGCCTCTGGGCAGACAAATTGACAGGTTTAGTTCATATTATTCTTTGTACATAATTCTTCTTCTTCTTCCCCTTGTCCTATTGGGGTCGGGGACCCACTGCATCGACAAGGCTCCTCCATACGTCCCTGTCTTGCGCCGATTGTTCGGCCTCCGTCCTTGGCAGATCCATCCTCTCCTCGCACAGTTTTTGGAGTTGCCTCGCCCAACTGTGTCTGGGGCGGCCTACTGGACGTATACCCTCTGGAATGGCACTCAGTATTATTGTACATAATTGCATAACAAAAACAAAAAACCAAAAAAACAATAAATTTCATTTTTTCTCTGAAACTTCAAGCAACGTTTCGATCCTGAATGGTGGTCTTTATCAGGGCGACAAGTATTTTCCATACTAGCAAGCTTATTTAAATTGGCACAGTTTTGAAAACTTCGGTTTAGTTGATTGATGGGTGAAACGTTTAATATAGAGGCAGTGGGCCCCCAACTGCGGGCTCTCATTTCTGTAATTAATACTTGTTTATTTATATAACCAATCTTCCCTTAAACACGATTTTGCTTTCATGTCTATTCCCGAACACGCCGAATCTATCGGAAGTCTCCGGGACTTCATTGGAACAAGTAAATACGCCGCGTGCCGTGCTTTATTACTATTTATTCGCGTTTCTTTGTCTTTAGGAAAGCAATTAATTTATTTAAATAAATAATATCAAGCTTGCCATATTTCTAGAAAACAAAAATAATAATTCATAATTAAACTTTTTATTTTTTGTTCTCAAGCTTATATTTAAATTTAAGCGAAATTTGGTACTAATATAAAAATTGAAACTTCATTTTGGAAAGAAATAAACTACATTATCGAAGAATTATCGAAGAAAGCATACACTTTCTGGCTTGAAATTATACCAAATGAAACAAATACTTAGTTTTAAACCACTTTATTTTTATTTATATTTCCGGTTTCGATTGCACTAAATCTTCATCAGGACAATAAAATATAAACTAAATCATAATACAGAGAAACAATATCAGGTAAACAAAGTAGAGAGAGAAAGCAATATGTGGTCGAGGGAGAGAACATCATAGACTGGTTGGTGGAGGGGTAGGGAGCAGGGTAAAGAAAGGGTGGGGGTTACATAGGGAGTAAGGGAACAACTTTAAAATTGGACTATTGGTTAATTCTAGCTGTTTGTTTAAAATTTGGCAATTATTTTTATTTGATTTTGAAATTTCTAAAGCTTCTAAATTATTCAGGCGTATTCCTATTTTATTTTTATGGATTATTTGGACTCCAGTATTTTTATTAAATGTGTGGTTAGTATTAATTAAATGTTCAGCAAATTCTGAAAAACACAAAAAAAGTTCTTTAACTCTAATATTTATTTATTGTTATTAAGTTTATTTTGTAGAACTCCATTTTAATTTTTATTTCTTTTATATATTCAATAATATTATTATTCAATGTATAAAAAACAGTTTATTATAAATAAGTTCTGCTTCGTAATAATTATTATGTGTTACAGCTGTTTCGCCCTCTAAAGGCATTGTCTAATATTTGCATTACGCGCGGTTTTACCTACATATGTAACTTGGTAATCGTTACAATTTAATCTGTAGATGCCAGAATGGCTTAATTTATCCTCCTTGTCTTTAGAATTAGTTAAAAGTTTAGCTAAGTTATTGTTAGTGTAGAAGGCCGGCCTTATTTCTGATGGAAGGTTAGAAACGGAAAGGGAAGAGAATTTACTTATTTACAAAATTCTGCGCCATTGGGTAGCAACATTATTATGATTAATAAATGGTAGGGCATAATATAGAAATTTATTTGTTGTGATTCTGGGAAGTTTTTTTGAGAGGATTTTATCATTTATTTGTTTAATTGTAAGGAGTTCATTAGAAAAATAATTATTAGATACGGGGTGAATTAACTAGGCGGTGAATCATGCTGTGGAAAGAAGAATGTTTATGTGACATAGGGTGATTGAAGGTATTATGTATTATGGTGTCAGTAAATGTTGGTTTTCTACAAATGTTGAAGCTTATTTTGTTGGTAGTGATGGATAAGGAGAGATCTAGAAAATTTATTAAACAAACTACATTTTTAGTATCTACTTAATTATTCGAAGTTTCACTACTCGATTTCCTGCGAGTTTATAACATGAAATTATTCAGTTTTACTATTTTCTCGTATTGTACCAACGATAAAGCAAAATGTCTTTTTTGACTGAAGCGTGTATGGAATGGAAATTCTTCAGTTTTAAAGTTCGTATTCTAAATTTTGAGCTGAAAGTTATTTCTCTGATCTAGAAGGTAACGATCGATAGTGAAAAATAGTTCTAGTGAAATTTCAGTAACAAAATTTTATGAGGTCACCATTTAATGATTTTTGCCACTTTCATAGACAGATTAATTGCAATAAAGCTTAGACGATTTGGATAAGTTTTTAGATTTTCAAGGCCAAAAGCATTTTCGTTGTTTGTTTTTGGGGTGTTATGCCGTGTTGCGCTACCTCCTTCTTTATCCGACGTTTCGGACTGCGTTGCAGTGTCCATCATCAGGGCAGATCCGATGATGATGGACGCTGCAACGCTGTCCGAAACATCGGCTAAAGAAGGAGGTAGCGCAACACGGCATAACACCCCAAAAACAAACAACTTAGTCGATTTGTTTGTGTTTTAATATCGTTAAAAGTTTTAGATATCCACCATTAATTTGAGTCAAACTTATTCAACTTTGTTTAAATGCCTTCTCACAGCTTCAATACATCTCCGCGAGCTTAATTAAAATCACTTAAAAACCTCAATTTAAATTATAAAAAAACGGGATAAAAAAATGTTTTACTCATTCCGACTGCTCTAATATCAATTAACAAAAACAAAATGAACGCTTTTCGCCTGTGAATAATTTTCATGGTCCACGCCCCCTCCCCTCCCTCCCCGGTAAGATAAATGCGTTTCCCAACGCCGCGAGCGCTGGACAAAGTCAAAGCGCTTACGTTGAAAAAGTGTCCAAAAGCTCGAAAGTGACGTTTTTCATCACCTTAAAAGCCTCCGGCTCCGCGCGGTACCAGGCAACATATTTGCCACTAACTTTCACAGTGGATCTGCCTGACGTGACTGCTCAATCATTGTCTGCATACCATGTAACGGTTTGGAGAGTGATGGCATTGGTTTTATTTTAATTTTACGTTATACTGGCTGTGCCTTTGTTCCTTTAAAGCTTACTTTTACGAAACAATGTGTTGTGGATATTTGCTTTTGTATTCTTTCAATTTTAATTGTGTAGTATAATTTTTCTTTACTAAAATTAAATTAACCAACATTATTTTTATTAAGTAAACTCTTCGACTATTTGTGATTCCGCAGACTCGGTTATGAAAACAAAATTTAATATTACATAATATGTATAATTTGTTAATAAATTATTATGTTTGTTTTTAAAAACAACTTAAGTACGTATTTATTATTTTCCTTTCCTATAGAAAGCCAAATATTTCTGACAATATTTTAAAATCTCCTACTACCACCACATTAAGCGAAAAAATGTTGCTTATATCGTGATGGAGGACTAAGCCAGCCGAGTAAATGAACTCACGCCACCTCGGTGGAACTCAAACGTGATGCAAACTCGGCCACTTATCAGATGGTATTAGCTTCATTTAAGGACTAAAGCTGGGTTTAAAAAAAACAACTGTTCAATTAATTTTTTGGTAAGAACGGAATCTTGTAAATGACCCACCCCTCCATAGGGCAAAATATATTATATTATGTATTATATAACATAAACTAATTATTTAGAAGTTTTTTTTTTACATTATGTCCACACAGGAGGCCCTGAGGAAAATAATTTCCCTCAGGGCCTATGTCATCTTTGGGGATGCTGTGTGGAGGGTATTTTTAAGGAAAGGAAGGAGATGAAGTTCTGGGAAGGAAAAAGGTATGAAGATTGGGTAGGAATCTGGGGTTAAGTGTGTCTAGATCATCCGCCGCCAAGACCTAGACAATGAACCCGGGCACCCCTGCTAAGTCACCAAACGTAGCGAACCACTTGGGGTGACCTATGGCATAGGTGTTGGTTACCCAATAAATGGTTCCCGGGGCGGCGGTACCCATTCCCGCCTCCCAAACTGAGCATATTTTCTTACGATTGCCGCATATTTTTCTTACATTAGCACCATACAAGAGGCCCCGACAGAAATAATTTCCCCCAGGGCGTATGTTATCTTTGGGGATGCTATGTGGAGGCTAATATTAACGAAATAAAAGGAGGGGATGTTCTGGGTTGGTAAAAGGTATGAGGGTGGGTAAGAATACGGGGTCAGTGGATCAAAGAGTGACAGGCATATAAAATAATCACTCCCACTGGCGATGGGATGGGAGGTCAAAAAAGCGTAATCAATCTCTCCTTATCCAGCCATCCACGCAGCTGGTGGGCAGATGCTGCCGCCGCCAAGACCTAATCAAACCTCACCTCTACTGAGTCACCAAAAGTAGCAAAACATTTGGGGGACCTATGACAGAGGTATTTGTTGTCCAATAAATGGTCGGCGCTACTCATTCCCACTTCCCAAATTGAAAATGTTCGGACTGTACACCGGTGCAGAAGAGCGCCTTAAATAAATTGATTTGCCGGTAAAACAAAAGTGCCAACGTTTTTCGTTTTCCGTTTTCTAACGATCCTCGCAGAGATTGCAATCTGTACCTAGACGAATTTTCTGTTTCAAGTCAAGGGTTTTTCTGGTATCTTGGAATGCCAAACCAGAGGTGACTACTTAATTTATAAGGGAATAGGGCAAATATGCGTTTTATACAAGGCATCATGTACTTATCTAATTGAGCCTTGTTGGGAATATTGCTTTCATTAAAGTTTTTGAATTCAATAGCTTTTGGCGCCTTCACAGCTAATATTTCAGCTTTGAGTTAATCTTGTGCCATTGGTATTAAAATACACAAATCTTGAAATAATTTTTAAAAATGCTGCAAATGTCTAATCTTAGTCTAATCTGAAGAGCCAATAATTCGAAATCATTGAATAAGAATACAATTTTAATTAATGTGATACTGTTAAATATGAATGAATGAAATTAGCTTATATATCTCTTTCTGATTTTTCTATTTCAAATTATCGCTAATATCGTCTTCATTATTTAAACAATGTTAATGAATCTGAACGAAATATGAAACAAAAAATAAACAGAAAATAAGAAGCAGCCTTTTCAGTTTTTTATTTATTTATTGTTTCTTTACATGGTAGGTATTATTGTTCACATTTCAATATTAACCTCACTAGAACAAGCCCGTTTTGAGGATAATAAGTTTATAAAGTAGTAAAAATAGAACAAAAAATATTTAGGTACCTATTGACAAAACAACAAAGGACAAAGATGAACCAATTGATGGCAATTTTAACACCAATAATTTAATATTTAAAAAAAATGCACAAGATGTCTTAATATGTTTTCTGGAAGGATATTAAATATAAGTGTAAGTTACGATCGTTACCTTTTTATTTTCTTAATCTTTTTCTGTTTGATGTTTCATTTGAATTTTTTTTTATATTATCTTCCACTTTATTGATTACGTATTACATTGATTAGTATAAATAACCTTTAAAATTATTCCAAAAAATTCAATGTTCATCCTCACATCTATCTACCTACGCTTTATGTTCTCTCTTTCATAAGGCGGGAGTAATTTTATCCTTAAATGAGATATTTATAGGTAAAACATACTAAAAATAATATAAAAAACATACTAAAAAAGATTGGAATGGACACCATTTTGTACGCACTTTTCCGTACATATCCCTTGGACTGCCGGACTTCGTATGTTCAATCCATTTTATCGACAGGTATATTTCATAATACTATAACCAATCTGAAACGAATCCAAGTTGTACAAAACGCAATTGTAAAATTATTTTTGTATAAGACAATTCACCCTAAGAAGAGTGCAAATTATTAGTAGTCCCTAAAATATTCAAACAGAGACCTAACACACCGTTGCTGTTTCAAAGTGCCAAAATCTTACCTGTTAAGGCAATACTATTGCACAAAATTACAATTCAGCATATATTTACCCCGCACCATAAAGAGAAATTAGAACATAAATACAGCACTAGATTCACACGTAACGACGGGTTAATAGTTCCGAAATTTAATAATAAGTACGGACAGAGAACGTTTGAAAACAACATACCGAAGATATTTAATTTATTACGTGACACTATAAAGCAATGTAATTCTATGAATAAGGTTAAATATATGGTAAAAAATCGCCTATCGGAAAAAAAAATATATATTAATTAATATGTACGAAAAAACGTATGAAAAAATGTTGAATCTGTAGATAGAAGATGTAATTTTTTTTTAATGTATATGTAAGTAAAATATAAGCACCTGTTGACAAGCCAATTGAATTGGTTTAGCAGGACTTGATACTATGTATTAAATTTGTTTGGTTTGTTAATACTATGTATTAAATTATTCTTTCAATAAAAATAAAAATAAATAAATATAAAATGATGAAGACTGAAATTTCTACAATAATTTTGAAATTTAAGTCCGACCGGACATAGTTTTGGACCACGAAATAACTCTACTGTATACGATACAACATTTAATATATATATAATGTTCGGAAAATTTATATAGCGCCGTTTTCGTGAGCAAATCACCTCAAGGGCGCTACATGTATACATCTAGTAATCCGTAAAAACCGAGCAAAACAGAAAATTCCATTCTTGTCATTTTGGATTTGGAATTAGTGCTCTTTTCTCTATTTTACAGAGCGTTAACACACTCAGAATGCCATCGGTAATCCCAGGCCGCTTCCAACCATGGATTTAGAAAAGGCATTAGTTATTCCACTTATCTCACGAGTGCAGTATAATATTATCAGACTAAAGCTACAATTGTAGGATCTGGAATATTTCCGGAATGCTTTCATTGCATGGCTTATAATCGTATTATCTCCTATTCGTAGCTGCATATAATCGGTTCGCGCTCCCAATGTGAACCTCCTCTCTGTTAATCAATCGAATTAAATTTTAAGTCAAAATTTTCAGCAAAACTAAATTATTTATTTAAAACATATTTACAAGAATTTTCAGATTTGCATTCAGAGATTATACTTACTAATATGAACTTGTAAAAGAAAACTTTTGATGCGATTCTGGAGATTAGGGTGTGGGAAACGTTAATTCAGCGTAAAAAAGGCCCATTTTAAGATTTTTTTTAGACGCTACAGGAAATACAAATGTATTTAATTGATCGTAATATTAATAATTCATCATGTCTCGAAGCGTAGAAAACTGATAATTGGGGGTTTTTAACCTTAGGTTAGGTTAGGATATAATATGGTTATACACACCACATTTCCATTTTTTTTTTAAACAAAGTATAAATAATTAAGCCGACGGCAGCAAATACACAGAGGCGCCTCGAAAAAAGTTGTCCTTTGGCGAACAGTATAACTCATGACTCGATCATCGGAAATTAAAAAATAAAAATGATATCATTAGATAACCACTTTTCTAAGGTACCTCTGGGAGGATTTTTTTTTTTGATTTCTTAATCTTTGGTGACACCTCGAAGTGAAAACACCGATTTTCGTCTAAAAATGTCCCTTTTTGTTATTGTAAAAATAATAATTATTAAAATTAAAAAAAGCTCTCAGCGTTACCTGATCATTCATTTAAGGAAGTAGTAAATAAAATTTTAAAAGAATCGGTCTAGTAGATTTTGAATTAAACTGTTCACCGGCCTAAAAAATGACAAGTGTCAGAAAATCGCTTTACAGTTTTGTATACCAGAAAATCCAATACTAAACATGAAAAATGTGTTCATAGAAGTTCTATATCTTAGCTAGTTTTACTCCGATTTGTTTCAAATTTTGACACGACAATCTTAAGATGTTGTACAATCATATGAAATAATAAAAAAAATTAAATACGTTACCATCCCCTTAATAAAACCTACTTAAAAATTATGAAACCCAAAAGGTTTTATAGTTAGACGTATGCAATTATGATTTAGATATATGCAAATGTATAATCTAACTGATTAGATTTATGTTATTGTTTGTACCCATTTGTGTAATAACTGAGTTTTCATAACTGTATTGTCCTCAAGTGTGAATAAATGTAAAAACCCAGGAAAAATAAATAGCGATAACAATCCTCAGATTTGGTTTCAGAGATATTTTTTTGTGATCGTAAATATAGGAAAAAATAAGGTTACCATTTAACTTAAGTTGCCGGAAACACTATAAAAAATATTAGTTATATAATAATATACGAGTATTATTAGAAAAAAAAATCACCTCGCAACATAAATTTCATAGTGATTTAGTTCTTAGGTAAAATGTGTTCAGAGATCATAAATTAATTAAACATTTTACATTAATTATTATCTGGAAGTTATCAAAGTATTTTTTTTTTTTAATTATTTAATGTAGAAATATAAACAGCTCAAGTTTCTCACAACAGGTTTGTGAGAAAATCTTAATAAAATCGACTTAATGAAACATTATTATTCTGGCAATTGACGTATTTTATTCTGAGCTTATGATTAATTTAATTACTCTTGCACGGAGAAAAATGTTATTCAAAAATACGATCATTTTATTCGTAAAAACGGTTAAAAACGTGACTTAAGTTCTTACTAACAAATTAGCAGTGTTTTAATGTTTATTGGCGGGAAAATGTAAGAATAATTTTTTGGTATACGTACGAAATTACGTATACCAACAAATTATTCTTACATGTTCCCGCCAATACACATTGAAACCGTGTTTATTTGTTCGCAAGAACTTCAGTCCCGTTTTTAACCGTTTTTACGAATAAAATGATCGTATTTCAGAATAACATTTTTCTCCGTCTGTGGGTGTCATTGATCATCACTTTACAATAATAAAGTATTTTTCGAAAACTTCAATGATAAAAGGTTTTCAAATTATTGCTCTCAGATATTGTTTATTTTAAATTGCGTAGCTGAATTTTTAAACGAGTTTCAAGAAGTTTGCTGGTAATAAAATAAGCGCTACATTTTATTTTATAGAAGTTAAAGGCAGTACTTTTTTTAATATTATCCAAGGCCGAAGTCACATTATTAAAATCAAACGTTCCATAAACTAAAATCATATATATTTTAATTTAAAGCGTTTTGTTTTAATAAAAGGAGGTCCGGTAAAAACAAATATTAAAACATAAATAAGTTACACATCGAACAAGGGGGAATATTTACATGATAACAACAAAGCAAAGTTCAACTTTTGAATGTGTGAGCCTATGTATATATGCACGAAAATGTAAATATACAGAGTTTTGCTAATATTTATTCACGGCAATTAAAACAAACAATGTTTATAACAACAACAGTAAGTTCTGTTACAATTATTAAAAGGAAAATTTCAACTTTTCGGCATTCTCAACAAATATCTCAAAATTTATTTATACTCATCTACGGATTTTCCACTCACCGCGTAAACAATATGTGTTATAAAATTTATTTTAAAATTACTGTAACTCTATAAAAATAATAATTTCGTTGGAGTACCTCTGTGCCTATGCATAACTCTAGAAATAACTGGGATTTACTCTGATTTTAAAAATCGGAATTGATTTTGGGAACAATTGACGCATGCGAAAAGTAGGTAGCAAAATTAATTAAAACTAAACTAATTTAGGAATAATGCGGTTATATTTGTATTGTGGTATACTTGAGGATTAATAATGTGCGTGATCGATATATTATATTTAGGGGGTTTCTCACCATCCTCCCAATAGCTTATCTACACTAATAACGAATATTTTCGATTTACAGATTATTTATTAAGTTTTAGTTTATAATTCGGTACTCGAAGCTATGAATAGTGGCTATATATTGGATAAGTTGGCGAGTTTTCTAACCACTGCGAGTATTTTATTTTTATTTTTGATAATATTCGTTGTTAGTGTAGATAAGCTTTTTATAATAACAAGTACAGATCGGTAAGTAGCATCTAGCTAAGAGCTGGATTATGAGAGGGCAAGACCTACGTTTAAATACTCTCCCCGTCTCTCTCGTGTACTTGGAAAGTCAAGGATATGTGTTTCTTTGGTTTAAATTTTTGACAGACTTCTTTCAAGTTTACTAACGGTATTCAATCGAAATGAAAATTTCTGATCATCTTATGCTTTCGAAAAAATTGAGGAAAATATTTTTTCAATGAATACATTCAGCTTTACAAATCCTACAATTATAAAATCCTGTGATTTATCACAGGTCCGCGCTGTTAAAGGTATGATGTATATTGCATTTATTATTGCGATATAAGAGACTCTATATGTGATATCACTGTAGATGAATAAGAAGAAAAACTATATCATAGATCTTTTCAAACAGTTATTATAAGCAATAATTATCCGCCTGAAACACTCATCCATTTTGAAAAAACCTCCCGAGGAAAGATACATGCTGCCGACGGGACTCGAACCCGTGTCCCTCTGATTGCCGGTCAGGAGCTCTGTTTTTAAACGTATATGAAAGGAGAAATTAAGATATATATACAAGGATTAAAAAAAAGAATTAGGATTATTTTGAAATTTTCGTGATTGATTTTGAAATTAGAGCTCAATTATTGGACCTCGTGATTTTGTCAAAACAAAATCCAGAATAAAACATGAGAATAGTTTGTTCTAGTAATCTTACACACCACCATGATTGAATTTTTCATGATCTTCTTAAAAATAAACGTTCCTTATAAATCACTAATAGAGCTACTAACTAAACACACACGAGTAATTAATGTTAGCAAAATAACTAACTAAAACAATGAAAAAAAAAACATTTCATAATTAAAACTTTATAAATATAAGAAAATAAATAAATTGATCCTGAAAATGTGAATCATATTTTTTAAATAAGCGTTTGAAGCAATAGAAAACTCTAATATTAATTAGTTGTGTTTGATGTTGACGGGTCTGAGTCGGGATCACAAAAGGAAGCACCCAAATGGGAAAAAATAATAAATTTTAAGTATATAAATCTGAAAAATCCTCAAAGGCAGGCAACATTCATTACAAATTTGTAATGTACCTATTCCACTTAATATTATTTTTAAGTTATCTGCTATACAGAAATGGTTCGTTTACCCATATTAAAAGGTCACATCACTAGTAGGTATTTTTTGGTAGATAATTAACTTTCACTATGTTAATAAAACACTATGTTAATAAAACATGTGATTTTAATGAAAAAGTATTCTAACAGGGATAAAAACCTAGCAAAAAAACTCTGTTTATACCCTACCTAAACACGAGAGTTTCTTGCATTTTTGGAGGTTATAAATATTTATCTATTAGAAAATGTATTTAATAAAAAAGTGTGCACTTTTATTAAAAATATATAGCTAAATAAATAAATAAATATATTACCTGTTGTTGTGAACGTATATATTTCACGTCAAATACAAAAATTTGTAGGTATTTTAAAACAACAACAAAAACTCAGCTATCAACAACAAAGGTAAATATGGTAATGCTATAAAGCTGATACGAACTGACTAGGTGGGTAAGCATACTGTTAATCTTTTGCTGTAAGCGTAATCCACGTGCAAGATGATTTTTAAAATTTTGAAAAACTAAGTGCATTTATTTATTTATTTATTTATACTAGGTTTTTACAGATATTCGCATTTACATGAGAACAATCCAGTTATAAAAACTCAGTTATTGTAGAAATAGGGACATACAATTACAAAAAATCTACAATTACATACAATTAAATACAGATACAAACAATTAGAAAAACAGAAACATCACCAATAAAAAATATACCAAATTATATACAAGCTCACTCAAGTAACAGATATTACAATGAGAGGCTAGAGACATATTAAACACGAGAGGCATGCATAGAGAGACAAATGACACAATTTAATTAGTTTAGCATATTTTTTAACAGCGCCAGAACTTTTTTTTTGAATCCGTACAAATTATCGACAAAAATATCTACTTCAGCACACTCTATCTTGTTATATAGTCGACACATCTGGGTCAGAGGGCTAAAGTGAGCGATATTATTTTTAAATGTATTCAGGTGAAAAATGTTATGACGTCTTAAACAATGGGAATTGGGGACATTTATTTCAATATTGCTAAGACATAGTGTAGTATCAAGATGGCCGTGGATGATTTTATGTAAACATATTAGATCAGTCAATTGCCTTCTAGTTTTAAGTGTATCAATCTTGAAGTAATCACGACGTACGTCGTATGATCTAAGATGGTTATGTAGTCCACATTTAAAGGACAACATTCTTAGCATTTTTTTTTGAACTGACTCTACAATGTTTTCATATTTGCAGTAATGTGGATTCCAAATAGTGCTTCCATATTCAAGTTTACTTCTAATTAAGGCATTGTAAAGGGTGAGAATTGATTGGGGATCTTTGAAAGGTTTACATGTCATATTCTGTGAATAAATCCCATCATTTTTAATGATTTGCACTTAATTTATAATATACTAAGGTTTTACCGTTTTCAAACGATAGATTCTATAAAATAATAAAAATTTTAAATTATAAAATCATACAACAAAATAAATCAATATATAATCTAGTCAACACAGTTTTCAAAATTTATATTTTAGACAAATTAAAATCATTAAAAAATAAATCCGAAAACGTGTTTTGTGACAAAAATACCTCAGTTTTTCTATTTATTTAAGGTCTTACATACTAAAATATTTCAGTTTTTTTTACACACTAATTTTGTTTAGACATTATTGAAATAATTATAAATTATTTTGATCAAATATTAATTTTAAGAAGTATATAATTTTCATTCATTTACCATCTCCCGTTTGATCATTTTTATGGCAGTTCACGACATAAATTTTCCGATTCATTAGCCGCTGAGATGCGGCCATGCGAGGGCTTATGTTCGCGATGCTCATAATGACTACATTTTGCTTTAAATTAAAAACTAATACCGTTTAGCTTCATGGTTGTAAAAACAGCCGCGCGCAGCGCTGTTAACGAAAACGGAATAATGGATTGGTGGATATTACCTCTTAATATAATATATCTTTAAGTCGATTTTTTATTGCTGAGGATCGTGAGCTCTCAGTTAGGCGAACCACATGTCTTAAGTATCTCAATATACCTTGTAGGCATATTATACAGTGGATTAATTTTCTATAACATATTTCAGTATGAGTATTTAAAATTCGGCGATTACAAAATGATTTGAAACGAATTGGATTTTAAGATCAACATGGCATTGCTATCCCAAGCTTTCTGTGATTTTCCTTGTAAATTACGTAAAACCAGCTGAAATCAAATATAATTTATTATGCGGAAATCAAATATAATTTATTAAAAAACTAGTAAAGCTGATTTTTAATACCGCAGCAGTAAATAGTTGAAAATATTTTCATATAATCAAAAAAACAAATTAAAAAAACAAGCCTCTTGAAAGACACGCTTTATTGTTGTCTGCAGCGAATGTGAATGTATTCTATTATTAAGAGCTATTCTCTATTTCCTGTATGAAAAACACCTTAAGATTTGAAATACCTATTGTTCTTGGGTGATAATGACAACACCACGTGACATGGGCGGGTTGTGATTTAATATATCAAAGTTATGGAGCAAGAAACTGTTTGTCTTTCTATGCCAGATCCCAATAAGACTGACTTCATCACAGCTTTTCCGTCCGGAATTTGCAGCTAACAAGAATATGAAATTTAAGCTCGAAACGTAATTATAATAACTTTCAGGGCTTATTTTATTCATTTTCTTCTTAATTGTTACAAATTTGTAAAATATCAATGAAAAGGTAGAAATAATCTTTTTTTATTTTTTATTATTTATTGAAAGCATAGTTATAATAAATACATCAACAAACAAGTCCTGCTAAGCCAATTGAATTGGCTTGTCAGCAGGTGCTTATAATTTAGAAACATATACATAATTTACATCTTATATCTACAGACAGATAACATTTTTTCATACATTTTTCATAAACAATATAAACATATTTTTTCCGATAGCCAATTTTTCACCATATATTTGACCTTATTCATAGAATTACATTGCTTTATAGTGTCAGGTAATAAATTGAATATCTTCGGTATGTTGTATTCAAACGTTCTCTGTCCGTACTTATTATTAAATTTCGGAACTATTAACCCGTCGTTGCTCGTGAATCTAGTGCTGTATTTATTTCTCTTTATGCTGCAGGGTAAATATGTGCTGAATTATTATTTTGTGCCATAGTATATAGCCTTAACAAGTAAACTTTATGTCTCTGTTTGAAAATATTAGGGACAACTAATAATTTTTACAATTGCATTTAAAAAACATAATTGTAAAGAGGGTTGCTAAAAAGGTTAGTAAAAATCAAGCTTGTATGTAATGTATACACTTTTCTACCTTTGTACTCGTCTGCCATATCCAATTAAAATTCCTAAGATCACCGCTGACAATCTTAACCTTTACAACTGAAAGCATTCTAATCGATTTTCCTAGGCGGCAGCAATACATCGATGCACCATAAAGTAGCGGACATTTTGGCAATCAAAAGCACCTGTCGGCGGGGTTGGGGGGAGGGAGGCTAGTACGAGCCCCTGAGGTTAGTTGGGGGCTCGTTGAGAATGCTTCCTACTCCCATGCATAATGACCGTTGGAAACCGCAACAGACGAGTATTTTGTTAAGCCGCGGTTTTCCAAACGTAAAGAACAATGTTGCAGGATGATTTAATGGGTACTTATTTACCGATTGTTTTTATATACCCAAATCTACAACGTTTGTCAATGGCTTTGCCATAGTTAGACACTGCCTTGGTAAGGCAACTTCAAGGATAATTTCTCACTGTTTGAGTTTTACTTACCTTTAGTACCTACACATCATTATATTATATTCACTACTATATCTACTTTTTTGTGGTTCTCATCTGCTAATTACAGCCGCTTTAAAATAATGTTTTTTGTAAGAACTGGGAAATAATTTGCTTGCCGTATTCTCCACAATTATTCGACCGTAATTCAAAACAATGCTTGTATTCCTTGCATGAACTTCAATTGGGCTGGCAAAGTTTGCTGTGTAAACCGACAAGAAAGACATTTTGTTAGCGGGATTTTGATAAGGTTCCAGACGTTTAGCATAAAACAACACTGGATGAAGGATCCCCGCTTATTCCGTAATTAATTATACGGTGGTTATACGTGTATTGTTATGCGTACTCCTAAGGGATTATACAGGACAGCAAAAATACTTCACAACTTATATCATCAGCCCTTTAAGTGTATTTCTTTGTTTCGATATTTTACTCCACACTAATTAATATTCAGAGTGTAGACTTGCCAAACTTGTTAAATCTAGAAATCTGTGACAAACGTTGCGTTGTGCAAAAACATATTTTTTTACGTAATTTATTTTCTAGTCTAAGCCACAAAAGTGCTTACTCGATTTCAATTTTATGACATGATTAATGACTATAATAGGTATTTGAAATTAAAATAGACAAGAATCAGAAATTAAATAATGGTCTTAATGGAATAATTAATTGCGTTAAGCAAATAAATTTTATTTGATTAATTTGTGTTTTTCACAATCAATTAATTAAAAAATAAAATATAGTATATTTGCAGCACGTTCCAGAGTGGAAGATACGTTGCTTAATAATGGCTTTAGCCGTGTATAGTGACTAGATCTGAATAGCCAGGTACTTCCCCACCTTCCTCTTTCAAATCTCCTTCCCCTCCCCACTTACCTTCAGCCTCACAACATACCCCAATTGGGGATGCCATATTCTCATTAGCTCCAGATGGGAGCAGTTGGGACTCTTGTGAGATATTCGAGTAAAAAAAACAATCAATCTGATCACAACATAGTTTTCTAATAAACAAACGTGGAAAACCTATCTCTCTTCAGCTACAGCCCATATCAATACCTCCTGCAACATTCGCCTCCAACACTTCCTGTTCTCAGCGGATGACTTCCAGTTTGTTACCTGGAGAAGCTGTGCTGCATCCCCTCATACCTCGTCTTCCCACCTCAGTCTGGGTCTTACCACTTTTCGCTTTCCACCTGGGTAACCAGACATTATTATTTTTGGGACGCGTGTGTCCGGCATTCTCTGTACATGCCCAGCCCATCTAAACCTAGGGAGTCTCAAATGGGCTGAGATGTTGGAGGCCTGATACATATCATACAGTTCTTTGTTGTGCCGGATGCGCCACTGTTCCCCCTCTTTCACGGGTCTACATATTTTTCTCAACATTTTTCTTTCAAAGGCATCCAGCATTTCATTTCATTCATCTTTGCGTCAGTGTCAACGTTTCACATCCATATGCCAATACAGTTCTAACAATGGTCTTATATGTGATTATTTTAGTTTTCCTGTGGACGCTACGTGATATTAAACACTTCAAATACTTTATTTGGTCAAAAAAATAAGAGAGTTTCTCCAGACTGATTCGATTACTTTACAGTTGATTTGATGCCCACGGGACTAGCCCCTGAACATTGTTTTTCATTGATTGAACTTTGACTGAAAAAAGTGAGGGATACAATTATTATTTAAACTATTTTTACTTTGAGAAAATATGATGGTTTATTTTGAATGTTCTCTTTTTCAAAAATAGTTGAAGTGTCATCTTTAATTATTTCATAAAAAGAATTGCGAGATCCGTAATAGAAACAATTGAGATTACTGTTCTGACGTGGTTTCTAAGCCGCCATTAATGTTTGTATTTATGATAAAGTTATGCAAATATGTTACATGTTTTCTGTGTAAACTCTGATATTTACCTTTCAGTTTATAGCAACAAGTTTACAGAGCGGTTGTTGAAATTAATTTTAAACATTTTTCTTTGACGACTATATGATTAGAATATACCGCAAATGAATTACGTTTTACGAAAATAAAATTAACATATTTTATTTTACATATTAACATTATCTATTTGTTTTGTCTTCATCACAAGCGATCTCTGTACTTAGTCTTACATCATCAAGTTAGTAAAATAGATAAAAAAGATACAATAATCATATTTTTGTATGGAGAATTTTCTCTAAGGGATGATATTGAAAACATTCTGGGATCGATTACGCCCTTATGGGCTGAAGGCCCAAGTCTACTGGAGTCAAGTGTACGTTTCGTGGCAGACCTTCTGCGTAAAGAATACACACAATATTTTGGATGGGATTATTAAAATAGCGGGTCCTCTCTCGGAAAGCGTAGATATCAATAAACCGCATCCGGTGCAGGCTGACGCTGTGTGTGGGGCACTGTGTTGAAGGATGTTCATTCAGCAGTTCCCCAGGGCACATCTGTGCTACAAATCCAAACAAATCTCGACTTCCCGGTATAAACACTAACAACTCTCTTAACCATAACCATACGAAGAAATACGTTAATCTATATGGATTCTGCAATGCGTCGCTAGTGATCAGACCAGATCATTAGTATGCATAATATAAATTAAAAAATGCATATTTTAGCCATGTTTGAATTTTTATTGATATGCACCAATAGCAGAGCTAGGATTTGAAACATGTTCAAACGCAAACCTGTAAGTGTTTTATAGCCGCGGTGGTGTTGTAAAAACCCTTTTGCTCTGTAACGACCTTGCTTTAGGCTGCCTACGGTAATGCGGGAATCAGACGGTTCATTTTTCGTTCATTTCTGCCTTTCATTTTACCTCTTTCACTTGGAGTGAAACGTCTAAACAAGAAATGAAAAAGGGCCGAATGAATTTATTAGTGAACCTATCCGTCGATGTTGGATGTTGGCAAACGTCATCTTTCAATCGCGCGCGGAAGGGCAGCAAAATGAAACACCTGACCACGGATTGAACACGGAATGAACCAAAATGATCTAGTTTCCAGGGATTATTTATTCCGTCTCGCATCTTGTACTAAAATGACGTAATGACGTCGCACGCAAAACGCCAAAATGGTATTTAAGTGGAATGTAATTTTTAAATATGTGAAAGATTATTAATCTGTAGGTAAATGTTCCTAACAAAAAAAGGTAAAAGGGGTAATTGTGACATAAAAATAAACAGGTTTGTAGGATGAAACTACACTTTTTTGTTTTTTTTTAGATTTTTATCGTGTTAGTAAAATTGTGTAAAAAATAAAAAAAACAGCCTAATCATAATAGAGAATAATGGAGATTTCGAAGATGATTAAAGTACGATTCAGGATCTCGTTCTGCTAATTCTCTCAAAATTGTATCTGAAGCTCTCAACACGTATCTTCTCAAAATCCATGGCCGCACTGTTGTGGCCGTCGCGTTTCCTTTGCTTCTTTATCGTCAATTATTCGATCAAATTATCACAAATCAAACGTATTCCAACATGTACGACTTCGTTCGACGACATTGTATCAGGAATGAACGCTGAAAGTTCATTGCTATAGTGCCGTGTGAACGCAGAATGAAAAAAAAACATTCACTCGAGTCAACATTCACCCGAGTGAACTGATTCCCGCACGGAGAAAAATGTTATTCTATCCTTTGGCGCCCGTGATTCCGATGCAAGTTTGAATGCCACACACCAAACCGAATATTATACGAGAAAACGTACCAAAGCGCACGGAGAAAAATGTTATTCTAAAATACGATCATTTTATTCGTAAAAACGGTTAAAAACGGGACTGAATTTCTTACGAACTAATTAACAGTGTTTGAATGTTTATTAGCGGGAAAATGCAAGAATAATTTGTCGGTATACGTACGAAACTACATATACCAACAAATTATTTTTACACGTTCCCGCCAATAAACAATGAAACCCTGTTAATTTGTTCGTAGGAACTTAAGTCCCGTTTTTAACCGTTTTTACGAATAAAATGATCGTATTTTAGAATAATATTTTTCTCCGTGCGCTTTGGTACGTTTTCTCGTATAATATTCGGTTTGGTGTGTGGCATTCAAACTTGCATCGGAATCACGGGCGCAAAAGGCAGATAGTAGAATAAGTCATTTTCTCTGATCCGTTAGGTGAAGTAAAACAACCTCATCATCCAACATTTAATAAATACTACGAAGTTTATATTTGCAGATTCGGTGCAAAATGCCAATAAGGAAAAGTGGAAAAAAATAGTATAAATGTTAAATTATTTGGAGAAATGAAAGGCTAATTACACAGATCAAATAATAAACAGTGGTTAAAACTAAGCATATTATAAATTATTTTTTTTAAATTTGTTACACAAAGTAATGTTTTTATTATTGAAAAAGAGATCAAAATTAATTTAACAAGGGATTGCGTACTAGCACATCTTAACTGTTCATGTTAATAATATCATTCGTAGGTGTCCGGTGATTTCAGTTGATGTGAAGCTGTCATTTTCAAAATACGGACAAATCATAAATTATATTATACATAATAGGCGAAGATTGTTGAAAATTTAAATTTCAATTATTTCTTTTCTTTTGTACATAATATATATTATTAACATTTAATAGCATAACTTCAAGTTTTAAAGCATATTTATTCATTTCATACTGTCTTATGGACGTTATATCAAATAATATAATACCAAGAAGAAATTTCAATCTAACGAATTGTTGTTTCTGCTTTAATTGCGGGTTAAAACTATTTTGGTTTAAGTAATATTCCATGTTCAAAATAGTTAACAAAGCTCAACTACAGGGGGTCCAACGGAAAATAGTTCTCACAAACGATAACATTATACCGCTTACATGCACTAACCGTTTTCCTACGACATTAAAAGGTAAAGGGAACTTTAAGTTTACCTACTAAACCTATAAACGAGCTCAATGATTTATTTATTGTTCATATTAAGGTGCTAAAGTGTTATCTGTTATTTTGTCGAAATTAAATTATTAACAATCACTGTCAAAAATAAAGCAGATACAATATTTTTAATTAAATTAAACAAATAACTTTGTATCAACTACTATTTAATTAAAAATGTTGCCACAAAGTGATTTTGCGAAGTTTGAAGAAACAATATTTTTAATTAAAGAAAATAAATATTTATGATTTTAAAAGAATAATATCATACTATCGTGTCTTAGCGGGGGTGAGGTTTCCCTGGTTTTTGGCGGCGAATGCGTTAGCCCACATAGTACGTGGTGGGCTAGGAGACTGGTTCAGGGAGACTCTCCAGCTGGACCCTCCCCACCCACCGTTTTGCACCGTATTAGAAGGGATGAGTTCATACCTCCTTTGCTCCTGAATAATTTGATTCATATCCACCCTAACAACTTTTTCCTTCCCAAAACTTCCTCTCCTTTCCTTCTCTAAAAAGACTCCCCCACACAGCATTTTCAAAGAAGACAAAGGCCCTTTGTGATTTTTTTCCTTAGGGCCTGTATGGAGCTAATATGAAAAATTTATAACATTTTTGGGAATGTTACTTTCCATTGAAATAGTCTTCAACGTACAACATGTTGAAGTAATTGTAATACTAAAAACAAAAAAATTACTACATTTTTTGTTATTTGGAGAAGAAATCTCTCATTATTTTAAACACAACTGCAACATTCTATATGAAAATTTACAAAAATGCAATTTCTTATCATCTTCTTCTTCTTCAAGCGCCTTATCAGATCCCCCCGAGGTTGGCGATCACTCTGGTGAATATTATCTTGCGCTGCGCGGAATAGCTTCTCCACACTTCTAATGCCAAGCCACTCTCGTACATTTCACAGCCAAGACATTTGTCTCCTACCAGGTCCACAGCGACCCTCTATCTGGCCTTTTAATATTAATTGGAGCACGTGATATTTCTCCCCTCGAAGTATGTGACCCAGATATGAAATTTTCCTGACTTTTACTATTGTGAGCAGTTCTCTCTCCGCTCTAGCCCTTCTGAGAAATTCTATTTTCGTGATCATGTCGGTCCATGGGACTTTGAGCATTCTCCGGTGAAACCACATTTTAAAAGCCTCTAACCAGTTCATGGTATTTACTTTCAAAGTCCATGTCGCATATCCACACAGCAAGACCGACCACACATTACATTTGAATATTTTCTGTTTTAGTTTTAATTTTTATTTTTTTATTATTATACTTTTTAATAAGTTTTACGAATTTACGAATGTATATTTTAATCGTTTTCTGTAAAGGTTTCATTTTGTGGCCTGAAGGATTATAGTTTTCTTTATCTGTTTTCTGTGTAATATTGAGGAACAATATCTAAAGTTGTTTATTTCCCAAAGGAAACAAAGTAAAAGTTAATTTTCGATATTTTTTTTAAATTTTCGTTAATTTTCGACATCTATGTACAAATTCTGAAACAGAATAAGGGTTGAAAATATTATTGCTTTAAATAAAACATTTTTTAACAAATACATATCGGTGCAATGATACTTTTTTCGGTTTAAAACAATATTTTCATTATCACTAAAAAATATAACAATACTTGTTTATTGTTTTTAACAATGATAAAGTGGTAGGGATCTTAATAGGGGAAAATTTTCTTCGGTTTTCATTTGGTTTGCGCCTTAGCTATAATAATAGTTTGGCTGAAAGCACACAGATGGCCGAACTGTTTCAGATTTCAGAGATGAGGAGAATCTGAATGGACGATTGTGATAATACTTAACATTATTCGCAAAATATAGAAATAGGTGATGAATTTAAATAGGGTGACTATATTAAAACTCTAAATGAAAATATTTTTTTTCTGGTTCACAAATAATCATCAACCGTTTTTTCTGATTCTGGAACAATTTTACTTTATCCTTTAATCAAGTTAGTATGTTTTTTGGATAGATGGCGCCGTCGTTCGGAAAATTCACTCGATAAAATAAAAATAAAAATTTTAATTATAATTTTTAAAAATTGATTTGAAAAAAAATAATTATACTGATACGATTGATTAAATTAATATTTTATGGAGAAAGAAAATTAACATTTTATCGAACGTGATGAAGAAGTAGACAAGGATATTGGAAATTAAATATCTGGTTTAAAAATGTTATGATCGTTAAATTTTAGAGACATCGTTGAATTTAAAAAAAACCCAATTTACAGATATGATGTTTTTCAGAACCTTTTTATTCACTTTACGTCACATTTTCTCTACAAATATTGTTTTATTTTATTGTCACTGGGATCGATAATATCTATATGTCAATGTTGGTCTTCAATCAAAAAATACTATTTTGGGAAGACCGAGTTTGTTGTTTTCATAAAAGGAAAAAACATTGCTCCCGATTTAGCAGACGCACAACAGAGGCAAAATTTCATATATATGAAAATTATATATATATATATATATATGCATAAAAATTTATATATATATATATATGTATAAATTCTATAACACTAATGGAATATAAATTATATAACACGTATTGAGAACCCACCAAATAAAGCACTAATTGTCTGTGTGTGGATAAAATGGTGACCCGACACTTTATCCAGCGACACTGTCTTCATTCCCCGGCAGTTCACCCGCCGACGGTTCATCCCCAGGACAGTTCATCTGGCGGACATTTAATCCGGCGGACAGTTCATCCGATGGACAGTTCATCCGTCGGACAGTTGATACGTTTACAGTTTATAATACTTATATCTTTAGGCGTCTTGAGTGGATATCGGCTATACAATTTGTTTTACTAACGATAATGTGGAGTGTGCGATGAAACTATACGGTCGAGTAATAAATTACACCATACTTACATGATCAGTCGGTTTCGGGAATAACGCTATATGTACTTTCAATTTAAAAGGCGGATATGATTACCGCCACTCCGGGAACCATTTATTGGACAACCAACACCCTTGCCATACACTACCAAACGCAGGGTAAATAAGTGGTACCCTGCGTTTGATGCCCGGGTTTATGGGGTGATGTTTGTCTAGGTCTTGGCAGTGGATGCCTTTGCCCACCTAATGCGTGGAGGGGCCGGGTCAGGAGAAACCAGCCAGACTCCGACCCATCGCCTTGCACCGCGGTGGACGGAATGGATTGATACGTGCGCCACTCCTTTTTTATGCGAATTCCTCAAAAGAGTCTCAAACCGGTCTGAAGCCAGTGAGAATATGGCATCCCCAATTGGGGTATTTTGTGAAATTGAAGGTAAGTGGCAGGAGGAGGAGTTGGGGAAGAGGAAGGTGGGGAAGTACCTGGCTATTCAGATCTAGTCATTAAACACGACTAAAGCCATTTCAAGCAACGTTTCAATTCTGAATGGTGGTCTTACACCAGGGCGATACTGAAAGTATATTTCACTCTGGAACGTGCCTCAAATATTCCTTATATCATTTTAAAAGATTAATTTGCGAAAACACAAATCAATCAAATCAAATTTATCTCTAGTTAGAAGCCTTGTCCCTGGATTACGGCGGCCGTCAGATTGGATCAAGTTGGCTAAAACCATTTCAAGCAAAGTTTCAATTCTGAATCCACTAGGTAAGGTTTGTCTAGGTCTTGGAGTTGGATGCCTTTGCCCGCCTATTGCATGGCGGACTGGATCAGGAGAGATTGGTCGAGGGAGACCTTTTGTTCTCTCCAGCCCTACCCATCACCTTGCACCGCAGTGGACGGAATGGATTACCTCACAAGAGTCCCAAGTGCTCCCGTCTGAAGCCAGTGAGACTATGTCATCCCCAATTGTCGGGCAAATCATTTTCATTATCAGTGTTTAGGTCTTAACGAATACCAAATTGATTTTGCGCCAGAACATAATAGTTTTCTGAGCCTTCTGTGACTACTGTTTATGCATTTAAAAAAATATTTTGATATTTATATCTTAAAACATTGTACCACTTTTTCCACTTAATTTATTTGTGACCGTGACCGGTATAAGCCTGTTAAGGCCATCTTCAGCCACGACAGGCTGAATCCATTTACGGTCATAAATAAATTAAATTAATCATTTTAATGGAATTCTACCACGAATTGTCAGTATCAAAGGTTGAAATATTAAAAAAAATATTTTTATCGGTTTGAAACAAAGATTGTTCTATAATCTTCTTATTTATGCGTTTCACCAGATTTATGAGTTGGTGTTATAGTGAAGATTTTAAATTGATCTGGAAAATGACCCTCTTTAAGGCATGTGTTGCAAATGAGTTAAAATGTATAGTATCAGTTATGTGTTTATTTTATTTATTATCGTTATAAACACTCTGTATATTACATAGATGAGAAGTGTAAGAAAGGTTGTATCATTAGCCTATTCCAAAATGAAACGATATTCAAAATCAAAGACAATAATGAAAAGTAAAGATTTATTTAAAAGTAACATATTTTGTTTCACATTTTAATACAATTTTTCGATGTTATTCCTCATTATAAGCGAATTCCGTGCTCAGGCACCTGTCATTGGCCGTACGTACTCCGGTGTACAATCTAAATTGGAAGCGATTTTGTCCCTTATGTATAAAAAAATTGTATCAAGAACAAGATCAGAATCGCTTAGGCCATTCTCGTTCTTGACGTAACGAAATACTGCATAGCGTCTAGGCTCTCGGAATAATTTTAATAAATTGTCTATGATGCGGCGGGCATGAAAGATGGCAGACAAAATGGCCGCCGCGTCAAAATATGGACGGAGTTGGCTTAGAAACTCTGTATTCTTTCATTGTTTTTTTATATAAATTCATTGTGGAGAGAATAGATTTCAGGTATTATCAGAAAGATCGCTTTATCTACATTATTTTCATATAATTTTTGTACTATATCACAAAAGAAATGTTATAAATATTGGATTCGCAAGAAATGTCAAATTTCTTACGTCGTAATGAAAAAAATAATTTTCCTATGCTGGCTTTCAAAAGGTTTAAGGTTAATAATGGATAAGAAAAATTAAGTTTGAAATGGAAACAAAAATGGAGAAAAGAGAATGACAATGTAACATAAAACAGTGTAATAAAGTAGTTACATGGAATGAAATTATGAAATACTATCTAGATTTTTATTCATACGTGTCAATAATACTAATGAGAAAATGTGATTTTATTCAATTCGTACTGAAATTTTAATTCACACTGACAGAAAATACGAAGGAAATACATAATTTTGGTAAATAAATCTATGCGGTAAGTGGAAATACGAATATGCAAAACCCATGACCTAAAAACAGTGTCCATATATAACATAACTTTTTAGAACTATCCCATTTGAATCTGCAGTCATCTGTATCTGGTTCTATGCGATAATTTCCTCTTCGTAAATAGCCAGTTTGGGTCGGGTTCTCGCCTCGTAGTTACAAAGTGCAGCGGTTGGTTTTAATTTGGAATTTAAAGCGGGTGAGATTCTGAAGGAGAGTGGAGTAGAGAGGTGCCCCGAAGTTAGCACATTCTTCCGGTGTTCACATCGCGAATATATTATGTTTGTAGAATTTGTGGCTTTCGGGCTCATTATAGAAAGTGCTTATTCATAATTTATGTATAGTGTCTGCTTCATAATATTATTTGGAAAACAGATTGTTTTCGCTCAACTGCACAATACATGTTTTTGTTGACCGATCTGAATAGACAGATAATCTCCAAGCTTTCTCTTTCTTATCTCCTTCCTTCCTGCACTCCCATTATCCTAAAAATATACCTCAATAATTGATGATGCCATAGTTGCTCTGGCTCCGAACGGATGCCTGGTTCAAGTTTTTTTAACATTACCTTAATCGCGGTTCACGTTATATAAACTAACTAACTAACTAACGATCACGCCGTTTCCCCGCAGGGGTAGGCAGAGAGGACGGCCAAACACCTCGGTCTTGGCAAACACTCTTTGCCTCATTCACATTCGTACATCGTCTCATACATACTCTTCTATTTTTCTGACTCTTGACATGGCCCGACTCAAGTATCTGATTTACTTGATCGTGCCATGTCTTTCACGTTATATAACATTAGCATAATATTTTTTTTTAAATATTGATGCAAGTCCCAATTCCCGAAGTCAATGGAATGAATGTATCCTCCGTCGATGAACGTTCTGAGAATGAAGGAAGTAGTACGGAAGGAAAACGAAAAATACCACACTCGTCGAATGCTGTTATGAAAATAATTATTCCTATTTGAAAATAATTATTTTCGTATCTAAAATTTATAAAATAATAATTAACCTCTTGAATCTCGGATTTAATTTGGTAACATGATGGCCGTGTAGCATAGAAAATGAATTACAAAGAATTCCGAGAAGCTACATTTCCGAAATTAAAAGCAATGTCTGGATTGATATTGGTACAAGCGATTCTGACTTTGTCATTGTACAGTTTCTTTATACATAAGGGTTGAAGTCGCATTTAAAAAATGAATAAAAATCCCGGACGATGACTCGACAGATGCGAGGTTAAAACTAACTAACCCCGATTAGATTTAGTATTGATAAATAGTTGACGGGAAACAACATGTTTTTGGCGGTGCGTTTAGTTTTGTTTATTTGAGGAGAAAGGTGATCTCCATTGGACTTGTCACACGGAGAAAAATGTTATTCTAAAATACGATTATTTTATTCGTAAATACGGTTAAAAACGGGACTGAAGTTCTTACAGTTTACTTGAAGTTTAACAGGGTTTCAATGTTTATTGGCGGGAACATCTAAGAATAATTTGTTTGTATACGTAATTTCGTAGGTATACCAACAAATTATACTTACATTTTCCCGCCAATAAACATAGAAACACTGGTAATTTGTTCGTAAGATCTTCAGCCCCGTTTTTAACCGTTTTTACGAATAAAATGATCATATGTTAAAATAACATTTTTCTCCGTGCACGAGTATTTGGATTTTATTATCGGAATAGTCTGTTAAGTCCGTTGAAGCTGATTGAAATGATCGTGTTTGTTTAAATTAATTATTTTAGAATTAAGTAAGAATCCCCGACATAATATGTAATGGCGGTTTTGATGTCGATTTATATCGACAATGGACATTTTCAAAAAGTCACCAAATGTAGCCAACCATTTAGGGTGACCTATGGCGGGGGTGTTGATTATCGAATTGATTTTTCAATAGAGTTTTACGGAGGGTATCTGCCAGTGTGAGGTACTTAGAATTTTTTTGTTACATTACTCACGAAAATTAACACGTATTGCATTTTCTATTTTCTTTACCATGGAGTTTCTATTTGTTTTGCCATGGAGTCAAGAACTATTATATTATATTTAGAATAATTTATTTGATCTTAAATAAGAAAAGTTATAAAGTAGTTATAATCAGGAATTTGCATATGCTCTGTTAAAATACTTAATTCGTGTGTTCATTTATCGTAATGACGATTTTTACTCATCAAAATGTACGATTTTTATGTGATGGAAAACCACACAAAGCTCAAAGACTAGAATAAATTTCATTTTATTCACAAAAATGTGTATAAATGTCACAAATAATCAAATAAAATTATAAAAAATATTTCATTTGCATTTTTATGGTTCTGAAATTTTCTAAAAAGCGCTTGTTCGTGTTTTATTTAACAAAAATATAATATTTTTCTTGCTTTCAGTTTTACTTCGCGAATATTAAATTTAATTCGTCAGAATGGCTTCTGTCAGCTGACACTCGCTAGGGAAAAACACGCTTTTATGTTTTCACGGTACCTACAGCTTTTTACTGGAATTATGGTATCCAGTATCCATTTATTAGAATGCTTACAAACATTTTTAACACATTGTGCTACTAATTATTTGAATAAGATGCGTACTGAATGTATATAATTGATGTTTTACCATTTCTACAAAACGTCAAGGAATGATTTCGTGTATGATTTTTGAAAGCTAGGTTTATAAATAAACTTATTCCATATTAAAATCCTCATCGGAATAATCAAAACTGAATCTGTTGATGAAGGGAAAACCTAATAGGTTTATTTGAAATAGTGTATTATTTTACGTAAAACCTGAGAGCTGACAGGTTTAAGGCCGTTACACTTATCTCAACTCAATCCAGCACAGACTCCGTTTAGTCTTATTCCTGATTTATCCCGAATCACAAACAAAAACCCTGTGATTGATCACGGTAATTTATAAATCACAAGGCTCTTTGAGATTTCACCTCGTTAGATTATCTAGCGCTAGACACATAAGTCAGCATCCGGAATTCCGGGAACCGCAGGGCGCGGCCTAAACCTCTAAAAGGTGTGTTCTATCCCAGTAGTCCTACAACAGGTGAGAGCAAATACATCGATACTTTTCCCTTGGAGGATAACATCTTGAAGGACGTTTGGGAGGCCTGGAGGAGAGTATAAAGAATGCGTATATACGCTCGACTACTTTTACCAATTTCCCGCTATATGCACTCAATTTCCTAGAGACGAAAAAGCTGGCACCGGTGACAAAAAAATATCAAAATGTCGGAAGCGAAACGCGGCTGTGATAAAAATAAAAAAGGATCAGACTTTAGTAAAGTTTCCAGTTGTATCGGCTGTGTGCGGCGTGCCTCAGGGTTTTCCCTGATCAAATATTTACAGGCTCGAAAACACACAAGGGTTGCTTGCATACATTTTTAGGCTGAGAAAATGAAGGGGTTAATATGATATTTGATGGTCTCGTCCTTTGGTAATTTATTCAAATCTCTCTTTTGCATTAATTTATAATGAAGCAAATATTTTAAAATTATGCTGCCTCTAGGGCTTTGACAGTTGCGAAAGGGTTAAAGCATATTGTTCAGGACAAAATTTAATACGTTTTCGTCGTATTATGTTGAACCACGTTATTTATTATTTCTTTACATAATAATTTGTTTATACGGCTAATTGATTATGCGGTTTTTAGTGCGATTGACACATTATGACGTCATACAAAAACAATGAAACAATGAAAATACATGGTTCCATTCGGCACTGGGAGTTTTAAACGAGCTGTTGTATTTGAAGATTAAAAATATTATGATGTTAAATATTTTGAATAAATGAGAGTGCCGCTCGAGAGACTATCAGACGAATATTTTCATAAATAATCGCCTGCTGTTGCACCGCTCATCCCTCCAGCGTCATCCCGTTCTCATCATAAAGTGTGTTCTTCCATAAATATTTCTTCTCGCTTGTCCGCAACAACAGCTCCAATTACGTTTTTAGATTTTCACGGCCAAAAGCATTTTCGATGTTTGTTTTTGGGGTGTTATGCCGTGTTGCGCTACCTCCTTCTTTAGCCGACGTTTCGGACAGCGTTGCAGTGTCCATCATCAGGGCAGATCCGGCAGATCACACACATCGTCGGATCTGCCGGATCTGCCCTGATGATGTAGACTGCAACGCTGTCCGAAACGTCGGCTAAAGAAGGAGGTAGCGCAACACGGCATAACACCCCAAAAACAAACAACGAAAAAACAGCTCCAATGTCTATTTTTAAAGAAGTTCGAACAAGATAAAAAAAATTCAGTTTTGAGTTAGTGAGAGGTTGCGGTTTCGATTCCCACCGCAGAAAAAACTTTATCTATAAAAAAATTATGACTAGTTTGGACTCCAATTCCGAAGGTCGTGGATTCGAACCCGGCGTGCGCAAATAAATTTTATTTGATTAATTTTTGTTATTTCACAATTAATTAATTAAAAATAATATATAGTATATTTGCGGCACGTTCCAGAGTTAAATATAGTCTCTGTATCGCCCTGGTGTAAGACCACCATTCAGAATTGAAACGTTACTTAATAATGGTTTTAGCCGTTTCTAGTGACCAGATGGAATAGCCAGGTACTTCCCCCACTTTTCTCTTCCAAATCTCTTTCCCATCCCCACTTACCGTTAGCCTCACAACCTACCCCAATTGGGGATGCCATAGTCTCACTGGCTCCAGACGAGAGCAGTTGGGATCTTGTAAGGTATTCGATTTTAAAAAAATCAAGTAAGTAAAAAAGATCAATAACTTTTTTCGAAATTCCAACTTTTTGGGGTACTTTTTTGGTAAAAAGATAAAATTAGCATGGCTTGTGCGATCTGCACTATTAGGTATTTTCCGCTGTTACGATACGCGCCAATCAAAACCAACGTCGCCACAACGCGCCTAGCAGACTCACGGTAAATTTATCGGGTATGTTTGTACTTTACACTTAGGATTTTTAATAGGTACCTACGTCTTTTTGTATGGGAAAAAGAAGTTGGAATTTCGAAAAAAGTTATTAATCTTTTTTACTCCTACCATCATGTAGAATCACCTCCCGATGTTAATGCACTTTACCCCCGGACATCCTGTATAAAGAAGATTGTGAAGTGGACGATTGGCTTGGATTTGATTTTATAACAATCTACAATTTTTTGAGATGGGAAATTTTTGATCCTGGAAATTTTTATTTTTCAAAAAAAATATCTTCTAGGAAAATGGGTAAAATGGTTGGAAAACAGGTCGCGATTTTATTCAATTTCAAGAACATTTTCAATTTACGTGTATTATGACAGTTTGAAAATTAACCATGCCGGGAAAATTGGAAAAATCGGAAAAAAAATTATGGTAAAAATATTTATCTTCTTGATTTTGTTATGTGAAGATTGGAATGTTTCTATTTATTTCCCGAAAAAAATCATTCTAGAAAATTAGGAAATGAGAAAAATTGTTCTTAAAATGGATCGGAAAATTCACAAATGACTAAGATACTGAGAAATTCTAAGTTTTGTATATTTTCTTTTAACATTTTCTCACCGGTGAAACTGTAGGCAAACTTGTACGATTCTTTTCGAAAAATTTTACAACATCCATAAACTTAACAGTTATTAAAATAATAATGCTGTCAGAAAGTAACTCCAATTTCAAAGTTTACATATAAAATATGTGTGTATGTCAAAATATAACATTGTGATAATTTTATCACTTTTTTGTGCATTCTCTAGAAGACAAGATGTCTCTGCAATGTAATGATAAAATTACTTTGGTAGCTTTAATATAATATTTAATATAACCGATAAATTACTGATAACAATAAATCTCACCCTTTCAAACGGTGTTAATAATTATCAATTATTGATTTTATCCAATGAACTTTTTTGCTAGATTAATATAAAAAAAGTATAATTTTATCGACAAAACCGTAAAAAAAAAGGTCTATAATATAATTTATTTTTTATTATTGTGTTTGATTCGAAGAACTCCATTTATTATATTTTAAAAAAAATCGTATTTAGTACAGAACTTAAAAATAACATTTTTTTTTTTAAAAAGGTAGCTGCCAATAATATGGAAAAAAAACATTAGTCGAAGATAATATTGTTAATTCTGAAATTTGAAATATGAAGTTGACAAATACGACAATCTCATAATAGATCACAATGGCTGAATTGGATAAAGCATATGTCCCGGTTAAACGTGAGGTTCTGGGTTCGAGTCCCAGTTGCGACCATTATCTTATATTATTTTTCTGTGTCTTGTTCATTTTCATATTTAAAAAATTAGGTGATTATTATTATCTTCTTCTGCAATGATTAAAAAAAATACTATTCAAGTGCATTGGCAATAAATAAAAAAATAAAAAGTCTGTAATTTTAAGTAAAACATAATTAAAAAATAAAAATACTAATCAAAAAATAAAATTCTATAATCCTAACTTGGAGGCCTTCTTCCTAGAAAATATACGCACTTATTTCAGATCAGTTTTATTCGAATAAAGACATGAGATAATTAGTTATCGATACCTACCTACTTCACAAATATATTTTTTAGTACCTACCTACTAACTGAAAAATAAAAAAAACAACAAATTTATTTTTAAATTTTTATTTGACAATTGATCAAACAATTAATTTGAATCCATACGGGGAATAATAATTGATTAAATAATTTATCCCGTATGTATTTAAGTACTTATAAATATTGTACGTGTCATTGAATTGGTATGTAGATTGTTATTTCTTTCAGTTTTGTTATAAATACCTAATGTTTATTTGGCACCGCATTAGAGTGCCCATATCTGTAAGTTTTGTTTTGATTTAAAATAAGTCGTCAATATTATTACTTGTACATCGAATATCAGGTTCATACAAAGTTAATAAAATAATGTTGTTTTCTCATTACGTACCGTACTTTCTTACGGAAGTTTGTGATGTAAAAGTCTTCATCGTCGTCATCGTCATCATCGGTGCTACCATCCTACAGAGATCTGAATTAAAGCATCCTTCCATTTTCCTGACAACTCCTTACAAACAAAGCCAGGCAAGTCCCAACGCTCCTTCACCTAGTAGGCTTATGGCATTAAGGGTTCTTTTAAGCCTAAGATATATTCAAAAACAAATTATAATGAATGAAAAGTAATCGAATCGGCAGTGTAAATCAATTTCTGTTACCCAATCGTAAAATAGACTCATTGAAAGTAAATCGGAAAACATTCTCCCGAAATTTCGGCGAACATAACTCGCCTAACCGCGAGTCAATAAAGTTTCCAAAAGTAGTAAAGCTTTCAGATTTTCAATTGAGCATCAGTTCAGCGTGTAAGAAGCCTAGTCAGCCGAATGAAGTAATTAAAACCAAGTTTTCCTTCTTGTTGCTTGTCTTAAATGAGAAATGTCGTAAGTATTCTACTTCCTAATAAGTAACCTCAAAGTTAGACTAGAAACAGTAGCTTTTCTGTCGCATTTTACACCGAATGCTGATGATATGAATATGTACTTAAAATGGATGTATGACTACGACTACCCCTTACTTTACAAATAAACGTTTTTTAAATTTTATGCACGTGATAAATAACCATTTTCGAATGGTAAACGGTAGTTTATTAGTTGGGTAAAATTTTTAAAACTTATATTAGTATTTGCCCGGTGTTTAATGTTAGAATTTAAAATTAAGTTCTGATTATGTAAGTCAAGAAATATGAATATTTATTTTCGAATAATAACAGGAAATTAATGTTTTAAAGTAATTAACAAACCAACAAGTCATTTTCCCAGAGAAGTAGTCGGATTGTTTTTTTTTAACTAAAACTTTTTGTCCACGACTCGTTTTATCTCGTTTAAATAGAAATCTTATTTTCGTACTCATGCTTTTCATTCACAGCCAGTTAGTTAAATGCATTAAAGCTAAACATCGAAGACAATGTCAAAACTACATTGTGGCCTGCTTGCTTCTTCTACTACTATACCATCATACATCATTACACTTCTCCAAAATTTGAAATAATGGCCTAGGACCTAGAACATATTTGAAGGGTGATTTTAGAAAAAGACAAAATATTTTTTTATGCTCTGTGGCTATCTCAGCTCTCAGAGTAAGTATATGTATTTAATTTTGGAAATTAAGATTATTTAATCTTGTCTGTTTACAAGAAATTTTATTTCTTAATAATGAATATCTGAATCGTTTTGAATTTTAACTACAAATGCGAGTGTACAATAGTGTAATGTTCCGCAAAGTGTGTGCCGCGGCACGGTGGTATACCATGGTCATTAGTTGGTGTGTCTCACCGCAATGTTTCATCGTCATGAGACCAGAGGTTTTTAGAGACCCATGGTTCAAATTTTGCTTCTCCGTTTCAAAAGGAAGAATGAGTTGCAAAACTTGCATTCAAAAGAGCTCAACCAAAAAATGCAAGGCTGGAATTCTGCTATTTTAACGTCATCGATTCTACCGATAAACGAGCAGAAAGAACTCATGGAATTAAAAACTGATCAGACATAAACTAAACTAAAATTTCCCGGAACAGAGCTAGCACATTTTTGGCTGTATTTAAAAAAATGAGTATCCAATGCTTTCAAAGCGTGCTGTTGCAATTCTCTTACCATTTGAAAAGACCTAATTATGCGAATTGGGGTTTTCAACTCTCATTACGATTAAACCAAAAAAAGAGAAAGTCTGGAGACGATCGACGAAGAGATGAGCGTTGAAATAGTCAACAATTGCTCCAAAATTTGATCGCCCGTGCTCAGTTAAGCAGGCTCACATTTTTCATTAAAAATATTTTCATATGAATTTTAATAATAAATATTAAATAAACGTTGTTTTTTTTCTTTGGTGTACCTCTAAAATTTCTTGATTTGGTAGGTGTACCTTGAACACAAAAAGTTTGCGGGAACACTGCAATAGTGTATTGATAAAAAACGGTCAACATGGTTTTTTCTGTGTTGGGTTAGTTCACCGCAGATGATATTAACCTTTTTCGAGAATTTCGCTTATACCCTCTCAACTTCCCACAACACAATTATTTCGTAACATGCCGTATTACAACACGATATCCTGTGAAAGGCATGCGAACTCGGTTATCTAGGAATAGACAATCTATTTGCCCGTCAGAATTTTGATAACATGTCAATTGCAAAATTCTTGATTATTATATTATATCAGCCGACACTGTTAATTTATCTAATGTCATGAACCGTTTTACATTTTCAAATGAGATGCCAACATTAATTTAATGGACGGCAATCTTATATTTTTATACACAACGAACATTTTAATGATGTGATGCTTGATTAAATGACATGGTGTTAATAAATATTTGATGATTAAATTGAAAAATATCTACATTTAAAACGCTAATAACCAAATTGTTGTATTTATGTAGTTGCACGAATTTTGTATGCTTATGAAGAGACTTACCTACAGGTATTTCTGAAATAACTTTTATCTCCGCATTAACATTGTATATTTCTTATTTTTGTATGAAACCCGTCTTTGGACGGTTGCAAAATTACCACTGATGTGATTAACCGATAGAACTGTATTTTGGGAGTGTCTGTGTTCCCGAAGAAAGTTTTTAAAATTGAGTGAAACATAATCAGATATAGACGACTTTTCTTAAACAGACCATTTCATTGGCGTGGTGTCTGTGTCTGGGGTTCAGGAGATGTACGGTATTGTGTAAATTAACAAACACATCTAGGTGTTTTCAGTTCAGTGCAAAAACATTATTTACCTAACCTAAAATTTATAAGGATTTTTTTTAGCTAAATCGTATACAAATGATACATTTTAAGATGTACATAAAATATTCAAAGCGGTCAATTTGGTATTTTTATACAAACACAAAATATGAAGAGATATAATATTTTTTTTATTTTGCTCCATAAGTAGGCACGGATATTTACGTTCAAAATGACATTATGAGGCCACGGAAAATCCCCGCCCTTGCAAATATAAATAATGCGATGAAACTCTGAGAGGGCTTAGATTTAGAGTACAGTTTAGTCTTGGAAAGCAGGTGAAATAAAATTTAGAAAAAAATCACATCGTTTCGGTTTTACTAGAGCTCACATGTGACAAGAGTGCGTGTGACATACGTGGTCTTGAAACTTATTACGAATATCATCAGAAATTAGGTTGATAACTTAGACATTTATTTATTTAAGGACAAGTCCATTAACAATATAATCATAACATGAATAAGAAACAGAGATGACAGTGAAAGGAGAGCACATTTAAATGAAGAGCAATGACAATATATAATTTATCCACTGGAGCGACAGAGCAATTAAAATATTTTTTCTCGGATTGCTAAAGGAAAATTTTCCGCCCATATTAAAAAAAATCATACCTTCGAATTTGAATATGGAGAAATACAAACTGATTATAGTTCTATGTAGCCAATGAATTACCATATCTTTTATCTATTATCACATATTTGTAGGATTTATAAAAAATATATAATTAAATCTTTAAACTTAAAACATTTTAAAGAATCCAGAGAACATTTATTTTGTTATATTTTGAATGTACAATATAATATATAGTCGTTTTAGTAATTTTTTTTTTTTTGAAAATTTGCCACATTTTGGCAAAAAAGCAATTTGAGGTATTGGAAATAGTGCCATAATGTGGCAAAAAGCGCTCGAGCGGTTAATTAGTACATACAGAAGATAACTAGAAGTCAAAGCATGAAGAATGATTTAAAAGGCTTTAAAAATTACACATTGCGTATCGACTGCCAAAAGTCATTTAGGCTTACACCCAAAAATTCATTGCTTTGACTTTTTACTTAAACATATTCAAAATATGATATTTGAAGAATCAGCGGCAATCATATTGATACGTCTCCATTGTCGTTCAATACTTCCATCGTCTTCTTATACGTGAATGTGAATGAGGCAAGGAGCGTGTGCCAAGACCGAGTTGTTTGGCGGTCCGTCCTCTCTGCCTACCCCTGCGGGGAAACGGCGTGATGGTTAGTTAGTTAGTTAGTTAGTCTTCTTATAATTCAATATAATAAATAGGCCTAATTCAGAGGCCTTCAATATAATAAATAATATAATGTATGTCTTATGATTTTAGTTTCAGGTAGGTTATATGTGAAAGCCGTAAGGCCTGATTCAGATAAACAAATAAAAAATACCTTTCGAACTTATAAAGGTGTTGAATTAGATATATTCTTTTGAAAAATTAATAATTATCATCGTGTTTGTCGCCTCAAGGGAAAGGCTGCGCAGCCGTTTCCATACAAAACTCAATTTTGGATTTGTGGTCAAAATATCAAAACAAACTTAAAGATTATTTAGGAAAAAAAACTGGATTTTAAAACACGGTACGAAGTGTTTTTTTGATGGCGATATTAATATTGTTCCACGGTTAACGATTTTATTTGCAAACAGATTATTTTCTAATTGATTCGAAATATAATGCGTTTATACGGTATGCGTTTGATCATTGAAATTCTATCGCATCTTTAAATAATGTATAAGAATTTCTGTGGGATTTCTCTTACGATTCGCATACTAACTAAAAATCTGGGGAAAATAGTTGTCAACTAGTTGTCCGGCAACAAATACAAAATTTATATCAAGTATTAATAAACAGAAAATTACAACACCTTATTTTATACATTAACAAGTAAAAAGAAACTGTATTTTAAATGTATTCATTCGTCTTACTTAACATCTTAATCACTTATTCTGACAAATAAAGCAATATGTAGACTTCACCATTGATGAAAAGAATCTAATAGAAGTTGCTTTTTAAGATTGGTTTCTACACAGCGCCTAACAAAAATCGGTTTGTTTATTCAAGCATCAGACATAATATATATATGTTCATTTATATCTTTGAATCCGACGGATAAATCAATGACATCAAAGCAGGATAATCTCTCACAGCGGCACCATCTCTCCAATTTCGAACGCTTTCTCGCTACAAGTCCTCTCCTTAGCGGGACATGGGTAGGACTAGATCAGAGGAAAGCAGAAAGGAGCTAGCAAAAGTAGATAGAAGTAGAAAAGAACAAATCAAGTCGGAAGGGAGCAGGTGAGAGAAAGCGGGGGTTGGAAAAGGGATTGATCTCCCTGAAAAGCTTCGTCAATATATTGAACGTGACAATTATCCCCATCACGGTCCAGTAACTTTTATAGGCTGTAGTGATTAATCGATCACCCAACTGTATATTATATACGTGTTATTTCGTACCTGCACGGAGTGATTTGTACTTGGTGAAATTAATTTATGAGCGCAATAGATAAGGGGAGATTTTAATTTTTTTTATATATTTAATTTATAAACACAGTTTATTATTAAACAAGTTCTGCTATGTAATTATTATTACGCGTGACAGCTGTTTTGCCTTCTGAAGGCATTATCAACTGTGGGTAGCCCACCTACAGACGATATAGTTTTACTATTTCTTTCATTACTAATATACTTATTGATTTCTGAGTAAAATGTTAAAGATTATTAATGATTATTTCCCCTTATGTAAAGTTTTCCCAATTATGTATTATTTAAATTTGACTGGGGGTCGTTATATTAATTAAATAATAAAGCTCACAGAATTCGAAAAACCTTTTCTATAATTTAAGCGTTTATCTTATCTAACAATTTTATTTTATAATTATACTCTTTTATTAAAAACTACATGATTTTGGTTAAAAATATATCATTTTTTATAAATTAACATTTTGTATGCATTCTATGTAAATTTCTTGCAGGAGTAGGTACCAACTAGGATCAGTGGAAGTGTTAGTTTTGTTAAACGAAAAAAATGGTAAATGAAACGTGATAAAGGAAGTATGGGGAAATTCATATTTTTTTCAAACTTCTTCTTAAATAGCCTAACGCTGAGCAACATATCAATTCTGACAGGTCGTTTTGTAAGAGGGAACTAACGAAAATTTCTTATTTGTGAATATCACGTATCTATTTTCTTTGAAGGTATTACCCATCCAGGATAATGTATCTTAATCTGACAAAGCAGTCAATAATTTGACTCGAGACAGATAATATTCTAAATATCTGTGAGAGATGAACACAAACCCTTCATTTTACAATCATTTTATAGGCAAAACCATTGCCAAAAAGGTTGAAGGGTCTCCAGTGATGGTAATTAAATCCTGGTCATGACATGTACGAGAAACCTTTGTTCCAGAATATAAGAGAATTTTGGTACCTAAGACAGGTATAAAGGTTTCCAATACTTTAACCGATTCTGAAAGGCCTGAAAATGTGCGCGTTGATTAACTCGTTAGGTGGCACATAATTTGAAATAAGCAATGTTCAAAAAATCAAATTGTTTCGGTGGCTTGTCACAATTTATATTTAATGAAGCCATTAATTCGTTTTTTCATATGCAGCATGCGAGTCATGTGACGTAACAATGATTGTTCTTGATATTATTATTTTCCAAAAATAATTGACAAAATATCTTAACAGCATAGTTCTTCGTCTATGTGTTAAAGATAATTTGCTTTGCTTTTCCAACACGTCGATTCCGTATGCTTCTTAACTCTCAAGCTATGATACGGTATCTTTTGACAAGAAGAAGGAAGAAGGGTTCCGAAATTGGTCGACGTATTTAATAAAATGTATGGATAAAACTACCTATAAAATAGATAACTTATTTTATATAGATAATCCTTTGGTTAAAACTACCTAGAGACATCTAAAATACATAACTTATGTTTCATTATGCTGTGGTAAAACTACCTAGAGACATCTAAAATACATAACTTATGTATCATAATGTTGTGGTTAAAACTACCTATAGATCAAAAATACATAACTTATTTATCATAATGCTGGGGTTAAAACTGCCTAGAGACATCTAAAATACATAACTTATTTATCATAGTGCTGTGGTAAAACTACCTAGAGACATATAAAATATATAACTTATTTATCATAGTGCTGTGGTTAAAACTGTATAGAGACATCTAAAATACATAACTTAGTTATCATAATGCTGTGGTTAAAACTATCTAGAGACACATAAAATGCATAACTTAGTTAACATAATCCTGTGGTTAAAACTGCCTAGAGACATGTAAAATACATAACTTATGTATCAAATCTGTGGTTAAAACTACCTAGAGACATAAAATACATAAGTGGTTAAAACTACCTAGAGACACATAAAATACATAACGTATGTATCATTATGCTGTGGTTAAAACTACCTAGAGACACATAAAATGCATAACTTAGTTATCATAATGCTGTGGTTAAAACTTCCTAGAGACGTCTAAAATACATAACTTATTATCATTATGCTGTGGTTAAAACTACCTAGAGACATATAAAATACATAACTTATTATCATTATGCTGTGGTTAAAACTACCTAGAGACATATAAAATACATAACTTGGTTATCATAATGCTGTGGTTAAAACTACCTAGAGACACATAAAATACATAACTTAGTTAACATAATCCTGTGGTTAAAACTGCCTAGAGACATGTAAAATACATAACTTATGTATCAAATCTGTGGTTAAAACTACCTAGAGACATATAAAATACGTAACTTATTATCATTATGCTGTGGTTAAAACTACCTAGAGACATATAAAATACATAACTTAGTTATCATAATGCTGTGGTTAAAACTACCTAGAGACACATAAAATACATAACTTAGTTAACATAATCCTGTGGTTAAAACTGCCTAGAGACATGTAAAATACATAACTTATGTATCAAATCTGTGGTTAAAACTACCTAGAGACACATAAAATACATAACTTATGTATCATTATGCTGTGGTTAAAACTACATAGAGACACATAAAATACATAACTTAGTTATCATAATGCTGTGGTTAAAACTACCTAGAGACATATAAAATACATAACTTAGTTATCATAATGCTGTGGTTAAAACTATCTAGAGACATATAAAATATATAACTTATGTATCATATCATATGGTTAAAACTACCTAGAGACATAAAATACATAACTTATGTATCATAATGCTGTGGTTAAAACTAGCTAGAGACATAAAACACATAACTTATTTAACACTAACATAGTATAATAAAACCAATTTAAAACTTGTTCCACTTTTAATTTATTGACCTTTTAATTAAATTAAAATTTATCGACACTTATAATTAAATTAAAAGGGGGAAAAGTTTTAAATTTGTTTTATTATACTATTATAATGGAATTCCACTACAAATTATCAGTTTCAAAAATAGAAATATTATTTAGCACTGTTAAAAAATTTGGATCTTCTTTTGTCCGAGGGAAGCAGGAAATATATATGCAAGTATGTCAAGATGTAGGTACCTAGACGTACGATTGAAAGAAATTATTGAAGTAGGCGTTGGTTTTATTTATTCATAAAATACCAATTAAGCACAAAAAAACTGCTGCCCGTTTATTATCCTCTATTCCCTCGCAAAAATATCCGGTTCACTTTATAGGATTTAGTTCAAATATAGCTAGAAAGCTCACTGGATATGTATTTAGAAAGTATAATAATGCAAGGCTTCGGAAGATTAATTTGTGCGGATTGGATTTTTTCCTTCAAGAGTCAATTGTGCAGCGGAGCACCTGCGGAGAGAATATTTACGGCCGTCGATTATTCGAGAGCTGCGCGATGGCATGTTCATCTTTCAATTTTGTTCCTTCTGAAAGTGACAGTTTTTTTCCATCTTTTATCATCCGTTCTTTTCAGATTTTTTTTTCAATTACTCTACTACTCCAAAAAATCTGGAGCCAGTGAGACTATGGCATCTCCAATTGGGGTATGTTGTGAGGCTGAAGGTAGTGGAGAGGGGAAGGAGAAGGAGAATAGGAAGGTGGAGAGGTATCTGGGTTTCCGATCAAAGCCTTTTCAAGCAACCTTTCAATTTTGAATGGTGGTCGTACACGAGGGCGATTCTGAGAGAATCTCGTCAGATAAGAAATTGAGAAATTAAACAAATTAATCAAAGAAAATTGACTTGCCCGCGCCGGTATTTGAACTCGCGTTCTCCGGCTTGCTAGTCGAGAGCCTTACTCTTCGACCACGGAGGCCACACTATTCTACGTTAAAACCAGTATCTAAATTAAAATATATATTTCTTTTTCAATAAACTTAAAAATATATTTGTGACACTACTTCACATACAACTTTTGACAACCTTTACTTTAATAAAAATAACATAATGCAAAGTAAAACTAACTAACTAACTAACCACACGGAGAAAAACGTTATTCTAAAATACGATCATTATATTCGTAAAAACGGGTCTGAAGTTCTTAAGAACAAATTAACAGTCTTTCAATGTTTATTGGCGGGAAATGTAAGAATAATTTGATGGTATAAGTACGAAATTACGTATACCAACAAATTATTCTTACATGTTCCCGCCAAAAAATGGTCGTATTTTAGAATAACATTTTTCTCCGTGCATCACGCCGTTTCCTGCAGAGGTAGGCAGAGAGAACGGACCGCCAAACAACTCAGTCTTGGCACACACTCCTTGCCTCATTCACATTCATACAACTTCTCATACATACTCTTATATTATTCTGACTCTTGACATGGCCCGTAAAGTACATGAAAAGTACCTATTCTCAAATATAAAATAACATGGTAAAATTATTGCAGTAAAATGTGGGAGAAGGTAATTTAATATGTATTAATGTAAGAAAGCCTGAAATTGAGAAAATGATTATTATTTCCTACATAAAACAACAAAAAATTCAAGCCTAAATAACAAGACTTTTTAAATATATTTAAAGTGAAAATAAATTTAGGAGATAATATTTTTAAAACGTTTTGTTTATCGATGATAATTAATTTATTTTCATGTAAACAACTGTAATTTCTACATTTCATTGTTTTATTATTTTTTCTTTCGTTTAAATCAATACACAATCTCGGTGTCACCAACGCTGATCATAAGTTAAGCTCAGCGGTACACTTTATGTTAAGCCACCGGATTTTCCACAGTATTTTTTGTGCAGCTCGACTGGGAGGGTGATAAAAATATATAAAATTCAAAATTCATAAAATATTTATTGTACAAAAATACGTAAAGTATAAAAGGTATAACTTATTGTTATATCATTTGATCCAGCTAACCCAAAAATACATGTTATTTTTAAAACCCAACAATTACATGATATATACATAAACAGAGGTATTTAATTTATATTCCTACTTCGTAGTCAAGTCGAATATAACTCCTCGATCTGGTCCCCCCCATTATAAATTACATTCAGATTCAATCGAAAAAATTCAACATAAATTCCTAAGACATATTAATTTTAAACTCGGTATTCCCATTGAAAACATTAACTATTATTATTTGATGAAAGAACTAAATTTATTAAAACTCTCAGATCGAAGAATTATATCTCACTTAATATTTATATTCAAAACTGTAAATGGTAGTATAGATAGTCCCGATTTAACTAACCTCATTGAAATTCACATACCTACGAGAACAACTCGTTCCAAAGTTCTGTCTAAATGCAACAACACCAGGACTGAGAATTACATAAAATTTGTATGTACTTGTATCTCTTGTTCATATCCCATAATATGTCATTTCACAATCAAATGCCACAATCAATTGTTATTCTCTTTTTTTGTTTTTTAATTATTCCTAATATTTGCTTTTGGCTTTTAATGTGACATGTAAATATTACGTGCGTAGTGGGGTGCTTTTTGAAATACAGTTTTTTTGCTTTTGGTATTAATAAGTTTTCTGTGAACCTTGTAGCACGTTTATGTGTCGAGTTTTTTGTGGGAACTTTTCTAGAGGTGATCAAACTAACAGGCCTCCATTGTATATATGTCGGTCACTGTCAGATGTTTAAGATTTTTAAATATGGGTCTAATATGAGTTTCCCCAAAAAACTATTCCGGATTTTTTATCATTGAATGTACGTATCAATAGTGTGCTGACTCAGTGTTTACTGACACGATATTTAAGATTTTTCTAAGTATGCCTAGAAAAAAGAAAAGCTAATGATTATATTGGTTGATGCATTCAAGTACAAAACAAACATACTTTACCTATTAAAATACATTTTATATGCATAATCAGTATAACAGTTTTAAATTGTAGTTATTTAAGAGAGAATATAGGAAATTAGTCGTTTTTACGTTAAATTCTAGACGCATTGACTCTTTTTTACAAAAAAACTTAAATTGATTTTGAAAGATTGTTGTTTTATCTGGTACACGCAGTTTTAAAATTTTTAAAAACTGGGTGAATTTTTAACATATTAGGTCCTTACATATGAAATTGGCGTTTTGCCGTAGTGGCAACTTTGATCTCAAATATCTTCTCTTTGGTTAGGAATTCCAAATTTAGTATTTGTGTTTCGAAAATTATAATTCTTTTGTTTTTTCCTTAATTGTTTTTTTTCTTTGCTAACTTTTAGAGTAAGTAACTTTTTTAGAGTCAATTTTCGCTTGGAGCATGGTTTGGCTGGTTCGGCAGGGTTCAGCCATTGCGATGAGCGCTCTTGATTATCGTACATCAAATTGAAAAAAAAATCTGAAATGCTTTGGCAAAAACTCTCTCATATTTGTTTTCTATTAAAAAAATCTAACAATTTTTATTTGGTCATCAGACAAATAAAGGAAATCAACTACCTTACTCGTAAGATTGATTGTTATGAGTAACGAACATTATTTGCGGATATTCGCTCCATTGAACGATGTTTTATTATATAGCAGAATCAATCAAATCTCTCTTTGCTTTATATTATATTCTGCTTTTATCCATAATAAGTAGGTAAGAGACTCCGGATAATATCGGATAATTATATTTGTACGAAAAACTTTTAGCTCAAGGGATTCACGAGTGACGGTTTTTTCATCGTCGGATAAATTCTACACTTTTATTATACGGGTTTGAAGATATAAAGAATGTCGGTGAAAATAAACCATTATTTGGCATCGTTTCTTCACTTATGAAATAAATCTTCTCTTGCCCTTTTTCAAACTTACAACTAGTACATTTTTTTTTATCTAAGCACGTCAAGCATACCTAAGTCCCACGTGATTAATATGTTTTTTAAACTTATAAAACAATCACATTGCCTACTTCAAAATATATATATATTTACGCACCAGATTTTTTTGGTCCGGTTTCATACACTTTTCCATATAAATGATCATCTAGTAAATCCACGTTATGCAAGTGTATTATATAAGTATAATTAATACAAAACAATACAAGAACCACATGTTAATCTACCAAACTATTAAATGGGAAAATAATTCACCGACTCCAGATATTTTCATATCAGAATTCCTAATTTGAACGATAAATCCTACAGATCCCTCAATATAAATAGTTAAAAAATCTTTCGTAATCCTACATGTATTAAAAATTACTGATTTTTGCATTTTTATATATAAATTCTTTGACAAATCTAATATGCCTAAATTTTTAATGAGAGAGCTAGGTATAATGCCAGTAGCCGAAATAACAAATGGTAATATTTTTATAGTCTGAGAATGCCAAATTCTTTTAATTTCATTTCCTAAATCTGTATACTTTCTTATTTTTTCAGAAACAGATTTTTCAATATTACAGGAATTTGGTAGAGTTTTGTCATGTAAAACTATATCGGGTCTATTGTGACTAATTGGTCTGTCTGTTAGTATAGTTTTATCATAGTAAATTTTAAAGAAATTATTTTCTAAAAATGAATTTGGTTCGTATTCATAATATGGTACTATATTATGACAGTCAATCAAGTTATGTTTAATTACCAAACTTTGGTGAATTATTTTTAAAACCTGATTGTGCCTAAATGTACACTCAGACGGCGCTGATAAAGAACATCCCGATATAATATTTTCTATAGTTTCTGGAAAAGCCATACATTTTCTACATAAATCGTCAATTTGATTTGTATCTTTGTATATATAAATATATACTATTATGATTACCTAATCCAATAGAACTGATAATCTAGACATAGAAGAAAGGGAAGCCGCACCTTTCATATTGGAAAACTATGTGAATGGATGGAATATCATCGCGACGAGTTGTTTGGTATTTATTGCCTGCAGGATGAAGGATAAACTAATAAATGATACCCTATCTTCGAAACGAAAGGGCCATCGAACAATAAAATAAAAATTAAAATATAGTAGTTTCAAATTATGAAAGTAACTGTAAATTATAATCAAGAATCGGCCCAGAAATAAATACAAGTAGGTACATACATACTTCTTAACAAGATTAATCGTGGTCTTTTAAGAATGTTTCCTAAATCTCGTGAAAGGAAAAAGATTTAATATCAAAAGTTTTTCAACATTAGGCAATTATCCGATAGCAATAAATAATACCTTCCGGACGAACCTACGTAATTTTTAATACAAAGTTAATTGAATAATCCGAAAAATCATAAAATGAGGCACACGGTAACAACGTGAAACACGGTTTATCAAACAACTTTACTTATTAACGAATAAATCGTTTGAACTAGATCAAAGCTCGAGAGAACAAACGTGAACTTCAAAAACAAAAATAATATATAAAATACGTGGTGAAAAAATGATGGCGGATTATTGAGTCATGCCGTGTTCTTTTTTGTTTTGTAGAGTTTTATTTTCTATGTACATTTGTAACTTAAATTTATATTTATCTGCTACCGGTTTCAACACATCCGTGTCATTCACTGGCAATCTTAAAAACTAAAACCAGTAGCAACTAAAAAAAAATTTAAGTTACAAATGTACATGGAAAATAAAATCTTCAAAACAAAATGTCTATAAATAAATTGTAATATAGTTAATGCCCAAAAATTACAAAAAATGCCGTATTCCGACTATAATTCTATAACTAAATAAAAAGTTAAAAGTTTTAATAAAAAGTTTGTAATGTATTATTCTGATAAAGTAAGTGAAAATTTAATTTTCTTTTTTCTGCAAAAAAAATTATTCTGAAAAGTTTCGACGAGAGAAAACCAATCCTGTTTCTGATTTTAAATATCCAATTCACACATTGATTTTCAACTTTACTAAAGCATAAGAGAAGTTTCCGTTCGTTCATTATGAGTAAAACATTGTACCTTCAAGCAATAACAAACGAAAAACCATTGTTAAATAAATATAAAGTAAGTCCTCAATATCTTTAGACAGTGGCAATATAGCAGTTTTTAATCCAATAACATAATTTGCTCAGTGAAACCTTGCAATTCCCTATAATAATAATAATATTTGGCTAATTTATATAGCGCCATTTTCGTGAAAAATCACCTTAAGGGCGCTGTATTTAATAAACTAAGATTTATAATTATAACAAGTGACTTACATCTAAGACTTATATATATATTTAAATATTTTAAAGACTTATATAATATACTATATTTAAATAAACTAAGATTTATAATTATAACAAGTGACTTACATCTAAGACTTAAAGCTAGTGACTTACGACTAAGACTTATAACTACTGATTAACATGTGAACTAGTGATTTACATTTATATTTACACCTGTGACTTAAAGTTAGAGATTTACAACTAACGTAGGTACTTTTATTTAAAATTACGTGTTTTGGTTTTTGCCAGAATTCACTGTTAACATTAAAAACCAAATAACAAACAAAACTCGTAAGTATAGGCAGGCACAGGTAACATAGAAGTAAGTTAATTCTGCAAGACGAAGCAGTTTGAGGATTTTACACATAGGTATATATATATATTATGTTCTACATTCTACACATTTTATAAATATTAATATTACATACACATTTTAATATTTTTTAGTGCCAGAGGAAGAAAGAAGTTCTTATATAATACGTTACAATTATAGACACGGTTGTAAAAATTTTCTTAATGGGTTAGCTGGAAGTATAGGCAAGTGCCATGATGTACAACATCATGAGAAACAACAGCATTGCTCGCAATATTGCATCAAACTATCTGGAAAACATCTGAAGGTACATCCCCTTCTTTAAAAAGGACTGAATTAATACAAAAATTGTCACTTTTTAGAGTAATGTGAAAAATGTAAAGAAGAATTTTTTACCACGTTGGACCCTATTTAAACAAATTTTAAACATTTTCAAACTGTGTTCATGGCAGATCTTGCACCAATTTCATATTTTTGGTATCTTTTATAATTTGGTATCTCTATCCGAGATTGTAGTTCAGGAACCTTACCACCGTGGATATTGAGATAGTATTGTACTGTAAGAATGATCCTTCGCTTGTCTTGCGCTTTGGCCGTTTTATATTCCCTACTCTTATTATTTGACAGCCAGAACTGGGTTTTACTACCAGAAGTATCATTATGCTACTCTGTCCATACAGAGATGCGACATAAGTTTTTTTTATTATCTGTCCATCAGCCGTTGATGATATAAGAAAACTGTTGAAGTTTCAATTTGATATCTCATTTTTTTCCATTTTTCACAAACTGGAATGGCTGCCATAAATGAGAAATAAACATAGGACTTATATTAGAACCAACAGCTTACTATTAGAAACTACTACCTACATTTACGACAAGACTAATATTATTTTGAAGGACGCGCCGGAGACATAATATATTTGATAGAATGTCTGCTAATGTCGTGGGAGTCCGTGAATTGTACACATATTCATGATTGATATACCTACGTATGCTTTGAAATTCATGAGTTGGTCCTGGGTTGAATCTTTAAGATCGGTACGTTCCTTCATTTTAGAATATCATTCCCGGCGCCAGCGACGAAATTAAGGTTATTTGAAAGAATATGTTTTTGCCGCTCTGCAATAGTGAAAAATTAAGAATTATTAAAATTAAGCAACACAAGATAAAATAAATGTATCTGATTTAAACAAGTCTTTAAAAATAAGATCACCACTTTATTGTGATAGGAAATCGTCAGAAAACGTAGTTTATAATGCATCTCCACATGTGAGGTGTGTCAAACTACATTGATGCTAAAGTTCGGAATTATGCCAATTTGTAAACAATGTCCTGTTGTGAATACCGTTGGTACTACGGCCTACACGGAGAAAAATGTTATTCTAAAATACGATAATTTTATTCGTAAAAACGGGACTGAAGTTCTTACGAACAAATTAACAGGGTTTCAATGTTTATTGGCGGGAACATATAAGTATAATTTGTTGGTATACGTAATTTCGTACGTATACCAACACATTATTCTTACATTTTCCCGCCAATAAACTTTGAAACCCTGTTAATTTGTTCGTAAGAACTTTAGTCCCGTTTTTAACCGTTTTTACGAATACGTATTTTAGACTAACATTTTTACGAATACGTTGATTTTAGAATAACATTTTTCTCCATGTATGTCTGTGTGAAAGGCGAGTAGAAAGGAAGTAAAATATATTTTCTATAATAATTGTACATTAACTCTGAGGCATCATTTTAATAAAATGAAAATAATAAACTTCGTTTATACAACTATTTTTATAAAACATATTTACATGTTTCAGAACCAAATGTTCCTTCATCAGGGTACAAAGTTTATTGAAAATTAAGGCATAAAAGAATATACAAATAAGTGCCTGTAATATTAGTATTATTACACCACTGCCATTGGTCACACTTAGTATTTCGATACGTTTAGTGAATTAGCAGGGATGCTCGGGTTTATAAGATGAGGTCTGCACTCTTACTGCGTGGTGAGCCGGATTGGGAGAGAATGAATGTTTCTACGAATAAAATGATCGTATTTTAGAATATATTCTTTTTCTCCGTGTACGCAACCAGCCGCGTATTGATGGGGTAGGTACTACTGGCTCTTCACTTGAAACGAGCCAGTAAGATGAACCTGAAACGTCTTCTAAAAAAACCGTCTCATAAACCCCAGACATGATATGTGCAAACTCTTTGGCTTGCTCGGAGTGCTCCAAATTATAACCGTCGATGTGTATAATATTTCATAACAAGCGTTTTGAATTAGTTCTGTCGTAGGCTCACGAAATGTATTTTACACCTTGTCCTAACGCCAGAATTGCTCAGGCTGGCCCTGACCCTAGACCTAAGATTACAGCCAGGTCCTTACATACCTACATACATAGTGAATAATATGTACCTATTATTATTCTCAGGCCGTACACGACAGTAAATCAGTCGACAAGACATCAACTTGTCCATTTAGGATGCTAATCTGTCTTGTTGTAGGGTAAGGCTAGATTATAATATATACCAATTCATCTGGACATTAGTTTAATCCGTCGTCATAAACGGTATGCTGTACGTTCACATACATCTACTTTATATTGCAGTAGTTGGAGATTGATGGAATGGCGAAGGTATATAGGTAAGCGTATAGGATAAGCGGAGGTACATACAGAAGCGATTTGAGTGCATCAAATTTTATCACTAAGTATAAATATTTTATTTACATAACTTTATTGTTTAATTGTGCTTAAGAGGTAATATCCAGCAATCCATTATTCCATTTTTGTTAACAGCGCTGCGCGCGGATGTTTTTACAACCATGAAGCTAAACGGTATTAGTTTTAAATTTAATGCAAAATATGCGACGCGAACACGCGGCCGCATCTTGGCGGCTAATGAATCGCGAGAATTTATGTCTCCAACTGCCATAAAAATGATCAAACGGGATATGATAAATGAATGAAAATTATATAGTTCTTAAAATTAATTTTTGATCACTTGTTTGATATGCTAAAATAAATTAAAAACTTAATGTGAATTAAAAATCATCTCGAATGGAATTATTTATTAAATTCTTAATTATTCCTTTTTGCTTGGCTTTATCAGAAACATCTACCCCAAAACACAGGCTCCTAAAATTTAGAGCTGCGAAACCTCAAAGAAACACTTTGAAAGGGTAAATAAAATACTCATATTAAAGATTTATAATGTGAGTAAACGTTATAAGAATATTAAGCCGTGATGAGTTTAGGTTAGGTTAGGTTAATGTAATATTACATTTATTGGGTTTATCATTATTTACTTAGTTATAAGTGACGGCGCGTATTCGAGCGAAAACAGTTTGCTTGCCACAAGCTTTTTAGCATGGAGAAAGGCACCATGAACAATGGACATGTACTAAGAATGTCTGATGACCGAATTCCGAAGAAAATACTGAGTGCCATTCCAGAGGGTAGACGTCCAGTAGGCCGCCCCAGGCACAGTTGGGCGAGGCAAATCCAAAAACTGTGCGAGGAGAGGATGGATCTGCCATGGACGGAGGCCGATCAATCGGCGCAAGACAGGGACGCATGGAGGAGCCTTGTCGATGCAGTGGGTCCCCGACTCGAATAGGACAAGGGGAAGAAGAAGACGAAGAAGGGTTTATCTCGGGAACTAGTTTAACCACACAGACCCCTAAGCTTGTTTCCACTATAATACAACGATAGCAGTCAAGTCCAATAAGCTTGTTTTCAAGCTAACGCATGTGTTTCTACAGCAATCATTATAACTCCGTTGTTGTTCTAGTTACAACTCTAAAACAAAAAGGAAAATATCTAAAATAAATTACGCTTCACATTTCTGTTCAAAGTTTTCCATAAAAATAGATAAAAAGTACTTATTTTGCAGATACAGTTTCACCCGCCAAATCTATTTTTTTATTAAATATTTTTGTATGAAATGATAAACAAGTGAGGTGACAAAATTGTTTATCATACATTTGTTCGGTAAAATAAGTGTGTGTTTACGTTATCCGTGATTTTAGTACCGTTTTGACATAAAAACATCACAGGTATGTCATTTTTACATAATTTTGATGTTTGCATTCTAAATTTTAACATTTACCAATTTTAATATGTATTTGTAATGATATAATTAGAAAGCTTATTTCATTATCTTTCTAAAAAAGTTTTTAGTATTCGGCTATGTTTAGAAAAATTTCGTTTATTGAGCTTTAATTTTAATTGCAAAGCAGAAATAACACAAAATTTTTATCAATCTTAAAGGTTCATTAATACCAAAATCCTACACAAAGGCGATAGACCCGAGTGGTTAATAATACTTTTAATCAAAGAAATAAAATGAATATATAATGTCGGTAATAATGCTCAACAGTCAAAAAATGATTCAAACATTTAAGACAGTGATTAAAAAATCAAACTTTACGTATTAAGTTTTCTGTTTAGATTTAACAGCTCCTCCAGAAAACTCGAGACACCCATTGGGTTCATGTTTTGATTACCCTTGCCCCATAATCTACGATAAAGGTTCAATAGTTACAACATTTTTTATACACGCTCTAAAAAAACAAAAGTTTCGAGACGAAATTGAACATCCCATCGAGACTATTTCAGCTAACTTTATGATAATACGAATTCTTAGCTTGCACGATGAGTAATATTCTCATTCTAGGAGTGGCGACGTCAAACTTCCAACTCGATATACCACAACAATAAAGCGGCTTTACGAGCCCGTCCCTCGGACGGACGAGGGGGGCTTTCCGTAGAGATCGTGTTTTCGGTAAATGAGTTAGTCGAGCTTAGTCCGTTCGCAAAGAGTTAGTTAAACCCGGCGACAGAGTCAAATATTATCACAACTGATTAATCCGTATAATGCCTAATTAATTTATAAGATAATTTGTCTTTTGCTTCATGGAATAATATACTTAAATCTGAAACTGGATATCGATGTTTTGTTCACGTCTTTTTGAAGTAAAACTTCTTTATTTGGGGGGTAAGCTGGCGAATGTGTGACGAGAGCGTTACGAAAACTGTAGTCGGGTGAGGCAAACGGGCTGTATCACACTGTAGGAGCAAGAGAGAGCAGTGCGCGCGCACATTTTCTTTCTCTCTTCCTCTCATAGCCAGTGCATGAAGATTATTCGTAATTTCATTTCGTTCTTGAACAATTTTATAAATACTATAGGAACAAGAGAGAGCAGTGCGCGCGCACATTTTGTTTCTTTCTAGAAGTTTTACTTCAATCACGTTTAGAAGTTTTACTTCAGTCAAGTGTGATCTTAAGCACACTCGTTTTTTTTAATGATGAGAGAGTTACGAAAACTGTAGTCGGGCGAGGCGAACGTGCTGTATCACAAGTGTTTTCTACGTATCGACCCTTTGGAATAACAAGGTTCCATCTGTTGCGGATATGGGAACTATGGTAAGCTACCTCAAAGTACATTATAGCATGACGTTAAAGAAACAGATGGAACCTTGTTATTCCAAAGGTCGGTATGAAAATTTGACATCTATATTTACTAAAGATTTGAAGCGAATATTATATTGAACGGGTTGCTTGTTTTTTTTTTTTTAACTTTTGTTAGATAACAGAAGTTTTAAAAAAGATATATATATATAAATATATCCTCTAGATAGAGACTTCGCAATAAAAAGGGCCTCTTAACTGAACAGTACATATTTATCCAAAATTTTCCACAGTTTTATTTAAAAAGCGAATATTTTTTCGCTGACGGATTTGTTTTTCGTGTTTGAAACGGTTCGTTAGGCGCTTCAGTACGGTTTTAGCATAAAAAATAAATATAAAAAGTTTCATGGAAATAAAATATAATTCCCCTTTTCACCACAAACCTAGTTTAAAGTCGATTGCATTAAAGTGGTGGCTCTTTGTGGGTAGCAATTCCATGGGTCGCAAATGAATGATCACGTCGGACGGTGGACCTAACGATGTGTGAAAAGCCCCACCGGAGGAATATTGGCCTGGACTCCGTTTGATGCGGCTACCTATCCCACTGTTTACTTTTGGAATGAGTAAATATGACTGGCTTTCTATAAAGTTGCTTCTCGACCCTTCAAAATATATTATGGTCAAAGAATATTTGTGAAAGCATTTTCTCGTGTACTGGGGATCGCAATTATTTATTATTGGTTTTCGGGTAACCAAAGTTGGGCGAACATAAAATAGTTTTATACATTCGGACGTTGATGAAAAAGGGCAAATATGCCAAAGAAAAAGTTAATGGTTACAATGATAAAGTTTTTAAAATGTTTAATAACTATACAAATATTCCTTAGAATTTCAGATTAAAATGAAAATGATTTCCGATTTCTGCTTCGTCAAAAGTTCACTTACTACGCTTTTTTTTACAAAAGAGTCTTATAACATTATATTTACGTAAATCGTGTTCGATTTACTTACTCAAAGCAGACTAAAAAATATTCTGTGCGATAAAAACAGTGTAAGCAAAAGTTTTGTGTATAAATAAATAAATTGTTTTAGCAAGAATAATAATTTATAATGACACCGTAAAATTTTGGATATGATTTAAGATTTTCACGGCCAAAATTATTTTTGAATCTGCCCTGATGATGGATACTGTAACGTTGTCCAAAACGTTGGTTAAAGAAGGAGTTAACGCAACACGGCATAACACCCCAAAACTAAATAACTAACCCTTCTAAAAACCCCTCCCCTCCCTTTGTAAATTTATTAGGTGTAATGCTACATCTAAAACTAAACCTGAAACCACGTAACATGGAGCTTGCTTAAAAATATAATATTTCATGGACGTGCGTAGATAGTTAGAAATCTTAGTTTTCCGCTAAATTTCAGGATTCGCTGGGTGTTCTATCCTCCAGTTCATAATATCCTTTACACAAGGGTTATAATCGCATATTATATTTGCAGGTACCTATTTATCCCGTAAGTTCTTGATTAAACGTGTTCCATGTTACTTTTGCCCGAGATGACGTGCCAACTAGCAAGTCAGGAACCCAATCAATATCGTCCCTTTACATCGGCCCAAGCCGAACACCACTTGCACGTGCGAGAGACAGCCGTGATTCAAACAGACAAAACGGTGACTCCTTGTTAACCCAACACGCCTCTGTGCTCCTGATCCCAGACCTTTGGAAATGTATTTCAGGTTGTATTCATTTCTCGAAATACGATGTACGTTCACGAAAATTCAAGACGTACACCTAAATTTCAAAATATCTGGGTTACAAAAAGCTTTGCAGATATTGAAAAAATCATTTCAGTTTGGATACTTCATGAAAATCACCACGACAATAAAGTATGATGTAAGCGTAATAATTAAGATTAAGAGTGGAGTACTCAGATGGTTTGGCCATGTAGAGCGGATTAACGACCAAAGTGTAAATATAACATATGAAGCGAATGTAAATGGTAGAAGTTGAGGACGCCCGAGAAGACACAACAAGATTAAAAACCGCGTAAAGAGTAACAATAAGAGGCTATAACCAGAGAATACAGGAAATTTGGCCATTTTAAAACAAATTCTTGACGTATTGACTCTTTTTTACAAAAAAACATAAATTTATTTCGAAAGATTGTTATTTTATCAAGTAATGTCATGTTTTAAATTTTGAAAAACTGAGATTATTTTGTAATATGGTAAGGTTATACCGTTGGTCGTTGGCAAATTTGTTATCAAACGAAAAATTGTATTATACAACACATATTTCAAATCATATAACCATACAGTAAAATAAATCAATACATAATCTAGTAAAAACACTTTTCAGAATTTAAATTGTAGTTCAATTAAAATTATTAAAAAATAACTCCGAGAACGTGTTTTGTGACGAAAATACCCCAGTTTGTCTATTTATTAAGGTCCTACATACTAACCTATTAAAAATTTTATTTTCTTGAAACATTTCAATTTTTCTATCTCAATTTTTTTTTTCTTGAAACATTTGAAAAATCAAAAATACTTTTGATCAAAAAATACTATGAGCATTTTTATTGCTTGCTTGAATGTAGTTATATTATATTAAACCAAATTTTGAATGAAATAAAGTCGATATTGAGTTATTAGTTAAACTTTTGGGTACGGAGAATAATCAATCTTACTCATAGAAACCGCGCTGTACAGTTACAGGGGCACGATCGCAAGATGAAATTTGAATTCTCGGTCGCTGATTAATGGGCCATAATAGAAGGGCATGTATGAGACGATGTATGAAAGTGAATGAAGCAACATGTTTGTGTCAAGACCATGTAGTTTTACAGTCCCTTCTATATTCCTACCCCTGAGGGGAAACGGGCGTGACGGTTTGTAACTTATATTAATGTTTCGCAGCTTTAAAATTATTATTGCTTTATTAATCTCGACCTTTTAATTAATAAAATGGTTAATAAATCGTGCAAATAAATCAGAAATACGAAAACTAAAATCGTAATTCTCTAAAATTGGAAAGCTTTATTATCGAGGTACGGATTTATTACAATATTAAATTATTTGTTTATGACATTACAAAAGCCGGATACATAAAATACGCATTGGCAAACCCATTATTAAAAACGAGTAAAAAGTTGTTTATTTTTCCTTTTCTTATCACTTTTATTTTACTGCCATTTAAAAATATGGATAGAGTAGTTTATCAATATAATGTTTGTCTAATAATTTCCCCCCAATATTTTTATTCTATAATAATAATATTTGGATAATTTGTAGAGCGCTGTTTTTGTGTGTAATACCATATGTTTTAGACTTCAGTACACACTAAAGTTCAATCACGAGTTCGAAACGTTGATATTTTAGAGTACACTAGGCTGTGCGTTAGATTTGATTGAATTTTAATATTTGAAAATAAATGGCTTTAATTCAGTTTTATTTTCTCTTCTCATTATAATTAAGTGGCTTAATTATTGTTCAAGTTTCAGTAAGGAAATTATTCCGAAAGTAACTGGAAAACGAAACGAGATCTTAAGCATTAAGTAAACATTAAACCACGGTTGCACCGTACCTTTTCCAGTTGAATTACCTTATCGTAAATTTACTAAAGCGATTACGGTAGAGGTGAGTTTGGTAATGAATTGGCTACTTTAAAATAAATTTCTTAATAAAACCGTAGCTTGAATTAGTATGCACATTAAACTGCAATTATTATTTTTGAAATAAAATTTCATAATATAATATGTAATGGTGTGTCATTTACCTTACTCCGAACTGAGGTATTTCTTTGTAAGCAAATTTGAAAGGAAACTGAAACAACTGAACTGGAGTGAAGTGTCAACTTCCTTTGTTAAACCAATTAGGTTGACATGTACCTAACCTTTTGGTTCCGAACTTTTTATTATTTTCGAGTAAGTATTTCAAATGCGAACTGAATTCATGGTAGCAAGAATTGTTTTTGAAACACACATTTCAAGTTTCATTCAGAGCTATAGTGAGAAAGAAAAAGTTTGAATACTGTCGAAACTGAATGAATGGAAAATAAGAAATTTTTTTTCGAAGAAAATTTCTTCGGAAAGCTTTTCACTTTGTGATGTCATTATTTATTTTAATTAAAAGACAAAATAACTTTGTTTACATCACTTTTATGTATACACACTCTACATGTTTCGTGAACGATGTTCACGTCATCAGGAACTAATGTATACTAAACTTAAAAATTAAATATAGATCACATACGGGAGGAAAGGCTAGAAGGAAGGGGAAGGGGTAAGGGTGGGGGAAGTTTATTACAATTAGGAATTTCAAAGTCATTAGCAGGGAAAGACCGGTTAAGTGGGAAAAGGTTCAAAAGATGGATTATAAAAATTTGCTCCTTATTTATTATGTCTGCTTTATTATTTACTTTTTTTCTAATTTCTAAAATCTCTAAATTATTTATCTGTGATGCCTTGTAACCCGTATGTAATATTTTAAGTCCATGGTTTTTGTCAAAATTATGATCATTCTTTAATAAATTATCTGCAAACTCAGATTCGTGTTGCCATTTAATGCCCTGAGATGTTCTTTAACCCTTACTTCAAAGTTTCTATTTGTTCTACCTATATAAAAGTAATTACAATCTTTACAATTGAGTTAATAAACGCCCGATTTTTTTGTTTTAATTTCGCTATCTTTGTTAAGGATGATTTTTTAAAATTTATTATTTGTATAAATTGCATATGGAAATGGAAAATAAGAGTTTGCGATAATAAAAACAAACTAAAGTATTATATTTCATCAATATACATACGCCTTTTTGTGTATAATAAAATTATTTTATAGTTAATTCTTTTTATAATATCATTTTATTCTCTAAACAGAAAAGGGATATTCTATTATTTTATTTAATTCTTAAATTTATAGATAGTGATTTGAAAAATCTATCATACTGAAGCACTTTTGTATTTTGTTGTTAAAAATTAGATTTTATTTTTATCTTTGTAAACTGTTCAAATGACGTGCCGGGAGGATGACTACTAATTACGAAAAAAATGGATTAGTCAATTGAAAGGGGGAGATTTACTTAGTTGTGGTACGTGCCTTGTTGTTTGCTTGAGTCCAAAGATTAAAAAATACGAAGTTATTGATGTTGTACCCGAAAGTACAATATCTACAAATTAAATGTTTGAAAAAGTTTTTCAGGAAACCGGTGCGGCTCACGTCCAAACTCTTGAAATTCTCTAAAAAATCCTGAATATTATGAAAATCTTCACACAAAAATTAAAGGAAAAAAATTACGTTATATTTTTCAATCTTAGAACTCCAGCACACAAAAAGGCTCGAGCCGCTGCCATTTAAGTAAGGTACATGAACCCAAGTCATCACGTTCCAAATATGGTCTGTTCTGGCAAGCCAAAACAGCGCTCCAGAGACTGGGATATAAAGTAAGGAAGCAAAATGCGATGCAACGTCAAGCGGAATGGCAACATCATCTAGTTGGTTTAAGCTCCACAAGAGCTATACGCCCATCTCTAGCATGTACTAGAAGTTTATAATTTACCAAGGGATTGCCTTTGATGGATGGATTAATGGAGTAGAAACAGAGTTTATAGGGGAAAAAGTCGGGTTAGAGAAGGGTTTGAGATTAGCTAAGTGTTAGGAGGTGATTTTGAATTTGAGAATTTCTGTGGTTTTAGGTAAACGTTAACAAAATTTGCTATGTAATTTTTAAAAGAACCGTGTTTGTTAAAAAAAGTCAAATTCTATATATCTTACGGGGAATAGGAGGCACACGAATACGGTACGAAAAATGGCAAGGAAACACAAAGGAAAGAAGTTAAAGACACGGAGATTGTTTCCCTACGCTTCGAAGCAGTGTGCGTCGCCTATGTCATTTTATTTAATATTACGTATTAGTGATACAGAATTAACTTATTTTTGATGTAGCTCATATGTATTACGAGGAATTAGAAATTAGGTCTTCAGATAATCATAATATCAATATCAAGTACGTACATTTAGTATCTGCGTCAAATTTGTTAATTTTTTCACAATTATTAAAATACTTAGTTTTAACCACTTTTATTGTTTAAAAAATTAACATGTATCGTAAACAGTGCTTATTGCATCTATATAGGATTATTATTATATAGGATTAACTTAAAACTAAATACAACAATAGACTTTTAGATGTGTGAATTAAAATGGCATCACAAAATAAGTTTGCCGTGTGTGAAGGGTGATAATTTTTTAATGAATTTACACGCTATTAAAAATATTAACTAGCTGACCCGCCCACTCGTTGCTGTGGCTAACGAAACACAACGGATGCGAATCTAGATAACCAAGTGTTGTGTCAATAAATTAACAGCACACCGCCATCTGTCAGAAACTTATGGAACTTACAAATAATTTCAAATCATTGTCCTGTAACAAACATTATTTGTACTAACGAAACACAACGCCATCTACTGAGTGGTAACCTAACCTAGATAATCAAGTTTAATATCAATAATTTAACTCACACCGCCATCTTTTAGAAACTTTTGTAACTTACCAATAATTACAAAGCAATGTCCTATAACAAACGTTTGAGGAGAATAATCGAGATAAAAACTATCCTATCTTTTAAGTTGGACCACATTACACACAGTAGGCCAAATTTCATCAACATCGGCTTAGTACTTTCGGAGTTTACCTTGGACGAACATTGTGACACGAGATTTTTATATATAAAAGAAGATAGTAACGATCACTTTATTATAAATGAAAATATTTAATTTCACTTGACGAATTAAACCTAATTATTGTACTCGAGTTTCGCGTTTGAAATATAAAGATTTTTTTTATTCATAAACATATGAATGAAATATAGTAGGCACATGTATTGTATTTGATAAAAACGTTCTATAATGCTGGGTACCCATTTTGATAACAAATGTTTTGAATCCGAACAAATAAGAAAAATATTATTCGTGTATGCCGCGTGTAGGAGGGTAAAGAACACTGTACACACTTGAAATGATGGAGCTCCGTGCAAACAAAAGAGTTCCGCAAAAAACTTGTTTTACATCGTGTATTATTTATTTCTGGATTATCCAACCAAATAATGATCGAACAAAGATTCGAATGTATTCACCGTTAAACTAGAGTTATAAACTGGATCGGTTGTTTATTCAGGAGCGAGGTATTTTTATTGTGATGTACTGTTTTATTTAAGAGTGATTGACCAGCGGCTGAGAATAAAAGTTTAAAAATACTTGCAACTGCACAGGGAGGTTTCAATGAGAAAGATCGATTATTCCCCGTATTAATTTTTTTAAATTTTAAATTTAATAACGATTTATTTAATTAAAACTGGTTTTAAGTTTTAAAATATACCTACACTCAAGTAAGCAATAAAAATGCTCATAAAGCACGATGATAAATTATTAAATATCGTGTACTTCTTGTAAGTATTTTTTAATCATAAATATTTATCATTTTTCAATAATGACAAACTATATATTTATAAAATAAGTGTGTAATTTTTTTTTTTTAAATTTAATTTGTAAGTCCTCAAAACAAATAGATAATGTGAGGTATTTTTGTCACAAAACACGTTCTCGGATGTATTTTTGAATGATATTAATTTAACTATAATTAAAATTCTCAAAACTGTATTGACTAGATTGTGTATTGATTTATTCTGTTGTATGATTTATATGATTTGAAATTAGTGTTGTTTAATAGAATCTATCGTTTGAAAATTGAACAAATCTGCCAACGACCAACGGTATTACCTTTGGTCGTTGGCAGATTTTAAAACTGCGTGTACCAGATAAAATAAGAATCTTTCAAAATCAATTTATGTTTTTTTTTTTTAAAGAGTCAATACGTCTAGAATTTGATTTAAAAATGACTAATTTCCGGTATTCTCTGGTAATACCCTCTTAAGGAGATTATGTTGTAAATATTTCTGTTCTACATAAATCTACAAACCATCATCATGTCCTGGATAAATGGCTTTTCATAAAACGTATATGAAAAAAGGCTATTTTTTCGTACAACACGGAATTGGGTTACATTTTTTCGGACGAGAGAACTTAATTGACTTTGGCCTGTGAAACAGTATAGGATGATATAGGATATTTATGTCTCTTGTAGATGTATAAAGTATCCAGGACCATTATTCCTGCGACCTATTAAAATGATACCCACTTTAAAATACCTTTGAGAGATACACGATTAACTTAATAATTGCTAACTGTAAATTCTCACAGAATAATAAAAACTAGCAATTTTATTCGCTCTATCAATTGTGTACTTTTAACCATATATTGTGTAGGTACATTCCTACCTATATAAGAAATTAGGTACTCATGCGAAGTATAATGTACAAAAACACAGATAATAAAATTCAATGACTGATTATAGATGCAATAAAAACTATCAAAGGATGAGTTCTACAATCATGAACTTTGATTTTTTTTTTCAGTCTGCAATAAATGTCAGTCTGGGAATCATCAAATAACTTTTTAGTTATTTCCATCAAGCTTTAAAGTAGAATCAATAATAGTCAATAACCTAGGTGTTATAAAATAACTGTAAACTAAATGCAGTATTTTACTATATATAGTACTATAAAAAGGGAAGAAAATACGATATTTATTATTATTGTTATGTCCTATTATAAAATCCAAATCGCAGTTGACAGGTAGTTAATAAAAACAACATTTTAATAATAAATTAACAACAAGATTAGAAAACATTTCTTGAAAGCGTTTTGACAGTTTTTTATCAAAAGAACTACATAAAACACATTATTTCAGTAACTTTTTTTTTTTACATTCACAGGAGGAAAATAATTCCCCTCAGAGCCTATTTCATCTTTGGGGATGCTGTTTTGAGGTTATTTTTAAGGAAAGGAAGGAGAGGAAGTTCTGGGAAGGAAAAATGTATGAAGGTTGGGAACGAATCTGGGGTTCAGTGTATCCGGATCATCCGCTGCCAAGAACTAGACAACCCTCACTCCATGAACCCGGGCATCTCTGCTAAGTCACCAAACGTAGCAAAAAACTTAGAGGTGTTGGTTACACACAATAAATGGTTCCCGGGGCGACGGTATCCATACCCGCCTCCCAACTGGTATTATTTGTACAAGGTAAAGTTTTGAAAGCACACGTAACCAGTCTATTTTACCGGTATACATTATAGGTATTTTATTATGGCTATTTGAGAGGTACCTACACAAGTCTGTATATACACTCGAATTCTCAAGACTTATTACTTTCCAAATAGCACTTTTTCGTTTCAGTAGGTACCTACTCGGTTTTCACGGTTGAAATAACAGGATAACCGATTACCGCCCATACGCCGTATTGATGGCATCCATTTAATCCCTGGCTCTTGACCAAGGCGGCACTAAAGGAGTACCGTTAATAGCTCCTTTGAAACCTCTCCCTCTTTACCATTAGCGACGCTTGTAACAGAAACAGAAGTCACAACAGAGCTATCAGTGGCAGGACCACAGCTTATGCCTTTGTGAATGCAGGGGAACAGTCAAAGTTTTCACCGAAAAGCTAAATAAATATTTGAGTTTTAGGTCGGGAATAATTACAGATTTTTATTAACGTTTTTTTTTATGTATTACAAACCGATAGTGTTTCAAATTGGTTCGGAATAGTTCAAAACTTCCTCACGCAGTCCCCCCTTACCCTGCAGAAGTCTTACGATACGGGATAAAACAATTATTTCTTTAAAATAAAAAATTTTCAATATATTTTTTTTAATAACCCCACACAGGAGGCCCTGAGGAAAATAATTTCCCTCAGGGCCTAAGTCATCTTTAAAAATGCTGCATGTAGAGTCTTTTTGAGGAGAGTTAGGAGCGAACATGGGTATTGTAGAGACCCATGTTGTAGGAAAGAATAAACACAGAAGCCGGCAAATCGTTCCATAGCCAAGCTGTTAAACTCAAGAACGAGTCGTAAAAACGACCCGTTCTCATCTGAAAAATGTTAACCGTGTACGTAAGTTGGGCGCGCGTTTGGCGTGCTTCCCGACTATGCACCGGTGCCGAGGGGATCAGTGAAGCAAGTTCCTCGGAGCATCTTCCATTGAAATACCGGTAGAACAAGGATAGCATTCCCACCCGACGCCTGTGCTGTAAAGATTGCAATCCGTTTGTTAGACGGGAGAATCTATCAAACGAATGGCCTGCTTCTGCACAGAGTCGGGGGTGTTTTTCAGGTACTTTGGGACTCCAGATCAGAGGTGGATGCCAAATTCAGGGTTAGCAGTTATGAATATTATACACATGAGCTCAAAATAAATATGAATAATTGCACGTTTTACCGTAAAAAAAATCATGAATGCGGTAATGAATTTTAGCAAAAATGTTTAAAATGTATTGAAGGTGCAATATTCAGTATGCTACGAGTATGTAATAATAATTTGTACGGCACTGTTGGGTAATTCAACCACCTCATTGTACAATTTAAAACATTTAAGTATTTCACGTTAAATGAATTTAAGATTATGCTTTTCTTATGGAATAATTAATTAATTTCTCTTTTATTTTACGTAGGTACAAGTTCGTTCCATACCAAAAAATCTTTCATTCTACTTCTTTAATATTTGTAGGTAGCATGATTATATTATTACTTTGTTTGAATTTCGAATTTATGTGCTCCGGTCTACAAAACAAAGTTATTAATAAAGCTTTGTCTTGACCCGATGTAAACCCAATTGGTTTTATTATTATTAAACAATAAACCATAAAAGTATATTATATTTATGTACCCAAGTATTTTAAGTACCTAAGTAGGCATATGAAATAAGATTTTCTTAAGGTTTTAAATACTACTCTTCCATGGAAGAGATTTTTGAAGTAAGGCTTCTTTAGGAGCATTACCAATAGTAACCCAGATCTTTTTTTGATCGGAAATAACATTTTAAACGGATTTATATTTCATCATACTAACGTCGTAGATATGGCAACAGTGAGTGTGACGCCTAGCAACGAATAACAAAACGTCAAATCAAACTCAAACGTCAGACGTGATCCGTTTATCTTGTCGTGGGTAAGTTAAAAAGGTTTTTGTTATTTTTTTTATTATTATATGATTTAACTAAAGATTTTAGATGAACATATTGGTTTGTCTTATTTATCTCTCTGCTTCTTGTGAATTCTAGCTATTGAAGTTAAAAATTGCAGAAGTGTGACAATAAAAATAGTGTTGTTTATAATTCAAATGACTGAATTGCAGGAAAATTTTACAAATTCGTCTATAAATAATTATATTTATAAATATAAAAAATAAAACCTTATCATGTTCCGCCGCCTAAAAAGTATTTTATTTAGCTTTTAGTTTTTAGTCAAAGAAGTTTTACTTCAACCGCGCGTAAAGGTTGGACGAACTCATTTTTTTAAAATTCATGACATAAATAAATCTTTTAGACTCCATTTAGGAAAGAAAATACTTCACTTGGCCAAAATTTTATTTTTAAAGGGTGTTTTGAAGTTGAGATGAAACAAGCAATTAAAGACTAAAATATAAAATACGCATGTGGTTATTTCAATCATTAAATTAAAACAAATAACTTTGTTTAAACCACTAATATAATCACAATTACCTACATGTTTCAAAACCAATGGTTTCTTCGTCAGGGTAGTAATGACATTAACAACAAATGAAATCCAAAAAAAATAATCATTATAATCATTTTAATCATTGTTTACAATTACTACAATTCTCCGTAGGGTTAGGCAGAAATGATTGAACGCCACACAACTATGCCTTGTCACAAACCACTTATTTAATTAGCTCCGTCTTGACACGGTGCGACACATACTTGTCACAAACCACTTAGCTACGTCCTGACAGCATGCGGCACATACTTGATTGACCCGTCTAGAAATCTAGACGGGTCAATCAAGTATCAAAGAATAGTTGAACATTAATCCAAAGGCCGAAACCGTCATAATTGATAAGCCGTTTTGATTTTCTTTTGCTTTTTGGGAATTGCTCCGAACGCTAGGAGCGCGGTGTGTCGACGAGGCTATATTTTTTTAAATCAAGTATATTGTCGAGGCTTCTGACTCACATAATGTTCTTATTTTTTGCCTCATCTGCTTTTAAATTATAATATTAATACATTATCAATATAGCCTCTAATGTTCTTTAAAGGGTATTTAGTCCTTTATATAAGAATTCACTTTCAAATATTTTCCAATTTACATGATCTAATACATTTTAGTATTCTCGATATGGCTCGGAACTCAGTTGAGGCTTTTAATTTGTTTCAATCGCAGGGCTATATTCATATATATGAATCATAAATTTAATAAGAGCTTGGAACTATATTGCTATTCCTACTAAGTTTTTGGTCTATAATATGCGTATATCTAATGGACGTATAATAACGTCGGTCTAATGCCAAAGCCGCGAATCCGCAAAAACATTGATGTTTATTAGAATTGTTATCATTTATTTATTGTTTCTTCACGTGTTAGGTATTACAGTTTTTAATAGAATTTTCAACCTCACTAGGACAATCCTGGTTAAAAATTATTCAAAGTAACAAAAATAACACAAAATAATATACTAAATTCAATTATAACTGGAAAGAACAATATTATCGCATTAACATTTCTTGTGGTAGGTACCCACTAATGCACTAAGCCATTTCAATTTAAACAATACGGGGTGATTTGAAAAAAAATGCTCTTAATTTTAAAAGGACATTTTATTCATACCAACATCATAAATATTAAAAAAGCTGAAAAAATCTCTAGTTTATACAAAATAATGTGTCATAAATAATTAATGGCATCAGAGTTTGCTACGATTAAAATGATTTTTTTTAAACGGAGCAAACTAAAAAATGGCAAAAATGTGGATTGACGACTTTGACATTGGACCGACGATAATATATATACTTTTATAATAAGTATTCTGCAAAATTAATTATTTTTCGGAGAATTTAATAAAGTAGCATTTTTTAGAACATTATTTCAATGGCTTGGTAAGCTTCTAATAAAGTTTTTTTTTAAATAATCATGAAATAAAAACCAGTGAAAAAATGAAAATCTAACACGCCACATAGTGGTTAGTTGCCAACCGCAAATGAAATTGGCTTGGGAGATGAAAGTTTCTCTCGTTGTCAAATTTATGTCACAGTGTCACGAGCGAAACATCCAAAACAACTACATAACCTGACAGATGAAAATATTTCTACGAAAACACCGTATGTCATCAAGTGTTGAAAGATATTTCGTAACTGGGAATACAACACGGTCGAAACTGGGCAAGAAAACTAATTATCGAAAACATGAAAATACAGCTATATATTTTATTTATTATTCCACGCCCCAAATTATAGTTTCCGAAAAATCTCCAAACCAGCAGGCAATATATTTGTTAATGAGCTAATAAAAGGGGAATTAAGACATTATCTCCCATCTTAATTTATAACATATTTAAAGCCCTTGCAAACTTTCTCTATTTTGCCAAGGGTGGCCGTTCATAAATCTTATAGATAAAATCGCGATAGTTAACAAATTTGATTTATAATGTTTTGGTTTATTTGTAACGCCTATATATTAGCTGGTTTAGTTTTGATTATAATTAGGTTATAATCGATTTAAATCGTCTGTGGCTGTAACGTAGTGATGTAATAGTGTACATGGCGCTTTGATTCGTGAGTTTCATGAATCAATTTCTAATGCAGCGAGAAATATATAAATATATAAGTTATTAAATAAAAAAAAAAACACACTTAGTAATTTGTAATACATCATTTATTTGAATTAACAAAATACCAAATTTAATTTTAACGAAAACCAACCAGATTTAGCTTATCTCAAGCTTCATCTGGGCTTATTATATGAACTGTTAACAGTTGATATAATTTTACACCCCAAAGTATTTGCTTCCTTCGAAAAAAATATAATTACCTATGTGTATTACTTTGTATTGTAGTTACTTTTAAAGAAAAACTTTGGCTTGTGATCTTTTGCCAGAATTTAATGTATGAAATTTAAATATTTATTATTTTAATTAATGAAGATAATATTAGCGAAAGTCAATCGAATATCCGAAACAGAAAAATCAGAAAAAGATACGGTTACATCTGGGACTCGAACCCAGGACCTCTGGCAACCCGGGCCAAAGCGCTATCCACTGCGCCATTATCTTAATTTTTTTATTTTTTTTATTCATTATTATCTATTATATTTACTATTTATTATATTTATCTTCATTAATTAAAATATTATAATTTTAGGTTTAACTCATTAAGTTAAAAATAAAAATTAAATATTTATGTTTATCATAAAGGTGCACTTTGGTTGTAGACATGCTATACAAATGAGTAGATATTTCTGAAATTGCGACATTTCGGAGTGGCTGGTTTCCGCAATTCAGTATTTACTATTAAAAATAAATAAAGAGCGACGTAGTTTTTTAAAGCTCTGCAGACTGGCAACATCACTCCGCTGTGATGAAAAATATTTAGCTCATTCGGGTGCTGGGGTTCATTGGCTGTGTTATATGCTTGGTTATATTGAAAGTTAGTTGAAGTCATCACTTTGTGTCTCCAGTTTGAAAATATGAAACACAAACAAAGAATCCTCGTCGAAAGCAGACAAGGAAAAAGGGTACTAATCCCCGGTTCACACGAGGATGGTATTTCAAGTAAAGGATAGCAAAATAGTATGCCGGCGTCCCATCCTAGCAAGATTCTGGTTTACTATCCTGGCTCTGTACAAGCTAGAGCGGTTTGCATGATGCTAGGAAATTTAAAGCCAGTTTCACTGGAGTAACTCGGATAACCGCACGTCCGGGAAATATACAAAGGCTTACGTAGAAAAAACACAATACTGTTGCTTCTGTACTGTTTTAAGCTGCAATTGACAAAGTGTTTGAAGAGATACTAGAAAAACGATTTTTGACAAGACCCGGGACAGTCTTTAGTAGGTATTTGTTTGCCGATTTTCATTATTACAGCACATTTATAAGATTGAATTCTAGCGTTCCACAGATATTCGGTACAAAAATACAACTGTACAAACTTTAAATTAACCGCGTTACACAGTTTTAGCATCTTTGCACAGAAGCGTATCGTGGATCAGAAAAAACACAGCACTTCGTCACCGTACGCTAGCCGATCATGTACTAGCTTCTGGCTGTCACACGAAGATATACTCAAAGCCAGGATAGTCATTTTGTGGTGGGGGACGCTTTCAGCTCAATTATTAGAACCCCATGGTTATAAACTATCCTAGCTTGAGACGCTAGCTTACTGGCTTCCTCACTAGTTTACTAGGAAAAACAAAGCTAGCTCCGTCTACACGTAGCTGGAGTTACGAACTTTCTAGGTTACTAGCAAATAGCGTGCTATCCTGCCTTGAGATACTAGCCTCGTTTTATAAGCTTTACTAGTTTGAGTTTCGAGATAATTAATTCATGATAGTGCTTTAGAAGGCGTGCTTTTCTGAATGGATCGTTAGTACCGCGTGATTGAGATAATAAGGCGGGGACGTTTTGTTGGCAACATAATTACAAAGTTTTCATCGAGTTACCTCAAATACAAAGTGCTCGATATAAAATCCCCGTGAAGTAAAAAGTGGAAAACGGAAGTTTCGTGAAGGTTTGGAAGTTGGATAGTACCGGGAATTCAGCGTAATTAGATAATATAAGCTCTATCTCGAGTAATAAAGAAGGGGATCGATTAAAAGATTATCTTTTTTGTGTAGCCCGGGACAGCCGTGCTCTCTTTATGCCGCTGTTTCGTCGGCACCTATTTATTTTTACCGTCTTCCACTACATTTGGTTAGTGGAATGTGTCCAATAAAATCCATTACAATTTAACTTCCTGAAAACGTTCCGCATAAAAGTAAGGAATTCAGAAACTCCTTAGAACCCTCTAAAAGGTCACGTAACTCAGAAAACGTGTTCTCTATATTTTTATTTTACGATAATTCAATTGGAATCACAAGCCACTTTATTCGGATCGTAGATTCTCAATATTCTAATGGTGGGGAAGCATTTTTATTTAAATTATCTCAGCTTCTGGACTCGAATATTTCACTCGTGAATAGCATTCTAAATATATATCATATAATTCCAGTAAAGCGAGACCTAAAATATTTAATTTTGTTACAATATAATATACTGCTGAGTTAGGGGCTGGTGGTACCCACCCAAAAAGAAGAAGGAGGAGAGATACGACAGGACGAATGTTAGAGCGAGCGCGATGATATTAAAAACAATCATTTTCAAGCGAGAAAGTGTGAAAATGATGCCTTAATAAACAGAACCTTTTTTTTATTTTCGGAGCATACTTGGCGATTTTTTTCTTTGATTACCGTGATCTTATCTGAGATATAATCTTCAAAAATAACATACACTTTTTTAGAACTTATAAACGTAAAGTGTTCAAGGTACATAAAGTTATAAATTAGTAGAAAATCGGAATTCCCAGTCTTAAATAGAGCAATAAAAAAATCAACGTAAAGCATATTAATGCTCTTGGTAGATTTTTTAAAAATGTAATTATTTTATGTGAATACCTCCTGTCTGGAGCCAGTAAGACTATGGCATCCTCAATTGAGGTATGTTCAAAATGCATGTGTCCGATATTGTCACAATGTTCCGAGACGCGAGCATATCTCGCCTTATCTCTATCGGCATCGGATCCTAAATATGTTGAACAGAAGGAAGTTACATCAAATGTGTCAAATATACAATTTACTGCATTCAAAGGTTCCTTCCTATCTGTTTGTTAGACTGCAGTGGTCCCGTGACTCTCATGCACAGTACACGACAAAGGGACCATTTACTAATTCTCCCAAAACATAAAACGGCTGTATTTGAAGGAAGTTTCAGTTATTCGTCATCAAAACTAAGGAATGAAATACCACTGTCTATTAGAATATCGACATCTTTGCAGAGCTTCAAGAGGCTCTACGGCGAATGGTTGCTGACTGCACAGTTAACCGCATAACATTTTAATTTTTAATTAATAAAAACAATTTACAATTTACATTATTTATATATTTTTATTTATTTCTATTTCTTTTTTATTATTTATATTGTTTATGTTGATTTTGAGATTTGTTTTGATTATTTTTATGTAATTTAATTTATTTGTATTTATTTTCTGTCTTTTATTGGAGGCACTGCTGAAAACCAGCTGCATTCCAGGAGAAATCCTGAATTGCAGCTGAGCAGTGACCTTTTCGTCAATAAAACCAATGTTTAATCAAAAATGTATATATATATGTAAAAAAAAAAAATTATTGATGAATAAATGATTTTATTATTATTATTATTTATGTTGTGAGGCTAAAGGTAAGTGGGGAGGGAATGGAGATGGAGAACGGAGAAGAGAACTGAGGGAAGTACCTGGCCATTCAGATTTAGTTACCTAACGCGGCAATACTGATAGTATTATGCACTCTGGAACGTGCTGCAAAAAAACCTTATTTTATTTTAATTAATTTAATTTTGAAAACACAAATCAATCAAATAAAATGCATCTGCGCATGCCGGTATTAGATCCTTGACCTCCGGGTCGAGAGCCTTAACCCTCGACCACGGAGGTCGTATTGATGTAATAAAATCATTAATTATTATGCCTATCATAAGATTTTTATATCAGAGCATTAAATTAGAGAAAGGTAGATCGGGCCATTTTCATTCAGCGTTATAACATACATAGGTGTTAAAATATAAATTTTTAGAGCGCCTCACAACAGTACCCATACTAATAAATTAACGACTGATTATAAAATCCCGTGGTGGCTACATTTTTATATTTATATAATTACGCTAAAACTTTGGTATTATTTTTGGTGGAAAAGTTAAATATGTATGGATCTACTATTAATTATACTATTAATTGCCCTGTTAAAAACTTGCCTTGTTTGGTGAACACTAAATTAAAATAAAATAATTGATAATTATGATAAAGCCATATATATTAGAGTTATTATGCCGTACTGCGTTTCTTATTTCTTTAACCAACGTTTCGGACAGCGTTGCAGTGTCCATGACCAGGGTAGATGTAGATTATGGTGAAATGTATGATTATGTCAGAAAAGTATACCGTGTTGCAAGCATCAATCCTCTTAGGGTCGGTATTTCAATAGAATACTTAGTAAGGTTAATGTGGTTTTTGGCAATTAGTTTTGGTGAAAACGTCAAGTACCGGATACAAATAACTATCAGGGCTATTTGTACCCGCCATCCCTATTGATATTAATGGTGTATAGTTTATAATACACGGTAATATTATTAAACATACTACGCGTAAAATTATTCAAGAAAAACTACTTTTAATTTTCAACATTAGAACTGATAAGTATCACATCAGACAAGCTATAAAGTTAATAGCATTTGTTTTGTTTAAATGTTTGACAGATGCAAATGGATGTCGTATTTCTTTATGTTTACTTACATTCGATAGATAAGTTTATTCTTATGAAAGGTATCAGACAACTATTTTTTATAAATACTTTAAACGAAAAAATCTAAAATAATTAATTTAGCGTGATTGTCACGGGTTAATATTACACTTTTCCGTAAAAATCTGTCTAGTCACTTTTATTTCAACATTCTCAGTCTTATAAAAAAACACTTCACGATCGTTAAACGATGTTTTTGTTGTATAAAGACTATACATTTTGTTTTTCAAATTCTTACTAAAAACCAAAAAATTGTGACTATCCGGCAACGTTGTATTGTAGTTGCTTTAATTGTTGTTTTCATTCATATCCGCAAGGTGACGTTGATCAGTGCTTTTGCAGTGGAAAAAGAAATTTCCCCAAACGCTAGGAAAAAATTCGGTGGCGAATGTGTGTTGTGATTAAGATCACGTTTTAGTTCAAAATTTCTTTTCTAACGACTAATTCACTCTTAAATTCATGTAATCAATATATTTACTATTATTTGTGTTGTTTTTCGTCAGTTTTAATCAAGTTACCGCACAATAATCGTATGAATCCGAAGGTCGCGGGTTCGAACGCGGCGTCCGCAAATTTTTATTTGATAAATTTGTGTTGTTTTACAGTTAATTGCTAAAATATATATATAGTATTTTTGCGGCATGTTCCAGAGTGTAAGACCACTAAACAGAAATGAAGCGTGACCAGATCTGAATAGCCAGGTACTTACCCATCTTCCTCTTCCCCATCTCCTTCCCCTCCCCACCACCTTCAGCCTCAAAACATACCTCAACTGGGGATGCCATAGTCTCACTGGCTCAGATGGGAGCAGTTGGGACTCTTGTGCGGTGTTCATAAAACATAAAAAAATGTGGTAAATTGAAATGTTTTATAGGTTGTACTAATAATCAAATTGCGTTTTAGGATGTTTATTTAATAAGAATTTCTTGAAAGTGATGTTTGTTGATAAAAAAGGTCTAATACATGGTTTGGAATAATATGCGAAAACAAATGCAATTAAAAAGTTATTTTTTTATTGTTAATTTTTGGGAATTAAAAGAAAACTTCAATTGTTTTTTTTATTGCATGAACGATAAAAAAGTGAAGTGACAGTTTTTTTCCAAATTCTTTAAATAAAAAGACTATGTCTTTTGAATTTGAATATTCCGAAAATTTTCGACGTTTTAATGTAATCCTTTGGGAAGCATTTTTTCATGTTTGAAGCTTAAAATACTGCAATTTTGTCTAGTTTTAAAAACGGTAATTGTTTTTACGACATCTTAAAAAATAAAAAAATACATAGGAAATTTAAAATACCTTGGAGAAATTCCGAAATTTGTTGAGAAATCATTAATAAAACAAGTTTGTAGTAGGTACAACAGATAAAATACCCTCTTCGGCTGAATAAGCAATTCTTCCGTGAACATTTTTTTGTCGTTTTTTAATTAATAATGTTTTCACATCCACGGTCGTTTATCAATTAATAAAATGTTCACGACGTCTTTTAGCAAGACTGTCTGTGTTTGAAATAATACTGAAGCTTTACTGTCAATGAAAATGCATGTTCCCTCGGGCTCCTTACTTTGACGCAGCCGTAGGACTTTGTGTCCATTTGCGTGGTTATGTGCATATTTTCCCATTTTCGCCTTCTCCCTGTACATTCCCCATTAGATACTGGAACATGTCTGAAATAATGGCTCACACATTGGAAACACTTTTCCGTTCTAAAAAGCGACATATAAAAATGTGAGGCTCGCTACGTACCGCTGTATTTGCTTTGTTTAGGTTTTGTTTCATCTTTCCCTGGTGCTTGCCGCTTCTTATCAATCATTTATATGCAGATGGTGAAGTTTTTCGCAAAGAGTTGGTGCTTTAGGTTTTTCTAAAATAACCAGCCCCTTTGTTGAGAACGCAATATCGCAATGATAAACTTTTATTACCATATCTTATTAGGTAGTTTGGGGACATTTTCGTTTAAAAAATACTTGCTTCGGTTGTGATTTTATCTGTAACTCTGATTCATTGAACTCTGGAGCTTGGATAGGCTTTGGATGTGTCATTTTAAAAACAGGAACTGATTGTGGGAACAATTCAGACGAGCGATGAAGTGGGTGACCAAATTATTAAATATAATTAATAATCATCAATTGAGCTTGGAAGAAGAAGATGATACTAATAAATCTTTATGAAATATAAAAAAGAATATGACACAGAAAAATAAAAAGGACCAACCCAGGGTTTCTTGACTTACCGGGTTTATCTGATTCTTTTTCATATTTCATTTAGGTTAATTAGTATCATCTTCTTCTTCAATATAACATTGGTGGGATCACAAGAGTAATTTTAGAAAGTTATTCCTATATTTTTAATTTAAGTTAAAATTTAATATCTATGCATTTGAAATTTGTATTTCTTTTGTTAAAATTTGGGGCATTTGTCGTAAACATTCAAATTTACAGTGTTCATTCTAAAGCTTAAATTCTGATCGTCTCTAAAATTGACAATGTTTGTTTTTAAAAGGCGATGATTATTTTCAGCTAAACAAATTCTACAATTTTATATCTTGTGGGTTTTCACAGATCCCCGCTGTGCATTCAGAAAACCATCCTTCAAAGAAGACACTTATGAAAATATTAAACATTAACTATATAACGCAAGAACACACTTATTACAAGAAAGGTTCGTTTAAAATGAGTATAAAGACAGAACCTATTTTAAGATAATTTTAATGGCAGGAGCCACACCAGTTTTCTTTGTATTATGAGGCACTACTGAGGTGATAGATAGTTCACAAGAATGTCACTATAAAAATAAGTAACGTGAATTTATTATGTTTATGATTATTATTATCTTGCTAGTAAATGGAAATTCAAGAAATATATCGACCTCGACATAGTAACTCATCATTAAATTTATGCTGCACACGTTTATTTTTTTTCGTCGTCATTCATCATTTCGTGCCGGTAAACAATTCAAAGATCTTAATGGGGCCGACAGATTTAGCTATAAAAGCGCCAGCATTAGTTGGCTTGGTCTATTTTAGCATATCGATAGCCATACATTCCATTGGGAATGTACGGCGAGCTATAACGCTTTCAATATACTGTACTCCTAATATTATTATTTTTTTTATTAATAATTCAAAAAAGATACATAAATTTCAAATACATTTTATACACTAATTAATTATATAATATATATGTTTGATGTACCCCCATAAAAAAGTAGGGCTTGTGTGTATGGGAGGGAGGGGTGTTATTATATTGTTTTTATTTATTATGATTTAGTTCAGAATAAATAAAAATAGAAGAGAATGTATGAGACGATGTATGAACGTGAATGAGGCAAAGAGTGTGTGCCAAGACCGAGGTGTTTGGCGGTCCGTCCTCTCTGCCTACCCCTGCGGGGAAACGGCGTGATGGTTAGTTAGTTAGTTAGTTAGTTTAGTTCAGGTTTTGAGTGTGCTTTTTAAGGTGAGTTTTAAATTTTTTTATATTGGTATTCATGTTTCTAATATTTTTTGGTAATGAATTAAAGAATTTTACTCCGAGATATTTATGATTTAATTGTCCAATTGTTTATTTACATTTTGGAGTAGGAAGTATTGATGTTTGTCTAAGATTTTTGTTATTTTTAAAGGGTGCAGTTATGTTTAGTTATTTTTATGTTCGCAGTATTCCAGAATAAGCATCTCGAGTGTGGAACCCAGGCTATGCACCTTTGCATTAAGTGGGGTCTCTTCTTTCAATATTGTTGTCTCGTGCGGCAACCTTTTTTTCCACATTTGCTTCCACATCACTTACAACATTGTCAACGGGGGCGCGGTCTTACACTCGTCGATGGAAAACACGACAACACCCGGGTGAAACGGAGAAGGCAGGGGGAAATGTTCAGTTCATTGCTTTATAACAGCAGCACGGAGCGCTCTTGTCATAAGTAAATAAAACGCATGAGTTTTTGAGGTTATGTTCAATGAGCGTAATTATTAGTTTAATAAATTATGTAATTGATGACTGTTTCCATCATGAACTCATCTTAATATACTTAAAGGAATTTAAATAAAGTCCTTTAAGTATATTAATTTATTGTACCAAACCAATAAATACATAACAATTTATGATAAACCCGTCATTACATATCATTGAAACCTAACTGGAATAACATTATCCTCTTACCAAAATATTATACTTAATATTATTCTATTTAATTGGAAAGGTCTCAAGAAAAATCTACATATTAACAGTTATTGGGTTGAAATAATATTACGCTTTTACCAAAAAGTTGTAAAGTAAATACCTACTTAGAATTTTAAAAAAATATAAAATCCATCGTACAGGCATTAAGATAATAATCCTCAGATAACAAGACTTGCGGGTGGGCTTGTTTCGTGATCCTAAAATCTGGCATTTTTTTCTTAAATTTTAAATGGAGAACTTTGTTTCATAATTTTTATGGGTCGGTATTACCCGTCCAAAAAGACTAAGAAGGAGAGATACGACAATACGAATGTTGGAGCGAGCGCGCGAAAATTGGCAAAATGTTTAATAAAAAACGATTCGTTTACAATAGAGCCAAAATCTCTCTTCAATACCTTAAGTAGCATTTAAAGAATACTGTAAATTTTCTCTACAAATCTTCAGATATAATCTAAAAAATAAAATATATTTTTTTAAGAACTTAAATCTTAAAGTGTTCAAGGGACATGACATAAATCGGTAGAAAATCGGAATTCCGGCCCTTAAACACAGTAATTTTCTAAATTAAATCCACTTTTGTACGTGTAAGCCAACCGGCTTAGGTGTATTCCTGCTTTATTAAGCAGACAAGGAATTTCATGTCAACACTTTTTTTTTATGTAGACTGCAAAATTTTGCTGCGTATATTGCCTACGAGTTATTTACAACAAACTACTATTTTTCAACATGCGAAAGAAAACATAAAGTTATGTTATTCATCTATAATTTATTTGATAAATGGCAAGGAAAACCGAAATGCTTCTCAATCTCAGAAGTGTATAAATGGATATCACGTACTATATTTATGAGTGGAGTTTTCTTCCCACGATTTTATGATCGCTCTAGTAGCTACGTCACAGGATTTATCCGGTCCGGATTTAACTTTATATATCATAGTATTATAATAATGTGATGTATTATTAATTTCCTTGTTTTCCCTTTTTATTACATTCTTGATATTGGTGAAGACGATGTCTATTATACTGAATGCCTACTACGTGAAAGTTCGTCAATTCCGAAAGAGAAAATAAGAATTTTGCTCACGTAAGAAAGCTGGGCAACCTACAAAAAAATAGTTCTTCCAATATCCCTTCTATTCCTAAAATATTAGCATGTCTTTCAATATCTATAATAAGTTTCGTGTCTGTTTCGTAGTAATTGAATTTCGAATAATAGTGTCAATAACCAAAATAACTAATAATAACCTAAGAATAACAGCGTCAGAAAGCGATATTGCATAGTGCGTATTTTTAATTTATCCTACTAGGTATGTGTGTTTAATTTATCCGAAGAGAAGTAGGTAAGGAATTTGTTGTGTTGTATTTATAACTATCCTCAGGTGACGTATAACAACTTAAAAATTGATTTAATGATCAAAAATATTTTATCAAACTTTCTGATTAAAGTGTGTTTAAGTGACCTACCAGGTAAGTATGTTTTCTGTATCTATTTATAAATAATAAATCTGGATACAGCCTAAGAATTCATTTTAAATTGTACAGAGCTTTTGAGGAGATTTCTTACAAAAACGGTGCTCTTAAAAAATTGTCCAATTATTATTATTATATAATAAAAGCAATAATTATTAGCCTGAAACACTCATCTAAATTGAAAAAAATCTCCCGAGAAAAGATACATGTCTCCTACGGGACTTGAACCCGCACCCCTCTTATTGCCGGTTAGGAGCTCCACCATTAAGTTACGGCGGGTTACCTCCTACCCGATTGATTAATTAATGAATTATTGAATTAATGAACACGTGCGATTTGATTAATTTTGAATTGTGTTTATTAACTAGATAATGTAAAAAGCTTACGTCCCATTCCTTTGATTATTATTTTTAACGTAGGTATAATATTATATATTCAAGAAAACTATTGTGCGTGCTGGCCAAATAATGGTATATCCTTCTACTGAGAGTTTCGCCATAAACTATTTTTTTATTGGGTGAATACGTGAGTCGTTTATGGTAAAAATAGATATGTTCCAACTGAACTATCAGTGGTATGCCTATATAACAAGAACCGAAGCAATTTTCAGATTTTCACACGAATGGTGTCAAACGAGCTGGTATTATTGTCGAAGCCACCCACATGTTAAAAAATAATGGCCACTGATGTTGTTTTGAATCGAGGGTCGACCGCATCAGAATATTTTGACCAGACCAAAAATATATATAAAGAGATATGAATAAAAAAATATCAAACTAATACCGTGGTGAAAAAAATTATTTCTTATGTTTCTATTTAACCACTTGAGCGACAGAGCAATTAAAATATTTTTTCTCGGATTACTAAAGGAAATTTTTCCGCCCACATTAAAAAAATCATACCTCCGAATTTGAATATGGAGACATACTAACTGATTATAGTTCTATATAGCAAATGAATTCCCCTATCTTTTGTTTATTATCACATATTTGTAGGATTTATAAAAAAAAAAAATTAAATCTTTAACCTTAAAACATTTTAAACAATCTAGAGAATATTTATTTTGTTATATTTTGAATGTACAATATATTATATAGTCGTTTTAATAAAAAAAAAATTAAACTTGCCATATTTTGGCAACAAAGCAATCCGAGGTTTTGGAAATAGTGCCATAATGTGGCAAAAAGTGCTCGAGTGGTTAAGTTTATTATGAATGACGTGAAATTTAAACAATTTGTTATGAAGCATATTTTTATAACTTTAGGTAGGTATGGAAAAATGTATAACTTACTAAAAATAATCACGTAAGATGGTAAAATTAATTCCGAAGTTAGCTTGGATTATCTCCCACAGATGTTTCAATTGGATTCAAATAATTTGTGTAGGTAGGTACTTATATTTAAAAACCTATCTTTTTATGAGGAGATTGGAATTTTAAAGAATAAACACTTTCGTAGACTAAAATGTGCCTCCAGACAAACTGATTCATGTTTCATACCTCACTTCTCTCCTGTTTCCCTACTCCATCACTTATTAACACTTAGTTACTTCTGTAGAGTAGTCTACGAATTTTTAGTGAGGTTGTTTTGCAATAGACGCTAAGTAGAGTATTAGGTACTAGTAAAATACTTTTGAAAACATAATTTTTAAATCTAAATCGTTATTTTTCATGTGCAAAACGTTTTATCAACATGTATGTAATTCCCTTCTTGATCTGTTTCGGTTGAAATTGACCAACGTATATGTAATTAAAAATTAATTTTATTCACCAGGAAATTCCCGCTGCATCACTCAAAATTAATCTGCCATGGCGTCAAATAATTTCTACATAGAAGCTTTTGTAAATATTAATTTGAAATTGGTAATTTTTCAACCCTTTAATAAAGCCAATGAGTTATTTTAATGTAGATAATATTTAAAAGCTTACTTATCACACTTAAGCATAAACACCTCAGCACAGGTTCTCCTAGTAAGGTTTTCACGAAACATACAACATTACCCACCCACAGTTTCACCTTCTCAAACCTACCTTACCCACAAAATAAAAAAAAGTTCATATTATATTATATAGAAATAATATAAATGAAAATAAAATAAATGTTGTCTTCTTTTAATGAATCATTTACATATTTTCTTCAATGACAAATTATTCTACAAGCAAATAACAATATGTGTTCTATGGAGTGGCGTTCCACTATCATCATTTATTCGCACACTTTTATTCTTCCATTTGAAGCTTTATCAATCTTCTTTTCACAGGAAGCTTTTATCTGTATTTTCCACTCATTTGAAACAAAACATTTTTTCGAGTTCCCTTTTTTCCATTTTTCATCTACACAAATCTGCCTACATCTAATGGATAAGCTTGGATCCACTTATAGCTTTGACATTACCAAATAAAGTTTTATTAAAGACACTGCTAATGCATCACAAAAAATGTGCATTTGAATGAGATACGGGTTTTAGTTATATGTAGTTTTTTAATAGTGTCTAACAATTTGGTATACTTCAACTTCAATTCCGAAGTCATCGGAGGCCTTAAAATTTAAAAATTGCGTAAAAAACGAAATGTACCTACAGGGAAAAAATGTTGAGAGTCAGGAGGAGAAAAATCTGTAAAATACCTATGGGGTGGGATTATGCCTATTGTGACACTGTACACGGAGAAAAATGTTATTCGAAAAAACGATCATTTTAATAGTAAAAACGGGACTGAAGTTCTTACGAACAAATTAACAGTGTTTCAATGTTTATTGGCGGGAAAATGTAAGAATAATTTGTTGGTATAAGTAATTTCGTACGTATACCAACAAATTATTCTTACATTTTCCCTTGTAATTTCGTACATATACCAACAAATTATTCTTAACTTCAGTCCCGTTTTTACTATTAAAATGATCGTCTTTTCGAATAACATTTTTCTCCGTGTATATTCCGAACAAATCGAGTGGTTTCATAGGTCTAATACCTACTCAGTTACCTCCTACATATTTTACGGTTGAACTGAGAAAAAAATGTCAAAGGAAGGGTTTGTTGTGCGAAAAATTACGTATAAAAAATCTACCAAGTTTGCCACTTTATCTGTAACTTCTCAGAGCGTAAAATACCCTAAATATTTATGATCCTACGCAGTGCCCAAATAAATTATTTGCTTGTTTTATCAAATAAAAGGGAGAAAATCTTATATAAAATAATATTATGTTTTTCAGTAATTGAATACCCCCACTAAGGCATTTTCTATGTGAATTTATTTAAGAAGAGGTAGGTACCTAAGTTTCTGAAATAAAACGGACTTAAAATTTGTTAGTGAATGTTGTAAATGAATTTATTAATATTTATTAAATGATTACGTTGAGAAAATACATCAACACTTTGTTAAATAAGCATGAAACTAGCAGAATTTAAATTAAGAATGATTAGGTAATCAAAATAGACAATGGTTACTTTAATTTACATCACTGATGTTAATTTAAGCCGTTTAATAACTTTAAGCCAGCTATTTCTGTAGGATCAAATATCAATTAGTATTTTTTTATGGACCCACACAATATGAATTTCGAGGGCTTTTTCTTGGACATTGAATTCGCAGGCACGTCTATCGATCCGATTTATATTTGAATCTGTAATGAAGTAATTCTGAAAACGTGCGAATACTCTTAGCCTAGGTAATAAAGGTATGGGAGAAGAATCCCTCTCATATGCATATACCAGTAAACGAATATTCCGTCAAAAATGAAGTTTTCAATCCTTCTATCGGTTCTTGTTTTGCATCTATTGTGTAACTAGGAATGTAAGTATCTTCTATGTTTTCTACGTATTTAATCATGTGTTTTCCGGATGGATCTTGCTTCACGCGAGAGATAAAGACGATCTGACATGACGTTACACTCTCGGTAAAATTTCCTGCCCCAGCTGGTGCAGTTCTGTGTTGTTTGCAGGACTTACGGCATTTTTTATAATGATACTTCATCTTGTGAGGGATCGTCCGCGTGACCTCCTTTCTTCCGCTATCCCGTTCACAACGATCTTCTTCAAGCTGCTGTAGTATCCATTCTCTATACACGTTCTCGATGCCAACTTTCTTCGTGAAGTAGGTACAAATTAGTTCTCGACGACAACACTACGTCTGGAAAATGTCATCTGTTTTATCTTTTATATTCTCGTTTGGTCAGTCTCTACACGACGCACATAAAACAAAATTAAACAGCGCATCCCCTCACGCTAGATAAGCATTACTTTCTTTTCGAAGTAAAGCATAAAATAATTCATTTAATGATTGAGGATAGCATAAATAACTCTCAAACGAAAATTGTGAAACAGAAAAATCAGAAAAACATTTGGTCGCATCTGGGAACTGGCCATGGACCTCAACCTTGCCGGGGCTTTGCTCATGCGGTCATATTTAATTGATACAATACTATAACTAAGAACTACCGCATATGACTGAAAAATTGACTATTCTAATTATTGATAGTTGAATAAATATTGAAAGTTGACGTTTTACTCTACTACAAAAATATTGAAGAATGTATATAGATTGCAAAAGTCCATCATTTTCTCCATTGTAATAACACTGAAGTCATTATAATTCAACTTAATCGATCCAGTAATGATAATTATAATGTGCTGTGTTTCCAATCATCTAAAATATTTAACATAATAAGCAATATAAGCATTCTGTATGTTTATAATACGACCAGCTTACTGGAAATGTTAGGGTAAATGCTAGACACTAGATACTCTCCGCTAGTACTCGTAGGACGCTTATGAAAATCTAGAAGTATAATACAGCTGCTTTAAAGAAAGTTTCCGCAAGTAAAGCATATTTATTGGCCGTTAAGTCTCATAACAACAATACCTACCATAAATGGAAGTGATTTACGCTCCGCCTCGACCTGTTTTGAGCGAGAGCAAAAACCGGGACGTGGGAAAACGGGGCGCTGGGTTGCTTAGTAGGGCCTCGTCAGCACTTTGCGACTAATACATAATACGGATGTTTACATTGCGATATTGCTTCATTTTGAAATTCCAGAAGACGCTAGGTATTAAAGGAGGTGTAAAAAGCAATAATAAATGGGTAGCCGAATACAGCTACTCGTAGGTAATTCAAAATTATTATAAATAACCAAAGAAAATGTTTTTAGGAAAGCTGGGGGGCTAAAGGATGTGAAGACGGATGAATAAGAGAAGGTGAACGTTTCTGGCTGTTCAGACCTGTTAAATAAACACAGTTCTAGCCTGAAAAAAATGTAATAAGCGGTAGTTGTTGAATGAAACACTAGTATATTATATTGAATCATTTGGCGGGTAAAAGGTAACCCGCCGTAGCTCAGAGGATTATAGCACCTGAAAATTAAGATATAATACCTATATATTTTTTTTTTTTTATAGATAATACCTCACAAGAGTCCCAACTGCTCCCGTCTGGAGCCAGTGAGACTATGGCATCCCCAATTGGGGTATGTTGTGAGGCTGAAGGAAAGTGGGGAAGGAAAGGAGATGGGGAAGAGGAGGGTAGGAAAGTACCTGGCTATTCAGATCTAGTCACTAAACACGGCTAAAGCCATTATTAAGCAACGTCTCAATTCTGAATGGTGGTCTTACACCAGGGCGATACTGACAGTATCTTCCACTCTGGAACGTGCCGCAAATGTAGTATATATTATTTTTATTAATTAATTGTGAAATAACACAAATTAATCAAATAAAATTTATTTGCGCACGCCGGGTTCGAGCCCGCAACCTTCCGATTGGGAGTCAAGTGTTGTTACCACTCGACCACGGATAATAATGCTCACTCTTGTCAGAAAACATTAAAAGAAAGATTTTTTATTTGCTACGATAAAAAGCTTAGGAAATGTAATCCTCACCTCAAAACCTCGTGTACAATTTCCATTTTCAATTTGAATTTTAAAGAAGCCTTTATGCCTGGGTTCAGTAAAATTGCGCATGTGAAATTTTGTTATGATGAGACGTCCTTTCCTGGTAGAGTTTATAAGGTATGTTCAGTTCACCCTAACAGAGATCCTACATAATATTTCGAGTATAATATTTCACTTCGTGTCATTTCGTTTCCTCTAAGGAAGAATTTTTGGTTGCAAAGGTCCATGTTTACTAAATGCTAGTAAATACTGAATAGAAAAATAAGATACGTTTCTATTTCACTATTAACTTGGAGCCGGCCAAAGAATTTCGATTAAGGGGCTATTTAAGTTGGAGGAGGATTAGCGGAAAACGACAAACATGTAAAAAAATATATGATTTATATAAGAAATAACTTTAATTTATTTTTTTTTATTGAAAGAGAATAAAATATTCGATAAGACAGGCCACAGTACTTATACGGACACGCAATAAATTAAACAAACTTGGGAGTTAAAACTAAATAAAAACAAATTAATATAGAAGTTAGAACTAATACTTTTGTCTCAGAAAACATTACAGTAAAAATTGCTTTTATCCAAGCCCGTAAGAAAATCATAAAAATTACGAACCGTGTTAAAAATACGTTTCAGTGTAAAATAGTTTTCAAACAATAAAATTATAAAATTTTTATAAGAAAAACTTTATTTTCATAACTTTTTAAGGTTTTTCTCACTAGTGTAATATATCATTGAAGAAAAAGATAACACCAATAATCTAATAATCTAAATTAAAAATATGAAAATGAACAAGACACAGAAAAATAATAAAAGATAACGGTCGCAACTGGGACTCGAACCCAGAACCTCTCGTCTTACCGGGACGTGCGTTTTTCCAATTCGGCCATTTCGACCTATTATAAAACCATAATATTTGTCAAACTCATATTTCAAATTTTAAAATTAACAATATTATCTTCGACTAATATTTTTCCATTTTATCGGCAGCTATCTTTTCATTGGAAACAAGTGTTCAAAGAACATATTTGTTACCTTGATAGTGTCTTGGATGAATATGTCCTAATTAATTTATATAGAACACCTATTGACTTTTTACAAAAGTCTAAATGAATATTAAATTTTTATAAGAAAAACTCTCTTTTCATAAATTTTGATGGATATTCCCATCAATGTAATATATCACTGAAGAAGAAGACAACACTAATGATCTAAATTTTAAAAAATTACTCGAATATAATATTGTTCATTCTAAAATATTAAATATGAGTTTGACAAAGAAGACAGTTTTATAATAGGAGGCAATGGCTGAATTGGTAAAAGCGCACGTCCCGGTATCTGGGTTCTGGGTTCGAGTCCTAGTTGTGACCGTTATATTTTATTATTCTTCAGTATCTTATACATTTTCATATTTTAATTTAGATTATTAGTATTATCTCCTTCTTCAATGATATTTAAATTATTTTTGGGGAAAACTATGAACGAAAACTATGAACCTACGCACGAATTTCACAATGCTGTAAAGAGCCTACTTTAATTTAATTTGTTAAGACAATATTTAGGCAACATCAAGAGGTATTTTACACAAGCCCCTAGAACATTCCAAGTAAAAATAGGCACACTTAATGTCATGTCGTAATTTTTGTAAATGGCTTAGTAATAATTTTAAAACTAATTGTTTGTACAAACGGATACTTGGGTTGAGAAATTATAAATTAACACCTAAAGCTCTTACGAGAATTTCTAAGCTTTTAATTGTAATCTAAAAGCAATTTATTGTACGTTAAAATATGTATTATTTCAACTTCGTCATGGCCCAGGGCTAAACTCATATAATTGACTGGTATTAGCTAAAAATGTGAATTAAAGGTAGAATTCTTCGACCGACGATTTTCGACGAGAAATAATTGTGATGAATAAAATATCTCATGGCTACGTTATGGTGACAAATTTTAATAATTCTGAGTTAATTTTCAGCAAGAAAAAAATTCAAACCAATTTTTGAAAAGATAAAAGTAAAAACATGACCAATTATTTGTTGAATATAACACAGAAAAGTCTAAATAAATCAATGTTGTAAATAAGTTATGAGCTGGATTATAATTTTTTTATAGAGTTAGTTGGAGATTTAACAGGATAAAAACGTGGAGATCAAATGGCTGTTGAATTTTTCGAAGCAACGAAAAGATAAAAAAAAATTAGGAACATTTACCCATAATAGAAAATGCGGATCGCTGGACCCAAATTAGTGACAACGGATGGAATTGCTAACTTATCTAGTCAAACAAGCGTTAAAAGCGAAGTGAAGGAAACAAAGTTCTTCGTGTATGAGAGATGTCATGCGTGAAGCAACTTAGTCCCTCAAAGATAACATTGGCCACCCTTATTTATTACGTCCTTTCTTAGTTACTTCGATAAAACATGAAGTGAAAGCATTTCTAGTCATTCAATTTTCTTTTTTTTAATATCTAAAGCTAACAAATTTCTTCTCGATTCTGAAAAACGTCGGTTAAATAATAATTGTGAATCTATATAATCACAAAAAAAAAAAATATTTATGTCAAAAGATGTGTGCATCAATCACAATTAGCATTTGGTTCCAGTCTGAATGTTTTTTTCTTAAGGTGAATGTCAAAAGAATTCATATTCTACGCTTTCGTAGATGGCGCGCGTATAGTACTTTTACTTATAAACGCTTTTTACAAGTTATGCTTTGAAATATTAAGAAAAATTTATTGTTCGCGCAAGTACACAAGTAATATGAATATCAATAAATAGTTTTGTCAATTAAACAACTCTAATTTTTCAAGAAAGGCTAACAAATGCAATATTGGATTGAATCACCGGTGAAATATTGCATTATTATATTATTGTAGAAAGTGTTTTATTTTTATTAAATATTGCATTTGTGAGCCCATTTGAATGATTTGATTTTTTTAATTGTCAAAACTATTTATTATTATTCATACTGCTTGTGTACTTTCACGAACAATATATTTTTCCTAGTATTTAAAGCATAACTTGTAAATAGCGTTTATAAGTAAAAATACTAGACGCCCACCATCTACGAAAGAGTAGAATATGATTTTTTTTGACATTTACCATTCACCCTCTCTCGATACATTGCAATTGTTCAGCAGTGGGAGGGATGGATTCTCACGTCTGACACTACTAGACATATTGTCCCCCAGATTCCTAACCACTTTTCCTTCTCAGAACTGTCTTTCCTTCCTGTAGCTAAAAAGACCCTCCACACTACATACCTAAAGATGACGTAGACCCCAAGGGAAAAAATCCTAATGTAGCTAATGTTAAGAAAAACTAAAAAAATATCATGTTAATATTATATATAAACATATATAAAAACAAAAAAAATATAAGTTCATAAATTTTATTGTATAAAATTTATGTTTTTTAAAGGTATTTAAATTAATAGATTCATTAACCATTTAGCAGTCTATTCAAATAAGTCTTCTTCAAAGATGTCTTTATAATTCCATTGGAAATAAAACATTTAATTATTGAAATCCTATTGAGATTCTATTGCGCTCCAGTTGAAAAATTTCCTTTACTTTAGAAATAGACAAGCCGTCTACGTCAGAGGTATTCAAATTAAAGCAACTTTCACGCGACACTGTGAGATAAATTATATCGTGAGAAGAAAATTGCCTCCATGAATAATAAATCTTTAGAACCGATTGGATTATTCCACCGTGTTGGTATAATCGGTCATCAGTTCATATAGAAAAATAATATTTTCATTTATCTACAACATACCAAATCACCCATCCTACCTATGTATATAAATAAGTATTATATTATACCGTAGCTTGCATTCCAAATATTTTCCTAATTAGACATTCCAAATCAGCCTTTAAATCCCGAATTAATGAAATACCTAGGTACTTGAAAAAAGAAGATTTCAATTTCTTTCGCAAAAATAACATTATGGGTACAGAACAATTCCAGATTGTTTTCGAAACTCGTGAATTTTTCTAGAAATTTTAAGACCATGCTTGAAATAACTTAAGAATATTCTGAATCCGGGAAAGTTTTGGTCTTGAACCAGAAGTAGGTACCTACTATTTTCAAATGAATTTGATCAAGATCTATACCTACCCAAGTACCTACCTAATCAAATTCAAGATAAGACCCATACCAATGCAATCAACTGTTTTACTTTCATTAAACATGTTATCAGTATCAGAACACCATTTATTTTTTTTTTTTTTTTTTTTTTTTTTTTATTAATAATTTTTTTGTCACATACATGTTACAATAAAAGTTTTATTTCATTTTTATAAACAGTAAAAAGCGAGAGCAATGTAGTTGTATAGACAAAAGATTTAAAAAAATAAAATAAACTAAATAGACTTAAAAAACAGAAAAATATAAAAAAAAAGAAAAATATATGTACATATGTATGCATGTATATGTATATATATGTATTTATATATATATAAATATCTATACATGGGGCATTAGACGCTATATACCAACATACACACACAAACACACATACATATATTTAATATAAACATAATTTATAATAGTATGCATAAATGTACGATAACAAAAAAATCCCACATAGGCATCGCCAGTTCGTGGGTATACTTGTGTTTTTTTAAAGCAGTTAAGTTAAATTTACTCTATATATGTATATTATCTTTGTAGAAATTGCAAAAAATAAACAATAATATAGTAAAATCAGTATTTACGGAATTAAAAATTAAAATACGAGAATAAAAGATTACAAATTTGTTAAAAGTTAATAGAGATTAAGATCAGGTGTCACAGCAGGTAAATATTAATATCAACACTATTTATCCAAGACTTTATTACATTTTTATGTTTGCTGAAGGATGATATATTTTCACATTTGATTTCTGTAGTCTTATAGAATGCATTATAAATTTTCGGTGCAATAAAATAAGCATGTCTTTGCGCAAGCTTTGTTTTGCACAGTGGAACTTTAAAAACATGATTTGTCCTATTACTAAAACGATTTTCATTTTTTGTAAAAAGAATATTTCGGGTAAATATATATTTTAAACATTGCATATAGTAAATTTTTCTTATCTCGAACAATTTAGCTTCTTGGAATAATTGCAAGGAGGGGTAAGTCATATTTTTACGCAACATTATTTTTAGTATTAATTTTTGGGTTACTTCTAGAGGTTTAACATGAGTGTTATAAATACCCCCCCAAGCAATCATTCCATAAGATATTGATGATTGAACCAATGCATGATAGACCAAGTTCATTCTTTTGATATCAACTGTGTTATTTAAACGTTTAAAAATATAAGTTAAATACCTAAGTTTGTTTACAAGCTTTTCTACGTGATTTGTCCATTTGAGTTGGCTGTCTATTATAATTCCTAAATATTTAACTGTATTCCCCGAATTCATTTCTGTACAGTTAGAGCACGAGACAGGATTGCAAGAATTTTTGTGAAACCTTATATTTAGGTGAGTTAAGGGAGCCGCTTTTTTGGTATTATAAAAAGGAATATAAATAGTTTTATCACAGTTCAGAGTAAGAAGGTTTTGGTTGAGCCATTCTTTGACAATGGAGGTGCACTTATTTGCATTTTCAGAGACTTCATCCCAAGATTTACCATGAACTGTGATTGCAGTATCATCAGCATACGAGAATAGTATTCCCGGAATACTAATGTTACATAGGTCATTTATATATATTAAAAATAATAGCGGACCTATAACTGTTCCTTGCGGAACACCATGTCTCACAGATGATGGTTTACTTATATTTACACCAATTTTTGTGGATTGTCTGCGATCAAGTAAATAATTTGTTAAAAGAGACAGACAATTATTTTTGATTCCCATATTATTAAGTTTTCTAATCAGTAATTTATGATTGACGGTATCAAAAGCCTTTTTTAGGTCTAAAAAGATGGTTAAACTTTTCATATTTGAATCTAGATTGGTGTATATATTTTTTGTTAGATTAAATAAAGCATCATCTGTACTAAAACCTGATCTAAAACCATATTGGTTTGGGGACAATAGTGCATTAGATTCTAGAAACTCTAGTACTTGTATCTTTATGATTTTTTCCAATATCTTTGCAAGTTGGGATATCAGCGATATTGGTCTATAATTGTCGAGTTTAGAGATCGATCCAGATTTATGTATCGGTACAATAATTGAGAGTTTAAATGCATTTGGGAAAGTGTTTTTTTCAAAGCAGGAATTAAAAATGTGTTGCAAGGGCATGGAAATATGTTGTTTAATAGACTTGATTGTGATACAGCTTAATTCATCAGGACCATTGGCTGTATTGGTTTTAAGATTGTCAATGTGTTTTATAATTTCAGATTGAGATATCCGTTTAAATTGAGATAAATTAGGATTATTTTCGGTGGGTATGTTTATTTGGCTGGGTTCATGTATTTTGTTTTGAAATGAGGGATTATTATTTATTAAATCCGAGGCAACGTTTGTAAAAAAATCATTAAATTTATTTGCGATTTTTCCTATATCCGTAATGACCATTTTATCTTCTGTTTCAATTTTTTCAGGAAATTTTTTTACTTTCTGTGTTCTATTTGTTATTTCATTTATGACTTGCCAAGTTTTTCTAGAATCATTATCAGCTTTTTGCAATTGCTTACTATAGTAGTCTTGTTTACATTTCTTCATAAGAATATTAAAAAAATTTCTATAGATAATGTATTGCTGTCTTAAATTTCCATTAGGTGGCACGCCTTTTACCATACAATAATTCTCATAATTTTTGTAATTTTTGTACAGTTTGTTCCTGTGTTGACTTGCAATTATCAATCCACGCGTGATCCATGGTTTAATTTTTTTATGTTTTCTTTTAGGTGTTGGTGTGGGTTCTAGACTATTCTTGATATTATTATTTAATATTGAATAGAATATGTTTAGTGATTGATTTGGGTCATCATTGGATAAAACTAGGTTCCAAGTTTCTTTTTGTAGAGAGTTGTTTAGTGTTTGGTAGTTAATTTTATTATTTTCCACTTGTTGGTCTTTAGTTGTATGATGAAATTTTAAGTTACTGTGACTGAAAAAAGTTGGGTAGTGATCAGTGATATCAATTTTTAGGACAGCTGATCTGGGTATAAATTTTTTATTGGTTTTGAGTAATATGTGATCGAGGCAAGAATCAGCATGATGTCCATATCTAGTGGGTCTATTTATGTAGGACAGATATCCTTCGCTATATATAACATTTAGATATTCATTTGCAATAGGGTTTAGGATAGAATTATCAATGTTAATGTTTATATCCCCTACAATAAATGAGAAGTCGAATTGATTGCAATTGTTTTCGTTTATAAAAAATTTAAGTTCCGTAATAAAGGATATAGAGTCTAAGGAAGGGGAGCGATATATAGCAAGTATAGAGTATGTTTTATTTTTTAGTGTGAAGGATAAATGTATGGCATTTGAATACTTAAATTTAGGGATATTAATGATTACATTAGTTATTTTGTGTGTATTGTAAAATATTGTTAGACCGTCGTGTGAGGTATGTTTAGAGGGTAGTGAGTAAGTCTCATAATCACAGATGTAGTAAGGGATTGATTCACGCATTTGTGTTTCAGTAAGTATGATCACATTAGGTTTAAAGCCCAGAGAATTGAGAAAAATACAGAATTCATCAAAGTGTTTACGAATACTTCTAATATTTAAATTTAATAAATTGAATTCTGTATTTCTATCAATTATGTGGTTTTTTAGATCTTCTCCTTCTTCACATACCTTACTATCTGTAAACATGAAATCGTCAAAGTAATCCATTTTTTTTTTTTTTTTTTGTAATCCAAAAGTCTTCTTCTTGACTAGTATGTGATTAGTTCGAAGGTATGTCCTTAGCATCGTTTATTCTGATTATTGGGGTATCGTCGCTCTTTCTCAGTAACACATTGCCATCCTTGGTCCAGACGTATTTATAACCTAATGTTTTTGTTGATTTTGTTAACCACAGAAGTTGTTTATTTTTTTGTGTTAGTTTTTCGTTAATGTAAATTTTTTCTGTTGAGTCTGAGTACTTTATATCCCTTGGAGTGAGGATTCCTTTATTTTTTTTTTGTTTAATTATCTTGTCCTTAGCTTCTTTATTGTTAAATTGGATGCTAATTAATTGCTTCGTCGGGTTATTATTGTAGCTCACCATAGAGTTGATCAGGTCCCTGCAGTCTATGGCTGACATCAGCATTTCTATTGGTTTTCTGATGTCATCGTTCTTCGTTAACGCGATTCCTTGAATTTCAATGGATGTTTCTAGCGAGCTCTGTTGAATATGGTTTACTGACAGTTTAAGATTTTTTATTTCTTTTTGTAGTTCTTCAATTTTCGATTCATTTTTTTTTTGGTGTTCATTGGTTTTTTTTAATTCATTTTCGAAATCATCAATTTTATTCGAGCAGAATTCTACGCTCTTAACTATGTCTTGAATTTCTTTTTTAATGTCTAAGAATATTTTATTGATATCTTTTTTTAGAAAATTTTTTAGTTGAAGGTCAATTTTGTCGCTCATTGTTTGTAACAGTTGATCTCTGAAAATTTCAAATTTTTGTTCCATTGTATCACTTTTGGGGGGCATTTTTAATGATTTTTTATTTATTTTAGATATTATTGAAATTAAAGTATGCACTGGAGTGACATCTATCGGCAGAAAATTATTTTAAAGTGGTTCTGTTGTAGGCAACCGATTAAGCTTCGTCTGGTGGTCGATAGATGTGGTTATTATAAAAAATAATTAATAACGATATTAATTTTAAAGAATATGGATATTTATTTATATTTTTCAAAGTTTATTTATTTTTTGATGAGTGAAACCGCCGATGATTTAATGTTATTTGATTGTCTTGAGTATCACTTTTAGTATTCACTTTTTACTGTCCAGTTGTAATTAACAAATTTTAGGTTAGAATAAGGTTTTTAACTGATATTATTCTTTTGCTTTATGTTGAATTAATTAGCTGATGATTATTATTACTCAATCGCTATGAAAATTAATTTTTGTTCACTTTTCATTTGCACTTATTGAACACTGAAAAATGGTTTTGACAAATTCTAGTCAAAGTCATTTAGGTTTTGTCAGATAAAGTTTGTTCTGTTGTGTTTATTTTTATTTAGGATTCACTAACTTGTGTATCAATTTGGGATTAAATCACTAAAACCGTTTTCTGCTTCTATTTCTCTTCAAATTATCAAAGATTTCAAAAAAATATCGGAGAATACTTTGACAGCTGGCAACTGCACTGTTAGTTCGTAACTCTTTACTGCTTTTGTAGATTTAAAAACAGAATTATTGTCATTCCCCAAAAACCAGGTACCTACGTCGTAATGAGTTAAATTAGACTTTGTTGTCGCAGTCACTTAAATAACATTTTAAGGTTTCCGAAAGAGAAACAAAACAACATGTGACATGTTGGCTATGTAACAGGAATTGTGCTTTGTCCAATTTAGTGTGATAAGACCAGAACTTGGGAAACTTTTAATATGTTAGAAGAAAGCTCGGTTGAGGATATTTGTAAATTTGGTTCATTTCCAGCAAACCTACCTTCCGCAGTCGACCCCCGAATCTCGGGCAACTTTTACTACCAATATTCTGGCTCGAAATTGTCTGCAAATTGCTGTGTAAGTTCCAATTTCTGTAATCGATTTCAGATAATATGACGTCTTTATTCACTGTCGTAAACGTTTGTACTGATTTCCGATTAGACTGTGTGAAAAAAATAGGTATGAGTCGGTCGCACTCGTTACCAGTTGCGGTGTTTTTGTGAAATTTTTTCATGTAGATAAATTGAGAAATCCGAAAGTTTTTTGATAACCTTTACATGACCAAAAGGTATACGTGTACTTTTTTTTGTCAAGCATAATCAAAGTCTTTAGCCAAACAAAGGCTAACGAAGTACGTAATTATTTTATTACGCGGGTTATATTTAAAAGCGTGGTATAATTTAAATGGAGAAAATTATATACCTGATTAACATTTATAAGTGTCGATATTTTTTTAATATTTGCTCTTCTCCTGAGAAAACATCTCCTTCAGGGCCTATGTTTGCTTTGGGGATGCTAAATGGAGGACCTTTTTAATGGAAAAGAAGTAGAGGATGTTCTAGGAAGGAAAAAGGTATGAGGGTGGAGAGCAATCCAAAAGTCAATGCGTCCAGAGAGCTAATAAATGGTTCCCTGGGCGGCAATGCCCATACCCGCATTCCAAGATAAAATATTAATGAATGAAAAATCTGTAAGAATTTACAAATAAAATATTGGTAATAATTATATTTTTGCACGCGATTTAAACACCTTTTTGGTTAATGAACAATAATTATTGAAACATGTGGAACGAACATTTTGAAAATGGCATCTCATTTTTAGAGCGAAATAGATTTACGTTAAATCCTCTTAGATCATGGTGGAAATCACTTTGCGAACTTTACATATTTGCACTGCCTTATTTGATTTTTAAATAAGCTACCTGACATACGAGCACATCTTCCCTAAACACAACATTTATTAAGCAGAGAATAAATCCCGCTGCAAATATCATACTCGGCCTGACCGATATCTAGCCAAGCATCGTACTCACCTGGCTATCCAAAGAAACAGCCGTGTACATTTCCTAATAAATATTATCTGAATTGAATTAAATCACAGCTAAATCAGTGAATAAAAATTGTGTGGAGCACATAAAATATCAAAATTGCATAATTTTCACGGTAATGTGAAACCTACTGAAGCGAATAATTCTCCGGTAAACGTTGTTAAATTGAACATTCCTCAAAATTCTTACAACCAAAGAAACGTTAAAATGATCGTTTTTCCGAGAACTGTGGCGAAGTTTATTGCATTCCGAATGAGATGAAAATTGTGAAGTGGAAATTTTGTCTGAATCTCTAGTGCCTTTAGACCCTCGTTACATGTTGAAATAATGCACCTCAGTAAACGTAAAATGAAATCGTGTATGTGTGCCAAATTTTGTGGAAAACATTTCTCAAAGTTATGAGAGGAAAATATACATACCTATTTGAAATCTTAAAAATGAAAATTTAAATTTTAATGTGAGTTTAAAAACTGTGTTCAAACTTTTACTCTTACTGTCTTGGTTCTTACAATTATTTAAAACATCTGTCAAAATAATGAAAGATGTATATTAAAATATTTATTATTTCCATTTTCTTTCTGTTGATGGCCGATGTTACGGAGCCAAAACGCTAAAAGGGGTCTTTTTGAGGACCAAATATATTCATAAGTTTGAAAATCACGTCCAACCTTCACACGAAATAAGAATCGTATCGGTGGCATGCAGTGACCTTTTTCTGATTTTTTTTGGTTGGGATTTAATGGGTGAAAGATTTTTTTAGTTTTTATTCTTACACGGAGAAAAATGTTCTAATTCTAAAATACGATCATTTTATTCGTAAAACGGTTTAAAACGGTACAGAAGTTCTTACTAACAAATTAACAGGGTTTCAATGTTTATTGGCTGGAAAATGTAAGAATAAATAAATAAATTAGAACAAATTTCGTACGTATACCAAAAAATTATTCTTACATTTTCCCACCAATAAACATTGAAACCTTGTTAATTTGTTAGTAAGAACTTCAGTCCCGTTTTTAACCGTTTTATGAATAAAATGATCATATTTTAGAAAAACATTTTACTCCGTGTAGTATGGACAAAACTGAAAGATTTTTTTGTGTTATGTTTTTTGCTGTTAAAAAGTAGATGTTTTCCTTTTGCTAATAAAGTTAGTTAGGAATACTTTAATGTTTTTCTCACAATAAATCCAAAACCCATTCTTTTCTAGGGCCAGATTAATAAAGCATTATCCATATCAAATAAGTAACGTTGCGTTTAAACTAGTAAGTTTCTAAAAAGGTTATAAATATATATATATACATACAAATTTTGGCTACTAAATTTTCTTTTTTTTTTAAATAATGTTAAACTTGTGAGATAATAAGGGGCGTTGCAATCAATTCGGATTTAAAAAAAAAAAAACATATTATTACACTAAGCGCCTCCGCCCACTCAGGCAACTGAAAACTCTCAACTGCCAACTGTCTTTGTATGACAATGTGATGGCCCGCACATACACTATCACACAAAACCCCGTTGTCAATGGTAACGCAAGCGGTGACTTGCGACTTGCTCTACTGGTTGCCCTGGGCGGCCATTGATAGTTGCCAACTGTCAGCTGATTGTTCTTCTTCTATGGTTAACCAAGCTTTTTGACCAATCAAGACAGAGAAACAGACGGTTTTAGTTGGTTTTCAGTTGCCTCAGTGGGCGGAGCGCCTTAGGCCACTACTTTTAAATACATCTATTTATTTATTTTATTTATTTATTTATATATAGATACAAAAGAAAGTACAAGTTATACATTATGAAGCTTTGCCTGTCCAACTAGGAAAGTTTCCCGTTCCAGGACAGACAAATTTACAGGTTTAGTTCATATTATTCCTTAAGTACATAATTGCAAACAAATATAAAAAAGAAGAAAATTCTTTTTTTTTTTTAAATTGAGTTGTGTTTTGAAGAAATATATAATAAACATACATACATTTTTTTTGTGACTATGCAATAAAGTAATCTGTTAACATATTATGTGCTATTCGGATTTACCGAATTAACCTGGTAACAAATAATATATTCAGAATTACAGAGTATGGGATAAGTAAGTAAGTTGGGAGTGTTGAAAAGTGTAAACAAGGTATCTGATAACAAGATAGAGGAATAACAATAAGATTTACAATATAAAGATATAGAAATGTGTTGAGAAGTGTGAACTTATAATACATATAGATATAAGCATGATTATTTTCACTAATTTAAGACATGTTTTCAGTACAAAATATATTATACGACAATACGAGTATACATCGCGCTCATGTCTTGAACAACTCATGCTGAAATATAAAAACAATAACTATAAATATAGAATATAAACAGAAACTATGAATACAAATAAATAGTACCTGATTTAGAGCTACTTTGGTAACGATATTGTGAAATTGTTGCATTGCTTCGTACGTCATACAAGCTGTGTTATGTATTGTTTATTTATTATAAATAATCAATTTAGGTTTTGTTTTTGTGAATGAATTAATGCGCACCTTGAAAGTGTAATGGTAGATTCAGACTGGGTCGACGTACGTATGCACCGCTACGCCTAACAATATCTGGGCTACTTAGCAACCATAGATTTTCAATGAAAATGTATGTTTTAGAATCACATTGGCCACACGCATCGCGACGTGCGATGTCTGTGGCCATTTTCATAGAAAATGTATGGTTGAAAAGGCATTGTTTGGCGTAGCGATGCGTACGGACGTCGTCCAGTCTGAATCTACCTTAAATTAACCCACTTCCGTCATCCGATCGAGCTGAAACTAGCCAGACAGACTCGTTGTCAGTGACAATGCATTCTATCAACTTTTGGTGGTATTCACGTGTACATACGCGCACACACATGCATTTCTCTGAAAATAGTTACTAGTCAGCCAAGAAATGGCACAACTAGGTCGAAAATTGAAAAAATAGAAGTATTTTGGTAAAAAAACATGTTTCACGGGTTGATTTTTTATATTAGTTAATACATTGTCGGATAATTTCACCAAACAGACATGCAGGCAGACAGAATGCCAATTGAATCAAGTTTCGTTCAAAATGAATCAGTTTTAAAATAGTTCCATTGGTGAATATTACTGATTTTCAATTTGGCTTCCAAAAGCGAATGAAAACTTTACGGTAATATCATAAATTATCAAATTTTATGGCGCACAATATTTCATTAGACATTGCGAGGGAGGAATCAGGAAACCGGATAAAACAATCAAAATAAAGACACTAAACATTCGGAAAATAACTCCGTGGTTGCATCCAAAATTGGAGGATTGTGGGGGAAAGATGGAATTAAAAAAAAAAAACAATTATAAGCAATAATTATTAGCCTGAAACACTCATCCATATTGAAAAAATCTCCCGAGAAAAGATACATGTCGCCGACGGGACTCAAACCCGCTCCCCTCTGATCAGGAGCTCTACCATTAAGGTACGGCGGGTTATCTCCTTCCTGCTAATTTTTTTTAAATTTTTTTTATTTATTTTTTATTTTTTATTTAAAGAAACATTTAAAACAAAGAATAATACATACATATCAAATAAAAACATAATACAAAAACAGAGAAAAAGTCCCAATAAACTACTTTTAAGTAGTTTGTCAATGGGTTCTTTTAACTTAATGGATTATAACAAAAATTAAATTAATTATTAAGAAATAATTGTTTACATTCATAGAAGAAAAATATATTGTATACACTCATACCATAAGAAATATAGCCTAACAAGGTGTAACATGATATAAAAATAATTAAAAAAATCATATAAAAATAAAAAAGAGGTGTAACATGATATAAAAATTAATTAAAAAAAATATATATATATAAAAAGTGTATGAAGTTAGAAATTGTTTGTCTTAGAATCTAATACAAACTATATCTTTCAGCGAGCCAATTTTTTAACACGATATTTATTTTTGCGTTTGTACATTTTTTGATTGCTGCAGGTAACATATTTAAGCAATTTGGGATCATGTAGCCCAGCGTTCTTTGCCCATATTTGTTTAAATGCTTAGGAACTATTAGTCCTTCATTTAACGTAAAACGAGTATTGTAAGAGTGTTCTAGTCTATTTATGTACAAAGGGCTATTTATGTGTTGAAAAATAATTTTATACCATAGAATTGATCTCACTGAGAGAATTTTAAGATTTTGATAAAGGTATGGAACATTATATCTTTGTTCGTATAAACTTTTATGAGCTAATAATTTAACTAATGAATTTTGAACTGATTGAACATGATTTATATTTGTTTTACAGGAAAATCCCCAAGCTGTAATTCCATACCTTATAATAGATTTAGCTAATGATAAATAAATTATCCGAAGTGTGCATATTGGAACACAGAATTTTAATTTATATAATCTACTAATAATAGATCTCAGTCGTTCACAGACTTTATTTATTTGTAAATCCCATTTAAAAAAACAATCAATAATAACTCCCAAATAAACATATTCTTTAACCAGTTTAATATTTTCACATGTGCATAATGCAGGGATACCAATATGTAAGCAATCTGAAATGTGTGTTTTAATTTCAGGTGTAATAATATTTACCTTGGCATGATTCAATATATACCTATTAAAACCCTATTACTAATCAAAATTAACCCTAAGAAATTTAAAGAAAAGAATGACACAGTTGAAATATAGATTTTAAATAATTTTCCAGTAAAAAAATATTAAATCATATCTAGGTAGTTACTTTAGTCAGTTATAATTCTTAAATTGGCTATAAACATAATTTTTGTTCATATGAAGCAGTTACTTTGTGATGTGACATTATAATTTAAAATAAAACAATAACTTTGTATACACCAATAAAAGTGGTGTATACAAAGTTATTGTTTTATTTAAAATCATAATTTTTGTGTTTAAACATTACAACATTATTATTTTTTTTAAATAGCTCTTAAATTTCATAACCTTACACACAATAGGCTTTCAACTATATACTTACGATGACCGTATAACTCATAAACTTGCAACTTCATCATCTCCTTTGAAAAGTCATTGAATTATTTTTTTTTTAATTGGTTAAATATGTTACGTTAAATTAGGTTATGGGTTTTTTTTTCATTAATTTTAATGATACTTTAAAGGTGTTTTAGAATGCCAGTTTGTTGAGTTATCTTTGAACCCTACCTACAGTGTATTTTAAGATACTTTGGTCACGTTACTCACCAAATTGAAGACTCAGGAGGTACTGATAGTCACTGGCAAAGTGTTACTTGACCAATTATCACTGGCGTCCGGTACGTCGGTATCCTTGGCTATCAACGCAGAACCGCGAGGAGTGGATATGATCCTCAGTTTTTCTATACGATGAGTCTTTAGATATGTCAACAATTTAAAAATACTACGGATAAAGAAGGCTCCATAAGATTTATTACTATCACTAGTGTGGATAAACAAATTACGGACAGCAATTCATAAAAACGTTAAAATCGGTTGTACCTGCTGTCTGATTGTTTCTTCCAAAGCGTTCCACAATGGGGTGGATGACCCCGAAAGTTGGCATCAAATCAGTGGCTGCAATTACATCAAACCTTTTTCGATTTTTGGTTCTATATAGACATGTTAATAAAAATAAGTGAAAAAAAATGTTCGAAAAGTCACGCATACTTAGTACAAAAATATAAAATTTAATTATATAAGATAAATTAAATCAGTCAAAATGCTCACTTCATTTCTCGTGCTATTTATTTACAGTTATATACTAAATCAATCGTCTTCACCATCTTGTGATAATACACTATCGTCATTACTACTTGATTCAACTACCGAATCGTTCCTGGTAGTCGTATTAGGGTATGGTGTTTAGCATTTGCATTACTTCTTTTGGAATTATTTTCATTGCCCTTTTGTTTATTTTTCCCAAAATGGAGATAACTGGATCTGACAGTTTTTTCAGAATGTCCTCATTTGTTTTGAGACGGCTACACCTTCTGGAGAAGTCTCGATGATAATTTTTTAAGTCCTTATTTCTCGCTCCCTTGGCTTCCAATTGGCATAATAGACTTTGTAATGACATCAGCACTATGCATCGATACATTGTTGGAGGCATAGGATACCACGACATAATTGTATATGTACTTATGTATATGTACATTGACATAGTCTTTTGACAATTCCAGATAAAAATCCTTAAACTTGTTTCGGTCGATTTCAAGCCCACACGACAATGTAATAATTAACACGAGATGAAATTTTCGAATGAGATTACTGTCAATGCCAGTTATTTGCGCTGATTCTCTATAATTTTAGAAAAAGCGGCGCGCAGTATTTCCATTGTTAGAGTTGCCGAAATCTGGTTTCGGCATATCTATCACCAGGCCAGTTTTTGACCTTAAGTAATTTTGAATTGTCTTTTTTCTTGCGGTGACGATATCCTTATTCTTGCCCCTTGCTTTCCATTTTTAATGGTGATTTTGTATGATATATATATACAACAGAGTCTCAAAAAAAAACGAATCCAGGCGTGCAGAATGGAGAATCTGAAGTCTAAAAACTTTTTTACTACAGTCGATGCTGCTGCTTTACCTACCAACCGAAAACCCATGTGAGTAGCAAAGGCTAACTCAGTACCGGATGTTTTAGATCGCAAAAGTATAATTTTTTGACGTTTGGTACGCTCAGACGACATATCAAACTACAGTGTGGGTCGACCTTTTTTCGTTTTTACTATTTCTGGTAAAGGTCTTTAATTCTTAAATATAACGGGCCTTTCAAGCCATTCTTTATTATTTAATAAAAAGTTAATATGGTTTCTGTGACACTTCAACCATTTGGTTTTCAATTTAAAACAGAATAAAGCTATTTCATTAAAAAGTTCTTTTTGATTAAAGAATTGACAGTGTGAAAGTTCTAAGAGGTATTTTTTCAAGAATTTGACTTTTTCATCAAATTTCTTAACGCCAGAGTTCTTCATAATCATTTTTAATTCGAATCTCGTACGAACCACACCAGAAATTGCATCTAAAACAAAACACATTGATTATTAGACTAGTTTCGTTTTTTATGAAAATTGATAGTCCTTACTTTCAGGTATTATAATTAAGAAGATCGCAAATATCCGCAACTTCTTACAATTTATTCTAGTAGCCAAGATACTAAACTATTCAAAACAAACTAAAATATGACGGTATCTCGTGGCAATCTAAACTATATATCTCGATGATTAGTATATTTACAAAAAAATATTTCATTCAAATAGGTATTTGTTTTAATTTCAATTTACGACATTTCGTATGAGTTTCTCAATAACTAACATAATATAATAAAAGTACATAGCACAAGACATCATATCTATATTAAGTTGGATCCAAACACTTGATAGATATTACTTTTTATAAACATGAAAAGTATTGTATTTTACGCGACCTCACAAACTGACACAGTCCCCCGAACAAAGGTCAAGTTCAAACTGATCTCTTTCCGTCAGTATCGCGATAAGGGCGACACCCAGCGGGGGAATTATGCAACAATTAATGGCCTTCAAAACTTGCATACTTGTTACATTGTAAAGAACATTTGATTTTCTGAATTTCTGCCAACGCGTTACATGAAGCCACCCCATTGTGCGTTCTAAGCATTCCTTTCTCCTCAACAACAAGGAACCGACGAAAAAGAATGTCAAATTCCTCCAACAATTTGTTACTAATTATTAGGTACTTGTGATTGTGATGAAATTTCACCCTTATGTGGATAATAATATATTATGTATGTATTTGACCCAGTTCAAAATAAGTGCTAATTCTCTTCGTGCTTGTACCGTGCTGTCGAAAGTTTGAATATTTCATGAGAAGTCGCCTGTTGTATCACATCAAATGACCCAACACACAAAATGTTTAATTCCTTTTTTCTCGATTTCCTTTAATATTTAAAACCATAAGCTGTAAGGCAACGTGTCACAGAATACGTATATTTTTTAACAATTCACTAGTAAACTTCAACCCTATTACTGGCATTTTGAAAAATATTCCTATGCAGATGTATAAAGATTATTTTATGTAATTTGCAAGATATTTCTATCCAGTTAGTAAAATTTCAAATACTTAACTACAGCCAAATAGTTAAACAGAAACTATCATTCGATAGTCTTAAGAGGGTATAACCAGAGAACATCGGAAATTAGTCATTATTAAATCGAATTCTAGACGTATCGACTCTTTTTTACAAAAAAAAAATAAATTGATTTTGAAAGATTGTTATTTTTTCTGGTACACGCAGTTTTAAAATTTTGGGAAACTAAGTTTATGTTTAATATACTAAGGTTATACCGTTGGTCGTTGGCAGATTTGTTCAATTTTCAATAATAGATTCTATTAAAAAACACAAATTTCAAATCTTATAATCATACAACAAAATAAATCAATGAGTAATATAGTAACACAGTTTTAAGAATTTTAATTTAGTTAAATTAAAATCATTAAAAAATAAATCCGAGAACGTTTTTTGTGACAAAAATACCTCAGTTTTTCTATTTATTTACGGTCTTACAAATTAAAATATTTAAAAAAAATTTTACACACTTGTTTTGTTTGGACATTATTAAAAATCATAAATACTTGTGATCAAAAAATACTTACAAGCAGTACACCATATATAATAATTTATCATCGTGCATTTTGAGCATTTTTATTGCTTACTTGAATGTAGGTATATATTAAAGTAAGTTTTGAATGAAATAAATTTTTAATTTTAAAAAATTGATACGGGGAATAATCGATCTTTCTCATTGAAACCTCCCTGTACAGTTGCAATCATTTTTAAACTTTTATTCTCAGCCGCTGGTCAATCGCTCTTAAACCTTGAGAGCATAACTATAGTTTTGTCGCATTTTTTCTGCTTGCCTATTTCAAATGTACCTTTTTGTACGGCGATAATTAATTCAAACACTTTGTTATATTTTGGCTAAAAAATGTATTTTGAGGGTCTAAAAAATGCACACTGTAGATTTTCGTTGACTTTTTGCATAATACTTAATTTCCATATACATATTTAAATTGAACACTTAAAGTCTATAAACTCCCATTCACTCGATGGTAGGAATATAATATGTTATATTAATACAAACCATTGTTAGCGTGTGTTACATCCAGTGTGGTTATAAAAGAGGGCAAAAAGCATAACCACAATATGTTGATGTTATGTCGAAAAATTTCGAAATACCTCAGTTATATCAATATATCATCATTCATCATCAATACATCATCACAGTCTGTCATACCAATACACTTCCGTCATATCAATACATCATATTTTTTCAGTATAATTCAATGTTTATACCCTTTCGCATGAACAAATGCACGTCAAGTTCACAATGGCATACACGTTTTTAAAACTTAACACGGTTTGGATTTTAGAGATCATCCCTTTATTTATCTACACAATGTTGACCAGGTGTCTTTCACAATATTTATTTATTTATTTACATTCAAGTGATACATGATTTTACAATGATACACAGAAAAGAAACAGATATGAACAAAATACGTACTCTTAAATAATATCGAAATGTATCTTAAGAAAATAACATCAAGTATATCCATGCATACATACATAGTTTTATTTGCATTCGTTAGATTCTAGAGTTGAAATGTTTACAGTAATTTTGTATTGTGATTATTGTTACCTTCAAATTTGTTTGTCATTCAAGTTTGAAATGGCTGGATAAGTACCTACTGGGAATTAACTCTGTTATCAGTGCTGTCAATTAGAGATTTAATATAAAACTTTGGATTAAAAATAATAATTTTTATAAAGATTGTACATTTTTTTGGCCAACACTCTTCTGTCTGATAGTTATTATATCTGAGGAAAGTATTTTAGATTCTAGTAAAATTTGAATTAGAATCCACTCAGAAGAATGATATCATGCCTAACAATGAGTTTTGTGCTTGAGGTATGTTATTATAGCCTGCTTATAACTATATTCCATGCAGTTGAACACATCTACTACTTCTGAGTAAGCATTACCAACTGCATGTAATCTAGGTATAAGCGAGTATCTAAATAACTCAGTCCTGATGTTATTGTTGCAATTGACTAGAATTTTAGATCGAGTAGTCCTTGAGGGTATATGAAAGGTAATTAGGCTTAATAAATCAGGACTGTCTATAATACCATTAACAATTTTAAAAAATAAAAGTATTTTTATTATTGTATTATTTTTAAATATTGAACTTTTTTCCTTGCTCAGTATGGATAATTATACAAAAGTGAGATATAATCATTAAAAGTCATTATTAAATCCTTTACATACAAGTAAATGAGGCTTGGATCGCGAGGAGATTAAGTTTTATTCAAACCGCCGTAAGTACCAATAAAAGGTAACCATATTACGGTTTCCTAAGCTCGGAGATGTATTCTGTTTAAAGATCCTTTAAAAGTGTTCTCGGTAAGCTTCTAAAAGCTCTCGCCGATGTTGTTCCAGCAACAAGCTGCCCGCCTCGCACTTTCTTGTTCGCAAGCTGGTTCAACTCCTTTGTTCGTGCTTGATAATTTCGTTTACATATTTTCAAACGCGTCGTCGGCTACGCTTTGTTTTAATTTTGCATTTTATTTTTACTGTGTGTTCTCTGAACGTGAAAAACCTTCGAAATATTCACAGGTTATTTTTTGGTGTTATTTTTTTTAAATACCTTCGAAAAACGTTTAATAATATTACTTTATATATTTATTTAACAGAGGGCTTTTACCCGTTGATAGTACAATTTTAAAATGACAGATAATTTTGAAACTTAAGAAAAAAATAATAAAAATGAAATTACATCAGAAAAAATATACTCACAAGTTTATCAAAATACAATAAACAAAAATTGAAAAATACAACAAATAGATAGGTTTTCAGAAAGAGAAGATCTGTGTCGGAATAGTGTTGGAAAAAATATTTTATATGATCCATAAATTAACCAAGTTGATATTATATATGAAAATATCATCTAAATATTGATGTCGCATAGTGAGAAATCAATAATTAGGTGTCAAAAGTGATTATAAACCCGTATCTCATATTTTTAGGAATCTTGATTGAATGAGTTAATCCTGTTCGAGAATTTAAAAAAAATATTTATTCATCATTAATATTATTTTTGTTACGTTCGTAAATTTAACTATTAAAATCCATTAAAAAAACCTTTTTTTGTATAAAGAGTAAGACAAAAATAATAAAATAAGGGAAAAAATATGTATAAATAATGTGCATTGCATATTGGAATAACAAAAAATCCCACATTGGCAAGGCTTGCAGTGCTACGGTATATACATACTAGGATTAGAGTTAAAAGCCATTAAAATTTAATGGGTTTTACAGCACGCTTTTTTCTGCTCGCAGGTAATAATATCAAAATGGAGAATCATTTTAAAAATATTAAAAAATAATCAATGGTCATTATAATGTACCACCAAGTCTAACAAAATAGCTACACGTTTTCTCTCTGAAGTATCGTTCAGTCTTTAAAACATATCCTGAAACCCTAATTACTGCTACTACTAATTCAAATTTTATGTGAAAGATGAACGAACTTTTCAACATTAGCATTTTCCGGGAGAATAACGAAATATGTTCCGACTGACAAGCAGTCCTATATCGTACACGACGCAGCGCATGGTGAGTTATGCACAAACTTATTTCGAGGTGTTTAAAACTGCACGGAGAAAATGTTATTTTAAAATACGATCATTTTATTCGTAAAAACGGGACTGAAATTCTTACGAACAAATTAACAGTGCTTCAATGTTTATTGGCGGGAAAATGTAAGAATAATTTTTTGGTATACGTACGAAATTACGTACACCAACAAACTATTCTTACACGTTCCCGCCAATAAACATTGAAACCCTGTTAATTTGTTCGTAAGAACTTTAGTCCCGTTTTTACGAATAAGATCATCGTATTTTAGAATAACATTTTTCTCCGTGTGTATTACGTATTTTTTTAGTTTTTATTTATTTTTTAACAAATAAACAATTTTAGTTATTCTAGTTCTAAGTACGAGGACCCTTGTGACCCTAAACTCCTCTAACCATATGATACTTGGGTGCGCGGCCGGTTTCATACAAAACATAGTTTTGGATTTTAGGCCAAAATACCCAACCAAACTGAAAAATTATTTTTATTATCAAAAGGTGTGTTAAATGTCGACCTCGGATAGGAGCTACTTTATTTATTTTTGCATTAGTTTATAAAATATAGGCTATTAAAGATTTTAATATTTTATGATTTTAGAGGCAACTTGGACAATTATTTGCGAGTAAAACATTTTAAAAAATAATTATACTACATTTTTTTTCAAATATAATGAAATATAAAATTTGGAATATTTTTTTTTAGAAACAATTTCGGTAAATAATAAATTACGAGTTTACATCGAAACAAAAACTTGTCGTTTATATATTAAAGTTACTACCCAAAGAAACGCATTTTTAACAGTTTTTAATTTTATTTTTCATTATACATAAACCAAGGGTTAGGCAGATTTTTTATTTACACTTATAAATAACTCCCAAAGTCCACCGTTCAGTTATTCCTCTTAGGCTGATCAAGACTCTATTTATCCGTGATTAACTTGCAACAACTAACTTTGAAAGCTCTGCATCTCAACCGTAAGTAAGTATCCACTTATATATAATTTATACAAAGTTCATCAACTCAATAGTTACACTGTGTAATGAAGTGATTGTAACGTGATAAATCTATCAAAAATAAGGTGAACCTGATTTTTATGAAAATTGGTTTATACAGTGAATTTGAATATATACTACATAAGGCATAATTTTTTCTTCCGTTTTTAAAAAAGGTGCAACACAAAACACTCTAAGCCAATAAAACAACCACCGAGAATAAACAGGCGAATTGTCTTTGAATGGTTTTCTTATTCAGATTGTTGAAGCGGTTACTGGTTTACGTGCGTCTTTGCCAGTATAAAAGAGTTTGACACAACTAATCAAACTACTGAGCTCACAGGTGCATTCGGAGGAGGGAAATTACCGGAAAACAACCGGTGACTTGGATGCACACAGAAATGTCAAAGAAGACAAACGTAATGCAGCAGATGATGTTGTGTTATTTCTCCGCGAAAGTTATGTCCTCTTTGTCCAAAAGACTTGAGAATCTAGTGCAATACGAGTCGTGAAATGAAGGTAGGAAATATGCGAAAGCTTTTAGAGTTTAGTGGTTTCACTACATCGTCGTTTTCCATATTCTTGTGAAATTCGTAAATAATTGTACAGTGAATAAAGGATTTCGTTACCAAATAATGTACTGTCTGGGGGCTTTTATAAAACAGTGGTGTATACAAATAAATTGTTTCATTTTAACAAGAAGAATGATTAAGTTTACTTGTGTCTATCAAGAAAGATCCTATTCGCCGATATTTCACTTTAAAAGTAAGAACCCTTGAGCTTGCTTAATAATTAAGGTATTAAATTAATTTATTATTAAATCAATCGGATGGATCAGTACAAAGATTGTATAAATTCTAATAATAAAGGGCACAATAAAGTATACAACAATCTTCGAAGGTATACTAAAACAATAACGTAAAATGAGAGAAATAATTTGAAATGGGAAATTGGATAAAATTTTGATAAAGCTCATTTTAAAGCCTTTCAAAGGAATAGCTTCTTTTGCCGTTACTCTAATTATTTATAGTCGGCAGAAATCTTGTTTTCATTATACTCTATACTCGTATTATAATTTTATTCTGCGTCAAATTTACTTTTGAGAGCACATTTCATTATTTCTATTTTATTTGCCTGTTAATAATAAGATTTTTTTCTCTCATAGTATTAACGCGTAGGTTTGTGTATATACACAGGAGAAGGTATAATGAATGTAATATAACGGATATTATTTAATATTTGTGAAAATATTAATGTAATACAATACGCAAAGTAATCTTATCCCTTTTAATGTTCCTAGTGGAAAGGGCATGTGAATCTTCGGAGGTTTCGATTTTCACATATTATAAGATAAGACTAATGAACTGTGGCACTACAAATATTCTTCGAATTTGAGACATCGGAAATATTTATTGATCTAACCAAGTTTATCCTTATTAAGGTTCTAGTTTCATATTTTTGTAACAAGCCATCGTAAGTCGAATATAATCATAAATATATTAAGTATACTTTTATTACGAGCACATTTTCAGGCGTTTTAGAAGATACTTCTAGATTATCCCAAAAATATGTATCTGGCTCAACCAGATAATTCCCATAATAGGTAATTAAATTCCTAAAATAAATCAGGTATTGAATTTCTAAAATAACAGAATATTTTAGAAATACGGCTATTTTGAAGCAAAATCAACGTGGGATAACAGGAAGGAGTGACTACCTGTAGGTATACTACATGGGGAATAATTTTCAGATTTAACGTGTAAATTTGCCGTCCTTTATTAATATGAATGCTTTATAATCATCCTGTTGTAATTTGTTATAATTAAAATAGTCCGCATAATGACGTGGAGTACTCTCGATGCGCGCCGTTAGCTATTATTGGTGTACTCCGAGTATAACCGGAAGCATTTACGTGGAATTATTGCCACGTGGTAATCGAAAAGCTGTTGTTTTCTTCTGCGGGTTTCCAGGTAATCGGCATTACAGAGATTACTGCCGGCTGCGTGTGGCCATTATCCAGTCCCCAGGGAGAGTGGCCGGGATCGGGAATATATGTTCCAGTTAACGGGTCCCATTACGGTTGCGGGAAACATACAAATTTGGAGCGGTCTATATTTCGTTTCCCGCAAAATTCCTGTTTAAAATTGAAATGGGACGCATTTGTCACGGGCGGAGGAAATTTCATACTTCGCCGTGGCTTTTAGCACTGGACTGTGTTCATTTTTTCTTTGGCGGAAAAGAATTTGCCTTAAAAGAATTTGCAGTATCTTGAACACGAAATTTGTAGGTGTCACGGCGCATAAGCATTCTATTGTACCTCATTATATTTGCCTATTTTTAACATCATTTTATTAAATTAAATTTATTATTGCAGTAATTTATCTTTTATTTTATTTTATTAGATTGTATAGTGGGGTCCTCGGCACGGGAAAAGCACAAACAAATGTTTGGAAATATATAATGTTATTGAATCATTAAAAAAATATTTAGGTATATATTTATAAATTATTCTATATACTATGACAAATATACATGATTCTATATAATCACAGGATTATAAATAAACATGTAAGCTCTAAATGTAAATAAACCTATAGGTAATTTTCTTTTGAGATTGTATTTTTAATGTTTATGACGTATTCAGAGGAAATACGATTATAGGTTTGTATCTGTTATTTGTGGTAAAAATCATTTTCTAAATTTCGCCGTAGGATTACTGGAATCTCCAAAGCTGAAAAACGTTTATAATAATAAATAAGGTTAACATTTCCGGGAAATACGACCACAAGATAGAAAGATCGATGAATCACATTAGATATGGTGAATTGTTTAGCGGCAATGTTCAGCTGTTTGGGGTGCTAAATGTTACAAGAATTACGTCCCAATCCCAAAAAAAAGTGCTAGTCAAGTAATAACATAAACTATTGGATTTCGATACTTCCTCCATTTTTAAAGCACCAGGAAATAATATTGGAAAACGTTGTGGTGAATCCAAGGTAAAAATTTTAACTGACTTAAATAATAGGATTTTTAACTTCAAGACTTTATATGTGAATACCAAACAAAGCTCTATTAACTCCAGACAGTACACCAAATAGGAAATGTTGCACAGCGCAGGGAATAAAGAAGGAGGGGGAAGGGGAAGGGAAAGAGTAATGGGGTGAAGCACCTGGCTATTTAGATCTCATTAAGGGTTTGCTTATATCAATAACGTATCTGTATTTTTGCTTATTTTATTATTATTTTTTTTTAAGGCTTTTATATACATACATTATTATTATTAAGTTTTTCAGCAGTGTGGTAATAAGTGAATAAAACAGAATTTAAATTATATAAGTAAGTATAAAACAATTAGGTAAGTATTTTAATAATTATGTAAAGTTGTTCATAGAAGTTCGTTAAGTGTAAGTATATTATTAATAAAAAAAAGATACTGTGTAAGTGTGTAATTCAATAGTATTTATTTCTTGAGTAAATATCACTCCAGAAGTATTTTTGGATAATCGCAATTATCAAATAACTCCAGATAATGTATGAGAATCCTGTTTAAGGAAAAAATTATCAATAAATGTTTTTTTTTTTTTATTGTAGATTTCACAATTTTTAAAAATTATATCGCTTTACGCAACATGAGATGATTATTAGTATTACAGATAATTCAATTTATAGCAACGACTTGTCATAAAATAGAAATTTCTAAATTTTTTTTGTTTCTATCGGTCACGGAAAACCCGGACCCGGACCTAACCATCCACAAAATGTGTACATACTTTCGTCGGAGGAGGCGCCGCTTAAGACATTTTGTGTTGCATGGAAACAGGTAGCAATGAATACTTTTGCTTATTTTTTTTCAATTTCCCTCCAGAATGAAAATACAAGAATTTTATGTGAAACCCTTTCGCGTAGGCAAGTGAACAAAACTTCTTTTGGGAAATGGGAAAATTTTAAATTGTGCATCATTACTGTTGTTTCCGCAAGGGCCTCGCCTTATAAATACCTCTTGAATTTTTTTCTCATTGGTAGCAAGAACTTACTAACACGCATATTTAAATGGTAAACATCATTCATCATATGATGAGCAAGCTGTTTAATGAGTAACTACTACTCACTGTTTGCGTAAATCACTAAAAAACCAAACATGTGTAGATATAAGGAATATTATCGGTGTACCAGACGGGGTCAGGTACACAAGAACTATAAATGGGCTGGAGGTCCCGATCCACGGAGGCGCCAAATGTAGCTCCCTTCACCACGTGTGCTTGCCGCTGTAGAGCTGGTCCGAATGTCCTAGTGGCTGTTCCATTGACGAAGCTCCAAAGGTTGTGAGGTAATTCGAGGTCCAGGGTAAAGCGATGGTCAGTGAAGGAAAGAGGCAAGTAGAAGCAAAGTCGGAGCGAGGTAGAACGGGCAGGGCAGAAGAGATGTTGTCGTGTCGGCTGGTAGAGTGAGACTGACTTGAAAATGGGCTAGCGGGCCCTATATATAGCGGGAAGCAGTACGCTGCCCGTAGTTATGACACACCCGCTGCCCGCCGCTCCCCCCACTCCGACGATTTATTTATTGAAAACACATATCAGTTACATACTTAATTATCTAAATCTAACAAATACAAAATAACAAAACGACATCAGTACGTCCGTCACAATCGGTTTTCCGTACAAACGTATATTTTTATTACCGTAATTTATATTATTTTAATTAACGAATATAATATTAGCGAAAGTCAATCAAAAATCCGAAACAGAAAAATCAGAAAAAGATTCGGATGCATCTGGGACTCGAAACTCTGCCGATCCGGGCCAACGCGCTATCCACTGAACCAACGTATCCCTATCCGATTCGGTCATTTTGAACTGTATCATACTTCGATTGAGAACCACCAACATTATTTTCATTTTTCTTAACACATATTTTTATTGGCTGCTATCTTTATGTATGATTGCAAGATTCAACTCTAACTAAATGCCCTATAGATAATGTCAGGATAAATTTTATCACTTTTTATTAATATGCGACATCTATTGACTTTATCTGCAAGTCTAGGATGAAATATTTTTATTTTTATTAAAACATTAAAATATTATGAGGTTTAACTCTTTGTTAAAAAGTTAAAAATAAAAATAATATTATTTTCTTTTGTTTTGCTCTGAGAAAAAGACTCGCAGAGTGGCGAAACTAGATTAATTATAAAACTAATTAATTATGAAACTAGATTGATTAATAAACGTTAATTACTATTTCGATGTCAAAAATATTTTATTCGCAGAATGTTGTAAAATAAATTTCTGTTGAGAATTATATATTCTCACATAGTGCATTCAATAGCATTGATTGGAATCGTCGCATTCAGCATTTTCTTGGTTACTAGCTTAAAACTCAGAAATTGTATCCCGACTCCACGGCGCGTCCTTTTCCAGAAATATAGATGAATGAATTCATTTCAAGATTTATTCGGCAATTTGGTTGGAAATTGAATTGCGGGAATTAGCGGTAGAGCATTTGCCTGGTTAGTTATAAAACCGTTTAACGAGTATATTGCGAAAAGCAGTGGGGAGTTTTGGTATAAATGCATTTTAATTCGATGCAAAAATGGTTTTCGTTGTTGTTAGTGTTCTCTTTTATGATTTCCCACTATGGAAAAATAATGCTATCTTAAAGCAGAGATTCTAAGCCAAACTTTCTACCTCATTACCATATCTAGTTAACCTACTTTTCAAAATTAAAAATATTTTTAAGCATAACGATTTTTGCCAAATTTTTACCACCATTGCTAATTGCGTAGGTTTTTAAAAAAATAAATGTTCACGATCGTTAAGAGATACCTCTTCTCCAGAAAACGCGCCGTAATTTCAAAGTTTATGGATGCTTTTACTTGAGTTTAAAAAAAACTCTCGGTTAATCATGACAAACCAGGGCTGGTTTTATTGCTATCATTCACTTGAAGCGGCGAGGGTTCCACCCCTGGGGTAGCAAATGGACCAAAAGGATGAAAAATTGAGAAAATAAAAATATACGACACAAGTTCAGGCGATGTCGAAGCACGTCAGTTGTTAATTCCATCTTGGCAGTGGTAACGTTAGTACGGATGGCTTTGCAGATTTTAATTATCTGGCCAGGCTGTATTCGATGGCACATAAATGCTCGGGAATATTACGCGGCAGGATTAAATATGGGAGAGGAAGGAGAACGGAAAGGGGTTAAAGGGAAATCGTTAAGAGCTTCAGCTTTTCAAATCTTGTTATTTTGTACCGATTTTAACAAGTGTATTATTAATTTTCTAGTATAAAGTTTCCAAACTCTAAGCCTCCTTCAAACCAGAACAGGCATGACTGCCAGATCATCAAAGCCTTTTTCACGTTAATTACTATCTCTAACGAATTTTGAATTTATCTGAAGGAAATAAATTCGCATTATTTTTTGAATCATTATAAAAGGCGTTTAACAGTTTAGAATGAAAGTTTTCACAATATATATATATTTTATTTTTTTATTTATTTATTTATTTCAATTTATTTCACCTCTTACACACAACAATTTTACATTTTAATCATTGTTTAACAATAGAATAACTAAAATAAAAACAAAAATATAATAAAAAGGTATAACAAAACGGTGAAAACATCATTTTTTTGGTTTCTACACCAATTAAGAGAACTGGCTCTTGAGCTTGGTGTAGGTGTTATGTAAGAATATACAATTTTTAGTCCATAATTAATATAATATCTTAAGTACTAGATTAGGGACGACATTATACAATATTTGATGGTTTGAATTACAGGATTAAGGTTACATGGTTTTATTGCATACAGTTTTTTAAGAATAGTTTGATCTTTTTCTGGAATAATGCTAAATCTCTTATTTTTTTTACTTCTTCGGGAAGGCTATTGAAGTAAGTTATCCCTTTGTATACATAATTATTTTGCATTTGTTGAGTAGAAAATAATGGAATTTGGATATTATATTTACGTCTCAACGATGAGTTAACTTTAATATTTTTTAATGTCTTATCTTTGAATATTTGTAATATTGAGTCTTTTTTATAGAGATCTTCAATTTTTGGAACTTCGAAAATTTTGAACAATGTTGCAGAAGGGAATGTAGGTTGTTTTTTTAAAATGACTTTAATAATTAGTTTTTGAACCACATTTACAGGGTTTACAATTTTTTTATATGCACCTCCCCATCCAATAATTCCATATTGACATAATTATATAAAAAGAATATATAATTATATAAAAAGAAATCATGGACAGTTTCATCAAAAGCATCTTCTAATTAATTTATGTGAAAAGTAAATAAATAAAAAAAAATGTGCGTGTTTTTTTGTTGAAGAATAAATATCACATTACAAATATTATGTAATAAACAATTTTGGACTGGTGTCTTATTTTTTTTTCCATGACTGATTTTTTATTTGGGAAACATGGGCATATTTTTATCTCAAAATTTTTTTATAAGCATTTATACTATTCAGGTAAATATTGAAAATAAATTCCCAGAAAGATTAGGTGCCTAAAAATATGTTGAAAGCGAAAACAAAAACAAGTTTTGTGATATTCATTTGTTTATGTTTTCAATCAGTTTCAAACCATTTATTTCCCCCATATTATATAAGTGGCTCTTTTCCAAAAGAAAACTATTTATTCAATAGGTAGGTACATTTCGTGTGACTCGATTTTTGACTCGGCTTCAGCTTGAAAATTTTCAATGATAAACTCTATAAATAAGCTTTTATAACCGGTAAAATATCTTTTCTCCTAAACCGACTTTATTTCACGGCTTAACATAAAATACGACGATATTCGTATTTTTTCCCTATTTGTAAACGAAATAAACATATGTTTTAAATTAAGCATTTATCCTAACTACGTACCTAAAATGGCTGCATTGCCCGTATAAATACAATAACACTTGCGTGCAACAACAATATTTATGAAATAATTACTGGGAGTGATTTGTTTTGCCAAAATTTGCAAATATCACATTAAATGTTTAGGAATAGGTTTCCTCTCTCTAAAAGCAGACTTTTGAATTAAAAATGAGCGCATCGCGTGGTGGAATGTATTAAATCAGACCTCTTATTTTCCTCGGGAAATTTATTTTAGCAACTATAATTAATAAAGATAGCTATTATGGAATGCGAGAAACGTACATCATTTATAATTATAATACTATAAAATAATTATTTAAGTAAGTATTTAGGCACAATGTAAAAGTTTGGGTGGTACGAAAAGCAAATATCTCAATAAATATTTTAGTTAGCTATTCAACATGTTTCGTATGAAAAAGTAATTATAATCTGAACACACATTTTTAATGCAAATTTTTTTAGTGGCCTTTTTATATCTAGATATCCAGGCAGTTGGATCTCACAAAATATACACAAGATATCCGAGTACAATCGAATCTAGTTCATTTTAAAGCAAGGGTTATAGTAAAACAACCATAATTTTTTTTTTCAATTCGAAAACATTAGTAGATACTAAACAATGGTTGAAAATCAATTGGAAATATTTTTTTTAAACTGAAACTCTGCATACTTTTCCACTTCCTTTGACCGTTCTGTGATAGTTTTCAATCATAATCAAAATTTGATCACGCTCAACTGATCGCGAAATGCATTCTGCGGAACACTCCACTCGACATATAGACTCGAGCACATAATAATACGTACGCGTAGAAATGTTGACAGCCTTCAGGCGAATGTTTGGCGTTGGCTCCCTCCCCTTATTATAATACAGCCTTTTCTACCCTGTTTCGTCCGCCACGGCCGGTCAATTTAACTCGCGTTCCGCGCGGGAAATTCCTACGCCCGCAAATCAAGCGATACACTCCCAGGGACGAGCTGGTAAGACACTGAAATCAGCAAATTTCAGCTAGTTTTTCTCACACAATAATTAACACTAGTTTTTCTTATATCATGCTGGCGTATTGGCCCATATTTCATATTACCATTTAGCTCTCTTTATGTAACGCAAATAAAAAACTTCAGGTTTTTAAAAGGTATAAAGATATTATCCAGTTGAAAAAAGGCATTGCTTAGTGATGTGGTAAAAAAGATAAATTCGATCAAATAAATGCCTAGATTGCCAACAATATAGGTAGTTAATATGAAAAAATACCTTGCGTCGCAAGCATTATGTTGAATTGCAAGTATTTTTTTAATTCCTAAATTGATTGCTAAGTATACATTATATGGGTTAGCTCGTTTAGAGTCCCCTGAGACATTTCTGGAATAGGAAAACCCTGAAATAAAGTTTTAAAAGAAAGCCAGTGCTCGGTTTATGTGGAAAAATACGTTATCTCAATAGACAACCAGTTTTTGGAATGAAAATGTTTTTTTATCTGGAAATTCAAGGTCAACATAATTTTATGGTCGCAACTTGCAACGTTCTTTATGTAATAAGCTTCAATAAGGCTTTGATCTATCTATTATTTTATCGATTATAAATTTAGACAAAAAAACTTTTTATCCATGGTTTTTTATCAAAAAACAGTTTTTATTATAATGGAATGGCTTGGGAAAGAGCTTAAAAACATAATTTTTTTTATTATTCTATTTCATTGGTTTACTTGAATTAACAAACTGAAAACTTCAGATTGGTTTATTTGAATCAACAAACTGAAAACTTCAGATTGGTTTATTTGAATCAACATACTGAAAACTTCAGATCGGTTTATTTGAATCAACAAAATGAAAACTTCAGATTAGTTTATTTGAATCAACAAACTGAAAACTTCGGATTGGTTTATTTGAATCAACAAACTGAAAACTTCGGATTGGTTTATTTGAATCAACAAACTGAAAACTTCAGATTGGTTTAGAATCAATAAACTGAAAACTTCGGATTGGTTTATTTGAATCAACAAACTGAAAACTTCAGATTGGTTTATTTGATTCAACAAACTGAAAACTTCAGATTGGTTTATTTGAATCAACAAACTGAAAACTTCAGATTGGTTTATTTGAATCAACAAACTGAAAACTTCAGATTGGTTTATTTGAATCAACAAACTGAAAACTTCAGATTTCCAGAACATTCAGAACCAAGCGATATATTTAAAAAAAATAATAATAAGGGGGTAACCCATATTGATCATCCTGTTTTGAATTTAATTGCAAACACTGACGACAAATACGAAATCTGTGTTTGCTCTGTCAGCATTTGTATCAAAAATGATACAAAGAACTATTTTGTCAATTCGACTTCGGTCTAAGGTCCATCGCTTAAGCAAAAACACCATTGACATTTCGACCATTTGAAATAACAAGGTTCCATCTGTCGCTGTAATGTACTACTTTATCTACTTTAGAGTTCATTATCGCACGATTTTACTGCGACAGTACCCTTTCTCTAAACGAGCTAACCCACATAATGTATACCTACTTAACAATCAATTTAGGAATTAAAAAAATACTTGCAATTCAAAATAATGCTTCCATCTAATAATACATCTACATTGTTGGCAATCTAGGCATTTATTTTGACAGAATATAATTTTTTTACCACCTCGCTAAGCAATGCCTTTTTTAAATGGATTATGTTAACCTAACCTAACCTTTTTATTCCTCGAAAAAATGCCGATAGTCCAGTCCGGCCGTTTCGTACCAGCTGAACAACAGCATGATAGAAATGGCGACGTTGATGTATTCGCATATTAAAGGCAACAATGGTTGTTCTAAAATTTCATCAATCATGTTTCTTTCTGATGCGCCATTCTGCCGGGCCGATGTGTTGTACCGCGTTAACTTTTTATTTAGAAAAACTCAATAAATTGGTACCGGGTCAAGCTTGCGTATACTCAATATTGCAAATACTAATGAATATAATGCTGTACAAACCAACAAATAAACTCTTTATGGAAGCTATGAAAATGAAAAATCTTAAAACAATATTTGTACAAATAACGGACAAAAAAGGAAGTAAAAAAAAATGTAATACGATTGGGTAAATTTCAATTAATCAAGTTAAACGATAATACGCTGTAATTATGAAAACTGCTTGTAACGTCCGATCTTTTGTAAGGTCGGCTCGTAAAAAGTATTAATCAAAAGAAAAATAAATTATTTGAAATGCGGAAGAAGAAAAGAGTATGAATCACGATGGTCTCATTTAAGGGCGCAGTATAGGTACTTACCGTGTTTAATTTAAATCTCTCGTGATCTTTTAATCAAATTTTAAATGAAGTCAACTCCGATCAGCTTTTTAATTGACGGTCCTAATTGACTTTAAGATATCCAAATAACGGACGAGGGAAGGCAAAATGAAAAAGAAACGTATTTTAAATAGGTCGATTGTCAAACCAAAGATTTGCGTGTTTTCATGTGGAACACGACAAGAATAAAAGCGTAAGTGTTTAGAACATCGCTTGTAGAATTTTGTAGAGTGGATAATACTAAATTAACTAACCAAAACTTGATTAATTTTATGGAATACCTAATTTTCGAGAATTCAAAAACATGGCACCAGCAGGTAAACGTAGGCGCTTACTTACAATAAATAACACAACCATGACTAGACATCGGATTATATGCACTAACAAAGTGCCAAAATATGCATGCAAATATGCACTAAAAAAGGCCGAGATATGCACTAAAAACTCTCGATATGCCCAAAATATGCACAATGCAAAATCAAAAAACCGTTTTTATTTTTATGTATTTTAATTAAAGGCGGTATAAAATAGCGAAATACTCTTAAAATTATGCATAGTTTTTGTGACAATATACAATTAAGTATTTTTTCAAATTTTCTGTCGCAAATTTGTGACGTTTGAAACCCAGTATTAATTTGTACGCCGAAAACGACCTCTCGATGTCAACTGACGTCATTGGACAAAATTTAAAATTTGACGCCATTTCTGGCAGGGTATGGACCTGTGCCGTTGATGTAGGCAATGTTCTTCATGTCTTCAAGACTCGGGTTTTTAAGCAAATTAGCGTCTAACTTTTTACAAATCTTTTCTGATATTAAATTAGGACGGCATTGGCAAGTTCGATAATTGTTTCCATTGATTTAAATAGAGGAAGGTTTTTTGTTTCCAATTATTCTATGGCATCTAGTAACTTGTGTAAATGTGTTGAGAAGAGGGAGATATTATGTTTAATGGATGCGTTTTCAAATGCTAGATTGCTTGACTGAATTGCAAAGGCCTCAGAACTGTCAAATCGATCAACGAAATCAACGAAATATGCACGATTGGGAAAAAATGGCTAAAATATGCATTAACGCCGTAATTAGAGAGTTATATGCATTTGCATATGCAAATATGCAAATGCATATAATCCGATGTCTAACCATGAGTCTAGATTTTAAGTTAACCGTTTTATAGCGCCGTTTTTGTGAAAAATGGCATCAAGGGCCCCGTACAAAAATAGGAATCCACCAGGAGCACATAAATCACAGAATTAAAAAAATATAGAAAATATCTTAACATACTTGATTAGGTAGGTACTTAATTACGAAGGTGCGGTTCCTTTAAAAATGGATAGGAACTCTATATTCCGTACAATTTTAATTAAATTAAATTAATTTGAATACGTAAAAGGTAATGCTTTGTCCACCTTAGGACATTGTTTTATGTTATTTACCAATTTTTTTTAACATATGCACAGTACCTATCCAAATATTGTAGTCATAATTTTAACGTTAAATGAACCCATTTTTAAGTTGATTCATAAATTTGTAGATAATCTGATACTATCTGTAAGTTTTGCAACAGTTGTGGAAACAAATTTGAATGAAATCTTCATCGCATGACGCTTTTTTCTGATGAGTATTGGTAGTGAATCATATCGAAATGTTATCTACAGATTGTAATAATAACTAAAAAAAAAAACAACAACAGAAGCTACGAACGCGAGAAACGAGTTAATCGGAGGGTAATATTACGTATTACATTGTAGATTTTATTTATTTTTACTGGGTTTCTACAGATGTTCGCGCACTTACGTGAGAATAATCCAGTTATAAAAACTCTGTTATGTGATAGTGTGATTTTCGAAATTCATATTAGCTTATTGTTATTATTGAAAGAGTTATTATATTAACCCCTCAAGCCTCATAAAGGCATTCCGTTGGATGCCCTGAAGGACATCGGAGCATCCGTGGCATACAATATATAAATATACAATATATAAGTATTTGATTTTGTATTTTATTTATTTTTTCATTGGCTCCAAACAGGAGGCCCTGAGGAAAACAATTTCCCCGAGGAAAATAATTCCCCTATATCATCTTTGTGGATGCAGTGTGGGGTGGGTATTTTTAGGGAAAGGAAGCTCTGGGAAGGAAAAATGTAATCGGGGGTCAAAGTGTCCAGGAGTAACGGAGGTATGAATCCATCCCTCCCACTACGATGTGTCGAGAGGGTCGGCCTGGAGAGGTGAAATGTCTTCATCAATCAGTCTCTCCTGATCCGGCCCGCCACGTAGTAGGTGGGCAACCGCCTTTGCTGCCAAGACCTAGACAAACCTCACTCCATGAATCCGGGCGCCGAAGTCAACAAATGTAGCGATCTACTTGGGGTAACCTATGGCATGGGTGTTGGTTATCCAATAAATGATTTCTCGGGGCGGCGGTACCCATCCACACCACCCAATCGATTTTTTGCGGTGATTTTCTCATCGTTTAAAAGAGAAATTATTACTCTTCTTAATTTGTCTCAAATATATATCCTTGTTCGCATGGATAAAATATATATATATATCCTTGTTCGCATGGATAACATGTAAAAAGTTGTCAAACTACGTTATTACAAACTGACGGGAATATTTCGTGGACCAAAATTATTAACATTTTTTTATTGTATAAATGAAAAAAAACGTGAAGGGACCGTTTCTTTACCAATTCTCTACGCAAAAAGAATATGTGGTCTAGATATCGAATTATTTCAAAGTACCTACGGATTATTCGAGTCAAAAAATTTCGATGTGTTTTTTCTTGAGAGGGTATTTATTACCAGAGAATTCCGGAAATTAGTCCTTTTTAAATCAAATTCTAGGCATATTGACCCATTTATTATTAAAAAAAACATAAATTGATTTTGAAAGATTGTTATTTTATCTGGTAAAAGCATTTTTAAATGTTGAAAAACCACGCATATTTTTAATTTACCAAGGTTCATACCGTTGGTCGTTGGCAGATTTGTTTAATTTTCAAACGATAGATTCTATTAAATAACACAAATTTCAAATCATATAATCATACATCAAAATAAATCAATGCATAATCTAGTAAACACATTTTTCAGAATTTTAATTTTAGTTAAATTAGAATCATCAAAAAATAAATCCGAGAACGTGTTTTGTGACGAAAATACCCTATTTTTCTATTTATTTAAGGGGTTACAAAATAAATTATTTCAGATTTTTTTACACACTTATTTTCTTTAGACATTATTGAAAAATCATAAATACTTTGATTGAAAAATACGTACAAGAAGTACACGATATTTAATAATTTATCATCGTGCGTTTTGAGCAGTTTTATTGCTTACTTGAATGTAAGTAAATATTGAAGCAAGTTTTGAATGAAATATATCGATATTAAATTATTTGTTTAAAAAATTTAATACGGGGAATAATCGATCTTTCTCATCGAAACCTCCCTGTACAGTTTCAAGCATTTTTAAACTTTTATTCTCAGCGCTGGTCAATGGCTCCTAACATTCTAATTTTTGATAATAAAATTTTATTAATTTTAAGATCTCAATAATTTATTTAGTTTCTAAAATTAATATTTAAAAACAACTTCAAAAATAATAAATAAATAGTACTTTTAAATTACTTCGGAAGCATTCCGAAATTCACTTTATCGCTTTTAACATTCTTTTCTTTAGTGGAAAACATAAGTTATGGTCTATATCACTAAATCCTTATTCTATAGTAACTATTGTATTCCTTTAGACCTAGACTAACCGCAGATTATTCTACACAGCAATAGGCACAATAATACTGGATCAATTAATCATCTATTGTTATCGCTACAATCAAACACTCGTATTGATGTAAGAAACACTCCAATGGTCTGTTTATTATTGATAGAGGTCAGAGTCAGTAATTGTTAACAAAAATATTTATTAACAAAGCCTAAAATACCTATTCTCCTAAATACTTTAATCAAAATAATGAATTGTAAACGAAAATTATAGGTTTTTCTGCTATTACTGTTTTGTTACGGCTTAATGCACTGTGAAAAATACTATACAGGGTGTTAAGCATCGTACTTGACTTACTTTAACCAGTGATAAAATGTAACTGAAATTTGGTTGGTTACTTGGCTTAGTTAGAGACCAGAGACGACATGTGGAAGAAATTTTTAGGAATCACTTGTTAAAGTAAGTCAAGTACGATGCTTAACACCCTGTATACTTCAGGTTCAGGTTGGTAGGTACGTATGCTTTTTGACAAATTTTAAAAACTATACGTGAAGAATACATCTTCCTTTCGAAGAAATTATTTCATATTTTTATAAGAAAAACTCTCTTTTTAACTTGTGAAGGTTATTCCCATCAATGTAATATATCATTGACGAAGAAAATAACAATAATAATCTAATTTTTTTAAATATGAAAATGAATAAGACACAGAAAAATAATAAAAGATAACGGTCGCAACTAGGACACGAACCCAGAACCTTACGTCTTACCGGGACATACACCTTTACCAATTGGGCTACTGCGATCTTATATGAGACTGTCGTAATTGTCAACTTCATATTTCAAATTTCAGAATTAACAATATTATCTTCGACTAATATTTTTTTCCATATTATTGCGACCGTTATCTTTTATTATTTTTCTGTGTCTTGTTCATTTTCATATTTAAAAAAATTAGATTATTATTGTTATCTTTTTCTTCAATGATAAATTATTTCATATTTGTAAATGTTGAAATCTAAATGTATTTCAAATTTGTGAGTTGAAATTGTGCAAAGGTACATGGAAATATCTCATTCATTCATATAACTTATGTTATTTAATTAATAAATTATCTGCTCAATATAACGTAAAGCATTATTGCTATAAATTTAGTTCAACAGATTTAAGAGCTTGATATCTTATTTCGGAAAGCAGAGTCTGCCGGCATAATAATAAGGTTTTGGGGAGAAGGAAGTTCTCACCATATGAAAGTCCTTCCAGTGAAAGATATCTGGTGTTCCCCAGCGTAGGTACCTACTGCAAAGTGGCGAGAAGTTATACCGATTAACATACAAAGCTTTGCATTGGGAGCTATTTCGTCGGTTAAACCACTCGGATTCAATAAAGTTTTTGATTAAATTTCATTTTTGGAAAGCGAGTACGGGATTGGCACACTTTGGTTTCAAAAGATTTTAAATGGGAATGAACACAGTATTAAGAGGAAGATTTTGACAAGTAAATAAATCGTTTTCAAGAATCCAATTAGGTACCTACTCGTATCTTGTGAAATACGAATTTAGCTTAAATTATAAACGTGAATCTGAAAAATATTCACCTATGTTTTGCGTATAAAATATTACGTGCGATTACATTAAACAGAAGGGTAGGCATACTAAAAATATTGTTTCTTAGGTGCGCAATTCACCATTTCATATCCTTTGTAATAAAAAATAATAGTATGAAAGGAGGCGGTCCATCAACACAAGTCTTTCAGGCCTTGGTCCTCGATCAATATTCATTTTGATTGATACGTACTGTTTGATCGATCGTAAACAAATTATCTTAAATTGTAACATTGAGCAATGTGTACATTAAATCTATTAATATTTGGCATATGCTTTTAAAGCAATTACTGAGAAGAATACCGCGATTATTGTAACAGAGTTGATGGAAAAGTTTTCTCAGACGTTAATTCATTAATCTTGACACCCTTTCTTAACAAAATCGAAATTTCGCACCGTTAAATTTCCACTTGAATTTATCAGAAAACTAGATTCATTTCGAATTAGTTTTGAAAGGTCCAGGGGCCGGGAGGAGGCGCCTGCGCACTGAGACGTTTCCCGATACACTTTATCAGTTACTGTTCCTACACTGCTCGGTAACACAACCTCCTCAGCGCTCCTGCGCTCCGTGTATGAAATTGCCGAAAACTGTACCAAAATCCAAAGAAAAAAACAAAAAAAGTTAGCCATCACTATAAAACATTTTAATATATTTTGTTTAAATTAAAATTCGGTTTATATTATTGTCGAAAGTTAATATTTCAAGTTTGGAAAAAACTTTTTCGCGATTTATTATTTAGTTATAGTGGAAGTGACGTTTTGGCATTTGTGACAAGTTGACACTTGAGATTTTTCCTCATCGCGTGTGTGACGTGTAATGACAGTTATTTCCGGAACTTACCGCTGTGGCGATGGTGGATCCACTTAAGATATTTTGGGTACTAACCAACAGCACTTACCTGGGTGAGACACATGATTTATAATTATGGCATAAACTTGTACTAATTGGCTTTATTTTGAATTTATTGGTTTTATTAAAAACTTCATGCTTGAAAATGTTATTACATGCGTGAAAATCAAATTTGATGCGTGATTTGATTACTAAGCGAAAGAATTTCAGGTAAGTTATTTTGTAAAAACATGGAAAACCAGTTTCCGCGGTATGGCACTAAATATCAAAAAAAAAATATTCAGTCTTCAAAGTTGTCAGAACTGTCTTAAATTATAAGCGGATAAGTTTTTTGCTTTATTAGTTCGAGAAATAAATTAAACTAGAATTAACGTAAGTCGTTTTTAAGACTTACGTAGTAAATTCCCACATTTTATCACTCAAGAATAGAGACATTATGAAGGTCTTAAAAAAATATAATAATAATAATCTACTGTGATAGGACAAATTTACCTTCGTAGTAAAAACGAAGGGTGTCTATAAAATAAACCATCTAATAGAAAATTTGATACTTTTCAAAACACAGACAAAAATACATTGTTATTGTAAACAAGAAAAATTATTTTCAATAAAATATATTCAATTGTTTTCAATTGTTTTCTTTATTTCTATGTTATTTTCAAGATCAAATATTTTCTCGGACGAAGGTTTGGGACAGTGTAAATAGTTAATTTTATCCATAAGTTGTAATAGACGTAATTTATCAGTTGTAGGAAAAAATAAGTTTCCAAATATAGTCCTATGTAGACCCTTAACTACTCAAGAAATAAAATTGTCAATTGTTTTTCTCATTTCTGTTTTACCTAGTGAAAATTAGTTTTATTTTAGGCCGATTAATGGAAACGGTTTTTTGGAATCATTTTCCAGACTTTTCCACACAATGAAATTATTTAAAATGTTTATTTGAAATTTTTTTGTGAATAGATACCGCACAAGAAACCAAACTGATACCAACCATCTAAAGCCAGTGAGACTATGGCATCCCCAATTGGGGTATGTTGTGAGGTTAAAGTTAGTTAGTAGGGGAAAAATTATGGGGAGAAGAAGGTGAGGGAAGCACTTTGGTATTCAGATATGGTTACCAAACACGGATGATCGTCGTACACCAGGACGGTGATCGTACACCAGGACGGTACTGAGAGTATCAACGATCGGCGCCATTTTGAATATTCGACATTAGGCCTATTTTAGATTTTGATCAAATTCTTTAATTTTATTAAATGAAATAAATAACTTTGTTTACACCACCACATAATCACAATTATCGACATGTTACGAAACCGATGGTTTCTTCGTCAGGAAAAAAATAATATATATTTTCTCAATCTCAAACATGTCGATAATTGTGATTTTATTATGTTATTTTATTTTTTTCACTAAATTAAAAATGACGCCACAAAGTGATTTAGCGAAGATTGAGGAAGTATCTTTAATTTAAACTTGAAACTAACCAAAGTCAATTAAAAAATATGTCAACAAAGAAAATATAAAACCTTAGTCTGATTATTTATTGATTTACGCCATGTCGGGCTTCTACACGAATATTGTTAAGCTTTTTATAATAATTTCTTTAATAATTAATTGTTTAAGACACGAACTGGACATTTATAGAATATGAATTGTTCTCACGTAAGTGCGAACATCTGTAAAAACCCAGTATAAATAAATCAATAAATAAATGCTTGTAGGTACACAAAATTATTAATATTCAAATATAAATGTCGCCACAGAAGTTGTTCATTCACATTAGCGCATGAAATTAAAACAAACACATACGTATAAAAATTGACAGTTCTGTGACGGCAGGCCACCCATACATACACCGTTTTTAGAATTATTTGTTGTAATCGACGTACATTGGACGTCCGCCACCACAACAATGTTTACATAAAATAACATCCAACTAAATATACATACATCAAACTCCCTTTACAAAGCATCGCCAAAGATGACACTCAGGGCCTCTTGCGTTTTTTAAAATGTTGTAAATATATGAAAATGAAAACAATATCAATACTTAAATACTGAAGAAAACATAAATTAAAAAATAAAACACTAGCGACATCCCGATCAGAGTGATCTAATTAAATATTTTTTTGTGGGGCATAGAAAATCCCAATCACTTTACTATGCAGAGATAAAAATAAAATTTTATTCAACAGAAAATTTTGATTTACGACACTTTTCTACGGGCTGAAATATTATAAATATATATATTTATTTTTATTTTTATGTAAACATTATATATATTATATTAATATTACATAAAAATAACTTTTTTTTTTCAAATTCAATTGTTCTTACAGTTATAGAAATTTTGGCTATATCTCTGTAAATGAACTATAATATTTGAAAAAAATATGTATGGTCGTTTCCATCTTAGCAAGGTTGTTGTATGATTGAGACATTCTAGAACTGGGATTAAAATATCCCGTGTTATTAAGTCCGAAATATATTAATATTTCTCGTAAGTGTCCCTGGCGTATAACGTGATTTGATTGACTAAATTACTCTTTACTTGATTATTCACAATTTAATGAAACATTAAGAGGTCATTTATATTTCGTCTTTTAATTAGACTCTCTAATTTAAATTATATAAGTCTTTGTGCGTAACCGTCCAGTAGATCTACTATGGTACTGACACATATGCTCATAAATGAGCATGCTCATTTCCTCTTCCACCCGCAATGCTACCTAGTAGCATGTGTGTCTCGCCCAAATGAGCTCATGAGCCTAAACGAGCCCAACGCTCAGAAATTAAATGGCTGTTGATTTGTGAGCATGCTTATTGATTTGCTGGTGGACGAGGAAATGAGCATGTGTACCATAAGACAATAATTGCGAAAATTTTCTTTGAACAGATTCAAGTCTTGATTCACTAGAGCGACTAAGGGCAAAATATGGACCGCTTTTATATTTCTGTGATTGACAGCGGTCCAAAATTGGACCACATAATCCTCCCATTCGTAAAACCAATTTTAAATTTTTTTCAAATGTTCTCGCGTTCTGCAGATAACGTTATTTGAATACTGAAAGCGCCTACTTCTAGTAATGATCAATAGATGTCACTGTTCTTCGTTTTCTTGGCGATGTACTTATTAGTTTATTTCAAACCAGTAGCAGTTGAAATCTTGAGATTTAAATTGTCATATTTACTTGTTTTTTATCGCTTTTTCTAATATTTTTGTAAACCAGTGTAATAATTGAATTATCAATGTATTCAACGTGTTTAGTTGTCGTAAGAATTAAAACTAAATAAAAATATGTTCAAAATAGTGCTTTGTTGGTTTCCTACAATGCTATATAATGTTCGAGATGACTATTTTTGCAAATAGATTTTTTTCAAAACATAAAGCATTAATCGAGTTCATTTTTATCTCGGATTAAAAATAATGAATGTATCTGTTTGATGTGTTGCAGTTATTTTTGGTAAGTGCGTTAAAAATACCATTTTTGTGCAATTAATTTTGTGGATTTCACGAACAAAATTTCTGGCAAATATTTTTTCTTATGAATCATTTCAACTCTTGAGAACTTATCAAAAGTCAGTTTAATTGAAGATATTTCTATATATGATCATTAATTAGATCATTTACAAAAAACTTCATAGAAATATTTCATGTGGACCCAAAAATGAAGTTCCCACGGCAGTATATAACTAGAAAATCCAGAGAAAATATCCTTTTATAATGTTTAAGATTTTTTAACAATTTTTATAAATCCTTAAAATATAGGATGATTATTTAAATGTAGGTGAATTTATTGGCTGTAAAGAACTTTATTAGGTTTATATGTCTCCCTATTAAAATTCAGAGGTATATTTTTTTTAATCTGGGCGAAAAATTTTCAAAATGATCACCAAAAAATGTCTAGCAAATCCGAGAAATTTTTTTTCGATTGAGCTGTCGCTCCAGTGGCGATCACGAATTCGTGAACTATTAGGATGTTATAGTTCTTGAACATTTTAGTAAAACCAAGAAAAAGAACAATAATTTATATGATTTTCTTACAATGTTGTATTCGGTGTGTTAAATTAACGTTAGTTAATGTCGAATATAATTCCTAAATCTTTGACCGATTCAATTTTTTCCAAATAGTTACCAAATATGACATGTGAATATAGAGTTTTATTGGTGTTCTTAGCGATAGTTATAACTTTTCACATAGCTATCGATATTTAGTTTATTTAGTAAGATAGGGTGACTAACTGTGTCGAATGTTTCATTGAAACCGGTGAGCAGGGGATCTAATTGAATTTTTTATTCTACGATTTTTTTTATATTATTTTTTTTATAGAGAATACCTTACAAGAGTCCCAACTGCTCCCTTCTGGAGCCAGTGAGACTATGGCATCCCCAATTGGGGTATGTTGTGAGGCTGAAGGTGAGTGAGGAAGTGAATGAGATGGGGAAGAGGAAGGTGGGGAAGTACCTGGCTATTCATATCTAGTCACTATACACGGTTAAAGCCATTATTAAGCAACTTTTCAATTCTGAATGGTGGTCTTACATCAGAGCGATACTGAGAGTATCTTCCACTCTGGAACGTGCCGCAAATATGGTATATATTATTTTATTAATTAATTGTGAAATAACACAAATTAATCATACAAAATTTATTTGCGCACGCTAGGTTCGAACCCGCGACCTTCCGATTGAGAGTCAAGAGTCTCTTACCACTCGACGACGGACGGCCGTCAATTTACACAGAATGTCCATATAATTGAATAAATTAGTGTTTGCGGATCGTTTAACCATGGTTTTATTTATAATGGACTCAAATATTTTGCCAAAACAATATAATAGGTAAGTAGATGAGACTGTACTTTGTTTCATCATTTTTATTACCAGATTAATGGGTCGGAATGCACGGGCAACCTTTTACAGATACGGAAATATCCCTTCGTTCAGACATTTGACGAATAATTTGTTTAATGGAACTGCAAGTTGTTCTGCACAATTTCGAATAAATAGTGGAGAAATTCCATCTGGACCCGAACACTTATTATATCGAGAGAATTCAACGTCACCTTGAACTCGTCTAGGGATATTTTGATATTTGACGATGGATAATTATTCAGTGGGGATGAAAGCTTTCAGTCTCTTGTTGAGCTAGATTGTAGGCTGAATACATATTAGTACATGTCTATTTGACTTTTTAAGAGTACGCGATGTGTCTCTATCGCGCCTTTAAATATTATAACGATGATCTTCTATTTCATGGTTATAGATTGAAGATTGCAGAGTCTAGCCATGTTTCTGTTAAATTATAATTGTAACTGACCACTTCGCAATACAAATCAGTTAGTTTATTTATCAAGCCACGTACCTTTTGATAATAAAATTGTATAGACATTTTATCAAAATATACGAGTATTTGAATATATGTCAGAATTTTTTTAAATGTTTATTTTTTGTAAAATTTATTGGAAAATATTTCATGTAAAATTAAATAATTATGCTGTTAAGGAGGGCAATTTAGAAAATCATAGTTTTTTGTTTGTGATAAATTATTTTATCCATGGCTTGAAGAGGCTTCAATTTTGACAGATTAATAACATATCATAATAATTTGAAATGTGTGAATTTTTTTTATTAATTATAGGTACAGTGTTAATTCGTGAGTTACGACAAATGAGAAATTGTGTATAATATTAAGGTATTTTCATATTTTCAAACTTTGTTTTACTTTAACTTTGACGTAAATTGTATGTTTGACATTATTATGCAAGTTTAGTTGATTATTAGAGGGACGGCCGACTTGGAGGCACCTTGTAGTGACTTCAATGTTGAGATTCCGTTGACATCATCTTAATCCGCAATTAGAATTATGGGGGTTGAATCGCATTTTGCAATGTCCAGCGGTAGGGAACTTTATTAATAATTTTTATTTTTTTAGAAGATGTTGATTTTTAGGGTTTAGATGGTCGTTAATATAAATTCTACTCGCTCCTAGAAACTTCAATTCTGAAGCTAAAATTCCTTTCCTCTTTCTTTTTGGGCTAACAGGTCATCTTTAAGGTACATTGTCGTAAATTCTACGACAATGTTCCTCGGTTTTCAATTTGTTGCGTTACCATTTATTTTGGGAGCAATCTTGCTGGCAAAGTCCACTTCTCTCCGGTGATTTTGCATCCAGCTGTAGCACCGATTTTAGAAGGAATGTCATAAATATTTTTTTGGTTTCGGGAATATTACTTATTATAGCGATATTTGAAAGATTACATATATCATTGTTTTCTATTTGATTTTCCAAATCTTATTTTTAAGCTCTTCAATTTCTCCCTTGTACTATTGTATTATCTCTTTTACGGAGTAACAATGATAGAGCAAGTACGTGGTATTGATTTAAGAGGATACTTCTACAAAAAAAGAAAATGTCCTGTAAGTACTCGATTTTAAAATTCATAATAATCAGGTACATTCAAATTTTTGTGCAGCCGGTAGCAATTGATAAAGTCTAATAATATGAATATCTTCCTATTCAAACAAGTTTGGACAATGAAGAGCTTATAACTTTTTATTTGCTTTGAAAATTTTTTTATTTGCTCAGAAAAAATCTACTCCTTTAATTTTTAAAATCTCTTGGGCAAGCTTGATAACAAAGACGGACGCAGTGTAGAATAGCAAAATGGGATGGGGCTTATTTTTGAGGCAGAATTTACGTTTAATCCTTATTTCTCACTCCAGACATAGGCACCGAAAAAAGGATCGCGAACTCGGGATATATTGCTTTCCTTGGCTATTCGTTTCAAGACAATATGGCCATATCTTTTTTTAACAAATGAAGATTATTCACTCGCACGCACTACATTTTAAACACAAATATAAAGAATGTTCGTGGTTAGATAATTGGTCTGCTAAATCTCTGCTAGGTGAAGCTATAAAATCACTGCTCTATGAAACATTTCTTGTTTGTAGAAACACATCGTTATTGTGATTTCTTTCATCGTAAAATTTTCTCTGATTTCTTCTCTAAAATTTGTAAATCGATCCAACAATCGATGGGATTTAAATAAAACAGTACAAATTTACCGAGAGAAAAAACAAAAATTCTTGAACGAAGCATATAAATATGTGTCTATATGTTTATGTTCCACAAACTATACCAGAATATTTTTGTTATTTTAGGATGTTTTGCCGTGTTGCGCTACCTCCTATTTTAGCCAACGTTTCGGACAGCGTTTCAGTGTCCATCATCAGGACAAATGTGTGATTGACACTTTAACGCTATTAACGCTGAAACATTGGCTAAAGAAGAAGGTAGTGCAACATGGCATGACACTCAAAAATAAATAACAAAAATACTTTTAGCGTGAAAATCTAAAATCATATCTATAATAGAATAGTTTTTTGTGACTTTTGATAAAAAAAAATTCAAAATAGTTAACAGTAAAAATATGACGAGTGTGGTTCATAAAATAAATGTTTCACAGATATGTTTTAAAAATTAAGGTTTGGGTGAATAATTCGATTCAACGCATTATTTGCACCATTAATTCGCATGTGAACAACATAGTTAATCAGAAATATAACAGACGTACTAACTAATTAATAGTGGCCAGTCTTGGTTAATACTTTGAATCCAGACATTCCAGACTGCATAGAGTGCATATTCTAAAGCTTAGCGAACTCGAGTTGAAAGCTGATGGGCTTACATTTTGGAATAATAATTACAATTAAATTGTGTGATCCTACCGTTGACTCTTGGCAAGAGAAATACCCACAAATAAGCCAATATGAATTCTTAATTAACTACATTTTTTATTACGTTTCCCCCTAGAGTTCGGCTTGGAGAAAAACGTAGGTATCCGTAGGAATATAACTAGTACTCGCACCATAAATAATCGAAACAGAGGTGGTATAGCCGGGTGCCGATCGTCACCGAGCAATGACCAAACTGCACTAAAAATAAAACAGTTCAGGTAATATGTGTTTAATTTCATATCTCAATGTTAATTTCATATCCCTTATGATATGAATGTATACAATTTTTTTTTTATGAATGTAAATAATTTTTTTTAATAGTTATTTTAATTTTATTATTAAGTTAAAAGAACACATTGACAAACTACTTAAAAGTAGTTTATTGGGACTTTTTCTCTGTTTTTTGTATTATGTTTTATTTGATATATGTGTATTATTATTTGTTTTAAATGTTTCTTTAAATAAAAAAAATTAAAAAAAATAAATTCTTCAAACTTCGCAAAATCACTTTGTGGCGTCATTTTGAATTAAATTAAAACAAATAACTTTGTTTAAACCACTAATATAATCACAATTACCTACATGTTTCAAAACCGATGGTTTCTTCGTCAGGGTAGTATGTCATTACTTCCCTGACGAAGAAACCATCGGTTTTGAAACATGTAGGTAATTGTGATTATATTAGTGGTTTAAACAAAGTTATTTGTTTTAATTTAATTAAAAATAAAAAAGCCTAATTTTCAAGAGTTTTACAAATACCGTACATTTCTCGTGAAGTGAAAGGCTTATTGAGACAGAACAAATAAAAAAATTGCCATACTTATTGAGAGATTGATACATTTAATTAATTTTGGAACAAAGCATTGAAAATTAGACAAAAATTGGATGAATTTGACTTGTTGTTTGCCTTTGCTTATGAAAAATAATGCACATGTAGACTGAAAGAAGAAATATTTTATTTAAATACCTAGTTGAAGTGAGAAATGTTTTATTTATATTTTTATAGAGGATAAGTCTGAGGATGATGTTTGTCTGTAGTCGTTTTTAGACATTCTCTTATCATCTCCTTATTCTCCTGGTTGTTGAGTATCGATACAAAATAAACCTTTCCTCAGTTTTAAATCAAATTAGTTATCCTCAGAGGCATGTACCTGATTCAATCAAAAGTAGAAAACATGCCAGAAGAGAATGAATGGGACGACGAGTAAACCTGAATGAACCCAAGAGTGTGCAAAGACAGAGTAATATGTCATTCCATCTTCTCTGCCCACCCATGTGGATAATTGTATGATGGTTTGTAAGTTATCTGGATTGAAACAAATAAGCTAGGACTTTAAAAGAAAACATATTTTTATTGTTGTGCGCCCATGACTAGTAATTAAACACAAATATATTAATTATTTTTTTTAAATTAATAAACTAATGTTTAAGACAAGATTTTTTATGCATAATACAAAGGGTAACAATTATTATAAGCAATAATTATTAGCCTGAAATACTCTTCAATATTGAAAAACTCTCCCGAGAAAAGCTACATGCGCCTACGGGACTCGAACCCGCACCCCTCTGTTTGCCGGACAGGAGCTCTACCGTCCATACCCGAGGGTGCGGGTTCGAGTCCCGTCAGCGCATGTATCTTTTCTCGGGAGAGTTTTTCAAATTTGATGAGTGTTTCAGGCTAATAATTATTGCTTATAATAATTGGTACAAATATATTATGTAAATCTTACATATATATATATATTGACATGCACCCGTAACTAGTAAGCAAGTACATATGTATTATGTAAATCTTATTTGCATATAATTTACGTAATATATTTGTATTTACTTACACATTACTGAACATTTTTCGTTATTTTACGGCAAAAATAAACTTTATTTAATTTTTTTTAAAATTTAATTTAAATTAAATTTAATAATTTTACTTCATAATAACATTATTATATAAAAATAAAAAAAAATGGATTTCAACGAATTAAACACAAAAACAATAAATAAAAAAATAAACATGATTAATTTAATACATGATATATATTCTTAATCAACGAACAATATATGTTTGTGTTGGTTTTGTTTGTTTTGGTTTTGTTTGTGTTGGTTTTGTTTGTGTTGGTTTTGTTTGTGTTTGTGGTAGGTCTGTGATTTATAAAAAGTACCCTGTCGTAAAATCTCCTCCGTAATAAAACTAACATTTTACTCAGATTGCTGAATATAAAAGAACTTGCGGTTCGTTAAACTGTTTTTTTTCTTGCAAAGGCTGCTTCCATGCCTGAGTAATCTCTAAATAAAACGCCTGGATCTTTATTTAGGTTGCCGAGATGGCAAGTTCTCGAAGAACCTTAAGTAGCAGGTTGAGAACTAAAAGAAGCCAATGAAAAGTGCCAACCTGAACTTGACCCGAATAATCTTACTAATATTATAAACGCGAAAAATTGTATGGATATATGTGTGTTTCTTACTGTTTCACGCAAAATTTATTTTTTTTATATAGAAAAACCTCACAAGAGTCCCAACTGCTCCCTTCTGGAGCCAGTGAGACTAAGCAATCCCCAATTGTGGAGTATGTTGTGAGGCTGAAGGTAAGTGGGGAAGGGAAGGAGATGGGGAAGAGGAAGGTGGGAAAGTACCTGGCTATTCAGATCTAGTCACTAAACACGGCTAAAGCCATTATTAAGCAACGTTTTAATTCTGATTGGTGGTCTTACACCAGGGCGATACTGAGAGTATCATCCACTCTGGAACGTGCCGCAGATATAACATGTATTATTTTTATTAATTAATTGTGAAATAACACAAATTAATCAAATAAAATTTATTTGCGCACGCCGGGTTCGAACCCGCAACCTTCCGAATGGGAGTCAAGTGTCTTACCACTCGACCACGGACGGTCGTTTGAATGGATTTTAATGAAACTTTACAATAATATAGTTGATACATCAGAATAACATATCTATAATAACATATTTAAAAAGCTAGCTATTTATTTTCAATATATTGAAAATAATTATTATTGTTTAATAGAAAATATCAAAATTTGAGAATGACATTTTTCAAAACAATGATTGTTAAGTCGAAATTCTATTTTAGAAAATATTTAAATTATTGAATTTATTTGAAGTACTCGCCTAATACTTTGAATCGAATCAAGAATTTTAGATATTTTAAATAAATAGGTAAAGGATTTTGATGTAGACGTAGGTGGATCCTAGGAAAAGAAAATAGATTACTCGAAGTACAAATCCTGCGCAGACGAAGTCGCGGGCAGAAGCTAGTACTTTATATATTTATTATCATCGCAGAATCTGAACAAAAACTCAGAAAGAGTATAATCCATTACTTCACGAAGGTTCGACGCAAAACAACTAATCTTGCATTACATAATTTATGATATTAAAAAGAAACAGTACCTACTCATTTCGTTTCAACGAAAATCGTAGATTTCTCGAAATCTGGAAAGACGTCATTCATATTTTGTAGATCAATTTTCTATTATTCTGTTTAAATATTTGTCTAACAGTAAAGGCAGACTTCAAGGCGCCTTTTTAGGACATTTGAGGTAAGATTGGTTGCAATGTTTACTTAAAAAAGAGGATGATTCGCCTTAGTCAATTTTATTCACTAATTTAGTTGAATTACATTTTTATCTTCAAGTCTTAGATTCAATTTGTGATAGAGAAAACAAAGCTTTTAAAGCTTGGTTCACTTCAATAATAATAATAATTGGCCATGTTCTACAACTTGGCTTAACAAAAAATGTTAATTTTATCAGACTTAAAATAAATTGCTTCAAAATACTTTCCATGTTTCAACACGAATAATCAAGGATGACAAACGGGCACGTCTTTTGTTGCACTTTTACACTTTTAACTGAGTGTCGGGATTACTAGAATCTGTTAAAACTTAATTGTGGAAACTCCACTTGTGGAAAGTGGGTTAAGTCTCAAGACACCAACTGTTATGGAACTTTGTCGTCCACGACTTCTCTCCGAAATAATGAACTAATAAGGAGTGGCATTCTATTGTTAGTTCCTGCGAGGTTACTGTCGTGGTGGAAAAGGGTGTAAAGTCAATTTAAGAGTTTTTTTTAGACTAATAGAAATAATATACTTTTATATTGCATTAGTCAGAAGTACACTGGAATACGCGTCGCCAATATGGAATCCGCAGTATAAAGTATACATTGATAGCATCGAACACATTCAAAAGAGATTTATAAAATATCTTACCTTCAAATTCAACAATAACTTTGAATTTAAATTTCAAACCTTGCAACAAAGGCGGGTACTAGCTGATTTAACATTTATACACAGAATTTTAAATAATAATATCGACTGTACCGAACTACTATCCTTAATTAATTTCAATATACCTTTAAGACGTACACGACATACTGCACTGTTTCACACGCTTAATTTCAAAACAAATGCAGCAACTAATTCGACAATTAACCGTGCTCTTCATACATTCAATAATATTTGCCTAAATTCTAACATTGACATTTTCTCCGATTCACTGCCCAAATTTAAAAAGAGCATCATGTCAATGATATAAACTATTCAATGCGCATACACTTCTCACACCTACCAACATACTCACACATACACCCACGCACATATACACTACGCACATCTCCCGGTAATTACAAATAAGACATTCAAAGAAACATATCATAGGTACCCACCATTAAATATCATTTAATATATGTAAACTGTCTCATCACTGTAACCAATTTACTGTTTGTTTCTGTAATATAAAATAAATAAATAAATAAAAAAATAAAAATTTAATTTGCAACCATATTTATAACTAAAATATATATTTGAAGTGTTTATAGAGTACATGGGTTTCTGAATTAGATAAGTATCTACCTACACAGAATTTCAACAGAAAATCAAATATAAATAGTAGGTAGTATACATAATAATATAATAGTAATAGATATTAAATGTATACGTATAACTTGAGATTTCTTATAACCCGCCTCATTACACAGTGTTGAGGTGGAAATTTTGCAAGTTATTTTATAACACCTTTAAAAGAATATATCTACACTTATATTAAAATGCTCGATAGTTTGCTTACATCAATAACTTCGATTCAATTTGAGTGATTGCTCCGGTAAAGAAACTATCACTTTTGATCAATTTTTTTTATGTTATCCATGATATTCTTTTTAAATCTATTTAAAAGAATGTATTAGAGTCTTGTCACAAGGCATTTAAAATTTCGTTGACCAAAAGTAGAATGAGTTATAGGAATTTGAAATAAGTCTTTGTTATTGTTTCGACTACAGCGAGAATTTCAACTTTTTTCATAATATTTATGTTTAAGAATAAGTTCGAGTCTGTAATATTAGAGGTTGCCTAAGGATTATTTTTTATTTGCCTTTACCTTTATGATTGGGTTGTGCAGATGAAGTTCCACCTCCCCATGCTATGATACCATACTCAATAATATACTCATACTGCAAAATAAATTACCTTCAAGTGTTGTTGTAAGTCGAAAAAGTTTCGTAGTGTTCTGAAAATGTACATGGCATTACATGGGTTTTTATATTTTGTTTGCAATTATTCGAGTGTTAAGATTCCATTTGAGGTATGTGCTAACTTCAAAACTTTTGTCGTAGAATATTATTAAAGTAATAAAAATAATTTGCCACGTAAGTACATTAATTGAGTATTTCGTCTTCGAAAACAACCACCATCAATAAATCAATCAAAGATGCCCACTGTTGAAGGACGTTTTCCGTCAGTATTTTTTCCCACTTCTCTGCTCCATGCTTTGCACTGCCACGTATTTTCTCCTAACTTGATTATTCCGTCGATTCGGAGGGTTTTAGGGTGGTTTTAGGGCGGTCTTGAGCCTTTGGTTTCCCCTCGACCGCTACTGGATAACGAGATACGTCAAATGTCCATCGGCTATCCCTCCAGCGAGCGATGTGTTTGCTTTTTTTCCTCATTTGCATAAGGTACGCTAATTTATATCAAACGTATTTGGAAAATATGAGTTAACAATAGAAAGAAAAAACGTCTTTAAATTCAATAAAAAGAGCTGAATGTTCCATTTGTAACTAGCGACCTTATATTCCAGAAACTATACTTTGATCATTTACCAAAAAGAAAGTATTATAATTTGAGAATATTTCAGTGGTATATGATTTTCTTTGATAGCATTACTAAGTTGTTTCAAAGCATTCCTTCTCAAGGTGGTCAAGGGGTAAGGCTCTCGACTACCAATATATTATGATTTGTATTATTTCACAATGTCTTAATTAAAAATAATATATAATATTAGGTCCTTTCATATGAAATTGGCGTTTTTCCGTACTGGCAACTTTGATCTCAAATATCTTTTCAGGAGGTTGGAACCAAAAACGCAATGTGTTTTCTTTTGCGGCACCGTCGCCATACACAGCATTAATCCTTCGAGCCGTTTCTGCAGCACTGGTGCCACGGTGGAACTCGTACTCAACGCGATATTTCAAGTTTTCCATTTTGTAAACTAAGTGACGCAAAGAAAAAAAACAATAGGGTATTTTCACAAACGGGCGATTCTGTTGAAAATGTATGGAATATTTAAAGATTATTTTTCTGATTTTAATCATCGTATTAAAAATGTTGGTTTTTTATGTTTTCATTCAAATTTATTGATTTTAAAAACGATCAAAAACTGACGAAATCTAAACGGCCCGTGAGTGGCTGACCGGATTGTGACGTCACAACGGACGCCCAGCTCTGGCTAGCTCCCAGCTTAACCAAACATTCCTTTGCGAATTGACAACTAACGTTTGTGTCCGTATAAAGTTCGTGATTTTTACCTTTTTTTTCTTATTTTCGAAGATAATTGTGATATTTTGTTAACTTTGTCATATATTTTACACCATTATTATGACTGACAGCGGTTTTGTGGTAAATATTTACAAAATCGGGACACGCTTAATATGCGCTTTAAAAATTTAAAAATATTGTTTTAGATATATAATGGTTATATTATACAGCAACCAGAATTGTAAAATAAAGCATTTAAATGGTTATTTATTTAATTTTAAAAACACAAAATGTCATTTTTCATCGACCGCCATGTTACGAATTACGACGGTAAATATGAATTCTATGTAAATATGCCATCCTAAAAGAAAAGTAGAATTCATGTAACCAGTGACTAGATATTAGACAATAATATTATCATCTTATACACATGTTTTTGAGTTTATTGTGTGGTTAGGATAGGTTAGGTTAGGGTAGTGGGGTGGGGAGATGGGGAAATGGAAGGGTAGGTTAGGTTAGTTTAGGTCAGGTTAGGTTGGGTTAGTGGGGGGGGGGGGGGGGGGTGGAATGAAAGGGTAGGTTAGGATAGGTTATAATAGGTTAGGTTTTAATATATACTTATATACATTAAAAAACCTTTAGGTTTTTATGCAAGTTTTTTAAATAATATTAAAAAACATTATATTCCAAAAAACTAACCTAACCTACCCTTCCATTTCCCCGCCTCCCCCTTCCCCCCCACCACCATAACCTAACCTAACCTAACCTGACCTGACCTAACCTAACCTGACCTGAACTAACGTAACCTAACCTACCCTTCCATTTCCCCACCTCCCCCCTCCCCAACACTACCCCAACCTAACCTAACCTAATCTAACCACACAATAAACTCAAAAATATGTGTATAAAATAATAATATTATTAATTAAAGTGTGTTTATCGGAAGTGACCGACCAGGTAAGTATGTTTCTGTGTACATTTATAAATAATAAACTTAGATACAGCCTAAGAATTATGTTATAAATTGTACAGCGCCCTTGAGGTGATTTCTCACAAAAACGGCGCTCTACAAATTATCAAATTATTATTATCTGATAGTATTATTGTTCTAATGCCCGTAGGCAAAATTTGAGAATCCCACTTCGATGACATCTCTGACGTCGCGGGTTACCAAAACCCTCTATTCCATCTCTGTACGTAAAAGTTTGGGACAAACCGCTGCTGTGATTTATCATAACGCCTATTCGGTTGAATTTAAGAACCCCACTCTAATTACATTTCTGACGCCGCGGCTTATCTGAACCCTCTCTTCCATCGCTGTGCGTTAAATTTTGGGACTAAGCTGCTTTTGTGATTTGTGGCCGCACGTTTTTCGTAACTGCCGTATGGCGTTTGGGCGCTGTAGTCGTGTGCTCAGTTATGCTCAGTCGCTGTCAGCGGATTGTCGGAGATGGTCGATCATATTTATGTGGTCTATATTCCTGTTACGGTTACTTCGATTTATTATAAAAGTTGAATACATTGTAGGAGAATAGATTTGCTTTTATAGTTTTTTGGTAAAATCATAATATTATTTCAACCAAATGTAGATTTTTTATATATTTAAAAAAATGCATTTACTTTGATAATATTTTGGTAAAAGTAAGTTTAGCTAGATTTCATGTAAAATTATTATGTTATTATTATTATATATATATATATATATTTTAACTTCCGTGAACGTTTATATAAATTTTACAAATTTATTTCGATAAAAAGAAATCATTTCAGAGGTATTTTTTTTAACATTAGCTCCACACAGGAGACCCTGAGGAAAACAATTTCCCCTCGGGGCCTATGTTATCGTTGGGGATGCTGTGTGGATGTTCTTTTTAGAGAAAATAAGGAGAGGAAGTTCTGGGAAGGAAAAAATATGAAGGGTGAGTAGGAATCTGGGGGTCGATGTGTCCAGGAGTGACGGACGTATGAATGCATCTCTCCCACTGCGCTACAAGGCGATGGGTCGAGAGAGTCCTGTTGAAGAGGTAAAATGTCTCCATCAACCAGTCTCTACCAATCCGAACCGCCACGCAGTAGAGGGCAAACGCATGTGCCGCCAAAATATAGACAAACCTTACCCTATGAACCTGGGCACCCCTGCTAAGTCACTAAACGTAGCGAACCACTTAGAGTTACCTATGGCAAGGGTGTTGATTATCCAATAAACGGTATTGGGAAGAAACGTTTGTCTCTTTCATTCATTACTAAGAAGATACAATTTATTATTCGTGTTTTTGTTTTTGATTTGATTTGATTACTACATTATTTATTTTGAATATATTTTATACTTGACGATTTTATTTTCAGTTTTAATTGAGAATATTTTATTCGAATTGATTTTATTATTTTTTTGAGTTTTAATATTAAGATTATTGCCTTTAATTTGAATGCCGATTTACATTATTAATTTATGGTTTTTTATATATTGTATGGTGTGTATTGAATTAGAGATTTCATTTAATTATTTTTATGTAATTTAATTTAATTGTAATTATTTTATTTTGCTTAATTTATTTTCTGTTTTATACTGGAGGCACTGCTGAAAACCAACTGCATTCCAGGAGAAATCCTGAATTGTAGCTGAACAGTGACCTTTACGCTAATAGAATCAATGATTAAGAACAAAATGTGTAATGTTGTAATAAATCTATTGATGAATAAATATTTTTATTATTATCAATTTTCTTTTTTTGTCATTGACGTGGATGAACGAGATTTAGGTATGCTGAGTTGATTCTTTTCCGAAATTCTACTCACTGTCCGCGGTCTTATAATACAGAATGTCTACTGTTATATATCCACATATTAAATGTAAGTGTTTTGTAGTTTTATATTCACAGTTGTTATTTTTGCATAAGGGCGGAGCCTTATAGATGGTCACCAACACTTGGCGAAATTGGGCGAAGCCCGAATAAAAGCCGCCCGCAGGGCCTAGCAGCAAAAACCCGCGGAGCGGGTTTTTAACTGCTAGTTATTATTACTACTCTTAGGATGGCACTGTTGGCAATGGCCATTTGCAAAAGCATGGCGGTCGCACAGATCAAATATCGCGATTATATGAGTTTTCGTGTTTGTACGTTAATATACATAATTTTTCATTTCTGAAAATTGCAATACTTACTTCTTATTATTATGCAACTTAGAGTATGAAATGAGACTATTGGATGCAAATTAAGAAATGAATCAGAAACCTGGATTAAAAATAATCCTGAAAAGAATGTTATGAGTATTCCTGCATACAAATTGGTGTAAGACTAACTTCTTTTAATGTAAACCTCAAATCATTTGTTAATCTTCCCCCAGCCGACATTTAAATTTAGAAATGTCGTTGTCTTTATAACACAATCAATCAAACAAAGTCTTCTAGTACCACGTTGAACTGTCATTTCATTCCTTTGTCTCCGTTTTCCATCGCTGTGGGGATCATCATACACAAATAATGCCGGGAGATTGAACTCGTTACGGATCGAATAAGTTTGATATTCTTGAGCTATTTTACTTAGCAACAGCAATGTGATTTATTCAGTTTCCAGCTTCTCTCGACGTGTTCATATATTATTTATTATCGTCTAGTTAAATTAGTTTGCACACAGTACATTTTTTAATTCAAATTAATTTGATACATCGTCGGGAAGTAGGTGAATAGAAAATATGTAGAGAATTTTAGGGAATAATATAATTGCAGGATTTGTGAAGCTGAAATTATGTTTAAAATATCTGGGTTATTGATCGTTGCTTTCAAAAAAAAATTGTGGGTACAGAAATTTACCATTCTGAATGTATACTCTAAAACTCATCATTTTGATTCAGATCTGTCAAAAATGTATACGAAAGACATATACCTTTCAAATTGAGAATTATTAATATTCATTATAAAATAAATACATGCTGGTGGCATGTTTGTTTGATATGATTTATTACTCATCAGTTCCAATTTTCAAAAATTTTGATTTTCAATTTTTCTAATGTTGAAGTTCATTCAATTTGGATAATTTTACTAATTACGTTAGATAATTTCACTTTACGCGTGCATGCACTGACAACTGAAATAAGTACACATTTTTACTTAGTTTTATCCCTGTTTTTTTATTCGTTTCACAACTAACCAAAGATCCTTAATTTTAAAGGTGCAAACAACATATAAGACAAATTATTATATTTATATTATTAATTTTCGATTTAAATCTACTAATATTCAATAACAACATTTGTTCATTATTTGTTTACAATTTTAAATAAAACTTTATTTTATCATCTTAGAAATAAAATTTTCTTTATTTTCGATACGTATGTGTCTGTGTTTAATTTAACCGCGTGGTTCCAAAAAAAAGCTATGTTTTTCAAAGTACATGTTCTGTTTCAAGGCAATATATAGTATTATGTTCCGAGGTCGGCACTACATATAATGTTGAAACAATTGGTTGACGATAGATAAATAAGTTATTATTACGTTCTCATTTGAATATCGCTCTAAGAAGTAGAAATATGTACCTTTATTTATCTTTCATTAACTTTTACCATCAATTAACACAATAAATGGTAGAGAGCAAAATGTTCAAATAAAACACCTCCCCTTACGTACATTAGTTTAAAACTTCAGGTACGAATTAATAATTATAACTAGTTCTTACGAAGCAGCTACGGCATTTTGTTAACTTAAAAGTTATTAATTTATATTGCATTACTTTCAAAGTTGGTTGCAATTTAGTTGAGCTGTTCGGGTTTGTATTCAGTTGACAAGCAAGAATATTCTGTGCTAATTTATATGACGAATATGATGTTAGACCTTATAATTAAAAATTGGTAACTTGGAAACTAAGTTAACATGTTTTATTATTGGATTTTAGAATTAAAAATGTAAGAAAGAATCTTTAGGAGCATTAAACATGATTTTAAATAAAGTTGATTTAGCATTGATAACTTCATAGTTTTTATAAGTCACTCCTGCTTTCCGCAGCCGATTAGCGACAAATTAATGGGTTTTAGCGAGTACCTGCCTAAATGCATATCACATTGTGTTTTTTTATGTTTCTTTATTCATTGTGTAATTTGTTACAATTGAGGATTTTTCGACCACCATCTAGGCACATGCCCGTATTATGGTGGTCGATAATATTAAATCCATAATATTGCTCTTCTGGTGAAAATTCCCATTTAATTTCAATATTTATCAACAAATTGTTCACTTACCACTCACTTTATGTAATTTCTTTATTATGTTATTTTAAATTACATTAAAAAATAAAGAAAATTTATTAAAAGCTATATATATGAATGTTTATGGATACGCATTCTATTATACGTTTTTCTTAGCTTTTTGTGCTACCTTGAATACATGTCAACTCTTGGCCAATTTCAAAAGGAGAACCACATAAATGCTTCGGGTACAATACAACAAGGCGTACTTAGGACTGCCATGATAGGACTCCACAGACACCGCAGTGCCTCCTCGATGTTCACGGAACGGTGAATCCCTGGATATACAGCTCTAATTAGAACCAGGATGGCAGGACAGAGGATAAAGATCAACAATCCCCGAAACGTCCTCATCATCGATTCCCGTTTGACTTCAGGATCGAGCATCGAAGAACATGGGAAAAAATATTGGCGGTCAATAATTACATAATTTTATTTTTCTGTTTGTTTTTAACATTTTACATAAATTCTCTTATAATCCTACCATGACTCTTGTTTTATTGTTTTATTATATCTTTATTCTTATTTATAAACAAGTTCTTATTTTGCCCACATGGAGAAAAATGTTATTCTAAAATACGGTCATTTTATTCGTAAAAACGGTTAAAAACGGGAATGAAGTTCTTACGAACAAATTAACAGGGTTTCAATGTTTATTCTTACATTTTGCCGCCTATAAACATTGAAACCCTGTTAATTTGTTTTTACTATAAAAATGATAGTTTTTTCGAATAACATTTTTCTCCGTGGATGATTTTTCTGGGGTCTGTGCTAGTAATAATAATAAAGTTGAAAATAATAATCAGGATGATCGCCGCATGATCTGCGTAGAGAGGCGAGCCTGATATCAGTTACGTTATTATTCAAAGTGTAACGTTATTTTATGATCCTTTGTAAACACCCCCGAGGTATTATATCATCACAACAATGCTATAAATATGAAAAAATATTATTCTTAATCCGGAGCTAAAACAATTCGGCCCTTATTGACAAACCTTTAATCTGTTTAAAGGTAGAATTACTCCCGAACATGAAAAGAGCCCTTGCACGGAATAATGTTGTATCCAACAAAACTATCAATGTTGAATGAATGATGAAATAATATTGGGAATAGTAACAATATACTATAGACAGCACTAATATTGGTACAAATCGTTGACATACTCGTAAAATAAATCTCTCATTTCACGCTCGGTTCCATGAACGTACGAGAAACTTTAATTAAGAGTTATTTACTTTAATTAAGCGAAAATTGCAAAAAAAAGCTATGGCTATATGTGCAGTATATGGGTGCTTCAACCGAAGTTCGAAAGGATCAAAAAAATTCAGTTTTCACAGGTATTTTTTAAAGAATTCATGTTTTTTACTGTGTTTAATCTTTGATCTCAAATATTTAATATTCTTAACTACAAAATCACAAGTAACTTCCACTATTATTTAAACAATCCTTGCATTATTTGTATGTACATAATAAACTTTCGTTCTACATGCGTTTTAATGGACTTTTAATATGTTTTATTAACAAGAAATCTTGCTTAAATTTTTCTTAAATTATAAGAATGCAACTTACCGATTTCAGTCGGCATCTGAATGCATCTCTATCTCTTTTTCTCTCATAATACCAACATTGAATTGTTGGCGAACGGACAGAGACGAAATAATCTTCGTCGTTGCTTTTGTTTTTCGTTATACAAAATTCAGGGCTGTGCTTAAATTGGTTTATTATTAAATATTTTACTATTTACAGATTTCCAAAGGATGTAAAAAGGCTTAACAAATGGATTCACGCAACAAATAGAGAAAATTTGAATCCTAAATACCACAGTGCAATATGTTCGGTCCATTTTTCAAGTGAGCACTTAGACACAACTCAAACAAAGGTCCGGCAATCTAATTCGAGAGTACTCTTGGTTACACAAAAGGTTTTTAAAAGTATTCAATGTCAATTTATTAAAATTAATGTGTGGAGACTGGGTGGAAATTCTTAATGTTTTGACTTGTCAACTAATTTGGTCATGTCAAATGTTGGTTATGGTCATGGTCAAATGTTTTGCCGTGAAGAATGTTTTTAATCACACTACACTGTTTTACCTATATTATATTACTTTTGTTTTTAAACTAATTTTTTATGGAACTGAACTTCATTTTATAACATTATGTAAATACAAATAAGTTTGATTGTTAATATTTTTATTTGTAATCTAATTAATATCTTTAAATAAATCAAATAAACAATAAAACATAAATTGCTTTTACTTTTTTACGTCTCACGACAAAATACCTAATTTCCTTAATTTGTGACAACCCTGCATCAGTTTGCAAGCCACATCCCTTTTGGTCATCTGAGGTCCGAAACTGCTTACAACATTTCGCATAGTGAGGTCTCTACTATATTGTTGCTCTAAGATTATTACGCATCTTTTAAGATAGGGATTATGGTAGTGAAATTTTTTTTTGGCCTGTGGCAGCATTTTGAAGATTGGTTTGTGGAAGAATGTTGTATAAGGCCGTTTATCAATATCACGGATCGTGGTTTAATTCATGGGAATAAATGGAGAAAACTAATGTTTTATGGCTTCATCTATAAAAACTTTAAAGCCAAGATGCTGAAGAATGCACGAAAGTAGAATTTTTCCAGAAAAAATATTGTTAAGGTTGCTTTTTAGCCGTTGAAACAGTTTTGTCGAATAATGTTGTATGTTGATCTGAAGACAATATCTCGAATGTAAATGGTTTTGTTTATTCATATCGTTTTTTTGCTTTTTAAGCTCAAATCCATCAATGACATAATATGTAAATAGATGTTAGAAGAGCATGGTGATTCTTTGATTCGGTTCTTGAAGGCACGAAAAGTAAAAAAAATCCATTTTATGGAATAATGTTGCCTGTGAAATTTTTATATACAACATTTTTCCACAAAATCAGCACAAATGCTTGTAATAACTTCTAATTTTATAGCCCTTTTCCACGACTTCTTTTTTAAAGTCTTAAGAATTGTGTGTTTATTGTATTTTAAATACAAAATGTTATAAAACGTAACCGGTTTCGTTTTTTCCATTTATCTCGGAACAAGAATATTGTTGGATACAACATTATTCCGGGCAAGGGCTCAATTATAGCAGCGAATTTATCCTTTCCTAGTGTCAGGAGAGACCTGATGTGTGCAAAGGAAAACTTTTTAAAGGAACAACTTAACGTGGATCTGGGGGAGACGTTTACTTCATATTTTATCTCATTCATTACAGACGTAGGTCAAGGGGGTTTCAACTCTCAACTTCCCCTGTTGATTTACTCATTTATTTGATATTCGGCCAATTACGGCTGGAATAATGTTATTTAACCGCTTGGACACATAAGCTTGTTTTCACGATAATTTAACGTAGGTAGACATAGGAATGACGTATGGCCCGTACCTGAGTTATTAATAACGAAAATAAAGTATTTTATTTAGCTTGCATCCCTAGAAAGAAATTATTAACTTATTTACTATTTTAGGCAAAAAAATATTCAAATTAATATATGCTTAAAGTTTTCTACCGTTGTACTACCTAGTCAAATTAATATCACAGTGGAATTTCATTACAAAATAACTTTTCCAAAATTTAATTATTGAAAATGAAAACTTTTCACATGTTTCGTTTTAAAATATTTGTTTTTATTAGAGAAATGTGTTCAATACCCTTGTCTGGAAATTCTTAACATGTATTTGTGATCGATCCCATTGTTCAAATTGTTCGGATTTTTATACCTAAAAATGATTTTGTATGTGCAAGTTATTCAAAATGGAGTCTTTAAAAATCTATTTTTTTCGCTATGGCATATACACTTATCAAAGACACCGGACATTCAAAAGTGTCTGAAATGTATTCCAGTCTTTGAGATAAAGAGCAGTATTTTACACATAATCTAAAACTCATTTATTATAAATATACCTTCATCTTACAGAATTTAACTGCGTTTTATCATGATATATTTTATTAAAAAAATACTTTAATCCAGTCGATTTTTTTTTAATATTTATCCTTCATAGAAAAATGTTTTATTAAACAAAATACACTCTCAAAACCATCGTAACCAAAAAAATGCGTTTTATGAGGATAAAAGTAATGTTAGAAAGTTATTGTTAAAAGTAGTGATTGTCAAATTAACGAATAATCCTTAATTAATGATAAAAATTATGATTAGCCTTTCATTAGGTTAAGTGGGTATAGTGATATAGTTAACTGATGCTTCTCTATCCTTCCATCATTCCTAACCTCATTTCCTTGATTAACAACCTACCCAATTATTGGGCATGCCACTGCAGAGTGCCAGAGTCAAGGGACAACCGAACCCATCAGTTCGATCATGTAGTTAACCGGGAGAATGAAAAAATTACTGCTGGGATAATATTTGTCTATTAAGAGGATACCCGGCGGTGATTTTTCCATACAAACGTATTCCCTATTTATCTCTCTGGATTTTAACCCTAGAGAAAATATTGTTTTTGCATTAAATAGATATCAACTACTAGCGTGTTGGTACTTTTGTTTTTTTTTTAAAGTTTCTTTTTATAGAAGTTATGACCTTCCAAAAATCAATAAAATTGACTGGTTTAAACGCCGTCAAAAGATGTTCAGTATTCAAACCAGACAATGTTTTTTTAAAAAAAGCAAAACGTACAGACATAGAATAGTTCTTTCTTATGTAGTTAATAAAAATAAATTGAAAATCAGTCCACTTTTGGAGGAGAAAAGTGGGGAATACAAAACCTCCATTTTAGTTAGGTGTCAGTGCATTGTCCCTTTCGCTCAATATCCGGTGGAGTAAAAGCAACAGTGACAGCAATATTTTAGTAAAATCTATTTCTGCACCACCGGGTATCATCTTAACATTCGTTCAGCGCATCGACCAAAGAAGGACTTGGTCTTTGGTTCAGCGGCATAATTTTACAATTCGTATCGGCGGCATAAGCACAATTATTATATCACAAGTATTTTGGACATATGGGTAGACAACATAATATGTGTTAGATACTTGTGAAAATTAATAATAACCTAAATTTACTTTTTTGAACTCGTTTTCATAAAAAAATTTCGAAGAAGTATATTTTTTTGCATCATTTTGATACAAAATGGATGGAGGCAATTGTATCTTAATTTTTAATTCCCCATCGACGGTGGAAAAACAAATAAACTCTCTGTCTCGGGAACGGATCATGTTTTTATTTTTTTATTTGTTTACATATTATTGGAGAAATATCAAGAAATTTCAATAAATATTTCCTCCCAATCACAAAGTTCATCCTACTTACTACCTGTCAAAATAATGACAGAAAACGGAAGTAGTGACACCGATGTTAACACGAAAACAAAAAGCAGATTTTTTTAAGTTGACTATCGCGTTGTGCAAAATTTTGTTTGCATTTGACAGAATGCACCGAAACGTGATCTCCAAAATGTGTTTTCTGCGCTCGGCTGCTAATCCCAATATCAATTAATTGAAAAAGGTTTGATATTTTATTACGTTATACTAAGAATAAAAAATAAAATCGTTGTTAAAAATCTTTGCTGTAAAACTAAATATTTTCCATAAAGTTAACGCCCTCGCCGTAAATAAAAATATAAGTATTATTTTGTCAAAATAAATAATGATTCACTGAAAGGGTTCATCACGTTGGCCAACGATTTGGGTGATTTATAGAAACACCCTCCATTAGTTATTGTATGTTCATAACTTGCTCTTTATTTTTTCTGACAGAGTGTGACGGAGATGGGTGCCATGGGCCCTGTTCGAACATCCCTCCGCGACCAAGCTGCGTGTAATATTGTATATTGTATGGGCTGGCGGGGTAGGTTAGTAAAACGGAAACTGTGAAACATGGCATCGAATTTGCATATTCCGAATTTCAATTGTGCGTATGCAAATCGCTGAAAAAAAAGTTATTTATATTTGAGTTTGTGATTTAATTTTTTTTTATGTCGGGACGCCAAATAAATTCGACTGTCTGACTCTAAGTGCTAACATTTCATATTTTTTATAATTAATATTTTATATTACCGAAATGCGACATAAATCTTTTTTAAATAATGACAAGGATACAATGAAGTGATGAATTCATTACAAACTATTATTTACAATAGACAAATGAAACCAAATAAGTTCAAATTCTCATAAAAGGTAGGTACTCCTATTATTATCGAAATACAGTTGGAGGCCATATTATTTCTGTATATTCTAAAGAACTCCAAACGATATTATTTTTCTGACAATTTCTATACAAATATAAATTTGAAATGGAAGAAAAACTTTAAAAAAATGTTTTTATGGTATTAAACATAATTTTTATAAATTGATGGTCATTTATAGGTTTTCAACGTCACATTGTGTACAGAAAGCGGAGCAGCTGTCAAGAGTTAAAATAAATATATCTAAAATAAAAATATTTACAATAACGATATTTAATTTTCAAAATATTTGATATTTCTGGTATTCAACTTAATAAATAATACTAGCAGTTAAAAACCCGCGGAGCGGGTTTTTGCTGCTAGGCCCTGCGGGCGGCTTTTATACGGGCTTCGCCCAATTTCGCCAAGTGTTGGTGACCATCTATAAGGCTCCGCCCTTATGCAAAAATAACAACTGTGAATATAAAACTACAAAACACTTACATTTAATATGTGGATATATAACAGTAGACATTCTGTATTATAAGACCGCGGACAGTGAGTAGAATTTCGGAAAAGAATCAACTCAGCATACCTAAATCTCGTTCATCCACGTCAATGACAAAAAAAAAATTGATAATAATAAAAATATTTATCCATCAATAGATTTATTACAACATTACACATTTTGTTCGACGATAGACTTCGCTTTTCGGCCCATACAAAAAGGACGCCCGGGAAAAAACACTTTTCTACATCGAAAATTGCACAAAATGAATATATATTTTTTTATGCTGCCTTCTAGAGGGTGAAAACTATGTCGGTATGTTTTCGAATTTTCGATGCGTTTCGTATTAACGTAAACATTCACTGTCAAACATGTACGATTTATCAAAAAATATTATTTAAGGAAAAGGTGCTGCTAACTCAACTCTTATAAAGAATTATAAAATTATAAAAAGCTACCGACGTAGCTTATTCTTTTTAAAAAATAGGTATTTTTTTAAATTTCAATTTCGTGAAAGTTTCGGTGTAGAAAAGTGTATTTTCCATAAACCCCTTTTCGAGCGATTTCTGTAGGTAAATTTAAGCGTTGTCTCATTCGCACATTTCGCATTCGCATGTATTGTAAGTGTGCGTGAGCTTATTGTGAGCGGGACAGAATGATAGACGCGGGTGTTCCGCGTGTCGTTCAAAGTCTAGCCTCTTAATCATTGATTCTATTAGCGTAAAGGTCACTGTTCAGCTACAATTCAGGATTTCTCCTGGAATGCAGTTGGTTTTCAGCAGTGCACCAGTATAAAACAGAAAATAAAATAAAAAAAATAATCAAAATAAAATAAATACAATTAAATTAAATTACATAAAAATAATTAAATCAAATCTCTAATTCAATACACACAATACAATATATAAAAAAACCATAAATTAATAATGTAAATCGGCATTCAAATTAAAGGCAATAATCTTAATATTAAAACTCAAAAAAATAATAAAATCAATTCGAATAAAATATTCTCAATTAAAACTCAAAATAAAATCGTCAAGTATAAAATATAGTCAAAATAAATAATGTAGTAATCAAATGAAATCAAAAACAAAAACACGAATAATAAATTGTATCTTCTTAGTAATGAATGAAAGAGACAAATGTTTCTTCCCAATACCGTTTATTGGATAATCAACACCCTTGCCATAGGTAACTCTAAGTGGTTCGCTACGTTTAGTGACTTAACAGGGGTGCCCAGGTTCATAGGGTAAGGTTTGTCTATAATTTGGCGGCACATGCGTTTGCCCTCTACTGCGTGGCGGTTCGGATTGGTAGAGACTGGTTGATGGAGACATTTTACCTCTTCAACAGGACTCTCTCGACCCATCGCCTTGTAGCGCAGTGGGAGAGATGTATTCATACGTCCGTCACTCCTGGACACATCGACCCCCAGATTCCTACTCACCCTTCATATTTTTCCTTCCCAGAACTTCCTCTCCTTATTTTCTCTAAAAAGAACATCCACACAGCATCCCCAACGATAACATAGGCCCCGAGGGAAAATTGTTTTCCTCAGGGTCTCCTGTGTGGAGCTAATGTTAAAAAAAATACCTCTGAAATGATTTCTTTTTATCGAAATAAATTTGTAAAATTTATATAAACGTTCACGGAAATTAAAATATATATATATATATGATAATAATAACATAATAATTTTACATGAAATCTAGCTAAACTTACTCTTACCAAAATATTATCAAAGTAAATGCATTTTTTTAAATATATAAAAAATCTACATTTGGTTGAAATAATATTATGATTTTACCAAAAAACTGTAAAAGCAAATCTATTCTACAATGTATTCAACTTTTATAATAAATCGAAGTAACCGTGACAGAAATACAGACCACATAAATATGATCGACCATCTCCGTCAATCCGCTGACAGCGACTGCCGACAGTGCCGACTGCAGCATAAATGAACCAACACGATTGTAGCGCCCATACGGCAGTTACGCGAAACGGGCAGCCACAAATCACAAAAGCAGCTTAGTCCCAAACTTTAACGCACAGCGTTGGAAGAGAGGGTTCAGATAAGCCGCGGCGTCAGAAATGTAATTAGAGTGGGGTTCTTAAATTCAACCGAATAGGCGTTATGATAAATCACAGCAGTAGTTTTCCCAAACTTTTACGTACAGAGATGGAATAGAGGGTTTTGGTAACCCGCGACGTCAGAGATGTCATCGAAGTGGGATTCTCAAATTTTGCCTACGGGCATTAGAAGAATAATACTATCAGATATTGAAATACCTGCTCACATATAGATATATACTATATACTCATATATTTATGTGCCTAATACCTGAACCGACATAAAAGTTTTAATAACAAATCTGTTACGAAACGAAGACACGCCAATTGATTCGAGCCAAGTAATAAACCGAAATATGGAAACATTTACCATTATTCATAATATTCTACGCACCCCCTGGAAAAGTTTCCAAGCTTTCAACAAACGTAAAATACAGCCCTCGGTTTTTGCTATCATTATGTTTTTCTGCGATTCGACAAATCAAGAGGATGTTGCCCTCGGAGCCCACTCGCATAGTTGAATACTTACTCTAAGCAAACAGTTACCCCACTTGTAAAATTATAATTTTTGTATTTCGCTCAACTTTACTTAAGCTAACTTGAACTATTTTAGAGTTTTTAGTTTGGTGTTTGTTTAGATAATCTAGAAACGGGGTTGAAACGATATCTTATAACTAGTGTAACAATTTCATTCCAGTTTCCGTTTATTAGGTACAATAAATTCGATGCCCCAGTGAATTCGCAAGCATCTTTGTACGAATATACCGTCGCTGTGCGGCCAAAACGAAATGACAAAGTATTCAGGAGAGAGATTTTAAGATTAACGATTTCTCTTACATTAAACATCTTTTTTGAAAGAATTGTAAATGTGATGGTGAAAAATTTGCGTTGATTCCACTGCAGACACTTATTACATTCAAGTAGATTCTTTAATAGTTTATTGCTAATATTCTGAGGAAATTAAAATAAATTAGATCCCCTTTCTGAAAAAACCCAGAGTCAAAAGTTATTTACGTACGGAGCGATTAATACCCGAGTATGTGACGAATTAAAAAAGGAAGTTAAATTAAAAGAAAATATAAACAAATGTATGCTTAAATTACGAAAATATGAGATTGACCGACCATTTTGTTCTAATAAAATAATGTATAAGGACTGTATTAGAATACAGGTACCTACCTAATGTACCTATGTACCATATGGTTCACGGCGAGTTCATCGAAAACGAGTTCATCGAAAACGCGTTTAACCTAACCTAACCTAACATAACCTCTCGTTGTCGTACCTATTTAAAAAATAACAAATAAATAAAGATATGAAATTAAACAATTTTTTTCACTTTGTTCCACTTGTTTATTTACACCAGGACCAGTTTCGTCCTACTACGGACATTTTCAGACTGGTAGTTGAAATTCTTATGCTACGGAATTTATACAAACTTAGGCAGGGGCGCACAACATTGTCTCTATATGATGAATGTTTCTATTTTGTTAATTTAAGGTATTATCAGTTATTTTGTTAAGTTAAGATACATATAGATAATTATAAAGTTTATTATTAAAATTATGAATGATGATACATAGTAAAGGGTTATTTTTAATTGACATGAATCTATACGGATTTATATAATTGAAAAGGTTTGTGATCACTGATATTTTATTTTGGTAATGTTGGGATATTCCCTCCTTGTTGCTTAGGGCTTAATTAACAAATATTGATAGCACTATGGTAATTATTGTTATTAGGGTTCTCCATACATTTGGGTTATTACATTTTTTTAATTACATACTTAAATTACACCACTGCTCTCTGAAGTAAAATTATTCTAAGTGAATTATAATGGATATATTAATGGTGATTGAGCATTATGTTCCAACTGTTTATTCATGACATATTTAAGATCAATTTTCTTTGTTGTTATTTTACTTCAGAGAGCAGTGGTGTAATTTAAGTAGGTAATTAAAAAAATGTAATAACCCAAATGTATTGAGAACCCTAATAACAATAATTACCATAGTGCTATCAATATTTGTTAATTAATATCCCAACATTACCAAAATAAAATATCAGTGATCACAAACCTTTTCAATTATATAAATTCATATAGATTCACGTCAATTAAAAATAACCTTTTACTATGTATCATCATTCATAATTTTAATAATAAACTTTATAATTATCTATATGTATCTTAACTTAACAAAATAACTGATAATACCTTAAATTAACCAAATAGAAACATTCATCATATAGAGACAATGTTGTGCGCCCCTGCCTAAGTTTGTATAAATTCCGTAGCATAAGAATTTCAACTATCAGTCTGAAAATGTCCGTAGTAGGACGAAACCGGTCCTGGTGTAAATAAACAAGTGGAACAAAGTGAAAAAAATTGTTTAATTTCATATCTAATACAATGGAATTCCACCATGAATTAACAGTTAAAAAACTAGACTTATTAAAATAAATAAAGGTTATTTTTGTTGAGTTTTTTCAGTTATTCAATGTTTGTCGTGTGATTAGGAGAGTCATTCATAATATTATGTTTAATCATCGATGAGCGTGGACAGTTTATAGTCAAACAGAAACTAAATGCGGGTTCAAAGTCCAAACTGAGTACAGGTAAAGAAACACGAGAAGGTTCACGACTTAACATTAATTTTATTAAACAAAATGTTTTTATTAACTTCGGGACTGAATTCAAGTGTCTTCAAGTCTGAATTTAAGGATTTAATAAAAATGCGTAGGTGTTTAAAAATACCTACAAGGTGTCCGGTAACTCATATTACATACATATTTCAGAATCAAGAAAATTCTTAGACAGGTTTATCTGATGCTAATTAATAAAGCGGTAACCAATTTATGAGACATTTAAATTTAAATAATATTTGATTTTTACCCCCGGCTGGAATTTTACATATTTATTTTTTTAAAGACAAAAAACACCTTAATGTGCACATGAACACAAAACAACATACTTTTTACAATACAATATACACGTTACATCGGTAATTTTTTATTTGTAATTAAAGAAAAACATTTTACAGTTCACGGAAAACGTAGATACACATATTTATTTAATTAACACGAAATTTATTCCATCTTATCATCCAATCCCGTTACCGTTTTAGGTTTTTTGTAGTTTTTACGAGGCTGATAGAACATTTTTACTTCTTCTGCATGCGGAGAATGTGAAGCTTCCGACGACACTCTTCAAATGTTCGACAGGTTGAGGCCACAAGCCTCTGCTGCCAATAAATGTACTTGCTTGAAGTTCAATGTTTTTATGTATTCTGGATTGTCACGGATTTTTTGGAAAAACTTGATAACATTATAAACTATCGTTTTTTCACCTGCCTTCAATTCGTATTGTTGATTTACAACCACCATTTTGAATATGTATTATCTACTAAAAGCACTGATATTAGATCATTCAATATGAAATTACAAGCACACCGATTAAATAAATGGAGTCAAACTGACATTAATAAAGTAGATCAAATTGAAAATAAAGAAATGGACTGGTTTTTGATCTTATGAAGTCAATGCACTACTCATTATTAAATGTATAATCATTAATTGTTTACTTATATAGAAGCACGATATAAATAACGATGGAATTTCCAAAGAATTTAATCGCCTAATCGAAGGGACTAACCGCCATTGGAATTTCTAAATTTTTTTTCGGTGTGTATAATTATTAGGTATCGTCTAAAATATTGTTCTTAGGATCCAGTTTGTATTTCATAATGTATTTAAAAAAATCGGAATTTTCGAGGGTCAAATAAATAATAAGAAATACAAAATATAAATATTACGGTGGAGTGTCTTTCGAGTTTGGGTTTTTCGGAGTTTTTACTGTACGTTAATCCCCGTGTGAAATTTTGCCAGTGCACTTGGTATCTGTTTGACTATAGTAAACTGGCGTTAGTTAGTTAACGGCCGGCGTGGCCGAGGGGTAAGGCTTTCGATTCCCATTAAATTCGCGGGTTCGAACCCGCAACCTTCGAATTGGGAGTCAAGAGCTTTACCTCTCGATCACGCCGGCCGTCATACCTTCCTCTTCTCTGTATCATTCCCTTTCCCTCCACTTTCAGCCTCACAACATACCCCGATAGGGGACGCCATAGTCTAACTGGCTCCAGACGGGAGCAGTTGGGATTCTTGTGCGGTATGCATGTAAAAAATATATCAACCAAAAAAGTGTAATTTTTGCTCATATATTTGTATTGTTAAAAATAATCCACAACTTCTTATTTTAAAAAAGTCAATTTATTAAAAAAAAAAAGTTTTTGTAATAACTGTTTATTATATTATCATGAATTTTGGTGCTCTAACAAACCTTTCTAATAAACAAAAAAATAAGACTTTTTCATTGTATATGATTCGATTTAACAGTCTCCTACAAAAAGAGATTGTATTTTTGACTTGCGCAAAAAGAAAAGCTTCTGCTATCCTGAAATATTTGCGATTAACGTAGAAAATAAAGCCCCTACAATATTGAAAATGAAAAAATATTTCGACAGATATGATTCCTTGACTCAAAGATTTCAATTTATTTTATGCGCTATGCGTAATAAGTCCGGGTATTTAATATGCCCAACAACCTAAGGATATTGGTTTTGCGGATTGAATTAGCTAAGTTTCATATTTTTTTGTAAATCGAATCACGTTTCAATCAATACGCCCTAAGATAATACAAATTAATGCTGTGTGTATTATTTATTGTATTTGGTTCGGGGATGTAATCTTCAAAAAGATAATTTAATTTCTTGTGGTGATGGCTGATTTGACGTCGGTAGGGTTAAGTGTATTTTTGCAATGTATGTGAAAGATATCCTTATGAAATTCATCACTTTTGCCTTTTCCTATCATTGTGGATTGAATTAGTAACTTATATTTATATAAGAAGGCATTTTTTGATAAAAAATAAATAATCCTTGAGGCAATATGCGTGGTAAAACTACATGCGATCGTATGAAAAATGTGGCGTTTGCAAAGAATGATGTAAGCATTATGGGCCAGATTAAGAATGGGAGGCTTAAGACGATAGACTTCGCTTTTCGGCCCATACAAAAAAGACGCCCGGGAAAAAACACTTTTCTACATCGAAAATTGCACAAAATGAATATATTTTTTTTATACTGCTTTTTAGAGGGTGAAAACTATGTCGGTATGTTTTCGAATTTTCGATGCGTTTCGTATTAACGTAAACATTCACTGTCAAACATGTACGATTTATCAAAAAATATTATTTAAGGAAAAAGTGCTGCTAACTCAACTCTCATAAAGAATTATAAAATTATAAAAAGCTACCGACGTAGCTTCTTCTTTCTAAAAAATATATATTTTTTAAATTTCAATTTCGTGAAAGTTTCGGTGTAGAAAAGTGTATTCTCCATAAACCCCTTGTCGAGCGATTTCTGTAGGTAAATTTGAACGTTGTCTCATTCGCACATTTCGCATTCGCATGTATTGTAAGTGTGCGTGAGCTTATTGTGAGCGGGACAGAATGACAGTCGCGGGTGTTCCGCGTGTCGTTCAAAGTCTAGCCTCTTAAATGGCTTGGACATTTAGAGGTGATGAACGAAGTAAGGAGCGTAGGGAGAATATATAAGGCAGACGTGAATTACATAGGAAGTCGAGGACGCTCAAAAAAGACACTCAGTGATAAAGTGAACTAAATACAATCGGGCCATTTTAAGAGTCAGAATATCATAAGGGTAACTGTGTGTGATGTGCAAATATTGAGTTGTTAGGTGGCCCATCCTGTCTGCCTAGTTAATTGGCATGAATAGGATTATTTTGAATCGAAAAAAATGTTATCTGCGTGCTGAAGGAATTAATCAAAAAAGGAAAATTTGTAAAAAAAATTCGCCTATGTTCAACCAAATTCGTTGTTTTCGGGATAATCGCAAAAATCGCAAACACAGATACGACGGCGAAACACGTCGCTTTTTTACAGCTATCATAAGGTCAAGGTAAAGTCCGTAAATTCTTCATTGGCGCGCACGAGGGCAAGTCTGGCAAAGAATATTTTTACAAAATAACTATTATCATTTGAATTTAGTTTGTGAATCCTGATCGTCTTATTATCGGATAATCCAATATTTGGCCTTCGGCCCACGCAAAAAACTGGAATAGACCAAATAATATTTAATGTGTATAAATAGCATTTACGTAATTAATACATCTTTAAACACGAACATTGTATCGAAATTGATTATTATTAAATTATTTAAACGATATCTTACCTCACTCGTAAAGATGGTTTCATTTAGGCAAACGGCTGACAGATCGTTTGATATATATTTAATTAAATTTGCCTCTTGCTTACTAACGGCGCATCCAGAAGAAGTTATTTACAGAGCTATCTATGTCAGTTGTTACGATATAGCAATATAGTGAAGTTAATACGCATAGATATGATTACGTAACGGTCAATTTTATACATGGTGAAGATATCAATATTTCTTCAGATTCGTGAGTTTAATAAGATCTTAAAGGATTTGGTACAATAGAACATGTTACATGGATAATTACTTGTGTTGAGAAAAATCGACGAAATAATATCGTTGGATGTTGTCCAACTCCCACAGCTCGCATTATCGGTTGAGCTGGTGATCACCCCTCGTTTGTTAAGCTGCGTAACTTAACAAAACTTTTAACTCCATCGTGAAAATAGATAAGCAAGTCTAACCCTTAGCTCTAGTTATTCGTGTCAAGTGCTGGTAGAAAATAGATTCTCGATTGATTGGGTCCGTCTGCCTTTGTAAGGGACTGACTTTATTGCCTTAATTTATGTCCTCGTACGTGCTCGGCAATAGAATGATCCCAGGTACAATCTCCCATGATGTTGTGTCTTATTTATCAACGATTTTTTTCGACCCTTTCTTAAGTTAAGGTGATGAGATATTTTTCAGAGCCAACAGAGAAAAAAATAGAAAAAAACGAACATTGACAAAAAGATTACACAGGATTTTCTCTTATGTGTATTACTTTTATGCTTTTAGCAGTTTTAACGATTACTTTCTTCCAAACAGTAAATCTAATAAAGTCAAATCAGACTAATTAATCATCGCAAGTAATTTTGCTTTTGGTAAAATCTTTTTATTTTAAAATATTATTTAATTTTTATAATAACACCAAATACCATAACACATCTTGTTAATGGCCGGTAGTACCCGTCCAAAAAGAAGATGAAGGAAAGATATGACAATACGAATGTTGGAGAGAGCGCGCTAATATTAAAAACGGTAATTTTCAACCGAAAATTTAAAATAGAGCAAAAATCTCTCGACAATACATTAAGAAGCATGTAAAGAAACACTGCGAATTTTTTCAAACCTATGATACGTTAAATAACAGAACCGTACGTGTTTTTTTTTCATTTTCCGAGCATACTTTGCAATTTTTTTCTATCGAGGGAAATTTATGTGATTACCTTTTCACCTCGACAGTATCCAGAAATTATCTTAAAAAATTTCATATATTTTTTTTAGAACTTACAGACGTAAACTGTTCAAGGGACATATGTTATAAATCGGAGAAAATCGGAATTCCTAGCCTTTAACAACCATTATACATATACACAGCTCATCGCTTCAAAACTTACGTGAATGGTGCGAGTTCACATCCTAGTAATTGCACCACTGCACATGTAATGTAACATTGAATTGCAAAGTGTACGTACAGTGAAGATTATCTTGATATTCTTAAAGTTTTATCTTTTTCGATTATTTGGTACAAAACGATGATGAATATGGTATTTTTTACACAATATTCCGTGTACAAAAATCAAAGAAAATTAGATATTCGTTAATTTAAAGTAGGCAGTCACCATCTAACTTTCTGATCCCTTGGATTAAATACACTTGTTTGTCTTTGATAATAAACCAATTTGCCGATGACAGTAAGCAGCAATAATTATAATTCCACAGCATGGGGTAGTTGGAGCATTTCCCCACCCATAAGTAGAATTAAACAAACTAAATTTCAGCCTAAATATTGAGGGCGTTAATCAGAGCAGGAAAACAGGAAACTTCGGTGTTGGTTACATGGCAAATTTCACCGCAGTGTTTGTGAGAGCTTAACACATTCCCTAAGTTATTTAATACAGGTATTTTCAATTTATCATTACAATACCAAGGCGCGCCATAGTGTGTATAATAGCTAACCAAATCACGTCGTTTCTCCGCAGGGGTAGGCAGAGAGGACGGACCGCCAAACAACTACTCGGTCTTGGCATACACTCCTTGCCTCATTCACATTCATACATCTTTTTATACATGCTCTTCTATTATTCTGACTCTTGACATGGCCCGACTCAATTGATCGTGCCATGTCTTCCTCGGGCGTCCTCGACTTCTTCTACTATTCACATTTGTGTCATATATTCTCTTAGCTACATATGTATTATTGTCTTCCATCCATAATGAGATTTTTAATAATTCACAGTCACCGTATAGTTAACTCACTTGTCATTTATTTATATTAGTTAAAAGAAAAAATCGAAATACCTGATGTCTATTCTTATTTCATACATAGAAAATTCATTTGAACATTCCTTTTCCAACTTATTTTTTTATTTATTTATTTCTTACATATTAACCTCACTAGAACAAGCCTGTTTTGAGGATAATAAGAGGATAAAAATTTATAAAGTAGTAAAAATAGAACAAAAAATATTTAGGTACCTATTGATAAAAATAACAAAGGACATAGATGGACCAACTGATGGCAATTTTAACACCGATAATTTAATATTTAAAAAAAAAATGCACAAGATGTCTTAATATGTGTTCTGGAAGGATATTAAATATCTGTAGTGCTTTTGTCCAAAGGATAATACAATAATTACGATATTCGTTAGATTTGTTCTTATCTCAGTTCTTCTTATTTTTGAGGAAGTGAATCAAACACTACTAGATTTTGTTATTTAATTCCATAAAAAAAGCTCCATCTTATCGACAAATTAAAGACGTACATCAAACAATACTGCATTCTGTCTAACAATTTGACAATTGAAATAAAAAGTACAAAGTCATTTCCACCGGGAAATGATTTTGTCAGATGTACAGTCAGTTGCGATGACCTGAAAAAAGACACAAATAGGAGAAGAAGTTTTGTGATTCCATAGCTCGCAATGCATGAGATTTTTAAAAACACCAAAACAGGTTTTTGTATTATTGTGTACGGTAATTGTGTATAATCACTGTAATAATTATTAATCATCGCAATGACACGAGTAGTTAGTATATGGTCCATAATAAAGCACTTGAGCCAGTTACTCAGATTAGATTGAGTTATATTACTAATCACAAGCTAATGGGCTACGCAGTATGGACAAGTAGCCGTTGAAAGGAATTCAATATCTGATGTACCTGCATAGCTACCCCCTACAAACTACCAGTGGCGTACAGTCCACAAAAGTTGTAATGGTGTCTGCATAAGGCAATTCACCCTAAGAAGAGTGCCATCTACCCAAAGAAAAAAAAACATAAAAAGAATTTTAAAAAAACTAAAAAAAATTGCGTTGAATCTTTGATTAAATACGACACGATATATATTTATTTATACTGGGTTTTTACAGATGTTCGCACTTATGTACGTGAGAACAATCCAGTTACAAAAACTCAGTTATTGCACAAATAGGGACATACAATTAGAAAAAATCTACAATTACATACATTTAAATACAGATACATTGGTACAATTAGAAAAACAGAAACATCACAAATAAAAATACAAAATTATACATAAGCGCACTCAAGTAACACATATTACAATGAGAGGCAAGAGACATAAGATACACGAGAGGCATGCATAGAGAGGCAATTGATTACAATATAATTAGTTAAACATATTTTTTAACAGCGCCAGAACTTTTTTTCTGAATCTGAACAAATTATCGACGAAGATATCTACTAGCACACTCTGTCTTGTTATATAGTCGACACATCTGGGTCAGAGGGCTAAAGTAGGCGATATAATTTTTAAATGTGAAAAACGTTATGGCGTCTTAAACAATGGGAATTGAGGATATTTATTTCAATATTTTTAAGACATTGTGTAGTATCAAGATGGCCGTGAATGATTTTATGTAAACATATTAGATCAGTCCATTTCCTTCTAGTTGTAAGTGTATCAATCTGGAAGTAATCACGACGTGGTTCGTAGTATAATCTAAGATGGTCATGTAGTCGACATTTGAAGGATAACATTCTTATCTTTTTTTTAACTGATTCTACAATGTTTTCATATTTGCGGTAATGTGGATTCCAAATAGTGCTTCCATATTCAAGTTTACTTCTAATTAACTGCTTGGGCACATAAGCTTGTATTCACGATAATTTGACGTAGATAGACATAGAAATGACGTGTGCCCCGGACCTGAGTTATTTTAAGGCATTGTAAAGGGTTAGAATTGATTGAGGACCTTTGAAAAGTTTACATATTCTGTGAATATATAATATTTTGAATGATTTGCACTTAATGTCGTTAATGTGCACATCAAATATGAATTTAGAATTAAGAATGATTCCTAGAACTCTTATTGAAGATACTTTTTTGATAATAATATTATTAATGACATGGGGAAAATCTTTTATAATTCTATTTCTAGTAAAATATAAAATGTAACATTTTTTAACATATACGATTGTACTATATAATATATACGATTGTACCACCCCATCCAGGAGAACTCCTGTCTCGGTGAGACCGGTACATCAGGGGGCACTGATTTGTCAGGACACGGATTAATTAATATTATATTAGAATCATTGATGTAAGTAGCATTAGAGTCGGCGTGATCACATTTTAATTCATATACGCCAGTATTATTAAGTTTAGGATTCTTATTTTTAGAGTTTTTAAGGCTTGTTCCTAAATTATTATTGGTTCGAAAATCTGTATTTAAACCACATTGTTTAATTTGAGGCATGAAAAATTTTTCTATGCTTTATTTATTACCGGATATATTAAATTTAAATTATTTTTTATATTTCTTATTTTTTAAATGTTATTTGCCTCATAGCCGTTATTAATCGCGATCGTTTTTATCGTTTCCTTTTCTTTTACATATGTTTTATTGTCTGTGGGAATGTTAATGAATCTACTAATTAGCTTATAATAAGGATGATTTGAATTTGCATTTATTGTTGTATCTGTAAAAGTTGGTTTTCTAAATATTTCGAAGGTGTATTTATTATTACTAATTGTGGAACAACCACAGTCTGAAAGTGGCCTTGTAAGCTGAAACAGCTGTCACAATAATAAAAAAACTAAAACACTTGCAAAACTTAATAATAACATCTTTAAATTTAATTTAAATGAAATTCCTAAAAAATTAAATGGAGTTCTACGAATTAAACACAAAAACAATAAATACGAATATTAGTTTATTCAAGGTTTTGGTTTTGTTTTCAAAATATTTCTTACTGTTAACTAATACGCCGTAGGGTTATTTACGTACATTTAAGAGTATGTTGTCTCATAATTAAAATATTTTGATATCAAATTGTGACAGCAGAAATTTTTAAAAATCGTCAAAAAAACTATTCACATTGCATATCACACATTATATTAATCTAAGAATTTTTCTATCGTTTATACTTTATATTATCTAGTAATTATAACATTTTGAGCTAGATAAGATTTGAAAAATTGTAACAGTTCGAATTTTTTTAATCTTTGAAAAACTATTCACAGCCCTACTTTTGGTCATAGACATAGAGCATTGCAAACCACTGCTAACTACCCCCACTAAAGTACCCTCAAGTGCCGACACATCAATCACTGCGGCCGGCGCAAATAGGCGGGATTGAATGGGTTTATAAATAATTATTTAATATTTTCATTCCATATGAAACGAATGCACAGTCAACCTTTCCATTATACCACTTGTTCAACTCGCTTCTAACTAAGGACTTTCTGAAATGTTTCGCACCTTATTCTATCATATTATACATTTAGTATTTTATAACTAAAAGTGGAGATATTTAGAAACTTTGGAACCAAAACTAAGAAAAACAAGCAAGAGCAGGAAACTCATTATAATTAATCATTAAAATATCCTATTTTTCGTTAATTTTCAATAATTATTTTTTGCTTATGTGTGTATTTACACAATATAATAAATATGCATTAGTCTTCATTACATTATCTTAACAATTTACATATACCTACCAAATTTACAAGATATTTTTTCTTCCTTTTTAACGGTCAAATATTTAATGCAGCACAATATTTATTATTTACTGATAAATTATTGCAATGATATACAGTACTTACACTCCTTTAAACCGCAAACAAACGATTATATTGGAAGAGTAGTATAAAAGTCTAATATTATTATCTTATTATAACCATTTTAAACACATGCCCATATGGTTTTTATGCTAAAAACAAAGTGAATTGTAGGTAGGTACTGATACAAACATTTCGGGATTTTAAAAGACATCTTTATGGTACCAAGAGATTCAAAAAAATAATGTTAATATTTGAGATGTATCCATACGAAAAGCAAAAAAAAAAACGCCCAGACGAAACCAACAGTAAAATCGTGTCTGAGCTATTCCGCCATAAAATAATACTCACGATTCCAGTTATACAGATATATTGCAGTGTATATTACATTATGCAGATATATTACGTGAGCTATGGATGAAACGAAGGGGGTGATAAGCAAAGTTATTTGCAATCAAAGTGACCCCACATGCAGTGATCCTTTTTCTAACCATTTTAATGTTACATCGATTTTTGAGTTACGGATAAATTTGAAAAAAAAATGTGGATGGCGTGCTGCAGGTATTTAAAAAAAACCATAATCGACATAACATTGAAAGGATTAAAAATTGGGCCACCGCATTTTGATTGCACATAACCTCCCCTATCACCCCACTTTGTTTGATCCATAGCTTACGGGACACCGTGTATGGATCATAAATGTTTTTGAACTGGTGAAATCCAGCTATTATTGGATATCATAACAGTGTAACCTTGTTAAGTATGTAGGTTGAAATCTATAATAGTTGATTTCTTGTACAAACCTACCTCCAACCAAATTAGAATCACAATTGCATTATGAAATAACGAATATTCCTGTACTTCGCAGTTTTATTAATAATTCCTGCACTCTCTCGCTAATGGGATTCACCCCTTTTTTCGCCGTCCTTTATAAGTTGACTTCAATGCAAAGTTGGAGAATTATGGCCTTGACTTTTATTGTGGTCGGACTCTGGCATCGAGGCTTATTGTGTCTATACAAATTAAATCGCACCCTCGCGCCTTTTAGCTGCTTCGATCACCACGGAGAGCTTTTGTCTTACTTGAATAATTGAAGGCATTATGACGCCAAAACTGCGCGAATGTTCCGACCCAACGATTAAATGTTTGACTATTATACAAGTACATTCCGCTTTATTCAATCATCGACTTAAAATCTACAGAGTGTTACTTTGAATAACCAATAACCGTCACCATAATCGTCAACTGTATTAAATTTCATTAATTTTAAATTAAAATTTTATAAATAAGAAAATTATTTTGTGTAATTAAATTACGAAGAATAAAAAATATTCTCTTATTTACTAAAATAAATAATTATGACGGCTGCAATTTTATTAGGAAATCTCATAACTTCCGCATCATGCAATTAAATTAAGAATTTAGTACGCTAATGTACGGACTAATCAAATATCGAATTGTTAAGTTTGGAAAATGTTACAGAAACATCATATATTAAAATACGTATGGAAATATCTCACAGCGCCCTCGTGATGATTTTTGATCAGTCAAATACTATTATTATCTCTGATCAAAGGTCTATTTTTTTTATATTACAAAAATTAAATGATATTTCATGGTGGGTACCTATGATATGTTTCTTTGAATGTCTTATTTGTTATTACCGGGTGATGTGCGTAGTGTATGTGTGCGTGAGTAATGTGTGAGTATGTTGGTAGGTGTGAGAAGTGTATGCGCATTTAATAGTTTATATCATTGACATGTTTAAATCATTGACATGATGCTCTTTTTAAATTTGGGCAGTGAATCGGAGAAAATGTCAATGTTAGAATTTAGGCAAATATTATTGAATGAATGAAGAGCACGGTGAATTGGCGAATTAGTTGCTGCATTTGTTTTGCAATTCAGCGTGTGGAACAGTGCAGTATGTCGTGTGCGTTTTAAAGGTATATTGAAATTAATTAAGGATAGTAGTTCGGTACAGTCGATATTATTATTTAAAATTCTGTGTATTAATGTTAAATCAGCTAGTGCCCGCCTTTGTTGCAAAGTTTGAAATGTAAATTCAAAGTTATTGTTGAATTTGAAGGTAAGATACTTTATAAATCTGTTTTGAATGTGTTCGATGCTATCAATGTATACTTTATACTGCGGATTGGCAACGCGTATTCTAGTGTACTTCTGACTAATGCAAAGTATAGCATTACTATTGTACGTGGGTTTCCAAAAACTTTACTTGTACGGAGAACAAAGCCAAGCATTTTGTATGACCTATGAACGATTGAGTCTAGTAGCTTCAAAACATTTAACATCAGTAGTAATTCATTTAATATTTTTCTTGGTAGACATCCACAGCATAAAATAGCAATGTTACCAGTACCAGCGATTACCAAAAAAAAGAATTCGTATCCGCCAATTTTTAAAGAACTAATATAGTTATAAGTTAACAATTCTCAACACATAACCTAACATAACGGTATATCTTTATGTTGTAAATCTAATTGTAATTCCTCCATCTTGTTATCAGAAACCTGGTTTACACTTTCAACGCTCCCAACTTACCTACTTATCTCATACTTTGTAAATCTGAATATACAAAATTCGGTAAATCCGAATGGAATATATGCTACCAGATTACTTTTTCTACATAGTCACAAAAAATGTATGTATATATTTATATATTTCTTCATAACACAACTCAGTTTCGAAGAAAAATGAAGTTTCTTGTTTTTTGGTTTTTGTTTTGGTTACCTACGTAATTATGTACTTACTTAAGGAATAATATGAACTAAACCTGTCAATTTGTCTATCCTGGAACGGGAAACTTTCCTAGTTGGAAAGGCAAAGCTTCCTAATATGTAACTTGTACTTTCTTTTGTATCTATCTATAATAAATAAAATAAAATAAAAGTAACACGGCATCCACCCGATCAATATCGTAAATTGGCATGATACACAATGCTTGTTTTACAATATTCGTTGACTCATAAATAGAAAATATTTGTTGACGGGTCGCATAATAGACGACACAATTTCCAATTAATAAACAAAACATGTATTTTACTGTAGTATAAACAAAAATACTGCCATATCGGCGTGTTGTTTGTTCCTCGCGTAAATCACATCCTTTCTCCATTGTAACACGGCTCAAACAAAGTGTTTTGTATGACCTCTGTCGAAGTCAAACAAGAGTAATAGCGCACTAGGTATGTAAGGGTGGAATATATAATTCTGTGAAAAAACACTTCCACATTAAGTCGGGTGGGTATTAGGCCTCCGCACATTTGTATATCGAGGACCAGTTCAAAAATTGTTTGTGGCAAATATCAATAGTGGTAAAAATCGACGGTCGTTGTGAACTCTTGGAAGCAAGTTTTGAAGCGAGAAAACGTCGGCCGCTTACGCCGGTCGAAACTGTCAGAAAATTGATAGTCTTGAAAGCAAAATTGCATGTCAGGAAAGATATGTGGCGCATGTATTGACGTTGAGCGTGTTTGAAAATATAAATATCTAACGTTTTTGAAGGAAAGGGTTTCGGCTATTACTTTCATTTCTGATTTCGGTTCATTCACAAATAAATAAATTTTGTTCTTACTCTTGTAACATTTTATTAAACTCTCAAATAACATTAGATATGAAATTAAACAACTCAAATAACAACTGAACGGAGGAGAACTCTAAAAAGTGCTCCTAATATGAGGAATTATTCGTGAAAGGGTTTGAACCCCAATTATATTTAAAAATCTTTCGACTTCAGAACGTTTTCTTTGTGTCAAGGCGTTGGACAATATTCCTTCTTGTAACAAACAAGATTCTCGAGCACGTTTATCACAGCTTTCAGAAGTTACATTGCGCCTCGTGATAGTGCTTTGCTTGTCCACACTTTAAGTTATGGCTGCTGGCGATGATAACAAACACAGCTTCCATTCTCGGGTTTCTGTTTTCTCCGTCCTTCCTAAATTCCGCCTTAATATTTTTCTAGTGGTAGAAGAGTACGGATTGCAGCCATAAAGTTTTGTCGTGGGAAATAAGCTCATTGCCTTCACAAAAAGTATATAATGACGTATTCGTACTTTTTTTACAAACCAGCTTTTGAAAATATTAGGTAGCAATTTTCTGTGTATAACATTTCTTCAATACAAACACGGAAACTGAAAATATCTATTTTTAAATATTTTCCAAATAAAAATATCTAATTTATTTTTAAAAATATGTTTACTATTCAGGACAATATCTTTCCGACTAAATTTGATGTGAAGTTATTTCTACCTCGATACTCCATTTTTGAATGTTTTTATTTCCAGTTACCGAATTTACCGGTAGTGGTTATTTAAATATTTTTTTCTTTTTAAAGGTTTCCGTTTTGGCTAAAAAGCGTTTTTTGTTGAATAATGTAACGTGTTCAAAATCTCAACTAATTGAAAACAAAGTATCTACAGCAGAAAAGTACGAAGACTTTTTTATATTGTGATAAAATAATTAAATTTTGTGATGTCCTTTACCTTTCAGGTAAAAGTTTTTCCCTCGAATATCCGGGACTTAAACCCCCTTTGACCCTTACAATAGTACATCATTTGCCAAGAAGCCAGTTGGTTCGGTTGTTGTATACTGAGTAGTTACCAGTACAATAAAATGTTTAACTTTTAGATCAAATTGTTTCGTTCGCATTTTATTTCACAATCATTTGATAATAAAAGCAAAAGCTTTCAGCAATGTTCTTTTATTCTTGCTCCCAAATCTTCTTAATGACATTCTCCTTCCATCAGTCTCAAATAATTGTAAAGTTCGTCGTTTTAAACAAAAGCAAGACTTATTAATATTTACATAACCTTTTTACATACATCAGTGGGTGTTTCATAATCAAAATTACATACATAAGTAAGTGTTTCATAATCAAAATTACATACATCAGTGGGTGTTTCATAATCAAAATTACATACATCAGTGGGTGTTTCATAATCAAAATTACATACATCAGTAAGTGTTTCATCAAAATTACATACGTTAGTGGGTGTTTCATAATCAAAATTACATACATTAGTGGGTGTTTCATATTCAAAATTACATACATCAGTGGGTGTTTCATAATCAAAATTACATACATCAGTGGGTGTTTCATAATCAAAATTGGATACATCAGTGGGTGTTTCATAATCAAAATTACATACATTAGTGGGTATTTTAATCAAAATTAAATGATAGTTGATAACAAATCTGTTCTTTCCGAATTACTTATTTTCCGGTTTGAGTTCGCATAAAGAATCATCGATATTCACACAAATATTGTATAACTAAAAATTTCTTGAAATAGATGTTAAAACATTATTGTAAAGTTCAACTAACATTCCTATTATTTTCACAATTTTGAAATTGTGAAAATAATTGGACTCTGGACCATTTTTGCAATGAATGAAAACTAGTCCATATACTTATGTGCTACGGAAACGAACCCTTATCGAATCGTCAACGACTCTAAAAGAGTTCTTCATTATTTTTTTTTCCAGAAAAGCATGGTTGATCTGCCCTTACTCTGAAAGGCCTTAGGTTTGTTGAATTAATTTATCACTCTATATTTTAGAGTAACCCTTCGCCCAGAAAGATGTCGTGACCTTTTTTTACCGTTTCCCAAAAAACCTGGTGATATATTTTTTTAGAATGTCGTTAAAAAGAGCTATTTAGCTTTGTACTTACATACTTGTGTTCTTTTCAATTCCCTCTAAAAGGAGATGAAGGATATCGCATATAAATAAAAATATTATAATGACATACAATGCCTCCCACGTCAATATTTTTACTCCAGTTTTTTTTGGTGTGACCAGTACGTGATAGATATATTTAGCTTTGGCAGGCGTCAGTCTTGATTAATTCACATTTTTCGTCTGTCTTGATTAATTCACAAAAAACCTTAGATTATATAATTTAACATTTACAATTTTTTATTTTATCTTCTTTTTGTTTACCGCACAAGAATACCAACTGTTCCCGGCTAGAGCGAGTGAGACTATGGCATCCCCAATAAATTGGGGTATGTTGGGAGGCTGAGGTAATACGGAGTGGAAGGATTTGGAGAAGAGGAAGGTGGGTAAGTACCTAAATATTCAGATCTGGTAACCGAACGTTTAAATTCTCAATGGTGGTCTTACAATAGGGCGATACTCAGAGTATCTTCCACTCTGGAACGTGCCGCAAATATACTACATATTGTTTTTATTTAATTAATTGTGAAACAACACACATTAATCAAATAAAATTTATTTGCGTGACCCGCGACCTTCTGATTCGGAGTCCAGAGGCTTATCCCTAGACCAAGCCGGCCGTCAATATTTATTTTAAAACACCTGTACAACCTTTTCAATTGTAACATTTGTAGTGATCGTTTGTAATTTCTTTATGCGACGCATCAAAGACAATTATTTCGAATACTAGTTTTATTTTCTTTCGAATACTTGCTTAGTTTTGTAAAATTTCAATGTTTTCAATAAACCATATATTTTTTATTGACTTACCTTGTTCAAATATTTATCTACAAATGAACATATTATTTTACAAGCCACGTGAAAACATATTCATTTTTATTACTAATAAAAAAATATTTTTAGCATAATAATAAATTTATGTTCCTTCAACATTATTATAGTCGGTATACAAACAGTGCCAGAATTGATTAATTTCATAAACCGATGTGATATTAAATAAATGATTCAATTCAATTTTAGTGTTTTTTTCCTTGTGGAATTGCATATTTTAGTTTTGGTTATTGGCTTGAGAACGTGTCCACTCAATAACTTGTCTTGTTGCCTGATCCCTCTTGAATACGGACAACCTTAATTACATCACGTTCCTCTTGATCATTTCGGAGGATTCCAACAACGTTTTGGTTTCTGAGATTTATGAGGACATATTAATTAAGATCAGAGTTGTTTTCCTCGTGATGGAATCAAGCAAAGCCAAATATTTCCATTGAAGAATCAACTAATCAATCTTGAGATTTGTTATTTGGTAAAATTAACACAGCATTAAACACTCCAAAATCGCAAATATTGCTTTTCAAATGTTAAAGCCAAAAACGCTTTATTAATGCTTCTTGTATGATGAGAAATGGCCTACCCAGAAATTCAATATAAATTCAAAGAAAAAGTAACAGGTCTTCCCTTTGTAACGCTTACGGGAATGAAATCTGATACATTGAATGTACAAATCATTTTAATTGATGATTGGGTGCGTACTTATTTTCATTCTCTAACAAATCATTCATCCTTTTCTCAGAATGTTTTCGGAGAATATCTCGTAGGCTTCGTTATTCATTGAACATGAAATAAGGTTTTATGAAATGTGTTAATTAAAACGATTATTTTACTCTTCCGGGTAATTTGACTTAACACGTAACAACTTGAAGGCATTTTATTAAAAATTTGTATTGTTTTTAAAACGATAATAATAAATTATAATATTTCCAACGCGAGTAACTAAATATTTATTGACATTTTAAAAAATTCAACCCTCACAGCCGATATGAAAAGATTTATTTTTTTCACCAGACTTCATGTCCGGGTTACATTTTCCCCAGAGAAAAAACTTAACCCTTCACACACTTTTCCACAAACGATCATCTAGTAAAACCACGCTATGCAAGTGTATTATATAAGTATAATTAATACAAAACAACAAGAACAACATATTAACCTACCAGAGTACCAAATGGGAAAATAATTCACCGACTACATATATTTTCATATCAGAGGGTTCGGCTCAGTGGAATTCCTAATTTGACCGATAAATCCTACTGATCCCTCAATTTAAATATTTAAAAAATCTTTCGTAATCCTACATTTATTTAAAATTTGACTGATTTTGGCATTTTTATATATAAATTCTTTGACAAATCTAATACGCCTAAATTTTTAATCAGAGAGCGCGTATAATTGCCAGTAGCCGAAATAATTATTGGTAATATTTTTATTGTCTGAGAATGCCAAATTCTTTTAATCTCATTTCCTAAATCTTAAAATAATTATTAGTATAATTATTAATATTTAGTACTATTTTATAAATCCTTAGAAAAGATAAGGCCGGTCTATTTATGCAAATAAAATAAATATTTGAATTTCTTGAAGCAAATCTTCCGGGTAACAAATCAATTAAATAAATTTCATTTGACATTGTAGTAAACTTCTCAAACATAAACCATTATTAATATAACCATAGCTAGTTTTCTTATTTTAATAAATTAATACGATCATCATCAGATAAATACAATCCCCTCTATTAATAAACGGCTTTTAAATTTTACAAAACTTGTAAACGACCATTTACCCTATATTCATTTTGCTGTTTTTCAGTCGCCAAATAAATATCTGAATGAACAAACAAAAATATCTGATGGAATTGTTCCGATTATTAGTAACTTGTCCCAGCTTTAAAGAACGGCTCGGTTAGATACGATAAGATTTTGCTATGTTTCGCTCAGTAGAATATTTTATCGGCAGAAAAGGGAGGCCTCAATTTTGTTTTATTTCTTCGATAAAAGTTCGACAAAATTATACAAAATTTTATTTACGAGAAACTACACATGCCTCTTTTAACGTTTCCCATATAAAACGGTTTTTAAATCAAACCCATTTATCTTTTCGTCGGTGCTTTATTCTAAAGTAAAACCAGACAGAGTCCGTATCCACGTCATCATGGAGCATTCGAAAAAAACGTACGTGGCTACTTGCTTCTTATAATATTGATGGGTGACAAAGACCATTCTTCGGAACATTTACAATATGATATATTTGTATTAAAAACGTAGTATCAACCTACATTCATAGATGATTCAGATGAATAATATTTTATTTGAATCCATATATTAATAAATTTATGGGATCAAAATAAAAACGCGAATTAGTATGTACAAGAATTAAGTCTTCTAAATTTTCCAATATTTAAAATTTGGTGGTCACATTACCATTTCATTTCGTGGCATTTTACAGGAACTTTCAAACTTTATATCTATAATACCGTATAATTTTTACTCTCAAATTCCACATTTCAAATTTACCGTATGTTTTTCGTTTCTTACTATTTATTCGAACCTCGAAAATGCCGATTTTCGGAAATACATTAAACTGGATTCTAAAAACAATATTTCAGATGATACCTAATAATTATACGCTGCGAAACAAAATTTTGAAATTCCAAAGGCGGTTATTCCCGTGAATTAGGCGACTAAATAATTTGGAAATTCCATTGTTATTTATACCATACTACTATAAAATCAAACAATTAATGATTCTACATTTAGTAATAAGTAGTGTATTGACTTCATAAGATAAAAAAACCAGTCCATTACTTTATTTTCGATTTAATCTACTTCTATTACTACCACTATAACTTCTAAGAACTTATTTAATAAATACGCATGTGTGAAGTCCTAAGTCTTGACTAATCGGTATATTTTTGTCTTTCAGTGACGAAGTTCATCCGAACTGGGATAGCCGACAAGAATGAGAGCGCTCCCTACTTCGACCGCGCGCTGTACGAGGCGGAGGTGGACGAGAACGAAGACTTGCAGAACACGGTACTCACGCTCACGGCCAACAACCATAATAATAATTGTAAGTGCTGATTCAATAAACTAATAATCTTCACCTTGACAATTGACCTAAAATTTTCAGAAAGAAAAGCTGTACAAATTTCACGATCCGCTCTCCTACACATTTTTTTTTCCTTTAGAACATTTCAAATATCCGTGATCGATATACGTATATCTAATGTAATTGAATCTATAATATGAATCAAAAAAATTTTGAAAGACACGATCAAACAAATTACAATTTGGGGGGCGAGTGTGGGTACCGCCGTCAAGGGAATAATTTATCGAATAACCAAAACCTCTGCCATGGGTCGCTCTAGGTTTGGTGACTTAGCAGGGGTGCCCGGATTAATGGCGTGAAGTTTGTCTTGGTCTTGGCGGAGGGTTTGTTTGCTAACCTCATGGGTGGTAAGCTAAAACGGGAGAAACTGGTTGAGGGAGATCTTTTAACCTCTCCAGCAACTTCCTCTCAACCCATTGTCTATACTCAACGACTAAATAAAATAACCTAAGAAAAGACTTGGCATACCAAAAAAAAATTCTGTTCAAACGGTTGTACAAAAATGCAGAAGACGGAAACAAGCCATTTTTTTAATAACCGTTTGAACAGAACGTTCGGTGTGTATTTGGATCGGTATACTAAGTCCTTATATTAGGTATGTTGTTTAGTCATCGACTGTTCTGCATTGGGAAGGATGAATTCATACGTCCATCACTCCTGGACGCACTGACCCCCCAGAGTCCTACCTACCCTAATATATTTTCCTTCCCTCCATACTGCGTCCTCAAATATGACACAGAATCTTAAGGAAATTGTTTCCTTGGGGCTTCTACGTGGAGTTAATGTTTGAGACCTGGCCCCAAATAATGTTGTATCCAACCTTCAACAAAAAAATTTATTCCGAGAAAAATGGAAAAAACGAAACTGGTTATGTTTGAAAACATTTTATATTTAAAATACAATAAGCATACAATTTTTAAGACTTAAAGAAAAAGTCGTGAAAAAAGGCTATTAAATTAGAATTTATTACAAGAATTTGTGCTGAATCCGTGGAAAAATGTTGTATATGAAAATTTCACATACAACATTATTCCACAAAATGTTTTTTGTTTACTTTTCTGACCCTCAAGAAAGCACCATGCTCTTCTATCATCAATTTAAATATGTCATTGATGCATTTGAGCTCAAAAAGCAAAAAAACTATATGAATAAATTAAACTATTTACAATCGAGATTTTGTCTTGAGATCAACATACAACTTTATTCCACAAAATAGTTTCAATGCCTAAAAATCAGCCTTAACAATATTTTTTCTGGACTACTTTTATGCATTCTTCAGTTGAAGTGTATCTAGTTGAAGCCATAATACGTTCGTTTTCTCCATTTATTCCCATGAATTGAACCAATCTCCGTGATTTCGATAAACGGCTTTATACAAAATTCTTCCCCAAACCGGCATTTAAAATGCTGCCGCAGGTCTAAAAAACGTTCATTACCATAACCTATCTTAAAAGATGCGTAATAATATGCCCAACATTATTCCATAAATAAGTTAACATTGATAGTTTTGTTGGATACAACATTATTCCGGGCAATCAATGGTTCGTTTAAAAAATGTGTTATACTGAGTCTCAACACCTCCAGAACCAAGATAATTTATTTATTTATTTTATGTGATTACACCCATTTTTATTAAATCTATTTGGAACAATGACTTCTAATTTGAGTGTTTAATTGTTTAATTAGTAACTTCTAAAAAAAACTCTTATCGCTTACCCATCAATGAACAATACGAACATGTGTGTTAAATTTGGGTAACCGATATTAAGGATGTAAGGAAAGCGACATGTCCTTAATGTAATTATCAAGTACCTACCTAACCATTTCAAGACATCTTTATCATTAATCTGCTTTGTGAAGGGCTTAGAGGTGATTTATTTTAGGTTACCGATGCTGCGTGAATATAAATTTTGCGTAACATTATGGCAATGAGACCAGAATTCAATGGTTTCATAATGTCGATCGCGTTATGTTATATAAGCCAATCGCCAACGAATATGCCGTCAAATAGATACGTTATATATAGGTAGCGAACATTACGTTTTCAATGAAAACTCATAAATGAAAATTCCGGATCAACTCATTCAAACGAATGTAAAACGCGCAAGGGCAGTTGTAAATTGAAATATAGCACTAATTACGAATACGTAATATTGGACGAATACACAGGGTGTTACAGGACGTACTTGAATTTCTTTAACCAGTGATTCCTGACATTATTTGGACTAAAATATATTAATGAAAATTAGGTCTCAGTGACATCTTTTACGTTTTTTTTTCTATCTGAAAACATAAATATCAGTAGATATTGGACATTTGGGGACGAGGTGAGGGGTTGGTTGGTTACTCAGCTGAGTGACCAGTGACGACAAGTGGAAGAAAAATTGAAAAAAAAAAAATTGAAAAAAAGTCACCGCAGAACAAAATTTAATTTACATTTTATGCTCCAGATAATGTCAGGAATCACTGTTAAAAGTTAGTCAAGTATGTCCCGCGATCCTATTTTTAACAATTACTTCCATGCAGGAGGACGGCCGGTGAAGTCCAGGGGCAAGGCTTTGGACTCACATTGCGAAGGTCGCGGGTTCGATCCCGGCATGCGCAATAAATTTTATTTGATTTAAAAAAAAGGGAGGCACAAAAATTCCTCTCAGGGCCTACATCATCTTTAGGGAAGCCGTGTGGATGGTCTTTTTTAGAAAAGGAAGATAAGGAAGTTCCGAGAAGGAAAAGGGTATGAGCGGCGGGCAGATAGAAATCTGGGGGTCATTGTGTCCAGGAGTAACGGACGTATAAATTTAACCCTCCCACTGTAGTGCAAGGCGATGTTACGAAAGAGTCTTGCATAAGAGATCAAAAGGTCTCCATCAGTCCCTCCAATCGGTCGGCAATGTAGTTGGTGGGCAGACTCATCCGCCGCAAAAACGTCACCCCATGAACCCAGATACCCCTGCTAAGTCACCAAACGTATCGAATTACCCTGGGGTGACCTGTGGCAGAGGTGTTGGTTATTCATTAAATGGTTCCCGGGGCAGCGGTACCCATACCCGTTTCCCAAATTGGGAAGTAATGCAGTAATGTGTCTTTTGGTTTGAAAGTTTGATCGCTTAGTAATATTATAGATGCTTTAATTAAAAACTGCGAGTCTAGAATACATTTTGGCCATTAAAACAATCGAGATTTTTTTAATAAGCCCTGAATAAAAATATAGTATCATGCCCACGAAAACTGATTTAGTACAAAATCTCCTACTTAAACCCCTTTTTCGGTAATGGTTTTATTATATGTAAGTCATAGTGAAAAGTCTGAGCTACGTGCCAGTGTCACCATATTTTGAAAAATAACGTCCGCTTTGCCGAAAATGAGTACAGGTCTCTAATTCTTGGACAACTCTTATGTACTAATATGACAATTAAATTATTTAGAAAACATTTTAATATTTGAGCCCAAATTTCACAAAATAAAATAAAATCCGCTTTTTGGCGTTGCATTTTTTTGCATAAATCAAAACCAACGGTGTTAAACGGGAATATCAATCTTATCACCATCTACATAAGGAGTGTTATTGTTAATGGCCCGATTACTTAATAAATTAATTGATAAATTGAATTAAATGTTTCCGTCGACTTACACACCTCTTGTACGCTTAAAATCGAAAATCAAATGCTATGTAGAACATCTAATGCTGCGTATAAACATGTAAGAGCAACTATAAACAATAACCGGAGCATAACTATAAACAATAATGCGTATAAACAAAAACCCGAGCAACCGCAAGCGGCATATCGCGCAGTTTGCGATTGTTTCCTTCCTGTCCTATAATTCGTGGCTCGGCTCGCGGTAATACTTACCTCTATCTAAAACCAATTTTAGTATCCGCCTTTGGCAAGTAACTTTTTTGCGCTGATTTTGCGTAATGATAAAATTTTATGAAAAATATAAATATGATATTGTTTTTGAGATGGAGTTTTACTTTGTCTTAAAATTAATTGTAAACAAGGAAGAGAGGAAGAGGAATATAGGATAAGGATAGGAGATGGTCCCGATACATTCCATACTCACTTATTAATTTACGATCGTATATGCGTTATTTGCATTCAATATTTCTGAAGCTAATAACGTTAATATTGTGAAATTTTGTGTCGTATTGCGCAATGTGGGCAAATGAAATTAATTGGTTTGTCGCGTTGATCTTGACGGAATATGAATATTTATTAAAATAGTTATCTCTGGCGTGTGTAGGCCGTTATTCAGAATTTTAAATAACAAGATTTGATCAAAAAGTAAACGTCGTCGTCTATGAAGGGAGAGTGAAATTTAATAGAAACAGTATATTTTGAAAAGCTATAAACTATAGTTTCTAATTAATACATTTAAATATTTTTTAATTCTTTCGTACGGGCATGGTATAAAGGTATTCAGATTGGTTTACGGTGTTCTAAATCTGAAAAGATATATGCGGTGTAAAGGGAATCCAGAGTCGTTATGTCGTTTTATTATCATTAAGAATGTTTTTGTTTGGAATTTATGGTACAAAGTAAATAAAATAAAATAAAGAAAATATCTCTAAAAGGTTAATACAAGCAAAGACCTTATGTAAGTTGTTAAGAAAAGTTCGAAAGTTAAAAGCGCCAAAGTATTTTAAAGTACCTGTATAAAAGCTTTAATTTTCAGGAAACAGCGTAGGACTATTACGAAAAATAAGATTGAAAATACGTTATAAATATAATGTAAGTTAAAATAGCATATTATTATAAAGTTAAAAAAAAATTATCACCATATATTAAATTACACAGATATAAAAATAAAATAATAGTTTAGAACGCATTGAACGAGATTTTGCCATATTTTGGTACAAAGTGTGCTTCATATCAAAAATATGTTGGAAAATAGTAGGTATGGCAGCGCTACAATGCATTATCCAGTCCATTAACTTAATATTTTATAATTTTAATATGTGCGTTAAATAAAGTTCATTGAACTATGTGTGTGTGTGGTTCAGGTCTTATGGATTTATGACTTTCCGCTTTCGAACATAAGTTTTTTGTCAAAGGACTTGAGTGGGATGGTTAGACCCATCTCCCAAAACCTTGATTTAGGCACTTAAAAAGTTACGGTGACAATTTGTAACTGATCGATTTGGAAACAGGACAACACATCTCCCAACAGAATTATAATCTATACTCTTATTACATTTTTTATGTCCCACCGTATGAGAAAGGGATGACATCCCCTTTGTTTTTGGGTAAATTAAGAAGCTATAGTAAGTTGTGAAGGATAAAAGGTGGAAGAGAATAATGGTTAAGAACAACTAGCTTTTCACATTTGGTTTTTATACATGGCTTGATCCAGTTCAAGTAACTTCATTTACACTGAATAGTAGCTAAATAAAAAGTATTTCGCCTTTTCTTTTTCGGCGTCGTATTCTATATTTGTCGAACAGAAGGAAGTTACATCAAACGTTTCAAATATACAATTCGATGACTTATATACAGATTCCTGCCTACCTGTTAAACAGACTGGAGTGATTCCATAACTTTTCCGTAAATTTACATCAAAAGACATAAAACTGCTGTATTTGAGGGTAGTTTCAGCTATCCATCATCAAAACTTCGGAATGATATACTACTGTCTTGAATGGTTGCTGACTGCGCTGTCAGCCGCACAATATAATTGATCGAATTGACGATGAAAAGAATACCTCCTTGTATTTGTTAATATAAAATTTATTTTTAATTTTAATATTATAAGCTTTATAATATTTTAATTAATGAAGATAATATTAGCGAAAGTCAATCGAAAATCTGAAACAGAAAAATCAGAAAAAGATACGGATACATCTGGGACTCGAACCCAGAACCTCTGGCAATCCGGGCCAACGCGCTATACACTGCGCCAACGTATCCCTATCCAATTCGGTCATTTTAACTCTATCATACTTCGACTGAAAACCACCAACATTATTTTTCATTTTTCTTATCGCATATTTTTATTGGCTGCTATCTTTATGTACGATTGCAAGATTCAACTCGAACTAAATGCCCTCTAGATAGTGTCAGGATAAATTTTTATCACTTTTATTAATATGTGACATCTATTGACTTTATCTGCAAGTCTAGGAAGATTTTTTTTTTAAACGTATTAACTTAAAGAGTTAAACCTCAAATTGAGGTTTTAAGTTAATAAGTTAAAAATAAAAATATTATAAGCTTTAATTTGAATTTTGATTGATACGATTTAATTTTATATTATTTTATTGACAAATTAATTATTATATTATATTAGAGGCACTCCTGCATTTCCAATGAAATAATAGTCCTAAATATATAGCTGAGAAGTTAACCATTATTTGTCAATATAATCAATATTATTATTGTTATCTCTTACTTTGTGCAAACATCGTACGTCTAACTATTAAAAATACTATGTAATAATACGTACTATGTAATAAATACCCGTGCAAATTGAATATAATAAAACAAATCAAAGCAAAGAAGTAAAAAGGCTAGCAATCCACAACGGAGTATCGGTATTTACCCTTATATAGGTATAGTAGTAAGGCAATCGGAAGGGTGAAAGTAGGCTGAATACTAATGAATGAGTTGTATTGTGGTTACACCATGTATGATCGCATGAGAAATGTGGAGATCCGCACATAATGCACGGCTATAGGTCGTGGGTTCAAATCCTGGCGTACCAGATAAAATTTATTTGATTGATATGTGTTTTCACAATTTAATTATTAAAAAATAATATAAGGTGTATTTTTGGCACGTTCCAGAGCGAAAGATACTCTCAGTATCACCCTGGTTTAATAAATGTCTTTAGCGATGTTTGGTGACTACATCTAAATTGTCTTTCCCACTTACCTTCACCATCACTACATACCCCAATTGGGAACGCCATAGTTTTCTTGTGCGGTATTCACTTTTTAAAGAATGAAAAAAATACTTGAGTCGGGTCATAGGAGTCAGAATAACAAAACACATGTTTGAAACAATGTACGAATGTGAGTGTGTGCCAAGACCATCCTCTCTGCCTACCCCTGCAAGGAAACAACGTGATGGTTAGTTGTTAAATTAATGATTTATGTTTGGTTCTTGTCGGATTTTGAACCCGTGTTATACGGTTACAGGGCGACAAGTCTAAAGATCCTGCCACAGAGGTACTCGATTTGAGATGTGATTCCAGATCCATTTGTAATTCCGCACCTCGAATCCACTAACATAAACTCATCTCCAGTTACAATTGTCTAATTTGTAGTTGTGGTGGTTGTTATTATGATTAAACTATATTGCTGAACGGGTTAGTGTTGTTTAGTTAGGATTTATATATTTAGTCAGATGGGAATAGAACCAGGATATTGGTTGGGTACTAATACTATAAGTTGCACTACTACACATTATATCGATTGTAATATTAGAACTATGGTTATTTTAAATGAAAAAAAAAACTATTAGTTCTGTGAACAGCAGACATACAGAAATCGCTCGAAGAAGGGTTTTCGGGAGGAAACATTTTTCTACATCCAAACTTTCACAAGTTGTAATTTAAAAACCAAAATATGTTCTCGAAAAAAGAAGCTATGTTGGTATGTTTTTATAATTTTGTAAATCTTTATGAGAATTGAGTTAGCAGCACTTTTCCTTAAATAATATTTTCCGATAAATTATACATGTTTGACAGTGAATGTTTACGTTAATACGAAACGAATCGAACATTTAAAAACATACCGATACAGCCTTCACCTTTTAAAAGACAATATAAAAATAAAAAATTTATTTCGTACAATTTTTTATGGAAAAAAGTATTTCTTCCCGGGCGTCTTTTTTGAATGGTCCGAAAGGCGAAGTCTTATAAACCAAAAATAATTTATGTAACTTTTTTTTATATCACATAAGGAATTATATATTTTTTTAAAGAAACATCTCTATCTCAAAGGCGATTCTTTTTTTAAATTTTCTTTAGGCAGGTAGTAAGTTATTAAAAAATATTAACGTGAGAATAAGAACGAAAATTTCGAATGTTTAAAAAAGAATCTTCACTGAACCATAATCAATTTAAGCCACCTAGTCAAAGTTAGCCACCTATTCAAAGTTAGCCATCTAGTCAAATGTAGCCAGTCACCTGATCAAAGTTAGACACCTAGTCAAAGTTAGCCTCCTAGTCCAAGTTAGCCACCTAGTCAAAGTTTGCCATCTAGTCACAGTTAGCCGCCTGGTGAAAGTTAGCCATTTAGTCAAAGTGAGTCTTGCTGGAATGATAAAGTGGTGGCAGCAGATTTTTTTAACCTATAACGGAATGTATAAACCAATTTACAATCAGATAACATGCCAAAAGGTCAAGTTAAAACAAGACTTTGATACGATCAGTCAATAACTTTTTAAATGGCAATGTTGATTATTTGATCGACCTTTGCCACTCAATGAGTGAATCGTACCATAATTGCGCATAAGTCAGCGTTCCGGGAGGTTCCTACTGTCTCATCAAGAAGGAAGCAACAACTCACTTTGGGAATCACAAGGGTGTAGGTTTTACTTTCAAAATAGACCGCGAACAGTCTACGTTAACCCGATGGCGGAGAAGGTACCGCGGTTAAATTTATCACGTCCTAGCCGCTGTGCGCCGCAAACCACGCGCACCATACTTCTGAGACCAGTTTAAGCAGTCCTACGGCTTTATGATATTAAAGCCCGCGTTAATATTAATACTACTAAATTGAAAACTGCACAATAGAACGCTAAAGGCGGTGGCCGTGACACATAAGAGCAGTGAGAAGAAGCGGTGGGTATTATATTATCTCCGCCGGGTTCGGAAAGTTGAACCAAACTGACCCAATTTAGATACACCACGCCACAAACAGGAAAATGTATTCAGCGCCTTTTTTAACACCGTTGGCCATAGGCACTTTCATTTCTTAAGGTTCTGATTTTTTATTCGTATTTTGTTTCCCCTGAGTCTAATTTTTTTTTAAATCATCTGCAAAGTGGACTCTCGTAAATCATTTCAGGGGCACGTAATTTTTTCGGAAGTATGATAAATGTAACTACACTTATTCTGCCGTGGTAAGTAAAAACACGCTTGAGAGACTCAAGGAAGACACAACAGGGTTTGTCGTTGCTTGCATGTCGCGTTTCCTCTTCTAGCTAGCGAAAATATCGCGGAATCAAATTACTAAGATGGTAGTTGCTTTATTCTCGTATCAGTGATGTGGCATAAGTACTAGTTATTAGTCAATCCTCGTCAATTTGGATATACAGTGGCTTCTAAAAAATACGCAGATTCCGAGACTACTAACTATTAAAGTATAGTATTTCTAACGCTTCGCGCTCAAATTCATATAATTGACTTCTACCTAATAATGTTCGGTTATTTTATATGTTTGTAGGTCCGCCATAGACATATGAATATTACTAGACCTGCCCTAAGTCATAAAAGAGTATTATTTCCCCCTCCTCATACCGGTTCCATTTGGAGGTGGCTCGACTCGCGTACAGCTTCACGTGAATCAAGAAAATGTGACTATCATCATTATTTTGCGAACTGGCGTCGAGCTCTCGTCGGTACATTTTACGAAATAACACGGCAAAAATGGTGGCTTGTGCTTTTAAAACATGTAAAAATAGAAGTGAAAAAGAGAATAAACCCAATTTTCGTATTACATTCTACAGGTAAGCATTATTTTACAACATTTTAAGCATATTCAGATCATATAATCAGTTTAATAACATATACTAGGACATCGCGATATATCTGGCGAGGCATTTCTCGAGTGTGCTCGTCATTGTTTACTGGGTTAAGTAAATTATGAAACATTTGTAAAAGTATCTTAACTAAATACAGCAACAAAATATTCGACTCTGAAAATAGCTACGAACTTTATTTTGCCATATTTTGACTTCGCGAGTTCGTTTAAGTGACGAGCAAAACGCGCTCCCATGTATAAAGGTCTATTCATTCAAAGGCAAATTTTACTTTAAGAGAACTAAATGGTGATATTATAATGCGAGATGCCTATATACTGTCAGATTGATTTATTGACGAATCACAGTCAACTCACCAATCCGCGTCCCGCTACAGTTGGTGTTTACCCCTGGCCTCTATGTTCTCGTCTAGTAATATTCATATGTCTATGAGGTCCGCTAACTTATTAACTGGCGATCTTATTGTATATACATACTATAATTTAAATAACTTTGTAGGTCGGTACGCAGGAGATATTATCCCTCGGCTCTTACTAAGATGTTCTCATTTAGAGAACGATATGGGCAAGGGTTCTGTTTAATGCATGTTAAATGTTGATAATATCTTTAAAATGTGTGCAAAAAGAAGATATTTATAATAACTCTATTAACTAGTCATCCCTTGACTTTACTTTTCAGTCTGACCGTAATACAATATTATGGACCTTATTTCGGTTAGTTAGATGGTCATTTTTTCCTGGCAATATAATATATATTATATAAATAAGTAGTTGCGGGGTTTCATTCTAATTTTTTAATGAGTCCATCAATGTGCATTTGTTTCTTATCAATAAAGTGATTTATTGGGGAAATATTATTTTAAAATGTTGTTTTAAAATATGATCATTTTATTCGTAAAAACGGGACTGAAGTTACGAACAAATGAACAGTGTTTCAATGTTTATTGGCGGGAAAATGTAAGAATAATTTATTGGTATACGTACGAAATTACGTATGCCAACAAATTATTCTTACACGTTCCCGCCGATAAACATTGAAACCCTGTTAATTTGTTCGTAAGAACTTGAGTCCCGTTTTTAACCGTTTTTACGAATTATCGTATTTTAGAATAACATTTTTCTCCGTGTACCTATAAATAATGCCACATCTGAATAACATCATATTTCGAGGCACCCGACTACTGACTACTGGGGATCTTATTGATTATAAAATATTGAAGATACAATGTACACTTGATGACGAGGTTTAAAATAGCAACCCCTGGTCCAAAACAGTGAATACTGAAAATATGAGAAGCAGACCTTTATCTAGCAATAGGCAGACAAAGGCCAAATAAAAAGATAAACAACAAAGTTCCCTGCACCTACTGTGAAGTGAGGATATGAAAAGGTTATTCAATATCAACAAATCGTATTTCAGATAGTTTTGCTTACTCTGCCTGCCATTTCAGTCAACGTTAAATCAGTTTTTCATAGAAAATAATTTGCGTTTGAATATAAACTACTCAGATTTTGTGCAATCTCTCCCTCGCTGGAATCAATCGATGCCGGGTAAAAGATCTTGTAAATGGGCTTTGCCCTGAGCGCGGAGGTTTCTCGTCTCACAGATTCCAACCCTTTATTGGGAACTCTGCGAAATACGATCAAAATCTTAGGCATGCACGATAATGTAAAGGAAATACCTACTTAACTGATACGATAAATTGGGAGAGAAAAAAATGTCGGGAAATATTTATGTTCGACGTTTGAAATTTTGGTTTGATTTCAACAATCGAGTTAGTTTTTTATATGCTTTTTTGAACCTTTGAAAACATAACTCCTGTCATACTAATATAATTAAACTAGGGTTAAATCGCCTCCTGTTCAGTTTTATCGAGTGCCAGAATAATCAAATTGAAAATAATGAATGTAAAATTTTGTTCACAGAATTATTAATGCATTTAGTACAAGACGTTGACTTTCTTTCGTTGTTTGTTTTTGGGGTGTTATGCCGTGCTGTGCTACCTCCTTCTTTACGGATCTGCCGGATCTGCCCTGATGATGGACACTGCAACGCTGTCCGAAACGTCGGCTAAAGAAGGAGGTAGCACAACACGGCATAACACCCCAAAAACAAACAACGAAAATGCTTTTGGCCGTGAAAATCTAAAAAAGACGTTGACTGTTTTATAAATCTCAATTCTCGTAAGTTCTACAGCCAAAACGTTATTCGTATAATACCACTTCAATTTCCTTCAATTATACCCCAAATGAACAGTTGGAGCACCCACTTAAAGTTTATCGTTCCTCATTGTACGGCCAAAGTATTGGAGTGTCTTGCACTTCATAGTCGTAATCTTAATGTGAAGTAGAAAATCTGTTTGTGAGTCTCGCAAAAACCTAAATGTTAGCATAGACGTTATGAAATTAGAAGTTAGAATGTTAGAATGTGTTGGATGTTTTGTCTGAAAATTTTCAGTCACAATTAGACTTGTAATGTCATATTCATTAGCTATGAAGATTTTGATAGACTCAAAATAGACAGAACGCTACCTTTTTAACAAATTAAAAAAAGAATAAAAAAATATTTCAAAGGATTATTTAAAAACTTTTCTTGGTTATTTTTGACGTGGTATAAAAATCTCTCAGAATACATACTTCTATGAAAATTTTTATGATTATTAAATTTGTCAAAATGTTTCAAAACCAATAAAACCTGTTTCTTCATCGGGATACAAAGTATACTCATAATAAAGATGCATAATATCCATAAAATCATTTTGAAACTATAGAAGAATTGATATAATTACATTTTTAATTACATTTGGAAAAGTTGATATTGATTCGGTCCATTGTTATAGAATATTCCACGCTCGCCTGAACTAAAAATTAATTGTACAATAACTAGTAGGGCATTTTTCGTTCGTGTGATATGCCCTGAATTCCTTATTATCATACAATGAACTTTGAAATAAGTGGCAACCAATCGAAATACGGGGTAATATTAACGGAATTACATCATAATGGAAAGATGATCCTTTAAACATTTAGCGCCTTTTCTGTGGAACGGCTTTATTTTCAACACCCGTATTTTTTGGGGCCAACGAAAAGGAAAAACCATGAATCATTTTCCGTAAAATTGTGATTCAATACCAGAAGAGGGTAATTTATAAATCTGTCCCAAGAAAATTTATTAGACTTGCGGAAAAAATTACAATTATTTATCGAAAACACGGTTGGTGTTTGAAGGAATATTTGAAAATTTTAGACGGAGGCCGTTTTACAATAAATTTTGACTTTATGGAATAAAGTGGCCTCTGCTATATGGCGTTTGGGAAATAATTGGCTTTGTTTCAGGATTTTGTGGGTTCCATTTCACCGAAACGCGGGCAGATTTCGACATGATAATATTAGCAATACCATCCAGGCAACTTCCCGGTAGATTTTTTTAATTAAAAAAAAAATGCCTTTTTATTTTCAGAAGCTTTTATAATTCATATGAAATAATTCAAACTTTTTAAATATTTATGAATCAACAAACCATAATTTTTGTTCATATGAAGCAGTTACTTTGTAATGTGACATTATAATTAAAATAAAACAATAACTTTGTACACACCACTTATATTTTTTATACTTTATGCCAACAGTAGCCTTAATAATATTATACTTTGTGCCACACCACTTTCTTATTTATAAATAATAAAAGTGGTGTTAACAAATTTATTGTTTTATTTAAAAAAAATAAACCATAGTTTTTTCAATTATTTACTAAATCGAGTCTTGTACAAATATCACATATGACATTATTTTAACGAAAGGTATTGACGAAATCATCACATTATATTATAATGAAAAGTGTCTATATAATATAACTGTAAAAAATTTGAATTTAATATTACATAAAGAACATCACCAAAAATTTTTGATCCTATAAGACTATAAAATAATTTCCTTTTACGTACGTGTGTATCAGAACTCAGAACACGTGTTTCATGTAACATATTATTATCACAAAAATTCAAACAGTGACAGATGAACTAAATACTCTATTGTATACATATATGTGTTACGAGCTACGCTACAAAAATCTGAAATCTCCGATATGGAGATGACACTACAAGTAACGCCTCTTCTGACGAAGAAATAGACCATCTCCTTACTAAAATAGAAGAAGAAAGTCGTAATCTAGGTCAACTGAACAACAAGGCTAAAACAAAACTAAAAATGCATACAGATACTTAGAAACGGCGAGTGACTTTATATATCTAACCTCGTCTATAAATGACGAAGAAGGTTGTAAAACGGATGTGAAATGAAGACATCGCATGACAAAATACGCCGTAAGTAAAATGCAAACGATATGGAGTGATAGAGGCATAACGAAGATAGCCAAGATGAGACTCGTCTGGGCGTTGATTTTCCCCGAATTTTTAACACGGTGTGGAGATATGGACACTAAGAGCCGGCGAAAGAAAGCGGATAGACGCCCTCCGAATGGGTTCAGTGAACAGCCAGACGCACAAATGAGCTAGGGATCCACAATAGCCTCTCAACTATCTGCCTACAACGAATTTTAAGATACTTTTGATACGTTGTTCGCCAAACTGAGGACTCCAACTTGGAAAAACTCATATTCACTGGCAAAGTGGAAGGCAGAACATGCAGAGGAAGGTCACCAAAGCGCTGGAGTGACCAAGAACCGCGAGAAATGGAGGAGCCTTATTTACTAAGGAAATTTGAGCAGGGGTCACGATCTCAGTAACGAGTAACCGATTTAAGAAGTACGTAGGTAATCGTTTTTCTCGGGACAAAACAATTCGATTTTTTTAAACTGGAATAAAACAATCAGTAATGCATTTGTTCCGTTACTTATTTTTATTACTTCTAAATTCAATTGAATAATCTACTAAAACGGGACGTACATTAATTACGTGAGCGAAAAATTGGGAGGGGGTCCAGTAAAATCTCACCAAATCTCATTATATTGAGGGGGGGGGGGCAATAAAAATCTCACGTCAACTTTAAAAGAGTATGTATTATTATAGAGATAATAAAAAAAATATATATTTAACTTCTTTTGAAGTGTCCCATTTTACCCGCTGAAAAATGAAAAAAAAAATTATTTCGAGAGAGAGAAAAAAATCTCACGTGTGGGGGGGGGGGGGTCCCACTAAAACTCACGTAATGAGGGGGGGTTCTAATTTTTTTTTTTTTAATAGCTTACGTAATTAATGTATGTCCCCAAAGTACAAACGAAATGACTAATTTAGTATTATAAAGAATCAAAAGAGTTTCTATGGTTAAGATTTTCTATTTCGTGAGTCACGCTACCTAATTATAAGAAAAGTATAACCCAGGTAATCTAATAAACTCTTTCACGTTTAGTTACTCTTCCCACGTTGCAGAAAATATTCGTTCTATATCACAAGATAAAATTGTTACCTTATATTTCCAAAATTCCAATTCCTGAATTCTTCATTGTTTCTTCCGTTGGCAGCTAATGAACCGGAAAGATCTCGCGGATCTATCATTTCCGATGAAACCGAGAACAGCGTACGACGATGAAATATCTTTGCTAGAACTTTGCTTCCGAAAACTTCCTCTGAGCCGAGCGATACTTATTGAATATTTAAATGCCTTCCCTTTGAGAAGAAAACTTTTCTCAAAAATATAAGATTTCATTCTAATAATGTTACTATAATTTCAGAAGTGGATCCCAATGAAGCAATTCTCATTAGAGTACTCAATTTTCATTAGAGTGGTATTACCAATTCGCTTCTCATATTATGTGTACAAATGTTTCGCCAATGTTTGTAAGATTATGATTTTTAGTTAGTTGTTTGTTTTGTTGTTAAATTTAAAATTAGGTACATATCAAATCACTTGATGAAATTGTATTTATGTAGGGAGTGTTTTAACATCCTCCTGCTTCTTATTTTCGTTTTACAATTTAAAATTGATTTTTCTATAAAGTTCGTTTTACCTTTGAATAGCGGTTGTATATCGCACAGCCAAGTTTTCTAGTTATCGCGGGTATTTATTATTTTATCAATTTGTAAGACAGGTAGTATAAACTATTTATTAGATAAACAACACCTCTGCTGTAGATACGTTTTTAGATTTTCACAGCCAAAAGCATTTTCATTGTTTGTTTTTGGGGTGTTATGCCGTGTTGTGCTACCTCCTTCTTTAGCCGACGTTTCGGACAGCGTTGCAGTGTCCATTTTCAGGGCAGATCCGGCAGATCCGTATAGACATCGACGGATCTGCCGGATCTGCCCTGATGATGGGCACTGCAACGCTGTCCGAAACGTCGGCTAAAGAAGGAGGTAGCACAACACGGCATAACACCCCAAAAACAAACAACGTAAAAAAAAAAACCTCTGCTGTAGGTTACCCTAAGTAGTTTGCTAAGTTTGGTGACTTAGCAGGGGTGCCAAGGTTCATGGGGTGAGGTTTGTCCGAGTCTCGGCGAACGCGTCTGCCCACTGGAGTGGGCAGAAGCATCTCTGTCACCCAACTGCGTGACAGACCGTATCGGGAGAGACCTTTTGACCTCTAATTGAAGGAGACCTTTTGACCTCTCCAGCGGAACTCTTTCGGAACATCGCATTACAAGTGAACATCGCATCAAAGTGGGAGGGTTTGATGCATACGTCCGTCACTCCTCGACACACTGATCCCCCGATTCCTACCCACCCCTTATAACCTTTTCCTCCTCAGAATATCCTCTCTGTCCTTTTCTCAAATGACTTCCTACACTGCATCCCCAAAGATGACATAGGACTGTAGAAGGACTGCTTTAGAATTTCCAAGAGAGTTTGGAATATAACCTCGCGATTTGTAGCACTAATCTGTAAATCGGTTTTCAGTTATTGCTGTGGAAGATGTTGATTAAAACTCACAATTTTACTAACGTTAAATTTATTACGAGAGTAATTTTTACAGGGGATTCACACTACATTGTGTATTTGTGTATGTATATGTATATTGTGTATATTTATATATCTCCATTAAAATATTTGTAATACAAATTAAAGCAATCCTTCTAAAGGACCGTGAGGGAATTATTTTCCTCGGGGCCTCTTGTTGGAGCTAATATTAAAAATATAAATATTTATTATTAGTCGTTATTACATGGATAGGCTATCAATATAAGTGTAAAATACTTGCGAGATATCATCAAAGCTTTATAAGCTTCGATAATTTTGGTAACTTACTAACAATAACTTTGTTTCCCGCAGGGGTGGGGAGATATGATGCATCACCACACAACTCGGTCTTTGCAAACACTTCTTGCTTCATTCGCATACTTTCGTGGTCTCATGCATACTCTTCCTTAATTCTGTCTCTTGACATGATCGTACTCAAGCAATCGATTTACTTGATCTTGCCACATTTTTCTCGGATGCCCCCGACTTATTTTAGCGTTAATTTTCTGCTTACCTTTGTTAATCTTCTCTGTTGCTAATGATAATAAAACACTGCGGTTGACGAACTAGGGTAGGAACTGAGATTACGATTTTAAGCCCTCCCGAGTCGATATTATTTTTCACAAAATTATCCACTGTTTATTTCTATGTGTTGTTATTATTATATTTCTCGGTATTTCACTATCGATGTCGATCATTTGAACCGAGTATTGTTTCCTGGAAATTGTGTTTCATTCGTAAAACCTCATTTAAAATTTCGTCCAAAATTTAATATTGTCAGTAATAAAATTCATTATTTTGAGTACCGTTTGTTTTTAAACAATTATTAGCGATCAAGCTTACGAAGTATCGGCTGACAAGCAGAAAATAAAAAACACCGATTGGAAAAAAAATATTTTTTGTTTAAAACCAATTTAAAACATTATGTTATCTACATTCAGAGTAGGTACCTACTTATCTTCACATTTGCAATGTCGATATTATTTAAATTACCCAAAAATTAAAGTGTTTCCAGTACTTCTTCGAACATAATAATTCATAGAACTTACAAAATTGGAAATAAGCTTCTTGCACTATATAACACATAGGTACCTAGGTAAAATTGAAATATTGCTGGTAATTTATTATTTCGAAAACACATCTTTTACTCTGGAGAAATACGACAGTTCTTTTTTTATGTGAGTACCTCACAAGAGTCCCAACTGTCCCAAGTCCCAACTCCCATCAGGACATCCCCAATTGGGGTATATTGCTGAAGGTAAGTGGGGAAGTGACGGAGAGTTGAAAGAGGAAAGTGGGAAAGTACCTGGTTATTCAGATCTAGTCACTAAATACGTGTAAATCCATTATTAAGGAAAATAGAAGACATTATTAAGGAAATGGTAGTCTTACACCAGGGCGATACTGAGAGTATCTTTACTCCGGAACGTGTCGCAAAAATAGTAAATTTAATTAAATAATTGTGAAATAACCCGCTACCTTCGGAATACGAGTCCAAAGCCTTATCCCTGGACTACGCCAACCGTCAAAAAGTTTGTCGGCTTAAAAAAAAACTGAAAAAATATAAGTGAAGTATACAATGTATGTATTTGATTAAGTTAGTACGTTCTAATAAATAATTTCATATTACTGAAATGAAAGCCAACCAGTTTATCAAGTATATGTATAATATCAATTAACCTAGAAACTTGGCTTGTATTCGGTTTATAATGCTGGTGTTTAACTACTGGGGATTTGGTAATGATTATATTGAATCCTTCGATAGAGTAAATGTCAGTTACGACTCAGAGCAGGATCTTGATTAATTGATCAAAATCTCCAAGACGTAGCGCCAGCCCTCCCTGGAAGGAAATTGATTAAGTTAGCGGTACGACCGACATGCAAATAACGTTATTTTGATTAATATATATAAATATTGACAAGCCCCGATTAGAATATTTGCATCGTGTGGTTTTACCCTTACCCGATGAGGTGTCTCCAATGTTTTTTTTTATATATTAATTTATTTAAAATCAGGCAATCTTATTATATATCCAGTAAAACCTACCTACGACATTTTTTTTTACAATGATCACCAAATACAAAACAATAAACAATACAAAACAAATATTTACATCGTTATCAAATATGCTTTCCTCTGTGATCAATACCTTTCGAAGGGTCACCCGATGATATCACACGTTTAACGATATATATTTTTTTAATTCTTGTACCTAACCTTTTTTTGTAGTAGTGCTTCTGTTTTTAAATATAGACAGTATCATTATATGTTTCAAGTAGTTTATAATTGTAGTGTATAGCTATAAGCATATACCTATTTAGTAGTCCACGTTCATTCGGGGATTATCGGCACAGCCGAAGATTCCCGAATGAACGCATTGGCAAACAGTCACGGTCGGAGCGCGTCGCGGCCGCCAGATCAAAATAGAGCATACCTCTGATCAGACGTTACGTACAATCCCATTGTCTTTACGATCATTCGCAATAAACGAGTTAACGAACTTACGTTGTTATTAATAGAAGACATCGCGGGCTAGTGAGCCACGACACAAATAAGCAGAACATAACATTATGTTCATAAAACAAATTTGCAGTTTTCCGATATAATAAAATATAGATATTTTTGATTATATTCTGCCTTAAAAGAAGATATATTTGTCGACTTGTCATCATATCAGCCAAACAAGAGCACCATGATGCATTTAAATACTTTGCCTTGTCTTGCCCGTTCTAAAAACTAATATTGAATCCAATGGATTGGATTGGTAACTCGTTCTGGCCTAAAATCGATTAATCGTTAAAACAAACTTCATATTGCAATTGAGTAGGTAAATATATTTTTGAATAACATTTATGTAGACTAACCAATTGTCCATTAAAAATTTAACATCTGGTATGGAAAAAAATATTCCTATTTATAAAGAATTATTTTCTTAACTAAAATCTATACGGGGTTAGTTCATATAAATAATAATTTATTTGAACTAACCCCGGTTAGATTTATTCAAATATGGCAGACCGGAAAGAAAAATACTTTTGGTTTGACGTTTATTTATTCGTTTGTTGATTTGGCAACAGAGCGCTAAGTTCCACTAAAACTCTCCGCTCATGGAGATACTGAAACTAAACTAAAACTGGCGAGTTGCTATGGTTTCCAACCAAACTTCTTTCACGGCGCTACTCAATTTTACGATTTCAGTAATTATCTCAGCTCGTTTAACCATAGAACGAAACACTTCATTTGTCATCTGATACTATTGGCGCTGTCGACTAAAAAACAAAAAAAAATCGAAAATTGACAACAAAACTGTCGTAACCATGGCAACTGGGCAACCTGGCAACGGCCGGCAGACAAAAATTTATGTATGAAAAATAATATAATTAAATTAATGGCAAGTCAAAGCCTGAACTAAGTTTCTATAAAGTACAAAAATTGAATCGTATAAAGGCAAATAAAAAATATTTGCGTAACGACTGACACAAATCATTTTAGACTTCCACCAAAAAATGTAATGCTTTGACTTGAGTTGACAATTCTCGATATTCTGGACAAAAGAAAATGGTATCCATACGACATACGACTTAGTCGAGTGTTGATTGAGGAACAACATTTTATTAAGTTTATTATTTTGTAGTCTACGGGAAGGGGTGTTGAACTCGATAATTTTATTTATTTATATTATTATACGGGCTTTTACAAACTTGTGATGTACATAAAGTTTTGTTGAACATTAATCATGAAGTAAAATATGCTATTTAAATTATATAGAACGGCGGCCGCTTATAAGGCTTCGGATTTTCAACCCGAAAGTCGCGGGTTCGAAACCGGCGTGCGCAAATAAAATTTTACTGCATTAATTTGTGTTATTTCACTATGAATTAATTAAAAATAATATATGGTATATTTGCGGCACGTTCCAGAGTGGAAGATACTCTCAGTATAGCCCTAATGTAAGACCATCATTCAGAATTGAAACCTTACTTGAAATGTCTTTAGACGTGTTTGGTCACCAGGTCTGAATAGCTAGATACTTTCCCACCTCCCTCTTCCCCATCTCCTTCCCTTCCTCACCACCTTAAGCCTCACAACATAGCCCAAATGGGGATGCCATAGTCTCACTGGCTCCAGACGGGAGCAGTTGGGACTCTTGTGCGGTATTCATATTAAAAAAAAAAACATGCAATAGAATAGTAAAAGGCGGAAGATTTATTCGTTATTGAGGTTTGTTATTATTGCTTACTTATAACAGTTATAACTTATAACTATATAAGAAATACTTGCAAATAAATTTAGTTCAGTTGATATTTTCGTTTATTCATTACCAAAATTTATTTCTGATATTTCAAAAATTCTGTTTCCCGTCTGCTAATGTAAAAGAAGAGAAACAATGATATGTAACATAATTTGTATATTATTGTTTCTTTTTCTATTATTTTTGTATTATGATTGTTGTGAAAGCCCTAAGGGCTTAAATAAATAAATAAATAAATTCAATTATATTCCATGCAGTTGAACACATCTACTAATTTTGCGAAAGTATTGCCAACTACATTCAATCTAGGTACAATAATGAGTTTTAACAAGGAAGGTGAGTCAATAATTCTATGGATAATTATGAAAATTATAATTAATTAGATCGAAGGCTTTTTTACGTTTTTCTAATATGATGAAAGGTTCATAGTTTATTCAAATGCATATAATATCCCGCATTATGATTAAAGTAATAGGTTGGTAGTTCCTTCCCAGGCTTCCTGCAATCTTGGAGAGAACCAGCGCGCTGAGAATAGCTCAGGGCGAATCCCGGTGAGCCTGAAGTTAGCTGTTGCTACTTTGAAATCTGAATAAGAAACAGGACGAATTATTGTGCAATGGTATTATAAAAGAAAATGAGTTTCCAGAAGCAAAGTTATCCAAATATCCACAAATTTATTGATAAATAATGTTTTAAAATATGCCAGAAATCATTGAGATATTATCATGTTTAAAATTTCTACGAGATAAAAGTATTTTTATTCTTTAGCCAAATTTAATACAGCCGAATTTAAATTTATCAAGTAACAAAGCAGTATCGAGAGTGCTTTTGACAATTTGCTAACGTCAATGGATGCTTCTTGTTTGTCTTAACTTTCCTCTTATTTTCTATAAGGTTATAATTTGTTCACTCTGTAAAATTCCGAGATATAGAAATCCGTTATTTTAGCTGAAAGAAAATATTACAGACAACAAACATTTGTATCTAACACAGCGCCAGTTTGCCCTTCTTACGGTAGCCTAATATTCCTTAAATATAATATTACTAGCTTCTCATTGGTTGGTAATAAATATGCCACGAAGTAATGAATATTCCGAGCTTCACTCTGGAGTCCTCTTATCCGACTAAGTACCTTTATTACATAGGTATAATCATCATTATTTCACTTAAAATGTTATAAATTTAACATTGCGCCAGGCGCGTACTGCCTGTTTTCTTGCTTAAATTATTTATGATTACTTAGTTTATTTGACTTTATGCTCACACGGCATAATTATGAATTAAAATCAAACGAGTAGCTACAAATTAGTGTATAAGGCCCTATCTCAAAATTGTAAGAAACTTACACAGCTTTAAACCTGTACATTTGCAAATTCTCACTGAAACGATAGTGTTGTAGTAGCTGTCCTTACTATACTTTAAGATAATCCAGGATACATCCAAAAAATATATTTTTATTTTTGGAAATATGATGCATGGTGACTTTTTTGGTAGCAGTTAAATTTTTTTTTTGTTTTTTGAAATACATATATTTATATATTTGAAATACATATATTTACAAAAAAAAATCATGGGTCTTAAAAGCTAATTACAATAAAATAGTTTGTTAACGAATCTACCCAATTCAATAAAGAAAACATTTTTCGTGTTTGAATTGGGGGGTAGTGCCATTACAAAGGTAAAAGAAAAAACAAAAAAGAAGAAAAGTTTGAGGTAAGAAAATACATAAACTTATATAGGATGTTAACAAATATACATTGATAGTGGATAATGGATACGTATTTCAAAATCTGTACCTAAAAACTATGATTTTCTATATATATTGTTTCATTTAACTATGATTTTCGCTTATCTTTTGACAAACAAATAGAATTTCTACGTTAACTTGTTGAAAGCCAGCATACAAAAATTTTTTTTTTCAATACGACGTAAAATATTTGACAGTTCTCACCTTTCTTACGAATTCAATTTTTATATCATTTCTTTTGTGATATATTACAAAAATTACATCAAAAGTAGACTTCGAATATGACAGCGTTCAAATTATCAAGCGGCAGCCATTTTGTACGCCATATTTGGTGCCCGGCGCGTCATTGGCAATTAATATGAATTATTCGGAGTGGCTAAATGCTATCCAGTATTTCGTTATGCCAAGATCGAGAATAGCCCAAGCGATTCTGACCTTGTTCTTCGTACAATTTCTTTATACATAAGGGGCAAAATCGATTCAAAAATCCGGACCCGCCGGTGGGACTGCGGCCTGCAAGAGTTTTTAATTTACTATTTTCTTTAGTTTTCCGCGAGATAAGAATTCAATATTTGATTATTTCTAAATATGTTTTGCACTGTAATTATTTTATAAAACTTTATATTACTATTTACGCCTCCATAAGTTTGACGTTTTAAAAACCTATGATAAGAAATTCTATAGGCACAGTTATTCCGTTATTATTGTAACTTCAACCTACGGTTTTAGCTTTTACCATTCATATTTATACACATGAAACTTCCAAAACGATTCACATCATTACCGTCATGAATTACTCGCCCTTTGTGAAATTTGGAGGGATCCTGTCAACCGGGTAATTTCCGTGACTTTTATTGCCCATTGGTAAGTCGTCGGCTAAAATGACGAAGCAAACATTTCTCTGCGGCTGCAAAGTGACACCCGACCCGCGTAAGGTCCCAGGTAGACTCCAAACTAAACTGAATAAAGCCGCAGTCATGACTGACAGTGGTCGAAAACTTTTTACCACCGGTGTCACTTGCGTAGATATCCAACTCTACATTATAAATCCTTTTCGGTCAAACAACCGTAATTGTTTTGGGTTGTTCAATTGTCCATAAGTTGGATATGAATAAATTATTTGTTAGCTTGTTATAAATTCACTTGTTTGATTTGTTGATGTTATCAGCAGCAAATCAAAATCATGTAAGAAGTTTCTAACCACGCACCGCAGCTGTCAGAACTAAAGTAAATTTATTACAAAATATTAAATTTTGTACTATTTTGATGATTTAGTTTGTCAATTGTTATAATATTTGCGGGGAGATACACGAGGAGTCAAATTATTAATTTGAATTAATTACTCTTACGTTTTCGAAGGTTAGAGCCATATCAAAACGTGTTTCCTTTCGTCGCCTAAGTGCTTAATTGTCCAAGCGACCGTTTTAGTTTTTGTTCAATATCCATTTTAAATTTTAAAATAAAGTATCAAAAACCATATTTAATCACTTTACTAAGAATTATTTTAACTAATGCGACCTTTACCTTTACGGAAATAGCTTCATCTTATACACCTATCATAATGTTTAATTGAAATAATGAAAGAAAACCTCCTCATGTAAAATTTGATATTGGTCGTTTGGACAATGAAGCACTCAGGCGTTTTACCATACATTAGCGACATGACGGTCAGGTGGGTTTGTTAGTGGGTTTAACGCAAATAAATTCACTGTTTAATGATTAACACTTTCATAAATCTTACAACTAAACCATGCGATAGCATAGTGCCTAAACTAGAAGCATGCATACATATCCAGTTTAACTTTATCTTTCCAAGCAATTCTCTTTGTGAACGTAAGGAATTACGAACATTATGAAATTGGTGGCGGATGTTGCTTCGTTTGTAGTAGGTAGATAGAACATTTTCCAAGTGGTAATACAATCGGCTTAGTGTAAGTAACATTATGCATACTGAACACTTCACAGTCGACGACCGTCACTTGACGACACTTGACGACCGTCCGTGGTCGAGTGGTAACAACACTTGACTCCCAATCGGAAGGTTGCGGGTTCGAACCCGGCGTGCGCAAATAAATTTTATTTGATTAATTTGTGTTATTTCACAATTAATTAATAAAAATAATATATACTATATTTGCGGCACGTTCCAGAGTGGAAGATACTGTCAGTATCGCCCTGGTGTAAGACCACCATTCAGAATTGAAACGTTGCTTAATAATGGCTTTAGCCGTGTTTAGTGACTAGATCTGAATAGCCAGGTACTTTCCTACCTTCCTCTTCCCCATCTCCTTCCCTTCCCCACTTTCCTTCAGCCTCACAACATACCCCAATTGGGGATGCCATAGTCTCACTGGCTCCAGACGGGAGCAGTTGGGACTCTTGTGAGGTATTCTCTATAAAAAAAAAATTAAAAAAAATAAAAAAATAAAATAAAAAAAATAAAAAAAAGTCGCACCGCCCATCTGAGAAGCTGCCCAATCAGCTTGTACTACATTCAGTGTATTACTCACTCTAAACCAATCATGGAACTTTCCAACTTCCGTGAAGTGGTTGGTCATGTCCAGTGTTATTTTGGCATATTCGATATTTCGGCGAATTTTCCAAATGAGGTATGTGCCAGTACTGGTTGAGATGCGCATGTATCTCTTTGATGTTTGACTTGATGGTACATAGAAAGGCGTATGAAATGTCAGGTTCCAGCAGGTCGGAAATGTCATCGTCCCTCGTATAGCAGCTTTTCAAAAAGACGGGTTCTCGCGAATGTTCTCCGAGCCTTCGATAAATTTATATCTGTTAAGCAAATACAGGATTTATATAAGTACTTTGAAAAATGTTAGTACGTTTTTAAAATTAAATTTAAGAATACAAACAGCATAGTCGTTAAAATCGCAGATAGGTTGGCTCGCAGACAATGTCGCAGTAATCTGTTGTAATTGTAGTTAGTCGCCTTAGTCAATTGGGTACAAGTCCCTTGAGACTTCGTAATCTTGGTAGTTGTCCCGTTATCCTGTAGGGTGGCGAGTGGCGAGCTCCCTTAACTTCCTGTAGGTTGACCGACTGACTTGGCGGCAGCGTTGGGATAATTCTAGCGGACGTGATCTTCCCAGACACGGTGACCGCAGCTAGAATGTTCCATGCAAAATTTATAGGGGATTCTAATCATTTGAAACTAAGGACTATCTCTAAGGCCAATTCAGTTACGGATGCTGCATATAGTTCAGTCAGGTCTATGTTTAGAAACAATCTAATAAAATCAATCGTCCCCTGGCACCAACCATTCAGCTTGACCTGAATTCTCTGTGCATCGAATACAACGCTGAAAAATAAAATAATTTACTATATACCTAATGACTAATGACTACATAATCCGTCATCATTGAAGAAAATCAATCTACGAAGTTAGTACTTGAGTTAAAGTGAACTTGAGTGGGTACGGATATAAGATAAAAATTATCGACCAAATATGCACGGAGAAAATTTTTATTCTAAAATACGATAATTTTATTCGTAAAAACGGTTAAAAACGGGACTGAAGTTCTTACGAACAAATTAACAGGGTTTCAATGTTTATTGGCGGGAACACGTAAGAATAATTTGTTGGTATACGTAATTTCGTACGTATACCAACAAATTATTCTTACATTTTCCCGCCAATAAACATTGAAACACTTTCAATTTGTTCATAAGAACTTCAGTCCCGTTTTTAACCGTTTTTACGAATATAATTATCGTATTTCAGAATAACATTTTTCTCCGTGTGACTCGGTAAGTATGGATAGTAATCACCTCTCTTCTCCTTTTCTAATTCTTTACTACGCCAGTTACTTGGAAACACCTCAGAATAGTCTAATGAACTAGATGAATTCATCACTGTCTAAATATCTATAGACCAGCTTCAGTAACATGCAAAGTGCAAGCCCGAAATTCTCGACGCGAAGTCTTGTGGGGTGAATGATGGATGTACATACGGTGCTTTGTTGGTTATTACTAACCCATAATATAGGCAAAGTTAGGCTCACCTCTGAGGTTTCGGCTACTCCCTACATCGGTTCCAGTAGGAAGTTTTGTAGTTCGAGGAGTTTTTAAACTCGTGTATCCCTTTCACTGACGATTTAAATGATTTGGATGATTTGACTTTCCACTGATCCCTTTAAATCTGCAAACAAGCATCCGTAGGTACGGTGATAATAACCACTATTTTGATTTATAGGTATTAATTTGTTCTTATTTCTAAACACTCGTTTGGACTAACAATTCTATCAAAAAATGTACATTACTTAATAATTTTAACGACAAATAAATTAACAGTTATAATTAAAGTTTTAACTTAATATTTGCCGATGTATTACTAAAATATTCCACTTTACCTAGTGACTTTAAGTCTCTGAGTAGAACCTGCATGTGTGAGAAATGGCGGTAGTTTCAAGTCGTATCTTAAGATTTTCTGGTGTGTATTTAACAACGACTCCGAGGTTAAAGAGTAAACAGAGTCAAAGTGGTTTTGGATTTAATTTCGAGCTATTGAAACCCACGAGAGTATTGGTGGTCTTCCGGTTAAATAGAATATCCCGAAGTACTTCGCATCATTGGTTTCAACTTCACTTATCCAGATATATTATTGAGATGTTCTTAACGACAAGACAAAATCATTCCAATGATAAAAAGTGCACAAATATCCATTTATGCGTTAATATTACAGACAAAAGTAATCTTAAAATTTGTAATCCGTCTGGAAGTATTTTTCGCGATCAGCAAATTATTACATAACATTGATAATAATTATTATAATATCACTATTGTTGGACTATTCTATAAATGAAATAAATTTAGAACGAGTAACGGAAATGCGAGATCTTGGCGTAATAATGGATAAGAAACTAGATTTCCCGGTCCACATTCAACAAACTGTAAATAAGGGTATGAAAATATTAGGATTTATTTTAAGAACAATTAAAAACTTTGAATCTTTACGAATCGTAAAATTGTTGTACATATCCCTGGTTAGAATCCTAATCGAACATAACTCAATAGTCTGGTCGCCCTTCTACAGAATTCATATCCATAATATTGAAAGAATTCAAAGAAATTTTTTAAGATTTGTAAATTTTAAACTTAACATCCCTTTAGAGCACATAAATTACCTATCATTAATGCATATTTTAAATATTCCAACTTTAGAAAACAGACGAAAAATAACCGACCTAACCTTTTATTACAAATTATTAAACTCTAAATTTGATTGCTGCGAACTCTTGTATTTAATAAATCTACATGTACCTACACGAACTACTAGACAAACATTAACATTTTATATACACACGTCTCATTCTAACTATGAATTGCATTCCCCGATACAACGATTACATAGTCTTGGTAACCAATATTTAAACGATATTGATGTATTTGACAATAATTTGAATTTGGCAAACTTTAAACGTCGTATGTGCAAACTATTTCTACTTAATTCATAAACTATTGTAAATATTAATTTTATACATTTTTATTAATACCTATAATTGTTGATTTGGAGGATATTGGCAGGCTATCTATTTTTACTTTATTTATATTCTGTATTACCTACATTTTGTCAACTCATATTTTATCTAACTTATATTATGTGTCGTAATGTTTTCTGTTACTTACCTTATTTTATTCACTTCTAACTCGTCACTGTAATTAATCAAATGTATGTAAAAGCTCTGTGGGCGTTTAAATAAATAAAAAAATACATTCTTCGAAAGGAAGACATGTCATTTTGACACGGGAAAAATTATGCAGATTCGCTTTATTTTATGCAGAGCACTTTACAATACACAACGTCACCATCCGCCTCCACCGAGGTATTAGAAAATACCTGCAATGTATATTTTTTATCTTTATTTAATACTTATGTTCAATGGCGGTTATCAACATTTTTCAGACACTGGAGAAAACTTCACGTTTGTAAAAATAAAGGGGAAATAATTTTAATCTAAACAAAACCAACCATAAATGGTACTTTAATATTACACAATAAAATTAGTTTCGTTTGTTAACATGCAAAAAGAATGTATGAATTTATGATTCGTTCCGAAATAACACAACTAATTTTAAATTCAACTTTCAAAACTAAATTGTGTTCATGATTTTCTCCATAAAATTTCATAAGAAATGGTTTCAGATAACGAATTGTCATTTGGCGTATGTTGGTAGGTACATAATATTATGTAACTTTTTGTGTTAGGAATTCCTAAACCGGAATCGCGTGATTTTCAACCATTTTGTTACGTGTTATTCGCGAAAAGCTCTGAAGAAAAGACAAACTAATAAAACGCTGAATAGTTTTAAAAAAACATTTCCCCTGCTTTTATTATAAATTGGAGTTCTTTGTTTTATCGTGGCATCGCACCATGCTGGCATCGTTTAATTTAATATTCTGATAATATAAGGCCGGAAAATGTGTGCTGCCAATTTTCTCTATTTTAATTTTTTTGTGGTTTTATGTGAATTCCTCACCAAGGCACCACCAGTTGTGAAATTTGAGGTAGAAGGTGACATACGAGTATCTACTTTTCTTTTACTTAAAAATAGATTCCAAACAATTTCTTAAGTTTACTCCCAGTTTCATTAAAATCCTAAGTCATCTGAAAAGGTCCATTTATGGAAACAAATGAGTGAGCGTAGATCTTAAAGACAACAATTGCCAGGTAGACCGACCAATTCTCACTCGGAAAATGTCAATCATAATGGGCACACGTTTGCCGTGTCTTCCTGATATGCACTAATGAGTCCGATATATGGGTATGGGTCAAAAAGAAGAAATAATTCCTTAAATCAATAGTATTAATGGTTGTTTTAATAGCTTTATCATCATTCCTAATAATCAATTATATATTTCTCGAGTAAAGTAGGACATATGGTAGTCTTGGTAATGGAAGAGTAAAAATCGAAGTAAAGTGTTTGACTACAATTTTACTAAAAGTTCCTACATTTGTAAGAAAATATTTATGAATCAATATACTTTATGTAAAAATATAATACACTCACAAAATTTCATGTGTCTGGTGACACAACTTGAGAGTTATTAGAATTGTTATTTCAAACAGCATTCCTGTAAAGTTGAATTTTTGTAGATGTCTTACTTTACTTAGGGAACGTCGAATATTTATTTATTTATTAAATTAATTTTGTACATTGTATGGATATTGTGTTATTTCATCCGCCATGCTAGGGATGTTTTAGTGTGTATTAATTATTTATTTCTAGTGTGTATGCCATCCAGTGTCAATTTGATTAGATTTAAAATTAATTAACAGGTTTCGGTGGGTTCCATTCCGTTAAATAAATGTTTACTTTTATTTTGTTTCAAGCAGACGTTCTAAATTAATGATTCCGAGCTTCTATTACATCTCCTGTGTAATTAGTGCCCTAATGACTTCTCCTTCTCCTTTTGCGAAAGAAAAATAAAACGTATCTCCGATGTTAAAAATAAAAATTTGCTTAATTATCAGAGCGAAAATGGCAATAAGTAAATTTTGTTAAAAATATATCTTGAAAAACATTCATCATAAATTAAAAAAGGAAAGAGAATTTGCTGTGCTTATTTTTCAATAATTTGCATAAAAATGATATTTTATCATAATGTACCTACATAATTTATAATAAGCATTGCTAACAAGTAATAAAAATAATTTAATCATTCCGTGAAGGAGAAAATAAATTTTGATTATACATACGACGGCCTCCGTGGTCGAGGGGTAAGGCTCTCGACTAGCGATCCGGAGGTAGCAGGTTCAAATTCCGGTGATCTCAAGTATTTTTTTTTAGGATTGATTTGAGTTATTTCACAAATTAATTATTAAAAATTATTATAATAACGTTCCAGAGTGGAAAATAATCTCAGTGTCGCCCTGGTGTAAGACCACCTTCAGAATTTGAACGTTGCTTGAAATAGCTTTAGCCGTGTTTGGTGACTAGATCTGAATAGCCGGGTACTTCCATACCTTCCCCTTTCCCATCTTCTTCCCCTCCCCAGTGCATTCAGCCTCAAATCATACCCCATTGGGGATTCCATAGTCTCACTGGCTCCAGGCGGTTCGCAGCAGTTTTGACTCTTACGCGGTATTCATTTAAAAAAACAGCATTAATTTTTTTACATAACATTATAGCATTATGTGTAAATTATGTTTTCCTAAGAATTGGAATAAACTCCCTCCGGGAAGCAAAAAAAAAAATTCTTTCAATTTATCATTTGAATATGCAGTCATTATTTAAATTAAATTATATAATTCGGTATGCTAATAGAGAATCTAAAATCACATAAAATTTATTATAAATCTCTATTTTCTCAAAGAAAGCTGGACGATTTTCATGTATCCATAAAATATTATCTTGTGTATACTCGTACTTTTCAAAATTGTTTACTAGAAAAATATCCAATCATCTGAAACTCAACATAATTTAGAAATAATAATAATAATAATAAAATCGTTTATTCATCAATAGATTTAGTTTTTTTACAATATTACACATTTTTAATTACTCATTGGTTCTATTGGCGAAAAGGTCACTGCTCAGCTGCAATTTAGGATTTCTTCTGGAATACAGTTGGTTTTCAGCAGTGCCTCCAATATAAGAAATAAAATAAAATAATTAAATTAAATTAGGATAAAATACAAACAATTAAATTAAATTACATAAAACATAATCAAACCAAACCTCTAATTCAACAAACACAATATAACTAATAGAAAAAGAAATAGAAATAAAAAATATATATTAATAATGTAATTTGGAATTCAAATTAAAGCCATTAATCTTAATATGTAAACTAATCTTAATAATAAAATCAACTAAAATTCAAAATAAAATCGATTCCAATTCAAAATAAAATCAATTCAAATTCAAAATAAAATCAATTCAAATTCAAAATAAAATCAAATCATATTAAAAATAAAATCAATTCAAATTCAAAATCAAAATAAAATCAATTCAAATTAAAAATAAAATCAATTCAAGTATAAAATATAGTCAAAATAAATAATGTAATCAAATCAAATCAAAAACTATAACACAAGTAAGTATTTCTACAATTGCAAAATTTTATTATTTAAATTAAAATGTTGTGCGGTTAACTGTGCAGTCAGCAAAAGTAAAATAAGAAAATTCACAAATATAAAATGAGGAAATTAACAAACATAGTCAACAAGCATGTAGATGAGGAAATCATGATGTAACACTAACACAACAACTACCTTCAGACCGCCTCGTAACAGGATTCCCTATTGAGGAGGACTGTAAATAAACTATTTTACTTCGGTTATTTTGCAGTTCGGTTCGCGGGAACTTCGTAGATTCGATGATAAGTACCGAAAGCCAACTAAATGACTTAGCTTGCTGCTTTTAACAGTTTTCTAATACATTAACCCTTAACAATCTCCAGTTTTTTTAAATCCGCGTATCGATTATTCGATAAAACGAATCGATTGTAATCGTTTGATCTTGGGGATAAAAGATGGCATTGCCCAATACAACTAGCTAACTGACAGTCTTCTAGAGTTGAATCCTTTCATCAAAAAAAAATGAAGTTCAAAAGAGGGATTGAAAGTTTATTTAAGCTCCATAAAAAGAGCACACGTACATTGAACGCAAAAAAAACGTAGAAAATTGTCTAGATAATATATAAATCTAAGTCACAGTAACAGAATTTTTATATAATTTTACCCAGAAATTCCTATGCGATGGATTTAACAGTTAGGAAATAAATACTACGATATTGTTGATATATTTAGTACATCAATTTTAATGTATAAGCATACCTTATTGAAGTTTTTTTCACCAAGTAGGGGAATAATTTGATAAAACTATTTAAATTGACTAATAACACATTATGAGCATTTTGTCGGCTGAAAGCAAAAAAAATATTTTGGATTTTTTTATTATTGTATTTTGTAGGTACCTACATACCCTGTGGTCAAATTCAATAATATTTTTACTCCATTTTTTTTGTGCAAGTGTCGTTTCCTGCACTATTTATTTGTATAATTTTGTAAAAAATATTATATGTATGTAAAAGCCTTAATAGGCGTAAATAAATAAATAATAAACATTCAAATGAATTGCTGATATTGCATCTGAACCGAACACGCGTGTAATTTTTCTAATTTATCTTTTCAGGATGCTATAACCTTCGTGCATAATGAGGGTTTGCCGTAGATATAATGGCATACCGCTGTTACATATGTTACCTCTCATTTTCATAAAATACGCAGATAACAGAAGAGGAGGTTGAAAAATTTTGAAAGGTTGCAACGGATCCATCATTGGTACACCTATATGTTATCTCCAGAATGTCCACTATAATATGTAGCACACCACAGGAAACTCCCGTCCGGCATCCGTTGAATCTCGAGGAATGTTGAAGAAAATAACGCGTGGGAACCGCTTGGATGTCTTTCGGGCATTTGCGGAACAGAGTTTGTCGGAGCGGTGGCATTAATTTTCTGATATTTCTCTTTAGCCGTTTGAATGGTGACACCCTTTCCATAATTCTCCTGACTTCAGTTACACGGAAACTGAGCTTTGATGGTCGGATAACACCCCTCTGGAACTACTTGACCTCGTCGGTACCCTTAACCAGTTTCAATATCGTTTATTCCAGTTTCAGGAAGACATCTATAGCTTTACGAATTTAATACATCTACAAGTTCTTTACCACTAGACATAACCCGACTTCGTACGCCTTTTAACACTATTTCACGGCATCTTGTTTATGATCGATCGTTAAAAGAAGGAATAAACAGTACATCATTTAATCTCCATAGCGTACACAGAAGACGCGATGAACTGAATAGTTATATTGATTTAGTAATTCGGGCATATTTTGACCCCAAAGCTCACCATTACTAGTGAGAAACGTCAACAGATTTCCGATTTGTAGATAAGAAAGTGAGAACATAAATTCTCCTACCTTGTGTTTAGGTTTATCTTCTGAAAAGTTTGTTATTGATTATAGTGCAATATTTCAACATTCTGTTTCGGCATCCATTTAAGAGATTTCTCTTTCGAGAGAAAGCAACATAAAATTCATAGAACTATTTTTTACTATAAAATGACTTACATATTATTCAACTCCATAAAGCACTATATGTAGACAGTCTTAGGCTGTGAAATATAATTTTATTTTTATTTAAAATTGTATTTTTAAAGATTAACCTGTAAAATCAGCACTTTTGAAAAGAGATGGAAAAAACTAAGTTCTAGTTTAGGTTAGGTTTTGGATTAGTTATTTTCAAAACTTAATGAAATAATTAATGACTGTGACACTTTTTGAAAATGTCATTCTGGTTTGTCATGGAACCGTTGAAAGTCGGATATAACAGTTATCGTTGTGAAAATCTCATGTTATTAAAATAAACATAAAGTTCTCATCTTACTATTACAACTACATGGGAATCAACGTATATAAAATAAACTAGGTAATCGATTTGGGAAATCTACGTTGCACACACTCGATGGCAAGGCATTTTCTGTACAAGCCCAGCCCATCTCAACCGGAGGCTGAGCTGTTGGGGGCCTAATATACATCATACTGTTCTTTGTTGTGCCGGATGCGCCACTGTTCCCTCTCTTTCACGGGTCTACATATTCTTCTCAACACTTTACCTTCAAAATTATCCAGCATTCTCCATCATCCACCATCATTCATCCAGCGCTTCACATCCATATGCCAATACAGTTCTAACAATGATCATATATATGGTTACTTTGGTTATTGTTACTTTTAAATATGTTTACTTACTTCCATTAATTCTTATCGTTTTTAACCACTTACACCCCTAAGCTTGTTTTTAATATTAGAGCGCTCTCTTTATCAATTTATTTACATATCTCCCTTTCGAACCGTCTTCAGTAACCCTCATCTTCTTTTTTAGCACTTATAACGGAGCCTTAATAGCAGACAATTAAGGCAGACATCCAGCAATTAACAAAAATCTTCGCTATTCACAAAAAGGAAGACAAATGCGATATACGAAATTATCGACCAGTTGCTTTTCTCTGCTTTTTTCGCGAAAATATCATAGAAAACTCCACACAAATATAAACCACGTTAAGCTACTTAACTACATAGCGATCGTCAATACATATTTATAACCCAGATATTGGTAACTTCGAAACTAGTGTGCATCTTAGATATCCTAAAATGAACTGTGAACAAATGTCGCCAAGTTGATATTACTTATTTTTCCTTGAAAAGCATTTCGACAAGACTGACATCAAAATGAAACTTAGAAAACACAATCCTTTTATTTAGGAAATCTACAAGAAAACCGTTGCTTATTTTTTATCGCAAAAAATATGCTAATAATTCTCAGAGAATAACCAACAAAGTTAACATTTTGGATTCATTATTTGAAAAATATAAAAATTAGACAGATTCATTTCTTAGAATTGCATACGTATTATTTTTTTTAATGTGAATACCGCACAAGAATCCCAACTGCTTCCGTCTGGAGCCAGTTAGACTATGACATCCCCAATTGGGGAATGTTGTAAGGCTGAAGGCATCGGGGATGGGGAGGAAGTGGTGAATAGGAAGGTGGGGAAGTACCTGACCATTCAGATCTGGTCACCAAACACGTCTAAAGCCATTTCAAGCGGCCAAAGACGTTTCAATTCTGAATGGAGATCTTACACGAGAGCGATGCTGAGAGTATCTTCCACTCTGGAACGTGCTATATATTTTTTCTAATTAATTAATTGTGAAATAACACAAACTAATCAAATAAAAATTATTTGCGCACGCCGGGTTCGAACCCGCGACCTTCGGACTGGAAGTCGGGAGTTTTACCCCTCGACATACATACAGATGCATAAAACATTTACATATGTCATCAAAAAGACATTACTTTCATAGAATTCTTATTAATAAATTCAGCATTGGCGGCAAAAGCCAATCAAAAAATGAAATGTCCGAAACAACCTTTTCATGACGCGAATTTTACGTGTCAGTCCGCTGAAATACAACGTTGTCAGCTCTTTTGGAGCTCAGTTAAAGACATTTTTTTAAATACCAAATCTAACCTTAGCTTGTGCAGTCTTCATCGTACATATATTAGGCTTGAACATATGCAAATATCAGTGCATTAACCACTCGAGCGCTGTTTGCCACATTATGGCACTTTTTCCAAAACCTCGGATTGCTTTGTTACCAAAATATGGCAAATTTTCAAAAAAAAAATTTATTAAAACGACTATATAATATATTGTACATTAAAAATAAAACAAAATAAATATTCTCTAGATTCTTTAAATTGTTTTAAAGTTAACGAATTAATAATATTCTTTTTATAAATCCTACGAATATGTGATAATTAACAAAAGATTGGTGAATTCATTGGCTATATAGAACTATAATGAGAATGATAGAGTTTGTGTGTCTCCATATTTAAATTCGTAAGTATGGTTTTTTTAATGTGAGCGGAAAAAATTTCTTTAGCAATCCAAGAAAAAAAAATTTAATTGCTCTGTGGTTATGGGGTAATAATAACCATTAATAATTTCTAACGTTTTACTCAGATAATAATTTAATAAGGGTAAGTAGTAATTGAAATAAAAATACTTACCTAAAAATGGTATAAATGTATCGTCTGTAAGTGGGCTACCCACAGTTTGAGAATGCCTTCAGAAGACGAAACAGCTGTCACGCGTAATAATAATTACATAGCTGCACTTGTTTAAAAATAAACTTTTTTTATAAATTGAATAATAATATTAATAAACGTATAAATTATTTAAAAATAAAATGAAGTTCTACAAATTAAACTTGAAAACAATAAATAAATGCAAATATTATATATAGAAATATATCTTTCATATCATGAAAAAGAACTGATTGGCAAACACTGTTTTTTACAATACACTCATATTCCCTTTCGTCGAATGATAAAGTGTTATTTATTGTTCTTTGTATAAATTCGACATGTCTTACATGGAAAATAAAATATCTTTTGATATTATGATATACTCGTACTTCCGCCCATGTATTGTCTGCGGTTTGACGTATGAAAAACTAATACTTCTTTGACTTAGAATTATTGACGTAATAAGACGCAACCCCTCGAGATAAACCACAAGGAGGTTCGGCTTTACGTTTCGTCTCTTTTGTACTTCCAATCTTCTTGGTTAAACTGAAACTTCGTCGAATCTTTCGTTTTGGAACCAATGTTGGATGTACTAAATGTACCTAAAGCTGGTTTACTCCGACATCCCTTTGCTTCGGTTCTTTAATTAAAGGCAGCCACAAGAAACACTAAATTAATACAACTTCATTACTTTAACGACTTATTCTTCTTCTATATTACCTATGGTGGAAATATGTGTGGCACGTTCCGGATACTCCGTTATTCCTGACTCCTGACTTTCCGTGGCCGGAAGGTTTTATATTCTTCACGCTCTAGAATGTACTTATTACTGCTCGCTACATTAATTCATAGAAAAAATGAATAACAAATACCGTGTCCGATTATTAACTTAATATTTTTTTTCTTATTTTTTATTTATTTAATTTTAATTAAATTTAATAATGTTATTATTAAGTTCTGCAAGTGTTTTAGTTTTTTATTGTTGTGACAGCTGTTTCGGCTTACAAGGCCATTTTCAAAATGTTTCAACAGTTTGAAAATGGCCTTGTACTGTTTCAACAGTTTGAAAATAGCCTTGTAAGCCGAAACAGCTGTCACAATAATAAAAAAACTAAAACACTTGCAGAACTTCATAATAACATTATTAAATTTAACGAATCAAATACAAAAACAATAAATAATATATAAGTAGGTACGTATATTTTCTTGCACTGTCTATTTTCTAAATGTGTTTGCGGAATCCCGCTTTAATGAGAAGGATTCGATTTAATGATTTATAAAATGCTGATAAAAGAAAATGAAAGATTCAGATTGGTATAAATATATTGTTTTCTGTACTTTCTTTATTATTTTATTTAAGTTTTTATTCCAGCGGGACTAAGACGAGAGTGCAATCTGCCATATTACATAAACAACTATAATACAGAGTAAATTAGAAATACTAAAAGAAAAGTAGAAATTAAATGAGAAATCATATTAGAAAGGTACGCAATTTAATTCAAATACAATTTATCACATTAGTAAGTAACATTGAGCAAAAAATTAAATTAATAAAAATAAACTTGTTTACCAGTTCTTAAGTTTTACGTGTGGGTTTGTTGGTCTTCGTGCTCGAAGGATAAAACTCTTTACTAGCAAACCGAAGATCACGGGTTCAAATTTTAGTTGATAATTGATAATTCGTGTTAATTCACAGTTTTATTATAAAAAATATTATAAAACGTGTATTTGTGGTAGGTTCCAGATGCACTCGGCAGATACTCTCAGTATCGCCCTAGTAGAACACTAATTAAAACGTTGCTTAAAATGGCTTTATTTCCTTCCCCTCCCCACTATCTTCAGTATAACAACATACTTTTATTGGGGATGCCAAAGTCTCACTGGCTCCAGGCAGTTGGGACTCTTGTGCGGTATTCACATTAAGACATTCACGAGTTCGAGAATCAAAAATCGATTGGCGGTTTTTTACTTAATGAAAGATGTATTGTGTTTTTAGCATCATTTGAATGAATATTATTATTAGCACAGCAGATAAAGCACGCACTCTAGCGTGTAAATTTAGTTAATTTAGTGAAATTAGATTTTAAAGCAAGAGCTATTCATTCCAAATGTATTTCCCCAAACAGCGATCCTATAAAGGCGGTTAATGACAGTCTTTAGTACATCATTTGGTTGGCTATTTCGCCCTAGAAGATTTGCGCAAATTGCTGTATTCCAGCACGATGGTATTGTATGATAACCAAACTTTATACAATACTCCCTACTCGTTTAATATTATGTAGTATGTAATTTTATACTTTTATACCACCTAGCTTCCATGCCATTCGGAGAATTCGTTCCCAGAACCATTTTCTCTATCATTTATATGCTAAAAAAATCTTCAATTACATTTCACGTGCGAGAAAAGTCTCGCAGAATTTTTGCCTCGCCTTTATGACTTAAAAGACACCACGTGGACGACAATAAAAGTTTGTCCTGGCAGTTAAACCTCTCTGTCCAGAATTGTGGCAATTTTGACACACGCCAGATGGTGTTGACGAATAAAACCAGAACGCGGAATGGTCGTTAAGTCTCTTGTCCACATGAAAAGATAAATGAAGAAATAATTTGAAATATCAGCAATTGTAGTCAGGATTAAATTTCTAAATATAATATCTCTCCGGGCGCTGAGAGAGCTGAATACAGAATAACCTACACACTACATACATGACTGAATTTGATGTATTTATCTTGAAATAATCATAATATTTCTCTGCGTCTATAAATATTATGAAAATTTAAAAGCCCCATCGAGTAAAACATGAGTCACTTCACCGATGTTGAAAGACAAATGAATGCTTATAAGGAGTTCTGCATAATTTGTAATTATCTTGGAAAGCTTTTAACGTAATATAGCGTAACACTGAGTGCTTTTACTCTCTGACAATAGAGTTAATTTGATCGCCGATCGACTTTATCCAATACATTTACGTAATTTGCACGATTTGTACCTGCTTCTAGCAAACTAGTTCTATTTCTTAAAGGAAACCTAGTTAACCGGGAAAAGTGGGTAGAAGGCGCTCAGAAATTCTTTCTTGCCGTGTTTTCCTGATGCTTAAAAATCTAGTTTATTTTAACCGCGCAAGCACGAATTTTATTTTATTACAAAGAATAACTTTTATTGCATTTCAGAGTTTTTAGTTGCATCAATAAAAAACTTTCTAAAAGATAGTTTATCTACACTTAGTTTTTCTGCTTCATTTCTTTCCCACTTCTTTAAATCTTTTTCTGCACAAACTTTGTGGAGATATATTTAAGAAACAATCCAGAAAATAAACTTAACTTTCTCTAAAGTAATGTTTTATGATCCGAAGGATAAGTGATTGTCTCGCTGGGGAATTTTTTGTCTGGCTCTCCTGATAAAACTAACGTATGGTTCCATTACAGGAAAAAACAAAGTGCGTGTTGTAGAAAACATCCCAAGTTTTAACCAACCGAAAGAAAAACGTCAAGGTTACTTGGCATTTTCGTTCAGTAATACGTAGACAATTTCATTTTTTCTCATTTTATATTGTTACCTCCTGTATTATAATATATTCTCTAATTCTATTTATGCTCTTCTGTAGTTATGCAGTCACTCCATTAAATGGACAGCTTTTGACCAGTTTTGACATAATATTTACGTCATACTTCCATTACCACGATTTATTCTGAATAATGTTACCTCCTGTATTATAATATATTCTCTAATTCTATTTATGTTCTCCTGTAGTTATGCAGTCACTCCATTAAATGGACAGCTTTTGACCAGTTTTGACATAATATTAACGTCATACTTCCATTACCACGATTTATTCTGAATAATGTTACCTCCTGTATTATAATATATTCTCTAATTCTATTTATGTTCTCCTGTAGTTATGCAGTCACTCCATTAAATGGACAGCTTTTGACCAGTTTTGACATAATATTTACGTCATACTTCCATTACCACGATTTATTCTGAATAATGTTACCTCCTGTATTATAATATATTCTCTAATTCTATTTATGTTCTCCTGTAGTTATGCAGTCACTCCATTAAATAGACAGCTTTTGACCAGTTTTGACATAATATTTACGTCATATTCCATTACGACGATTTATTCTGAATAATGTTACCTCCTGTATTATAATATATTATCTAATTATATTTATGTACTCCTGTAGTTATGCAGTCACTCCATTAAATGGACAGCTTTTGACCAGTTTTGACATAATATTTGCGTCACACTTCCATTACCACGATTTATTCTGAATAACATTTTACCATTGCGTATTATTACAATCAATAACAAACTGGCTTTGTTCCGTTAAGTTATGCCGTCTCTGCAAGCAATTTAAAGATTACCCGATGATACTCGTCTCTAAGCTCTATTGCAGTAATGATCAACCTTTTTAGCCGGAGTGCCAATTTATCAATTTTCAAATTACTCGCGGGCCTCAGGTGTAAGGGTACCCACAGCATAACTTTGCAGTTGGTGGTATTGCAAACCTAATTTTATTTTCTTAAGCGGACAATTATGGAAGGCAAAAAAAGAAGCGCCGCGGAAAAAATTATTTAACCAAAGCCAAACCAACAAATGCTGTCGATTTTTATCATTCTGAAATATTAAAGAACGTGTTAAAAAATACATAGGTACTTGCAATTTAGGACAACTATTTGTCGTTCGGAAAGTTAAACAAAATTTTGTCAAGTATTTTATAAAACGGAAACCTTTAAAATGCATCAAACTTAGAACTCAACAAGAAAAGCGTTGAGTTGCTAAGCTGATTTTTTTCTATGCTTATTCAAAACTTTGGAGAAAGACTGAAGTTTTCCGCTAAACTGTTTTAGAAAACATCAGAAACCTTCGAATGTTCCTTACCGCATTTTTTGATGTTTTATTTATTAAAGTGCAAAGTACGAAAATACTCGCGGGCCACGAGAAATGGGCTCGCAGGCCGCAGGTTGCTCGTCACTCCTTTAAGAGGAATATTAAAGCCAGAAACATTTGACTTCTTACCCCTTTAGTACTCCGCGTGTTTTTGGTATTATCTGCACGACGAAAATAGGGCCAAAGTTTATTTTTTTTTATGATTAATTTTACAAGATTGAAAAAAAGTTAGTCAATGGAAAGAGTCAAAAATAATCATAGCCATAAAGGGGTATTTTTTTAAGTTATTTCTTATATAACTTCATATTTATTTAATGAAAAAGAAAATTATTAAGTACTTTACGATTATATTTTTTGTGACGTAATTAATAATTTTATTAATTCAAATAAATAGATAAGGTAGGAAAAGCTTCGATGTATCCAAAACATATTTTTTCATATTCATAATATAAACCGGTCATAGTAAAGATGAATCTAAACAGTAATTTGGCGTATAGCTGCATCTTAATGGAATCTTAGAAGAAAAAATGTAATGAAAACAAGATAGAAACTTAGGTTACGCCCTAAGAGTATGGATATTGGAGAGACGGCATGTGAAGTGTGCCCGCGCGCTCCAAGTGTGCCTTTTCGAGAATTTTACCCAAACGGCTTACATTGGCTGCTGGTTTTTGGCCGTTTAATACGTTCCGACAGCAGCCATTTTACATGGTGACAGCCAATGTCAGCCGTGTGGGTAGAATTCTCGAAAAGGCACACTTGGAGCGTGCGGGCACACTTCACATGCCGTCTCTCTAATATCCATACTCTTAGGTTACGCCTTATATTCCTATTTTATTAGTATCGACGAAAATAAATTGTGAATAAGTTAGTTTATCAAAGTAATGAATTTGGTTGTACTCAGAGAAATTCGTAGAAATAAAATTCGTAGGACAACATCCAAATGTCAAAAAGCGCAAAACACGTTGTTTCTTTTTGTTATCTTTCAACGGATACCTAGGATTTTCATTTGTGCCGTTAAAAAACTTGAACATGCGTCAGACGCAACATTATTTTCCGGAAAGCCAAGATGAACAACAAAAACACGCCTCGGAGATAAGCAGTACACATATTCAAGGATAAATCTTTGCTGAGTACTAACTTAGCACTTTATTTGAGACCTGTAATTTCACCCGTGGCTGGAATATTAAGGAGCCTGTTTGTGCGCGAAGGCTCCATGGCATGTGGCGAAGCTTTGGCTCTGGAACACTATTTTAAATTCAAATTGGATCAATGCGTGTGCGGCCGGGCGTGTAAGGACCATTCTTGTCCATTCCAGGCCATTCCTGACCAGCTCTATCTTTTGTGATTCTTCTTTTAGCTGCTAATAACATTCCGTAATCCACGGATTATATCGTTTAAATACTGTTCACATAGGTATTAACAATGCTTTGTTACGAAAAACCTTCTAATTCGGGCGCAAGCCTCTAAATATAAATCTCTTATACCTACGGTGTACAAATACGAAAAATGTTAGCGAGCTTTTGACCCGGGGATGATCTTTAGAGGGCTATTTAAATATTATATTGCTAAATGACAAAACAAGCAGCAGGCCGTTTCAGTATCCCCTTTGATGATTTATCGTTATTTGCAGCATATAAATTTTCATTGAGTTTATGGAGAACACAAAAATATTTGTAGGCTAAGCACTTCTCTGTATGTCAACTGGCGTATCTAAAATTAAAAATATATATATACTGATTTGGTATGCCTTACTTTTTGTCGCTTGGCCATTGATATTTTTTTGAAAAATCATATATTTAAATTAAAAAAGAAAACGGATCTAATTGTCCTTACCAAATAAATAAAATTCTATTATCTTTGGCCTGTAAACATATTTTTTTACAATAGCTCCACACAGGAGGCTCTGAGGAAAAAAATATCTCAAGACCTACCTCATCTTTGGGGATGCTGTGTGGAGGGTTTCTTTAGGGAAAGGAAGGAGAGGAAGTTCTGAGAAGGAAAACAGGTATGAGGGTTGGGTAGGAATCTGGAGGTCAATGTGTACAGGAGTGACGGACGTATGAATCCATCCCTCCTACTGTAGTGCAAGGCGATGGGTCGAGAGATTCCGGCTGGAGTAGTCAAGGTTCAGTCTCCTTCAACCAGTCTCTCCTGATCCTGCCCGCCACGAAGTTGGCAAACGCACCAAGACGTAGACAAACCTTACCTCTCAATGAACCCCTGCTAAGTCACCAAACATTAATGTGACCTTTGAGACATGACCACTGGGGTGACCGATGGCAGTGGAGTTGTTTATCAAAGAAATGGTTCCTGAGGCAGCGGTAACCTTATCAGCCTCCAAAATTAAGTATTTTGAATTTTCAATCATCAAAACTTCTTGCTTTACTAAATTTATCTAAATGTATATTTATATGTGCTTAAAGAAATAATCTTTATATTCACTTTAGGGGCATAAAAAAACATCGGTTAAGAGGCTAAAAAATGAAGTTTTCAGAGCACTTCTTCGAATTGGCCCTTTATCTTCCTACTTCTACTTTTCCCTCTTCTCCCAATCAGATCAAATAAATCATAATTACCCTCTTCGTTTTCTCAGATTATCTTCCTTCTTCCTTTCTTTAATACCATAAGAGCATCAATCACATACTTAAGGGCCATTAAACAAAGGGTTTAACACACTCACATTCCTCGTGATTATTTGTAGTGCAAGGCGAAAAGGGAGTAACAAAATAATACACAAAGCCAATTAACTAACTAACTAACCATCACGCCGTTTCTCTGCAGGGGTAGGCAGAGAGGACGGAGAGCCAAATAACTCGATCTTGGCACACAATCTTTGCCTCATTCACATTCATACATTGTCTCATACATACTTTTCTATTTTTCTGACTCTTGACCTGGTCCGACTCAATCTGGTTCACTTGATCGTGCCATGTCACTTCTTATACCATTCACACTTGCGTCATATATTCTCCTTACGCTCCTTTCTTCGTTCATTCGCTCTACGTGTCCAAAGCATCTGAAGGTCTCTATCTTAATTTTACTCGTTACGCTTACATCAGCTTTGCATTATTTTCAGATCTCCACATTTCTCATTCGACCATACATGGTTTTCTCATCTCAACAGAATTCAGTCTACTTTCAGCCTTCCTCTGCCAGTTCCATCCCTCACTGCCATACATTGGGGTAGGTGCAAGGACTCCATTGTGGACTGCTAGCTTCGCTTATTTGGACAGCTTTTTGTATGCGCCAACGGCCATCAGTCCTCCGTTATTGGAGTTACTTACGCCTTCCCATCTCTCGTAAAAATACTACCCAAATACACAAACTCATCCACATGCTCCAAGTATTCATCGTTCACAACACACAATGCCAATTAATTTATAGTTTTTTTATTGGACAAAATTCCTTATCTAGCTGACATGAGCAGACATTACTGTTTTATGGGTTATTATAAACTTTGTAAAAGTACACAAATCTCACTAATATTATAAACGCGAAAGTTTGTATGGATGTATGTGTGTTTGTTACTCTTTTACGAAAAAACTACTTAATGGATTTTAATGAAACTTTACAATAATATATCTCATATATCAGAATAAAATATAGGATATAATTTATAAAGCTAGCTATTTTCCATATACCTATTACAAATTGAATTGAATTTATTTGAAGTACCTACGAATCTGTCGAATAAGAATTAATAAGAATGATTCTATCGAATCAAGAATTATAGATATTTTAAATAAATAGGTTAAGAATTTTGTTATAGGTTAACAGTGATGGGGCCTAGGAAAAGAAACTAGGCTGCTCGAAGTACTAATCCTGCGCAGACGAAGTGGCGGGCAGAAGCTAGTGCTAAATAAACATAAAAAATATCAGTCTAAATTTATTTCTTTTAGACAATGGAATCTGTATTTAAAAGCAGGTGTATTTTCTGATCGCATTTCAAAAAAAATCGCAATTTAAAAACCATAAAAATCTGTTGTTGTCTCCCCTTCTATATTTTCGTTCTCCAAAATTGTACAATTTATAACGTCCGCTTCGAAAATGAAAGCATTAGTAAAGGATAAAAGAGATCAGCGTGTGGTAAAATACATTCATATAATTCGATCGTAAATCAACATTATCCGTTAAGTATTGCTTGGCCGGTTTGTTTTGGCTTATAATTTGTTACAGATTTTATGTGGCACATAATGCCAACATATTTATTGGTTCTCAAAAAAGCATTATATCAGTCGGGCGCGCTATCGGCGTATTAGGGTACACTCTAACGACGTGGGACCGCACTAAACGGGTATCATCCCTTGTATATTATATCACAAATTTAATATTAAAGTCGCGCCGGGTCGTCTGGGTAACCTAACTTGTTATTGATTTAATATCCCATGGTCTCCAGGACGCTCAAATACTGGTAATAATAATAATAACGCCTCCTCACTGATATCTAGCCTCAAAGCCCGACTCATTAATTGGCTTTTAGAAACCGTCAGGTGGTAATTAGAATCAGAATTGCGAGAATTATGACGGTAAGCATCCTCCTAAATACCGATTGATCGGCATCTGATATTATGATTTTATTAATTTTCTGCACCGATACCATTACGGAATTGTTCAGCAATCATGTCAGGCTAAGTCAAAATTTATGACGAAGAAGATATAAAAACAAAAGGGGCTTTATTCTAAAACTGATTCATGGAAAACAGATAAATTTCAGTTGACATGGTTGACTTTTATGTCGGTAGAGAATTTACTTTTTTAAATCTGTTTTGATAAGATAAACTATTTTTCGTGTCACGTTACGATGAGGATAAAACACAAGAAGGGACCTAACAGAAATATTTGATGTTCTTTAATTTAACTTTGTGTGATTCCTTACTTGAATGCGTATTTAATTCAAGTGATATCAAAATGTTATATTAATTCCGACATTACATTTCATATTTATTGCTTATTTTTTGACAATTGATAGAAAAAATTATGATAATAACATTTTAAGAAGGCCTAATTTTCTATCAATTTTTCATCGCCTAAAAAGAATTTTAGGGGTTAGATTCAAATTAATCTTCTAGTCTTTTGCAGTCCCAAAAAAGTCAAATATCTATTCAAAGAATTTATAATAAAACATTTCAAAAATTAAATAAAAGGATTGAACCACACTTTTACAATATAAGAGCTCATGAGAATGATATTATGAATGTAGGTATTCTATTTAAAACTGTTTTTAGACAATGGAAACCACAGCAGTAAATAAATCGGAATAGGTAATGCTTTTTTTTGACAAATCCAAATTTGGCTTATAGAAATATAAAAAAGGAATTATCTTACAGTGAAAACAATTATATATGTTAATAATTAAATACTGATCTTACAGTAAAAACAATTATATACGTTAATAATTAAATACTGATTTCTAAGCACCTGTAACGTTTAATTTGATCATTAAAACCTAGTCCCCCTCAGTATTTAAGCCCTTAGAGAAAACGAAGAAAAATATGATTATCAGTTATCCTTATAATGTATCCTTATTATGTTATCCTTAGAAAAATATGATTATGAGTTATCCTTATAAATTAAATTTTAAACACAGAAGGTAGGTAGGATCGCCAAAGATTACTGGCTTGACACTCATATTCTTTGCTTTATTCGCGTGTCTAGCCATTTTTCAGTAAAAATGATATTTTAAAGTTCACGGTGGAAACAACATCTCGACTTAAAATATACGTATACTACACAATAATAATTTATGTGTGTATTTTTTTAACAAATATTATTTTTTTGTATAATACTCGAGAAAAGATTTTAAAGATTTTTCAATCTCAAGTATCGAATTCAAGGCTCATATAAAAGACACATCCAAATATTAGATAGAAACAGCCGTTTTTTAACTATGCCAGGTCTTTTTTAATCCCAGAACTAAGCTCACTTCGGGTTCGCTATTTCTCTCAGGGTGTGGGAAACCATAGCATAGGGGATCAAGTATTTCCTACCTAAATAAAAATACGAGGGCGGACGGCAAGTCTCACGGCTGGAACTGGTCATAACCTTAAATATTCGCACAAAGGCGCCCTCCAGGTGGTAGCCAAGCGGCTATTTGCTTAAACAACTTTATTACCTAGATTGAACATTAGCCGTTATAAACAAAATCTTAAATAATAATTACCCAATTCAATACCTATAATATATGCATCAGCTTACAAAAGATAAACACACATTACAATATGTTTTAGATGGTACTAGTTTTACCTACCTAACCGATTTCGTACGTGTTTTAACATGTTTTTGAAAATCATTATCGTTGTTGGTAATATGAAAATTGGGAAGATTGGAGTGTTACTTTGTTCAATAAAATGTTTCTTCTTAAGCCCCATATTTCATTTTGAAATAATAAAATCGGGTGCTGAAAAAAAATTCTTGAATACATTGCGAGTTTTTATTTTTTTTATGACGAAAAAATTTTTTTCGCTCGTCAGCAATAATTTCAGCTATCTAATTATATGGACAAAACTGGTAGTTTGATACCTTTATAAAAACAGTCTGGAGCGCTGGGAACCTTTAGAGTAGGCAGATAGTTTTTACACTTGATAGGTAGCTACTTTACGAAATCAATTAGAATATATTAAAACCTTCTTGCGGCTCAGATGCTCGTAGAAATTTTTTTCGTTGATTTTTATTTTGGGCAAATTATGTTATCTATCATATATCAATGTGTTAGTTATTGCAAGTCCTGGAATTAGACATAAGGTGCGAAAGTGAAGCTTAGTTTGCACCTGTCAGAACATTACTGTTTTCGCAGCGGCATCTGTTTAACTATTTAAATCCTAGGTATAATAGCATAACATGTGCGGTGTGTAATATTAATTTAGTTAGAGTGATTCATAACAAAGAAAGAAACATAATTTTATTATTCTAAGATAATTTTTAGTCTGATTAATTACGATTGAAATGTGATTCATGAAATTAAAAAAAAAACATTTTCTAAGTTATGATTTTAGATTTTCACGGCCAAAAGTATTTTTGTTATTTATTTTTGGGGTGTTATGCCGTGTTAGGCTACTTCCTTATTTGGCGAAGGTTTTGGACAACGTTACATTGTCCAAACATCTACCTTGATGATGGACACAGTAACATTGTTTGAAACGTTGGCTAAAGAAGGAGGTAGCGTAACACGGCATAACACCCCAAAAATAAATAACAAAAAATTTCTAAGTTGTTTCTAGTTATATAGCATTGTATCACTGGAACATTTTATCCTATATATAATAAGTACATTTTTAACGATTTCTGTTAACTGTTTTATAATTAAGATTGCAACTATACAGGGAGGTTCCAATGAGAAAGATCGATTATTCCCCGAGTCAAATTTTTTAAATAAAAAATTTAATATCGATTTATTTCATTAAAAACTTGCTTTAATATACATTCCTACATTCAAGTACGCAATAAAAATGCTCAAAACGCACGATGAATAATTATTAAATATAGTGCATTTCTTGTTAGTATTATTCTTGTAAAAACAAATTTAAATATTTTAGTTTGTAAGACCTTAAATAAATAGAAAAACTGGTGTATTTTTGTCACAAAACACGTTTTCGTTTATTTTTTAATGATTTTAATTTTACTTCAATTTAAATTTTTAAAACTGTGTTGACTAGATTATATATTGATTTATTTTTTTGTATGATTATATGATTTGAAATTTGTGTTGTTTAATAGAATCTATCGTTTGAAAATTGAACAAATCTGCCAACGACCAACGATATAACCTTAGTATATTAAAAATACACTTAGTTTTTCAAAATTTTAAAACTGCGTGTACCAGATAAAATAACATTCTTTCTAAATCAATTTATGTTTTTTTGTAAAAAAGAGTCAATACCCCTAGAATTTGATTTAAAAAGGACTAATTTCCGGTATTCTCTGGTAATAACCTCTTAAACGATATTTTTTTACAAAACCTACAAATTTACGCTAAATTAAGAAATATTGGTAAATTCATTGTCTAAAAGACACAAAAAAAGAAACAGCTTATCAATATTTGGAGTAATAATTTTTTTAATGATCGCAGGCGAATCCAAAACCAAGCACCTACGAAAATCTCCATCGCTCAACGCATCTTTTTTGTAAACGTCGGTCGTGGCCCTCCAATGACTAAAAGTCTCAGAAAATAGAGTACATGTTTAAGTTAATAATCTCTCATCTCCCAATTTTTCAAACTCGAGAAAGCGTTATCAACCCAAAAATAAACGAAGTTACGCGAAAGAATGTCGTGTTTCAAAATGACAATACATTTAATTTTAAAATAAGAATATCACTTTCAATTTTAATTAAACTCTACCGGTTTCGGAAGAACCCTTCCTTCGTCAGGAGAATTCATTTTTTTGATGTTGTGAAATTAGTTAGATATTTGAACACAGTCTGTGAAAAAATAAGTTTTAAGGTATTAGACACTCACAACATAGATTTCTGATAACTAATCGTAAAGTTTAACATCAAATTATATTTCCTATAAAAAATTGAACATGTTCGTGGGGTCGCGTATATTCTGAACTTCGTCTATCATAAATAAATAAACCGTCTGGGGTACGAAAATCTTGGCAAACACAACGAAACATCCTCAACCGGCAGTTTGAATAATCTAACACATTTATCCATTGTCTACATATAATACGATGCACCGATTGTTACAAACATAATATCAAACACAAGAATCTATTTTACGTAATAATCATAATAAGTTGTAAACTACATCTAAAAAATGCAAGAGTTTTTGTTTGTGATTTGTCAGAAAATGTGTCGTAACTCTTTCATCGCTTTACAAAATACGATGAAAATCCTCCCTATTTTATTATGTACAATAATTGTAGAAAAATTGATAACTTCACTGAAATGTTCGGAATTTAAAAAATATATATTTAGGGTTTGGGTTAAACGATTGTTACTATAATACGAAGAATATTTTATTTGCATAACACCCTTTTTTATTAGGAAAGTAAGTGATGCTGAAAAACCAATTTCCGCCTGATTTGGTGGTATCATTGCAAATCCTTAGCTCCGGGTTTCGTGTTCAGGGGAACATTACAAGATAATAAGGATGGAAAATAGGGGTCAGTAAATAATGAAAATGATACTTTGGGCATTAAGTTAACAACTTGCCTGGAGTGAGATTTCTGTAGCACGGTACGAGTAGTATTTTTATTAGTATTTTTATTTTTAACTTTTTAACTTAAAGAGTTAAACCTCAAATTATAATATTTTAATTAATGAAGATAATATTAGCGAAAGTCAATCGAAAATCCGAAACAGAAAAATCAGAAAAAGATACGGATACATCTGGGACTCGAACCCAGGACCTCTGGCAATCCGATAAAAAAAAAAAAAAAAATTTATCCTGACACTATCTAGAGGGCATTTAGTTCGAGTTGAATCTTGCAATCATACATAAAGGTAGCAGCCAATAAAAATATGCGATAAGAAAAATGAAAATAATGTTGGTGGTTCTCAGTCGAAGTATGATACAGTTAAAAATGACCGAATCGGATAGGGATACGTTGGCGCAGTGGATAGCGCGTTGGCCCGGATTGCCAGAGGTCCTGGGTTCGAGTCCCAGATGTATCCGTATCTTTTTCTGATTTTTCTGTTTCGGATTTTCGATTGACTTTCGCTAATATTATCTTCATTAATTAAAATAGTATTATTAGTTGTTACGAAATATTGGCTATTTTAAAAATATTTTTTTTAGTTATTATTAAACTCACCAATTAGCTTAAGTAATGTTAAATCGTTTAGTTTGTATCAAGTATTATAATAAGTTATTATAAATAAGTTATATTAGTAAATCATTATAACTTATATATAAAATAACTTATTATTGAAGTTCTTTTATTTTCGCTAGGGTCTCTTCCGTAGATAAAACCAATGTTCTATTGGCGTCATTAGAGATTTTAACGATCTTAGTATGATAGGGAAGTGGGCTCCTTGATTCTGGATTCAATAATGAAGGTCTCTAGCGTATACAAGAGTATGTTTTAGTTCAATTGTTTGTATTAATTTTTTATTTTTTATAACAAGAGTGAATACTCAAGAGTGAAATAGTGAATACCTCCGTCTCAACTGCTCCCGACTGGAGCCAGTGAGACTATGGCATTCCCAAATGGGGGATGTTGTTGCAAGGCTAAAGGAAAGTGGGGAAGGGAAGGAGATGGGGAAGAGGAAGGTGGGAGAGTACCTGGCTATTCAGATCTAGTCACTAAACACGGCTAAAGCCATTTCAAACGACGTTTCAATTCTAAAAGGTGGTCTTACACCAGGGCGATACTGAGAGTACCTTCCACTCTGGAACGTGCCGCAAATATAGTATATATTGATACGTTTTTAGATTTACACGGCCAAAAGCATTTTCGTTGTTTGTTTTTGGGTGTTACGCCGTGTTGCGCTACCTCCTTGTTTAGCCGACGTCTTAGACAGCGTTGCAGTGTCCGAAACGTCGGCTAAAGAAGGAGGTAGCGCAACACGGCATAACACCCCAAAAACAAATAACGAAAAAAAAATAGTATATATTATTTTTAATTAATTAATTTTATTAATATATAATAACACTTTTATTAATATGGAAGTTATAATAACTATCATTGCATAAATTATTTGCAATTTTTACGATTCCTGAAATTCTCTAATTAACTTTATAATTCCTGAAATTCTCAAATTTTCAATTTGGGAGGCGGGAATGGGAACCGCCGCCCCGGGAACCATTTATTGGATAACGAACACCTCTGCCATAAGTCACCCCAAGTGGTTCGCTACGTTTGGTGACTTAGCAGGGGTGCCCGGGTTCATGGGGTAAGGTTTATCTAGGTCTTGGCGGCGGATGATCTAGACACACTGAACCCCAGATTCCTACCCAACCCTCATACCTTTTTCCTTCCCAGAACTTCCTCTCCTTCCTTTCCTTAAAAATACCCTTCACCCAGCATCCTCAAAGATGACATAGGCCCTGAGGGAAATTATTTTCCTCAGGGCCTCCTGTGTGGACCTAATGTAAAAATAAAAAAAAAGTCGATCCCCCACCCCCCTCCCCTCCACACCAGAATGGATGGTTTACACTGGGTGTCTGACGGAATTCTGACCGATGATCCGTTAACTTTATGATACCTGAAATTCTCTAGCCTTCCCCCCAATGTTGACTATGTGAAGGATCCGTGGGCCCCATGCTATAGCAACACTACCTCCTGGTATTTAAAGATACAAAAATGTACATTTGTCCGCCTTGCATTTTAATTAACATTTCAAACAATCATGAAGCGGTTTCATTCGTCCTACTTCAATTAAGACTTCAAAAGAAAGAGTCCATTCAGCGGTTGCATCTAACCAGTATGAAGTGCTTGCTGATACCGCTGTTTAATATTAAACTTTTGTATGTTGAGAGTTTATCTTCAGTGAGGCGATAAATAATGAATGTTTTGATGGAGGTTGTCGAAAAATAAATCTTGTGTATTCAAGAAAATATTCTAAAACCAAATTCTATATTCATAGAGTTTTTGCCGCATTATTCTTGGCGATTTCCAAAAAAAAATGGATAATCCTTTTTTTACGACAAAGAAATGTTATTTTTGAATATAAAACGGTTTTTTAAAGTATTCACTGTAAAGTTTTTAAGAATTTGTTTTTTTTTTCTCAATTAACTTCTTAAAATGTTTTTGACTTTTCCATCCAAAACCTTAAAAATCTTAAAATTTACTGTGTTTGTTTCGAAAAATCGTAAATGCCGTCGGCTAAAAAGAAAAAAAGACAAAGGAGGTTTTATTTTTTAATGAAGAAAAATGGAAATTATCAGCTAATTTAGTTTTCCTTTTACACATTATGTTTGTTGAATTTCCAAAGGCAGAAAATCGGTCTTGTTGACTTTCGGACGTAGCTAGAGGCGATTTAATGCCCTATTTTCATTATTGCTAAATAAACCAAACTGTTAGATAGAAGAATTTATAAACCGGCAGGAGAGCTTCGTAAATCTTTTGTTTTAGTCTTTTTATTATTTTTATTTTTTATTATTATTATTATTTTTTTTTTTTTATTTTTTTTTTTTTTTTTTTTTCTTTTTAGTCTATACTTGTTTGTTTATTTTGTTATTAATGTCATTACTACCCTGACGAAGAAACCATCGGTTTTGAAACATGTAGGTAATTGTGATTATATTAGTGGTTTAAACAAAGTTATTTGTTTTAATTTAATTTGTATTATTTTATTTACTGCAATAAGTTATTATCCTAAAAATGCAGTAAGCTGAGAGCAATTACAGACCGGAATTAACTTTATTGATTTTAATAGGTCTTTGAAATAGGAAAAGAAATGTGAACTACTTACTCTCTTAGAAGTAGTAAAATCAGAATTATATTTTTATTTATTTATCTACCTAAAACAATTCTGAATTATTAGAGTATACATTTTTTATTTTTACATTAACTCCACACAGGAGGCTCTGAGGAAAATAATTTCCCTTTTGAGGGCCTATGTCATCTATGAAGATGCTGTGTGGAGGATCTATTTAAGGAAAGGAAGGAGTGAACATGGGTCTTGAAGAGGCCCACGCTGTAGGAGCGAAGCAACTTAGTCGTAGAAGCGACCCGTTCTCATGTGACAAATGTCAACCGTGTACATATGTTGCGCGCGCGTTTGGCGTGTTTCCCGACTATGCACCGGTGCCGAGGGGATCAATGATGCTAGTTCCTTGGAGCATCTTCCATTGAAATACCGGTAGAACAAGGATAGCATTCCCACCTCATTCCGTGCTCTAAAGATTCCAATCCGTTTGTTGAAACGGGAGATATATACATAATAAGATATGGTTTAAATACGCATAATAAGATATGATTTAAAAAAAAAATAAAACACTATTTTAATATAATAATGATTGACATAAAAGTTTTATTCCTACGCGCTGGATTATGCCATTCAATTTATATTTATTTATTCTTAAGGCGGTATGATGCCTAAAATAAAAATCCAAAACAGGCGGGATCACGGGCGTGTCCTACGGCCGGGGGCGTTGTCGACCAAAAGTCACAGGGCGGGTGACTTCTACCGGCATTGCACAGTGTAACAGTTCTCAATTTATCTTGGACAAATTTAAATAAATTTCAGCATTAAATTTGTTTACGCTTGTCATAATAAACATTATTGTTAGCAGTAATCAGGTAATAAAATATTTTACATGGTGTTCAGAAACTCGCGGTACCTACAACATCAGCAAAAATATAAGAGATCCCATGTAATCGTATATCACATTTCCTTCCTTAGGTTATTTATATTTGTTTGTTGTAAATCTTTTTTAAAGGCCAATAAAATCTGAATAGAAATATTTAATATTTGTTTCTGTAAATATACTATAAATGCCAATAAAATCTGAAAATAGCAATATATTTTATTTATGAACTAATTTATTTCTTTCCGGTAAATATATATATTATTATTTAGTAAAAGATTATACATATTATATTATACATTATTTAAGTGTTTTGACTGCCCAACTAGGAGGAATCCCGTTTTAGGGCAGTCAAATTACGATGATGTATAAAATATACAGAACATGTTAGTACAAAACCAAAAGAATTGAAGGAAATAAAAATAATAGAAAGAATAATAAAAAATAAATAAATTTAAAAAAAATATATGAATGTTTAAAATATAATATCTTATGTTCATTTATTATTATTAGTTATTTTGATAATACATTTTTCTAATTACTTGTTGTGGAATTTCATTGTAATGCGATAATAAAACAATTTTTAAGTTCGTTTTACTTTTCTTTTATAGACCGAACCGGTTACGGTCATCTGAGATCGGGTAAATCATTTTAAAGGAGTTCTTGCTTGTGTAGTGGTGTACAATTTAATATATAAGTAATTAACATATGGTAAACAGTTATGGAGACATTGTTGGTGGGGTACATCTGCTACTAAAAACTTGTTTATTTTTTGTTTGTTTTTAAAATACATACACAGGAGGCCTTCAGGAAAACAATTTCTCTCGGGAACTATGTCATCTTGGGTAGGCTGTGAGGAGAGCCTTTTTAGGGAAAGAAAGGAGTTCGAGGAAAGAAAAAGGTTCGAGGGGTGGGTAGGAATATGGGGTCAGTGAGTCCAGCCGTGACGGACATATGAATCTATTCCTTCCACTACGGTGCGGCGATGGGTCGAGAGTGTTCTGCTGGAGAAATTAATAGGTCTCCCTCAACCAGTCTCACGCGATCCGGCCCACCACGCAATAGGTGGGCAAATGCAATCCGCCGCCAATCGAAAATTTTACAACGGTTGCCTTGTAAATTATCTTTACTAGGACAGAACCGTGAAAAATCACGGGATAGTCTGAATTCCTTATAAATATATAAAGAAAAAATTACCTCTAAACCGAGATAAATGACACTTCACGGAGTATGCTTTCGTAAATATAGAACTAGACGTTGCTAGAACTGAACTGAAAATGTAAAAAAATAATGCTGATAAAAATAAAAAAAACTTATGAAAGCATTCTACTCCCAAAAACCGATGTGGCCTACAGCTACAATATAATAAAAAAATTGTAAAACAATATGCATACATTATTTATGATTACCTAATTCTAAATTCTTTTTGAGTAATAAAGATCCACCATGTAATAATTTTTACGGGTAATGTTGCAAAGAAACTAACAAAAAAAATACTGGCCCATAGGCACATTAACTGTTTTGCCCCAAAATTGTTCAATTCCGTACCCAATTCCATCAACACATGCCAAAACTTGAACTTATTTAAAAAATATATTAAAAGTTGGGTAAAAAATATGGAAGTAAATCATTTTTTCCTATAATTTTATACTATCTACATTTCAAATAACTACAATATCAGTCTTTCCGAATCATTAGATTTAAAAAAATATATATATAAATGTGTGTTTGTGTATGTATGTATATGTGTGCGTATGTGTATGTATGTATATATATATGCATGTAGAATAATTTTCTCGATATCTATATATAAGAATACAAAAATATTTTTTAAATTTTAATAAAAATTTTCACAGAAATTCCTGCAAAATCAATTACCTCTTCACAGTACACATATGTACTATATTTTTAATTTTTAATGTTTTTATTTTAACCACCACTGTTTTTATACGCACATATTATAATGCCCACGCACAGGCTTCGCCTTTGTGGATTTTTTTTTGTTACTCTTTTCATTTAAGTTATTATGTATGTATCTACCTGTAAATGTATGTATCAAAAAATTTTTGTCAAGAAAAAAAACTAACGAATTGAAAAAATAAGTCTAGAAAATAATCTTTAAGACAGTTAAAAAATATATATTGTCCATATTTCTCTGAAACTCCACCACAGTGCGTATTTTAAATACAAATTAATACTAAAAAATACATATTCCTTTAAATTTTGGAAACACACAAAAAATACTTTACTTGGTTGTAGAAGTAGTAATATTTAAAATAAACGAAAGATTTCACTAATATATTTAAAAGTATTCGATTGATTAAATAAAATAAATACGTAAAAAAGTCATTGAAACGTCGGGCCGGAGCAGACGTCTTCACATGCCGAATCTCTATCGGCAACTAAATAATAACAGCGTAAGTCTTTCTCTCCCTGCAAATGAAAATAATGTCTGGCGCTGAGGCGTATTGACGTACTACGGTTGAGTTTACATTGTCAGGCCAGAAATTGCACATTACCTAGTGGTAGATTTTAATTATTTCTGATGAACATATTAATAAAATCTTAGATGTTTTTCTACTACACCCTCGGTAAAACATGAATTTATCGTTAAAAAAAATAATATTGACCTTACCGCTAAAGATGTAGTTGTACAACGTATTACAATGTTCAAATGCGTTGTACGTTAAAAAAATGTATTGTAAGGTACTATTTTTTTTAATCTAAAATATAAATAACTTGTATTCCTCGGGGAGCGTCAAAAAAAATTTGGTAATTCAATTACGAATTCGCCGAAATAAATTAAAATGTGAGCCTAGGGCAAACCCTCGATAAACGTGGTATTGTCTCACCTTAATATATTTAAATTACAAAGATATAGTATATTCTCCTCCACGCTAGGAGTTTAACTGTAAAGGACATCTGTTGACATCTGTTGTTGTAAAGGACATTTTTCGAATTGTAAATTATAAATTGTCTATAGTTAAATAAATAGTTAGTTTAGTTACAGTATATAAAAAAGAAAAACAATAAATATAAAAGTTAAAATATAAAATCGATTTATAATAATAATCGAATAATTTTATTCACATAAATGGCACTACAGCTAATGATCGAATGTTAAAAAAAAATTGTTACAAAATAAATCAGCATAATGTTTACAGTAAAAAACAAACACCAACACTAAAAGATAAAGTAGAGGGAAAAATTAACATAAAAAGTGAGGTATGGTTTATATTATATCACAGTTGTTAGTATTCACTTCTATTTTTATTACATCATATTCTGGATCTCTTCAAGACTCGCATTAATAAATTCCTTCCTTCAACCCCTATCTTACTTAACCCGCCTTGCAACTTAAAAATTTGTGTTGAACATTCTCTATTTTGCGAAGATTGAAGAAATTCTCTATTTTAACTTATGTATTTTTTATAGTATGGGGACTAAATTGTAGAATGCATTGTATTCATTCCTACATTAATTACATTACTTCTCACTAAGGCAGTGAAGAGTCTTGAAGAATAAAGCGACGTAAAGTCTTTTGCAGTTGTAAACATTGCACATTCTTGATCATTACCCTCAATGGTATGTCGGACAAATGTTAGATGTTCATCTTTAAAATGAGACATAATTTATAAGAGAAATATTGGTATATAATGAGATGCAATAGGATTTGTGTTACTAGAGAATAGCGTGAATTGATATCAATATTTAAAAACAGTTTACTGTAATTACACCATTCTTTTATTATCAACGTAAGCGATCACGATTAGATTAAATAATATTTATATCATTGATAGAGGTGATTGTTTAAAAATAATTATTATTCAGGTTCCAAGTGAGATCCCTGTGGAGCTCCACTGAAAGCCTTAAATTGCTTTGAAATGTAATGCATTCTTTCTCAATGACATATAACTTTTTGTTCATTTTAATACACTACCAGATATATCCAAGGCTTATGATCTTTTAATCAAAACTTTGTCTGATACCTTGTGTAATTCCTCGCAACAGCCTGTACAGGCCATATCTATTTGGGACGTTTGTTCAATGTTTCAGTTAGTTGATGCTGTATTTTCGTATATATAAGATTTAATATTGATCTTTCCAAATGAATCCATGTTGAAACAGTGTTATAACATTTACTAATTCCATGTCAAGTTTCGTTAGTAGGATAGAATCAATTAATTTTGGAATTGATGATTGTGTATAAATAGGTCTGTAATTTAAGGCGTTGCAGACGGATTTTCTAACTCATTTTAAAGGGAGGGGAAGAAAATAAAAATGCATTATAAACATTTTATGGAGCTGGGCTTATTGCCTAGCGTGGTAAAATCGGAACTTAAATTTGCCAACAATGGGATTTAGAATACTTTTAATGTTTGAAAGAGATTATTTTACTTAAAGATTTTTTTTTGCGTTGTTTGCAAAGGGTGGGCTATTGTTAGACAAGCATTCAAGATAGTGAGATGAAAGGTGGAATATTATACTGGAAAAATTAAATAATGTTGCATTAGATAGTATTTGAGAATTTCACGACCAAAAATATTATGGTGAATAATTCTTTCTCTCATTATGCCGTGTTGGTCTTCCTTCTTTAGAAAACATTTCGGAGAGCACTATAATATACATCATCGGGGCATGAAAAGCCTACAGGAGGAAGTGCAACACGACATAATAACCCGAAAATTAATCACGATATGCGTTCAATTAGTATTGACCTAAAGGTAGCCATTAAGATGGTACCCCTTCAGCTGACCAACCTCGGTTTTGTCGTTCGCCGTATCCATTGATATTAACTCCAAATAGTGGATTTTTTGTATTTCTTGGGCATTAACTTTGGAAAAATTTCTAGATATTTTGTTTTGAAAACTTTTATTTTTCTATTTACATTTGTTACTTAAATTTTATATATCTGCTACCGGTTTTGGTACGTCCGTGTCATTCACTAGCAAAGTTAAAACTAAACTGAAAATTTAAACAAGTACAGAAATGAAATAGATGTTATTAGGTGAGGGTAGTAGTAGTAGTGCAAATCTCCCCTTATGACTATGTTCCCATTGATTCATATTGACTCCTCCCACTCTTCTCCCCCTCCCCCAAAATCACCCCTCCCACTACCCCTTACTTTATTTTTCTATGTACATTTGTTACTTAAATTTTATATATCTGCTACCGGTTTCAACACGACCGTGCCATTCACTAGTAAACTTAAAACTAAACTTAAAATTTAAACAAGTTAAGAAATGAATTAGATGTTATTACTTGGGGGTAGTGGTAATGCAAATCTCCCCTTTTGACTATGTTCCCATTTATTCGTATTGAGTGGAAAAGCTGTTCTCCCTCTCCCCCAAAATCACCCCTCCCACTACCCTCACCTAATAACATCTAATTCATTTCTGGACTTGTTTAAATTTTAAGGTTAGTTTTAACTTTGCTAGTGAATGGCACGGTCGTGTTGAAACCGGTAGCAGATATATAAAATTTAAGTAACAAATGTACATAGAAAAATAAAACTTTTCAAAACCAAATAGATGAGTGGAAAATTCTGACCACTTTTCCAACCACTTCACTGCGCAAATAAGGACGTGCTGACAGAGATCGAAACCTTCTTTCGTGCGTAGTTTTACAGACAATTTATCTTTTACTAAGGCCCTAAAGATTTGGAAACGTTTAGGAATATACAATAAATTCGTCCATTATCTTCACATAATAATGTCTTTATAATATAACATTTACTATAATATTGTGTCTGTATCTATTTCAATCATGGATTCTGAAGGTTCTGGGACGATAATTTACTTTGAGTTACTGTTTATATCTAAATCAAATATCAAATTTATGATTCATCGTTCTTGGCTAAATATTCAACACACTTCAGATACTAGTAAATCTCTCAAAAGTACATCCTTTCAATAATGTAACAATATCTCTTTGAATATGTTTGGTTTAATATTTAATAATAATATTATAATATAATTCAAAAATGAATCAAAAAGATTAAAAAAAACTAAAAGAAACCAAAAAGAAAGACCAAACTGAAAGTACCAATTAGAACGCCTTCGATTGAAATTTTCAACAGTTTTGACGTACCAAATGTACAATGAATATATGCCAAAAATATATTAATGAAGCTTTTAAAAAATACTGAATCTACTAGACCGTGCATACATACACGATTAACTAAAATGACATAAAAATCATTCCAGGTTATAAAACCACATTTAGACAAAGAAACTACACTTACTTCGCAAAAAACTCCACAACATTCTTCCTCAAGACATAAAACTAATTAAAAAATTTAATGAGTAATAAAATTCAAGAATAAAAATATGGCTGAAAGAGGTCGATGAAAAAAATCCTGATATAGACACTAAAAAATACATAGAAGGCAAATAAACTCTAATTAAATAACCTTAATTCATCAAAGAAGAAGATAACCATAGTTATCTAAATTAAAATATGAAAATGAACAAGATGCAGAGAAATAATAAAATATAATGGTCGCAACTGGGACACGAACCTAGATCTTTCATCTTACCGAGACGTGCGCTCTGCCGTTAGCAACAATAATTCAGAATAACCTTCAAAAGTTAAGAAGAGAGTTTTTTTTATAAAAAACTTTAGTCCGCCTCGGCATAGAAGTCCCTAGTGAGGACTAAGAAATACAATATCTATACTTAAAATCACCTTCATATTTTATATGTACAATTATTTTAATACATAAAATACAAAAAAAGGTAAAATAAAGACTGTAGAAAATAGTTTAAAAGGGTATTACCAGAGAATACCGGAAATTAATCTTTTTTAAATAAAATTCTAGACGTATTGACTATTTTTTTACAAAAAAATATAAATTGATTTTGTAAGATTGTTAATTTATCTGGTATACACAGTTATAGAATTTTGAAAAACTAAGGTTATATTTGATATACCAAGCTTTTGCCGTTGGTTGTTGGCAAATTTGTTCAATTTCCAAACGATAGATTCTATTAAACAACACAAATTTCAAATCACATAATCATACAACAAAATAAATCAATACATAATCTAGCAAACACAGTTTTTATAATTTTAATTTTAGTTAAATTAAAATCATTAAAAAATAAATCCGAGAACGTGTTTTGTGACAAAAATACCTCAGTTTATCTATTTATTTAAGGTCTTACAAACTCAAATTTTTTACACACTTTTTTAGTTTAAATGTTTTTAAAAAATCAGAAATACTTATTATCAAAAAATACTTACAAGAAGTACACGATATTTAATAATTTATCATCGTTCGTTTCGAGCATTTTTATTGCTTACTTGAATGTAGGTATATATTGATGCAAGTTTTGAATGAAATAAATTGATATTAATTTTTATTTTATTTTAAAGATTTGATACTGGAAATAATTTATCTTTCTCATTGAAACCTCCCTGTACAGTTGCAAGTATTTTTAAACTTTTATTTTTAGCCGCTGGTCAATTGCTTTTAATGAACCTGTTCATTTAGAAGTGAACACAAAAAAAAAACTCGACCAAAAAATAAAATAAATAAGATACGAAAATAAAACAACATACGAAAAATAAACAATAAGACGACTTGTTTCGTGGAATTACCCCCCTTGTTTATGACATTGAAATCTTTATATTGCGTTACTTGCCGCAAGCACTGAAGTTTCCTCATTTTTCAATAACTTCGCTAGCAAGATGAACATTTTTATTAATATATTAGTCAAGGGTTGTGTTCGGTATATATGACTGCCGAGTCAAAAGTTTGATTCTAATAATATATTCGGTTCACTCCAAAGCATCGCAGCGAACAGTAGTATTTTATAACTCACAATAATTTAACACGGAATTTGAAGTGACATCACTGTAAATGGACTTGCAGCGTTGGTTGTTGCCAGCTTTGATGGAAATTTTTGTGATTAAATTCGTGAAACAACTACCTACCATTGAAAAAGCGTTCCTATATCAAAAAAAATGTAATTGAATTATCACCATAAAGCAGAACTTTAGCTGAATCTGAAAAAGAACGAAAGGTGAGTTATGGCGTCTCTATTTTCACAGCATTTATGCCTGATTATTTTAACGCAATAATTACACTATATACGCATATTCAATTTAATATTTAAAAAAAAACTATTTTATCTGTATTCCACAAGAACAGAAATTCAAGAGGAGAAATTCCACAGAAAAAACAGTATAAAATAAACTCGGGTGAAGTTGGTATTAAAGCTACTACTATATTATTATTCCCAAAAACCTTTCCCATTCGAAACCTTTCACGATGATCATAAATAAAAAAATCAGACGCAAGCGAAATTTATACGTTTTCCTCGGATAGTAGTTTTTCATTTTTCTTTACTCATTAAATTGTTTATTACAATGGTTGAGAATTTTTCGACCACCCTAGGTAGGGTGTGTAAATTATCTCAAATGTTTAATTCAGAAACGCCTTGGGTCTCAAAAGATGCATCTTACAAAGAAAATGAGGAACACTAATTAAATTAATTTTTACGTTTTCGAATAGCTACAGATCATACGCAGCTTTTGAGAAACCAGGAGTTTAAAAATAGGGCAATTTTTTTTTCTCTCTATGGAGAGCGACACACGCTAAGGCACATGCCCTTGTTGTGATGGTCGCACTTTAACATTAGCAATCTTATCATTATTTGCCTTCTAATATATTTCTTACCGGGGAACATTGTACTTGTTTTATGAAGTTAAGTCATTTTGTATTTAACAACGATATCGTGTCTCTGTTGACAGTCACAAAAATGGATATAATATGTAGTTGTATGTTGTATTTTATCTAAATGTCAATATTTTTTTAGATTTTCATGGCCAAAAGCATTTTCATTGTTTGTTTTTGGGGTGTTATGCCATGTTGCGCTACCTCCTTCTTTAGCCGACTTTTCGGACAGCGTTGCAGTGTCCATCATCAGGGCAGATCCGGCAGATCACACATTGTCGGATCTGCCGGATCTGCCCTGATGATGGACACTGCAACGCTGTCCGAAACGTCGGGTAAAGAAAGAGGTAGCGCAACACGGCATAACACCCCAAAAACAAACAACGAAAATGTCAACATTATTTATTCTACTGTTACAAAATCCTGTCTAAGGAGCGTAAGTAATACAATGTACGAAGAGCATATTTTAGTATGAAGTGCTTTTGATCTGGTAACGATTTTATTGTGTTGGTGGCTTTGAGTAGTCAGTGGCTGAGTTGGCATCACGTTTTGGTCCCACCCAGGCGTCCCATGTTCAATTTCCTCGGCTGGCTAATACTCCATTGCGACACAAGCATCATATTTGTCGCTTACTGTGGTGGTTGTAGGAGATTTTCAAAGATTGTCAGGTTATTCGTAAATAGGTGTCTTTCACGGATCACGGACAGTCTTTCTTTAAAAAAAAGATTTATATAATGATTATAAATATTTTTGTTTGTCAATAATATTTTAAATAGATGTGAATCTAAAAATACCTGTTCTGGGAAGCCAAACTCTGCAGAAGTTCAAAGGTTACGTAATGTTGATTTAGGCAGAATAAATTATATTTTTAAAGTTAACTCCTGCACGTGGGAATATGGCGTTCCCAAAATTAAAAAAAAAATTACGAAGCCTTGCAAAATTAGGAAGAAGAAGAAGGACCGGCAATGGTAAAAAATCTAGTTGTATAAATTCAAGTGTTCAATTCCTATTGATACACTATTTCCGAAAGATTTTATTCAAAGAACGTTCATTGTTACAATGGATATTATTAAAAATACTAACTTAGGTTATAACTCCATCTGTCTGCCTATAACTCCGGTTTAATATATAAGTATAATTAAATCTGGAACTCGAAATAGCTTTGAACTTTAGTGTCATTATTATGAAAATTACATATTTTGGTTTTGAGGAATTCAGACTAGCAATACATGTATAAGTGATTTTGGATATATTTTTTTACATTAGCTCCACACAGGAGGCCCTGAGGAAAATAATTTCCCTCAGGGCCTATGTCATCTTTGGGGAGGCTGTGTGGAGGGTGCTTTTAAGGAAAGGAAGGAGAGTTCTGGGATGGTAAAAGGTACGAGGTATGGGTAGGAATCTGGGGTTCAGTATGTCCAGATCATCCGCCGCCAAGACCTAGACAAACCTCAACCCATGAACCTGGGCACCCCTGCTAATTCACCAAACGTAGCGAACCACTTGGGGTTACCTAAGGTTATCCAATAAATAAATGCGGCGGTACCCATTCCCGCCTCCCAAATTGCTTTTACTGAATTCTAATTTCCAATTTTGTAAAATGAAACTTAAACTCAAAGTAAATTAGAGTTCATTGATTCAGATTTCATGCACAAATAACTAACGCACATCAAAAATAACCGAAATAAGTATGTTTGATGATAATGTGTACTTTCAACGTACAGAATATTTTGCAGAAATTCAGAAAAGCTGAAACTTTACTTACCTACGAGTGATTGTGATGACTTTTAAATATAAATTTCGATAAAACGAAACGGCATTCCCTTTCCAAGGAAATCAGTTAAAATAAACATTAGGCTGAAATGGAATAATCCGAAAGTAACATAAAATGAATTCAAATAACGCCTAACGAAAAATTGATTTCGATACTTTAGAAATCAAGGTTTTTGCTCACTGAAAAAACAATTTTCGATTGCAAGAGAAAATATTTTCACGACTAAAAGCTTTACAATTTTCAGTGAACGGTAAAAGTAACGAAGGTTTAATATGCGAAAGAGTAACTATGGTAAGAGTAACTAATAAATCGCTTTTCAGAATGATTCATCCGTATAGATTTTATGTAAAACAACTTTGATCCATCAATCATTGATTTAGTCTAGTTCTGAAATATTGTAGAAGTTTAATAATTTATATAGTGGACATGTTACCAAAACGCGGTGTCGCTAGGCTATGTTTATATGCAGTATTTCCATTGTGGTAGTGTTTTTTGATCAACAAACAATAAATCAGGGACGTTAGTTAAAATAGGGCTCAAATAATTATATACCTGTCATTCGCGAATAAAAAGATCGATAAAGTCGTATGTACTTGATCAATACAAAAATATGATGCAATGATAGGGACATATCACAAATAGGGTATTTCCACAATTTTTATTGCTTAAAAAAATGAAGAAAAAAAGATTATTATGGCATTTTTATTTTATTTTTATGTTGACGAATAAATTTTCTACAGCGAGTCTATGTTGCCCATTTTTGTAATCCCGCCAAAACGGCATTTTCGACGTGTGACGTCATTCTTGAAAAATTTTCGACAGTTCTACTTTGTTTGTATACGTGCGTACGAAGCATCGTTGCCACAGGCAGTTTTGGTTTCGTAGGTTTTTGAGCGTTTTTAAAATGAATAAAGTTGAATGAAAACGTAAAAACAAACATTTTTAATACAATGATTAAAATCAGAAAAATGATCTTTAAATATTCCATATATTTTCAACAGAATCCTTCGTTTGTGAAAATACCCTATTCTGGAATGTCTTCAGTGAGTCCTAAAAACCATTTTTGTGATACTACAAATGATAAAAGGGCAGTTGCTCCAACTACAGCTTCCTGGTTCCTGGTTCTTGTCATAATATTAGAAAGAAACAACCAGCATGCCATTTTTCATGAATATCCAAGATTATAAGATCATCATATAAACGCCTATGTTTTCTACAAACCACTCAAGCAACCAGAGAATCCATCTTCGACACTACAGCAATATAACCAGGAGATTTCAAAATTCGTCCCTCTATATTAAGATGTTTTTCGATAGATGAAGACGGAGCAACAATGACTCGGCACTCTGTATAGCCATTATATGCTTACCATTCGATTAGCGTTTCTAGAATGAAAGGATAAAGGAGCTTTTTTCCCAAAATAAAGGGTTTGTGCATAATCGCCATATTTTAACTGTACACAGAAACGGATAAGATAATTTCACACATGACTACAAACTAACGCAGTGTGAACATAATATTATTTTGTCAATATTTTTCAATGTACCGGTGATTTTCAATTCCAACGAGGATAGTTAAAACACGATTACACGATCAGGATGTTATCTGCAACTTGCTGGCGTGGCAACCCAATCCTCAAAGAGCACAGCTAGGATCGACAAAGCTTATCCCCTTGTTGAATATTGTGCCGCAGTGTAGACCAAGAGTGCACACGCAAACTTATTGGATTTTAAGATACTTTCTCAACTATTCATGGCTTCTTGTCCTCTCGGATTTCTACTCACAGACTGAAAGACGGAAGATACAACCCTCGGGGAATAAAAAGACTTTACACAACGAGATTCGACTACGTGATGATATTGGATACCACTCTAGTCCGAACACACAAGATCATTTCAGCTGGTGTGCGCCCGTAAACATCGTTGCCATGTATTGATTTAACTGCTAAACTGCATGGGATTTTAATCTTAGAAACGTCGACCACATTAAACTTCATCCGCATAAGTCTCAGATGCTGTGTGTATAGGTTACTCATATGATAACGTAAGACCCCTGCGTTTTGTATATGTCGGCCAGTTCAAATCGCGAATATTGATGAATAAACTCTATTCTGTGTCAACAGTGAGCAATTTTGCATATCATCATCATTGAATATGCATTGCTTATGAAAGGCATCTCCGCGGTTTACAAACACATTCCTTTCGTTAACATAACGCCGGCCCTCTCCTCCCACATATTCACTTACATATTTTCCAGCTTGGTTTGGCTACTGGAGAAACAAATTGGATTTTGTTCGTCAAGAACTGCCGAGAGAGTTTTGTTTGGCAACCCCTCTGTAGCGATCCTGAGCTCGAACCCAAGTGACCTAATCTGGGATTTGTCTATAAAGATTAGCAAGGCAGATATACCTCAGTACCTAAGCTCTCGAGCTTATCGAAAAGTAGTGATTCTGACGTAAACTCGTGAATCTCATTTCGGCAGATCCTCGAAAGGTCTAACAGATATTTTTCTTTGGTAATCCAAATTTAGTGATCGTGACTTAAAAACTTTAAACATTGTTTAAATTATGAAATGTTTTCCTCAGTAAATCCTAACATTAAATACCGATCTGTTTGTGAGTGATTCCAGTAGCCCCTCGGTAATCGAAGACAAATTGATAATTGAAACCACTCGTATAAATAAGTTCAGCGATCGATATATCACTCACAAAACAAACATAACCGGATGGCAGCTCCTATTTGGAGGGAGAGATATATAGCTATCCATTCCATTAATTATTTTGGTAGGTAATGAAAACAAGCGACTTTATGGACGAGGTAATAGCATCACGTTACAAACAACCCTTACAACTTCCGCCGGATGCTACTTGAGTTTCATCCCTAACAAACGAGCAATCGATACAGCACTGAAATTCGGAAAGATTTTCGCTAATCATTTAGTGTTGAAAGTAAAATAGATTTTTAAAGCTTTGTATTTCTTCTTCATTCGATGAAATGTGTACCCATACATGTCGAAGATATCTCGTTAAAAAAGTATAAATTTATCACGAGGTATTTTGCACGAAAACCAAAAGATCTAAGTAAATTTATTTTTTATGGAAATTGAGATGGAAAAGTGATGGATTTGCATGAAAATGTACCTATAACCAAAACTAGGAACTTAGGTTAAGATGGAAAAACACGTTAGCGAAAATAAGATTCATCGTGATTTGGTTACCCAATCCACCCTAGAAAGTTTTTACTGATATTTTTCCAACACCCGTTAAGGGACTAATTTTTTTTCCATAAAAACAAACTTTCAAAAACTTGAGTGTTTACATTCCTTTCATAATAATTTTTCGAAATGGACGACTTAAAAAATAAACGGTCTTTCAATAGTTTAAATCAGCCATGTTGTTAAAGTCACATTTTTCATGATTCCTTGCAAACATACAAAACCAATTTATTAAATTTATTTACACTTATCCAATTTTACAGCATATAATTATTTATCCGAGACACTAACTAGGTAACAAATACGTTCTTTAAACACTAGTGTAGCTGCCGATTATATGGAAACAAATTAGTCAAAGATAATATTGTTAATTCTAAATTTTTAAATATTCGAGTCCCAGTTGCGACCGTTATCTTTTATTATTTTACTGTGTCTTGTTCATTTTCATATTTTAATTTAGATTATTAGTGTTATCTTCTTCTTCAATGATATATTTCTTGATTTAAAAATGTATCTTTTACTCCACCCCCATTCTTCCTTTCTGTTATTATTGGTCATCCAATAGTTGATTCTTATCACCAGTTTCATCATAATTAATTAAGTACCCATTCACATCTCCGGCAAACTAACCTAATGACATTCTACGGTCTTACGTAATAGGTACTATAACCATGTAATTTATTTAACATACCTTACAACTTCTATTATAATCTACTGTATATGTCTTAATAAACAAATAAACAAAATAACTTACTTATTTCGATATAAAAAATGTATATATGCAAATGATGGAAAAATATATTTTTTATGTTTTTAATTGAAAAAAATACAGCATATCGCATGAGCATAATGACATCAAATATTTTTACTCCAAATATATGCAGAAATCTTTCGGGTGTCTGCTGTCACATCCTATATGAATAACCAGTTAGAACACGCAAATATTAGCCTAACCGGAATTGTATAAAAGGGTGAACCGACAGTTGATCTCCCAACAATTGGCCCCCCGATATTATTTAATTATTTTTTTCTGCATTATTTATGAATGTCAAACCTAAAATCGACTTCAATAAATTATAATAAAAATTAATTAATATCTACTAATTTATTTACGCTGGTTTTTTGTTGTCGTTATATGAATACCGCATAAGAGTCTCAACTGCTCCCGTCTAGAGCCGTGAGACTATGACATCCCCAAATGGGGTATGTTGTGAGGCTAAACGTAGTGGGGAGGGGAAGAAGATGGGGATGAGGAAGGTGGGAAAGTACCAGGCTGTTCAGATCTGGTCACTAAACACGGCTTAAGCCATTTCAATTCTGAACGGTGTTCTTACGCTTATTTTTAATTAATTAAATGTGAAATAACGCAAATTAATAAAATTAAATTTATTTGCGAGGGCCGGGTTTGAACCCGCGATTGGAAGTCGAGAGCCTTACCCATTTACAATGCCAGTCGTTGTATGTACAATTGCTATTGGTATACACAATATAGAGAGAAGAAGTTTTTTCGTTGATGCATTTGAATGAAATTATAATTATAATAAATTTTCAGATGATATTAAAATGACTTTTGGTTTAGATAAATGTAGAACGATCCATATAGAGAAAGGCAAAATTATAGATGGAGATGAGGGTATATTTAGTAATTTCAAAATTAAAAGTATGAAAGGGGATGAGGTTTATAAATACTTAGGATACCCGCAATCGAATAGATTAGATCATACTAGTATTAAAAATGATATTAGGATTAAATTTCAAACTAGGATAAGAAAAAATTTAAAATGCAATCTATCTGCTAAAAATTTAGTAAAGGCAATAAATAGTTGGGCAATACCTCTATTAACGTACTCATTTGGTATAATTAAATGGTCTAATACAGATTTAGATAGCTTAGAATGATTAATTAGAACTACGTTAACAAAGTTTAATTGTCATCATCCAAATTCAGCTATAGAACGAATTAATTTACCTAGAAATTTAGGAGGTAGAGGTATAGTCAAAATAACTTCTTTAAAACAAAATCAGGTAGAAATGTTAAGAATTTTTTTCCATAGAAAAGCTAATAGCTCAGAGCTGCATAAAATAATTTGCAAGGCAGACAGAAATATTTCACCCTTAAATTTATACGACGAGAATGCCAACATTTTTATAAATACCAATCAGGAATTATTAGATTCCTGGTCAAATAAAATTATTCACGCAAAACACTTCAATTATCTCAACCAAACGTATGTTGACAAACTTTCGTCAAACAAATGGTTGAGTATTGGAGAGTTGAGCGCAGAAATAGAAGGATTTATGCTTGCTATTCAAGATAGAGTAATTAATACCAAAAATTATAGGAAGCATATAATCAAAGATCCAAATCAAATTGATGATTTATGTAGAAAATGTAAGGCTTTTCCGGAAACTAAAGAACTCATTAAATCAGGATGTTCTATATTAGCGCCGTCTAAGTATACATTTAGGCACAATCGGGTTTTAAAAATAATTCACCAAAGTTTGGTAATTAAACATCACTTGATTGACTGTCATAATATAATACCATATTATGAATACGAACCAAATACATTTTTAGAAAATAATTTCTTTAAAATTTAGTATGATAAAACTATACTAACAGACAGACCAATTGGTCATAATAGACCTGATATAGTTTTACATGACAAAATTAAAAAAATAACTTATATTATTGATGTAGCTATTCCAAATTCCTGTAATATTCAAAAATCTGTTTCTGAAAAAATAAGAAAGTATACAGATTTAGGGAATGAAATTAAAAGAATTTGGCATTCTCAGACTATAAAAATATTACCCTTTGTTATTTCGGCTACTGGCATTATACCTAGCTCTCTTATTAAAAATTTAGGCATATTAGATTTGTCAAAGAATTTGTATATAAAAATGCAAAAATCAGTCATTTTAAATACATGTAGAATTACGAAAGATTTTTTAAATATTTATATTGAGGGATCAGTAGGATTTATCGGTCAAATTAGGAATTCCACAGAGCCGAACCTTCTGATATGAAAATATCTGGAGACGGTGAATTATATTCCCATTTAATAGTTTGGTAGATTAACGTGTTGTTCTTGTATTGTTTTGTATTAATTATACTTATATAATGCACTTGCATAACGTGGATTTACTAGATGATCATTTATATGGAAAAGTGTATGAAAGGGTTTAGTTTTTCCCGTAAGAAAAACTGTAAATCTGGTGAAAAAATATGTTTTATTTCAGGATGTGGGAAGGATAGTGCATTCGCATATTATATATACGTTATATTTAGCCATATTTACACAGTAATTATTTTGGAAAAGAAAAAATTAAAATAGGAAATATTTTGTTAAAAAATGTATATATTATTTAGGGCGTGATCTTGAATCAGCTCGGGCCCAGCGCTGATTGGAACTGGAAGGCTGCGGTAAGCACCGTGTTGTCGGAGGCCATTAGCCGCATCCTGGCTCCAGTGACCCGGTGTCTCATCAGGCCGGCGAATCCATTCAGTCCTAGTTCCGTAAACATTTTAGATGCGCTATTGTACCTTCTGTATCCATATATAATTCTGCAATTATATTGGATCTGGAGTCCTTCCATCGAACACCCTGTTTCACACATATATAAGTAAAAACAGAAAAAATAAAATGCACACCCCCATGGAGAAACTTAATTATTTTGTGAAAGTAGGTATACCGTATGTTCGTTGTTTATTTTTGGGGTGTTGTGCCGTGTTGTGCTACCTCCTTCTTTAGCCGACGTTTCGGACAGTGTCCATCATCAGGGCAGATCCGGCAGATCCGTCGATGTGAAATTGATGTGTTAAGTGTGTGCTTATTTACTTGGAAGCGATACCGTGTCGTCAGCTTCAATCCACTACGAGCTGGTAGGTATTTCAGAAGAAAGTGAACTACTTTGAAAGGGAAATTTTGTGAAAGCGCAGTATTTACGTTAGCCTGGGGCCCGTCCACGGAGAAATGTAACAAAATGTCCAACGAAAGTAGCGTCATCTTGTGGCGAGTTCTAGAATTAGAAAAACATACCGTAAACCGTATTTTAAATCGACTAAACCGACTGCATCTTGTATATAAATATGCTGGGGGGCAACTGTCGGGGGATCAACTGTCATGGAACCGTATAAAAGATATTCATTGTGCATAGTGGTTAGAATATTATGCTATGTCAAAGACTTAAATCTTCTGCTTCAAGAATTCCTGTCAGATATTATACCGAGGCTTTCTAGGCCCACCACATAGTCCGACGTACAGAACCCGACATGTCGGTTGGGTTCGTGCGTAGGCAAAAACCACTGCGCCGACCATCCATATGATAACTATAGATTTGCCTCCCCATACCTTATTTCAATCCAAAACTAACACCACCTTTGAGTAATTTCGGAATAAAAATAACAAACTACCCATCGAATTCCGTCGCATCCCTGGCGTGACGTAGGTGTTTCACTAGGAAGGAATTGAACATTTTTATCGAATATTACTTTTCGCGATATGGTCCCTCTCGAAATTACGTGTATATTTTAAGTATTCATATAACTCAAAAATATTTCTAACTGCCTCAATTTTGTGTTTTAAAAATAATCTTCACAAAGCTAGTCATTCCGTTGCGGCGAACGAAATAAATTTGTTCCACGCAGACAGACAAAAGATACAAACCAATGCTTCGTGCGATCTTTTGACTGTGAGATACTGCACTTTCTTTTTGATAAAAATGTTCCGGTGGCATTTTAAATAAACCATCTAATTGTCTTGATGTACTTGATCTAAGGCCCCGATCAAATTATTATTCCCTTGTCGGGTCGTCAAAATAATATAATTCGGTCGGCGGTTCGACATGTCGGATCGTGTGGAGAGCATACTAAGGAAAGAATGTATTTATTTTCAATTTACAAGTACAAAACATGAAACTTCCTTCCTTTCAGAGAGAGCTTATTAATTATATAAGATCAAACGATTAAAGAAAAATCATTCATTAATAAATGAATTTCTATTGACAGCTGAAATGTTTATTATATTGCATAGCAAATGCAAACACGAATATAATGTATCTGTTTGAAATTGCCAGCTCAAACGTAAATTTCTGAATGCATACTTCATTTTTTTAAAGCTTGCAATAAAGTTTAAACGTTGGGCCTTTTTTAATTGCGGTTGTGCAATATGTACTGTGCAGTAGGAACTATGTAGTACCTACCCAATGGCTGAATAAATTTCAACGGCATAGTTTGCAAAAAAGTTTTATCATATTTTCAAAACTTTGAATATGTGTGATCTAACACTAGAGAGTATTTAAACAACTTGGGATTTAGCGAGCTTTAGAATTTTACTGTAAAGTGTGGTGAATGCGTCATTGTTCGAAAAAGATCTTCGTAAAAAGCTTCATTTTTCAATTATTCAAATATTAAAGAGGAAACACGGTGACCCGATAAATATCAAACGGCTTTGGAGCTTTGGAGATTAATTTTTCTATGATACCATGTTAAAAGTTGTACTCTTCATATTGTTATTATTTTTATTTAGTAAAATATTATACATATATTATATATTATAAACATTTTGACTGCCAACTATTATATCTCTATTTAAGAAATGTATTGGGGTTTATAATGTTAAAAGAGGAAGGGAGCAAATATAATGTTTTATCAGTTTGGGTCACTAAACGTAAAAAAACGTAGAGTAAGATTTCCATTACGAATTCTCTATCTGTATGGGTATATTATGGGTAGGAGTATCTTCAACAATGAAATTACTGGCAAACATACTTAATTTGTAAATACATAAAATGCAAATAATTCATACAACGAAATTTTGGATTTTGTTGTCCTCGCCGGCTTCATATAACATTAGAAAATACATTCAAAAGATCACATAGGCCCTGAGGGATACTGTTTCCTCAGGGCCTCCTGCATCAAGCTTTTGCAAAAAAACACAATTTCTTGGTTAGGTAGCTATAAAAACTGCAAACCCTAGAATGTATTGCACCAGTCTTTTCAATAAGCATAAATCGTTTTTAAAATGATGTAAGCTGAAACTCGTTTTGATATTAAAACTGATTCCCCCTAGTGCCAACGGGGTTAACGATCTCCTCTATATTTTTGAAATATTCCAGTGAATTAATCCATGCTTTTGTGTATTGGATAAAAATGTAAGATATTCGCTTTTTACAATGCAAAAATACTTTGAAAATTTACAGAATTAGTAACAGTGATTTGAGCATTTTTTTGGTGGCAAATTTTGCGGTATCCCGGGGAAGCGTTTAACTTTAAACCGTAAAAGAGGAGAAAGATACTTGAAAAACGGAAGAAGGAAACTGAAAAAGTGGGTCCGTAAGTCTCATGAAGTTAATATGTCATTCTTGAAAATGTACGGTTTCTATGCCACATTATGTCATTACATTTGCATGATGTGTGTTCTCTGAAAAGCTTATTATACTATAATATTATACTCCCCATATTGTTATGTATGCATATAACCAGTGGTGTAGCTATTGCCTGTAGGTTGGGGACTCAAAGGGGGTTTAAGCAAGGACAAACCATATTCACGAAATGAAAAAGTTACGAAAAATATACGCTTTATGATTCTTTACACCTCCTTTGACTATCTGGGCGGTTGCTTCAAATGTATAATAAATAAATTCTATATAAAAGAGATTATTTCTGAGAAGTTCTACCTGGTTACATCTTCACAGATTAATACATTTTTGGAGTACGTGTGTGTTAGAGAATAATTTTATTACCTGCTCTACAATGATTTCTTTATTTAAATAAATGAAAAGGAAATACTTTGTTTTAAGTCACTTTATTTTTATTTAACGTCTACCGGTTTCAGTACCTCCGTACCATCATCAGGACTGTTACAAAAATAATGTCTACAAATACAGAAGTATACATATACATATTATATCATGAAAGAAAGGGACAGTATACTGAAGTAGGAGAAGGGTAATGGGGGATAAGTGAAGACACGGGGAACATACTTAAAATTGGACTGAAGGTTAAATTTAGTTGGTTATTAATGATTTCTTCCTTTGAATTTACTGATTTTTTTAAATTTCTAAAGCTTCCAAATTGTTAAGTCTTATACCTATTCTTTTGAAAATTTTATTTATTTATTGGTAAGAGACAAACAGCTTATATATAAAATATAAATATATACAGTGTTAAATGAAGTCAAGCCAATCTCCTGTGCTAAAGTTGATTGGAGATGGAGTTTTATTACATATACATATATTTTATTAATACATATTACACATACTAAAATTAATTTTAGGTGAGGAGGGGAGGAAGAGGAATATAGAATGAGGATAGGAGATGCTCCGGATACAATCCGTACTCTTGTATTAATTTTCGATCGTACGTGTTACTTCTAATCGATATTTGTGAAGTGTATTGCTAAAAATGTCTAAATTTTGAATGTTTGTGTTATATTGTACACATATACAGGGAATTGGTGATTTTTTTCTAACGGAATGTGAATATTTATTAAGTTGGTTAGCTTTGGCGAGTCCAGACCATTATTAAGAATTTTAAATAATAAGATTTGGTCAAAAATTAAACGTCGTGTATGAAGGGAGTTGAAGTTGTGGTATTTAATAGATTCGGTGTAATTTGAGAAGTGTAAGTTTTCTTTATAATTTATGTGTTTCAAAAAAAAGAATTATTTTGATTCTTTCAATGTAAGCTTGGTAAAAGGGAGTCCATATCGAATATGTCCATATTCTAAGTGGAGACGGATGAACGCTGTGTAAAAGGAAAACAGAGTCTTAAGATTGCGGAAAGGTTTCGTTATTCGGATTTGTTGATGCTTTCATTAGTGTGTTTTATGAAGTTTAATATAACATCGAGTATTACCCCAAGGTCCCTGATAGATTCTACTTCTTTGATATGTGTCCCGTTTAATCCATACACAAAGAAAATTTAATTTTTGTTACGTGTAAATGATAATTTATTGCATTTTGAGGTATTTATTTCAAGTTTGTTTGATTCACAATAGTCAAATGACGATTGCGGTCCTCCTGAAGTTTAATGCAGTCTTCGATTGATTTTATAGCTGAGTATATTTTTCTATCGTCTGCATAACTTGCAACTGCAAAACATATCTCTACCTATCGTATTAATGCAACTTAGTAATTAAATGTATGATTTATAGAAATATTATACACCATCATAACCTGTAATATAATTTAATTATTTTAAACCAAAAAAAAAATCATCATTACAAATTAACTTTTTTATTAATTATTAAAATCCAAATTTCGGACAGTTCCGAAATCCTGCAAAAAGCTGATTCCCCGATACAGCGCGCAGCGGTTTCGTACTACGCGAAATCAATACCTAGGTGTGATTAACACGTTTAATATTTTAATTCTCTGTTCACCGTACTTTTAAATTTTATTGCTTGTAATTTTATATCATCTATGTATTTTTATTTTTTATCATAACTTTATTGTTATTATATTTCACTGTACTTTAAATTTTTGTTGCCTTTTTTTATTTCATATATGTATATATATATTTTTTTCACATGTTAAAGTGTACTGCCTTTATGTATATAAATGTAAAAGCCCTCATAAAATGAAATAAATAAAAATGCTAGGTAATTTGCGTGGAAAAAACATTTTTGAATATCATATATATACACACATTAAATAATGATCATCTGTAAACTTCAGCATACATATATGCATTTATTGTTCGTATTGATGACGTGGGTAATTAATTAATAATCGATATTCAATTCGCTCTGAAAGCATGGCTTGGTTGCTGCGATATAATGATTATATTCCGTGTTTTTCTTTACCATCATGATCCTTCGATAGGTTCACATATAGAAATAAAATATACTGAATAGAAAATCACCCAAGAATTTTGTATTGCAGCAACTGGGATTTTAACGTTATCATCGCAGCTTTTGAAAAATTGTACATGATTGTTGTTTGAAGTTTTCTCCGCTTTGAAGACTTCCAGTATTACTGTAAGCGAACGTGGTTAAAATGCTAAATCACAGCTAATGGTTTTGTGGAATATTGTTCTCACTTCGTTGCAGACTGTCGACTTCAGTGATTCAAAAAATACATTTTTTCAATCTTCATTTTAATTAAATGAAACAAATTGCTTTGTGTAAACCACTATAATCACATGTTATAATATCTACATGTTTCAATACCGATGGTTTCTTCGTAAGGATAATAACATGAATATCGTAAGGATATAAAAAAATATTGTTTGATTAAATGAAACAAATTACTTTGTGTAAACCACTAAAAACACATGTTATAATATCTACATGTTTCAATACCGATGGTTTCTTCGTAAGGATAATAACATGAATATCGTAAGGATATAAAAAAATATTGTTTGATTAAATTAAACAAATTACTTTGTGTAAACCACTATAATCACATGTTATAATATCTACATGTTTCAATACCGATGGTTTCTTCGTAAGGATAATAACATGAATATCGTAAGGATATAAAAAAAATATATTGTTTGATTAAATTAAACAAATTACTTTGTGTAAACCACTAAAAAAAAATGTTATAATATCTACATGTTTTAATACCGATGGTTTCTTCGTAAGGATAATAACATGAATATCGTAAGGATATAAAAAAATATATTGTTTGATTAAATTAAACAAATTACTTTGTGTAAACCACTATAATCACATGTTATAATATCTACATGTTTCAATACCGATGGTTTCTTCGTAAGGATAATAACATGAATATCGTAAGGATATAAAAAAAATATATTCTTTGATTAAATTAAACAAATTACTTTGTGTAAACCACTAAAAAAACATGTTATAATATCTACATGTTTTAATACCGATGGTTTCTTCATAAGGATAATAACATGAATATCGTAAGGATATAAAAAAAATATATTCTTTGATTAAATTAAACAAATTACTTTATGTAAACCACTAAAAACACGTGTTATAATATCTACATGTTTCAATACCGATGGTTTCTTCGTAAGGATAATAACACGAATATCGTAAGGATATAAAAAAAATATATTGTTTGATTAAATTAAACAAATTACTTTGTGTAAACCACTATAATCACATGTTATAATATCTACATGTTTCAATACCGATGGTTTCTTCGTAAGGATAATAACATGAATATCGTAAGGATATAAAAAAAATATATTGTTTGATTAAATGAAACAAATTACTTTGTGTAAACCACTAAAAACACGTGTTATAATATCTACATGTTTCAATACCTATGGTTTCTTCGTAAGGATAATAACATGAATATCGTAAGGATATAAAAAAAATATTGTTTGATTAAATGAAACAAATTACTTTGTGTAAACCACTAAAAACACATGTTATAATATCTACATGTTTCAATACCGATGGTTTCTTCGTAAGGATAATAACATGAATATCGTAAGGATATAAAAAAAATATTGTTTGATTAAATGAAACAAATTACTTTGTGTAAACCACTAAAAACACATGTTATAATATCTACATGTTTCAAAACCCATGGTTTCTTCGTCAGGATACTAACATAAATATCGGTTTTGAAACATATAGATATTATAACATGTGTTTATAGTGGTCTACAGAAAGTAATTTGTTTAATTTAATCAAACAATTTTTATTTGAATTTTTATAGTACACGTTTCAATACAGTAGTCCAACATTACACCATGATTTTAATCAGAAAACAACACCGAGCTTTTCAATTTAATGTGTAAATCAGAACCAAATGAATTACGAGTCTTAAAGATTTTTTCTCCTTATTTTATGGAAATAAGACAGATAATTTGTTTCATATTCATATAGAATATTGAATTAATTCTGGAATCAACATAGATATACATATATTTTTATATGAATACCGCACAAGAGTCCCAACTGCTCTCGTCTGGAGCCAGTGAAACAATAGCATCCCCAATAGTGAATCTGAAGGTAGTGGGCAGGGAAAGGAGATGGAGAAGAGGAAGGTGTGGAAGTACCTTTCTATTCAGATCTAGTCACCAAACACGTTTCAATTCTGGATGGTGGTCTTTCACCAGGGCGATACTGAGAGTGTTTTCCACTCTGGAACGTGCCGCAATTAGACTTTATATTATTTTTAATTAATCAATTGTGAAAAAAAAACAAACTAATCAAATAAAATTCGCGACCTTCGGCTTGGGAGTTCACAGCCTTACCCCTGGCCCACGCAGGCCGTCATTTTGATATTGATTATTTTGTTTAGTTACAAATAGAACAAGATTATATTATATTATTTTATTATATATAATCACTGTAGTTTAAATAATCTTTAAATAATGAAATTACGGAGAAAAGCCTGGAATAATGCTTATTCAGACATCAGCGTACCTAACAAAAGAGTTCAATGAATTGCTCTATTCTCATATCTCGCCTTTTATCTGCCTCTTTTACCGAATTCCTTTCTCTCTAATATATTATGTTTAAAATAGGATTACCCACAAATTTTGAAGAATTTTTGTGTTACAAAGAATTGGCATAAATTTCGTCCAACATTTTTCTAGGTTCTTGCAAAATTACGGCGTTTCACTGTTAAAAGGGGAAAAATAAATTTTCCATAGCATGGACAGCGTTACCAGTGATAAGAAATTGGGTGTTAAAATTAGCTACGTGACATTTTATGGATCAGAGGCCCAGCAGGCGAAATAATCTCCCGCGTGATATGAAAAATTTGAAAGACATTTCATGAAATATGGACGAGAATATTTACGCGCGCCGGCGACCAACAGATTTCAGAAAGTCACGTTTCGAATTATTTTATATGTTAAATTGAGCACTTTATGTGAAATTTCGCTAATGAAATATTTCAAAATCATTATTAATTTTTACCCATTATTATTGCAAAATCGTGATTGTCCTCAAATCAATTTGTGTAATTAATATTCCTCTTCTTTAATAATTAAAAATCTCGAAGTTTATATGAAAGTGGTTATCTTCAACATTAACTTCAACATTTTTTCTTGTTTTATTTAACTCTACAAAGAATACTTTAAGGGTGTTTCTCACCCTCCTCCCAATAGCTTATCTACACTAATAATGAATATTATTAAAAATAAAAATAAAATACTCGCAGTGGTTAGAAAACTCGGCCAACTTATCCAATGTATAACCATTATTCATAGGTTCGAGTACCGAATTATAAACTCCATCTTAATAAATAAATAAACCGTAAGTCGTAAATCGAAAATATTCGTTATTAGTGTAGATAAGCTATTGGGAGGATGGTGAGAAACCCCCTAAGGGTAACAATTATTACAAGCAATAATTATTAGCCGGAAACTTTAAGATTTCCCTCAAGGCCGATGTCATATTTAAGATTGCTTCGCAGTGTCTTAAGAGTGTTTTACCAGAGAATACCGGAAATTAGTCATTTTTAAATCAAATTCTATACGTATTGACTCTTTTTTACAAAAAAAACATAAATTGATTTTGAAAGATTGTTATTTTATCTTATACACACAGTTTTAAAATTTTGAAAAACTAAGTGTATTTATAATATACTAAGGTTATACCGTTGGTCGTTGGCAGATTTGTCAATTTTCAAACGATAGATTCAAATTTCGAAGATTCAAAAGATATAATCTAGTCAACACAGTTTTCATGATTTAAATTTTAGACAAATTAAAATCATTACAAAATAAATCCAAGAACGTGTTTTGTGACAACAATACCTCAGTTTTTCTATTTAATTATGGTCTTAAAAACTAAAATCTTTAAACAAAATTTTACACACTTATTTTGTTTAGACATTATCGAAAAATCATAAATACTTATGATCAAAAAATACTTACAAGGAGTATACGATATTTAATAATTTATCATCGTGCGTTTTGAGCTGTTTTATAGCTTACTTGAACTTAGGTATATATTAAAGCAAGTTTTTAATTAAATAAATGGATATTAAATTTTTAATTTGAAAATTTTGATATGGGGAATAATCGATCTTCTTCATTTGAACCTCCCTGTACAGTTGCAAGCATTTTTAAACTTTTTTCTCAGACGCTGGTCAAAAAAGCCGTTCTGGTTTTTAAAACTTATTTGGTGAGCAGGAGGCAGAAAACACAAAATCAATCCACAGTCAAGACAGTGACCAGAAAAAAACCCATTCTCATTCGAAAATATTATATCAACCGTGTATAAACGTCAGGCACGCGTTTGACGAAAGAAATTTAATTCTTGCGATGCGTATGCGATACCATGTTTCCGTATTCATATTTCGTTGGTTAAAATAAAAGTTCAAAGATAACCTATTAAATACGGTTCTACACACTTCTAGCCATTCTAATTTACATACATTTAAATAATTCATCCGCGAATCCTTCCCGAGGCACAGAGCATACGTTAAATATAAATTTGCCATGTCGTTGCAGCGCAAGAATTTAACAGTTAGGGCTTTGTTGGACAAAGTTAAGAGAAACCCCAAGCGGGAAGAGTTGTCAGCACATGTAAAATTCAACGTCTTTCTATTGTAGGTAATATATTTGCGTTCATATTGAAGCAAATAAGATTTAATTTTCCCCAGTCGCGGAAACTTGCTTTGCGAATTTTGTCGGAAGCCTTCAAAGCGTATGACAAAAATTAAATTCATAATATATTTTGTTCACTTCGTGCATCCGTGATCTCTTTCCTGGTATTGCACGTTAGAAAGAGCGATGTTTAATATGCAAAGGAACTACTAATTGCTAAAAGGCGTACATTTTTGTTGTTGTCATTAAAACCAAAATATATTTTTTGAAAAGGTAAGTTTTCAGTAGTCTTAGAAAAATAATGGATTTTTTTTTGCCGTTTTATGCGTTTTTAAACAAAAAAATTAAATTATGCATTTTTTTGTTAGCTTATTTCGAAAAAACCATTGGAGAAATTACTCAACCCTGAAATCTTTCACATTTCTGAAAATAATGGCTATATTTTTTATTAATATTTTGTAAAAAGGATAACTACTTTCATATAACAAAGCCATTCATTATGTTTATCATCAGACAACTTTTAATGTAGAAATATTATATTGCTTGCTATGTTTTTTTTTTTTTTTTAAATACGCCTTTAACATTAATTCTTCATTAAATTTTACAAATGCAATATAACAACAAATTCTGTTATTTTGCTCTATGTTTTAAAGCACTTTTACTCTTTTACTTTTACTCTTTTTATACCTAAAAATAAACTAAATTCTTAAATCTCCTATTAACCATAAAATTATAATAAATTCAATATTATACCCACGCTAAGGCATTTGGCTTTGTGGGATTTTTTTGTTCATACAATATTATATTTAAGTATGTTATATATCTTTTATTATTTATGTACCTGATTGTATCAAAAAATTTTCAATAAAAAAAAATAAAAATATATAAACTTTGGGATTTTTAATTATTTTACGAATTTCGAATCTTCGTTTTTAACGTCTCCTGTAAAGTTTTCATTTTGTGGCTTGAAGAGTTTTACGAAACCGCGGCCGATATTATGTGATTTTCATGCACGAACTGCCCAAAACAAGGGGAGCTAGGACATCCCCGTTTGTGGAATGTTGATAGGCTTAACCTTTTGAAAGCCAGCATAGGAAAAATATGTTTTTTCATTACGGCGTAAGAAATTTGACATTTCATACGAATCCAATATTTATAACATTTCTTTTGTGATATATTACAAAAATTACACCAAAATAATGTACATAAAACGATGTTTCTGATAATACCTGAAATGTATTCTTTCCACAATGAAAATATATCAAAAACAATGAAAACCAATTCCTTCCATATTTTGACGCGGCGGCCATTTTGTCGGTCATCTTTCTTGCTCGCCGCATCATCGACAATATATTAAAATTATTCCGAGAGGCTAGTCGCTATGCAGTATTTCTCTACGCCAAGAACGAGAATGGCCCAAGCGATTCTGACCTTGTTCTTGATATAATTTCTTTATACATAAGGGACAAAATCGCTTCCAAAATCAATGGTACACCGGTGTACTTACGGCCAATTAGAGGGAAAGAATTGTCAGAACAGTGGTAAGTAAGTACGTAAATCATATTTTCTGTTCACTAATAAACATAATTTTAAAATATTTAATGCAACTACATAAGTAAAAAACAAACACGCTTATATTTCCCCTAAGGTACGTACAAAAGACGTACATGTAGTTATATTTAATCAGCGTGTCTTGTGCGTCTCACATAATCTGCACGTATTATCTTAATTTGGCTGGAGGTATTTTTATCTTCTACATTATAATAAACGTAGGTACCTAGAAACGGTTCAAAGAATCGCGGAATTAAGAACACAACATACATATTAACGGTCTCCGTGGTCGAGGGTAAGGCGCTCGACTAGTCAGAAAAAAATGTTATTCTGAAATACCATCATTTTATTCGTAAAAACGTTTATAAACGGGACTGAAGATCTAACGAACAAATTAACAGGATTTCAATGTTTATTCTTACATTTTCCCGCCAATAAACATTGAAACCCTGTTAATTTCAAAATATTGACATATTTAACAATACACTTCACAAATATCGATTAGAAGTAACACGTTCGATCGAAAATTAATACAAGAGTGTGGAATGTATTCGGAGCATCTCCTATCCTCATCCTATATTCCTCTTCCTCTCCTTCTCACCCAAAACTAATTGTATGTAATAAAACTCCATCTCCATTCAACTTTAACATAGGAGACTTTTTTGGCTTGACTTCATTTATCAATGTATATATTTATCTTTATATTTTATGTATAAGCTGTCTGTCTCTTACCAATAAATAAATAAATAATTTGTTCGTAAGAACTTCAGTCCCGTTTTTAACCGTTTTAACGAATAAAATGATCGTATTTTAGAATAACATTTTTCTCCGTGTATTAGCGAGCAGGAGGTGGCGGGTTCATACCCGGCGTGAGCAAGTAAATTTTATATGATTGATTTGTGTTATTTCACAATTCAATTATTTAAACTAATATAAGTTATATTTGCGACACGTTCCAGAGTGGAAGATACTGTCAGTATCGCCTAGGTATAAGATTACCGTTCAGAATTAAAACCGTGTTTGGTGACTAGATTTGAATAGCCAGATTCTTTCCCTACCTACCTCTCCCCCACCCTCTGCCCCTCCCAACTTACCTTCAGCCTCGCAGCGTACCCCATTTGGGGATGGCGCAGTCTCAATGGCTTCAGGCGGTTGGGAGCAGTTGAAAAAAAAAAAAAAACGGAAGTTAGATGTAGTGGTGTTGCGGTGTAGGCAGTATTGGAATGTCTTCAGAAAATAAGTTCCCCAGTGTTGTGCTTATTTACCGTTCAGGCCTGCAGGCTGGTTACTATATTACATTGCTTGTTACTAACACAATTCTGAGCCGTGTACGCTTCCAACCGCTCGGAGGCAAGGATTCTGGCAAATGTGAAAAATAGTTTACCCCAAAACTCGGGAATATCTAAGACAAGCGGAATTTTCTCAGCTCCCTGTGTTTTCTCTTGTCGTCTCCTGTTGCCAAGTATTATTCAATTCTCCTCTGAGAGCTTACAGAATAATATCTGCTTTGAATTCGGAAAACCCGTTTCTCTCATGTTAAAGGCAACAATTTTTTTTCACAGAAACCTGTTCTTTACGACAGCTAGAAAGCCGTTTTGTTAGTGACTATAAAATTTTATAAAAACCAACTACTTTGTTGAACGACGACCGTCCGTGGTCGAGTGGTAAGACACTTGAGTCCCATTCGGAAGGTCGCGGGTTCAAACCTGGCGTGCGCAAATAAATTTTATTTGATTAATTTGTGTTATTTCACAATTAATTAATAAAAATAATACATGTTATATTTGCGGCACGTTCCAGAGTGGAAGATACTCTCAGTATCGCCCTGGTGTAAGAGCACCATGCAGAATTGAAATGTTGCTTAATAATGGCTTTAGCCGTGTTTAGTGACTAGATCTGAATAGCCAGGTACTTTCCCACCTTCCTCTTCCCCATCTCCTTCCCTTCCACACTTACCTTCAGCCTCACAACATACTCACACAATTCCGTTTCACCACCTGATTAAGAAATTGAACCATTACATTTGGAAAATTATTGTTCATTAGAAATATGAATTAATACATTTTTATATGTATTTTTTAACTTAATGGGTAAAACCTCAATTTGTAATATTTTTGTTGGATTTTATACTCGTACATAAAGATAGGCAAATAAAAATATACTTTTAAAAAAATTAAGATAATTTTGGTAGTTCTGAGTCGAAGTGTTAAATATGACCGAATCGGATAAGGACACATTAGCTCAGTTGATAGAGCTCCTCCGCGGAAAGGCGTAAATCCTAGGTTGGAGCCCTCAATATAACCGTATCTTTTTCTAATTTTTTCGTTATCAGATTTTCTTTTGAGTTTCGCTAATGCTGTATTTAATTAAAATATTACAAATTAAGGTTTTGATCGCTAATTAAAAATTAAAAATGGGTAAAATTTATCCAAGACAGTATCTAGATAGCATTTAGTTCGGGTTTGCTTCTTGGAATCTTACATTACGAGGGCATTACCAGAGAATACCGAAAATTAGTCGTTTTTACATCAAATTCAAGACGTATTGACTCTTTTTTACAAAAAAACATAAATTGATTTTGAAAGGTTGTTATTTTATCTGGTACACGCAGTTTTAAAATTTTGAAAAACTAAGTGCATTTTTAATATACTAAGGTTATACCGTTGGTCGTTGGCAGATTTGTTAAATTTTCAAACGATAGATTCTATTAAACAACACAAATTTCAAATCATATATTCATACAATAAAATAAATCAATACATAATCTAGTCAACACAGTTTTCAAAATCTAATATTTAGTTCAATTAAAATCATTAAAAAAATAATCCGAGAACGTGTTTTGTTACAAAAATAACTCAGTTTTTCTATTTATTGAAGGTCTTACAAACTAAAATATTTAAATTTTTTTTTACACACTTATTTTGTTTAGACATTATTGAAAAATCATAAATATTTATGATCAAAAAATACTTAAAAGAAGTACACTATTTTTAATAATTTATCATCGTGCGTTTTGAGCATTTTTATGGCTTTCTTGAATGTGGGTATATATTAAATCAAGTTTTTAATAAAATTTAAAATCAATAAAATAAATAAATAAATTGATATTAAATTTTTCATTTAAAAAATTTCATACGGGTAATAATCGATCTTTCTCATTGGAAACTCCCTGTACAGTTGCAAGCATTTTTAAACTTTTATTCTCAGCTGCTGGTCAGTCGCTCTTAAGACAGTAACCATTAAAAAAATATGCGTTAAGAAAATGAAGATAATGTTGGTAGTTCTTTGTCGAAGTACGATATAGTTAAATAAGACCAAATCGGATAGGGTGTAAGTCCTAGTTTTGAGTTCTAGACGTGACCGTACCTTTTTTCTGATTTTTCTGTTTTCAAATTTTTTCAAGTTTCGCTAAATTTGTCTTCATTTTTTTTAAATTTTTTTTCTTTATTCATTGAATTGTTTGTTATATGAGAGGATTTTCAGACCACCATGCTGGGCACATGCCCGTGTTATGGTGGTCGATTTTCTATACAGTACAATAACATATGCAATATAAAGAATGTAAGAGAATATAAAAAAATATGAAATAATATAATATAACAGAATATTAAAGAATAGTAAATAATATTAAAGATTGTTATAGATTATTAAAGAATATTAAATAATTCAAAAGAATATAAAATAATGTGAATGACTATAGAGTAACATAAAAAGAGTATGGAAGAATATAGTAGAATATAAATTAATATGAAAAGTATAGAAAATAAAAATCATATATACATAAAAGAATATAAAAAGTATGTAATTATAAAATATATAAAATCAAAGTACTATAGAATAAGCAAATAAGAAAGGATTATCATCATGATGAAAATCTATATGTGCGTGGTTATATTGGTATGTACATTATTTTGCACCTTAAAGAAATTTCGACCTTTTCCGGATATCCATTTTGGACACCTGTTACAAAGTGAGTAAGTGTAAATTGAATTAATACGTTTTAAAACAACATGTCTGCTTTCTTGGAGAAAAACGGCAGCTCTGAGGGTTACAACAATAGCTCAGTGTTCAGAGTAGTCACCCGAGTATCGAAAAATCCCAGTCGCGGCAATAAACTTTTTCTTGTGAGTTTTCTGATATACTTATGTAGTTTTATGATTAATTGATAACTTGTTAGAGTAACCATTTGTTACTTATTATAACAAATGGTTATAACAACGGGAAAACGTTGGAACCCCTCTTCTGTTTAAATAGTTATTTAACTTTACGATGAATAGATAGTTCATAGGTAGCACCACCGTAAATACTACAGCTAATTAAATAGAATATTAGCAAATCTTCACATAAAAATATATTTTATCTCCGATTCTTGGAGGGTAGAAAATGATTAATATATAATTAATGAAGAAATTATTCCATGGTGATCGATACTTGTATTAGAATTGCCAATACGAATATTCCTCTGTCTGTGCTGCTTCAAATATCAGTATCAGCAGACTAAGAGACCAAGAGAATTGTACTGGACTTATTACTCTTCAATTACTCAATACTTTAATTATCTAAGTGAAGGCAAAAACCCGAATTAGATTGAAGAAAGACGCTTCCATAATTTTTACAAATCAGTTTACCAAAAGACGTTTTCTAAGCAGTAGCAAAAAAAAACAGAGTAATAAATGTTTCTAATTTATTATAACCTCTTTGAAAACCGTATATATTATTTAAAAAGAACTCCCGCTAGCGCAACACAAATGAAAATTAATGGCAACCAGTGAAAGTAAAGACAAAGAAATCTCGAGGCCATAAACTCTTTAGAAAAAAACAAGGACATTTCAATCTTTAGAGAATATTCTTAAAGAAAATGCAATATATCGCTAGCTGAGGGTTGGTTTATCCTATGTCGATTTATGTTTTTGTATACTGTGAATGCAGTAATAATAATCATATTTTTTCTAATATATCCACACACAAAAAAAAACAATTATCAGAATTTACATTTTGAACATCACTTTTTGTTCTTTCTCCATAGTAATTACAAAAAATGAGGATTGGAGTGTATATACTATGTCCATTGGTCAATACTAATTTGTTGAAGCCTTACGTACGTGTATGTAAACATTACTAATTTTTTATTACTCCATATATTTTATTTATTCATACGACAATGCAAAATTTTCTAAATTCTAATGAAGAATTTTTAACATTTTTTATTTTATATAATTATTTATTAAAACCTTATGTATGTGAATGTAAAATTTTTATTGCTTAATGTGCCATAGGATGAAATTACTGTGGGTTTGGTATCTCTTCACCCAGAGTATGGATATAATAACATTAAGTAAGGTACAAACCAACATTCATTTTTTTGCTATTTTGTTAAAAAAAGTGTCCTTTTGCGTTTTTGATTATACTTTTATTCAAATAAAAATTCATCCAATTATTTTGTTCTTTCACTTAATGGTAGATAAACCCTTGTATATTATTATTTATAATAATATACAAGAAGTAAAGGAAACAAAAATAGCATTTTTTTATACTTCAAACCTCGTTTTCTCAATACGAGTTTTTGTGGACATAGTACAAATCAACCCTCAGCATGCGATATGCAGGATATATCTTCGCATTACTCAACTCATCCACCCATATATGTTAGAACCCTTACCCTAAATTACCTCACTTGTTTATTCTGTTAATTTACTTATTTACGTCCTATTCCAAGAGTTATTATTACTACTGTAATAATAATAAAAAAAGTTAAACCATCAATCATATGATAGAATATTCACAATTAGTAGAAGCGAAACAATCTAAAATGGGATACATATTGAGTACTATTTATCTTTTCGTTGATTTACATGCGGTTGAACAGTGGACTGAAGGAGCATTTCGGTAAAAATAAAATATCCCAATGTTATTAATCCTTAAGGATCTTTAGGCAGTCTAACTTCATCTGCCCTAATGATAAATTCTACAATGCTATCTGAAATGTTGTCTAAGAAGGAGGAAGTGTAACACATGGGCATAATATTCCAAAATGGATTGACATTAACTTCTCAACTAACTAACGCACTCACTTTCACTCAAATGTCCATAGTTAGGCGGAGAATAAATCGAGTTAAAGGGTTGGCATCAACCCTTATTTTCCTTAGAACAGACTTGTTCTTGCGAGTGCCTATTTAAATAATGACATCACTTTTCTTAATAATTCGACAGGCTGAGTGGGTGTCGCGTTTGGGTCCCACCCGGTCGTCGCGTGTTCGATTCCTCGGCTGGCTAAGTCCTCCATCACAACACAAGCAACATCTTCTGCTAACTGTGGCGGTAGTAGGAGATTTTCAAACATTGTCAGGTTATTCGCAACCCGGGCATGTTTGTCTTTTAAAAAAAAAATCTTTTCACATCCTTTTTACATAAGCGTAATTTACATCTATAATTAGTATTATTTTCTTTGATTTGATGTTTTGAGTTTAATGTCAATTTTAAAAAATCGGTAGTAAATTTAGTAGAAAGTAAATGAAGCAGAATTTTACAAAACATTTATTCGGATTTCTACACATTTTATTTTAAAATATCCTCCGTGATAAAATTGTTAAATTAACCTTTTGACGAAATGCTTTGGAAAATTAGCGGGTTTTATTGAAAAGTGACGCAGACCCGTGAACAATCACGGGATATTATATTTTTTGTATTTATGATGCAGAAATTTTACAGAACAAATTTGACAAAGGGCAGTTGCTGCACAATGACGAAGAACAAAATATTCACAAAATAATATGTACAGCATCAATTCTCCAATAACAACATTCTTCGTTAATATTTTTTGTTGGTCAGATATGTAATAATAATAATAAAAACTTTTATTTATCGATAGATTTTTACTTATTCAATCACCTTTTTTATAATGCTTTTGTCAGTTTAATATATTGGCAAAAGGATCACTGGTCAAAAAATCATTCAGGATTTCTCCTAGAATGCATCTGGTTTTCAGCAGTGCCTCTTATATATCTTCTTAATATATAAAACAAAGTCGGGTTACTTACACCATTTATAACTCAAGAACGGCTGGACCGATTTTTATAATTTTTGATTTGTTGGATTTGTCTCCGTCCCGATTAACAGAATAACTATTAAAACATCCAAAAAAATCCGGGCAAAATAAGTATGAAGAAATTAAATTTTTTCATATATTTTGTATGGAACGGCTTTTCAAATAATGTGCGTTGGTCGACATAATTTGAATCAATTCCAACTGTCAATGGTGTAGGGCGCCGAACATTTCGTGTTTAGTCAACAGCTCAATTTCATTTTTTGAACTAAAAGTATTTATTTTAACTTAATAAAAACATAAATTATTTCAGATAATAAATTAAAGACAACATTTATTGAGTCTAGTTTTTTAACTGTTAATTCATGGTGGAATTCCATTGTATTATATATGAAAGAAAATTTCCGTAGTAGGACGAAACCGGTCCTGGTGTAAATAAACAAGTGGAAAAAAGTGAAAAAATGGTTTAATTCCATATCTAATACAACATTTATTGATTCTGAGGCGGTACGAAGTTTGCCGTGTCAGCTAGTTGTATATATAATTAGTATTATCAAATTACATATGAATTCTTGACACATCAGTTCCAATTTTGAAAACCATAATTAAAGTAATTTTCGGTTAAAAAATTATAAATCTTGTGGGTAGGTATAGGTAGGTACTTTATTGCTTGTGTGAATTCTTCACACAATCAGTTTCAAATTTTTGAAACGACTACTGTTAAATTCAAAGCATATTTGAATTCATTGAACCAGAGTTGCAATCACTCACAAACTAACTTGCAACACAAATTGTATTATGTTGGACGATTGATTGATGACGATGACTAATAATTAAGGCGAGAGTCTTTAGTTCCTTCAGTTACTTTAATACTGACGACACTATTACGCCATTCGTACATAGAGATACTTATAAGTTTTCCAATTTAAGAGGCGGGTATGGGTACCGCTGCCCCGGGAACCATTTATTGGATAACCAACGTGAGGTTTATCTAGATATTGGCGGCGAATGCGTTTGCCCACCAACTGCATGGCGGCCCAGATCGGTAGAGACTGGTTGTGAAATGATCAAGTTCAGCATATTTCGAATACCGCCGTGTATGGATAACAGCATTAAAAAGTAGCATATCGCTAGGCTACGTCAAAGTCGTGTAGCTTGTAAGTAGATATCTCTATTTACGAAGGGCCTTACGGTATTTGTAAACCTTTCTATTTCAGAGGCTTTTTATGAATTTGTATGAATTTTGGAATAGTTTTCCAACTACCAATGTCGCCACAACTAACGTCTCTAGTCTGGGAGCTCCCTTGGAGTAAATAACGAATAACGAACGAAATAGCCGACCATGACCCAACCCGACCAAAGAAAATGCACTGAAGAAATAGATTTTCTGATGGTAGTCGAATTCAGGTATCGCCTCAGTCGCAAGACGATGAATTTCCATAACCAATTTATTTATGTAGCATGAAGAATTTGAAAAATAAATCTTACTTATCTTACTTAATATTATAAACGCGAAAGTTTGTATGGATGTATGTATGTTTGTTACTCTTTAAATCGAAATTTAATGAATGGATTTTAATGAAACTTTACAATAATATAGCTCATACATCAAAATAACATACAGGCTATAATTTATAAAGCTACCAATTTATTTTTAATATATTCTTACTTAATATTATAAACGCGAACGTTTGTATGGATGTATGTATGTTTGTTACTCTTTAAATCAAAATTTAATGAATGGATTTTAATGAAACTTTACAATAATATAGCTCATACATCAGAATAACATATCGGCTATAATTTATAAAGCTACCTATTTATTTTGAATATATTGAAAATAATAATTATTGTCAAAAACGTCAATATTTGAGAATGACATTTTGCAAAACAATGATTGATTAATCAAAATTCTATTTGGAAAGTATTTAAATTAGTGAATTTATTTGAAGTACTCGCCTAATACTTTGAATCGAATCAAGAATTATACATATTTTAAATAAAGAGGTTAAGAATTTTGGTACAAACGTAGATGGGACCTAGGAAAAGAAAATAGGTTACTCGGAGTACTAATCCTAGGCAGACGAAGTCGCGGGCAGAAGCTTGTTTAGATATAAAACTAACTAGTATTGAAACTTTCATCGACCATAACATGAAAATATTTTACGACAAAATTCATGAGTAGCGCAAATTTATAAACTGGTATCCGGATTAAACAGAACACTAGAAAATAATATGTTAGGTTAGATTTACTTTTCGTCATTGTTCTGTTTTGTCACTTTTCTGAGATATCATGGAACCGTATGAATTAGCAATGTATAAAATAATTATGTTAAATACTGTATATTTTATCGTTGAATTATACCTGAGCTGTGCTTGGAATTAATTAATGCCACAATTTCTACAGTCCTCATAGATAACTCTACTAAATTAGCTTTGGTCACTTTAGTATGCAAATAAATGAATGATCTCGCAAATGGCTCAATCCACCCACGCGCGCCCTTCCAATGTCATTTGTCAACGGGCAAAATAAAGCCCTCCTCGTGATCACAATGGAATGTCAGGCCCGCACTTTGGCTACATTTTATTTTAGTACCACGGCCTGTATTATGGACGGCGTGCAGAGAGAAATCGTTAAAGAAGACCTTCTTGGCAAAGTGGAAGCTTCTTTGATATAAATGCTAAGATTTTGATTTGTATACCATTTTTGTGTATATACTTTATATTTATTGTTATATTTTTAATTTATCATTAAAAACTGATAACACTGAAAATAATATATAACTTAAACAATATGACACAAAACTGTTATGTTCTGTTTATTTGTGTCGTGGCTCACTAGCCCACGATGTCTACTAGGTAATAACAACGTAAGTTTGTTTACTGTTTATTGCGAAGGATCGTAAAGACGATGGTATTGTACGTAACGTCTGATCACATGTATGTTCAATTTAGGTCTGCCCGGCCGCGACGCGCTCCGACCGCGACTGCCTGCCAATGTGCTCATTCGGGAATCTTCGGCTGTACCGATCATTCCCGAATGAACGTGATCTATTAAATAGGTACACGCTTATAGCTATACACTACACATACATAAATGATTTTATTAACTACATTATTATAAATACCTCTGGTCTTACTTTTCCCTTACGAAACTATGTACCTATGCTCTCTGTGGGGTGTGTGTTGGATTATACTTAACTCCCCACAATCTGTAAAAATGACAATTAATAATATTTTTAAATAAGCAAAAAAACTCCCTTAGAAATAAAATAAAACACATGTTTTGGCCAGACAACAAATAATTTCCATGCTACAAACCTAAATAATGCACTTCCAAATTAAATTGAAAACACCAACATCTAATTAAGTAAAAACGACATCTAATTAAGCAAACAGAAGAATGAGGAAATCATTAAAATAATGATGTAAAACTTACGCAAACTGTAATCAACAAACATAAAGATGTGGAAATCGACAAACATGAAAATAAGAATAACAAACACAGTCAACAAACATGAAGAAAAGTAAATTATGATGTAACGCCAATAGAACTACCTACAATTCGCCTCGGAACAGAGATTACTTGTGAGGAGGACTGTGCAGTGTTCATAAAGTGCTAATTATTATTAAATAGTCAATACTTAAAAACATTAAACAAGCTCAGCTCAATTAAAGGGGTACGTCTTTTTTCAGTAATATACATATATCTTATATATAAAAAAAAAAGATTGTTTGTTTGCTTGCTTGTTCGTATTTTATGCGCTGCTATACCGTTCATCCGATTGCGATGAAACATTAGGGATTCGATGTGCGCATGCCCGCGATGGTTATAGGATAGTAAACTCTGGCGTTATGAAATTATTTCCTATACTATTCGTCCGATTGCGATGAAAATTTGGTGAGGTGTTGTGAACATGCCCTCAAAGGTTTCTGTATAGCGATAATTCTATATTGTTGAGCTCTGGCGTTATGAAATTTGCAAAAAATAAAACAGTATAAGCGAGTTGTTTGAAAAACGGGTGTATTTTATGGAGTTTAGCGGCATGGAAAAAAATCGGGAGGGCGGAGTGGAATTAAAGAGGGAATAACGACAGACGGCAGGGGGAACGCGTGGAAGGTAAAAGGGGATCGGGGATGAATGGGAAAGGACTCACGAGAAACTATTTTTCTTTATTTAAGTTGCATTACAACGCATGCCGGGCATTGCCGGATATCAGCTACTTATTTGTAAAGTTTCATTCACAGTAGTTCATATTTACCCTTTTTTAAAGTACTTAAATAGTTCGAAATGATACTACTTCAATGTATTTTTTTTTAAATAATGTAGATTTCTATTGTTTCAGCAAAAATCATTAGCGCCTCCGCCCACTCAGGCAACTGAAAACTCTCAACTGCCAACTGTCTTTGTATGACAATGTGATGGCCCGCACACTACACAATCTTGCGACTGTCACTGCTCATTGCCCAGGGCGGCCGTTGCTAGTTGCTAGCTGTCAGCTGTCTCGTAGTTCGTCTATGGTTAAAGAAGCTTTTTGACCAATCAAGACAGAGAAAAAGCCGGTTTTAGTTGGTTTTCAGTTGCCTCAGTGGGCGGAGCGCCTTATTTGCATAGCTGTTTCATAAATAGATCTTAATTATAAAAAGGTACGTACTTACATCGTTCACGAATTAAAGGTAGGTAGGTACTTTTAATTCCGCCTTTAACCGTCTTCCGGTAATAAACCATTATTAAGAAATATTAATAGCAGAAACATTTAATATTTTTTTTTTAAATTTTTATTTAAGTTTTTAAACTTTTACGCCTATCTAGCCTATTGTTTTCCCAAAAAATGTAAATTCCAATGGCTCGGAGGAGATGGAACCCTTTTAAGTAAAACAAACAAAATATTATTCCGAGTTAGTGCCTACCCACTGGTTATCTCTTTGCGTATCGTAAAACATATATTTACACATAATTAATTAATTTTTGTCACCAAAAATTGTTTTTCTCCTCTAAATATATTTTTTATTTTCAGTTTTTTTACTTGAAATTTTAGATAAATAATTGAAAATTTCTTAAGCTCTAAAAAGAGATATTTTTCTAAGAATAAGGGACTACAAATGTTTTTGTTGTTCTTTTAAGACAGATATTTTGTAATTGGAATGAGCGACGTTCTAACATTAAAAAAAATGAACAAAATAATCTAAAAGTCTTCTACAGAATTATTTTAGATTAAAATTGTATTTTTCGAATTCCATAAATACCAACTTTTAATTATTATTCTTAGAAGCTAATTTACGTAAATAATCATTATATTACTGCTTAAATACATTTTTGCGTTATACCAGTAAATATTTGCCATCATCATAAGAAATATAGATACTATGTAGTAGTTCTGAGAACAGTAGACCTCACCTCCAAAAAAGTACGTTTCTGATCTTCTCTTATAATAAATCAAAAACAAAATTCCCTCTGAAGTCATTAGATTTATATGTAGGCACTTAAATACCTACATACTTAAATATAAACCATATTTTTCATGTCAAATTATGAATATCTCAATGACAATTCGTTTTTCAAACTTTATTCAGTCATGTAGGTACCATAATATAGAAATAATGCTAATAAGAAAGTACCAATAAACACGACAATTTTACTTTTGAAAAAAATATTTTATGTGAATTATAAAAAATGGTCACTATCTTGAAACGGAAATATAGCGTAGAAAAAAAATAACGGACAGATTAAATTCTAAACGTTCAAGTTAAAACAGGGCTTCGCTATGCTCAGACAATAATACATATTATCAGATTCTAAAGCAGTGATATTTTTAGAAATAAAAAAGTTTATGAGTTGAATTTATATACATTACTTGAAAATAAGTCACGGCGCACCATTAGTCTGTAGTGCATTACATAATAAATTTAATTTGATTTCTTAATAAAACGTTTCAGACACTTCGTGAATGGTCAAATTGACGTCGCAAATCGAACAGGATTAAAAAAAAAACACCCGGGAGCCTTTTCTACTCTCTACTTCTAAAACGTGTCGCCAATGGTAGCCATTATTACCACGGTAACAAAGGCGACGTTTTCAGTGGTCGTTTCTGCTAGGAAAAGACGGCCGGAGTTTTTTTACTCCCAATCCGAACAAGACATTAAAGCCGAACACCAACCGACGGACCCGAGTTTAACGCAAAACGATAGACCTCTGGTTTAGAACGTAACTTCAGAGCTGGAGTTAAGCATGGTCGAGAGGTTCTTGATGGATTTTAATCCGCCAACCGACACACGCTCCCAATTAGATTACGACAAACATAAAATGGATCAGGAATAATCACAGGAATGTCCGGGAATTATTCGCTGCCATACATATTCATGCGAGTCTGGGTCCGCCCCGCCCTCTCTCGGACCGAGGGAAACATAATTAGCATGAGGGGTTTCCCCTGCGGCTGCCAGTCCTGCCAACCAAACCTACCGCCCCACCGATGTAACAGTACTTCTACTACCCAGAGCTTGCGTCTGCTGTGTCCTGATACATGCCAGAGCGAGTTATCCACTAATACCTTACAGCCTCCCTCCAACGCGCATCTCCCGTCGCTGCATTGTGTTTATATGATCGCACCTATCGTATGTTTTCAATTTTCCGAATGCTCTTTTAGTTCGCGTTCAGTTATTCCCACGCGAGATGCGGCGGGCGGGCCAGCTAATGGGAAATGGTTTAGCACCGTAGGATATAATGCAGCGTTGCACAATTCCGCATGGACCAAGGTAATATACTAATAATTGATTTGTTAATGTTTTGCAATCAGATTACCCCTGAGACACAAAAAACATTGAGGATTTCACACCATTGATATCGTTTATGTTTCATTATTGCCACTAGATAAATTGGTTTTAAATACAAAACAAACAAAAATGTTTTCTATGACATTTTATCATTTCATTAAGCTACTTTAATCCCCGTCATCGCCGGAGATTTAGATTAAAAAATACACTGAACAACTTTTATGGAGATTTTTCTCGGTTAAACAGATACTTAGATCAATAGGTAATGATTTATTGCTTTTCGAAAATTGTTGATCTAGAAAATTCTTACAAAAAATACTCCACGAGTTCAACGTTTATAAGATTTTTTAGAGATATATTTATTTTTTTATTTACGTCTATTAAGGCTTTTACGTATATTTAACAATATTTACGAAATTATACTCGTTAATAGTGCAGGAAACGACTGTTTAAAACACTTGCACAAAAATAAATATAAAGCAAAAATATTATAGAATTTGATCCACACAGTATGTAGGTACAAAATATAATATAATATAATTTATTTTTTTTTCGTGTCACGGTGTTTGTGGTCGAACTTTTCCTAAACGGCTAAACCGATTTTTATGATTTTTAAAAATATATCAGATAGATATAAGAATAGGTCGTAAAGTATATTTCATACCGCGAGCTCTGGCTATATGAAATTTGCATAGAAAAATTGAAATAGGTCGAAGAGTTTAGCGGCAGGGAAAAAAGTCGTGGGGGGAAGGAGAATCCGGGAGGGGCGGAGAGGAATTAAGAAGGGAGGGTTCGCGGAAGGGGGGACAAGGGAGGGGGGAAGGTGGAAAAGTTAAAAAGGGGAATACATGAGGGGGGTCGCGAGAAGGGGGACAGCGGGAGAGCGGAGAGGGAAAGTGAAAGTGTAAAGCGGGATGGGAAGGAGTCACGGAAGGGGAAGAGATGACGGAAGGGGACCGGGACGAATGGGAAAGACACGCAGGGAGAAACAATTTATTTAAGTGGCATTGCAACGCATGCCGGGTATCAGTTAGTATTTCCATATTATCTTTAAATTATTATTATAAAACTGTAAAATAAATGTGAATAATAATTTGAGAAATGTTACATTACCTGGTAAAAGTAAAAATCGAAACACGACAAAACAGAAAATGAGTGGAAGTTAATCATGAATGCGTAAAGTACCTACTACATATAATTAAAAACACTTCCATGCAGGAAAGTGTTCTCCTCATATACATTTATTGTCGATAAAACCCGGTTTATTCGCTCTGAAAAACCCGTAGCAAAGTGAAACTTGTTCAGATGAAAAACAAATGAAAAATAAAAAATTATGTCATTACTCGTACAATGGAAATCCACGTAAATTAAAAATGTTTCTACAATGTAAACACATCTTTTTTTAAATTCTTGAATCTCCAACCAATATAATATGTTATGTTTGCTATTCAAACATAACTAGTGTTTTATGTTTGCTATTCACATTGTATTTACTAGGCACACAGCTTGACATAGAGAACATTACACTTTGTTTTCATATGAAGTTCTTCATACAAAGTTTTTAAAACGTTTAAATGATGTTTACATTTTGTTTTATGTTTTTAATTTCTCATTCAATTTCAAATCAATTTTCAATATTTTCAGCCGAGTGCATTGCAATAATAGAATCTCTCAAATATATAATCAAAAATAATGTTGATCTTTCACTTGTTCTCTCTGACTCTCTCAGTTCCCTTCAAAAACTTAAATCCAGTCCTCTTCTTCATCCTGATGATCACTTTGTATGTCTTATTCGAGTGCTGGTAGCCTCCATTCAAAGCTCTGGAAAAACCGTAACCCTGATTTGGATTCCTGGACATGTTGGCATAATGGGTATTGATATTGCGGATGCCTTGGCAAAACAAGGAGCGTCCAACCCTGTTGTTAACCTCGTAAACCACATTCCCCTATCTGACATTTTTTATATCATCAAAGACAGATCCCGCAATATTTGGGCAGAGTATTGGCACATTGCTAGTCAATCCAAGGGAGCCTTCTATGCCTCAATACAAAGGACTATCCCATCAAAATCATGCTTTCAACAATTCCCCAATTTTTCCCAAAAAGAAATTTCCTCACTTATTCGAATGAGAATTGGACATTGTTCTGTTACTTCTCACCTTCGCCCTTGACTCCCCAGATTGTACATTCTGTGGTCTAGAAGTGGGAACTTTAGATCACATATTTTTCGGCTGTCCCTCTCTAAACACGTATCCTCTCTTCTATCAGGCCTTGTCAAAAATTGCCTCGCCTCTATTCAATATCTCATCTCTTCTAAGTCTGAACTCGACTCCAATCTTCATTATAATTTTGAAATTTTTCCATTTAAATAAAATTAATATTTAAATTCGCCTTTCACTTCTCCATAACTTTAAATGATGTCCTAGAATACCCTTGAAGGGTGAAAGCCAGAAATAATTATTAAAAAAAATATATGTTTACCTTTAGTTGAGTAAAATTACACACATTATAGATCCTAAAAATAATAAAGGTTTTTAAAACAATTTCGCAAACATTTTCCCAAATTAAATAACTTTCAGCAAAGCTTCTCTAAAATTTTCTTGGAGGCAAAAAAAGTGATTTCGCGAAGATAAAAGTATCTAAAATACTTGAACAACACGTTATTATGTCTCAGGAGAAGGTGTTCGGCATTCTTTAGTAACCTCTCGTCCGCTGCAAACCCTCTTGCTTTTTAATTAACGTTCCCAGTCACTCCTTTGTGACGGCGGCGCTAACAAACTCATTGTCTCGCGCGATGCAAATCTTGAATAATGAAGCATCCAAGTTATCCTATTAGCAAAATATATGTGTCAGGTCATTAAAGTAGTCGTTTGCGTCAAGAATTTCTTTGATCACAAAGAAGAAAGGCACCAGGTCGCTGGGCTAAATTAAGTAAGGGCAAAACTCTGAGATAAAATTGGTTAAAAATCGCTACACGATTATTCCGCTGGATAAGACTTTCCATCAGACTAACGAAGGGAAAGAGAAGAGAAAAGTAAAATGTACATAGTTATCTTCTAGTAAATAAACCTAGCTAACGCCATTTCCAGCTAAGTTTCAATAGTGAATTATGCAATCCTACCAGGCCGATGTTTTAATTCCGTAATGAAGAATATAATCTTATATACTTACCTACTATCACTTCTTTAAAAGTTATTTGATAAACAGACGTCAAAAAATATTTTTTTCAAGGATGAAAATATCTATAAGCATTATCTCAAGTGTTATCAATTTACAAGTTTTCTTTCGTAATATTTATATTATTAAGTAATAATAGTTTCAATTTAGGAGGCGGGAATGGGTACCGACGCCCCGGGAACCATTTATTGGATAACCAACACCTCTGCCATAGGTCACCCCAAGTGGTTCGCTACGTTTGGTGATTTAGCAGGGGTGCCCGGGTTCATGGGGTAAGGTTTATCTAGGTCTTGGCGGCGGATGATCTAGACACACTGAACCCCAGATTTCTACCCAACCCCCATACCTTTTTCCTTCCCAGAACTTCCTCTCCTTCATTTCCTTAAAAATACCCTCTACACAGCATCCCCAAAGATGACATAGGTCCTGAGGGAAATTATTTTCCTCAGGGCCTCCTGTGAGGACCTAATGTCAAAAAAAAAAAGTATTTTCCCTGGTTGGTATAATGTTGCCTTCGCCTGAACCTTTCCCATATACAAAATAATTATATTCAGTGGACTTCATCCGTACTGCGTTTGAACGCTGACTAACATGTATAATGTGACAAGTTCTAGTTTATAAGCGATATACAAAATGTAGTTATGATTTAATTATAGGAATATTCATCCGACTCTTGACTCAAAAAACAACAGAATTATAGCTATGCCCAACTGTAAAAAAAATTCTCGTTAATCTGTGGGAACAGAGGAAAAAACGTTTTTTCAACTGCATTGTGATGTATTTTAATTAAAATCTGGCGTTGAAACGTATAATTTAAAAAAGCTGAAACGAACCGTGGCAAAAAAAATACAATTTCGCGAAGCTGGAGGCTAGCAATGATTGCGGAAGATCGCCCGCAGTAGTTGACTCCGAGCAAAGATTAATAAAGCCGTGTAGCACCCGGGGGCGAGGAAACACCCCTGGAAAAAGCTGAATGTCTCGTACAACAGCCGAGCCGAGACACGTTCGCAGAAGTTCCCTCCGACCAGAGCTTTCGGAAATAACTCAGCAACAAAAATGTTCCAGTATATCGCGCAGCATTCGGAAGCAACTCAGTAACAAAAATTTATATCGCTTGTTAAATTCATGTATCTCCATAACCCGTACCTAAACTCAGCTGTGTATTCGAGTACGTGTGTCCCACCATTACGTAAACTCACAATGTACGAATACTTTAAAGGAATTGCATGGGAATTTATTTTCCCGGTTTCGTAATAACGACGTGATTTTCTTTCTGCTCGGTTGCATCGCTTTCAAATTACAAAAAAGTCTCCTCAGTGTATCTGCAAGCACATTGTAGAGACGTTGGCCCGGTTCCCCGGGTACATTTCTTGGGCAAATACACAGTAGATTTACTGTTCGACAACGATGGTCGGGCATAAAATAAAATATTTTTACGGACAAGCAAGCTATTTTATATATTTTTTACAGAGAAAATGGTGCCCAAAGTTTAATGAAGGGCGAAGAAATTAAAAAACATTTTTTAAATGACAAAATGGAAATAGGCCTACCTACTCGTATTTCGACAGGCGGTATACTTTGATTTTCCGTTCGTTCACAACAATTAGACCTTTTTTAAATATGCCTAGCAGAACTTTTCGAACCATCTTAATCAATTACACGAGTATATCTTTTTAATACATACAGTTTATTGTCTGTTTGTGATGGGTGGGCTAGCGGGCAGGTGGCGAGGAATTGATTTGTATGCAGTTTTATTTCGAGGTTGGTGCATGGAGAAAAATGTTATTCGAAAAAACGATCATTTTAATAGTAAAAACGGGACTGAAGTTCTTACGAACAAATTAACAGGGTTTCAATGTTTATTCTTACATTTTCCCGCCAATAAACATAGAAACACTGTTAATTTGTTCGTAAAAACTTCAGTCCCGTTTTTAACCGTTTTTACTATTAAAATGACCGTTTTTTTCGAATAACATTTTTCTCCGTGTGAAACCTTGCACACTAGACCTTTAAAACAATATAAAGATCACTGCCTAAATGAGATTTCAACAGACATAACTTTTAGAGCTGTATGTTGGTACTTTTCGTTGAAATTTTACACACTTGACATTAAAAATAAGAGGAAAATTTCTATCTACATTGAACTGTCTACTGATTTCGAAAAACTCTAGATAAAGCATTTTCCATGCATATTCTATTAATATCTACATGTATATAGAAGTGTTCCGGTGTAGCTTGGTTTTTTAATACAAATCCACAGTTGTATTCCGAAGTTGATGACATTGCTGTTCGCCCGACCCTCGAAATAAGAAAAGATTTTTTTATATGATAATTCAAAAACCCCCTCCTATCCATATCTTCTATTCCCCCACCCCTAATTCTACTCGATGAATTGTTGAAAATTTGAGGTTTACGATTAACGACAAACACGACACTGACGCAGAAGTTTTGTTTTGAGATTAAAGATTTGAACTTTGAGTTTTAAACTTAGAGCTTTATGTTATGCGCTTTGAAAAAACAGGATGACTGACAAAGACAAAATATTCAACATGTTTGATGTACTAGACATAAAATTCGCCAAATATAAAAAAAAATACTTATGTACATTTCAAAAACACAAACTTTCAGTAAAAGACAACGTAGATGAGAGTAAAAAATAATAATTCCGACGGCAAACACAAGCTTTGTACAAAAACCCTGCAAATACCAGGCTATAAAAGCATTAAATAATCTTTCACTGGATTTAAAAAATGGTGGAAACAACAAAAAAATTCAGACATAAAATTAATAGATGGATTTAAGAATAAAAAAAGTAACATCACAAAAAACACAGTAATATAATAGAACAACTAGAAAAAGTAATACAATAGAATAAGTAATACACAATAATCACTTCATCATATACAACTGTACCTCATAATATTTTCCGATGTTTTTTTTTCATTACCGTATGTAAGTATTATATTTCCTAGTATTGTATTTCATTTAATTTCATCCCTTGTTTTTTTTTTTCAATTTATTATTTCGTAATTATATTTTATAGAATTTTATTAAATGTTAAATGGGGGCTTCAGCATGGGGAAAGTACCCAGTGAGGCCCACATTATAATTCAATGTTTAAAACATGTAATATTATTTTATCAATTAATAACTCAGTTACGTCATTCCTATGTCTGCATACGTTAAATTGTCGTGAAAACAAGCTTATGTGCCCAAGCGGTTAAAAAAAAACAAAAAAAATTATGAAGTGGAAGAGGATGGTAGAAAAAGTTGGAAACGCACGGAGAAGACATGGAACGATTAAGTGAATCAAATAATTGTGTGAGGTATGTTTAGGCTTATGTAATGTAGTAAGAAAGGCGTGTAAGTAGAATGTTTGACGTGGAAGTGAATTATAAAAGAAGTTGAGGTTGCCCGAGGAAGATCTAAAAAAATAGGTAATTATCTGTGGTAAATGAAAACGTATATATGAGACTGATCTAAGCGAAATGGATTAAGATTAATAACACTAAGATTGTTTGGGCATAGAAATCGGATGAATTAGGAAAAGAGGGTTATGGGATTAAATGACGTGGAAATGAAAGGTAGAATAGATCGGGGACGCCCGTAAAAGACATGGCACGACGAAGTGAATAAAATACCTAAAACAAAATATCACAGCCTTGAAGCTTTACTCCAAACCATTCATAACCCCGAGAAACGCAAATTATATTTCTGAGAGCGCAATTTTTTTTTTTTTTTTAATGTTTCTTTATTCTTTGAATAGTAAATATATAACAATTGTGGAATTTATGGCCGCCATACTAGGCACATGCCCGTGTTATGGTGGCCGATTTTTTAAACAGTGGATATAGAATATAAAAGAACATAAAATAATGTAAAGGAAAGTAAGAAGAACTATATTATAATACAAAATGAAACATAATCAAAGCATATGAAGGAATGTAAATGAAAAAAAAATAATAATAAAAGAGTGTTTGGAAGAATACAGCAGAGATGAAAGAGTATAAAAAGTATAGTAGATGTAAAACTATAAAGAGGATGAAATATTAATTATATATAAAAGCAAAATTAGCACTGTAGAGTGGGCAAATAGCAACGGATTATTACAATGACTATATTTTATATGTGCACGTAAAGTTATAATGGTAAGTACAAATTTATGTACAAATGACTTCTTATTGAAACTCCGGCTAATAATAATGCCGAGATTGTTATTGCTACATTTTGTAGTGATGCACCAAATAATTCGAACATATCAGAGGTGTCAAACATTTTAAACTAACCATATAAAATAATATTTAAACTTTCGGCTAGTAAAAAGTTAATTACAAATGAAAATTTTAATCGGTGGTACAGATATTATTTGTTTTTTTTTTATTCAAATCTACAATTTTATTCCGACATTGATGAAATTTTGCACACTTTACCTTCAAAACAAGAGGAGCGTTACCGTCTAAGTTTTATTTTTAAAAATCTGTGTAAAAAGCGAGCAACGCCGGAGAAGTCAGATAGTAAAATATAAAAATTAAATAGGATTTCTTCAAAATAAAGAAAAAGTAATAAAATCCACTAAGGCCTCAAGTAAAGGTTAACTGGTCGGAGGTTTATCAATCTTAAAACCAATTTCATAAGAATGACAGCTTTACCATTATTAGTATTATTACGCTGTGTACTTAATCAATTTTAAAGCCCCTTCACGTTCTCTCGTAAAACAGCTTTATCATTTACAACTTCTATAAAAAAGATTACGAACTAGGATTAAATATTTTTTTACATTAACTCCAAACAGCAGGCCCTCAGGAAAATATTTCCCTAAAATATCATCTTTGGAGATGCTGTGGAGAGTATTTTTAGGAAAAGGAAGGAGTAGGTTAAGTCTTCCTCAACCAATCTCTCCCGTTCCAGCCCACCACGCAGTTGGTGGGCAAACTAAAAGACCGAGACAATTTTTTTTTTACATTAACTCCACATAGGACATAGGCCCTGAGGAAAATAATTTCCCTCAGGGCCTATGTCATCTTTGGGGATGCTGTGTGGAAGGTCTTTTTAAGCAAAGAAAGGAGAGGAATTTCTGGAAAGGATAAAGGTATGAGTGGTGGGTAGTTCTGCGGTTCAGTGTGTCCAGATCAAAAGACATAGACAAACCTCACCCCATGAACCCGGGCACCTCTGCTAAGTCATCAAACGTAGCAAACTACTTGGGGTGACCTATGGCAGAGGTGTTGGTTATCCAATAAATGATTCCCGGGGCAGCGGTACCCATTCCCGCCTCCCAAATTATAAAATAACCCCTGAAATCGTGCACTCCTGCTAAGTCGCCAAACATGACGAGCCACTTGGGGTGACCTATGGCAGGGCCTCCAAAATTAAATATTAATAAATTTAAAATTAATAATTCTTAGCAACAGAAACGACATATGCGTACATAAAAGTTATTCTAATAATTTATATGCACATAACAATGTTTTGGCTTTTCGATGTGTGGGTAAGTGTACTTTGTGTAACTACTTTTAAGGCTTAAGATACGTGTTCTTCGAAGAATACAGTCTTTGTCTCACAACGTAAACATTGTTGTCTAGATAACTTCAGAATTCCATTTCAACATTCCGAGGCTAAGTCAGAGTTCCACACATATTGTAAGAGGTTGGTGAGGAAATACTACAAAGTGTACCTACATATGCGTTTGAGATGAAAAAATAACATCAATTTTACAAGGTAAGATTTTCTTGCTCCTTCGCGCGCTTCGACATGAAACAATATTGGTACTTAAAAAGCTTACGTAAGTACCGAAAGAAAAACGTGTCATTGAAGAAGAAGATGATACTAATAATCTAAATTAAAATAAGAAAATGAACAAAAATAATAAAAAAATAACGGTCGCAACTGGGACTCGAACCTAGAACCTTTCGTCTAACCGGGACGGCGCTTTATCCAATTCAGCCATTGCCACCTTTTATAAAATCGTCATATTCGTCAATTCAGATTTCAAATTTTTAGAATTAACAAACAATCTTCGACTAATTTTTTTTTCCATATTATCGGCAGCTACCTTTTTCATTGGAAACAAGTGTTCAAAGAAAGTATTTGTTACCTAGATAGTGTCTCGGATAAATATATGTGATTTTATTTATAAGAACACCTATTGGAATTAGATAAAGCACCGTCCCGGTTAGACGAAAGATTCTGGGTTCGAGTCCCAGTTGCGACCGTTATCAATATATTTTTTACCGTGTCTTTTACATTTTCATATTTTAATTTAGATTATTAGTGTTATCTATTTATTCAATGATATATTACGTTGATGGGAATAACCTTCGAAAGTTATAAAAAGAAAGTTTTTCTTATAAAAATTGAATATTCATTTAGACTTTTATAAAACGTCAATAGGTGATCCAGATAAATTAAATCGGATATATTTATCCGAGACACTATCTAGGTAACAAATACGTTATTTGAACACTTAATGTTATATTGTTAATTCGAAAAATTTGAAATATGAATTGACAAGTATGACGGTATGACGGAAAGCGCCGTCCCGGTTAGATAAGAGGTTCTGGGTTCGAGTCCCAGTTGCGACCATTATCTTTTATTATTTTTCTGTGTCTTGTTCATTTTCATATTTTAATTTAGATTATTATAGTGTTATCTTCTTCTTCGATGATGTATTACATTGATGGGAATAACCATCAAAAGTTATGAAAAGAGAGTATTTCTAATAAAAATTAAAAAATCTGTTTTATGTTTTGTATATACATATTGAACACAAATTAGGGGTATGAAGGTTTGGCGAGAATTATCCATATATTTTCAAAATCGATCTCGGAACCCAATATCTTTGACATGGATATCCCACGTGAAGCTAAGTAAACACCGTAATCTATTATTACGAAAAGATAATACTTATAAGTAATACACCACAAACGCATGGAGACTCTCGACTAGCGATAAGGAGATCGCGAATGAATTTTATTTGATTGATTTGTGAATTCACAATTTAATCATTTAAAATAATTTAAGGCATAGGTATTTGCGGCAAGTTTTTAGAGTGAAATTCAGAATCGAAACATTGCTTAAAATGTCTTCAGCCGCGCTTGATGACTAGATCCGAGTAGCCAGGTACTTCCTCGCCTTCTACTTCCTAACCTCCTTCACCTCCCCACATAGCTTTACAACATACCCCAATTGGAGATGTCATAGTCTCACTGGCTCCAAGAGATTAATAGCAGGTGGTATTCACATTAAAAAGGTGTTCATATTTCCAGTTAAGAACTTAGTTTTAAAATATTCAATGACAAAATAAAATACGCAAAATAAAAAGGAAAAGCATACCAATTACACATTCTGTCTAAACAGTTAACGGTGGTCAAGATGGAACCAATATTTATTACTTGTCGTATTTAAATTACTAATAACCATCTTGCGTTTCAGTGACTGGTGTTAATTGATTATTTACCGAATCGGTTGACATGAATTTAGTCACCAAACTTCGAACAGTCGACTCGGCAGTACGGTTGTGGCGAGGCTAAAAATCACCTATTGTGCGAAAAGTTTCTTGAACGGAGCAGTGACTTTGATAATAAAATCTGAAGAGTTGCACACATTGTTCAATGCTATAACCTTTAATTGTTATTAGCAGTACACTAATGAACAAATGACAACCAATTTGACAGTTGTCACTTTAACAACGTGACTGCTATAACATAACAGAGTTCAAGCGTCCCCCTTGAAAGACCCTATATTTGGAACGGTATACCAAGCCATCTCTTAGGTATTTTGTTTAATCATCAAAGATATTTTGTCAGTTCATGTATTTTGAAAAAAAAAAAAATTTTGTTGATCTTTGATTTTTCGAGAAATAGAACAAGAAAAAAATTATTCCCTAAAAGATTTTCTTTTTAAGGTAAATCTTTTTATTTTCGTGTGCTTAAAAAAGTATTTAAAAAAAACAAGTTAACTCAATATTTTTTTCAAATGCTTTGTCATGTCTGTCCATATACGTTGAAAACCAAAATTAAATTGGTTGGTAGGTAAATTATATATGTAATACTTGCCTGCATATTAACAAATAAGTTCTTAACGACGTAACGGCGGATGAGTCCAATTTTGGGCAGAGTTTAGTACCGTACGTGCTGCTGCCACGAATTTGAAAGCTAAACAGCAGCTGTCTGTCTTTATCTATGGTACAGTTTGAGCCATCATGTCAGCTATAGCCAGCAGCCAAGCGCAACGGTGAGTTAACATTGTCGGATTTCACGCATTTTCCTGTGGAAATCATTTTCAAAAAAATCATTTAAATCTAATTTGATAATATCATAATAACGCTGTTGTTATGTTATTATCAAATTAGATAAGATATAAAATAATTATCATTATATCAATTTAAAAAAATGTAATTAGTTCAGATAAATTTTATTGGTAACTAGCTTTATCTCCAACGTTGGTCGGGCTTTACGCAAAGTTTTTCAAAAAAATTTTTAAGTTTTGAGGTAGGGATTGTTAGTAAACTGGGTGTAGTTTTATGGTAGAAATAATATCGAGCAAAACTATGGAGCTTTCTCAAAACGCAAAGAAAATCTTCTTCCTAACTGAACACTGATTAAAGAGATTACTGATCTGTTTGCTGACTATTTATCTCCCGTCTTCACTGATCATATCCCAAATTTAGCATCTGATGTTCACGAACCTGATCCGCTGAATAATATAGCTATAACCTCAATTACAATCAATGACGACATTACCTTCACATATCTTTCATCCATTGATATTAACAAAGGACCTGGGGTGCTAGCATGGTCGATCGATATGAAGTTACCGACCGATTGACGGTAACTTCTCATCGTTCCTTAGGACAACTGCAGATCGCAAACGAAAAGGTGACAGTTCACAATGACTAAGTGTCCATAATATATTCGATATCAACTGTAGTTTGTACGTTAGGGATCTGCAGTTGTCCTAGGGAACGATGAGAAGTTACCGACAATCGGTCGGTAACTTCATATCGATCGACCACGCTAGACCCCTGGTATCTTCATACGTAACTGTAGCGCAATTTTCAAATAATCATTAAGTAAAGGAACGTTTCCTCCCATTTTTAAAATGGGCGATAAACTACAGACCTATCTCAACTTCCTAGCTTAAGTATAATTCTGGAAAAAATCCTTTTACGACGAACTTTACCCGGTTATCACTATAATTTTTAAGAATCTCGGTTATAAATACAACAATAATTATATCTGCACTCTCCAATCCCTGAAATCAAGGCGAACGGTAGCTGACGTGACATTTTTTTTATAAAATAATACACAACGAAATAGACTGCCCAGAACTTCTATCCCAAATAAATTTTAAAATCCCAAATAAAATAACTCACCACACCAACCTTTTTTACACAACTAGTAATAAAACAAACGCTACAATCCCCCCATTTCCCGCATCCTTCAAACATTCAACTCAATTCAAACAAGCACAAATAGCCATATATTTTTTGATTCCCTCCCTCTATTTAAGAAAAAAAAAATCCAGCACACTGAATACGCACAGATAACACAAACATCCACGCACACACATGCACACATACACACAAACACTCACACCTCTCTCCTTCCATACTATACTAACATATATATACAACAGCGACATGTCACTGGTACTAATTATTGTATTAACTTCTATAACTTTGTAACATTTTTACTTCTATGTAATTATGTACTGTTTGTTTCTGCAAAATAAAATTATAATATTTTAGAAATTATGAATTCGGTTCCCACGGAAGAGCAAATATGTTTTTTGTAATTAATCAATATATTAATTAAAATAAATTGGATAAATTCTGGTATAAAGATTAGCTAACTACGTACAAACTAAAAAAGATGACTCTGTTTTACGAATATCTCTCCTTCTACAAAGGTAAAGTTGAAATAATAAAACACCTTCTCCGGGATACCTCGGGATTGATGAGCCTAGAAAGGCCCTTTGGTCTGTACCTTTCATCTGACTGACACCTGTCATTATCTGGCTGATCATTCGCGTTCATTCGTTGTCAGATGAAAATGTCAAAATGTTTTGGGCGTTTCAGGATATAAATATCGCATTGACTGACATCCACGGTAATGAGGTTATGAAGTCAAAAGTACAATGGATTTGATCTGGTTATTAATAAACAAACAAATAAATGCTTAATTTGATATTTTTAATACAAGTCATGGTCAGAAAGTAAGTATAGATACTGTGACAATAACGAGCTGTATTTTTTTTGTTTTTTGAGGGTTAGTAATACTGAGTGGTAGAGAGGGATCTCTTGACCGGTGTGAAGTTACCGACCGATTGTCGGTAACTTCTCATCGTTCCCTAGGACAACTGCAGATTTCAAACGTACAAACGACAGTTGATATCGAATATATTAAGGACACTTAGTCATTGTGAACTGTCACCTATTCGTTTTGAGATCTGCAGTTGTCGTAGGGAACGATGAGAAGTTACCGATAGTTATCCTACCGATCGTTATAGAGCAAGCGTGCTAGGGCCTCAGAACAAGCTTCGCAGGAACACGGTAAACGTAAACTCACGTTGGCAATAAATCCCGCCAAGTGCGACCACAATAGCTCCCGCCAATTTTTTGATCGAATTGACAGGATTGTGAGGATTTTCAGAGCTTATGTAATTTCGAAGAAAATTTAGCAAACAATAAATTAGTCTATTAAATGAAAATGGTTTGACAGAATAATTAGTTTTGAATAACCTGCTTTTGATTAAGATCTTCACTCTTTAAATACAAATATTTGGTTGATGGGCATAGATATCATTATTAATAACTTCATCTTTCTTTTGAACTAACAAATATTAATTACGAAGGTTTTAGTAATGCTGCGATCACATTAAATTCACTGGTTTCTCTTGTCTCAACTTGTAAAAAACTGTAGCATTTTAAAAATGGGACCATTTGATTATTTTTAAATCGTTTTTTGAGCGTTTTTAGCTCCAGGAGGCCCTGAGGGAAAAATTCTTTCAGGGTCTATGTCATCTTTGAAGATGCTGTGTGCAGGGTTTTTTAAGGGATAGGTAGGAGAGGAATTCCTGGGAAGGAAAAAAGGTTTGAGGGGTGGGTAGTAATCTGGGAATAAATATGTCCAGGAGCGATGGACGTGTGAAGCCATCCCTCCCACTGCGGTGCAAGGTGATGGGTCGAGGGGGTCCGGCTGGAGAGATCAAAAGGTCTCCCTCAACCAGTCCCTCCTGGTCCAGCCTGCCACGCAGGTGGTCAGCAGACGCATCCGCCCCCAAGTCCCGGACCCAACCCCATGAACCCAGGGACCCCTGATAAGTCACCAAACGTAGCGAACCACTTGGGGTGACCTGTGGCACCTGTGGCACCTGTGGTGTCAGTCATCCAATAAATGGTTCCCGGGGCGGCGGTACCCATATCCACCTCCCAAAAAAAAAATATATATATATATAGTAACAAGTTGACGAGTTCCCGGCGTTTCTCGGGGTCGTACATAGACAGAATAAAGGAAGTTCTGAGGTTATGAATTCTAGTAAGTAGGGTTAAATAATATATTTATTTTTACTATAAAAAAAATGTATTACATATCTGAGTGGAGGTTCTGATGGTGGAAGCTGATGGTGGGAAAGAGCGTTTATGGAATATTGGGGAGGATAACGAGGTTATTTTTGTCAGCATGTAGTGTCAGCACAGGTGTAATCTCATCCCAGCTTTTACAGATTTTTCTCTCCCTAACTCTCGAAAGCGTTGAGTTTGGCACCATTTTTATATATCCACATTTACTGTAAGATTTTAATTGATTCACAAACGTAAAAAAAATGGTAATATAAAACACAATCACAGGGGAGATAAAAACAAGTAGATGGATTAAGGCTCCGTTTTGGTTCATTAGTTCAATAAAAAACCCTCATACTTTACTTTTCTTTGTTCATCACATGCGTGTTATTTTGCCACAAATAATTGTAACAACGTCTTCTACCTTTCACTATTGTATGCCACACAGTTACTGATAAAAAAAACAGATTTTATCGAATTATTTAATTCGGCTCCGTATCTCATTCCGGTGCCGAGAAAATGCGTGATAATAAAACAATTACATTTATATCGTTACAAACAAAAATCAAGAAAAATAATATATATGATATATCACAAAAGCGGTGCCAAAAAACATTACAATTGTGTTATTATTTGGGACAGAATTTAGAAAGAAAGCTTTTTTGCCTTTTTGATGAGAAGAACTGAGAGAGGATCTGAGAAGGTCGTATCAACTACTTTATAATAACAGCATCTTAATGATAAAAACAACAAAATAAGGTATTGGGTCAAAGTATACAGGCTACAGACTACAGAATGGGTCAAAGAATACAGCCCAATTAGTTACAATGCCTTAATGAAATCATGAATTGCCTAGAAATTGCCTCGACTATTCATTGCACGGAACAGAATAACATACTCGAGTATAATTGAAAACATAAACGTACTACACGAAACGCCCCGCGCGCCGCGCCCGCCAGGCGCTACGAGCATGCGGTATAAGGTCTACATCTGTATGTACACTCCACATTACCAAGACGACGTCCTACAAGGACATCTTCGATCCACGCAACAAGTCGGCTCGTTTCCCAGTCACTATTTGTGAAATTGTGACTCCCAATCTAATAAACATTTCAGGGAATATTATTAGTGCTAATGACGGCCGGAGTAGTCCAGCGGTAGGGCGTTAGACGTAAGCCGCGGGTTCGAACCCGGCGTGCGCAAATAAATTGTATTCAATTGATTTGTGTTATTTCACAATTAAATATTTAAAATATATTTTTTTTTTTAGTTATTTATTTTTTACACTTTACAAATATAAGACAAAAAGTCCCGATAAACCGCTTTTTAGTAGTTTATTTAACGGGGTCTTTACATTAAAGATATTATTATAGTGATGTAATAGTTACATTATTACAATTATACATATAAAATTAAATTAAACTTTTTACAGAAATATAATATATAGTAAAAGTATATATATAGTATATTTGCACGTTCCAGAGTAAAAGATACTCCTAGTATCGCCCTGGTGTACGACCACCATTCAGAATTGAAACGTTGCTTGAAATGGCTTTAGCCGTGTTTAGTGACTAGATCTGAATAGCCAGGAACTTCCCCACCTTCCTCTTCCTCGTCTCCTTCCCTTCCCCACTTTAAAAATATCGTATTTCGTATATATATATTTTTTAAATGGTATAAATATCGTCGTCTAATTATGAAACACCTCAGTTTGAAAATGGCCTTGTAAACCGAAACAGCTGTCACAATAATAAAAACTATAACACTTGCAGAACTTAATAAACATTATTAAATTTAATTTAAATTAAATTTCAAAAAAAATATATCAATATTTGTCTTAGTATTTAGTAAACTTTTAAAGAAACTTTTAGTCTTATTAAAGCAATTTTTAAATTAATGATTTTTTTATTTATCATTATTTATCAAGACTATCCTTACTTCCCTTAATAGGCACCTGGCACATATTTAACATTGAAGTGATTTTTTTCAGTAATTACGCTGTATCCTAACGATATCGTTTTAGAATCTCATTAGATATTCGCTAGAGAGTATCTTTTCTGGATTACCTTATTAACGCCTATTCTCTGACATTTCCTTTTCCAAGGCACAATAATTAATATTTGTATTCGTTATCTCAGTTCAACGAACGGATGAGTAACTAATTAAAAACAGAGCATCAACCTACTGAAACCTTAATAACTCGTGGAAAGACTTTCATCTCTTGGAATAATTAGCATGTTACTCTAAAAATTATTTACATTAAATTTGAAATGAACTCATAACTTTTAAGGCAACCTAAAAATATTCCAACAAAGAATGCTTTTAAAGCTATATGTATTTAATTGCAAGTATTATTTAAAATTATTATAAGCAATAATTATTAGCCTGAAACACTCATCCATATTGAAAAAATCTTCCGAGAAAAGATACATATCGCCGACGGGACTCGAACCCGCACCCTTTTGGTTGCCGGTCAAGTGCTCTACTATTAAGCTACGGCGGGATACCTCCTACCCGCCAAATGATTCAATATATACCTAGTGTTTCATTCAACAATTACCGCTTGTTACATGGTTTTACACCGCTTGTACACCGCTTGTTACATGGTAATTGTTGAATGAAACACTAGGTACATATTGAATCATTTGGCGGGTAGGAGGTATCCCGCCGTAGCTTAATGGTAGAGCACTTGACCGGCAATCAAAAGGGTGCGGGTTCGAGTCCCGTCGGCGATATGTATCTTTTCTCGGAAGATTTTTTCAATATGGATGAGTGTTTCAGGCTAATAATTATTGCTTATAATAATTGTTACCGTTTGTGCTATGCATAAAAAATCTTGTCCTAAACATTAGTTTATCAATTAAAAAATAATAATTAATATTTGACGAGTTAAATTATTTCACCAATAAAAGTAGGCATAATATGTCTCGACGCCACCTAGTGGGAGAGTTAGCACTTACATGCCTTTCCCATATAAAAATAAAGTTGGTTGTTTGCAGGTGAAAAAATGTAACAAGCGGTAATTGTTGAATGAAACACTAGGTATATATTGAATCATTTGGCGGGTAGGAGGTATCCCGCCGTAGCTTAATGGTAGAGCACTTGACCGGCAATCAAAAGGGTGCGGGTTCGAGTCCCGTCGGCGATATGTATCTTTTCTCGGAAGATTTTTTCAATATGGATGAGTGTTTCAGGCTAATAATTATTGCTTATAATAATTGTTACCCTTTGTGCTATGCATAAAAAATCTTGTCTTAAACATTAGTTTATCAATTAAAAAATAATTATTATTATTTAAAACGTTTTGACGTGTAAATAATAAATTGACTTAAAACACGTGATTCACACTAATGAATACATTTAAATTGGGCATGAACGGAGGGGTTAAAACCAGATTGGTAAGCGTTCATAGGAATTGTGTGAATTTCGTGACGGAATAAAATTATTCCATGGATAGATCTACACGTTTTGTGTAGGAGGTGTGAATAAACTAAGAACTGGTTAAATTCAGATTTGGACAATACAATAAGATTATTCCAAGAATAAAATAGAGTTTACAAAAGTGGAAGAATATGTTTTGATTTTACATTTATTATTCTTGCGCCATATAAATTGATAAAGATTTTATTTAACCTTCATCGGAAATAAATTGCTTTTAAAATTACCTTAATTTAATTTAACGACAATGTTAGTTTTGCTTTGTGAAAATGGTCTTTACAAGGGGAGAAACTAAGGATATCTGGGATAATATTAGTTCGGTCTGATAGCGCTATTACGCTGACGACGCCATAAAATACGATGTTCATTTCGCCCTAAATAAGATTTTATCACCGGAAAATATTTTTTCAATTCCAAATTGTTTCAAATAGCCTGTTTTGGGGCACAATCTTCGCACTCTGGTCAATGACACTTATTTTCTTATTGAATTAGTGTTAAATGGCTTTTATAACAACACTTCTTTTTCCTCGTCGTTTGTTTTTAGTATATTACCCGCAGAACAAAAACCCATTCAGGAAAACGTATCTACTTACATGCGTGACTCAATTGAGTGAGGTAGACCGGATTAAGTTTGGCTAAAAAAATTCCATAACTTTGTGTCGATGGCCTAAACTTAGCAAATAACATTAAATTATTCGTACAATATAGTTCCAAATACTCCAAATATTTTACGAAATAATTTATAAATATTTTTTGGTAGTTCTTACGTCCTTCAAGTGTCAATCATTTTTTTTCAGAGAAATTTACATTCACAATAAAATATATAAATTTGTTTTAGACCACTTTAAATTTTTCACGCGATTTTTATGGCGAGCAACAAAGTTAATGCTTATTACGATCATGTAAATTTACATTATTTTTAGGTAATTAGTGAGTACACAGAAAAAGGTGTATAAATTTTTTAAATTTTATTATTTTTAACTCGGCAGACCGACAGATCTTTAGAAAAATATCAATTGAATGAGAAGCAAAATTCCAGAACAAATTCATCTAATAAAAAATTTTCCTGGAAGTCATAATTTTAATTTCTTTACTGGGGGGAAGACATTATTTTTATATTTGTGACTCATGTTATAGTATACAAATGTTTTACGCAATTTAATTGTTGTTAGATTGTAAGCACAGTGCTTTTTCTTTCTATGTGGATTTCTGATAAATATAAGCTGCAATATTTAAAAACGTTGGTACATTACCGCACCTATAATACCATTGAGAATTGGACAAAGAAATAATATATTTTTGTTATGAAATATTACAAAGAAATCATTAACTCTTAGGAAGGAAGCGAACAACAGAATAACTCGTTCCAAAGTAAACAATAGACTTAATGTTGTTGGTGGATAAAATAAATAGTCTTTTTAAGGTGTTATGCTCCACCTTAGAACTTAAACTCTCCGTATTTAAAGCTTAAATTCTCCGGAGAATAGCGCCTGGTCAGGGGTAGAAGTGGAAAGAGTTCTAATTCTGTACGGGTCACGTTTTTCACAAGTGTTTTAGAATATTTACAATGCCATTAGAACAGTCGTGGTGACACACCGCTTGTTTTCGATCGAGATTCCAGATGGTTGAAGGAAATGGGCTCTGAAGAGGGTTCTGCGAAGGGTCACCAAATTTAATAGAGGGATCAAACCAACCTTATGTTGGAACATAATATATGCCAATGACACATGCTGAGATATTTGAAGAGGCTTTCGATTTAATATGTCAAAATATTTACACGCTTTGGTGGGAAACAAATAAACGATCTCGAATCCTACCTCTCACCTCTAATATTCAACACCTTCTTAAAAGAAACCACTTACTCCATCACTGATAAAAATCTATAATGGATATATAAACAATGCAACATTTGGCTACTACACAAAAAAAGAGAATGCATCACCAAGCTAATGCTAATCTCTTCCTAATCGATAATTTCTCATCCTTTATTTACACATGTTTTATTTCCAATTATAGAGATTTATTCTTTATTCTTATTTATTTATTATTCTTGCAACTTGTATTTTCATGTTTATTTTCTGACTATTTTCCTGTACACCTTTTATCTTTTTTAATGTTCTAATTATTACCCGTCTCAGAACAGACAAAGTCTAGTGAGGCGGGTAACTTACTTGTTATAAAATACTATATTACCTTAATAAACGCCCGGGTTGCCGGCAATGAAATTGATCTTAGTACAGGCAAATCATTTAAAAGAGGACATGTTTAAAAGCATTTATGTACATCGATGATATCGAAAGATTAAAATAAGTATTTCGAACTAGTTTAGAACACCTTCCCGAAGTCCCCACTTATCTAAAAAAATGCCGAAAGATACTGGTTGCATACCGAAATTTATTAATTCGATAATATACTTGTATTACAGGAATAATTGAGATGAAATAATGCGCTTATTTCATTAATTAATTTCGTCATTGTTATAAAAGAGTACATTTATTATTACTGTATTTTTTGGTTAATGTTATAAACGCCGATACGTAGCGACTAGCTGGGAGCTAAGCTGTGCGAGTGAGACTTCCTGTGGCAATGGTTTTTATACTCTACAATCTACCTGTCTCTCTCATATAGTCGGGATGTCAGGTTTTGAACCACTCAGTCCCACAGTTCTTTATATTTTTTATTCGTTCTCAGCTTCCTAACAAAATCAAAATTATTATTAAATTGAACATATATTTTTATCCAACTACGAGTAGTACACCTGTAACAAGCAAGGGTTTCTTTAAAATGATTTTACCTGAATTAAAAGTAAATTTTTAGTTCAGACCACTTTTGGGCCACTTTTGATTTCATATAATATATATGCATAACCAGTTAGCATTATTTATAGGTATTACGGAAGGGATACTCTGGTCCAGCGCTTGGAAATACGTCACCGCCAACGGCACTAAAGAAGATCAGAGTCTGGTTAGCAAACCTCATTCCTGGCCTGTAATTTGCTCCAGCAACCAGGTGTTCATAATATCACTTTTCTTAAAAACAATATTATTGCTTACCATTAGAATAATTGAATTTTTCTGTAACCAACGATTACATCATACAAAGTGCTCGCGCAGGATGCGTTCTCCCACAATATTCCATACACAGCACCTTTTTTAATGTGAATACCTCACAAGAGTTCCAATTGCTTCTGTCTAGAAGCAGTGAGGCTATGGCATCCCCAAATGAGGTATGTTGTAAAGGTAAGTGGGGAGGGAAATAAGATGGGGAAAAGGAAGGTGGGGAAGTACCTGGCTTTTCAGATCTAATCACCAAACAAGGCTAAAGTAATTTCATGTAAAGTTTTAATTTTGAGGGCGATATTGAGACTATCTTCCACTCTCAATATTTTCTGCGGATTCGAACCCGCGACCTCCGGATCGCTAGTCAAAAGCCTTGCCCCTCGACCACGGAGACCACCTGTTTTTATGATACGTTAAAACCTCTCGTTTTGTAAATATGTAGTTAGTTGCGAAACATATATTTAATGCCTATATGTAAATTATTTTTTAATAACACAAGGATGAGCAAGGAAATCAGGCTACAGAAAAGGAATGAAGCGAATACGCAGAATAGTCTACTGTACAAAGGGATGAAGCTTTATAACACGCTACCAGAAACTTTAAAGTCCGCACCAATTGGAAATTTCAAGATGTATTGTAGGAGCTACATTAAACTGGAGAAAATTTAATATAGAATGGAATATGTAATCTTATAATTAACTAGCTGATACTCGGCATATAACAATATTCAGAAGTTGCAATGCCACTTAAATAAAGAAATTGTTTCTCCCTGCGTGTTCTTTCCCATTTGTCCCCTCCCCCGTTCCTCTCCCGCGTTCCCTTTTCACATTTTCCGCGTTCCCCTTCCCCTCTTCCGCTGTCACCCTTCTCGCGAACCTCCCCCTCACGAATTTCCCTTTAACCTTCTCCGCCTTACCTCTCCCTCGTCCTCCCTCCCATGAACCACCCCCTACTTCATTGCCCTCCACCCCTCCCGTATTCCCCTCCCGCTTCCGCTTTTTTCCCTGCCGCTAAACTCCATTAAATACACAAATTTTTCAAAAAACTCACGAATGCCCTATTGCATTTTTTTTACAAATTTTATGACTCCAGAACTGATCATTATAGAAATATTGCTATATAGAAACCTTGACAGGGATGTCCACAACAACTGGCCAATTTTTTATCGCAATCGGAATGAGTATAGGAAATATCTCTAAATATATGAACGCGCAAACTGTCAAACGTACGAAGTTAAAACAGTCGTTAGGTTTTCTAAAATTATCCAATTTTCTGTGCAATTTTCTTAATTTTTCTTTCCGTAATAACCTTCTACAAAGTCTTAGAAAACTTTAAAAAAACTTTAAAAAAAATGAAGTTATGGCGTGGCCAAGGGAAACTAATATTCATTTTTATAAATATATTAGCAATTTATAAACTTAAATGTACAAATTACTAAAATAAAATAATTTTCCTTCTCTTATAAAACATTGGGTATAACTAAAATTCATTTTTATAAATATATTAGCAATTTATAAACTTAAATGTACAAATTACTAAAATAAAATAAATAAAATAAAATAAAATAATTTTCCTTCTCTTATAAAACATTTTATCAAATCAAATATTGAATTTAAAAGGGTGATTTGAAACATTTTTGCAGAATAAGATACTCAAACAAGTTTTATATATAACGAGACCATCACCATTTGCCGCGCCCACGAGAACATTTCCAGCGATTAAAAATGCAGTCTCGTAAAATTTCAGCGATAAAATTTATATGCATAAACCGCAAAGCAAAACCATTTGGCGGTATAATAGAGCCGGCGAAAACAGAAGTACAGGCGGCCGCTCGCCCCATTAGGGGCTTGTGCGGGATCACGGGCTCATTCATTTCCATTTGAATTAATTGGAAGTGACAGTCAGATCCAGTCGCCACATCTCACCCCGCACTTTCAATCTCCCATTTCCCCAGTTAACCGGCTCTCCCAAACCACCCACTATTATAATTATATTGTAATGGGACTGGACGAACATTTTTTGAAGTAAAACTTCTTGTAATGACTTGATGAGTAATTCAGATGTTTGAAATAACGTTTCCAATCCGTTCGGATATCAATACAATGACTACATCTGTCTTTGTTTTTTTATTTTTTAAAGGTTCTCGCCTTCGCTAGAATATTTTTATTAATTTCCGAAACTTGGATGAAAAATCAAGCGAGAATATTCATAATTTTCATTGCATTTCTCAAGACAAGCGACCAAACTCAACAGCCGGTGGTATAGCCGTGTATCATTCATATGCACGAAGAAAAATGTTATTCTAAAATACGATCATTTTATTCGTAAAAACGGGACTGAAGTTCTTACGAACAAATTAACAGGGTTTCAATCTCTATTGGCGGGAACATGTAAGAATAATTTGTTGGTAGGTATACGTAATTTCGTACGTATACCAACAAATTATTCTTACATTTTCCCGCCTATAAACATTGAAACACTGTTAATTTGTTCAGTCCCGTTTTTACGAATAAAATGATCATTTTTCAGAATAACATGTTTTCTCCGTGTGTAGACATGAATATAATAAAAGGCGAGAACCCTTCAAAAATAAAAACAAACATAGATGGAAGTAATTTTATCGTTTTAGTAATATCTGTAACAACAGTCAAAGAAGTTTCACTTCAACCGCGTTTAAAAGGTTAGACGCACTCCTTTTTTTTCAAGTTTAACTGTCAAGATAAATATTTGAATAATAGGGTATTTCCACGTTTTTTTTATTACTTAAAAAAATTAAGCAAAAAATTACGATACCCCTATAAAAATATTACACTTCTAAATTCCCTAAATGGTTCGATTCTGAATTAATTAATGTTGAAAATTCTATTTCAACAAATATTAATAAATTTTGGAATTACCTCGGAAAGTCCTTTCGGAAAACTTCGATTCGATAATTTATTCGATGTGTAAAAGCCCAATAGGGCGTCAATAAATAAATATAATCGCATTTTTATCTTGACGAATAAATTTTCTACAGCGAGTCTAACTAAGTTTTTGTAATCCAAAACGGTATTTTCGGCGTGTGACGTCACAAGGGTCGCTCGTTCGCTCGAAAAATTTCCGACAGTTCTACTTTGTTTGTTTGATGACGTGCATACGAAGCGTCGTTGGCAATCACGGCCCGTTTTAGTTTTGTAAGTTTTTGAGCGTTTTTAAAATGAATAAATTTGAATGAAAACGTGAAAAACAAACATTTTTACTACAACGATTAAAATCAGAAAAACGATCTTTTAATATTTCATACATATTTCAACAGAATTCCTCTTTTGTGAGAATACCCTATTGTTCTGCAAGAAATGTAACAAATTTATATCATCATTACTATTAAATTCTAAACAATTTTTATAAAATATTTTATCTTCAAATTCAACAATAACTTTGAATGTACTTTTTATAACTTTGCAAAAAGGCGAGCAATAGCTGATTTAACATTAATATACCGAACTTATATTCTTAATTATTTTCAAAATACCTTTAAGACGTACGCGCCATAAAGCACTATTCCATACGTTTATTTACAAAACAAATGCAGCAACTAATTCGCTAAAAAACTGTGCTCTTTATACATTCAACAACATTTGCCTAAACTCTATCATCGGCATTTTCTTGGATTCCCTGCACAAATTTAAAAGAAGCATCATGTCAATGATATAAACTGTTTGATGCGCATACATATCCCTTCACAGATCACCACTTCTCATACCTACAAACATACTCACTCGGTACCTAATTACTAAATAAGCATATCACAAATAAGACATTACAAATACACATATCATAGGCATCCACCATGAAATATTACTTAATATATCGTCGTTGCATATTTAATATGACAGTGTGACGATTTTGACAAAAATGAGTTAAATATAGAGTTATTTTTGTTCTTTTTTTTCCATATTCTACAACATGAGCCATGTAAAAATATCAAATATTTAAGGCGATAGAAAATAAACCATGTGAAGACAATCAAAATAGCACATAATAAAAAAAATAATAAAAAAATACATATCCTCTACATACCACTACACAATTCAATTGCCTTGGTATGTACATAATATTAACATCATTTTGTGACGCCTAACTGTCAAATTTGAACACATTTAAATTAAATACTGTCACATTATTATTGTATTATAATGTCGAAAACGGTATATAGAATATGAACCATGTGACAAAAACTGTGCATAGAATATGAAGAATGTGAGAAAAACGCGTTAAAATTCAATTTTCTGGCATAAAATAATTGATGTTTGCCATAAATATATTCTTATAATGAACGAAATATATTTTTCCTACTTTGTCCATAAATAGAATTGTCTCGTTATTTTTTAAACAGTTTTTATCGATTTTCTCGGAATGTACTCAATATCACATGGTTCATATTCTATATGCAACGACGATATGTGAATTTATTTTATCACTGTAACGAATGTACTGTTTCTATAATATAACATAAATAAAATTTTAAATAAGAATGAAGTAAACATAAATTTCAGAGAAGATAGATTCCAATTCTATAACGGGGTTCTTTTCAACTTGAATTTGCCATGTTTCAAAGACGACAAGCGTTTTTTTTAATAACCTTTATAACCGAGACCTAAACTTTGGTTAACGAGGGTAGTAAACTTTTAATGGCTTTTTAACGAAATTCAAACAGAGCTTTTTTTAATACTATTTATAGTTCTGACATTATTGTTAAGCGCAATTTTAAACTGCGGTAAACTTCTCACCGGGTCCAGACGGCTGGACGCGGTTGGGACTCTTGTGTGGTAGTCACAAAAAAATAATGCTTCTGAAATTGTTACACCCATGGGCGCCCGCAGAAAATTTTCTAGGGTCCCCCATATTTTGCTCCCGCAAAATATTTTTTTGTGGTAACACAAAGTGATTTAAAATAAAAGTAATATTATTTGACTATTTTCAATCAATCCAGGAGGGGCAAGTGCCCCCCTTGCCCTTCCTGCGGGCGCTTATGGTTACACCTGTATTGCTTTTATGCTAATGCGGTAGAATATCACTCAATGCTATTTTATATTTATTCTGTCAAGTTGTCGACATGCTTTTTTTGACATCAATTGGATTTGCGCGGGTTGGTGTTGATACATATTTTGGTTACACGTGCATAAATAATTCACTTTTGTTAAATTTCCACGTATTCAATAAGAGTATAAGCAGTCATTTCCCAATACCCAGACTTCGTAACCTACTTACGGAATGTATTGGCATATAATTTATATTTTTAACAATAAATTTCTCAAATTTCTTTAATAAAATTCTTAATAAATTCTAGGTAGCATTTTCGGAAAGCCCCGAGTAAACAACTCGATGATTTTTTCTTGCTCGATCCGTTAAAATCTATTATTTAATCATACTTGAAATTTATTAATATTTAAGTAGGCCCTTTTTGATGAATAGGTACTTGAGTGTAAGTAGAGAAGCCCGAATATGGTAGGCAGTTTGATAATGCCTTCAGAGGGCGAAACAGCTGTCACGCGTAAAAATAATTACATTTATAATAGCAGAACTTGTTTATAAAAACACTGTTTTGTAAATTAAATAATAATATTATTGAATATTATAAAAGAAATAAAAATTATAATGGAGTTCTAAAAATCAAACTTAACGCTTTAATTCCCAGTGTCACCTGTAGGTGATAGAAGATAAATATTTTTTTCTACCTCATCAAAGGCAAGTAGCAACTCTATTCGTAATTTTTTTCTGGCAACACTAGCCACACACCATTTATCAAATTCATTCTCGTGCTCTGTTCTTATATATAAATAAATATTATTATAAAACTGATATTTTATTCCTACCGTAAGAATATTAAAAATGATGTGTCTCTTCAGAGTCTTAAGTGCACATTGTCCAATGTAGCCTGTAGGTGACACACCCATAACAAAAGTGGGGGTAGTTAATTTTTTTTTTTTTTTTTTTTTTTATCTTAACCATATATATATAGGCTATTTTATTTAAAGAGAAAAGAAAAATCTTTATTAACTTTAACATGGGAATTGAAGAGTAAATAAAAATAAACAGAAGGCAGTATGTGGTGTGACCTATAAATGAATAACATCAGATCAAAAGTAAGAAAAAATACATGTTAGTATGTATTTACCCGACTTTTTGACCTTGAGTGAAATCGTGAGCAAATACTTAATCATTCGATGTTTGGAAACAGGAAATCAAATATTATTTATGTTCTATGCCAATGCAGGAAAATGTTGCATTGAGACGTGTCGCCCCGGGCTATTGAAGCACACTCCTGGCTATGTAATATAACATAATGTATAGATCTCTAGGGAGGCTATAAGAATGCTTCTGCCGCTCGGAAAGCAACAGGATTGTGACAAGTAAAGCTGCTTCGAGATAAAACATAAGTGCAAGCTCTCGGAAATAAATCTCGACTGCAAAAAACTCCGATATCTCCACCAGTGGCATTTTTATCTCGAACGTTGTAAATCATGCATCCCTACATAATGTTAGCTAAGCTCTTCGCAAGGATGCAGCAAAGCAATGAAAGTGCTTTTTATACAAACTGCATTAGAACATTTCTGGATTTAAAAAATATATTCTTTTCTTCTTGGACCTCTTGCATTGCCACTGTTTTGAATATAACTAGTGTAATATAATATGTTTGCTAACGTTTGTAGTTTTCGAAGTAAATACTGTTTTACGCATGCTTGACTTGAGGTTTAAACTGGCGAATGCGTTACGGAAATTACAGCCTTACGAAAAGAGCAATGCGTTGCGAGGCGAACAGGCTATATCACATTGTAGAAGCAAGAGAGAGCAGTGCGCGCGCACATTTTTTTCTCTCTTCCTCTCATAGTCAGTGCATGAAATATTTAAGTCAGTATTTTGAAATACAAGTGACGCGCCAAACGCGAGGGGGGGAGCGGACATCGATGCGCACAGCTTTAGATGGAGCTAAAGAAGTATTTACTTCTGTTGTGTGGTCACTGTGCACACTCGTATTTTCTTAAAATAGTAGGAACGTTATTATTATCTATATAGAGTATTCATTGTAATTTAGAGACATTGGGTTATCCTGTCCCGGCAGTGAGAAAGTTTCTGACACTGAAATTTACTAATTTTTACAAATTTACATATCGTATTAGGTAAAGAATGCTTTAGATTTTTTTTTTTTACTTTGTCTTTTTGAATATATGGAAAATTTCGATTAGTACCGAAGACGTAAGCCGTGAAAGTAATGATATTTGCAAGCCCTTGAAAAGCTTGTAACAACACGGTACATACCGCAGCACTGTCATTCGAATTATGAATTATACCGAATCGTGTCTTGTGTGACGTCGCGAGACACTATTACATATGTTTTACCAAAGTTCTCTTCTCATTTTTTGAAAAATATAATTTAATATATTTTCATCGAAATAAAAAAATAAAATAGGAGACGACCGGGCATGCGAGAATGGCGGACCCAGTGCGTTAAATATTTCCTCCCGAAATTTTGAAACAGTTAAGCGTGACGGCTCAATCTATCTGTTAGACTTATCAGTCTTGCCTGACTTGAACGTAACTTGCCTTCGGGTATTCTAAAGTCTCTCAAGCAGAGATTAGCCAAGTATGATGGTACTATGTAGTTCAATGTTTTATGCAAAGAAAATTGAAGTTTCTGGCAAATACCAGCACGTCTGCATTCATTAATAATAACGGGAAATTGTTCACTTCAAGCTCACAGGTTATTTATGTTGAACTTACCCGAGGACGATGAATAAATATAGTATCTTGTCTGTAAAACCGACTGTTTGTCATTATCAAAATAAGACAGAAGAAATTTAAAAATTGTTGAAAAGTGATACTTTTATAATTTTTTTTCATTTCAAGTTGTACATTTTTTTGATTGAATCATGCTAGCGTATTTTTAAGTAAGGATAGTGGAAGATTAGAAAATATAATATTAAATACTGTAACTTCAGTATGGGCGTGCAGTGTAGGTAAGCTACGGTGGCTAATGATTTTGTAACATCTTAAATAAAAATTAATATATTAAATAATTGAAGAAGAAGATAATACTAATGAATCTAAACGAAAATATGTGAAAAAACAAGACACAGAAAAATAAAAGGCTAATGGTTGCAACTGGAACCTGAAGGATATCTCATTAATGTCGTATTTAAAATTCAGAATTAACAGAATTAATTTCATATTTCAAATTAATTAACAATAAGAGGTCCCAGTGGCCGATTTCGTTGAGGAGCTTGTCCCGGTAAGATAAGAAAGAGATCCTGGGTTCGAGTCCCAGTTGCGACCGTTACCTTTTTATTTTTCTGTGTCTAGTTCTTTTTCATATTTTCGTTTAGATTTATTAATATTAATAACTCAGGTGCGGGGCATACTAGTCATTCCTATGTCTACCTACGTTAAATTGTCGTGAAAACAAGCTTATGTGTCCAAGCGGTTGACTTCTTCTTCCAATATCATTGATGGGAACAGCCTTCAAAAGTTATTATAAACAGAGTTAATCTAATAAAAAATAATTTAAAAGAATAGTTATATTAAGATGTACACGAGTGGAAGATACTCTCAGTATCGCGATACATTCAAATACGAAACTCACAACTCTTAAAGGTTAGTATTACTTAGAGGCGAGGACTCTTATGATGAAATTGAATAAACCGTTAGCCTTTCTTTTTTAGAAACACTTTAAAAAGGTTTTGATCAAATTTGCTTTCTGAAAATTACCAACAGTATTATTGATACATTCCTTGTTACAGCCCCTTTACGGTCGACTACGAAATAAATAAGTTCTGTTCCTCAACCAATCTTTTACTAATTAATAATTATGTATACCGTTCTCCTTTATTCAGAATATAAAGACTTGTCAAATCAAGTCAAAGCATAGAATTTTTAGTTATAAGTCTAAATGATTTTCTTCAATCTTCGCAAATTCACTTTGTTGCGTTATTTTTTATTAAATGAAAACTAATTATTTCTTTAATCTTTGCAAAATAAAATAATAATAAATATAATCGTGAAAACAAATTACTTCAGAACTCATGAAATTCTTGATAAGCCTTAAGCTTCATGCTAGTTACTAATACTGAAAGTCGGGTATTTCTCAGTCTCGGTCTTCCTTTTCTTCTAGATTCCTTCAACCTCACGAAAACATACACCAAAATTGTGAATGCCATGGCCCCAATGGCTCCAGGAAATTGAGACTCTTACTACCTTTTTCATCTTTCCTAATTCCACCCGCCATACATCACTTAACCATCACGACGAAACTCAATGCCAAAGTTAGTGCCTTAATGATCAAAACAAGAATGTTTATTTATATTAACAGCCAATTCGTTTGTTTCACCTGGAACATTTGCTGACTCATAGAAAATTTAATTTTTTCTACCATTATTAAGTCTGGAAACAAGTTAAATATTGGTAATTACAGACCAACACCAATTATTATGTCAAAAAATCCAAAAATATTCGAGTTTAGCATTGCGAAGAAAGTTGCTCTTATTTTTTTTTTAATCTGATGTGGAACAACGTGGATTTAGATCGTTGAAATCTAAAATAAATAATTTACTTTCCTTTACAAACACCATTGTTAAAGCCTTAGAAGAAAACACACAGGTTGATGTACTTTACGCAGACTACTCTATAGTCTCTGACAAAGTAAATCATTGTTGTGGTCGGTGGTTCAGTGGGCATCGCGGTTGGGTCTCATCCAGGCGTTCCGTGTTCGATTCCTCAGCTGGCTAAGTCCTCCATCACAAAACAAGCTACATCTTCCGCTTAATTTCAGTGTGGTGGTAGTAGAAGATTTTCAAATGTTGTTGGGTAATTCGTAACCCGGGAATGTTTGTCTTTCTTTAAAAAAAAAACAGACTTTTTTTTACTCAGACGCCACAAAGTGATTTTGCGAAGTTTGAAAAAATCTATGCTATGTGTTTTAAAAACCTGTTTTCATCATTTTTTCACTCCTAGAGTGATAGAAAATAAGGAATTAAGGTAGATAACTTCGAAATGTGACGTCCGGTGTACCCCAAGGAGCCCATTTGGTCCTACTTCTTTTTAACTTAATTATTAACAATATCGCTAAGTATTTCCTCGCACACAGCTTCTGTTTTTTTGATGATACTGAGATCCTTACAATAATAAAATATTACCTTTACTTTTTCAACTATACATTGATTAATTTAATATCGGAATAAAATTAAATTCTCGGAACTAAATATTGATAAAAGTCAAAAATTCTGTCCTTTTATAGATCTCAAAAACCGATTCTCTTTGATTATAAACTAAAACCATTCGTTTTTCTACTGCCACATCTATTAAGAACCTTGAGGTCACTTTAGATTGCGAGCTTTCTTTTTGAAACCACATTAAATCTACTTAAACTTCTCTGTTTCATGCATAGAATTTTCTCTGACTCACATAAATACATTAAAAACTCTTTAGTATTCATCGGTTCGCCCTCATCTTGAATATGTAGTATTTTTTGTTCTTCCTTCTACGCTATCCACATTCATTATTTCGTATCTGCACAACATCGCTTCTTACGAGGAATTACTTAAAGGTTAGGACTTAGAATGACTTAGAAGCAAGGACTCATATGATGAAATTGAATAAACTTTAAACCTTTATTTTTTAGAAAACGTAGAAAAGACTTTGATCTAATTTCCGTTTTAAAAATTACCAACAGTATTATTGATACATTCCTTGTTACAACCCCTTTACGTAGATCACGAAATAAAGAAGTGCTGTTCCTCAACCAATCTAATTATGGATACCATTCTCCTTTGTTCAGAATGCTGAGACTTCTCAAGTCAAAGCATGGAATTTTTTGTTAAATGATTTTCTAAATGATTTTCTTCAGTCTTCGCAAATTTACTTTGTTGCATTATTTTTAATTAAATGAAATATATTACTTCCGAATATGCCAAATGATTTTGATTTTAAATGATTTTCATCAGTTGAGAGTAAATAAGTAATATTCTATTAAATGGACTCAATTTTTGGATCTCATCAAAATGTTAAGTCTTTGACTTGAAATGATCTTCCTTGTGCACATGTTTGTTCCAGATATTTCTAATTGGTCTACTCACTTACAGTGTGCTCTCTTTTCGCTGTCGGCTCTGTTTTTTTTTGTCATTCATGTGATTTTTATTCATAATGAACTGTCTGTAACACAATACCAACTCTGTCGTCTTATTTAGCAATGAATCTACTACCAAACGATATTTATCTTAATAAATAAAACATCTCTTCTCGTTGTTAATGTGTTATTAAATTTCTATTGCTCGCGCTCAATGAACCCTTTGAATTTGACCAGCTAACTCTCCGTGGGATTGCGAGACGAGCATTTCTCACAAACAACGTTCCGATAAACTGTGAGAATTTATAGGCATTCGTGCTACGTCAAACGGAAAGTTCTGTCGGTGAGAGGCAAAAAAATCGTCCCAAGTCGCATTATGCAAATCATTCAGATGAACAGAAACAAATATTTTTTTTACATTTTTTCACATTTCAGCATTTAAACCTTTTCTTATCTATTGTATGATCTCGTTTCTGGGTATTTAAATATAATGATTTGGATTGTAATTATTGACAAATAAAGTTTACATTATTTTTCTAAATTATTTCACTATATTTGTGATTAAATATTAAATACAATTTAGGGTGTTTTTTTCCATAGCATTGACCCAAGTTCCGGTGGATGTTACTTAATCGTTTTAGGATATCAATTATTTCTGCTTTGGAGATTAGACCTAAGTATGTATCTCATTTATAGGTTAAGTTGATATGGATAGGTGATTTCGTAATCTGATTAGAAGGGGGTAGTTGTATAGTTTCGGGTATTTAGTTTCACTTTGGGGTGTGTTTTAACCGTGTAGATAACATATTGTTACATGAATGTTATACGAATAAATACGTAGACCCTTGACTCGACTATTGTTTATATTCGAAGTAATAAATTCTGCAAGTGGGCCGTTAAATAATTTAATACATTTTGAGGTTATTATAGACGTATATGACAGACGTTAGCGTATTAATAATATCAGATTGCAAGATTTATTATGATTTCTGTATTTTATACCGGGTCATTTCAACTCTGCATAATTTTGATCAACATTATTATTAAGTTGTAATTTTCCTTTATTTATAGATTCATGTTCAATTGCAAATTATGACAGATTCAAAGTACGAGAATATCTTATTTCAAGAGTTTTGTACGTTGAAAAACTTAATGTATTAAAAAGTTTTTTATCGTTTTTTTATGTGAACTGTTGTAGCTTTATTTCATTCACTCATAATTAACTGATATTAAGGTAACAATACGAACACTGGTTGATAAAATTATTACATTTTATTGTACAATTGCTTTACATTTGGGAAAAATGCTTTGTGAATTTCCCCATTAGCTGTCAGGTTCAATGGCTGCCCCTAAATTTCCAGACAAACGTTATTTTTCTGCTTTTTGGTACTCTATGTGTACATGGGAGAGGTTTGGTACTTAAGTTAAATTGGTATAATAATTATAATGGATTTTATTTTTATTTTTACGGGGATTATGCCTTTAAGTACCAGTTTTTAAGTCATGGGAGGTAAGTAGGGGGAGATGCCTTATTTTGACTTACCTCGGTGACCAACTAATGGCTATAACCTCAAATTTAAAAAAAAACAACCATTTATTTAAAAATGTAATTCATCACGAGAACAGAGAATTCATTATTAAATAATTTAAAAATAGCATTGGAACATCAAAACTACTTATGTGAATGCACTTAAAGTGAAATAACACAAGATAGCGCTATACAAATGTTACGTTATTATTATATTCATAATGTACTTTGGTTCTTTCTAGTTGAAAATGTTGTAAAGTGAGATGTTTCATTTGGTTTTGTTGTCTAACTTGTGAAAAATCACCTCAAGGACGCTGTACAAATTTCAATACATTTTCTACATGATATAGTTATTTAAACATAAAACTCACCTTTTCAGACAGCGAAGTCAAAAACCTTTCACCTTCACCTTGACAACCCAATAAGAACTTATAAGCTTTTTAAGGTCTTTTCATAAAAATTCATCCGTCCTAAAGAGTCTTAAATTCTCATGTCTTTCAAAATAAATATTATAAATGTGGAATAAAAAATATATTGCTAATAAATTTTTGAATAATTATAGAAACATGTTCTGATTTAAAAATCCATATATTTTATAAATAACAAATTAAGAGGTTAGACTTTACGCCATACGCCGAAAGTTTAGGTATTTATTGTTCCTAACTCTGTCCCACTCAGATGAAGCTCACACATACAACTGCACACAACAATACTGAATAGCTCGCAAGCTCGCACACTCGACTAACACGTGATACAGTGTCCCCGGTCCCCGCATAATATCATATTCTCATTTCGAGCGCCTTGCTGCAAATCATCTAGGTAGGTACCTACCATTCGGAATTCGGAATTATTATTTGTTATTCGTAGTATTTAGATCTCGCCTGACTTGTGATACCTCAATCACATTGATAGGATAATATAATCAATTAGTGAATGTTCGGCAATAACTAGATAAGTGATAATTCATGTAGGTATTGTTTATCATAATTTACTGCGCTATTTAAAACTATAAATGTTATTATTATATTATGTTATTCATTTTGGTCGGCGGGTATAGGTACCGCCGCCCCGGGAACCATTTATTGGATAACCAACACCTCTGCCATAGGTCACCCCTTTAAGTTTTAGTCACCCTCTACGTTTGGTGACTTAGCCGGGGTGCCCGGGGGCATGTGGTTAGGTTTGTCCGGGTCTTGGCGGCGGATGCGTCTGCCCACCAATTACGTAACAGGCCATATCAGGAGAGACTGGTTGAGGGAAACCTTTTGATCTCTCCGTTGGTCTCTCCCAGAACATCCCATTGCACCGCATTGGGATTTCCATGTTTGTTATTCCTGGAGAAACCGACCCCCAGATTCCTACCCACCCCTCATACCCTTTTCCTTCCCAGAACTCGCTCTCCTTCCTTTCCTTAAAATACCCTGTGCACAGCATCCCCAAAGATGACATAGGCCCTGAGGGAAATTATTTTCCTCAGGGCCTCCTGTGTGGAGCTAATGTAAAAAAAATTATAACTACATTGTGGTGGCTAAGGTGGTGATTAGTGATGATTTGTCCATTTGGTCGGCGGGTAATCGTAATAAATCACCGACATTGGTCTTTGTAGGCCAGTTCAATTAGCCATCCGGGATGGTATTTATTCAGGTAGTTCCATTTTTTTAATGTTTTATAAACTGGTTCCTTTACGTAAAATCCAAGTTTTCGACCTGCACACCCGTGCTCGTGCCGCCATTTTGAAAAAAAAACAGACGAAATCGCAACAAAATCTTGTTTTTCTAAAATATCTCAAACAGTGCAAATTTTTCCCCCAGTAGGTGTGGCAAATACGTGGAACCTAAAATTTGCTACAATTATTTTAAATTTATTATTATCTTCTATCTCTCAAAAGTACTGACATGTAATAATCCAGTCAAGGAAGGAGGTGTGGAGTGCGTGAGCAGGTACCTAAGTGATTCCTTCATAAACTTGATCAGGGTGCTTAGGGTGTGAACATACCAAAAGTCCTGACGTCGAGGTGTCGAGCTAGGAGGGAAAGGGGGGGGGGGGATGGTCCCTATATTCGGGTTTCCGCTTATATCTCGAAAACGGTGGTCCGCGGGTAATTTTTTTTCCATTACATGAATGCTCATAAAATTATCTTCAACTTTTATTCTATGTGTGATTTTCATATACGCTCCCAAAAAATTGTATAGAATTAAATTCCCTTTCAGAATATATTTTTTTAATTTTTTTTTTTTATTAATAATTCAAAAAAGATACATAAATTACAAATACATTTTATACACTAATTAATTATATAATATATATATATATATGTTTGATGTACCCCCATAAAAAAGCAGGGCTTGTGTGCATGGGGGGAGGGGTGTTATTATATAGTTTTTATTTATTTGTTATGATTTAGTTCAGGTTTTGAGTGTGCTTTTTAAGGTGAGTTTTAAATTTTTTTAAATTGGTATTCATGTTTCTAATATTTTCTGGTAATGAATTAAATAATTTTACTCCGAGATATTTATGATTTAATTGTAATATTGTTTTTTACATTTTGGAGTAATTTATATATATATATATATATATATATATATATATATACATATGCAAATTAATCTCCAACCAGTCAACATTTACAGCAATTTTAAGTTTATTTATAATTTTAACTTTAAGTGTTGTCAATTTCAGAAAAAAACTTTTTTTTTTTTTTTGTGATAATATATTACAAAATTATACATAATATTTATAATACATTATTCCCATTGAGTTTAATAAAACTCATTTCGGGAAGGACAACATTATACAATTATGAAAATTATTTTTACAAAAGAACACGAATTTAAAGGGCATTTAAAGGAAAATACACAGATGTTAAAACAGACTAGGCACACTTGATACAGTTATTTGAATATTTCATAAATACATTTAGAAAGATATACAACAGTTAAATAAAAATTGTTAAATATGTCACTGGTTAATAAAGCTGCTAAAGATATTTAACTTACTATTGACACACAAATTTTGTTCGTTCGCCTAAAAATTTGTTTGACCACACTTCCAGTTATTAAATAAAGTAGACAAAAATCATGTTACTTGAAAATTTTTATATTATAGTTTATAATGAAAAGTCTCATGATAATTTTATTCTATTTCGTTACATTAATACACCAAATTATAAACCTCACTGTTCTCAGTAACATCATGTGACACTCTGAACTTTATATGGATTAACGTTTTCATCCTCTTTGGACGTCTGGCAAGGTCCTGGCAATGGTTGTTCATTCATGGCATCTTCATCCTCAGTAATGTCGTCTTCATCGTCGTCCTCGGCAACAGGCACGCAGTTGAGGCATTTCCCTTGGCAGCGGGGGCAGGCTGCATAACAGTTCATCAATGCTTTTCGGCATCCACATTTCTAAATTACAAAATCCTTGGTGCAGCGGCAAAATATCATTTTCAGAAGGACCTTCTGGTGGATCTTCTATTGTAATTGGCACCGGGGTGGCTCCAATATGTTTCCTTCCTATGACTGGACTATAAAGCCGTAAAAAAACTTACCAGTTTGCACAAACAAGCATATTGCACTACTGGTTTTTTGTTTTCTTAATTATCTCTTTTCCAGTGCATTTTCGAGAAAAATTATGATCACCAATTTTGTAGAACATAAAATTTCACAAAAGACTTAGGTATATGTTTTATGTTTTTTCGTCTCTATCAGGTATCGCGGCTCAAATCCGCTAAAATCAGGTCAAAAAACAGTGTTTTACTTGGTTTACATTCCGTTAGTTTTTCAAAATGGTAGCTCGAGCACAAGTGCGCCAAGGTCGAATACTAGGATTTTAAAACAGGCGATCAGTTTAAAAAACTTATTATAAAAAAATTAACTACCAGAATTGCGACCCCCTCATTTGCGCTAATTGTCTGAGGGGGTTTCTCACCATTTTCCTAATAGCTTATCCATACTATAAAGTTTGTTTTCGATTTACGATTGACGGTATATTTATTTATTAAGTTGAAGTTTATTGTTCGGTACTCGAACCTATGAATATTGGCTATATATGTTGGATAAGTGGGCCGTGTTTTCTAACTATTGCAAGTATTTTATTTTTAATAAAATTCCTTATCCACTGGAGGAACAGTGCAATTAAAATATTTTTTATCGGATTGCTAAGGGAAATTTTTCCGCCCACATAAAAAAATCATACCTCCGAATTTGAATATGGAGACATACAAACTGATTTTTTTTATTTTTATTTTTTTATTTATTTACTTTTTTATACATATACATTATTTATTGAATGTTTTGGCTACCCAACTAGGAAGAATCCCGTTTTAGGGCAGTCAAATTAGGATGATATATGGAACACAGATACTTAAATAATATAATAATAATAATAATAAAAAGTCCTATATAAATGTGTTGGATAAAATAAGAAGAAGAAAACAAAAAGAGAAGAGAAAGAATAAAATTAAACAAATAACCAATTAAAATATGAAGATAACCGTTGTTTTTTTAACAAAATTATTTAAATAATAAAAAAATTAAAAAATATATAAAATAAAATAAAATAAAATAAAAAATAATAAAAGTTTTATCTACTTAAAAACAAAGGATTAAAACAAAATAGCTAATTGCTGTTTGCATTGCAAATTATGGTCTTACATACATATTTTGTATTAATAAAAACTGGAAAAAGAAAAAAAAAATAATAAAATAAGATAACTTGCATGAATATGACTGTTGTTTGTTTATCAAAGTTATTGAAAAAGTAATCTTATAAAAGGTATATATATATAGTTAATAACAGGTATTTAAATATATCACAATAAAGGTAACTGGTGTTTGAATTGCCTTCTATGTAGCCAATGAATTCCCCTATCTTTTGTTTATTATCACATATTTGTAGGATTTATAAAAACATATAATTAAATCTTTAACCTTAAAACATTTTAAAGAATCTAGAGAATATTTATTTTGTTATATTTTGAATGTACATTATATTATATAGTCGTTTTAATAAAATAAAAAAAATTGAAAATTTGACACATTTTGCCAACAAAGCAATCCGAGGTTTTGGAAAGTGTGCCATAATGAGGCAAAAAGCGCTCGAGTGGTTAAAGTATGGATAAGCTATTAGGGGGATGGTGAGAAACCCTGTAAGGAGTTAATATTATTTATAAAAAAAAAAAACGACAGTAATGAAAACATAATCCCTGTTGTATGCGATATATTTTATATTTTGTGATGTAAAATGACCGTACACAACAAAAAATTTCAGATTTCAAAGATGTAATAAAATATTATAACTGACTACATCTACATTTTTTGTGGGAATGTTTTTAGTTTGAGGAAGGACAAAAAAAGTTTGAAAAAAATCGTTAAAAAGATTGCAAATTTGTTGCCCATCACTTAAAGAAAAGTTTCCGCCGAACATGTTATTCGGTGATCGAGGAAGCTTGTTTTTTAAATATTTCACATTATTCTTTGTGTTTAACTAAGCATTATTTATGTAGTTTTTTTTTAAAGAAAGACAAACATTTTCGAGTTACGAATAACCCAACAACATTTGAAAATCTCCTACTACCATCACACTAAGCGAAAGATATTGCTTGTGTTAATTTGAGTAATATTGTAAACAGTTTATTGAAAAAAATATTATATTTATTACCTATTGTAAAAAATGTATTATCTAAAATACATTATTATGAAATTAAATAGAACTCATGAATAAAAGAAAAATCAATCCCATCACTATTATTATGTAAAATGGTCTTACCATCACTATTATCCAAAACGATGGCTCCACCCCCCCCGACCATGCACTCCTTGCCACGACCCGTCAAATGTGCGAATGAGACGACTGCCGTAAACTCTCAAATTTACCTACAGAAATCGCTTGAAAACAGGTTTATGGAGAATACACTTTTCTACACCAAAACTTTCACGAAATTGAAATTTAAAAAAATGTATATTTTCTAAAAAGAAGAAGCTACGTCGGTATGTTTTCATAATTTTGTAATTCTATATGAGAGTTGAGTTAGCAGCACTTTTTCCTAAAATAATATTTTTTGATAAATTATATATGTTTGACAGTGAATGTTTACGTTAATACGAAACGCATCGAAAATTCAAAAAGCTACCGACATAGCTTTTACTTTCTAGAAGGCAGTGTAAAAAAAATATATTCATTTTGTGCAATTTTCGATGTAGAAAAGTGTTTTTTCCCGGGCGTCCTTTTTGTATGGGCCGAAAAGCGAAGTCTATCGTCTTAAATGTTTTACATATGACAACTGACATATTCTAAAAAAACATGCTCTGACCTAGATGTAATAAAAAATACCCTTACTTAAATTGAATTAATCTACCAACCAGTATAAAGATGAAAGTTGAAAGGCGGAACCGTTCTGGTCCAAAATTATCCAGTAGAATAAAATTATGTACGGTTTTTTTCATTTTTATTACGTTGGAATTCCACCACGGTTTCAAAATAGAAAATATACGGACGTAAAAAAATATTTTAATGACCGCTCTACAAATTGATCATACTCTCACCATTACCGAGAAAAGATTTTAAGTCCGCATAATTTATGAGAATTTTTCTATCGCGACAGCTGTAAAGAGTAAAAACTTAATAAATAATGATTATTTATTTTCTTCCGCGCAATAAAATAGCGCTATTTGAACACATTCGATTTGTTTTGACTCGAAAAACTTAATTTACAGCAAAATTACCAATTTTTTTTTAGGTTAGATTTTTTTAACCGCTTGGGCAAACAAGGTTGTTTTCACAACAATTTAACGTAGGTAGACATAGGAATTACGTATGCCCCGTACCTGAGTTATTTAATAATATTAATATTCAAGTTTAAGTGTTTTTTTTTCTTTTAATATAAATCTCCTTGTAATTATTTTTATGTTAATTTTGAATATCTCCCGAAGAAACATTCCCTTCTTCCAATTCTAACGTATTCTAAGTAAGAGGACTATTTTTTCTTTTCTTGCAAGAATGTATTTTTTACTTTAAAAATCATGTAAATGATAAAATCCTCTTTAGCGTAACAAACACATAAATTTCCGTTAAATCAAAGTTACAAACGGGGTTAGCGACTACTTCAGACCTTTTTTTAATATTCATCGTTAAAAACTTTGTAAGATCTAAGTCATCTGTGGGTTTTCTCTGTGTTCTGTTTTAATTTCTTATAAAAGAAATCTGGCCGTAAGTAATCGCTCCTTGTCGCTTTTCTGTCCGACGTCTTATTATTTTGTTTCCACCAGTTCTTGAAGAAAATTAATTTTCTAACATGGCATTACAAAAGATTTAATAAAACCAGTCCTGACACCTTTTGTGGCCATGTCTACATGCCCCCTTCTTCACAATTTCTGAAATAAGACTTGGATGAATTTGAAAGATTTAATTTTGAATAAACTTCTTTGTAACATAAATATTAACGATGTCAGCTACATTATCGGATACACTCGACAAAAATGTAAATTATTTTTACGCTTTATTTTCCTCATAAACATCTGATGTGTTATTTTGTTTGAAAAAAATCAACGACCCTAGTAATATGGAAATAGAAACAACAAGAAAAAATATGGTCTTTTTTAACCGATTCTTTTCTTACTCATTTTAAAATAAGTGGACAAAATTTGTCATTATTTCCAAATATAGATTAATTATTTTATGCTTGAAAATTATTGATAGGTAGGTGCTTCAATTATTGGAGAGGTAGTGTAAAAAATCTAATTATATATTCAAAATTTTATACTAGCAAAAATATGAGCTTGAATTTATTTTTCTGTATTTTTACCTAATTTTAAATCCCAATTAATTAAAGAAGGCCCATCCCAACCCAAACTTACCTGAAAAGGTGATTCATAATTTTATAACCTTGGGAGTAGAAAATTATGAATTTACATTTTGAAATAATACTATAATTTAAATCACCTCCGCTGGGTGCAACAGGCAAAGCGCTAGTAGAGTATTAATATTTTATCAATATCGTTTCATGCTTCTGGCAAAATTCATACAATATTCCTGAACATTTCGAGGCAATAAGATTGTTTTAAAGTGGTTACAGCTTCGCATTTCTCATATAAATCCATTAGAGTTGATACTGTTGAACTCTTTAAGGCTGTTAAGGTTAGTGTCGCCGACACTCTCAGTGAACATGAATTGCACTTAGAAACCTAAACACGTTCTTGCAACAAGTTTTGAACGTGGAGTATTTTTCATTGGGGTTTTATATTAAAAATCAAACCGACCGGGTTGATGGGGTGAGAGTGTAAGTGTGGGAGATTATTTATTAAATTCTCATGCACGCGAATTAATTAATATTCATTCATAATCATGGGTTGATATAATATATATATATATATATATATATTTATATATATTATATCAACCCATGATTATGAATGAATATTAATTAATTCGCGTATCAACCCATGATTATGAATGAATATTAATTAATATATATATATATATATATATATATATATTTATGTTTCTTTTTTTGTAACTAAAAATATTTGGTGGAATTCCGTCATAATGAGTAGATTAAATGAAATGATTTTAAAACCGTAGTCCACTTGTTTATTATATCAGACGTGACCGGTTTCAAACAATGAGGCTCAACTTCTTTTTTGCTTCAAGTTATGGTATTTATATATTTTTGTAGCAAGGGTGGATAACAAATGATTTTGGTGATAGATATATTGTAGCTTATAATTGTATGTATTGAAGGTTGATTTAAATGACTGTTAATCGTTCATTGTTAAAATATTATAAACGATATGGTTTAATTTGGTATTTTCATTGATTTACGAAAGGCTTTTGATAGTATCTCCCATTCAAAATTAATTAACAAATTAAATGATATTGGTATTATTGGTAAGGTAAGGTATTGGCTACAAAGCTATCTAACTCAAAGAAGTCAAAAAGTAAAATTAAATGATTCACTAAGTGTAGATGAAACTCTAGAATTTGGAATTCCACAAGGGACTGTTATTGGACCAATTTTATTTATAATTTACGTTAACCAAATGTTTAAGTTACCACTTAATGGTAAACTTATATCTTTTGCTGACGACACTGCAATAATTATCGAAAAAAAGACGTGGAACGATATTACCAATGCAGCCAATCAAGACATGAAGGTTATAAAAAAATGGTTCGATAACAATTTATTATCACTTAACACAGAAAAAACATATTATATCCCATTCTCTCTACAAGAAGAAGTGCCAAATAACTTAATTAACATAACAATTCATTCCAAAAATTGTGTTAATGACGGTACATGTAATTCGGACTGCGCTAAGCTAAATCATAAATCAAATGTAAAATATCTTGGAATCTTAATAGATCAAAACGTTAAATGGAAAGATCATATCAATCTCACCGTAGAAAGAGTAAGAAAACTTATCTACGTTTTCTATAACATACGAAACATCTTAAACAAGAAAACTATCAAAATCGTCTATTATGCATTAATTCAGTCCTTATTACAGTACGGCATTATTGGTTGGGGAGGGGCCTTTAAGGCTTCCTTACAGCCCATAATTACAATACAAAGAATAATTATTAAAATCATCCTGAGAAAACCATACGACTTCCCTACTTTAGAGATATTTCGGGAATTTAATGTACCATCTATCACAGAATTGTATAAAAGAAACGCCTTATATCAAATTTATAAAGAATATTTTAGTATAAAAAAATTCACCCCTCAGATAACATAAGCAATAGATTCAAAACTAAAGGCTTAATAACCATCCCTATGCTTAGAACCACCACGGCTCAGCATCACTACCTGTATTTAGGTGTGAAATGGTACAATTTATTGTTGTCCAAAAACAAAATTAGTATAACCGAAACTTTGAAATATGAACAATACAAAAAACAAATTAAGTCCCTGAAATTGGATAATGATATATTGTAACCTTAATTTACTTTTAGTTTACGCTTAGTTTAATCTGCACTATTCAATGTAAAAAAAATATATATGTATTATTGTCTTTCTATAAAAATTTCTTTCTAAATTGTAAACCTATGTAATAATGTTTGTATTTATCTTACAAGTTTTTGATTATTGATTACAAATTTAATTAGAACTTTATTTTTTGCTGTAAATACTCCTCCCATAAACACGAGCTCTTTGAGCTCAATTTATGGAGTAGTAGAATAATTATGTATAATTGTATAACTTGTCAATATATAACCACCTGTATGTAAAATCTTTTTCTTATTAATAAATAAAAAAATAAAATAAAAAAAAAAATAAAAAAAAAATAAAATGTATTATTAAAACTCACTTTGTAAGGTGGGTTTCATTGTACTTTAAAGTGAGGTTTTACAAAAAGTTTATGTGATATAATTGGTTTACATGAGAGTTACATGCATAAAATTATTATATTGTGGTCTTACTTACATTGTTCATTACAATTATTTTCCAGGTTTTGTGAAAATTTTGTGTAGAAAGTGAAAATATATTACGCTAGAATTTATATTTATTAAAAAATATTTGACGTCGAAGTAGGTGATAACCTAATTATTATAAAGGTGCACGGAGAAAAATGGTATTCTAGTAAAACGATCATTTTATTCGTAAAAACGGTTAAAAACTCTACTGAAGCTCTTACACGGAGAAAAAAATTATTCAAAAAAAATATCATTTTAATAGTCAGAACGGTTAAAAACGGGACTGAAGTTCTTACGAACAAATTAGTTTACGTACGTTTTTAGATTTCCACGGCCAAAAGCATTTTCGTTTTTTGTTTTTGGGGTGTTATGCCGTGTTGCGCTACCTCCTTCTTTAGCCGACATTTCGTTATTACTACACGATATTTATTAATTTATCATCGTGCGTTTTGAGCATTTTTATTGCTTACTTGAATGTAGGTATATATTAAAGCAAGTTTTGAATGAAATAAATCGATATTAAATTTTTAATTTACAAAATTTGATACGGGGAATAACCGATCTTTCTCATTGGAACCTCCCTGTACAGTTGCAAGCACTTTTAAACTTTTATTCTCAGCCGCTGGTCAATCGCTGTTAAGTCAGCCTTTTCATTTTCTACTAAACTGGCTTTTTTTTCCGTGAGTTACAAAAAAACATATCTCAAAACCACGCTCGTGCTGCTTGGAACGATAATCAGAGTATACTTATGGAGTCGATCCATTCAGTTAGTTTCTTTCGAATATATTTAAGAGCTTTACTAATTCCGACTAACTCAATAGAAAGCCGAGCAGAATATGTCATGTTTCTAAGTTCCACGATTCAAAATCTCATCCAGCTTCTATTCCGTACACTTTGAGGTTGTGCACTTCGCTATACTATAAAATAACAGTGATTACCGGTTCTCAAATTCCTGCTGCAATGGGAATTTATTTAGCTTGGTGTAGTTGTGATAGCGCTTCTGCAACCACTATCTAGTTACTTATGTTTCTTACAAAAACCAAACTTATTTCTTCTTACCTTAAAAACACGTTACCTGATCGAGATCGTGGTTTTGGTTGTGTTAATACAAGAAATTTACGACAATTTATGCTCTATTCAGTGACGAAGCCAATAGTTTTTTATCAGCGAATAACCCGTGTCGTTCTAGTCACATTCGATCTCCGTTGACAATCCTTAGGCAATAAAAATAATATTACATCTGTAATTACATATAATCCTCCCATAGAATTATGTTATGAGTTTAAAAGCAATTCTATAAAATTTCTCGCAGATTTTAGTTACTACGATGAATTCTACAACTTAACGTCGTAACTAAAATAGCGTTAGAAGTAGGTAGCAAAAATTTTTTTTTTTAAATATATTTATAAAATAAGTACATGATATTTAATTACGACATTTACATAGAGTAGATACATTAAATCACAATATCTACTGCTGGTGTCTGTTTGCACGCTGTCTGTTTCATGGTGACCAATGGAGTATAGCTTTTTTTATGAAATCTACTGAAAACATATGGATTTAGTGTAAAAAATTGCTGAAAATTGGAAAAGTTATAATAGAAAGCTGGAAATAGAAACGAGAATATAACAATTATTTTCAGCAATAACATTTGCGTATTTTTTCGTCCGGTTTTATCTACGTTCAAGCTAACGTAACTAAAAAATAAATAAATATGAGAAAAACATTTGTACGTAATTCGCTATCGCTGTTTGTATTCATTAGAATTCTTCTCGGAAATACGGATTGTTCTTATATGTAATGTGTGCTTCCAGAAACGAAACCAACAAGCGTCTCGCTACTTTGCGTACTGCTATGAAAAAGCGGCACGGTTATATTTTAACAGTACCGTTATATTTCGCTAGAAATATTCCTTAGACAATATTTCATCCCAGAGGAACTAGAACAATATCTACAACGGTTAGTGTAGTGATTTCTAGAAAAAATCTTTTTGTGTTCAAGTTACAAGGTTGTTTGACATTTTATCGAGAGGCAACTTTATTTCTCCTTATATTTGTTTCAAAGCGAGCTTTGTATTGTGTGTTACATTCGCAGCCACCGGTACGAGTTCGGTAGCCAACATTTGACTTTTGTCACACGAGAACCAAATGGACATGTGCTCTGAAAATACCCTTCATTTATCAATTCCCTCAATTTAAACGTATAACTGAATCTGAAATTATCAAACACATTGACAATCTTGTAATAAACACTGCTGATGGTCCAAATAAATTGAGCTGTATCACAATCAAGTCAGCTCAGTCAAACAGCTCATTTCCAAATCCTTGCAACTCATTTTAGTTCCTACTTAGAAAAAAAAAACTTTCTCAAAAGATTTTTTTTTATTAAGTTAAAAGAAATTTACATTTCACTTTCTTAACGTAAATACAAAGTAGTAAAATTAATTTTGTTCTATCAACTTAAGTTTAAACTTTCACATATTGTACCAATACATAAATCTTATTAAACTTTACAATTATAGACCAACTAGCTTCTGCCTTCGACTTTGTCTGGATTAGTACTTGGAGTAATCTATTTTCTTTTCTTAGGTCCCATCTACGTTTATACCAAAATTCTTAACCTATTTAATTAAAATATGTATAATTCTTGATTCTATTCAAAGTATTAGGCGAGTACTTCAAATAAATTCACTAATTTAAATATTTTCCAAAATAGAATTTTGATTTAACAATCATTGTTTTGCAAAATGTCATTTTCAAATGTTGACGTTTTCTATTAAACAATAATTATTATTTTCAATATATTGAAATCAAATAGCTAGCTTTATAAATTATTGTTTATATGTTATTCTGATGTATGAGCTATATTATTGTAAATTTTCATTAAAATCCATTCAGTAAAATTTACTTGAAAGAGTAACAAACATACATACATCCATAAAAACTTTCGCGTAATATTAGTAAGATATCTCTGATTTCCCAACTAGCAAAAGTATTACAAAAAAGATACTATAGTTTCTAGAGTCTTATGAACTTTAGTCCCCAAATAAAAGGCTACACAACAACGTTTCGTCGCCCGAGTGCTTCATTGTCCAAACGACCATTTTAGTTTTTCTTCAAACTCTATTTTAAAATTTAAAATAAAGTATCAAAAACGATAATTAATTACCTTATTAAGAAATATTTAAACTGATGACACCTTTACGGAAAGAGCTTCATCTTAAACACCTATCATAATGTTTAATTGAAATAATAAAAATCCTCCTGTAAAATTTTCTAATGGTCGTTTTGACAATTAAGCTCTCGGGCGATGATTTGCAACCCAGTTTAATGCTTTAACTGTACAGAAATGAATTCGGGGAATACAGTTAAATACGTTCTAATGGATAGCCAACTCAAATGGAGAAACGCGTAGAAAAGCTTAGTAAATAAACCTAGATTTTTAACTTATATTTTTAAACGTTTAAATAACATGGTTGATATCAAAATAATGAAATCGGCGTATCGTGCATTGGTGCAATCTTTAGTACATTGTATTGGTATGTTATGGAAAAATTGGATGGAGATATTTATGATACCCACATTAAGCCAGTAGAAACAACTCAAAAATTAATTCTACTATAAAGTTGCATAATGGTATTACCTACCTTTTCTACGATTATCCCAAGAAGCTGATCTCAAAATTTATTTTATGTAATGCAAAAGATATATATCTTTTAAAATGACTAAATAAAATACCCAAGAGAGCTTGGCTTATCAATAAAACATTCTGCCCAAACATTATTACCAAAATGGCGGCCAAGATGGCCGAAACGCCAGACCGTTTCTGTGGTTATTATTCAGTGGCCTGATGACATTTGAGTGACATTTTTTGGGAGCAATAACAATAATTATATATTACTTATCTTATAATTAAAACACATCTTTAATTGTAGAGTACTGCATTTAATCTTAATAATTTTACTGAAAAGTCTAGTAAACTTAAGTAAATATAAATGAAATAATAAACAATTTTCAAAAAGAAGACACACTTTGTCAATTAAGAGTAGAAAATATAAAAACCGGAACTAAAAAAACTGTAGGGTGGCAACACCAATTTTACTGTCAAATTAACAGTAAAATGACAATGACACTGTTTACGTAGAATACTGTAAGTAACATTTTAAAAAACTCTGCCTAAAACTAGGCTTGCACAGAGATATAATAAAGCATATCATCTTGCAGCATAAATAAGTATCTAATAAAATCTTGGATCATTACCAATGATACAAATATTTACCTTCTGTAACATCTTGCCGACTGTAATTTAACAAATTCTGTATCTTTAATTAACTTGTCTTTTTAGTTGTGACGTTTTAAATGCTGATTATATTTTTGTTTTAACTTTCTGCTATATAATGTAGGTATATATACATATATATGAGTAAAATATAACTGCCTTAAAAACAAGCATACCCACAACTGGCGTTGCCTAGGTGGGATTTTTTGCTAAATACACACTTTGGCTGTCCTGAAACGGGAATCCTTCCCAGTTGGACAGACAAAGAATCATTTTGTATTGTATTGTTTGTATTATATAAATAAAAATAAAAATATAATATGCATAGGTACTGTTATTTTACATCTATATATATATTTTTTTAAATACATTATATTTTTTAAATTTTATACATAAAGTGTATCTTTTTTTCAACTGGTCATAAAAAAACTAATTTTGTAATACATTCTATGTATGTAATAAAAAAAATTATATATAAAATAAAATAAAAATATTGTCTCTAAAATCTCGCCACAGCCCATCTCCGCTTCCACTTCACTTCTTCTGATTATATGATCATATTCAGGGGCTTAAGATGTATTTATTCATCGTTGTGTCGAATCCCCAAGGTGTAAAAGTTACGCAATCTTTGTGGAAAGCTCGATACAGTCCCGGAATACCGTCAGAACTGAAAAGTTTCGTGATTCCGGCCACGTTGTTCCATATCTGGAGTAACCATTTGTTCCGGCTTGATCGAAACCATCCTTTTATTGGTTTTCGTCCCCGACTGGCTGTGAAAATGTCTTTTAAATGCGTGTTTGCCCAGTCAACAACAAAGCTTTCCCGGGAAAAAGCTTTATTCAAAATTAATTCCGAAATGTTCCATTTTTCATTGCCTTTTTGTTTCATTATTTATTTTTATTGGCTCACATATACTCACAAAAAACTCTTACGTTATATTAGCAAATGTTCCTCTAGAGCTAGAGGGGAAAGTCCAAAGCAGAAAAATACTTGGAACCAATGATCTCCAATACACAAGGCATGTGTTTGAATGATCCCTAACGTAATGCTAATTATGTTGACTCCCACTCCGGCATTATTGCTTCCCTTTGTCTTTGTTCTGTTCTGAATTAAGGAGGCTATTGATTATTTTGATTCTATATCACCTCTATGGACTGCTATATTCATACGTTAATTGAAAAGCTTTGATATATCGTTATTAATACTTATTATTTTTTGGATCCATCAAAACTGAGAGGGAGAGTTTGAGAGATTATTACTTTTATTTGAGAGATATTACTTTTTTTTACATTTTATTGATTTTATATTATATCTGCTACAAATAAATATCAAATTATATTGAATAAATTTATTGGGATGTTGTATTGGTTTATTGTTATTGTGTTTAATTTGTGGAACTCAATTAACTTTTTTTCTTATCAATAATGTTATTATTAAGTTCTGTTCTAACTATATTAGTTTTAATTATTATGATATCGGTTCCGGCTTTCAAGACTATTATCAAATTATGATTACATCGTTAAATTTGATTTTCTTCAATTATTTTTAATTAAAACAAAAATTACTAAAATGCTGAAAATTTGTTGCATAATGTTGTTCGTACCATTTTTTTAACAAGACTAAATAAGAAACACTAAAAAAATACTAAGATATGATTTTGATATTATAAATCTAATTATGGGCAAAATTCATTACTACGACGTATTTGCAAAACATTCAACACCCTACGAGATGCAGACATTATTAGATTATATTACAGTACCTTATTATATACATATTACATAAACCAAACTGACTGGTTCCATCTCTTGATGCAAAAATTTTAAATACTGTTTTTTACCGTTTTCACCGGCATAATTATTTGCTTTTCTAATGTTATTTTTTTATTTTCTTTTGTTTTCATTGTAGTATTATTTCGTCCTCACCGATAAATTATCGGTGAGGACCTGTGTATTATTTGTTTGTTTGTGTATTTAGATAATTAATGGAACTTAATTGCTAAATCATAATTTGATTTTACATTAAAATTATGTTTGTTTCCTAAACATAAATAAATTGTAATGATTTCGATTGAAAACTCAACTTTATCAAAACCCTGAGTTTACCTATCAATAAAACTTTATTTAGAGTTTGAGGGATTTATGGCGTTGAGGCTACACAAAACTTATTTAATATAAATAATTAATAATCGAGAATAAAAAGAAGTCTTCAGAAACCCTGCCATAGGTTGGCACACCATAAATATGAATAAATTATTTCGAAAAGGATAATTTGTTTCCATTAAAATACTGTGAGGAATACCTTTTTTCGTCCTGCGTACTTTTCGGCAAATGTGTTACCACACACATTCAATAAACAATAAACTTTTACTTAAAACGAGTGTTTCGATTTTGTGCATGTTTACCGATATTTTAATTCAATTTAATGTGAATTACATTTTTCCGAACAAAAGTTACGAACGCGAAAATAAAGTTTAAAAAGCAAAAGCATTGAGGTTCTGAGCTTCTCAATAATCCATAAATCATAACAGTAATATTTACCCTTCTACGAATTGGATTTAATGTATCATAATTATTGGAAATTCCTGCTCCTAATATTCTATATATTCCCTCAATATGTTGATTTTTATCACCTTAAGGTAACACTGCAAGGTCGCAATATTTCTTCCTGCCATTTTTGATAAACGAACTTATAATGACTCTTTGGAACGAAAAACTTTTTATCATTTCATCACACGTAGTTCCAAAACACCTTTCTCCGCAATTTTATTAATATACCACCGCCGATTTTTTTACACGCACGGTGGCGCAAAGTTCTCACTCGATTTTCGGTGGCAGTAACATTGTTTTTTAAATAAAAATAAATATTATGCTACAAATATTTCGCGTTCTTGATGAGTATTTATAGCGATTCGTGGTTTGTCAACATGTATTCTACTTCGCAAATGTCAAAGTCGTGATTACATAAGTCGCCATCTACAAAAATGAGAGAATCTTCCAATACTGTTTTTTGCACTACCTTTTATAATAATAAAAGATACACGTTTACCCACAGATTGCCAAAATAAACTAATAATCATATTTAGTTTGTGGAAAAAAAAAACAAAACTAAAGTGAATTTTCAACAATTAATAAATATATCAATAAAAACATTACAATATTTTACAGTGCGATTTTTTCATGAAATATCTCAACAGGAATACTGTAAAAAACAAGTAATAACTATAGTTAGGGGTGTTCATAATGCTATTGCTATTGTTAAACAAACGAAGGCTATTGTTTTACGTTAGTGCAGTTGTAACGGGCTGTGATTCTATTATGGATGAAAAACGAATATAACGAGAAATACGTAAAAGTTATTGTATGCTCATTGTATATAATGTTATTGTACGCTCATTGTATATAATGTTATTGCATGCTCTGGTCAAAAAAAAACGAAGAAGTACAATTCATTTTTTTCTATTATTTTAAAACATTACAAAATGTTGTTTTAATGAAGGGTTTTTATGAAACAAAGGTATTTTTGAAGAGTTTTGATTTTTCATCCAAAATCTGAATTTGCGGTTGCAACTTCAAATAACAAAAATGAAATAGGATTGTTGTTGATAAAAACATAAAAAAATGCTAAAAATTCGCAACGTAAAATTTTAGACACGTATTCTACACAACTGGATTTTAAATAGTAAAATGGTGGGAACAATAAAAAAATACAATTAATAAAATAAAATTCAGTGGCGTGGCATGTAACAGGCTCCTATTTCGAAAAATAATTATTTTCTAAGGGTTTCTTGTTAGTTTGAAATGTGAAGTGGTTGTCGAGCCTGGGAAAATTTCACCCCTAAAAGCCATGTTTTCGCGCTAACACTTAAATTTGTTAGTAATTTCGGCGTAGCAACAGTTGACTTCACGCTCGCCGAGTGCCGTCTACGGTTAAATTCTTCACACCGGGGTTCTGTCTGAAATCGTAGCAAAGCCAGGAAAGTGCCTCAGAGCGTCCTGGGGGTTCTTATTTATAAGACCAACTCAATCACTAAAGAAACGCACATTTTTTTCTAATCTACCTACATACAGAACAAGTACCGAGATATTACACCCCGTGGAGATTACCTCACGTCACTGCTCTTCGACGGATAAATTGAAAAGGCGTAAAAAACACGTGGTGTGCGATATACCACTGTTCATATTTTTAATTTAGTGGACTAAGGCCACATACTATCTTCACGAGGTCCTGAAACAATACTAAATTTGTAGGTTATTTCTTTAGTTGATTTGACCTCGTTAATTCACAAGCGCAAAATAAACCCTCTAGTGGTCGTTAGTCTGTTATTACTATTTTGCTTAGCTCTCATTAAAAATGGATGTATTTCCTTCTAACGCAAAGTGGGTTTAATACTTATTGTTGTTATCTCAATGTCTGTTAATACTATAAATTTTACATAAATGTAAGAAGCTACGGGGAAATGTCTGAATAACAAAGTAATATTTTCATCGCTACTTCATCTTAGACGTTCAGCCACATATACGAGTTCCTGGTATTCTCGTAAATACCCGACGTGTTATTCTGGATATTTCGGTAGCGCTCGGTAAATGGCCGATGTCTTGTGACGGTACGTCAGCTATTTACCTGTCTCTTTCAATCAGAAACAAAACTGAAATGGAGAGAACTGAACTGGTTATTTGCTCAGGGAAGGAAATATTATAAATAATGCCTTACATCTTAAAAACTGTTCTTATTTTCTCATCTTTCTCGAGTAAAAAATCTTATTTATAAATCAATTTTCAACCAAAACTTTATATTTTTTATTTCTATTATCCTTAATTTGTTATTTTTATTTGTTATTCTATTTCATTTTTACTTATACAAGATTGTATTACCTACTTTAACTCCTTTCATGTATGTGATCATGTACCTAATATTAGTATGAATATTTTCCCTAATATGTATGCTATATGTTTTTACTTTCATCTACATATATGGATGATTACACCTGATATTTTATACTAAATATAACATCTTATGAATCTCGACTACCATAATACGGGCATTTGCCTAGCTTGGTAGTCAAAAAGCCATGTAAAATAAACATGTAACAAAGAAAATGAATAAAATAAATTTAAAAAAAAGAGGTAAATGGCTGATTTTTCGTCCAGAGGCGTCAGGTATTTACCGAGCGCTGAAATGTTCCGAACGGATAAAATGTCAGGTAGGATAAACGAGTGCGTGACGACCATGTCGTTGCGGTGAATGAGGTTTACCAGTACTATTACTATACAGTTTACTAGCAAGAAGCGGCAAACGGTCAACAGCCATATAGATCCACGTCGACACACGCAGCGGCCATCGCAGTCGTCAAGGTCGCTGATTTTGTACAAAATAAATTTTTGCATGTAGTGTTGAATTTTGGCTAAGATGTTTCGCTAGTGTCATTTTTATACAAGAAGATTTATAACAGAAATTTAATTTAGAGGAGACGCACATCACCCAAGTTATTCTACAACTTCAGGAGTTGAATCGTAATATGTGAGAATATCAGAAAATTCTACAGATCAATACCGTTCGAGTTCTCTACAACAGTCACCTAATTAAGAACATTCTGAGATTTCAATACATTCGAATTAGTTGATTTGTTAGCTTCGTTCAACTAACATCCTTATTTTATTTTCATATTTTTTCAAAGATGTTCCACTCAATTAAATAGCTAGCTATCTTCTACACCTCCATTTTAAAGTAACATGTGAAATCAACTGATTATTTTGGCCGCCATATGACTCAATCTGTAAAATGTTAAAGTTACGAATTCGTAGGAATTAAATAAAATGTGAGTATCCGTAATAGAGTCTTGTTTCATCTTAACAGCTGAAGTATCGACCAATTACGGGAGAAACCTATTATTATTCTTTTGCATAAATCGATAAATAATGTTGTTTTGCTTGATTATTACGATTATTTTTTGTCCGTAATCCTTATTATAAAACCATAAAAATACAACAAAGTATCCTTCTAAGAAGAAAAACACCGAAACCCACAAAAAATATGCATAAAAAAGGGCGTCTAACCTTTACGCGCGGTTGAAGTAAAACTTATTGGACTGTTGTGGCAGGTACTACTAAAATGGTACAATTACTGCCATCTGTGTTTGTCTTTATTTTTAAAGGGTTCTCGCCCTCGCTAGAATATTTTTATTATTTTTCGAAACTTGGATTAAAAATCAAGAGCGAATTCATGTTTTTTGAAATGATACGTTTTTCTCAATACATTTCTTAATACAAGCGACCAAACTCAACAGCCTATGGTGTAGCTGTGTATCATTTATCGGTAGACATTTATGTCTTATGTTTGGTCGTTTGTATTGAGAAATGCAATAAAAAATATGAATATAGATTAAGCTCCTGATTTTTCATCCAAGTTTCGGAAAATAATAGAAATTATTCTAGCGAAGGCGAGAACCCTTTAAGAATAAAAACAAACACAGATGGCAGTAATTATTAGTAATTTATTTATTTGAACGCCATAAAAGGCTTTTACATTTAAGTGATATATATGTTTACAATGATACACCGGAGAGAAAAACAGATTATGAACAAAATACGTACTCTTAAATAATATCGAAATATATCTCAAAAAATAACATCAAATGTATCTAATCATAAAAACATAGTTTTATTTGCATTCGTTAGATTCTAGGAGTTGAAATGTTTACAGTAATTTTGTATTGGGATTATTGTTACCTTCAATTTGTTTGTTATTCAAGTTTGAAATGGTTGGATTAGTACCTACTGGGAATTAACTCTGTAAAATTATACCGATATCCGAACGTCATTTCCGTTTGAAAACGTTATTTCTGTCCGAAAAACATCTGAATTATCCGTCATATCGCGCCTAAAGTAGTTTTGATTCAAAAATAAACAAAGCTCGAAACATCGAGAGCCGCAGAAAAACACGTCAGTACAAATATAATCAATATTCAGAGTGGTCGACATTAAAAGCCGGGTTAAGCTCGGCGCAAGGCAAACTTATAAATGTATGAAATATTCAGTCGGAGCATCTCGGGTTGCCGATGCCGCCCTGTCCTATCCAGTTTGCCGGAGCGCCGCGCCCCGTGGCCGTAAGCCCCGCATATCGCGCATAAAGGCTGAAAGGATACGTAAACATCAAATCGAGTTTGGCGCATTTCTTTTTCGACGTGTAATAATCTTTTCGAAAGGCGGAAGAAGAATTAAGGATACGTTGTACGAGTGAGTGAATGCGATGTTTGAAACAGGGTCTTTAATTGAGTGAGACGGATCTCATTCTGATGGCAAACGGGAAATAGAAAACTTATGTATTCTATGGCTGTTGGTGGAAAAAGTTCATTGTTAGAATCCTGTGAAAGGACGAAACATAAGTGCATGGTTTATTGATCAAAGCTTTTAAGCGTTGAGTGATGAATTTACCTTTCGTTTCGCCATCTTTTTTTTTACTAAGAAAGAAAAAATTTTCTACACGAATTAATCATACAAATAATCATACATAGTTCTTGTTCCATGACAACTCAGAATCAAGCAATTTCAACACTCCTTTGAAGGTACGTTTTTAGATTTTCACGGCCAAAAGCATTTTCGTTGTTTGTTTTTGGGGTGTTATGCCGTGTTGCGCTAACTCCTTCTTTAGCCGACGTTTCGGACAGAGTTGCAGTGTCCATCATCAAGGCGGATCTGTCCTGATGATGGACACTGCAACGCTGTCCGAAACGTCGGCTAAAGAAGGAGGTAGCGCAACACGGCATAAGACCCCAAAAACAAATAAAGAAAGAAAAACTTCTTTGAAGATTCATTAACAATTAATGAAAAAAAAAATGAAAAAAAGCTCATGACCTAACGTAACGTAACATTCTGAATTGTCCGGTCACCATAATACTTTATTATTTATCGTCCATATTTTTTTTTTCTAGTTCTAAATATGTATTTATTTTTATTTCATTCTTTTTAGGAATCTCCATATACCTCATGTACGCTTTTAACAACATTCAATGTCCACTTTTCTTCCATCCACAAGGAAATGTTTAAAATCTGGTATGTGATACTTAATTTGATTTTAAAACATAATTTTTACATTTTTCAAATACATTTTAATATTTATAATAAATCTAAACAGAGAAAAGTCGATAAATGAATTACCTATAAATTATTTCTGAGTAATATTTTTAACTTCTACAATAAGGGCATAGACACAAAAGCACACATTATTATGATAATCGTACTGGTAAACTCAGTGACTGAAAAGTTTTATTCTAATTCCGTGATACTGAATTAGAAGACTAATTACGTGATACTGAATTCGAAGATCGCCTCTCGTTTCGTTGGTCTCACTAAATTAGTTTATTTCATTTCCTCCTTTTACTGCTGTAGTTATTTGCTTTCTCCCCAATTCCAGGTATTAAGCACAGCTACCAATCATTGTCTTTCAATGGGGTATATTTGTTGCAGCTTGTTCCGGATGCTAGCGTTTATATTTGCTCTTTGAAGGTAGCTCTGCAGAGCAATTAAAGCCGTTCTGTTTACCTCTATGTGAGCGTTTGTTCCGAGTCAAATGTCAATGGGAAATCTGTCATGGCAATCAGTCATCTTGCATTTTGATTACATAATGTGTAGCCTAACAAGCTGACAATGGATGATATTATTATTTAAGCTTCTGCAAAAACACAATCCTTAAAACTAAAATGATTTAATCTAATCGGTAATTAATATGGCTCGGCTCCCTTGAAAACAGATTTTTTTATTTATAATTAAATAATCTAACTCTTCGGTCTTTAGTTTCCACGCTCAATAAGGTTGTTGTAAATTTATTTTATTCTAATACATTAATAATCTCAGTCAGTTAAAAAATATTTTTTATCATGGATTTGTAATCATTCCTCTGCAAACTCCTTACTTAGTTATCGGCCGCTTTTCTTGTAGCTTCGGATAACCCGAAATTTCGGCTACGTCTTGATAACAACACGTCACAGATAAATTACCGAGACGGAACCCCCCTTACGTGATATGACGTTTGCAAATCAAATTTTACATAGGTACCACATTTGGGTAGCAGCGGTATGGCCCTGACAGTCAGAGGCGCGTTTTGTAACTCGGAATTACCGATAAAAGCAAGATGTATCGCCATTTTTACCATTTTTCCTTCTGTGTTATAAAATAATATAATATCACGTTCACGGCATTTCCTTGTGACAAAGGATAAACTTTTAAAAGACGCTATTAAGTTACGAATGTTTTTTCCCTAACATAAGTAACCAAATAATTGGGAGTTAGGTATGATGCAGGTACCTAGTAGGTACTACCTACAGATAGTGTTTATAGTATAAAGCAATCAGGAATTCATGATTCCAGACATTGGGTTTTCGCCAACTCCATTGCGTATCCATTCAGGTGAAAATTGCCTTACGGTGAAGCCACGCGAAAAAATGCAAAATCTTACAAAATCTTGTGTTTTTGTTTTGAAAATTTGATCGCTTAGAAATACTATGGATGATTCAATTAAATACTGTGAGTAGAACACATTTTGGCCTTTGAAGTAATCGAGTATTTTTTTGATAAGCCTTTTAATAAGTTTAGAAAAAAATAATGCTTCTGATCAATAAAAATGGTTTAAAGTAAAAAATCTCCTACTTACAAATTCTTTTTATGGTATGGTTTTATTAAATAATGTAGCTAAATAAATTTCTTAGAGAGTGATCGGAAAACATTTTAATATTTGTTGCTGAACTTCACAAAATAAAATTAAACGTGCATTTCGGCGACGTTTATTTTCAGTGAATAAAAACAGGCGGTACCCAAAGAATTTGTAGCTGCAAATTTCACCCTTCTGCCATGTACAGAAGGATTTTAGCGCGTCGTTCAGTCGCCGCCCAGAATTGGCGGCGAACGGACATGCCTTAGTCTACGCGGCGTTTCGATCTTTAAAAATATACTTTCGGAATAACAAAACACTGTTGTTGTTATTAACATTTTATTGGTAAACGCCCAAAAATCGTTCGCTCCGCCTGATTCCGAATGAGTCAAGGACTAGTGGATCGTCTTAAGACTAAAAAACTCTTTCCATACATACATACAACGTACCCGCGAAGGGGTTTTATGGAACCTACGTACACGATAATTTCCTTGTATGATTTTAATGATATCATGTTTTCCAATGATTTTATTTATTATTACCATAGCTGAGAGTCATTCTCGATTTAAGGGTGTTAACATGCTATAAAATATAAATTATTGAAATCAGATAACCTAATCCACACAACAAATATCACGATTCTCTTTAAGAAAAAAACATTTTGTGATTTTTTACCATTTACGAAATAAATCACTGGTTTAGCCATTCCAATATTAAACCAAGCAACAATGAACAGATCCTTATCGACATTTTACCCGTACCAATTTATTTAGATTGCTAGCAACGTTTTTCACCAATTTACTGATACCTACTCGATTTTACGCATTAGTTACAAAGGGGAAACCAATTTCAATTTGCCGCCGTAACACACCGACTAATACGTAATTGGAGGCCGCCCGGATGCCATCCCAGGCGTATGTTATAAAAATATAAATTGAAGACTTGGGTGTGAATTATGTCATTCTGTCATCGTAGATGGATAACATGTGCAGACCCACTAAACCTTTAATTACGTTTTTAAAAAATACCAAAATCTTTGTCTTCCTGTAGTGGATTTGTAGCTTTTATTCGATATGCAGGCTGCGATAGTGATTCGTTTCAAAATGAAAATGTCTTGTGATCCATTCATTATAACATTTTTATAATAATGTGATACATATTTCAGGAAAAATATCAAAAAACAAATCTCGGTTGTGTATCTGTAATTATTTTAACTCTGGATTAATTTTCATTGAATTTAAGGCGATCCGTTCACCGAAGAAACTGAAACCAATCCAAAACTGATTGTTGCTGTGGTTACAACCATATATAAACCAGTTACAACTGCGCGTTGCTATGGTTGCCAGCCAAACTTCTCTCATGCGCATGTCAATTTTACGATTTTAGTCATTATTTAAGCTTGTTTCACCATAGACGACGAACATTTCAGCTGTCACCTCGAAAACTGACAACAAAACTGGCGTACCCTTGGCAACAAGGAACTGGCGCGGCAATAAGCACGGCGAGTTGCGAGTCACTGCTTGCGTTGCCATTGAAAACGGGTTTTTGAGAAATTGTGTAGGGTGCGGGCCATTATATTGACATAAACAGGATAGCGAGTTTATTTGCAAACTGGTTTTTATTCAGTTGCCTCGTCAGCGGACGTACGTAAGTGTCATTTTCAAAATTGGAAGTGATTTTGTAAGTTGGGTCTCCAGCGACCAAATTATCTGACAAGTTTTTCGTTTTCAACATTGTGGCCCTGCTTCAGTGTTTCATATTTGCACAAACACTTGGTTCAATGTTTGTTATAATTTTGTCGCTGGAGACCCGGCTCTAAGAATTCAGACGAGCGATAAATAACCTGCCTCTAATGCAATATTTCAACAGAAAATTATTTTAGTTTACATTTTCATAATTAAAACAGATGTTTCAAGAATTCAGACAAGCGATAAAGTATCTATCCATTATATATTATTTATTTATTTTTGGGAATGGCTTCCTTTGTCTTCAATGATTGTTATAATTTAAGTTATTCCAAAAATAAAAAGTATTTATATTAAACTAGTAGAAACGTCTATAGATTTCGGAAATAAAAATATTATTTTTTTTAAGACACTATCTAGATTGCATTTAGTTCGGGATGAAGATTATGCGATCATACATAAAAATATGCATTAAGAAAATTAAGATAATTTTGATAGTTCTTAGTTGAAGTATGATACAGTTAAATATGACCGAACGAGATAGCGTCGAATTAGCTTTGGGGATGCTTTGAGGAGAGTCTTTTTAGAAAAGGAAGAAGAAGAAGTTCTGAGGAGGAAATGAATGGGTTGGAATCTAAGGAGAATCTGTCTAGAAGTGACGGATGTATAAATCCAACCTTCCCACTACGGTGCAAGGCAATGTTCTGAGAGAGTCTTTAGACGTCAAAACGTTTCAAAGACCCGGAAAAATGTCACCCCTGTGAACCAGGGCGTCAGCTCTCGGTGAATTTGTGAGTTCCTCACCTCGTTCTCGAACTCTTCTTTCAATGCTTTTTTTTACTTTAGCCACGTCTTCGTACACCTTTCCTGTCTCTTCTTCTCCAACGCGACCATGTGAACATCGGTCCACCCACACACTTTTGCCATTTCCTCGAATCTTCAATCCATCGGTTCACATTTATCAAATCGTCCCCACTGAATTTCTCCAGTGAACTGTCTACATCTTTACTTCAGTTTCAGAGTGCAACTGGGTCTATTTGGTTCACGTCGTCGAATAACAGGAGTTGCACAGTCGTCTTGATCGTATTCTTAGTAGTTGTTGTCGTCTTTTGCCACCAGGATACCCACGGCGTCTTGCGGGTCTCCTTCGGTTTCCTCTTCATCTTCTTCTTCAGCGTCATCGTCTTCGACTTCTTCATCATCGTCTTCCCGTGCATCGTGCTCCCGCTCTAATCTTAACGCGGCCATCAACCGTTGTAGAAGTTCACGCTTTTGACCGGTTACCCTGAGGCGTCTTCCTATTAGCTCGTCCTTTATCTCATGTACTTTCATTCGAGCCACTTCTTCTTCGGTCAAAAACACTAGACCATTTTCTTCCTTTTTTTGTCCCAAAAACGTCTTTTTAAACTCAAAAAATCACCTATTTCTCTAGATCCCCGTTCCGAAACCACAAAATGTAAATATCCTTTTATCAAGAATAAGGAATAGTTGGTTTTTCTTAGTTAACGTTTATTAAATTTCAAATCCAAAGTTTACAAATACGTCTTTTCAGCTCTTTACTCTCGTGAACACTCACCAGCGAAAAAAACAAAAGCAAACAAACAACTAACTGCACTCAGGTCAGACGTTCTAATTTTAAAAAGTATTTAATTAAGAGTTATCGGCGGGTAGGTACCCCTTTTCCCCAAACTACAAAGAGTTAGCATCAGCGCCTACCCCGATGACCTTTCGGCGGGTAGGTACCCCTGATACTACTTATATAAGAATAAGTCACTCTGTTTTTAAAACTTCCAAACTTCTAACCTAACCCAATTGGGGAAAGTTCTAGGTGTGTCACAAAACAGTGAGTTTTTAGCATTTTGGAGAGAAAAAATGATTTAGAAAGATTAATTAATAAATTATTTAAAATAATATCTCTGGAATAACAATTTTTATAATAAACTATAAAATTTCTAGTACATATCGTTCTACTGTGTTTAGGTATATTATTTTATTGTGCTTTCAATTCCTGTAGTATCTGTTAATCCCAATTATTAATACTACTTAAAATGTGATGGGAAACTTCCAAATAAAATCGAGGTTCGTTGAGATTACAAGTTGCTTTATTTACGTTACGTGAAGTTTACAATAAATATTTGACTGGACTCTAGTCCCTACTCTAGTAAGATAAGTTATTCTGAGACTGGTGGTGTCTGCCTGACTACATTAGACATGAACGACGATAGATGATTCTGTTTTAATATAATACTTAACTGACATCTGTTCGGATATCGCAAAACTTCGTATAACTTAGCAAATTAACGACATCTATTGAAGGATGTTGAAACTGCATGACTAACCTATACGCTACACATACTAAGATTTTTCTTCTTCGTGCACTTGCTGACATCAAGTTAAAAATATTATTCCACCGGCTACTTTTATCTCTATAATGAAAAGCAGTTTCTACGTTAATTTTGTATTTTCTTTTGCGCATTACAGTATTAGTAGTACAAAAATTAAATGCTAAATTGCGTACCTGCTAACGTAATTATTTATCAACCACAACATTAATTGTTACCGCAAATCTGAAGGTTAAACCTGGACATACATAGTTTTGTTTTGGGAAAGAATATGCTTTGAAAATTAAATTTAATTAAAGTTAATTTAGAATATGCTTTGAAAATTTCATTTAATTTTAAATTTAATTAAAGTTAATTTAGAATATGCTTTGAAAATTTGATTTAATTTTAGATTGTATTGGAAATTAGTTAATTATTAATTAAAAAAATAATTAATTAAATAATTGCTACTGAAAATTTGAAAATTGCTTTTCTGACGCTGACATTACAAAATCATCAATAAGTATATTATTAGAGTTTTATATAATGATAACCTATGCACGTTTAATATAACCCCCAGAATTTTAGAATCGGTTTTCCACATAACTATTTTCTTTATAATGCTATATTATACGTTGACTATTCTAACAGGCTTTCTAAGAACAAATTAGTTTTGTTTACTGCCCGTTTGTTTACATGTTTGTCACTTATTATGCAAATGCTTTGTATTATATTATTTTAAGTTGTTTCACTTTATGAATGGCTTTTATGAGGCTAGTGAATGTCTCCAATTGTAAAGGAACATCAAAATAGTTAACACTTAAAAATAAGAAAAGGATTTTATATGACAAACTAAGATTTTCATGATAAAATATTTAATCAAGAGCAAGTACATTGTTTTTTATTCTTTATATTGGGTGACAAATAGGAAATACACGGAGAAAAATGTTATTCGAAAAAACGATCATTTTGATAGTAAAAACGGTTAAAAACGGGACTGAAGTTCTTACGAACAAATTAACAGGGTTTCAATGTTTATTGGCGGGAAAATGTAAGAATAATTTGTAGGTATACGTACGAAATTACGTATACCAAAAAATTATTCTTACATGTTCCCGCCAATAAACATTGAAACCCTGTTAATTTGTTCGTAAGAACATCAGTCTCGTTTTTACTATTAAAATGATCGTTTTTTTAGAATAACCTTTTTTTCCGTGTACTGATAACCCTTTTATAAAATGGCAATAATATTTCAGACTTTGACATGTCGTGTTTTAGAAATCGAACAAAGATAATAATACATTCATCGCTAGTGATGGGACACACATAACAATAGTGACACCCCCCTTCTTAAGTTAAACAATAAAATAAAAATTAATACTTATTTTAAACAACAAAATATCATAATATCTCTCCGGTTGTTTGACAAAATCTATCATGAAGTGTATGGGTTGACAAGATTATTTTCCCCCACCTGTCTCTCATCTCTTCTTTCTCTTGGAGATCTGGATCAGATCGCACGGAGAGATGGTCATTAGTCATTAATATCATTATGAATGACAGTTTCTCTTCATGTATAATGTCTGAGTATGAAGTGTAATACTAGTAGTATTATGTCTGAGTATTAAGTGTACTCTATTACGTCTATACATATTACTATAATAATCTTCAATAGTATGAGACCTGTTACGTTTCGGACTCGGCGGAATTTAGAGCAAAACTTAAAACTCATCTTTTCAGTTTGTCTTATCCATAAAATCAAAAACCTTTCACCTTCACTGCCCGCGACATTGTATATAACCAATTGTGTAAAAATATGAGCAAAATTTTACTTGTAAGCTTCTGTAAAGGTCACTTCATGAAAATTCTCCAGTCGCTCGTAAAGAATCCTAAAATTATTAAGTCTTTCAAAATAAATATTAACCCAACTTTGGCATTAATCTTCTTATAAATGAATACCAAGAGTGTTGGGGGTAACAAATGTAAAATCATGCAACGTCCAGAGTTTTCAATATAATGTCCTCCGCGTGCAAATTGGCATCTTCTCCAAGCATAAACTTTCTAATTAAGTATGTTTATCGGAAATGACCCTTCAGGTAAGTATGTTTCTATATCTATTTTTAAATAATAAACTTAAATAGAGCCTAACAATTAATAATAAATTGTACAACGCCCTTGAGGTAATTTCCTGTAAGAACGGCGCTCTTATTATTGTTATTTTTATGTTTGAATCTTTTTATTTTTTTTATTGCGTTTGAATTTTTTTTAATTGTAAATTTAAAAATAAATATACAGAATAATAATATGTTACATAACATTCGTTAAACATTTTAAATACCCAGTTAGTAGAGAAATTATTTCGGGTCTAACTGGGGAGCTAGTACATATTTGAAAATAATAAATGTACACCATACTGCTTATAAGTAGTACCTATGTGTAGTTACAAAAATAAATTAAAAAATTTATAGTTTCTAAAAATGTTCCTTCCTCATAGCTGGGATTTTCTTAATTATTTTCTTAAACTGTATTTAACATTCGTATTCTGATTAGAAATAACTTTTAGAGGCATCAAAATGCAATGATAAAAGTACTCATTGCCCTGAGCGTCGTTACAATCCGAATCAGTTTAATCATTTCATTCGGGTTAGCTCCAATCAATATAATTTATTTGAGTGTTATTCCGAACCAGAAGTTTCAGTCTGAGTTGATAGACTGAAACTGAGTTGATAATAGAAAATTTGCGTATAAACAGAAACATTCTAACACCGTGAATCATTATTTATCAGGTTGTTTGCAACAAGCCTGCAGATAAAATTATAATAAATTGCACATGTACGAGTATATCCTAGAAAGTAATAGAAGCGATATTTATCTTGCGAATCTGATTTATTAAACCGTACATCCGTCATTATGACAATATTGCGATGCCAGATAGCGCTATCTGATGCTTATCTGACAGATACTCCCCCGCCAATAATTCTTCCAGATACATGGGTATGTTTGCGGGTAGAATCGTTTTTGAGCTAGTATTTTTTGGCGAAGCCTAGTTTATCAGCATCATAGTTGGACTTCATCGCCTTTATATTCATATGTTATTTAATTCAAACATTGTGAAACTATGAAACTACTAAATATCTTCACTACATTGATATATTACATTATTAATTTTTTTGTTGGTTTTTGCATTGATGATCAAGACTGTATGGCTTGTTTTGTGTAAGCACCACAGTAAATTAATTTGAAGTAGCCTTCAATCCTCAAATGAGGTGTGTAGAATCAAACACCGCAATCTCCACTTTTTTCAAAGGTGAACTAGAAATGCAACTTTGTTAATGATTCACTCATTTACCTACAAATGCAGTTATTTGGCATTAAAACCAGCTCTGTGTGCCCAAGTTTCCCTTTGTGAATACAATTATTAACTCATAAATGCATGAAAATTACTGAAATGGAAGGTTTCTTTTGGTTTTCTAAAAATAAAGCATTTTGGAGATTGCTGCATTTGATTCTACACACCTCAAATAGAGTATCTATAAAACAAGTATTGTTGATATTACGTACAGGGACACTTTCGTCTTAATTTCGTAAATTTGGGCTACAAAAATAAAGTAATAATTTTGCTACAATGGTGAATAATTTTCCAACGGAAAAATAACTTTCCCTCTGATGTGAAAATTTTCACAGTAGGTAAAACAAAAAACATCGGGAAAATAAAAATTCATATTTTTGGTTTGTTTTTTATCTTTGTGCATGCATTATGCATTGCGAATCTGAATGTGTTCACACATAATTCCCAATGAAACTCTCTCATACATTAAGGGGGCTTCTGTAGGTGGCCTCGTGCCACATTTACAAGTAGATACTCACCCATGAATAAAACATTAGCACAAGCCTTCGATATGTCTTCCACAAAAATATTTTTGAAATCTATCCCCAAATCCGATGATCCGATACAGATAATAATAATCATTGGTAACAAAATAAGAGTAATAAATACTATTAGCTGAATTGTTCAGATAATAATATTTGACTCTTCATATAATCTGTAGACAAAAAAATATTATGTTCATCTATAAAATAAAGTAATCCCAAAATTAGTTTACCTCTCTTTTTATATGACTTCGTTAATTCGAATTGATATCATGTCAATACGTATTATATCATAGTCATAATGTATTGATTAAATCAGTGAATATTAATTTGTTCTCTATTTTAACACAACTAGGAAAAAAACGAGAATAGATGGTAATAATATTCCAAGATTATCATAACAGTATAGCAGAAAATCTTAGCGCTTTTATTAATTATTCCTTATTATAAATATATAAACAAAAAATATATATTTAAATAAAATTATTGAAACGGATAACTATATTTTTAAGTGAATCAGTTTAAACAGTAGCTTCTTCTAAAAAAGGTATCTATTCAACAAATATAAGCATACGAGGGCCAATAGAGACAAATTAGACATAGCATTACACGGCCTCCGCGGTTGAGGGGTAGGGCGTCGCGGGTAAAAATTTCCTGGATTAATATTGGTTATTTCACAGCTTAAAATAATAAATAGTATATTTGCGGCACGTACCAGTGTGGATACTTTCAGTATCGCAACAGAATTGAAAAGTTGCTTGAAATTACTTTAACCGTGTTTGGTGAACAGATCCGAATAGCCAAGTACTTCCATATCATATTTCACAATTAATTAATAAAAATAATATATGTTATATTTGCGGCACGTTCCAGAGTGGAAGATACTCTCAGTATCGCCCTGGTGTAAGACCACCATTCAGAATTGAAACGTTGCTTAATAATGGCTTTAGCCGTGTTTAGTGGCTAGATCTGAATATCCAGGTACTTTCCCACCTTCCTCTTCCCCATGTCCTTTCCTCCCCTACTTACCTTCAGCCTCACAAGATACTCCAATTGGGAATGACATAGTCTCACTGGCTCCAGAAGGGAGCAGTTGGGGCTCTTGTGAGGTTTCTCTATAAAAAAAAAAAAAAAAACTTCTTCTTTCCCATCATTGCCTTCCCCTCCCCTCTACATTCAGCCGCATACCCCAATTGAGGATCCCATCATCACATTAAAAGTTGCCTAAGAAACCACTAACGATACAGCTTATAAATATATAATAACAAGCCAGCACACATTGTTCACATAACAATGTATGTTTATTATTTGCATTTTTTTTATTTATTTATTTAACATTCTTTTTTTACATCATTCAACATTAAGTCCCGTTAAACTGATTTATATCAGTTTGTCAACGGCTTCTTTTAACAATTACTTTAAGATTTAAACAGGTACATAAAATATACACATTATTACATTATATATACATACATCCACATATTTTTACATATATAAAATAAAGAGCAGAAGAAAAACGAAAGAAAGAAAAAGAAAAAAGATTGTAATGGAAAACACATTAAAAACGAAATTTTGAAAAACGGAGGTTAGTACAAAAAAATTCTTTCACATAACCATTTTTTTAGCATACATTTCTTTTTGAAAGTCAATTCACAGCTTTTTATTGAATTGTGTAACATGTTGTAAATTATTGGTACAAGGTATTCTAGAGTTCTTTGACCGTATTTATTTAAATATCTGGGAATAACAAGTCCATCGTTTGCAGTTAGTCTTGTATTATGAACATGTACCACTATTTTATTATATTCAGATTGAAAACAACATACAAAGTTTTGGTGTTGAAAATCAGATTGGAAAATTTTTATGGAAATCAGATGTAGAGTCTAAACTAAAGGGTTGGGAAAAAAATCTATAATCTCAGAATAAATTTGAAAAACTTTTTTCATTTATGAAATAAGAGTTTTTTGGTTTCTATAATTTCCACGTGTCAAGGACAGCAGTTATTTGTCACTGTTCACATTTGTCTGATATTATTTCGTCATTGACCGATTGTTTTACAGAACTTTCATCAAAACATTAAATAAAACAATGCTTATTTAAAAAGAGAAAAAAAAATCTACCAACATCCGAGTTAATTAGTTTTATAGTTAGTTTTATTTCCAGAACCATTGTGTTTTATTTCATAACCATAGCATTTGAAATAACAAAAAACAAGTGTGTTTTTTTATAATTTTCGAAGCAAACTTTACGATTTTTTCTATTCGGCATCTGAATAGAGATTATCTTTTTTTAAGAGCTTAAAAACTTAAAGTGCGCCGTTTTAGTTAAATCCTAAATTTTAATACCAAAATCTCAACACAATGGGATCAAAAACCTATAATCCTGATATTTGTGACAAGTCAGGGCAACAGTTCAAAGATTCTGTTGAAAAGTAAAGTCCATATACTCGTAAAAGCGAATTGAAGTAATTATTTTCGGGCTTACGTAAAATTCTTAGACCTTATGATTCTCAGATGATGATGTACCTTTATTTGTTTGAGAAAATTTAATGAAATAAATTATCTTTGAATTGTAAGAAGATAAAGAAACATATTTACGAATGTTCTAAAATGATGAAATCTAAAACACGCAAACATCTCTCTTTAAAAGGGGATGAGGTAATATATTTCTTATTTTGAATTTATGCATCCTTAATCTGTGAACTCCGTTACTTGGTAACCATCTTTTCCATCCTTCTAGGAAGAAGTCTTTGTGTTTTGAATTTCCAAAATACGGAATAATTTTATTATTGTCAGCAGATATTAAAACATAAAAAGCAACCACGAAATTATTATTTTCTTGAAGAAGAAGATAACAATAATAATCTAGTTTTTTTAAATATGAAAATGAACAAGACACAGAAAAATAATAAAAGATAACGGTCGCAACTGGGACTCGAACCCAGAACCTTACGTTTTACCGGGACATACACCTCAACCAATTGGGCTACTGCGATCTATTAATGAGACTGTCGTAATTGTCAACTTCATATTTCAGAATTAACAATTATCATCGACTAATGTATTTTTTTCCATAGTATTGGCAATTAATTTAATTGACAATTACGACAGTCTTATAATAGATCGCAGTAGCCCAATTGGTAGAGGTGTTTGTCCCGGTAAGACGTAAGGTTCTGGGTTCGAGTCCCAGTTGCGATCGTTATCTTTTATTATTTTTCTGTGTCTTGTTCATTTACATATTTTAAAAAATTTGATTATTGTTGTGATCTTCTTCTTCAATGATATATTACATTGATGGGAATAACCTTCAAAAGTTAAAAAGAGAGTTTTTCTTATAAATATATGAATATTATATTCTTTTGGTGTCCAATTTTGTACTTCTATGTAGATGTATTACGTGCTTTTACATCTGTAGTGCTTTTATACATTTGTCGCCTTTATGTCTTAGTTTTTACTTCATTGACTAGGAAATCAATGCATTGTTTAGGGCTACCATCACAATTATTATATTTACTGTGATACGAATCGTTGTACAGTTATTATATTCATATTAATTTCTAAATTGCCAATTTACCAAAACGATGCATTGAGTTTCAAAGTTTATAGTTTTCGAATTGGCCATATGTGACACATATTTGGTGGATCATCCATCCAACCTTGCGTAGTTGGATTGCAGACTTTTTTAAGGGAAGAACAATTCAAACCGTAGTTCATGGCTCTTCTTTCTGTGCTGTCACCAATGCTATTTTTTTGCACATCAACGATCGTTTAATGTGCACTAATTCTTTGCTACACTAATGACAGCACCGTTCAGGAGGGTTATCTTTTTTACAAGCCCTTTCCACTTGTGAAGTCCGATTGGCTCGGAAAGTTTTTACCACCACCTCGAGAAGGTTCGTGCAATTTGATGGAAACAGCCTCCCAGTAAAGACTCCTTTTAAATGCTAGTAGGTATATCAGACCAGCTCAATTATAGGGGCTCCATAGACGCCCAAGTAAATCTGGCTTCCAGGAAACTGTACATCTTGTAAGGGACTTGCAAATTATTCAATGGTGACCAGCTGCTAATACGTTATACAAATCTCTAATACACAATAATTCAATTAGTGCGCCACCTCTGGCATAATATCATATTTCATATTGTTTACAATTTTTCATATGAGAAAACATTTTTTTAAATTTTTATTTTTAACTATTGGTAAATATACAATATGTTTCTTGATGTAAAAATACCTCCCGATTTGAGAATAACTCGTGTTTAGGAAGGGAGTTTTTTTTAAATAATTTCAAGAATTCTACCTATAATGAACATTATAGACATTCTAAATTGATTAACATACAAATACTGAAAACATACATGCACTGAAAAACAGATACCTATTTTTTAAATATATAATGCTTAACCTTTAAATTAACTTGATAAACCTATTAGATATTGTGCAAAGGAGGACGGTCTGTCAGATTGACAATCGATTGGCTTCTCTAATGCACAGACGCAATGTAGGCATGCTAAGTCTATTCTACAGGTATTTGAATGGAGCCTGCTATAATTTTCGTCATCGAGCACCGACCACAGCCGGAACATCCGTGCCAGATGTTGGCTTCACGAGAAGGGGTCGTTTCATCGACTCATTTTTGTGTAAGTCGACTCATGTATGGAACGAGCTAATGGCATCTGGTTTTCACCTTCATATAATCCGGGCCTCTTCAAGATCCGCAATAATAAATCCCTTCCTACAGCCGCCTCCATAACCCGCCTTCCTACGCTGCCCAACTTGGTGGCCACTTGCCTTTACACCGTACAAAACAGGGGCGCTCTTCTAAGGTTTACATAAAAAATAAAAAATAAACTTATTTGCGGAAATAGCCTCAATGGTACCCGAGAGATTTAAAACCATTCCAGCTATCTATTACGTCGAATGTTTGTAATACATGGGCTTCTGTATTAATCTTTTAAATTTATATTAGTTTTTTTTTTTTAATTGGTTTGTGAAACCTGTTGCCTTTCTAGGTAGTTATTACTTAAAAGGTTAGTATTACTTAGTATTATTAATAGTATTACTGTGTATAGTAAATTCCTTAAGCTACTTCAGGTTGGCACCTAATGCTAATATATTATATTGCGTAATGTACAAGGATGTACAGTATGACCTGGAATTTGGTTTGAATTTGATAGTTAACTCAAATTATCACTAAGTGCACCACGCTGAGCGGTCCTTTGTCATTGATTCTGGAATTCGTTCAATTGTGTTATTGCATATTTAGTTTTAAGTGCGTCGTAGAAAAAATTGTCCCTGCGAAACGGAATGGAATGGTGATGTACATTGTACACATATTTACATACACACTGCCAACATCGCTGAAAGGAATGAAAAGCCAATATCCAAAAAGCTCAGAATTCTACGTTTCCACCATAAATAAGGAAAGTTCCGAAAAGATTCGTGGTTTATATTGAAAGGCATAAATAGATTTATTTATACGTACAAGAAACACATTTTAGTATTTTAGAGGGAAACCACAACAAAAACAAGTTGTTTTATTAAAATATCTGGGCACAGCTCGGATACTATTTACTTATGTTGTGTGTGCGTAAACAACTTTTATTCTTCGTACTTTTTCCGTGACAGATAAATAATTATTTTAAAAAGTACGGTAATAGAGGAATATCAACTAAGACTGACAGTTATGTCCTGCACAAACCCAATTGTATAAATAAAGAGTTTAATTAGCGCCTAAATGTCTTGTATTAATGTTTCTTTGCAATGTTTTTTACGGGGGTGCGTGATCTTAATACAGTCGCCTAATCAGAACACAGCTTGGAGAATATAAAAAAAATATGTAAATGACAGTAGCAGTAACAATGTTAGGAAAAACATAAAAACATCAGAGTTTTCTTGTACTTTACCTTTGAGGAAGAAAACTTTGGCATACCTATATAAATTAAACGAATTTATATTTGGTCTACCAAGAACATTTACAAGAAGAACTCTCTTCTACTATTCTTTCTTGGGAATCGATCAAAAAATGTTTTAAATAAAATCTAAGATTAAGATATAAGATGTTCACAATTTTAAAATAAAAAAAATAACAATTCCTAGAATTAATAGGTACAAAAACCCTAAATTCTAGTAGGTACAAAAACCGATCCGATGTGACTATGGTAAGCTCTACTAGGAAGCAAATGTTCCATTATGTTCTTCAGCAAATGGACCGGATGAATTTTAAGTAAACAATTTCGTTGCGATTACGAACTCTTGTACGACTAACGCTCTGTGCGGACTCGTGGAATAGTCCCTTATCCCCAGTCCTTCATTAGTGGGCAATACAACACGTCGTTAAAAAAAACCCTACACAATTTCTTATCTAGAGCCACTACCCGAGATCGTGGTTAAAAGTTTGACCCACTTTTCACAATTTAATAAGGCATAAATAGAATTTTTTCGGGTAAATGAACATTTCCGGGAATTTTAATAACCACCCTGAATTAGTTAAATGGTCCTTTCAATTAATTGCATCAATTATTTCGGCAGATGGGGTACCGAAGGTTCAGTTTTTGTAGATGGTAATTTTATTCCGCAAGTTACGAAGGAAGTAAGGGTGTAAAATTGGCGTAAAAACATTGAGATGGATTCGGATTCGTGTGAAATAAGGTTTCCGAAATGCCTAAAACGTGCTGTTGATAACAATGTTCTTTTTTTTTGCTACAAGGTTATCAAAATTTAATGTGTGGCAAAATAGTCAAGTTGCGTTTTCACTAATCTAATGTAGCGCATTTTCAAAAATATTAACATTTAAGACTGGTTGTTTAACAATTTTTTATACTTCGTCAGATTTCAAAGTAAATATTTACATTCTACGAAATGTTGGTTCAAGTTCTGTTATTGCTTTCTTTTTATGCCAATTCTTCGCTTACATAATTTTAGCAAGAAAATATTCCAATGACATCGAGATTTTTAATGTAGCGATATCAGTGTTTAATTAAGGGGCCGCTCTGCCAATTTCTACCAATTTCTTACATGTTTTCTTTAAATGTTTGAAGTTTTTAAGTTCTTAGAAAAATGTATGTTATTCTTTAAAATAGTATGTAAACATTCCCCACGCCGAAACGGTAATTATTTTTAATTCCCTCGATAGAAATAAATCGCAAAGTATGCTCCGAAAATTATTATTTACACGTTTGTTTCTGTTATTTGTTAAGTTATATGTATGAAAAAATTCACAGTGTTTCTTTAAATGCTACTTGACACAGCCCCACGAGATTTTTGCTCTTTTTCAAACGAGTCGTCTTTTATTAAACATTTTCACAATTTTCGCATGAACTTTATGATTTTTAATGCTAGCGCGATCGCTCCCACATTCGTATTATCGTATCTCTCCATCTTCTTCTTTTTGAGCGGGGTAGCGCGGCCTTAAGTTGAATGTCAAAAGAATTCATATTCTACGTAAATGGCACGCGTATAGTATTTTTTACTTTTAAACGCTTTTTACAAGTTATCTTTGAAATATTAAGAAAAAATTATTGTTCGCGCAAGTACACAAGTAATATGAAAATTAATAAATATTTTTGTTAAAACAAAAACTCTCATCTTTTAAGAAAGACTAACAAATACAATATTTCATCGGTGATTCAATCGAATATTCTATTTGTTAGCCTTTCTTAAAAGATCAGAGTTTTTAAATTGACAAAACTATTTATTAATATGCATATTGGTTTTGTACTTGCGCGAACAATATTTTTTTCTTAATATTTCAAACCATAACTTGTAAAAAACGTTTATTACACATCCGTCGCCGAATCCCGGTGCGAAGTGACCTATTAATGGCAGAGGTGTTGGATATCCAACAAATGTTTCCCGGGGTGATGGTACCCATATCCGCTTCCCAAATTAAAACAAGTGTTTTACGTTCATGATATACCTATCACCATCGAAAATGTAAAATCTTGTAATCAAAAATACAAAGCTTCTAGATTAAAAAATGTGAACTCAAAGCATGTTCTGTGAATACCTACAATTTTTAGAGACTTCTTAAACAATAATTCATATTAAATTTCTTTCCAAAACGAAGTACCTACCTGTTATTTCTTGGAACCATTATAACTTGTAATTTATTAGTTATTCACATATATATGACCGTCATAAAAATCTACGCCAATTCTGCATGTTCTGTTGTAAAGCGGCTATCTTGCCAAATTTCTTTTGGCATCAAATCTAAGAAAGAGTACGAAAATGATATTATTATCTATCTATTCGAAATGAAAAATTACAGTTAGGTACCCACAGAAGCAAATGGAGTAGGAGACTCCACTAATTTAAATACAATATGAAAAATTAATAATAAAAAGAGAATGGTATTCGGCGTTTAAAATGTAGGATTTAAAATTCAAGAATGCAAATTTTTTGCAAAATTGAAAACATCTTTTGACAAAATAATGTTCGCAATATCAAAGGAATTTGAAATTATTAACGAGAATATGCTATTTGTTTTTAAATACAGATGTGTTATCATTATTCAAGGTAAGGTAGGAAATGAAAGTCATACCATGCTGTATTTTTACGACAGAACATTTTTTATTTTTGTTATTAAGTTTAATTTGTTGAACTCCATTTTAACTATTATTTATTATATTTTCTTCTGCTTCTTTGCACTGTCCAACTCATTGCCTAGGTAGGCTATTCGGTTCTGAGTATCGCTTTCATCCAGGCCGTTTCTCTGTAGAATGTTGGAGCATTGAGTCATCTAGGAGTTCTTTGGTCTTCCTCTGGATGACTGTCGAAGAAGCTCCATAGACATTACTTGCTTCGCTTTGTGGTCTGGTGGTCTCCATCTTATGTGCCCATACCATATCAACTGTCGTTCCTCCAGCTTACTGTTTATGTCCGTTACACCCAGGCTACCACGAATGCGTGAACTTGTGATCTTATCTTTCAATGTGATCTTATCTTTCAGATATAAGTGTATACAAAAGTCATTTTGAGGATATTGAACAACTATCGTACAAATTTCCAAACAGTAAAATCACTATCATCGGTGACTACAATTTATCAAAAATCAATTGGGGCACCCGCGACAATTATACAGTATCACAAAATTCTAACTTATCTGAAACAGAAAAAGAAATAATTGAATTATGTGATTTCCTTAACCTAGTTCAATTAAACAATGTAAAAAATGACAATAATAGATTACTTGATCTTGTTCTTTGTACCGACATGGCAACTGCGGTTGAAAAGTCACTCGATTCAGTTCTTGCCCCTGATTCTCATCATCCACCTTTAGACATTACTATATTATGTAACCCTATAAAATACCAAATTAAAAACCAGACGCAATTTCCCAACTTTAATAAAGCCAATTATGTTGCAATACGTGATTATCTATATAATACTGACTGGTCTATACTAGAAGGAGGTAATCTCGATGATAATATTAAAGCCTTTTATGATCATCTATATAAAGCCATAGAAAACTTTGTTCCAATTAGTTATAAATTATCTTCAAATTTCCCTAGCTGGTTTAGCAAGGACCTCATTAACATTGTAATCGAGAAGAAAAAAGCTCATAAAATTTACAAAGAAACAAAAAATCTTTCTGATTTCACAGTTTTCAGCAAGCTGCGAAAAGATTGTAGTAAATTTTCAAAGATTTGTTATAATAATTATATTAAGAATGTTGAATTTTCAATCGCTAACAATGTAAAACACTTTTTCAACTATTGTAAATCCCAAAATAACAACAACCTTGGCATACCTGAAACTATGCACTACAAAGTGAAAACTTCTAGTAAAATCAAAGAAATAGTCAATTTGTTTGCAGACTTTTTTAAGGATGTGTATGAAACAGATATCCCTGATAAAGACATTCCAAACTTCGAGTCAGATATTAACTTACAACTATCTCAGATACATATTGACATTAAGGAAATTGCAGTTTGTATTAAACTACTGGAACCTAAATCTTGCTCAGGGCCAGATAAAATTCCCCCCGTATTTCTTAAAAACTGTGAGGGTAGTGTCTCTTACCCACTGTACCTACTATTTAATCAATCACTTTTAGCAGGCAAGTTCCCGCAAATATGGAAAAATAGCTTTCTCACTCCAATATTTAAGAGTGGAGACAAGTCTTTAGTTGAAAATTACAGACCAATATGCATACAATCGTCGATTCCGAAAATTTTTGAAAAGTTAATTCTTCAAAAAATATGTTCTTGTATTAAATTTAATATCTCATCATTTCAACATGGTTTTATCTCTGGACGAAATACCTTAACTAACCTTACACTGTACGAACATTTTATCTCAGGTGCCTTAGCTAATAGAGAACAAGTTGACTCGATTTATACAGATTTCAGTAAAGCTTTTGATAAGGTTTGCATTAAAATTCTTCTAAATAAATTGTCTAAACTAGGAATTAGTGGTAAATTATTATGCTGGATTAAGAATTATTTATCAAAACGTGTATTAACTGTATCTATTAAAGGACACTTGTCTTACGAATTTGAAGCCACTAGTGGCGTGCCTCAGGGTTCGCACCTTGGTCCAATACTGTTTTTATTATTTATAAATGATGTCACTTTCATATTCTCCGATGTTAACATATTATTATTTGCTGATGACATGAAAATATTTAAAATCATCAAAAATATATACGACTGCTTGTCCCTACAGTCCAATTTTTTAAAATTCGCAGAATGGTGTACCATCAACAAACTTACACTTAACATTAAAAAATGTCAAATCATGAGTTTCTTCAGAATAAAAAACCCTATCAAATATTGTTACTCACTTAACAACCACAGTTTATTGTCAGTACCTGTAATAAGGGACCTCGGAATAACCTTCGATACTAAACTCCTATTTACTAATCACATTGATATCATTACTAATAAAGCAATGAAAATGCTGGGCTTCATTATAAGAATATGTAAAGATTTCAAAAATATCCAAACATTTAAAATACTATATACAACTTTAGTTAGAAGTCATTTGGAATATAATTCCCCCATATGGAACCCTGTCTACAAAAGCCATGCAAATTCCATTGAAAGAATCCAACACAAATTTCTCAGATCAATTAATTTCAAATTAGGAATTCCCGCGGATGACATAAACTATGATTCTCTATTACAAAAAATGCGACTCTTATCGTTAAAAGATAGAAGAATACTTAATGATCTAATTTTTTTATTTAAAATAAATAACAACTGGTTTGACTCCCCTGAATTAGTTTCACTGGTGAATTATCACATACCTTTTAGACCTACTCGACTCCAAACACCTTTTCATTGTAATACCTCTGGGACCACCGCAGAACAAAATGCAACAATAAATCGCTTACATACTTTTGGCAATAAATATGCTAATATCGATCACGCCGGTAATCTGGCCTCATACAAAAGATGCATTAAACAAAATTTGTCTTCTAGTACCATGTAAACATAATAATTATGTAAACATAATATGCTTACCAGAACTTGCAAAACATTAATTCATTAGAAATCATAGGTACTTGTAAAATTCATCATATCGGTTAATATTTGTAATCTATAATATCTACCTATTAAATATTTTATTTTTATTTTTCTTTGCTCCTTACTTTTTATATTTTATATTTTATATTTAAATGGAGGACTTCTTACTTTTTATATTTTATATTTAAATCTTTGTTCTTTTTAAAGACATCTTATATTTCTACATTTAACTTTTTTATTATTATTATTTTATTCTCACTTTTAACTTTTAACTTTTTTATCTTTGCTTAATAATTTAAAGCTTGTACTTTATACTTATACTTTGTACCATATTTTTCACTTTACATTTATATTTTACCCTTTTCCTACTACTTATTACCTTACTGCTTACTTTTAACATTTTTTTTTTCCTTATATTTAACTTACATTTATACTTTTAGTTATTCTTCATGTTGTTGTACTATTTATATGTTATGTCAATTATGTTAATGGCACATGTTGTGCCGTATATGTGTAAATAAATAAATAAATAAATAATGTTATTATTATTATGTATTTCCTATGCCCTTATTGATTTGCCAGTAATGTGTTGTTCTGATAATCCGAAAGCTAGTTTGATAAATGAACAAAAATATACAATTCGCTCGCCACTCTTAGGTATGTTTAAGCTAAGTTCAAATATTAGAGACCATAAAAATACTCTGATCATTTTGGTAATAACGCACTTAACGACCTTCAGTCAAATTTAAACAAGGCAATAAATGGGCTAACTTTAGAAAAAAACATTAATAATTTCTAAAATTTTACTCGGAAATCAATATGGGGATAGGTAATCAAAATAAAAGCCATAAGTTTTTCATCTTCAGTACCTATCTAGAAATAATATAAATATATCGGCTGTAGGTGGCCTAGCCACAGTTTGATATTGCCGTCAGAAGGCGAAATAGTTATCACGCTTAATAATAATTACATAGCAGAACTTTTAAAAAATAAACTGTTTTTATAAATTAAAAATTAATATATTTGTGTATTTATTTATTTATTTTGGACGAAAATATAAGTAGGTAAAATAGCATTTATGCCATGGTTATTAAACAATAGTAGGATTATGAGATTTTGCTGAAAAGCCTTTGTTGCGAATATTGGATATTCCACCGGTTGCAAAAATTTAAAAATACTTTTGAAAGCTATAACTTTGTGGTTATCCATATATTATATGTTTTCCCTAGGAAGAAACGGTCGTTTTAAAACCGGTCGGCGTTAATAAAATATATACGTGGTTCCAACAAAGTAATACTGTTTCATTTAATTTAATATAAATATTCATTCACATAAATCAATGCTTTAAGAGGATTGTTTTAAGCCCCGCGTTGTCCTGAAGGCCTCGTCTTTGTCAAAAAAATAAAGGTGGACAGTAATTGAGGCACAATCTGTCCTCAATCCGGGGCCTGGGCAGAATTAATTTTGGTAAAACGTTAGGCCCCAGGCCCCGCTGGAAAATGATTTGGCCCTAGGCCCCTTCGTACTAAAATATTAAGTGGTATTAAAACCATAATTGATGGAAACAAAATAGAGCTTTGGAACCCCTGTAAATTTATTAGAACGGTAAAGTAACCAATTTAGTATTAATCAGCTAGTTTTAGATTAATCATTGTGAATTTATGATATTATTTGGATAATAAATTACGACGATCATGTCAAATTCAACAATATTGATTGCTTTGTTTCGATTTGAAAAATTTCATTAACTTATATGCGAGACTGTCCTGATAAATGGCACTTTTCTTTGATATGTTGTCTAAAAAAGAAGGAAGCGCGACACGTCATAATAACCCAAAAATGAAGCACCTTAATACAGCTCGTAAACAGGTCAAATCATATCAGAGTAATCTGTACTTATTTGCGGTTAAAATCGAACTCAATTTTTAGTTTCGCTAACCGTCTATTTAAATGATGACCTCGTTTATAATAAATAATTTATGTATACCTAATAGTAAATAATACTTTTCATTAAAAACCACAAAGTTCAAACTGAACAAGTAAAATGAAATTATTTCAAATAAATCATAAACATCCTTCCCCAAGAAATAAAATTAATTATTTTTAATTGATAAACAATACAAGATTTTATGCATATCACAAAGGGTAACAATTATTATAAGCAATAATTATTAGCCTGAAACACTTGTCCATATTGAAGAAACCTCCCGAGAAAAAACACATGCCACCGACGGTACTCGAACACGCGCCACTCTGATTGCCGGTCGGGAGCTCTATCCACTAAGCTACAGCGGCTTATCTCTTACTCTTAATGATTCAATTCAACAATTACCGCTTATTACATTTGTTCACCTGCAAACAACCAACTTTTTTTGTATGAGAAAGGCATTGTGAGTGCTAACTTTCCCACTAGGTGGCGTCTAGACATATGATGTCTACATTTTTTGGTGAAATACTTTATCTCGTCAAATATTGATTATTTTAAATTGATAAACTAATGTTTAAGACAATATTTTATGACAATACAATAAAATATATAGACAATACTCATCCATATTGAAAAAACCTCCCGAAAAAAGATACATGCAGCTATAAAAGATACATAATATAGCTTAGTGGATAGAGCTCCGGACCGGCAATCAGAGGGGCGCGAGTTCGAGTCCCGTCGGCGTTATTATGCATTATTACGTAGGACTAAATATATATTTTTTTAAATACACTAAGTTTACGCTCGGCTTTAACCGAAATCATTTCGACACACGTTTTTAAAATGTTTTTTTATTACATTAGTGAAATTAGGTTAATTTATTTCAGTCGTCGGAGCTCACCATACATAGGTAAAAATAGATCAAACAGAATGAACATTTACTTTTAATGGTAATACATACAAATTTGTAAGGATATGGTTTTAGGTGGTATAATTATCCCACTGCAACCCACCTGGAAAGCGTGTAATATCAAAAGCAAATTCAGAAATGGACTCGGAATAAATAAATAGTTATACATATATTTCATAATAATGAATTCTACGAATTAGCAAAATTGAACAGAATTCCTACTTTTTTACATTAGCTCCACACAGGAGGTCCAGAGAAAAAGAAATCCCTCAGGGCCTATGTCATTTTGGGGATGCTGTGTGGAGAGTCTTTTTATGGAAAGGAAGGAGAGGAGAAGTTCTGTGGAGGAATAAGATATGAGGGGTGGGTAGGAATCTGTAGTTCAATGTGTCCAGGAATGACGGACATATGAATCCATCCCTCCCAATACGGTGCAAGGTGATGGGTCGAGAGAGTCCGGCTGGAGAGGTCAAAAGGTCTCCCTCAACCAATCTCTCCTGATCCTGCCTGCCACGCATTAGCGGGGCAAACACATCCATCGCTAAGATCTATACAAATCTCACTCCATGAACCCAGGCACATCGCTAAGTCACCAAACGTAGCGAACCACTTGGGGTGACCTATGGCAGAGGTGTTGGTTATCCAATAAATGGTTCCCGGGCGGCGATACCCATACCCGCCTCCCAAATCGAAAATACTCAACGTATATTCACATATTGTGTAAAATATTTTGTATGAAACAGATACTGCTTTCATTTTCCATGAATCACTTAGGAATATTTCATTCGGCATAGAAGTATATTAATAGGGTAATGCCCGTACAGTTCAAATTAAGGAACCCGACTCCGAGTAAATCTCCAACGCCACACTGTATGGAAACCGTTTTGACCCGTCCGTGAACGTGCTTTTTCCGCGTAGCTGCTGCGTAATATGCACACTTATCACTCGCTCACATGCGATTTGCAAACGGAAGTGGCGCCATCTATAAAACTATATTTAAGGAAAAAAGTATGAAGAAGAAGAAACATTTTTCGCTTTCATTCAATAATAAGAAGATTTATGTTTCTCGCATTATTCAGTCTTAATGTAAGAATGTCTACTATTATAATATATCTACCTATTAAATAATAAGTATTCGGTAGTTTAATGTTAATAGTAGTTAGTTTTGCAAAAGGGTGATGCCTTATAAATAGTCACCAACACTTAAACTGGGCGAAGCAGAACGAAAAGCCGCGGAGCGGGTTTTTCACTGCTAGTCAAGAACTATTCTTCTGTAGCTTCCTGCATTGTTATTTTCAAATAAAAATTCGTTCTTTTTTAAATGGATCTACCGATTTTTGCGTACAAAAAATTCAACATTATATGTTGATTTCAGTGTGTCAACAATGTCAACACGACAAAAATACTCGACAGAATCAAAACTGGTGATTTTGATAACATCTTTTAGCTTCAAATAAGCTACTGCTGAGTAAAAACACTGCACCTCAAAATACGAGTTCGTACTACTAACCCGTACTGATTTCAGGGTGGCATAGTGCGTCTACTGAACACGCAAACGGAAAGCTTTTGCAGTACAAAACCGTGCATTATTGACAACGAACACGGTTTTGTTTGCGGGCTATCGCTGCAACAAACCCGTGTTTATTTCGGGATGGGAGATGCTTCTACTGAACACGCAAACGAAAATACGCCACCTGTTCCGCCTAAACACGGCGCCGCCTGTGGACATTGGACATTGCACTGTCCAGGTAAAACCTACAGTGGTAAAAGCTCTCTGATTGGAATCCCGAGGAAAATAATTCAGCTTTGGAAGTTGCAAATCTTTTATGGGTAAACACGACCTTTCACACGAATGCAGAGATAATTTAAACTATATTGTAAGATTATGTACAACGTTATTTATATTTTAATTAAGTCTGCATCCTCATTGAACATTGTTGATTCAGAGATGTTTAATATAATTTCCATATTTTGGTCAGGTGTTTTTAAGTGCTATCGTTCAGTGCGGTTTTCGAGGATTTTCAAAAACCCCTTCGTTCCAGAAATAATTGGTTAAATTTATATCACCATAAATAAACTTCGGTTTGTTGGCAAAGTGGTTTTGAATAAACGGAAAATTATTTTGAGAAAACACATTATTTTGAAAGTTAAATAGTAGGTAGCGTTTCCTTGGATCTACTTTGGAGTAATGTAATTTATTATTTATTTTATTTATTATTAGCTACGTAATTTATTTATTTTATGGTAGAGAAACAAAATAGTACATTGGATATAGTATAGTGATGGTCCAGGAGGTCCTGATGAAAAAAAAATCCCTAAAGGCCTACGACATCTTTGGGGATGCTGTGTGGAGGGTGTTTTTATTGAAAGTAAGGTGGGGAACCTGGCCCGCCATGCAGTAGGTAGGCAAAAGCATTCGCCGCTAAGACCTAGACAAACCTCACCCCGTGACCCCGGAACTCCTGCTAAGTCACCAAACGTAGCGAATCACTTGGGGTGATCTATGGCAGGGGTGTTGGTTATCCAATAAATCGTAATACAATAAAACACAGACGGCGGGTGGAAATGCTGGCCTTGTTGTATGAGTATTAAAATGGAAGATGCATAGGTATGATGCTTGGTACCGGCGCATAGTCGGGAAACACGTCAAACAGATGCCCAACATATATACACGGTCGACATGTATCACATGAGAACGGGTTATTTCTATGACTTATTCTTGAGTTCAACAGCTTAGCTATGGAACGATTTGCCTGCCTCTGTATTTCCTCCCCCCTACAACATGGTTCTTTTCAAGATCGGTGTTGACTCCTTCCTTTCCTCTAAAATACCCTAAACACAGCATCTACAAAGATGGAAAAATTATACAGCATGTATTCAAGAATTTTTGATTGAAAACCCTTCTTGTGGAAATTGAGTTACCAAATTTCTTCACATGTTTTGAGAAAAGGTTTAAAAAAATGCATTAATTTAAACAAAATTCCTTTCAGTAAAAAAAACGCGGTACAAGTCAGCGTAATTCGATATTAAAACGTTTGAATTTGAAAACACGCAATAATAATATCTTTACACCGGGATTTTTCCGGACTTTTCCGGGTTTTATTTGATATCCACTGCGAGCTTTAAGCTGAGAGCACTGCGTAATTCCCCGACCAGGCTATTCGTTAGACACGTTCCCCTGGATTTACGCGCGCACTTATGTCGTATTCGATAATAAGTAGCTATTTCGGCACCAGTGCGCGCCCCGGGCCCGGGCAAGGCAGTTCAAACTTTATTGGGTGGACTAAATTGTAGGGGTATAAGATATACACCCTGGTGGGGCCTAATTCGTTGTATCTTGTAGAACAAGGGTCATCTTTACGCACTCCTTAAAATATGATATTTCTACTTTATTGCTGTTCTAAATTCGCCACTGAGAGTTAAAAATTATAAATTAGCAGTTTTTATTTTATTTATTTTATTATTAAATAAAACATACAACGATGTTGCACTCCCGTGAGATATCAAAACGCATAAGGGATCGCCAATTAGTACTTTTGAAAAGTTAAACCCAACCCATCCCAATATGCAGACACTTGTTACGCATAAGAATTTCAATACATTAATCGAAAATTCGAAAACTGACCGAATAAAAATGCGAGCAGTCTAAAATCCTGTTTATTTTTCTTATTTATTTATATGATACATTAGATCACCATACTAGGTGACTGCTTGTTACGAGGTGACCAATGGAATATAGTTACTTTGAAGTCTAGTGTAAAGATATGAATTAAATATATAAACATGTTGAAAATAGGAAAAATTATATCCGGGGTCACGTAGCTTCCAGATGAAATTTGTCTAATTAAATAATTACCACAAAGAAATTAGTAACTTTGTATAATTGTGTTATAAGCAATTATAAAATACCTAATTATTATACTGTAACATAAAATGAAGAATTTCTCATAATATATCAAAATAATTTACGTTGAAGATAAATAATAATTGTGAGATATACGGACACAAGTCAAAAAATTATTAACACCATTTAAATTCCACGTGAACAGAGCCATGTGTTATACAGTACTGTACAATAAAAATCAGATCTATTCATAGTTGGACCTATAATATGTATTACAATATGTTTCAGAGGAATGTTTGTAAGTAATATCGAGTAGTTAATGTAAAATGTGATTTTTAAAAATAAAATAAAATGTATACAAGTATTTACACATTCACATTCCCATGCCTGATTTCCCTCACCGGCACTGCCTGGAAATAGAGTTTGAATTTATTATGTGGGCTTTACTTTACGATACTTTCTACAATAATGGTTTCAAAGCAAAATAAGTTTATTCCACTGAGACTTGAGGTAATGTTATTTTTAAAAAAATACTATTAAACTGGTAAAAATCAAGAAAATACTCGTACATCGGTCGCCACACAGAAGTAAGGAAGGGACAGAGCTGCCCATAAGGGCGAGAGGAGGGGGGGAGGGAGGAGAATGGGATTGTGGAAGGCGTGTCCCTGACAGCTAAACTAGCTAAACTAACTTAGTTTCTCCGCAGGGGTAGGAAGAGATAACGGACTGCCAAACAACTCGGTCTTGGCACACACTCTTTGCCTCATTCATATTTTCACATTGTCTTATACATACTCTTCTATTTTTCTGACTTTTGACATGGCCTGACTCGAGTATCTGATTCACTTGATCGTGCCATGTCTTCCTCGGACGACCTCTACTTCATATACCATTCACACTTGCTTCATATATTGTCCTTATGCTCCTTCCTTCGTTCATTCGCTCTACATGCCCAAACCATCTGAGGGTCCCTTTCTTAATTTTACTCATTACGCTTACGTTAGCCTTGCATTCTTTGCGGATTTCCACATTTCTCACACGATCATACATGGTTTTACCACACATATGCCTCAGGGATCTCATTTCAACAGCATTCAGTCTACTTCCATCTTTCCTCTGCCAGTTCCATGCCTCACTGCCATACATCAGGGTAGGTACAAACACTGTAGGTACAAGGACCACTAGCTTCGCTTCTTTGGACAGATTTTTGTTAGCGCCAACTGCATTCAGTCCTCCATTAATGGAGTTACCTGCATTTACTCTTCTTTCAATATCTCTATCAGCCTTCCCATCTCTTGTAAACATACTACTTAGATACACAAACTCATCCACCTGCTCCAAGTACCTGTCCCTGACTGCATACGGGCACCTCGCCTTTTAATATCACTATCCAAAAATAAAATCTGTTTAGGAATTACTACTCATTTTACATGTCGCACAAATTGCTGGTCGCGTAAAAAACTTTACCACGAATCCTAAATTTGGTGAATAAAATTTCGGTTTGTTTCCAAAACTGAATTATTTTGTTGCGCTATTTTGACTCTTCTACAAACGTGTTATATTTTACAAAAATCACACATTTTTAGCGTCGCTACGCAACCCGATTTGAAGGCGGTTTGTTTTTTTAACCGTTTTTTAAGAACATTCCGATCTTGCGCAGAAAAGTCCCACAATAAACTGCGCTGCAAACCGTTGCCTTACTTTAACGAACTTTCATTTTCTGCGCAGGGTCTGGTTATTTTTGTAGTACGACTGATGTCGTGGGTTATTAAAAGCGTTCTCGAATCCTTCATCGTGGTGCCAAAAATATGGCAATGCTTTGTTCTCAGTTCGTTAAAATGAAACCCGGATTTCATGTTAGGGCAAGTCTACCTCTTCTAACATCAGTGGGTTGCAACAAACAAAAAAAAATATATATAAATAAAAATTCTACTATCTTTTGAACAAAACAGCAAAAAACAGTAGATTTTTTTTTCTATATGAATACCGTACAAGAGTCCCAACTGCTCCCGTCTGGATCCAGTGAGACTATGGCATCCCCAATTGGGGTATGTTGTGAGGCCGAAGGTAGTTGGGAGGGAAGGAAATGGGGAAGAGGAAAGTGGGTAAGTACCTGGCTATTCAGATCTGGTCACCAAACACGGCTAAAGCCATTTCAAGCAATGTTTCTATTCTGAATGGTGGTCTTACACCAGGGCGATCATCACCCGTACTTCTTGGTACTACGAATTGGTTGATATCTACAGAAAAAATATGACCACAAAATGAACTCTTTAACCACTGGAGCGACAGAGCAATTTAAATATTTTTTCTCGGATCGCTAAAGGAAATTTTTCCGCCCACATTAAAAAAATCATGCCTCCGAATTTGAATATGGAGACATACAAACTGATTATAGTTCTATATAGCCAACCAATTCCCCTATCTTTTGTCTATTATCACATATTTGAAGGATTTACAAAAAAATATATAATTAAATCTTTAACCTTAAAACATTTTAAAGAATCTAGAGAATATTTATTTTGTTATGTTTTGAATATATTATCTAGTCGTTTTAATAAAAATAAAAATAATTTGCCACATTTTGGCAACAAAGCAATCCGTGGTTTTGGAAATAGTGCCGTAATGTGGCAAAAAGCGCTCGAGTGGGAGGTGATTAAAACGAAAAACTTACTATGTATTCATATTATTGAACACCTTTAGCATACATGTGCATATATTATATATATATTATTATATATATTATGTAAGTCAGAGGATATTTATTTTTTGTAATAATTCAAAATAGTACAGTTCTATGTATAATTACCAGAGATATGAACTGAAGTCTGTAATTATAATCTTATTATCTAACTATGTTCATATTATCTATCTCGAGTATTATCAAGTGGGCACCAAAAAAGAGTAAATCTAAGTCTTAGTGAATTTGTAAAGAAGGAATTTCCTAGTGAAGGTGTTTGCAGCTTATCACGTATTTCCAGAAAAGGATAGCGAAAAGCAATTTGAAGTTCTCCCGGGGAGCCTTTAATAAACGCGGGTTTTCCAATATTAATTATTCAGCATAAGTGTAAGTAGTAGTTAGTGGGTTGTTCGCAGTTAGGTTAGTGGTAGCATTGCTTATTTATTTATTCAAACGTGTTAGAAGTTAATATACAAATAATCCCGAAACGAAAACTAGCGTGGCTTTCAAGACGACTAAATTATTGACATGCCTCAGATTCGAAATCAAGATGACTCTGAAAAAAATATTTATTATTATTTTCTATGTGTATATTTTATGAATTTGATTTTTGACAATACTTTTTTTCTGTATGCGACAATCTCAGAAATACAAAAAAAAAACGATTGTTTATGTACCACAAAATTTTAAATAAAAATAAAACAATACTTTGTGCACAGTAACACCACTTTTATTAAAAGTGGTGTTTACAAAGTTATTGTTTTATTTTAAATTATAATGTCACATCACAAAAAATTATAATGTCACATCACAGAGATATGTAAATTATGATGTCACATCACAAAGATATAAGATGTCACATCACATATGAACAAATAAAATAAAATCATTTTCAGCAAACTTGTAAACTTTGATAGCTAGCATAATCTGTTCCAACGTATTTAGAAAACACGTTTTTTTACGAAATGAAAAACAGAAATTTTGGTAGGTCACACTTGGTATCAATTGCATAATAAAGCCGTTTCATCGAAAAATATAAGTCTCATCTATATTTTTTATAAAACACTGTGCGAAGCAATGCGTAAAATATTCAACATTATTTTGCTTTAATATGTAAATATCTCCAGAAAGCTGATATTATTTTCAATTGCTATCGCAATAAATACGGTCCAAATTCCTAAAAGGAGTGAACCGTAATCAAATCACGTACACCCTTGATTAAAGTATCCAGAGTTATTTACCACAGCGAATAATATCGGAAAATGTGAGTATTATATCTAGATTATCCGGATTTAAAGAGACGTCGGTTCCTTTGTGTTCTGACAGTTATCTTACTGCTATTCCCGGAGACTTGTCATTAATTATAACAATGACGAAACTTTAATCATAAAATAGATGAGCTAACATGCTTTATTGAAGCTTGTGGAGCAACAGAAGACTATTAATACGTACTCATGCCTACGCGGTAAAACATTTCGGATGGCTTGCCCTAGATTCAAAACAATGATTAGTGACGCAGTTACAATTCATAGCTCTTTCTTTATTCCTCTGAAGTGTTGTAAAGCAGAAGGTTAAAAGGATGTACACCTACACTCGAGGGAGTGATACATATACTCTTGTACATTTATATTTAAAAGGATTAATCTCAGAAACCTAAATAACCAGCGAGAGAAGTAAGATAGTATGTCAGTTGATAAATAATCCGGGTGTTTTCTCTTCCGTCTGCGAGCACCCACTATGCGATACGACGCGTGACGAGAGTGAGAGACGTATCAGTTCGAGCGTCGACGTAATAAATAGTCTTAGTATGATTTATAATTTATAGGCCTAGGTATATGTGGAAGTCAGTAATCTTACAACATTGTTAATAATTCTTGTTTTCATCAAAGGGAAACTACATCATGATGATTTGCAAGTTTAGGAGAACCGAGGAATGTATTCCATCGCCAGATTATTTTTACTCAAAATAAAACCAAACATTTTCAGAATCTTGAGATTACGAAAAGAGACAAAACGTTTTTGGCCATTTCAAGTCATTCCAGAATATATAATATTTTAATATTTTAGATGAGTTTTTGTTTACCATAGTAACTGGGTTTGTTGTACCATCTGTTTCCAAGTACCGAAAAGTAAATCCTCATTCCAAGAAGATTTATAATATTTTCGTCATGTCAATAAACACGAATAAATTTAATTTTACTCCATATTATTTAAAATAAACATTTTGCGTCTTGTTTCGTAATTATATTATGATCACAATGTAGAAACCCATTTTCCTAGAAATGTCTGTAAAACGCCATTCAGAAGTTTGTAAACTTAAAATTAATCTAAACTTTCTTCGAACATTTGTTGTAACATTCTTTATATATGTTCATATTTAAGTTGGACGGTTATATTATTAATTTCAGAAACTGGCTAATAAATCAAGAAGGGATGTAGCAAAATGTTAACAGAGTTTGTTCGACTATTGTTGACGAACTGATCAATCTGTTGCCCTATTATTAACAGTTCATGACGCCACAGAGAACAAAGTGACTAAAGGTCAATAAAACTAAACAGATTTCATCTCAAGTTTCATTGTTTGCACTGTTTGCAGTACAAAAATACAAATATAATCAAGAGTTGGACAGTGGGATATTCATCAACATTCATCAAAGGGCGAAACACTGTCCACTGACGGAAAATAATTATCTCTTTGGCGTTGGGCAAGATCCCAAAGCGGAATTTCTTTTGTCTCTCCGGTCTGAATTGTACTAAAATATGATAGGGAATTCCACTTAAAATTGTATCAAATACTTTAAGCTTAATAGGTCCTATGAAAATAGAAAATATTTTAATTGATAAATCTATCAGATCCCCGGCCTAAAATCGTGGAACCAGTCATTTAGAATTCAAATTGGTTTTCACTTGGAAATGTAAAAAAAATCTAAATATCTTCACAAGCCCATCTTAAATTCAAAATTTAATTAATTTCGCAATCTCTCAGAGGCCCTGCATATTTAGTGACTTAAATATGGATTTGCTTATCTACATAATTTACATTAGCGAATCTTTTCAATAAAATATTAATTGGTTTTTATTCAGAGAAAACGAAATAAAATAATATTTTTATCAAATGTTAAGTTTCTTTAGGACCGGAGTTTCGAGGTTAAGTTTCGAGGACCCGGAGAACACAATCGATTTTTCAGAAAATACATAAATTTAAATGTTTAACGTTCCGCCGAAATGTTGTAAGTGAAATATCATGCCGCTTAATGATATTTATTGTCGGGTTAGTAACACATCTCTCAAGATGATTTTGTGAATAAGTATAATAGGTAATATTATATAACAATTACAACCATGGGTATTATGAAAATGGTAAATGCTTAAGGCAGTGTTTATTTTCAAAATTGGCATCACCACTCAATACTTAAATCGATATCCGAAGTTGATAACTTTTCGTAATTTTACTCACACGAAAAAAATGTGATCTCCGAAGTATAATTTTCAAATACGCAATCAAATGATTTTGCCTTGTTTGTTTACGTCTGGCGCTGAACAGAAAATATAGTCCAAATTAGAAGTGTTATCTGAGTCTGTATAATTCCGGCATTTTACACAAGCCACTTCAACTCCTAAGCCCCAGAGAAACCAATGAAACTGATTTTCTGTAAAAGAAAGAAAATTGATATTTTAAAATGTTCCATTAATTTCATCCAAGTAAGGACAAATTGAACATACTATGGTGGACAAACACTTCTATTTATTTATTTATTAAAAGAATTTTATACATAGTGTAGATATTGTGTTATTTCGCCCGCCATGCTAGGGATGTCCCTGTGTTATGGCGGGTGAAGTATGCAGATTATATAATTTAAGGTAATGAAGTACGTTTACTGATAATATAATAATTATGAAAATGAGGTTTACAGTTAATGCAGCAATGAATTTATGATAATGAAATTTACATATAATATAGTAATTGATGATAATGATGTTTACAGGTAATAAATATAACAAAGAATTTATGACAATGAAATTTACAGATAAAATAATAATTGATAGAATATAATTTATAATTTAATTTAATAATTTATTTTACATGACAAAATTAAAAAAATAACTTATATTATTGATGTAGCTATTCCAAATTCCTGTAATATTCAAAAATCTGTTTCTGAAAAAATAAGAAAGTATACAGATTTAGGAAATGAAATTAAAAGAATTTGGCATTCTCAGACTATAAAAATATTACCTTTTGTTATTTCGGCTACTGGCATTATACCTAGCTCTCTTATTAAAAATTTAGGCATATTAGATTTGTCAAAGAATTTGTATATAAAAATGCAAAAATCAGTAATTTTAAATACATGTAGAATTACGAAAGATTTTTTTAAATATTTATATTGAGGGATCAGTAGGATTTATCTGTCAAATTAGGAATTCCACAGAGCCGAACCCTCTGATATGAAAATATCTGGAGACGGTGAATTATATTCCCATTTAATAGTTTGGTAGATTAACGTGTTGTTCTTGTATTGTTTTGTATTAATTATACTTATATAATACACTTGCATAACGTGGATTTACTAGATGATCATTTATATGGAAAAGTGTAATAATTATTACTATGCCATATATACTTCGAAGGATTTATCTCGTGAGTGACTAAGTACTGATTACACCATCAATAATGGTAGATCCTGTCAGTATCGCCAAGGTGACAGACAATCGCTAAGATTCGAAATTTTGGGTTGCTGAAAAGGGCATTATACCAGGTATCATCCAGATATTAATAGCCAGGTACTTCTCAACCCACTTTTTTTGCCATCTCCTTCCCTCCACACTCTCTTCAGCATCACAACAAACCCCAAATTGGGGACGCCATAGTCCCAAATGGGGGTAGGATTCTTGCCGTATTTATTACGTATTTTAAAAATTAATGGATTTTTGCGTCAATAAAAAAGTGGTAAGATTTAACATCGCGCAAACACAATTACGAGTTCCCCATAAAGCAGGAATCGAGTAATGCTGATATAGGGGGTCTAGCGGGGACATATTTTCCGAACGGATGGGAAAAGTAAAAGCGTTTCTTCCGTTTCAGGGCGCATCGTCAATAAACTACAGGCCTGGCCGCAAGCAGATAAATCTCCCGGTGTTTGCGAGGCTGTGCGGGCAAAACAACTTCGGGCTAAATAAACACTTACCTTATGAAGTGATAAATATCATCGCCCGGCGTACTGCAGCGGGCGGGGTTCTCTTTGTCCCGGCGGCGCCCGCGGTAACAGAGATGTATGCCAAATTTCTCACGACATCAAGAATTAAGATTAAAGCATTAATCACACCGGAAGTTCAGCGGCTGTTTCATATCCACAAATTGGACATGTTTTTGGGGAGAGGAATGTTCATATGATTCGTAGACGGCGCGATCCGCTTACAAAAATACATCCATGTTAACGTTAAATATTTTTTTCTTAATTTTTTCGGAATACTTCTTCTAAAAAAACTTTGTGTTCACCACTATATAATCACATATTTCGACACCAATGGTTTCTTCGTCATTTATTTTATTTTTATTCATGTTCTTATTATCCTGACGAAGAAACCATTGCTTTCGAAACATGTCCGATAATTGTGATTGTACAGTGGTGTACACAAAGTTATTTTTTTAAATTAATTAAATAATAATAAATATTAATAAAATATACTCTCATGTCCATCGAGTGTCACGTAGGTGCACCGGTGCCCCGGTATCAATTCTGCTAACTTCTTATAGCAGGATCCATTGAAATTTCTGTAGAACAGACTCAGCACGCCTACATTGCGTCTGTGTATTAGAGATGGCGATCGGTCTGCTAACCACGGATTGTCAATTACACGGACCGCCCTCTTCTGCACAAATTTCAGTATAGGTTTATCGAGTTTTTTTTTAGATGGCTCTCAAATTCGATTGCTGGGCGTACTTGAGATTTATTCAGCTGGTCACTATTGAAGAATCTGCTAGTCCTATACAAGACGCCTAGTTTCTTGGAGGAAAAATTGACTTAGGCTTAGGAAAAAATGTAGGTAAAAAAGATAAATCAGTGCTGAAATATGGGCAAAACCGGATAGCAACCTACTTGTTATTTTATAATGCACATTATTTGTTCCTAATGCATTTCGTTCGAGTTTTCAATGGAGTTGGTCAATGGTCAATGTCGTTCCAACAAGATTAATGACATACCTACTCGTAGTTTCCACTTTCTATTCTTATGTTACAAATATCTATTTAAATTCGCAGTTTCCGATCGCTTTTTGATAAACCTTTTTTTTTAATTAAAAACCAATAAAACCCAACACCTAGAAATATTAAATGATGACAAAATATTCGGTAAATATGAAATTCGGATAAAGTTTACCGAGCTCAATAATATTCTGACGATAAAAATTGAATTTCTCAAATTAATACCCTTACCTTGCTTATCAGAAAATATATTCTCATTTCGGAAATTCTAAATGAGAATACGAATTTTTATGAGATCTACATTTATTATTCTTGAACATTAATTGGAAAGAGGCGTTGGTCAAAAAAGGTGGCTGCACAACCCGGCATAACAACCCAAAAATTTATCACGATAATGCTTATGTCTGTGAAAATTTCAAATTAATGGAAAGTTAATTGAAAATTATTTATTTAGTTGTTGTTTTTATTATTCTTGTTATTTTATTGTTGTTCTTATTTTATTGTTGTTGTTATTTTATTTTTGTTGTTATTTTATTGTTGTTGATATTTTATTTTTGTTATTTTCTGCAATCTAATTTTTACCCCTGCTTGATTGAGAGTCACATCATGACACTTGATCTATAAAATATTTGTACTTATTTATTATACTAATAATACATACTTAAAAATGTTTTCAAAAAATAATTGATCTTTTTTACGAAAGAATTTGCAAAATAAATATACATGTAGGTAGGTATATTATAAAGCTTATAATAACTTGTTTTATCAGAAATTATAAGATTTTCTTTATTTTGCCTTCCTATTTTTTCTGGAAATATCAATCACCTGCCTACATAATTATCTTGAAAAAGATTTTAATCTTTTGTTTTAGATATTTTTTCGAGACCTAATTTAAACAATTTTGCAATCATTCGTACGCTCTTAAAAGCGCAATTAAATGGTTATATTCCCGAAGTAAAACTTTTCTTATTATATAATGTCTAGCAAAAGCAAGAATATTTTATTAATAAAATATTATTCGAATGTGTTCAATGCAAACTTCAAATGATCATAGCTGGGGGGTGAATTCAAACTAAGAACTAAAAGTTCTGTTGAACCGAAAAGAGCTTCTTATGAAGGAATTATAGTTGGAATAGATATAGATATTTTGAAACATCAAAAACCAAAAATAAGTTTTGCGAATGGATTCAAAACTACGTAAATTGAAACTATATTCAATTCAGATGATAACACTCAATAAATGTTTCATTTCGAAAACTAACATAAAATCGGTTCTGAGATTACTATAATAGTATGTACATTCCTTACAAATTCCCGGATTTTGAACCAGACAAAATTGTGGGGATATTGCGCAAACGTTTTATTTTCAAAAAAGTAGGATAGTTCTTACAGGAGGCACTGAAAGAAATTATTTTCCAACATAATATCTTATTTTTTCCCTTTTCTATGTTATCTGTATAGAGGGTATAAGAAATGAGAGGAGAGGAAGTTGTAGAAGTTGTATGAGTGGGTAGGAATCTGAAGTCAGTGTATCCAGGAGTAGTAACAAATGTATGAAACCATCCCTCCCACTTAACTCCGAGGTGCATGGCGATGCGTCAGCTGGGAAGGTCAAAGAATCTCCCTCAATCGGTATCTCCTGTCTACCACGCAGTTAAACGCATCCGCCAGCAAGACCTGTATAACCTCGCCCCGAAATCAGTTTTTTTTTAATTCGAATAGATTATCTTTCTAGGGACAATCTATTGAGTGGCTAGGAATGGTAACATATAGATGATAGGTGGGTATGTATATATTTTCAGGTTCAATACAAAAGAAATTCCGTTCTGCTTACCGGTTTTGAAGTGATTGTAAAATTCATTTGGGCTGTAAAAAAGTTTTCCTTTTAGAGACTGTATTGACCCTTTAACGTGTTTGTTTGTAGCATCTGTTTTTTCGGTATGTACCGATGAAAAGGTATCACAATATTTTGCGAACGTTGTTGAAAATAAATATTTTGCGGATTAGCCCTTTTTAAAATTTGTTAACTGGTTGTGATGGAATATTAGAGTAGATAAGGGTATATCTAAACTAAAAAATGATGATTTTATTATTGTTGTTTACCATATTAGGTACACATTATGCTTAATAACGAATTTTCACATTATGTCATACATTCACTTTTGTATTTTTATTGTTATATTGTGTCATCATCTTTAACGGTTTCAGGTTTCGTCTGTAATTTATAGTTCAACTTAACTATTTTCAATTTGCCATGAAACTATCCACCTATTTATTAAAAATACAAAAAATAGCTATTGTATTTTACCCACGGTTTTCGATTATTATAAAACAGTTGGAACTCGACTATTCGGAACTCCAGAGTCTTTTAAACATAAGTACTAACTTGACACAGTAGGCATAAGGACTTTGTTCAATGTCATCGTTCACTAACTCGCCAACACATTATACAAATATTAAGAACCCACACATAATCATTATTTGTTATATACATATTATGCTGCAGCTCTAAAACTGATTTTTTCTGTCTTTCTATTGTATAACGCTATACTTTTTACCTACCATCTTACTTATATGTATCATACATTTGGGAGGTGGGTATGGGTACCGCCACCCCGGGAACCATTTATTGGATGACCAACACCTTTTCCACAGGTCATTAAGTGGTCCGCTACGTTTGGTGACCTAGCAGGGGTGCTCGGGTTCATGGGGTTAGGTTTGTCCGGGACTTGGGGGCGGATGCGTCTGCCAACCATCTGCGTGACAGGCTGGGTCGGGAGAGACTGGATAAGGGAGACCTTTTGATCTCTCCAGCCGGACCCTCTCGATCCATCGCCTTGCACCGCAGTGGGAGGGATGGCTTCACACGTCCATCACTCTTGGACATATTTATCCCCAGATTCCTACCCACCCCTCAAACCTTTTTCTTTCCCAGGACTTCCCTCTCCTTTCCTTCCCTTAAAAAACCCTCCACACAGCATCTTTAAAGATGGCATAGACCCTGAGGGAATTTTTCTCTTAGGGCCTCCCGTGTGGAGCTAATGTAAAAAAAAACCATGTGTAAAACCTATTTATGTTTTCTTTGTCATCTAAACACACCTGTACGAACTAAAACATAAGCATGTAAATATATATATATATAAAAGCCCATAAGGGCGTTAATGATTATTAAAAATGAAATATAAAAAATTCCTCAGTTTACAGCGTACATAGTTCAGCAAACGAATATATATTCCAGAGTGGAAGATGCTGTCAGTATCGCCCTGGTGTAAGACCACCATTCAGAATTGAGACGTTGCTTAATAATGGCTTTAGCCGTGTTTAGTGACTAGATCTGAATAGCCAGGTACTTTCCTACCTTCCTCTTCCCCATCTCCTTCCCTTCCCCACTTTCCTTCAGCCTCACAACATACCCCAATTGGGGATGCCATAGTCTCACTGGCTCCAGACGGGAGCAGTTGGGACTCTTGTGAGGTAATCTCTATTAAAAAAAAAAAAATAAAAAAATATGCAAATTATATCGACAGTTTTTAACATACCTTTATATTTAGATTTTTAAACTATATTTTTTATATATTTTTATTTTATTTTGTCCAATTTAAAATTCATGTTATGTAGTAATAATTATGGCAAGCAACCACTCTTTATTATCAATTCATGTGGCAAATTTTAAATCCCCATTGGCATATAAAATACTAAATTAATTAACGTCATGCTATTAACATTCATGTTATTATCCTGACGAATAAACCATCGGTTTTGAAACATGTAGATATTATAACATTGATTATAGTGGTTTAAAAGTAATTTGTTTCATTTAAATAAAATAATGCCACAAACTGAATTTGCAAAGATTGAAGAAATAATAAACATCAAATATAGTAATGTAAAATTTAATTTAATTCACCTTTTTTACTTATCCTGTAATAAAATTACATGAAGATATTTAATATGTGATGACCCTGTGTAAATACAATTAAGCCGTGTAGTACAGTTGAAATAATTATTAATGCCATTCCGTGTGACCTGCCTCGGGCCAATAGTTCGAGGGTTAAAACCCCTTTGGACCCGGAGATCTTACAACATAACAGGTGGAAATAGGTAGAACCAGTGTTGGTTACATTCAAAGCAAATCATTTCATCTTAACATGATGGTTTACCATTGTAGCTGAAATGGCTTCCTTCAAAGGTGTGGAATTAATTGAGTATTATATAGGTAATCCTTAAATGAGATTGAAGATACATAAAAAATGACTAGGAAAATAATTAAGTCTCAGTTGGTACAGTATCGACGGCCGGCGTAGTCCAGCGGTAGAGCGTTGGATTGCCATTCCGAAGGTCGCGGGTTCGAACCCGGCGTGCGCAAATAAATTTTATTTAATTGATTTGTCTTATTTCACAATTAATTATTTAAAATAATATATAGTAAATTTGCGGCACGTTCCAGAGTGGAAGATACTGTCAGTATCGCCCTGGTGTAAAACCACCATTCAGAATTGAAACGTTGCTTGAAATTGCTTTAGCCGTGTTTAGTGACTAGATCTGAATAGCCAGGTACTTCCCCACCTTCCTCTTCCTCGTCTCCTTCCCTTTCCCATTTACCTTCAGCCTCATAACATACCCCAATTGGGGATGCCACAGTCTCACTGGCTCCAGACGGGAGCAGGTGGGACTCTTGTGAAGTATTCACTATAAAAAAAAGTATCTCCCCAGTAACATAAAGGATTGGGGTTCGATTTCCAGTTGAGACCGTTACCTTTTTATTTTCTGCTTATTTCTTTTTTCATATTTCATTGAGATTCGTAAAATATATTAAAAAAATTCGCCTACAGTACCTTTATACGGTAAAATTATCATCTTTTAATCTAAACAAATTGATTTTAAGCAATTGGAGGGCAGTACACCACATATATCTGTTTTGGCACACACTACTTGCTTGTTTCACATTCATACACACTCTTTTGGTATTCTGACTCTTGAAGTGACCCGATTCCGGTATTTGTTTCACTTGGTCGTGCAATGTATTTCACGGGATCCTCGGTGACTTCTATTATTCATACAAATACGAACAACGAACATTCACTTATCATGTGCCTATACTTTAATAAGATGAAAATGCATATAAAAATAAAATCAAATTGCACCACCGATCTCAAAAAAAAGGTTAATTTAAGACTTTATACATTGAATATAATTATTTTTTTGTAATCTTGTGATATGTTTGTCTAGGTATTTAATGCCTTCGTATTGTAGTTAATTCCAATGTTAATCTTCTGTATATATTTTCTATATTGTGGTTTCTCGTTGTATGTGTGCTTTGATGCTACATAAATATTGTTAAATTGACCTGCTGACAAACGGCTTCGGTAATTAAGATGGTGCTTAAAACGAATAATAAAAATTTTAAAAAAAAATCAAAAAATGGACTGCATAGTGTGGAATCTGGTTAGATGTGTTATTTAGTATACAGGAGACATTTTGTAGGTATAGTTTAAAAAAATCATGTTCCGGTGTCATAACCAAAAAAATATTTAGAAGTAGGCACTTGGAAAAAACAGGACTATGAGCGTCAAGCTAACGAAAATACTAATATATTCAGGAAATATTCAGGAATATCAACAAAAATTTAAAAATTACCTAAAACTACTATAAGAGTCCATATCTTACTATCGAAGTATATTAATACGCTAATGCCCGTACGGTTCAAATTTAAGAACCCGACTCCGAGTAAATTTCCGACGCCACACTGTATGGAAACCGTTCTGACCCGTCCGTGTACGTGCAATTTTCCACGGAGCTGCTGCCGTGATATTCACACTTATCACTCGCTGAACGTGCGATATGCAAACAAAATATATTTTTAAGAAAAAAAGTATGAAGGGTGGATAGGGATCTGGGGGTCAATATGTCCAGGAGTGACGAACGTATGAATCCATCCCTCCCATTGCGCTACAAGGCGTGGGTCGAGAGAGTCCGGTTGGAGAGATAAAATGTGTAACATCAACCAGTCCCTCCCTATCTGGCTCGCCACGCAGTAGGTGGGCAAACCCATGTGCCGCCAAGACCTAGACAAACCTCACCCAATGAACTTGGGCACCCCTGCTAAGCAAATGTAGCGAACCACTTGGGTTAATCTATGGCAGGGGCGTTGGTTATCCAATAAATGGTATAGGAGAAGAAATTTTTTTCGCTTTCATTCAATAATAAGAAGATTTATGTTGTGGTGAAGAGTGTTCCTCTCATTATTCACTGTCCTAATGTAAGAATGTCTACTATTATATATCTACCTATTAAATATAAGTATTCTGTAGTTTCATGTTAATAGTAGTTAGTTTTGAAAAAGGGTGATGCCTTATAAATAGTCACCAACACTTATACTGGGCGAAGCAGAAACAAAAGCCGCCCGCAGGGCCTAGCAGCAAAAACCCGCGGGCGGTTTTTCACTGCTAGTTGTCATTATTTCTTTCATTTCTTTCAAATCTTGAAATCCGTTATTGATAAATCTTGATTGAACTTGATTGAAAAAATATAATTGAACTTGATTGAAAAAAATTATATAATTGAACTTGAAAATTGAACTATAATTGAACCCATTGACAAACTACTTAAAGTAGTTTATTGGGACTTTTTCTCTGTTTTTGTATTATGTTTTTTATTTGATAAATATGTATTATTATTTGTTTTAAATGTTTCTTTAAATAAAAAAAATAAAAAACTTAAATTCCCTCACCAAACACAAGAGCCTCGTCTCTTTATGGTTAGGAAAAGCTATTCTTATCTACCATTTTAACATTGTATAAACATGCAAAAATTGAATATTTATTCTAAAACAAACCTACAAATATTAAATATTATTTTTAAAAACTCGATTCCATTGTAACGCGAGATATTCGTTTAATTGAATCGAAACATGAATGAAAAAATGTTTAATGAAAAATGTTTAATCAAATAAAAATTATGTGTTTTTAATCGTACATATCTTTAAAAATGCACTAATTAAAAATAGGTAATACATGAATGCGTTTTTAATGTGTATCTAGGTAGGTACACCGTTAAAGTAGTGTTATTGTAAATAATATATTCATTTCTTGTTGATTGTCGAACTGCATGAAGCTTTGGGACGAAATTGATTTACCGCTCGGGTACAATGATTAAATTAGATTTATTTGAAACGTGATTTTATACATAAAAAATGTACATCCATTACCGATAAACGTTTAAATTTGCCCGAAATAAAATCACCACATTTCAACAAGCGCTTTGACGAAATGGAGTAGTTTGAAAGTGCAAATAACTCGTTCACGTTAATGAAATTATGCTATTTATTTGTCACATGTGTTCAAAACAAATGTTTAAATTTCACCGTTTTCTAGCCGTTTCGGGGGAACTCAAATAACATCTATTAAGTAATTATGCACGGTTAAAGCAGACCACAGCATTTCCCTGCGAAGCCGAATATCTATCTCTGCTACAAACACGATAATTGTTAAACTGACCACACTACCCCAGTCTACCCCAACACACCCATCATGTCCATTTCACTCCGTTCTTCCAATTTGTACTGTGGCCATACCCTTTACATTAAGTTGTTTCAAACACAAACTATTTAGGTCCTCTCATTCATTTGAACTGTCATATAAACCAGATATTTATTTTAACTTATAATTAATTGTATTGTAAACGTAATCTTCGAGTTTATTTCATAATTCGTTTGAATTTTTTTGTATAATGCTACGCTGGTGTAAAACACTATATATGAATAAAAAAGTATTAAAAACCATTAAACTATTAACCGCTTATACACATAAGCTTGTTTTCATGATAATTTAACGTAGGTAGACATAGGAATGACGTATGTCCCGTACCTGAGTTATTAAACCAGGTTCTTCGGATTATCGTGATTTTATAGTAAAACAAAAAACATTTTTATTAAAACATTTTTTTCTATGATGTTTTCGGTAATGGGTGTCAGAACACATATGTATAATTATCATATCTTACAAAAATCTCCTTATAGCTCTCACACTGAACTTTGATAATAATAAAAGACATAAAATTTTATATTCTAGTCACCTTTAAATTGCGCTGAAAAAATTTTTTATTGCTGTTTCGACGGACATAGAAATAATTGGACGGTGTTAGTCTTAGTCATAACTCACACTTTTGACGCAAGGTACTTGTTTTACGACGAAAGCCCAGAAAGTTTCAATATCTCTGTTCAATTTATGATCGCAATAACTTCATTATTGCTCGGTGCCCGATACAGGTGGTATTAGTTCATGCCTCGCATTTGCTGTAGCTTCATACTCCGACACAATATGTATTATTGATCCAACACGTTTCGCATTTACTATTTAGTGAATGGGTCCAACTTCAATATAAAGATGTCACCTGATTGTGACTGATCTTTTTGTAAACTTTTTTTCTGTATGAAAAAGAGAAAATATTTACCGAAGAGAAACTAGTTCGACTAAAAAAAGTCTGTGAAATAGCGTGGAGATTAAGGATGAAGCAAATCTGTGACTTACATGGAAATATAAATAAATGATATAGCTGGTTATCTAACGATTCGTAAAAGTAAACAGTTGGCATGCTGCAAATAATTTTAACCGTCGAAGTTTGGTGTGCATGTAACCCGGCCTTCTTGTTAATGAAGATGATTATTCGGAGTATCTTCCTGGTCCGACCTTTACATAATACACAACTACACTTATCTACACACATCCATCTATATATTATAAACAGCTGTACCTGAAGTTAGTATTGTTATATTTCCTAACCTACCCTCCTCCTGTAGACCTGTAATTTTTCTTATTAACTACATTATCTATCCTCCTGCCCCTCCTCCTCACCCTTCATCAATCGATCCTCACCGCATAAACATCTCCGCATCACTATTCCGCTCTTTCGCTCTTCGCCACCGCTAAAAAAAAATTACCGCAACTATTATACCAATATTCTCCTTAAAAAATACAGTGGAATGTAAACCAGCTCGACAGAAGAAATTGTTCCAAATTACAAAGGTCACATTTATGATATAAAATTTATTGGTTTAAAAATTACATAAAATACACTTAACATAAAATATCAGTTAAACAAACACTTCGTTCCTACCCCACGTCTTTTCCAATTCCAAAGAATGCAAGTCCGTAATAACAAGGAAATCAGACAGCCCGTTTTTCAGGGCTATCTGTAGGGGCTCGAACTCAGAGGTTCTCTGAGGTCACAATTATTATTGTAATTTTATCTGTGATATTGTCACTGTTTTGACTCAATAGAAGTGTTTGAGCTGGTCATGATGATGAAAAAGAATCACGCTACTAGAGATGTCCACTACATTTTGATCCCCGTAATTATTTCAGGCGTAAATTCGTTTTGAAGTGCGTTTAATTAAATTGACGGTTCAGTAATTTAATCAAAAACTCATCGTAGGAAAGCTAAAATATTTCGTTTTTTTTTTCAGAAACTAAATTCATGTAATTCAATGTAAATCAGCGAGTGATAATTCAATGATTTTATTCTGATCCGTAATTAAAAGAACGTGTTTACTGGAATTATTGAAAAGCTGAGTATTGAGTTGAATAATCACTTATGAGTTAATACCCAGTATCCATTAAAATATGAAAGTAACCTCTCCATGACAAAAATAAAATAATTTTTAGTCGGAAATAATATAATAATACAATACACGTGTGATTATAAAGATACAATGTAATAATTTTTTCCGTATAATTAGAATAATTTGTTAAAGATAACGTTTATGAATAAAATCAAATACAACTCCTGTCGTGCATAAAAATTATTCAATTGTACTAATCATTTGAACATTCACAGATAAAAAATATATAACTCTAGTTTACGTGAAAATTGAGTATTGTGCATACATATTTCTTATTGGTAATTTACGGTGGATCTAAGGGTTGCTTAAATATTTTTTTTTTATAGAGAAACCTCACAAGAGTCCCAACTGCTCCCTTATAGAGCCAGTGAGACTATGGCATCCCCAATTGGAGTATGTTGTGAGGCTGAAGGTAAGTGGGGAAGGGAAGGAGATGGGGAAGAGGAAGGTGGGAAAGTACCTGGCTATTCAGATCTAGTCACTAAACATGGCTAAAGCCATTATTAAGCAACGTTTCAATTCTGAATGGTGGTCTTACACCAGGGCGATACTGAGAGTATCTTCCACTCTGAGAGGTGTATGGCAGTCGCGCTATATGGCGAAGGATAAATCTAAGGAGTTCTAATCCCGGTCAGTGGCGGCCCGTGACTTTTGGTGAGCTAGAGTGGTAATATTAACAAAAATAGCATTATTAATGTCGTTGTAGCCGAAAAATATTTTTTTTTCGAAAATTTATTTTTTGTATGAAGATTTTCAGGAAATTTCAGTTTTGCCGTGCGACGCACAGATTTCATGGACATCTTCATACAAAAAATAAATTTTCGAAAAAAAAATATTTTTCAGCTACAACGACATCAATAATGCCATTTTTGTTAATATTAGCATTCTAGCTCACCAAAAGTCACGAGCCGCCACTGATCCCGGTGACAACAAGCAGCTACTTTTATGTGAATTTAAAACACTTAATATTTTTGTTCCGGAATTGTTAAAATTTAATCGAGTCCTGTATAAAAATTCCATATCGATTTTAAGGTTACTTTGGAGGTTAAGCAGAGGCGAGGAGCTCGTGAGATTTTTTACTCACCATTACTCCAGTTTTCACGCTGTCACTCGTTAAAAAATCTTTTAAGACTTTTAAATCAGTCATTTATATTCACACTTTATCATTCTATCTTAGGTATCTACCTACTGCGCATCAGTAACCAAAAGATGACGCTCCTTTTTATTCGGTTTTAAATGAAACTCTTTTTTTCGAAAACAAACAAATTTTATTTTTAACTTTTGTGTAAGGCGATCTACCCACTGAGGCAACTGAAAACTGTCAACTGGTAACTGTCTTTGTATGACAATGTGATGGCCCGCACACTAAACAATCACTCAAAAACTCATTGTCAGTGGTAACGCAAGCGGTGACTCGCGACTCGCACTGCTGATTGCTGTGGCCGGCCGTCGCTAGTTGCCGGCTGTCAGCTGATTGTTCTTCGTCTATGGTTAAACAAGCTTTTTGACTAATCAAGACGTAGAAACCAGCCGGTTTTAGTTTGGTTTCAGTTGCCTCGTCAGCGGAGCGCCTAAGAAAAACATTTCCAGCTTACGAATAATCAAATAATATTTCAAATCCTATTACTTGGTAGTTAGTTACTTACTACTTTTTTACACATAAATGAATACTTCTAAGTTTCGTCACTTATTATGGAAAGGACACGAATGCAAATCTAAAATAATTGCGCTCAAATTCAGAAAAACGCTGCTGACTAATGTTGTAAAAATACCATGCCTCTAGACGGTCGATACCTTAACTTACTTGGTTTAGAAAACAGATTTTTTTTTGTAAAAAATTTTTTTGTATTAAACCGAATTTCCCGATACATCCTAATATTTTCGCTTTGTTACATAACTCGTAAAGATGTTTCTTCTAAAATAAATAAAATAGTCCCCAAAAAGGTTTTTAATCTTCCCGGTGTTGGCGGAGCGTTATATCTTTATTCAAAACCAAAGAGCATAAAAAATCTATTGTTTCCTTAAGTCGTTTGTTTAAAACCGCGCTACCCCACTCAAAAATAAGAATATGGAGAGATACGGCAATACGAACGTGGGAGCGAGCGCGCTAACATTAAAAACCATCAAATTCATGCAAAAATTGTGAAAATGTTTAATAAAAGACGACTCGTTTGAAAAAAAGCCAAACTCTCGTGGGGGCTGCGTTAAGTATCATTTAAAGAAACATTGTTTTTTTTAAATACTACTTTAAATGTACTGTTTTCATACATATAACTTATGAAATAACAGAACCAAACTTGTAAATAATAATTTTCGGAGCATACTTTGCGATTTATTTCTATCGAAGGAATTTCAAATAATTACCGTTTCGGCATTGGGAATGTATAAATACTATCTTAAAGAATGACATATATTTTTTTAAGAACTTAAAAACTTCAAACGTTTAAGGAAAACATGTGAGAAATCGGTAGAAATTGTGGGAGCGGCCCCTTAATGGGAGATTAACATTAAATCAATGGTATTAGAATAACATTATCTGCTGGTTAAAATTAAACGTTGACTGAACAAAAGATCTTCTTCCAAAAATTTGTTCTTATAATAATTAATTTTCATTGAATTTTTTTTATCAACTTAATGCAGGTGTTTTCAACGGCAATTTCGACGTTTCTTTAAAACTAATTTAAAAATTATTTCGCACTTTATGTTTCACGTTATTCTTCTTCGCTTCAATAACAAATTAATCATGTCAGAAAAATACCGTCAAAATAGCGAAAGAGGTTTAAATATTAAATTGTAGGTACCTACATTTTCGACATGGATGATTCATGCTCGTACGAAACGGATGTCTATGAAAAATTTCTGCATCCAAAATATCGCTCACTTTAAAGATTTCCATTTGCACATAAAATATTATATCAGGTTAACCTGCAAAATATGTTCAGTTTGTATTTAGTTCATAGTACCGTTATTCACGGCTTCAGCCAAATAATATGATAAAGACTGCCGCCGTATACAAAATAGTTTATTAATAAGTACCTAGTTTGAGTAACTGAACGTGAGAATGATTTATAAAACAGAACTGAAGGACTGAAAGTAATGTATGATTAATAGTTAGATATATAATTTATAAAACAGAACTCTAGGACTGAAAGTAATGTATGATTAATAGTTAGATATATAATTTATAAAACAGAACTCTAGGAGTGAAAGTAATGTATGGTTAATAGTTAGATATATAATTTATAAAACAGAAATCTAGGACTGAAAGCAATGTATGATTAATAGTTAGATATATAATTTATAAAACCGAACTCTAGGACTGAAAGTAATGTATGATTAATAGTTAGATATATAATTTATAAAACAGAACTCTATGACTTAAAGTAATGTATGATTAATAGTTAGACATATAATTTATAAAACAGAACTCTGGGACTGAAAGTAATGTATGATTAATAGTTAGATATATAATTTATAAAACAGAACTATAGGAGTGAAAGTAATGTATGGTTAATAGTTAGATATATAATTTATAAAACAGAAATCTAGGACTGAAAGCAATGTATGATTAATAGTTAGATATATAATTTATAAAACAGAACTCTAGGACTGAAAGTAATGTATGATTAATAGTTAGATATATAATTTATAAAACAGAACTCTAGGACTTAAAGTAATGTATGATTAATAGTTAGACATATAATTTATAAAACAGAACTCTAGGACTGAAAGTAATGTATGATTAATAGTTAGATATATAATTTATAAAACAGAACTCTGGGACTGAAAGCAATGTATGATTAATAGTTAGATAAATAATTTATAAAACAGAACTCTAGGACTGAAAGTAATGTATGATTAATAGTTAGATATATAATTTATAAAACAGAACTCTAGGACTGAAAGTAATGTATGATTAATAGTTAGATATATAATTTATAAAACAGAACTCTAGGACTGAAAGTAATGTATGATTAATAGTTAGATATATAATTTGCGACAGAGAATTATTCACTTATGAGCTTTGCTCACAACTCATTCCATGTAAAAGCGCTATTTTGGTTTTGTGGTGGCGTGAGAGATTTATGCATTAAAAACTTTGTCTGCGCGACCAAGTTCGCTGTCAGAAAATCATTGTAAGGTAGAAAAACAAGCATGGCTTGCATGGCAATTGAAATACTTAGAATAGCAACATGGAAACTTTCCTGTCACGGGAAACATGTTTTTCATGGGAAGTAAGCAAAAACATGCATAAATTATTTATCGAATACCTAAGAAATTTGAAAGCAGCGAAATAATTATGTCTCTCAAAAACTTATGCAATAAAGCCATCAATGTTTTCAAACTTTGCTTTACACAAACTCTTGTGTAACAGAGGTGAAAAATTCCAAGCTTTCTATCATTTTGAGCGTAGTACGAAGATGCATAACACTTTAGAAACTTTAATTTTGTGGTTGCATATGCTCCCATTGTTGTTCTTGTGAAACACTACCAATCAGAAATGACAGGTTGCTTGTTATACCGTCAGTTATCATTTAACATAACTAAATACCTAGCCATGCGTTCCTAACATTTATCCTTCTTCTCCTCCCTTTCCGTTTCCTTTGCTAAATTTCTCAATTGAGAGTGATATCGTCCTAGTGGAAAAATTGAGAAATTCTCCGAAAAAAAAATTCAAATTTTTTTTAAATTTGGTGGTGATATCGTCCCACTAGTTTTTAAAAATATTTGGTGGCCACCAAATAAACATATATTTTTACAGTATTTATTAAAAAGGAGTAGCCGGCATCGAAAAAAGTTATGACTAAATTAAAACAAATAACTTTGTTTAAACCACAAATATAATCACAATTACCTACATGTTTCAAAACCGATGGTTTCTTCGTCAGGGTAGTAATAACATTAGCAAAATAAACAAACAAGTATAGACTAAAAAAAAAATATATATATATATTTTTTTTTTTTTAAAAAGAAAGACAAACATTCCCGGGTTACGAATAACCCAACAACATTTGAAAATCTCCTACTACCACCACACTAAGCGGAAGATGTTGCTTGTGTTGTGATGGAGGACTTAGCCAGCCGAGGAATCGAACACGGAACGCCTGGGTGGGACCCAAACGCGATGCCCACTGAACCACTGACCGGTCATATATAATATATATATATATATATATATATTTTATTTATCTATAGTTCTAAAATATATATATATATATATATTTTATTTATCTATATATATATATATTTTATTTATCTATATATATATTTTATTTATCTATAGTTCTTTTTAGTCTATACTTGTTTGTTTATTTTGCTAATGTTATTACTACCCTGACGAAGAAACCATCGGTTTTGAAACATGTAGGTAATTGTGATTATATTAGTGGTTTAAACAAAGTTATTTGTTTTAATTTAATTAAAAATGACGCCACAAAGTGATTTTGCGAAGTTTGAAGAAAAAAAAAGTTATAACTACTTATTATTTATTTTCCCAGAGAGTAAATGATTAGTTTGCCAATTGAACTGAAAACTATAATGCTGTTATTATTTCAAATGTTTTCTCCCTGGTGTAATTTCACATTTATACATACTAATTGACCCTTAAAATAATAACAACTGTATAAGTTGGAAATAAAGATGTCCCGTCCCCGTATTAAGTAGCCGATAGTATTCTGTACACGAAATCTCGAAACTCCTACCAGTAGTAAAAGCACACAAATAGAAGTCAACTGAATTTTAAATGACCTAATCACAATAACAATTACTAAGAAACTTACCACATCATATACTATTTATATTTCCGTACCTCTTTCCCTTTACTAGAAAGTTAGTCCCGGATGTTCGTTGTAACTAAGAAAAATTAATTCTATGCTAGGTATCCATCTCTTTACAATGTGTCAAATTTTATATGTGTATAAGTCAATAACATTTTATTTTTTTTTATTTTTCATACCTATGAAATATAATGTACAGTTATTTTTAATAAAATTTTATTTCTTACATTTACTCCATTAGCACAAATAACTCTCTTTAGGGTGAATTTCCTATTTTAAGAAAACAACTCCACATAGGAGGCATTTATGAAAATAATTTCTCTCGTGGATATGGAGTCATTTATGGAGATGCAATGTGCAGAGTTAAACTTTATGTACAAACCTACTGAGTTAATTATCATTTGGAACTATTAAAAAAATTAATGCGTGCGTGATTTTCACGTCGATGAAAGTGATTTATAAGAAAAAAATACACAAAAAACCTGTCAATTAAAATGCAGGTTTCATTATGAATTGTGTTAAAAATGGTTGATAAAAACTCAAATTCTACTTGCCGTGCCAACAAACTAAAGTTAATTGTTTTTTTTCCTTATGGGATGGACATTAAATATGAAGAATTATGTAACAATTAAATATTGTAATAACAATAAACTTTTGTTGAGTTGTGGCTTTGTAAAAAAAAAGATCGCTACGAACAAAATATTCAAATTTTATTTCTCACAGGATAAGGTTTAGACTTTTATGCACCTCTCATCTTCTCTGGGGTGCGATTAACTGCGATGCACCGTACCATAGCACCTCAGCAATGGACGTATATTTACCGGTTGTTTTCTTTTTTCAGCGTCGGGTATACGATATGAGATCACGGGAGGGAACGTAGGCGGCGCTTTCGGCATCGGAAATACGACGGGCGCCATTCACGTCGCGGCGCCGCTCGACTACGAGACGAGGAAGAAGGTAGGTCACACGCCACACCAAACACCAAACATCACACTCGGTCATGATTTTTATCTGCATAAGCAGTTTTTTACTACTGTTTTATAGACATGATGATATGCGATGGTTTATTGCCGGCGCGTAATAAACTTTAATATTAATATTATGACCTACATATCTACTATTATATACAAGTATATACTATTTATATATCTTTGTTTCTTTTAAAATTTGTGTTTTTTGGTACCTGGTTTGTGGGTTAGTTATAATTTCGAAGCACCAACAGCGAAAGAATTTTAAGAGATTTGAAGATTTTGTAACTAGTTTTTTCGACAGTATTTTATATATCTGGGATAATGGCTTTTATTACACTGCTCTCAATTACTATATTCTAACAATATTAATATTTAATGCTTGCAAAAGACTTTAGATAACACCATACATACTTATAATCAGAACTTTGTTTTTTTACAATCGATGTCAAATATATTAAGGACACTTAGTCATTGTGAACTGTTACTAATTTGTTTGCAGTCATTGTTTTTAATATTAAATCCACACAGGAGGCCCTGAGGAAAATAATTTCCCTCAGGGCCTATGTCATCTTTGAAGATGTTGCGTAGAGGATCTTTTTGAGGAGAGGAAGGAGTGAACATAGGTCTTAAAGAGACCCAAGTTGTAGGAAGGAGGAAACAGAGAGGCCGGCAAATCGTTCCACAGCCGAGCTGTAAAATATATTTTGACAATATATATATATATATATATACTGGCAGATTAGAATTTCTAAGGAGTAATGGGAAGTCATTGTACTCTACACAAAACGCTCTTGGCAATTTACCGCAATTGAGTCCAGATTTCAGCCAGTCCATCTTTGAAATACTTTTTACCAGGATGACTTCAGATTTTTTATGATTAGTTACACACAGGAGGCCCTCAGGAAAACAATTTCTGGTTTTATTTTTTTTGTAACACCAGCCTCCCGAAATAAACAAAATCTTCATCCAAAAAATTTATATTTTGCAAAACAACATCAATAATGTTCATTGAGCGTATTTTTCAATCGTTTGCACTCTAGCTCATGTAAAAATCATTAATCGCCATTGATGTCTACGCAGCATTTACAGCTAGATAGAGTGGCCTAAGTGGATAGAGTAATCATCATACTCCCTGAAACTCACATATTATTACACACATTATTTCAGCGTTTCATATAGTTTTTTAAACAAACGAATTATTTTTTTCCACACACGGGTTCCCCTTAGAATTAGACCCGGAGTTTTATTGCGCCCTAAATGTTGCGATATTTCGTGTGGCGGAATAGAAGGGGACAAGAAAAAAAGGAAGATTGGTTTAGGCTTATTTAGAAATTTACATAGAGTTGGTCTAGCTTGTCGTAAACAAAGTCTCTCGCTGGCGGTGATCGCAAGGCCGGCTTTTCGCAGGAGAAACGTATTTCTAGATTTTTGATACCTACGAGTGCGCGTGCAATAATAAATTAGTCTCTGAAATGGCTATAGTTTTTTTATTATCGGACATTTTTAACATTGCCGTTAAGGCCCATTAACCAGCGGGCGAGAATTCAAATTTCGACTTGCAATCGTACCCTTGCAACTGAACAGGGCGTTTCCAATGATAAAGATTGATTATTCTCCGTACCAAAATTTTAAAAAAATAACTCAATATCGATGTTATTTCATCCAAAATGTGCTTTAATATATAAAAATTCAAGTAAGCAATTAAAATGCTCAAACGCATGACGATAATTTTTTTATATGGTGTACTTCTTGCAAGTATTTTTTGATCATAAGTATTTATGATTTTTCAATAATGTCTAAGCAAAATAAGTGTGTAAAAAAATTTGAAATATTTTATTTTGTAAGACCTTAAATAAATCGACAAACTGAAGAATTTTCATATTTCTATTGATGAAACTGATAATTCGTAGTGGAATTCCATTATAATCTTAATATATAAAGTCGGGTTAGTTATACCATTTATAACTCGAGAACGGCTGAACCGATTTTTATGATCTTTGATTTGTTGGATTTGTCTCCGTCCTGATTAACAGAATAACCATTAAAACATCGGAAAAAATCACGAGAAAAATAATTATGAAGAAAATTAATTTTTTCATATTTTTTGTATGGAACGGCTTTTCAAATAATGTGCGTTGGTCGACATAATTTGAATCAATTCGAACTGTCAATGGTGTAGTGCGCCGAACATTTCGTGGACATCATATTCAGACTGGACGACGTACGTACGCATCGCTACTCAAACAATGCTTAGCAACCCATACATTTTCTATGAAAATGGCCACAGACATCGCACGTCGCGATGCGTGTGGCCAATGTGATTCTAAAACATAAATTTTCATTGAAAATCTATGGTTGCTAAGTAGCCCAGATATTGTTAGGCGTAGCGATGCATACGTACGTCGACCCAGTCTGAATCTACCATTAATAATTCTGAGGTGGTACGAAGTTTGCCGGGTCAGCTAGTATGATAATAAAACAAATTTAAAACTTTTCCACTTTTAATTTATTGACCGTAACCGGTTTCAGCTTGTCAAAACCATCTTCAGACTAGTAAAAAATATTCTAGGGACATATTAGGGAGTGGGGAGGAGGTCTACAAGGGTTTTATTTAATTATATTAGTTTCATTACATTTGTTGTAAACATAATTTGAATTATAATACTTATTTTTTTAGTGGCATTACAACGCGTGCCGGGTACCGCTAGTTATAAATAAAATTATTTTTAACATAAAACGGAGTTATAAAAAATAACCACAACAACAAAAACAAATACAAAAAATGTATTCATAGTTTTCTAGCAGATTTTCTGAGTTGTACATATTGTTTGACAATCTGCTAGTCCTTCATGTGAAATGGATCTGTTTCTTTATATTTATTTTTATATTTAGAAGTACGGGTGGGTTCTTGATTTTTAAAAATCGACCATTATACCTACCTTCACTCACCAAACATGGAACCATTTGGAAAGACCTTAGATAGATGTTCGCAGAAAGCTCTTTTTGACTCGAAACATTAAATCTCACTTAAAAATCTATTCATTTTCAACTGATGAATTTGTGTTTTGCCATCAGTGCGCCGTAGCAATAAATTTAAAACTTAAATTATTGCAGCAGCGACGAATCAAGTCGTTCCTTTTTTTGCTTTGCGCCAACAGTCTTATAGAAGTTAACTGTCACTGTGTGACGTAAAAGTAATACATTTTTACAATATATAAAGCATTTGTGACTCACCAAGCAAGTAACGAGAAGAAGTTTCTTATGACCTTACTTACCCTCATACTGGGGAATAATGAATATTCAGATTTACAGAATTTAAATATCAACCAAGTTTATCACCATACGAGAGGAAGAAGAAAAATAATGATAAGCTAAAAAGAAGTACTTAAAAAAAAAACTTATTACTCTTTTTACGTGATCCTGCAAAAGAGTCCAACGGAGTCAGTAGAAAAGTGGAATGTTATGATGATGAAGTAAAAGGTTTAAAGGGTAAGAAAAGAAGAAGCTGAAAGTGAGAAGCACTACACTATTCAAATGTGGTCCTTACAGCATAAAAATCTACCATGGAGGACGTCATTAGCCCAGTGGAAGTCATAAATTATTGCAAACGATCAAATAAAAATTCTACATGAAATTTACACGACGATTTTCGTTGAGCTGCTAATAAATTATACAATATAAACAAACAAGTCGGCAGAAAAAGGCTTTCTGATTAAAATAATACCGACTAAAATGAGGGCTGCGTGCAGAGATCAAATATTCGTGTAACGTTGGCGTCCAATTGATTTAGAAAAAGTCATCAATCACAAAGACCGACAATGGGCCCCGTTACCATTAAAAATGATAAATTGATTCTTGCAGTCGTAAATGCTCAGTCACAACGGGTTTTCCAGAGCAGGTGAGCGCATTGAAGGTCCAATAAAATCGTACAACGTAACAATATAATATAATATTAAGTATTGCACGAGTAAATCGAACATGTTATAACTAGGTACCGAAAGAAAATCCACAATTCTTTCATTTTCCTATACAAAATGTTTACGTTAAGCCGGGTCCTCCAGCAACGTTTCATGTTTGAGTAAACATGAAACATTCAGGCCGGGCCACAACGTTTTTGTTTTCCTTAGCCAATTGAAAACAAAAACACGTTGTGGCAGCGATACAATGTTTTGTTTTTATCAGATGTTTTGAAAACATTTGCTGGAGACTTAATACGAATACATAATACGATTTTTTTTATTTTATTTTAGCGACTGTTTTTTTTTTATTTAACCACCAATGTTGGTGGTTCAATTTAATAAATATCCTAGCTCGTAGGACCAATGATAGTGGCGCTGGTTTTACAATTACTTCGATCGCAGTGATGTGAATTACACATTAAATTAATTAAAATACATTTGCCTTTAATGCATGGGAAGGTAGGAAGCCCAAAGACTTACCTAATCCACTGCAAATGTCTCTTCAATAATCCACTGCAAATTTCAGTTCAATAACCGCTGGTTTTTCTTCTCATTCTTATTCACAACAAAAGTATTATTCAATAACACAACCACAAATATATCAGTCGCGGCGGTTCAAAACATGTGTTTTGGCGGGGTACAACAAAATACGACGGATTACAGCGGATAATTTGATTATTATCAAATAACAACAAGAATGTTTGCGGTGCGGTTAACAGTAATCCATACTGCGTATATATTTTATATATACATATACATGTACATATAAAATATAACGTTGAATTTAAAAATGGATATGGTATCACTTAACCCTCACTACAGGGTCCTAGGCCGGGGCGGACCCTCACTACAGGGTCCTAGGCCGGGGCGGACTAGTTATTTAATTATAGTTTATTTGACTTCGATGAGTGTCTTAAATATATATTCAAATATGTTATTTTGTTTTACACCAATTTGGGAGGCAGGTATGGGTACCGCCACCCAGGATCCATTTTTTGGATAATCAACACCTCTGCCATAGTTCAACCCTGAAGTTAAATTGATTTAATGACGCTACGTTTGGTGACTTAGCAGGGGTGCCTGGGTTAACGGAGTGAGATTTGTCCAGATTTTGGCGGCCGATGCGTCTGCCCAACTGCTGCATGGCGGGCCGAATTGAGACTGGTTGAGGGAGTTCTTTTGACCTCTCCAATCAGAATCTCTCGACCAGTCGCCTTGCACCGTATTTGAAGAAATGTATTCATACGTCCGTTACTTCTGGACACACTGACCCTTAGATTCCTACTCACCCCTCATTCATATTTCCTACCCAAAATTTGCTCTCATTCCTTTCCTTAAAATAAACCCTCTCCTGATGGAAATTTTTTTGCCTTCTGTGTGGATGATGATTATTATTATTATCATAATAGATCGCAGAAGCCCAATTGGTAGAGGTGTATGTCCCGGTAAGATGTAAGGTTCTGGGTCCGAGTCCCAGTTGCGACCGTTATCTTTTATTATTTTTCTGTGTCTTGTTCATTTTCATATTTTAAAAAATTAGATTATTATCGTTATCTTCTTCTTCAATGATAAAAAAAAATTCTTAGCGCTATATTCGTTAAACAAAAAAATACCTAAAAAACACTTCACATTGCTAGAAAAATATTTTGCCAAACATTTTTCAATAAAATCAAGGCTTTATAAAATAAACCACTCGAAAAATTAACCCTAAAAAAAGGGTTTTGTGAACACATAAATACTGATACGATATATACAACACGCTAATTATGAATTTGTAATAATTAATTTTATTGTTGCGTGTTTAAGGTCATTTAAATAATAACAACAAATCCATTTTCCACCTCTTTCTGTTCATTAAATAATGAATAATGAATTGCAATTGGTGTTTTTTTTACTCATACGGGACTAAAGGCATATTAATTGATTTTTTGTTTACAGATCACATAAAGGAAAGAAATGAAAAATGTATCCTTTCTGGGGTATGTACCCTATTTTAAGGCCATATGTTAAACTTCTACTTAGTTAGTTTTTTACGGCCATCCGTGGTCGAGGGGGTAAAGCTTTCGACTCACAGTCCTAAGATAGCGGGTTCGAACCCGGTGCGCGCAAATATATTTTATTTGATTCATTTGTGTTATTTCGCAATTTATTAATTTAAAATAATATGTAGCATATTTTCGGCACGTTCCAGAGTGGAAGATACTGTCAGTATCGTCCTGGTGGAAGATCACCATTCAGAATTGAAATGGCTTTAGCCGTGTTTGGTGACCAGAACTGAATAGCCAGGTCCTTCCCCACCTTCCTCTTTCCCATCTCCTTCCCTCCCCACTATCTTCAGTCTCACAACATACCCCAATTGGGGATGCCATAGTCTCTCTGGCTCCATACGGGAGCAGTTGGCACTCTTGTGGGGTATTCACATATAAAAAAATTTAAAGTAGGTAGATGTACCTAATAATAAATATGTTTTATGGTAGTATGTAGGTAATAATATCAATCGTGAATAAAGAAAATATTTTCAAGATGTGGGTACACAATGAAAAGAAAAATTATTGAAAATTTAATATATAAATAGTAATAATAAGTAATAGGTATGGTACAAATAATATAAGCACGATTATGTATGTTTTATGTCACCAGACTTTATGTCCGGGTTAAATTTTCCCCACAGGAAAAACTAAACCCTTTCACACGCTTTTCCACAAACGATCATCTAGTAAATCCACGCTATTGTATAATATAAGTATAATTAATACAAAACAATACAAGAACAAAGTGTTAACCTACCAGAGTGCCACATGTGAAAATAATTCACCGACTCCAGATATTTTCATATCAGAGGGTACGGCTCGGTGAAACTTTTTTTTCTAGAAATAGACCTGTATATTTTCTTATTTTTTCAGAAACAGATCTGTATATTTTCTTATTTTTTCAGAAATAGATCTGTATATTTTCTTATCTTTTCAGAAATAGATCTGTATATTTTCTTATTTTTTCGGAAATAGATCTGTATATATATCTGAAGAATAATAATACTATGATTATTATTCCTCACAGCCTTTCATAAATATTTTTCCAAAAATTCCTTCAACAATTCTTATGTCAAAGCAACGCCTCAGCTTTCGCTTAACGTTTAAAATGAAACATACTCAAGTTTAAAGGATATATTACAAAGAAAATACCTTCATTCTAATTTGAGATTTTACTCTCCTTCTTTGCGTTTTTGGTATAGAACTCAAACAAAATAAATTCCAGGATTTAGACTCCTTTTTTGAAAAAAAAGGTTTTTCTTAATCTATTTTTAATATTGAATTGATTAAATTATAGGTGAATTCTTAGACATGTTTTTCTTATACTGTTAATCGTAAAAGTCAGTCACAAAAAGAATGAAACAAAGAATTTGAAATTGACGAAAGCAAGAAAGTGAGAATTCTCGTCTATTGAAAAATGCAGGACTCTGCACCGACTATGCAATGACAGATAATGAAATATTCTCTGTTGTCCTCAAACAGGGCCAGTAAGTGACTTTAAAAATGACGTGTACTTATTATGCGCACGAATAGCAGGTTGGAATTTTGAAATATTTCGGGAATTTAAGGCCAAAGAAAAGCAGAATGCGATTTTTTTTAACCGATGGCTCGACAGCAAGTATAGCAACTGTTACCGAAATTATAGCAACGTAGTAATGCAACTACAGCAACAGATTCATAAAATGTGTGAGTGGTAATTTATAACATTTAATAGTTTTTTTATGGAATCACCATAATTTTACCGAAAAATATTGTGACCTCTGATAAAGAATATACATAATACTAGATGAACCGGCCACGCGTTGCTATGGCTTATGAAACATATAGCTCTGAATTGGAATAGTCTGACGTGAAATCGAAACACAACGCCAATACCTAACTTATTAGGAAACCAAATAATGCAAATTAACTCACACCGCCATCTGTTTTTTGGAACTTACAAATAATTTCAAATCATTGTCCCATAGCAAACATTGAATGAACATTTAAATCGCAATAATAAAAATTTAGGTCAAAAATCTAAATAAAATCCTATCTTTTAAGTTGGACCAAATTACACACAGAAAGCCAAATTTCATCAAAATCGGTTGAGTGGTTTTGGAATTTACCTCGGACTAACACCGTGACGGAGGTTTTTATATATAACTAGCCCACGCGTTGCTGTGGCTAACGAAACACAACGCCACTTGGTGGCGTTGTGTTTCGTTAGCCACAATTAATCTAGATAACTAATCTAGATAACCAAGTGTTGTATCAATAAATTAACTCACACCGCCATCTGTCAGAAACTTGTAAAACTTACAAATAATTGTTCCATAAAAAATATTTAATTCGCAATAATAAATATTGAGGTCAATATTCGAGATAAAAAAACTATCTAATCTTTTAAGTTGTACCAAATTACACACAGTAAGCCAAAGTTCATCAAAATGTTTCATCAAATTTCATCAAAATGTATTTAGTTGTACATACAAATAATGTACAAATCTCAAGTACGCCTAACAATTGAATTTGGGAGCCACATGTCTTTACACTGTACAAACAGGGCCGGTCTTGTAAGGAGATACATAAAATTTTAAAAAAAAATCAAATATGCTAATATCTATAAACTTCATTAGACAGATACGTTTTTACACCCCAAATACCCCAAAAACAAACAACGAAAATTCATTAGACAGTTTTGTCGTTGCCTGAACTTATATATCGCGTTTAATCATAGGAGACCAAATTTATCCCAGCTCACATAGATAGGTCTCATATAAATCGTTGTATCTCTCTCACTGTTGTTGTGAATAATGCGATCTTCAGTATTAGAAAGAGAAAACTCCGCGCTTTATATTCAAATATAGAATTTAACCATAGAAAATTTTTTATGAGGACCTCTGAAACCAAAGTTAAGAAAAATGAATAAAATTCAGTTTTTTTTTTATTCTTCATATTTTTACGAAACGACGAAAACGTGACGTGATAGTAACGTTTATAATACATTTGCCTAATAAAATATTTGGGTTTTTATATTTTTCATTATCAGTAATTTTAGATAAAACGTAAGGTGAGTAATTTTTTTTCAAGCTTTTTTATGTCTGTAGTAAAAAAAATAATATTTCAGGAATTATATGTTTATTTCTAATAAAAACACTTGAGAGCATATTCTATCGCACATTTCACAGTCAGTTTTTAGTTTTGTATACAAATGCGTGCATATTGTGATAATATTCCATTATTACAATATGCCCGAAATCTGTAGGAATATTCTAATAAATAGTCTACTAAACATATCTTTCATTTCTTCAATCTTTGCAAAATCACTGCGTGGCGTCATTTTTAATTAAATGAAACAAATAACTTTGTGTTCACCTAATCTATTATGTTCTTATTATCCTGACGAAGAAACCTTCGGTTTATATATAATACTGGATAACGTCAATGGAAATACCAAGCAACAGTGGAAGATTATAAAGGAGGCAGTAAATATACAAAAGGAGCAAATGTCTATAAAAAAATTAAAAATCAACAACAACATTATCTCAATGGAAGAGAATCCAAGTGTAATCACTAATCACGTAAATAACTTCTTCAGTGATATTGGTCCTAGATTCGCAAAAAAATTGTGCAGTGCAAATAAAACTAGCGAAATGTGTCTTGTTAACAATTATATACCTTGTACTCAATTTACAGGAGATAGCTTTGAATTTAAAAGTACTAGCATTTTTGAAGTTTCAAAAGTGATAAATGAATTAAAACTGTCTTTTTCTTGTGGTATTGATGACTTAAGTATCATGGTATATAAGCAACATGTTTCTGTGCTGCCGGGTCCCATATCGCATATTGTTAACATTAGTTTTAAAAGTGGCATATTTCCTTCTCATTGTAAGAATGCTAAGGTTATACCTCTTTTCAAAGGTGGAGATCAACTAGATGTTAACAATTACAGACCCATATCTTTGCTCAATACTCTCTCAAAAGTGAAGTCAAGATTAGTTTCATTTTTAGAAAAATATAAAATACTTTCTGACAATCAATTCGGTTTTAGAGCAAATAAAGGTACAATGATGCTGTTTTAAAGGTATTGACCAAAGTTATAAGCGCGCTGGACTATGGCAACAAAGCTATAGCGGTGTTTTTGGACTTATCAAAAGCATTTGATACTGTTTCCCATGAATTCCTACTTAAAAAACTATCTTCTTTAGGTATTAATAATGCAGCAATGGACTGGTTCAGATTTTACCTTAGTGACAGAACACAACAGGTAGAAATAAATCAAATTTTAAGCAAGGGTAAATCAATCTCCTTTGGAATCCCGCAAGGTAGTATGCTTGGGCCAATATTGTTTCTTATTTTTATAAATGATTTGTGTAGTCTGAATATTCATGGAAATGTTGTTAGTTTTGCAGATGACACTGCCTTAATATTTGATGGTAAAACTTGGGATGAAACATTTGACAAATGTAATACAGGTTTAAGAGTAGTAAATAGTTGGTTGAATAATAATATCTTAACTTTGAACACACAAAAAACCAAATATATCACTTTTAGTATTTCAAGTAAAAGTCAGCCTTCTGCCACTCATAACTTGATTATTCACAATTGTTTGCAAACATGTAACTGCAGCCCTTTAGAAAATGTAGTCAACATCAAGTACCTCGGTGTAAAAATAGATACATTTTTGAGATGGAACGATCATGTCAATATGTTAGTGAATAATACTAGGAGTCTTACCTATATCTTTAAAGAACTGAGACATATACTAGACAAAGAAAAGCTAAAAACAGTTTATTTTGCAATAATCCAGTCTCTGCTTTCTTATAATATATTGTGCTGGGGATCCTGCCCAAAGACTTATATGGAACCACTTAATATTGCCCAAAAACTAATCCTTAAAGTTATGTTTAACAAAAAAATTACATATCGAACTCATTTACTTTTTAAGGAATGTAACGTCATGAATATAAAACAGTTGTTTATTAAAAAAACGCTTTGTAGATTTTTTAAAAATATTAATATTGCAGAAAGAACGCAGCAAATTCGTTCTACGAGAATTGGCTCTGGTCTGAACTTTATGCCAATTCGAACTAAATCTTCCTTTGCTCAAAGAAACTATTTTTACCAGGCTCCACTCTCATTTAATAGCCTTCCAGAATATGTCAAGTCATCTAATTCCTTGTATACTTTTAAAAAGAATCTCAAATTATTTTTGTTTGCCGAGGATTGCCAATTAATTTTTTCATCTTTGTCCTTCATAAATTAAAAGTATATTCTTTTGTCTAAATCATTTTTTCATCTTTGTCGTGCTAAATTAATAGCATAATATATTATATAGATATATTTATTATTTATCTTAGTCCTTCAAAATTCAAATCAACTATGGTCACCCTACTTTGTTTACATTGTAATGTGCCAAGGGCCTTTAGCTTGTCCATTATCTGTGTAACAATATTGTTTTTTGAAGTATCATTTTTATTTTACCTATATTATTTGTGTTTTTTGAAGTATTATTTTTGTTTTTCCTTTTGTGTTATTTTGTTACTTTAAGTAAATAATTGTTAACCTCAACACAGGCTTGTCCTAGTGAGATTAAAAATTGTATTGTAAACTGTTATACCTAAAATGTGAAGAAGAAACAATAAACAATATTTTATTTTTTTAAATCTTTTGTCTATACAACTACATTGCTCTCGCTTTTTACTGTTTATAAAAATAAAATAAAACTTTTATTGTAACATGTATGTGACAAAAAAATTATTAATAAAAAAAATAAAAAAAAATAAAAAATATAACGATAATATTATATCGATAATTCTTTGTCATCTAAACACACCTGTATGAACTAAAAAAAATGTAAATATATGTAAATACGCACACGGCGTTAATGATTAATAAAATAAATTTAAAATAATAAAATAAAATTAAAATAATTAAATTAAATTAAAATAATTAAATTAAATTAAAATAATTAAATTAAATTAAAATAATAAAATAAAATAAAATAAATAAAAATAATTATGATTATAAAGTGGTGTACACAAAGTTATTTGTTTCATTTAAATATCTTTTAGTTTTAATGCATGCAGGAAATATTACAATTACTTGTAGGCATCCGAATAGTAAAATTTCTTTGAAGTTCATTAATCAGGTTTTGTTGGTTCGAGAACTATTTACAGAACTGCTCAATCATAATCAGTAGATTACGATCTCTAACTCCCAGGGGGTTTCATGCCACGTTACCCAAATGATTCTTGTGCTGCCGGAACCGTAATAATGTTATAACTTATTACGTATTAATAACCTTTTACAAGATCAAAAAAAAATACAATTCATTCTCGTGATTGAGTGAGCAAGGACTTAGTTAAATAATAATAAAATTGTTACTTATTTGAAAATCTGCGAAATTTTCATGGCAGAGCTCACCGTTTGAAAGTTTTTCTTAGAGACATCGGTTCATGTAAGCAGATTATCCTCTTTAAAAGTAGGTGTATTATTATTTTTTAAAGAAGTTCAAAGTAAAAAATTTAATCATAAATTTTCAGTACAATACAGCATATAATACATGTATGTCACCATAGTATTGTTAATCACTTTAAAATCTCTGTAATAAAATACAACAATGTACACTCCACTTCTAGCCACAAGCAAATGCTTCTGTGGAAGAGTAGTCTTAAATTATTTTATCGTAAAAAAAAACAAGGTAATTCATATATACCTTTTTGAATAAAATAATTAAATAAATAAATTAAAAAAAATCTTGAAAATTAAAAGTTAGATATTAAAGTTTCGCAATAATGCGGGTATTATTTTTTATCAAGGGGTAGATAGTTTGGTTACGGGGTTATCTTCTATTGAACGCTATGAAATCTTTACCTTCGTGCGTATTTACGATGTCTGTGTTTGTGTGAACAAATAAATATAAAAGTCTAAGTTTCCGATCCAAACCCACCATAAAATTGTTATTTTAGTGTTATTCTAGTTTGAGTATCATAAACGAAAACCTTTCTCCTAGTCCAACTTTCATTTCTCTTAAGTTCTTTCGCTTTTCTTTGAGATAAAACTTAAAACTTACAGTTAAACATTTTTTTAACTCTAAAAAGTTTTCAATTTTTTTTTTTTTTTACTGCTAGGTACCTAAAATTTTCGACTGCATTTGGCTAGCTTCCAGAGGAAATTATAAACTTTGTTTATTTCCATTCGAAAGTACAGTAGTTTATCAGCAAACGGTGATTTTAGTTGTACGAGTATCAGTCACGCGAATAACAAGACAATTAAAATGCTAGGTAAATTAAACCTGATGAGAACACCTATCGAAATAGAACGAACGTAAAGTAAAATGATTCATTTGAACTTACTGTGAATAGTGAATTTATAAATAATGCCAATTATGTATTCCGTGAAAAATGAAAACATGTTAGATAAAATCATGAAAAACTAAAACTTTACATTGGCATTTCACAACATGTATAAATTGAACTCACCGCGTAGGTGACATCGAAAATAAGCAATTCGATCTGAAAATAGTTTTAAAAAGCATTAATCTGCTGTTAATAAAATATAATTTGTATAAAACTGTGCGAGTATAAGTATGAGTGATAAGAAATCGGAGACGTTTGAGGAAGACATAGCACGATCAAGAGAATACAAATACTTAAGCCGGGTCAGTCAAGTCAGAAAACCAGCACAGCTATGAGTTTGAATGACGAAAGAAGTGTATAATAAATTTTCACATGTAGCAAATACTTTGTGGGAATACATAATTATAATAAACACAATAATAATTTGTTTTAATTCCACTTTATTATAGCTTTATCCAACCGATTTCGGTCTGACCTGAACCTTCCTCAGGGGTGAATATAAATATATTGAATGTAATTAAATGTATAATAGTCCATCCATCAGCCTACTTATTTCTCTGTGCGTCTATTATTAACTACACACAATATACACATTAATTATTTGACGTCTGTATTAGATACGTATCTAGATTGCGTGCAGTTGGCAATACTTTCTCGGAAGTAGTAGATGTGTTCAACTGTTTACTATAGTTGTAATAACTGTATAATATAGTATAGTACAGTTATAATAATAATGATTTATGTAGAAAATGTATGGCTTTTCCGGAAACTATAGAACATATTATAACGGGATGTTATATATTAGCGCCGTCCGAGTATACATTTAGGCACAATCAGGTTTTAAAAATAATTCACCTATGTTTGGTAATTAGACATAACTTGATTCACTGTCATAATATAGTACCATATTATGAATACGAATCAAATTCATTTTTAGAAAATAATTTCTTTAAAATATACTACGATGAAACTATACTAACAGACAGACCAATTAGTCACAATAGACCCGATATAGTTTTACATGACAAAATTTAAAAAAATAACTTAAATCATTGATATAGCTATTCCAAATTCCTGTAATATTGAAAAATCTGTTTCTGAAAAAAAAAATATATATACAGAATTTGGAAATGCAATTAAAAGAATTTGGCATTCTCAGACAATAAAAATATTACCATTTGTTATTTCGGCTACTAGCATTATACCTAGCTCTATTAGATTTGTCACAGAATTTGTATATAAAAATAGTCATTTTAAATACATGTAGGATTACGAAAGATTTTTTAAATATTTATATTGAGGGATCAGTAGGATTTATCGGTCAAATTAGGAGTTCCCCCGAGCCGAACCGTCTGATATGAAAATATACACTTGCATAGCGTGGATTTACTAGATCATTTTTAGACCATTTTTATGGAAAAGTGTGTGAAAGGGTTTAGTTTTTCATATGGGGAAAACTAAACCCGGACCTAAAAGTCTGGTGCAAAATAATAATAATTGTTTATTCCAGAATGTATGCAGGGGTAGTGCAATGCAATACATTCCATATTAAAAATAACATAAGAAAATATACAAATAATAAGATTAGGTAAAAATTAAATAACAATACATAAGTAAAAAATTAACAACAACAAACATGAAAAATACGAAATATGAAACTGAAAAAAAAATTAACACTAAAAAGTAGGCTATAAAAATAAACCTCAATAGAAATAATCAATTTTAGCCTAAAATTATTTTTCTGCGTGGGTTCTATATAATTTAAATTGCATATTTTATTTCATGATTCTACAAAAATATCATCTAATTATTACATGTTTGTAAAAAGCCCGTATAGGCATATAATAATACAAATAATAAAATATTAGGATAACACTATGGGATAGCGAGATAACCCTTATATTAGATTTTGTTTTTAACTTTGAAATCAAATAATGTTAATTGAATATATTATTGTAAGAACAAGCCTCCGACTCACTTATAGTCGGTCAAGATTAAATAAAATATTTAGGTCTTTTCAATGTCATAATCCCGAAGAAGCGAACTTGTTACTCCACGTTTCATAGTAGTTCATGGAAGCATAACAAAATAATGATTAAAATTATGACCGTTCCTAATTGATCATTATATTTTTTATGACGCAAGACATAATTCTTATTTGTGTAATAAGTTTAATGGAATTATTTCGGGACTTAAAAAGTAATTGCTTGATACTTTAAGAGCGATTGACCAGCGGCTGAGAATAAAAGTTTAAAAATTCTTACAACTGTACAGGGAGGTTCCAATGAGAAAGATCAATTATTCCATTATTCCCCATATCAATTTTTTTAAATTAAAAATTTAATATCGATTTATTTCATTCAAAACTTGTTTTAATATATACCTACATTCAAGTAAGCAATAAAAATGCTCAAAACGCACGATGATAAATTATTAAATATCGTGTACTTCTTGTAAGTATTTTTTGATCGTATTTATGATTTATCAATAATGCCTAAACAAAATAAGTGTATAAATTTTTTTTAAATATTTTAGTTTATAAGACCTTAAATAAATAGAAAAACGGAGGTATTTTTGTCACAAAACACGTTCTGGGATTTATTTTTTAATAATTTTAATTTAACTAAAATTAAAATTCTGAAAAGTGTTTTTACCAGATTATGTATTGATTTATTTTGTTGTATGATTATATGATTTGAAATTTGAGTTGTTTAATAGAATCTATCTTTTGAAAATTGAACAAATCTGCTAATGACCAAAGGTATAACCTTAGTATATTAAAAATCAACTTAGTTTCTCAACATTTTAAAAACTGCGTGTACCAGATAAAATAACAATCTTTCAAAATCAATTTATGTATTTTTGTAAAAAAGAGTCAATACGTCTAGAATTTGATTTAAAAAGGACTAATTTCCGGTATTCTCTGGTAATACCCTCTTAAGCGACTATTTTTGTTTTGGAAAGGGAAAATGCAAATTTAACAACTTTATTTATCATAATATCATCCCTAAGATAAAACTCAGTTCCAGAGCCAGTGGAGCTATAGCATTCTCATTTGAAAAAGTATGAGAAAGTGGTGAAGGAAGTAGACAAACAAGGGGGGGGGGCTGATAAGTATTTGGCTATTCAGACCATTTTATTAAACTTAACTCAAAGACAATTAAAGCAACTTTACGGTTCTGAATAGTATTTCACCATGAGGCAACTGAGAGCACTCTTAAACAAAATGGAAATATTAGTAAAATTATTTTTTTTAATTTTCGGAAAATATCGAATAGTACTGATTTTATTATTGTTATTTATTTAAGTTTATTTAGGAAACATACAATTGTATATAAAATCATTGTTAAGTAAATAGTAAATATATAATATAAACCAGTTATGTTCCATTTTAAAAAGTTAAAATGATTAAAAAGAAAATAATAAACAATACAGAAATAATAGTTTTGATTTAAGTAAATTGTAAGGTTAATTTGACTTTAGACGATTTAAGGGTACAGTAGAAAATATCAATATCGTTTAAGGCATTATAAAATTTGCAGATACGCCCGAGGAAAGAGTTTTGTGCATATTTCGATTTGAAATGTTATATATAAAATAAGGTATCCGATCTGACATTGCGTTCAGGGCTGGGGAGTCAATAAGGCAGTTCACAATTGTGTACAAAAACAGTTAGTCAAAGAATTTTCTCCATTTGTAAAGAGTAATAGGAGTACACGGATGATTTTATATAAGCCATCAAAATGTTGATATTTGCAGTCGGCCGAAAAGCATATGATGTCTCATGACATCACTCTTGAGATGATTTCTTTACAGCGCCCTTGAGGTGATTTCTCACAAAGACGGCGCTATACAAATTATCCTTTATTGTTATTATTATTATTATTATCAAGGTTCATGCGGTGCGGCGATGCAGCACTGCTATTCGAATTATGAATTGTACTGAATCTATTGCATACGTTTTACACAAGTTCACTTTGAAAGCTCATAACTTCGTCATTTTTGGAGATATCGGAAAACTTATTTTACAGTCGTTAATAACCTTTAATTATAATAAATTTGCATAAAAATAAGAGGCGACAATTGAATTAAAATTTAAGACTATTTAATAATGTGAAATTCTCGTGGCCTCACCGTTTAGAGCCGAGAATTCTACTGCTCTTCCACGGTATTAATGAATATGGACTTTTCAGTTTCAAAATGAAAAATTAACAACACTCGTAATCTATTGCTCTTCCTACCGCGGAGAGGTACAGAAATGATAATTAAACAATAAGTGCTTCCAGAGAAAGTAATTATGTGTAATTATAGCGCCAATGTACCCTAGTTGCATTGGAGTACTTCACGTTGGAGTTCCAGCCATTACTTGCAGCTAACTCGCAGCGCTCCAGCGCCATTACATGACCCGGTAATTTTCTTAATGCATCCATTGTACCTATAGTTTCATAAAACAGCTTAAATTATTTTAACGGACATACTCGCATTATACAAAACTGCAAAGCTACTAAAAATAATAATACGTACATTCACCATTTCTGAAGTGTTTTGGCTTAATCTTTATTGCGGATCTCTTCCGTTATTTTCCGCCCAAGGTGTATTAAAATAATTGTTTTATTGGAATTTAAGCAGGTATTTTTGTGGAAATAATATTGCATCAGCAGTAATTTAAAACTGAGAAATGCCATTAAAAGTTATTAGACTGAATGTTGGTGTGTAGCCAAAATTATGAAGGCATGTTCGCTACCTACATACTTAGCCGAACGTTAAATATTTAAGGGATGTGAGGAATGTAAAATGAAGTACGCCGTATTAATAATTTATTTCGTCAAAATTTATTTTGAAATTCGCGTAAGCTATTGAAAATCCACTCTAGTCGGTAGGAAAGCCATTTCAGACATGATTCAGTAGTAATGCAAGGAGTGTAAAGCTGTGTCTTATGATCAGGCCATTTGTCAAACAGTTTCAATTTGGAGCTGGTGCAAGTGTTTCCTTGCGACAAAGCGGCACCGCGTCGCAGCAGTTAGCAACAATAACTTTTACAGTGGCAATAGGGAGCTTCCTGGTGTAATAGAAATGACAAACTGCCTTAGATAACTAATTCCGAAGTCGATTCCTTTCCCTCCAAAGGGACCAGTGTGACCCCACTCCACACTAGCGCACTGTATGATAATATAAGTCCGTATCAGGAGCCCGGTAATATAATTCATACAGTTGGCCGTTACCCAGAATCGTGTATCTTTCGGCGTTGGCAGATTATGTGAAAGTATTATGGAATAAATTCGAAAACACGTGACGTTCCTTCTTCGCATTCCCGACCATTTTCATCTTGTTTCTTCCTCCCGTGAGCGGACAATATATCTTAAAAACCTATTACTTCGGAAGCGTTTTCTCGCGTTTTATTTGCCTTCCGAAATTGACAATAAGAATAAAGTAAAGGCAACTTTTGCGTGAATTATTGCGGTTGATAAATTATTTGGCGCATTAACTTTTTGACAACGAAAATTATTTACTGGATTTATGGGACGATGAAAATATAATACCTAATGCCGAGGCGTCTTATATAGAATACTTACCGCTTAAACCGAAACATACACATTTTAAACTTCTGCTGGCCATTAATAGAGGCAAGTGTTTAAGTAGCACTGAGTTAAGTCACTCTGGTAATTTATTATTGCCTCTAATATGTTTATTCAAATCACGGGATCGCTGCGGCAGGGACCCCCTCGAGATGAGGAGAGGATGTTTGGTTTTAGGAGGGGTTGGATGAGGATTCATATTTGCGCTTGTATAACGTGAAGACACACGTAAACGCGAACTTAACGAGTTACGTATGTACATAATTTAATCCGTGAGGGTTCAGCGTTATGACAAATTTGAAAGGAAATTTACATTCACCTGAAGCCGATCGGAATTTCCATATGAGCGTGTTTGATATAGGAGCACTTATAGTTTACTCACTTGAAATTCAGTGAAAGATTTGCTTTAATAGCCTACGCGGGCGCACCGGATACTTACAAATTTTTATCTCGTTTGCACCTGGTGCACAGAATCTTCGTCAACAATGAACGAGACGAGCGTGCACTTGAATTTAAAGTATTCTCCTCGTACAGCGTCTCCCGAGTAGGGGGTACATATCCCCCATCTCAATCGCAAAATCCAGAAGCTGGCTGGCTTTCCAATCATCTCGGCGTTTCACTCTTTCAAAATGGTTATTCTTGATGGATATTAAGAAGTATTTCTTTAACAAAAATATCGTATTTCTTCAGGAGGAAATTCTCGGGATTCAATCATTATCCCATTTCAAATATCTCGTCAGTTTGTTTTTGTGGTTTCGATCTGTTATTTGCTTTAATCTGTTAATACTTTATACACAGAGAAAAATGTTATCTGAAAAAACGATAATTTTAATAGTAAAAACGGTTAAAAACGCTACTGAAGTTTTTACGAACAAATTAACAGGGTTTCAATGTTCATTGGCGTGAACATGTAAGAATAATGTGTTAGTATACGTAATTTAACGTATAGCAACAAATTATTCTTACATTTTCCCGCCAATAAACATTGAAACACTGTTAATTCGTTTGTAAGAACTTCAGTCCCGTTTTTACTATTAAAGTTATCGTTTTTTTTTTTGGAATATCATTTTTTTTCATGTACCGAAATATAGTATCATCACCTTGTAGGTAAATCATTTTTCAGTGTTTGGCAAAATTGTGCTCTCACACAAAATGCATCAAATCATAAATAAGCGATTGATTGCCTAGAAAACTTGTCCGTTGAAATTACGTACCCAAAGCGTTGTCCTTATCATTTTCATAATAATTTTTTTTTTCAAAATTAAGTAGGTATAATAATGCGATTTAAAATTAAGGTGATTTTTTATAATATTTTTAATACTTTTTAATTATTAGCTTTTAGAAACAAAGAAAATATTAATTATCAATTAATACTTATATAATAGTACCTACCTACGGTAATGTTAATACATCCGATGGAAAATTAATGACACGTTGAATAAATAGTTAATTATATTAATGGTAGAGATGGTAAGAAACAATCCATTTTCATTCCACAGACGGTTCTGTAGTACACGAGTAATCAAATTTGAAACTCCAACAAAACACTGTACCGCAAAGCCAAAGTTAATCAAGAGTGGCAACAGCAAATGATTAACAAGATATATAGAACGTTTTAAGACCAATTCGCTCGAATTTCTGCAAAAATGTTTATCGTGTGACAAAGAAAGAGGAATATATTTCCTGGAAAAGCTGTGATTAAAAACAATATAAACTTTTTTTAATTTATTTAATTTGGTCCGAACCAACTTCATCCAACGACGGGCATCTTTAGACTAGTCCTTTTTTAACTTGTGCTAGAATATAATATATATCTGGATCAGGAATAAGAAACCCTAATTTTGTGAAGTATTGGTGATTAAATAAATTCAATTTTATTCTAACAAGTTATCAATGTAATTTTAATTATTTCAGTCATCGAAGAAGATGATAATATTAATAAATCTAAATGAATTGGGAAAGAGAATTAGACACAGAAAATAAAAGTTAGTTCAATGAAATAAATAATTTATTCTATTATATATTATATAGACTTGTAGAAAAAGTTAACAGGTATCTCTATAAATAACATCCTACATGTTTATTCGAGACGCTATTCAGGTTAAAAATAATTTATGTTAACAAAATTATTAATAATTTATATAACAAATAATTTCTTTGGATCTTTGAAATCAATCAAGGATCAGAAATCGTCAAAAATGATATAAGTTGTTCCAATAATGGCTAAGTGGTTTAAGGCGTTGTCCCGGTAAGACAGAGATCCTGGGTAGTATTCCTAGTTGCGACTGTTACCTTTTTTTATTTTCTGTGTATTGTTATCTTTCATGATACGCCAAGATATATTGATATTATCATATCATTGCCACCGCTGATAAATCGACTTTTTAAAGCCTAGGTTGACATATTTTATTATAGCATTACGTGATTTTTTAACCTAAGCAATAAACTGCCTTATGTTTACGAAGATGTATTATTGTTAAATTTTTTTCGATTATTGGTGATTTCCGATATTTCTCTTGGGCTTTCAGTCATAGTTTCAAATTATTGGTTGACAAGAAAGTTATTATTTACAGAATTTAGATTATTATATTACTGATAGATAGCCCGTGTTTTGTAAAATCACAAAATTATTCTTTGCATCACTATGAAAACTCTCTCTCTCTCTCATGGGCAATAAACCAAATAAGTATATTACCGTGATTATTTTTTGGGTAATCATGCCGTGCTGCGCTTCCTCTATCAAGGAAGATGTATACTGTAATGCTATCCGAATCCTTAATAACCCGGAAATTAATTACGATAATGTTTTTGCCATATCGTACTCATATCGTACAAAAACATTTTCGAATGTTTCAACTACCTACTCTTTATTCTAAATTCTTTCTACTGTCAAATAAATATTATTATAAAATAATGAGAGATTTTTACCTTTGACCAGCATGTTATTATTTAATTAAAGTTTTACAATTAATCAATCTTAAAATACACGCGAGATATCCGTAGTGTCCTAAAACCGGTTTACTGAAATATAAACCAGGGAAAAATCATTTGGTTCCTGATCGTGAAATGAAAATAAAGGTTCAAATAATGTTAATCATTTTATAGTTTTAAAGGTTTAAAGGTTTTCCACTGCTAACTTCTAAAAGAGCTCAGAGATCAAAGATAAAAGAAGAGTGGTGGGGAGACAGGAAAGGGGAGTGGGAGTGGGAAGTCTACGAGGTTCAGACAAGGCAGCTGGTCGACCAAAGGATGAGAATAACAAGAGAATTTTCTGTCATTGAATGAGAATCGTTTTTATTAGAATTCACCGATGTTCTGATTGCTTGAGAAAATTTACGATCGCAGTCTAAAGAATTATTTGTTTACCAGTCAAAGAAATGTGATTGATTATTTTGCGGAAAATAAAAAGTGAAAAACTCCTTGGCACAGGGGAAAGAATGGTTTCCGATCTTGCGAGCGCAATTGGCGAAAAAGAATGGCAATAATTTACTGTGTGCCTTGGGTTTTATCCACGTCTGCCTAGTAGTCCAGTCAAGTTAAACATGAAAAGGGGGTCGTGCTTGCAAAAGGTCCGATCTTTCTGAATTTTTTATATGTTGTTAGGACCTAAACAAATATTAAAAAAACAGATTTGCAATTTCCAAAGTGCTGTGCGAGCGGCGGTGTACCCAAAAAACCATTAAATTTTCGGACTTTTTTCAGTTTTTGCTCAATATCTTAGTGAAGGAAGGGTCTGAGCGTATAGTTGTTCAACACTATTTTAAAGTAGACTAAATTTGCTACAATTTGAGATAAAAAGAAGTTCTATATAGCAATTGGTTTTTAAGATACAGTTCTTTGAAAATCAACAATTTTTTCCAAAAAATTATTTTTTCTCGAAATGGTCACTTATTTTATGAAATATTTTCTAAAATACGATTCCCACCTCAAATATGATATGAAATGAAGTTGTAGTAAATTTAATTAGCTTTCATTTGAAACCAAATTGCTACCTGTAGGCCCAGCGGTTCTCTCAAAAATTGCAGATAACCAAAGTCAAAATATGTTTTGGGGGAAATGCAAATAAACTGACCCCACGTCTTTTTATGGCTTTACTTATCAAACAGTTACAATTTATTTATTTTTGTTATTGTTAACAAATTGTTTGATGGAAAAAGAATAAGATAATTTACCTATCGGGAATTACGTGATCATCAAACATTGTTTTATATACCTACATACTAAAATGCTTGTACAAACATCATGGTACCTACTATAATGACAAATTAGATTTACTCAAAAAAGAAAACTAATATAAATCATGTAGGATTGTGTTTTGATGGCCAAATCATGCCATTCTTTTTATCTTAGATGGCACGGTCTTGGGCTCGCACGAAGATGGTGTCTCGAAGGCTGTGATGGACGCTGGGAGAGGCGTCCAGTCTGCAGTCGGGTCATCTTTATCATGTACCATGCACAATTTGCCAGAGGACTGAGCAGTGGAGTCCAGCCTTTCTGCATCTGCACAGCTCCCAGAGCACCCTTTCTTGCATTTACATGAAATTTTTCGCAGAAGTGCAGGAGGTGCGGGATTAACGGTGGTGGGGATGGGGGTGAGTCCCTGAGAAAACAGCTTCCACCCCCAATCAGTGGTATTCTAGTTGACACACCTCTACTTCTGCACTTGGAGGAAGCACCTTGCTGCATGGTGGCCTGCGGCATATGACCTGTGGCAACGGGCGAGGTTTATGCTCGTTGAAGTGACAAACGTCTTATATCTCAGGAAATCCAAAGTATCCCTCGCGATGTCACCCCCATATGAAGCCACAAAGCACTAGATGTCTGCTTCTCTCACGGCTTTTGGGGTGGACGAAGGACGACCTCCACTTGCTCAGCAAGTGGTTCACTCTTGCTCAGGAGTGTGGTGATTTTGGTCTTTCCTTGGCCAGACGGTGCTGTGATAGTATCGCACCCGGTAAACGCTTGGGTGAATAGTATATAACGTCCCTGCACCCCTAGCACGGTCGATCGATATAAAGTTACCGACCGATTGTCAGTAACTTCTCATCGTTCCCTAGGACAACTTTAGATCGCAAACGAATAGGTGACAGTTTACAATGACTACCATGCTAGCACCCCTGGTGGTTGTAGCAGGTCATAGAGTAGTGACAGCAACCAGCTTCGCCCTTCGTGCTCTTCTGTACGTAGACTTTTGTCTCTTCAGCGCCTAAACCATTGAGAAGAACGAGCAGGTCGGCGTCTTCTCCCACTAAAGCGCCGTTTGTACTTCATTTGATTTGTACTTCATTGCTGGAGGTCACATTTTGAGCAGAAACATAGTTCTGCATACGCGGGATGTTTTTGTCTCGCATTACTGCTCTCGGGCGGGTCACGCATATAATGCCTTCCATCTCATGAAATGTGTTATCACCATCTAGGGTGTTAACGTTCACCTCCGTATTGTCAGAGACAAATAGGATAAAATCTTATTTTCCTATTGGTGGTGAGGATTCATCTCGAAAGATCGCTGAAGTTTCAAGCTGCACAGCTACTGAATAAGAACAGGATAACCCCAGCGCAGCGCACATATTTGCGGTAAAAGTAGATATTAATTTTAATCAGAAGGGAGGAAACAAAAGATCGAGTTCGTACAGCACTATCAGAGCATGAGAAAATAACACACACTTCTTCTTCCATGTTTCAAGGAGGCCACGCATGTTTTCGAGAACAACAGTCTCAAAAAATAGCTGTACTGACTCAGGGATGACAGAATCAACATTGTTAAAAAAATCCTCCGAGGTGACTGGTTTTATACACTTGTGTGCGGGTATCTTCTACGATGATTTCTGCTGCTGCCTTCACAACTCTCACCGCTCTCGCTGCGCACCGCCTTTTTGTTCCTTGTACCAATCATCATACAAAATTTTATTGCCGGTGTTTATGAAGCAGACGAGTGTCCCTTTGTTGGAGCTAAAACGTTATTGAAGGTAAGTTTTCGCTGTTCTGACATCAGGGATACAATCACCCCTAATTTGCTGCAGAAGGTGTGATAAATAAAAATGGCATTCATCACTGTTTTCCAATAAGTAATCGTACACATACTCCATCGCTTCTTCAGAATTACTGGCTGGACGATACCCTCTTTTATTCCCAGTAGCAGGTGGTAATCTTAATAGGCTCACGTAGCACAATCTGTGGGTTCCGTCTGCAGCAATCAGGTCGCCAATGGCGAGGAGGCGCTCCTCCAATCGTCACCTCGGCGTTTAGCTGTATCTAAAATAGTTTGCTTCATTCCCAACTTCTCAACTGTACGGACCACATTCCTTCTTGCCAAGGGCAGTTTGCTTTGTTGCCCTAGAAATTATTCAGTGATAGCATCACCACACAAAATTCAAATCCCTCTCAAGGTAGGACCCAGTTTACTTGATAATCTTGTCGATAAAGTCTTCGGTTGGGAAGCAGAATCCCTTCCTTCAACGTTACACACAGCTGTATATCTCTTCCTGGTTGAAATTTTAGAGGAAATTTTTATTTTCTGTGAGACCACGTTTTTGACTCACTTCAATTAGTGTTCGAATTCCTCGTTCTTTGATGATTACAACAGGACCTGTATCGAGGTCCTCACGACACACAAAACACACGCTCGGACGGATAGACATTACGCAACACTCTGAGAGCTGCCCTGGAAGGGCCGGGTGCGGGTAAGGAGGTCAAGGGAGGGGACAACGAAAACACTTGGGGAAAATCCGTCCGTTATCTGCCATTTTTGAATTTTTGAGTGAACCGCTGGAGCCACAGGTAGCAATCCGGTCTCAAATGAAAGGTAATTAAATTTACTACAACTTCATTTCATATCATATTTGAGGTGGGAATCGTATTTTAGAAAATATTTCATAAAATAAGTGACCATTTCGAGAAAAAATCATTTTTTGGAAAAAATTGTTGATTTTCGAAGAACTGTATCTTAAAAACCAATTTCTGTATAGAACTTCTTTTGGTCTCAAATTGTAGCAAATTTAGTCTACTTTAAAATAGTGTTGAACAACTATACAGGTCAGACCCTTCCTTCACTAAGATATTGAGCAAAAACTGAAAAAAGTCCGAAAATTTAATGGTTTTTTGGGTACACCGCCGCTCGCACAGCACTTTGGAAATTGCAAATCTGTTTTTTTAATATTGGTATAGGTCCTAACAACATATAAAAAATTCAGAAAGATCGGACCTTTTGCAAGCACGGATGTACATCTTGACTGGACTATAGGTTCTATCTACGTAATTTTATTTTTAAATCGATCATTTTATTTAACGCCATTGAAAAATCACTGCAATGAAGCTTTACAAATAAACAATTTTCCCAAATAATCTTAAAACTAAGACATTAAAACCAATCCTTTCCAAATCTATGATATATTTTACCAATTAGGCTAGCTTTACACTCGGAAGTAAATGTTACGGCTTATGTAAGCTTTAGGTAAGTTACTCACAGGAGCGTTAACATATGCACCCGACTTATGGTTATTAATGCTCACGGAAGATGTTCGGAAGTTCATCTTATATAAATGTATGTATAATATAATCATCCATGTGTGTAAATTTTTGGGAAACATGCCTGTTTTATGTACTAAAATAAATAAATGCGCGTATCGATGATAGCGACCGGTTACATCTGTAAATTCATTTGCGGTGTGATGGCTTCCTGTCAACGACGATTTGCTATCAAATATACGCGATCTTGTCAATAAAAACAAAAAGGCCCAAATAAAGTGTTGATATAGAAGTTGGCTTGGAATAAACAATTCTCCGCGCGTTTTTTTTTTGTTAAGCGCGGAAATTAATGGAGATATTTAATTTAATACGAATGACAGCTACTCACATGCAAACGACTTCGAATTCAAATACGCGATTTTATAATCGAAAAAATTGAAATTAGAAAGGTTTGGACCGATAATTAAATAGAAGGATGCTCTTTTTCAGAAAGCTTTTCTCCACATGAAAAATAAATGATATTTCTTCGGTTTTTTAAATTAGAAAAGTTTCTTTCCGTTTTCATTAGTTTTTTGGGTAGTGCTTGTTATTTCTATATTGTTTTCGGGAGATAATAGGGTGGGTATTTATCAACTTAGCCAAATCATATATTAATTGAAATACTAGTTTTCATAGAAAAAATTTCTACGAAAACACCTGTCTTTTCATTTTTGACATCTCGCGCGGGGTATTTTGGTACCATTTCTTACGGAAAGTCTATCAACTTATCAAACTGATTTCAAAAACTTACGTAAGAACAACTTATGTAAGTTGATATAAATTACAGTAAGTGACTTTTGGTATCGTTTACATTGGTAATTTAGCCATAAGTCGCTTACGTGAGTGACTTGTGTACACATGGAATGAAAGGTATATTTCATTTGTAATTTTTTAATACTCTCATTATTATATGAATTTAACAACCAAGTCAAACAAATACAATTAATGCAATTTTATACAGAGAACACCAACGAAATTTGAAATCGTTGTGCCGAGTTTTAAAACCTACATTCGTGCCACGATATTGCGTACCCCCAGTGTTTCATTCGCGTACCCTAAGGGGTACGCGTACCACAGGTTGAAAATCACTGCACTACACTATCAAAACCAGAATGAACGATATACTATTTTTTTATATACTTCCATATTGTTTTTCAATTGTTAATTGTTTTGGGAAAAAAAAGTTTTGAAATCTACCGTGAGAATTGAATATATGCAATCTAGCGATGCCGGGTAGCAAAAATAGTCGATCGTTACTATGAAAATCTGATTGGATCGTATTTTATATGGATTGTATTCCATTTAAAAATTATTATTTTCATCCTACATGATTCTGGTCGTTGAATGTATTGACCGCTTTTCTAAAAAGTGATTAAAATTACTTTACTTTTTAACGTTAACTATTCAATAATTGCAAATTGACTTTGTGGGGTCATTTTAAATTAATTAAAATAAAAAACTTTGTATATAACATTATTTTTCAAAATAATCGACTTGTTTCGAAATCAATTGTTTCTTTGTCAAGATAATGAAAATTAACGAATATAAGAATAGATAAACAAGAATAAACAAAAATATTACAATATTGTATTACTTAGTTATTCTTTGATTCTGTTGTGATAAAAGATATTTTTTAATGTGTATATATACCTATTTTATAAGAATTAGTAATTAATCACCGCTCACTGTAATTTTTTTGTCTATGGGTACTGTCTCTGCTTGTTTATCTATTATTATATATACGAGTAAATTTATGTAGAATAATTTTCTGGGTTTACGCGCATAACGTAGTCCTTAAAAGGACTTTTTAACTCCCGACAGATCTCACTGTCCATCTTCAGAGGCTTTATGTCTTGAGTTTTGTCTCAAACTGATCGCTTTCGCGTGTCTGTTCGGTCCAGAAATCAACACCTAAGTGAGTGCTTATCAATTCTTATCTTATCTAGGACGGAGTACACGGGCTGAAAGTGATTTGACGGTAGAGGGGACAGGGACGGGGCGGAAAAATCAATATAAACATGTACAATTTTTTTAAATGAAAGACAAACATTTCCGGCTTACGAATAACCTGGCAATATTTGAAAATCTCCTACTACCACCACAGTAAGCGTAAAATGTTGCTTGTGTCGTGGTGGAGGATTTAGCCAGCCGAGGAATCGAATACGCACGGAGAAAAATGTTATTCTAAAATACAATCATTTTAATCGTAAAAACGGTTAAAAACGGGACTGAAGTTCTTACGAACAAATTAACAGGGTTTCAATGTTTATTGGCGGAAAAATGTAAGAATAATTTGTTGGTATACGTGCGAAATTACGTATACCAACAAATTATTCTTAATAAACATTGAAACCCTGTTAATTTGTTCGTAAGAACTTCAGTCCCGTTTTTAACCGATTTTACGAATAAAATGATCGTATTTTAGAATGACATTTTTCTCCGTGCGCGACGCCCGGGTGGGACCCAAATGCGATGCCAACTTAGCCACTGACCGGTCAATTTGATAATTTACATTATACATAGGTACTTAACGTTTATCCCGACGAACAAACTATTGGTTTTGACACATGTAGATTATTTTAATTTAATATCTATCATTTCCGAACATTGAACTTTTTTACGAGTTTCGGTAAGTTCATGGAATAATATCAAAAGGACTAAGCTACCCTTTTCCCTCATTTTTCCCTCGTGATATATTCACAGAATATTAATGCTTTTGACATGGTAATCTTTCCGAAAGTTTCCACTTGGACAAGTTAGCACTCAAAACTTGTTAAATTCGTTAGCAGAATAGTTGAACTGAGTGTAAGCCAACAAGTAGATACGCTTATATCTTATTAACATCAATTAGGGGCTTCTGATATAATAATATTTTATGCAAGTGAATCAAAGTATAACTTTTCGTGGTAATAATTGGAATTTATAGTGAGGCAGGTCAAGTGGTTTGTAAGTGTCTTATACAATATCTAGAATATTTCTGCGGCTTAATGCTAGAAGTGCCCGCTTCCAATTTCCGAATAGCATAAGAATGAAGATTGTATACCGATTTCTTAAAAAACGCTCGATCAAAATGTTGACTTCTACATTCGACAGGCCACAATTTCATCAATCTAGAGCATCTGACATATGTATTCGTACCATTCAAATAAGGTAGGTTTTAGAGTTCTTTCCGGTACCTAAATCCAATTACCAAAATTGACATAGGCACTTCTAGCATTAAACAACAGATTTGTATTTTCCGGAAACCTATGGTAAAACGTCGTAATTTTTTTTATTTTATTTAACTTTTTATATAATATAAGCATATAGGCGAGTACTTCAAATAAATTCACTAATTTAAATATTTTCCAAAATAGAATTTTGATTTAACAATCATTGTTTTGCAAAATGTCATTCTCAAATTTTGACGTTTTCTATTAAACAATAATTATTATTTTCAATATATTGAAAATAAATAGCCAGCGTTATAAATTATAGCCTATATGTTATTCTGATATATGAACTATATTATTGTAAAGTTTCATTAAAATCCATTCATTAAATTTCGATTTAAAGAGTAACAAACATACATACATCCATACAAACTTTCGCGTTTGTAATATTAGTAAGAAAAAACAAATGAAGTAATGGGAACACACTAGGGCACTCCGTGTGATTCGTTGATTAAATATTTTACGTTAGGTAGGTATGTAGCAGGGGCGGTCCGTGAGTTTTTAGTGAGCTAGAGTGCCAAAATTGAAAAAAACGACGTTACTGATGTTATTGTAGCTGAAAATGATTTTTTTTTTCAATATTTCACCTTTTGTATGAAGATCTTTTGATTTATGGATGTGGTACATCACAAAACTAAAAGAATCCTGAAGATGTTCATACAAAAAGTTGAAATTTTGAATAAAATACATTTCATTTTCAACTACAACAACATCAGTAACGTCGTTTTTTTAAATCTTAGCACTCTAGCTCACTGAAAACTCACGGACTGCAACTGGTATGTAGCTATGTAATATCTTCTCCGTGGGATTTTATAGATTTTTACATTAAGTCATTTTTTAGTACGATGAACATGAACGTAACATTTTTTTTTTTGTAAAACTAAAAATTATTTATTCCATAATTACATGATTTACTCTATATTTTGACATTTAACCTATTCTCTAAATAATTTCTGATGGAATGGGTTAATAGGGTATGAAACTTAAATGTCACAAATGAAACTTAAAACATAATTGAATTCTGTTTGGGTTCTTGAGTTGGGAAATTTTATAAAGAAAAATAATTTATTTTTACCTTTAATGGGCTTTTGGGAGTGTCATTCGAGTGAAACAAGTAGGTACAAAATAGATCATATATTATGTGCATATTAATTATCAATGAAAATTTTATAACCTAAGTTTATATAATTACTTTGTGGTGGCTTCTACACTTGACACAAAGTGGGCTTTACACAATAGTTTTTATAACTTAAGTAGTATGTATTAAGTATGTAGGTATGGAGAAAAAATTTGTAGATTGGCACCAATGTACTTAACCCTTAAAAAAATGGGCGGATTTTGTCAGAGGCTAAAAATATATGTATTTTTTTAAATTATTTTTTTTTTTTAGCGAAAACTTTAAAAAGTGTTCAAAATGGCTCACTTTCCTTTTTTTTCTAACTAAAATTACTGATAATGAAAAAAAAAAACACATAATTATTTCATTAGATAAATTAATTATAAACCTTACTGTCACCTCACTTTTTTTCGTTTCACGCAAAAAAAATCTTAAAAAATTCACAAGGTTCCATAATTTCTTTTCAAATTGCTATCGGAAACTTTGGTTTCAGAAAGGGGTAATTTTTTTTTTGTGGTTTTCTTTTAGATTTGAATATATAGTTTGTTGTATTCTCTTTCCAATACCGTTTAGATCACATTTCTGACTATGATAGTAAGGGAGAAACAACGATTTCTGTGAGACCTATGTGAGCTGGGACAAATATGGTCTCCTGTGATTAAACGGGAGGGAAAACAGGAGTATGAAAAAATGTCACAATGATACAACAAAAATCCTGTACAATGAATTTGAAAAATGAAATAAATTTTTTTATTATTAAAAAATCCCGCCTTCCACCTGTGAAGCCTTTTATTAACCCCCCTAATTTTGCGAAGTTGGAAGTTTTTCAGAATACTGTGCGGATGTAAGTACCTCCTGCTCAATAAAATCACTTTATCATAATCTCCTGTCGTCTATCGACTAGGGCCTTATGGAAACTTCATCATTATTTTTAGTTTGACATCTAATTTCAATGAACATACCAACCTATTTTGCCTATTCAGTGATTGATTTTTACCCAAACGCCCTTCATACCTCTAAGAATATTTCATGATTCATCAAAGTTGTTATTGACATTTGAAATTAATAAAAATAACAATAAAGTGGTTTTCTCCAAATAATATCACCGTAGACCATTCAAAATATTTCATAAAATAAGTTTATTAACTCTCTAGTGGTGAGCTATGGCGTCATGAAATTTAAACATATTTTCCGAAATTTTTAGATCAACGCAAATACACTCATCTCGAAGAGCCACTTCAACTTGAGCATGTGACTTTAAAATTTCAATTTACTGTAAAAAAATAAGAAAATTGCAATATTTTTTTAACCGCTTGGACACATAAGCTTGTTTTCACGATAATTTAACGTAGGTAGACATAGGAATGACGTATGTCCCGTACCTGGGTTATTGTAATAGAAAAATAACTGACCAATAGAAGTAGAAACTTCAGAAATCTACTGCTAGTAAAAAAGTAAATTTGGAAGGGGAGCCGGGTGGTAAAACCAAGATATTATAAGAAAAACTTGCATTCTATGTTTACATTTTATTAAAGGTTTTGTCTTGAGAATTTTCTTTTTCTTAGAGCAAGGAATGCCTCTAATTTCGGTGTTTATTTAGCCCACGGTTTGGTTGAATTTTAAATTTGGCTCGAAAGGTGATATTCGAAATAGTAAGGCTTCAGAAGGACGAAATAAGGGATTTAGCAAGGCGAGCTTTTAAAGTTTACTCCTATTTTCGCTGAATGCGGGTATTGCCTTACAGTAAACTTATCGTAACACCTTTAGATTTATTAACCTACCTTGGACGAGTTTCGTTTCAACGATGTTTAACTTCACGCCCAGTGAATCTTATCTCAGTGGCGTGCATTCCAAAAAAACTTTTAAAAAATATATAATGCCACGAGAAAAAATTGTATTTTTATGGTGGATTAATACAAATTAATAAATTGTAATATTTAATCATTGAATACAATATTCCCTCTCAAACGAAAAACGTGAAATAGAACAGACAGAAAACAATTGGTATATAAAAACCTTGGCATTTAGGAATTGAAACTAGGACCCCAGCCTTGCCGGGGTAGTGCTCTGAACACTAATCTAATTCAACCATATTAACTTGCTGGGTTCAAGTACCAGAATTTTCTGTTTCAAATTTTGTATTTATCTATCCTAAAAAAGGTTGCTTTTGTCTCAATTTTACGATTTCTGTCATTATCTCAGCTCGTTTAACCATAGAAAAGAATACCTTAGCTGTCATCTCACTCTTTTGTCGCTCTCATATTGGCGCAGGCGACTAAAAAACAAACAAAAAAATACTCGAAAACTGGCAAAAAAACTGGCGTAACCATGGCAACTGTGCAATTTGGCAACGGCCGGCCACGGCATCTAGCACGGTGAGTTACGAGTCACTGTTTGCGTTGCGTAGTGTGCGGACTTCAGATTGACATACACAGGATAGCGAGTTTAACTGCAAACTGGTTTTTTTTTCAGTTGCCCGTGAGCGGAAGCACTTAATCTTTTTTTAAATGAAAATAACAAACTTTGTTTAAACCACTATTTTTAATCACGATTATCACCATTTTTCAGATACAAAGTCTACTGTAATTTAAAACATGAGAAGAGACAAATAAGTACCTGCAGACAAAAATATAACAATAAGCGGTGAAAACGATTAATAATTTATTATTGTAAAATAAATTATGTAATTATGAAGAAAAAAATTACAAACATTATGAAGTCGATGTAAAGACAATTCAAAACTAAATAAAAAATGTTTAAAAAAACCACAGGCCGTATCAGAACAGTGTAGTGAACCTACCCCTGGCCTTACTAACTTCTATGGGTCTCGGGACCAGTTGTAATGTACCTGTGGGGATACCCGGCACCCGTTGTAATGATCCGTAGTCGTCTACCCTTGGTTTTTCTATTCTTTCCCTTTAACACTAGCTGTCGGGATCTACTGGCTACGCTACCCTTATCTTTTGGCCTTCGATCAATATACCCTTGTATCTAGCTACACCTAACTTTTCCTTAAACCCCTGCGATTTTCTCACAGTAAATAAGATTTAAGATTTTATTGCACATTATTCCTATTTACCCCGTTGTGTGATTTTTTGATTCGGTAATTACATTTGAATGTGTAAATTAATACGCATACACATGTAGAGGAAATAATGTAGTATGTGGTAACCTAGATTCTTTCAGAGGAAAGTGTGGAAGGAATCCGTTTGACGAACTAACCCCGTTTTTAGATTGTTTTGTTTTATTTTAAAGCCTATCCGTATTACTCGCCTTTTCTCAACTTGGACAAGTATGTCATTGACGCTAATTCTACCGTAAATTGTCACCCGGTTTATAAAATTCAAAGTCATAGTTTTCTTACCTGATTTTTCCCTTCCTATAGGTATATATTGGGTTATTTTAACATAACCTGGAAAGAGTGAATTTTGACATGCATGCTAGGTTCCTTGCGAAGCTCTCAATGTCGTCGTACTGCACCTAAATGGTCAAGTTATTATTGTTATTAGTATACACTACATGTACTGGGGAAGAGGAAGGTGGGGAGGGGTGATAGGTGGATTTTTGGGGGATGTTGTTTCCTGAATAAGTCGGCTCCTCCTCTAACCAAATAGATACTGGTGACCAACATTCCAGACAAAGACTCAATCATTACGTTTGCTAGGATGGTCCTTAAGTCCTGATTTTGTTCTCTTGCATGAACTTCATTGCTACGAAAGGGTCCCTTCACGCCAGATGAAAGAGCGCAGAGTCCTCATGTTACTTCCAGTATTATTCCGACTTCCTTTCCTCCAGATTTGATTTTAACTCGACTGATTCTAGAAGGGGTATGTCCATTTCTTCCCTTATCATGACTCTACTCGCGTTGAGTGCGTACGGAGCCGTTTGAGATGATCCTTTCGTCTCCTTCGTAGGATAATCATTGGCTTGCGTTCCTCGCCTCTGAGAGCTGACATAACTTCTACCTCGTAAAAACTATGTTTGCTTTCAGGTCGACATCGATGACAAATACGCAAATGGTCGATTGTTTGAATGCCGCGCCAGCGTGTCAAGTCAATACAAACTACACCTTCCTCCTCACGTGCAATTCGTATCTTTGACACCGTCGAAGGAATCAAAATCACTCCTCAAAAAAACAGTTGTGGGCTGTTTAATTCAGAAAATGTTTGCGTACCTCACCGAGGAAGTGTAACTTCGCAGGGCAAATATGGATTGGTGGACTGTCTGATCTTGTTGTTTGCAGTGGTTTTTTATTGAAGGTACTGACCCCTCGTGTAAGGAATTAGGTAAGGATACCCATCTGTTCAGAAAGGTATGAAATGGGGAAAAGGGTTGAATTGCGTAATCTGAAGGTTGAAGACTATCTGTCTTATGATTGTGGGTCCAATGGAATCCTTTAAAATTGAAATTTAAATCTCTATAATATTAATAGCGTAATCGATTGAGGGTAAGTATATGTCTGTTGGAATCATAATACTAAACCGAAGTTGAATATGCTGGTTCGTTAACCTCTGGCGGAATGTGATACCCGAGAAATGTTTATATAAGGCCCATTTAATTGTTTGTTTATAAAACACTTGGTTTGGCCTACTGCCCTAGATCGGAGGATTCTGATTTCAAGGTGAGGTACCTCTAATATATTCATGTTGGATCTCGATAGTGATAATATCAATAATAAGATGATTTACAGAGCGCCGTTTTAGGGAAACTCGTATATATTTGCATTGTATTTATTGAGGTGAAGGTCACAGGTGACGAAATGACGTTAGTGCTAGGTATATTTGAGATGACCTAGTTCTGGCTGTTAAGTACCGTTGATAGGTAAAATCTATAGTTAGGTATTTCAAAATGACCTACTTCCTGTATAGGTACTTGGATGGATAACCTATATTCTCAGTTAGGCATTTTCGTTTTATTGAAAGGTGAAGGTCACAGGTGACGAAATGACGTTAGTGCTAGGTATATTTGAGATGACCTAGTTCTGGCTGTTAAATACCGTTGATAGGTAAATTCTATGGTTAGGTATTTCAAAATGACCTACTTCCTGTATAGGTAATTGGATGGATAACCTATATTCTCAGTTAGGCATTTTCATTTTATTGGAAGGTGAAGGTCATAATTGACGAAATGATTTTAGTACTAGGTATATTTGGGATGACCTAGTGCCGGATGGTAAGTACCGTTGATAGGTGAAATCTATGGTTAGGTATTTCAGAATGACCTACTTCCTGTATAGGTATTTTGGTGGATGACCTATATTCTCAGTTAGGTATTTTTGTTGACCCAATTTCTAGTTAGGTACTTTGTGATGCGGCTGAACATACATCACGCTAACCTGTGGAAAAACGATCTATAAAATGTTACATTTTGTTAGTGTCAATCATGCTATTTCGCAAAAAATCGTAGACACGTACAACTGCTGCAAAGCTCTCCGGGATCTGGAAAATGTATAATATTGAGAACTTACCGAGATCTCTCCAAATTACCAATTTTCCACTGGGAATACAACAGCTTGGCAATATTTCACTGTGTTTATCTTACCTTAAAATTACAAAATTTGTGAATTTAATTTCTCAATATTTCTCCCTGATCTAAGAAAAATATAACTAAATCTAAGTGACTATCTCCTTTGATTACATTGTACTTAATGTTCAAATTCTAAAGTTTTCTAAATTGTGCAATATCTCTTTCCGTACTTTTTTATGACATTATTTAAAGTTATCTAACGTGAAGGATTTATTTAATTTTCGAACAAAAAAAAAATGGAGTCCGTTTTCCTCTCAAGTCCGTTGTAGTTTATTTATTTAAATTTATTTAATTCGTGAACTTAATCCTCTTTCCTTTATTTTTATATCACCTTGTGTTATAATAATGCACGATGTTTACTGTTGATTTATTTTAATTATTTGAGATTTTTCTCTTTTCAATCACATTTAAATAATAACCGCGAATAATTTTTAATTTTCACATAAATTTATCAAATTAGATAATTATTATTTTCCCGAACGCCTTCCTATTTCACAATAATAACCGAACTCTGTCTATCAATACTTTGATTATTATTTTATTTAAACTTTAAAATAAACTTTTTCTACACTTAGATGTACGCACTTTAATTTAAACACTCGGATTTATTTTAAACTTTATTTTTAGGCACTGTTTAATATTTATAAAACTAATCACTTTTGTTATTTAATTTTTAATTTTTATATATTTTATAAACTTCACTGAAGTGTTGATCATTTTGGGGCACGATAATCTTTTTGTTTACACTCACAACACCCTTTATTTTTATTTATCACCATTTTTATAACTAAATTAATAAGGTAATTATTTCCACTAAAACTTTTCCGTTTAAATGCAAGTCACTTTAATTGTTAGCACTAATAATTATTATTTAATTCAACTCTTTTACTTTCACTTGATAAGAATAAAACCAAATTCTAAAGAAAACTCTAAGTGTTGAAAATTATTTTGAACGAATTTATAACAACACTCTTCAATTATGTAACTGGACTTAGAACTTTTGATCTGTAAATTTCACTTTGAAAGTTAGCCGTACGTATGTCGCGTTATTGTAGATAATCCTTCCGTTGTCGAATCAACTCCCATTCTGAGCTCGTCATCAGCATTTATACCTCCCTCCTCTCCAGAACATCTTAACTCCACTTGTCCTGGCATAAAATAATGATTCCTATCAACTCGTAATTTTTTGAAATGGACACATTATTATCGACTGTCTTGACTTAAGTCATTTTGTTTCGTGAAGAAATATTTTTTAGTTGCAACCCCCCTAAGCTATCTTACTCACACGGGAGTTCGTGTCCGGACTGGTAAATATAATCAACTATTCGCCCAACCTTTCTGAGAATACAGATCAAGTGGATATTTTATTTATACATATAAAATTTATTTTGTAAACGAATATGTCCATGATCGCGGACACAATGCGAGCCTGTCACTGGGTGCAAATACGCTATTTTCCCGTTGATTGAGTACATCTCTCTTCACTTTCAAATTTTTTGATCCAAATTTTAACTGAAATACCTTCAAACTCTTTCAACTTTATAATCGATCATTTAGTTGCACATTTTTCCTTCGTTTTTCGCTGAATTTTACAGCAAAAATGGCTTTCGCCATGCCCATCTATGTATGTATTAAATTTCTTTCTGAAACCGGTAGAATACCTATATTCGTCATTATGTGCATTCTATTCACCCTCGAATCGTGCTAATTTCGATGTGATTTAATTTTTTGGCACCATTTTCTGATTTTAAAAAGGGTTTCCGTTCTATAAAACATTTTTCCCTCTTTCCAAAGTGATTTGCCATGTATTCAAACGCTTTCCAATAATTTAAGGGGAACTTAATTTTGTCAAAGCATTTTTTCTTCCCTTTTCTTGCACCTCCACTACAAACGTATCACCAATTCGACCCCGTTTAAATGTCATCTTTAATTGTTTTATTCAAAGTACGTAAGTATTTTGTTTCACTCACTCTGGGGAAAAGCATTAATATCCATTAAATATCTATGTTTATCATTCGATTTGTTTATATCCCAAGACTCCGCTGTTTCTGTTTACGTTACGTATTATTTTAATGTGTTTCCTCTGTTTAGATTATCTCATAAGACCAATGTATTTTTTTACGACCTCTAAAGCTATAAAAGGGTCCTTAATTGCTAGAAATCATGTTCAAATTTTGATGTGTTTATGTTTTGAATTCGTCGGCGGCCGATAACCTTTCATATCCGAGTTTCTCCCTTGTTAAATCACTATGTCTATACTCTGGTTTTTCCTTTAAATTTCATGGTTCCGTACGTCCAACCATTTCCTTCTATTTTCCAACAAAATTGGCTGTCGGTTTTCAATAATATTATAACCCTCGCATTAAGATTAAAGCTGTTTTCAGTGTTTTAAGCTATCCGCCATCTGTCGATAAAGTACGAATTTTCCTTGATTTTCTTTTCGATTTGCCGTTCCTCTCGACTCACTATACCATATCAATTCTCATAATTGTATATTTCCCGTTTTCTGATTTATACAAATCTTAGTTCGGAATTCTCGTTCTGTCTCGCCTTTTACGTCAATTTTCATCAATGTTCGTAAGTTTTTTAACACCTCAATCATTGTGTGTAACTTTTCCTTTATCGTACTGACGCATTTTATACATCTGATTTTCATAATCATTTTACGTGAACTTTTTAGTAATCTCGGAGGCAGTTTCTTCCCGTACTTCAATGGTTAGTTATCCCTCTACTGCACTCGTATTGTAAACATTTGCTAGGGTCATCGTTCCGAATGCACTGATCGTGTGACTTTGTTTATTTCTCCGGGCATGAACCCTTATTCGATTTTAATAAATCTCAAGGTTGGATCCATTAGTTTCATGAATTATGTCTCAAGTCCAAAGTTCAAAGTGGTCTTTCATATATTGTCACGCCTCCTGTTTCTTGATTGGATAAAACTTTTCTGTGAGACTCCTCCCTTAAAGTTTTAAATATCACGTTTTTATTTATCGACATCTTTCGATGGAAGGAGAAATCACCATAATTTTGTTGTTTTACAGATCTCTCTAATAGTTTGTTGATTTATCGCAGGTGTCGCTATAGTGTCCGATTTGAACTTCGTTTGGGTGGGAAAAAAAATTGTATGAGCTTTTCCGATGAAGAAAATGCTTTTTTTTTCTCTTTCGAAAGTAATGTTGAAGTCGTCACAACAGGAAACCCTAGTAAAGAGGACTGTGAAAAAAGACAAAAAATTATACTTATATTATACTTTATACCTACATAATATACAAACTTTGCTATTGAAACTAATAAAAGTTAAATAAAAAAAATTGCGTGTATTAATAAACTACAGAATCAATTAATACATATAGGTATATAATGTAAAAATAAATTTCGGAGATGGCCTTTAAAAAAATTATTCGGTTATTAATAATATTTAGTTGATTATTACATCACACTTTTTATTTTTTTTTTAAATTGGTGTATTTTCAATTATTAAAGAAGTAATCTTTTTTATTTATTAAGGCTTATAGAGTCTTGAACGATCAAACAATGAACACTAAAACAACCTTTCGGCACATAGTAAGTCATTTATTAGGTTATGTATTGTACTGTTTCCAAAGAAGTGATAAAACCGCCCTTTTTACGGCTTGTAATTTTGGCATAATAGAAAGGGTTGCCAGCACTTTAATAAAAACAGATATCGTTGTACCAGTGGTTTTATTCTTCGAATTGGGCTTTGGCAACCTTTGCAATATAGACCTGTCAGCAAGGCGTTGCGCGCGGTGAATCCAAAGTTATAACCTATACTTGTACTAAAAGGAATTGGAAATTCATGTTCAGACAAATTTTGGCCACCGTGCTAGATTTCATGGGGTTTTATAATCTTGCCTTGTGATATATCATTTATAACCAAAATTGGATTGGGAATTCACATTTTCAAAATTTTATTTCAGTCACCTTTGATATATAGAATTACCTGAGGTCTTATTGAATTATTAAAAAACATATATATTAGCCTATTCAGTATTACAAATTTTACAATATGGGACCGTTGGCTGGGGAAGTCTTACAAATCAACACTCTTATCGCTTGAAACAGTACAAAGAATATTAATTAAACCATATCTACATGAATTTCTCACCGATTAAAATTATGCTTGTTTTTCTTCTTACTAAATACTTAGATGTTAAATCTTAGATATTGCTACTGTATTAACTATACATACGAGTATGCGAAACACGTGATTGTATTAATTGAACATATATTATGAAATGTAAACTCTTCTTCCATCCACAATCAAATGCTTTGAATGGAAGACCAGTATGAATTAACATGTACCATTCTTAAGATAAATAAATTTAAAAAAATATTTTCAAACTCTTTCCAATCTCAGATCTATCAAAAATAATGACAATGACAATATAGTAGTACTCCCGACATATAAATACCTCAGTAACAATATAAGCTATAACAATATAGAAATAAATATTAGTGTTAGATAGTATAACACATTAGGAGCACTAATGATACTACGGTTCGTAACAACATTAGCCCAACAGCATTTTGTATATTAAAATGGGCTCTACACAAGGTGCTGCGAACAGCCGGCTGTTAGCAGCTGGCTATTGTCTCCTGTCTCCCTTTTCCTCGTGCGAACCCGTAACATTCTGTTTCACGTTGTCTTCTGTCTCTTTTATTAACACAACAAATTCAATATCACCATCTCATTTCCTCGGTTGGTACTAACGGCAGACGGTTTCTTCCAATTTGCAGTCAACGTGAAACAGAGTGTTACAGGTTCGCATGGGAAAAAAAGAGACGGGAGACATCCTCCAACCTTCGATTTTTAGCCAGCTGCCAAAAGCTGCTGTTCGCAGCATGGTGTGTAGATAGTATAAGGTATAAAATAATTCATTGATCTTCCTACGGACCTACAAACAGAAATAAATTATGAAATTTTCAAGAGAAAAAATAAAATGTTTAAAAACACCTGGTTGAATTTGTTGTGTAATAGCGTATAATATTGCCTTATATTCTTATGTTTATATTTATGTAAAAATCTTACTATGCCAATAGCGGCTGGTGACTTTTGGGTGTGCTAAATTGTTAATATTAACAAAATGACAAATGTGAAATTGATCAAATATCGATTTTATTTCTTGAATAGACAATCAATTTCATTGATGTAAGAGTCGAAAAGTCTGGTGGTATCAATTTTCTTTCGGTGTTGACCATACATACCTTTTGTAATTTTATATGTACCTATTAACATATCTTGCAATGTTAAAGTCTTTCGTGATATTGTTAATTATGAGTTAATCAATACTTATTTGATGTATGTATATCACATTACAAATTATGTCTCTAATGTACAAAATATTATCCATAAATAAACAAAAAAAGTTCCATCTACCTGCCATATTAAATAAGCCACTTAAAGCCAGCTTACCTTTGGTCAAAGAGCAATGTACACCCCTGGTACTTAAGAAGTAGATACGTTCGCTAGTCTTTATTGCGTGGGTAATCCTACATTAAACATGAACAAAAACGCTCTGAAATAACTTGCAAAGAGTGTCTCCTAATACCTGGCACTACCTCCCCAGGCCTCCCTTTGTCCAAGCAAGAATTAAGCAAGATTAATTTAGAAGAAAGCGTAGTTTGTCGCCGGTGTTATCGAGCGTACATTTATTAGGGTAGTCTAGCTCGGGCAGTGTGAAACATACATAGGAGATGCTGGTGACTAACAATAATGAGATTATCTTTGTAACACAGTTTGTTTGCCTTTTTTATTACATGCAAATAATAATTCGAGTACAATTTTTAAAGTGTTTTTCGCCCACCATGCTGGGAATGGCGTTCAGTGAACTTACAGTAATATATTTGAATATGCACTTGTTTTAAGCGGGTGGTATTACCGTTAAAGCTTTAGGAAAATTAAGACAATTTGAACTTCTATTCGTGACTTTATTTATATGATAATGCTATGCGTGTATAAATAGTGGAAATAAAACAAAGGTGCAGTGCTGCATTTTTTTTTTGTATATAGCGAAAAAGATGTCACCATCGACGAGGTCGAAGACAGATATATTTTTCAACCACGGTTAGGCTTGCTTGAAGGTGTTTCAGTGTTGTCTCCAAGTTCAGGAGATCTTTCAGTGACACTCAGCCTTTTTTTCTATACAAAAAAAATATAAGACCATGAAGCCCGTTATTTATTTACCAGAACGGCGCTTTTCACAGACTTATCTTATCTTAACATAAATTATCCAATTATGTATCATTGTTATTATTAAATATAAATAATATTTTAGTACTTATCTAAGAATTCCACATAAAATCGAGCGTTTCCGGTGTAAAAATTCTGTGAGCACGTCAGTTAGTCCTGCATAGAATCTGGGTCACAAATTTGCTTTGAATTTAAGAGCTTTTTCAAAGTTGGAATCAGTTACGTGAAGAATTCTGACAAGCGATAACGTAACTATAATATGTTTATTTAAATTTTAATATTAATTTTTTTACTGAATTGACTAAGAATCAAGAAATCAGAATAACAAGTGATTTTTCTAGTTAATAATAAAAAACCTGTCTACAACTAAAAAAAACTACACGAATATCTTGGGAGTAAGAAGGATCTCGTGACGCGTCGTTTTCTATTCAATTGCCGTGACAACAATGGCGACCGTTAACGCCACTCTGTGAAGACTGTCGTTGGCTATAAACGACACCGGGAGCTTTTTTTACTACACATGAGTAAGCTATGAGAAGAAGTCGTTTCCCTCTTTTATTTAATCTGGGCCTCTTCTAGAACCTTACAAGCTCCTCACTTTAACCCATTTCTTAACCCCTGATACAACACGATGTTTATGTAGCACCTACTTACGTACTGCCCGTATGTTGACTTTTGGTGTGATTTTAGCAAGAACTAAGATAGGGAAACTTCTACAAATCTACATGCACAACAAAAAATAATAAAATGAAAGAAATATAAATAAGTACACCGTTTCAAGAGATGGGTACTTGATCAAATGTATTTTGAAGGGGGTTCGTAAACAGTCCGCTATGTCTTTGATAACATAATTTTCTTATATGATACCGCACTAGATTCCTAACTGTACCTAAGCCGGCCAGTGGATCTATGGCAACTACAATTGGAGAGTGAGGCGGAATCAGTGAGGGGAGATATTGATATGGGGGAAACGAGAATGAAAAAGTGCCTGGCTATTCAGATCTGAACAACTAAACACGGCTAAAGTCATTTCAAGCAAAAATTCAAATCGGAATGGGGTATTTCACCAAAACGGTATAGGATATTTATTATACAGATATTATGTTTGTAAAATATTAGGACTTTGGTAAACAGAAGTGGTTGATTGTTTTTATAAATGAATCCATCGTTGTATTGCTATGCTCTAAATTTACATGCTGGCGTTATTTTTTTGGTGATAATCACCCACCCAACAGACTAAGAGTATAAAAAGGCACTTCTTTACTATTCAAGAAATGATCGAGGAAGAGGAGGTTTTAAACCGGAACAGAATTTTTATAATCTCATACTCTTGGTTTGTTGTGGTGGTGGAGGAAAAAACATAATAAAATCCATAATATTGTACATGAATAACACAATACCAACGCCATCTATGAATGAGATCACTTATTCCATTATAATAAGTTTGGAGCAAAAACTGAAACCTCGCTCAATTTTATACAATGTTGTATGCAATAATGTAATCACAAAGCTTTAAGCTTTAATTAAGCACTTCCTTGTTTATGAACAGTAGGTTAAACGTATTAATATTGTGAAATCGTTTCTGTTTATGATGCTGGCGCTAAGAGGTTTTGTATTGATTAATCGATTTCGATCGAATAATGATATAATAATGTATTGGAAGTAATAATAGGATTCGTGTAGTAAATTTAGCTAACACAAATATGTAGAACATGGGAGTGATACGGAAGCAAAACATTGTGTTTGGTTTAGTAATTATTAGGTCTGTTATTACAGCATTCTTGCAACTATGTTCCGTGCAGTTGAATTCATCTTCTATCTTTACAAAAGCATTGCCAACTGCATGCAATCTCTCAATTTATGAGGTAAGGATTATAACAGAGCAATAAGGATGGATACATCTATATTCATTTTATGTATATTTTATTTTCTACAGCACAGTATTTTGTATGTTTCTAGTACGAGCTGCGAGTATCTGCGTCCGACAACTTAAAGGAGAACTTTACCACGGTGGTGATCCACGTGAAGGACGTGAACGACAACCCTCCGGTGTTTGAGAGGCCTACCTACCGCACGCAGATCACCGAGGAGGACGACCGCAACCTGCCCAAGAAAATCCTTCAGGTATAAATTTACAACTCCTTCACTTCAGAATACATCACCTAATTAAACTTCTTAGATAAACTCCTTACACATGCACAAGCTCACATGTATCGTTTATGTACAAAAACTTCAAAATGTCAATTTCAACTAAGTTCCATGACATTTGATCCCCTGACAATTGGCCCCCGGCGTACGTATTTACAATATGCAGTCGGTTGAGAGAAAATGCGGTATACCTACTTACACAAAAAAAGACCTTAGCGTCCCCGAAGGGGTGTGCAAAGAGGATGTACCGCCGAATAACAAAACTATAAAAAATATTTTCATTCAAATGCATCAAGGATAAAACTTGTCTATGTACTGTATATACCTGCGCTTAGGTAGTACAAAAAATCGACACTGTAAATAAATTCGTTTAATTTCCATATCAACTTATTATTAAAGGTATTTTGAAGTCTTTAGGTTTGAAATGCATAAAAAAATATTTTATAATAATTACAATTTTTCGGGGGGTCAGCTGAGGGGGGATCAGCTGTCAGGTCACCGTTGCAGAACTGAGAAATAACCTTGAAAACCTCCTTATTCCATCAGTAAAGGTTCAGACTTTGCTAGCACAGGATTGCCTTACGCATTGTCAACTGAATAATTAACTTTTTTATCTTTCGATATATTTTTTTTGTAAATTTAAGTACCCACCAACGTGTATTAATTTTTAAAATACGAAAAATCATTGATAACGCAAAACACCGGAAATGATGGACATTCATTTAAACCATATTTGACACATTGATTATTTTTTGGAAAACTTAAAAAAAATTGTTTGCCCTCGCGGTAATTGGGTTGCTTTTGGGAACAGCTCGTATGGTCTTATAGAAATCATTGTGTCTCTCTTACTATCATGGTGAAAAATATGATTTAAACACCACACTTTATATTCAAATCTAGAAATTAACCACCCTGGAATTAAATGTACACCTCAATGAATTAGAAAAAAAAACTTTGTGAATCTTTTATTAAATATTTTTAGATGAAATGACATAAAAGTGAGGTGTCAATAACTTTTGTAATCCATTTGTCTGATAAACGAGTATGTATTTTTAACATTATCAGTAATTCTTGTTATAATTGTTTTAGTTTAATTAAAATATGAAAGTTTTAAAATTTTATCACCTTTCCAAAGCAGTTATTAGTTTCCGAATTCGAAAAAAGGAAATATTCCATTTACCATTTATTTGGATTTTATTGCGAATCGTAAATATTCTGACCTTCTGGCAGAATACGTCAGAGGTCTAATGGGTTAAGAATAATTAAAACAATTGGTGTTCTTGCTCTATCAAAGAAAATTGATATCTCTCTGTAAAGACAAAAATTAAAAGCAGAACATATGATAGGTTTGCAGTAACTACTAAAAACGTATGGCTTGCACGTAGATACATTGTAACTAACTACAGTACTACACATGTTATGCATTCCGTTCTCTACTTTTGTCACGTTTCTCTTCCGAGTATATTGCGAACACCGAGATTATTTGTTCCGTACTTTACATGTCGTATTATAATAGTAGAGAATGCAGCAGAGATTAAGAAACTAAAGTTAGAAGCCAAAAAATTATTTACCATAACTACTGATTTTCAAAATCTATGCATTATTACATAGCTCTCAAAAAATTTTATGACAATGCCTGATTCAGCTAAAACACGTTAAACAAAATTATTAAATTCATCTGCCTGAATTATTAAATTCCTTTTACGTTATTTCACCCTTGAGGGGGGTAGTTTTCGTTACATTTTTAGGAGATGAGAATTGCTTTCTGTATTATAATACCTTAATGATAATAACCACATCCGTCTTGATCTTATCACATGAAATAGGTTTCCAAGTGATCGATGAAGCATCCTTTGTGTTTATTTAATCATTTGGTATTAGAGATTCAGGACTGATCTTGTGATTTAATACGTGCGCGTGCTTTATAAACTATCACAAGAAGGAGAATATCTATTTACTTCAAAGAACGTCGTTTCATGTATTTAATTTCATATGCGAGTTTCCGTAAAATCTCATCATTCATTCATATTCAATCTTAAGTTTTCCGGGGTCGCGGAAAATTCTACGTTCGAGTAGTGCACTCATATTTAAACTAATTGAGGTATAGTAACATATAAATAATTAGGAAAATCCTAAATAACATGGAAAACGGATAGAACATAAACACACACTTGAAAATTTCCTATATCACATTATTGAAGGGAATAAAAAGGGTGAACGATAAAGGCCGAGACCTTTATTTAGCAGGTGATGCTAAAGGTCAGAAAAGGGATAGTAGTTTTAAATGTTCTTATGGACAGAGATAAATGGAGGACATTTGTTAGAGCACCCTGATTTTAAAAAAACATTTACAACGAAAAAAAAATGATTACACATCTCGGTTAGGTAGAGGAATTTACGACTTATAATACGGTACTATAATATTATGTGGTATGCCACAGAAATAAAATCATTTTAATACGTGAAATTTTCACAACTATTGATTATTAACAGCGGCCATAATATATACTCGTACATGAGTAGCTGAAGTCCCTGGCGTTGCCCGGGCTTTACACAGAGCTTTTCGAAATCTAATGTAGACAGTGACCTTCCTCTGGTTTTGAAAGTCAAGTATGCAACTAATTTGCATAAAAATCCAATCCACGCCAACCGCCACTACCCGCCCTCCCGCTGTGGACTTTCAACGTTAAATAGAAGATAGATAGATGTTATTTCGTCCTTACCTACATATTTTAGGAAAACACGCGCACTCTCTTCATTATTTACAAATAACACATTAAACATAATTTGCTTCAACATAGAACAAATAATTACAATAAGATTATTATTACGTCGTAAAGACTGACCTAACCTAAAACCCCAATCTAACTGTTTTTAAATTAAACTTTTAAATCTGCCTTGATTTGGTTTAGTAGGGTATAAATAACAGAACCCTCTCAAACGTATGAGAGTACTACAATTTCTTAAACACTGTGTTTATTTAATAAACTTTCATTTCGACTACCATACTACGGATATCGGGTATACCCCTAGGGTGGTAGGTGAAAGGCACGTAAAAAAGCATTGTACAAAAACTTATATTATGAATAAAGGAAATAAATAATATAAAGCTTGTAAATTCAACGTCCATAAAAAGTTAGAATTTAAATCAATGAATTATTTTTGAATAGTTTAAAAATTATACGACTGATTGAATAACGTAGTACGTAGTACACACCCAAAAAGAATAATTAGGAGAGATACGACAATACGAATGTTGGAGCGAGAGCGCTAATATTAAAAACGTAAAAATTCGAGTGAAAATTGGGAAAATGTTTAATACAACACGACTCGTTTACAATAGAGCAAAAATCTCTCTTCAACACCTTAAGTAGCATTTAAAGAAACACTCTACATTTTTTTATACATATAACTTTTAAAATAATAGAAACAAACGTGTAAATGACAATTTTTGGAGGGAATTTTATGTAATTAACGTTTCGGCTCTACAAATCTTCAGATATTATCTTAAAAAATAACATATATTTTTTTAATAACATACTTAAAGTGTTCAAGGGACATATGTTATAAATCGGTAGAAAGTCGGATTTCCGGCCCTTAAAAAGACTTTTCATATTCTTGTTTTACCTTCTTATTTTTCAAAAATAGCAGCTTCCGAGTGCTTGTAAATATTACATAGGCATCGTTTCAACTATAAATTGAGTGTCATTTAACAGAATGAAGTTATACAATAAATCATTTGTTTTACATTTCTTCCTTTACTTTTCCGTTCAGATCTTTTGTATTTTTTTAAATTTTATGGTTTTTTCGTCATCCTCTTACTTTACCAATACCCTTTCATGTTTCTAGCTGACTAGTACTGCGGCTCATTTTGCCTTTTTACTCTTACCATCTGATAGTTGTATTTACTTGACTGAATTTACTTGACTGAATTTACTTGACTGAATTTACTTGACTGAATTTACTTGACTGAATTTACTTGACTGAATTTACTTGGCTGAATTTTCTTGACTGAATTTACTTGACTGAATTTACTTGACTGAATTTAAGCTTTATGAGGAAAAATTCAATCTATCGTTATACTTGAAAATACGATTGAATGTTTGTGGTGTCGTTTCGTGCTGCATATATATCAGATATATTATTTACATCAGGTCTGGCCAACCCAAATTGCACCACGAGCCACTGTTAGGTTTTTACGTTCTAGTAATAGTTGAGAATCACAGTTATTTTAAATACTTCAAAATTAAAACAACAAAGAAAACATAAAACACTGAAAAGAATAATATAATAAAATACATTGATAAAAAATTACAAGAAGTCTCATATAAATAGATAAATTAAGTATAAACAAAAATTGCAAAAATTATATATATACGTCTATTTGTGTCTCGATGTATAAAAGAATTGAAGTAAACAATATTTAAACTATTTTATTTTTTTTAAAGAAAGACAAATATTCCCGGGTTACGAATAACCCAACACCATTAGAAAATTTTCTACTACCACCACACTAAGCGAAAGATGTTGCTTGTGTTGTGATGGAGGACTTAGCCAACCGAGGGATCGAACACGGAATGCCTGGGTGGGACCCACACGCGATGCCCACACAACCACTGACCGGTCATTTTAAAAATATAATGAAATAATCGTCTTTCCAACGGTTACTGAATTATTTTTTTCTTCAACGAGTTTCCTTTTTATTCGAAATCATATTTAACGGCTAAAAAATAAATGTACTAATTAACAATATATCACTAAAATAAATGCACCTGTTTAGACCTGGATACGCAACTTGTACGATCGCATTAGTTTGAGTAAATCTAAATACTAATCTGCACTGATTGGTCCTTGTTTTTTTTTTTTTTTATAGACTAAGCGAGAGAATACCTCACAAGAGTCCCAACTGCTCCCGTCTGGAGCCAGTGAGACTATGGCATCCCCAATTGGGGTATGTTGTGAGGCTGAAGGAAAGTGGGGAAGGGAAGGAGATGGGGAAGAGGAGGGTAGGAAAGTACCTGGCTATTCAGATCTAGTCACTAAACACGGCTAAAGCCATTATTAAGCAACGTCTCAATTCTGAATGGTGGTCTTACACCAGGGCGATACTGACAGTATCTTCCACTCTGGAACGTGCCGCAAATGTAGTATATATTATTTTTATTAATTAATTGTGAAATAACACAAATTAATCAAATAAAATTTATTTGCGCACGCCTGGTTCGAACTCGCAACCTTCCGATTGGGAGTCAAGTGTTGTTACCACTCGACCACGGACGGTCGACAAATTAATTAATTAATGTTACACAATCTGACAAAATTCCCAAAAGAAAAAGAAAAAAAAATTCATACATGACCGCGGACCGCAAGTAATAGCGCCTTTTGGCATGTTACCCGCGGACCGCAGGTTGTCCAGGGCTGGTCTACATAATACATACTTTGATTTGTGTTATTTCACATTTTAATCACTAAACAAAATATAAGGTATATTTGCGGCACGTTCCAGAATCGCCCTGGTTGACCATTAATTAGAATTGAAACGTTGCAGTTACTTGGAATGGCTTTAATGGCGTAAGTTCTTAAATAGTCAAATTGATAGAAGTTTTTATCATTCTTTCATAATTTATCCCACTATTATGAACCCTTTCACAGCCCAGTAAATAAGTACTTTTGTAAAATTATAAAATTTCGTTTGATATTATTTGAGATTTTTACTACCAAAAGTATTTACGTCCATCATCAGGGCAGACGACCTAAATCTACCCTGATCATAGACAATGTAACGCTGTTCGAAACGTTGGCGTGAGAAGGGGGAAGCTCTAAAAGGCATGTTAACGCATAAATTAATCACGATAACTGTTTCAGTTTGTTTAAAGTGCATTGTTTTCGGATAACAAACCAATTTTTTATTAATTAAATATATTTGTTTGCGAAGTTTGAAGAAACAATTTTTTATTAATTTTAGTGAAACATTACTTCAAAAGTATCTTTGTATCTTATAAAGCTAGAAAAACTATTGCGACATTTCCTTAACAAACCAATTTTTAAGGAAACGTCGCAATAGTTATTTTCTAGCTTTATAATGTAGATACCTTTGAAGTGATGTTTCAGTGTTTTTAACATAATATCATTAATTTTTTAAATAATAAATCCACTTTGCTCGTTTTCATCAACAGGGGGTTCCAAATTTATATCTACAAAAGTGTTGCATAATAGTATTTGAGTAATCCCACCAGTGTTCCCACAGCGTGCTATAATAATATTTATCAAGGTAATATATAAAGTCTAATCTAGAGCAGCACCCGCAGAAGAGGCCAGAAGCTAAAGGCTAGAGCAAGGGTTGTGTAGATGTGGAGTAACTAGTTCCCTGTTACAAGCTCAGAGGGGACGATAACGGACTCAATGACAATAGAAAAATGGGTCGGAAAGATAACATTGACTTTCACAATTCAGAATCTTCTCACTACGGACAGGCAAGTCATTATCGAGCAAATTTATAATACCAAACGCTCGGTTTTATACACTCAAAATACTCAAAGGTGACTTTGTCTATGTTCGTAGACAGCACTATTTATGTTTTACTCGATATATTTCAACCTCCATACAGTGTATATTCCATACGTGTCGTGCGTACCCATGTCACCGCAGTATCTTTCCCCTACTCTTTCTATGTCTTATTGCTTTATAGATGAAACATTTCTTTTCGTTTATTGGAAAAAAATCATCTTGATTAGTATTTTCTTTGACATTATCATCTAGCCAAAATAATTTCCATCTTCATGTAATAAACCACTGTGAGTTAATGTTTTTCTCTCCTTGTGAAAAATTAGGTTTGCTATAATATTTTATCTTTTGTATACTTTAACCCTTTCTCATCCAAATTAATTTCTATAAATATAAAAAAATAAATAACATATGATTTTGTGTACTTGAAATATTAGATTTATTTTTAAGTTTTTTTTTTAACTGATAGTTTAGGAAATATTCAATGTCATTTTAAAACGACAGTGGTTCCGATAGGTAAATGACGTATTATTATGAAAATAAAGATTTAGTTTCAAGTATACAAAAAATACATCAATCAAAGACAATATCATGTCTACTTATCACTTGAAAGTATTATTGATGTGTTCTTCTCATCAAAAAATAAAATGAATATAATAATATGCTATCACATAAAATAGTCATAATATTTGAAAAGTGTTCTCAAATGTGTGCGTTTGATAGTATAACCTCAAACAACCAGTGTCGTTTTGAAATGACACGATACTTTAGGATGCTAAAAACAAATATTATGTCAATGTTTTTGTTGTATTTTCATTATAATATGAAAGAATGTACGTTTTACTGTAAATAAAAATGGAAAAATGTATGAAAAATACATAAATACGTTGTCCGTTTTAATACTGCAATTATTTCGGATCATAGCTTTTCAACGATTATTGCTTATGATATGAAGTGTGTACGCAATGCAGCCAACGCAACGAAAAAAATCATTATTGCTAGAAAGGATTCACTAAATTATTTGTAAAAAAATGCAAATGAATTGGTCCAGTAGTTATTTAGTAAAAAAAAATCAAATTTCACGTCATTTTCAAATGATTCTGGTTGAGAAAGGGTTAATGTTCGTTACGTCTTAGAAGTATGGCAATTTTTATAAGGCTTGTTAATTTAAATCTATCAACTTTACGCAGGCTCGCAGCGCCCACATTATCTTTATTTATGTATCCATGATCTTTACGACATCTGTACAGCAACTTGAGCAAGATTCATCAATGTCACCATGTACCAACGTGACCCACGATTCCAGCGATTAAAACCCTTGGAGTAACGAGGGAAAAACCTATCTGAATATTTTTTGACTACTTGTGAATCGAATTCTCACCCTCCCGGATCAAAGTTAAGTGCCTCTAAAGTCTAGGGAGATATATTTTTAATTTATAATACATGATTGTATAAAAGGGGGGTTTAAAGCCTGATTGAAATTCCTTCCAACCAACGCAGTACCACTTATAAAATAAAGTAGCTGGTGTCCTGATCGTGCGTGGGTTCAATGTTTTTCGTGTTTCACCGTGTTTTACAATGTTTTACCAGGTTTACCTTGTTTTACCAAGTTTACCATGTTTTCCCAAGTCCATGTTTTACCAAATTTCACCATATTTTACAATGATTTATGTACGTGTTTGCCATGATTTCTCTGGTTAACTATGTTTTACCACGCCTAACCTAGTTTTCAATTTTTTTTTCGTGTTTACTATTTTGCAGTCTTTTACCATCTTCTACCACGATTTATCATGCTTGAAAATATTTTTTTTTACATTAGCTCCACACAGGAGGCCCGGAGGGAAAAAAATATCTCAGGGCCTATTTCATCATTGGGGATGCTGTGTGGAGGGTCTTTTTATGGAAAGGAAGGAAAGAAGAAGTTCTGGGAAGGAATAAGGTATGAGAGGTGGGTAGGAATCTGGGATTCAATGTGTTCAGGAATGACAGACGTATGAATCCATCCCTCCCACTGCGGTGGATGGTAATGGGTCGAGAGAGTCAAAAAGTCTCCCTCAACCAATCTCTCCCGATCCTGCCTGCCACGCTTTAGGTGGGCAAACATATCCATAGCCAAAACCTAGACAAATCTCACCCCATGAACCGTGTTTTGCAGTGTTTTATCACGTTTTGCCATATTTCACCATGATTTACCGTGTTTTACCATGTTTCACCAATTTTAACCACGTTTGACTATGTTGAACTATGTTTAACATGCTTTACTATGTTTTACCGTGTTTTACAAAATTCGACTATGCTTCACCACATTAATAATATTGTTAATATCAAAATAGAACGTGATGAAAATATTGATACGATTTCAATCAAATATGTATTCGAATACTTTGTTAGTGGGAGACGAAAAATTCGTATCACAAATTTCGCAATTTTGTATTAATTTACTTTTTTAAACCAATATATTTTAACACAGAAGGCCCTAAGGAAAAAAAACAGTACCCATACCCGCTTCCAAAATTAAAATTATGAGATAAGAACGTACATGTTTTATTTTAAAATAACCAATAAATACTTCAGAAGAAATGGCGATTTTATGGGAAATGCGATATTACATATCGTAAATACTTTACAAATAAGTAGCATGATAATAATATTCGTGAATTAGGTATTCCTAAATTTATAACCTGCGAAGAGCGGATTGAACATTACTCCAATAATCCGATATTTTTTCCATTTCAATCAAACCAACATTGTATCAACAGACTTCCTACCTACAAAGCGCTTCCTTGTTTTGATGAAAAGTTACCGTCCATCTTTTTTATTTGTGGAGAAAAACAAGCTCAGAATTTCAATTAAAAAAACAACCCTTTCGCTCGAAGAGATATTGCATGAATACGAACTTTTTTAAAGTAACAGGAATCAATACTACGCGTCGGTGCACAAAGCTCTCTAATTCTGCGGAGAAGAGTTTTTTTTTTTCTTTTTCCTACGTTCGTGAACACATGATTTGTATTCACGAAAAGTTTCTCTCGATAACAAATGCTGTATTCGTACAAAAGAAAATGTTACAGCTACGTTTTTTTAATAGCTTGACATACTTAGTAGTTTGTTAGCAGACCTAACAAGCATGTTTACCAGCATTTTTATGCCACAACCATACTGTCACATAATAAACCTGCAAGATATCTTTCACTTTAACGATATGAAACTTTTTTACGACGGTAGCTTATTATTACGTTCATCATTTTTAATTATGAAAACACGGCAGTTTGTTGTCTCTTCATAAAGATTCTTATTTAGTCCTTAATAAACATAAATTGCCGAAGAAAACAAAGTTTGGACAACTAAATAACTTTTTTTTAATTCTGTATCGTTAAAATAATTCTCATGAAATTTATCATTTGCGGATGTTAATAAAAATACTGAAGTTAAGCTACATAATAGATAGCTTACATTTGAATCACCGGATTGTTAGAATTAAACATCGTACCACGTTGACTTAATTTACTTTGAGAATAATTTATACAACTCATCATTTGTTACTTTTTTCCATACTACGTTCTTTGAAGCACAGAGAAAATGGAAAAGACAGAAGCTACTTCCATAAATATGTAAAGGGTTTTGACTTTATGTTTGAAGTTCGTGTGTGTTTTCAAATTGCGTGGCTTTAAGCCGCTGAGTACAAAGTAGGAATCTACCTCCACCAAGTAAACTGTGAGAACAGAATGTAGTAGTTCAGAAAAATGCCTTTCTTTACTCTGCAGAACTTCATAAACTCTAAATTGAAACGAAAATATTAATTCCAGCTCTTTTACTTATTGCTCATCAGTATACAGGTTGTTAAGAGAAGTACTTGACTTACTTTAAACAATGATTTATTTTGAGTAAAAAATTATTTTGAGTAAAAAATTTAAATAAAACCACTCTTTAAAACCAAACAACAACAAAAAATTTCCACTAAGCATCACTGATTTAAGATGACAAAAAAACAAAAACATCATAAAAGTCACCGGAGACCAAATTTTCATTTACATTTTTACTCCAACTAATAATATTAGGAATATTTATTTTTAAGTTAATGAGTTAAACCTAAAATTATAATATTTTAATAAATGAAGATAATATTAGCGAAACTCAATAGAAAATCTGAAACAGAAAAATCAGAAAAAGATACGGATACATCTGGGACTCGATCCAGGACCTTAGGCTTTCCGGGACGGTGCTCTACCAACTGGACTAATGTATTCCTTTCCGATTCGGTCATATTTAACTGTATCATAACTTCGACTGAGAACTGCCAACATTATCTTCATTTTCTAAACGCTTATTTTAATTGGCTGCTATCTTTATGTATGATTGCAAGATTCAACTCTATTCACATAGCACTCTTCTTAGGGTGAATTGTCTTATACACAAAAAAAATTTTAACTCGAACTAAATGCTATCTAGATAGTGTCTTGGATAAATTTATCCATTTTTATTTAATATGCGACATATATTGACTTTTCTGCAAGTCTATGAAGAATATTTATTTTTATTCTTAACTTAATGAGTTAAACCTCAAATTATAACATTTTAATTAATGAAGTTAATATTAGCGAAACTCAATCGAAAATCTGAAACAGAAAAATCAGAAAAAGATACTCTAGTCACCGATGTCACCTGGGTTCGAGTCCCAGATGTATCCGTATCTTTTTCTGATTTTTCTGTTTCTGAACTGGATAGTCTAATTTTAGTTTAAGAGTTGAGAAAATAAAATAAAAAATTGAGAAAATAAAATGTGTTAGAATATCCCAAACATTCAAGGGTATTAACTCTAGTTCCACCGTAATGAAGTTCGTGCAACTTAATTAGAGAGCGCTTATGAGACAGGATGCAAAATATAAAAGCTTTCGACGTTCGACGTCTAATTTTTTTCTTCTGTTAAAATTAAGTGTGCTGATAAATATCGGCGAACAATTATTTTCTACAACTTTAGATATTATCTCAACACCAAAAGACATGTTTTAAACTAAGATTAATAACCCTAGAATGTACAGGTGTGTATATAAGCACTAGGTTATATTTAAGTCCTAGCTAAATTTAAACACCAGGTTAATTATATTGATGAAGATAGTAGAAAATAAATTAAATACCTTAGATCCAACGTTTTAAAAGCCTTGAGTCTGAGGTAAACGTGGACTTAAGAAGAAAATAAAAGAAGCCTCTGCAATTTTAAAACAACTTTGTTTAGAAACAAAAACTGCATTTATAAGGCTTTGGGCGTTTCTTTTCAAAACAAGAATTCCTTTTTACTTACATAAAAATTTATCGCTTTTCGAGGGAAATTCTAGATGTTCCACAGAAGGCGACCGAACTTACTTTAAAAATACAAATGTTTTATTTAATTTTTCTTGCGGAGAATTTTTTGGTGTTCAAAGGATTTAAGTGCCCTTGCCCCTCAACCACGGCCGGCGTGTATATTTTGTTTGTTTAATTTAATAATTAATATCAGCTTCACAAATCCATCAATTAATTAATTAACTAAAATTATTTAATACCGTGATAATAATAATTTCCAACAGTATATTGTTGCTCATAAATGTTCTTTTCTTACTAACGTATTTATCCGATCACCAAATTAATAGTGATTTCAGAACTTATTGGTCCTTTTTAAATGAAATTGCAGTACCAACCATTTTTTATCAATTCCACAATAAAATATTTTTGTAACCTGGTCAATTATAGCATCTTTTTTATGAAAATTCACTTCAAGGGCGCTGTACATTTAATATACATATAAAATAAACACATGAAATCATATTCCAGCATCAGTATTTGGAAAAGTGATCTAACAATACAGTGTCCGGGGGTAAAGTGTGTGATGAGATGGGTTTTTCCACAAAGAAATTAATTAATGATTTGATATGACAATGGATAAAAGTGAGTTTGGAGATTTTCACTTAGTTGAGAAAACCATCACGAGGGCGACATCTCTCGAATAAGCTGCGGAGAAGAGCGGAAACTGTTTTACGGATAGAAGGAGAGAGAGAGGTGACATGCATTGGAGTGAGACAATACGCCAAATCATTTAAGAGAGGGATCTCAACCAACGACAGATCTTGTTTTGTGTCATAAAACGATAAAAAAATCGAATAAGCCAATGGAAAGGTTATGTGGGCGTGTTGGAAGTCAGACAAAGGAATTGAACTTTATGCCTATCAATTATACGTTTGATTTATGGTTGAGAAAAGCACACGTGTCCGAGGGGGTCATTGATTGCTTAATAGTCTGATTCTCACGAAAGAATTAAGCGATCAAGAACCAACGATTGGTGGAGAAAAATTTTCACATTTTATTATAAAAAATTACAAAAAAAAGAGTCAAAAGTGCTTGGGAAGACAGGTAGACTTTTCATCTAACTACGTGCACTTCAAAAAAGGTTCATAAGATTAACAAATATCATCAAATAGCAGAAAATTATTACAAAGTGACGTACATCAAAGAAGAAACTTTAGATGAATTTGGGAAGAAAATTGTTGAATTGAAAATTACATAGTAAATGTATATCTGTCAAAAAAAAACGTGGAATGAAACACGAAAAAACAGTAATTTTAGTCTGTGAAATGGTCCAGAATAATGGGTAGAATAGCGAATTGTTATTGATCGCTGACATTAGATACAAAGGGGGTATTGTTCATCTCAAGGAATATTCGTTACATGACTTCAGCATTATAACAGACCAATTTAGCTGGAATATTGTCGTAAAATTTACATGGGCCTTATGGAAGTGTTTATATTATACAAAAAATATTAAATTTAATGGGGAAGCGATTAGTTCAGAGTTCTCACCGAGTACGTATAAAAATTAACATCAACACAAAAACTTAATCGCTTTACATGAGCAAGGAGGAGAGAAAACTGATCAAACGAGGGGAGGGTCTTCGGTTTGATAGGAATTCGAGGGTTGAATTGGTGAAATTAGTAGAAAATTTGAATAAAAGACATAAAAATTTATTTGACAAATACAAAATATAGAGGTATAGTTACTTGAAAACATGTGTTTAAATAGACATGAAAAATGATATTCTATAAATGCATAGGATAATTGAAATTTTAACGAGAGAGAAAATAAGATACGAGAAGGGTTATTTGTGAAAGTCCCAAATTAAAGTGATTGAATAAATACAGTCTTGGATGATAATTATTTATATGATAATATAACATATCAATGGGTTGGAGACAGGATTTCATAGAAAATTACGACATTATAAATAAAGTTCAAATTTACAACGTAAATAGAGTGAATACGGTTTCAAATGGAATTATTCATAGAAATGGCATTAAAATTCGGAAAAATCAATGTCTAATATACATGAAAATTTTATAGAAAACATTTCGGTATGAGATTAATCGTGTTTTACAAGCGTAGATGTTTTAGGGGGCATAAACGGTTTAAGCAAAGTATGGACCTATCTCGAATTATTAAAAAGAAAACAAGAAAATTATGTAATTTTACATAAATTTCTAAGTGCAGATGAACAAAGGAATCTGGGCAATTTGATGGATAATCGTAGGTTCGGTACTGATAGAACGAGAGAGCGAGACACATATCATGATGGGCTGTACTAAGATCTTGGAAGCAAGAATGAAAAAAAATATATATCAATACACGAGTTGATAAAGTACATTATCTGATATCAAAGAAAATTCGTTTAGGCTCTTCTAGATCTCAGTGTGGTATTTATACGGGTACATAGGGAAAATTCAGTCAGTCGTCGTTTGTCGGTCGGGAGATCTCAATAATATACCTTACGTCACGTCGTCGTTAAAGTGGTAAAATAAGTGTTTGGAATTTAAAAATAATTCTGATATTCGAGGACTTAGAAAAATTTAGGTCCAAAGTGCCAAGTTAATTTAAAAAAGAAATGGACTTAGAGTATTTCACGTTACAAAATAAAATAAAATCAATAATAGTTATATAATAGTGAGAAATTGTTATATCGAGTTTAGTGAAAATTAAAATGAATGAAATAATAAAAAAAAGGTTTAAAACCAAATAATAAATATAGTGATAAAATTTAATATCAAAGTGTATAAATCAAATAAAAGTTATTATAAAATTAAATAAAGAAATAAACTTTTAAAATCTTTAATTAAAGTGATCATTTATCGTCTTTATTCGAAATTAAGAGTTCATTAAAATTGATAAAATCTTTAACGGTTATAATTTATGTAAAACACTTAGCAAATCTTTCATTGCAAAATAAAAATAGATAAAAAAATTAGTAGGAATTATATTTCGTTTAGAAAATGAAAATAATAGTAATAATCATCATCTTTAAAATAAATTAAAAATTAAAATTGTGTGTTTGTTTAAATAATTAAAATCAATTTTGGAGATAATCATTATCTTTAAAATAAATTAAAATTAAAATTGTGTGTTTGTTTAAATAATTAAAATCAATTTTTGGAGAGTTAATAATAAAAATTTTGCAAATTTCAAATTTAATTAAAATAAGGAAAAAGGGTCTCACTTGAAATATTTGATATGTATACATTTTAGGTAGATGAAAAATTAATTAAGATTGTCGTGTACACCCGACGGAAAAGTCTTAATTCGGTAAGTCAATTATTTTCATAATTAATCATTTCCAGTTTAGAGATGGGGGGGGAGCAGAAAATTCGGGTAATTATTTATTTCAAGACGAATAAAATTATATGATATTTATGTACTTTATGGTTTGGTATAAAAAGAATTATATATTGAAAATATATATATAAATATATATGTAATATATATATAAGTATAATTATAAACAATTCAAAAGGAAAAAAAAAATTAAATCAAATCATCCCTAAATTGATTGAGTTGGATTCGAATTCCAATTATTATTATAATCAAATGAAAAGAACAAAAAAAAAAAATGAAAGCTTTTTTATATGTACGTATGTTAAATGATATTTTGAATAAAAATATATATATATTTATTATTTATTATAACTTACATATTATATTTGGAAAAATTGTATGTATCATATGTTCATTTTTCAGAACCAAAGGAAACAGTAAATATTAGATACTTAATCCAGATGGTTGAGGTAGATCTAAACTACGCGTGTGACATTGAATGTGTTTCGAGGAAAGTACCCATTCATTGTGATATATGTGTTAGTAGGTCAAGAGATCGGAATGCATAAACATTCTGAGTTTGTTTATGTTTATTATTAACATACCCTAGGGCAATTCAAGCGACCTTCTGCGTGTAACAACGACCTTCCTTTAAATAAATATTGACATTCGTGGACTACGATATTTAATTTAAACTTCAAAGCCAAGGTTAAGGAACGTTATCAAATTTAAAAAAAAAAAATAATATGAAATATTATTATAATTACCACTCAATCAGATAAGAGTTATAGATTTTAGTAAATTTCACACAAGTAGAGCAATGGGTTTTAATTTCATAATTTTGTTTTTGGTGGATTATACCATGACATACAAGGTCGAGAACATTATGAAGCTAATGTATAGTAATAGACTCATCTTAAATTATTTGACGTTGAGTAGGTCAGGGGATAAAGTATTTAAGGATCACCTAGGTTACCATTAAAATTATGTAGGTACTTATCAATCTAGATGGGGAATGTCATTTTGGAGGGGATTAATATCGAACAAGCAATCGGAGACAAAATTATTTCAAATAGTGGAGGTGAAAAAGGAAAAATTATTTTACAAGCAACATCTACATTTAACATTGGGAAAATCACGGGATAGTAGGAAAATACTACTGAGGTTGCACTCGGAGGAGGGAAGATTTATATCAAACAAGCAATCGGAGACAAAACTATTGCAAATAATGGAGATTGTTAGCCATGGGTACGAAATGAAAATTCATTTAAATAAAAATAAACAAAAGAAATTAAATTGGGTATTTGAATTATCAAATAAGTGAATTAACAGATTCAAAGAAAATTGGGGTTACAAAATTTACAAAAGAAATTAAAGTGGGAAATTAAATATTTACTATGTTAGTAAATAGACAAATTCAAGGGATTGAGAGAAAACAACAAAATAAGGTGTTATGACTACATTGAGGTTAAAATGGTTTGAGGACCATGTTATAGAATGTCATAAATATGTTCTATACAAATATTAGAGAGAGAAGAGGGGGTCTGCGATTGTAGTTAATTGCAAAATATAGAGTTGATAAACTCTATCAAAAAAAATTATCAACCAAAACCAAACAGACGAGTGGAGTATATGTTTTATGTTTACAGTGTTATTTATTTTTATATTATTAATTATATATCGAGATACTTGGATCCGGGTGGTGTCAGCCCCTGATACTGAGAATTCTCGGCCTCGTAATGCCGTTTGAAAAGATGGACATTGCAGGTTATAAAAAAAAATGATCTATAAATATATATCTTTGAATGTACTATTCATTGGAGAATGTAATCCCGTCGCCACTAGACGTTTTTACATTTTCTCTTGGATGTGGCTGAAGGACGTAGGAAACCCGGATGTCACAAACCTCGTGAGTATATGATTGTTTGGAAAACGAAACCGGTTCGCTTTCAGTAGTCGTAATTTATGGAGGAGTAAGGGCTTGGGTACGTTTGACCTCGGAGGAAGGCTTTTCTAATCCGTTGGAGAGCATGGAAGGGTTGATTTGGAACTCGGAAAAATCATTGAAGAGATTTAGCACCAGCCAATTAATTCGCGCTCAGTGATATCGGAAAGGTTTAGTTCGAATTCGATCAGTCGAATGTTACGCAGGAGGCAGGTGCCAAGCCATTGCAAACAAGTATATCCGCCTTCGTTTTCTATTCGATCTATAAAATGTACTAACCAAATAAAACAAAATTATATAATGTATGTAAACCCACAATCTAGGACAGGCGAACGGGAGCGGACCAAATGACTTCATAATTGCACATTTTGTTCACTAACTAAATAACAAAAAAAAAAAATAGCAATCAACATGTTTAAATTAAAAACAGATTAGGATGAGATTGAATCACAGTATAGGAGGGAATTTGAAAGCACATTAAATAAATCTATATAACTAAAAGTAACTACACATTCTGTTTTAGATGCAATTATCAACGGCAACGCCATCCAAAAGAATCAGGGATACCACAAACAAAATGTAATTAGACTTTAATATCATGAAAAAAAAATAGACACAACGGTTGATACGAAGTCTCTTTACGTAATAAATAGTCACGTAGATTTGCGTTCAAAATCGTAAAAAACGTAGACAAATTAGATGCATATATATATATTTGATAAAAATAATGCATCAAAATACTCTAATGAGTATTTAAATTGGGGAAAAAAAAGGGTTTTCAGAGAGTTCTGTGATTTGAGAGGGAGAATTTTCTTCATCCCTTAGTTACATAGAATAAAGCCTTGAAAGAAAGGGGGATGTAAATCACGACTAAATGAGGAAGGAAGTTTAGGGGTCAAAGATATAATATTTTCCAATTAGTTCGCTTGAACATGAGTAACATCTTGGATCACGGGGAGGGAAAATTCACGTATGTTCGACTTTATAGAGGTAAAACTCTAAGGGTCTAAGAGAGGGTGGAAAGCCTGAAAACAACGTGTATGTGAAAGAAAATTGGGAAATAAAAGTATTTGATAAAAGAAGAATCATTTCAAGTGCATTAACTTCGGGAGGTGATTCTACTTGATGGTAGGAGTAAAAAAGATACATACCTTTTACCGAAATTCCAACTTCTTTTTTCTCATACAAAAAGATGTACCTGCTAAAAATCCTTAGTGTGAGGTATACTTAAATTCAACGTGGCAACGTTGCAAATTTCTGATTGGGACGTATCCATGGAAACCGCGTGTAAACAATAAGGCGCTCCGCTGACGAGGCAACTTAAATCACACTAAAACCGGATGGTTTATATGTCTTGATTGGTCAAAAATCTTGTTTAACCATAGACGAACAACAATCAGCTGACAGCTGGCAACTAGCAACGGCCGGACAGGGCAATAAGCAGTGCGAGTCGCGAGTCACCGCTTGCGTTACCATTGACAACGGGTTTTTGAGTGATTGTGTAGTGTGCGGGCCATCACATTGTCATACAAAGACAGTTGGCAGTTGACAGTTTTCAGTTGCCTCAGTGGGCGGAGGCGCTAACGGTATTGTTAGCAACGTATTTGAATATTGCCGCCAGAGGTACTGCTAGCGCCTCTGGCGGCCAACTGGGAAACTACTACAGCCCCTGCCATTGACACTGTGGGTTGGCAAGACTGATCAGACCTGCAACTGCCAACTACCGGCTACCAACTGCGTGGACTCAGCCAACGGCTGGAATTTGAATGGCGAGGTGTAGTCTTGTGAGGATTGGATATTATTATAGTCATTTACCGTGGAGACAATATATTTCATTATAAACATTTACTTAGCGTTTCATTATTGCTAACAGTATATATCCAGAATTATTTAAGTACATTTTATCGGTAATAACATTGAGGAAATATCTATTTCAGTCATGGAAAATGGAAAATAATGCATTATGTTGTTGATTCAATAAAATTAAAATTAATAATTCACTTGTTCGTTATTATCATTATCGATGTGACACTTTTTTAGTCTTACACGTCAGGCTAATTTTACCTTTTTACTGAATAAGTACCCCTAAACGTTGGAATTTCGAAAAAAGTTATTGACTTTTTTATTCCTACCATCATGTAAAATAACCTCCCGAAGTTAATGCACATTACCCCCGGACACCCTGTATATCTAGCACCGTTATTTTTTCAAGTCATCAATTTTATCGTTTACATTTTCTTCTCCATTGTATATAATATTTTCGATGTTGCAATGAATAAGCAATAAAATAAATATTTTTTAAATACCTGAAATACGATTTTGCACGAGAAAGCGATTTTAAACAGTTTTAGGGGTTTTCAAAAATATCTTTTTGACTCGTGAATTTATTTCAATAGAAATATAATTTCATTTCAGCGAGAACTATTCCACGCGTATTGCTTTGAGCAAACAAATTCCCAATTTTCAAATGAAAGTAATTTATGTATTTATCAGTGCCGACGAGAAATTTGATATTATCGCAAAGTGAAATTTATTTGAACGGTACCTAACGCATTATTATACCGTGATGAATTACTATTGCACGCTTTTGAATTATTTACAGAACCGCTAATTTCAACGCAGTTGGAGATAATATTTCGTAACGGTCCGGTCAAAGGATGCTCCCGTTAAAACGTTCCGGAATAGCAGTACTCATAACCTGATGAAATAATTGTGGTTTGTTGGACGGGCTTTTGAAACTCCGAAAATCGTGAAAATTCTTGAAATTTTCGCCCGAATCTCTACGGAGAACAACTGAATACTGAAAATCAGGTTTATTTGGCAATGTGTAGAGGATTAATGAACCGTTGAGTTCCAATATCCTCCCTGATAAATTTTTGTTAAAAATGAGTTGTGAATGCCATGTTTTGTGTTTTCTAACCAGGAATGTAATAATGTTGTTATTATTTCCAAATTCCTCCTAGTTTCTTTATAAATCGTGTTTAAATATCGACCTTTCAAAAATTTCAGTTCCAAAATGCTCGGTAATTGAGACGTATTACGGAGTATTTTAAATCAGAAGTCAGTATTTCAACAAACTCAAAATGATCACCAGTTTCTTTCCATACAAATTTTGTCGTTAGCTTGATTTTTGTCATGCTTATTCTATTGACTTCTCAATAAAAAATTTAAAAATTGGAATCTTGATAACTCATCAGCCCACACGTTTTCCTTGGTTTACTCAAATCTATTAAGAAGGGTTTTGGAACTCAACGATTCTAATCGCCTATTTATTTAAATTCCGAATTACAGAAATAAATTCATGATTCTGTCAACTTCTGGAACATGAAAATAATTCGATTTATTTGATGGTGTCCTTGAGGTCATTGAACTTTTTGGTTCCTAATAAATAAATCGTAAATTGAACTTTCGATGTGTCGATTGAGAAATCAGACACCATCGATTCCATTGCAACTGAGTTTAGAGGCCATAGCACACTCGCTCGATAACGATCGATAGGATAACTATCGGTAACTTCTCATCGTTCCCTAGGACAACTGCACCTCGCTAACGTACAAACAACAGTTAATGTCGAATATGTTAAGGACACTTAGTCATTGTGAACTGTCACTTATTCGGTTACGTTTTTTAGATTTTCACGGCCAAAAGCATTTTCGTTGTTTGTTTTTGGGGTGTTATGCCGTGTTGTGCTACCTCCTTCTTTAACCGACGTTTCGGACAGCGTTGCAGTGACCATCATCAGGGCAGATCCGGCAGATCACTTATTCGTTGGCGATCTGTAGTCAAGCTAGGGAACGTTAAGTAGTTACCGATAGTTTTCGAGCGAGTGTGCTAGGGCCTCAGATGTTTATAACATGTCTTTCAGTAACCGAAGTCCGATATCAATGAGGACTCTACCGTTAGACGCTTCTAATAAAACTGCTACGTTCAAGGATATAATAAAATATAAACCTGGCCTTTTTCACATTTCCCGTTGTGAAAATTCTTAATCATTATTTTCCTGTTACGTTTAGCCCCTTGAATTCTCGTGGGAGCAAAAGAACTACGCTCCTTTGCATGTATTGTATTATTCAATATAATAGTATTATACCTTTGGTAGAATTTGAAAAGGGGTAATTGGGTACACATTTTAATAAATAATTTTCAGATCGAAATCCGTAAATTTCACGATAAAATTCGAACAATGGGCGGTAATTAAGGGTTACGTATTATGAGCATGCATTATACTGATTCTGAGGGTGGAAATTAATATTTAATTCGTGCTTTTTAACTTGTTTAAATTTGTTTTGCACCATCATGGAAAATGAAAATCAGTTTTTTTATTAATTAACATCGTTAATGAACAGCTAGCTCACTTTAAAAATTGACTTAATAAAGTATTTTTAAATGTTTGTGTATAAATGACATCCATTTAAAACAAATTACTACATCGCCTAGCTAATATGAAAGCTAATTAAAATATCAACAAATATAAGATATTTCATCCTATTTTTAACCTGCCAAATCTCGCTTTGCCTTTAAAGCTAAACGGATTCTAACATTAATTGGAATTAATATTCAAGTTGGTCTGATCTGATAATCCTATTATTAATTGTTTGCAATAAATAATTATAAATTATTCAAGTGATATTTAGCAGCAGCTTATCGGTTAGGTAACAAACTATACCAGAAATACCTAAGATAGTTATTACATTAATGATCGAATCCACCACTGAGGCAGTCTCGCTAATTGGTACCTGGGTAAACTAAGCTGTTCGATATATTATTTGCCAACGCAAGATGAAATTTCGTTACAGTTAATTACCTGTCTGGGTAAGTACTTACACACAGATCTATTGGTGCTCGCGGCAACTAGAGAGGGTAATTGGGGGAATTACCATAAAGGATATTTGTAACATTGGTGGTGTTAAGTCACATATTTAGCCAATTCAAGGTTTGCATCAAATATGAATTTCGTCGCAATATGAGATACTTTTATTATTTTGAGAGTAGATTCCTTTTCAATAGAGTATTTTCACAAACGAGGGATTATATTAAAAATATATTGATTATTTAGAGGTCATTTTTCTGATTTTAATCATCGTTCTAAAAATTTGTTTTTTACGTTTTCATTCTAATTTATTCATTTAAAAACGCTTAAAAACCAACGAAACCAAAACGGCCCGTGATTGCCAACGTCGCTTCGTACGCACGTCATCAAACAAACAAAGTAGTACTGTCGGAAATTTTTCAAGAACGAGCGACCATTATGACGTCACACGTCGAAAATGCCGTTTTGGCGGGATTAAAAAAATTGCCAACTTAAACTCGCTGTAGAAAATTTATTCGCAACATAAAAATTAAAATAAAAATGCCATAATAATCTTAAATTTTTGTTTAATTTTTTCAAACAATAAAAAAATGTTCAAATACCCTATTCGGGATATTTCGTTATAAGCTTTTATTCTTTGGGCGGCATTTTTAAATAAATTTCTAAATAGTTTTCCTATGTAAATAATATGTATTAAAAACTGAATATTCAATCTGTGAAGAGTCGTAGACCTTGTGAAATTTTGGTCATGATTTATCAATAACAGATAAAATTAGAGATAAACTTATTGAGTCCAAATGAGTTTATTTCTAATTTTCTCTGGTATTGATAAATCATGACCAAAATTTCCTTCGAAATCATTAATTATATAGATGATGCTTAAATACCTACACGGAGAAAAATGTTATTTGAAAAAACGAACATTTTAATAGAAAATACGATCATTTTATTCGTAGAACGGTTAAAAACGGGACTGAAATTTCTTACGAACAAATTAACAGGGTTTCAATGTTTATTGGCGGGAACATTAAGAATAATTTGTTGGTATACGTAATTTCGTACGTATTTTACCGCCAAAAAACATTGAATCACTGTTAATTTGTTCGTGAGAACTTCAGTCCCGTTTTTAACAGTTCATTTTTCTCCGTGTACCTACATGCTTTGTAAATAAACACGACGATTTCACATTTGAAAAAATAATACTTACTGGACCATTAATTCGTCGTGATAATTTGATAATTTTTTCTTAAGAAGTTTTTGCAAAATTATGTTTTTGTAAATTGTATCATCTTACCAGTTAATGTTTTCTGTATATTTTTTTTAAAAAGTCGTAGGATAATAATTTTTATATAAATTTTTCCTTAGAATTGCTACTTACATAGAGATAAAAGATTTTTTATCGTACTTATCGACTACTGTGTCGCACGACAGTTTAAAAGGGCCACCATCTTTACCCGGAACCGGAACGTAACAAACAAAACGACGAATTGCAAAATGCTCGAGTAGCCGCTACGCTCAGTCAATGATGTATTCTGAGATCTATAAATAATGTTTTCATGCATGAAATATGTACATAAATAATAAAATACGAACAAGGTTAGCCATATAAACCCGCTCGCCAATTGAACTACTTAATTGTAAAAATTCATACATTGTGTCAACTACTTACATTTTTATCCTAACCTTAGTCAGGTCAGTACTACATTTAAAGTATAATTATGAAGTTAACAGTTTATAATAATTATGTCTTGAGGAAGGTAAGGATGTAACCGTAATTAGTTTTCACAAAATATGAATTAAAATAAAATGGTTAAAAATAAAGTATCAATCAAATTAAGTTTCAATTTGGGAGGCGGGAATGGGTACCGCCACCCCGGGAACCATTTATTAGATAACAAACTGTAAACGAAATTCTTGTTTGAACCGACTGTAAAAATTATAATAACATAATAATATCAAAAGTGGACCTTCTTAATTGGGTGCTGAAAATTATAAAAGTCCATATAACCTGTCTAATATTGTTTTGTGTAATTTTCTTAAATATTAGGTCCTTACATATGAAATTGGCGTTTTGTATAGGAGGAACATAAAGTTTAAGATTTTTTTAAATATAATATATTTATTTAATCAAAGTATGTACCATTGCTATCTGTTCACTTTTGCCATCTCATAGGTAGTTCATCGATCCCTTTACTAAAAAAACCAATCGGACGGGAATCAATAAAATCTTTGAAGGCGGTTTGGACTGCCCCATCGGAGTTGAATTTTTCCCTTGCAAGAAGTTATCCAAATTTCGAAAAAAATGGTAATCTGTTGGGGCAAGGTCCGGAGAGTACGGTGGATGTCTTAGACATTCCAATTGAAGCTCTTCTAATTTGGTAGCAGTCTGTTGTGCAGTGTGTGGTCTAGCGTTATCATGAAGCAGCAGTGGCCTAGAGCGATTAACCAGCCTCGGTTGTTTAGCAGCTAGCTTTTCCATCACGGCTTGCAGTTTCTGATAATAGACATCTGCTGTAATCGTCTGGCCAGATTTAAGGAAGCTGTAGTGAACGACGCCAGCACTAGTCCACCAAACAGTCACAAGTAACTTTTTTGGAGTCAATTTTCGCTTGGGGGATGGTCTGGCTAGTTCGGCAGGGTTCAGCCATTGCGATGAGCGCTTCCGATTATCGTACAGGATCCACTTTTCATCACAGGTAATGATTCGATTTAAAATCCCTTCATTATTGTGCCGGTTGAGTAATGCAACGCAGCAGTCAACGCGCGTTTGTTGATTTGCTTCACTCAATTCGTGAGGTACCCACCTTTCAAGCTTTTTCACCTTCCCTATTTGCTTCAACTGGATTAAAAGAGTTTTATCACTCACACCGCAGCCTGCAGCTAACTCGGACGTGGTTTGCGATTGATCCGCTTCCACAATAGCCTTCAATTCTTCATTGTCAACTATGGTCTCCGGCCGTCCACAGGGCTTGTTCTGCAGGTCGAAATTTCCAGAACGAAAACGTTGGAACCAAAAACGCACTGTGTTTTCTTTTGCGGCACCGTCGCCATACACATCATTAATCCTTCGAGCTGTTTCTGCAGCACTGGTGTCACGGTGGGACTCGTACTCGTAAATAACGCGATATTTCAATTTTTCCATTTTGTAAACTAAGTGACGCAAAGAAAAAAAGCAATTAAGGAAAAACAAATGAATTATAATTTTCGAAACAAATACATGAGTAATTAGCTGTATAAATTTGAATTTGGAATTCCTAACCAAAGAGAAGATATTTGAGATCAAAGTTGCCAGTACGGCAAAACGCCAATTTCATATGTAAGGACCTTCATCATTTGATTTGTTATAAAAATGTTACCTTATTAGAGGTAAAGTCACTTAATTGGTTTTACTTTGTTCTATTACCTACTGACCTTGTACAAAATGATAAATTGTGAATTATCGATTTCTCGAAAATTAATAAATGAAAATTTTATATTTTTATGTGTAGTTAAGTATTTTTAAGTTTGTTGTCGAACACAGTAATTTTTTTACCGCAATATCTCCGAGGTCCTTCAAGAATCAACCATATTAAGGGAGGGGAAGAAACCTTCCGAAGCCTCTCTTAATCAGCGGAATGAGTGCGGCTCGCAAAAAGCAAAAAGAATAGAAGAAGCAATCAATTTTTCCACCACGGTTAATCCATCGTGATTTTTACAGAGGGAGACGTTTTATTTATACATAGATACTGCAATATTTTTACGTAGAACACTTTACATTTACGTAATTAGATTTACTGCTGAAGGTATGTTTTCCAAGCGACGTTTTTCAGCCCTCAGGCTGAAAAAAATTCCACTTTCAATCATAAATCTGTCCGTGTCTCCATTTGACATTAATGTATCACGTTAACTCGAATGAATGCTAAATTTAATCTCTATTCTCGCCGCTTCGCTAAGCGCGCCCGTAAATTTGTACTGCAAATTTGCAAATCTAAAAATATTTCACAAATAAATTTTAAAGAGGCTTTTTTCCAATCGGATAACCAGCTTTTCCAATGTGGGGAAATATTAATTAATGTTTAAATATATTTTTTTTGAATTTTTTACTTTTTTATGCGGATGTTTCCACGAAAAATTATATTCATATTACGTTAAAAAATTAAGAAAAAAAATCTGATTAAGATGATCCACTAGTCCTTTCATCAATCATTCGGAATCGGGCGGAGCGAACGATTTCTGGGCGTTTACCAATAAAAACCCTAATCTCTAGCAAACAACAGTGTTTTGTTATTTCGCGAGTATATTTTTAAAGATCGAAGTGCCGCTTAGACTAAGGCATGTCCGTTGGCCCCGGGTTCTGGGCGTAGACTGAGGACGAGCTAAAATCCTTCTGTACATGACAGAAGGGTGAAATTCGCAGTTACAAATTCGTTGGGTACCGCCTATTTTTATTCACTGAAAAGAAACGTCGTCAAAATGCACGTTTTATTTTATTTTGTGAAGTTCAGATACAAATATTAAAATGTTTTCCGATCATTCTAAAAGAAATTTAATTAGCTACATTATTCAATACAACAACACCAGAAAAAGGATTTGTAAGTAGGAGATTTTTCACTTTTAACCATTTTTTATAGGTCAGACGCATAATTTTTTTCTAAGCTTATTAAAAAGCTTATCAAAAAAATACTCGATTACTTCAAATGCCAAGATGTGTTCTACTCACAGTATTTATACTATCTACACACCATGCTGCGAACAGCAGCTTTTGGCAGCTGGCTAAAAATCGAAGGTTGGAGAATGTCTCCCGTCTCTTTTTTTCCCATGCGAACCCGTAACACTCTGTTTCAGGTTGACTGCAAATTGTAAGAAACCGTCTGCCGTTAGTACCAACCGAGGAAATGAGATGGTGATATTGAATTTGTTGTGTTAATAAAAGAGACAGAAGACAACGTGAAACAGAATGTTACGGGTTCGCACGAGGAAAAGGGAGACAGGAGACAATAACCAGCTGCTAACAGCCGGCTGTTCGCAGCACCGTGTGTAGAGCCCATTAATTGAAGCATCTATATTATTTCAAAGTGATCAAATTTTCAAAACTAAAACACAAGATTTTGTACGATTTTGCATTTTTTCGCATGTCTTTCGATGACTTTTGCAGTTTGATTCAATCTCTTTGAGAGACAAAACAACTGTCACTCCTACAACAATTTTTTTCGTCTATCAGAATTTAAAAAATTAAATTTTAATTACATTTTTTATATTAGCTCCACACAGGAGGCCCTATTAGAATTGATTTCCTTCGTGGTTTATGTCATCTTTGGGGATGCTTTAGAGAGGATCTTTTCAAGGGAAAGAAAGGAGCTAACTTTGGTCTTGAAGAGACCCATATATATAGAGAGGAAACACAGAGACCGGCAAATCATTCAACAGCCGAGCTTTTCAAAATAAGAATGAGTCGTAGAAGCGACGTTCTCGTGTGACAAAAATGTCAGCCTTGTACAAATATTGATACTAATTTAATTGTCGAAATTTTTTAGATAAATTTTATTTTAATCGTTTTTTTGGATTAGATAAATATTTAGGAGTGTACTAAACAGTAATAGGTAAAATTCTAGATTAAACCAACATCGAGTCATATTGAACGTAATAATATTACGAACATCTGTCACAATATCAAATACCATTTTATCAATTGTGGTTTTGGCTGAGTGCTCCGACACTCTGAATGCCTCTAGCTCTAGTCGAAAAACAAATAATTGAGTCCAAACCGATGGATTCAATTAAATAATAGCCTAAATGATATTATCACGAGGGCGGCAGCCGGTGGATTAAAATGCTCAGAATAGACATATAGGGTCATACTAATAAACGCGTTTTAAATTTTACACAACCGATTAATAATTTTAAGACACATTTATTAGTAATGGGATAAAAATAGACGTTAGATTTTTATATATACGACCGTAACGAATGTAAAGGTGCTTAAAAGAATTCATAATCTGCTTTTTTAAATTTTATCTTTATTTAATGAATTTGTTAAATTCTGTGAAACAACCCGTCATTATACTACTAATCTGGTACAATCCACATCGAGGTAAATGTTTACATTGTGGATGGTTAGTAAGATCGACCTAATCGACTTTGACCTTTATTGGACTTACTGAAGTGAACCATAGAAACCTTCCATCTATATTATTGATGATACAATAACAAAATTGGGTTAGCGTTTCGATTGAAATGGCGAATAAATCAGGGCTTTGCTCGGTTCACTTCCATGATAAAATACGTTTATGAACGGAAACCACGCAGCAGCAAGAGGCGGGTCGATCAAAAACCACCTCGAACCAGGCCTGGACACTTAATCAAATCGGCCTCATTACTTCTATGAGATTCTCCTATTTATAAATAAAATATATAGAGGATCTCATAGAATCTAAGAGGCCGATTTGATTGGGTGACCCGGCTTGACTTGAGGTGGTATCAGCCGGTCGATCTTTTGTCATGCTACTGCGACAACCCACCCATTTTCTTATTATACACGTGGAAACAGTCTTTTAATAACTCTAAAAGTTATTACAACAACATTTCGGGTTCTGATCTGACTCTCGTTGTATGAATTTTATTCTTTAGAAACGGGATTCCTTAGGCTGTTCAAAATATAAGGTGACTTTTTGTTTTTATCGATAAATATTTATTTATTCATCAATGTCTATTTTGTCTCCTTCAAAGTAATCCTCCTCGGATATAATACACTTGTGCTAGCGCTTTTTCCAATCCACGAAGCACTTCTGATAAGCGCTTTTCGGTATGGCCTGGACAGAGGGGTGCGGGTTCGAGTCCCGTCGGCGACATATATCTTTTCTCGGGAGAGTTTTCAATATTGATGAGTGTTTCAGGCGAATAATTATTGCTTATAATAATTGGTACCCTTTGTGCTATGCATAAAAAATCTCGTCTTAAACATTAGTTTATCAATTTAAAAAATTATCACCTTTTTAGTGCCTATTAATTGTCCTCACTACCTTTTAAAATCAATGTACCCAAGCCACCAACGTGAATGAAAAGTGATGAACAATGTGTGATTCGACCACCTTTTTGGTGCCTATTTATTATTCACGCCACCTCTTAAAATCCAATGTCCCCAGCCCCCAGGGGTGGCGTTATAACTCTCTCGGGAAATCACAGCTTTGACCGATGGGGCAGGCAAACTGCAGCAAACACGCAACACGGGATGTGACAAGCAATGACAAGCTTCAAATGAAGTAACTTGAATACTGCATTATGCATGTCCCAATACAGCAGCTGTGCAGTGCGCTCTGTGCTATTCTACCTATAAGTTAACGGGCACTTGTGACAAGACTCATTAAATCCCCGCCAATCCTTCCACAGTGCCGCGCTGATCCCAGCGGACGAGCCACTAATTAAATCAAGCCACTCCGTGCACCCCCGCAATGTATAAATACGAGCTTATAAATACCACCGGACGAGAAAAGCTTCACAAAGCTCTCGCTATATACCAGAAAAGCTGCGAATAAGTAGTTGCAAGATACGTCTAAATAATGTTAACGCCCTGATTAAGTCCGAGTACACGATTTTACTACTGACACACGTCACGCTTGCCGCGGAGAGGATTTACACCCAGTTAGGTACTATACGTCTAGCGAAGCCATAATAGGGTTTATCCTTTTCAGAAATCGAGTTGTTCAAAGCTAGACTTATAATGAAATGCTCGTTGGTATTCGTGCGTACCGACGAGAGAATGAAAATATTGTATGATTTTAATTTTATAAAATGTTTACCTTCTTACAACAGATTCCTGCTTTAAAAGCCGTGCATTAATTGATAAACTTATACAAATGTATCGGGCTTTTAAAACATCATTGGAGGACATATGTAGGTTTCCTGCTAATTCCTCAACCAACACTTCTTTAGCCGACGTTTCGGACAGCTGTCCGAAACGTCGGCTAAAGTAAAAAAAACATAATAATATAATAAGATTCAACAGAAGGGCGTACCTAGGTTCGTCTATAGGTAAGAATCATTGTTGTGCAATAAACCATTATGTGAGTCGATATTGTGACACAAATGCAATGAAATTTGCGGATACTCCGGGCGTGACAGACGCAAAGTACTTGGACCTTCGTAAATCTTTTAAAAATTTTGACCATCTTATTAAAATTTGCTTTTTTTTCAACAGGTGACAGCAATAGACGGTGATAAGGATAGACCGCACAGTATAGTCTACTTTCCAACAGGACAAGGAATAGATGCTGACAACCTTGCCAATAGCAAATTCGAAGTCAACAGAACAACTGGTGAAATTTTCGTTTTGAGGGTAAAAATACATGTTTATGAAATTTGTAACAAAAATATTATAGTACCTCCTGATCATTCGGCCTCCGTGGTCGAGGGGTAAGACTCTCGACTCTCAATCCAGGGGTCACGGGTTCGAACCCTGCGTGCGCAAATAAATAAATTTTTATGTAATTAATTATTAAAAATAACTTGTAGAGCGGAAGATACTCTCAGTATCGCTCTGGTGTAAGATCACCATCCAGAATTGAAACGTTGCTTGAAATGGCTTTAGCTGTTTTTGTTATTTATTTTTGGGGTTTTATGCCGTGTTACTCTATCTCCTTCTTTAGCCAACGTTTCGGACAGTGTTACAGTGTCCATCATCACAGCAAATCACACAGCTGCCCTGATGATGGACACTGTAACGTTGTCAGAAACGTTGGCTAAAGAAGGAGATAGGGTAACACGGCCGTGAAAATTTAAAATCATATCTGGCTTTAGCTGTGTTTGGTGACAAGATCTGAATAGCCAGGTACTTCCCCACTTTCCTCTTCCCCATCTCCTTCCCCTCTCCACTACCTTCAGCCTCACAACTTATTCCAAGTGGGGATGACATAGTCTCACTAGCTCCATACGGGAGCATTTGGGACTATTGTGCGGCATTAAAAATATATATATTTGCAAATAATCTTTATGTATACATTATTGTCAAAGCAATTCTGCTCTAACCACCACTTTCCACGAGCATATTTCACATACATTGTTTTCAGAAGATTTTTTTTTGTTAGTTGATCTGTTTGGGTTCCGTGGTTCCACGAAAAACCTGTTACTAAAGTTGCCACATTTTCTAAGATTTTTGAAATTTTTTAAATAAAACCCATTTGAAATTTTTAAGTATAAACGAAAATGATATTGTGTTTCAGCCATTAGACAGAGATCAGCCTCATGGACGTCCTCAGTGGAGATTTACGGTATTTGCCCAAGATGAAGATGGGGAAGGTTTAGTGGGCTATGCTGATATCCAAGTAAACCTTAAAGATGTTAATGATAATGCCCCGCTCTTTCCTCAAGGCATTTATGTTGGGAACGTAACTGAAAATGGCACTGCCGGGACAGTTGTCATGACGATGAGTGCAGTGGACTACGATGATCCCTTAGAAGCAAATAACGCAAAACTAATTTATTCCATAGAAAAGAATGTAATTGAAGAAGAGTCCGGACTGCCAATATTTGAAATCGATTCACACACAGGAGTCATAAAAACATCTGTTTGTTGCCTTGATAGGGAAAAGACTCCAGATTATTCAATTCAGATTGTGGCGATGGATGGTGGGGGGCTGAAGGGAACGGGAACTGCCTCTATCCGAATTCGGGATATTAACGACATGCCACCTCACTTTACTAAAGACGAGTGGATTACAGAAGTAGAAGAAACTGATGAAGTAAACCTACCAGAAAGTCCTATCCTTACGGTCACTGTACAAGACGAAGATGAGACCAATTTTTTCAGTTACAAAGTTGTTGAAAACAGTGGTTTCGGAGCTGACAAATTTGAAATGATCATGAATCCTGATGGTTCAGGATCACTGAAAATTGTGAGTCCTTTGGATTTTGAAGATACTATGCAGAGCAATGGATTCCGATTTCGAATACAAGTCAACGATAAACTAGATAGTAATGATAAAGATAAGAATCACATTGCCTACTCATGGGTTGTTATTAAAATTAAGGATGTCAATGACAATGCTCCACAGTTTGAAAGAGTAATAATGAATGTGTCAGTAGACGAGAATGCTGATGTGGGGAAAATATTAGAAAAGTTTAAGGCCACTGATGCTGATCACGGTGGTAAGAGCAAAATTACTTATGCTATTGATAGAGCTTCAGATAGAAAACGTCAGTTTTTTATTAATAATGATGGAGTAGTGAGCATACAGAGATCTCTGGATCGAGAAGAAACACCTCAACATCAGTTGAAAATCTTAGCCATTGATGATGGATCACCTTCCAAAACATCCACCGCAACATTAGTTGTTTCTGTATTGGACATAAATGACAATGCTCCTACATTCCTCAAAGATTACAGACCTGTTCTTACGGAACACTCGTTACCCCAAAAGGTGTTAGAAATTCAAGCAACCGACAAGGATGACAAAATTAAAGGAAATGGATCCCCATTTCAATTTCGTCTTGATCCTGGAGCAAGCGATATTATTAGAGCTTCGTTCAAAGTCGAACAAGATCAAAGTATCAAAAATGGAGATGGAATCGCAATTATTTCATCCCTGAGATCCTTCGATAGAGAAGAGCAAAAAGAATATCTGGTACCCATTATTATAAAGGATCATGGGAATCCTGCCATGACGGGAACGAGTACATTAACTGTGGTAATCGGTGATATTAACGATAATAAAATGGAGACGGGTTCAAAAGATATTCTTGTGTATAACTTTCAAGGACAGTCACCAGATACAGATATTGGGAGCATATTCGTGAATGATATCGATGATTGGGACTTACCAGACAAGAAATTTTATTGGGATGGAAATGAGCACCCTCGGTTTCGCCTCAATGAAGAAACTGGTATGATACAAATGAAACAGGGAACGAGAAATGGAGTATATCACCTAAAATTCAAAGTCTATGATCGAACACATAGTCAAACTGACATTTCTGCTAATGTCACAGTTATTGTCCGAGAAATGAGTAATGATGCTGTGGCCAATGGTGGCTCTATGAGATTATCTGGTATTACTGGCGAGGAGTTTGTAAAAATATGGGATTACAAAACTAAATCTCAAACTCCCAGCAAGTATGATCTGCTCAGAAACAAACTTACCAAAATATTAAACTTAGAAAAAAATAGCGTTAATATATTTAGCGTACAATTACAAAAAAAATATCCTCCCGTGACTGACGTGAGGTTCGCAATCAAGGGAACTCCTAAATATAAACCAGAAAGACTTAATGGTTTAGTTCTCATGCATCGAAGCGAGATAGAAATCGAAGTTGGAGTCAATATAACCATGGTTGGTATTGATGAATGTCACATTGAAGGTCAGTTTTGCAAGGGATCATGTACAAATGTGTTAGATATAAGTAATACACCATACATGATAAATGCAAACAAAACAGCATTTGCTGGAGTAAAGGTAAATGTAATCCCTAAATGCGTCTGTGGAGCTCGAAATATATCAAAAGTGGAAACATGCAGAGTAAATCCATGTTTGAACGGAGGGCGTTGTAAGGAAGGGCGATATAGTATATCTTGTTCCTGTCCTACTGGATATACTGGGGCTCGCTGCCAGCAAACTACACGCAGCTTTCGAGGTATCGGATGGTCATGGTATCCAGCTCTGGAAATTTGCGACAATTCTCATCTCAGTTTTGAGTTCATCACTCAAAAGCCTGAAGGAATATTTTTATACAATGGTCCAATTGTACCCCCTAAAAGAGGTGAAATAGTCGTATCTGACTTCATATCTGTAGAATTAGAGAAAGGTTATCCAAGACTGCTAATGGACTTCGGTTCGGGAACATTAGAATTACGTGTCAAAACAAAAGCAACTTTAGATGACGGAGAGTGGCACAGACTTGATATCTTTTGGAACACTGAGACGGTGAGAATTATTGTTGACTATTGTAAATCTGCTACAATAGAAGAGCTTGAAGATGGAGCCTTACCAGAATTTGATGACAGTAGTTGTCAAGCTCAGGGATTAATTCCACCATTCAATGAATACTTAAATGTTAATACACCACTTCAACTGGGTGGACTCTATGTGGAGCAGTTTGATCCAGCGCACTATCATTGGAAATACATGCCAGTAGGCAAAGGATTTGATGGTTGTCTCAAGAATCTGGTCCACAACAGTAAGCTGTATGATCTGGCTCATCCAGCGCTCTTCAGGAACTCAGTACCTGGATGTCCACAAACGGAAGACATATGCCATCAAAGTGAACTAACTGGAAGATGCTGGGAGCATGGAACTTGCGTAGGAAGTTTCTTCGACGCACTGTGTGAATGTGATCCAGGATGGACGGGACCGGCATGTTTATCACCAACTATTCCAACCACATTCAAACCACAGAGTTATGTAAAGTTTGCTCTTAGTTTTGAGCCTGACCGCTTTAGTACTCAGTTACAACTGCGTTTTCGCACTAGGGAGCCGGTCGGAGAACTGTTTCGAGTGAGCGACCAGCATAGCCGAGAATATGGAATACTGGAGATAAGAGATGCCAGATTAAGATTCCGCTATAATTTGAACTCTCAGAAGAAGGAAGAGAGGGATGTGTGGTTAAGTACAGTGAGTATTGACGATGGGCAATGGCATGTAGTGAAAGTGAACCGCTATGGAAGCGCTGCTACTCTGGAACTAGACGGAGGTGAAGGTCTACGGTTCAATGAGACCTTTGGTTTTGAAGGACATCAGTGGTTGATTGTTGATAAACAAGAAGGTGTATATGCTGGAGGGAAAGCTGAGTATACCGGAGTAAGAACATTTGAGGTGAATACTGACTTTCAAAAGGGTTGCATCGATGACATACGGTTTGAAGGCAAACATCTGCCACTACCACCAGCAATGAACGGGTCTCAATGGGGACAGGCTACAATGGCTAGGAATTTAGAAAGAGGATGCTCCTCACACAGTCCTTGCATAAGTGTAAGCTGCCCTGACCCATTTGAATGTGTGGACCTTTGGAATGAATATGAATGCACGTAAGTACATTAAATCAACTTTCCTTCGACAGAATTTTACTAAGTGAGTAGGCATGTGAAATTATAATTATGAATATATAATATTATATATTTATGAAAAACTTTTATTTGATAGTTTCAATAAAATAATCCCTTTCTTAAGCATATCAAACTACATAGTATCATCAATATGTTAGTCTCACAGAAGATAAAAATAAACTTTGAAATTCAATATATACTTTAAATAATTTAATTAATAAACTCAATGCTGAATAAATTCAAATAATTTTGGGTCAAAAAAAATTGAGTAGACCGCTATAACATTCAATAGAGTAAAACAATATTGTTCCTCTAGATTTAGTAAATTAATTGTGTATGACAAAAAAATACATTTAAGGAAAACTGCATGTTAAAAAATACTTTTCCTGTCATTGAAGAAGAAGGTAACACTAATAATCTAAAGGAAAATATGACAAACAAGACTTAGAAAAAAAAAAGATTACCGTGACAACTGGACTCGAACCCAGAACCTCTCGTCTTACCGAGACAAAGGCCATACCAATTAGGCTACTGCCACCACTTATTTAAACGTCATATTTGTCAATATTATCTTTGAAAAAATTTTTGGTTTTTTTTTATGCAGTTGTCTGTTGCTCAGACATCGGCGTCAGGTTTTTTTTTTTCTTTTTAAATGCGATTTTAACCCTTATGTATAAAGGTCAGAATCGCTTGCACCAATATGTAATGTAGCCTCTCTGAATGCTCTGATATTATTTTTCTATGGTATACGGCCATCATGTGACCAAATGTCAGCCGACATTCAAGAGGTTAAATAAATACAAATAGTTTTCCTATTCATACACAATAGCGTTGACATGTGTCTTTGATTTGCTGATATTTTAGGTTTGTGTTATTTTCAGATGTGGTGCGGGGCGTGTAATGGCACCAGATGGCAAAGGTTGTACAGACAAGAATGAATGCCTGGAGCAGCCTTGCCTCAACGGAGGGAAATGTATAAATCAGGAGCCCAAGCTGCGCTACCGTTGTATCTGCCCAGATGGATTCTGGGGTGAGAACTGCGAGCTGATGCAGGAAGAACAAACACTGAAGCTGGGGATGGGAGCACTCGCTGCTATTGTCGTGTGCTTGACTATAATTTTTTGTAAGTATACAAAATACCTATTGTGTCATTTGTAAACAGTGCCAGAAAACATTTCTTCATCTTTCTGTGACAACTGTGAGTAAAGATGCTTATATGAGGAAGTAATCTTTTCATCGGTGAGCGAGCTGTATATCACTACTGTTGGGCTTTATTCTTAGTAAGTACAAAACTACATGAACTGTTGTACAATGATATGCAGTTGTGGGCATGTCCGTCTGCACAAACTAAGCCCATGTTTCCTTAGTTTTGGTGAAATTGTTCAAACATTTCACCGAAAAACGTTTTAGAACATCAATTTCATTGGCGTTTCAGGGGCCTAGAATCAAAAGATCTTATGTACGCTGGCGACATCAGTTTTCTGCCAAACCGTCATAAATAACACTTCTTCGAACTATGCAGTTATTTGGAGCCATTCAATGTTGATTATTACCTATGTATTATTATGTACTTTAGAACTAGCAGGTGATAAAATAAAATATTTAAATGTGGGCAAGAGCGAAGTAATACTTATAAATTAAAACTACAATACTAAAAAATAAATTCAAAATCGAAATTATTTTATGAATTGCATCCACGAAAGATGTTTCCGAATTTATTTTAAATCAGAAGAATTTTTTTTTTAAATGTGTATTTATAATGTATGTACAGTAACAATAAGGAATAATAATATTATATATTTGAATTGCGAAAACCATTTAAAGTTTATAAAAAAATTACGTCGATAAAGTTTTAAAAATGTTTTCTTTGGTTAGTGTTTTTCTTGTGTATTTGCACAATTAATTAGTCTTCATTATGGTTTCATAGAAATTATTTAAGTACTTAAATAAATCTTTTTATGGTTTCATAAAAATTATTTTTAGTGTCCGACCGAACTTTCGGTTTCGGTTTCGGTTTCGGCCTAGTTTCGGCAAAAAAATGGGTTTCGGTTTAGTTTCGGTTTCGGCTGCCATCCAGCCGAAACTACGGCCGAAACCGAAACTGAATTCGGGAGGTTTCGTGCTGCGATCGGATATGTTCGGTACACTGAGCTGCGAGCGACTAAGTGTCATTTTGCTGCGTTAGCACTCATAGTCGTGTCAGGACAGTCAGGACTTGATGATTTGCATACGTCAAAGGACATCCTGCTCTGATTACTTCAACATTATTGGATCCCAGATTAAAAAATACATATTTGAATTCTGATCGCGTTTTCTGAAAGAGGAGAAGGGCTATGGGATGCCCACGACTTTTAATGGAAGAAACTTCTGGTGTGGATAATGGTGATCGCACACAAGTTGAGCAAATTATTCAAGCCTATTTAACAGAGCCAAGGTTACAAGAAACGCAGATATTTATTCTTACTGGAATTCTAGTCAATTTCTGTCTTTGACAAAGGTTGCAGTGAAATTCTTGTCGGCTCCACCGACGGATGTTTCCAGTTAACAACTATTTAGTGCTGCTGGTCAAATTTATTAAAACCGGAGAAAAGATTTCTGTGGCAAAAATGTTGATAAACTTATTGTTTCTCACTTATAATATTAGATTGTTTAATTATGAATACTGATAATAATTAATTCATTAAAATTATTAATGATTGCAGCACATTGGAGCTCTTCACAGTTTTTTTTTTAGTTTGAGTTGAATTCTGAATGGTGATCTTACACCAGGGCGATACTGAGAGTATCTTCCACTCTGGAACGTGCCGCAAATATACTATATCATTTTTTTATATTAGATTTTATTTTTAATCAATTAATTGTGAAACAACACAAATTAATCAAATGAAATTTATTTGCGCACGTCGGGTACGAACCCCCGACCTTCGGATTGTAAGTCTAGAGCCTTGCCTCTAGACAACGCCAGCCGTATTATTAATAGTACAGCTATTTGGTTTGAAAAAAAGAGGTTACCTGGAAAGTTTACCGGGAGTTTTGAAAATTGGTAATTTTTGGCTGTTTTCGAATTTCAAATTTGCCAACTCGTATCTTTGCCGGTCGGATAGTAAAATATTTTGGAGAAATATAGGAAAAAAACGTTGTAAAAACGTACAAAATTATTGATTTTACCAAAAAAAAATTGTTTGGACGTTAATGGTAGGAAATTTTCTCAAGTTTAATTTTGTACATACATATTTTTATCGTAAAATGAGTCGGAAAGGAGATATTGTCAAAAAAATTCTATTAGGTGCCATTTTTCCAATATGGCAGCGCGAGCGGCAAAGATACGATGTGGCAATGTTGAAATTTGAAAAGAGCACATCGAAATCTATAAAATTACCGATTTTCAAAAACTCCCGGAAAACTTTCCAGGTAAAACTACCAAATAATTGGGCTATAAGTATTATTTGTATAAAAAATATTTAGTTGTTGAACTCAGTAGATAGGTAATTTTTATTTTATTGAATTTCATTAAAAAGAGTTCCTTACAAAATGACCAAAGTTTAGAAGAAATTATTTTGTTCTTAAGATGTAAGATATTATAAAGTATTTTTTGTTTAGTGTACCTAAACAAATTAGAAAAAAAAAAATTTTTGTACCTATTATTTTATGTTATTCGTAAATAACGTTTAAAAAGAAATAACAGACCTACCATTTCTTATTTTAATATTATCTACCAAAGAGTTAATTTGAAATAATATACCTAGAAAAAGTAGTTATATGTATTTCAAATCAATATACCTAGAATAAGTAGGTATATTTATTTCAAATCATTATTTCAAAAAGCACAAATAATTTATTTTAAATACCAAGAGACAATTTATGTTATGTTTATTATTAGTTCAAATATCCGAGACGGGATGTTTAATATAAGATTTTAAAATAAAGGCTGAATGATTAAGATTGATTATTTTTTTTCCATGATAACATGACCTTATATGGAAGTTTCGGTTTCGGTTTCGGTTTCGGCCGAAACTGAGATCAAAACCGAAATTCGGTTTCGGTTTCGGTTTCGGCAGTAAAAAGTAGTTTCGGTCGGACACTAATTATTTTGATTATGGGGATCACACGTATATTCATGTGATCCCCATAGTCAAAAATAATATATTATGATGAAAAATAATTAATGAGTTGTTTTTTTTTTCAGTATTTATTGTTATCCTGGTGGTGCACAATCGCCGGAGACAGTCCCACATCAAGTATCCCTGTCCTGACGAAGATGTCCGGGAAAATATCATCAGTTATGATGACGAAGGGGGCGGTGAGGATGATATGACTGCTTTTGATATTAAAACTATTCAAATTCCAGTTGGAGACCCTCTTCCTCCTCAACAGCCTATGAAGATTCCATGTAACTTTAACAAGTTATTACATTTGAATTAAATGCTCGATAGCATCGGATTCCGCACACTAGAACTTATAATAATACACCTTTTGTTATTGTTTTTTGTGAAAATTATTATCTGAACATAGCAGAAAACATTCACAACAAGAATATATTGATTTTTATCTTGAACTTAATGAGTAAAACCACAAATTGTAATATTTAATTAATGAAGACAATATATTAGCGACACTTATCGATAATCTGATACAAAAAAAATCAAAAAAAGATAAGGTCGCCCCGTCCCGGCAAGGCTAAGGACCTGGGTTCGTTTCCTAGAAGGGACCGTATCTTTTTCTGATTTTTCTATTTCAGATTTTCGATTTAATGTCTCTAATATTCTCTTCATTATTATTTATTAATTAAATAAAAATGTTATTAATTTTCGTTTCACTGCATGCGACATCTATAAAAAAAAGTTTTTACTTTTCCACAACAACGAAAAATTACAGAAATCTGCCTTATTTTTAGTACGGAAACAAACCATTTAATAGTAGGGTATGTACATGTCGGAACTGTGGTGCATTATTTTACCAACAGAATGATCGATACCCTACTGATTTTAGAAATTCCCTATAGGTATAATTTTTTTGTAGAATCTTTATTTTGTAAATTTGTTGTTAAATATATTATGTCAGTAATAATTATTACGTTTTCACACTTTGTACATATTATCTAAGTAAAAGCATGTAGGTAGAGAAGATGGAACAAAATATTATATTTTATTTGTTATTTTTACCTTGGTTACATTTAAACAAAAGATTTTTCTATCCATTACGCCTACCTACCGAAGGAGTGAGAGTTTGTTTTCCTTTTTAGTTCCTGTTTTGGCAGCTGGGAAGGAACCTTGTATAAAACAGTACTTAGAGGATTACAAAAGACACGCAGACAGTGATCCTAACGCACCCCCGTTTGATGACTTGAGAAATTACGCATTTGAAGGTGGAGGTAGTATTGCAGGTTCCTTGAGCTCTATTGCTTCAGGTTAGTAAATTCTTTATAGTAATTTTTTATTTCTATTTTCTAATGATCAATTCATAAAAACCAGATCATTCCAAAATAACTAATAGTTCTGTGAACAAGTTGTAGACCTCACGTCCAAAAAAGATACGTTTCTAATTTTCTCTTAATTAATTAAAAAAATTGAAACCAAAATTTCCTCTGAAATCATAAGATTTGAGGGTAGGTACTTAAATACCTAGGTACCTACTTAAGTAATAAGCACGACAATTTCACAATTGAAAAAAGCATCTTTACGGAACCATTGAACGGAACGCTGTATGCCGAAGCAAATATTTAAACTTTTATTGAAACTAAATTAATCACATTCAGTGGCGGTTTTCTCTAAAGTGCGTTTGTGCAGAAAAACCCCATTAAAAAGATGAGAAAATTAAACAATCTTGTTGTATGGTAATAGAAGACAGAAGTCAAAATCGGTCTACTTCAGTAGTAGATTTACAAATGCCATTAGTAAATGGTTGGAGAAATGCAGAAACAAGAAAATAAAAAATGTACAAAAATGACTACAAAGTTAAATACCATAATATATAACATTTAACTTGCATCTATATGGTGCAAAAGTCGACCGTCAGCCGGTCGTCCTGCGACAATCTCGGGCTTCGCATCGGCGAGACTCGTCAAAGTTCGGAGGTCACGTGTCGGCGCACCAAGCTGGGTTAATTCTGCATAGTTTTGTCCATTTCACCGTCACAGTGATGTGTATAGGCTTTGATTTTTTTTGTATGGACAAAGCAGATCGTAACGCGCACAAGATGGGAATACCGTATTTTTTGGTGGCGCGAGTTTTAAAGGCGGAATTTTAATGTTGAGCTATCTATGATGCGCTTATATTACTATACAACAAGATTGTTTTATTTTCTCATCTTTTTAATGGGGGTTCGCCGCACAAATGCACTTTAGAGAAAACCGCCACTGACCACATAGAGGGTACACTTTTACTTATTACTGCCCTACTCAACTGAAATTTCGACTTTTCAGAGATGTCTAACTAATTTACTGGACGATCGAAAAGGTAGCAAAGATGCCAAAGATTATGGTCCAACTGAGTAATAATAATAATAAGTAATAATTCTTTTTAAGCTCTCTTTAATACATAGTTTATCAGATACAGTGATACGTGATACGCCATAACTAATCTCTCAGAGCAAATATTAAATAATGCGGATACCCTCATTTACCAAATCAATACCTATGTTGGATGCTTACGAAATCATGTGAATGTCATGTGAATGTCAAAAGAATTCATATTCTACGCTTTCATAGATGGCGCGCGTATAGTATTTTTACATTAACGCTTTTTACAAGTTGTGCTTTGAAATATTAAGAAAAATGTATTGTTTGCGGAAGTACACAAGCAATATGAATATTAACAAATAGTTTTGTCAATTAAAAAACTCTAATCTTTCAAGAAAGGCTGCCAAATACAATATTGAATACAGATTGAATCACCGATGAAATAATGTAATGTAATATGTGTACCCTCTATGTGGGACAATATGGGGGTTTCTTACTATCCTCCTAATAGCTTATCCGTACTATAACAAATATTATTAACCGCTTGGACACATAAGCTTGTTTTCACGATAATTTTTACGTAGGTAGACATAGGAACGACGTATGTCCCGTACCTGAATTATTAAAAATAAAATACTTGCAATAGTTAGAAACCTCGGTTAATATTCATATTGCTTGTGTACTTCCGCGAACAATAAAATTTTCTTAATATTTCAAAGCATAACTTCTTCAAGTGGTTGAGTGGGCATAGCGTTTGGGTCCCACCCAGGCGTTCCGTGTTCGATTCCTCGGCTGGCTAAGTCCTCCATCACAACACAAGCAACATCTTCCGCTTAGTGTGGTGGTAGTAGGAGATTTTCAAATGTTGTTGGGTTATTCGTAACCCGGGAATGTTTCCCTTTCTTTTAAAAAAAAAAATTTAAAAAAAAAAAAAAAGTAAAAATACTGCATCCGCACCATCTACGAAAGCGTAGAATATGAATTCTTTGGACATTCATCGTAATACAACATTGTATTTGTATTTTATCATCTTACATAATATCTTTTTTTATTTTCAGGAACGGATGACGATAGGCAGGACTACAGATATTTAGAAGGTTGGGGGCCAAACTTTGTGAAACTCGCCGAAATGTACAAACAAACACCAGATAATGATTTCGAAGACACATAAAATGTTCAGCTTCATTTTGTTTCTTTCAGTTTTAAATATCAACCCTGTTCTGGCAGAAAACTTACACTTTTTACTAGAACAGAACATATTTTCTCTCAGGACAGGGTCAATATTATTTAGGTTGTAACACAGCGAAAGACTGTAAATATTCTGAGGATTGATGTATGCATAGGGTTATTTGTTCTGAACATAAGTCTGGTCTTTAAATAGGGTGCTGAAGTGGCAAGTTAGATTGATAAATATTGAGATTTACGGGACACGGTCAATTATCATAGAATTTAAGATAATTGACCGTATGTACAGGCCCGAACAAACATATTTTGAAGCATAACTTGTGAAAAGAGTTTTTTTCCAAAAATAATTAAATCAGCCTCATCTATGTTTGACTTTGTAATTATAAAAACAGGTTTTTTGGCTAGTTTTTTTTTTTCTTTTTTAAATCCGAACCAAGAACATAAGAACTTGTTTTTAGTTCTTAGAGTCTTAGTTTGGGTTATATTAAAAGAAGGAAAACAACCCTTAAAAGTGTCACATCGATAAAGATAATAACAAACAAGTGAACTATTAATTTTAATTTTATCGAATCAACCACATAATGGTTACGTTTTTAGATTTTCACGGCCAAAAGCATTTTCGTTGTTTATTTTTGGGGTGTTATGCCGTGTTGTGCTACCTCCTTCTTTAGCCGACGTTTCGGACAGCGTTGCAGTGTCCATCATCGGGGCAGATCCGTCGACGGATCTGCCGGATCTGCCCTGATGATGGACACTGCAACGCTGTCCGAAACGTCGGCCAAAGTAGCACAACACGGCATAACACCCCAAAAACAAACAACGAAAACCACATAATGCATTATTTTCCATTTCCCATGACTGAAATAGATATTTCCTCAATGTTATTACCGATAAAAAAGTAAGTAATTCTGGATATATACCGTTTGATTCCCTCTGCAGTGTAAAAACATATTAGTTCGTGCATTTTTTTCATTATAAGTATCTATATGATAGTTGTGATGTGCGATTTTGATTGATCTCACAAAATTGGACGAGGAACTTTAATTGGCCTTAATTTACCAAAGAGAACAAAAGTAATTACAAATATAATTAATTTGCTTCATGACACAATTTTATAGTCCTGCTAAATCACACTCCACTTTGGCCATACAATATAAATATATTTGTTATGTATTATGCACACATCTGCAATCAGCAAGAGAGCCACAAGACTAAAAATATTTTTTTCTAAGGAAAATATTGCATGACATATTTACCAACCTCAATCCCCAGGAAAATGAACTTATATAATACATACTATCATCTGTTGTCTTTAAATTTGCATTTGTCACAATCATACTTTAAGATGTTTCTTTTTTCTTTCTTCTGTTCCAGTTATCATAATATCATTTGTTGTTATCCTCTGTTGCATAGATATAATATCATGAACTTATAAAATATTTAATTAATTTTATTCGACTAGGTATCTACTGTTGTAAATAAAATCATATTAAATTTAATCTTTAAGTTATATGCCCAGAGGAATAATTATGTTATAATATTACATCTAACATAGGTATATAATATTATGTGTACTGTGTGCACAAAAATTACATAATAAATAACAAACATAAATGTATTCGATAACTGCAAACATCATGCTAAGCAATTTATTATTGTCACTTTTTATACCAATATGAAGTATTGACAAATTTTCATCAATCAGTCTGGTACAAATTTGTGTGTGAAGCAATTTAGGAAGCTGTGGAATTTGGGGACTGCCGCCCCTGGATTTATATATTGAATAACCAACAACCCAACTAGGTCACCCCAGGTGGTTTTCTACTTATGGTGACTTGGCAGGGGTGCCCGGGTTCACAGGATGAGGTTTGTCTAGGTCTCGGCGGCAGATGTGTTTTCCCACCTTTTGCGTGGCCGGCCGGATCGGTAGAGACCTTTCAGTCAGACTCTCTCGACCCATAGCCTTGCACTGCAGTGCAAACTATGAATTCATATGTCAGTCACTCCTGGTCACATTGACCCCCTGATACCCTGTACCCCTTATACATTTTTCCTTCCCAGAACTTCCTCTCTTTCCTTTCCTTAAAAAAGGCCCTCCACAGAGCATCCCCAAAGATGACATAGGACCTGGGGGTTTTTTTTCCCCTAAGGAACTCCTATGTGGAGTTTATGTAAAAAATAAAATAAAAGTTTGTGTAAATAATGAATTCAACTGACTATTTTATACAAAACTATATTTGTATAAATTAATACATATTTCACTACCATTGAAATAATTTTGTAAATCATTAATATTAAAACATTTAAGGTTTTATCGAGATTAATACTCTTGTATATATTCAACAAGCAGACTGAAGTTGGGTATGCATCATCCTATGATAATATATTAAAAATACAATTACATATTGATTCAAGTTTGTTTGTAGAGGTAATAAGATTATGGTATATATTAACACATTATTTTGAAATAATGTGTGTAAATAATCAAGACAACTTTTTGTTTGCCTACGGAAAGAAATGAAGTGGCGTCCTAAATAATAAATTGCAACTTGCCTATAACTGATATTGAATTGGAAATTATGTTGTTTTGAAAACGAACAAATTTAATTGAAGTTAATGGACACGGTGATGGTTATGTACATTTGTATATTATTTCTGTACACTGAAAATATAATAACGGAAGCAAGGAATGATATTATACACTAGTGCAGAACCATAAAAATCACGGGATAGTCTGAATTCTCAACAAATCAGTTCCAATTCTGAAAATGACAATTAAAATAGTTTTCTGTTCAAATTATTTATATTATAGGTAGGATCTTTATCGCTTGTCTGAAATTCTTCGAACACTCCGTTCCAATTTTGAAAATGACACTGAAATTCTAAACAAATATCATTTCATTGAACCAAAACTCTGCTCACTGAAGAAACTGAAACCAAACTAAAACTTGCTGGATGCTATGGTTTCCAACCACACTTCCTACTCAATTTTACGATTTTAATAATTATCTCAGCTTGTTTTACCATAGACGAAGAACAATCAGCTGTCATCGTAGCAACTAGCAGTGCGAGTCGCGAGGCACTGCTTGCGTTACCATTGACAATAGGTTTTTGAGAAATTGTGTAGTGTGCGGGCCATCACATTGACATACGCAGGATAGCGAGTTTAGTTGCAAACTTTTTTTTTTTCAGTTGCCTCAGCGGAGCCACTAAGGCGATCCGCTCAATAAGGCAACTGAAAACTGTCAACTGGCAACTGTCTTTGTATGACAATGTGATGGCCCGCACACTTCACAATCACTCAAAAACCCGTTGTCAATGGTAACGCAAGCAGTGACTCGCGACTCGCACTGCTAATTGCTGTGGCCGGCCGTTGCTAGTTGCCAGCTGCCAGCTGATTGTTCTTCGTCTATGGTTAAACAAGCTTTTTGACCAATCAAGACATAGAAACCAGCCAGTTTTTGTTTGGTTTCAGTTGCCTCGTCAGCGGAGGGCCTAACCAGCACAGCACAGACAACCGAAATTTGTATGTTTGTCTAAACAAACAATAATTTTCTCTAAGGAAAGCAAAATTAATGATATTATTTTTTTTATGGGGAGTGTCAACGCTTTTGCAGAAAAATATTTTTTTTAAATTTATGTAAATATTTAAAATTATGTATTGACGAATAATTATTTATTTTTCATTTGAAGTGTTAAATCTATATAAAATACAATCAAAAAATTTCTAGTTTGGCAAAAAATAAAATTATTTCCTCATGAGAGCTGGTGCTTTCAAGGGATTTATTTTTTGTACAACACAAAAATAATATTTCATATAATTTGTTCACATATTATATAAACTCCTCAAACAAAAAGCAGCTCTTAGTTATTATTTGTCTTCATTCGATTTCAGCAGTAACTTTGTTTGTAAATAATAATTATTATAACACAATTATTCTGATTTCTTGAAGAGTATAATCAGCAATCCATGGTTTATTTTGCTATAGGTAGGTTCTGTTTACTTCACAAATGTTAAAGTCATGATGACGTAAGACGATTTGCAAATATGAGACCATCTTCCGTTAGGGTGATGTCTTTTGCGCCAACTGGTATAAACAAAAAATAAATCAAGTAAAATGTACAATGACCATCTCTCAAATATTAAGTAAAATATTCGGAAAAAAACAGCTCAAGTAATCATTCTGTAATCGAAGAAAGTGTTTATGTAATTTGTTTGAAACCAACTTTTTTCATCAGGGGAATATTAAAACTGTACTACCGAAACCGGTAGAGCAATAATAATTTAAAATAAAACAATAACTTTGTATACACCACTTTTATTTTTTTATACTTAATGCCAACCGGGTTTCGCTACAACCGTAGCTTCTTCAGGGCAGTATAATCTCTACTGAGATTATACTGCCCTGAAGAAGCTACGGTTGTAGCGAAACCCGGTCGGCATTAAGTATAAAAAAATAAAAGTGATGTGTACAAAGTTATTGTTTTATTTTAAATTATAATGTCACATCACAAAGTAACTGCTTCATACGAACAAAGCAATAATAATTATTCAAATAAAAAGGTTTCAAACAATTTTATCCTATTTTTTGTACAAATCAATCAGTTATCATTTTAGTAGGTGTATCGAATAAATAAATCTTTCTTTGTTTTTCAATTAAAGTTCTACCTGTGAACATATTTTATACATATATAGAATAACTATATCAATAAAAACTATCGTCATTACATTATTTATAATATAGTCTCATAAATCGTACATTATTATTTCAATTTCATCGTTTTTCTGTAAAATGTAACTAAGTAATGTGATAATAGTCGGTAATTTTGTTTTAGTAAGTTTTAATATTGTAAATAATCTTTTTTAAATTGGTTCAACCATCAAAATGAAATTATGAATTATTATTGTTAAAAATTAATGTTATTCTTTGTCTTTTGAAAAAATGTTTTAGGTACCTACTTAATATTTTTTAATTAATGTAATAGGATTCATTGACGAATGGGAAAATAATATGTAAAAATTATGCATACACATAAAAAGAAATAATAAAAATATTAAACATTCCAAGATGAGAATCGTTATTCCATAGATATAGTGACATCAAACTGCCGACCTGAACTTGGTACGATCCATTCTCACGCAGGTGCAGTCATTTTACCAACTTTATAATGACCGAAAGAGAAAGATGCGTAAAACATATGTGCGACAGAGAAAGGCGTCTCGCCTATTGCAACCATTTTGGTATCAATGTCAGGTGGGTATTAAAGTTTGACATCTACTAGTATTTAAATTAGTATTATTTACCTTAGTATTTAAACTTTATTTTTCGTTTTGGTTTTCAAATGTAAAAACTTACTTATGCAAAGACCCTCAGCATGACTAGACGGAATGAAAATGCATGGGACATATTATTATCACAGATGAGATATGGAAAGAAAGACAGTGAGGATATCCATATGGAAGACAAAGAAGAACAATATATGTTAGAGCAGATATGCTGTCAAGGCGTTTTCACCTTTACAGTACAAACTTTAAAAGATAATTAATTAATTGATTCAAAGCATTCATGTAGATTACACTCCATCCCAATGGCGTAAGCTAAAAGTCACTTACAATAATGCTTATCGCCAACTATTCTGCCTACCGAGATACTGCAGTGCCACGGAAATGTTCCTGGAGGGAAGTGTACAATCTTTTGGAGCATTTCTCCGCCACCGCATGGAAAGCTTATAATAATAATAATGATTATTGGATAACTTGTAGAGCGCCGTTTTTGTGAGAAATCACCTCATTTTATTATGACTTCTTAGGCTCTACCTAGAACTATTATTTACAAATAGATACAGAAAAGATACTTACCTGGCAGGTCACTTGCGATAAACACACTTTAATTAGAAAGTTTATTACTTACAATCAAAGGATTCCATCATCACTGCCATGGCTGCCGGGATGGAGTGCCTCCTGATGGCCCTCTGGAGACTGAAAATGGACCAATATCCTTCATAAATCCTGTATCCAATATCGACTACCATAATACGGGCATTTGCCTAGCTTGGCAGTCAAAAAGCCATGTAAAACAAACCTGTAACAAACAAAATGAATAAAGAAAATTAAAAAAAAATAATAAAATAAAAAATACGGCTATTTGCATAAATTTATATGTTTAAGGTCAAAAGAATTCATATTCTTCGCTTTCGTAGATGGCCCCGAGTGTAGTATTTTTTATTTATAAACGCTTTTTACAAGTTATGCTTTGAATTATTAAGAAAATTTTATTGTTCGCGTACACAAGCAATATGAATATTAACAAATAAAATCAAATAAAGTTATTAAAAAATTCAAATCTTTCAAGATAGGCTAGCAAATGCGTTCCATGCCAAAAAAAATCTCTGTTCCAGACTTTGTCAAATTCAAAGTATATAGATGAGCAGTGGCGAAACTACAGGGTGGCAGGGCTGGCAAAATGCCACGGGCCCCGTGGGGGCAGGGGCCCCGGTCGCGGCGGGGCCCTGAGTTCAGAAGTAACCTAACATTTTTAACAAAATTTAGTAAAAATTATAAATTTTATATAAGTACATATAAACAACTAAAGTTAGACACAACTAAAGACCGTATACAAATTCAAATAAATTATTCAGATTTAAACGCATAAGAAAAGGATGTCGTTTACTTTTAGAACTCATCCATTGGTTGCTGAATTTTTTGTCGCGGTAGTTTGGCTGCTATCAATGCAGCCTCTAAAGCACTTCAGTCCAAAGCCATCTATCTTTCAAATGCAACGTTTGAAAATTTGTCTGGAAGAATTGGAAAGGTATCGACATGAATTTGAAAATTTAAAGAAGGAAGCAAGTAGTTTAGCGGAAAAGTGGTCCGTCAAACCTGATTTTTCTAAAGCCCGTCAGAGAAAGGTGAAATGCCATTTTCACCAACTTTGCGAAGATGAGCGTCTCCAAGATCCGGAAAGGTTGTTTAAAGTGAACATATTTTATCGAGTATTGGACATCATTATTAATCAACTGAAATCGCGTTTCCTTCCAACGAATGAAATTGTTTCCAATTTCAGTATTTTGCTATATATAAAAAAAACATATCTGAATCATTTGCCAGGGAAATTTTCAGTTTTCGGTCCACCTTCCGAGACAAAATAGAAAAGGCTTCGTATATTAGAGAACTTGCTGATTTATCAATAATAAAGAATCATTTTATGTCGTGCAGCTTTCATGAGTAATGTACTGCATTAAGGTAGATTCAGACTGGACGACGTACGTACGCATCGCCACGCCAACCATACATTTTCTATGAAAATGGCCACAGACATCGCACGTCGCGATGCGTGTGGCCAATGTGATTCTAAAACATAAATTTTCATTGAAAATCTATGGTTGCTAAGTAGCCCAGATATTGTTAGGCGTAGCGATGCATACGTATGTCGACCCAGTCTGAATCTACCATTAATGTTATTTGTTACAATTCCTGTGAATACAACTACTGCCGAAAGATCGTTTTTGAAATAAAACTAATAAAAACATATTTAAGAAACTCAATGGGACAAGACAGGCTATGTAACTTGGCTATTCTGTCTATTGAAAATTCAATGGCCCGATCATTAAACTTTGATGACGTTATTGATACTTTTGCGGAACAGAAAGCTCGGAGAAAAGAATTTTATTATTAAATATCTTGATAAGAAAAAATTGTTATTTCATTATACCTACGCTTTTGAAAATATTTTTTTTAGATATTTAACAAAAATGCACACAATGTCAGCAATACTGTTGGGTAACTTCCTAAGTTATTTATAAAAAAATCGATTACAACGCGACTGTGATTTTTACTGGGGGGGGCCCCATACAATGAATTTGCCACGGGCCCCCGATGGTATAGTTTCACCACTGTAGATGAGCTAAGGTAAGTTATAGTGGATACATATACGTAGCAGTGGCGGTTGGTGACTTTTTGTATAAGGTATGCTGAAGTACATACCTACTATCAAATATAAAAATCTATAGACTAACCCACGAACAAGATGCAATTACTAATAAAAATATTTCCTATATCAAATTAGCTCTATAAATCCTTTACGCTTTACATCAATTATTACAGTTCCAAAATTAAATTAATTAAATAAGTATTCTAAAGATATTCAAGGCATCAATCGGTTTCAGTTATTCAAGCGAAACTATCAAAAATGATCGCACAAACAATCTGCTTCGGCTATGCTATTCTGTACAGTCATTTTCTGTGCGTTGGATGCTCTTATCGAAAACGTATCCGGCTTCAAGCAAGCTTAGGCACGCAGGACTCAATGCGCAATGCGCATGCGCTAATATCAGACTTCTTCTAGCTTCGTGGATAAGTAACAAAGCAGAGAATCCACAGTTGTTGGTGTTGGTGTGCATTGATGTGTTTAGACTGTTTAAGCGACGTTCGAGCATTGAGAATGTTATTATATGTACCTACGCGTTTTTGTTGTTGTTAGTCTCTGAGATTGGGACGGTGAAGTTAAATTGCTGTTAAATTGCTAGCTCAAATCTTTTTTTAATTCGGAATAAATAAATAATAATTATTATTTTATTTATTATAAGCATTGAAAGGAAGGGAAGCGCAGCATCCACAGTATGTATGAAGAGATGTGATGACTACGGATTAGTGGAGCTCTCACTTAAAGAAATTAAACATGACTTTCACAATGGAATTTTTTGATGAGGAAGATCAAAAACTAAACCTGTCTTACACAACTTCAGATACAAATATATGTAAACATCTAATTGGAAATTCTACCAATACCAAAATTATGCACCAAAACATAAGATCTATTAATAAAAACTTTGACGAACTCTTAATACAACTTCACCACATAAATGTTGATTTCGACATAATCATTCTGACTGAATGCTGGTTATCAAACACATATACACCTAAAATCCTAAAAAACTACACATCACACAACTCAACAATTTTTGATAATCAGAATGATGGAATTGTTGTATATACAAAAAATAATCAAAACTTCACAATAACCGAACTAAAAATCCAGGATGCTAGTTGCATACAAATAAAATACAATAATGATACCGTAATCCTGGCTATATACCGCTTGCCATCGATTCGTAACATTACACCATTTCTAACAAGTCTAATTGCACACTTTCAAATCTTTCCAATACTAAAAATATTATAATAATAGGTGATCTGAATATAAACATACTACCGAGCAACCAACACCACCAAAGCCAAGACTATATTAACAGAATTTCATGGATTAGTGAGTACCGTCAACTCACCAACAAGAACGACTAATGGATCTATATCATGCATTTACCATATTATGGTAAAGTCCAAAAAAGCTTCTAAAAGCATCGTCTACAAATCATCAATCACGGATCACTATTCAACAATTTTTGCACCACAAACAACTACCAAAATAAATAAAAGTGACCTGCCTTTAGCATTCAATAAAATCAACTATCAAAACCTAATAACCAACTTTAAGAACAAATCATGCCACGAACTCTTCCAAATTAAACAATCAGAGGACGCATGGATACACTTTGTTAACTATTTAAAAAACGAATTACACAATCATTCCACGACATTGACCAAAAATATTACTAAGAAACTGAAACCCCTGAAACCATGGATTAACCACTCTTATATATAGTGCATACACAAAAGAAACACGCTACACAAAAAAACCAAAGAAAATCCTTATGACCAAATAACATCCAACTACTATAAAAGATATAGAAACATGTGTTGTAACGTCATCAGAAAAGCAAAAGAAATTTATTACTCAGAAAGAATTAAAGAAAGTAACAAAAATCCCAAAAAAATATGGGACATACTAAGAGAAGCTACAAACTCACAAACTAAAAAAGAAAAACAGAGCATAAGTAAACTTTCCATTGATGGACATATTGTTGAAACCTCAAAAAATCCTGAGCACATTGCTGATCATGTACACAATTTTTTTATTAATATTGGTCCAAATCTTGCCTCTCAAATTCCCCAGAGTGGAATCACTCCATCTAATGACACAACGGATCAAGCAAATAACACAAATATAAAATTTCTCTTCCAAACTGTATCAAAGGAAGAAATTCTCAGAACAATTAAATCTCTAAAAAATACTTCTTCAGCTGGACCTGACGAAATTTCAACAAAAAAATCCTCAAAATGCTGTCTTTGGAGATTACACAGCCTCTGGAATACCTTATAAACCTAAGCATTACACAGGGCTATTTCCCCTCTAACTTAAAACAAAGTATCGTAATTCCCATCTACAAATCTGGAAACAAGTCAGATATCAACAACTATAGACCAATTACTTTACTAAATAGCTTGTCTAAAGTTTTTGAAAAGCTCATTAATGCACAACTTTTAAAATTCGTCGAGAGCCATAAAATACTTTCAAAAAACCAATATGGATTTCAAAAAAACAAAAGTACATTCAAGTCATTGTAAAAAGCCTTGATAAAGGAAATAAATGTATCTCTATCTTTTTAGACCTTTCCAATGCTTTTGATACAATATCACACATTAAACTAATTAAAAAATTAGAAAAAATCGGCATTACGGACAAAGAGTTAGACTTCTTTAAGAGCTACCTAAATGGGCGCAAACAACAGGTAAAAATTCTGAATACCCTTAGTAATCAGCGCTCAACTGACTATGGAATTCCACAAGGAAGCGTATTGGGACCGACTTTATTCTTACTGTATATTAACAACTTTTGCAACCTTGAAATTCAGGGAAAAATTATTAGCTTTGCTGACGATACTGTCTTATTGTTCGAAGACAACAATTGGTCAGCTGTATTTAAAAAAGCTGAAAAAAATATGAACTTCGTTAAAAAATGGTTAGATATAAACACACTTACCCTTAACACGATGAAAACAAAATATGTCACATCAAGCATCAATACTACAGGCCAACCTAATGATGATTACTACATAAAAATACATAACTGTACGAATTCCAATGAATGCAGTAACTGCCCCAGTCTAGAGCGCACTTCACAAGTGAAGTACCTCGGTCTCACTGATTCATACCTCAAATGGAATCTGCATACTCAGATCATTGCAAATAAAATTAGAAAAACCATACACTTCTTCAGATCCATAAGGAACTTTCTTGACTTACAACTTCTGAAAACGATTTATTTTGCAATCATCCAATCTATCATTGAGTATGGGATCATTGCATGGGGAGGGGGTACTTCATTAGCCCTAGATCCTGTCGAAAAGGCGCAGAAAACAATTATCAAAATTATTCTCAAACTTCCTCAAACCACAAACAGTGACTTAATTTTCAACATATTGAGAGTATTTGATGTTCGTCAGATCTATGTAAAAACAATCCTCATGCATCTGTTTAAAAATAAACACGAACTTTATGAACAAAAAATAAACTTAAGATTTACGCGAAATTCGAACAAAGACATATTGCAAGTTCCAGCACTTTCTACCACCTTTGGCCAACGTAGTTTTAGATACTTTACAACTAAAATATTCAACATGCTCCCAGAAAATATTAAACTGAGTCAAACACTGAAAGAATACAAAAAAAGTGTTAAAATTTGGATATGTTCTAATGATCGACCCTTTACTGGTGCCCTCACCCAAACGCCTTGTCATTGACAGTTATTGTAATAATTATCTTGCTGTTTTTATATTGTGTACATGTACATAATAAATATTATAATAATATAGAAAATAACATGAATATATAATAATACTATATTATATTATATATTCATGTTATTTTCTGGATGTAATAAATATGTAATAGTTTATATAATAATGTATTCCTGTTCTTTTTGATAAATAAATACTTTATACTTATAAGAGACCGCGCCTGATAAGTAGGTACATAGGAAAACAATCTGAAATAGATTGCGGTTATAAATAAACCAAGCCTTCTTTGCATTCACATTTCTCAATTCATTTTTTCAATAATTCCTTTTTTTTCAACCACCATATTCATTAACCATTTTTTTAAATGTCTTCAAATCCAACAACCTTGTCACATAAATATATCATAGAACCAGCGCTGTCACATACATCTAGGGTTACCATTTAGAAAATTGAAAAGTCCTTGCAAAAAGCCTGACAGTCCAAAAAAAGTCCGGACATTTTAATCACATAATGCAAATATCAGGTACGCACTTCATAACGGTATGTAGGTGGTAGCGGTAGGTAGTGAGTGAAAAATTAATAAAGATTAAAAACTTATTTGATATTACTTATGTAAGTTTTATTACTCATATTCTATCTAAACCAAAACAATCTGGACTAATTAAAGGGCCGGACAAATGGCTAGAAGTCCGGATATATACGGACTAATCCGGACGGAAGGTAACCCTACATACATCTGCAAATGATATCCAACCACACCAGCGCCATCTGCTGCGAGCTTTCCAGATTACCTGCCATTGAAATATCGCCCAAGCACGGTAAATCCTATCTGAACCTCAAAACTAATTTCACGAGAGGATAAAAATAAACCTTTAGAAATTAAATGCAATTTATAGAATATAATGGATATAGTAATTTCAACATAGCCATCATTATTTTGGTATTTATTAATTGAAATTGTTACTGACATCTATGAAGAGTAAAGAAAACTACTGAGATTGAGTAGAAAAATCTGTTCATAGATGGCAGTAATACCTTCTGCAGAGTGCGCAGATTGTACGTACAGTCAGGTCCAACAACCGACGCGACAGCGCACAAAATACAAAAATCAACATTCAACAACCTTGGACAAAAATACAAAAATCAACATTCGAATTCATGAATTTAGATTTTGCTATTCTAAAGATGATGAGTCAAAACTTCCAGGACACTAGTGATTATTTCTTGGATGACTGTCATTTGCTAATTATGCGAGATTAGGTACCAACAGCGATGCGCCAATCATATTATCAGTTGCATTTTACCGTAAGACGTATCGTTTTCACAAAAATATCGCGTTTTTACCATCAAACCACACTGGAATCTACTGGCCCACTACTTGATTTTTTTTTAAATTTTATCATTGTTGGTCTATATAATGTCCTGAAAATTGTCACATAAATTTCCATTTCCATTTCCTAAAAGTATGGCTGAACTTTTCCATTTCCTAAAAATATGGCTGCATCAATCTGTCTGCGACTAAGGATTTTACGATTTTTTTTTTCAGATTGAGGTAATTCTATCAAAAACTACGAACTCGCAAAAGTGTGCTTCGATAGCAAAAAGTATTATAGAAATCTGTTTGTTTTTGAGAAAAAATGTTTGTTCTTAATTTTTTTTTACGTCAGCGGGATCAAATTATGTCTAAGCTGACTATTTTATTTAAATAAAAAATTAATAAAAAGCTGGGCAAATTTAATAGAAATTGCCAGAGATTTCGTCTACGCAATGAGCTGGGCTCAAATGCGGTTCCCATTGGGTTTGACAGCTCTTTCAAATTAAACAAATCGGCCTGGATCGAGTCGTACCCGCGGAAGACCCCTAAAGCCATCCAATGAAGCTTCGTTCAACGATCTTAGCTCAGAGATCACGGGGGAGGCAAATGAGCTGAGTTAATAAGTTTTTCATCATATAACAGGGCTTGCAAGCGGCTGCCACATCGATGTTTAAACATTAAAAATGCTTTTAAATGAGACGGACATTTAGTGACCTGAAGATGGGACTTCCCCTTGCGTCACTCGTTATGCGAAATGTCGCTCGTTAAGGGAGCGGTTTTTTTGACAATCTGTTTTCTCGTTATGCGAATTACTCATTATGAGAGGTGCTCGTTATGAGAGGTTCCACTGCATACACATGGTGTAACAGGACATTCCTGAGCAAATTTTGTGTGGCGAGGCGTCGATTTTGTTTTAACTTTGATATCCGACGATTGAAGGATGGTCCGTCGAACCAATTGATATGGGCGTGGGTACAGAAGTTTAGAATTTTAGAACAACGGTACCGCGCTATGCTGGTCAATTTTTTTATACCGTAGCTGCATTGTCATATTATTTGCAATAACAGAACCCATTTTCAGCAGGACGGGGCCACGGCACACACCGCTAGGGACTCAATGACTAAAGTGAGAGAGCTTTTTCCTGGAAAATTGGTTAGTCGCTTCGGTGACATAGCCTGGCCCCCTAGATCACCCGATCTGACCCCTTGCGACTTTTTCTTTGGGGATATCTCAAATCTCGCGTATACAGCAATTCGCCATCAACAATAGAGGCCCCATAAGAAAATATCCGACGAGAGATTGCAGCTATCAGTCAAGAACTTTGCAAGCGAGTTTTCGCCAACATGAAGGAAATATAGCAAGAATGTTTGCGGCTAGAAGGACGCCATTTGAGTATAGTGTTTTTTAGAATAAATAAATAACTTTCATTGTATTCATATTTTTATTTTATTTTATTTTTTGAAGTATATACTCACACAGATATAAACAATCGAGAATTTATTGAAAAAAAAAACTATTAAAATTCCATCTCAATATGGTTAACCGTAGTCGCCGCTCGCCGCCACGACTTGTTCAAGATAAAACACACGGCAGAACAGATGTTCTAGCACAGCATAACATGACAAGGGGAGTGGTGTTAATCGATGAAAATTCTAAAACAGTAGATAGATTTTATAACTCTTTATAGCCTATGATTTCCCAACAAACGATACAGATCAGACAAAATTCTTAGCCTCCCTCGATGCAACACCAATTCTTAGTAAACCTCATTCATTTATCGTGCATCACACACTTTCAACACATACTATATAATACAATTAAAGATTTGTAACTCTGCACCATACTCCATAAAGTCACACAGGTGATCTCTCGATACTTTAAAACAATTATAGATACTCATCAAATGCTACCTCCATCATATGAACTTCCTTTTTTGTTATGCATATTTTTATTAATAAATACTATTCATCAACTAGAACTAGACTGATCCCCCCATGGAACTAGAATTCTAACTCTTTGGATTCCCCCATCCTACCCACTCAAACAACTTGTTATGTAATCTTTCATTAACATCTTCCAAATCATATGAAATGAAATATACATTATGAAATAATGTATACACCGTGATATTTTATATTCTTCCAACCTTTCAACAATTTCTATTAATTCTTTTCCATTTTTTAAACTTATTCTACATATTATGTATATATGTACCTATGTGTAACTATATGTTTACATATATTTACATATATTTTATAAAAAAATATAATTAATTATATTGTGTCAATTGTCTCTCTTATGCATGCCTCTAATGATTTTTATGCATCTTGCCACTCATTGTAATGTATTACTTGAATGAGCTTGTATACATTTTTTTTTTTTGAGATGTTTACTTTCCTAATTGTATGTGTCTGTATTAAATTGTATGTAATTGTAGATTTATTTAATGTATCTGTAGTTAATTGTAGGTATGTAATTGTAGATTTTTGTTATTTATTTATTTATTTAATTTCAACGGTATAAACATACCATAAACAATATTTACATTTCACATTAAAAACCAAAAGCATATATTAGGAATAATTAAAAACAAAAAAGAGAATGACAATTGATTGTGGCATTTGATTGTGAAATGACATACGAGATATGAGCAAGAGATACAAGTACAAACAAATTTTATAGTACAAATAAGGTAAACTTAGAATAAATTAATATTGGTTGAAAATATATGATAGCATAGCCCTCTTGTACCTACTTTCCGTGCAGTTAAATATATCCGTATATTATATTAAATATATTATATTGTAATAAATATATTTATAAATATATTATATTACAATATAATATATATTATATATTATATTGTACATTAAATGAGTTTTATAACTGGATTGTTCTCACGCAAGTGAGAACATCTGTAAAACCCAGTATAAATAAATAAATAAATATATATATATATTCTCAATTTGTTTCTGTATTATTTTTATTCTGTTTTCTTTTACTATGTATGCATTATCTCACAATATTTTTTTAAATATTCATTTGATATATTCTATGTATAATATGGAGCTCGTGGGATTGCACCACCCTCCCCGAGATATATTTATTTTATTTTTTATAGAGTCAAGAGTCCTTACAAGAGTCCCAACTGTTTCCATCTGGAGCCAATGAGACTATGGCATCCCCAATTGGGGTTACTTTGTGAGGCTGAAAATAAGTGGGGAAGGGAAGGAGATGGAGAGGAGGAAGGTGGAGAAGTACCCGGCCATTCAGATCTAGTCACTAAACACGGCTAAAGCCATTTCAAGCAACGTTTCAATTCTGAATGGTGGTCTTACACCAGAGCGATACTGAGAGTATCTTCCATCTAGAATAAACAAGAAAAAAAAATATTTGTGCGTGTATTATATGTGCATGTACATATGTATGCTTACATGTGTGTACATGTGTATGTACGAATGTATATTTTTATACATATATATTGTGCACATTAGTTATTTTTTTTCACTCTTGATTAATACAATTTGTATTTTCATGTTTATTTTGTATAAATTTTCATTTCTTTTTTAATTATTACTCGTCTCAGAACACATCGTCTAGTTAGGCGGATAACTTACTTGCTTATAAAATATTATTTTATCTCAATAAACGCCCGGGTTGCCGGCAATTAATTATTATTTCACTTAGGTATACATTTCTAACCATTTTCTTGGACTTAAAGAAAGCGTTTGACACAGTCAACCATAGAATCCTATTAAAGAAAATATCAAACGTTGGTATTAAAAACAAAAGTCTCATGCTATTAAAAAGCTATATATTAAATCGCCAACAATGCACAAAAATAGGGTTAAGCTTAAGCACTTATGATCTAGCAAAACATGGCATTCCTCAAGGAACTGTCTTAGGGCCAATTCTCTTTCTAATCTACATCAATGACCTATGCAATATTGCAATACCCGGTAAAATTCTCTCCTTTGCAGATGATACTGCAATAACAGTACAAGGTAAAACGTGGGAAGAAACAACCACTAAAGCCAACAAATGCATTGCAATAGTCAAAGATTGGCTGGATAGAAACCTTCTCAGTCTAAATTTTGATAAAACCATTTGTATTCCCTTCTATAATTCCCTAAAGTCATCCCCTAAAAATAATCTTAACCTGAAGTTCCATAATATAAATTGTAACCCTGCTACATGCCCAAACTGCGAAGATGTGAAATTAGGAAAATATACTAAGTACTTAGGTGTAACTATAGACTGCCAACTCAAATGGACCTACCATTTAGAGAAAACAGTCAATAAACTGAGATACCTAAGTTACATATTCAAACGGATGAGCAATATTGTCAATATAAGAACCATGAAAATTGTTTATGATGCATTGGTGCTTTCATCCATTACCTATGGAATAATCGCCTGGGGAGGAACATACAATAACCATGTGAAACCTCTAGAAACTGCCCAGAAGACCATCATTAAAATAATGTACCAGAAGACCAAAACTTATCCCACTAATCAGTTATTTCAGGAAACTGAAATTATGGAACTAAGGCAGATCTACTGTTTACAATGTCTCAAATTTATATTTACTCGTCCTAACAATTTCGATAAAAACCCAAATCGCTCTAGTCAAAGACTCACCACTTGCATGTACACAGTGCCTCATTGCAAAACCAGGCTGGCCCAAAGGCACATTAACTGTATTGCCCCAAAATTGTTCAATTCCTTACCCAATTCCATCAACACATGCCAAAACTTGAACTTATATAAAAAATATACTAAAAGTTGGTTAAAAAATAAGGAAGTAAATAATTTTTTCCTATAATTTTGTACTGTTTACATTTTAAATAACTAAAATATGCCATGTCTTTCCGAATCGTTAGATTTAAAAAAAAATATATATATAAAATTGCGTGTATGTGTATTACATGTGTGTGAGTATGTATACATGTATGTGAGTATGTATACATGTGTATATATGTATGAGTATGAGTATGTATACATGTGTATATGTGTATGTACATGTGTGTACATATATATATATATATATATATGTATATATATCCACATCTAAATATAAAAATACAATCACAGAAATTCCTGCAACATCAATTACCTCTGCACATATATGTACTACATTTTTAATTCTTAATCTTTTTATTTTAACCACCACTGTTTTATACCCACATATTATAATGCCCACGCACAGGCTTCGCCTTTGTGGGATTTTTTTTGTTACCTTTTCATTTATGTTATTATGTATGTATCTACTTGTAAATGTATCAAAAAATTTTGCCAATAAAAAAAAAAAAAAAAAAAAAAAAAAAAATTGTGTATGTATAATATCCACGTAGAAACCTGTAAATGGTACAATTAATGTGACTTGAGTACTATTATGCTTTGTTAAATGTAAACTGTTAGTCTTCCGAATAAAATAAAATAAAATAAAACTGTTTTGTGTAACCGTCTTCCCAAATGAAATAAAAAAAATTGTAATGTAACGGTAAAAAAAAATATTCTACACTAATTTATTTTTATTGTATGACAGATTAGTTATACATTTTCTTTTTATAAGAAAAACTCTCCTTTTAACTTTTGAAGGTTATTTCCATCCATGTAATATATCATGGAAGAAGAAGATAGCAATGATAATCTAAATTAAAATATGAAAATGAACAAGTCACAGAAAACCAACAAAACAAAATGGTCGCAACTGGGACTCAAACCCAGATCTCACGACTTACTGGGACGGCGGCGCTCTACCAATTCAGACATTTCGTCCGATTGTCTAATTGTCAAAGTCATATTTCAAAATCTTCGACTAATGTTTTTATTTTTTTATATTATCGGCAGCTACCTTTTTCATTGGAAACAAGTGTTCAAATAAGGTATTTGTTACCCAGATAGTGTCTCGGATAAATATATCCGATTTTATTTACACGGAACACCTATTGACTTTTTATAAAAGTCTAAATGAATACGAAAAACTCTCTTTTTAACTTTTGAAGGTTATTCCCACCAATGCAATATATCATTGAAGAAGAAGATAACAATAACAATCTAAATTAAAATATGAAAATAAACAAGACACAGAAAATAATAAAACATAATGGACGAAACTGGAGGTCTCACGTATAACCGGGACGGCGGCGCTATACTATCTTGTTCATTTTCATATTTTAATTTAGATTATTATTGTTATCTTCTTCTTTAATGATATATTACATTGATAGGAATAACCTGCAAAAGTTAAAAAGAGTTTTTCTTATAAAAAAAAAAATATTCATTTAGACTTTTATAAAAAGTCAATAGGTGTTCCATATAGATAAAATCGTATATATATCCGAGACATTATCTAAATAACAAATACGTTCTCTGAACACTTGTTTCCAATGAAAAAGGTAGCTGCCGATAATATGGAAAAATAAAAACATTAGTCGAAGATAATATTGTTAATTCTGAAATTTGAAATATGACTTTGATAATCACGGCGGTTTTATAGTCCCAGTTGCGACCATTATGTTTTATTATTTTTCTGTGTCTTGTTCATTTTCATATAATTTAGATTATTATTATTATCTTCTTCTGCAATGACATATTACATTGATGGGAATAACCTTCAAAAGTTAAAAAGAGAGTTTTTCTTATAAAAAGAAAATGTATAACTAATCTGTCATACAATAAAATTAAATTAGTATAGAATATTTTTTTACCGTGTTTAAATCTTAAAATTCTTTTCATAAAAGCATTCGTCTAATTATTCACGGTTTAAGGCATTTTTGCAGGTTTACGTACAATAATCCTTTCTCATTTTCCCAGAAAGGTGTTGACAATTTTCTGTTTTAGTAGCTAAGCTACAATAAATGAATAAAGATTGTATAATATATTTTGTCGGAAGATAATTAGGTACTGAATCACCCTGTGTATTTTGTTGACTGCCCGCTTGTAGAAAAGAAGCCATCCCAACGCGGAGGGAAACTACCCGCGCAAGGGTCGCTAATGACTGGTAGGCACAAAAATACATTTCAGCTTACATCAAAATAAGCGCACCACCCAAAAAATATAAAGCAGTTTATCTAAATGCTAGATTGGTGCACTTGTTGTCTTGGTACCCTTTTGTGGCGCAGCTTTGAGCTTTGCGGAGCTTTTGGCAGTGGGGGGATAGCAGTTCACGTGCGCGCGCGCTCCCGCTCGATACGCGTTCCGCCAATCCGCTCAGTCCGCTGCCGGCTGTCGAGAGAGGAGTGTGTCGCGCATCGTTCGTTTTTCCCGGCTGTCACGCCGACGAAATAATACATCGATTTTGTGATAAAGTAAGTATTCAATCATCAAAATTTAAACGCGCATCAGTGAGAACATGTGTAAAATGTGAATATTAACAGCAAAATATAAAGGATTGTTGTTAATTCGAGCAGAATTTTTCGTTTGTCTCGTGTTATTGTTTGTTTGTATTCCTCGTGTTTACTCGTAACGCCGATATCCGAGGTCTGTGAACTGCCGAAATGGTGAAGAATAAAGTGCTCTGGTGTAGATTTTTCTCACGCACTCTCCGCTGACGAAGGGTTGCCATGTTTGTTGTGTTTTGGCGACGTCTTCTGCGCAAGGCAGACGATGGTTACATTTTTCAATTCTCCCTCCATTTTCTCACATAAATAAACAAAATAACGCATCCTAACTAACACTTTTGTTATTCTCTTAGATCGATTGCACTAGTTATATTGAGTATTCGTCAGGAATAAGAGTATGAATTTTGGGGTCTTTGCACGAGTGTGACGCGCGCCGCCAGTATTGATCCGTCGCGGCGCTCGCGGCGCCCTAATAATAACATCCCGCCACGGGAATATAAATAACCGAAGCTTCAGGAATTTATCAGATTTTAGCGACAAACTGGTCGCATTCTCTGGTTCATAGATTATTCAAAGCGAATTGTCATATATTGCGATGTTTAAATAAGCTGAGATTCTGTGTGAAGAAGGAAGTTGGGTGGCGGCCGCCCCTCGCCAGGAGGCGCTAGTGTTCCACAGATGACAAACGTAGCGGTGATTTTCATTCACGTGAAAATGGTAGTGAAAATAATTATGTCTGCGGTGCATAAATCTATACACGTTGAGCTGTTAAGAAAAATCGGTATTGTAAATCTAGTATTGTTTTAAATTCTGTTCCGAAAAGTTAATCCATGTAAGTATAGAACTTATTTATATTCATATATCATTCGTTATTGATAGAGCGTGGTCGAAAATTTTATATTCTCTATTAGTTTACAGCATAAATCAACGCATAAATTACGTTTATTGGTGTCTCTTATCTCTGATATAAAAAAATGTGGATCCTTGTACCCCATTCCGAAAATCATAAAATTTAAAAAAATCCGTGCTTATTCGGATCGCAAATCAGTTAAGATAACTATATTTTAAATGTAATAAATAATTGAAGTAAAAGTTAGGTAGGTACTAATTTAAAGCATAAATTATGGGTGCAGACAAAATCGTATATATTACGTATTTATGTTAGAGACCATAGACGCAAGCAGTCAGAAGTAATAGTGGTAGAAGAATTTTATAACTTGTTTATCCTAAATGTACCTAAGTAGGTACCTACCTAGTAGGCGAGCCAAAACAGTTGAGTACATGTTAAATTATATCTTAAATTCAATGCGGAGACTGCAATGCTCCAAAATAAATGTCTGTCTGGTTTTAAATGTCGAAATTTGAGAGGTGAGAGCTGCTCCAAGCATCTTCTGCGGTATTCTGAATAATCCCTATAAAAATAATGAGTTCTATATAGACTCATGGGTGTTTGATATTCCAAATTGTCTATACAGTTTTTATTTCGCTACCTTGCACGAGTTTGCGCTCGCGCAACTGACGAGTAGGCGTTTGAAATTGCCTTCGAGAAAGGGATTCACCCTCTCTATCCTCTGTAGCCCTCGCATTCCTCCCGTTCTCAACCACTCTCAAAGCATTCCACCCAGATATTTCTCATTCTCAACCTCATCACACAGTGTATTATTAATTTAGTAATATTACGGGAATTAGTAAATGCTGAAAAAACAGAGAAGCCACAGAATTTAGCAGTTTTGAATTCATTTTATTAATTTTAATCCTTCATCAACCGATTTCTCTTAACTCTCATTTGGAGTAAGGGGGCTTCTCACCATCCTCCTAATAGCTTATTCATACTTTAACAAATATTATTACAAATAAAAATAAAATACTGCAATAGTTAGAAAAGTCGGCCAACTTATCCAATAAATAGCAACTATTCATAGGTTCGAGTACCGAATAATAAACTCCGACTTAATCAATAAATTCACCGTAATGGGGCCAACAGACCTAGCTAAAAAATCTCAAGCGTTATTTGGCTTAGCCTACTTCAGCATATCGCTCGTCATACATTCCCATTGGGAATGTACGGCAACCGCTATGCCGAAATACGCCAAACCAAATAACGCTTGAGCTTTTATAGCTAGGTCTGTTGGTCCCATAAATCGAAAATAAACTTTATAGTAAGGAGAAGCTATTAAGAGGATGGTGAGAAACCCCCTAAGTGCATTACGAAAGTATTATTATTATCAAAGATAAATGTTATTTACAGAACGATTCCGGTAAGATTCTAATCAGCAAATTAATAACACGTATCTATCTATCATTAGCTGTTGCGTCCTAGATTCAAGGTGATTGCTCGCTAATCATAAGACAATTTAACAAAATATATGTAATTATTTGACAAGCAGTTTAGTTTAGACAATGCACAGACATACTTAAGATGAGTAGCTGTCAGGTTTGGCGGGGTAACAATACGCGACCATCTCGTGTCTCGTGTCTAACTGCTGCGGTTGGCTAGCCACGTGGAATAACCTCTCCTGCCCCATGGTCTTCTCATTCTCTCTACTCTTGCTACTTGCTACTTTACTTACTACGTATTTAGAGGCGTGCACTGCGTTGCAGTCCATAAATACCGAAAAGCTCTGCCTCCCTTAAACCCTTCAGTATTTTTGTGCCTTTTAGTACATGGCCCATCGATATCAATGTAGTATTTTTGTGTACTTTAAGGCACAACGTTTTCGTAATATGTCCTTTTGTTTTGGTTTTACTATGGTGCACATGATTAAAGCAGTGTTAGGGCTAGTTGAAAAATTGGGTTGTTTCAACCTCCGTCAGAAGAAATTTCAACGAAAATACCATAGAAATGTAATGTGATTTTTTTTTAATGTGATCAGCCGAATTCGAACGTTTAGCGTTCAATGGGAGGCGCATGCGCAGACGTCAAAATTGTCATTCGGCGGGGAACACTGAGTTTAACTTTCAAATTTATCGAACGTTATTTTAGAGTTGAAACAACCCATTTCGTATTTGAAATGAAGGAAAACGTGATTGCGTGTCAAATTTGAAATAAAAAAAGAATCTTTTAACTTTTTAAACATTTCTATGAAATTTTCGTTAAAATTTCTTCTGACGGAGGATGAAACAACCCAATTTTTCGGTGAATGACGATTTGAAGGAAATTCAGCTGGTTCTAGAAAGCGGCAAAACAACGCTTTTATATTTTCATTTAAAAGTTTACGATAGACGCTTCCAAATAATTCATATATTCCAAAAATTTATCGACGGCCATCGCTCGCATATTTGTCAAAGTTTGGGGTTTTTTGTTAAATATTTTTGTATGAAATGAAGAAAAAAGTGTATTGATAATAACAATAACCTGTATAATGCGTGAAAATATATATAATGTTTTTAGTTTACAAGAATAAATCAATCGGTAACCGACAAACAAATTGTTAAATGATTGCTCTATTTATAAAATCAAAATATTTTTAATTTAAATTATAATATTTTTTGACTGCATGTGTCCGTTTGTAATATTCAAATATTAAAGCGACTTTCGTTTGCATTCTAAAACAGTATGTCATTTTGGAATACCTACGTTTAAAAACAGCGAATGTATCGGAAAATTAATTTTAACCGCATTCTAACTAGTATCTATGGTAATTGTTGCTTAATTACAGGTTCACAGTTTGTCTTTGGTCATTTATTTATTTATTTATTTATTCACGCCCTAATGGGCCTTTACCTGAAAATTTTATACACTGGTTACAGTAATAAACTATAAAAATGCTGTTGTAATAATTGTAAAAAAGCAACACATATGAATGTATCAAAATTTAGTGCAAATTAGCTAAATACTAGAAAGTTGGTTCTATATAAGATAAGTAAGAAATAATTAATAGAAAGAGATTTAGAAAATAAAATAATAAGAATAAGAATGTATCTACACACAAAAAATAATTACAATAACATAATAACAGCTTTAAGTATTGTAGAATATTATTTGCGTACAGATACACTTTTTAAATGAAGCGAGGTTTTTATAAAAAAATATGTCTACAAAGCAGTCTACGGTCATAGAGCAATGCACGCCACTGATTGTATTGTATGTTTTTCTACGCAATCGGATTTACAATGGTCAGCTGTTATTGACACTGTCAATAATTGACAGTGACACTGTATTTATACCTATATTCCCCTCCGGGCTAATGTCATCATTCGGGATGTTGTGTGGAAGATCTTTAGGAAATGAAGGAGAAAATATTTTGGAAAAAGATATAAAGTATGGGTGTGTCCAAGAGTGACAAATGTATGAATCCATCCTTCTCACTGCGGTGCAAGGCGATGGGCCTCTCCCGATCCAACCCACCACGCAGTAGCAGATGCATCCGCCCACAATACTTGAACAAAACTCACCCCATTAACCCAACAAAAACTAAGTCACCAAACGTAGCGAACCACTTAGGGTGACCTATGGCGGAGGTGTTGGTTACCAAATTAACGATTGGTGTTAATGATTACTGTGGTGGTAGTAGGAGATTTTCAAATATTGTCAGGTTATTCGTAACCCGGGAATGTTTGTCTTTCTTTAAAAAATACGATTCCCGGGGTGCAAGTACCCATACCCGCCTTCTAAATTGAATTATTATCTACCCAGTGACTTACGTTATATTCTAAAATCATTCTTCATAAAAGCTGACCTTTATGGGTTCTTCCCAAAAGATCTTGAACCAGGGTTCTTCTTGATATTTCTTAGCCCCTTATCTTATATACAGGGTGTCCGGGGGTAAAGTGCATTAACTTCGGGAGGTGATTCTGCATGATAGTAAAAGTTAAAAAAAAAACTTTTTTCGAAGTTCCAACTTGGGGTACTTTTTTAGTAAAAAGATAAAATTAGTTTCTGTTACGACACGGGTGAATCACAACCATCAAACGTCGCCACAATCGCGCCCGGCTAACTCACGGCAAATCTATCGGTAAGTTCGTACCTTACACTAAGGATTTTTAATATGTACGTCTTTTTGTATGGGAATAAAAAGTGGGAATTTCGGAAAAACATATTAATCTTTTTTACTCCTACCATCATGTAGAATCACCTCCAGAAGTTAATGCACTTTACCCCCGGACACCCTGTATAACTTCATTGCGGTTATGGTGCAAGAGAAACAAAAGCATAACAAAATAGATCGATCTTATATTCATGCCTCGATCATTCAATCGACCCCTCATTCATAATAATATGCCACAAATATACGCGTAAACAATTTTAAATCGGTTAATAGGTGTGGTATTTAATAAATCAATCGCGCTCTACAGACTTTACAAATATTAAATCTTTTTGATTTATGCTCTACCTTGAATTATTAAACTATCGTTATTATTTATTGATCCTTTGACCGATATCTAAAAATCTTTTCGAATTTTTGGGATCATTATGAATAATGGAATGTTAAGATATTAAGATGAAACCCGGTGGTGGAGAAATTTGAAAAATAGATTTTACTAAATTGTTGCTGTCACTATTGTTCTTAATCCACCGGATATTGAGCGAAAGGGACAATGCACCTCGGACATCTAATACCTGACTAAAATCGAGGTTTTGTATTCCCCACTTTTCTCCCCCAAAAGTGGACTGATTTTTGATTTTTTTTTACATAAGAAAAAAACTATTTTTTGTCTGTACGTTTTGCTTTAAAAAAAAACATTGTCTAGTTTGTATACTGAACGTCTTTTGACGGCGTTTAAACCAGTCAATTTTATTGATTTTTGGAAGGTCATAACTTCTATAAAAAGTAACTTATCAAAAAAAACATAAAATACCAACACGCTAGTAATTGATATCTATTTTATGTAAAAACAATATTTTCTCTAGGGTTAAAATCCAGAGAGATAAGGAGAGTCCCGTGGTATGTGATTTGAACAGGATGTGTTTTCATTGCTCCTGGCTTGTTTTTCAAATAACTAGTCTATTTCTCAACCTACCTTTTTGAATTTTGTCACACACACGCGAAACAATCAGTTATATCTGATAAAATTCGCGAAATGATTTTATCTCTCTCGGAAAAGAAGTTATACTAGATTTAAATTAATGTTTTAAAACTTAATCGATGTTCATTTTGTAAATTCATAAGCAGAGAGTCTGTGTCAATCTCTAGTGGTGTACCAAAGTGTTGGGAGGCGGGAAGACAAAGAATTACTTCACATCAATAAGATAAGTCATATCCACTTTTGTTTCTATTAATAGGTTACACTTGATATGTCTAGGTTTGTGACGTCAAATTAGAAGAATTACTAGCCTGATTTGGGGGTCCATAAAAATCTCACATTTGGGTACCACATATTTCAGAGTATTGTCATTTATTGGTAAACTTAATGACAGTTGTATCATAAACAATTGAGTTCACTGAGATGACGACTGTAGGTACTTGAGTATTATATACTATTGAATTGACGGGAGAGTTATTGCGCGAATGGAGTTATAAGGCGCGCAGCGAGGATGTTAATTGTTTATTTTTATTTCAGTCAGGTTTTATGCATTGCACTTTCGGGAGGTGTCCTTTTATATTTATTTAATTATTAGATTTGGATATTCAAGAAGAAGGGTCGGTCAGCAGTTAGAAAATACAAGAAGATCCAAAAGGAGACAAGACGAGCCAAGTAGGGGCGAGAAGATAAAAGGAAAGGCAAGAAGATCAATAAAAAGCAAGAAGAGCCAAGAAGAGATTATAAGATCCCAGAAGAAACCAGAAGAAGCAAGAAGAGACAAGAAAAGCCGTGAAAAAGCAAGAAGAGCCGATAAGAGACGAGAAGATCCAAGAAGAGACACGAATATCCAAGAAAAGCCGAGAAGAGGCAAGAAAAAGGAAAGCATAAAGAAGGAAAAAAAATCATAACGCTCAATCCATTCCTTTATTCCTGCCCATCCTTAATTCCAATATTGACTTATTAGGTTGCCATGTATACCGGTCGATTAAACTCCAACCTCCCACCCATCCTTCGAGCACGTGTTCCAGTCCTAACAAATCAGTGCCCCCTGGTGTACCGGTCTCACCGGGACAGGATTGCTCCTGGCTGGGGTGGTACAATCGTATCGTATCGTATCGTAGGGTTAAAATCCAGAGAGATAAATAGGGAATACGTTTGTATGGAAAAATCACCGCCGGGTATCTCCTTAAGGTTCAACTTTTTGTGGGAGAAATTCAGGTCTCGTGATTGTATCGAGGTAGCTATAAGGTACAACATTTTATTTTATTTTATTTTATTTGTGTACAAAAAATTTACAACATTACAGATATTTTATCCAATTAATTGTAATAGTACCATTTTCACAGTGAGAATGTAGCGCCAAAAACCTTACAAACTCATTGAATTTTTCGAAGAATATGTCGAAATTTTTATCTAATATATTTAAATAGCGTATCGCTATTTAAATATATAAATGTCTCGCCGCAATCCGATTAATCTAACGGAGTGTATATGTATAATTGGATTCATTCAAAATTACAGCTAAATAATTCAGTCCTTATTATTGCATTCCGAGCAATGGGTTCTTGAAGCTGCATCACGTACGATTGTTTGCTCGTTGTAAATAATATATTAGCTGGGTTAATTTAGTCCAACCCCTCCTCGCCTTCTATTTCGGTTGTTCGTGAAAACACAAATAATGAATTTTTATGCATCGAGCGAACAAGCGCAGGGTGACAAATATAGACAGAGTCGGTAAAAGGACGCGGACATTTGTTCCCTGTTGTTTCGAAACCATTTAGCTGGGCATGTAGTTTTGATTTGACGCTGGTTTCTAACGAGGGTTTTTGCTAAATAGGGATTCATCATCAACAGAATGCTGCTCTCATATCGTTATGTGTGAGGGGCGGAGCACATCTGTGATGAATGTGCTATTGACGAGCTTCTGTTCTAGCGTTGAGCTTTGTGTTCATAAAAGATTTCTATATCACTCGGGCACCATGGAAACCCTACAAGTTAAATAAGTACCTATTTTATATTTTAAAGAGATGGTTACCTTAATTTCGGGATTATTGTTTGATTACGCCCGTCACTTACTTAGACTTACATTTAGGATTAGGATTTCGGGATATTTACTTTGGGCTTCTTTTAGGCGAAATTTTAAAATGGAAGCTTTTCTTCACCCATTTAAAAAGCAAAAAGCTTTCCTTTGTTCCCCTTTCTTAGTCTTCAATGGGAAGATTATCTTCAGCAGAATGTAAACTTTTAACAATTTCTAATATCGTGGATCATGGACGTATATGTAGTGTATACATGAGCGACGGATTACGGGAAAGAAACGAAGCAACTGAAAGCGTTCGGCTCGCAGGTTCGGCTCGTGTGTGTATTCGCATGCAGTCTTAGAGAGTGAAGCTATCAAAGTATAAATAAGATTAAAGACAAAGTATATCATCAGCTTCTGCAACTACAAAGGCTGGAAATTTTCATATCGTGAACATTATATAGTTTTATTGTTATCTAAACGCTCGACGTACAAATACTCCATGCTCTATAAAATACATTCATTGAAGGCTCAATATATTCTATATATTTATAAACGGTATATAAAAAATTGTAAAATTTTTTTTAGTCTCATGGCAGCCTATTGCGCTCGAATAATATTTTTTCTTATTGATTTTTATCCCAATAGGCCTACTAGTCCACGTAGGAAAACTAACCATTATGGGCATCCAAAATAAGGATGGTAATGGTATATATATATGTATTAAAGTGATATTAATTGTTCCAGGTGTAGCAAAGGATGACAGTGTTGCGTCGTAGAGTCACAGGATCGTAGAAGGGATGGAGACCAGTCCCGCAAGGAGGGCAGCCGCCCTCGCGGCAGCTCTGTTGCTGTTCACCAGCACCGCATTGGCCCTGTCCGTACTGCCGCACGATGTGCATCCTGGATTTGGAATTAAGAAATTCGCAACCAACGACTCACAAAACAATCTCAATTTTAGAATTTTAGATGAGGAATACTCAAAGTTTTTCACCGTCTTAGGTGACGGTTTAGTAATGACCACGTGCGACCTATCACCACTCATAAACAAGGCCATCAATCTCGTGGTTCTAGAACAGACTCCAAACAGCACGGCCACCCATCTCGTACCGCTGTTCGTTTTAGACCGAAGAGCTATACTCCGGTTCAAGGCGGATGTCCTGCAGGCGAAAGGGCAGGTGATAGAAAACGCCTCGCCTGGAACGAAAGTGGAAAATGTTCCTATTCTGTTAGCCACCTCGATATTTGATACGACACCTATCATTTACAAGTTCATATCCGGCAACGATGATAACGCTTTTGCTCTACAAGACAGTGATACTTTGAAAGTCATGCCAAACGTCACAGTCGAGTACGCCAACCGAGGCGTGTGGCTAGTCACCGGAAAGCCATTGGACAGAGAAAAGAAAGACGAATATATCTTACGAATTCAGGCTAGCGATGAACGAGGGGTCAAGAAGACCGTTGCCAAGATAATAGTTGAAGTGACCGATGATAACGATAATGCACCCGTATTTTTGAGAAAATATTATCGATTTAAGGTAAATGGAACTAAGGTGTTAGACAGAAATGGTAATGCTACGGTTATTTGGAAACGATTTACATCCGTGGGTAAAGTAGAAGCAAAAGATGCTGATGGAGACAAGATTGCATACAGCCTCTCAGCTCCGAGCAATCTCGTCGTCATTGTTCCCCAGACTGGAGAAATTTTGTTGACAGGACAACCAACTGAGTCTCAAGTCGAAATCAAAGTAGAAGCACACGATGTTGCAACCCCGTCACTTAAGTCAGTTAGTCCGGCCGTAGTATTCATAGATTTCGTTCATCCTGCCGATATCGTCAGCGAAGGGGTCGAGATGACCAATGAAATTGGCCAAAACGATCACCACCGTAAGAAGCGAAGAGTCACCAGAGCTGTGAGGCCCACGAAAAGAATCGAGTTTACGGAAGCGGATGGTGAGACGGAAGGTCGGAGTGTGTTTCAGTTAGAGAAGGAAACGGATAGGGAAACGTTCAAAATTCGCGATGAAAATGTGTGGGTTACCGTTGAGTCAAGTGGTGTTGTGAAAGTGAAAAAGAAGTGGGACTTTGAGGAACTTGGACCGGAGAAAACCATCGACTTCTGGGTGACCATCACGAACGCTGGCAATGGTGGTAAGTTGAAAATATTTTTTTTATTCTGAATATTATTACTTTTTTTTTAATTTTCGATGAGTGTAGTATATGTTATATTCTTTCCTTCATAATTTTATAGTCGTCGTCTTCAAGGGTAATGGAAAACATAAAAATGTTTCTAATGTCGTGAAATGGTAGCTTAAAACTGCACTGCAATTTTTTTAAATTATCGAAGAAAGCAACAATATCTTTGTGGCTTTAATTTATAAATTAATTGAAAAATTGCTTAGTTTTAAATAACTTTATTATAAAATTTTACAAATAGTCAACTAGTAACGAACCTTCTTCGGGACCCTTTATAGTATTACGGACCTGAATAAGAATAGGTATAACCGAAACTACTCGTAGTTGACTATTTGTAAAATTTATAATAAAGTGGTTTAAAACTAAGCAAATTTCTTACTTGTGAATGCGGCACTATCACTGTTATTCTATTGGCTTTATGGCGTGCTTTCAAAATTATATTCTTGCGTTTAAAATCATCAAATCATGTAACGGCTCAATCAAATCCATCGTTGTCGGCATATAATATAAAGTAATAACATAAGATTGACGACTAAACTCTTGGAAACTAAAAGCGATTAAAAAAACAATATGCGGGCCTTGTCGCCGGCTTTTACCAAAGTAATTCAAGTATTTCCATAGCGTGCACGTGGCTCCACGCCCAGACGTAGCTACGGGGGTATATTTGCCATATCAAAGGCTTCACAACGCTCGGCTACGCGCCCCGGAATATATTATTGACATTGCGGATTTTGTAAAGAGAGCCTAACCCGAACACATGTGGTCAAAACGATACCCAACAACTTTGGGAGCATGTCAAGGGAACGAAAAACATGCTCGTGACGCGAAAACAAACGTGGAATTAAATGTACAAACGGGAATGCTCACAAGTTTAAAGCTTTAGTTTCGCGCACTCCCCCAAATGGATCGTCCTAGAAGAAATTAATATTTCTTTTTTCCTGACAAACCAGAGGATCTTATTTTTGGAACACTGTTTCATAATGAACACAGACAAGAAGAATAAAACTACCCGACATTATACAGCAGCGATTTCATGACAATAACATGTTTGATTGTGATATAAAAAAACTGCCTCTAGAGAACCAAAATTCAATATAATGATTATTTCTAAAACTGTTATTGGCTATTCGCGGAAAGGTTGCCTCATTAGCTGAGTTTTTTCGAGCAGTCGTCGGGTTAAAATATCTTATAGGGAAGGAATTTATTTTGTGGGTAAGTGACAATATTTCCAAAGGTGAAAAATCCTTACCCGTTATGCCTCGAAAAAAGTTTCAAACTAATTAATTTAATACCGAAAGCAGTTCTCGAGATTTTATCTACACGGAGAAAAATGTTATTTGAAAAAACGATCATTTTAATAGAAAAAACAACCATTTTAATACTAAAAACGGGACGAAATTACGTATACCAACAAATTATTCTTACATGTTCCCGCCATTAAACATTGAAACCCTGTTAATTTGTTCGTAAGAACTTCAGTCCCGTTTTTAACTGTTTTTACTATTAATATGATCGTTTTTTTCGAATAACATTTTTCTCCGTGCAGGTAGGCATATTTAATTAAAGAATATGATAATCTAAAAGTGTTTGATTTTAGTTTGGAGCGAAATTGAATTGGGCTTGTTATACCACCTAGTTCCCGAGATAGTTGAAAAATGATTCCATTTGAATTTAGCTGTGTTTGGAAGCCATATTTGAATAGCAGGTTTCCCATTCTCCTTCACATTTCCTTAAGTCTTCGACAAAATGTTATTCGAAAAAACGATCATATTAATAGTAAAAACAGTTAAAAACGGGACTGAAGTTTTTACGAACAAATTAACAGGGTTTCAATGTATATTGGCGGGAACATGTAAGAATAATTTGTTGGTATACGTAATTTCGTACGTATTTTACCGTCAATAAACATTGAAACACTGTTAATTTGTTCGTAAGAACTTCAGTCCCGTTTTTAACCGTTTTTACTATTAAAATTATCGTTTTTTCAAATAACATTTTTCTCCGTGTAGTTTTGAGAAAAACACCTCAAGTGCACTGGTACTGAATTGTGGTTAACGATTAACAATTTAATAATACTATTATACTACGACGAATATATTACGATTCCCGATAATAAATTACGCTAAAATACCTTCAAGGTGTTACTCATTCACACTATTGAAGACTGTTTCACGCATGAGGGATAATTGCACGTGTATTTTGTACCGATGATCCTCCTCCGGTCCTCCCCTCACCAATCCGCATCTGCCACCCCCTAACTCCCTCTAACTTCCCCTCATCCTTAGACCACACGCGATCCTGTACGTTATCATCCTCATTTATTCAACGCCTCGACGCGGATTTTTAAAGGAAAACATTTTATCAAGCGTATTCGTAACTTATAAAGCGATATATACATCAAAGAATAATACGTTTTTTAACGGGCTTACTACCGCGAAGAATTTTATATAAGTCTTTATTCATCAGTTTCAATATAAATTCACGGAAGGAAAATGTTATGAATATTAGACATTATGTAAAATTAATCGAGAGCAAAATGTAAACAATCACTAAAAAACCGATCCAAAGCGTATCTTGTACCCTTGCTTTTGGCCTACACACCCCTCCAGCCCTCCCCCTCAGAAGCGAGTCCGGGCGTGGCGAAAAATCAATAGCTACGGCTGCCTAGAGAAGGCGGGGGTGGCTCCGGGTAGAAACCACCCCCGGATTAGGGGAGGGGCGGAGGGGTCAAATAAGAAAACTCGCCCGCCGCGGAAAACCAAACCAAAAAGTTTTCGCAACCCGCTCACCGGTGCGGAAGGAGTTATGTATTTGTGCAGGAGAAATTTCCCCAAACGCTAGAGGAAACTCCCACAAAGGCAAACTTTGGAGAATTCAATCAAGGAGAGGATTAGAGAATAGTTCCATTTATTTTAGGTCCGAGTCACTCTGATTGGATCCTGGTCTGCTCACGCTTAGTACGTACTACCAATACTGCAAAGAATAATTGCCACCCTTCCTATATTATCTAAACATTTAACTACTTTTATTCTTCTATATCCAATTTTCATCAGTTTCCTGCTCCGAATTCGAGATAATAGCCTTGTATTTTTCTACGCTGATGCGTTAAGAAAATATCCTGAAACTCGTAAATAAAATAATATTATCCGTCTGGTCGTAAATAAAACAGTAAGTAGGCATTATAGCGCTATGCGAGTATTATGGAAGTTATTGGATGTGTTGTTCTCGTTCAACTTTGCCGACTTATTTAATACGAGCCAAAGTTTTTTTCATCGATTGTTGTTCTTGCCGGTTAGTTTATTTACCCATATCCAATATATCTATACAATCAAGCGCCTAATATTGCGTGTTTACGGAATATATTTCTCCATGAAATGGCGTAATAGCGTACAGGGCCAACTTATTAATCAAAAGTCAGATGGTCTCAACTTCTGTCGAATGTTTCGGGCGATGATTAATTGTCGAGCTGAGGGTATTTTGAACCCAATAAACAAATATTTTTTATGCATTAATTGGTTGAAACTTTATGTAAACAAAAGCTCTCTGACAGCAACAGTTTTCTGGTTTTGACATCCACCATAAATGTAGGTAAATTGCAGATGTTGATATGTACTTTACTCAAAAGATGAAAGTGACTTAGATTAATTGAATAAATTGTATTCACACATTTTATAAAATACAGTATTTAAGGGCATTATTGGTTCATGTATTCCTTACCAAAAAAGAGGAGCTCTAGATATTTTTTTCTAAACACAGCAAATGTTATCTAAATGAGCTATATTTTTAAATAACTTGCCAGATTAGCGTGGTACACTTTATCAAAGTATGTGGAGTCAATGTTAGTTAGTTAGTTTTATTTTGGACTGTGATCAATGGCAAAGCTATTTATGATCGCCTAATAAAAAATACAATCTTGGAATGGGGAATGTTGTAGCCGTGGCACTCTGATACACAACTGATCTAAGGTGTCGATTTTCACGAAATTTATGAAAGTACCAATATCTCGAAAACGATCGACTTTTTACTAAAGTCACATTATGATATTCTTTCCCGTCATGAGTTGGCCTTTCAGCTTTCCAAAGGATAACGTTGACTTTTGGAACACTCTGTGAATTTAAATATACATCTTCTTTTCTTTATATATAAAAATCTCGCGTCACCATGTCGGTCCAAAGTAAACTCCGAAACTACCTAACCGATTTTGACTAAAATTGGCTTATTGTGTGTAATTTTGTCCAACTTTTTTATTTATTTATTGGCTCGCCAACAGAATACATCACATCATTTTTACAGTAATTTACATATTATACATGGTTGTAATGATGTTTCTAATTATAGGTGAGCACAACATTCATCTCAATATTCTTTATGTAATTAATGATTGGTTAGTTACAAGAGTGATAAATTTAATTTCAAATATGTATATAAAAATTAGGAGGATCGAAATCAGTTATTAGGAAGAAAAATGCATACATACTTATAAATATAATATACATATATATATACATACACACACACAAATATACTCACATAATTATATATGAATATATGTGCACAACGTACTCATATATATATGTATATGCATACATGTACTTACACTTGGACATACAAATACATTTCTTGTGGAGCCAATGCACAAGTAGTGATTGTTAGAAATTAAAAAAATAAAATGGCTTAAGTAAGGAAATCATCTGGTAAAAGTATGTGTAAGTTCCTTCTGAAGGTATTAATTGAGTTTGAAAATATATCTAAGTCTTGAAGATTGCAGTACCTGAGAGTCAAGTGGTGTTTGGTTTGAGCAGGTCGCATCTAGAAAGCTCCTGCCTTGTTTTTAAAATAACTAGTGAATTGTTTGAGCTACACATCTGAAAATTGTCACATACACGCATATCTATTCACATAACCTGCCACTTTTCGCGAAATAATTTTATCCGTCTCAGAAAAGGAGTTATGTGCGATTAAAGTAAAAGTTTTAAACAACTGTTCCATTTCGTTGTTTCTGGAATTTGTCCACAAGCGCGTCGCAACATCTCAAGTGGTAAAAAGGTTAAAAGTGAAGCAGGACGCGTTCAAAAGTGATTCCTGAAGTTTTCAACCTTGAACCCATGGCGCTAACCGGAGCAAGAAGTCACACTGAGATAAGATCGTTTTAACTTAATTATACTTTCAATCTATAATAAATAACTCATGTGTTTATATTTCAGTCGGATATTACCTACACAGATAGGGCATGTTTACAGGTCTACAGAACACTTAAGCTCTTGATTTACGGATCGGCGATGCTCGCATCTGAGAGCAAAGCATCGATTAACGTTTTGGAAAATATTTGGGGTATGCATTTACAGAAACATTGACATATTACGTCAGAACTTAACAATCTTAAGGTAGAAATCGGCACGCGGGACAGAAAGATTCAATAGGCTCAATTTGTGTGTAGCTTTCAGGGCACATTGGACAATACATGCACACACCAAACACATACATATATGTGTGTGTGAATGTATGTATATGTGTGTATATATATATGTATGTATTATATACATATATTTTATAATAAAAAAATATATATATATAAAATTGCTTAACCCATCCCATTCCGGCCCAACCTTCTTTCCTATATTGGCTCATTAGGTTGCCATGTATACCGGCTGATTAAACTCCAACTCCCCACCCATCCTTAGAGCACGTGTTCCAGTCCTAACAAATCAGTGCCCCCTGGTGTACCGGTCTCACCGGGACAGGATTGCTCCTGGCTGGGGTGGTACAATCGTATCGTATCGTATCGTAAGTCTTGAAGATTGCAGTACCTATTATACAATCGAGTCATTCTTGATGTTGGTTTGAAAAAACTTGTATTACTACGACAAGTGTCGATCCAAAAGGTTATCGGATTTCTTGTGGATTTCGGCCTTATATTAAAATTAATTTGATTAATTAAAGATAAATCATACACATTGTTAATGATTTAAAACAGAGAGATTATATCTGATACGTTTCTTCTTTTGGCGAGTGAGACTTCTCTAAAGTGAGTAAGTCTTTCAGTATAGTTACCGAGATTGCGATGTACTCCAGATTTGTAAGCTAGAATTCTTACGTATTTTTTTTGAACGGACTCCACTTTGTTGCTATGAATTGCATAGTGTGGTGACCAAACCTCAGAGCCGTACTCTAAGATGCTTCTTACATATGAGTAGTACAAGATTCTGAAGCTACTGATGTTCTTGAACGATTTGGTGATTCTAGTGATGAAACCGAGCATTCAACTTAAAAGATAAGATAGTTTTTATCTCCATTATTGACCTCAATATTTATTATTGCGAATTAAATGTTCATTAAATGTTTGTTATGGGACAATGACTTGAAATTATTTGTAAGTTCCATAAGTTTCTGACAGATGGTGGTGTGAGTTAATTTAATTTATTACACTAGGTTATCTAGGTTAGGTAACCATCCAGTAGATGGCGTTGTGTTTCGTTAGCCACAGCAACGAGTGGGCGGGTGAGCTAGTATAAATATATGTTTTATTAAAGAAAAGTACACATTAACTGTGATTTACGCGAGTTTGTTAAATACATGATTTTATTACATCTTTTCCTTATAATATATTGTATCGTGTACATAAATTGTATACTATGCAAATATTACAGAACAATGTTACCCATCGGTAAGACCTGACCCTGATAGAACTAATAGAATAAATAATATAATATACTTCAAACTATGCTAATGTTATCCTAGCTCTAATGTAACCTAAGATTTATTATTATTTTATCCACGGGGGCAAACCCTTTTCAAATGTCAAACATAATCTTTCAAACTTTATATTCATACATTACGCTCGCTCTTGTTTTGCACACGTGAATCTGTGTCTGGAATACCATACAGTAGACATTTACAAAGTTTATACGCGATTGTATAGACTGTGGTAGATCTGAGGTTATTAATCGCAGGGAAGCCTCCGATGCCGGATATAGCCATAGAATGATACCCCTGCCGATACGCTACCCCATAAAGCCTCCGATGTAATATGTCAGTACACATATTGCTTGTACACATTTTCGTGAGCTAAATAAGCATTCTTACATTTGTGGAAACACTCGTAAATATTCGAATGTAAATGAGTATTTTCACCTTTCGTGTATCAAATATTTTTTATGGTGGAGTACATTTTGGTACAGATACACTTGATAAAAATTGATAAAATAATAGGTTAGGTTAACTTTTTTTTTCTTTCAGTTTTTCTTTACTTTTTTCTTTAATGTTTTGTTCTGTCATGGAACCCAATTTTTTTACTTTCATTTTTTCTTCAATGTTTTGTTTTTTCATGGAACCGAAAATACTAGGTATGTTTATAACGTATTGTCTTTTACAGACATTATTTTTCTTTGAGATTGGTTTGGTTTAGTTGGCCAGAGGCTCGGTACTCGGTATGCAGTCGGAACAACATACTGTTGGGTTCGACCGCCACGGGAAGCTGCGGTCAGTCAGGCTTCAGCGCACAATGGACCGTCGGACGTGGGTTAAGCTATCCGGACTCCGGAGGTATTGCTAACGCTAACGAGATGCACCTTGTCGACCAAACACCGAATTATGATCAGCCAGTTTTTATATCTCATTCCGTTACCAATTATAATATCGATCACGGAAAATCGAAATGCTGTAAAGGACAAACTGTTAATTGTTCAGGAAAGCGATTTTTGTTTGTTTTTTTTTTTTAAATCGGGTCTATAAAAATCTAGAATTATGATTTTTTGTTATAAAATAATAGATCATTCAGAATATTAAAATTTTTTGTCAATTTCTTTAATTTATTTTAAATTTTTTAGAAAAAAAAAATCCTTTATATGCGCGTCGTAGAAGACGCACTTTTCCAAGAAACATTTCTTTGATGCAGATCAAAAGAAAAAATACATATTTAACTCATTTTTGGATTTATAGTCCTTTACAGCATTTAAAATTTCCGCCATCGATGTTTTAATTATAATTCCACTTAATAGTCCCGACTGCCCTAAGCTAGTTAGACTATGGTATCCCCCATTGGAATCAACCGCAAAACATAATACTGCGAAGAGTATGGGGAGGGGACATTCTGGCTATTCCGGATCGGTCACTTAAACTGACATGGTTAAAGCCATTTCTAACAACCCTTCGATTCTGAATGATTTTTAAAAATTCAAATCATTTTATTATTTTAAGAATATTACAAAAGTATTAATTTTAAAGAGTTTTTGAATAAGTTTATATGTCATATAAATTATGTTTATATAGCAATCTATATGTAGCGGAAGTCAAAAATGTTATTTTTAATCTAGATATCATAAAAGCAGCTTCGTTGATGCTAAATATGTCGATGGCCGAATGATTCTGTTTAACAACAAAATTGCCCTCCCACTGCCACGATCATGGACACGTTAGTCTTGCAGGTTAGGAGATAAATTAGTCTAAGCTGTGGGTGACGAAGATAATCATCGGGATCATAGAGTTTTTAAACCATCCACTGATCAGTCTGAAGAAATGTGTAGCAATGTGCACATCCCTTCTGACCCGTGGATGGTTTATTCTGAGCATACCCAAAAATAGGCAGTATGATAGAGGCACGGATAGTAGCTGTGCTCCCTCAGGTAGATAAATATCAGAAATTTCTTCTGAACTCTCTTTAACATGAGGAAATACTTTATTCTGATGTGGACTCCAAATTACCAACCACTTTCAATTCTATTCCTTAGAATTGAATAAAATTATTAGAACCAGGATATCTCTACAATTTCTTGCAATGCGTAGAACAATCTCAATGAAGTTTGTTTAATTTGCCGTCAACCCGGACGTTTATTGAGATAAAATAATCATACACAAACATGTAAGTTACCCACTTCTCTAGACCAAGTCTGTTCTGAGACGGGTAAGTGATACAAGCCTTCTCAACATAATGTGAGCATGAAATGTCAGCCTACTATCAAATATGTTTCCAATATACTTCATGGTGGGGACACGTTTTATACGCGTTCATTGTATACCAGCAATACCAGGTATGATGACACGCCAGCCCTAGTGAATGCCATTTATATATTGAATAACTACGTGTCTTCAGGGAGATTCTGTGAGTATCATCTACCACTCTAACAAATTATTTTATTTTCATTATTCGAGTTTAAAAATTAAATACCGTTAATTATTCATACCATTATCTCAATATAACACTTCAGGTAGCATTGCACACGTGTAACTCTACTCGTAAATCTAAGTTGATTTAATTCAAACAATAATGGTTGAAAGAAATCTTCTCGTATTCCTACACAATCGACTCGTAGTTAAAAACCAATATGTTTATCCCACGCCTACTACTCACATGTCTGTTTTCGTTTTCATTTATTCTGCCTTGCTTAAATTAGTCATGAATAGTCATTGAACCTGACCTACCCCAGACTAGACATTAGCGGGAGTCCCACAAGGTGGGGGTTTAGGACCGTTTCTTTAGATCCTTCTTAAAAAAATTGTTTGCGAAATGCGTCGCCTACGCCCTGTAACGAAGCTCGCTTGTTCGACACGTGACCCGAGGTACGCCATGTGCCCAATAAAATAAATTAATAGTTGTCGCAGAATTAAATTAGTATATAATAAATTTCTATTAACCAAATGCTGGATTTCATTACGCCAGTTTTTCTCGTTAAAGGTTTTATGCGATTCTGGAACAACGATTTATAGATCGCATAAATTTGCTTCTTACACTATTATTTAATATTATTTACAAAAATATATATTATTAGGAAAATGGGCTATAAAAGTTGTAATCAAGTTTTCTTTATGATACGTGATTTATTTTTATTTTATACTTTATATAATACCTCACAAGAGTCCCAACTGCTCCCTTCTGGAGCCAGTGAGACTATGGCATCCTTAATTGGGGTATGTTATGAGGCTGAAGGTAAGTGGGGAAGGGAAGGAGACGAAGAAGATGAAGGTGGGGAAGTACCTGGCTATTCAGATCTAGTCACTAAATACGGCTAAAGCCATTTCAAGCGACGTTTCAATTCTGAATGGTGGTCTTACACCAGGGCGATACTAAGAGTATCTTCCACTCTGGAACCTGCCGCAAATTTACAATATATTATTTTAAATAATTAATTGTGAAATAACACAAATCAATTAAATAAAAAAATTTTTAGCACGCCGGGTTCGAACCCGCGGCCTTCGGAATTGGAGTCCAACGCCCTAGCGCTGGACTACGCCGGCCGTAGTACTGATACAGTATTTTTTGAACGGTTTTTAGACATAATGTTTTTTTTTTAATCATTTTTGTCTATTCAATGTTGAAATCGTAGAACTGTTTTATTATCGCTTTAAATTGTGCCAGTGTTCAATAAACACACGACTAATAAAAACCCTTACAGAAACTACATTATCCATTATCCATTTCTTATATATTGGAGCTACCTATTCGGTATACGGGCATGTTAGCGTGACAAAATGCGATTTCGTGTTGGTACACAAAAAATGTTTAATATTTTCCCCAAATCCGTGATAATTCGGTCAGCGGGAACAACACCAGTCTTCTGTGTTGACCCCCGTCCACTCGAAAGGGTTAAAGCTAACCCTGTCGTTATAGGGAATTATTTCTGAAGTAAAATCATTTCATTCAAATGTCCCTTATTACGCATCGTGTGAAAGGGTCAGAGGTCGAAGTGTGTGAAGGGTGGGTATTATACATTTGTGTTTGAGATTGGTACCAACATTGCGTGCTGCTTTCACTTAAACCGAGCTTAAACCACATTAATTGAACCTACGGGGCGTTATATTAACGTTTACTATTGTGGAGATATTTGTATGGAAATACCCTCGAATGATTATGTTTCTGACGTTATATTGGGTTATTCCTAACACACTGTTCTAAATTCCGACATATACTTATGCCCTCTTACTTATAATCATAATATAACTAATACGCGTATTAAGTCGTAACAGTGAAAAACTTGACTTATTATCACTTCGTGTGTATGGTTAAAAGGGTTTTAAACTAGGTTTAAGGCCAACTTTACGAAACCAAGGATGAGTCGGAGGATACCGCAATTATTCCTTGTTCTACCGGTATTTCAATGGAAGATGCTCCGAGGAACTAGCCTCATTGATCCCCTCGGCACCGGTGCATAGTCGGGAAACACGCCAAACGCTCGCCCAACATATGTACACGGTTGACATTTGTCACATGAGAACGGGACGCTTCTACGACTCGTTCTTGTGTTCAACAGCTCGGCTGTGGAACGATTTGCCGGCCTCTGTGTTTCCTCCTTCCTATAACATGGGTCTCTTCAAGACCCACGTTCACTCCTTCCTCTCCTCAAAAAGACCCTCCTCACAGCATCTTCAAAGATGACATAGGCCCTGAGGGAAATTATTTTCCTCAGGGCCTCCTGTGTGGAGTTAATGTAAAAAAAAAAAAAAAAATTATAAGTACTAGCAGTGAAAAACTTGCTGCTAGCCCCTGCGGGCGGCTTTTCGTTCTTCTTCGCCCAGTTTAAGTGTTGGTGACTATTTATAAGGCATCACCCTTTTGAAAAACTAACTACTGTTAACATTAAACTACAGAATACTTATATTTAATAGGTAGATATATAATAGTAGACATTCTTACATTAAGACCGTGAATAATGAGAGGAACACTCTTCACCCCAACATAAATCTTCTTCTTATTGAATGAAAGCGAAAAATGTTTCTTCTTCTTCATACCCTTTTCCTTAAATATTGTAGTATAGATGGCGTCACTTCCGTTTGCAAATCGCATGGGAGCGAGTGATAAGTGTGCATATTACGGCAGCAGCTCCGTGGAAAAGGGCACGTTCACGGACGGGTCAGAACGGTTTCCATACAGTATAGCGTTGGAGATTTATTCGAAGTCGGGTTCCTTAATTTGAACTGTACGGGCATTACCGTATTAATATACTTCGATTGGGGATGTTTCAAGCTCGTACTAGCTGTTATCGAGGTAGTTTTGATTTCTCAGTAGGTCTAACAAATCTTCTGTCAGAAATGTATATGAACCTACATTTAATTGGAATAGTACAATGTGACCTACGTATGTTCACTGATCGGGATCGATTTAAGCTACCATGTCGACACATTCACTCCGTTCATATTGAAAAGCAAAAAGTTTCCAGCATATTTTCCAGCAGCAAAAAAACCTTAAAAAAGTGTCGCCAGCGTTCTTTTTGCCCGTCAGATGTCACAGCCTAGTAAACGTCGCCAGGAACTTTTTTACTCGCAATATGAATAATGAATTCGCCATACTTGCTATTGATAATACTCGTAGGTTCTGAAATCTTAAACCCTTAAATTTTGTAAAATCAAAATCTAATCTATTTGTTTAGAATATATCGCTGACCAGTCTAAACAGTACCCTTTGGTAAATAACAAACCCAGATACAGAGGTCTTGCCGCGTTTTTCCGTTGATGCTTTGTTTATAGTCCAGTTTCCGGTGCATGTGTGCCGAGTTCTGAGATCTGTTCCGAAGAAGTTGGTCGAGTAGTAAATCGGTATAGTGTACTGTATATCGTATGCAGCAAGATTGTCAAAAGCTTTAGCTTCAATACAGCGCCAGAGGCACGTTATTATGTAGGGCAGATGCATAGGAAACATGCTTTACCGAATTATGTTTAGAACGTATGCTAACAGGGGGAACTCGTGTTTTCATGTTTGAATGACCATTCTCAAAACCTGAGTGGATCGAAGGGAAACTTCGCGTGAATAATTCGAACAATTTAGTATTATACGTAAGTTTGTTTGGAAAACATCGTACGTAAGAGGGTATATACATAGGTTTATACGCTGTGAGTTATTCACTTTTTGTGGCAGAGTTTCTTGGTAGCTAAAGGCGCTGAATAATAATTCAAACTTCGATAGTCAAGTTTAACTAAGGCTTCTTTCTGGAAGCAGGTACCAATGACGTGCACCAGGAAAACTGCTATCAATACCCTCTGGGTAGTTTTATGTTTCTGCAAAGGGTCAATCTAATTATGTAATATAAATTAAAACAAAATTATTCTGTATCAGGGAATTTCAAAATTAATTTTGCAATTAATTATTAGTGTTTCTTTTCTTCCTTTTGTAGGGGCAGGTACACTTCTCTTTCTATGCATGAACTAAGGTACTATGGTGAATAGGTAATTATTGTTAGTAAGTTGGATTCATATTACAATTATTACAAGTACGATTTATTATATTTATTTCTTTCATTCTCATTTCAATGGTAAAAAGTTCTCGGGGATCAAATAATACATGACTCCCCTCGTAAAATTACATTAAAAAATCTGTTCATGCTTTGAATGTGCCACAATAATTAAACGCTAGTTTAATTCACCCTACGATTAAATTGGATGCTTTAAAGAAAACGTTCAAATTGCGTTTAATTCCCGCGCACCATAAACGTGTCAAGGTTTTGTTTTATTTCACATCGAGTGCCACAAAATATGTTTAATACCTATTTCAACTCTGCGTCATTAATTAGTGGCCCCAACAATTGAGATAATTGCCGCTCTGAAACATGGGTTAAATTTTTCATATTTGTGTTAATAACATATCTGTCATGGCGGCGATTCTCCCCTGACTGTGCTGGCTCCATAATTGACGGTTCTCTCAGACGTCGGTTAAAACTATAGATTTGAGCGTTGGGAGGATGTTAATGGCAGCCAGCAGCGAACCACAAATTAAACCATTAGAAGGCAAAGTTTTCTAGCAGGGGTTACACACGCCCGAACACATGCTCGGGCGGTACGCGATATTCTCACTTCACACATGCTCGCCGATTTACGACTCCTGCCAAAATTCATATTACCTAGTATGAATCACGAGTCACTGTGCCGATTAATAATTTTAATAGACGCTTAAATTTAAATTGATGTTGTATTAAACGATTTTTAATTGTTTTTACGGGTTTGGTTTGCTGTCATTTTGGAATTTTTCAGTTTCCTGGCTATCATTCTTTACCTTTGATTTAACCTAACTATCAAATTATCTACCTTCATTATTATTTATCATGGCATAAAAACATGCACATATATTAAAACATTTATATTCACATAGATTACACACACAACTTTCCCATTCTCCTCTGGTAAGTTTTAGTACAGCTGAATCATCAATTATTTTATTTCAAACTAAAGATTTTTTTCAGTGTAAAATTTAAATTGCAGAATTCAAGCAAACCTTTTAAAGAGTTGTATGATGTTGGGTACGTCAGATATACCGACATTTCGATTAAAATAGTTCATATAGGTGATATTTTAAATTATCCCGATATTTTCCCGCCTTTTCAAAAATTTCAACTAGTTTTTCCAACAAATTTTCCATTTCCAACCAAGCATTAACCTTATTTTCAACTAATTATCCACCTGTCAAAACCAAGTGCTTTTCAAAATCGAACACTTTCAAATTGCGAGGAAAATATTTCAAAAAAATACCTGCCCCAATTTCGATACACTTTGTTTGGAGGGTTTCTCATTCAGTAAAGTTTATTTTACAGAGTGTCTGGCACTATATTATTATACCTATGTATGTGTGTATTTGAATTTGACTAGCTGCGTATATAGATTTCACTCACAAATGAGTGCCAAGGGGCGTAACTCTAGCACAGTAACACATCGAATTCAGCCGAAATTGAATCAACTGGGGTTTGTGCTTTGAACTAAAGAGCATGACAGACGGAATTTATTATTGTTCTCAGTTCCTAGGAACAGTGATGGGAACAATCGAAATCTACATTTAGATTAATGAATAAAGTATCTAAATTCTAAATAGTCGAAACAATACTATAATTGAATAATATTTCAACACAGGGACAGGCAAGATGGAACAAGAGCTAGAAGAAGCAGGAAGAGACTAAATAGCAATAATAAACAGAAATACGCAAGAACACTTAGTAAAGAAGAACATTTATGAAAATAGTAAACACGGCACATATTCCAAGTCCTAACAAAACGTTTGATAAAACCAAGATATTCTATAAGTATTGCAAATCAGTTCGGAAAAAGACAAACCTTATTTCATTACGATTAACGTAATTTCTTAATAAAATATAATAAGCAAATGTTTATAAAGTCCTTTTGATTATGGCCCTTTGCACGCTTTAATAATTTTTTATTACGCCTGAGTGTTATTACTACATTTATTTTTGATAAATAGAATAATAATTAACTACATGCTATTTGGATGAATCCCAAGGGAAGAAGTCAATTTTAAATGACCCCTTATTCAAAAAATTAATTCGCTAATCCCCAGGGGTTGAATGGAAACGAAACAAGGGTAAAAATGCTTCATCATACAATGTATGATACCACCCTGCTTTTAATGTAATTTATAAATGTGAAATGGTTAGCTCTTAAAGTAAAGTTATTAAGTGTACTTTTTCGTTCTTATTTTTTTATTTAATTTTTATAATTTTTGATTAAAACATTCGTCGGACAGATACAGGGACTGCAAAAGACATTTTTTTTTTTACTATTCGTAGGTTTTTTTTTTAACAATAAATACACAATTTTTACATGCTATACAGTGTTAAAATGGTAGATAGGAATAGCTTTTCCTCATCACAAAGAGACGAGGCTCTTGTGTTTGGTGAGGGAATTTTAGTTATATAAATTAAGTATGAAAGTAAATAATACAACATGGAAAAAACAAGGCATAATTAAGAAAATGCAAGTTTTATCAATAACGGATTTCAATGTTTGAAAGAAATATTAATAATAGTGAGGATATGGACTCTTATAGTCGTTTAAGGTATTTTTTAAATTTTTGCTGAAATTTCTGAATATTTTCGATAACTTTTAGATATAATGGTAGTTTGTTATAATATGTTATACCTAGATAGAGATAAGTATCTTGTGGGTACTTTGTACTAAATTAAACATAAATATATCTTTTGCTGGCTTCCTTGTGGGAGCTTTTTGGAATGTCCTTATAATAGTATTAATGTAAATGTTTCCCCACTGTCTGTTATAATTTTATTCGTTGTCTCCCTCTGTATATATATATAAGCACACATTTTGTATTTATTGTTTAATATTAATTTTTACCCTGATGATGCTTGTGCAAAGCGAAACCGGTCGGTAAAATAAATTATAAAAACTCGTGGTTTTAAAACAAAACGAGTGTTTTATTTTATATATCAAACCACAAAGTTATTGCTTTCTACAATAACGAACTATTTTCCCTTTGATATGAAGAGCAGAAAATTCATTTATGTAGATAAGAAATAGTAATGGTCCGAGGATACTTTCCTGAGGAATTCCATAGCTTATTGGAAGCGACTTACTCGTTTTTCCAACAATTTGTATTGGTTGCTCTCGTCCTGATATGTAACATTCCAACAGTTTCAGTGTTATTTCAGACACACCATTTATCTATAAAAATTCCCACTAATTATCCAAGTCATGTCTACATCTTAATCCCCATTAGCGTTGGGCCAAAGATTCCATTACATTACATTAACAATTTAGGTTGGTACGCTTTCAGGTCATTATGGAAAATTTTATTACCTTTTTGTTCGTGGTTCATCTCTTGCCCTCAGAGTAACGTCTTCTTCATCTTATGACGTATGACCTCGAACCTCTGCTGACCCCCTAATAACTTTTATACGTAGTAATTACACGCTCGTAATGCATTGAAATAACATTGTATACCACGAGCATGTTATTAAATGCTTCTTTCATCGTATATCCATAATTTTTAATGAATATTTACGGCTTTCGATTAGTTTTTAAACATAACAGCTTCATAAACGATAAAAACATATCGTAATTTTTTCACTAAATTGCTTTTTTTAATAAAGCATCGTGTGAAATATGCACCAATTCAATACCTACACAATGAGGATACGACATACCCTCATTAAAACACAACGGAAATTTCAATTTATAAATATGATGCACTCATTTTTATATGATTGCCTTTTCAGCTTACAATCCTAGGTTAATTTTTGTTAATTTCCTTTATCACGTTGATATTAATTTATATTTTAACGGAATATACATAAAATAGGCCCTTACGTATTGGGACTTTTTTCTATCAGTTGTATATATATATTTTTTATTATTAACTACTTTTTTAAAGAAAGGCGAACATTCCAGGGTTACAAAAACCTGCCAATATTTGAAAATCTCCTACTTCCATCACACTAAGCGCAAGTGTTACTTGTATCATGATAAGAACTTAAGGACTTAGATAATTAATCAGCCACTGACCGTTATTTTTTGTAATATTGTTTTAAATATTAATAGCATAATGTAGAATTACTTTATAAGTTAAAGAATTTTTTTTTTAATGAACGTATGAATGAAGTGGAATTTTGGAAGTGGAAATTAATCCACTTCTCGACATACAATCGAGCTTAAACTCGGCAGATAGACTCGTTGTTGATGATTATTTTTATTTAAAACTTAATTTGCGTGATAATCGCTCCACTAATGAATCTTTGTACCTACCCAGTCAGAAGAATAAACATCCTTATGTTATTATCTACTGCTAACTAAATAAGACACTAAAGCGTTCCTTTAAAACGTCGTTATAGTTTCAGGTATCAATAATATTTCCCTTTATTTGATTCCTAAATAGATATTAAAAAAAAAAAATTGAAAAAATGCCCTGCAAAAATGGCTACGTGATATTGATTTTTATAAACTTGCTCACATTGTGTAAACCTTGTTCTTACTACTTTGACATTTTTTTATGGGTATTTTATTGGACGTCACACCTACACCTTACATCGTCACTTACTCGTCAACATACTATTGTTCGGTTAATGGAGATAGATATCAAGTTAGATATCAAAACATTCCATTGAACATGCCATCACATCATTCCATCTCAAATAAATACAATAAAATGTATAATAAATGTACGCTAGTAAAAGACAACCACTTCACAATCTATGTATGAAGATCTCACGTTTCATCTTTCACACGTCATTTAATGTGATTTTGTCTTAGAACAGCTAAGAAGCGAGGCGAGAAATGGACGCAGTGTTTTATGAGCAGCTACGTCTCACACTCCAATTCATTTTTGAAGTGTTCTGTTTACATTTTATGAAAATCATTCAGAAAAAAATATTCCTTTGAATATTTATTTTACTTTTATATAAATAGGTACTTGCATATTAACACGTTTGATATGAATCGAATCTTTTTATAATTAATAATTGCTTCAAACTTCAGGAATGACATAAACGTTTTGTGACTCATAAAAATGTGATCCTACCTATAATGAAATTCATCATGTTTATTTCAGAAGAAATAGGTAAATAATTTTACACCTAACGAAGCATTTTACATTTACAGTTAATAAAACTGTCACGAATATAAATTAGTAAAAATAACATGAATTCTGCATAAAATTATAACTGTTGTTAAAAAATTATGTATAATTTTATATTTAATTTAATTTATTTATTATTTATTTACAAGATCAAACAAAATGTTATTATTTACTGTGGCATTAGTTTATACCATTTTTCTGATATATATTCTGATATTTTTCGTGACGCTTTTGTCCTTACTCAACTTTGCCCAATATGGTGGCGATGGCCTTTGATTCACAGTCTAAATTGGGGCTCCATTGACCCTGAAAACCCCGGTATTGTTTTGGAAGTGAGTAAAAAATGCAAAGTGGATATTTACCTTCCTGAATGCTTTGAGGTGCATCATCCTAAATTTAAAGCTTTATCTGGAAGCTTTATCGGACCTTTAGTACCTATCTATAATTCTTTCCTAGTTACAAATCGTTCCTGTAAGCTTGATTCAATTTTTTAATATGAAAAACAAATTATTTGAAAGTCAGTTTTATATCTACATTTCCATCATAAATATGCATTATACATATATGATGTGATTTAATTTTTTTTTACTATACCGTATTCGGCTACCCACTTATTTGGCCAACTTTTCGGACAGCATTGCAGTGTCCATATTCAGGACGTTCTGGATTACACATCTGCACTGTTGATTGATACTGTATTGTTGTTCGAAACGTTAGCTAAAAAAGGAGATAGCGCAACATGGCATACGACGATAATATGAGTATAGTATATCTATTTCAAGATTTTTCGATAGCGACGATTTTGTACAGATTTTCTTCAGTGCATTTCATTAGTGGTCTACTATTTAAAATTTTTTTTTTTACATCAAGTCCACACAGTAGGCCCTGAGGAAAATAATTTCCCTCAGGGCCTATGTCATCTTTGGGGATGCTGTGTGGAGGGTATTTTTAAGGAAAGGAAGGAGAGGAAGTTCTGGTAAGGAAATAGGAATGAGGGTTGGGTAGGAATCTGATAAAGGAAGACCTAGATAAACCTTACCCCATGAACCCGGGCACCCCTTTAATGTTCAGCATTACATTCATACAACACCATTACAACAAGAATTATATAATTCAATTAATTAATAACAATTGTATGTAGTGCATGCTAGTTCTGCAGTCACGATACACGAGTTTACGGCCTATTCATTAAATCCTCCTTGCCTAGGTGCTTTATCAGATCGACCCACCTGTATCCGAGTGTTCCACGTCCCAAGTCTAAGAAACCTAAATGTTAATGTTATGAAATTCGTAGGTATCATTATACAGCACTGAATAAATTTGAAACCAATACCCTTCACAACAGCTTTTACTATTCCGTCCCCGATGGACCACAATGCATGGTGCTATTGAATGTAATACAATATTAAGTACAAATACTTTTAATCCGTTAAATAATTGTATAATACAGTGCCATATCTTACGTCACAATATTTCACATGTATTAAAATAAAGTTGCTTTTTTGACGGCCGGCATAGTCCAGCGGTAGGGCGTTGGACTACCATTCCGAAGGTCGCGGGTTCGAACCCGGCGTGCGCACATAGATTTGTGTTATTTCACAATTAATTATTAAAAATAATATATAGTATATTTGCGGCACGTTCCAGAGTGGAAGATACTCTTAGTATCGCCCCGGTGTAAGACCACCATTCAGAATTGAAACGTTGCTTGAAATGCTTTAGCCGTGTTTGGTGACTAGATCTGAATAGCCAGGTACTTCCCCACCTTCCTCTTCTTCGTCTCCTTCCCTTTCCCACTTATCTTCAGCCTCATAACATACCCTAATTGGGGATGTCATAGTCTCACTGACTCCAGACGGGAGCAGTTGGGACTCTTGTGAGGTATTCACTATACAAAAAAAGATACTCATGTGAAGATTAAAGCTGGATATTGTTTTTCAATGGATGGCTTAGCTATGCTTAGCAAAACACAAATATATTTAACAACAAGCTTCTGCCTGCGACTTCGTCTGCGTAGGATTAGTACTTCGAGTAATCCAATTTCTTTTCCTAGGTCCCATCTACGTTTATACCAAAATTCTTAGGCGAGTACTTCAAATAAATTCAGTAATTTAAATATTTTCCAAAATCTTTTGATTTAACAATCATTGTTTTGCAAAGTGTCATTCTCAAATTTTGACGTTTTTTATTAAACTCTAATTTTTATTTTCAATATAGTGATGTTATTCTGATGTATGAGCTACACTATTGTAAAGTTTCTTTAAAATCCGTTCATTAAATTTCGATTTAAAGAGGAACAAACATACATACATCCATACAAACTTTCACATTTATAATATTAGTAAGAAGTAAGATTCCATTGGAGTCTTGTTGGGTTACTTTGTTACCTACATGAGTACCTAATATATAAAAAAAACTACAATTTTGTATTAGTGGCAATATCTGAATGAATAGTCAGATATTTTCTATTATTTCATCTCCCTTTCCTCTTCAATACTTCCCTCGGCCTCAGAATATCCCCCAATGTATATGTGCCATAACCCTCTCCACTTTTGGCTTTTGATATAGTGGCTTACAGAGCTCGAGACCAGAACGGCCTCTTCCATTTCATAATGAGTTAATATTAGTTTGGTTTTTGAAAAAATTATATTAAATAATATTTGCGGATGTTAGACTTTTCGTGTGATTTGCTTAGGTTTTTTATGTATGGTAGTACATGTTTATCGTACAGGGCGAGGCAGTTGATGGACGCCTTTTCTCCAGTTGAGAATTATGATCTAGGTATCTCATACAAAAGTTCATTAAAATACGTTTTGTTCATGGTTGTGTAACTGCACATTAGGTATAACTAACACCTTGTAAGTTGCCTACACGGAGAAAAATGTTATTCTAAAATACGATAATTTTATTCGTAAAATGGTTAAAAACGGGACTGAAGTTCTTACGAACAAATTAAAAGTTTTTCAATGTTTATTGGCGGGAAAATGTAAGAATAAATTATTAGAACAAATTTCGTACGTATACCAACAAATTATTCTTACATTTCCTGCCAATAAACATTAAAACCCTGTTAATTTGTTCGTAAGAACTTCAGTCCCGTTTTTAACCGATTTACGAATAAAATGATCGTATATATATATATTTTTTTTAAAAACTTATTAACTTAAAGAGTTAAACCTCAAATTATAATATTTAAATGAATGAAGATAATATTAGCGAAAGTCAATCGAAAATCCGAAACAGAAAAATCAGCAAAAGATATGGATACATCTGGGACTCGAGCCCAGGACCTCTGGCAATCCGGGCCAATTGTCGTCTGATCGTATTTTAGAATAACATTTTTCTCCGTGTATGTTTGTAGCTCCTCTTTTATTAATATGTATAACCGAAGTCAGACAGATGAAATTAGTTCGAAATTGACTTTGAAAGCAAAAAATGAACACGAATTTTCCTGTAAATGCCATCAAAAATAATCTAATAATATACAAACATTCCACATTATATACAAACACACACCACCAAGGTTTAACTTTCGCATAAATAAATTAAAGCCAATGTCATGGAAACCATTGTTTTCAGTTAATGATGAATCCCTCGTACATTTTTCTATGTAGGTATTGGTACAATTTATTAAGCATTATAAAAAATGTTAATTGTGAATTCCTGTAAGTTATAACTCGGAATTTCCGCTGTAAAGCCAGTGACACACACAGCGTTAAAAGCGCTAGCGTTATTTGGCTTGGCCTATTTCAGCATATCCCTCGCCATAGATTACCATTGTAAATGTATGGCGAGCGATGTGGTGAAATAGGTCAAGCCAAATAACGCCGGCGCTTTTAACGCTGTGTTTGTCCCTGGCTTAAAGCACGTGTGGCAGATAACGTACTGCTGCTTTTATTTTACTGTTCGCTCATCAGACAGCTTCATAAATAAAATAAACTGTAGTTTGTCATTTGTCATTAATTTTATAATACCGAGTTTGCCTTTATGTGTTAAATCGCTCGGTTGTATCGTAAATTTTGCTATACTCGTTGCATAAATGTTTTCGATTAATTATGCTGACCTATTTAGATGTATTCACCTACTTTTTTTAATAAATCACAATTTTTTTATTTTATAATGAAACGGTTAGGTAAGGTTGTATGTGTTCGCTATTATGTCCTCTGCGCGCAAACTGTATATAAATAAACATCTTTTAACTTTAATCTCAAGTGACCTATCAGGTAAGTATGGTCCTGTATTTTAAAAATTAAAAAAATAATAGATATATACTTATACAGGGTGTTAAGGTACTTACTTGAGTTACTTTAACCAGTGATTCCTGACATTATTTGGAGTAAAAAATGTAAATGAAATTTTGGTCTCCGGTAACATTTTTTTTTTTTTTTTTTTTTTCGTTAAAAACATAAAAAATAATAGGTGTTGGGTAGTTGGGGGCGGGGTTAGTAATAGGGCAGTAACTCGGCTGAGTGACCAATAAGGTCATGTAAAAAAAAATTTTTTTTTGGTTGATTTTGAAGAAAAAAAATTTTGAAAAAAAAAAAAATTCATTAAAAAAGTCACTGGATGACAAAATATCATTTACATTTTTTACTCCAAATAATGTCAGTAACTCAAGTACGTACCTTAACACCCTGTATATATAAATAAAAAATAAAAAATACTTGTACATGTACATATTTAGGCAGCATCGCGCTAGTTGTTCAGATGCATTGTACTTATAGTTTTGTATCGCTGATCAAAGAACCGGTGGATTTGCATCCATTGTTTTAGCCATAGGTTTTTTATATTTGTCTAGTGTGTAGTTAGAAGTAAGATTTGTAGAAATTATTGAAATTTGTACAGCGCCTTTAAGGTGATATTTCACAAAAAGGGCGCTATACAAGTCATCCATTATTATTATTATTAGTTAATTTTTTAATAAATATCAATTTTTATTTTATAACGGAAACGGTTAGGATGATAAAAAGAAGATCAGGTTTTTCTTTGAATTTTCGAGGAAAATACACTTGTAGTGATATTTTTCAAACATTTTTCTCTTAATCTTCCAAATTCAAAACAACCAGTGGGCTATGGTATCCGGAATTAGGTTGTTTTGGGTATGCTGAATAGAAGGGGGGTGGGTAGTAATGTGAAGGGAAATGATGCAAACTGTTTTAACTATTTAAATATGGCAACCAAACACCATTTCAAGCAAAATATAATTTCTGAATGGTAGTCTTTCACCTCGGCGATACTGAGAGTATATACGGGAATATATAACTTCCTCAACCTCAACATTTTGCTTAAATCAGCTACCTAGCCCCAGGCCGTATTCAGATGGGAATAGGGAGGCCTGGTTATGAACTAAAACATTCTTATATACAAGTCACAAGATCGCGTCGGTCGTGTAAATGTGTAAAACGTTCGGTGTAAACGCGGCTACACGGATAAAAATGTTATTCGAAAAAACGATCATTTTAATAGTAAAAACGGTTAAAAACGGGATTGAAGTTCTTACGAACAAATTAACAGGGTTTCAATGTTTATTGGCGGGAACATGTAAGAATAATTTGTTGGTATACGTAATTTCGTACGTACACCAACAAATTATTCTTACATTTTCCCGCCAATAAACATTGAAACGCTGTTAATTTGTTCGTAAGAACTTCAGTCCCGTTTTTAACCGTTTTTACTATTAAAATTATCGTTTTTTCGAATAACATTTTTCTCCGTGTACACTCAATTGATTTAATAAAAAAACTGCTTCAAATTATAAAAATTATCATTCTTATATATACATACAAACAACTGTTTTAACCGGGATGGATATTGTGAAAACTTCGATCATAAAGCTCTTGCACATTGCACTGTGACATTTCATCAATAAATCTTCCTCGGGGCTGCAGCATTACCTTCTTTCCTGTGAGACATTCCTGTCCTTTTCGTTATTTCGAAAGACGTATTGTACAATTGCGTGCATGTAAATTGCGCTGTGTTAAAATTACCCATGGTGTAAGAACAATACAGGACATGTTTTCAAAGAATCTGGTAAATACTAATATTATTTTACGTACGAATTTATTACATTTGTCTGAACTTATGACAAAGACCGACTAAGATAAAATCCTCCGGGGATCGGAAATCTATCCTACCGCATGCGAAACGAAGAAGCTTTATGATCGAAGTTTTCACAATATCCATCCCGGTTAAAACTGTTGTTTGTATGTGCTAATTTTTATAATTTGAAGCAGTATTTTTTATTAAATCGATTGAGTGTAGCTGCGTCTTTGTGGCTGGTGTATGAAGGGTCTGATACTTAGCCGCTCTAGCCCATCCGAAACCTGCAGTTCTCTTCGAATCGTCACTCCCTTTCATCTGTGGAGGCCACAGATTATTTTTCTCATCCACACACGTACATATGACAAGGAAATCGTGCCATATAATGATCGTGACACACCTACTATAATAAATTAACCAAATTGTTAACTACCAAGAATAATGGTAATAAGCGACAAATCACCCATAACAAACGCTCTACGTGAAATGTTGTCTACCAGCACAAACTTCTTATATTCGAAGGTTTTAAGATCAGTTAATAAACCTTAGAAGAGTTCCCAAGATGCTCCAATCACAATAAAAGTGATTTGCATACCGAACTGATCACCATATTGGCCAATATAAAGTCAAAGTTAATTTCCCTGCAGACGTATTAAACGATCCTAGACCTGTAAGATCCTGATCCTCCACTGTTTGGTAATCTTCTTCGACCCGGCTCTGCTCGTGACGATATCTGGGCGCATCTTTCGTCTCGAAGGATCTAGAGATTCCTCTCCTTGGAGCGCTGGACCGTGACTCACGACAAGGCAGTGAAGCCGGCAAATTAATATACTACGTGTCTACGTGTTCTACAGCGGCTATTCATTGCTTCGACGAATTAATTTGTTTATTTTTTTATGAAACCATACAAGAGTCTCCCTACCTGGGGCTTGTGGGATTATGCCACAACTAAATAAAAAATTATATTGTGAATAATTGTCCGTAATCAGGGTGACACTTAGCGCCTCCGCCCACTGAGGCAACTGAAAACTCTCAACTGCCAACTGTCTTTGTATGACAATGTGATGGCCCGCACACTTCACAATCACACAAAACCCCGTTGTCAATGGTAACGCAAGCGGTGACTTGCGACTGTCACTGCTGATTGCCCCGGGCGGCCGTTGCTAGTTGCCAGCTGTCAGCTGATTGTTCTTCGTCTATGGTTAAACAAGCTTTTTGACCAATCAAGACAGAGAAAACAGCCGGTTTTAGTTGGTTTTCAGTTGCCTCGTCAGCGGAGCGGAGCGCCTTAGAGTATCTTCCACTGAAAATTCAAAATGTCATTCGATTCAACGATGAACGAAAATGGCGGTTTTAAAATAGATATTTCATAGTCGAATCTAATCATTCTAAAGATCAATCTCTGCTCTTAAGGGTGGGGGTGGGGTAGGGGGGGGGGGGTGAGGTTTTAATGGCATATTTTCATAATTTTTTTGGAGATATGAATAATGTTGGTTTATTTATTTCAAATACACGTTATAGTATAAACATCTGACGAATCTTTGAAAAAAAATTCAAATATAAATATGAATAAATAAGTCCGTGAGAGCGAATCTCCGGATCCGCCTCGAAAAGAAGTTGTTATGCGGTGAACGTCATAACTCGTTACCGGATCATCCGAAACAAAAAAGTTGAAATGCATTTAAAGGGTGATTTTTATTTTTAGCAGCATTTTAAAGTGAAAAACGCGATTTTTGATCATTTCAAAAAAATTGTAAAAAAAACTCTCTCTGACTACCTATTGATTTATGAGTAGAAATAGTGTACAAAATTTCAAATGGATCCGTCAAGTAGATTTTGAGTTATGATGTCCACGAACTTGTTCAAAGCCTTTTTTTAATACCTACATACAAAGTTATTCAATCGTTTAAATCAAGTCTATATTCTTGTATTCAGCTGGGCCTTCTTAAATTAAACCTCGGGGGTTAACTATCTTCATCATCAAGGCAATCTTAACTCTAAAGTCTGAAGTCGGAAACAACTCAGCAGAACTACACTTCAACTACACTCGAAGCAATGATGAGTTTACTTGTCCCAGCGAAAACTCTACCACAACCTTGTCCAGATTTTGATTTGATTCTCTCTAATGTTCAATATTGTAATGTCCTATTCTTATTTTTAACTTAATGATAATGAGTGATGAGTTAAACCTCGAATTGTAATATTCTAATTAATGAAGACATTATTAGCGAAACTCAATCGAAAATCAGAAAAAGATATATACGGTCACATCTGGGACCGTATATATTTCTATTTTTCTGTTTCAGATTTTCGATTGAGCTTCGCTAATATTGTCCTATTTTTGTGTTCGATTAGTTCATATATTAAGTAGGTACACGGAGAAAAATGTTATTCTAAAATACGATCATTTTATTCGTAAAAACGATTAAAAACGGGACTTAAGTTCTTACGAACCAATTAACAGTATTTCTATGTTTATTGGTGGGAAAATGTAAGAATAATTTGTTGGTATATGTACGAAATTACGTATACCAACAAATTATTCTTACATGTTCCCGCCAATAAACATTGAAACCCTGTTAATTTGTTCAAGATTGTATATAATTTGTAAGAACTTCAATCCCGTTTTTACGAATAAAATGATCGTATTTTAGAATAACATTTTTCTCCGTGTATACTTTTCATTTTCCTTTGCCGTTACTCTTCTATTCTCTTTTTTTATGTGTTTTATATAATTGGACAGCAGTCAATTAGTATCTTTGTTGATAAATATGCTAGAATACCTCCCGCGTATAGTTTTTGTACATTTTGAAAAGTTTATTTTGAGATTACGCATAATACATCCAGATTTCCACTTCTTCAATCAAACATCACTGTGAAATGTCGAAAATGCAAACATTTCATCATTTTTATCTTTACAATATCATCATATTTTCAAAATGTAATGCTACTACGAAGTTATTTTGTGAGAGTAAAGCCAGGGACACACACGGCGTTATAAGCGCTAGCGTTATTTGACTTGGCCTATTTCAGCATATTCCTCGCCATGCATTCCAATCGCAAATGTATGGCAAGCGATATGGTGAAGTAGGCCAAGCCAAATAACGCCGCGCTTTTAACGCTGTGAAAGGGTTACCTGGTTCCCTGGCTTAAAGAGTTACGCGTCCTCCTTGCGCGCGCAGCCCAGAGTAGTCTACTCTGCAGCTTGCTATCCACACTTTTGTCTCCGAGGTATTCGGATTGGGATGGGACGAAATGAGAGCGAGCGCTTACCCTCGGCCGACACACCCACGCAGGAGGCCGGTCTCTCCATCTTCCCGGTACCCACTATATCCACTGTTAGTAAGTACTATGTGCCCGGTTCACAGCATCCCTGTTTACTCTTGCTACATCAACAATCACGCCGTGTCCTCTAGCCCAGCCTGCTTGGCGGGATTTTAAAAACCATTATCTCGGTCGTGATTTACCAGGCTGGGCACACATTCATTTTCTCACAAATATTAATTTTATGTGCTGGCATACTAACTATGTTATTCGTAATGCTTACTTTTTTTATTGGATTGAGTTGATGATTGTCTACATTGCCTACACGATGAATGTCCTGGTGGTAGGTAGCCTCTGATAGAAGAATCAAAAGAAGAGGCACCAGAGTTTCAACTCGGAACTCTGAACAAGTAAAACTTTGATATTCCCATTTACGAAATGTTCTGTTGAAGGCTTATGGAAATGGGAAGGAGAATGGGAAACCTGCTATTCAAATATGGCTTCCAAACACAGCTTAATCCAAATGGAATCATTTTTCAACTATCTCGGGAACTAGGTGGCATAACAAGCCCAATTCAATTTCGCTCCAAACTAAAATCAAACACTTTTAGATTTTCATATCCTTTAATTAAATATGCCTACCTGCACGAAGAAAAATGTTATTTGAAAAAAAACGATCATTTTAATATTAAAAACAGTTAAAAACGGGACTGAAGTTCTTACGAACAAATTAACAGGGTTTCAATGTTTATTGGCGGGAACATGTAAAAATAATTAGTTAACTAACTAACTAACTAACTAACCATCACGCCGTTTCCCCGCAGGGGTAGGCAGAGAGGACGGACCGCCAGACAACTCGGTCTTGGCATACAATCCTCGCCTCATTCACATTCATACATCTTATCATACATGCTCTTCTATTATTCTGACTCTTGACATGGCCCGACTCAAGTATCTGATTCACTTGATCGTGCCATGTCTTCCTCGGGCGTCCTCGACTTCTTCTACCATTCACATTAGTATCATATATTCTCTTGACACTCCTTTCTTCGTTCATTCGCTCTATATGTCCAAACCATCTAAGCGTCCCTTTTTTAATCTTACTTATGACGCTCACATCGGCCTTGCATTCTTTTCGGATCTCCACATTCCTCACACGATCATACATGGTTTTACCACACATACGCCTCAGGGATCTCATTTCTACAGCATTCAGTCTACTTTCATCCTTTCTCTGCCAGTTCCATGCTTCACTGCCATACATCAGGGTAGGTACCAGAACTCCATTGTGAACTGCTAGCTTCGCTTCTTTAGACAGCTTCTTGTTGGCGCCAACAGCATTCAGTCCACCATTAATAGAGTTACCTGCATTTACCCTTCTTTCAATATCCCTATCAGCCTTCCCATCTCTCGTAAACATACTTCCCAAATACACAAACTCATCAACTTGCTCTAAGTACTCATCATTCACAACTATGTTGCACACTGTTTTCGTACTCTCTCTTTCAAACACCATTACTTTTGACTTACTTACATTCATCATCAACTCATTCTTCATACATACTTCGTTCATCCTAGATACGAGTGACTGCAGATCTTCTATGCTGTTAGAAATCAGCACCGCATCATCAGCATACAACAGACAACATACTTTCAGACCATTCAATTTCGCGCCCAATCCCGCCTCTTTCAATTCTTGCATACAATTGTCCATGTATAGATTGAATAACCACGGTGACATTACGCAGCCTTGTTTAACACCTTTTATGATGTCAAACCACCCCGTAAAACCACCGTTTACCCTAATGCATGCAACGCTTCCCTCATACAGAGACGCGATTGCCTGTATGAGATTTGTATTCACTCCATACTTGGACAACACCTTCCATAGCTTTTTCCTGTCGACGCGGTCGTATGCTTTTTGTAGATCTACAAAAGCACAGAAAAGTTTCTGGTTTTTTGCCAGAAACTTCTCAGTGAGCATCCGCAATGAGAAAATCTGGTCCATGCACCCCCGTCCACTCATAAAAGCACCTTGCACATCCCATATTTTATCTTTGGTTTTCATTCTTACCCTTTCAATCAATATTCTACCATACAGCTTGCCGACTGAACTGAGCAGGCTAATAGCCCTATGATTCCCACATTCCATGCGCGACCCTTTACCTTTGTATAACGGCATGATTACAGCCCTTCTCCAATCTAATGGTGTGTAACCCTCCACTAAACACTGGTTAAAAAGTTTGCACAACCATGTGAGAATTATACGGCTATCTCCTTTAAAGTATTCGGCAGCGATATTGTCGAAACCAACAGCCTTACCATTCTTCATACATTTAATCGAACTTTTTATTTCATCCATGCTGATTCTGGTAACATTCACTCCGTCGTCTTTCATACCTGATTCGCTACTGGAATCACCGTCACCCAGGTCGCTTTCGAAGACTTCCTCAAAATATTTCATCCATCTTTCTTTTATTTCTTCCTCATTCGTCAACATTTTTCCATCTTTTGATTTTATCACTTTCATGCTTCCGTTGTCTGTACCACTCCGGGATCTTTTGACCTCCTTCCAAAACAGTTTAATATTTTCTTGGAAGTGGTTAGTCATTTTAATTCCCTCTTCCTCTTCCAGGCGCTTCTTTCGTTCTTTCACTCCAACACTTACCCTTTTCTTGCATCTCTTATATACTTCTTTCGCTCGGTCTCTTTCTTCACTAGAAGCACTACCAGACGCTATCAAACACAACCATGCTTTCTTCTTCTCTGAGACCAGTGCTTTGATCTCGTCATCCCACCAAGCATCACCTTTCTTCCTACCTTGCGTACTTATTCCACACACGTCTCTAGCAGATTCACAAAGACTTAACTTTATGTGGTTCCATGTTTCATCTATGCTTAGACCGCCCATTTCCTTCTCATTCAGTCTCATCTCTGCACAATTCTCATACTTACTTCTGATAATATCGTTTTGCAGTTTTTCTACTTTGACTCTTGTTGGAGTCGTTACCGTTTTCACTTTAGAGCGCCAGCCACGGAAGAGGTTTACTCTCGACACTACCAGAAAGTGGTCAGTTTCAACCTCAGCCCCTCTAAAAACTCTTGTGTCCTCGGTAACGGTTCTCAACCTAGAGTCAATTACTACAAAGTCAATTATTGATCTCTCATTTCCTCTTTCCCACGTATATTGGTGGATACCTTTATGATCGAAGAAAGTATTCGACACAAACAGGTTCCACTCTAAACATACTTCAAGTATTCTGTTCCCATTGTCATTCGTTCTTTTATCCCCAAACATACCTAAGGCTGAATCAAATCCATCACGTCTGATTCCCACCCATCCATTCAAGTCACCCGCCATTATAATCCTTTCATTCAATTTTTTCTGTCTCATTACATCATTCACTCCAGTCCAAAAATCATCTTTCACTTCGTCGCTTTCAGAATTAACAGGGGCATAGCAAATAAGAAGAAACACCCTTGTCAAACCAATTTTAAATCTGATCCACATTATTCTCGGACTTACACATTCATACTGTAACATACATTCAACCATTCTGGGAGACAGTAGCGCTGCAACGCCCTGGCAAGCCCTCTCTGTATCTGGTTTCCCAGACCAGATGACGAACCTATCATCATGCTGCATTGTACCGCTCTCTTTTTTCATACTCTCTGTCACACAAAGTATATCCAAACATTTGCTTTTCATTGTATCACACAATTCATTCATCTTTCTTTCCATTCCTCCTCTGATATTCCACGTACCAATCCGACATTGTTCGCGTTCCGTCCTCCTCTTTGCGCTACCGAAGGGATGGCGATGTGATGGATAGCGAACCTCATCGACACCTATGTCGGCCATTCCCTTCCAAGAACTGCTTATCACATCGAGATTAACATACCTTTACATACAAAACAAAAAATTAACTTGATACATAATACATACAAAAACAACTGCGAATAAACAACAACTTAATGAAACTAACTCTAAAATACAAGTTTTTGCACTGTATTATTGTTTTAATCCACTTCCATTTTGTCCATGGTCACTTCATGCAGGCAGGAAACAAAAGCACGGGTTAAGACCGATTTCATCCTTCCGTATGCGCAGGGGCGCGGGCGGTGGCAGCGGGGGATGGAGCTAGGGGCGCAGCGGGGGCTAGAGAATATCTCATCACACCAAATGTTTATAATTGTCTTTTTTAACACTCGCAGAAATAAGGGACGCGGGTTCCAATGTCATTGACTAGGTACTTGTATAAATACATATACAATTAAACACCTACATACTTAAACATATAACACGAAGAAACTAACACCAAGAAAAAATATATAGTATCTTATCACTCAGAGATGTTTGTAATTGTTTTAATTTACTCCAGAAATACGGGGCGTGAGTCCAAAGTCATCCATCCGGTGGTGGGCAGGGGGGTGGGCGAAGGGCAGCGGCGGCTGCAGCTAGGTGTGGGTGAAGGGTCGCCAGATGATCTTCTTTGCGATTCTTAGAACGGCCGCCCCAGTGGTCCAAGCAATGAGCAGGTCATACACAACGACACCGGCGACAGCGGGTAGCGGGTAGCGGGTAGAGGGTGGCCGGGGTTTCAGTATAGGTAAGGGGTGGGCGAGGGATGCGGCTAGCGTGCCCAAGGATCGAACGGATCACCACATCTGGCAAATGTTCACAGCTAGTCTCGGCTTTTTGACACTGCATTTACACTTTGTTTTATAATTATCAACATTATTTGTTTCATATCCTTAAAAATTCATTTCACGTCCACACTATACGCAGTAATATTATTTTGCGTTTACTAACGCAACTATAACACAGTAAGGAACATTTTTAAACACTTTTAAGGACTGGATATTTGAAATATACCTCTTATTTAACGAATACTAACGAGACCGACCAAACCACGTCAGGCTGCTCCGAAAGCCCGACGCTCCTCCAAATAATTAGTTATCAGTTATCAAAAGTACGATAAGTAGGAGTAATTTTCATTCTCGAAAAGTGTGCAAATATAATAGGCCACTGGGGTCGATCGATACTTATCAGAATAGATTTTTTTATTATTTAACGCTCAAAGGGCTTTTACATGTTGGTACAGTACACTTGTTACATTTTGTTGGTAGTAAAAACTTTTTGTTACATTTTGTTGGTAGTAAAAAATACAAAAATACAAGTCATAAAAACACAAAAAAAATAATATTTGAAAACTTCAGCAATTAGATAGGTTTACAAATATACAAGATCAGTTTAGGAATAGTGTTGGAATAAATATTTTACATGATGCACAAAACTCGCCGAGTGATATTAAATATGTCAACATCACCTAAGTATTCATTTCCCAAAGTGTGAAATCGTTGTATCGGAGAGTGGGTAATGTATTTACGCTTATGAATGCTGCAGTAGAATAGTGCATTTTGTCGTGTTGTCACTGTGGGTATTCGTAATTTTATGAATTGAGAATTTAGAGTTTAGTATTTTGAATAAAAAGTTTAAGTCGTTTATTTTACTCTGCCTTCTAATGTATGTATTTTCAGAATATTTAATAAAAAAATATATTTTAAATCTTCTAGTGGGATGTTCAATTTTAAATTTATAAAAGGCAGAGTTATTTTTAGTATTCGCTCAATGTTATTAATGTGAATTTTGTAAGATAGGCTCAAATAAAAGCTTTAATTCTCTTCGATAAATTATTTCGCAAAACAAGTCCATGTTTTTAGTTTCCATTCTGAAATCATAAAATAATTGGCATAATGCACCGTGGTCCGTGGCACACACGAATTTGTTGCAAAGAACTTCCGCATCCCGTAGTTTAGAAATTTTCTATTTATTTTATTCTTATTGTTGAAACGGAACTATTGGGCACCAAAGTTCACCGTTGCCTGCATCGCGCGGTCCTTGTTTTATTGCAGTCTAAGTAGAAAGCAACCCATCCTGTTGTCCCAACTCGGCGGCTCCGCGAGTTCTAGTTCTAATGTCCACCGCACATGTTCCCTAAAGCTCCTAATATTGTAACTTTGTTTCCGATTACCCACCGCAGCGGGATGTATTTAAACAGCAATTCTCAACCTTTTTCATATCGTGCGGCACTCATATGTTTGCGATGTTACGCGGGCCGTAACATAGTGCACCATAGTGACTGTCCTAGAACGGGAGAGCTACCAATGTGGACAGTCAAAATGTCAATACAATGGTTAATAATTCATTTTTGTTATGGTCAGTTTACAATTACGTCCGAGTTTAAATAAGTAACTCAAAGGTTGTGTTTCATGTCTCTATAGTGACGGATAAAGAATTTGGACCGTCCATATTAAATGGATCGAGGATATACGCTTATTGCCTATACTGTTGCAGGAATGCATTTCCTTCAGATGAGTGAACGTTTCATCTTACGTTTAGGCAATTTCTTTCCCAAAATTTATCAGGTGAGAACTCCGTACATATAATTATTTGCAACATTTCTTAGCGTATAAAGCTAGCTCTTTTTGGAGCTAATTAATTATACGATACCATTTACTTTTTACGCTAACGCCTTTCCTCTGAAATTTCAACATTGAGTTGCCATAATACACCCATAATAATTTTATAATAAAATCTACAACATCGTACATTTTTTCCTAAATAATAAATAATACTTAATGTTTTATTTTTCTAAAATAATGAATTTCTTGGCACATTTTGTTTATTAATATTAACCTCCGTAATCGACTGGGAGAAGCGAATAGTTATTGCCGACCGAACGATTATTCCCGTGCATTCTGAAAGTTTTAAAAACTGTGATATTTTTAATAGCACAGAAAAAACTTACGTACAACACATTTTTTAAACAGTTATTAGTTTGCATTTTGTTGTTCCAAAATTATAAATTTTAGTTAAAATCATATTATATGTAAACTTTCGCTGTAAACACCGTATAATTGATTTGTAATCTATGTATATGTAAAAAAATGTTCTATTCTGTATAGGTATTTGTACAGTAAATAAATAAATGAACGGCTTAATAATAATAATATTTGGTTGATTTGTAGAGGGCCATTTTTTTGCAAAATAACCCCAAAGGCGCTGTGCAAATATTTGTTCAATTTTATGTAAAAGCTTGGCGGGCCGCAGGTTGAGTATGGCTGATTTAAACGGTCACAATGGTAACAGTGAGAATTTCGCCTGTCCTATAAAACTATGCATGGCGCTATTCCCAGTAGAAATATATACGTACAATTTTGCGGACGAGCTTTTAAGCTCGCGCTAATTTTTATCCGATTAACCACGTGTTTTAATATTTCCTCCGCTACGTTGCTTTACTCTGTGCAAAACGAGAATTCCATTTGGAAATAGCATAGATGCAGATTACAGTCTTTAGAACATAGATATCTGGTGAAAATGTGTTTTTTTCAATGGAAGTTACCTCGAAGAACTAGCCCGATAATATTATAATGATCTCTGCTGTTTTACATTTTTCTCTGTTTACATTTTCAAAGAAAAGGTTGATTTTCGACGGGTTCTTGCAATCTTGCAATCTGAGTTTTTTTTCAAAGTCAAGTTTCTCTTCTTACACTCCAAACTTAACGTGAAATCACTTCTTTAGATTAATCTTTGCCACGAATCGATTAACATTATGAATACCAAAAAATATGCTTTTCATAAATAGAAGCTTTTCCTATCGTTTCGCTTGAGTAGAAAGAAAATAAAATGGTTAATTACTTTATAAAAACTATTAGTGTAAACTACTAAAAAATATATTTTTTAAAATTAATGTTGTCGGTACGAACGCATGTAAGAAACAACTTAAAAAATTATAACATTAAGGCTAAGATTATCTGTGACTGTTTTCCCTGATTCATTTTTTCTTTGTTATAAAATTATTCACAAAATAAATAAAAACCACTTTTACTCTCGAAATCGAGGATTTCTAGACTCCGTTTGCCAAGCGATTTGTATACCTATTATTCTTGGCAAACTAAGATTGTACACGTTTTTGGCTTGCGGCTTATTCTTAAAAATACCATCCATACATTTCCTTGCATCCCCCAAAGATATAAATATATCATAATTTACCTTGAATGTGGAGTTCTATTTTTTTAAATTATAACCGTTCGTGCTAGTATGTTTCATGGGCGCTCGTAATGAAGTTATTTTAAATAATATGTACATAATCTATTCAGTTGAGCATACCAAATAAAATACCAATCTCAGTTGGATACAATGGCGAAGGATGTTTTAGTATTTTAGTCCATTAGCTGCCCCTGACTAAGATGTTAGGAAATCCATTACGGGCTCACCTGCACGAACATCTTACCCGAACATAATGTACCTCTAAAATAGGTCAGGTTTTAATATCTTCCCGTTGGGGATCTAGATTGCCTGTGTTTATAATCCTGGTGGGTGGTTTGTTCGGTCAACTGGCTCTGAACATGTGCTCTATAAAATGTATATATTATGTGTAAGTAGGTATAACCCTATGTCGACGTTTTAATGTGATATAACTCCCCTGAGATAAATGTGATTAATTTGTCGCAGGAGAAATGATTAATGGATCTCAAAACCAGTAGGAGATTCCTTTCTAACCTTTTTTAAGGTCCTTTGTCATTTTTGGGCCACTGGGATTCGGTCTTAACCTTCCGCTTGTGATGTTTGTACTTCACTTTATTTTGATTAAAATCACGGCTTAAAATTGAGAGCTTTCGTTTTCCACAAAATAAAGATGATCAACCAACCAAAACGTTCGTATCTTAAGTAAGCTGTTATCAATGTTTTAATTAAAATTTGGGTTGCTTCCCACATTTATACGTAGGATTTATGTGTCTCGGGTTCAGCTTATCAACATTAATTTATTGATAGTATTTTATACTACGGCATGAAATGCGCATTGAAATACTTCTTAAGATATCGGGTCGCTCGTGTCGATATTTCCATCAAATTAAAATTGTCGATCCCTCGCCTTATCCGGCCGCGCACATCTGTGGGCATCCACGGAATGTTATCATTGGATCCGATATTTCGTTATTCTGATAACATGGAGTCCATCAATAACAACTTCGACCTGATCTTCCGTCCAATGATCATTAAATTAAAACAGGTTTTCTTTTTCCATTTATACTCGAAGCCGTGAGGCGTATCTACTCTGAATGCTCGTCTATTTGAAAAGCTCTGCCTAGGGACCTTACACAATGGAATGCGTACACTAATCCCAAATAATGCCGGCTTTGCTTTACAAATTTAAAACAAACGCCTCTGAGTAATGAAACACCTCTTAGTATATTAATTCAGGGCGTAAAAAAGGTCTCGTATATCAAACACTGTACCGGTTCCCGCGACATTGTCTTAGCGAATTTAATGGATGTAACTGATTAACGTTATGGTTGACTTCTTGCGGTCAATAATTTTTTTCTGCTCAGAATTCATAAACATTGCTATGATAAAACGCCAATATACATATAAATAATAACAACATTGAGCTAAAGACGTTTCGTGGATATTAAATAAAACGAAATATTTAATATATTACGTCCACGAGTTTACTACAATTTACGAGTCTTAGTAAAGTTGTAGCGTAAATCGAACTTCCCTATTGCGTCATATGTTGTAACTTCTCGGTAATGTAATGGTAGACGTAGATACATAATTACGGTGGAATTTCTGCTCAATACGTAGTAAGTTAATTTATCTCTATTATGCTTTATTCTGTAGTATTGCATCTTGGGTAGAATCGTTATATTATGTTACTCTAATGTATTTGAGTTCATTAAATATCACATGATAGGTAACCAACCCATTTAGTGGTTTTAACGAGCAGGAAAAGAACACCTTATCCACGGCTTTTATTTCCGCTTTATATTCAAATAAAAATGATTGTTAACTTGTTCAACAATGGGCGATTACTTCGTTTTTCTGTTCACCTGTCAAGGTAAACCGGTTGAATTTGCCATCGACATTCTGTTTCACCTGAACCGAAAACGTTACGTTTTTTGTAGAAGTATTTATATTTATAGCATCCTATTTGCTTCTCGCACGATATCTCCGTGATCTTTTTATATACCTACCTAGATATCCAATGACAGTTACTCCAATAATAATTCCATTGGATCGGTTTATTTTTGTGTGAGATTTAACGATCACCGTGATGTCATGGAGTCGGGTATAATTCGATTGATTTTTTCAATAGCCATCGGTACGAAACATTACAGGTAAACAACCTTTATATTATTAATGATGACTTGTAAAATTAACGCTTTGAACTGTGGAATTCGTTCTTTAAAAATTTTGTTTAGTTGTCATCTTCAGAACGACGGGATTCATATTCAACGATTCAACCTAATTTCGCATAAACTTAACGGGAGTTGCTTATATGGATACTAAAAGTCTAGTTTAATAGTAAACTATGTGTAGTTAACCTAGCAGTTGAAATTTTCAATAATTAAAATTAAAAGTTTTGGATTCCAACACTATTGCCATCATGTACAAGTACTCAAAACGTAAACATCGTAATATGAATAAAGTGAACGCGAGCTTGCAGCAAAAAGCTTCTGGCGTGTGAATGACCAAGTGCAGATTTACACATCATAGTAAAGCTGGTTCCGAATGAAATACTACATTGTGCATTGTGGAAACATACAATAGAACCTTCATTTGAACTATTAATAAGTCTCGAATGAACATTAAAAATACCTACCTAATCAGGAAATGAAACATCAAATATATCGACCATCCAGTTAAGTCAGATATCTCCGAAAAATCCAAATTTGAGTTGAGTATGCAGTTATATAGCATCAATTATTATTTTTATACACGAAAACTTGCAGTGAAACAAACATACAAAAAAATATGTTTTCTGGGTTATTAGTAAAAATATTCAAAATGTCATTCTTCTTGTGTACCGGACCGTTGTGCCCCCGGTATTATTTTATGGTGACCAATCTACTCAGTGGCAACTTTTTGAAATATGAATTTTCGTAATGTTAGTCTAAGAATACGGCCGTAGAGATTGTCATAATTCATCATAGTAATAAATAAGAACGTTTGTAATTAAAACTGAGAATTGTAATTTTAAGAATATTAATATTAAACATACTTTGCCATTGACGTAAGTGCATATTATAACATTTATAATATGAAATTACACAATGAAAAGTAGGTATATTCTGAGGTAGTTTGTTCTGAATCGTTACTACATGAGATTCTGATTAATTATCGTGTGAGGAAGTATCGTTTATGAGTCAATTTATTGAGAGAACTCAGATGGTGAGATTCCATATTACGACCAGACATAGAACCTATTTTATAGCATATTTAACATGTAAAAAAGAGACAAGTTTAAATAACATTTGACATATTATGGTGAGCATTCGAATATTGTTTTTTTCTCCCGTTATCTCAAAACGTAGTATTTTGGAGATGTCTGACTAGTCTACTTGATGATCGATATTATGATACGGGCAAGAGCCTAGTATGGTTGTCATTAGAGCTAAAATAAGAATATAACATCCAGTGGCGGTTCGTGGTCTTTTTAACGGGGGGTTCAGAAATTCAAAAGAAGATATATTGTCTAATCAAAATTTACTCTTGTCACACAAATTAAATAAAGTTAGTGGAGGGGTACCCAAATAGGTACTATTGTATTTAAATAACTTGATACTCCTCGACACAATTATTAAACAACCAAAATGGTTTTAGAGGATTTAAATTGTTTAATGGTTTTTAAAACACTTAATGTACGTTACTAATTATTATTGTTTTTTTCAATAAGAAAAATTGCGTAGAATGTAGAATATAATATAATTGATATTTTAAAACATAAAAAAAACAAGAAACACAAATAAAGGTGGCCACGAAATAAAATTAGCTTTTTTCACTTACACAAAAAATCTATTATACACGTATACAAAAAATAATTATATTTAATTTCCAAACTTTTTTCATAAGCATTAGGGTTTTTTTATATAACACTGTATTCCGTCATTGTGTGAAAAAATTAGGACAGAATATTCGCGACAACCGATAAACGCAACCACTTTTAATTTGAAAGCCGAAACAATACTAGAAGAGCTCAACACAAAATTGCATAACTAGCGACGTTGTTTGCCGAATCTTTAGTAAATGTACTCGTAAATAAGGGATATAACGACTTATCTATAAAAAAAATACGAAAACAGAAATCAAAATCGGTCCACTTCAATAGTAGATTTACAAATGCCATTAGTAAACGGTTGGAGATATGCAGAAATAAGGAAATAAAAAATGTACAAAAATGACTACAAAGTTAAATACCATAATATATAACATTTAACTTGCATCCGTCGTGCAAAAGTCGACCGTCAACCGGTCATCCTGCGACAAACTCGGGCTTCGTTTCGGCGAGACTCGTCAAAGTTCGGAGGTCACGTAACATCTTGACTCGTGAGCAGCGCACCAAGCTTGGTAGTTTTGTCCATTCTACCGCCACAGCGATTCGTATCGGCTCTGATTTTTTCGTATGGACAAATTTGTGCGGATCGCAACGCGCACAAAGTGGGAATAGATAGGTACCGTATTTTTCGGTGGCGCGAGTTTTAAAGACGGAATTTTAATGTCGAGCTATCTGTGAAGCGCTTATATTACTATACAACCAGATTGTTTTATTTTATCATCTTTTTAATGGGGGTTCACCGCACAACCGCACTTTAGAGAAAACCGCCACTGATAACATCTAAAGCGAGGAATATAAATCAAATAAAATTAACTAAACAAAAGCCAAATGGAAAAAAGAAATACCGGAAAACTTCTACTTTTCAAGCGTCACAAATTTGTTCATTCATATCAACTAAGTACTGCATCAGAATTTTTATTCGAGTTTGGTATGGTGTACATAATACATGGGTGCAGCATTCATACCTTTGTATTATGCAATTGTTACTGGTCAGTGGACAGTTCAGTGGCCAGAAGGTCGCGGTCGGGTGAATGAGGAAGTCGTGGGGAATATTTAGGGCCTTAATAAGGCACCCATCTATTCCACAGACCCCCCGTGCGGACACCTGTCGAAACCAACTAACCTGATCCTCGCTCCAACTAGAATGTTTTGGATTATTTATCTGTACGGGAACTTGTTGGATCAATAAAATATGCATATTGACAAACGGTCTGGTTATTCTGAATCGGACACATTGAATTTTATGTTGGATCAATCGTATAGGTATAGAGAATATAAATGGGTGGATTCGGTATTTTAAGATGTCAAATAAAAACAATGTCCGAAATTTTCAAATCATCTACCGCTCAAAAAAAAACCACAATGAATAGATTACAAAAATTAGAATTCAATTTTTATTAGAATAACGTTTATAACAACTTTTGAAGGTATTTCCCATCAACGTATGTAATATATTATTGAAGAAGAAGATAATACTATAAATCTAAATGAAAATATGAATAACAACAAGACACAGAAAAATAAAAAGGTAAGGGTCAGCGTAAGCTGGGATTCAGGCGATGCAGCACGTGCAGAATGTGCAGGTGCAGATTTGGTCATGTATAGACTTATATGAAATAACGAATGCTGAGAGGTAGACATCGTTTCATACAAGTCCATACATTACAAAATCTGCACCTGCACAGTCTGCATGTGCTGCGTCGCCTGAATCTCAGCTTACGCTGACCCTAACGTTCGCAAATTTGACTCGAACACAGGAACTATCGTTTTTTCCGGGACAAGCGACTCAACCAACTCGGCCATGAGAGATGAGACTATGAGAGATTTTATTTTTAAGTCATTTTTGTCAATCTGATATTTTAAATTTAGAATTAACGTTATTATCTTCGACAATTTTTTCCCATATTATTGGCAGCTACCCTTTTAAATAATACAATGTTCAAAGAACTGGTTTGTAACCTAGATGTCTCGGATAAACATATCCGATTTTATTTATACCGGACACCTATTGACCTTTTCCTAAAAGTCTTAATGAATATTCAATTTTTATTAGAATAACTCTCTTTATAATATTTTTTGGGTGCTATTCCCATAAAGGTAATATATCGTATTGAAGTCTAATTCAATCATACTCAAAAAGTTACTAAGGCATGTAAAATTTTCAAATTAAACCATTCATATCATCCTATGAGGTATAAAATCTTTTTTAGGTATGAAACACTAAAACTTTCGAACGGTGACATTTCTAGATATTTGACATTTCTAGGTCATTTCCACCATACGGAGTTTTTAAATGTCCCCTAACTGTCAAAGCTATATCTGGACGTTTAGATGTCTATCCATGAACTTATACTTCCTTGCACTCTCCCAACTCATTGCGTATAAGGTAGGCTGTTGGAATCGGCTCTTCTCGTTCTCAGGTTGTAGCTTCTACAGTTCTGAGTATCGCTCTGTTGAATTTTGAGCATTGAGTCATCCAGGAGTTCTTTGGTCTACCTCCTGACGACTTTCGAAAAAGCTCCATAGACATTGCCTGCTTCACTGTGTGGTCTTGTGGTCTCCGTTTTATGTGCCCATACCATCTCAACTGTCGTTCCTCCAGCTTACTGTTTATGTCCGTGACACCCAGGGTATGTGTAAACTTTTAATATTATCTTTTAATGATACTCTAACCGACCATCTAAGCATTCGCATTTCTGCTGATTCGAGTTGCCTAGATTATTATTATGCATGTATTTCAACTGTACAATAAGAAAAAATAGTATTTTAATCTTGGTTAAAATCGGAAAGTAAATCTAAATGTGAACTCTGTTTGTACTGATTTCATAATAATATCTACCACGTACCTAAGTGAGTGCACCGACTGGCAGGGTATATATCCTATCATTTTACAAATTACGCAACTCTGCAGTACTCGCAGCATCATCTCATGACCCAGAGTCGATATACTTCTGTCCCTGTCTGCTGCATATCCACCTGCCCCGGACGAGGGGGCTAGCACCATCAATGTCGCAATACCTGCTTCGTGCAGCGATTAACCTTTTTAGTTTGTTATGGTCCCTTTACCACAGAGGGGTATTCAACTTTAATTCTCTCAGAAAAATGGCTTGCATCGAAATGCCATAACTCTTTCGGTCTGTTTATTATTTTTTAATGGTTTCATGAGAAGACTACAAAGTCATGAAAAAGTAAATCTATCCATATTCATAATTTTTTTATATTGTTTCCCGTTTTGTTTGGACAAAAGCATGCTAAACTAATAGTTCTGTTGATTATTTCGATTTAGGAGCTCGTAGCGCTTATGTGAACACTGCAGGAATAAAAAGGTACCATCCAACACGGCTAGCTTCTTGACAGAAACATAAAAACAAATGTACAGACAGACGGAATGCCATGCGCTCGAGTTAAAACAGGACTTCGCTACGTTCAGTCAAAAATTTGGTCTTTCCCATGTCCAATGAGCAAGTGACAGAGACACGTGTTCCCTTGCTGTCACCAAGTTTTCGTATATTTATTGTTTTTGTGTTTAATTCGTAGAACTCCATTTATTTTTTTAAAAATTTAATTTAAATTAAATTTATTAATGTTATTATTAAGTTCTGCAAGTGATTTAGTTTTTTTTTATTATTGTGACAACTGTTTCGGCTCAATAGGCCATTTTAAAACTAGTTCAAACTAGATCTGCCGGATCTGCCCTGATGATGGACACTGCAACGCTTTCCGAAACCTCGGCTAAAGAAGGAGGTAGCGCAACACGGCAACACCCCCAAAACAAACAACGAAAATGCTTTTGGCCGTGAAAATCTAAAAACCTATCTAGTTCAAACAGTTTAATAGTTTAAAAAATAAAATAAAATAAAAATTTTCGTATACATAGGTACCCGCACATACACGGAACTTACATATTATATACAGCGTGCTTCGTTTAGAGTTTAGACTATAATAAAATTTTAAATATACTGAATTTCACAGTTTCGAGTTCGAAGTCAGAGCGTGTTGTTGTAGTCGGTTATAAAGAATATATTTTGACATGCCGAATATTATTTTATTTATTTTTTATCAAAATATTGGATATTATTTAAATAGTTTATCTGAATGTGGCAATCTTCAGGACTTAATTTAAATGCGTAATAAACCCGTAAACTGAAATTGTATTATTTGCTACCATTATAATTGTTTCCCTACCTTTCTTCGTCCTGCCATCCCTAACCCTTCTACCCCGTTCATCCAAATCTCAACCTTTGACATTGGTCAAGGATCTCATTTTACCATTTTGTAATTATCATTAATCTCTAACTCACAAAATCTTCTCTTACAATTTACCCCATTTACAAACCAACAAGATCCAATAAATTTTGGTTCAGAGGCCCTAGCACGCTTGCTCTATATCGATCGGTAGGATAACTATCGGTAACTTCTCATCATTTCCTAGCATGACTACAGATCGCCAATGAATAAGTGACAGTTCACAATGACTAAGTGTCCTTAACATATTCGACATCAACTGTTGTTTGTACGTTAGCGATGTACAGTTGTCCTAGGGAACACGATGAGAAGTTACCGATAGTTATCCTACCGATCGATATAGAGCAAGCGTGCTAGGGCCTCAGGAACTCCTTCATTTAAATACTTCTTTATTTCCTTAATTTACCCTTAGTTTACGCTATATTGTTATTTTCTTTCAATACCATTTTTTTTTCTAAATTGTATACCTATGTTAAATAATGTTTGTATTTATTTCATAAGTCTTTGATTATTGTTTACATATTTAATTAGAACTTTATTTTTTTGCATGTAAATAATCCTCCCATAAACACGCTAGAGCTCAACTTATGGAATAGTAGAATAATAATGAATAACTTACAATAGTAAAGTATAATAAATAACTATATGTATAACTTTGCATAATGTAATCGTTAATTTTTTTCTTATAAATAAAAAAAAAAAAAATAATAATAATTCTTAGTTTATCAACTCTTTTTTTATAACTTTTGAAGGTTATTTCCATCGATGTATCAGTTGCGACGATTTTCGTTTAGATTATTAGTGTTATCTTCTTCTTCAATGATATATTCAGAAATTATTTATTTGTGCGATCTGTTCTTTTAACAATTCAAAATGCGACCATTACTTAAATCAACAATGGGATACCTTCCGCGTTTCCGCGACACTGCGCAGTTTATGTTAATCACTGACATCAATGCTAATCCTGTGTTTGCGCGCGCATTTCTTACTATCATAGTATGCAAATGAGATGTACAACATCGCAGGAGTTTGGTATGAATGCGCGCTGCAGTCTCCGACACTTAGACAGGGTCACAATGGTCTTTGTATGTGTGTTCTACAACGGTCTCGATTTCATAATATGGTTCACATTATCTTCAGACGTCGACAGGTATGCGTCCAGGTAATGTGTAAAAAGCATTGATCTCTGCGCCCACTTGTGAACGTCTTCGGGTTCCTGCTTCTACTCTTTTTGTGTAGTTGTTTGTTGTTGCTTGCTCCGCATTTGATCCTAGCGGTATACTATGTAGTATAATATCATTGAGGACTTTTTGTCGCGGTGTTCAGTGTTTATGTCTGTACTATTCAATGTAAGAGAGTCACCGCTCGGACGACTCAAGTGGTAGCTTCCTGGGAATCTCTACTTTAGCCGGCAGACGGTGATACGGTTACCTCTACGCAGAAGATCGCAGTGTGGATGTTGATCGAGCCACGGCGTTTTTAAATGAATTTGTAACGGATATATATTTTTTTTGCTTCGGTGGCTGTAACTGCTAACGACTTTATCTACCTCAGGCCGGCCTTCAGTGTTTTAGGATGCGTTTCCAAATGTTAAAATAATTGCTGTTTTGATCGTTTTATGAACTCAAGAGAATTTTCACACAATAAATAATAACGAACTCACTGACGGGTCATAATGGTACTCGAATGGTTACTCGTGCATACCTGTATTGTAACTTGTTTGTTGAAATCAAATTAATTGAATTATAGGTACCAACATAGGTAGACTATTATAAATGAATGAGTTCGTCGGTGTGTTGTATACTTAACTGTAGAATCGATTGCGTTACTTTTCTCCCATGACTAATATTCCAACGCCATTGAAACTCGAGTCACCCGAGAAGACCGTAATAAAGACTGATTTGATATATTTTAGTCAATTGCGCACTTTGATGTACTTTGTGATGTATGTAATTTTCGGGATACAATAAAATAAAAATAAACCAACACTCTTTGCTTTCATTTCACCATAATGTTGGATCTTATTGTACTATAAGATTGTACCCAAGACTCATGCTAAAAGAGTGGGAATTCATGGATCAAAGAAGAACTTACCGAAAGATGTATGAGAAACAACTCTTCCTGCTTTGCCTTTGTCGGACCAGTTCTTTGTATTATTTCCTTTACACCAACAAGAACTAAAACGATCATATCTCACGGCTGTATGAACAATAGGCATATAGTCACACCTGTATTATAGGGAGATCGACTTTGTTTAAAGATACAGTGTCGGAATTGTTAAAAAGTGAAGGTAACGTAAGCGATCCATGATGAACACTGACCTTATTCACAATATTGGTATCTAGTACCCACCGACATAAATATCTCTCTTTGAACCAAAAGGTATGACATTATAGTTTATTTATTTATTTATTTCTACACTTTTACACACATTTACCAAATAATTACAATGATTTACATAGTAGTACAAAAAAAGTTCATATTCAGTAACAGGATGTAAAAAGGTATGTAAGAAGGTTAATAGTAGCATTTTGTGAACACCTCACTGGGAGAACCTGTGCTGAGGTGTTCGCGTGTTTAGGATTAAGAGATATTCTGCCGACATAAGTAGAAACGCAGTATCCTTCTTGATATTGTCAAGAAGGGCACCGTGGTGCAACCTGGTCGGCAGAATCGTAGACATAAAATTGGTAGCATTTAAAATTATACAAATAATTTTCATCAAGTAGTATCTTTGCAGTTTTGCACTACCATGATTTTTAGGAAATTTATTCCTAGATATAGGCAGGATGATTTTTGTAAGCATACGTATGAGCATTTATGACAAATTCGTGTTTTTATCAGGTTTCATACTTTTATTTGCATTTTCTCTTTTTTTATTCTGGCTCTACGGGTTCTATGGCCTGCTTGTTCCTGATATTTGTTAAGAATTGGTTTTTATATCAGCATACATCTCAATCTGAATATAATAAAATAGTGGTACATCTTCATAATACAAGACTAACTGCAAACGATGGACTTGTTATTCCCAGATACCTAAATAAATACGGTCAAAGAACTCTAGAATACCTCGTACCAATAATTTACAACATGTTACCCAATTCAATAAAAAGCTGTGAATTGACTTTCAGAAGAAAATGTATGCTAAAAAATGGTTATGTGAAAGAATTTTTTTGTACTAACCTCCGTATTTCTAATTTTCGTTTTTAATGTTTTTTCCGTTATTATAATCTTTTTTCTTTCTTTCATTTTTCCTCTGCTCTTTATTTTATATATGTAAAAATATGTGGATGTATGTAAGTATATATAATGTAATAATGTGTGTATTTTATGTACCTGTTTAAATTTTCTATAAAGTAATTGTTAAAAGAACCCGTTGACAAACTGATATAAATCAGTTTAACGGGACTTAATATTGAAATATATAAAAAAAAGAATGTTAAATAAAAAAAATAAAAAAAAAAAAAACAATTATTTGTAATAAGCTCTTTGTTACGATATTGACAGAGAGCTTCCTTTGCGTGTTATCCGAAACAATGTACGTATTCCTATTTAGGTTCGGACGCCGCAGATGTTATTCGATTGTTTTATCAGGCGGAAATCAAATGTTTCCATCAACCAGCATACCTACCAATTTCACGTACTAATTATTTCAATACCCACCTTCGGGGAACACTTTTGAAAGGAGAATGCGAGAATTGTAATGATAAACAGATCTTATTTTTTTGTTGCGTCATTTTGTATTCCGGTATTTCTGCTATCAATAATATCAAATTATTTCACCAGATTTACAGGAACGGGTTTGGTTTTTCCCATAGGAAAAACTAAACCCTTTCATACACTTTTCCATATAAATGATCATCTAGTAAATCCACGTTATGCAAGTGTATTATATAAGTATAATTAATACAAAACAATACAAGAACAACACGTTAATCTACCAAACTATTAAATGGGAATATAATTCACCGTCTCCAGATATTTTCATATCAGAGGGTTCGGCTCTGTGGAATTCCTAATTTGACCGATAAATCCTACTGATCCCTCAATATAAATATTTAAAAAATCTTTCGTAATTCTACATGTATTTAAAATGACTGATTTTTGCATTTTTATATACAAATTCTTTGACAAATCTAATATGCCTAAATTTTTAATAAGAGAGCTAGGTATAATGCCAGTAGCCGAAATAACAAAAGGTAATATTTTTATAGTCTGAGAATGCCAAATTCTTTTAATTTCATTTCCTAAATCTGTATACTTTCTTATTTTTTCAGAAACAGATTTTTGAATATTACAGGAATTTGGAATAGCTACATCAATAATATAAGTTATTTTTTTTTATTTTTTTATTTTATTTTAGGATTTTATGCGAACCGTTATATTATTATTTATTATCTATGCAACTTTAGGAGATCTGACTGAAATTATGTTTTAAGGTAGATACTTGATTCATTTAAAAAATAAAATTCCATCGATTTATGAATTATCTGCCTACTCGTATGTTTTCCCCACCCTTGCTCTACGTTATTTTTTAAATTAAGTTTTTTTAAATTTAAGTTTACTAAGGAAACAAAGAGTTGTATTAATAATAAGACCGCAACCGGTTTAAGCCTGTTAAGGCCATCTTCAGACTAGTACAATTTCTAAATCTACGATTTATATACATAACATATGGGGAGGGTAAAGTGGTGATATACAAGGATTTTATTCAAATTATATGGATTTTCCCCATATTTGTTGCTATGTCGTCCTTGACAATTGAATTTCTAGTTATTCGGTTATTACCAGTAGGCATATCTGTATTTATATGAATTATTGATAACTCATTTTATTGTTGTCATGTCTATTGTCTATTAATATCGTTATTATATTTATGATCCCACGGGATTTTGTCTTGGTAGTTAGATTTTAAAGAGAGTAGGAATTATATTATAATATTTTAGTAGGTAGGTACAATGTGAGGTTAATTTGATTTTTGTTAACCACTGGAGCGACAGAGCAATTAAAATATTTTTTCTCGGATTGCTAAAGGAAATTTTTTCGCCCACATTAAAAAAATCATACATCCGCATTTAAATATGGAGACATACAAACTGATTATAAAACTAACTAACTAACTAACTAACCATCACGCCGTTTCCCCGCAGGGGTAGGCAGAGAGGATGGACCGCCAAACAACTCGGTCTTGGCATACACTCCTCGCCTCATTCACATTCATACATCTTATCATACATGCTCTTCTATTATTCTGACTCTTGACATGGCCCGACTCAAGTATCTGATTCACTTGATCGTGCCATGTCTTCCTCGGGCGTCCTCGACTTCTTCTACCATTCACATTAGTATCATATATTCTCTTGACACTCCTTTCTTCGTTCATTCGCTCTATATGTCCAAACCATCTAAGCGTCCCTTTTTTAATCTTACTTATGACGCTCACATCGGCCTTGCATTCTTTTCGGATCTCAACATTCCTCACACGATCATACATGGTTTATAGTTAACTGATTATAGTTCAATGAATTCCCCTATCTTTTGTCTATTATCATATATTTGTAGGAGTTATAAAATAAAAAAAATTAAATGTTTGACCTTAAAACATTTTAATGAATCTAGAGAATATTTATTTTGTTATATTTTAAATGTACAATGTATTATATAGTTGTTTTAATAAAAAAATTTTTTTTGGAAATTTGCCACATTTTGGCAACAAAGCAATCCGATTTTTTGGAAATAGTGCCATAATGTTGCAAAAAGCGCTCTAGTAGAATATTATTATGGTGATATGTTCCAGCCGGTCGCTGGGAGCTCCATTGCGACATGTCTTTCTGTTATTATTTAAAAAAAAAAAAATATATGTCTGTTTTGTTAGGTGTGTATGTACTAAACTTCTTGACATGTTCGTTGTTTGTTTTTGGGGTGTTATGCCGTGTTGTGCTACCTCCTTCTTTAGCCGACGTTTCGGACAGCGTTGCAGCGTCCATCATCAGGGCAGATCCGGCAGATCCGTCGATGTGATGGGATCTGCCGGATCTGCCCTGATGATGGACGCTGCAACGCTGTCCGAAACGTCGGCTAAAGAAGGAGGTAGCACAACACGGCATAACACCCCAAAAACAAACAACGAAAATGCTTTTGGCCGTGAAAATCTAAAAACGTATCAATCTTGACATGGTTTTTTTATATTATGATTTTTTTATTTATTTGACATTTGAAGCTTGCGCGGGGTATTTTCATCCAATTCATCCTAAAATCGGTGTGACGTGTATTAAAATTTATTAGTAGCAAAAAAAAAACAAAAAACCACTAAACTTAAAAATAGATACAAAACCACTTCGCTCCTTAAAAAAAATTAATTATAAGAATAGGTGTTTGCGGCTAATATCGACACTAGCTTATAAAGGGTTAACAATTCTTTTTTTAAATTTCAATAACAAAAATTTGAAAAGAGTTATTCTCCGAATCTCTTTTCAAAGTAGGCACTATAAGGTCACGCGTATAATCCGATATTTGTAATAATATAGCTTTAAGTTTTACCAATTATTTAAAGTAGGTAGCTATCTTGTTCGAGTTATTCCAATTGATAAAGATGACTCCGCACAACTAACATCACATACCATGTATCTAATTTATGAATGCCTGTATGGGGTGTACGCACATACTCTATCTACTAAAATTTGTTGTTTTTTTTTTTAAATTTAATTATTTGTTTTTTAAATTAAATGGAGTTCTACGAATACACAAAAACAATAAATAAAATGTTCTTAACTGTAAAGCAGAATATCTGTTTGTGTGCCCTACTCAAATCTCTGGAATGGTGAACTGAAGTAATTTTAACTGTTTTCAGTTCCATCGTTTGCTATGGAGCTTTGAAATAACGTTTTATCAGTCAACAAATAATACGTGGCGCCGTGTTGTTTGTTCTTTTAGTGTTAAAATCTATAGAGCAGCCGCGAAGTAACAAGTAACTATGTATATACCTACTATGTATTTCTAAAGCAGAAATTTGTTGGTAGATAGGTATGTGTCACTGTAAACCAACTGACGAGTTCTTGCTTCATGAAATTGAATACTGGAATTTCCTGTTTAGTGCATCTACACTCAATAATATTAATTATTATAATGATATGAATATATGATGTATTATAATAGCAACATAATGTTTGCAATCTCGACCTCCGTGGTCCAGGGCCAAGGCTCTCGACTAGCGACCCGGAGCGTCTCACAAGCTCCAGAAGGGAGCATTTGGGGCTCTTGTGAGATATTCACATTTAGCAAAATTGCATTTTTTCTATGAAACAAAGAGCTTTAAAAAATTGTATGTTGATATCTCGGGCAAAGCCGGGAGTTTTAGAATTAGTTTATCGAGTCAATGTCGATACGATACCAGATCTTAAGATGAAACTCTCGAAATCGTTAGTCGACAATCCACATTCTATAGTTTCCCTTTCATTAATAGATAGATACCATTAATGATTTATATTCCGAGCATGATTACAATGTTCATTAAAAAGGTAATTAAATTAAAAATGGATGTTGGATTGAATCATTATTCGTTAATCAACTTTCCCAGAGATTAAAAGTCTACATGAGTGTTTGATTAATTTGCAAATTGACTTACCTTTTCAGTCCATGTTTTATTATGTTTGGGAAACACAGTCAACAATAGATTATTTTGCTGCATCAACCACCGACCTGTGAAGTACGTATAAGTTTGCATACGTTTTTAACACGAAAAATTGCTTTAATATATTTGAACCCTACAAACATTCTTATTACCTACTGATGTACAAAGGCTGTTCGGAGTTCAATTACAATTAGACGGTAGACAACACTAAACATAAAACAAAAATAAAGTGAATTGGGTAGGATAGTGGTCTACTGCACTCTTGGTGCTATACTAGGAACTCTCATTTTCTCATTTTTTTTTAATTTTTAAAATATGTAAATTGACCACTCGGTATACAGGTACAAGGTGTCTGGAAACTCCTAGTACAAGCGGGAAACTCGATTCGAGCAAAGTCGATTTTGTAGTAAAATATCTTTTGATTTAAGCTTTCGTTTTCGAGTAAATCTATTCAGAAGTTGGTATTTTTAAAGTCAATTTTGCAAAAAATAAGTCGCTGAGGGGTTGCTGTTTAAAGTCTTTCAAAATGTGTTGAAGTCTAGACCCGACTCCAAAATTTTATGAGCTCCCTGACATCAGAATATTTCACATCAAAATATACTTTATAACACAATATCTTTTCTACCGACACACTACGTCATAAAAGATTTCTTTCTACGGCAGGAGAGGGGGTCAGTTGAATTCGGGAGCGGCCGCAAAACACCATTTATTTATACTGGATCTGTCAACTTGACGGCTGACAGCTGCTTGAGCACGGCGGCTGCTTATTTAAAATGACTCCCTCTCCTGTTTACGGCGGAGGGGGGGTAGCATAACTTTTAGCATAACGTTCACTAATCGCTCATTTCCGCATTTCATTCGGCCTAGTTTACTCGGAATGACACGTCTGAACATGAAATGAAACGAAAGTGCCGAATACTGCCGAATGAAATCCTCAAGTGAACCGATCCAACAATGTTGGATATTTTCCTTCGGCATCCTTCACTCGAAACGTCTGAACACCGAGTGAAATCTCAATCAGTTTTTCTCGCGTCCTGTACGGGAAGGGCCATGGAAGGGCGCTATCACGTCGCACGCAAAACGTCAAAATGGCATTCGTTCGGCTAATTTGTTTGCTTTTGGGAAAACCTCTCATATAAATTTTTGGGTCTCCCTTATTATCCATGTATTATATATATTTTTTAATATATGTAAGATTATTAATTTGTAGGAAAATGTTCGTAATAAAAAAAGTAAAATTAAATTGTGTTATTATGTCTTAAAAAATAAAAAGGTTTATGAGACGAAACAATACTGTTTTTTATATTTATTTTTATTTAATTGTGTCAACAAAATTTCGTAAAAATCGATGCATCTGACATGTTTTTCCTTAAAATTCGGGGCCGGACCGCGCTGGAAATCAAACGAATTCCAGCGCGGTTGACCTCGCTCGGCGACGCTGTGGTGGGAATGGACGAGTGAACGCTTATTTCTATAGCGCCGTCTGAACATGGAATGAAACGAAGATGGACGATTAGGCCGAAAAAAAATGGCGTAAACCTTCACTCGAGTGAACTGTCTGATTGATTGAAAAATAGCTAATAATTATTGACTTTTTTATTTATTATTTGGGCATGATGTGAACATTTGTTATTGGATTGTAACATAACTATTATACTCTATTGTTTTCTTTAATGCATGTAAAGTTATTAATCTGTAAATGTTCCTAATAAAATAAAATAAAATAAAATTCCAGCTTTACCGAACCGGGCTTATAACGCATCCATTTTTTACATGTGGCGGGTCTGTATGTGATTGTATGGTGAGCGCTATTGTGTAATAAAGTTTTTCATGTGAACTTCACGTCTGTCCCAAATATGATACTAAAAAGATAAATCTAATATTATTACTTATCAATTCTTCTTACTTGTAATCTCCAGAAGTTGGTTTGGTGAAATGTATTTTTTTCTTAAAATCAATATTTAATTTTCCCCAAAATGCACTTTAACTCCCTCGCAAATAAAGCAAGTTTTCCCCCTATAAAGCTCATGTGGATAGCGTATCCTTTATTTAAATAAATAATGTGCTTTTGTCCGACCACAATAACACACGGAGAAATGCAGAGCTTATTTCTTAGAAAGCAATCAGCCGTTAGTCCTCCCATAAACGACTGTAAGTACATAATATGTTTGTACCGTGTATGCTCTTACGCCTAGAGGTCTTCCTCTCAAAATGTGGAAAGAGGGTGGATATGAAGCTCGCCTCAATTTATCTTCAGGGGTAACTAATGGTCCATTCACTTTAATTTGTTCTCCCATCAGTCGGGATGCTCCGATTATCTTTATTGTTTCACTTGCAGCCACAAAAGCAGCCAGCTAATGATTTAGATATTTAAGCAATATTCTCGTATTTTTCAAGGGACTTTATAAGGTCTGTGTTAAACTATACCAGAAACAAATGACTTAATCTACCAACTTGCCCTTGGAAACTGATTTTTTATGACCGGTGTTATTCTATTCCTCCATTGTTAACACGTATCTATCTCATTGACTAAGCCTGCGTTTTTTGTAATAATAATAAAGATGAAACCCGGTCGCTGAGAAATATGAACTATAGGTATTTTAACATACTGTTGTTTCTGTCGCTCTTGCTCCCCCAAATATCCAGCAAAGGAGACAATTGCACCTCAGGCTGAAAATACCTATATAAAATCGTTTTGTATTCCCCATTTTTCTCCTCCTAAACTGAACCGATTTTTTTAAAAATTAATTTTTCTTTATTCATTAAACTGCTAGTTACATGTTTTGAGAATTTTACGACCACCACGCTAGGCACATGCCCGTGGTGTGGTGGTCAAAAATTGTTAAGATTTTTTTACTAACTGTATTATAATAAAATACTCCTTGTCAAAATACAATGCCGTTCTAACCGGAAAAATTTAACGATTTTTGAGGGACTAACGCCGTTCTTCCACGTAGCTATTCACAAGCGACGCTACCGCTTCCTGTCAAACAAATTTGCTAGTGTAGCACCTAGCGGCGTTTTCAAACACTAATAATAGTATGGAAAACACAGACGAGCGGCGATCGCGTCGCTTGAAGGTAGCTCCATGGAAGAACGGCGTAACTCCTACGAGAAGTGACTTAACAAAAAAACAAATAGTATAGACACCCTAGTGGTCGCTATCAACATTATATTTTCAGTAAACTCAAAATCCAGAGAGGAAATTGGCGAATACGTTTGTTATTTGGGAATACATTGGGAAAAACTCCGGTCCGGTTCCCCTTATTTTAAATATCTCGTCAAAAAATCTCCTCGTCACAATAGAGTAGCTAGCTGACAATCTCTTCGTTAAACAATGTAATGTTTAAAATCCATTACAAATTGCCATACCTAAAACTGCATTGAGTAAAACAGGAAATGATTTCATTGAGCAATTTGATTGATTTAAATGCATAGGGGAACCCTTTGCAATTAAGTGCGCAGCTTCCTTTCAATTCTCATTAATTGACTGCCTTTATCACATCAGCTAGTCGTGTGTCAACAATTTATATGTGCCCACGTTTGATTGTCTGATGCTGTTGTTATTATTAGTTGATCAAATAAGCCATTCGATTTGATGGTAGATTATTACATACAAGTGCGTCCCAAGTAATTAAATCCAATAAATTAGAAATGCTTGTAAATTAGAAATGACTATCTAGTCTCCTTCAACGGAAGCATTCTTCCGAACAGGTCTTCCATTGATATGCTCGGTGTAACTCTAAGTGACCAGCTCAGATATGGGGGCTCCATCGAGGCCAGAGTTAAGTTAGCCTCTCAGAAACTGGGCGTACTGTACAGGGCCCGCAGATACTTTAATAGTACACAATTGCTAACCCTGTACAAATCGCAAGTGCGCCCCACGGTTGAATTTGGCAGCCACCTCTGGTCTGGAGCCCCAAAGTACCTGAAAAACACGCTCGACTCTGTGCAGAAACGGGCGGTCCGTTTGATAGATTCTCCCGTCTTAACAAACGGATTGCATTCTTTAGAGCACAGGCGTCGGGTAGGAATGCTATCCTTGTTCTACCGGTATTTCAATGGAAGATGCTCCGAGGAACTAGCCTCATTGATCCCCTCGGCACCGGTGCATAGTCGGGAAACACGCCAAACGCTCGCCCAACATATGTACACGGTTGACATTTGTCACATGAGAACGGGACGCTTCTACGACTCGTGCTTGTGTTCAACAGCTCGGCTGTGGAACGATTTGCCGGCCTCTGTGTTTCCTCCTTCCTGTAACATGGGTCTCTTCAAGACCCACGTTCACTCCTTCCTCTCCTCAGAAAGACCCTCCTCACAGCATCTTCAAAGATGACATAGGCCCTGAGGGAAATTATTTTCCTCAGGGCCTCCTGTGTGGAGTTAATGTAAAAAAAAAAAAAATGTGGTTTTGATGGTAGATAAACATTTTCTTGAGAAGAAGTAACCCAATGATAAATGTACCAAATTCAATAACAACAAGTGTATTAACTAATGTTTGTAGACTAACGAAGTAACTTTGGAACCCGATTGTAAATTTCATCTTCATAACTTTCCTCACAAAACTTAAAGCTTCTCCTTTCTTATGACAGGTTTTAAGAGTCGTCTAAATCTGAATTAATTTATCTTTCCACGCACACGCAAACTTTACTAGTTTAGCTGTGTTTACTTTTATTGGACTTTCAATTGTTTAAATAAACTGTGGAAATAATCAGTTCAGGAAATTTGTCATAAATTAAATTTGTTGAAATTATTAATTATTTTTTTTATTTCATTATCGATTACAGTTGGGCCAAAGTTTGTGTAAAATTTATTTTGCAACTTCATTGAAATCTCTCTTATAAAATGATGAATTTCAAACATCAGTCTTTTTTTTACAGTAAAAGGAAAAAAAACCTCAGGGCCTATGTCATCTAAGATGCTGTGCGGAGCTAGAATCTACATGGAGAAAAATGGGACTGAAGTTCTTACGAACAAATTAACAGGGTTTCAATGTTTATTCTTACTTTTTCCCGCCAATAAACATTAAAACAGTGTTAATTTGTGCGTAAGAAATTCAGTCCCGTTTTTACGAATAAAGTGATCGTATTTTAGAATAACATTTTTTTCCGTGTAGGACCCACATTAATTCTTACACGATCGAGTAAAACCTACAAGTAAGAACGAAGGCGCGATGTGGTGTCCACACCAGGGGTGTTACGAATATTAATTTAATTAATTCAGACATTTTCATCCGCATCCGCATCAATTAATGCGGAGCTTTTACGCAAAAAATTGTCATCCGCAACACTTACGGTTCTACTTGCCACGTTTGGCTCGATTATGCCAACGTTTTGAGCCTCTAGAGCAGCGATGATCAAGCAATTTAATTATTTTTAATTTGTTTGCGGGCTGCATACCTACCCATGCACCTACAGCCTACAGCTTATCACTGTTAAATTTACAGTCGGGGGTGTCCCAAACCAATAAATGAAAAGAAAGTATCAGGAAAACTTTAAAATCCATTAAAAAAAATCTCACAAAAATCGCAACACCGTGAAGGTGAAATTTTTTTCTGCTATTGGCCTAACCACAAAATGTTTTGTGTTTACGAGAATATGTAAGAAAAATCTCATTATTCACAGCCGCTGATTCAAAACTTTGAAATTTTTAGTTAAAACCTTTTGCAAAATAGAAAAGAAACCGTTGAATTTTTTACCGCAATTTTGTTGATGTTTTATTTAGCCATGTCGGCAGTGCGATAAGACTCGCGGGCCACACGAAACGGGCGGGTTGCTCATTTCTGCCCGACAGCTTGAAGCGAGTAAGTATAAAAGAAATTAGGTAATCTTAAAATTTCTTCGTGCTGACTCCAAGCGAGCCATCGGCAAGAGTTTTGCTGTTTACACGAATGTGCGAACTTACTAGGCCTAAGGCTATTCTTTTTCGGCAGAAATTTTGAAATGTTGGAACATTCATAATACCCTTCATTTCTTCTTCTTCTCGTGCCCTGTCCGTTCAACGGACGTTGGCTATCATGTTGGCTATGCGGACTTTGTTTACTGCGGCCCGGAACAGCTCTACAGTAGACTGGCCAAACCACTGTCTCAAGTTTTTCAGCCACGATGTCCTCCTTTTTCCAGGGCCCCGTCTTCCGACAATATTTCCCTGCATTATGAGATGCAAGATCTCGTACTTCTCCGGATGTCTCATCACGTGTCCTAGATATTGAAGTTTTCGGATTTTTATTGTTTTAATAACTTCTTTTTCTTTATTCATCCGAACCATAACATCTTCATTCGTAACTCTGTCCATCCACCTTATTTTTAGTATTCTTCTGTAGATCCACATCTCGAATGCCTCAAGTCTACTTACCCTTCATTTATCTTAACTAATTGGTTTAACCAAATCCTAATTACCATTTCTCCAATTGTTATTATCGTATGAAATTAAAAGATACGGTGGATATTTTTTTATGTATTTTCTTCGAACTTTCCTCAAGAGGATTGGGTAATTATTAATTTTATGTAATCTAGAGGTAGAAATTTGCCTCTTTCTACTTACAATACGTCGAGGAAGCAATTTAATATAGTGAACATAAAAATCTGAATCACAGAGACTAACTTTCTAAGAATTCAGCCACATGTGTTTGTAAATCATGAGAGCCATGATTTAGAGTGGTCGGTTGATGGCTTCATTTGGTTCAGAACTTTTCTATTAGCCAGTCTTTTATAAAGAAAACTGCAATAATATTAATTGTTCTATCTCAGACACCTAAAAATGTCATGAGCGTTTCAACGTGTACCGTGTAGAATGTCGGTATAGATTATAATCTATCTATAATTATTTATATACTCAGACTCTCATGAGAGAGAACGCAAGCCTGCATATCTATTGGAATGCGACTCGTCGCTATAATAACTTTTATTAATATTTTGTAAGATTTCATTCCAATTAAAATTACGTTTTCTGATAGATGTTCCTGGTTGCGAGTGCCTTCGAAAATATTGACTTCATGCGTTGTCGTTAATCATAGTAGAAAATAGAGTAGTTAAATAGAGTTTCATAGTTTGGTTCCTTCTTAGGATGGCCCTAAATATATTGTTATGAGTTATGACAAAGCTAATTTTCACATAGAATCTTGGCTCGCCTCTACACACATCCTGACCTTTCTCTGTATGGGCTGGTCGTTGCATTATGTAACTTGTGACGCAGTGAAAAACCCGCTTTTCGTTATGCTTCGCCCAGTTTAAGTGTTGGTGACTATTTATAAGGCATCACCCTTTTGCAAAACTAACTACTATTAACATTAAATTACAGAATACTTATATTTAATCGGTAGATATATAATAGTAGACATTCTTACATTAAGACCGTGAATAATGAGAGGAACACTCTTCACCCCAACATAAATCTTCTTATTATTGAATGAAAGCGAAAAATGTTTCTTCTTCTTCATACTTTTTTCCTTAAATATAGTATTATAGATGGCATCACTTCCATTTGCAAATCGCATGTGAGCGAGTGATAAGTGTGCATACTACGGCAGCAGCTCCGTGGAAAAATGCACGTTCACGGACGGGTCAGAACGGTTTCCATACAGTGTGGCGTTGGAGATTTACTCGGAGTCGGGTTCCTTAATTTGAGCCGTACGGGCATTACCGTATTAATATACTTCGATATCCAGTAAAGTGAATACACGCATAAGGTTTAAAAAATACGAGTAATATTCATTCCTCTTTATTTTGTTGTTTACCTTAGGAGTCTCATTTTTTTTATTAACCACAGCATGTTGTAAAACAGTCGAATTAACGCCATTATTTTGAAGTGCTTCACATAAAAAAGTTTAATTGTTTACTTTGATTGAGACGGAATCCCCTACTCCCCATAAAAGGGGGACGGGATCTCCGATAGATAACAAGCCACTTGTGGGAAAGATCCACGCCTACCTGAAGAGGGTAGCTAATAATAGCATGAGGCAAAAGCAAAAGGGCAACAGCTACTGTAGTCCAATAGGTAATCTGCCTTTTAATCAAATTAACATTTTGGGGAAGTTCCTGTCATATTGAACTTTTTTGTCTGTAGACACACGCAGGTGTGCTTACACCCTTATTTTGATTCGAGAGTAAAATTTTTACCTCGAGTAAGGCTCCGGCAAGTGAAACTACCCCTTGGTGAGAGGCTCTCGAGGATATCAGAGTGTTCCATCTTATCGGCTTTCTTAGTAAGACATTTTATTTCAGGGTAGAATAAATATTGTTCTCGCTAAAGGTGCCGAGCTGTCATCGTTGCCTTTTAAAAATCTGATGGTGATCTGTCAGTTTTTATTACAGGTGCACACAAGCAAAGTGTTTAAATAATAAAATGCTCATAAATCATGCTTATTGATTGGATTTATGGCCGGGATAAAATGAATATCTAAACAAAAAAGAAGATCTATGGACTTGACCAAGTATATAAAAGCCTATAGATCTTTTTTTTGTTCTGTTGTAAAATTTTAGAACTCTGTTTCCTCGTTGGTTTCACACCGATTGAGAATATCCACTGAGAGCTTTCTGTAAGCGCCGTCAGACAGATGGGTGAGGTTACAACCAAACTATCGCTGATATGCCTATTCTTCTTCTTTCGTATGGTGGGGGGGTCAAAGGGGGACATCTAGGTCTGCGAGCCAGTCCAGGGCCTCAGGCGTCGCCCTGTGGACCTCATCAATCCCGCCGGGGAATGAATGGAGCGGGCATTCGTTGACCACATGTACGGTGGTCTGCACCGCACCGCATTCGCACATCGCCGACTCTTTAAGGCCCCATCTATGCATCATATGGGCACAACGGCTATGGGAGCACCTTATTCTATTGATGGCGGACCAGAGTTTGCGAGGCAATGAGAACCCAGGCTGTTTCTCAGTGGGGTCTTGTACGAGATGGGCATTTTCCACGTTGGCCGATTGCCACTCAAGTTTCCACCTGTCTTCAGGGTTGAGGGGTGATTGGAGGAGTCTTTCTCCTTCCGTCCAGAAGGGTTTTCGGGACTTCAAGCGGCATGCCGGGTGGGAGACGACATCGTCGTGCAAAGGGATTGCGCTTTTTTGCAGCGCCTTCTTGTATTCCCTCAGTGTTGCAATCTATCGCCTGATGCTTGGCGGGGTTATATTTGCAAGTACGGGGAGCCAAGGGAGAGGAGTAGATTTATGTGATATGCCTATAAAGTTAATTAATTATTATAAAGAATTTAAAACTCACCTTAAAAATTATACTGAATACTTGAACTGAATCATGTCAAATAAAACAATAACACCCCCCGTACACACAAGCCCTGCTTATTTATGGAGGTACGTCAAATACATATATTATGTACCTATGTAATGGCACTACTCCCCAATTCAAACACGAGAAATGTTTTCTTTATTGAATTGGGTAGATTCGTTAACAAACTATTTTATTGTAATTAGCTTTTAAGACCCATGATTTTCTTTTGTAAATATATGTATTTCAATTAAATAAATAATAATAAAGTATTTTTATTTTTATTTTTAACTTTTTAACTTTCTTTAAGTCGTCGGTCCGGATTGCCGGAGGACCTGGGTTCGAGTCCCAGATGTATCCGTATCTTTTTCTGATTTTTCTGTTTCAGATTTTCGATTGACTTTCGCTAATATTATCTTCATTAATTAAAATATTATAATTTGAGGTTTAACTCTTTAAGTTAAAAAGTTAAAAATAAAAATAAAAATATTTCATCCTAGACTTGCAGATAAAGTCAATAGATGTCGCATATTAATAAAAAGTGATAAAATTTATCCTGACACTATCTAGAGGGCATTTAGTTCGAGTTGAATCTTGCAATCACACATAAAGGTAGCAGCCAATAAAAATATGCGATAAGAAAAATGAAAAATAATGTTGGTGGTTCTCAGTCGAAGTATGATACAGTTAAAAATGACCGAATCGGATAGGGATACGTTGGCGCAGTTGGTTAGCGCGTCGGCCCGGATTGCCGGAGGACCTGGGTTCGAGTCCCAGATGTATCCGTATCTTTTTCTGATTTTTCTGTTTCAGATTTTCGATTGACTTTCGCTAATATTATCTTCATTAATTAAAATATTATAATAAAAAAGTAATTAATCACTGTAAAAAATATATATTTGTAATGTATGTATCCTTTTGTACCCAATAATTTTTTTTTTTAAAATATCGTTAAAATGATAGTAATACTCTGTTTTTAAATAAATAAATAAAATATGTAAAGGTATTCAGTGAATACCGCACAAGAGTCCCTACTGCTCCCAATGTTAGGAGCCAGTGAGACTATGGCTTCCCCGATTGGGATTTGTTGTGAGGCTGAAGGTATAGGAGAGGGGAAGGTGGGGAAGTACTGTGCTATTAAGATCATCAAACAAAGACTAAAACCAGTAGAATGGTAGTCTTTAACTAGGGCGATACTAAGAGAATCCGAGGAACTAACGTGGGGGGGGGGGGGGGGGGGTCGCTGCAAGGTTATGAAAAGCTTTTCTGATGTTAAAATTATTATAACGAGGCTTTTTGAAATAAGTCATATTTTAAATGTACATAGTTCTGAATACATTTTATTTGCCTTCTCTACTTAGGAGGGTTCATTCTAATGCTTTTCTCTGTTATCTCATCTCTGATTTGCTATCCCTAGTCCTTGTCCTTTGTTATGAAGGTCTGATTAACACATTTTAATACAGAAGGAAAAGGTTTAAAATTTCCAGCACCATAAAGTAAAAATATAAGTAGTGTTCGCACGGCTGACGATACCGGCCGCTGGGTACAGAGTCTGAGCTTTTAGAGCTGTTTATTACAGGCAATAATTGCCAAAAGGTCTGTTGGCCCGAGTAGGAACTGCATTATTTGGGAAAGAACCGTGGCACTAATCCTCGGTTTCGGCAATTAAACACGTTTTTATCCACGCGGCATTCCCGTCCTAAGGCAGACGATTGTGCCTACATAAAGAACTTCAAAAGCTTGTTTCCGAGTATCCTTCCTTTTATGATCTATCGATACGTCACGGGTGAGAATTTCGTTTTTAAAAAGATGAAGAACGTGACACCTAGCTCCGGCATTATGCGAAGGTTTTTCGTTAAAAGATTCGGAATTCCTTAGTCACTTTGAATTCATAGTTACTTCCAAGGGTCCGCTTGAAAGGGTCAATTTCCATCTTTCGGGTCCCAAGCTTCTATCGGCGGGACCCCTCTCGCTTTAATTTGTAATAAAGTGTAATTTATTCTGTCACCTTCACTATGGGACTGGCCTAGGCTGTTGGATATGATTATCTATGCGTACGATATAAATTTTTACTTAAGTTCGGTTTGGAACTTTGACACCGTTAATGCCTTCTAGTTATTGTTATCCATATATTACTTTTTTTAATAAAAGCATTTCATTTGGGTAAATGAATAAGATTTTAAGATAAATTGTCCAAACGTGTCCTACATAATAAGAAGCACGTTCATAACAATGGTCACTTTTAAAATATGATCCTTTATGCCTCTGACTATGTTCGACTTTAAAACCTGAATAGAACACGAATGACTGATCTATGTTATATTTATACAACATTATGTAGTTTGTTATATATACATACCATAGACTTGTTCACCAAAGTGATCAAATTCAATAATTTTTATTTTATAGGATAAAATGTAGGACATTTTTAATCTATAATAAAGATAATAATTTAAAAAAAAGTGTTTTGAAGAGATACATCTTTGCACGCAGATGGCACTAGGTAGGTATATTTAAAACAATGCGCATTGCACGATTTTACATCTGCTATTTTTGACCATCCATTACTATTAATATTACATTTATTGGAAGATTAGTGGCAAAAGCAGAGTTGACATTTTAAATATAAATTTTTTAGGACTGGAGAATTTTATAATATGACCTTAAAAAGGTAAGAAAATCTATTTAGGTTTAAATGCAAAATTATCATTAGTTTATTTATTTTTATTGTCTCGGACTGTGAAGGTGAAATGTTTCTGACTTTGTGGATACGACTGTCTGAAAATATGAGTTTTAGGTTCAGCTATAAATTCTTTCAAGTCTGTAGTCCATTCCAGGCTTTAGGTCCTGATAGTCCGAAAGCATGCTCACCGAACTTAGTAGGACCTGAAGTGCGCGTTGGTTCCTTCAACCTTTCGATAGCTGATGACACTGCTGAACTAAGGGTTGACTGTTGTGAATTGGTATTTTCAGTATTTCATAATTCCGATAAATAACCCTTAAAGATTGTGTTGATTTTCTTAAATCTAGCAAACTGAAAGGTTATTAAATTGAAAGAAATAACATTGTACTTAATTTTTTGTTGCATTTTCATTATCTGGCGAATGTTATATACAATTAAGACGACCGTCCGTGGTCGAGTGGTAAGACACTTGACTCCCATTCGGAAGGTCACGGGTTCGAACCCGGCGTGCGCAAATAAATTTTATTTGATTAATTTGTGTTATTTCACAATTAATTAATAAAAAATAATATATGTTTTATTTGCGGCACGTTCCAGAGTGGAAGATACTCTCAGTATCGCCCTGGTGTAAGACCACCATTCAGAATTGAAACGTTGCTTAGTAATGGCTTTAGCCGTGTTTAGTGACTAGACTGAATAGCCAGGTACTTTCTCACCTTCCTCTTCCCCATCTCCTTCCCTTCCCCACTTACATATAGCCTCACAACATAATCCAATTGGGGATGCCATAGTCTCACTGGCTCCAGAAGGGAGCAGTTGGGACTCTTGTGAGGTTTCTCTATTAAAAAAAAGAAAAAATTGTAACTCAGTCTAGTGATAAATTCAACGTGGTATTTTATCTTCAACCTGATTGGAGCAACAATACAGAGATGATCATAAAACATTCAATACGAAAATGACTCATTTCAATCATTCAAAATGTTAATAGGTAGTAGGTAAGTACTCTGGGAATTATACTTAAAATATGATTTAATTTGAGGTTCTGGGGTACTCAAAACTCTACATTGGCTAGCAAAAACCGTCATTTAGTAAAAAGGTTGATTTAAATAATTAGATTAAACGCCACCGGCAATATTGATTATGTCGTTTTTTACTCAGGTTATCTGGCAGAAGTCTGCTATCGGTCTAATTGTAGCCATCACGACTCCGGTAAAACACGGCAGCATGTAAATCGTGTTTGGCGAAAACATTTCTAATTTGAAAATAAAAACCATCGTGAGAAAGATGATGGAGGACCCGACTCGTATATCTTCTGCTTTACCGCATAATATGGGCGGAGATCATTTGGTCCTAATGTCTACATGGTAATATTATCTCATTTTCTTGTTCGGATTTTTTGTAAGCCTATAAATAATTGCGGTCTGAGCGAATCAAGAATGTGACCTAAAATACAACGGTTACGTTTTTAGATTTTCACGGCCAAAAGCATTTTCGTTGTTTGTTGGCAGATCCGGATGCCGGATCTGCCCTGATGATGGACACTGCAACGCTGTCCGAAACGTCGGCTAAAGAAGGAGGTAGCACAACACGGCATAACACCCCAAAAACAAACAACGAAAATAAAATACAACGCTTTAGGTTAACCTTTCGTAAGACGTTTTCAGACCCAAAAAATTGTGTATCAGTTTTATTCATATTTAAATTTGACACTTCACTCCAATGTACATTTTACACCCTTTCAGGTCGCCTACAATAAAGTGTTGGAACCAAAGCTCACTTGGAAAAAATCTAAGCCAACTCGTGTAATTTTCAAACCAAAAATTCACTTACCTACCTATTTGAAATATTTGTTTAGTTGTGATTATTAATGTTAGATATAAAATACGATGTACCCACATTTCAAGGAAATATTCAACTCATTTCATGTGATGTCTACTGAGAAAGCATTATACAAAAAGTTAAACTTTTAACATTGTCTAACTAACTAACTAACTAACCATCACGCCGTTTCCCCGCAGGGGTAAGCAAAGAGGACGGACCGCCAAACAACTCGGTCTTGGCACACACTCCTTGCCTCATTCACATTCATACATCTTCTCATACATACTCTTCTATTATTCTGACTCTTGACATGGCCCGACTCAAGTATCTGATTGACTTGATCGTGCCACTTCTTCCTTGGGCGTCCTCGGCTTCTTCTACCGTTCACATTCGCGTCATCAATTCTCTTTACACTCCTTTCTTCATTAATTCGCTCAACATGCCCAAACCATCTAAGCGTCCCTTTCTTAATCTTACTTACTACGCTCACATCAGCCTTGCATTCTTTTCGGATCTCCACATTCCTCACACGATCATACATGGTTTTACCACACATACGCCGCAGGGATCTCATTTCTACAGCATTCAGTCTACTTTCATCCTTTCTCTGCCATTTCCACGCTTCACTGCCATACATCAGGGTAGGTACCAGTACTCCATCGTGGACTGCTAGCTTCGCTTCTGTGGACAACTTTTTGTTGGCTCCAACGGCGTTCAATCCTCCATTAATGGAATTACCTGCATTCACCCTTCTTTCGATATCCCTATCAGCCTTCCCATCTCTCGTAAACATACTTCCCAAATATACAAAGTCATCCACCTGCTCCAAGTATTCATCATTCACAACTATATTGCACACCGTTTTCTGATTCTCTCTTTCAAACAACATGACTTTAGACTTACTTACTTCATCATTAATTCATTCTTCATACATACTTCGTTCATCCTAGACACGAGAGACTGCAGATCTTCTATACTGTTAGCAATCAGCACCGCATCATCAGTATACAACAGGCAACATACTCTCAGATTCTATCAACAATGTCGACTTTTTGTGATATTAATTAAACCAATATTACAGCCTGACAAGTAGGTACCACCTACCTGGCTACCAAAAAATGAAAAGATTAGTAACGTATTGAGTTCAAGGATCTAACTTATTTTTGATATTTTACAAGTATAATAATGATTTTAATTTGAAATATTAATCACGTCATGTATATATTGATATTTTTATTTAGAACAATAAACTGTTATAATATGTGTGTTAGCGTGTACTGTCACCTATAACAATTGCTTAATTTATGAAGAGTGAAGAGGGGATATTAATTTTGACACGTAGTACATATTTATTAATTGAGGTGGCGCCTCCAAATTGGATCGGTTTTTTTATATTTCAAAATCCATGACACAAATTTATTACCCTGTTCAAACGACAGGAAGACTGGTCTATAACATTGAAACATCCGCAAGCGTAATTAATGAATTTTAAAAACCTATTTGGTTGTAAAGGCTGGGCGCAATAATTCAATTTCCAAAACAAGTGGCGAGTATATATAACTCCCGGGTTCATGGGGTTAAAATTGTCTAGGTCTTGGCGGCGGATGATCTGGACGTACTGAACCTTAGATTCCTACCCAACCCTCATACCTTTTTCCTTCCCTGAACTTCCTCTCATTCCTTTCCTTAAAAATACCCTCCACACAGCATTCCAAAGGTGAAAGGGCTATATAATTCGAACTAATACCTACTAAAACCATTGTAATATACAGAGTTACAGAGTATAACAGGACGTAACCGATGGATTTAAAAGCAGCGATTCCTAAGCATATTTGGAGTAAAAAATGTAGATTACAATTACTGTCCAATTTTTTTTTTTCAATTAAAATAAATCAAATATTTTTCCATCATACGTCCTAACTGAGTAGTCGGCTTTTTTTAAATATGTATCCACTCGAGCGCTTTTTGCCACAATATGACACTATTTCCACAACAACGGATTGCTTTGTTGACAAAATGTGGCAATTTTTTTTTTTAACTATATAATTATATTGTACATTCAAAATATAACGAAATAAATATTCTCTAAGTTCTTTAAAATGTTTTAAAGTTAACGATTTAATATATTTTTTTTATAAATCCTATGAATATGCCATAATAGACCAAATATAGGTGAATTCATTGGCTACATAGAACTATAATCAGTTTGTATGTATACATATTCAAATTCGGAGGTTTGATTTTTTTAATGTGGGCGGAAAAAATTCCCTTAGCAATTTAAGGAAAAAGTTTTAAATTGCTCTGTCGCTCCAGTGGTTTCATTTTTTAAAATTATACAATATTACTTAAATCTAACTAAACTGATCAATCAGATTGATTGTAAGAAATTGTAATAAGATGGGTTTAGCCTAGCGGGTCCCGTGATACACACTCCGTTTCATTCCAGCAGCAAGGTAACACACGAAACAGTGAACTTTTACGTGATTCAGTCGCGACGTGTGGGAATGTGACCAGTGAGGTGTAAAAAATCTACTTTTAGTACTCAAATAAGTTCAGAAATTGCTTGTTAAAATTCTTGAGGTACGTTCTGTTACACCCCGTATATTATTATAATATTATGAAATTACTAACAAATAAACCTTTTTTAACATTATGTAATAAAATCTTTTTTGATTTGTTCATTTTTGACGCGAACGATTTCACTCCATCATACGAAAATTATTGAATTTTGCGGACAACTTTAGCGAGTTGATAGCGACTCCGTCAAAAATAAACCAGTGTTCATAATATGTATGTATAACAGTTAAAGTATTATTTTAACCAAAATTGCCTTTTGTATTCTCAATAAAATTTAAATTATATAGGAGACATTTGATATTATAAAATCAAAGTTATTAACACACCCTCGCGCTAGTTATTCGTGTTTATTTTTTATTTTTATTTATTTACGCCCATTAAAAAGATTTTTATATATACTTTTACATATTTATACAATATAGGTACTCATAAACAGTGAAACAGAAAGTAGGCATGCCTGATGTAAACATATTTAAAACATACTATCAAAGAAAAATTTAATTTTTCGGGTGCAAAATAAACCAGAAATGTGTTGTACAAAATGTGACGTATGTCGTGTACCACGTCATGTTGTAAAATAAACTGAATTTGTAAAATACAAAGGTTCTTTTATTTCTGGACTGAATTTTGACAACTGGACTGAATTTGACAGACTAACTTCAGCATGTTAAAAAATTCTAACTCATTTACTCGTACGTAGATACCATCTTTTGTGTATTTTGATGCCATGGGCGATTTCCTGTTTGATCTCAACTAACGAGTAAGTTAGGGCCTTTAACACAGGAAGCTAACCATGTGATTAAAACAGTACAGTCGTAATATTTGAATATAATCTAGTTTGCAATATTTACGGTTACCTATTTTAAAATATCTTCTCACCAATCTTTTTCTATTACCATTTTTTTAATTTTTTTATATATGCCTACCCGTGAAACTGTTAAATTATTGGAACACATTTGGTCGTAGATATTACCGAATAATGATAATTAGTACCTATCTAACTTAGGTACCTAAAGTGTAAAACATTCAAACTTAAAACATTGTAAAAAGCTTCTTTATACACGGAGAAAAATGGTATTCTAAAATACGATCATTTTTTTCTTAAAAACGGTTCAAAACGGGACTGAAGTTCTTATGAACAAATTAACAGGGTTTCAATGTTTATTGGCGGGAACATGTAAGAATAATTTGTTAGTATCTATACGTAATTTCGTTCGGGTAATTCGGGAGGCGGGAATTGGTACCGCCGCCCCGGGAACCATTTATTGGATAACCAACACCTCTGCTATAGGTCACCCCAAGTGGTTCGCGACGTTTGGTGACTAAGCAGGGGTGCCCGGGTTCATGGGGTAAGGTTTATCTAGGTCTTGGCGGCGAATGATCTAGACGCACTGAACCCCAGATTCCTACCCAACCCTCATACCCCTTTCCTTCCCAGAACTTCCTCACCTTCCTTTCCTTAAAAATACCCTCCACACAGCATCCCCAAAGATGACACAGGCCCTGAGGGAAATTACTTTTCTCAGGGCCTCCTGTGTGGACCTAATTTAAAAAAAAAATCGTAAGAACTTCAGTCCCGTTTTTAACCGTTTTTACGAATAAAATGATCGTATTTTAGAATAACATTTTTCTCCGTGTACCATAAGCAAACTTAACCATTAATATTGAATTTGTATCGCTTGTAGGGTATAGGTTTTTTACGGGGACGTAAGGTTTTCGGGGTTAGCGATGTCAAATTTTACTATACGATAACATAACAAAAATACGTATACATAATTGTTTGTTTTTTAGATGTAGATACCTATGTAACTAGTTAAAAATCTTCTTTAACGAAATTTTCACTTAGCATCCAAATTAACAAAATAGAGCAAGCAATTTTAGGAAAATATAATATTATAGGATTTTGGTTATACGGGTACATCTCAAATAAGGGCTTCAACTTCACAGGTAATTATAACTTCCCTAATATTATTATGTAACTTCTGCCATCCAGATTCCAACACGAAAGATTCTTCTCCCAACATAAAACTAGCAATATGCAGGCAACTCGTCAAAACGACTTGAAGCAATCATTCAATTAACTCAGTCCCATCGGAATGGTTATCCCCTTTCAATAAACAAGATACTGGATTGGTTCCGGCGAAGGTGCGATAGTTAAACCAGTGAGAGTGGGAGTGAGAAAGAGGGATGGGTAACGGGTAGATTGTAGATTCCCACGCTTAGAATATCGATACAAAAACAGTATAGGTAATATGTACGTAGTTTCGCTCAGAGTAAAATCAATTCACCAATGAGTATTAAGTATCAAGCGGCTGCCTTGCAATTAGGTACCTACTAATGGGGTCACCCAATCTCGGGAAATCATTAACAACGCCACCTTTGACTTGACATGATCTCTTAACTTTTAGTATTATCGAAACTTAGGTGAAATAATAAACAGATAACGGTTTAAATTCTGCAATCATTAATAATATTATTGCGAAATTTATGAACTTGCTAAACGCAAAATGTTGCGCAGTATTTTTTTCATGAAATGTTTTGTACTTGAGATTATTGTGACTTTAAAAAAAAACCGTTTTATTTGTTAAGATTAATTGCATTCAAATATTTCTCTCGAATCATGTTGTAAGTATTGACGTTTGAATAGATGTTTTGTAACTAATAATAACAAAATATTAAAAGTTTAAAGGTATAGGAACCAACACACATTAAGTGGATACCTACATTTAATTTTGGTGCATATTTTAAGGGGATACCTGGCGGTAATTTTTCCCTACAAACGTATTCCCTATTTATCTCTCTGGATTTTAACCCTAGATAAAATTTTGTTTTTACATAAAATGTCAACTACCAGCGTGTCAGTATTTTTTGTTTTTTTTTTTGATAAGTTATTTTTTATAGAAGTTATGACCTTCCAAAAATCATTAAAATTGACTGGTTTAAACGCCGTCAAAAGACGTTCAGTATACAAACTAGGCAATGTTTTTTTTTAAAAAGGATAACGTACAGACATAGAATAGTTTTTTTTATGTAGTTGGTAAAAAAAATTGAAAATCAGTCCACTTTTGGAGGAGAAAAGTGGAGAATACAAAACCTCAATTTTAGTTAGGAATTGGTAGCCCAAGGTGCATTGTCCATTTCGCTCAATATCCGGTGGAGTAAGAGCAACAGTGACAGCAACAATTTAGTAAAATCTATGTTTAAAATTTCTCCACCAGCGGGTTTCATCTTAAGAGCCTAGTTACTCGCCCTACACAGATTCACATAGAAATTTAGGTGGTTACAGGAGTGCGGCTATAAAAGTCAAAAAGAGTCCCGGGTAACGCAGGCCATCACAAATAACAATAAAACACATCTTGATACATTTCGTCAAAATAATCAGCAATATAAAAATAATTTTATTTAATAATTTCTTGGTATTTATAAGTTTAGATTGGCAGGCAACTTTACACAGTTCGTTCGTTGAAAATTATAAAATTACCTATGTCTGTATACCTACTTATTATTTATCTGCGTTTTTTTAATTTACTTTCCTCGATTCATTCATGAATAAGGCAACAAAGTCATACCTACTCGTTGGTATTCTTTATGGGCTCGTCTCAGTCTAAGACAACGTGACTCCGTTTTTTTCGACCGATTCGTGAATCTCAGTCGGGATTAATGTTAGATATTGATTATGGCGGCCGATGATAGATCGCTTCATTTTATCACGCCAAGGATCTTCAGATTTCTGATTGACTGTTAAGATCTCGGAACAGTTCTCGTCGGAATTCAATCTCGCCAGTCAAATTATTTTTATTTGGTGTATAGCTGTTTCAATATCATTTTGACAGCAGATCTTTTACTATTCTAACTCATCATCTACGTTCTTTCTAATACTCAAAGCTAAGGAAAGTAGATACCTTCCTACCGTGTGATGCACCGCGTCATGTAAAATTCGGGATCAGGCCGCTAACAATAGCACAAATTCCCGTTTAACTCCAGCCTTGGATTTTTATACACGAAAGAAGCATCGCACAAAAACGTATTATATTTTAATTTGCGAATCTCAGGTATACAGATGTTTGAATGTTTCACGATAATTTTCTAAAAAATTTAATTTTTCATATTATTCAATAAAATCATTACCGAAAGAAAGCTCGTAAGTAGGAGATTTTGTACTTTGCCATGGTAACCGACGAGTTCATCGAAAGCAAATTTATCGACAACGAGAGGTTAGGTTTGGTTGAACTCGTTTTCGATGAACTCGCCGTGAACCTATTTTCTAAAGAATTTAATTTTTCACATTATACAATAAAACCATAGCTGAAAGAGGATTCTTAAGTAGGAGATTTTGTGCATAGACATTTTTATAGGCCTAATTTTTTCTAGGCTTATAAACGGCTGATTAAAAAAAAACGCTCGATTATTTCAAAGGTAAGTATGTGTTTTACTCGCAGTATATTTAATTAAAGCATGTAAAATATTTCTCAGCGATCTAATTTTCAAACCAAAATCACATGATTTTGCATCGCTTAGTAGTGCATTACCTTTCTGAAAGTTTGTCCTCCTGTTCACAAATAGCCAAATCCTTGATCTACTCTTACTTAACTCTTTTCACCACTCAATCTCCTTTTCTACTTCCCAAGTTATGATATTTTAATGTTTCTATTGAAAAAACAAATGATTAAATATGTTTCTTCAGTCTTTACAAATTAACTTTATGGCGTCATTTGTAATTAAACGAAAACAAATCACTTCGTATACACCACTTTTATTATCAAAATTATCTACATGTTTCAAATTCAGAGGTTTCTTCGTCAGATGGAAATTTAACAATTTAGCTTTATACGTTCATCTTATTTTTACGAAGAAACCTTTGGTTTTGAAACATCTAGATAATTTTGAAGGTAGTGTATACAAAGTGATTTGTTTTCATTTACCTAAGTAAAATATGTGTTCATTGATAATTGCTATATGATTTTTTATCGTTTCTGGTGAAAATACATTAAATTTATGTATGGCTGTACTAACATATTGCAAATCATCTTGTGTGCTGACAGATTATAGAATTGTTATTGTTAAAGGATACGGCATAATAGAGTATTTTCACAAACGAAGGATTCTGTTGAAATTGTATGGAATATTTAAAGATCATTTTTATGATTTTATTCATCCTACTAAAAATGTTTGTTTTTTATGTTTTCATTCAAATTTATTGATTTGAAAAACGATCAAAAACCGACAAAACCAAAACGGTCCGTGATTGGCACGGGCACCAAATGCGCACGTCAACAAACAACAAACGTGTCAGAAATGTGTCAGAAGCCGGCCGACGCTCACGGTGTCACACGATAGCCCCGCCCCAAAATATCGTTTTGGCAATATTTCGAAAGTGGGAAACTTAGACTCGCCGTAGAAATATTATTCGTCAACGTAAAAACAAATTAAAAATGCCATAATGTTCGTAATTTTTTTAAGCAATAAAAAAACCTGGAAATACCCTAAGGGGTTCACGGCGAGTTCATCGAAAACGAGTTCAACCTAACCTAACCTCTCGTTGTCGATAAATTTGCTTTCGATGAATTGATTTTCGAACTCTTCGGTTACCCCCTATGGTGGGGAAGAAAACTTTTGTGAAGCCTATCGGAATCTATTTTATTTATAAGTTTGAATATAGTTTTTTTATATCTTCTCATGCCTTCAGGGTTGTAAACACGTGCTTCTTGTTAAAGGTTTAAAAAGCTGTAAGCTGGCGTTTCGAATTTCAGTCCCTTCCAAAAATAAAATTACCTAAACGTGTTCGTGCTAGACTTCTCACGTAAGCGATTTTATTACCAATTAAAATAAGTATTTGGAAATCTATTTCCATCAACTTTCACGTACCCTATATCCTATTAGTAATATATGCATATCTACAATGATTTATTTTATTACTAATGTATAATTATTATTGTTGAAATATATTGTGAGTTACTTCATCGTTTGTCGATCTAACTTTCAGTTGAAAGTATCTTTTTCTCCGAAGATTATTCGGTGTCATCAAAACTTATATCATGTTTTGTATTTTATTAAAGAAGTTTGTAATGGCATTGCGCTAACCGATTATTAAATTGATTTACATACCTATCGTGCCTACACAATTCTTAGTCTAGTTAGCAATTATCAGTGTCGGGCAATAAATATCACAAAGTTGGAGATGAAACCAAAATTTGTTGCGGAGATTAAACAGATAATTTATGACCGCGAGCAACGATAAGGCGTCGTCCAACGATTCTGGGCGTGTTTTTGTCTGAACTTTTGACGTATCCGAGTGTTTATTTACGTATTAATTAAATTATAGGATAATGATTGTTTATCGTTACACTTTCCGGTCCCTGGGATATAATCTGTGTATTTTACGGTGACCGCTTCGACATGTATATGAATTATGATACTTCCTGGGCTAATTTTTATGGAGGCTGGTGAATGTCATCACAGGGTAGGCACAAATATGGCATCTAACTTATTCAATTACCTTTAAAATGCTTTAGCTATTCACGTCGATTAAATGTTCGTATAACTTGTATTGACACATTTTCAGTTGTGACATATTTCGCGGGCTACGAAAGGTTCAGTTTTATGGGATAAACGGCTTATATCTATGAACTGTCATGAATGAAACAACCTTGTGCGTGATACCATGTTGTTCTATGAGCACCACCATTATAAACTATGTAAAAATAATACTTTGTTTTTGTTTCAGGTAAGTTCATCTTTCTAAATCCATAAACTGCCGCACATCGTGAAGCAGTCTCAGGTAAGACATCTATCGAATATTGGTTGCTCCACTTTTAAAGGTCTGTATTAGTTACAATCTAATTTCTTCACTCGGAATTGTATTTTATTATTTAATTTACATCTTTTCTATTGAATTTTTATGTTTCTATCCGAAGATAAATCATGATAGATAAAAAATATTGTAAAGAGTCCTCTCTTTCGCAGGTACTGAAATCTCTCAATTTTATCTTATTCACTCCTCTTTGTTTAAGTATATTTCCTTGTAAGGTTTAGTAATATACTTAAACATTTTATCTTCTATGCTCTCTACGCTACAACCTCTCGACTTGAGAAGTGTGAACACCTTCGCCTCGCATTGGTATTTAAGTTTTTGATAAGTGGTCTTCAGATATTTTGAGCTAACAGCGTCTTCAAGTTGTGTTTCTTCTTTTAAGTGCATGTGGACTGTGGACCCACCGGAGAGTTTTAATTGCCGCCTCTACAAAATTTCTAATTTCCTTTCGTAACTTCTAGATATCAAGACAGCATTTAATAACCGACGCTTTATCAGGTTATTATTTAACTTTTAGCTGGATTGCTTAGATAGTGTAGATGAGCATTGCGCGTACGGCAATCAAAACCTTACAAAATAATAAACTGTTAATAATAATCATTATCACGAGTATCTACCAACGGGGGAGCTCTTAAGCCGATCATTTCTTTGAAGTTCTGTTTCCTGCTAATAAAAATATTTGGATTCCCTTTCTCAAGCTTCCTAAAAATATTATGAGATCCAGTTAGATAATATTCTACTGTTCAACTATAAAGGTAGATTCAGACTGGGTCGACGTACGTATGCATCGCTACGTCAAACAATGCTTAGCAACCATACATTTTCTATGAAAATGGCCACAGACATCGCACTTCGCGATGCGTGTGGCCAATAAGATTCTAAAACATAAATTTTCATTGAAAATCTATGGTTGCTAAGTAGCCCAGAGGCCCTAGCACGCTCGCTCTATAACGATCGATAGGATAACTATCGGTAACTTCTCATCGTTCTCTAGCATGACTACAGATCGCCAACGAATAAGTGATAGTTCACAATGACTAAGTGTCCTTAACATATTCGACATCAACTGTTTGTACGTTAGCGATGTGCAGTTGTCCTAGGGAACGATGAGAAGTTACCGATAGTTATCCTATCGATCGTTATAGAGCAAGCGTGCTAGGGCCTCAGATATTGTTAGGCGTAGCGATGCATACGTACGTCGACCCAGTCTGAATCTACCATTAATCTCGTGTTTTTATTATTCTAAACCCGTATGCGAAGGATTCGTTGGGCAATTTGGACTAGTTAAATCATAGAATTATGTAATACAGATTAAAACCTCCTTTCACACGAATTCAAAAGGTTCATCCTTCGAAATTACACCTGCGGACCAAATTGTATTTAATTGCGGGAGCTGCCCGTTTCAACACAGCTAGGTATTATTACTCCATACGGCATTGTACCAAATCTAGATCCACACGATGGTATCGGGATTCGTAATAAGCACTTCTATCAAAGTTGGTGCATCAATTATATCGCAGCAGTGGGAACTCCTTCTCCCTTGTCTTATAAAACCCACCGACAATTTTGAATTGGACGTGTGTAAGTATATAATTCTTCTTCCTGATGCTTCTATCATAATCGTACATACCTTTCTATAATCATCAAGTAGGCGATGTTCTTTTTCGAGGCCTCTATGCGGATGAAATGTTAAAATAATTGTTCATCACAGCTCATAACGATCCCTCGCCTTTCTGATTAGAATTAGAGCTTCTTCAATGTAATCTGAAAATATATTTGTCTTTTTAGAAATTTCTTTATAAGGTACTAAACTTGCCATTTACTGTTCTACAAACTTATTAAATCCAATGAGATAGAGCGTTTGATCAATGGATATATTCACTTTAATTAATATTACCGCAGAACCTTCCTCATTGTGTCTGATTACGGTTCACTTAATAATATTGGCGAACCGTAATAACGACTATAGCAATTCATTTGATAGACATTTACAAGCAAATTCTCTAATAAATCATCAAACTACCCTAAACCTATTTTGTTCCTAAGCCGCACAATATCAGCTTTTATTGGATACACAGAAAGGTATCCTAGGCCTTCGTTCAGTCACTTGGCTGTTCCATCAATTTTCAAATCATTACGTCGATAATTGAAGCCAACGGCTGAGCAGTGAGCATCTCTTATACGATCTTACCTTCATAAATATCACAGCGTTAAATAGGATTTCATAATCGAGCTATTCTACCAAAGCCACTTATTGGCATTCGGGATCGAATAAACGAATTAAAATACCAATTGATTTTACCATTGGGCATCCCATTAACCAATCCAATATAACCAGATTGATATTATATTCTTCGCCCATCTATCTTAGTCCTGTACTACCGAATAATGATTATTACTTAGAAAAGTTTATGTACATGGCACGATCAAGTGAATCAGATACTTGAGTCGGGCCATGTCAAGAGTCAGAATAATAGAAGAGCATGTATGATAAGATGTATGAATGTGAATGAGGCGAGGAGTGTATGCCAAGACCGAGTTGTTTGGCGGTCCGTCCTCTCTGCCTACTCCTGCGGGGAAACGGCGTGATGGTTAGTTAGTTAGTTAGTTAAGAGGCTAGACTTTGAACCACACGCGGCACACTTGCGTCTGTCATTCTGTCCCGCTCACAATAAGCTCACGCACACTTACAATACAACGCTCAAATTTACCTTCAGAAATCGCTCGAAAAGGGGTTTATGGAGAATACACTTTTCTACACCAAAACTTTCACGAAATTGAAATTTAAAAAAATATATATTTTTTAGAAAGAAGAAGCTACGTCGGTAGCTTTTTATATTTTTATAATTCTTTATGAGAGTTGAGTTAGCAGCACTTTTTCCTTAAATAATGTTTTTTGATAAATCGTACATGTTTGACAGTGAATGTTCACGTTAATACGAAACGCATCGGAAACATACCGACATAGTTTTCACCCTCTAGAAGGCAGTATAAAAAAATATATTCATTTTGTGCAATTTTCGATGTAGAAAAGCGTTTTTTTCCCGGGCGTCCTTTTTGTATGGGCCGAAAAGCGAAGTCTATCATCTTAAGTTTATTAAAATTATTGATCATAAATTGATCAGTTGTGATCGTGGATCTCTCATTATCTGATATTGTAAGGGGATTAAATTGGACATTCGGAGATGGAACTTCTTCTTTCTGTCGCAATATCGAACCTTCAAGTTCATTGCTGATCGAACTACAATCACCGGAATAAAGATGAATTAGTCGCGATACTTAATAGACATAATTCGAATAATGTTATGATGTATTGATGTGAATAATGTTTCATCGACAAACACAAATAGTACCTACAAGGCTATTCAAGTCTTGTTTAAGCCAATATATTTAATATTTAACCATTTTTTATCATTCATCAAGCAAAGAATGCGTTCATAAAATGCATCTATCCTGCCCATTCAGCCTAAAAAGAGATTTTTTTTGTCATAATTTATCATAACTCATAACTTATGCAAGATATATAAAACGCACTGTAATATTTAATCATTGTCGAAGATAATATCAACAACCCTCTTAGTATTAAAAAATGGAAGTAGGTAAGAGATTGATAACAATATCGGAATGTAATACGGAATAAGGTGGCAATAGCTCATTTAGTAGACTGCTAAGTCCCTGTACCGGAGGACCTGGGTTCGAGTCCCATTTGCGACGGGTACTTTTTTATTTGCTTTGTCTGTCTGTTTCATAGTTTCACTGAGAGTTGTTGTTATTTTCTTTGTCAATGAGAGATATTTTTGGTCGCAGATGCCTAGAATAGGAGGCATTGACAGAATAGAGATCATTACTTCAATTCGCGAGTTATGGATGTCCAGTTGTTCTATTGATCCTAAGTTATTTTTACTAATGTATAGGGTTATCACATTGTTAATTTCTATGCACGAAATAGTAGGAACAATATATTTTGCTAAACAATATATAATAACAATAATAACTATTCAAATATGTACACCTAAATTGACTATACTAGATTATTCCTTATTCCAGCATTTTTAATTATATCTAAGACCTGGGAAACAAAAGACGAAATGATTAATAGAAATGTGTATTTTGAGAAACGCGTGTCATTGTTATGTTTCCACAAAACATTTTGATTGATGATTTCGTTAAGGGAGGGGTATCAAAACTCGGCTTCACTGCAGTTAGGTATTTTTGGTACTTGTACAGCCCGCTAGCGAACCACAATTTTTGCCGTCTATGGGGCAGACTCGGGTAAGATTGACACCAAATTGGTAAACCATTTAGCATTTTGATAAAGTACGAAATAAAAAATACACTTGCTCTATAAAATTTAAATTTGTTTACTAGATAATGGATACAGCTAGACAGACAAAAAATCATATTAGCAATGGAATGGATAGATAGAAACATCTTTTACGCCCTGAACCTTTTTTGACGTCTCCGTTTTTTACTCAATGAGACTTTGAATCTAATGGTGTTTTGACGTAGATTGTATGGTTTATAAAATGGTAATAACTGTATTTATAATATTACCGGAAAATAACGGGTGTGAATAAAGGGAGATCATAAAATACAGTTGGGACAAATATTTTTAAGTACGTGCAATAGAAATGACAAAAGGTGGTTTTGTTTTTGAAAGCTTATTTCGACAAATTTTTTCGTACTCAAGAAAGAATATATTTCAAAATATTAGCTCAGATAAACAAAAAGTAGAATGACGCACATAAACGAAAAATCACAAAATTTAATACAAATTGATATAAAATCAACTAAATGTAAACTTGGTATGCAAATATTCAGCATAATATCCTACAAAAATTGCCAAGACTTGTGGATTTTAGAATGATATTAATTTTATCTTTAGTACTTGTGTTAAACAGTGTCAGTCGTACGGAATTTTTAAACCTCTCAACAATAATAGTAGAATCTTTTTTTTTTTTTTTTTTTTTTTTTTTAATTTTTTTTTATTATTTATTAACCAAAAAATACATGTTATGTACATTCTTTTAGGTATATGCCACCTCACTAGGCTGAGCCTGTTCCGAGGTGGCTATATATAACTTCGCACAGGAGGCCCGGAGAAAAATTGTCTTTAAGAGACCCATATTGTATGAAGGAGGAAACACAGAGGCCGGCAAATCGTTTCACAGCCGAGCTGTTGAACTCAAGAACGAGTGGTAGAAGCGACCCGTTCTCATGTGAGAAATTTCGACCGTGTATATATGTTGGGCGCGCGTTTGGCGTGTTTCCCGGCTTTGCACCGGTGCTGAAGGGATCAATGACGCTAGTTCCTCTCTGAAGCATCTTCCATGTCTGAAATAACGGTAGAACAAGGATTCCATCGCGGTAGACGACCCTGAATAATTCTTGAAGCACGTGTGCTCCTGAGGCTGTTCCTTCTTATTGGCAGCTCGTGTACAAATTACCCAAAATTTATTTGACTCTCTCGACTCATCGCCTTGCCCCGCTGTGGGAGAGATGGATTCATACGTCCGCCACTCCTTTTTTTATATGAATACCTTACAAAAGTCCCACCTGCTCCCGTCTGGAGTCAGTGAGACTATGGCATCCCCAATTGGGGTATGTTGTGTGGCTGAAGGTGAATGGGGATGAGAAGGAAATATTGTAATTATTTCTACAAATCTCATGACGTCAGAGCTCACCACTATATGCATATAGAATCCTTCGCGGGCGTGTGCACAACAAATCACCTATTGTTTCAGCGCAATCGAATGAATGGTATAGGAATTTTTTTATAACGCCAGAGCTCAGCACTACATATAGAAACCATTACAGGTATGTGCACAACAAATCACCAAAGTTTCTTTGCAATTGGAGTAATGCTTTAGGTACCATATAAGGATTTACGAAGGTGTGCATTTAACAACTTACAAAAGTTTCATCACAATCGGATAAATAGTACAGGAAATAAATTCATAACGCTAGAGCTCACTTGCACTATAATATATATAGAAACTTTCAAGGGCATGTACACGTACACGAAAAATCCGCCAAAGTTTCATCGCACTCAGATGAATGCTTTAGGTACCGAATAAGGGACAAACAAAGAAACATTAATTTTTTATGTATTTTTTTTACAAATTTCATGACGCCAGAGCTCACTATTATTTATAGAAACATTGGCGGATGTGCACATAACAACTCACCAGAGTTTCATCACAATCGGATAAATGGTATAGGAAATAATTTCATAACGCTAGATAGGAAATAATTTCATACACGACAAATCGCTATCGAATAAATGCTTTAGGTTCCGCACGAGGAACAAACAAAGAAACATTCATTTTTATACGATAAAATAATTAATTATTTAATTTCTACTTTGCTTGTATAACACCCATTTCCTCATTCATTCCTTGACGGAACTGCAATGCGAGCGCGCGACCTCTCCCCTCAAATGTCCACTCATTACTGAATAAATTTCCAAAATGTTACCGTAAAACCTGCGCCTTAACAACTTACATAATTTGGTGAACTCGTAAAGCCTGAATCAAGACATAACAAAACCCAAGTGAATATATTATATTATAGTAAAAAACAAGGCACTTAATACAGGCATAAGGGATGATTATCTTAAATATGTTAACTAGTACATTTTAGGAAAATGTACAGCTCCGGGTCTCTTTTCTAGTCCAAGACAGTCTCTAAAATGTCTATTAGAAAACCCCATTATTTCCTATAAATATAACTCTCCCTTCTTTTCGTGATTTTTGTGACCAGAATGCATAAACTTAATTCATAATGTACATACTGTGCTAGTTTTACCATTCGAAAGCGATGATGGTTGTTTTTTTTGGGTGGATTAAATGTAGATCAATTGTTGGTCAATAATATTTCGATTCCATACAATGCAATTTACTTCATGCTAAACAAAAAATGTTCTTCATTCATTTACACCTAATTCAAAAAATATACGTTAAACTTTCTAAGCTGCCTAACAACAGTAATTAATAAATAGGTACGCCAACCGAAGATAATTGTTATATTACCCCGTGTTTTTGCAATATTTTATTATTTACTTTCATACACGATATTATATAATTGAACTAAAATTCCCTCACCAAACACAAGAGCCTCGTCTCTTTATGGTGAGGAAAAGCTATTCTTATCTACCATTTTAACACTGTATAACATGTAAAAATTGTATACTTATTGCACAAAAAACCTGCAAATATTAAATAAAAAAATAATAAAATTTTTAAAAAATGTCTAAAGTAAAATTGTGTTAAATATAAATTATGTAATTGCATATTTTTTCAAAGAGAACACTTTATTTTATTCCCTACTAGCTGACCCGCCCACGCGTTGCTGTGGCTAAAGAAACACAACGCCTTTTACTGGATGGTTACCTAATCTAGATAACCAACTCACACCGCCATGTTGCAGTAATTTATGGAACTTACAAATTATTTCAAATCATTGTCCCATAACAAACATTTATTGATCATTCAATTCGCAATAATACATATTGGGGTCAATAATCGAGATTAAAACTATCCTATCTTTTAAGTTAGACCAAATTACATACAGTAAGCCAAATTTCATCAAAATCGGTTAAGTAGTTTCGAAGTTTACCTTTGACGAACATTGTGACGCGTGATTTTTATGTATACAGATTTTCATATTTGATTAATTTTGGTAAATTGTTGTTTTAACCCAAATCGCCATAGGCTCTTTGGTTGATAATTTTGTTTGCTTTTGGTATTAGAAGCTTTTTGTAAATCCTATTTCATGTTTGTGTGTTGGGTGTTTTAGTGGAAATTTGTCTGGGAACAACAATGCCATCAGATTTATGTAAGTAGGTAAACACATCAAATATGGGTTAATATGAGTCGATATGCCATTGACAACCCTTAAATTAGTCTAACTTGTGAAATAATAATAAAGTTACAGAGCGATTGACCAGAGGCTGAGAATAATAGTTTAAAAATGCATGCAACTGTACAGGGAGGTTCCAATGAGAAAAATCGATTATTCCCCGTATCAATTTTTTTTAAATTAAAAATTCTATATCGATTTATTCAAAACTTGCTTTAATATATACCTACATTCAAGTAAGCAATAAAAATGCTCAAAACGCACGATGATAAATTATTAAATATCGTGTACTTCTTGTAAATATTTTTGATCATAAGTATTTATAATTTTTCAATAATCTCTAAACAAAATAAGTATGTAAATTTTTTTTAAATATTTTAGTTTGTAAGACCTTAAATATGTAAATAGAAAAACTGAGGTATTTTTGTCACAAAACACGTTCTCGGATAATGATTTTAATTTTACTAAAATTAAAATGCTGAAAACTGTGTTGACTAGATTATGTGTGATTTTTGTTTTTGTGTGATTATATTATTTGAAATTTGTGTTATTTAATAGAATCTATCGTTTGAAAATTGAACAAATCTGCCAACGACCAACGGTATAAACCTAAGTATATTAAAAATACACTTAATTTTTCAAAATTTTAAAACTGCGTGTACCAGATAAAATAACAATCTTTCAAAAACAATATATTTTTTTTGTAAAAGATTTTGATTTAAAAAAGACTAATCTCCGGTATTCTCTGGTAACACCCTTTTAAATTACGTATTTTTGGTATGATGCTACGCACATTTCTAACACAGAGAAACTAGTTTAATTCAGACCTCCGAGCTTGAATAACAACACAACAATAGATGGTGACCAAAAGTATCAAATACCTTCTAGTGAACAACTTGTGCCGTGCCTTTGTTGACTGGAATAATAGTTGATATAAGTTACATACAATATAATATAGTAGGTTGCATTGTATGCCCGCAAGAGATATGCACCAACCACAAGGAATGGAGTAGGCAGGTTAAAAAAATGTCATTCTGTTTAGCTTGTACGTATTGTCGTTGTATTTCTACGTTAAAATATTGAAAGAGACATTCGTGTATCGATGGGGGCTCTATCGTTTGCTTTGTATGTTATTGTTCCGCTCGGATACGGAGAATGCGCCTGTGTTGACAACGTTTGAAAGGCGAATTATATGATGTTGCAGTTGGTGGCATTTTGGCAGCGAATATATTTGGGGGAAACAATAATTATATTTGAATGTTTTGTGTAGCGTCGTTTTTGTTTTCGTCAATTTTGTGAAAAATCACCTGAAGGGAGATGTAGAAATTTACAATAATATATTTCTACAATGCTCCATTTTCTAACTACTGAGTATACTAACTATTATAACAACTTATAGCTAACATATTGCATCTACCAGTTCGTCGATCCATGCAATTAAAAATAATTTGGTCATAATAAGTGATTTTCATCCTTTGGTCTTATTTTAATCGAGTTTTAATAAGTCAGTATAATAAGATTACCATTAAAAAATGGTTGAGTACGGAGTTAAGATGATACCCGGGTGGTGTAGAAATTTGAAAAATAGATTTTACTAAAATGTTGCTGTCACTGTTGCTCTTACTCCCACCGGATATTGAGCGAAATTGACAATGCACCTCGGGCTACTAATACCTAACTAAAATCGAGGTTTTGTATTCCCCACTTTTCTCCTCCAAAAGTTGACTGATTTTCAATTTTTTTTTTACCAACTACACAAGAAAAAACTATTCTATGTCTACACGTTTTGCTTTTTTTAAAAAAACATTGTGTAGTTTGTGTACTGAACGTCTTTTGACGGCGTTGAAACCAGTCAATTTTATTGATTTTTGGATGGTCATAACTTCTATAAAAAGTAACTTATCAAAAAAAAACAAAAGTACCGACACGCTAGTAGTTGATATCTATTTTATGTAAAAACAATATTTTCTCTAGGGTTAAAATTTAGAGAGATACCTAAATAGGGAATAAGTTTGTATGGAAAAATCACCGCCGGGTATCACCTTAACAACGCTCAACTCTCCTTTTTAGAAATGTCACTGGGGTAAAGCTAATTTTCACGGAACTGCTTACACAAAAAATTCTGTAATAAAAATGTCTCCCAGTTTTATTTCCGCTTTCATTATAAATGACTCGATATTTTCCATTGCCTCTTCTACAGGAAACAAATCGGTTTACTGAGTAGCCACAATCTGACTCGAGAGCTAAATTAATTTGTGATATTTTCATTTTAATAAGCGATTCATTGATTGTGGTTAAATTATATATGTATGATATTGTTAAGTGGTTTATATTCCTGAAGAGGTGGTACTCATTCCTTGAATTAGCTTCTCTGAATGTGGAACGAGGTGTGTCTCGTGTTCATCCAATTTGTCTCAAATATTGCTCATGCTCCCTGTCACGACGTAGCATTTATTATACGGCCCATAAAGTGCAGAGAGTCGTGCACAGGGAAGTTGGGAGCAAATATGGCCATTTCTATTTTCCCCTCGCTGGATACTACGGCACTTACGTGTCCAATTGGCCATACATCGTGTTGCACGGCTCATACGAACGTTATTTTACCGATGGAACTCAGTCACCTACCCTTCGCGCATCCCGCACTTACTGTGGGCGTACGGTGTAAATAATATCCTCGGAGGAGCAAATACGTGTGAATCAGGCTGAGCGGAATGCCAGAACCTGAGAGGGATGAGAGGGTTTTACTGCCGAAGATCGGCGGGAACACACGTCACACACTTTATCATTTGTAATCTTAAACTAGGGAAATTGATTATTTTATTAAATTGATAAACTAATGTTTAAGACAAGATTTTTTATGCATAGCACAAAGGGTAACAATTATTATAAGCAATAATTATTAGCCTGAAACACTCATCAATATTGAAACCTCTCCCGAGAAAAGATATATGTCGCCGACGGGACTCGTTATTATTATTATATTTGACGAGTTAAAGTATTTTCACCAACAAATGTAGATATAATGTCTCGACGCCACCTAGTGAGAGAGTTAGCACTTACATGCCTTTCTCATATAAAAATAAAGTTGGTTGTTTGCAGGTGAAAAAAAAAAAAAAAAAAAATATATATATATATATATATATATATATATATATATATATATATATATATATATATAATAAGCGATAATTGTTAAATGAAACACTAGGTATATATTGAGTCATTTGGCGGGTAGGAGGTATCCCGCCGTAGCTTAATGGTAGAGCTCCTGTCCGGCAAACAGAGGGGTGCGGGTTCGAGTCCCGTCGGCGACATATCTTTTCTCGGGAGAGGTTTCAATATTGATGAGTGTTTCAGGCTAATAATTATTGCTTATAATAATTGTTAGGGAAATTGAGTTTATTAAATATTACTTTCCTGCTGTATGTACTGCAACATTTGTTTTTTTGTTAAGTTTCCTTCTATGTCTTTTATTGTGCATTTTAATATTGTGTGTTTCATCAAAATTATCGGAGGGTCGGAGGGATTATATGACGGGGAGGCGGTTGCCGGCTCTTACACTACGGAACCTATTATCATCAACCGTGCGTAATGACATCAAGGATTTAGTTTAACTCAAGCCCGTTCTGCTCGCAGTCTGGAAATGAGTTCTACTTGTCTTATGTTCACAAACTAAAATAATAATAATTTATTCAACTTTCCGAAAACTCGTATATGGTAAATACGATTATAAAATCATTTAATCGTTGATTTGAGTTGTTAAGGTGAATGTCAAAAGAATTTATATTCTTCGCTTTCGTAGATGGCGCGCGTATAGTATTTTTTACTATAAGTAGTAGTATAAAGGATTTTTACAAGTTATGCTTTGAAATATTAAGAAAAATTTATGGTTCGCGAAAGTATACAAGCAACACGAATATTAACAGATCATTTTGTTAATAAAAAACTTTAAACTTTCAAGAAAGGCTAACAAATACTTATATTGGATTGAATCACCGACGAATTATTGTATTTGTTAGCCTTTTTGAAAAATTAAAGTTTTTTTAATTATAAACCTATTCGTTAATATTCATATTTTCTGTGTACTTTCGCGAACCATAATTTTTTCTTAATATTTCAAGGCATAACTTGTAAAAAGCGTTTATAAGTAAAAATACTATACGCGCGCCATCTACGAAAGCGTTGAATTTGAATTATTTTTACATTCACCTTAAGCATCCTCTCATAAACAAATTAATTTGCATATATCTTCCCGGCCTTTGAACTTGTACATTCAATGCAGACACAGCTCTTCAGGTGAAAAGTGTGAAGTTGATTAATCTATCCATTATGTGCCGATTGATCTTCTAAACAACAATGCGAGAGTTCAGGCTATTGCACAACAGGGCTGGCTCTTATTCCCATGAGCAATGTATCGGCACGATAATGTTGGAATAGCGGCGCTGTAGAAGCGATAACGAGTTGAAGCACGCCATCACATTCACCAGGGAATAGGGCCGGACTGGAGCCCGTAAATAGCCCGTAAAACTCTTAACAAAAATGTTTTTATACGATTTGTTTTATTTTTTATTATTGTACAACAGAATATTCCAATTATAGTTCAGCTCAGTCGCAATTACATTTAAGTCAATACTACAAACAATTGACAATTTCTTTATTTCAGCATTTAGGCAGGTGACTCTTAAAAAATAATTTTATGGCATTTAGAAAACAGTCGTTCACATCCAAATGGTCTGCAATTTCATTTAAAATATTTATTTTAAGGATTATTATATAAATATTACATTATGTATTTTTTAAAACCTTGATTTCGTTTAATTTGGTAATGTATTCGATGGGCGAAATTATTTTTATATGTTCGAGAAAGAACAATTATGTGTATTTCTATGTTTAAAACCCCGAAAAGTTTAAAAGATTTTGTAAATCTTTGGGGTTGGCTGTCATCAGATCAATCATCACCTCGCGGACTGCACTCGCACCAGTATAATGCGTTTGTGATTTAGATACAATAATTAATTTAATCTTCTTCTTCTCGTGCCCTGTCCGTTCAATGGACCTTGGCTATGGTGTTGGCCATGCGGACTTTGTTTACTGCGGCCCGGAACAGCTCTACAGTAGACTTTTAATTTAATAAATAACAAAATAGTTCACATTTATTGAAATCTGATGAAAAAAAAACATTTAAAAGTGTCACATACTTGGAAGAGGAGGTTATATTAACATATCTTCGAAACTTGACAAAAACAACACTAGTACTTTACTTTGTCGATCCAAGACTACATCTATTCAAGATTTTATTTTTCAAATGTAAATGGTGTATCAGTGTTGTTTAAAACCCCGCATTCCAAAAAAATAGATCTCTTCCGAATCTCTTCCGAAAAATACCTACTTCTCTTGAAGACTTTAAGTTTTTAAGCTCTTAAAAATATCTAATTTTTGAAGATACCTAATCTCCACAAATTATTTGCCGAGTTGAAAAAGTAATTATGTGAAATTCCCATGATAGAAAAAAATCGCACAATATACTCCGAAAATTATAAAAAACACATCTTGTTCTGGTACTTAACATGTTGCAGGTTTGAAAAAAAGTAAATTTTCTTTAAAGGTCTGTTCTTTAAAGAATATTTTGGCGTACGCCTAATAATAACATAAGCTTTTTTTATATTAGCGCGCACCCTTTAACATTCGTACTTATATATCTCCTTTTCCAAACATCTTCTTCTTCTTTTTTAATGCTTACTACGGAGCCTAGGTTTTAGGTACCATGTTAAAAACGCTGCTTATTTCGGTCTAATATCGGCCCTTTGGAAATGTTCAGTCCGCTCCTGGTAGGTATCAGTTGTTCGGTCTAGGTTCTAGTACTAGTACAACATGAAGGCCGGTACAAGCGGGGTCCGGGGAGCAGACAATGGAAGATGACCCACTTTCCACGCTCATCTCTCACCCACTGTACTAAACTATTCTCCGTTTTTCGTTCTTTATTCACCTCGCAGTCTCGCTCACGGGGCGAGATAAATTGTTGGCCATGCGGCAATTTTATCTCATAGCGCCGGCAAAAGGACTTGTTTTAACTCTGAGCACACACCGATGAATTCGTGTTGAATTTAACGAACCTGTCTCTTGAAGATCGTAATCAAGCAGGCCTTCTTCCAATGCGGGTCTCCTCACAATGAAAAATAAGGGAAAAGGAAAAGTAATCCATCGAACTTGTCCTAAATTTTTTTTTTGTTACGAAGAAAAACTTAAAGATGTACATTTTAAGAAGATAACGTTCACACTAACTTACGAGGTCCCCGAAAATTTTGAACAATATTTTACCAAACTGTTGCTGTCATTGTCGCTCTTACTCCCCTGAATTCGAGTGAAAGGGACAATGGCGCCTCAGCCTGTTAATACCTAAATAAAATCATTAAAATCGAGGTTTTGTGTTCTCCATTTTTCTCCTCCAAAACTGTAACGGTTTTCAAGATTGTCAAGTGTATTAAAGTACTCTATTTTTTTCCTTTTTAAAAGATAAATCATTGTCCAGTTTGTTTACCACACGTCTGTTGATGGCATTCAAACTAGGCAATTTTAACGATTTTTGAAGGGGAAAATATTAGAAGTTATTTATCAAAAAAAGAAAAACATACCGACACGCTTTTGGTCGATATCTATAATATATTTAAAATATTTGCAGTTGTGTCAAAATCCAGAGAGAAAATTGGGGATTACGTTCTTAATGAAACAAAAACAACAACAACAAAAAACACTGAAATTTTGAGATAGTTTGAAAGCTATTACCGCATAAAGATTTCTTTCTTTTTCTGAGCTTATTTTATGAATCTCATTTTGGTTCTCTACAGCGTCTATACTAATACTCTTCTATTTTTTGTACGAAATAAACTTCGTAACGTGTAGCCAATTTTATCCAGCTTGATGGGAAAGGCTCTAAAAAGCTTCGCTTTTTCTGCGGTCGTTCACACACAAACGGATATAAAAACACCGCATGGCGGGACATTCCGCAGCTCTCGTTCTGCCGTAGCATTTCGTTTCTAAGCGTAAATCCGCTTGGCATTTCATTTCGGAAGCACTGGCGTGCATTTCTTCTCTGATACAAAACTGTGGACATCAGTAGAATAATAATACTACCTACTCATTGGTCATTAAGTGCTGAAAGAATTCAGAATGAGCAAGTTCAATAAAATATAAAAGACTCATTTAGTTTAAAAAAAACATCGTTTCTCCGTATCTAAGTTTCATTCTAGGTGAATGCAAAAATAATTTATATTCTACGCTTTCGTAGATGGCGTGCGTATAGTATTTTTTTTTTTTTACTTATAAACGCTTTTTACAAGTTATGCTTTGAAATATTAAGATAAAAATATGGTTCGCGAAAGTACACAGACAATATGAATATTAACAAATAGTTTTGTTAATTAAAAACTATCTGTTAATATTCGTGTTGCTTGTATACTTTCGGGAACCATACCTTTTTCTTAACATTTCAAAGCATATCCTGTAAAAAGCGTATATACCTACTACTACTTATAGTAAAAATACTATACGCGCACCATCTACGAAAGCGTAGAATATAAATTCTTTTGACATTCACCTTAAATAATTAAAAGCTGTGTGGCAACATTTAAAAAAAAATCTTTTTTATTTTTTTAAATTAACAATTGGAGCATAATTTATTTAGCATTTCCACGAATATTTATTTCTTACAACAAGCAATCAACCTAGCTAGGAATTAATATCGACCTAACAAAATGTAATAACTAATAAATGATAACAATAACTAATAACACTTGTACAAAATTTTAAATATATTGTGTTATCATGCAATTTTATTACTGTTATTTTTGCTTTATAAATGTATCCAATGTAATAAAATAAATAAATAAAATAGTTTTACTTCAATCTTCGAAATTTTTTTTAATAGTTTTGTTTTATAAATAGGTGCATACCTATTTTAAATAATTTGTAAATCGTGATTGGCAAAATATTTAAAAAAACCAACCTAACAATTATTTAATTGCTCTCAACGAGTTCTGATAGTATTATAATAACATGTATTATGTTGATTATAATAAATAATAATATAATTTTACGCTACAACGCGTTCATTGGTCAAATGCATTGTAAATTTTATGCGGTGGATGCAATCTTTTTGCCATAAGTTAATAATGTTTTATCTAGTCTGTAGTTAGAAGTAAAATTTTAGAAAAATATTATTAGTTTCTACAGCGCCCTTGAGGTGATTTTTCACAAAAATGGCGTTATACAAATCATCCAAATATTATTATAGGTACATATTATTAAGGTACAGCCCGGAACTCCCTCGGTGGGTGAGTTTGACAACTGATTTGGGTTTATGTGGTGCTAAACTCAGCCTACTTCAATTTTATAAAATATAATTCTTCTATGAAAACATACTACAAATTTAATACTGGAAAATAAGTTTAATAATGTTAGTTTATTCATTTAAATTTTTGTTTCCATTGGCCTGGAATTCACTGTTTTAATATTTCTTAAACTTTTTCGAAAACCCTTCGCTTTTCTCAGTCGATCAATATAAGATCTTGTTAATCCTTTTTATGACTCTGTTGTAAGCTGCTAATGCTGGTGCATAAATAACTTTAAAGGAATATGTTCATTTAGCTATGCATTTGTAACATGCAAGTAAACGTGCAAATTTACATGAAAATAATAATTATGTTGGATAAAAAAACTACTAAGAAGGTTTAGGTACACGTGTTCATGCATTCAACATTGAAAATAAAATCTTAAGAGTTAGCACCTTCCTGTTGTTAGTGCTGCGCTTTTGTGATATAGTACCCAGGCAAATATTTTTTGATCATACCAAAGCGTTTATATCTTAAATAACTTGACGAGATTATACCTATATGTAGGTTTGTGAATCAATAATGTAGATTTGTCCATCCCGACCGGAAGAATAAATTAGTTGTTTGTTGTCATTAGTAATTAATTTATGTTTATTTTCATATTTATGTATCTTAAAACTATCTCTATTTCCAATTTGATTTCAATCGTATTTACACCATTCCCGGGGAGTTTATTCAACTGCATTTCTTACTTTTCTTGTTCATAGTTTTATTGCACACAACCACTATTAATAGAGAAATTACCAATCTACTTTTATAATTTGTAGGTACCCATCTACTTTCCCATTAAATAAAAAATAACTTTAAATTACTTTTAGTGTTTCAAATCTTAAACTCTTGTGTTTTAAACTCTAATGCTAGGTAATTCAATTTATTTTTTCAATGTCGCAAAATTTTCTTTTCATTTAGTTCAATACATATTTACGTGATTTTTTTAGCTTTGCATATTAGATCGTCGGATCTGCCGGTTCTGCCCTGATGATGGACACTGCAACGCTGTCCGAAACGTCGGCTAAAGAAGGAGGTAGCACAACACGGCATAACACCCCAAAAACAAACAACGAAAATGCTTTTGGCCGTGAAAATCTAAAAACGTATCTCATTAGAAATCTGTTCCATTTTCACGTAAAATAATAAGGTGTTATTTTCAAACGAGACATTCCCGATTTTAATAAAAAAAATCATGCTTTAAATATTGTATTTTCGCAAAACAATGTAGGAACTAAAATGTAAAGGATCCTTTGGCGTTATAAAATAAACAATCGCAATCCTCCCTACATGAACCATTTATTATGTTAACCTGCGATGTTTTTTTTGCGATATTTTTTTGCATTGTTTTCATTTTGCAAAGTGCCGTTAAAATGTAAATTTTTATATTTTTGTGCTATATTCCTTAAATACACTTCGCTAAAGAGCTAAACCGTGTCTATTTCTCTACTACAATTATAAGTCATTTATCCCTTAGGTATCTACCTATAGGTACGATGCATAATTTTTATGATTTGTTTTTAACCTACTGTTTTTAATATAATATTGTGGTTAAGATATTTGGTCAAAAAGCTCACTCGAGGCAAAGCTTCACAAAACTATGCTATTTTTTACGCACAGGTTTTCGGTCCGGGTTTGGTTTTTCCCATAGGAAAATTTATTTTTTTTGAAAATTCAAATTTCCCATACACTTTTCCATATAAATGATCATCTAGTAAATCCACGTTATGCAAGTGTATTATATAAGTATAATTAATACAAAACAATACAAGAACAACATGTTAATCTACCAAACTATTAAATGGGAATATAATATATATATATATATTCGAATTTGTAAAGCGCCCTTGAGGTGATTTTCTCACGAAAATGGCGCTATAAAAATCATCCAAACATTATTATTATTATTAATTCACCGACTCCAGATATTTTCATATCAGAGGGTTCGGCTCGGTGGAATTCCTAATTTGACCGATAAATCCTACAGATCCCTCAATATAAATATTTAAAAAATCTTTCGTAATCCGAAATGTATTTAAAATGACTGATTTTTGCATTTTTATATACAAATTCTTTGACAAATCTAATATGCCTAAATTTTTAAGGAGAGAGCTAGGTATAATGCCAGTAGCCGAAATAACTATTATTATTACTAATAATAACAATTATTCGATAATTATTATATCGCCGTTTTACTGAAAAATATCCTCAAGGGCGCTGCACAATTATGAATTCCTGGGCTCCATCTAATTTTATTACCTATTTTCAAATATATGCACACTCATCTTATCTATATTATTATTATGATCATAAGTTAGACTACCACAATGATCTAAGATTAACAACAGGTCAACAGAATTCCCCAGGTTAATTATAAAAGAGAATTTTAAAAATAAAAAAAGGTTAATATTGAGGGCAGCATTTTCAAGCTTTATGTCCGCTCAGTAAGGCCACAAACCGCGGCCACCGCAACCAACAAAACAGCGCGATGTGAACAGCAGCGAAATAACATGTGCATTCTGTGTTCTGTGACAGGAACACTGAACTAGAGTAGAACATGCCCCGGCCACGTGTGGTGCGGGGAGCACTTTGGGGCGCATTCCCAGAACCAGGAATTCTGTCAAACATTTAGGGAAGCCCCTTCCCGGAACCTTTTGCCGGAGCGAAAGCCGTAAATTCGAACTCTTCTGACAGAGCTTTTACATTTTGGCAGAGAATCTAAAAAATAATGTTAGATTCTCTTCTTACAAAATCAGGGATAAGAAGCAAGAATAATCTATTCCTCTTTTACTACTACTGTGATTGTTTTTGTTAGGAATAATAATGATAATACAAACATTTATTTAAAAAAATAAATATTACCTCTAGGGCGCATTGCAAAGCTCGAAAACAAGACACCAACACCAATGATTTTTTAACGCACCAGACTTTTAGGTCCGGGTTTAGTTTTTCCCGTAGGAAAAACTAAACCATTTCACACACTTTTCCATAAAAATGATCATCTAGTAAATCCACGGTGAAAGATTTTACCCGGACATAAAGTCGTAAAACATAATCGACTACCATAATACGGGCATTTGCCTAGCTTGGTAGTCGAAAAGCCATGTAAAACAAACCTGTAACAAACAAAATGAATAAAGAAAATAAAAAAAAATAAAAATAATAATATTTGGATGATTTGTATAGCGCTGTTTTTGTGAAAAATCACCACAAGAGTGCTACAAATTTATACTATATTTCTACAATGCTCTTACTAATATTCTAACTATAGACAAACTATTATAATAACTTATAACCGATTGCATCCATCGGTTCGTCGATCACTATATATATATATATATATATACAATGCATTTGACCAATGAACCTTGAACTGCGTTAAAATGAACAATATAATATTTATTATTTTTAATTGATAAACTAATGTTTAAGACAAGATTTTTTTATGCATAGCACAAAGGGTAACAATTATTATAAGCAATAATTATTAGCCTGAAACACTCATCAATATTGAAAAACCTCCTATAATGTAATATTTTATTTTATTCATTTTCTGATGTACAGGCTGAAATATACTTACTTACCTGGAAGTTCACTTGAGATTAATACTGTTTGTTTATTAGAGAAATATACATAACTATACTTACCTTGGAGTTCACTCGAGATTAACACTGTTTGTTTATTAGAGAAATATACATGACCATACTTACCTGGGAGTTCACTTGAGATTAAAACACTGTTTGTTTATTAGAGAAATATACATGACCACACTTACTTGGGAGTTCACTTGAGATTAACACTGTTTGTTTATTAGAGAAATTTAGATGCAGTTTGCACGCAGAGGACATTGGTATACTTTGAATTTAAATAGGGTATGAGAACTGTGCTATATTTAAAATATCTACCGATGGACCTATTTTAAAAACTCATCTTTTGTCATCGTTGGTACTTACATATTATCAGTACCTAATAATTGTTTTTGAAAAACGTTATGTGCTTTTTTAAATTACACCATTTCATAATATAGGTAAGAACTTAAAGACGCTGTAATATATTTTCTAAATATTGCCTTAATTACACATTTATTATAATGATCGCTTTATTGACGTTTATTTATAATAAACCGGTTAATGTAACTCACTAACCATCAACGCCGTTTTTCTACACATAGAGAGGATGGACCGCCACATAACTCTGCCTTGGGCGATTAATCCTGAAATTAGATTTCTCCTACTTTCTAGCTATTGTTAGATAAAATCATTTATATGAAATATAAATTGGTGAACTGAGTTTTTTCCACACGATTTTTCATAAAAAATGATCCCTTTACAACCAACCAATTAACATTTTACATCAACTGAAAGTACGCAATCGAATTTAATCTTAAGGGAAAACGTTTAAGAGGCTAGACTTTAAACGACACGCGGAACACCCGCGTCTGTCATTCTGTCCCGCTCACAATAAGCTCACGCACACTTACAATACATGCGAATGCGAAATGTGCGAATGAGACAACGCTCAAATTTACCTACAGAAATCGCTCGAAAAGGGGTTTATGGAGAATACACTTTTCTACACCGAAACTTTCACGAAATTGAAATTTTAAAAAATATATATTTTTTAGAAAGAAGAAGCTACGTCGGTAGCTTTTTATAATTTTATAATTTTTTATGAGAGTTGAGTTAGCAGCACTTTTTCCTTAAATAATATTTTTTGATAAATCGTACATGTTTGACAGTGAATTTTTACGTTAGTACGAAACGCATCAAAAATTAGAAAACATACCGACATAGTTTTCACCCTCTAGATGGCAGAATAAAAAAAATATATTCATTTTGTGCAATTTTCGATGTAGAAAAGTGTTTTTTCCCGGGCGTCCTTTTTGTATGGGCCGAAAAGCGAAGTCTATCGTCTTAAGTAAGGTATTTTCACTTTCCAATAGCACTGGGGAAAATAGCTTCATTGCGGTGCGAACTGATTTGCTCACCAGTAAGTGTGCAATCAATAATAATTACTGCCGTTTGAGTCTCCAGAGAAATCATTAGGCTACCCGTGTCACGAAGGAATCCATGAAGGAATAAACAGTTTTCATGGGATACCATCTGTACCCATTGATATATATCTGTACCTAATACCTTCTCTCGTAAATTCGGTTTTTGAAGATGATTTCGATTACTGACTTACTCCCATTTCATTACCAGTTATGCTTATTGAAAATGTCTGTTGGCGCTACAGATGTGGGGATGTTTATCTTTCATCAATTTATTATACGTATTAAGAGAAATATTGAATCCAGAGAAACCGAGTATGTATTTTTTCATTAGTAGGTACTCCGCTATCGCGCGTGATTTTCGCACACTTTTTTGTCTGTAACTATTATCGTATCGTATTGTACCGTAATAGGTATTCCGCTATCGTGCGTGATTTTTGCACACTTTTTTGTCTGTAATTATTTAAAAGAAAATGGAATATTATCTTTTTTTTCAAAGTTCTTGTTAAAATTGGCATTGATGACTAAAATTTTTTCATTAACGTAGAAAATATCTGACAGAAACGTTTTACAAATTTCCTGCCGCCAGAGTTTCACCACAGTGTTTTTGCTGCTGTAAAAGATCAGATTTATAATTTGTATTTTTAAATACAGCAGGGTAATGAATACTTATAAACTAATAATGATTTTACTCACCTTTTACTACTTTGAATCAGAAACATTTACTAGTGATACTCATAAGTCAAAACTAATTTCATTCCTAATAATAAGGGCATATATTATTATCAAACCCTCACACGACGTAATAATTATTTATCTACTATAAATTCCTGTATCTACCATAATAGTATTCCGGTGTTTTACATGCCATTGACATAACTCTGCCTTTGTGCCAGACGAATTTGTATCGCTCGTTAACATTATGGAAGCTTTAACTAAATTTATTATGCTAATGAAGCGACGACGCATTTAGAAGTGTGAAGATTCGTACCCATCTAGTTTTGTAGATTTTTGTTTGGCTAGAACTGTGAATGATCCGTGAAATCCAATGTATCGTCGGCATCGCCACAGAGACTTGTCTTTTATACGGTACAAGCTGATACCCGGCATGCGTTGAATGACACTTAAATAAACAAATTGTTTCTCCCTACGTGTCCTTTTCTATTCGTCCTCGTTCCCCTTCCGCTTCCTCTTTTACCTTCCCCGCATTTTAGATTGATTATCAATTAAAAACATCGTCATTCCTCATCGCTCGATGAAAAGAATAGTCCGTATTTATAAAATTAGAAACGGCATTAGACGGAAGATTTATCCCGCTTAAATTTGAGCGAGGAATGTCATACATAGCAAGGATACGGACTGGCTAATATACTGGGTAGTCTCAAAAGCTCAATTGGGAGAGTATTGTTCCGGTAAAACAGAGGATCTGGGTTAAATTCCCGGTTTTGTCCCTTGCCTTTTTATTTCCATTATAGTGATGTGTATGATCTTAAAAAGTTATTGCAATAAATTGAATATGCTAATAAACTCTTACAAAAACCATTATAATGTTATATATAATGTGCGACAAACAGGCATTATTCAAATAAACTCGATTTAATAAATTATGCATGAAAAATTTAGCAGAACCACATACTTATTACTTATCTTATTACGACGAGAGCAAAGACATCCTAAAATACAATGAAAATCGTCAAAAATACATCCGAAAGAACTTGAAAAACAACGTCCCTATTAGTATGAAATAAGTCATGTCATATTCTTTTCACGGTTCGCTGCGCGGGTATTTAAAAACTAGGTAATTATTCCATTGAAGTGGCCCACGTAAATTAGCGGTACAGAACGGACAGGAAGGAAGTGTCAATAACAGTCCAATTCTAGTTAGATAATATAGAATTTCCCCGCTATTTGCCATACGTGCACATTACTGTAAACTGGCAACTGGCAACTGCATGAGTTTCGCTTTAGTTATTTTTACTGTCACGCTATATCTCCCATGAGGTAAACTACAATTCTCTGACAATATTATTATGTATGTACCTCTGGTTTAAGTTCTTATATTATATTTTGCCTTTCTTTTTGTGTAATATTTAGTTTTGCTTTTCTCTATGTTCATTGTTCGTATTTTTATTATTATGCTCTTACCGCTTTCTCAAAGGTATGATCAACTAAAGTAAAAATTTATCTTGTTGTCGTAATAATAATCTATTCGCAGTTTTTATCTTGTTATTTTAAACAAATTTATTTTGCTCTCTTGGTTTTATAATAGTAGATATGTTTGTTCGAACAACTAATATTTGGACTAATGATTTTCTAACAATGGTGTTTATTGCCCATTATTTCTAGATAAACTTAACTGTTTACTTCTCTTAAGCTTATAATTAAACCAAGTTATCTGTTTTTCTTAAAATGTATTTATTTTTGTATTTGTATTTTTAAATGTATTTTCCTAGATGTATTTTTTAAATCTAATTGTAAATGAAGTTTTATCTCTTAAATTGTATTTTTTGTATTTTTCTTCCTAGATCTTGTAGTGATCCGTCTCGACACCCTACCCGCCGCGGATACTAATTTGTGACGATCCACCCTCCTGGGCTACCCGGCACCAGTTGTAGTGAACCTACCCCTGTAGCCTTACTAACTTCTATGGGTCTCGGGACCTCCTGTAATGTACCTGTGGGGCTACCCGGCACCCGTTGTAATGATCCGTAGTCGTCTACCCTTGGTTTTTCTATTCTTTCCCTTTAACACTAGCTGTCGGAATCTACTGGCTACGCTACCCTTATCTTTTGGCCTTCGATCAATATACCCTTGCATCTAGCTACACCTAACTTTTCCTTAAACCCCTGCGATTTTCTCACAGTAAATAAGATTTAAGATTTTTTTTTGCACATTATTCCTATTCACCACGTTGTGTGATTTTTTGATTCGGTAATTACATTTGGATGTGTAAATTAATACACATACACATGTAGAGGAAATAATGTAGTGTGTGGTAACCTCAGATTCTTTAGAGGAAAGTGTGAAAGACTCCCGTTTGATAAACTGACCCCGTTTTTTAGATTGTTTTATTTTATTTTCAAACCTATACTCGTATTACCCGCCTTTTCTCAACTTGAACGGAGTGTCATTGACGCTAATCCTACAGTGAATTGTCACCCGGTTTATAAAATTCAAAGTCGTAGTTTTCTTACCCGATTTTTTCCTGTCTATGGGTTTACATTGTATTATATTAACATGACATGGACAGTGTGAATTATGACATGCATGCCAGGATCCTTGCGAAGCTCTCATTGTCGTCGTACTGCACCTAAATGGTCAAGTTATAATTGTTATTAGTAAACACTACATGTACTGGGGAAGTGGAAGGTGAGGAGGGGTGATAGGAGGATCTGGGGAATGTTGTTTCCTGAATAAGTCGGCTCCTCCTCTAACCAAATAGATACTGGTGACCAACATTCCGGACAAAGACTCAATCATTACGTTTGCTAGGATGGTCCTTAAGTCCTGATTTTGTTCTCTTGCATGAACTTCATTGCTACGAAAGGGTCCCTTCACGCCAGATGAAAGCGCGCAGAGTCCTCATGTCACTTCCAGTATTATTCCGACTTCCTATCCTCCAGATTTGATTTTAACTCGACTGATTCTAGAAGGGGTATGTCCATTTCTTCCCTTATCATGATTCTACTCGCGTTGAGTGCGTACGGAGCCGTTTGAGATGATCCTTTCGTCTCCTACGAGGATAATCATTGGCTTGCGTTCCTCGCCTCCAAGAGCTGACATAACTTCTACCTTGTAAAAACTATGTTTGCTTTCAGGTCGACACTACTGGTAGTATGCAATAGTGCTACAGACTTATTCTCACGGAATACCACGCCGACGTCCCCTCCACATAACTTCGCAAAACTTGGGATACCTTCGGTCGAAACGCCTCCGTCAGCGAATCATACCCTACCATTCCAAGTGGCATTTTCTTTTTATTCTGTCTTTCATGCCTTTTCACTCTGCATGACCCCGCGAAAGGGATTAACTTTCAGTACCCCGCGTGAATGCTAAGTTTACGTTGACATCCCCTATCGCATGATAGCGTAAGAAAAAAAGCCCTCTTTGTCTCATATCTTGTGGGGATATAATTTCAGTGAACGCTATTGCATTCCCCAATCGTGAAGTCTATATTTCGCAGGTCAAGCGGGATTTTGGAAGGGTCTGATTGAGAAAACATTACCGAAATAATGTTGATTTCATATTTTGTAAGGAAGCCTGAAAGAAATTTGACATGATAATATTGTTGTTAGTAAACAATTATAATGTTTAAATTCAATTCTCCAAATTTCATTTTTGGACCAACATCCAGTATGGTATGGATGCTTCCGTCACTCCACTTTGGCTCGGCATACCTCAGAAAAAACCTTCTAATTTGGATGACTGTACGGCTACGATTTATGGCCGGGATCCTTTTTTATACGCATTCGTCTCGTCCTTTCTAGCACGCAAAAAATATAAGTTCGTTGAACCCACATTGATAATAGATTTAATTTGGGACAAATCTCGTAATTACACATTGAGAATAATATTTAAAACACAATTATATCCTGGAACATAACTTCTTTTATCATTGGTTTTGTAGATTGGCAGATCCTCTCAGGTATCGGGACCATGTACGACCTGTAATTTAATTAAAATGTTTCTTTCACTCACCTGAACGAAGCCTGATTACGTACATGTGGGGAAAATATTAAAAGTAAAAAACCTTCCTGTCACTATGGTTCGGTAATTTAGTTCCTAGAAGTAGTAACACCCATGACCCTATGTCACACTTTTATTTGAGTTTAAGAAAATACGTAGGTTATTAATTATTATTTGTTAACAATATTTTCGAAGATGACATTTATACGTAGGTATTTGCTGATATTATTTTGAATATTTGTATTATCTTGATTATATGATATATTGAAGAAACTACAAGCGCGTAGGTATTGTTTATTATCGTTGAACAATTTCAAATTGGGGGATTCAAAACAAGCAATAGTTTATTTTATATTATTATTATGCTCGCGGAAGATCGAAGGTGACATTTGTATGTAGGTTATTTATTTTGATGTTGTTTTGATATTATTATTTTGTGTGTACAAGATTGAAGATGACATTAGTACGTAATTTTATTGGCTCCGCTAATTTTATATTTCGAATCAAAATTCGCGCGACGCACACCCCTTCTATTTTAAAACACAAGGTTATGTTATTATTAACTCACTGAAGTTAAGTATTTCATTCACTTTGATTATTATTTTGGTTTTGATAATTCAAATTAATTTTATTACTTAATTAATTCACCCGCGGCGCACTGTCATTCACTGCAGCTAATATTCAATAGAGTATTTTAACAAGCCGAATAATTAATTTATGTACACGAACTATTGCTTCTCACGAAGTCACAACCTTAAAAATTCTTTAATATTACGATGGATATTTTCTCCCAACATTAACAAACACTTGTCACTGTTTATCACGACTTTTTTAATTCTTCGGTGGATTATGTCTTATCACTCGTTTTTATAATATTTGATCAATTGTTTTGTTAAATACGAACGATCTTATCACTGCTAGCACTCTATAGCCTCGTCTTCCTTCGATCCTCGACCCTCGACTCTTACTGCCACATGGTATTCAGCCCTTCGAATATCTTCTTAAAAAAAACGCCAGGTGTGGACTCAGGACGTACATCGAGCTCTTCCGTAGGGCGCTTTATAATTGAGAGTTCAGACAATTTCAACTTTCATTGATATGTTATTTTTCATGATTCTCTATCTCTCTCCAATCTTAATATGTCCGTTTAATTATTTCATTGTCTGGCGGCCGATAAGTGTAACTCACCCTTTTGATGCAATTTTGCTTTAAACTTTTTCTAGAATTCTGCAATCGGTCTTTCCTTAATAATCGGTAAATTATCTCGGCTAATTGTGACTTTACATCTGAAATAATTATCACTCTCGCACTCTCCCATTTATTTTTGTTTAAAATTTGCGGCAGGTAAAATTGAATTCAGTAGTATTCCGGCTTAATTCTCATGGTAGCATGAAATTGCTTCTGTCATTTACTTGATTCACCACATTCCTTGCAGATGTTTACAACTATTTTTTATCCTTCGTCCCTTTTCATGATCAGATATAATATTCGTAAAACTTTGTCTGGTAATAACTAATATCACCTTATTAATTCAGAATTCATTTTCTTAATGCGTTCCAAATAGCTCTATGGTCTAGTACGTACCTGTTTGGCTTCATTTTTTTGTGTATCCAAAAGTAAAAATCTTATTTACTTTTAATCTGAGTGTTTTGTTTACCTTTCGAAAAATCTCGATCTATAGCACTAATTCATAGATTGTATACGTCGTTAATTTTAATTGGTTTTATCAATACTCCGTCTGTATTCTGTAGTGGTAATTTGGGCTTAATTACCCCATTTATTCCTCAAAACCATGTAAGTTTTTTTTGTTACTAAACAAACTCTCTTCGACACGCTCTAGGATTTTAAATTTATGGACGGTCTGAAGTGTCGGCTTACATTCAATATTGATAAATTTTAAACGTGGTATCGATTTGAAAACTTCGAGCCCTTCATTATGTCATCACCTTTATTTACCTCAGCCCTTCTCAGATTGTGATTTTTCTGTCCTTTTCAATAGCGGTCGCTAGTGTAGTCGATTTGAAATTTCGTTTAGGTGGGAAAAATTTGTATGAGCTCTTCCGATAAAGAAGATGCTTTTTTTTTCCTTTCGAACGTGGTGTTGAAGCCATCACAATCTATGAAAAAATTTGCTTACATCTAAATAAAGATTCAAAAACAAATAAACTTTTATACCTTTGCAATTCGATTATTTTTTTTCTACCCTTTTATAACTTGTTTACTTATTTTGAATGTCAAGCCCAGCCAGGCTTTTTATTTTAAACACATAGATCATCTGAATGAGCATGACATAACAAAAAAAATTCTACACGATTTAAGGTGAAAAAAATAGTATTTTGGGAATATTAGGTGCAATAAATAAATTTAAACATCGAAGCAGAGCTAAGCAATTTGTTTAATTAGATTTGTTTTCCACTTTCCGATATTAATTTTGCTAAGACCTGTTTATATTTAGTATCTGAGGCTTTAAGTACATCAACAAAATCCTTATAATCATTACCCAAATTCTGTATACAGCAAACAGGAGTAAACAATTGCGATTCCTTGTTGGAATTGTCACAAACCTACCTATTACCTTAATTTTTTTTGTCTTAATTTCGTTGTTACTTTTATACATTTAAAAAATTCCCTAGTTGATAGTTACAAAAATAATGCTATGCAAGGAATAAATTGATTATGAAAAGAAATCATAAATGAAAATACAACATTTTTAAAAGCATAAGCAATTGCCCAGCATTTCCTATTTCTAGTTTCTAAGCCTTTGGCGCTTTTGTCATAAATCTGTTCTGTATTTTTGCAATAGATCAATAGCCACTCCCAATTTCTTCATATGCATAGGAAATTAGTTTTTTTTTCAGTCGGCTTAGTTCCAAATTATTGAATTATGTTCTTCTTGACTGCTTTAAAAATTTCTTCACATTTTGCACAATGTAATACTTACACGAGAAACGAACCATATTCGGATCGATCTATGCTATCTATACTACATGTTTTTACTTGAAAAGCAAAGCTACGGTATTTACCTGCTATTGCATAAATTCGTGTTCTCGGAAACATTTCAAGATGATACTCAATACTCCTATACAATTCCAACTATGCATGGCCTCATTTCACGCTTCTTCGAGTTTTACCTAATTCAGCGTGACATTTGTAGATATTTCACTAACATAATGGCACACGCCTTTTGCATTTTGTGCAGTTGTATGTAGATATGTAATACTTGTTTTAAATAATGTCTTCCGTTAGCGTGGTGGTCATTGCGTTTGACATAGATTCGGAAGATTGTAAGTTCAATTCCCTAAAGCTGAAAATTTACAAATTTGTAGGTATAGGTGCTGCCAGTATTGACATTTTTCTGTTGAGAATTGTGTGTAATTGAATCTAAATAATATCTTTACAACTGTAGCGAAGGTAAGGAATGATGGTGCATAAATTAACATTACAAAAATATTTATATATACACATATATTTATATGACAGTAGCTAATGGGACTATGGTATGGTTACGAGGCTGGTGGTTGATGGAGGCTGATGGTGCATAAATTAACATTACAAAAATATTTATATATACACATATATTTATATGACAGTAGCTAATGGGACTATGGTATGGTTACGAGGCTGTAGATGATGGGAGTGGAAGACATGGAAAACTATTCCGATCTTGTCATCAAACACTTCTAAAGGTCTCTCAAGTCACAGTTTATATCACGATTGAACGTTTTATAATAAAAATATAAGGTTTCCAAATAATAAAAAGACTTCACTATCTAATATTAAAGGCATCCCTCACGTTATTGTATGAGCATGTAAATAAATGTATTGAACCATTTTTAAAACACAATTAAAAAATGGCCGAATATTAAATCACGTAAAGCGTCAGTTCCCGTGAAGTGGTTCCATAATCCTGGCTGTACTTTGCATATTACCTACTTTAATCACTCAATTTTTCAACAGTCACCGCCCAAAAAAAATCTCCTGGGGAGGGGAGGTTTTAATTAACTTTAGCCACCCCTCCCCCCGCCCCCCATTCCCGGACATTGCCTTCTACCGGCTTTTCACTGTTAATTAAATCAATGAATTTACGATGGTTTGTTGCGTTCCGGACTCAGGGACACTCCATCCAATTGACATTGTTTAAATTCAAACATTATTTGTTCTCAAGAGTTATTTTATTCACTTGCACTCTTGTTCATGTGAACAAATACTTATTGTTCTCCATGTCTATAACATACATGTGCACTATCATTAATTGTGACGAGTGTGTTTTAGGTGCTCTGCCAGCAGTGTGCCGAATAACTCTTCCGTAAAACATGTATATATATGTGAGTTACGTGTTTGATTGAAATTATATCGAAAGAGCCAATCAATGTCGCGTACAATGAGTACTCCGTCTCTAATACACCGATTTTGAATTTGTACCAAGAGACCGACTTTCGGGTTTTGAAATTCAAGCAAAGAATAGACAAAATTTTGGATCACGAAACACTCCCATCTCATTTCTTGTTTTTCTCTTTATTTTTTGTTCTATAGCATGAACAGTGAATACCGATCTGTGTCTGTTAAATTCTAAACGTAGTGTTATGTCCCAGCATAATAATCCGGAATATTAGTGAATAAATAAAAATTAAATGAAACAAATTACTTTGTGTAAACCACATGTTTTAATATCTACATGTTTCAAAACCGATGGTTTCTTCGTCAGGATAATAACATGAATAAAAATAACAAAAGAAACAAACAATAAATAATCTTAATCTCTCTTTAATAATATTTTGTCTATTGTTCATTTTGTCTATACTTGTTTGTTTCTTTTGTTATTTTTATTCATGTTATTATCCTGATGAAGAAGCCATTGGTTTTGAAACATGTAGATATTATAACATGTGATTAGTGGTTTACAGAAAGTAATTTATTTCATTTAATTAAAATGATGCCACAAAGTAATTTTGCAAAGATTGAACAAAAAAAAAATATATATATATATATACATACATATATGCATATAAAACTCGTTTTATAATATGCATTTTTCTGTTGATTGGACCTAGTAAGCTCGCCTTATCCACTCGTGATCATTTTTCCTTAATTACACAAGTCATTAACACATTGTCGTAGGGACACGACATTTGCTGTCGTTTTTCGCGGACTGTCGGTCAACTGCGGGACACGGCAAACGCCGTTTTTGTCAACTGTCGGTTTCTGGCGGGAAACGGCATTATACGGGTTTGTTATCGAAAATATTATTTGGTTTAGAAATTGTGTCAATTTTAAGAAAGCGATATATTTTTGCGCTAATCGCGAAAAACACCCGCCATAGGCTAGATTCTATTGTTTGAAGCGCCCGACTACAATGTGTTAAGTTCTTAACTCTTGCTTTGTATTAATTACTGAACGATGAAATTTCTCAAGTCCGTGCTCTTAATCGTATCATCACCACGTACTCGGCGGGTTGCGATATCTTATTCGTTGTGGTTTGACCGCGCCGACAAAGATTTATAGCTTTCGGTAACTCAGTGTAGTGAGAGTGGAGAGTGGTCGTGGTGAGACTGTTGGATCGGATCGGTGTCGAGTGTTATGAGTATGGATGAGAGGGGTATCTTGATTATGGATTCGAGACGGTTGTCCGTCTAACCATCCCAGTGGCACGCTACTCCCGATCATCTTCCTGACAGACATCATGAGCTTAACGCGCTGCCATGACCGGCGATGAAAGGTATAGTGAAGTGGTTTAAGTACTCTATATTCTTCTTTTTGGATTTTAATATTATTTTTACTTTCAATTCAAGTGCTCTATGGAGCAAAGAATTTATAACGATTTATAAAATTTCTTCGTTAAGAGCGTTTTACGATGTTTTTAACGTGTTTAAATTCCAGTAAAAAAACTTTATTATTAATTTTTAAGAATTCCGAATGGACCTGTTTTGTTTTTTGTCAGTTTTTCTGTTTAGTGTAAAAACTTGGACACTGATGGGTTGTTTAAAAAAAATTTAACAATTCCTTAAATATTTTACGACCATTTTCACGTTATGTGAAATTTCTATTTAAGTTCTGTTATTATTTCAGTTTTAAAAAGAAACTGACTTATAATTAAAAATTATTTATTGACGCCTTATTGGATTTACATATTTACATATACCCTTTTACATATCGTTACATTTTACATATTTTACAAATTTCATTTAAAACAACTTCATAACATAAATAAAAAAGATTACAAATTACATAAATAAAGCATAAACACAATATAATAAATAAGAATATATGTAATGCTAAATACAGTTGGATGACTTTAGAGAACTCGTAGGTACAATTCATATACCTACGGGCAAAAAAAAATCAAAACACATCAATTTTTACTTAATTACTCATTGTTTGCATCTAGATTATGAACAATAACGACTTGAACACAATCTAAACTAAACGTAAAAATTAACTTAAAATATTTTATGAATTGTAAATTTTTTTTTTAACAACCTAGCACTAACTTTCTAGCATTGACTTGATGTAATCTTCCGAAATGTGGGACTAAATGCGATACCTTGAAGTACCCTACAAGGGGTGACTAATGGATTGGCTAATGTAGGTTCTTAGTCGAATGAGCAAAACTCTGGCGATTCAATTAGACGTAAATGAAGTGGTACACTAAATAAAAGGTCAACTAATTGATACTCCAGGGGAATATGTGATTGAGGAGTAGATAGATGATGTTGTGGCACCTTATTGATCCAAAATTTGATTTTTTTATTACGAGATTGTAGTTTTATCTTGTCGAAGATAATCACAATAATAATTGAATAATTTGCTTGGCGCCGTTTTTGTTAAAAATCACCTCAACGGCAATCAACTCAATATTTATGGGGCCAACAGACCTAGCTATAAAAGCTCAAGCGTTATTTGGTCTACTTCAGCATATCGCTCGTCATACATTCCCATTGGGAATGAACGGCAACCGATATGCCGAAATACGCCAAACCAAATAACGCTTGAGCTTTTATAACTAGGTCTGTTGGCCCCATTAGCTTGGAAAAGATACGAATTTGCAAGTATTTTTCGTTTTAGTTATTTTACATTTTACCAACACAGACGACACCATATTAAAACTCGACATTACATGATTTTACATTTACTATTTAGCCTACATTACTATTGATATTACATGTGTTAGAAAATTAGTTGCAAAAGTAGAATTGATGTATTATATTTTATTCATATTTTAATTTGTTCAATTTTAGGACATTAAAATTTCTTTTTAGATTTAATTCGCCTTGGTAATAAATTAATAATGAGAGGGCACCAGAATATGAATGGTATTTTAAATTTCATGTATGATTATATAACTTCTTTGGTGTAAATTAAGATATTTTTTAGAAATGTTGGCCTAAAAATATAAATCTTTCCCAGTATGTAAAGCGATTTTTTAAATAATTTCCCGCGTTTTTTCCATAATTGGATTACTACTTATTATTTCAAACTCGGAACGTGATTCTACATGATGTTAGAAGTAAAAAAGAAAAATAACTGTTTTCAGAATTCCAATGTTTTTTTTCCCACACAAAAATACTTTTCCGTAGAAGGATATTATTTTTTCCATACGAATACAAACAATCCAACTTTTTTACCCGAAAACTATATATATTTAAACGTTAGAATTTCAAAAAAAGTTGACAATTTTTTTTACTTCTACGTCGTGTAGAATCGCCCCCCCGAAGTTTGTGCACTTTACCCCCGGACACCTTGTGTATATATTATCAGATAATAGCCACAATTCATAGGTTTGAATCAATAGTAAACTAGGACTTTAAAAATAAATAAATCGTTAGTAGTAAATCGAAAATATATGTTACCCTGTGGATAAGCCATCAAGAGGATGGTGAAAACAAAGAAGTAATTTTTAATATTTTTTTTATTAAAAATTATCAGAATTACCTAATTGTTTTGAAGGTTCATTTTCTTTAGGCTTAATTTGCCAGGTTTCCAAGACACTTCGTCATAGCAACCTCCCGCGTCTCTTGTATGCTCCACTTTATTTATAGACGAATAACGTGGGTGGTAATTTGTTGACGCGTGATAATAAAGGTACTCGTGCTGGGAATTTATAATGCTGTGTATGATAGGAGCAGCAAGTAGACCAGAAGGGAGGAAAGCTCCTTCTTTGCTTTAGCCATTGAAAATATTGATCAAAGCTTGGAAAGTAGTTTTGCTTGTTATAGCACCTCGGAGAATCTTATTAATTTCTAAAAACTTTTCCTCCTCAACTGTGAGTTATCTGAGCAAACTTGATATTTAAGATGTTATATTTTTCTGTAAAGCCTTATATACATATAAACTCGAAAGCATTTTCTCATTTAAAAATTGTTACTGTAATGTAATGCGTATGATTATTTGTATTTAATTTCTATTTATCTTAGTTTGTGACAGTTCAATAGATACTAAATTTGGTAATTCTTTTGCTCGTTTCGGAATAGAATTCCGAAGTAATTTTTTAAAATATTTTAATTCACCACAAGTCTTAATTAATAAATAAAGGGAAAATAATTTCCCTAAGGGCCTATGTCACCTTCGGGTATGCTGTTTAGAGCGTCTTTTTGGGAAGAGGAAAAGGAGCTTAGGTCTTTTCAAGAAGTATGTCGAAGGAGGAGGAAACAGAGAAGCCGACAAATCGTTCTACAGCGGAACTCAGGAACGAAGCGTAGAAACGACCTTTTTTCATGTTACAAATTTCAACGGTGCTAAAATTTTGGGTGCGCGTTTTTCGTGTTTTTCGACAATGCACCAATGCCGAAGGGATGTCGTTAGTTCCTCCTAACATATTCCATTGAAATGCTGGTAGAACAAGCACCGTATTCATGACGCCTGTGCCCTAAAGATTGCAATATTTTTTGTTAAGAAAGGCGAATCGAATGGAATCCGGGAAAAAAAAACTGTGCAAATATCGCGACGGAAAAGCTCAAAATTTAGAACTTTTCCTACTGCATATCTGGTCAGTTATCTGCCTTATTGTAAAGATGTAATGTGCGAATCGAGTCGAGTAGTAGCTACGTTATTATAATGTATCACATTAGTCCATGATTTAGTTCCCACATTACTTTAGTTGTCTCTGGGCTCTTCGGGTTACATGGTCTCATTGCCGAGTTGTGCCGAAGGTATCGAAGGTAGATAGATGTGCGGAGTCAATATATTTCGAAGGACGTTTGTTCTCCGAAGTATAATTATCAATAACGATACGTCAATAAATAAAGTCACTGCGATTTAAAATTAAAAAAAAAAACAACCTTTTAATAAGCATCCTGCAGTACTGGAGAATACTGGTCCAGTACTTATAAATAACGAGTGTCTCTGGAGAGAACAAAGGGGATATTACAATAATCTAATTAAGTAACAACACAGTTGCATGCAGATGATACGGAGTAATTATTGCATTATTATATCTGAAGCAAACCTAATTCGGTCTTGTTACGTGATCCAGTTATAAGCCTCTCTATGGCTCTACGTATCGAAATGACACATGAATGTCATGAAGTATGTAGGAGTAATAATTATTATGGACTAATTATCATTAAGCTGAATTCGCCTCAGTGAACAAGGCGTCGGATTCCAAGTCATGAAGAGGCAGACGCCATCTCTCCTCTCTACTTAGATATTTCATCACTTTGGTTTCAATTAGTATATCATGTCCACGAATTGTCTGCTACTAACTTTGACATGCATTTAATTGATACCATCCTCGAAATGGCTTAAAAATGTTTTAAGCCATTTCAAATATTATGTTTTAAATCATTCTTTTGAATGATCAGGCAAACAAATAATTAGTGGCAATAAATCACAATAAAAAATTGAACGTGTGAGTTTTTTTCAACATTTATATCCTAGAAGCAACCTAGTTTTGTGGAGCCTTTCAGTTTTGGATTATTTAGACACATTTACACGAACACAAAAACGATCATTTTAATAGTAAAAACGGTTAAAAACGGGACTGAAGTTCTTACGAACAAATTAACAGTGTTTCGTACGTATACCAACAAATTATTCTTAAATTTTCCCGCCAATAAACATTGAAACCCTGTTAATTTGTTCGTAAGAATTTCAGTCCCGTTTTTAACCGATTTTACTATTAAAATGATCGTTTTTTCGAATAATATTTTTCTCCGTGTAGATATATCTATAAATGTATTAATCCCTACCAAGGTACATTCGTTTTATTTTTTACTATCTAAGAAAAAACAGCGTTTATGTACCTTATCACGGAAAAATAAACAAACTTCTTACGTTTAGTACGGGTTAGGGACGTTAGGGTAAGTAAGGGTAAGTTAACAATATAAAAAAGGAAATGAGAAAAGAATATGTATCGCTCTTAATTCCTTATTATAGATATAATTGACTAAGCGTAAAGTCATATTTTAACTCGAACTACTCGAGCGTTTTGCATTTCGTCTTTCGTTTGATATTTTTCGTAAATTCGTTTGTTGCGTTCCGGTTCCGATTGAAGATGGTGGCCATTTTAATGTTCCAATAAATATGATTTTTTACAAGTGCAAAATAATCGTGTTCATTAATTAAGTACTTACTTACAAATCTAATTACTAAATTTTAGTTTTAAAATAAAATAAATTAGAAACATGCTTTTTTGATGACAGGTCCACTGTTCACAGAACTACTAGCATAAACTTTAACCTCTCTTAAATCGCGTACTTCATGGTAACTTGCTAGCCAGAATATAATATCTTCACGCTTCATTTAAATGCATCTCGTAGTTGCGTGAGACTGTCACGAAATTAATTAATGCTGATTATAAAAAAAAATGAATGCACGTCAAGTCGTGGCAGATGAGCTTAAGAGTCTGCTCATATAGACTAATTGCTAGAAATGTTCATCAGAGCGTATTGTCACTCCCTCACTACTTGGTCTGATGACGGATCATGATGACGGGTCGTTGACCCTGGCACGGAATTAATCTAATAGTCACTCGACAGTAGTAGTTCAGCCGTTTTTACAGTTATTTTAATTGACAGTTTGCTGAACATTATTGACAGTTTGCAGCTTTAAACATTTTTTAACGTTGAAATGTGATTGGCGATTAATTATCTGGTATAAAAAGTGTAATGATCACTTCACTTGAGTGACTGTTCCTAATTACTGGGCTTTAGTGGGAAATTGCCCGTTGATTAAATACATAATAAAAAACATTTATTTTTATAAAATGGACTTAATTTCCGGTTTTTCGTTCATCTCTTTAATAAATATTGTAATATAATTAAAATAAAACGGTCACCCGACAACTCAGTGAAAACTTTTTAAGTGTATGAACATTGAGTACAAACTTTTCCTCACATGATAATTCATCATGTCTAGAAGATTTTTAACCGTAGGTTAGGTTAGGTTAGGTTAGGTTAGGTGAGGAGAAGGGTGGGGTGGGGGGTGAGGCAGGGGAATGGAAGGGTAGGTTAATGTGAGTTATGATGTGATGAATTATCATGTGAGGAAGTATCGTGTCTGACTAAATTTACTATGGGAATTCAGACGCTGAGATCTCATAGTCCGATTAGACATAGAACCAAATAAAACACTGTAAATTGTGTAAATTCCTTAATTATATTACCACGCTAAGTGGTTTCGGCTCACCGTGCAAATATGAATTAACTCATTATTTAGAACATATTGTGTAGTTATATAGGTATGGACATATGTATACATACACTATAATAGTGGATGAGCAGATAAAGGAGTATAAATGAAGTCGAATCGAATAGGAAGTCGGCAACGTTCCAGTAAGACATAGATATATAGCACTAACAAATATATTCCTTCTGGAATGCAATTTTTTTCATACCGAACAACTACCGCCAGGCTCGACACCGCAACCTACTACATATAATAGGTATTACGCACGACAGAACGGACGTGCTGGCCTACCACTATGCCATTGACAAGTTGCATCGTTAGTAGGCACAACCGGCTGCCGAATCCTTTGCGATTTGTAGCCATTCTGCAAACAGCCCGACATGTCTGTTTGCAGTATGGGGTATGGTGCTTCTAAATGGTATACTATCTCTAGTTCTCAACATTGGCCTCGAAGGTTTCAAGAATCATTTTAGGCAAGAATTGTACAAATTATATTATTAATAATAATTATTATTTAATGTGTATAGGGTAACACGAATACTTAATCAGTATTATAAGTATAAAAAAATCTATAAAATTCTTGAGAAACAAAAGTTTACCACATAATATTTTTAAGGCTGTGTGAAAATATGAACGAAGCAAGGTTTGTATACTAGAACGAGTTATGTGGTTACGTTTTTAGATTTTCACGGCCAAAAGCATTTTCGTACTTTGTTTTTGGGGTGTTATGCCGTGTTGTGCTACCTCCTTCTTTAGCGACGTTTCGGACAGCGTTGCAGTGTCCATCATCAGGGCAGATCCGTCGATGTGAATTTGTTGTGTTAAGTGTGTGCTTATTTACTTGGAAGCGTCAGCTTCAATCCAATACGAGCTGGTAGGTATTTCAGAAGAAAGTGAACTACTTTGAAAGGGAAATTTTGAGAAAGCGCAGTATTTACGTTAGCCTGGGGCCCGTCCACGGAGAAATGTAACGAACTGTCCAACGAAAGTAGCGTCATCTTGTGGCGAATTCTAGAATTAGAAAAACCAAGCTGAAGCGAATGTAGCCAATATTAAGGTATAAACAAAATGGTTTTATACTTTTATATTGTATTATTATATGGTATTAAAGTACACTTAGACACTTAACACAACAAATTCACATCGATGGATCTGCCGTATCTGCCCTGATGATGGACACTGCAACGCTGTCCGAAACGTCGGCTAAAGAAGGAGGTAGCACAACACGGCATAACACCCCAAAAACAAAGTACGAAAAAAAGAGTTATGTGGTGTTCTAACCTGCTTGGCAACCCTTCCGGTAAAATGTCGTAATGGTTAGTTGGGTGTTCTGTATTTTAGGCATGAATATCCGATTGATTTGTGACTGAGCTCCCCAGAAAAAGTTTCAATTTGTTTAAATGCTTTTGTGGTCAAAAGATAAAATCTAAAAGCATCGACAAATACCAAATAATTCGTATTGAATGGAAGCATGACAGAGTGGCTGACAATACGACCAGACAATGCGCTGCGTGCTTGCGCATCCGTCGTGATTATTTCTGTCATCATAATAAACAAATAATAATAATAGTGTAATTGTCGAAGGGCGAAAGGGTCCTGATGCTGGATGGAGCTGAATTGGAGAATAAAAGAACACAAACGGATGTTGAAAAAACAAACGCGGATCGGAAAGCCAAAGCACGAAAGCTTGCATCCAGCTTTGTTTGGTTTCGTGACGTCAGACCGGATATTGTATGCGGTGCGCGCCCCCTTTTATACTCCGAATAAAAAGCTAACAACGTTATTAAAGCGCATTTATAATACAGGATCATCAAATAGTAATGCCGCATTGTGTGAAATATGAGAGCGTACTTTGAAAGGTTTCTTATATTGGTGCTCAGTTATTCTATTCTATTTACTTTTGAACGACGCCAATGACGAATTAACATGCCTAGTTATTAATGTTTATGATACGAAAATTATGATTTTTTCTTTTTAAAGTGCATTTTTAAACTTTTAATTCAAAGCGTACAATAGAGTATCACGATTTGAACTATTCTTTACTATCTCTTACTAATGTTAAAAACGCGAAAGTTTGTATGGATGTATGTGTGTTTGTTAATCTTTCACGCAAAAACTACTGATTGGATTTCAATGAACCTTAACAATAATATATCTCATACATCAGAACAATATATAGGCTATATTTTATAAAGCTAGCTATTTTCCATATATTACAATTAATATTTATTGTTTAATAGAAAATGTCAAAATTTGAGAAAGACATTTTGCAAAACAATGATTGTGAGATCGAAATTCAATTTTAGAAAATATTTAAATTAGTGAATTTATTTGAAGTAGGTACTCGCCTAATACTTTGAATCGAACCAAGAATAATATATATTTTAAATAAATAGGTTAAGAATTTTGGAATAAACATCCTAGGAAAAGGCTAATCGAAGTATGTACTAATCCTGCGCAGACGAAGTCGCGGGCAAAAACTAGTATCTACATAACGTTCGTAGAGATAGTTGGTAGATACTTTTTCAGATTTGCTGCAGATGTCTTAAATAATTCCATTGAAGTATAATTACATGTCTCGTTATTTAAGTTCATGAGACATGGTTACATAAATTATCGTGTTTTTTTTATTATTAGTTTTTTAACAGTTGAACGTAAAAATACAATAGAGCATCCCGGCTTTAATGAGACTAATAATAATGACAATTGGATAATTTGGAGAGCGTCGTTTTTCTTATAGAAAACATAATTACCTGCCAGGTCACCTTCGATAAACACACTCTTATTATAAAGTTTATGCTTGGAGACGATACGACTTTGCACGCAATATTTAAAACACTGCACAGTGCCATTGCACGATTTTACATTGATTTTTCATTTATGAGAAGATTATTGGCAAAATAGAGTTGATATTTATTTTGAAAGACTCTTTAGGACTGGAGAACTTTTGTGAAATGACCTTAAAATTATACTAAACAATTTTAAACTATACTTATATAATATTAACTCAGACCAGTAAAAAAAAGAATCGAAAAGTTTATTCATATAGGCGCTGTTTCGTACTAATATCTCGTCGAAACATGTTCAACTATTATCACGCGAATCGCAGTAAGCGAGGACCGGATTCGGAAAATCGGACTAAATGGAGGTTAAAAAGGCTAACCTTTTTTTGCGCATCGTGTGTCATCTAAATATAATAATAACAAATCAGTTTCAATGATTCTCATTTTAACAAACACCACGATATATTTTAGATACCTCCCTGACAGCAGTATACCACACTGGATACTTAAAATAATAAAAATGGCGAATGTTATAAACTACAAAGCCCCATTTTGTTACATCACACCATTTGTTATAAAAATCAATCGAGTGAATACATTCCGTTTACGATTAAATTGAATAATATCGCAGCGTGGTCAGGTTCGTCCCATATTTTATATCTGAATGAGTTTGTATTTGCAAACTTGAGGGTGCGGTGTTGGGTCCCCTGTTCAGCTGACTTGGAATTGTTCGCATTAAAATAATGCAACAATTGAGCAACCAACAGGGGGCAAGTTTTAGAGTTAGGAGGGTGCACAGAATAAGGCTCAGGGGCGGACTAACGAGGGCTGGCGCAGGGCCGGTGTCGGATTACAATATAAAAAGATTATTATTATGTGGGAACCCGTTTCATATCGCGGGTGTTAACTGTTCTCATCGATTTTAATCCCTTTTCATCAGAATTTGTTGTTTCATATTTCGTATAAACGATTGAAATGAAATATTATACACCTATAAAACACCTGTAAAAAAAATGACGATGTAATTTTGCTGCATGATGATATTTAAAAAAAAAATAAAAACCAAAAAAATGTTTTTTTTCCATCACACGCCGCCACTGGGTTTATAGCCTAGCGGGTCACGTGATATGCCCTCCGTCTCTTTCCAACAGCAACGTACAGACGAGACAGAACGCGTATTACGTGAACCGACATGTGGCAATGTGTTCAGTGGTAAAGTGTTTAAAAAAAATTAAAAAGTTATCGTCGGACAACTAAATGACATCTACGTTTTTAACTCCAAATATGGATGAATCACTGTTTAAAATCCTTCGGTACGTGCTGATAGACCCTGTCTGCTATTATAAATGTGATTCAAACTTACTTATGGTAGCCCCAAAGACACATCGTACGTACGTCATCGACGATCGTCCTCCTCCATTTTGCACGTCTTGTATGAAAACGAAAAATTTACTAGAACGATGACGTCTCTCTGTGACTAATATATGTACAAATTCATCCAACTTAGAACGAAAAAAAAAATCTTTGTAACATAAAAACAAAGACACTGTATAAAAAATTATTTCTTGAAAGAGTTTGTTTATTATAAGAAGACCATTTTAAAATTCTCAGTTTAATTTGATACCCAGTCTTCCCCTGATAACTCTACTTCAGTACATCAGTTCTCACCGACCTTGGTTTCGAGAAATAATTAATTTTATCGGTTGTGGACAGATGCGTTGTTTCACTCCCCCACAGGGAAATCGCACCTACGAGGCTGGCAAGTGCTTCTCAAATTATTCTTTGAGAAATTGCGCTCGTGAATAAGCTTGTTAGTGGTTATTGTGCTATGACTGGCGAGTAGGCAATGAAGGTAACTGAATTTCATATTAGTTTAACAGAAATAATAAACCATTGTTATTCCCTGTGGATCTCTAGGTCTCTGGAGTGTTTATATAAACGAAAATAGAAGATGGAATACATTATGTTATTCATTTGATTAGAAGAATCCCACTCTTCGAAATAGTACTAACCAATTAACCATCGTAGGAGTAAGTACGATAAGACACCCTCTATACACCCGCTCAGCATTTTCTAACAATCGAAAATCCTTAACTTAATCTTCTTCGGATTAACATCGACCTTACCTAATTTTCGCACCTCCTTCGTGAATCTATCGTATTTGGTATTACCACATCATGCCCCAGGGATATCATTTCGACTATATTCTATCTACTTTTCTCCTTCTTCTGCCAATTTTGCTAGTATGTTGATATTGGAAAACTGGCCGTTAGCTACCAAATATCATGTTCAGCTGCTTGTATTAATAATCATTGTTTATACCAGCTGCAACAAAAGTAAAAATAGCCCCGTTCCCATACATAATCAGGAACAAACTAACAAGAAGACGGGAAATGATACAAATTTTATTTAGCACACTTATGTGAAATGGAGCTGATAATATCAACGCGATACTTCAACGTTTTTTACATGTGCTGTTGTATATCATAAAACTACTCAACTGTATCTGCATAAAATAATCATACCTGGTTTAATACAACAGCTTGCAGTAACTTATCCAATACTTTTTGAAATATTACTTTAAAATTCCCGTTTGATAGTTACCCCATCCATCCAAAGCAATAATGTGCACTCAGTTTGTCACAGTCCGCATTGGTGCGTTACCCCATTTAAAGTTGAGCAAATGAAAATTAACGGCGGAGTCTGATCACTCTTCTGAGAATACACACGCAGCGGATGTTTGCGAATATGTATTGCCTATTAAAATAGTCTGGCGAATCGGTTGGAGATCAGGTCGGGGACGTGAAAAGATTACCAGAGGAGATTGCCATTGTAAAGCATACTGTATGCAGGTGGTCTGCTTAGTTTTTCACTGTTTTAACTTTTCAGTAGGAAGTACATATTGTGCTTATCATTGATTTTTTTTTGAATTCGCATTACCCTTGTCTACAACATCGTAGTTTGACATTTTCAAAATCTACTGTTTTATCTGCAGTAGGTACTATATGTAGGTAGGTATTTATGACACATTTCATCTAAAAACCCTCAACTGTTGGTAGTTGGAAGGTACCAATCTTCGTCTGTTTTTCAATGTTTTGCTTCCTTTTATTGTTAATTTATCGAGTACCAAACCTATATACATATATTTAATCCCTAGACTGCGGGCAATTGCGACGTGAAGTTCAATGACATTGTAATATGAGTTATATAATATGATTTTTTTTATTTATTTTTTTATTGACAAAATTTTTGATACATACATTTTCAGGTAGGTACATACATTAAACATAAATGAAGAGAGTAACAAAAAATATCCCATAAAGGCGACGCCTGTATGTGGGCATTATAATAAGTGGATATTATACAGTGATGGTTAAAATAAAAATAAAAATAAATATTGTACAATGTGTAGAGGTGATTGATTTTACAGGAATTTCTGTGATTTAAAAAAATATATATTATACTATATTAGCCTCACCCAGTGAGGCCAACATTATTGGATTTTATCATAAAATGTAAAAAAAATTATCAAATAAAATAAAAATATTATATAATATATCCACTTTACATTTTCTGCAGTATGCAATGTGTTTGGTAGGTTTTTATCAAACATAAGCAAAATGTTCTTAGATTTAATTTTAAATTTGAATAATTTGATTGTTTCATGAAAGAAAACCGATATTTCCCTGCGGCTTTAAGTTAAATCTTTAATCTTCCTTCATAGGATATTTAATGAAAAAATTCTTCATTAACATATTTTTGATTACTTGGAACCAAGTGTTGTATAAACAAAAACACTGATTTAAATTACGTGAACCTCAGGCTTTAAATAATAATTAATTTTGATATCGATGTTAATATGCTTTTGACAAAATTAAAAGATTGATAATAAAATTATTTTTCGAAGTAAAAATACTGAAAACAGATAAATAGTTTTATGTGATTTTCAATCAAAAGTATTTAGGTATTTAAACAGATTTTAAATAGCTTTTCTAAACGATTTATATGGTTTTTCTTGATGTGTTCACTGATAACTATTTTGATAATAAAATAGCGTGTATGGGCCCAATTAACGAACCGTTTACACGGCCGGCTTTTGTCTGAGTAAATTAGGTAGATACTTTGAGGCTGTGACCTACGAATTTAATGCAAGAGGGATAAAGCACAATATCGTGCCGCGCAGGTACTGTCGTGAGAGTAAATCAATTAAATACGAAGGTGTATGGCCGATAAATTAACGATGATAACGATCGAAACATACTTCACGGAAACTTGACGGCGAGATATCGAATATCAAAAGTTTATGATAGGAACACGCAATTTTTAAAAGATTTAAGAATGAGATATAATATAATCATTAAATAAATCACAGGAGAATAAGCTGCCACACGATTTAAGAATGATTAAAGACTCGGGAAGAGGGAAGGCTCTGTATAATGAGATTTAGTGAGATTTTACTGGATACCTTTCACAAGAGCGCTCCTGTCAGTACGGTGTAAAGGAAAGGGAAATATGTCGCCACCCGGTTGGATAGCGTTGTGAGGCGGGTTAAGGGAGGGGCTGTAAGAGCGGATTTATTAATGCAGGTGTTGAAGAGGCTCGGAATATATGTAGGAGAAAAAACATATGCGGTAACCCGTTCTTCATACGAGCCGAATTAAACAAAATCGAGTCAAAGAAACGACCCGTTCTCATGCATGAAGCCAACATCAACTACTGTCTTCGGGTTCATGCCCGCCGAGTTTCATGTAATTAATGAATTATTAATACTTATGAGGCAAATATATGTAATGTTTTTATATCCGTTTGTATACACCAAGATAAATCTTGGCGAATAATATTGGTACAGCGCCCTTGATATCATTTATCACAAAAAACGGCTCTATACAAATTAGTATCTATAATTATGAATAACTTACTGTACATCTCGTTATGAATACGAATACGCTACACTCCAGTTAGCATATTTTAAAGATGACACGTTTGATGGTGCTTGAATCGAAAATGTTCCTGTTGCTCCGCAAATTCCCAAAGAGACTGGATGCGTAGCGACGTTCTTCAATTCCGTTTAAATTTAGACTCGCGATTCAATTCGACAATGTACTTTTGATGTTTTTTTTTTATCTTTGTTTTATTCTTCAGCTTTCAAACTAGACAATTTTTTTTCTTTATGTTCACCAGTACATAAGCAAGGATTTACCTGCACCGACAAACATCACCTTCTTAAGTTTATAGACTTCCTGACGAAGCTGAATCTACACAATACTGATTTACAAAATTATTATGAAATTATTGAAAAATAAATATTGTTTTCTCTCTAAGGGTCGCTATTTCAGCAGGTATTTATTTCAGTAGGTACTTATTTCTTGCCATTAGGGTTTTCTACTTTCTACTGGAGAACAACTTGACGAAAATAAATATATCTCGTAAGCGAGCTTAAAAAGTATCTGAAATAACGTCCCAAATATCTGCTATCTACCAATTATGATGGCAGATGTCTCATTCTAAGGTAATATTAGAACTTACAATATAAATATTACTTTCTGGTGTAATTATGTCAATGAATTAGTTTTGTAATGCTCAGTAGTCAATGGATACGCGTATAGTTGAATCAAGTACGACATAATACTTACTTGACAACATGACCTGATAACGGAGACCTCTGGAATTACCCTTGACCATCGTCTCTGATTTCAATTACATCTTGTAACGTAACGTGCATTTGAATCTCCTCCACAATATCAAAAGGTATTAAATCAGTTCCAGTCTGGACATAAACGATAAATTATAATATAACAGTGTACAAAATTTATATTATGTCTCGACTGGTTTCGGAAACGTTTCCTTCCTCGGGAGAAAATTTAAACTAACAACCACTGTAGATCATAAATATAAAATAATAACTCCACATGGGTTGCCCTGAGCTCTGCTGTACGGTTAATTATATTATCACCTTTGGGAATGAAGAATAGTTTGTGTGGGGAGTCCTTGTAAATATGCAGGGTCCGCGTTTGACGTATCTCCCGGCTGTGGGAGCAAGGGGTCAATGAGGCTAGATCTTCTGAGCTCTTTCTATTAAAATAGCATTCGTACGAGCACAACACTGCCTCCTGATGTTGATACAATTTTTCTGTTAGGATAGCGATAGCAAAATCCTTTCATTTTCTGATACAAATACAACGCGCGCAGTTTTTGTGAACGTGGCATATCTAATATTACAGAATACTGCCTCCTTGGTCGAGGTGTAAAGCTCGCGATTACAAATATGAGTCGCGGATTCCAATCCCGGTGTGAGCAAGAAAATTTTATTTAATTAATTTGTATTGTTTCACAATCAATTCATAGACAATAATAGATGTATATTATATTTACGGCACGTTTCAAAGTGGAACGGTGTTACCCTCGTGAAAGACTACCACTCGATCAATCGATACGTTGCTTGAAATAGCTTTGGACGTGTTTGATTATCAGATCTAATAGCTAGGTACTTTCCACCTTCTTCATTCCCAGCACCTTCCCCTCCCGACTACCTTCATCCTCACAACATACCCAGTCTCACTGGCTCCAGACGGTTAGGGGCAGTCGGGAGACTTTGCGATTTTCATATAAAAAAATATGCATGTTAAATTACTGCTTGTTATTCTGAACCTTATTGCTTGCAGTTGTGGGAGTCGAGCATTCGAGTAAGTGCCTATACAAATAAATATTATTATTAGCGTGCTTATAAAATGATTCGCATCTCACACAGAGATGAGCGATGTTCCCAGGATAATGTCCAGTAGTTGATATCATTACTTGCGTGTTACGAAAGGATGTGCAGTCATAATTCATGTACTTAAATCGAAAGCTTCATGAAGTTGCGTTGATATGATTATTATGTTTCTCTTCGCACAGCGTTTAAGTTTCAGTTAAACTCTTTATTAACTGACGTGACGTGAGAGTTTATTTGCATAGCTCGTTACTGCGTTTAGTGACGCCATATCCTTGGATTTCTGAAAATCGTAAAACGGTGGTGAAGCTGAAATGCTTTAACTGCTTAGCTGTATATTTATTTTAGTTTCATTCTTAGTCTTTCTGATGTCAATGGTCAATGAATTTACAACAGTAAATTTGTAAAAGCTATCTTGATGTGATCCAAAAAAATAAGCATTAGATATAGAATTTGTGAATTTTGTCTTACAATATAGTATCTTTTCATAGCTAATCTATTGTGTATTTTTTTTCTTACAAAGCAAATTATTTTTTGCTTGATTAACATTATATTTGAAATAAACCAAATTTTCACTTAGGTACCTGATGTTTTTCAATATTATTATTTATGCAGTATATGTGTACTTTACGTATTCTGTCTCACTTATTTGTGTATGATCAATGTTTTTTTTTTATTATTTATTATTAGTTTCCTGAGGAAACTTAGGTTTAACTGCAGACACCCCTTGAGATGATTTCTCACAAAAACGGCGCTATACAAATTATCCAATTATTATTATTAACATAATCAATAGACGTGTGGTTGCTGTAGCACCTATACTTATTAGTTACAGGGAGAAAAATGTTATCCGGAAAAAGCGAACATTTTAATAGTAAAAACGGGACTGAAGTTCTTACGAACAAATTAACAGTGTTTCAATGTTTAATGGCGGGAAACTGTAAGAATAATTAGTTGGTATACATACGAAATTACGTACACCAACATACATTGAAACCTTGTTAATTTGTTCGTAAGAACATCAGTCCCGTTTATACTATTAAAATGATCGATTTTTCGAATAAAATTTTTCTCCGTGTACTATTAACAATATGTTCACAAACATCTTTTCATGTTTTATTTTGCTCTGCCATTGCAACTCTTACAAATGCAAGCTTTTATTTGATAATCCTTTACACTGCACATTGTATCATTCAAGCACAAGGTTCAACGATTCGATGTGTGTAAACATAAAATACGAAATGTAGGTAATACGCATTACAGGGCATCTGTGTTACAGTTGGAGCTATAAACGTCGGTTTTACATCCGTCAGTTGTTATGTGAAGACATCTGGGGTACATTCAGTCCTGTGGTAGTATAGGTAACCACTTCCATTGCTGCCTCCCTGGAAAATTTGTCGGGAGTAAATGTTTGCAAAGTACCTACTACTTATATTTGTCTGCATGTTGTAAGTTATAATTATATAATAATAGATAATTTTTATGGCGTAGTTTTTTGTGAAAAATCACAAGCGCCGTGATTTTGTTTATCAAAAACTTGGCGCTTGTTTATCAAAAATCAACCCGCTATATATATTTTAGGTCAAGAAATAAACTATCGTCGTTGGTATTTTTAAAGATTGCGATCTCCCGATGACAGTAGAAGCACTGATATAACACTCACGTAGACAGTAGTTTGGTTTTTCGGAGGAAAAAGAATCACGTTCCTCTATTAAAGTCATAGAAAATCCATGTAATACTAGTGATATCTAGGCTGGCGACCTATATACCGATACCGAGCCGAGCTTTAAATCAACTGATATACCGGACCATAGTCATCACTGATATCTTGGCCTTTGCTATCTAGCTAGCTAGGTTTCACAGATATTACACGGAGAAAAATGTTATTCTAAAATACGATCATTTTATTCGTAAAAAACGGTTAAAAACGGGACTAAAGTTCTTACGAACAAATTAACAGTGTTTCAATGTTTTTGGCGGGAAAATGTAAGAATAATTTGTTGGTATACGTTCGAAATTACGTATACCAACAAATTATTCTTACATATTCCCGCCAATAAACATTGAAACCCTGTTAATTTGTTAGTAAGAACTTCAGTCCCGTTTTTAACCGTTTTTACGAATAAAATGATCGTATTTTAGAATAAAAATTTTCTCCGTGTACATATTCTGAACAGCATATGTATAACCACAAACATAAATTTGAGAATGACAATAAAATAACTTTGCTTTAATTCCGTTTATTATATAACTTTTACCAACCGGTTTCGGCTCGACGTGAACCTTCATCAGGAGTGAATAAAATATAAAATAAAAACAAACTTATTTTATTGTCATTATTATAATTACGTACCCACAAAATATTTTCTGCATGTGAAAATCTAAATGAATGCTTAACTTCGTTGATATTAGGTACTTAAATACCAACTATATTGTTTAGTTTATTTCACACAATTTCATTTTTTAATTAACTTTGGTGAGTTCAAAAACGGACAGCTGTGTACATAATGAAATGTCTATTGTACACACATTCTGCCTAAAAATAATCGATATCCACGTGAATATTTAAAAAAAATGACAAAAAATCTTTTCGGTGTCATTTAAGATTACAACCATATACACAGTACATAACGCTAAGTTAAACCGTGTTGCATAATATCCTCTATCTCTATTGAAGGTTCTGAACTGCTTTCTAGTATCTATCACCAATGTAGCCTAAACATCTGTCCTGATGATGGACATGCTGTGGCTGTCCGAAACTTTGCCTCAATAGAGAGGAATTAACACAACGCGGTTTAACATCAACATATCAACAAACCTTTTGTTTTTTTTTAATTATCGTTATCGAGTTTTGTAGTAATTTATTTTATATATCCAAAAAATGATTATAAAATTTATAAAAACTCAGAAATATAACTATCTACAATGAAATAATATAAATATATCGTCAGTAAGTGGCCTAGCCACAGTTTGATAATGCCTTCAGAAGCCGAAACAGTCGTCATGACAATTGTATAGCAGAACTTGTAAATAAATTTTATAATCTCAACAAACGTTATATCTAACTTAGTTTTTTTGCAGCTATTTTCTACGATAGTCCTAGACTTCTACCTTATTTTTTTTCCTTTGGTTGTCTTCCACCTCTGCGTAGTTGGTAATTAGAATATTTCACCAAAAAGAACAGTAATCAATCGTGGAAAAGTTCCTACTTATAGTGACTATTAAATAGGAACTAGTAATTAATAACTAATACATAAATTAAGTCCTCCATCACAACACAAACAACATCTTCCGCTTAGTGTGGTGGTAGTAGGAGATTTTCGAATGTTGTTGGGTTATTCGCAACCCGAGAATGTTTCTTTCTTTAAAAAAAAAGTGGGTGCCTAAGGATTTTAGTTTCGTCCATTTTGGCCATACTGAAAGGTAAGATCATGCTATTGTGTAACTTGGTAGGCACCGATATTACCTTTCAAAATGACCATAAAACTAAAATGAATTGGATAATAATTTAATAACGCTAAGACTTTTATCAATCTGCAATCTGACGCCTTTTTGTGCTTTCTCGACGCAGACGGAGGCAATAATTTAAAAATGGGAAAGGTCGTTTGCTTTCTTGGAGAAGTTTTAAAGTGCAAGATATTGTTTTCAGAACCAAAGACCAAGCGCAAAACTGAATGTAGGTTCTGTCATGGATGATTTTTTTTTTATTAGTTTAGTATTTCTCACAAACATTGCTTTAACGTTATGATCGGTGATAAATCTATCGTGAATTTGCAAGAATTGGCCACAAGTTTTAAAATTAATTATGAGTTTGTTTGTTTATCGTAAACCATTGCAATTTTAAAGGAATGGTTTAATAAATTAATACCGCTGATAGATCTGTCGTATCTCGTAATTGATGCAGTGTAATCGGTATTATCATTACCTTTTGCGGCTCGCAAACCAAAGATGATACCTCTCCTGTAAAATCTATCATATTTCATTTTGCGTTGTAATGTCTTCTACGAACGTAAACTCTCCTGATGATGATTCATCACAAGTGGTCTGTCTTGTTCGGAAGATATATGATTATTTCATTTGTAGATATTATTTAAAATTCCTTTAATATTTCAATACGTTCCAGTTGTTCCATAGCTGTTCGGAGCCAGGCTACTAACGAACTCGTTTTGATCCCGCGAGTTAGATGAATAATGAATTTCGGGTACGTATAATCGATTAAAGTACTCAGTCTACGGTTCGTGAAACATGGTTCCAAGTTTCCAGGTTACCGAACAAATTCAAATGTAGCTATGGATAATATGGGCCCAACTGAATACTGATTCAAAGCTTTCCGTGATTACAACAGATTACTGACTAACTAGGTATGTTAGTTCTATTTTTAAATTATTGTTTGTAATAACTTCTAATGTTATTCTGCGATGACATGTGAGTAAAATCATTAAAAATTATCGTAACTTTCGTCACATTCAATGGCTTAGGCTAAGAAACGATACCTCATAAACTTGAGAGAGAAAATAAACATTTTCAAGAGTGTTATTTTAAAAAAAAAATCGTATGTCCACTCTGAAGTGTGACCAGATCAATTAAAAATGGACGAAATGTCTCACAATTAACAAATAATAAATCACAAAAAAGAAATTATGTTTGGCATTATTCATTTAATTTTTCCGTGAAATACATATTTGTAATAATAGGTAAGTATATCGAAAAATCATTTCAAAATCTAAAATACTTCCCACCTTATTTGACCATATTCTACCCCCAAAGAACTCAAGATTCCAACAGCCACCGTACTTCAAATTTTTGCTTCCGCGGTCCCTCATTAGTTTCTCATTACTCCGGACCCGAGGTTTCTAAGAGCCTTTCCAATGGAGGTTCGATTCAGAGAACCATTGTGGTTGGGGTGATCTTTTCATACTCACAAAACCTCCCACTCACTTGTTAATTCAACTCGGTTTTCACAGAAGATGCAAATTGCGCCAATGACATTCAAGTATAAGAAACCTCAATGGCCACTGACGACTTAAAAATAATTGTGTGACTGATCTTGTGAGTTATTATTATGTTCTGTGTATTACTCGATTAAAAGATAGCCATGACTCACTATGATGACTATTGAATAGCTCTTGTACGTAATAATTCTGCACAAATTCAATTGTTTACAAGTTCGTTAAAGATTTCTTCGAAAATGTGTGATATTATTTAGTTCTCGGTACCATGAATCCATTTAATTATCAAAACGTTTTAAGATGATTTTAATAAAACCGACACCGTTGGGACGCTGTACAATTTTTTTAAATATAAATAAATAATAATTTATAAAGCACTGTAAAAAATACATCTAATCAACCCAGTCCCGCTGAAAAATTGTTTGCTTGGCCCGTTTGGTATATTGACTTTAAATTTTCGCAGTCGCGAATATGTAAATTTTGGCCATTTCAACAATTTGAATTCCTACATATATATTATACTACAGGGATGTACACTTTTATAGTGACCTGACCTATCAAACAGGTAGACCTACATTGTTTTATTCGCAACATCGTGTACCAGTCAAGTCACCCAAACGAATAAAAGTTCGAAGTTTTTTACCATTCAACCCTTTTTTCGTCCAATAAAAATGCAAATTAGTACCTTCCGAGGGATATTGAGCGTGCTGTCACTCACGTCTGTTTCGAATGTTATCCTAAAACATTCCCACAATTGTTTATAATGCTTCTCAACTCGGTAATCCTTTGATCCTGTTGTCTCCCTCGCAGCCCCGCCTGCCGCAGGAGGGTTTCATAAATAGCCGTAATGTGCCAACCCGTTTATTGACTATCCGCCCCCATCTCCTTCCCCTCCCCCCTACCACGCAAGCGTTACAGCCGTATCCCTTTCCGGTCCGATCTACCGTTTCCGGTCAGCTCCCCGGAACTTACCCGTATTGCAATTGAACGTATTATTTGTTTACCTCTCTTTGAAAAGCATGAAGCTCGAAATTTCTATCAAATTCATCAACACAAAGTGATTTCCATAGTATTTTGATGCAACTCAATATTGTGTTTGAAAAGGATATTTTTTACATAGAATGCATCCATTTGGTAGGTATATATTTTATTAACGTATTGAGGAATACATTATGGTAGCAATGCATTAATTTATGTTATTACTTTTATTTACTTTTGACACGATTGACCACGATTTCCTCATTAAACGGTTAGAAGAATCCTTTGGTTTAAACTGCGACGTTAAGAGCTGGCTGACATCGTACTTGGCTAATCGTAGGCAAGCCGTAAAGGTGGGGAAAAAACAATCAATATATGCAACCCTTTCATCTGGAGTACCCCAGGAGTCTGTTCTGGGCCCACTTCTCTTCATCCTCTTCACAAATGATGTCGCTAAAATAATCGAATCATTTGGTCTTCTATCTCACTGCTACGCTGATGACCAGCAAGTGTACTTTTACTGCTTACCAGAGGAAATAGACAGTCTAAAAATTCGCATAACTGAGTGTCTAGAAGCAATCACCCGCTGGATGACCTCAAATAGATTAAAGCTGAATCCATCAAAGACTGAATTTCTCTGGACCGCCACAAGCAGACGTCAGCATAACATCGATAACTCCCCAATATCCATTTCAGGAAGTGATATCACTCCTAAGACATGTATTAAACTACTGGGTGTCAATCTGGATGCTGATTTTTCCCTTAAAACTCAAGTGAACAGAACTGTAAGCACTGGGTTCTTTCAATTAAGGCAAATTAAAGCAGTGCGAAGAAACTTGCCAACAGAGGCGACTAAATTACTAGTCAATTCGTATGTTGTTTCACGCCTAGATTATTGCAACGGAATATATGCAAGTCTCCCAAAATATCAAATCAACAAATTACAATCCGTTTTCAACGCTGCGGCGAGACTTATCACCGGCGCACGGTGGACGGAATGCAGAAAAAACACGAATTAATTGTTTGCTGGCTAAATATTGATGCAATTTTTTTGTTGTTGATCTTATTAATGAATTATAACTATTTTGAAGTAAAAATTAATAATTTACTCTTGCGTAAAAATTTATAACAACAAAATAATACATTTTGAAGATATAAAAAATATCTAGGAAAATAAAACATATTAATTTTAAACTTTACATATTATAATTCAGATCTATGAACACAAAAATAGAAAAATGGTAGAAAATCTTAGTGCTTAAGGTGTCTCCGTTGTCATCAGAGACTAAATCATCACTCAAATTTCCAGAATCATTGGACGGAATTCTTAGTAGACTTAAAACTTCCGTAGGTAACACAGAACTTTTTTTTTTTATTAAGTGGTCGAATAGAGGAAATTATTGAATATATCTTGATTGGTGCTGGTTCTGGAAACTTTTCGGCTATGGTGTTCTCGGTAGTACCTTATCTCTTTATGGCTCGATTCTTGTAAATCTCCAATTGGGAGTAAAAATAATTTCATTACTGTCGCACCATGTGTTAGGATTTTATGAACACTTGTCGGCATGGGGTACCAATTATATAGACGTACATAAAGCCAGGCAGTGTCTAAAGCATATTGTTCGAAACTATTTTCGTCGATGACATATCCACTTATATCCACTGGACATTACTATAAAATTCGATAGAATATGATTGTCAAAAAATCGATGGGCAGTATTGACATCATTGGTACTACCGAAGCCCTGCTTTGGCATATCTACCAGTACGATATTTTTTCTCTGAACTCTGAACTCATTAATAATGTTTCTCTTTCTTGATCCAACTTTTAGTTAATTTTCTTGTCCACGTACTTGCCATGATTTAATTTCGAGACTATATGAAATGTGCAATAGACATTCAAAAAATCTAATTTGTGCATGCAACGTTGACAGACCAAATGAAACGTGCTAACCCCGCACTCTAGATTTACAACTTTACTGAGATCATTCATGTATTTGGGCCTGGCTTTAGATAAATAGCACATTTGTGTCCAGTTATTGTTTGTCAGTAAGTTGCAAACCTTCAAAATGTTCGAACCTGCCACTATGTGGTATTTTTGTATTATATAATTAATTAAAAACTCATTTGATTCCACGGAAGTGGCATTTAATATACCCCTTTCTTTTAATGCCTCGAATAATTCTCCCCGTGGAATGCATATAGACCTTCCTGAAAATAACAAAATTGTTCAAGGAAGGACAAAAAAGGAACACAATTTATATATGACATAAAAGGTGAGACTTTAGTCTACAATACGTATATACTCACAAATGGGAACAAATGATGTTTTGTTTCTAAACGCTAAATGAAATAAGCATTTTAACAGCAAAAAAAATACAAAAATAGCAGAAAATTAGATGTCAGTTCAAATCTCACATACATGTGATATTGATTTATAGTTTAGTAAATTAAATAAAGAATACATTGAGAAACGTTAGTCGTAACAAGCTTTTGTAAATATATCCAAACGTCACTCAATACACAACCGTCTCTGCTCATGCGTAGGAGCGAACTGAAAAAAGCTATGCCAAACATCCAATTTACGACACACTTTGCGGCGTTGCCAAACTTTTATCAAGCGCTATTGACATATTTAAATAAATACATAAATTGCAGAAACTATTTTGCTATACTAAAAAAATAAATGTATTTAAAATTATAACGTTTGCAAAAACCACTTAATTCGGGTTTTTTCTCCATTCCGTCCATAGTGCGGCGTATCTAAATATTCCCATATTTCAGAGCATCTCAAAAATCTTCATTTGCTCAAATGTCCTGAAAGAATCCAGTTCAAGCTCTGCTGGATGGTATTTAAGTCCCTTAATGGAATGGCTCCTGCTTACTTATCAGAAATGTGTATCCCAGAAAACTCCAATTCTCGACAGTCAACTCTTAGGTCAGCGGCATCATCAGCAATCGGAAGGTTGAAGGAGCCAAAGCGCACACCAAATACTAAGTTTGGTGAGCGTGCTTTCGGAGTGTCGGGACCTAAAGCCTGGAATGGACTGCCACATGACTTAAGAATGATCACAGACTCGGCGAAATTCAGAGCTAAACTTAAAACTCACCTTTTTAGACAATCGTACCCATAAAGCCAAAAACAAAAACCTTCACTTTCACCTTCTCAGCCCGCGACATAGTAAAAAGTAATTGCATAAAAATGTTTACAAATTCTTAATGGTGAATTATTTGTACATCTAATTTCATTCAAATCCTCCAGTCCTAATGAGTCCTAAATTCACAAGTCTTTCGAAATAACTTCAATTTATTAACTCCATTTTTGGCAGTTATCTTCTTATAAATGTAATATGAAAAATGATGGTGTAGCAAATGTAAAGTTATGTGTTTTAATATAGTGTCCTCCGCGTGCAAAGTCGTATCTCCTCCAAGCATAAACTTTCTAATTAAAGTGTGTTTATCGGAAGTGACCTGCCAGGTAAGTATGTTCTCTGTGTCCATTTGTAAATAATAGTTCTAGGTAGAGCCTAAGAAGTCATAATAAGATGTACAGCGCCCTTGAGGTGATTTCTCACAAAAACGGCGCTCTAAAAATTATCCAATTATTATTATTATTATTATATGGTTTTGTGTGAGGGAACAACAAAAAAAAATGCTTATTGTTTTGCAAATATTTTTTTTCGTTTGTTTCTAATATTTACGGGTGTCTTATCTGTAAATAAGAAAGTCTGTTCGTGAACGGTGAATCCTGGCGTCATGAATCTTTCTTAGCTTTTCTGTCTGGAATTTAAGTCAATGCAACTATTTTCAGCTCGAATCATACTGATGACAGTGATGAGCTATGGGCTTTTTAAATATTATCAAATTAGTAGCAAGTTGTTCGTTCTATAAATAACCAAAAAAAATTGAAAGCCGTGTAACTTTGTAATATCATCTCGATTATGATATATATATATATATATATATATATTCATAATGTTACTTTAAATTCTACTTGACACATCCCCCACGAGATTTTCAAACGAGTCGTCTTTTATTAAACATTTTCACAGTTTTCGCATGAATTTTATGGTTTTTAATGTTAGCGCGCTCGCTCCCACGTTCGTATTGTCATATCTCTTCATCTTCTTATTGTTGATCGGGTTAGCGCGGCCTTATGTCACAGTTGTAAATATGTACGTCATTAAGTCAACAGTTTTAAGTCAGTGTTTATAAGTCTTAGTCGTAATATACTAACTAAAAGTCTTGGATGTAAGTCACTAGTAATAATTATTATAAATCTTAGTCGTAAGCCAATTATATTATATAATTATTTGTACATCGCCATTGAGGTGATTTTTCTCAATGCAAATCAGCCTAATATTATTTATTATATAATATTATTTTTAGATATCATTCATTCCCTTCCAATGTTGTCCCGCATCCCGCATTGGCTACATCCCTTCGGAATGAAATATCTCTGAACAAATTCAAAATGTTTCTGTCCTCTCCAAAGCCATCGGATCAATTTGTCATTATTTTGCATTTTGTAGTCCCGTTTTATTCTCGAGCCGTCTGGAACTATCCCGCCATCTACGGGATTTATATCTCTCTAACTTCCATGGGTAGGACAATTTTCCAAAGTGATTTTAAAGCTCCAGATAGTTAGAGCACACATAGATATAGCCTACTATTAAACATTATAGATAATATTATAGACTTTCATTCTGACTATTAAATTAAGTACTAAAAAAATATTTTCCCGGATGGTGGAGGTTCTATTAAGATTAATTGAAATGGATTCAGTGGTGTGTAGCGACCAGATCTGAGTTTCCATGTATTTACCAACCCCCTCTTCTCATGTCCTCACCTCCACACCCAGTCTTACAACACGGTGCTAAAAATGGTATCGCTATATATATAAATATTGGTATCGCCATAGACCAAGGCGATTTTACTTTTACTGCCATTCAGAATCGAAATGTGGCTTCAATTGGCTTTTGCCGTGTTCGGTGACCAGATCTGAAGAGCCCGGTACTCCCCGACCTTCGCCCCACTGCTGTCTTCGGGTATTTTGTAATCACCTTCTATACTTTCGATGAATATTGTGAGAGGTGTCTTTATATCATGACTTATGAATTAACTTATGACCTAATATGGTTCGTTTGCATCCCGCTGAGAATAAATTTCTATAGCTCGCTACATCCCCTGAGCCAACTGAAAAGGGTTCATACAATAATCTTTTTATTATTTGTTATAGATGATCTCGTTCCTTCAACTGTCTGTGTTTTATTTTATTTTATGGAGGGCAATAATAAAACATTTGTTTTTTTTTAAACAACTTTAATAAAACTCAGCTTGATTCAACTTATGACGGGCATCTTCGGACTGGTTAAATTTTTTTACCTATTTAAATCATTCGAAATAAATAGACTAACAAGTAAAGAAGAAGAAAAATATGCACTGTATATTAAATTAGAGAAAAATGCTGACTCCTCGTTAAGAGGAAGCCACAAGGCAAAAATATATGTAATCTTAGTGTGCCTTATATCGCCACGAATATAGGCAATAGGCATAAAAATCGCATGACGAACGGAGTCTAGAAGTCTCAATTTCAAGTGCAAAAGTGATTATTATTTATTTTTATTTTTTATGAGAAAGAAAAAGGTTTTTGATAACGAAGCTATCATAATAAGATAATATTGAAATTTAAGTGTCTCATAACATAAGTTTTTCAATACATCTTTCGTTGGTTTTTTTCGTTCTAAGAATCTAAGTACGGTGCGTTTTAAATTATATCAGCAGGTTGCTAGTTCGACTCGGTAACATTCTTCATGTATTTTCTCATCCATTCTTTCAATATTGTTTAGTTTTTAGTTAATCAGTTTTTTAAATTTTCTTCAATGACATGAAATTTCTATTAAAAATTTAAAATTAGCTTGCAGAATCTTGCCTCTTGAATCTTGGCAACAATCAATATCTACAAACAAAACCCCGAAACTGTCCTTGTTTCTTTCTAAAGAACCAACTTAACCTTCTTCCGACCTAGTGCGAACTATATTTAGCGATAGCTCCCAAATCTTTACTAAATTTCTTGGATCTCTTGTATTCATTTCTCAAACTTATTTTCTCTGTTTTTTTTTTACACCCATTGTTTCATTTTTAAATATTGTTGAGTACCGTTATTGGGCGGTTGGTATTTATTCTTTGGTATTTCTTTATATTTTTGAAAATATATTTTAATGTTGTTGTGTACCTATATTGATATTCAACGTTCTTATATCGGCCGGCAAAAGAAGACCGACTCCCAATCCGAAGGTCGCGGGTCCCGAATCCGGCGTGTTCAAATAAATTTTATTTGATTAATTTGTGCTGTTTCACAATTATTGATTATAACTAATATATAGTGTATTTGCGGCACGTTCCAGAATGGAAGATACTCTTAGTGTCGTCCTGGTGAAAGACCAGCAAATTAAACGTTGCTTGAAATGCCTGTAGTCGTGTTTGGTGACCAGATATGAATAGCCAGGTACTTCCCCACCTTCCTCTTACCCATCTCCTTCCCCTCCCCACTACCTTCAGCCTCACAACATACCACATTTTGGGATGCCATAGTCTCACTGGCTTCAGACGGGAACAGTACCTAACAGCACTCTTGTGCGGAATTCAAATGTAGAAAAAAATCATATATTCTACCCCGTCAATAATCAGATAATCACTGATATGTCTGAAAGACATATGGATTAAATTCTTCCTATATCGTCACTTCTCGCTCTGTCTGAACAGAATTAAGACGATAGACTTAACTTTTCGGCCCGTACAAAAAGGACATGGGAAAAAACGCTTTTCTACATCGAAAATTGCATGAAATCAATATTGATTTTTTATTTTGCCTTCTAGAAGGTGAAAGCTATGTCGGTATGTTTTTGAATTTTCGGTGCCTTTCGTATTAACGCAAATATTCACTGTCAAACATGTCTAATTTATCGGAAAAAATTGGAAAAAAGACAAAGTGTTACTGACTAAATTCTCATAAAGAATTACAAAATTATACACACATACCGACAAACTTCTTCTTTCGAGAACATATTTTTGTTTTTAAATTACAATTTCGTGAAAGTTTGTGTGTAAAAAAATGTCTTCTCCCGAAACCCTTTTTCGAGAAATTTCGAGGTATTTTATGTATTGTGTACTTTACTGCCTTCTAAAGGGTGAAAAGAAGTTTTATGCTATGTTTTCGAATTTTCGATGCGTTTCGTATTAACGTAAACATTCACTGTCAAACATGTACGATTTATCAAAAAATATTATTTAAGGAAAAAGTGCTGCTAACATAACTCTCATAAAGAATTATAAAATTATAAAAAGCTACCGACGTAGCTTCTTCTTTCTAAAAAATATATATTTTTTAAAATTTCAATTTCGTGAAAGTTTTGGTGTAGAAAAGTGTATTCTCCATAAACCTGTGTTCAAGCGATTTCTGTTGGTAAATTTGAGCGTTGTCTCATTCGCACATTTCGCATTCGCATGTATCGTAAGTGTGCGTGAGCTTATTGTGAGCGGGACAGAATGACAGACGCGGGTGTTTCGCGTGTGGTTCAAAGTCTAGCCTCTTAAGTGGTTCGCTTTCGGCTCGTACCCTTTATTTTGTTGGTATTTGTACAGACAGAGAGTTTCGTTGTGACCTCTCTTTTTGAGTTACATGGGTCGTATACAAGAGACAGGGAGAGGGTACATATGAGCTTTAAGTATAGTAATATATATACCTTAAGTATGGTTCGATATTGTAGACGTTTCCTTTAAATTGAAACCTGAAGACTGAAGTAATAGAACTCTGGAAGAAAAGTATTTATCGAAGTGAGGTGGGTGGATAGCAGATTATTTACCACTCCCCTGTTCGTTTTGTGTTTAATTAATTAAATTGAGATTCCTTTCGAATAGATAACGGTGGTAGTTAACTCTCGATTACTAATTATTACATGAAAACCAATAATATATTTGTTTCGTAATACACCCACTTGCTCGAGCCATTTGAAATGTAAATATTCGTCCTACAAAACATCAAATCAGAAAATAATATCTTCGTTTAAAGTTGAATCTACAAGGTGGGCGTATTTGAAAAGGGCATTTTGGATATGATTTCACGTGATATTTACATAAATTAATACTGTTTTTAACTCATTTAATCATCATTTTCGTATTTGGTTTATTGATTAAAGCATTTGAAAGCGTGACTAAGCTGAACACCACTGATTATTCTATGGAACTAATGAAATATTGTGGGTTAGTTAAAACTCCAATATTCTCTACATGGAAAGTTAAACTGATTGTCACCAATGTGTGCTACAGTACCTACGCTTTAATTGACGTTTATGTAAAATTCACAATTAACACAAAATTGCGCGTTAACAGTTAGATTATTAAATTTTTTTAATTGTTTTTACTTAATAATTTTTTAAAATATTACATTTTTTTAACTACCATACTAGGCTAATGCCCGTGTTGTGGTAGTCATTAATTTAATTTTTTTATTGCTGTATATAATAATATTTTTTTATTTTTAAATATTATATGGTACTTTGCCCGTGCTGAGGCCCCCATTTTACAATGAAAAAGTTAAAATGAAATAAGAAATTGAAAAGGGATAAAATAAAACTGGGATGAAATAAAATAGATCACAATAAAGAAAAAAAAATAGGCAAATATAATGAATTGTAATGATATAGTTTATTACGTATATATCTTGTCTTATTCTACGTAATAACATTTTTGTAATATTGCTTTTTTTATCCTTCAATCCATCTTTTCATTTTGTTATGAAATGTTTTTTGTTTCCCGTTTTTTTAATCGACTAAAAGATTATTGAATATTTTTATTACCTGGCATTTGTTGTGTCTTCGTTCAAAGCTTGTGTGTACCTTCGGAGTTTGTGCGATATTTTTGTACGCTTGTCTAACTGATCTATTAATGATAGTTTGTGATTGTTAAAAATAGTTTTTTTGGTCATGGAAATATAGTAGGTGGATATCCAGTACGTCATACATGTTGAATATTTGTTCTGTGTCGGTCATTCCTCATTTTTTAAGTATTACCAGATGGTTTTTGAGAGATAGCTGAGTGCTAAACAATGATTTCGTATTCTATATATTATCGGTAATGGTTAGATATTTCGAAACAGAATCACCAAAATAAAGGCAGACTTAAGAGGGTGCCAGAGAATACCGGAAATTAATCCGTTCAAATTCTTGATGTATTGATTTTTTTTACAAAAAATATTAATTGATTGATTGAGATTGTTATTTTATCTGGTAAAGTTATGTTTTAATTTTGAAAAACCAAGTTTATTTTTAATACAGTACCTAAGGTTATACCGTTGGTCGTTGGCAGAATTGTTAAATTTTCATTAACACACATTTCAAATCATATAATCATACATTAAAATAAATCAATACATAATCTGGTAAATACACTTTTCAGAATTTTATTTTCAGTTCAATTAAAATCATTAAAAAATTAACGAGGACGTGTTTTGTGACGAAAATATCTCAGTTTATCTATTTATTTAAGGTCTTTAAAACTAAAATATTTCGAATTTTTTTACACACTTATTTTGCCTGGACATTATTGATAAATCATAAATACGATCAAAAAATACTTACAAAAAGTAAACGATATTAAAAAATGTATCATATCATGTTTGAGCATTTTTATTGCTTACTTAAATGTAGGTAAATATTAAAGCAAATTTTGAACGAAATAAAGTCGATGTTGAGTTACTAGTTAAACTTTTGGCTACGGATAATAATCAATCTTTCTCAGCGGAAACAGTTGCATCATAAAATACTTACAAAAAGTAAACGATATTAAAAAATGTATCATAACCGTTTGAGCATTTTTATTGCTTACTTGAATGTAGGTAAATATTATAGCAAATTTTGAACGAAATAAAGTCGATTTTGAGTTACTAGTTAAATTATTGGCTACGGAGAATAATCAATCTTTCTCAGCGGAAACATTTGCAAGGGCACGATTGCAAGTCGAAATTTGAATTCTCGGCCGCTGGTTAGTGGGCCTTAAATAAAACCGAATTTAGTTAAAAAACCGATTCCTCAAAGAATTCTCTCTCATTTCTTTAAAAACTTCCAAATTCGTGTAAAAATCATTCATCGTCTGATTTTAAACTTACCTATTCATAACTGCCTGGGATTATTATTGATGAGCCATAATTTATAAATCGGCTGTAAGTGTACACCTGGAGCTTTTCGCACCCCTGGAAACTTTTCAATTCAATTTAAAGTTGGAACCGAGGATTCAGCCAGCCACCGTCTATTTTAAGCATTCCCATTTAGGCTTTATAAATTATGCGAGAACTGCTAAGTGCGAGGGACGTCTGTTTCGCTCTTCAAATTTTCTTAAGATCATTTAAATTATATAAACTCCTGAATCTGAACACCTGAATCTATTGCACTTTCTTATCACCATTTATCTGTTTACCCACTGTTTCGGCCATATTGGGTATCATTTATTTACCTACATATTATGTAAATATACCTGCCCTAAGAAGATAATTATGGGTCAAACATAAGTTACCTTGAATTAAATTACAATAGTAGATGGATTAAAGTTTTTTTTTTGAATATTTTTCTACAACAAAGCGTAGTACAAAGTAGCAAAATATGATTTTTTACATTAGCTTCATACAGGAGTCTCTGAAGAAAAAAATCCTCCAGGGCCTATTTCATATTTGGGAATGTTGTATGGAGGGTCGTTTTAGGGAAAGGAAGGAGAGGAAGTTCTGCGAAGGAAAAGGTATGAGGGGTGGGTAGGAATTTGAGGGTCAATATGTCCAGGAGTGACGGACGTATGAATCCATCCCTCCACTAATAGTAATATTTGGATGACTTGTATACCGCCGTTTTTGTGAAAAATCACCTTAAGGGCGTTGTACAAATTTCAATTCATTTCTACAAAGCAATAGGTCGAGTGTGACCGGCTGGTGAGTTCTAGGTTAGGTCTCCTTCCAGTTTTTTCATACAATGGGAAGGCAAACCATTCAAACTCACTCATGAACCCATAAAACCACACCCCACCCTCCCCTGCTGTCACTAAACGTAGCGAACCACTTGGGGTGACCAATGGCAGGGGTGTCGGTTACCTAAATGGTTCCCGGGGTGGCGGTTCCCATCCCCGCCTTTAAAATTGATTTATTTTAAAGCTGCTTAGGTTTGTTGATGATTAAGTGATGAAGAAATTCTTTGCAGAAAACTCACCAGTTACAATACTCATTTTTCATTTTTTTAACATTAATTTTTAGTTTAATATTTAGTAATTCCATTTGTGTAAATTGGTTGGTTTTATCATGCCATTCAATAGCTAATCAACGAACATTTAACTTTGTCATCTATTTTTATTTTCATAATAGCGTTGTTTCCATCAGATTTCTTGATTTTAATATAATGTCCGTGTTGTTTGGATATTCTCAAACTACCTGCTTTAGAATTTCAAACATTTTGTGAAAAATAAAAGAAAAATGAGAGGTGAAATGGGCGCATTAATAAAACAATGGGTTATTTCCTAGAGCGATTTTATAGTGGGTATTAGAGCCGATCGTAATCTCTCCATAAGCCGTGTTTACTTTGAAACAGAAGCACAATAACGACGTAAAAAAGTTTCAAGAATGCTAACGAAAAAATTATTCAAGATCATATCTTGAAAATAAGAAAAGTCTGCAGGCGACGAGATACCGAACTGCTACAATCTTGCTACAGTAGTAATGTAAAACAAATACATATTTTATCTGGTCGCCCTGTTGCTATGTAAATGGATGATATGACATTTACAGATATGTTGGATTCCACTTTTACTTTCATTATTTTTCGATAATATCTCGTTTGCTGGATATCACACACTTCCATAAAAGACATCGGATGATATCGAAAGACTATATAGTCATGGTCAAAGTTGATTTCAGCTACGAAATATTGATGACTGTTTTCTTTTACTCGGAGTCTAAAAATGGTAATACCCACTATATGTTCACACCTTGGACCAATCTTGTTTATAAATGATATTACAAACATATTTCATGATGTATCTATTTTACATTTTGCTGATGACCTTTAGACCTTTATGACCTTTTATTGTAAAATTCTTCAAGCTGAATATCGACCAGTTTTTAATTTGGTGCAATGAAAATAGACTTTACTTAAATATCTCTAAATGTCAATTAGTCAGATTTTCTCGAATAAAAAATCCAATGATCTATAATTACAACATTGATGACGACGGCCAAGAGAGAGGGAGAGAGTAGAGCGTTGGACTGCCATTCCGAAGGTCGCGAGTTCGAACGATTTGTCTTATTTCACAATTAATTATTTAAATAAATATATATAGTATATTTGCGGCACGTTCCAGAGTGGAAGATACTCTTAGTATCGCCCTGGTGTAAGACCACCATTCAGAATTGAAACGTGGCTCCAGACTAGAGCAGTTGGGACTCTTGTGAGGTATTCACTAATAGGGGCTTTTAAATGTTGGGATTTATAACTAGGCTAACTAGAGATTTCATAATAATAATAATAATAATTGGATAATTTGTAGAGCGCCATTTTTGTGAGAAATCACCTCAAGGGCGTACATTTTATTATGACTTCTTAGGCTCTACCTAGAACTATTATTTACAAATGGACACAGAGAACATGAAAATTCATGAATATTAAATGTTGCCTTTGTTAAAAGTCAACTTGAATACCACATTATAATATTCATGTACAATCAATTGATATAGTACAAAATAAATTATTACGTTTTATGAATTTTAAAATGGGAATTCCAGCAATTATGTTCAACTAATCTTTTGTTAAACAACATTATGTTAACAACGTTACATTAAACAACACTCTTTTAAATGATATGAATATTCTTAAATTGTCGGACAGAAGGATTTTTACTGACTTGGTATTTTTATATACAATATTAAATGATGTAATTGAATTACTCGCTTTGATTTTTTTTTTCGGATTCCACTACGTAATACTAGAAGTCGGGATTTATTTCAGTGTAGCAGTTCTGGGACTTAATAACATATGTATTCCTCTTTGCTCACAATTCTAATGGAGGGAAATAATTATTCCAATTCAGTGAACATCTTCAATTTGTCACTTAACAAATACAAAATGTTTTTATTAAAGCAGTTCAGTTATGTACAATAAATACTGTTGATTTTACTAACATATTTAAAAAAACCCTGAAAAGGGCGTTAATAGTAATAATAAATAAAAAGTTTTTTTATACCTTTTCTTTATTATCTATGATTTTTCTGTTAATAACTGCATCGTTTATGAAAAAATGGTAAGCCATTGTAATTGGCTTCATGCTACATTTGAAAGATAAAAAGGGGTTGATCTATAACTTTTTTTTCTGCTCACGTATCAACCTTTTTGCTCTTTTTTATAAATCCATTTTTCAACCGCCTTTTGCTTATTCATCAACTTGGATTACCTTTGCTCGTGTAAGAAAACGAGGTCGAAAGTAAGAACAACCTGCCATGAATGCCAAACGAGCGTTTCTATAACAAACATGACACGGGAAATTTGTTGTGAATAACGTGTTCATCGTTCGTTGACACCTATTGTGTTTTTCAAGCCGGTCGAGACGGGGTGGGCCGGGGCTTGCTGACGCTAAGGGAGGAAGCCCACACGAGTCCACTCGAGACGAGAGGCGAGCTTACACACGCCACGATAGACGATAGACCGCCTCCCCGGCTTCTTGCTACTCGCTATGTAACCGTAATATATACCGTGGCAGTGTTCTACGGCTCCTCATACAACTGCCTTTATTATAGTAAGTAGTAAGTACTTGCTACCTTGTATAAGAACAGAGTACAACGACTATTCACCTACCGCCGTACCACCTACGTATGTGAATGCAAGCACTTCGTAGATTTTTGCAATACATTTAACCTCTTCAAATATCTAATACAAGTATTTTACAAGTATTATTCTTTTGAGTTCTCGTAGAATATTGACTTTATTTTCATTTCTTTTGGGAACACAAATACTCTTAATAATATTATATATTTATAGAGGTGGTAGATAAAAAGACCAATTAATAATGTTCAAAGATAGGTGTTTAGAAAAATTATAATTAGATACTTAATGTAAACTAAAATATAAAAAGCAGGACTAAAAATGGAAGTAGGCACAACAAATATATTAAACTATAGTTATTAATTATAGTTATGTAATGCATGGTGCAATGATATGTTTGTGATTATAACTATACCAAGATAGACTGGGAAGTAGGTATTTGGACTGGAACGGGAAAGGGGAGGAAAAGAATATGGGGGTATTGCAACGTAAGTAAAATGAAAATAATAGGTACAATTAATTTAACCATCATGAATTATGTTATTCGTACCTAGAATGCGTTACAATGAACTTGTGTAACGATGATAACTTTGCAGTGAATATGTCAGCATTCAGCATTTGTGTCTATATTTTCAAGGTTATTATTGTAGCACTTACATGCCTTTTTCATAAATTCATTTTGATTGCATGGAGAAAAATGTTATTCTGAAATACGATCTTTTTATTCGTAAAAACGGTTAAAACATGACTGCAGTTCTTACGAACAAATTAACAGGGTTTCAATGTTTATTACACGGAGAAAAATGAACTGTTAAAAACGGAACTGAAGTTCTTACGAACAAATTAACAGTGATTAAATGTTTATTGGCGGTAAAATACGTACGAAATTACGTATACCAACAAATTATTCTTAATGTTCCCGCCAATAAACATTGAAACCCTGTTAATTTGTTCGTTAAAACTTCAGTCCCATTCTTAACCGTTTTTACTATTAAAATGATCGTTATTTCTATTAAAATTATCGTTTTTTTTCAAGTAGCGGGAACATGTAAGAAACATTTGTTGGTATAAGTAATTTCGTACGTATACCAACAAATTATTCTTACATTTTCTCGCCAATGAAACACTGTTAATTTGTTCGTAAGAACTTCAGTCCCGTTTTTACGAATAAAATGATCGTATTTTAGAATAACATTTTTCTCCCTGTGGAATTGGTGTTGCATCTATCAATGTAGAAAAGGGTGTTTTACAAGAAAAGTTAGTACTAATGTGCAGATGGTATATAGTACACACCTGTTTTACTGCGTTTTTACCTAAAACTACTTTAAAGTTTAATAATTTACTCTTATATCTTCCAAATGTTTAAATAATGATCATTAGCATAATGTTAACACGACGTGGCTTCATTTTTAACAGTCCTATGAGGTAGTCGTCGTTAAATAATCACAATTCATTATTCCAAGACCTTTTAAATGGTGGCTCCGGAACATAAACCAACAATGGATTGACGGATCGCTCTTTGTAATATATTCATGACATTTTAACATTGTTAAAGAATTGGTAATGGCCTTCCGTCAATGTGTTCTCACAATAGTCCGCTTGCATAAATACCTTCAAGGGATTTACAAGACTATACGTCTGGCGAGCTGAACAAGTATGTAAATAGGGGTGGCTGTTTTATAATAAGTATTATATGGACTTAATCCTTATTCATATGCAGTGTACGATTGTGAAGTTAATCTTGATAATAGACCATTTAACATTCCAAAAGAAAGACCCTTCCTGTTTCGAGTAGAAATACCTATTAACAGTATTAACATAATATTCGTCATGTGAATGTCGTCTTTCGACATTATGATGTGAGTCAATAGCCTCGATTAAAAACTTTAAAAAGGCATCTGTTTTTCCATTATTACCAAACATTTATAAACCTATTGCATTGATCTACACAAGATTGTCACATTAAAGAAAAACTTAGAATAATTCATACATTTGTTAATAGACGGCGGAAAGGCATGCACATACAATATTGTATTTGTGTGCCTTTCTTTGAAAGAATTGAATTTTTATAGGAACGAAACTACGAGTATTTTCGTTGTTTGTTTTTGGAGTTATGCCGTGTTGTGCTACCTCCTTCTTTAGCCGACGTTTCGGACAGCGTTGCAGTGTCCATCATCAGGGCAGATCCGGCAGATCCGTCGATGTGAATTTGTTGTGTTAAGTGTGTACTTATTTACTTGGAAGCATACCGTGTGTCAGCTTCAATCTACTACGAGCTGGTAGGTATTTCAGAAGAAACATCGGCTAAAGGAGGTAGCACAACATGGCATAACACCCCAAAAACAAGCAACGAAAATGCTTTTGGCCGTGAAAATCTAAAAACGTATCCTACGAGTATTTGTTCAAATTAAGATTGCTTATTTACTGGCGCAAATAAACGATTCAACTTTATATTTGACAGCATAACTTGCAATATTATTACTTCATTTTGAGAGGCGGGTATAAGTACTGCCGCCCAGGGAATCATTTATTGGATAACTTAAACCCCTGCCATAGGTCGCCCCAAGTGGTTCGTTTCGTTTGGTGACTTAGTAGGGGTACCGGGTTTATGGGGTGAGGTTTGTATGGGTTTTGGTGGCGAATGCCCACCAGGCCGGATCGGGAGAGTTTGGTTAAGGAAGACCTATTGACCTGGACACACTGAACCCCAGATTCCTACCCACCATTCCTATCCATTTCCACCCCTCGTACCTATTTCTTTCCCAGAACTTCCTATCCTTTTTTTTACCTAAAAAGATCCTCCACACAGCATCCTCAAAGATGACACAGGCCCCGAAGAGAATTATTTTCGTCGGGGCCTCATGTGTGGAGCTAAAATAAAAAGGTTTTTTCTTAAAATAGTTTAATTATCACCATCAGAGCAGATTGTGAATTATTTTAAGTTTACCCTTTTCAAATAATCGTTTACGTTTTCTCTGTCTTTCTTTCTATTGCATGTAAGTAAATGTTTAAGGGGATACCCGGCGGTGATTTTTCCATACAAACATATTCCCTATTTATCTCTCCGGATTTTAACCCTAGAGAAAATATTGTTTTTATATAAAATAGATATCAACTACTTTTTGTTTTTTTTCATAAGTTACTTTTAATAGAAGTTATGACTTCCAAAATTGACTGGTTTAAGCGCCGTCAAAAGACGTTCAGTATACAAACTAGACAACGTTTTTTTAAAAATAGCAAAACCTACAGACATAGAATAGTTTTTTCTTATGTAGTTGGTAAAAAAAAATTGGAAATCAGTCTACTCTTGGAGGAGAAAACTGGGGAATACAAAACCTCGATTTTAGTTAGGTAGATATTAGTAGCCCGAGGTGCATTGTCCCTTTCGCTCAATATTCGGTGGAGTAAGAGCAACAGTGACAGCAACAATTTAGTAAAATCTATTTTTCAAATTTCTCCACCACCGGGATTCATCTTAACAATCCACATATCCTAGTGTGGTTAAAATTGAAATGTATAAAGTATGTAATACCGTGTATAGAAACAATAAGCAATTATCAATATACAATATTTTGAGAATCTTAGAGCTTTATTATCTGATAAGTTCAGCAGTTTTCTGCCAAACCAATAAATTTGAATAATCCCATTATGTCATATTTTTCGTTCTGATATTTCAACTGTTTGTATTTCTCGGTTGGTACACATGAATTTCCCAACTAGCAGATAAAATCCTCAGTAGCGATGTCTTCCGTTTCTACAATATTATGCGCCGGCTGTTTACTGTTTGAAATATATCTCCATACCTAGTCAATATTCGCAAACGTCCCATATATTTTAGTCTTAGCTCACGTCACGCGTGATAAACCTAGAAATCTACAGCTTTTCGGAGAAATCCGGAAAATATCCAATATCAGTTTTTTTTTAAATGAACACAATTTCGCTGGCTATAGTTTATATAATTTTTTGGGGATACAACCAGTAGTAATAATAAACGAATTATTTCAAAACATTGGTTGGTTAGCGACCGACAATGCGATATTATTGAATAAATTGTCCATTCTAATGTATGTTCATATAGATAAGATATATACTAACACTTTTTAGATTTTTTTCTCTGAACTTAGCCATATATGTTTGACAGAGCAATGGAATATAAAATAACGTAATCGTAAAGTAATTGTTTATATTAAATAATATGATTATGAATGTTTGAGTGGTATTGATATGTACAATAATATTAAGATTAATATTAAAAAGAAATAAGTTTTCAGTAAGTCCTATATGAATTTTTCATTTCCTAGAATAAGTACTTACGATAAATACTAAAATAAGTACTCACTACCGAAAAACGAAAATCTTATTGTTTTGTGCTTGTAAGTAAAGAATAGGTAAGTATTTTTACTCTGAAGTTTTGTTTCACGTTTTATTAACGAAATGTTTTCTTTTTTTGCAGGTAAGAATTCACTGGATGTAAAATACTTCAAACCAATATTTCAGAACTAACTGGTCGGTAAGAACTAAAATGCCTTACTTTAATTTATAACACGTACTAACACATATGTTTCACCTTTTTTACACGAGCATTGCTCAAAAAAAAGGTGAAACACGATATTTAAAAAAATGTATTAAAAATATATATATACAATGTATAATAACTGTATTTGTAAAAAAAAAAAAAAAAATATAAAAAAAATATAATACTTATATCTAATATTTACATATCTGTCACCTACACCTACATAATAAACGATTTTACGAGTATGTATACGTATATCTGCACGGAGAAAAATGTCATTCGAAAAAACGATATTTTTTAAATTAAACTCTATCTAAGTACCTATCCACCTAATTAGGTTAATATTTTGGGTTAAATAAGAGAAGAAAAAATAAACTTAAATTTTTGACATCAATAACAATGGCCGCCAAGCGAACAATTGATTTGAATGAAATAATAATTATTAAATTGGCATTATTTTCCATTTCCGGAAACTGAAATATTTTCTTCTCATTATTATAAAATTCATTTAAAGTGATTTTTTATGCGCATTAATCGGGTTTCACTTATATGTTTATTTTCCAATGTTTTATAACTAGAAAAACCAAAATCGTTGATTTAAATAAAATACACAAAATATGTCTTTTATTCACCTAAATAAGTTAGCAAACATCCAAAGAATACAAATAATATCCAATATATAATCTCAAAGCATATACTACCATATTATCCTCGTATCCATAACATTCCATTTGGCACATGTCCAATTGAGGGAATTGCTTGGCTGGAGCATTATTGTAACCAAATTGCTGAAATTTCAACATAAAAAAAATAAACTTAACTTCCCTCTTCCTTTTATGTACTTCCTGTTCTTTAGACATATTTTATAAACATTAAAGTTTAGAAATTTATTATTACGTATTCGTGAAAGACATTTACTTTGTGGCTTGCCATAATTATTAGATCTATTACATAATAACAAATAAAGTAAGATTAAGAAAGGGACGCTTAGATGGTTTTGTGCATGTTGAGTGAATGAATGAAGAAAGAAGTGCAAAGAGAATTTGTGACGGGAATGTGAATGGTAGAAGAAGTCGAGGACGTCTAAGGAAGACGTGGCAAGATCAAGTGAATCAGATATTTGAGTCGGGCCATGTCAAGAGTCAGAATAATAGAAGAGTATGAGAAGATGTATTAATGTGAATGAGGATCAAGGAGTGTGTGCCAAGACCGAGTTGTTTAGCGGTCCGTTCTCTCTGCCTACCCCTGAAAATAAACGGCTTGATGGTTAGTTAGTTAGTTAATTAACCCTTCAGGCTCATGTGAGAAATATGACCCAAACGGTCTTAGAAAGAGAAAACACCACGTTTTATATTTGAATCCAAAAGTTAACCACAAAAAATGTATACCTATATGAAACCAAAGTTCCTGATGGCAATTTAAAAAAATATTATGAAACTGTAAAATTTAATTTTTTTTTTTTTTTATGCGAAGATTTTTAAAAACAGTTTATATCTTACATTCAGAAATACAGACGGATACAGTCAAAATATGCCCGAGGCCTGAGGGGTTAAATATATTTATGCTTTTATATTTTAAAATCATTTCTGTCAGCATTAAAAATCTCGAAATCCAAAACTTTTCTATAGAACTAAATGTCAAAGCCGTAATGTAATACATGGATTGTTTGAAAATATATTTAAATTCAAAAGGAGATAGACTTGAAATACAATCATAATACCAGAAACGTGTGTATGTATGTTGGTTTTATTCTAATTGGGTGTACCAACCATAAATAAAATGTAAAATTAGATTTATTTTTGTACGTCTCGGAATCTAAACTCTAAACATTGTGACTTGCTTGGAATGCTGTTATTTTAAGACGAATCTTTGATCCCTAAATCGTATATGTTCAACTTATAGCCACGATTTTGTTTACGCTAGAGACAACGCACGAAACAGAGCTACATCTGCTAACTATTTTTGGTAACACGAACCAATTTTGTACTTTTTGGACCCATCAGAAGCTATGTAATTAGTTTCTACAAAATATGTCAGAGATGTCAGTTTATATATATATATTTTTTTTTTTTGCGAACACCACACATTAGTCCCAACATCCCAACTGCTCCCAACCATCCGGAACCAGTGAGAATATGGCCTCCCCAATTAGGGTATGTTGTGAGGCTGCAGGTAGTGGGGACAGGAATAAGATGGGAATGAGAAAGGTGGGGACATAACTGGCTATTCAGAACTGTTCACCAAACACTGCTAAAGCTTTTTAAAGCAACGTTTCAATTCTGAGGGTGTTCTTACACCGGGGCAATAATGAGAGTATCTCCCACTCTTTTGGAACGTGCCACAAATCGACTACATATTATTTTAAATGAATAAATTGTGAAATAAAACAAATTAATCAAATGAAACTTTCTTGCGCATCCGCGACCTCTGGATTGCTAGTCGGAAGTCTCACCCCTTTGGCGTTATTTGACCAAAATGTCTGATTCTAAACATATAATAATCATGATGAATACTTTATTAGGAATCAGGAAACTAATGTCGGGAGTAATGATTTTGAATTTGAATTGAGTTTCAAGATAAACGGCGATAATAGATATTATTTGATGATAAGAAATGATTCTTTTCGTGGTCGAGGGGTGAGGCTCTCAACTCGCAACCTGGAGGTCGCTGGTTCAATCCCGGCCCGCGCAAGTAAATTTTATTTGATTAGTTTGTGTTATTTCACAATTAATTCATTTTAAATAATATGTCCCTAGTATATATTTTTGGAATGTTTCAAAGTGGAAGATACTTTCAGTATAGCCCTGATGTAAGACCACCATTCAGAGTGGAAACGTTACTTGAAATGGTTTTAGCCGTGTTTGGTGACCAGATCTGAACAGCCAGGAACTCTCTAACCTTCCTCTACACCATCTTCTCCTCACTATCTCCAGCCTCATAACATACCCCAATTGGGAATGCCATAGTCTCACTGGCTCATAGATAATAAATTTGTTTAATAATTATGAACAAAAATTATATAGCGCTATATTTAGGTAAATCAACTTATTGTAAAGTCAGTCAAATGGCCCAAGAAAACCCCATTATTTAGATTTTTCCCAGTTTTATAAATTTACTAGTAATGGCATTCGTTTTACAAAACTACTTTAATTCTTTATATTATATACCTGCAATAATCTAAACAAATTGTACACTCTCTACAAATAATTGTAATAACATAATAATTCTCCCCGCTAGCATTTGATCCTTCGAACAGAACCCCAACATCCCCTACCGGGTCGTTCCTTGGCACTCGCCCCCAGACACGCGCACTCTCTTTCCCTTAAAATCAATACCATCTCACCCGCCGCCACTCACAAAAAATGCCGCACAATGCCTAGTGGAATAGTGGAAGTTAAACTTAAGGGTAGAATTCATTCTGAATGTTGAGTCCTTCACCCCCTGAATTCCCAAATCCGAATGTATTGACGAGTTGCAGCGATGCACCCCACGGGCTGGCTATGCTAAGGGATGATGAGGGGAGCTAATACAAAACGCTCACCCACATTCTGCTAAATCACCGAATAACTACCCTCACAAATAATAATGTTTGATGTGTTTTCTAACATAATTTACGAGGAGCGATCCGATTGATGTCAATGACTTTATCGATTCCTTTTTTCAGAAATATTATGTTGGTTGAAAGTCACCTTACTATAATTATTATAAACTAGCTTCTGCCCACAACTTCGTCTGCGTACTCCGAGTACTCTATTTTCGTAATTAGTACTTCGAGTAATCTATTTTCTTTTCCTAGGTCCCATCTACGTTTATACCAAAATTCTTAACCTATTTATTTAAAATATTCGTAATTCTTGATTCGATTCAAAGTATTAGGCGAGTACTTCAAATATATTCACCAATTTACATATTTTCTAAAATAGAACTTTGATTTAACAATGATTGTTTTGCAAAATGTAAGGCGACTGAAAACCAACTAAAAATGTAAGGCAACTGAAAACCAACTAAAACCGGCTGTTTTCTCTGTCTTGATTGGTCAAAAAGCTTGTTTAACCATAGACCAAGAACAATCAGCTGACAGCTGGCAACTAGCAACGGCCGGCCAGGGCAATCGGCAGTGCAAGTCGCAAGTCACCGCTTGCGTTACCATTGACAACGGGTGTTTGAGTGATTGTGTAGTGTGCGGGCCATCACATTGTCATACAAAGACAGTTGGCAGTTGAGAGTTTTCAGTTGCCTCAGTGGGCGGAGACGCTTATTCTCAAATTTTGACATTTTCTATTAAACAATAGCTAAATAGCTAACTTCATAAATTATAGCCTATATGTTATTCTGTTGTATGAGCTATATTATTGTAAAGTTTCATAAAAATCCATTCAGTAAATTTTACGCGAAAGAGTAACAAATACACATACATCCATACAAACTTTTAAGTTTATAATATTAGTAAGACTATGAAATGTTTGTTTCGAAAAACTTTTTAATCATGGAAAATAATGTAACACTGCAAGTGCTTTCCGTACAAATTTGAATGGAAACAAATGTTCCAGTTACTTAGTACCTTTTGATTCTAGAACATTAAGCTTGTGATTTATCTCTCTTCCACCTCCCTGAAATTGTATATCGCCATGCCATTTAAATTTCGTAATCATTGTGTAATCCAGTTTTGTGTGGAAATATAGGATGAAACTGTGCCTATAATTGGATCACGAAAGAAGCCCACAAGGCACTTCGTTTACGTTTTAATGCATTTTTAGTAGATGCACCAAAAAGTTACTCCGATCGATATTTATGACTCCTGATTCTCATTTTCCCAACCCTTTCTTTTTGAACATTGCGCATTGTTATTTCTTCTTAGATAATACAGCTTGTGTCTGCACTTCTGAAGTTCTACTTAAAAAAATGATAGGGTAATTTATTTTAATGTGAGAGATTCTGACATTAGAGCTGAAAACCTTGACATTGTGTTTGAACAATTACATTCGTTCCAGTTCAATTCATGAACTTTTCCAACCGTCACACCATCAGTCGTGCCTGACAGTGGCATTTACCGTGCTAATCTTGCCACAACGGATTAAAAATCGCAGCTTCACTTCGCTGTTTCGCCATCTCGACACGCAGCCGTAAGTAATGTTCACTCCAGACATGCATCCCCGCACACGTGGCAGTGTTGCCAGGCGAGTGTTCAACTTACCCCATCTGTAGGCAATAATAGGCACGGCTGGTACCGTTGTTCCCCCCGATGCGTGTTTCCATCGCAACCAACGCTCTGAGTCTGCAAGGGGGAGGTTAAGCATTCGACTGCGGCCAAACTGAAGAAATACCTTATTCTAAATTGATATTTGTCCAAAAATACGCAGGTTTAGTTTGGTTAAGCAAGTTTATAATAATAGGTCTTAAGTTTAATCTTTAAGGGAAATGAGTTTATTAGTGTTTCAAAGTTTTCAAACTTACCCTTACAGTCGTTATGTCCTAAGAAAACAGACTTAGAATGTTTAGATTTCTGATCAGTTCAGAGTTTTAGGCCACATTTCTACGCCTGAAGGCTCTCAAATGGAGTTAAGTTTCGTGAGTTTAATTCTCTAGTTTTTATTATTAAATATATTATAATTTGTGAGGTTGAAATAAGTGGGGGAGGGAAATGAGTTAGGGGAAAGGGAATGTTGAGAAAAACCTGACTCTCTAGTTCTAGTTACTAAACATAACTTTAGCATTGCAAGCATTGATTCCTTTCGAAAATTTGTCTTGATCTCCCGATGATATTGAAAGAAATAATATTCATTATTTTTATAAAGAATCTGTGAAGAAATGTCGTGAACCCTAGTATTCCATCGACTGCGGGGTGTGCCCCTTGGCACGTGTCATGTTCCCTTTCTCGGTGGAAGAAAGGGCACCCTGTGCTCGACAAGTCTTATTCGCCCCTGACGCATTACAATGAATTGAATAAAATCCAATTTCATATTTTTATTACAATTTTGGTTTTAGAACAGGGATCAGTGTACACAAGCGGAACTTAATATTATTATGTTGTTTGCATTGTGAATACACAGAGAAAAATGTTATTCGAAAAAACGATCATTTTAATAGTAAAAACGGGACTGAAGTTCTTACGAACAAATTTACAGGGTTTCAATATTTATTGGCGGGAACATGTAAGAATAATTTGTTGCTATACGTAATTTCGTACGTAGGTATACCAACAAATTATTCTTACATTTTCCCGCCAATAAACATTGAAACACTGTTAATTGGTTCGTAAGAACTTCAGTCCCGTTTTTAACCGTTTTACTACTAAAATGATCGTTTTTTCGAATAACATTTTTCTCCGTGTAGATTTTTATAAACAGGCAGTTAGATCATAATTATCTTATATATAATCGTAGCCTAAAATGCAAATAATATTATCAAGCAAATCATTTTTTGAAACCCCACCTCAATCTATAGTAAATATCATACTTCAAGTGTAAATTTTGAAAAAAAATACACCCTTTGAAACCTACCTCAAACTGTAGTAAATGCTACACTGCACAATAAATTTAAAATTAAAAAAAAAAAACAAATATACATTACAAAACAAAAATTTTCTGGAACGATTATACACGAATCCTGGGGTTTTTTCACAACTTCTCAATGAGATGTTCATCAGCGCTACTCGTAGAATAACTTATAATTAGCTTACTTATAAGTTGTCAAATAACCCCTACTTAACATTTCTCCGATTATTTTGTATAAATTTCCCCGTTGAGTTTTTCATTGAAAGCTCACATTACAAACTGAAAATAAGTCTAACGTGAAGCCATGCACTTTCCATTAATTCCTGCAGTCTGCGAGACGAAACTATTGATCTCTTTATCCAAGTAGCTAGAGCCTTCGTGTCTGCGTATCTTGGTGGAATTCTTTCCACAAATCCTGCGCCAGTTTCACAATAAGGTCTCCCCTTGGAAATGAATGTATTTTTTATATCTAGTATAATTTGAACCATTTTTTAAATATTATATATGGTTTGGAATTCAATGTTTCATTTCAACCATTGTGTTTTAGGGTATGTGTGATCCTTTTATCTCCCTCACAATGTATAAAATAAAGCCATTTATCATAAAACGGTCGCGATAAATCAACCATTACACTTTATTTTACTGGATTGCGTTGACATTCAATTTTTTGACTTTCTGGAATGATTTTTGGCATTCAAATACGATCCAACATTATCTCATTTTCATACACCCTTGCCAAATACTACCAGATATAAATTTTCTTTCAGAACGTTTTCGAAATATATTATTTGCAGAGTTCACTCTTTTCAAAGATGTATATTTCTGAGAAGTGTGTGTTCCAAGTGTGTTGTTAGATTCTCTATTATCAAAGTGACAGTTTCTCAGAACTGTGGGGACTCAGCTATTGATTCAATGCGCCCTAAATCTACTCATGAAGGTACGTTAATTATTTGTTTTCTTGAAAGGAAATCAGTTAGTAGACAGCGAGTGTTAATTAAAAGGGTTTCATTGCTTTCCACTTTCTGTCAAGTTATTCGTAATATTAGATTTTAATCACAGTGGGTGAAATACCAAGAATTGGCTGTATTTTAATTAAGAAAACATAGCTTGTCTGGAGTCTCACAAATTGTTGTCACTGACTTGATGCTTCTTATCAATCAAGAGGGTGAGCTCCGTGGTATAGTGTATAGTGGATTGTAAGAGATGTAAAGTTGCTTGAAATGGGTTAGTAAGATGATTTCCGCATCATAATACAGCCTACTGAAGGTTGAAAGATAAAGAGGAATAAGCCATGTTCCCAGTGGAAAGGTGTTGTGTCACTTAAAAAATTACCTACAACGGAGATATTATCCTGTAATGTGTGTGTGCACAAACATGTTAAGTGCATTTTGAATTAATGGTGTCAGGTACATTTTTGCTTAGTAGTTTATTATACAATCATAACGAGCTGAAAACATGTCATTTTCTCCTAACGGTAAAATTGTAAACTTTCTACTTGGGTATATTGATCGGCCATGTGGATCCACGTGGGAAATTATGTTTACCCGCCGCGAACAATCACCTTCTTAAGTAGTTCAATTAAATAATTGCCTGTTAGATGTCTGGAGTCACCACTCTTGGAGGGGTATTGATTTAATGCGTCCTAGTGATTCATCAGTTAGTAGCTGTCTCCCATCTCCCGTCTCCTACACGAGTTCACCTTACATACTACGAGTAAGAGTAAGTAAGTACCTTGCACACTCGAAATAGATTGTGCGAATGAGTAACCAAAAGGTATTTAATATTCTGTTGTACTTTTTTCAGATATACGAGCGTATACCGATTTTACATCAAAAATGAATTATTATCCACCCCCTAAAGATTGTTTATATTCAAAATACTAATTTCTTATTAAATTGAAAGTTTTGATCAATTTAATATTAGCAAAACTTGGTTTGATAACTTTTAACCAAAAAACACTGATTGCGTCGTCAAAAACATGATCACCTTTAACCCTTAGAACCTTATAATTTAATGAGAGAAGTGTAAAATACATAATTCGTTTTCAGTGTTTCCAGTGTATTCGTTAACTTCTGTTTTATTTCATTAGACTGGCTAAACGTATTGATTTTAGCGATAGAGTCAATCAGTATTATTTCGTCTTTGGATAACAAAGTAGTTGCCTTCAAATGGAGGAAGTAGCGGTGAATAAATAATATACTGCTACATGGGCAGGCAATGAATCTACTTTAGCGAACTGTCGTGTTAGTGAACTCCGGAACAAAAATAGACGCACCGATTCCGCTCGCCATAAAGTCAGTTTACGTCTCTCTTTAGGCTTTGACGATTTCGTTTTATGCTCCGTGCTCTCGTTCCACAGTTAAACTTGTTATACCTTATTTTTCCTTTCGTAAATTATCTCGCCTTCGCAGTATTTTATTGCCATCTATGAACCTAGAAATCTTTAAAGTTTTATTCAATTGATAACACTGTTTTCAATTGAACAAAACTTTGTTTTTGCAGGTAAAATTATGCAAGACATGGTGAAGAGAGGTTTATTTTCAGACTTCCCGATGGATCGTATAATATTCCGTTTATAATTAATAATCCTGTAAAACAAAAACAATGGCTCCACGTTATATAGCTCCATAATTATAGATCTAAAAGTAGTATTTTAGCGTTCAGTTAACAGCACTGAGCAACTGTTAAAGCATCTGATATTTCATTAACAGAATTCAATTGCGCTACGTCAAAATTATAATTAATCTGCTGGAGTGCTTGTATCCCGATAACTAAGCTCATTATGTTTCTGAAAATTCATAATCGAAATTAGATCAAATTTGAGCAGTCACTACGACGTTATAAAAGTCGAGTTAGTATTAAACGTAGGTGTATATCAGAAGAAACATTTATTTTTCTTTTGCTAGCGCCGGATAATCCCGTAGACCGTAGAAGATGCCACTCGTATTCAAGGAGACGTTTCACACGTGATAATATCAGCTTTTTAATGAAAAAAGACGCAGAAAGAAAATACGTCGTCGATCTCCACCCATCTTACCCTACTATAAAAATATAGGATAGAATCTTTCCTCTTTAATACCTTAGCACATGCTAAAAGATAAAAAAAAAGCTGTACATTTGGAACTAAAATATATTAATAATGTGTTATGATATATCGCGATAACCTAATTATAATATACCCACATATTGGTACTGAAATTATGATATCACATAACAAAGATAAATTCGTGTAAAACAAATGGAAAATGTGCTTTCATGTTTTTGTCAGCATGTGGGTAGCTTAGAATGTAGGTAGCTACGAATCTCGGCAAACTTTGCTCGTTATTGCGTATGTAGAATATTTTCCTGGAACAACCGGAAGCCATTGATTTCACGAAAGAAAAAGGGGAAAGCGAAGACAGATTTGTAAAAATGTCTGGCGAAAAATATATCCGAATGTAATATGAAATATGCATGTCACCATTTTGTTTGACAGTGCATATATTACACTTTGCTGGTATAATATATGCCTATGCCTGTCAAAATAAATTTCATTATTTGTAAAAAAGCATTTTAACTTTGATAATGACTTCGAATTTTTTTAAATCCGAAAGGGTAAAAAAACCTTTATCATTTTAAACAGATCATTCGATTTTGTATTTGTGATAAATTCAATGTCGTGCAATGAAAATCACCACGATTAGATAGATGATTTCTTTCAAATAATGATTTTTACGTTTTGCTGTAGAAATATCCGAGATAAAGAACCCATTTAAAGCTTCGTTCAATATTGCAATAACCTTTTGAAGAAGGTAGAAAAGAACTTTGTTCCGAGTGAACAATTTTTAATCTCCTCCCCTCCGTTGCTCTCCGCCTTATCAGAAAAGCCTTAGCGTGAAAATACAATTTATTTTTCAATATCCACTCCTTTATATGATTTCATGGTGGTCTCCGCTAAGTAAAAACGCTAAGTCAAAGGGCACACTGTAGTTCGGGGTTAGTGAGATCGATTTTGATGGCAGAAATAATATCTAGCATTATGGATTCAAGGACGCATCGGGCGAATGTCGCCCGACTATTTCATTTTAATCGGCCTTTTGGGACTATCGAAGTATTTTTTTCATGTTTAACCTTTCCTTTTAATAAAAGTTTTTCAAAGTCAGATCCCATTTTTCAACAATTTGAAAACTATTACTAAAATGTCGAGATTTCTCGGAGATATATTCGGAGTAAAGCCAGTGACACACACAGCGTTAAAAGCGCTAGCGTTATTTGGCTTGGCCTATTTCAGCATATCCCTCGCCATAGATTACCATTGTAAATGTATGGCGAGCGATGTGGTGAAATACGTCAAGCCAAATAACGCCGGCGCTTTTAACGCTGTGTTTGTCCCTGGCTTCATACAGAAATTATCACTATCTTCTCGTACACGGAGAAAAATGTTATTCGAAAAAACGATCATTTTAATAGTAAAAACGTTTAAAAACGGGACTGAGGTTCTTACGAACAAATTAACAGGGTTTCAATGTTTATTGGCGGGAACATGTAAGAACAAATTATTCTTACATTTTTCCGCCAATAAACATTGAAACACTGTTAATTTGTTCGTAAGAACTTCAGTCCCGTTTTTAACCGTTTTTACTATTAAAATGATCGTTTTTTCGAATAACATTTTTCTCCGTGTAGTTTCTCACAAATTGGAATATGCTCGTAATTATTTGAGGCTAATGTCGATTTCAATAAAATTTTACTACAAAGAACTTTACACTGCGTTGATAAATTCGCTGAAAGCGTTGTACCGGCATTATCAAGGGAGAGTGGTATCGCTTACGATATGTCCTATATATTACTTATATGTCCAGCGAACATGACTCACCACCTCGAGCACCCTTTTCCTATTATCTCTCCTCTCGACGTGGCTGACTTTGGGACAGGAACTTGTCATTATAATAATATAAAGGATATGTAACATTTTCTGGTTGCTAGGGCAGTTGGAAGGGGAGGCGACTGATATCTGTTAGAATTTAAGCTAAGTCTCTATTCAAGACTCAAACCTATTATGAATTCTTAATATAAGCTAATCGATTTGATTCAAAGATGTAGTAATTTTTTGTGTTGATATATTATTATGTTTTTATAGTGCACGGAGAAAAATGTTATTCTAAAATACGATAATTTTATTCGTAAAAACGGTTAAAAACGGGACTGAAGTTCTTACGAACAAATTAACAGTGTTTAACAGCGTAATTTCGTAGGTATACCAATAAATTATTCTTACATTTTCCCGCCAATAAACATTGAAACACCGTTAATTTGTTCGTAAGAACATGTACATAACATGTATTTTTTGGTTAATAAATAATAAATAATAATAAAAAAACTTCAGTCCCATTTTTACGAATAAAATTATCGTATTTTAGAATAACGTTTTTCTCCGTGTGTGTTCACCCCATCCAATAAACAAGTATAATTTTATTTAAACCCTATTCCAAAAAAACCTTCTCTTCCTCGTTCACTTCTTGATTAGACAACAAGTATTTTTCATACCTTTGCCTGTTGGTGAGTGTTATCACCAAATGTATCGTTAAAATGTAATTTAAGGAACATAGCAATAAATCGATGAATTCAACTGTCCGAAAAGTGTTTCATGTATAAAACCGAAATCATCCACTTCTGTTTTCTCAAAGTCCTAATATTTTACAATATTTATTGGCCAATTTGTCTTTATGACTGATAAATTCTCGTCAAAACAGTTTTTTTAAACACATGTTTTAACATAATCTGGTTTCTTTTACATGGGCTTTTATTGACGTTTTATGTAGAGTAGGATTACATATTTTTTAGTTATTCCTGCAAGTTCATAAATTATTATAACACCCCCATGTATGGTAGTGTCAGTTAGTGGTCGAACTAATCATCTATAAAGAAGTGTTGATTGTTGCTTCTGAAAATACCTGTCCCTAACCAGTATTGATTAAGCAATTATCAATAAACTAGTACATTAACAATACCACTCAGTTAGTAGGTATCAACTCTGATTTGATAAATTTCATGTTAAAGATCGCAGTCACAAAGGGATAAACTTTTCTTTGTAAGTTTCAAACACTACCATTTATTCTTACAATTCTGTTATATAAGGATCAGGAATACCAAGTACAGGAGAAGAGACGAGAAGGATTACCATGGCAACCCCCGCGGCCATCTTTATCCAATAACCTCTGAGATAACTAAGTTTCCACGGGAGTTTGACTGCCAAGGGCGTGAATCACGCGGCTCCCTCGCCTCGGACAAACTCTCGCCACCCCTTATTAGCCTGCCGATACAACCCTTAATTAGGTTAAGACCTCAAGAAAATAAAATTTCCTCTTATCTTTTATTTGTTTTTAAATAAAACGATTTATCTGTTAGAAATTTTACCATTCCTATTAGAGACAGATGCGTTTGATTCTAATTCCATGATAAGCACAATATTAGTACCTACCTACATTTACACAATAATTTGCTTCTCTTTCAGACAATGTTAAATAAATAACACTTATATTCCTTTTCACTACGTTTAGGTACAGTACCGTGGTATAATTTCGTATGCTTGTCTAGGAATTAACTGATAATATTCTGGTTTTGAGAAAGATGGAAAAACGAAATCAGTTATGTGGCATTATATTTTATATTTAAAATGAAATAAACGTTCAATTCTTAAGAATTTTAAACGATAAGTGTGAAGAAAGTTAAATTAAATTACATTATAATTTCAACAATAACGCAACTTTGATAGTTTTCTAGGATACAAATCGCCCTTGAGGTGATTCTCACGAAAACGGCGCTATAGAAATCACCCAAACATTATTATTATTATTATTCCGGTCAAGGGGGGCTCAGTTGTTGTACTCGGCTTCCGAATATACAAATTTTGTTGGCACACATTTCTTACTCATCTCAATTTTTCTGCAGAAACGTTATTTTGGACTTATATATTATATTTCGATAGTTTTTCTGAGTTATTTTGTCAACTTCATTATTTATTTAGTTTTCTCGATATGCACACGTCTGCTGTAGTGATTCTGTACGGTACGGGGGGAGATGAGGGCTAATCGAATTGCGAACTGAGTGAAGTATGAATCATTCTTCCCGTCACGTACTTCCCCTTAAGTTAGAACATACTAGCAATGTGGGGAGTATGAACTACCCTATTCCCTCCCAGTATGTGATGGGCTTACTTCTTTAGAAAAATAAGCGGAAAAGCGATCGTAAATATCAGATATATTGCACATCATTCGTTATATAGATGAAAAATCTAATTGTGCAGAAGTTTTGTATGGACTTTTACCCCTTAAAGACTTTATAGCTTAGATTTATTTATTATTTTCCGTTTCTTTTATGATATTCTGTATACAGATTAAACAGAACGATATTGGGTAACTAAGTGCTAACGATTAAATATAAATTAGATTTTTTATTGATATTAGGAGTATAAGTCTATCAATAGTTTTTACTTTTTCTGGCTTCGAAAACCTAATACTTTAAAAGTAGGAGATAGTCTTTATTTGGCACTCATGACCCAATATAGCTTAATAATATATTATCGGGGGAAAGGTCAAATCTTTTCGGCGAAATCAATCACGTCAAAAATGACGGTATATATGTATTTGTAACTCCATAATTCTTACGAACTAAAAATTACATGTATTAGAATATAGCTACATACTCAAAAATGATATGCCTATGAATCAATGTACCGACGTTTCATTCTTTTGAATATAATAAATGTTAAATCAAAATTCCGTTTAGTAATGTTGCCCAACCTTTGAATTATAACCCGGGGTCGCCCGGGCCAAGTGAATTAAGCGTGCATTATGATGTCAAAAGCTATTGTGTTGTGGTTCAGACAAATTTAATTCAATTGATCCGTCAGATTCGGTAGGTATCCTCACCCTTCAGCATGTCCACTTGATCCGTCATGATTTATTTATTTACATTGAGTAAACTGACTGAATATTTTTTAATCTTGCTACCTCGTTAATAATAATACTTAGACGATTTTTTCAGAATATCACCTGAAGATAACTAAAGAGCTAGAACATAAAACTTTGACTTGATTACTTTGTAAGTAAGTACTTGGCATTAACTTAGATTAAACGAAACATCGTGAAATTAGCGAAAAGTGGTATTTACATATTTACCAATGCCGCGGGCTGGTAAAATATTCAAATTTGTGGGATAAACTTGTCTGTCAAGATTGAAAACATATTAAATAAGAGAAACGGCGTGATGGTTAGTCAGTTAAGAAAAATATTCTAGAATAATATTTAGGTACTATGGGAAAGCTCAGAATTTCTAAAGAGGTGAGTTTTTATTCTGAATTTTTTATTACAAAACATCAATTTACAAAGACAATCGTCCTTATATAATTTCTATGGCCAAAACCCTTTTTAATTTTTTTATGAATACACAGAAAACCTAAGCAGATAGGTAGGTACTTCACCACTTGATACTTCTTGATTACTTCATACTTACCTCAATAATGCCTATTTTAAAACATTTTATTACTTTCCCTGCTTTTTTATTAAAAACAACACTAAAAATAACACACTTTTTTCATACTTGAACAATTTAAGCATGTAAAGTCCTCTTGTAGAGTGCGTTATTTGAATGATCAATGATAAACAGTTTTGTCCCGTGCGACATATTTCCACGAAAAACTCTTGATTGTTCAATCATTATTACATCAAAGATTTTTTATTAATTCACTTGAAACTTCAGCAGACACAAACTTCAACCTAAACATTGGTTGGATAGGTACTAAATAAAATGTTTTATTCATTCCTGCGGTAATCGGAAGAACATCGCTTGTGTAAACGCCATTCTCAATTATTTTAACCAATGCGCGTGGTGCCCTAACTTTTACTTAGGTAATTTGAATTTTAGATGAACTCTCATAAAATAAATTTTTAATGGTTAATATACCTAATATATACAATATATTTTAAGACAAGTTTTTAAAATTGGGGTTGAAATCGTTACCATACACTTTCCTGTCATATTTCTCCGGACACTCTTTTCCGATCTACTTAAGCATTTCATTTGCCATAACGGCGCTATTATAAAAAATAGTTATCAATTATTATTTTTTTTTGATTTGTCCCCACCAAATTTTTGCCATTCTTGACTTTAGGACACATAGTAAGTCTCAGGTAAGACGGATATATCATTTCTACAGCACTCTCTATAAAGTTTATTCGACCCGCAGCTCTTGCCGCCCTATGAATCTTGTACTAAATAGGTTTGGAAAAGCACTCTATTGCGGCTGCATTTTAGACATAAAAATACTATAATAAAAAACATAGCCAAGTTTTTTAAAACCTATTTAACCCACGGATCACCACTTGCCAATCACTGTGACGAATAAAGTCGCCGTGTAGAGTGGATCATTGAATAATCTAACATAGACAATTTGACCCGGGCCGCTTATTATTTGTATGCAAAACTCTAAAACGAATGCGCGCGGACGAGACAGCGGCGGTTGACGCGGAATAGCCGGCGTTTAGCTCCATGTTTGACCGCGTAACGAGGAAATTTCAAAGCTTTTCGGTTCAAGTGTATTAGCAATTCAAATGGAGGTCCGTGTAGAGTGAAGTCCCAAAGTCCGACACTGGTGCTCGAGCGTCAGCGGCGCAGCAAGAGGGAAACTAAAATTTTCCCCGCGCGACAACTACCCAACTACCCTTATATACACGATGTAGTTTGTATGAAGGCAGCGTGGTGTCAATACAAATAGCTTTTGCGAGGCAACAAATATTTGTGGAGAATGTCGACTTTACTTTCGTATGTAAATGGAAACATGCTCCTCCCATTCATACAATATCTCCTATGATTAATGAATCCACTTATTCGCCGTTTTTCCTTTTCGAGCGAGAATTTTTATCCGCCTTGTTTTTCACATTCTCGATGCGCGTCTATTTTTGCTAGGCTTTTTATTTTATGATAAATTGGACTTCTAGCCTTCAAAAGTATAGCAACCGTTTTGTAAAGAAAACTTTGGGATAGTACTTTTAATCAAAAAGTAGTGAAACGTTGCTCGGGTAACACGGTAATGATGCACTCTATTTTGACTAAAGATGAAATTTTAGGAACGCTATGAAGCGTCTTTATTCCAGCGAGTTTCTTTATACACGCGAGTTTGAAAACCTTATACACCCATCACAACCTTTTCATATTCATATTATTTATTATATGTCAAAGACCAAGCAATTTATCCCAGAGCAAGTCCCTAAAATGACACCTTAGATTTTAACACATAAATATTTAATAAAATTATTATAAAACATCATTTTTAACATGTTAATATGCGTTATTTCTGTACATAGGCCCCTGGGCGTATGTCCTGGTCACTCAGGCTGTCGCCAGGCAACTGAAAAAGTGTTTTCTAGACTTAGGTACCTCACACAAATTTAATTCACCGAATAAACTTGTTTTCCACCGACCTCAATCTCCCTCTCACTACGTCGAAGTATTTTCTTTGGGTAAAGTATTGTAAGGTCTTTGAAACATAATTTATCCAATATTTAAGATAAGCAAAACATTATCTCAAAGAAAACTTTTATCTAAGTTTTGTTGTATTTTGCTTCCGCACTAGAAGGGTTGATAAATCCCCCTCAATTCACATGATCCCACATCCTCTTTATAAATATGTAAAATGATACAATGGGCGATCGTGAACAGGGTTTCAATTCAAACCAGATTATCCCGGCACATCGTAAAAGATTCTGGCGTATAGGCCTGGAGCAAGGATACAAAACTATTCCAGTACTTAAACTAGCATAATTATCAAAATATTCTTCCTAAAAAGCCGTGACCTAAAAAATATTTTATTGAAACTGAAAACGATGAACAATGATTATTATGATTGAAAAGATTCTCGAAACAAAGAATTTATTAAACTCATAACCGTAAAACATAATCTTGTTTGTTTTTCCTCGCTGAAAGTAAGTGGCTATCTGAAAATAAATTAAATAATAGTATTCATATTCCACTGGTTTATCTGTTATCATTCCCCTTATAATCGTCAGAATTCTTTTTGTCCCATTTCTCTCTCCGGCCTCTGTTTCCTACCCCCAACTTAAATCTCCGGTAATGGCTGCTTTTTCATCCACTGAAAGAAAGAAAATACATATTTTCCCTCCATCCCAACGTATTATAATTTTTTATTATCTTGACAATGCGGAAGTACTTAATGTTTAATAATGGTCCCTATGATAAAAATAAAGTTTTATTTTTTCCATTTAATGCAGGCAAATCTTTTCTTTTAATGCCAGGACGACCCCATATTATTATCTGCTATTTAAGGTTGTAATGGTCGTAAGTACCATCTCATATAATTCTCTGAAATGTCTGGCGGACTTGCATTTTCGTTATAATTAAATTTCTTCTAACTTCATTGCTCTGTCTCTAAAAGCACTCTCCCCTTACCATTTCTTTAAACTTTTCGTTCGTGTTGGCATTCCCTATTATGTTAGTCTATAAAATCTTTAATTTCTTGGATTTAAGGTGCAAGGTAATAATGCATATCTAACAATTACAATAGGATATTTTTGTGACGATTTTGTAAAAACCTTATGTTTAGAAATCTATCATAAACATAGCATAGTACCTTTTTTGTGGTAATTTCAAAAATTTTTTTTTTTGGAAATCTATCACGAACTTATAATAATAATAGAACCTTTTTGTGGTAATTTTGTGAAAAACTTTTTTTTCTCTTCTAACTTTATTATCTTCGAGAATCATTTCGTAATATTTAAAACCTGTAACGATTTAATAACCTCTCCCAACTAACAAATAACAACTAGCAACCCATCAATCAGCAATGTAAACTAATGTTATATTTTATGCAATGCAGTTTATTGATGAATAGGGTGTTGTACAGTGCTACACGTATAAGTTGGCGGTGGAGTAAACATGAACTAACATATTACCTAGCCTTAATATATTATCATTTTAATTTTTTTATTTGCTATTCTCAGTAGCTTTTTTACTGCTAATGCTCTATTTATTTGCTTTATTGCTTTTAGATCCTAGTACCTGACTGAATCTTAAAAGTTTGTAAATGTAATTCATTCAGTATTAAGTTCTATAAAAAAACAACATTTACCTACCTAACGTGAACTAAACCAGACAATTTGACTGTCCTAAAATGGGAAACCTTCCTAGTAGGAGAGTCAAAGATTGCTCACAATGTAAGTGTATTTTTTGTACCAAATAAATCTTCTTCTTCTTCCTTGCATTGTCCCAACTCCTAGGTGGGCTGTTGGGGTCGGCTCTTCTCGTTCTCAGGTTGTAGCTTCTTCGGTTCTGGGTATCACTTTTATCCAGGCCGTTTCTATGTAGAATTTTGGGAGCATTGAGTCATCCAGGAGTTCTTTGGTCTACCTCTGGATGACTGTCGATGAAGCTCCATAGACATTGCCTGCTTCACTGTGTGGTCTGGTGGTCTCCGTCTTATGTTCCCATACCATCTCAACTGTCGTTCCTCCAGCTTACTGTTTATGTCCGTGACACCGAGGCTACCACGAATGCGTGAACTTTTAATTTTATCTTTTAGTGGTACCCCTGCCGACCATCTAAGCATTCGCATTTCTGTTGTTTCGAGTTGTTTAGAGTAGGAGTTGTACACGGTCAACTTGTACAAAGTAAATAATTTTACAAAATAAATCATTTCTGTTGTACCAAATAAATAAATATGTATTTTACTCTGGAAATCACACCTATACTAACGTAATGTCATAGACGACCAATCACTCATTTTTAGCCAACTTATATAATGTAGTGTATGAAATATGACATATTATTGTTATCTTTAAACAAGAAGCTTTTTTTGTTCATGCACAGAGAAAAATGTTATTTAAAAAAAAGATCATTATAGTAAAAACGGTTAAAAACGGGACTAAAGTTCTTATGAACAAATTAACAGTGTTTCAATGTTTATTGGCGGAAAAATGTAAGAATGATTTGTTGGTATACGTACGAAATTACGTATACCAACAAATTATTCTTACATGTTCCCGCCAATAAACATTGAAACCCTGGTAATTTGTTCGTAAGAACTTCAGTCCCGCTTTAACCGTTTTTACTATTAAAATTATCGTTTTTTCGAATAACATTTTTCTCCGTGTGTTTTAATTGAAATTAAATCATCTCAAATCAACTTGTACCATTTTTATTAAATAATGAAGATCACACACTCAGAACAGCTAATCAATATTTATAAAAGCCTGCTTTCAGCCAGCACACTTGTAAGCATTCACCAAAGTTAATCTTAGTTAGTGTTTCGTGTAACAAATTTGCATACATCAGTACCGTCTGGGTTGCCTAACGCAGCAAGTAATTCATTTGTGCATGCCGTTGGAGCAGCGGATTAATTAAACCCACTTGACCTGATAAGGGGCAGACATCCTCGTCTGGGTTCCGAGCTCTTGGCTCTGGGATAACTGCTGCGAAGGAGAACTTCCGCAGCAATAGCATATTATCGTACGTGTATCGAATTAAGTCTTGTTAATTTGATATCGCAAACCAAATCGATGGGGATTTGAAACTAATACATTGTGAAATGGTCTGACTTTTGCCAATTCACAATTGTATAACCGAACTCCTTATTTCAGAGTAAGCCTGTGTATATTTTCTATAACGTTATATCTTCATTTAGCACGTGTTCATATTTGAATCTTTCTCTTCTGAATTTTTTGCTTTCTTCATAGTATTTTTAACATTTTTTTATTTTATTTTATTTGGAAAACCAACAGTTATAACATTTTATAAAGTATAATAAAACATGGGTAAATCATTTAACCAATAAAAGGTTTCCACTGAAGTTAATAGTTAGTTTTTGTTAAATTATAGTAATGTACTCAAAGTTATTTGTTTCATTTTATTAAAAATGACGCCACAAAGTGATTTTGCGAATTTTGAACAAATTTTTTTGTATTTTTTGGCATTAATTATGTAACAATTTATTTTGAAGAGTTTTTCTTTCAATGTACATTTGTTCCTACTTAAATTTAATTTTTTCTGATACTTTTTATACTACCGTATCATTCAGTTTTAAGTTTGCTAGTGAATGACAAGGATGTGTCGAAACAATATTTACCAAATTTGCGGCACGTTCCAGAGTGGAAGATACTCTCAGTATCGCCCTGGTGTAAGACCACCATGCTTGAAATTAGCTGTATTTAGTGACTAGATCTGAATAGCCAGGTACATCCCCACCATCCTCTTCCCCGTATCCTTCCCTCTCCGCTTACGTTCAGCCTCACAACATACCCCAATTGGAGATACCATAGTCTCACTGGTTCCAGACGGGAGCAGTTGGGGCTCTTGTGAGGCGTTCACTATAAATAAAAAAAAAACATTTTTTAAATTTAAGTAACAAATATACATTGAAAGTAAAACTCTTCAAAACAAAAGTTTTTAACATGGTGTTTGAAAACTCGTAGTATAAACGGAAACTGGAGAATTCACAACACATTTGAAGTAATTTTTGTCTTTTTTTAAGCATTCGTTTTCGAGTAAATCGAGTCTGAAGTCGAGATTTTTAACGTCAATTTAAAAAAAAAGCTACTAAAGCGTGTAAAAAAACTATTAAAGCCTTTAAAAAGTATTAAAGCGTAGACCCGTCTCCAAAAGTTAAATAAAAAATCGAGATGCGCAGATCGAAAAAATACGTTTTTTGGGTTCTCTATGTGACGCAGATGATAAGTTTCCTGCTCGTAAAACGAGTTTCCGGATACATTACAAATCAAGTTTTTGAGGATACAAATAAATAATAAATAAACATCCCTTCGTAAAATGTTTTTAATAATAATAATTGGATGATTGGTAGAGCGCCGTTTTTGTGAGAAATCACCTCAAGGGCGCTGTAATGAAATTAAATGATCTCCCCTTGTTTAATATTTCAATACGTTGTATTATTACTGCTTTTTTAATATGATTATCTGCAGTGTGTGGATAATCTACATATGAATATTGTCTAATATTCATTAGAACATACTGCATACTTACATTGTGAAAAAGGTATTAGATAAATTGAATTAATGCTCTTGTTTCCTATCGTTATACACATAATAAGAGGTAATAATACATTATTATTCTCGAGTTTTCGCCAAGACTAGTGCTGTAAAAACGATCCAAATATTATTATTATTACTTCGAATTCCTGGAATTGGAAATGAAACATTCACGTAACGAAATAATGCCAGATTGCAGTCTTTATTATTTTGCCCGTAAAGGTTCATAAAGATTGAAAGGGAAATGACGTGACTGTCGCCAGAAGTGCGCTCTATATTTTCTTCCGCACGTTATATATAATAATCAAATATTTATTCGGTCTGGTTAGTCCACCCTTATTATGTCGAGCTTTTACACGAAACCATTAAAAGCTCGCTCGCACGATTTGTTACTAGAGCTTTTTATAAAACGTTCATCGTAATGGCTTGTACGAACTTTTGTACCTTTGTCAAATACGTATGAATGTATATTGGGGAGTTTAAAAATCGAATATAAAATAATCAAACTCCTTTTAATGACATCTTTTCTAAAGAGTTGTTGTAATACGCTAGAGTTGATCGTGCGATAAGAAAATTATTTGTACATATTCAGATTTTTTATGCGGCCCCTAAAGTAGTGAGGTCAAACGCCGACTTTCTGATTTGGAGGTCTCAATTCACCCTTTTAAGAGGAATGTAAACACCAGAAATATTCGACTTCTTATCCCTTGAAAACTCCGCATATTTTTGGTATTATCTGCGCGACGAAAGTAGCGCCCAAGTTGTTTATATTTTTTAATCAATGAAGACAATAATTAGCGAAATTAGCGAAACATAAAAATCAGAAAAAAATCGGGTCACATCTGGGACTCGAACTCAGGACCTTCGGCTTTCTGGGCAAATGCTCCAACCAGGTAATGTGTCCCTATCCGATTCGGTCATATTTAACTGTATTTATACTTATAATAATATCTCGACTAATATCTCGACTGAGAACTACCAACATTATCCTTATTTTCTTAACGCATATTTTATTGGCTGCTATCTTTATGTACGACGATAAAAATGTTATAATTTGAGGTTTTACCTATTAAGTTAAAAATAATAAAAAAATTAAAATAAATTGTTTTTATTTTTTTTTATGAATAAAGTTATGAAAATTTTACAATAACGAAAAAAAGCTAATCAACGGATTGAGTCAAAAATAATCTTAGCCATAAAGGTGTATTTTTAAAAAGTTGTTTCTTATATAATGATGGTGCTGGTTTAACAATTACTTCGATCGCAGTGTCATGTAAATTACACATTAAATTAATTAAAATACATTTGCCTTTAATGCATAGGAAAGGTTGGGAGCCCAAAGACTTACCTAATCTACTGCAAATGTCTCTTCAATAATTCACTGTTGGTCAGTTCAATGCCGCTGGTTTTTCTTCTCATTTCTTTTACATATAATACACAATAGTTCTATTATTCTATAACACAATCTATTATTCTATATCCGTCGCAGCGGTTCAAAACAGTGTTTTGGCGGGGTACAACAAAATACGACGAATTACAGCGGATAGTTTGATTATTATCAAATAAAACATGAATGTTTGCGGTGCGGTTAACAGTAATCCATATTGCGACTTTTCTCGGCGTGTGGAACGAAACGAACTTCATTTGTTTTGGAATTGTTCCATTTTTCAAAAATCTCTGGGCAAAATAAAGGGAAGGGAGATATGGAACATTAAAAGGCTATTTGAATTGCTCTGATTAATAGCAATCGAAAGTACTTACTCAACCAGCGCAAACATATAACTTCATATTTATCTAATGAAAAAACGAATTATTTAGTACTTTGCGCTTATATTTTTTGTAACGTAATTAATAATTTTATTTTAATTCAATTCGTTGGAAAGGTAGGAAAAGCTTCAATATATCCAAAACATTTTTTTTCATATTCATAATGTAAACTGATTCGTAGTAAAGGTAAATCTAAATAGTGATTTGGCGTATAACTTCATCTTAACATAAATTGCTTATTTTTAATACGTGCTATGTACCGGTTATGTTCTATATTAACCCTGTTAAATTTAAATAATCCTTCATTAAAACTCCTCTACCTAATCGATGAAAATAACAAACCATCCAAACCTACTACGAGTATTTTCATATCGGTTTCTGTAATTATTTTGATAGATGAAAGATGTGTTTAGAGTTTATTACGAATTTTCAGAAAGTCACTAAACTTAATCAGATTTAAGAAAAGGATTGCAATACTGGTAGTGACATCTCACAGTACTCAGGTACCCAGACAGATTGATTTAATTCAACTACAATATCAATATTCCATTGCATTAATGTTTCAATTCCTATTAAATGAAACTCCAACAATGTGTAGATATCAGAAGGAAAAATCTATGTCTCAATCAAAACTACAGTCATTTACGATGATATGATGTATTTATATATCATTGAAATAAAATATGTAAGTACGAGTATTCAAAAATACGAATATTAAAAATACTAAAATATTATAAAATACGAATATTAAAAAAAGTATAGTGGTTTCGTTAAGTTCAAAATGATAAAAGTCTCATTACGAAAAATGATTATAAGATAAGTAAACAGTACCTACTTGATATGAGATTTTTACGTTTTCACCGTATTATCGTGATTTATTTCAGGGGTATTATGCCATATTGCGCTTCCTCATTCTTTAGCCTCGGCTATTCTGACAAATCTATAATTGCCGAAAAGTTAATTATAACCAATCATTACTCTTTATTTGTTCACGAAGTTCTGGGAAGATCCAAAACGCGCCGAGCACGCCTAATTACGGATGTAATTGGAATCTACAAAAACTACAAAGGCTGCACCAAAACTGAATGCTGAAAACTATATTAATTTTAAAAAATTGTACTAAATACCACCCCTAAAAGGATTGGAGCGCGCAATACGGTATCGCTTCTATGCAGATAAACACATACTTCATCACAATCTATGCATCTGCCCCAACGATGGACACTGTAACGAAGGAGGAAATGCAACACGAAAAATACCTCAAAATAAACCATGACAGTACCTACTTGGTTAAATATACCTGTTTGAATATCAACACCAATGCGCAGTGCTCACTACATCATTATAATCGGCGCTACAACCCCTGGAGAGTCCTGACCGCCTCTCAGGAAACTCCTGTTGGTATTCCGATTTCCCCTTCCAATCCCTTGTGCCCGAGAATGCGGTGTTACCTCCACACTATTCAGTGTTTAGCCACCTGAGTGTAAGCCACGAAGTTGAGGTCTCACAACACTCCTTCGTCCTGCAGCTGTATTATATATTTGTAGTCGGCTGGCTTCTATCCTTGCAACATGTCCGGCTTAGCGGAGCCAGCGTGCACATACATCACAACATATTTATCAATCGGCTACATTCGCATCATATACTTAATAAATGTTATGCATTATAATACAAATAATGATGATGCTCCAAAGCATATTGCATTCGGATGTGGGTAATCTATTGAATCCTGTTGTCATCGCTTCCTGCGACCAACTTGCCAATCATCTTTGATTTATAAATTACCTTTGCTTTGTTCGAGCGCTAATGGAGTATTGACTAAGGCGACTACTTGTCGTTAGTTGCAAATCGCCGTCCTTCCATATCCGACTAACGCTGTTGTTTGTCTGGCAATGTTTGATTTCTAAATATTTGTTGCTAGCTGAAGTCCCCGGCGTTGCCCGTGCTTTACGCAGAGTTTTTTGAAGTCGTATGAAAGCAGTAATTTTCGTCTTATTTTTCATCAAGAAGTATCAAAAATCTGCTTTAAGGGAATGGGGGTAGCTTTTAGAAATTTCGTTTAGACAGTAACTGATTCTTGTTTTGAAGATCAAGTTTGCAAAATTTCATCAATCTCAGATTAGAACTATAGATTTTTATAAAAATCAAATCCACCTCACCTTTCAGGTATAAATAGATAATATTATATATTTATATATAAATTATACGAACTTTTAATCAATTTGGGAGACGTATTTCATTTATTGGATAATATGTTTCATTTATTATTATTTGATAAGAAACACCTCTGTCGTCGGTCACCCTAAGTGGTTCGATACGTTTGGTGACTGAGCAGGGGTGTCTGGTTTCATTTGGTGATGGTTGTCTAGGTCTTGGCAACGGGTGCGTCTGCCCACCTTCCGCTTGGCGGATCAACTCAACGGAGAACTTTTGATCTCTCCAGCAGTGCTCTCTCGACCCACCGCCTTTCACCGCAGTGAGAGGGATGGATTCATACGCCCTTCACTGCTGGATACACTGACGCCAGATTCTTATCCACCTCTTATACTCTTCTTCTTCTTCCTAGGACTTTCTCTCATTCACTTTCTTAAAAACCCTTCACACAGCATCCCCAAAGAACTTAGAGGCCCCGAGGGAAATTATTTTTGTCAAGGTCTTCTTTTTTTTTATTTTTTATAGAGAATACCTCACAAGAGTCCCAACTGCTCCCGTCTGGAGCCAGTGAGACTATGGCATCCCCAATTGGGGTATGTTGTGAGGCTGAAGGAAAGTGGGGAAGGGAAGGAGATGGGGAAGAGGAGGGTAGGAAAGTACCTGGCTATTCAGATCTAGTCACTAAACACGGCTAAAGCCATTATTAAGCAACGTCTCAATTCTGAATGGTGGTCTTACACCAGGGCGATACTGACAGTATCTTCCACTCTGGAACGTGCCGCAAATGTAGTATATATTATTTTTATTAATTAATTGTGAAATAACACAAATTAATCAAATAAAATTTATTTGCGCACGCCGGGTTCGAACCCGCAACCTTCCGATTGGGAGTCAAGTGTTGTTACCACTCGACCACGGACGGTCGTCTGTGTGGAGTTAATGTTAAAAAAAGACATAAAATATTTATATTTGCATAGATACTATTATTAGACATTCATTTATGTTAAGAATCTGAATTTATTACAATTTAAATAAATAAAATAATCATTTCCTTAAATTAAATTAAATTAAAAATCACGTCGTTCATTGTGACGCTTGCGGTCACGGAAGTGTAAAATGATTATGATATTATACCTGCAAGGAAAATTCAAGCACGCTTAAAACACAGCGACATGAAACTTTATAATGATATTCCAAAAGAAATTAGTAAGAATCACGTAGATTAATTTCAAAAAGAAGATAACGTCAATCTTCTTACAATGTCACGAAATTACAAAAATCATTTTATTAGGATTTCCGAGGCCAATAAAATCATTTCGCATCCTCAAGTTCTAAATCCCGCCTGCCAAACTAGAGGCACTAACCTATATTATATTGGCAAAAATAATCAATATGACAATTTTCAAAACGTTTCGTTTTAAAATAATTCAATTTATAAGCAAATATAACTTTGAATTATTATATAAGATTATATAAGATCACCGAGTTTGAAAATGTGGAATATACCTAAAATGACCGCTCATAGTTTCGACTGTATACATAGAGAAATTGTTAATATTTGCGAATGTGAAAAAAATGATTTTACTAATGAATCTATTATTTATAATAATCTATTATTTTATAATAATCGATTATTTATGAATCTATTATTTATCTGGGAATAATTGTTGAAAATAATTTCAAATGGGATAAACAAGTGGCAAAAATTGGTAACCAGCTACGATCCATAGCTAGTAACTTTTACAAATTAAAATTTATTTTGCCTCATTGCACTCTTAAACTCAAATATTTTTTTATGGTCGAATCCATCCTTAAATATGGAATTCGAACCTGGGGGCAGGCAAGCACTATTTACATTAAATATATTAAAAATTTAAAAACTGCCATAATAAAAAAATTGTCACATCAAATATTTATAAATAGAGAAATAACTTAAAACTACTATATGGCTCAGAGAGTCTACGTACAATAAAAGGACTCCTTTGGTTCATTACTATTATGGATAACTCGGGGGAAAGCTCATACAAACACCCACTGGTACACAAACATACCACAAGGTTTAAAGAAGGAAAGGGCCTAAAAACTCCTCGAATATTAAATAAATACGGAAGCCGTACATTTGAATACCTAATACCAGTGATTTTCAATAAAATCAATACAAATTTAAAATTTGAAAAAAATAACAGACTATGCCCAAAAATCATACAGATGTGGTTAATTAAAGAAAACTTCATGTATCTTTGAATATCTTAATGTATCTGCCTACATATCTCATTATTAGGCAGGTATATTGAGATTTTTTATAGCTGTAATTTAAATTATCTAATATTAATATGTGATCTATTCTAATGTTTCCTTAAAACTATAAATGTATTAACAAATATTTCCTTATGTATAATATTGTATTGTATTATTAATAATATAATATGGTAGAACAACAGACAAGCTGCCATATGACAGCTTCGTGGGAATATCCTTATTTTGTACAAATGTTTTATATACTAAATAAAAAAAAAAAAATATATATATATATATATATATATATATATATATATATATTATTGGTGTATTAACTTCGGTAGACACAACTAACTACTCTGACAAGCTAATTGGCTTCAGAAACCTAACAGCTACATTTTAATCAAATTACACACACATTAGGTGCCATGCGTACATGTTGACTTGGAGAAGATGCACCACGTCGTGTAATAATCGAAATCGGGCCGCTAACAATATCACTCCTTATGAAGATGGCGATAAGGTTTAAATTTCCGCTTCACACCAGGCAGCTGGCTATTTTGATTTACTCCATAAAAAAACATCTCCAAAAAACATCCCTTATTTTATTTTGCAAAATTTATGCACACATTTTAAATGTTTTACGCTCATTTTCTAATTCACATAATTTTCCACATTATACGAGTAGGTACTATAAAACAATAACCCAAAAGGGGTTTGTAATTCGGAGATTTTGAACTTAGCTGTTTTTATAGGCCTTATAAAATTATTTGGCAAAAAATACTCCATTATTTCAAAGTCCAGGGTATGTTCCACTCACAGTATTTAATTAAAGCATCCAACATATTAGTCCAGTCATTTGGGCGAAAAAAGGGGTTACCTGGAAAGTTTTCCGGGATTTTTGAAAATTAATAATATTATAGATTTCGATGTGCTCTTTCCTCTGTACGAATTTAAACTTTGCCTCCTCGTATCTTTGGCGCTCGCGTCGCCATTTTGGAAAAATGGCGCCTAATGGTAACTTTTTGACAATATCCAATTTCCGACTTATCTTACTTAAAATAAACTAGATAAAATTTCCTACAATTAATGTATTAACAACTTCCTTGGGCTTCGAAACCTTCTTCCATTCACATTTGCATTATATATTCTTCTTACACTCCTTTCTTCGTTCATTCGTTCTACATGCCCAAACAATCTGAGGGTCCCTTTCTTGATATTTCCATTACGCTTATACCAGCCTTGCATTCTTTACGGATATCCACATTTCTCACACGACCATACATGGTTTTACCACACATACGCCTCAGGGATCTAATCTCTACAGCATTCAGTCTACTTTCATCCTTCCTTTGCCAGTTCCATGCTTCGCTGCCATACATACCAGGTACCATACTGGTAGATACCAGCACTCCATTGTGGACTGCTAGCTTCGCTTCTTTGGACAGCTTTTTGTTGGCGCCAACGGCATTCAGCCTACCAGTAATGGAGTTACCTGCATTCACCCTTCTTTTAATATCCCTACACGGAGAAAAATGTTATTCGAATAAACGATCATTTTAATAGTAAAAACGGTTAAAAACGGGACTGAAGTTCTTACGAACAAATTAACAGGGTTTCAATGTTTATTGGCGGGAACATGTAAGAATAATTTGTTGGTGTACGTAATTTCGTAGGTATATGATTTATGATCGTGTGAGAAATGTGGATATCCGCAAAGAATGCAAGGCTGGTATAAGAGAAATGAAAAAGATCAAGAAATGGACCCTCAGATTGTTTGAGCATGTAGAGCGAATGAACGAAGAAAGGAGTGTAAGGAGAATATATGATGCAAATGTGAATGGAAGAAGTTTTCGAAGCCCAAGGAAGTTGTTAATACATTAATTGTAGGAAATTTTATCTAGTTTATTTTGTACATACGTGTTTTTATCGTAGGATAAGTCGGAAAGGGATATTGTCAAAAATATATTGCACACTGTTTTCGTACTCTCTCTTTTAACCGCTTGGACACATAAGCTTGTTTTCACGATAATTTAACGTAGGTAGACATAGGAATGACGTATGTCCCGTACCTGAGTTATTTTAAACATCATGACTTTAGACTTACCTACATTCATCATTAACTCATTCTTCACACATACTTCTTTCATTCTAGACACTAGAGACTGGGAATGATCTTCTCCGCACTTACTTACGACTTACTAAAACGATTAGCCTTTTCTTTGTTTCACTGTAGTGGCATTGTGAATTTATTTTTATAATCACGTAACACGATTTTTATTTTAAGCCTACATTTATTTAATCGATATTTGCGATATAACTTTGCCGCCAATGGCTATCAAACTCAGACTCAAATTAGCTGAAGCGGAACACGCCATCACGTGACCGTAGGAAACGAGTTTAAATCGTAGGCCTGCTTAAATAAAATGTTTTTAATTAATCCATTGTGAGCTTATGAGTTACTTGTAATATGTTTAATGTACCTAAGTAAGTATTTTATCAAACATTTTTAAAGTAAAACGACTGACTTTAAATTGACCACATTAATTCCCCAAACGATTTTGTTCTCTCCTCATAGAACAAAATTATTTTGGACACAATTATAACCTCGCTCCCTTTCAGGATTTTGTGTTCCCACTGCCCAGTAGTGTGACGTGACTTTTCACATATTCTAGAACAAAGAGTTTTCTGTTGTTTTTTTAAAGTAAGAATTCTTTTATATAACACTAGCTGATCCGGCAAACTTCTTACCGCCTCAGAATCAATAAATGTTGTGTTTAATTTATTAGCTGTTCGAATTGATTCAAATTATGTCGGCCAACGCACATTATTTGAAAAGCCGTTCCATGCAAAATATATGAAAATAATTATTTTCTACATAATTATTTTTCCCGTGATTTTTTTCCGATGTTTTAATAGTTATTCTGTTAATCGGGACGGAGACAAATCCAACAAATCAAAGATCATAAAAATCGGTCCAGCCGTTCTTGAGTTATAAATGGTGTAACTAACCCGACTTTGTTTTATATATTAAGATTTGAAATCGGAAATGACGTTCGATTTATATTTCATCATATTAACGTCGTAGATATGGCAAGAGTGAGTGAGACGCCTAGCAACGAATAACAAAACGTCAAATCAAACTCAAATGTCAGACGTCATCCTTTCAACTTGTTTACTGAAGTTTAAGGGAAGTTCAAGAGGTTTTTGTTAGGTTTTGTTGATTATTATATGATATAACTTAAGATTTTAGATGAACATATTGTTCGTCTTATTTATCTCTCTGATTCTTGTGAATTGCTTTTGAAGTAAACAGTTGCAGAAGTGTGACAATAAAAATAGCGTTGTTTATAATTCAAATACCTAAATCGCAAGAAAATTTTACAAATTCGTCTGTAAATAATTATAAACAAAAAAATAAACAACCTAATCATGTTCGCCGCCAAAAAAATTAGGTTTTTTTTTGTTTGTTTTTAGTCAATGAAGTTTTATTTCAACTGCCAATATATTTTTAATGCCGATATTATATTATCTTTATCCTAAAATATGACGATGAAGTTAAGTTATGGAGTTTATTTTTGTTTTGTTTAGGTTTGTGGGTTGTGAAAATGTCTCGTTGTATCCACGATATTTATAAAATATTATATGAATATTCATAAGTTGTGGGTTTGCGTAAACACCGACTCCAAAAGCCTTAGGGAAAAAAATGTTAAAACTTCTTGCTATAATATCTATTCCTTAGGAAAACAGTTTTATGGATCCCCATACATACTTCCTCCCGGTCGTGCGACCTCATTTCGAAAATTGACACGTTTCCCTGGGTACCCCCACTGTTGGTTTTCGGTTAAGTTTAATGAAAAATTCTCCACTAAAGCTTCTGCCATATTCCCTAGACAATATTTACAGAAAAAGCGGGAATATACTTTGAAGAATTATCATTTCTTTATTATAAGGTATTACTTAAAATATGATGAAAACTTTTAACCCTCAAAGTTTATTCGAAATTATCAATTTCAAACAATCTATTGGATGCTTCATTATTTAAGGACTCATAAAACATGGTTTGTTACCACGTGACATCGATAAAAAAGAAAAAATATTGAGTTATCTAGTATTTATTATCTTTTTTTCGGTTGATTTCATTATTTTTTTGTCCTCGTTTGCACGGAATACCGATTCATCCTTAATAATTTACAAACGATTAGGCACACTATGGTCAAACGTGAACGGAAAACGTCTGATAATATACGATATTCGTAGAATTTCTACCCCTATGGCGCCTCTTTATGGTGAGGTTTGGAAATGGGTAGTTTTGTACCTTAACAGCATCTACGAGACCATTAAATGTGCATATCTTCCTGGACTGAACGTGCTGAAACTGTAAAGAGGCTAAGTAAACGATATCGCTACTGGCGGAATGTGTGTCGTACGCTGCACTTACCATAAACGTGGTGTTGCACTTCTTCCTAATGTGTGTGCAACGAGTGGGTTGGGTTACATCTTACTCAATCCATGAAAACATTTCAACTACATACAATAACTGCTTCTACGAGTATCTCGAGGATTAGTTTTAGACCTTCCGATTTCGAAATTCAATGTTTAAGCAAAAATTCCCAGTGTCACTAACAATAGAACAAAGTGTATTTGATTTTAAAATCTTGAACACTAATTTATTCATAATTTTACTTCATGCGTGAAGCAAATTTTTTATTGAATTTATTGCATAAAGAAATAGCTTCTTAAGTACCTAATTCATTTCTGTATTTGTTTTAAATTTTAAGTTTAGTTTTAAGTTTGCTAGTGAATGACACGGATGTGTCGAAACCGGTAGCATAAAAATTAAAATTTAAGTAACGATAGTACATTGAAAATTAAAACTCTTCAAAACAAAATGTCTTAAGTACCTAGCAACTAAAAAGTGTGTTTGTTTGCTCATGAAGTATCAAAAACTGTAAGCCGTAACGTCAAAAAATCTGTTCTATATTAATTTTCTTGGCCCAATGCCATCCATTTAGAGTTAAGAAGAGACATGCCGAGCCAAGAAGAGGCTAGAAAAAGAAAGATATAAAGAAAAAAAACATTGTTTAGTCAAATCCTTTCTTCCTGACTATCCTAAATTCCAATATTGGCTTATTAGGTTGCCATATACATATTGAACATATATTGGTCGATTTAACTCCAACCTCCTTCCCATCCTCAGAGCATGTGTTCCAAGTTCTAACAAAGCAGTCCCCCCGATCTTACCGGGACAGGAGTGCTCCTGGCTGGGGGTACAATCGTATCGTATATCTGTTTTTAATTTCTTGGCTAACGTAATTATTTTCAGCTCGCACCGTGAGCTACGGAGGTCTCACATATCAATTCATATTGTGGTAAAAAAAATAGGAAATGACGCCACAATGTTTATGCAATTTTTCAAGCTTCAGTATTGCTATAAACGTTTTGTAATCGAACAGATAAGTTATCAACATGCATGGTAGTTACATTGATAATTGAAAACATATTTTTTCTCTTTGCAGTTTGTCGTATTTAAAAATATTATTGTTTAATTTATAAAAAAATAAAAAAACAGTTTGCTCTCTGTGGAAGACAACAGCAGCACTTAATTGTTTATAGACACACTGTTGTTGTATTGTTAAAAATAATAATACAAAAAAAATTAAATAGAGTTTTACAATTTTAACTTTCTTCTTCTTATTGCTGAGGATCGTGGCCCCTACTTCAATTTCCATGGTGGAAAAGGCTGCTCCTCTTTTTTTCTTCTGATAAACACTTTGCCGGTGACTATGGGTGTCTCCAAGTTGACGTCCTAGTTTGGCGAGCAACGTGTCCAAAATATCTTAAAGTACGTTTTAGGCAGATAGTTTAGAGCCTATTGTGGGCCAATCAATTAAAATTTATAAAATTAAAAAAATATATACCTATATCTACTCGCGTATTTATACATATTTTACGTAAAGACTCACATTATTATCATTTTAACAAGTAGACCCATTGTATTAGTAATTACTCATTCGTAACTGTAAACTAGAACACTAAAATAAATAAAACTTTTCAATTCCATTCATTTCAAAGTTGACATTTGAAATATCTCCTGTTTACAAAATTTTCGTTCTCTAAAAAAACGTCGTTAGTGAGACCCAAAAATTATTTGGTATTTTCGTCTTATCGCGGGATCGGTATGAATAATAACGTCACAAGTTATTGCGAACGTTTGCCATATCCCCCTCGGCAAATAAAGGGAAAGTACGTATTCCCTGAGTTCGCCCATACTTTGGAGGTTTGTTAGTAATACGAGTATCTCAACGGTAAAGTTTTGCGACTTATAACTTAGTATTATTTACCGAAGTTTTCCTTATGTAAATTCGCCAGAGATTCGTTTATCGAATATTAAACTGGTATTCAAATACTTAAATGTTTTTCATCGTAATGGCGCTTTACTGCGAAGTTTAATATGACAAAGTTTTTTCGAATTCATTATTTTATTGTTTTTCTCCCTCTTCACTTTTCTTCGTGGGAATGAAATGCTAGGCGTTATTTATGAGATAATTTTTTGCTTTCATACGTAAAACGTTAACGAAAAGTTACGAAGGTGTGTATGATGTGCGTTCTTATGAAGGTTTACTAACTTTGAGCTCCCAACAACGCTGCCTGAAATTCAAGAAGTAACAATTAGTTGGGCGATGGCGGGTGTTGCCGCCCCGGGAACAATTTAATGGATAACCAACACATCTACCATTGGTCACTTAACAGAAGTGCTCGAATTCGTGGGGTGAGGTTTGTCTAGATCTAGGTTTTGGTGGCGGATGCGCTTGTTCACCTATTACGTGGCGGGTCGAATCGGGAGAGACTTGTGAAGGGAGAATTTTTGACCTCTCCCACCGGACAATCTCGACCCATTCCTTACACCGCAGTGGGAGGAATGGATTGATACGTCCATCACTCCTGGACACACTCACCCTCAGATTTAACTCATCTCTCATTTTTCATACATTTCATACATTTTTCCTTCCCAGAACTTCCTCTGTTTCCTATCCCTAAAAATACCTTCCACACAGCATTCGCAAAGTTGATTTCCTCAGGATCTCCTGGAGAAGCTATTAAAAAGACTTTTTAATGAAACAAACAACGTTTTGTAATTGACATAGTATTGTATAATTATTATTTCACAGCTCCACAGATCATGATAAAAATGACTTTACTGTTGACTTAGAAATTCGAGTCTGAAAAATTTGTGCTAATTTCATGATGCGAGAGCTTTCCTTTCACGGTTTTTAGTGGTAACATCCAAACAGATTTGGTTACTCCATAGCGTAGTAAATAAATGCCGCCCGATAAATTAGTCTCTTCATTAAGCGAACCAACAGTGAAAATTACATTATTCGTGTTTAGTAATTCCCATCTTCGCCATAAAATAATAAGGGGAAGGGAAGGGGAGATGAATAAGATGACTGCATATTGTTAAGCCCCAATGTTAAGAGGCTAGACTTTGAACGACACGCGGAACACCCGCGTTTGTCATTCTGTCCCGCTCACAATAAGCTCACGCACACTTACAATACATGCGAATGCGAAATGTGCGAATGAGACAACGCTCAAATTTACCTACATAAATCGCTCGAAAAGGGGTTTATGGAGAATACACTTTTCTACACTGAAAATTTCTCAAAATGAAAAAAAATTTGAAATTTAAAAAAATATATTTTTTTTAGAAAGAAGAAGCTACGTCGGTAGCTTTTTATAATTTTATAATTCTTTATGAGAGTTGAGTTTGCAGCACTTTTTCCTTAAATAATATTTTTTGATAAATCGTACATGTTTGACAGTGAATGTTTACGTTAATACGAAACGCATCGAAAATTCGAAAACATACCAACATAGTTTTCACCCTCTAGAATGCAGTATAAAAGAAATATATTCATTTTGTGCAATTTTTTGATGTAGAAAAGTGTTTTTTCCCGGGCGTCCTTTTTGTATGGGCCGAAAAGCGAAGTCTATCATCTTAAGGGCTTCGGCCAGACTCCTTATTTAAATTGAATCTGTCAAGCCCTCCGCGGTACAGAACTTGTTAATTAAATCCTCATTTGGACGAATAGGGCGCTAAGAAAGGCGTGAACATCTTCACTGAGTGATATATTTTGTCTTTTTTGGACTGTTGAATATTCATTTTCAATCTTTATTGAATTTGCTGTTCCAATTTAACCGTAAAATCAAAAATGCGGGTTACTTGATTGGGAGTTCTTGATTAAACTTAAAATTTAAATAAATTATAAATATAATTATTTATACATTTTTAAGGCACATAAAATATAAATTAGATGTCTTAGTTGATATATAAAATATAGCAATTTAATGCAATAGCGTATTTCCACTTTTTTTTAATGCTTAAAAAAATTGAGCAAAAAATTATTATAGCTTTTTTTATGTTGACTTGAATCTAAATTTTCCATATTTGTAATACCGCCAAAATGATATTTTGGACGTGTGACGTAATAAGCGTTGCCCGGCTTTGAAAAAATTCTGACAGTAGAACTTTGTTGTTTGTTGACGTGCGTATTTGGCGCGTTGCCAACCACGGGCCGTTTTGGTTTTGTTGGTTTTTGATCGTTTTTAAAATGAATAAATTTGAATGAAAACGTAAAAATACAATTTTTTTTAGTAGGATGATTAATATCAGAAAAATGATTGTCAAATATTCCATACATTATCAATAGAATCCCCCGTTGGTGAAAATACCCTAATACTTAAACTACCCGAATTGTCACAGCGAAGAAAAAATTGCAATGTTTTATTGTTATTTAAATTCATTAACCGTTTATTAGACAGCGGTGAGGATGATTAATCATCGAGTGCCCAATAAATACAACACTAGACTCCATGCTCCATTTAATGTAGTTGCTTCTCGCATTCATTTTATGTACAATTCTTGTTCTCAGAGTTTGCATCGTGTGTGGAATGCAACTTGCCGACTAATTTTTTCATTAGACTTTTTACAAGCCCATAAAAAAGCAGGCCTATTAAAACTGCTTTAAAGTTCCAAATCTCGTACTAACGAATCCCTTTTCGGTTATGATTTTATTGTATAATGCGAAAAATTTGATTCTTTAGAAAATGTCGCCAAGTTTAAAATAGCATTGCATTACCAAGGTTTATTATATGTGATGAATGATATAATGGTTCTGGTAATCATTGATAGTTAAGGAACATAATAATTTTAAATTTTACATGTTTAACAATAGCAGCACTCTACAGATAGACTTAAATACGAGTATTATATAAAATGAAGCTGAAAATGATTAAATAATATTTTTATTTTTAACTTAATAAGTTAAACCTCAAATTATAATATTTCAATTAATGACGATAATACTAGCGAAAGTCACTCGAAAATCCATAGATCAAAAGTCAATAGATGTCGCATATTAATAAAAAGTGATAAAATTTATCCTGACATGGCATTTAGTTCGAGTTGAATCTTGCAATCATACACAAAGATAGCAGCCAATAAAAATATACGTTAAGAAAAATTAAAATAATGTTGGTGGTTCTCAGTCGAAGTATGATGATACAGTTAAAAATGACCGAATCGGATAGGGATACGTTGGCGCAGTGGATAGCGCGTTGGCCTGGATTGCCAGAGGTTGGGTTCGAGTCCGAGATGTATCCGTATCTTTTTCTGATTTTTCTGTTTCGGATTTTCGATTGACTTTCGCTAATATTATCTTCATTAATTAAAATATTATGATTAAATAATAATTAATATACAGTCATCATAGTATGCATAATGACTACTTTATATTCAAATGATCCAAAGTTGTACCTCTGGGTAATAGAAGTACTTCTAAATTAGCATTATCAATAATTAGTTAGTTTAGACGCCTCAGCGAATAAATACTAAATAGTTTATTAAAATAGATACCAACCCTAGTTTATTCCAAATTCCCTTCAGATTAATAACTCACTCTCATTACTGTTAGATGTTCACCCTCCAATCCGTACAATTTATTACCTTTTTCTACCCTCGCTAACCTTTACGTAAATTCAGCAGATATTTTTTCAGGAATTAACTCCACTCTATCCATTGTATCCGTCGAGAGAAAGACTGAAAATAGATCGATTTCACAATTTTCCCGTTCGATAGAAAAGCGTGTTCCGGGTATAATTTATATCGCTCTTGTGTACGCAGTACCTTCCTTCCTGCACAATACTTCTTCTTCTATTCGCTATCATTGTTGGCGTTGAATAGAAAAACTGCCCCGAGCGGCTAGGGCCCGTCGCTTTAATATTCTGTTCACTTCCCCACGGGTAGCTTGCTACCCTTCACGTGAGCTAGCTCAATATACACGATGTTATAAAGCGAATAGAGTACATGCTTGTGGTCACGGAGGGTTTCATATAATAACATAGCTACTCCAAATCAAATCTGAAATATAATGTAATATACCCGCATAAAATTGTAGGTATTTTTCCACAGTCCGAAACTTTGTAAGTAACTAAATATTATGTAAAAACAACTAAGATTCTGTAAGCTTTTAAAGATCATTTCATTCTCCGTCAAATATTCTCCAGTCCTAAAGAGTCGTAAATTTTCCAGTATTGAAATTAATATCAACTCTGTTTTTGCCTCTATTCTACTGTAGTATCAATAATAATGGAGGGTAAAATGGCAAATTTTGCAAATGTTTTTTTTTTAAATATAATGTCCTTTGCGTACAAAGTCGTATCTACTCAAAGCATCAACTTTCTAATAAAAGTGTGTTTAGCGGAAGTAAACTGCCAGTTTTCTTTATCTGTTTTGTGAATAATAAAAATGGAACGAACCTAGGAAGTCATAAAATGATTATTATTATATTAGAAGCTTTTTATATTCACGATTGCTCAGCATTTAGGTGACGTTAAATTACTTCTACGTAAAAAGAGTTAAAATAGTTCTTGAAAAGTGGATGACTATGAAAAAAATATGAATAATTATTTAACGTGTAGTTGCGGGCAACACATTTGCATTGTTAATAAGTATGCACTTAACGTGGAACCTCGTTGAGAGTTCCTCTACTTAAAATTACGTAAGTATTTTTTTTTTACTTAGATATTCATTGTAGTAGCCAGTGGCGTGCAGTTTATAAAAGGTGAAAAGCTCTTGAACCATTAATAAAAAATCAGTAATGAAATGCGATTTTTTTTCCCATAAATTTAGTAAGGAACTTACTTTGCGTGATTTCATAATAAAACTCCCCATTGAATTACGATGCCTCGCTTCTAAAATCTAGATATGAATGCAAATGCGTTTAAAATATAAATATAATATATAAAGAAACAATATCAGGTAAGTCACAAGACATAGAGATGAACTTTTTGTACAAGCTTCTAAAAACGAACGCGAAACCAGCGAAAATCATTAATTTTGTGGCAATAGTGTTGTCTTAATTTGTTGCGTGACATATGTGTTTTCCTAGAAAAAATAAGCTAGATATATATACCAAATGAAACAAATACTTAGTTTTAAACCACTTTATTTTTATTTATATTTGTCGACCGGTTTCGATTGCACTCAATCTTCATCAGGGCAATAAAATATAAACTAAATCATAATACAGAGAAACAATATCAGGTAAACAAAGTAGAGAGAGAAAGCATTATATGGGAGAGGGAGAGAAAATCATAGACTGGTTGGTGGAGGGGTAGGGGGCGGGGTAAAGGAAGGGTGGGGGTTACATAGGGAGTAAGGGAACAACTTTAAAATCGGACTGTTAACGGTTTATTCTAGCATTTGGTATAATGTCAAGCCACAAAGTGTTTGCTTTCTTCGTATGCTTAATTTTTTTTTTAATAATAATATATATAGAGCGTTGGAACGAACTTGCTGAAGGACAAATTATCAGACCAACAAAAGATAAAAAGCAATGCTTCTTTCGATCTTTTGACTGCGAGATGATGAACTTATTTTTGATAAATGTTTTCTTAAGTCCATATGTTTGGTTTCGGTGTTAGTTTTAAGGTTTACTCGCCCTGTCTGGATAAAACTTGGTCGATGGCTATAAATTATAAATATTGTTACATGTTGGTTCAACTAGAAGCATCCGATCATTCAATATCTAAAGACATTTTATTCATAAAAGAGACTTTCCCAACAGGAATATCGCTGGCAGGCTTGCACTGCAATAGTAATCCTGAACATTCCAGATAGCCTGCGGTAATTACCATCGCGGTAACTGAAGCATTAAAGCGAGAGATATACAGACAAATCTCCCATCCATTATTCCTGGATTTCTGTTAATACGGCGGATCGATTTAAATTAGTGTGAATTTGGTATAAAAGCGGTGCCTAATATAAACATTGGATAGAACAAGGTATTATTCTATCTAAAAGAAATATCTCAAGCTTTTCTGTGGATCTTTTTCAAGCGTGTACACGGAGAAAAATGTTATTCTAAAATACGATAATTTTATTCGTAAAAACGGTTAAAAACGGTACTGAAGTTCTTACGAACAAATAAACAGGGTTTCAATGTTTATTGTCGGGAACATGTAAGAATAATTTGTTGATATACGCAATTTCGTACGTATACCAACAAATTATTCTTACATTTTCTCGCCAATAAACATTGAAACACTGTTTATTTGTTCGTAAGAACTTCAGTCCCGTTTTTGACCGTTTTTACGAATAAAATGATCGTATTTTAGAATAACATTTTTCTCCGTGTAAGAACACTTATTTACTTCTTCTTTACTTACACTTATCACACTTATTTCCTTACTCTCGTATACTTAGGTACGGAGAAAAAAATATTGTTAAAGTTTTAACAAGGTTTTCTTCAAAAAGGTTTTTTTATTATTTGATGTTTATATGATATTTCATCATTCCAATAAATAGCTATTGTAAGGCAAGCCTAGGAGTCGAGACAAAATAATACGTTCAATCATTGAATTTTTTGATTTTCCTTTTTGCTTTTATGTTGCTGTGCAGAAACTATTGTTGTTGCAAATGTCACGCCTTTTTATACAGAACATCTTTCAAAGTAGGTATATATTTTGAGAAAATCTTAAAATCAGTATCTTTCAAATCGATCAATCATCAAACGTACTAATTTCGGTAGTCTGTGATGTTGTACATGATGTGAAATATTCCTTTGTAATGAACTCAAATTTGTTTAGAATTAAAAAAAAATTGGAACTGATGATTGTGTGAATTCAGACAAGCGATAAAGTAGGTACCTATCTATAATCGGAAAATTATTTTATTTTTTTAATGTGTATTTTTTTTGTTAAAATTTATGACATATGGTTTTTCAAGTTTACTAACAGCCAACAATAAATAAAGAAAATTGAAATATAACTTTGATTTTGAAAGGCAATGGATCCTGAGGCAATTGTTTTACAAATGTGTACTTTGAGCTTCACTAATCTTACAATTTTAATATCCCGTGATTTTTACGGGTCTGCGCTAAATAAGTAGTTTTTCAGAAGTTCGGTAGGTTTCACTGTAAACATTTTCACGAGTTTAGTTGGATAAATAAATATATTACGTAGAACCTTCGACCAAGTATACCGTCATTGGTCGAAGCGTAGAACTCTTCGTGACTTTTCAGAATGCCCTACAATTTTTTCCGAGAAAACCACTTAATATTTGACATTTTTTAAAAATTTCCTTGAAAACGAGCCGTTCAAAAATTCCAACACAATTGTAAAGTATGTTGCGGTGCCTCATTCAATAAGGGCATGTAATACAATACATTTTGTCCCATTCAACCCTACCCACAAGAACTATTCAACTACTCAAAGTTATATTTGCTAAACTTTCACCCCCTCCACGTAACTGTGGCTTGTGTACGAACGCCTGAAAGCCTGTTCAGACACAGCTCTGCTATAAACCGCGAGCAGATATCTGTTGAACCGCGAGCGCTTATATTTTGTACCGTTCACACGACGCTATCAAATATTTCTTCCTATGTTAGGGGAGGGGGTCAGATAACTGCCGCGAGATTTTTTTGTAGATTTTGTACTAGATCTGAGAATTTGACTGTTTTAATAAAAATGACCCCCTCTCCTATTCTCGGCGGGAGAGGGGGGCGCTTTTCTGTTCGTATATCGCCTCAGGAGCGGTTACGGCGTAAGATGTACATTGTCTACGGTTGATCTGCGCTTAAAGCACTTAGGTGTGAATGGTCTGAAGGGATTGTATGGAGAGCGATATTTGGCGTGCTATGATCTTTTATAGTTTATAGCTGTGTCAGAACAGGGCTTCAAGGTTGTATGAGAATTCAATCGCAGGATGGTAAAAAATTTCGCTCGCTTAATTTACTAAAAGATTCACCTCAGTGTACGTTTTATAATAATAATAATAATAATAATGGAGTCCAATTTTAACCATAGGTTTTCCATAAATTACTCCAGTTTTGCCGCATCATAAGCCCAACTCGTCAGTTTATTTGAGATTCGTAATTATTTTTATGATTCTACTATCTAACGGTCATCTGTAAGTCGTACTACGTGCCCTGCGTAGTCTTATTGTATCGCAGATTATGAGCTTCTATTAGTCGGCAGTAAAGTACGAATTGAAATCTCCCGTCACAGTTAATATATTACCAATTTAAAATCTTTAAAAAAACTGCACGATAATTTGTAAAACAATCGCAAGCAGGAAGTTTAGACTTAGTTACAATGCAAACATTTTACTTACCTGATACAACTTTAATCCTCGTATACGCTAAACAATCAATCAATAATTTAATCTCCCAGTTATGTTACCTGTAATAATTAAATTTGCATAATCGGCTTTCCGCCTGTCTCAATTCAATTTGAATGGGAGTCATAATAGAATCGTAAATAATACTAGTATATCAGCTTACCGTTCATTCTGCCATTCCCGTTTAACGAAATGGATTTCTGAAACAACAACCACGTCATATTTTTTTACCTCACGTTCCTACCTCAAAAATAATTTGCTTATCTTCCACGAGCAGTGATTAAGTATTTAAAAATAGGTAAGGAGATTCTGGACGACCTCCGTAGGGGTTCAGAGAGTTGACTTTTAGTTCGCACCTATGGCCTAGGTTCCTGAAAAATTGATTAATTTATCTTGTATTGTTTGTTTTGTTCCATAGTGCTTTCACACAAACGAAGTATTGAATTCCGTAAGTCTAAACCTAAACTTTAGGGCGCACAGTTTACACCCGTGCTGTGCAAGCGGGCTTCCTACCACGCGTCCAAAGAAGTATTTTTCTAATTTCTCTTATTTAATAAAACAAAATTTCCTCCGAAATCACAAGATTTGTAAGAATGTACGTAAGTGCCCCCTACATAAATACCTATACATTTAATATAAGCCATGAATTATACAATTTTTCCAAGGATATCAATGTCAGTTATTTTTTTTAATACTTTCTTCAGGCCTGTAGTTACCGTAGTATTGAATATTCTGATTTGACAGCTCGTAGTAGTAACTGTGGTTATGCAAAATCTGGAGTGATAAAACGGCAGTATCGGACACGGTTACCTTCTTCAACTCCAACCGGAACGTAACAAACACATTTACAGACAGTTGAAAAGCCAAATGGTCGAGTTAAAACAGGACTTCTCTAGGCTTCGTCAACTAATTGCTAAGCATTTTCAGTTCAAAAATAAAATAAGGTATCTTTATATAAAAGAGGCGTGAAAACCAGTTTTAAGTTTATATAAAAGAGGCGTGAAAAACATTTTCACTTTGAAATGGTCAACCGTGTACAAATGTCGGGCAAGAGTTTTGCTTCGTTCCAAGCTGCACAACAGAACTTATATATACTAGTAACAGCGATAGTTTCATCTGTCTTTTTCGTTTTCAAACAAGACGCGTGAGAATGAAAAGGACGAACGTCGATGATGTCCGTACTCTCTTTGGACTCGTACATTTCTTATCTTATTAATTATGTATGACTTTTGATGTTTGCATAAAAGCACAATAATATTTTTTATTAATTTTGCCGGACTGTAGGTATTTCTTATAAATTACGCTGTATTTATAGTAAGTAGCTAAATTTATTCCACCGTTAAATTCAAAGAGTTATCTCTCCAAATCGGAACCATAGACGTTAAATATGTCCCAATGGCATGTCTAAGGGCCGTTATGTTGTTCCTAGTAAATTACGTGTAGAGGCTCGAGGCATAGATACTACAAGGCTTGGGGAAAGCCGCGATTTCATAATTGCTGGTTGTGTTTTGGAGCTGGCGTAAATATAAGTTTTCCTGATATTGCATGTAAACACTGCTTTATGAAGGAAATTCCTCCGTTTCCTTGGCGTTTTAATTAATGTACCACAACAAATCCAGAGGCTCTTATATCCTAGGTACTCTATTTTATACAACATGCGAGTTAAGTCCCTTCAACATGGCTATGTAGTACTGTGTAAGTAAAAAATAGTTTTTGTGAAATTATTTCACTTTTCCAGGATATTTTACAACAACAATTATTATTAGCAATAATTATCAGCCTGAAACACTCATCCACATTGAAAAAATCTTCCGAGAAAAGATACATGCCGCCGACGGGACTCGAACCCGTTTCCTTCTGATGTCCGGTCAGGTGCTCTAATCCACTGAGCTACGGCGGGTTACCTCTTACCTCTTACCCGCCAAATGATTCAATATATACGAGTGTTTCGTTCAACAACTACCGCTTATTACATGTTTTTCACAAAGGAAAGGCATTGTAAATGCTAAATTTCCCGCTAGGTGGCGTCGAGACATATCATGTCCATATTTTTGGTGAAGTACTTTAACTCGTCAAATATTTATATTTGACGATTTTTTATGTCTAAGATAAGATTTTTATGCATAGCACAAAGGATAACAATTATTATAAGCAATAATTATCAGCCTGAAACACTCCCACTTTGAACGAATCTTCCGAGAAAAGATACATGCCGCCGACGGGACTCGAACCCTAACGTGGATGAGTGTTTCAGGCTGATAATTATTGCTTATAATAATTGTTACCCTTTGTGCTATGCACAAAAATCTTGTCTTAAACATTAGTTTATCAATTAAAAATATTTAACAACAACGTTTATTAATTAATTTAAACAAAACCTCTCTTACCTCTGCCGACTGGTTTCGGAAGAAGCCTTCCGATGCCAGGACGAAAATTATACGTAATACTAATAATGCATGTGCACTTATCGGTCGACAGTAGAAATTCATTTCGTGGTCTGAAACAAAGCATTGGTTTGAATTAATCTTTTCAGGCAAGGCACGATGTAAAAACTCTGATAAACATACAATATTTAGTCACTTTTAAATAACTGCATTTCTCATAAATAAAATAATTATAAATTATTTGGCAAACCATTACATTTAAAATATTGCGAAATAAAGATGATATATGAAATTCTCTCCTCGTAAAATGGAATAACTTTTCAACACTAACTAACTACACTGCATTTAAGTGCAAATTTTGTTAAATAATAGCAAAATTTATCCAAACAACGTGCTGAAATGAAAGTCGTTTATCATAAAAGAAAACTGTATGGAATATTACGAGCATTTTATAACGACCAGCTAGTGAGGCGTTTGTTTCGGAAAGACATTTTCATTGTTCGGGTATAACTCGTAAATTTGAATATTTTTTGCGAGTTGTGCGCCCTGAATGTTGATAGGGAAAAGTATATGAATGCAAATGTGGTCTTCATTTTAGCAAGTTTTATTTTATTTGGGGTAATTTTTTTTTAAAAATGTGTTTGTATCTTTTCTATAATTCCGAACGTTATAATGCTTATCTTAAAAGGTTACAGTATGAATGAGTTATATCGAATTATACCGTCAATAATATAAATATATATACCCACGTTTATTTGTGGAGTAATTTTCTGTAATTTATTAAGGTATTCGTAAAGTGAAGTAGAAAACACAGATAGGTTACTCTGGATATCTCTTTTGGCCGATTTTACCACATTCAATTACTGAGTGCCACTATCCCATGGGGAGCCTACCGAAATTCCCACAAAAGTTCGACTACATCTTGATAAGTTATTCTTTCAGTATTTGGCATAATCTCGAATTGTTTTGCTCATTTCCTGCAGATATTATTGTCACACTACAGGGTATTTTTTGTACACGGAGAAAAATGTTATTTGAAAATAAACGATCATTTTAATAGTAAAACCGATTAAAAATGGGACCGAAGTTCTTACGAACAAATTAACAGTGTTTCAATGTTTATTGGCGGGAAAATGTAAGAATAATTTGTTGGTGTACGTACGAAATTACGTTTACCAACAAATTATTCTTACATGTTCCCGCCAATAAACATTGAAACCCTGTTAATTTGTTCGTAAGAACTTCATTCCCGTTTTTAACCGTTTTTACTATTAAAATGATCGTTTTTTCGAATAAAATTTTTCTCCGCGTACAAATTGATTTTTTTCGGACAATCGTCCTACTTCCAGCTGTGCCCTGCGCGTCGATTCGTTGCAAAATGAGGGTTTCTAAACCCTCAGTAAAAAGGTTTTAAAGGTGTCAAACTTCCTGTAAATACATGCGTTTAGTTCTTTACATTTTACTACTTAGCATTTATACAATTTGTATTATACCCGGACGGTAACAGAGTATGGAATTTATGTTCCAACATTTACGAAGTCACGCGATAGCGCTAAACACCGTAATACTACCCTCGCCTTCCAAAGCATCATCAGAGTTCTCCAATGGCCAACATGGGTTTGTGTGTTGGGCGATAAATTATTTCTCTAAAATTCTGATACGAATTTAGGGGAATTTTTCCGAACAAAAATGATAAATGCCCGATCTCAACATTTTCCTGGGCATATGAAAAAGTTATTAATGACCGCTGCCTAACTCTCGGGGGTGAAATCATTTTTGACAGTCTTGTTAATTATTGGTCTGCTTGTGAACTCTTTGAAACGGGTAGATCCCGAATACATTTATCACTGGGCAGGTAGGTAATGTGTATTCTGTCACAAAACGTTCACTTTACTTATTTTATCAGGTTCGGGTCAAGAATAAACTACGCCTAATTATATTAACTGAAATTTAATTTGATTTAAAAACATGATTTTCTTGTGGTGAAACATTAAGGAAAAATATCTTTCTATAAACTCATTTTTTACAACACTTTATTTAACTATTAGATATGAAATTAAACTATTTTTTCACTTTGTTCCACTTGTTTATTTACACCAGGGGTGCTAGCATAGTCCATCGATAAGGATCGGTAGGATAATTGTCGGTAACTTCTCATCGTTCCCTAGAACAACTGCAGATCGCAAACGAATAGGTGACAGTTCACAATGACTAAGTGTCCCTAATATATTCGATATCAACTGTTGTTTGTACGTTAGCGATCTGCAGTTGTCCTAGGGAACGATGAGAAGTTGCCGACAATTATCCTACCGATCCTTATCGACGGACTATGCTAGCACCCCAGAGGCCCTAGCACGCTTGCTCTGTATCGATCGGTAGGATAACTATCGGTAACTTCTAATCGTTCCCTAGGACAACTGCACATCGCTAACGTACAAACAACAGTTGATGTCGAATATGTTAAGGACACTTAGTCATTGTGAACTGTCACTTATTCGTTGGCGATCTGTAGTCATGCTAGGGAACGATGAGAAGTTACCGATAGTTATCCTACCGATCGATATGGAGCAAGCGTGCTAGGGCCTCAGGACCGGTTTCGTCCTACTACGGACATTTTCGGACTGGTAGTTAAAATTCTTATGCTACGAAATTTTTACAAACTTACGCAGGGGTACATAACATTGTCTCTATATAATGAATGCTTCTATTTTGTTAATTTAAGGTATTATTTAACCAACGTTTTTTTCATATTAATTTATTACACAACATTTTCCTCTTACTGGGACATTTCAAACTTTGTTTTGTTATTATCATACATTTGTCATATAAATACTTCATGTAGAATCGCGAACATTTTTATTTCTTTACTTCGATTTCATCTAATTTCCTTATTGTTTGTGATTTGATAACATATGAATTAAATCTAGTGGAACGTGAGTATATCGTACAGGTATTGAAACCGCCGTAGAAATACTTTTTATTAGTTTTCAGAACATCAATAAAGTATAACTCGGGTTCTAAAGGGGCCACCTTTTTCCACGTTATCTGGACCTCATGGTGATAATTAGGATCATGAGTTGGTGGAATAAGGCACAGGCGCATGGGTTTTCGTACCGAAAGCCATGTCGGCCAATGTAACGGATGAATCCTTACTGCTGCTAGAACAATGGGTGGTATCCCGCAAGGATGAAAGTTAGAATATACTATAACAAGTTGTGTCTAGACGCTTTGATTTTGGAAATAATTACATTTGAATCGGAAACAGCTCTGAAAACAATCACAACTAACGTACATACCTGTGAGATACACCATTTTGATCTTTGTGATTTTTTGGTGACCAGAATGTCAAGTCGAAACTTTTTAAGTGTATGAATATTGAGTACAAATTTTTCATCGGATGTTAATTCCTCACATGATAATTCATCATGTCTCGAAGCGTCGAAAACTGATAATTGGGGTTTTTAACCTTAGGTTAGGTTAATGTGAGTTATGATGTGATGAATTATCATGTGAGGAAGTATCGTGTCTGAATAAATTTACTATGGGAATTAAGATGCTGAGATCTCATAGTCCTATTAGACATGGAACCAATTTTTTAGTCTACCGAACCATTTCCAAGCTTATAATATGACAATCTATACTATGTTCATATACAATCTATACGCTGTCCGAAACGTCGGCTAAAGAAGGAGGTAGCACAACACGGCATAACACCCCAAAAACAAACAACGAAAATGCTTTTGGCCGTGAAAATCTAAAAACGTATCCAATCTATACTAGTTTGATTAACTGAACTCTGTGATTTTTATGTAGTATTCCTATTAATGTTCATCTGAATATTACCGTGTGAGTGCTTTTCTTCACTCGAAATTGCACCTTATCTTATGTGATGACAGTTATGTACATTATTATTGTTTAAAAGGACGTTGCGAGCTGTTATGTTTCCCTAGAAATCATCAAATTACAGACCATGTTACCAAATAGCATCGTTCGACGCTCAAACAGATTTTCTAGTTTGTAATATTTAAGATTCAGAATAAAACCATCAACGTTTGTAGTTGTTCATTATTTTTTCTGGCACTCATCCGTATTTTGATGATTTTCTGACATGAAGCCCGTGTCATTCGCAACAAAAGCTTTCAATTTTTAATACATTATTTATGAAACATAATTGCGGAATCGTGATATTCCTGTTGTAGACTTTGGTAGACCGGGCGATGCTTTGAATTAATTAGTTAATTAATATTTCAAAGGGAAAAAATTTTAATTGGTAAAAGCCGATTGGTTCGATCATCAATAAATTGTACCTACTTACACTTGCCAGTTTTCAATTAGCATTTTAAAAAGCATGTGGGATGGAGATAATGGAAAATTGCGCAAAAGTAATGTATTTGGTTATTCTTATTTCAAATATTTGAAAATCGTTTTTCCGTATTGATGTTATGTGATTAAGAACATAATTAATTAATTTATCACACTCACACAAAATTTTTAGCACAACGTACAATTTTTTTATTTATTTAAAGAAACATTTAAAACAAATAATAATACATATATATGAAATACAACATCAAACAAAAAAACAGAGAAAAGTCCCAATAAACTACTTTTAAGTAGTTTATCAATGGGTTCTTTTAACTTAATGGATTATAACAAAAATTAAATTAACTTTTAAAAAATAACTGGTTACATTCATAAAAAAATATATAAAAAGTGTATGAAATTAGAAATTGTTTGTCTTAGAAATTAATATAAACTATTTCTTTCCGCGAGCCAATTTTTTAACATAATATTTGTTTTTGCGTTTGTACATTTTTTAATTGCTGCAGGTAGCATATTTAAGCAAATTGGTATCATGTAGTCCAGCGTTGTTTGCCCATTTATGTTTAAATGTTTAGGTACGATTAGTCCTTCATTTAACGTAAAACGAGTATTGTAAGAGTGTTCTAGTCTATTTATGTACATAGGGCTATTTATATGCAAAAAAAAATAATTTTATACCATAGAATTGCTCTCACTGAGAGAATTTTAAGATTTTGATAAAGGTATGGAACATTATGCCTTTGTTCGTATAAACTTTTATGAGCTAATAATTTGACTAATGAATTTTGAACTGATTGAACATGATTTATATTTGTTTTACAGGAAAATCCCTTATTAAAATTATTTCACTAAGTACACAAAACTTGTTCTGAAAAGGGAGTAGGTGTGCAGCGTGCTCCTTCTGTAGAAATCGAACTCGATTTGCCTCCTACACTCCACGCTATCGATCACCTCGATAATTGGAAATGAAATAAAGTTGAAAATGTTTGGAAAATTTGGAAAATAAATATTGTGACAAGCAAAGACATCAAAGGTTTTCTATCTGGTCCTCTTATTCTATTCTGGGGAAACTTCGGAGGTTATTGTATACCGAGCAAGGCTTAACACCACCGCGCTTTCTCCCCCTACCCTTCCCGTTCATTGCTTGCATTGGAAATTTAATGCAAAATTTCGAATTTCTTACTGAAAGCTTGATTTAAATTTGTTTAAACCTTCTAATATACTTTGAAAATTGGTCACTTAGTTGTGGAATATAATTGAAATAATATATAATTCTGGCTGATTCCCGGCATGCGTTGCAATGCTACTAAATAAATAAATTGTTTCTCCCTTTTCATTCGTCGCCGTTCCCTATCTGCCACTCATCCTCTTCTCCTCCCTCGTCCCCTTCGCGTCGCGCGTTCCCTGTTCACCTTCCCCGCATCCCCCTCCCCTCTCCCGCTCATCCCTTTCTCGCGAATTCCCCCCCTCACGCATTCCGCTTCTACCTTCTCCGCCTTTTCCTCTCCTTCGTCCCCTCCCGCGAAGCCCCCCTCCTTAATTCCCCACCCTCCGACCCTCCCGTATACCCTTCCCCCCAGCCTTTTTACCCTGCCGCTTAACTACATAAAATACATCCATTTTTCAAATGACTCGCGTGACCTATTTCATTTTTTAATGCAAATTTCAGCTCACCAGTATGTATATACATATATATATATATATATATAAATATTCTCGTTCATGTTCACAACAATTAAAAAAAAATTACTAGAAATTGGATGAAATTTTAATCGCAATCGTATGAATATTATAGGAAATAATTTCATAATTCCAGAGCTCACTATCCTATAACCATCCCGGGTATGCGCCATCATATTCTCAAAGTTTCATCGCAATCGGATGAATGGTACGGCCGCGCATAACATACGAACAAGCAAATGAACAAACAAAAAACAAAGAAACAAACAAAAGCTTAAAGATGGAACATTTACCTAATAATCTAAACCTTTTTTTTACATTGGCTCCACACAGGAGGCCCTGAGGACGCCAGGCAGTTGGTATCCCGGACAAACCTACACGGAGAAAAATTTTATTCGAAAAAACGATAATTTTATTCGTAAAAACGGAACTAAAGTTCTTACGAACAAATTAACAGTGTTTCAATGTTTTCCCGTTTTTACGAATAAAATTATCGTTTTTTCGAATAACATTTTTCTCCGTGTAACCCCATGAACCCGGGCACCCCTGCTAAGTCACCAAACGTAGCGAACCACTTGGGGTGACCTGTGGCAGAGGTGTTGGTTGTCCAATAAATGGTTCCCGGGGCAGTGGTACCCATACCCGCCTCCCAAATTAACCTTGGAAAATCCATTGATGTAAATTTTTAAAATAATTGGTCTGGGGTTCCGATACCTACGTATCTAATTTTCGTAGCTATAATTTTATAAAACTATAGTGAACAACAATATTTATGAGAATTAGAAGTAAATTGAAATAGTTATACTAGTATTTTATTATGAGTACCTACGTGTAAAAGTTTCAAACTCAAGCAAGTTTTTTATGGCTTTTCTTAGGAGGTTGAATACATTTTCTTTGCGAAATCCGAAACGCTGTTTTCTAAGTGGTTGTTTTCTTCTGTCGTATCTCGTATCAGTGTCCCTCTTTTTCCGAGCCAACTTACCCTTATTATGAGAAGCACGTAGTGCGGGAAAGTGTCGGATGCGGGGGGAGGGGGGAGAGAAGGAGTTGAGGGACATCAGTATTGGCAACAGCGTCTTTTATATCGTCTCCGAGGTCATATGGTTTTCCCAGATTCAAAGGAAATGGAAATTGATTAACAATTCCGATTAAAACCACGATTTATTGAAACTCTGAATAAGCCATGAAATTTATGAACGTCGGAAGTAAACCGGGTCGTCAAAATGTAGTCGAATAGAATATTAATGTTTAATTAATAGTCGATCTATTAACTAGCGCCCTTGTGGTGATTTCTCACAAAAACGGCGCTCTACAAATTGTCCAATTATTATTATTATTATTTCTCAATGCTTTCAACGAAAACCATAAAACCTATTTTATCCGATATTATTACAATAATGTTGATGATCTACATTCTACAACGTATAATTAAAGTGCCATGTGCATCTATATATCCGTTTTTTTATAGTTTTAATAAAATAAAGTTTTATTATATATATGTATATATATTTTTTTTACATGAATACCGCACAAGATTACTGATTGCTCCCGTCTGGAGCCAGTGGGACTATGGCATCCCCCATTGAGGTATGTTGTGAGGCTGAAGGTAGTGGAGAGGGGAAGGAGATGGGAAGAGGAAGTTGAGGAAGTACCTGGCTATTCAGATCTGGTCACCTAACACGGCTAAAGCCATTTTAGGCCACTTAAATTTAAATTCTTAATAGTGGTCTCTTACACCAGGGCGATACTGAGAGTATCTTCCACTCTGGAACGTGCCGCAAATATTTACTATATATTATTTTTAATTAATTAATTGTGTGACAACACAAATTAATTAAATAAATTTTATTTGCGCTTGCCGGTTTCGAACCCGCGACCTTCCGGAATTATGAAATGATCGAATGGAACTAATATACCATAAATCTAACTCAACGCACACTCGACTTAGTAAGGTTAAAATTGAATTGTAAACGATGAACCTCTCTTGCGACCAATTTCACAAACAATACCTCAAACATGACCATAAACATGGGGCAGGGCCACAACGTTTGTTGTTTTCCATGGGCCCTCGAAAGTAAATTGTGGCCCCGACTTAACAGTAAACATTTTCGTCGGAGGAGACGCCGCTTTACTGAACTAAGTTTTATTAAAAGTTCATGTCGAAACACCACTAAAATATATACCTAACGCTATATATTTCAGTTTACAAACGTTCAATCTCGACAAGAATAGTCACTTCTAATTACTTAGACAATATATATGATTAATATACAAGCTTTCAAATTATTCAATTCTTTTGTGAAAAACCAGTGCAAATTAGATGAAACTCACTGCAGATAAATGGTAGGTAAATCTCCTGCCAGAAGACCAAGACGGGTAGGTCTAGATTTTCCCTCTGCCTTATAATCTCCCCTAGTAAAGCAATTAACCGAGCTATAATGTGAACACATAAAGGACGTATAACGATCTTTTGCAGTAAAGTTGGCTCCGAGTTTGATGCCAGTATGAAAATTACCGCGGTTACTTTAGTGCCGTGCAACTTTTACGTGTTTGTTCTCAGAAAGATTGATCTGCCGCGGGGCGGAGTTCATTTTGTTAAACGTCTCCCGAGGACCGCGACCCTCCTTCATTATTTTCTATTTCCCTTGAAATGGGACTTGTTTCGTTTGCCCTCGTAATAAAATTAACACACCTCTGCGCACTGCGAGGAGCGACTTACACATTACTTTCTCGAACAATCTCCAAATATTTCTGGCAATTGAGCCACCTCTTTTAAATTGAAGAAAGTTAGAGTATTAGGAGTGCTGGGAAGCTTAAAAAATGTATCTTAAAAAAGCTGTTGTAAAAAAAGCATCCACCTTCTATAAATCTATCAAAAATAGACTCATCGAGGATCTCACAATTGTGAGAATTTGTGGGTATCTACATATCTCACATTATAAATATGAGTATCATTTCGTGTTTTGAATATTCATGTCTAGACTAGTTAATATTTAAAGATATTAGTCGGGTATAATTTAGTTACGGTCATTTCATCTACATTGCCCGGTGCGGCCTGTTATAGGCGGCTACAAAAAGGCCTCCCTTGATAAACAATAATCAAAGGCAGAGGTGACACTATAAAACACGTCAGCATTAAATTTATCTATGTGGCTACGATCATAAAACCCTTAACATTATTGTGAAGGTGTATTCTATGTAGGTCTATTAAACATTGTACTTACATAATAATATACTTAAAGAGCTTATCAGCATCATTTCATATGCGCAGAGCGGCGGTTAAGTCTTAAGGTGAAGACATGCGGAAAAATGCAAAATCGTATAAAATCTTGTGTATTAGTTTTGAAAATTTGATTTTTCCATACAAACGTATTCCCCATTTATCTCTCTGGATTTTAACCCTAGAGAAAATATTGTTTTTACATAAAATAGATATCAACTACTAGCGTGTCGATACTTTTTGTTTTTTTTTTGATAAGTTACTTTTTATAGAAGTTATGACCTTCGAAAAATCAATAAAATTGACTGGTTTAAACGCCGTCAAAAGACGTTCAGTATACAAACTAGACAATGTTTTTTTTAAAAAAAAGCAAAAGGTGCAGACATAAAATAGTTTTTTCTTATGTAGTTGGTAAAAAAAATTGAAAATCAGTCCACTTTTGGAGGAGAAAAGTGGGAAATACAAAACCTCGATTTTAGTTAGGTATTAGTAGCCCGAGGTGCATTGTCCCTTTCGCTCAATATCCGGTGGAGTAAGAGCAACAGTGACAGCAACAATTTAGTAAAATCTATTTTTCAAATTTCTCCACCACCCGGGTATCATCTTAAGCCTACAGTTTTATATCAATGTTAGATCGGCAACCATTATAGTGAATTATTATTTCACATCAACCATTTTCTGTGATATTTTTTTACAATTGCAACACTGTGTTACAAGTTACAACCAATGTTAATTATGCGAACACATGTTGTCGTGTTCATCACTGCGCTTCATTAAACATGCAGATGTTTGCATATAAATTAAGGAATTAATTGCAGAATGCCACTTTACTTAGTTCGACAAACCTGCAGAGCAACCGAAACTTTCACAACAAAACAACTTCAGAAATTATTGTTCAGCGAAACAGTTGCAACAACTTACGTATGAAATATGTATGTATACGGAATACATACGTTTTTTCAATCTGCAAAATATAGTTAAGTTATAAAATCTTTTGAAATCGAAGTCTTTAGTCTTTAGTTTGGTCATTGTATAAATAATATTACTCGTACAAAAATATTATTGAGTAGGTTGATGGGAAGATATGTTATCAATTTAGTATTAAAATTTCTTTCCAGTCTTTTTATAATAATAATTTCCTACCGCATAAGTACTATGTTTCCGTTTTTGATACTGTTAATTCGTAATAATACTATTAATAAGTAACTATTCCCTTAGATATGAAATTAAACTATTTTTTCACTTTGTTCCACTTGTTTGTTTACACCAGGGCCAGTTTCTAAACAAGTGGAACAATGTGAAAAAATTGTTTAATTTCATATCTAATACAATGGAATTCCACCATGAACTAACAGTTTAAAAAATAGACTCATTAAAAACTATTCCATTGCTTTGTTTGGATTGGATTAAAACAATAAGTTCTACATATTTTACTGATTTGAAACATAAATTATTGTTGGTCTGTTGCGCTAAAAATAATCTCGTTATTTCATTCTTGATAGTAGTGTAATGTTTTTGTTTTTATTTATTTACCTATACTTTGTAAAACATATGAATGCATTTTATAGGCGGGCTAATTGCCTGGTGGTTATTTCTACGAACAAAAATGTTTTGTTTTAATTTATAAGTGAGTAGCTACGCATAAATTAGGTAATTTACATACCACTGTGAGCTACTTTTTTGCATTTATACAACAAAAACACTTTTTTACCCTTGAGGTAAATTAATGTAGTATTGTTGTTTTTACATGGTTTAATAATCACTTAAATTTTTCTTACAACACTTAGCAAATAGAATTTCTCTCCCGAAGTGGCAACCATCATACATGAGTAAATTTGATAATAAACGTTTAATTACATCTGACGGCACTTCACACACAAAGCGGCGCTCTAAAAATTATTCAATTGTCATTATAATTATTCTTACCTGTTTGATGCGAGATAAATGTGACAAGATTTTTTTTGTCTGGTGGTCATCTATTGGTACATGATGAATTTCTGAAGAGTCTCTCTCTAAGCATAATCCAGAATATTACCATAATTCATACTTCGAATTCTTTCTTTCATTCAAAAACTTTAATTTATTCAACATAAATACAATAATGTTCTTAATACGGTAAATACTAAAGCCATTATGAATACCAGCTTTCGAGAGCTTCTTAATCTTAAGTTTTTAATTGCTTTGCTTCGTAGACTGCTTGGCCTGTTTGTTGTTATTCAATCCTTTGATCGTCTTTTTCTCCATCTGCCCCCGGATCCCATTTCCAAACTCCCCAAGATACAGATATTACTACCCCTAAAATATGCTAGTATTATTTATGCTGGGAAGCGATGCCCTCTCGTCTCCTCTTTTAAAATACCTTAGACCAAGGTGACCCTTCAAATTCTTCAACGAAATGAAAATATAATATATACGACCGACTTCAATTTTTAAAACAGAAAATACTTCAGTCTTGACGTAGGAAAAACTTTTCGACGAGAGGCATAATTTGCCGAGCTGGAAAGTCGTCCATAAAATTTTTATACATCACAAATTGAATTTGGAAAGTTGTTTTTGTCTTAAATTGCGTTTTTAATAGCCACTTCTGTCTTACAATTGTTTAAAACAATAATTATTATTGTTCAGATGTTTTTTTAAAACGTATAAATGAGCAAGATCCTAACATGCCAAGCCAGAGGGAACAAGAATTTAAATTGTGGTAGGTTTAATATTTACAATTTAAAGTACAGAGTGCAGAAAGCTTTTACGAGTGCGCTGATTTCAGCGAAATGCAGGTTTTTAGGAGATTTTCGCAAAGCTTCTATTCCATGAAGGCTTCAATGCCAATTGGTGTTCTTTGAATATTTTCCGCGTTGCATGTAGCAGACGTAGTTATTAGTAACAAAAGTTGGTGCTTTTTCAAAGTAGTGAGAATTTATTGAATAGCTTTACCGTGCTCAAGTTTGTAAACAAATTGAAGTATTTATCTAGGATTATTTCTTTTCACGAACGAGCAAATTGACATAATACCGCAATGGGTTCAAATAAAATTTATTCGCGCTTGGTAGCAGCATTTTAATTGTGGTTATTCTGGATGAAATGTTTATGTTTCACCGTAAAGTTTCAAAGTGTTAAATCATCAAAACATAAATTCTAACAATTAAAAATCATTGAAGAAGAAGATAACACTAATAATCTATACGAAAATATTAAACAGAATAAGACATTGGAGGAGACCCCACCACTTTCTCAATGGCATTATAAGCAAACAGATGACACACAAAATTTTTTTTTTTGAACGAAGTTACATTTTTTTGAACGACTCTAGACCCTCCAATGTCCATGCATAAGAGGTTAGTAAGCAGTATGCAAGTATACTTACATTAACATAATACTAGAGAGAATTAAAAGTAGCTGCTCGTGGAAGAATTCTAGTTCTAAAAAAGTCTAGTTATAAAAGTCTAGTTCTAAAAGTCTAGTTCTAAAAAAGAACAAGATCAGAAATATAAAAGATAACGGTCGCAACTGGGACTCGAACCCAAAATCTCTCGTCTTACCGGTACTTTCGCCTCTACCAGTTCCGCCACGGAGACCTCTTATTATTAATTAAAAATTGTAGCGCGCCGTTTACGCTTGCCACTACACCATCTCTTTCCCCCGTACAGCGCCATCCTGCTCACCCACCCCTAAGCAAACCCGGATGCGCCGACGCCTTCTGCGCATCTCCCACCCTCGAGCCGCTACATAAACCACACCCCGCAACAAGGAATGGGCTATATAACAGGCCGCGCGCCCTAAATTAGGCAGTTCGTCTGTAGCTCGCTCTTGGCTAGTACGCTCTCTTAGTTGCGCTTCGTCCTCTGGCACGACCCTCTAAGGAGTATTCTACTACCATAAGTAAAGCACCAACCAGACCCTCGACTGCTGCCTTAGTTGCGCTTCGTCCTATGGTACGACCCTCTAAGCAGAACCACAGTCAGTTTTTGTTGTTCCCAAAGCCTAACGGCAAGGTTCCCTCCGATCCCTTGCTCAGTTAATTAGTGAATTGATACATTGTGACTATTTTTACCATATTATGTGATCTGTGAACTTACTTACTTTAAATAAATAACCTTTTACCAACAATTGTGTTATAAAATCAGTTATTTTCTTTTTTTGGAGTAACGAGTAAAACCTATAATATTAATATTTATTCATTGAATACTCGTACAATATTAGCAACTCTCAAACGAACATTTGAAACAGATAAATCAGAAAAAGATACCTTGCCTTAGCCTTGCCGGGATCTGTTCTAAAGGGAGCAGCCAATGAAAAATATGCGTTAAGAAAAAGAAGATAATGTTGCTAGTTCTTAGTCGAAATATGATACAGAATAAAATTATTGAAAGGGACTGGATCGAATTAGCTTCTAAGGTCCTGGATTCAATTCCTATATGCGACCGTATCTTTTTTCTATTTTTTTGTTTCAAATTTTCGTTTTGAGGTTCGCTAGTACTGACGTCAATGATAAAAAATCATTTATTACATTACAATTTAGAAAACCTGTTTGTATGTAACAACGATATAATAATTTAGGTATTTCCAAATGTTAACGCTCTCAATAAAATTAAAATTTGAATTTACTAAACTGAGCCTGCGAATTTTCCGAATTTTTCACGTCTTTATATGTAACCTTCTTTGTACATTCAGCATAGGTATCCTTCACCACAGTTTTCTTGAATAATACTACAATTTTCTCACCCCATCGCACACAACTCTCCTAAAGAAAAATGTATTGATTATATTTCAAAATGCATTGAACAGCAATGATCTAGCATAATTTTATAGTCGTGGTTTTTATTATATTCCGAGTTCGGTTTGGTTTTATGAGCCAGTCCGTGGCGCCGCCCGACGGATGCGCATAAGGTTAAATTATATTATATTGTTTGATCGATTCATATAAAATATACAACAACCGACAACTCCATCATGTGCGGTGTACGGTGGCAGATGCGCTGGCTTTTACGCCCTGAAAATTCGACGTAATTTTACCATAAAGCTCCGCTACGAGGCACCTGCCGGGCAAAGCTAATATATTTCGACTATCGAACTTGCTTGAAAATATCTGCACTCGGTAACTACTTTCTATCAACAAAGTGAAGGATTTCTCTTCGATGTTGCTGTAAGTAGTGTAGTTTAAAATCATTTTCGATTTTAATATTCTGTGTCTACGAGTAAAATAAAACATTTTAAGAGGGCATTACCAGAGAATATCCGAAATGAGTCCTTTTTTTTAATCAAGTTCTAGACATATATTAACTCTTTTTTGCAAAAAAACATAAATTGATTTTGAAAACTATCTGGTACACGCAGTTTTAAAATTTTGAAAAACTAAATGTATTTTTAATATACTAAGGTTATACCGTTGGTAGTTGGCAGATTTGTTCAATTTTCAAACGATAGATTCTAATAAACAACACAAATTTCAAACCATACAATCATACAAGAAAATAAATCAATACACAATCTAGTCAACACAGTTTTAAAATTTTAATTTTAGTAAAATTAAAATCATTAAAAAATATATCCGAGAATGTGTTTTGTTACAAAAATAAAGGTCTTACAAACTAAAATATTTAAAAAAATTTACACACTTATTTTATTTAGACATTATTAAAAAATCACAAAAAATTTATGATAAAAAAATACTTACAAGAAGTACATTATACTTAATAATTTATCATCGTGCGTTTTGAGCATTTTTATTGCTTACTTGAATGTAGGTATATATTAAAGCAAGGTTTGAATGAAATAAATCGATACAAATATTTAATTTAAAAAAATTGATACGGGGAATAATCGATCTTTCTCATTGGAACCTCTATACAGTTGCAAGCATTTTTAAACTTTTATTCTCAGCTGCTGGTCAATCGCTCTTAACAAGATCTTAGGGTTATATATGTTTTTTTTGGTTGGGGAGAAAGAATATGCGTAACGCTTTTTATCTTTGTATCATTTTAATTTTTTTAAGAGAACTAAATTTGTCTTGCAAACTAGTATGCGGGTTGCTGAACCGGAAGTGACCTGCCAGGTAAGTATGTTCTCTGTGTCCATTTGTAAATAATAGTTCTAGGTAGAGCCTAAGAAGTCATAATAAAATGTACAGCGCCCTTGAGGTGATTTCTCAAAAACGGCGCTCTACAAATTATCCAATTATTATTATTATTATTATACTAATACGAATAATAAAATCCAACATCTATATGACCAATGGACAATGAAACAAGCAACTTCCTAATGACACCTTTAAAAATCAAATCAGTACTTAAGTACGATGAAATAGATCCTTGATTAGATCCTTGATTAGAATGTTTAGATGTTAATTTATCTGAATGCAATGTCACACTTTATTAAACTATTCGGTGGTTTCTCACCATCCTCTTCATAGATTATCCAAAGAATAAAGTTTATTTTCGATTTACGGTTTATTTATTTAAGTCGGAGTTTATTATTCGGTACTCGAACCTATTAATTGTGGCGAGTATTTTATTTTTAATAATATTCGTTATACCTTCTACAAATAAGCATAGGATAAAGTTTATTTTCGATTTACGATTTATTTATTTATTAACTCGGAGTTTATTATTCGGTACTCGAACCTATGGATAGTAGCGAGTATTTTATTTGTATTTTTAATAATGCTCGTTATAGTATGGGTAAGCTATTAGGAGGATGGTGACAAACCCCCTATTCTTATTATATTAACAGATAGATAAGTTAACAAATTATTATTATTATATATTTGTATAGCGCTGTTTTTGTGAAAAATCACCTAAGGGCGCTGTAGTAAATTATTAATCAAATCATGCACTAACAACTTTGAAGGTTATTAGTTATTATCTTATTATTTAAATAAATGAAAAGAAAATACTTTGTTTTAAGTCACTTTACTTTTATTTTTCGTCTACCGGTTTCGGTACCTCCGTACCATCATCAGGACTGGTACAAAATAATGTCTAAAAATACATAAGTACACATATATATACATTCGGTACCTCCGTACCATCATCAGGACTGGTACAAAATAATGTCTAAAAATACGAAAGGGACAGTATACTAGAGTGCTCTGTCCCACAACATTATGTATATATATGTGTACTTACGTATTTATAGACATTATTTTGTAACAGTCCTGATGATGGTACGGAGGTACCGAAACCGGTAGACGAAAAATAAAAATAAAGTGACTTAAAACAAATTATTTTCTTTTCATTTATTTAAAATGTCAAGTCACAATGTGTTTGCTTCTTTTGAAAAATCTTATTATTTACTTACATCGTACTTTTAAATGGCCATTTTTACATCATTAGATTCAGTAGCAACTGACGGTACATACCTACATTAATGTTGGTATTAATAGATGCAGATTCTCAGAAAAGTCCATCTTACGTGGTTCGACGAATCCCTAAAGGTAAACATAAACACGATTCTACAGTAGATTCTGAACGTGATATTGTGCAGTGCTATAGATCTGTAGAAACTGTACAGTTGTAAGAGTATAAATACAGCGAAGTCGTAGGCAGGGTTGCCAATTCATGGGGAAATCCCCAAATTGCGGGGAATTTTTGAGATTTTTCAAGAATTGGGTATTTTGCGGGGATAGCCTTTTTTGCGGTGAAAATGCGGGGATTCTGGGCATTTCTTGATTATCCGACTTTAATGAAAAATACGTAAATTTGGTGGAAGATTTCTACTAAGTAAAATATTATTTATCTTCGTTTCTTCAACTAACTTTATTTTCTCGTTTAAGTTACTTGTCATGCCCGGCACACTCTTAATAGTCTTAAGTGTGATTATATTACTCTATTTTTTAATAATAATAATAATAATAATTGGATAATTTGTATAGCGCCGTTTTGTGAGAAATTGTATGTTTTCTTTGTTTCCTACTGGCTATAAAATTTATTGGCACACCATAAAATTTATTGGTGTTATATTTTTTAATATATAAGTATATCATAATTTTTCATCTTGCTAACTTTGGTTATTGGGTTGTGACCTTTTGAAAAAAACCTATACTGAGTATTTAAAATATTTTTTAATCCTGTTAAGGTTCCAAATGCAATAAAACAAAAATAAATAATTTCAATGGAATTTCCTTTAATTTTGAAGGCAAGAGGAGCTTGTGGGGAATTTGCGGGGAATTTTTATTTAGTCATTTTGTTATTTTGTTTTCCCCGATTTGGGGATTTTTAACATTTTTTGCGGATATTTTAGAACATAAGCATCGGCAACCCTGGTCGTAGGTTTCCGATTCCTTTATTTTAGTTACATAGCGCCGGCAGTTTATTGTGGAATAGAGATTTATTTGTCTCGGGCTGTGTCGGCTCGGCATACACAATTCATACAGATGTGCGGCAAAAAACTCCGCTCTCGATCTGGAGAATAATGGACCGGATAAATGGATTTATTCTGTAAACATGTGCAAGACACACTATGAACAATATATTGTAATAGTAAAGCAGTTTGTTTATGTTTTGTTTAACCCGTTACAAAAGCGGCAATTTTAAATGAATTTGTAGGGAAACAAGACAAACTTTTCGAGGAAGAACATATTTTAGCATAAAATAAAGAAGAAAACTATACAAATTTGAATGGAAACAATTGAATCGTTGAGTTCCAAAACCCTCCCTAATGGATGTTCATACTTTTGAGTAAATCAAGAAAAACGTATGGGCTGATGAGTTTTCAAGATTCCAGTTTTGTTTTATTGAGAAATTAATATAATAAGCATGACAAAAATCAACCAAACGCTCAAAATTTATAAGGAGAGAAACTGGTGATTATTTTGCGTTTGTTGAAATACTGACTTCTGATTCAAAATACTCCGTAATTTGTCTCAATTACGGAGTATTTTGGAACTGAAAATTTTGGAAGGTCGACTTTTAAACACGATTTATAAAGAAACTAGGAGGAATTTGGAAATAATAACAACATTACATTCCCGGTTAGAAAACACAAAATATGGCATTCACAACCCATTTCCAACAAAAAATCATTAGGATAGAGGATATTGGAACTCAACGATTCAATTGTTTTATTTGGCACTCGCTCTGTCTCAATTACACTCGCCTGCCATCGTAGATCTCCAACCCATTTGAATTTCGAAATCATGGTAGAACACAATTGTTTTGTATAGAAAATTTAAGGCCATATTGGCCAAATCTATGGATCACGAATAAAGTCCTCAAGGCATTTCTTGTGTTCTTCTTAATTTTTTTGTATTTTAGGTTCTAGTTTGGTTTTGTGAAGGCCACTTTGTAGGCGATAGGATTTGCATAAATGTTGGACAGTCAAATATCTCTGTCTTGGCATACACTCCTTGCTTCATTTATATGAGTGGTAAGGCTCCCAATCCGAAGGTCGCGGGTTCGAACCCGGCATGCGCAAAAAATTTTTTTTTTATTAATTTGTGTTATTTTGCAATTAATTAACAAAAAAAATAATATGTAGTATATTTGCGGCACGTTCCAGAGTGGAAGATGCTCTTAGTATCGCCCTGGGGTGCTAGCATGGTCGATTGATAAGGATCGGTAGGATAATTGTCGGTAACTTCTCATCGTTCCCTATAGGACAACTGCAGATCGCAAACGAATAGGTGATAGTTCACAATGACTAAGTGTCCTTAATATATTCGATATCAACTGTTGTTTGTACGTTAGCGATCTGCAGTTGTCCTAGGGAACGATGAGAAGTTACCGACAATTATCCTACCGATCTTTATCGATCGACCATGCTAGCACCCCTGGTGTAAGACCACCATTCAGAATTGAAACGATGCTTGTATTGGCTTTAGCCGTGTTTGGTGACCATATCTGAATAACCAGGTACTTTTCCACCTTCCTATTCCCCATCTCCTTCCCCTCCCCTTTACCTTCAGCCTCACATCATACCCCAATTGGGAATGCCATGGTCTCACTGGCTCCAGACGGGAGCAGTTGGGTCTCTTGTGCGGTATTCATATAAACATAAAAATAACATTCATTCCGAAATATACCTTGAAATAGATAGTAGGAACCAACTTAACTTTCAAACAATTTACAAGCCTCAATAATTGTGTTTGGTTCTTATTTTTCAACCTTAATCTCGGGCGAAGCCGGGTTATAAAGCTAGTAGCAGTTTACGGACATAAAAGTCTCCCTTCAATAAACTGATTCTAAAACATTCTTGTTTATAAATAATAAAGATTTCCAGACAGCAAACATCGTGTCCCGAAAAATATACGAGACAAAAAAAAACACCGGCCTGACACCAAATTCTCGTAAAATGTCCCATATCTACAGAATTTGGGTCGGCCCAGAAATTGGAACCTCGGCACCACACACAATATATTGAAAACCATTTCATTTATCCTCCTATTTTTTTCTAGAATATAGTTGAAGTAACACGCTGAAATATTTTGTTATTTTTTAATCTTTGCTATGATTACTAGTACTACCCACAGTAGCTATTTTAAATTTTGGTGTCTTAAGTGAATGAATCAACTTTCAATTAAAACGTAATACGTCACGTATCTACTGTGGACCTGCCACTGATAAACTGATAACTTGTGGCGTGTGATAAAGAGAGAGAAAGAGAGGTTTCAACGGAGATAATCACTTACGTTTGCATATCATGGTCCTTGAGGCCTTTTGTAAGCATGCGTGTGCGTATAAGACGAGAGGTCACCTTCGTCCTGGTTTTATTCTCCTTCAGGATGACGCTGCGCAAAGTGCTAGATGCTTTCAATTAAAGAAATGGGTTTTTAATCACGAACAGTAAGAAGCTTAATTTTTAATTCGCTTCATTACTTGTGACAGCTTAGAGCGCCCTAGGTACCAACATAGAAATTATCACACTATGTTGGATGCGTAAGAAATACGAAATTGCCCGCTAAAAGGATTACATCTTCTTTATTTTAATATATTTTTTTTAATTCTTCTTGTCTGCGGCGCCGTTTTTTATACTATAAAAATATATTTTATAGCATTATTACACTTAAACATACAGTTATTGTATAAAACTTAACAACGTAGGTGCATATAATAAGTATACATAATTAATTCTGGGGCCTGTGGGGGTCAAATTTTTGTAATTTGTGCTTCGTAACACAAAGTACCTATCTACTCCTTACTTTATGCCGTAAATGACTCATGATAAAATCCAAATGATTAAATGAGTCATCTTGATGAATGAAATTTTGAAATATTAAATTGTCAAAATATTTACTTTCCCGAACAATTTACTAAATTTGCAAGCATTTTAATAACTGAAGTCCCAGGCATTTTTCGAAATCAAACGTAAACAGTAATTTACTGTTATATTGCAAGTCAATTGTACAAAATTTCATCAACAATTACCTATATTCTCTTTGAGGGGTGGGAAAAGGGGATGGGTGTAGTTTTTCGAAATCTCATGTAGATCTTCCCCTTTTTCTACAGGCAATTGAAATATGAAAAATTTCATCGATCTGGGAATTAATTAAATTTTTATAAAAACATAGAAACGTCGCCAGGCCAACCGTCACATATACTTATCTTTAAATAAATATAGACAAACAAAGGATAAATAAACAATAGACCAAATTTTTTAAAAAGATAGACAGATACCCCCAGAATTATATCGACGCTCGAAAGACTAAATTGCTAAAGCGCCATATTTTATCCGTTCTTCGGTAGATATTGATTACACACTAAAGCAAACTATAAACAATAATATCGATGTACTACCTACCTTACCCATCTCATAATAATAAATGTATTATACTAACTAACTAACTAAACGACACGCCGTTTCCCCGCAGGGGTAGGCAGAGAGGACGGACCGCCAAACAATTCGGTCTTGGCACACACTCTTTGCTTCATTCACATGCATACATCTTCTCATACATACTCTTCTATTATTCTGACTCTTGACATGGCCCGACTGTATTATACTAATATATTATTATGTATGTGCTATTTTTTTCTTGTACTAATCAATTATTTTCTTTCTTGCTTTCCTCCAGCTGGATTAAAATGTAAGTATTACACTAACAATTAGCTTTTAATACATTTTAAATACTAACCAATATGTACTTCTAACGAAATAATCAAACAATATTGCAAAACCTTAAAATTGTCTTAGAAATGACAAATATTTTCAAAAAAGTATTTTTTTTTCTCATTAAACATTCCTTTCCTTAATTAAATTACTGTCTTGAGTTTCATCATTTATTTTAGATTTCAAATTCAATTTGGAAGGGATTTTTGAATTTATATCCGATTTAATTGGCATTCTTCCAAAAATTTATAATAATAAAAAGATGAATTAATATTAAAAATTTAATATAAAGTTTGGGTAAGGTTTCCGTACTCCGCTTAAAATAACACTTACATAGTTTCAACTTAATTACTACAAGAAATAACTATTTACGTCGTAAGAGCAAAAGACGCAAATGATTCAAAATTTCCTATGTCAAAACATGTTTTGCCTCCATGTTTGATTTTGTTTGTCTGGCGTGACGTTTGCCGAAAGGTTCCGCTTCAATCAAAATATCTACACATAAATTTGATAACCCAAACTAAGAAATAATAACCTATTTTGTGCATGTTTTTCCACCCCCCCAACGTAAATAGTTGCTTCTTGTATTACTTTAATTAAATCGAACTGTTCTTTTAATAATTGGGGACTATATAGAAGTAAACGGAGATTTTACCAAAGCTTGAAATGTAAAAAGTATTTTGGAAAAAAACTTATTTTTCAAGTTTTTTTTATTAAACTTTTGGTTTATTTTAAGTAATATCTAATATACATAAAAAGATTCAAAGCCATAAGCCAAAAATCCATGACAAAATAAATTGGAACCAATAATTCTAAAGGCCTTACACATAATACAATAGTATTCAAATGGCATTTAAGTTTTTCTATCTTTAAAACATCTAATTATTGGTAGCCGGATAAAATAGAGCATGATTAAATAATAATAGGTATGTATGTACCTACATAGTTTACTTTTTTTTTAAATGTTCTGTTTTGTAGCTGTTCTGTTTTATCATGGAACCCTTATTATCACATCCTGTAAACTTACTAATTTTTCATTGAAAAAGAAGATAACGCTAATAATCTAAATTAAAATATGAAAAACAACAAGACACAGAAAAATAAAAGATAGCACTCGAAACTGAGACTCGAACTCGGAACGTCTTATCGGGACGGGCGCCTTTACCAATTCGGCTATTGCCACCCATTATAAAACCGTCATATTTGTCAAACTCATATTTCAAATTTCAAATTTCAGAATTAACAATATTATCTTCGACTATTTTTTTTCCATATTATCGGCAGCTACCTTTTTCATTGGAAACAAATGTTCAAAGAAAGTGTGTGTAACCTAGCTGATGTATCTTTTTATTTGTATGGAACACCTATTGACTTTTTTTTATATAATTATATTGATGGGAATAATCTTCAAAAGTTATAAAAAGAGAGCTTTTACTATAAAATTTTACTAAATTTTACTTATCAATTCCAGACACTGACAACCAACGGGTGATCATCCACGTGAAGGACATCAATGACGAGCCGCCTTATTTCATCAACCGTCCCCTGCCCATGCAGGCCGTGGTGCAACTCAACGCTCCGCCCAACACCCCCGTGTTCACCCTGCAGGCCCGGGACCCTGACACGGACCACAACATCCACTACTTCATCGTGAGGGACAGGACCGGGGGCAGGTTCGAGGTCGATGAGAGGTCAGGAGTGGTCAGGACCAGGGGAACAGATCTGTTCCAGTTGGATATGGAGTATGTTCTGTATGTGAAGGCTGAAGATCAGGTAAATTGACATTATTTACTATGTTATAAATTTTATACGTGTACGTTTGGTATGGATTCATACGTCCGTACACTGACCCCAAATTACCACCCACTCCTTAAACCTTATCCTCCTCAGAAATGTATCTCCTTCCTTTCACTAACAAGACCCTTCACACAGCATCCCCGAAGATGACCTAGGCCCTGAGGAAAATTATTTTAATTTATTAAGGCTATGGGTCGAGAGAATTCGGCTGGAGAGGTCAAAAGGTCTCCTTCAAATATTCTCTCCCGATCCAGCCCGCCACAGAATAGTGGACAAATGCATCCGCCACCAGGAACTAGACACACCTCTCCCCATGAAGCCAGGCACCTCTACTAAGTCATTAAAAGTAGCGAACCACTTGGCAGAGGCAATAGTTATACAATAAATGGTACCTTCCTTCCAAATTGATTATGAGCATGATCCACTATCTTGTTCGAGACCTTGACTCGATATCGAACAAAAAAGCATCGACCTAGACGGTACACTCGTTGAGACATGTTAAAATGAGTGTAAAACCATTGTGGGGTGCCAATGAGCGTGGGTACTGGCCCTTACTGTTTAAAGCTTTATTTGTAAGCGCTGAAAAATAACTATTAAGGAAATTATGCTAACACTGCACTAGCGATGCGTAGGTTCAGCCGGAATGGGTTCTCGAACTCGCTTCATTTGCGGTAAGCGGATCCCACTCATACTCCTTTTTCAAATCAACTACTCCCAGAGAACTCGGAGCCAAATGCCTCTACCCAGCGCTCGGCAGTGTCGCTTCCCGGCACCCGCAACCCCCCGCGTCTGCGTAACCCGCGCATTAGGGTGGTCCAGGCCCACATAGTAAAAAATAAATTTTCAAATATAGGTGTAGCCACCCCCTTGATTTGTTACACCCACAATTCCTATTATGTGTAAAAAATTTCAGCCCCCTATCTTATATACAAGGGGGTGCTCATCGAGTTAGAAGTTTGTGACAAAGAGTTCAGGAATTTAAGTAAATCTCGTAATTTAAGGTTTACTAATATTACAAGTATTTTAATCAAATAAGTATACAAAGCATTTAAATGTGAACAAAATTTGATAACAAAGCAATAATTAATATAATATTAGTCGCAATCTTTCAAAACTGTGTTTGTTAACTCCTTTTTGGATGTTTCTGTTTTGTTGAACGATGTGAAATATAATTTGCTTTTCTTTCTCATTCTTAGTGAGTATCGTGTTGTAATCTTCAAATAGTTTAACACCTCTCTTCGTTGTATCATTAACAGCACGCAAAATTTTGACGCAGCTTTTGCCTTGAAGATAATCAACATTGTCATTCCAAGTCTCAGAGGGTAATTGCAAGAAAGAGTCCTTCACATCAAGAACTAAGAGCGTTTTCAATGTTATTTATGTTGCAAAAGCTTCTAATGTAACCTCCAAGCCAAGCCTAAACAGAATCACCTTAAACTGAAAGATTACCGCCATCCGTATTTATTTTTTTAACAACGGTCTGTTTCTCAGCATCAGACAGCTTGTTAGAAAACAAGGCAAATGCAACTAGTTCATCTGACAAATCCCTTAAGTGACGCTCTAAAACACCCCTGATACTGATTTCGGAATCAAAGGCTCGCACAATTTTAATCTCTTCCAAAATAGTAAGTCATTTACTAGTGCATGTGCTGCCAGAGGCGCTTTGATCCAAACTTTGGTTTATGTGAGCACACCAAAACTAACAAATCGAACAATTTGTTTTTCTTCTCTCTTGATTATTTCGAAAGAGAAAAATCTTCAAAGCATACAGCAATTTTGCCATCCAACGAGCATGATGAATCGGACTTGAAGCGTGCCAATGTATCATCACAGGTGGTTTGTTCAAAACAATCATGGTGAGCTCTACTACCTCTTCGTAATCATCACGAACTTGATTCTCTCCAGATAGAATGGTTGTAAGACTCTCAAGAATATTTTCAGCGAACAGTATTTTCAGTATTTTCGTTCTTATCGAGGTCAAGACAATCGTAGTGCTCCTTCGGTAATGTTTCCCAAATATCGCTGAATCTTTTGAAATGTGGGATTTGAGGAGAGCTTGATGACCCAAAACACAGAGTAATAAATTTTTGAAAGCATTATTTCAAATACGTGATGACGACAAGCAAGTCACAAAAGATCAAGTCCTGTATTTTCTTTTAAAAGAGTGCAAGCTCCCTTTTTGGCACCGTTGTTAGAAGCAGTAGTGTCAAAACTCATAGCCCGGACTTCAATTGTGATATTCCACTGTTGCATTGTGTCAAAAACAGCATCAGATATTTGTTTCCCCGTTCCTGTAGTTATCAAATTCAAAGCGCTTGCATGGGCAAATACCAAAAAGTTTTTCTAGTTCTTTTGTAAACAAATGCTATCTTTTTTTGTGCTTCAGAATTTATTCCTTTATTTTTCTTCAATAGCAGCCAATTCTTATGAAACTTAATCAGTTTTTCAATGGAGTGATTTTGTTGTCCGGTCGGAATACTAGATTTACTCCAGTACATACGCAAAATCGTTCACATTTTTGGATTCATTTAATATATGATGATAACGGAGTAAAACCTGTCGAAGATATTGGATTGAATCGAAGAGTAGGAAGTTGGTAAAGCCTCATCAAAGGCCCAATATCTCGAACCCCAAGTAGAAATATTTCGTATTTTTTTGAGTGGATGAACTTATTTTATTACACTGATTCACTTCTCAGTCTATTAAATAAGTATCAAAACTGTTTAAATTTGTCTACAAAACTCATCAGCAGTTTATTTTAATATTTATTTAATAGTTTAACCCTTCAAAAAATAAGATTTTAAAATTGAAAAACTTTTCGACATTTTGTTCGGCGTGCAAAATTCCCGATTCTTCCCATGGATTTTAAATGTATCATTATATTGGTTATTTTTTATCTCTTTGCAAAAACAAAAACTGTTTTAAAATCTAGATAAAATAAAGTTTCCTATGTGTATGTTAGAAATTAACATTTTTGTTTGTAAACATTAAAATTTTTACTTTGAAAATGCAAATTCGTTAAAAAAATACTCACCTGAGGATATTCGCCTAAAACGTATCAAAAATATTTGAAATATACACAAAAATGTACACAAAACTATCCTGTAACAAAAAGTAAAAATTAAGCATTTTACACAAAAAAATCAAAAACAACACTCAATTGAGCATCCCTTTCTACTTGAGCTATCGCGCTGAAATTTCACTACGTTATTACTATGAATACATGTAACAAATTCACGGGCTGGCCAAATGAAAAGTACAAAAAAAAAATTTTTGGACCACCTTACCGCGCATGCTCTCGATGTGTTGTCCGAGTCCACATGCGGGTCCGGACCCGCATTTCTGGGTCCGAGTCCAAGTTCAGGGCCGGAACCATGGTTCTCGGCACCCACTACGGCTTGTACGTCTGCACCATGTTTGGTGACCGGATCTCAATAGCCAAGTACTTCCCTCTTCATCCCCATCTCCTTCGCGTCCCCACTACCCCAACATCCCCCAATTGGGGATGGCTTTTGTGGTTTATTCATATAAAAAATTAATTGCTTAACATGTCTCATATGCACATCTCGATACCGGAATGTCCTAGCGAGATGTTTTTTTGTTTTGTTATGTTTATTTAGATGTATGCACATTTTTTTTATACATCTAGTAAGAAAATATGACAATACAATTTAATAAAAACAGTTTAAGAAATACAATTTAAGAGATTAATTTAAGAAATACAGTTGACTACAATTTAAGAAATACAGTATAATATTTGTAATCAGATCAAAGGTCGGGATGGTCCGATGCTATTTAGGGAACCCGCTTGCACAACGCGGGTATAAACTGTGCAACCTAAAGTTTAAGTTTAGACTTACGGAATTCAATACTTCGTTTGTGTGAAAGCACTATGAAACCAATACATGAGATGTGCATTTTCATGTAATGCATTATTTTTTTTAATAAATAAATAAATACCTATTATTGATGTACATCAGAGCCCACTGGGTTGTCTACAATAATTATAACTGCATCGCAAAACAATTCCAGAGTGGCCGAGTAGATGAGAGAAGATTCCAGTCGACTCCTGAAGAACGTCTTTCCATCGTAGGAGGGAAACGAGCGCCACAGTTTTATATGCCGAGTTACGAGGCAGAAATTCCAGAAAACCAAAAGAAGGACTCAGAGTAAGTACTTCAAATAAAAATATTTTATGTAAAATATAAGTGTTCAATAAAAATTCAGAAAAATGTTGTCCTTGTACATATGTATATGTATGTAATTATTGTCTATTATGATTTTCGTGGATAAAATAGTCTTATGATGGTTGTTTTTTGGGTTGTTGTGCAGCGTTCGCTTCATCCTCATTCTTGACTCAATGTTTCGATAGCCTTTTGTGCCCTTTAACAGTGCAGAAGTGTCGTAAGTTTATAAGTATATCGGTGATACATATACTTCGCTAATGTGGGTTATGCTAATCAAGAATCCAAAAAATAGACAAAATTTTTCATAGCTGTATAATAATTGATGTGGTAGTTAAATGTTTTTGAAATAAGATGTTGTAAAAAGCTGTTAAAAATCATAAACACCATCATGAACGTCATGGTTTTTACTGTAATTTTTATTTCTGTTCTTCAAAATAAACATCACCAAAAAAAATGATTTAGCTAAAGATTGAGTAAATTTCACAGCCACAAAATTATCACACACAAACATGTCGCCTGATTTCCTATGAATCCCTTGTAAAAATAAGAATGTAAAGTGTTTTTAATAACAAATTGAAACACTTTGTTTTTACCACGATAATCTTTATTTTAACACATCGACATAGTGTTTCAATTTGGTATTAATAAAATGGTGCCACAAAGTGAATTTGCAAAATTTGAAGAAGTAAAGTGTTTTTATTCTTTTATTTAGATTTTGTCCGTCCCTTCAAACCTAACCTTTTCAACTATTTTTCAGCATTATTTCCGTAAAAGCAAAATCCTTCGCTGACCGTGAAATCCGCTACACCTTGAAGGCCGCGGGTCAGGGGGCGGGAACCTTCAATATCGGCCCCACGTCTGGCATTGTAAAGCTGGCCAAGGAATTGGACTTTGAAGACCTTCGCCAGCCTCATGTTTATTCTTTGGTTGTCACCGCCACTGAGGATTCTGGAGGATTTTCAACATCTGTTGAGGTTAGCAATTAATACTTGAAGATATAATGACAAAAGTGTACTTCTGATAAGTTATTTATCCCTTTTTAACATAAAACTATGCATATAGGTATCTATCAAAAACAGGGTTTACAACGGAACTCTCAGCGATGAAATCTCATAACATTTTATTTATTTTTTATTATTTAAAATACATACTATAACAGATTTAAAAAAAAAATATGGTTCTTAAAACTAATAACAATAAAGTAATTTCTTGTTAACCTCTTGGATGTCGGACGACATTTGCCCACATGATGAATTGTGTTGAAAATGAATTACAAAGAATTCTGAGATACTAGATTACTGAAAAAGCAACGCCTGGAATGATATTGGCGCAAGCGATTATGACCTTGTCCTTTTACAATTTCTTTATACACAAGGGTTAAAATCTCATTTAAGCATTTAACCTCTCGAGCTTTAGGTCGAGTGACAAATGAGAGGTTTACAAACTACCCAAATCAATAGACAACATTTCTCATGTTAAAAATGGGGAGTAGTACATACCATTATAGAATAAACTCTTTAATTATATTATTTGATGTAAGAAATAAATAAAATTTATAGCATAGTAATAAGCCTAAATAATTAGTCTGAATAACATAACAGTTACTAAATTATTAGATGTATTGTACAATATAGATAAATAAAAGTAAGAATATAGATTTAACAACCTAACTTATAGAAGAAAACTAATTTCCCTAATAAAGTCATATACATTACTTAAAAAATTATAAAAAATATTATATTTATTTAGGTTCTGTACCCTCTATATTGTTGGGTGAGGTTTAGATTTATAGACAACAACCTGTTTTATTGAATAAATTCAATACAAAATATTTACAAGGCAAAAAAAAAACATTATTTGAATACCCAAAAGAAGTCAATAAGCATATGTAACATTGAATGACATAAATAAAATCTAATTATGAAAGAAAAAAATAATAATAAAGAGCAAAGGCCCATACTGAACGCCTTGACCCGGGCGACCGAAGTGGCTCATTAGCAGGAGTATAAAATTACCAGGCCCTTTGTGTGCACAATCCTAGCTTCACCACATTCAAACATCGTTTTAATTCTTCAAATATTTATTTTTAAAATAATGTAGGTACATGCTCCTTGCTTCATCCACAACCATACATCAAATCGCTAAGTACTTTTACCAATTAGTTACCTGCAAACGGGAACACAGCTAGTAATAATTACTACCAGTTAAAAACCCACTATCGGGCAGTGGTTGACACGGCAGTAGCTGGGTAATAAAGTTAACATACGAAGATGGTTAGGATAAGGTGCGGAGCGAGAGCTGTACACGAAGTAGGGTTCTTAAATTTCAACCGTACAGACGCTAGCATAATAATTATAGATAGTGTGAAAAACGTGCCATTGTCTACAAGTTTAGTCAACTTTGACAGTCAGGTGTGATTAAGGTGGCCAAGGATTGTTGATTGCAAGTGGCTAAGGTTGCCACACGAACTGAGTCGCCCCGGTCGCCCGTCAACTCTCTACCTAGCCTCCGCAAGGCTTAAGTCTGGACATTACAGGTTTTGTCGGGACATAGAGCCCGATGTATCCAGACGGATGGCAACCTTAAGGGGATACCCGGTGGTGATTTTTCCATACAAACGTATTCCCTATTTATCTCTCTGAATTTTAACCCTAGAGAAAATATTGTTTTTACATAAAATAGATATCAACTACTAGCGTATCGGTATTGTTGTTTTTTTTGATAAGTTACTTTTTATAGAAGTTATGACCTTCCAAAAATCAATAAAATTGAATGGTTTAAACGCCGTCAAAAGACGTTCAGTATACAAACTAGACAATGTTTTTTTAAAAAAAGCAAAACGTGCAAACATAGAATAGTTTTTTCTTATGTAGTTGGTAAAAAAAAATTAAAAATCAGTCCACTTTTGGAGGAGAAAAGTGGGGAATACAAAACCTCGATTTTAGTCAGGTATTAGTAGCCCGAGGTGCATTGTCCCTTTCGCTCAATATCCGGTGGAGTAAGAGCAACAGTGACAGAAAAAAATTTTGTACAATCTATTTTTCAAATTTCTCCACCACCGGGTATCATCTTAAGTTAAATCAGGATTTATTGTTATCACATGTACATATTTTCCATACTTTTATTATTATTAATTATTGTACACATAAACGTTGTTTTATTTTCAGCTTACCATTCGAGTCACTGATGTGAATGACAATGCCCCCAAGTTTGAGTTACCAGATTACCAGGCTCACAATGTTGATGAAGATATTCCTCTTGGAACTAGCATTCTCAAAGTTAAAGCCATGGACTCTGATTCGGGAAAAAATGCTGAAATAGAATACTTGGTTTCAGGTACGTAAATTCTTATATGTACATATTATTATTTTTTCATCTAAAGTGCCCACGAGACAATGAATGTTAATTGTCAAAATTATCAATTTTATTGTCTATATAATATATTATCACTTAATTGTAATAATGTAATAACAAAAATCGTTTAGTTTTTAGGGGGTTTCTCACCATTATCCCAATAGCTTATCTAGCCTAATTACGAATATTATTAAAAATAAAAATAAAATACCCGCAGTGAATAAAATACCTCGGGAGGATGGTGAGAAACCCCCTAAATAAAAATAGCACATCTTTGAAAAAAAAAGGATTTTCTAATATTTAGGGACCAGTTATTTGGAGATTTTTTTCATTAAAAACATATTGTTAGGTATGTTAAATTACATTTTGTAATACACGAAAAAGGCTGCGAAATAATGAGATACGCTTGGTTCTCATGAGAGGAAAACATATTATTCTATTCTATAAGTTCTTCAAATGATTATTATTTTGTTGTCAATTTATTTTCAAAAATCGTTTTTTTTTTAGGTACGCAGTGTTATAATGTGAGCATTGATATATTCATCTAAGCATGACCACACAGGTGTAAAAATCTTAAAAAGAATCATGCGAAATTGAACACTAATGAAAATATTATTAAACCCTCGGGCCTCTGGCAAATTCTGCCAGAAGGCCAGAGTATTTCCGCTTTCCAATAAAATCCAAATAATTGGAATATTTCTGAACATACATGCCTGAGGGGGTTTCTCACCATCCTTCTGTTAGCTTATCTACCCTAATAACGAATATTTTTAAAAATAAAAATAAAATACTCGCAGTGGTTAGAAAATCCGGCCAACTTATCCAATATATAGCCACTATTCGTAGGTTCGAGTACCGATTTATAAACTCCAACTTAAGAATTAAATAAACCGTAAATCGTAAATCAAAAATATTCGTTATTAGGGTAGATAAGCTACTGGGAGGATGGTGAAAAACCCCCTGAAAACTAAAAACTGTAAAGTTGATGAAATGCACTTTCAAATTTTATTATTATAAATAAACATTTGATTTTAAAAACATAAAATTTTTTAATGCAAACATAAAAAAGTTTTGCAAATGGCTCACTCATTTAAAATTACTGAAAAAAAACAAGCACATTTTATTACACAAATGTATTAAAAACATTTTTGTCACTTCACACTTTTGTCTTTTCGTGTAAAAATAATTAATAAAAAATTAGTTATATAAAGTTTCATAATTTTTTTTCAAATTGCGGTTGGAGACGTAGATTTGTACATATTAATTCTTCTGTGGTTAACTTTTAGAATTGAATAAAAAGCATTTGTTTTCTCTTTCTAACAACGTTTGGATCTTACTTCTCACCATGACAACAAGGGAGGCACAATGATATCGTGCGTCATTTGTATCGATTTGGTCTCATAAGACCTATGTGAGCTGTTCCCAAAAGCACACAAATTAGCCTGAGATGTTAAGAGTCATATTATAATGATTTCATACACTTTATTTGGCCGTTTTGACCTCTTAATTATTTATTTGCTACTTGGGATTACGTGTTTTGATTTGTTTTGATTGTCTGGATGAAATATTCATAATTTCATGGGCACTTTAGGTACAGGTACGAAAAGAAAACATTGTCGTCTTTGAACGTTGCCGATTTAACCATTAGTGACATCTATGTGAATTCTCGTAACCAAACAGTTGTCAGTCAAGAAGCGAACCTAAAATTTCTTTAAATAGCGCCATCTGTTGTTGAATAAGTTTGCATGAATCCAGTATTTTGTTTGTATTTCGGTTTCTAGAATTTGATTGGTGATTGATTATTATTATTGTCAAAAGAATTCGTATTCTACTATTTCACAGATAGCATGCGAATAATTATTTTACCCATAATACACGGGACAGACGCGAAGTTCACATCAAAAGATACTTAATAACAAAATATCTTTTCTATCGACACACTACGTTATAAAAGATTTCTTCCTACGGCAGGAGAGGGAGTCAGTTGAATTCGGGAGCGGCCACAGACTATTATTTCTTTCTACTGAATCTATCAACTTGACGGCTGACAGCGACTTGAGCACAGCAGCTGCATATTTAAAAATGACCCCCTCTCCTGTTTAGGAGAGGGGGCCGCATAACTTTTTAAATATAGCATCGGCAGCGGTTAGCGAAGACCCGAACCACGCTTATAATGCATCATCTTTTTATGTGTGATGGGTATGTATGCGATTGTATGGCGAGCGCTATTGTGTAATAAAGTATCTTTTGATGTGAACTTCGCTTCTGTCCTGTGCTTAGAAGCTTTTAAAAGTTTAGCTTTGAAATATTAAGAAAAATTAATTGTTATACACTCAAATCGACTTTGTGCAGAAACGGGCGGTCCATTTGTTAGATTCTTCTGTCAACAAACGGATTGAAATCTTTAGAGCACATGCGTCGGGTGGGAATGCTGTCCTTGTTCTTTGGTATTTCAATGGAAGATGCTCCGAGGAACTAGCGCCATTGATCTCCTTGGCACCGGTGCATAGCCGGGAAACATGGGTCGTTTCTACGACTCGTTCTTGAGTTCAACAGCTCGGCTGTGGAACAATTTGCCGGTCTCTGTGTTTCATCCCCCCTACAACATGGGTCTCTTTAAGACCCATGTTCACTCCTTCCTCTCCCCAAGAAGACCCTCCACACAGCATCTGATAACATAGGCCCCGAGGAAAATTATTTTGGACTTAAAGTAAAAAAAAAAAAAATACTCAAGCAATATGGAGTAAATAGTTTTGTCAATTAAAAAAACTCAAATCTTTCAAGAAAGGCTAACAAATACAATATTGCATTGGTGATTCAATTCAATATTGTATTTGTTAGCCTTTCTTGAAAGATTCGAGTTTTTTAGAGACAAAAGTATTTATTCACATGTACATGCGCAAACAATTTTTTTTTTTTTTAATATTTCAAAGCATAACTTGTAAAAAGCGTTTATCCGTAAAATAATTATACGCACTCTATCTATGAAGGAGTAGAATATGAAATCTTTTGACAATCACCTTAATAAAACCTATAGGTTTTATTCAAAGTGTTTATGCATTTATAACGTAAATATTTCATAATTAACAATGATTTATTGTTTTCAGATGATCACTTTAGCGTTGATTCCAGTGGTATTATCACAAACAATAAACAACTGGATGCCGACAACAATAATGCCTACTATGAGTTTGTTGTAACCGCCAAGGATAAGGGAGAGCCTGCCAAGACAGGCACAGCAACTGTGCGAGTTTATACTAAGAACAAGAATGACGAAGAACCTAAATTCTCACAACAAGTATACACTCCTAATGTGGATGAGAATGCCGGGCCCAATACTCTTGTGACCACTGTTGTAGCATCAGATAAAGATGGCGACAATGTGCGCTTTGGTTTTGTTGGGGGCGGTACAAACTCTGGGCAGTTTGTAATTGAAGAAATTACCGGCGTCATCCGATTACATGGAAAGGCCATTTCTCTGGACAGGGATAAGTACGAATTGAACGTCACCGCTCTTGATGACGGAGCGTGTTGCGTTAATGGTGATGCTACCATACACACATCCACTGCTGTTGTAGTTGTGTTCATTACGGATGTAAATGATAACAAACCCATTTTTAAAGAATGTGGAACCTACTACCCGAAGGTTGAAGAGGGTGCACCAAATGGCAGTCCTGTTATCAAAGTTCACGCTACTGATGAAGATAAAGGAGTTAACGGGCAAGTTAAATATTCCATTGTGCAGCAGCCTAATCAGAAGGGAACTAAATTCACAGTTGACGAAGAAACAGGAGAAGTGTCTACTAACAAGGTGTTTGACAGAGAGGGTGATGATGGAAAATTTGTATCTGTAACTGTCAAAGCAACTGACCAGGGAGAACCTTCTCTAGAAGGAGTGTGCTCTTTTACTGTGGAAATTACCGATGTTAATGACAATCCCCCCTTGTTTGACCGACAGGTAAGTGCCAACTTTTTAAATTTATTCTAAAATTTGCATTTTTTGGTTCCTCTATACTCGTATGTACACGTATTAATTTGATTACAGAAATATGTTGAAAATGTCAAACAAGACGCAAGCATTGGAACTAATATTTTGAGGGTATCTGCATCAGATGAAGATGCAGATAATAATGGTGCAATTGTTTACACCTTAAGCGCCCCTTATAATCCTGGAGACATTGAATATTTTGAAATCCAAGCTGAATCGGGGTGGATAGTTCTTAAAAAACCCTTGGACGTAAGTATTAAAAATGACAACTATCTTCACAACTAACAGCTAATTCTAGGATACAGGAAAGTGTGAAAAGGTGTGCAAGAAGTGAATGACTATGCAAACCTCCATTAGGAAACATTTTTGGTGAATGAAAGCTACGGGAGCTAGGATTGAGTTGAGTTGACTGGTTGTGGCCCTGTAAAATACTACTGTAATATAGTATAGTTTAACAAGTCCGCTTATCGCTATTGTAATTACCGGTCCTGGTTCTTACGAGCAATCATCCATCCAAGAATGAACTAACTACCAGAGTGAGATGGACCGGCGCAGTACATACAGCCAGCTCGTTAGGTAGCTTCTTTCTTCCTACAGCACTCTTAGTTTCAGTTGCGGCCTGGTCCCGTGGGATCAGGCGACACTAACTATATATTATATTATTATTACCATGAGTTCATTTCTACGGCACCTCTTGCATACAACTCTTGTCGTTCTATTTAAATAATCCATGTACTATAAATAAACTAAATGAACAACTGCTGTAAATATTTCACTGTCAACTTTGTTTGTTTAGTTGTAAAACATGTACAGTTTACGTATAACTGCACTTCTGTATATCCTGCGCACACATAGTTATTGATTATTTTTTGAAATAATTTGAAAGGCTTTCAGCTTTTGGATATACTTTTGTATGTACATGTTTTGTTACTAACGTGTGATGATTTGATTGATTACTTTGTTGTGACCAGTGCAGTGCAGCTGGACGGCTTCTGGCCATGTCAGCTACACCCCTGGCACTGGTCAATAATACTGGGCCCTGGCAATGGGCGCCGCTCCTGCAGATCCGCCCATGAGGGCTTTGGATTCTGGCTCTCAGCAGGCCTCAGATGGCCTTTCTTACTTACTTACCTTTTGTACATTACATACATACCTCATCACCATCATGCCATCATGCCGTCATGCCATCGTGCCATCATGCCATCACCAGGCCTCATACTGTATAATATTTCATTTGGTGGTTTGTTTTCAGGGAAGGAGATGTGGAATTAATCTGATTTAAATGATATATATATTTGTATAAATATATGTGTTTCGGGGACAGTCAGGGTACTACAACAAATTGTAAAAAGAGAAAGTACCCTGACTGTGCACCGCAAGTTGTGACATATTCCTTCTGTGAAAGGGGCGACGTACTGTAATATACTAACTTCAATATGAACGTCCATCGTTTTGTTTTGATTTCAATGAGTGTCGTTCCATTGTAAATTAGTAAGCGAGGTCAAGATAACTTTATTTTCTGACATCCTGACCTTTTCCTGCCATTTATGAGAATGCAAAGCTCCGCATGCAATGCCTGCTTTCAATTTTAATTTTTTAGTTTAGTTTTGTATAAATTTTTACTAGTAATTTTTGCATATTTCTTGTGTATATTTGAGAACTTGTAAATTATCATCATCATTTTTTTTTATTCTTTTCAACTGCACAATTGTTTCTTCGGCATTGGCCACATCCAGGGATGTTATCCAGTAAGTAGGTACATGATATATCAATGATAATGAGTGGATAACCTGTTCAGTTGCAGATCAGTTGCAACTGACCGACTAGAATGATTGTTCTGTACAGTAGTTTAAGTAGTGTAAAGTATTATGTTCTTTTATTTTCCTTTTCTAGCATTAACGATGAATGGTGAACTGTGTGAGTGTTGTCATGTTCCAGTGTGGAGGCACGGAACGGTAGTTAACTGTCTTGAAATGTTCACAAGTCAATTTGTCGCAGATCATTGATATTCTATTTGTTTCATGGTTATTTGTGTGACATTAAATGAGTAACTCTTTATTATATTCTTATGATTTAATTAATTTATTAGCAATGGGTGAATTATGAGTTATTTTGTTGTTGTTATGATTTTGTTTGCCCCCCGCTGACCTTTGATTCCGCTCCCGTGTTCCGCTACTAGCGAGAGAGATACCGCCTGCGGGTGCGCGCAGCAGACCAGGGGGAGCCGCCCTCCCACGCCGACGTGGACGTTGAGTTAGACGTCGTAGACAGGAACAATAAGCCTCCTCTGTGGAATGAGACCACGTACGGCCCCGTTCACATCAAAGAGAATGTCACAGTGGGTACTGTAGTGACCTGTGTAAAGGCAAGGTTGGTATCACCGCCTGGGCAAGGGCCCGCGAGCTCGCCTCGCGGACTCTCGCCCGGCTCTTCAGACCCTAACACTACTAACGACGTGGTTTTCTTTGTTTCCATTGACCATTCCCCTTAGCGAGAAACGTACAAGCTGGAAGCCATGGCTCAAGATAAGGGCTTTCCTCCCTTGTCCCGAACTGTGGAGGTACAGATAGATGTAGTGGATCGCGCTAACAACCCGCCCGTGTGGGACCACGTGGTGTACGGGCCCATCTACATTCGAGAGAACTTGCCCGTCGGGGCCAAGGTCGTGTCGGTCAAAGCCAGGTCTGTGGCCTCAGTGTTTGGCAATGGCGCACGGGCAACGCACGCAGCCCCATCACTATTTGCACGCAGTGTGGTGTGTGGCGTCCATCTACCTTACCATCCCGTCCCAACAACATACCTACCCAAACATACTTACTTACCTTACCTTATTATAGTGTCATTAGATGTTAGCCACTGCGGTACTGTGATGCCGAGTGTCTGTGCAGTAAGTAAGCTCAGCTCAGCTGCCGTCCTACATAATACATATACCTGCCACCCGCCCTCCCGGCTCACTGAATGTTGTTAAAGCACTGACCTTGTACACACAAACACTTGGGAAGCTTTGGGTGTCTTAATACCAACCAACCTCAAACCAATAACAACATTCAGCAAGAGCTTCATCCCTACAATCGCCCAAACCTTTTGGTGCATTCGATCTTTTATAATTTCCTCTCATTCGCTTTTCATTCGGTACTCGTGCATTTCCGATAAAACGATCATTCATTCTCGCCAAAAACATTTGAATCTATAAGAATTCCCCCGAACCACTAATAAGCCACCATATAACGGATGCACTGCTTCATGAAGGAATTTTGGGAACACGAGTGAGGTAACACGTATTCTAGCCAAGCCCACAATATAAAACCATTGGTTGGATACAAATGTTTGAAAATACTAACCTCACTAATTAATACCATTTCGTACCTGCAGGGTTGGCAAAAACTATGCTCATCATTTTAACATTTTGGCACATTTATAATTCAAATATAATAATTTTGTTAACCTTAATTTTGATACTTAATTCGAGTTACAAAAGAAATCTTCATTATAAGCGTAATGTGATGTGCCAGCCCTGCAACAAAGGCTAAGATAATAACTTCTCTGCACAACAAATAAAACAATATCCTCTTTGGAAAGGGTTAAATGTCTTTCAATGTTGTGGCTATCGCAAAGATTTATGATCTATTCACATTCTTAGAAGAACAGAAAATGCATGTAGAGAATATAATTGACAATTTTCATCAACACTGATAAGATTGGCTTGCAGCTGAGCTATAAAGAGAAAATGTATCTAGATTATTATATTTTCACTTACGGTGAATGTCAAAAGAATTCATATTCTACGCTTTCGTAGGTTGCGTGCGTATAGTATTTTTTTTACTTATAAACGCTTTTAAGTTATGCTTTTAAATATTAAGAAAAATTTATTGTTCGTGCAAGTACACAAGCAATATCAATATTAACAAATAGTTTCGTCAATTACAAAACTCTAATCTTTCAAGAAAGACTAACCAATTGGATTGAATCACCGATGAAATATTGTATTTGTTAGCCTATCTTGAAAGATTTGAGTTTTTTAATTGGCATAACTATTTGTAATATTCATATTGCTTATGCACTTGCGCAAACAATAAATTTTTCTTAATATTTCAAAGCACAACTTGTAATAAGCGTTTATAAGTAAAAATACTATACACACAATATATACGAAAGAGTAGAATATGAATTCTTTTGACAATCACCTTAAGGGTAAACTAAAAATAATTCATCATCTGCGCTCGTTCATAATGGCGCTGATTAAATTATTTTAAGTTATGCTGTAAAAAATATTAAGATGAATTGTTTGTTTGCGCCTGTAAATATGCAATATGAACGTGAATAAATAGTTTTGTTCATATAAAACTAATTTCTTTGAAGAAAGACATTCAATTACAACATTGTATCGGTGATTCAATCCAATACTGTATTAGCATGCCTTTCTTGGAAGAATTGAGTTTTTATACAGACAAAACTATTTATTCATATTCGTATTATGTATTTACGGGTGCAAACAAAGAGTCCATCTTAATATTTTGCAACATGACTTGTGTAAAGGGTTATTTCCTAAAATAATCAAATTACCGCCATCTATGAATGAGCAGATTTTAAGTTTACTCTTATCTATAATTTGTTTTGAATTATTAGTAAAAGTCATCAACACAAAAAATATTGTGGGGCTGTTCTGTGCCTATTTTTAAAAATTATTAATAATTTGAGTACTTCAAAAAAATATCAAATACCTTATTCTTTCTTCTGTGTTGTAGACATGTAATAAAAATATGTTTTGGTTCTTTCAATTAGCTGATATATTATCTAATATTATTTATTATTCTAATTCTATGAATTATTAATTGAATTATTTTTTATTAATTATTATTGTGGTTTAGCTGCATTAAAAGTTTTCATTATAACGTATTAACAAACCACTGTAAAAACGTATGTACTCAATAAAAAAATAACTAAGTATGAACCACTCCTTTCAGTCATTTTCATTTGAATAATATTTCTAATGAAGTATCTCAAAATTTTCAAAATTGTCTAAAATAACTAGTATTATTTGGTAAGCTCTAGAACAGCCCTCATTTTAGCTGTTGGTGAAGAAAAAAAAAATTCCGTAAACAAGATTTTCAGAATTTAGTTTTTTTAAATACAACTTCTCTATCTGTATGCAATCAATATTGTAGTAAACTGCATTTCATTGTATGTGTCAAAATATTAGCATTCACAATATTCTCAGTGATTGTTTTCATTCTAAATTTCTACCATTTATCTTCAATATCTTTTCCTTTCAATTGGTATTATACATTAATTAAATTTGCTCATGTTTCACTTGATTTTTGGCTGTAGACATCATTGCCAAGCAGCATAGAACTACGTACATACATAAATAGTTTATGGTTAAGCTTTTGATAAGGGAAAAAAGGGTGAAGTATGAAGAATTAATTAATGTAGTAATCAAATAGCACAATTGAAATTCATTTAGAAAATTCAATTATTATTTGTTATGTTCTGCTTATTTGTATTGTGGCTCACTAGCCCACGATGTCTTCTAATTAATAACAACGTGAGTTCGTTTACTCGTTTATTGCGAATGATCATAAAGACAATGGTATTATACGTAACGTCTGATCACAGGTATGCTCTATTTTGGTCTTTCTGCTCTTCGCTTTTGCAGCTCTAGTAACCTGGAGAGTTCTTCCACATTTTTCTGCAGATCTTCACACTTAGTTTCTAGCCCTTCCACCGTTCCAGTTAAGCTTTTAATGACTCAGGTACGGGACATACGTCATTCCTATGTCTACCCACGTTAAATTATTGTGAAAACAAGCTTATGTGTCCAAGTGGTTAATGTGCTTTTTGTCAGCTGTGTGGTCGAGGGCCAGCCTACGGTTCGCCCTTTCCAGATCTTGTATACTAACTTCCAGCTGCTCGTAGATTCGTAGTCTCGGGTCGTTCACTTCTCACAATGCTACTGTTTGTTTGATCCGTTTTTACACATAAACCTAAGTTTTAATCTTAAAATATAATATTTAGTATTGTAAATTATTGCGTTAATTTTCTACCTACTTGGACATTTTTGACAAGACTTAATCTACTTGTACCCCTGTAGCTGTTTATCTCATTTGCCTTCCAAATCGGATACTGTCACGCCACCACTTGATGCATCTGGGATACTAGAGACTAGTACTGGCTAGTGGAGTCCCCGTTTTCGGCAAAATGGCCACTTTCCACGATCTGGAGATGGACTGGTCAGCTCTGGACCAGGATTCCAGGGAATGGGGCCTTCAGATCTCCAGCTGGCGGCAGAGCTCGGCAAGACCCTTCTGGAGAGGAACAAGGAACTGGAGACGGTTCTCAAACAGCATCAGAATGTCATCGAGGATCAGGCGCAAGAAATTGAGTACCTGACCAAAATAGAGCATACCTGTGATCAGACGTTACGTACAATACCATTGTCTTTACGATACGAATAAACGAACTTACGTTGTTATTAATTAGAAGACATCGTAAGCTATTGAGCCACGACACACATAAGCAGAACATAACATTATTTTACAATTACAGTGAAACCCTCTTAAGAAGTTCTCGTTTAAGATGTTTTCCTGCTTAAGAAGTTTGGTTTTTTCGGTCCCTTGAAGACCAAATGGCCCAATATTTCCCACTTATAAGGTTTTCCCGCCTAAGAAGTTTTTTTTTTCCGGTCCCTTGGAAAACTTCTTAAGAGGGTTTCACTGTATTCTCATCAAATTATGACTTTGAGAAGAAGAATTTTGTCAAAATAAAAATTGTAGATTTCAATTGTTCACCTTATCTATCATTCTTTCGAATCCAATAATTTAACAAAATCATACAGATTTTGATGCTCTTGATATTTGCTTACTACATATTAATTTTATTGAAGAGTTTAATCACTCCACAAAAACTCCTTATGGTGCACTTAAATTTGTAGTGTGAATTTTTGGGATTTAGGCATATATTTCGATAATCTTTAAAAATTACAAATTAATGTTCATGTTCTAGAAGCATGTCTTCTTTCATTTTAAAACTAAACTTTTACTTGTTTGATTAATCCACAAAACTTCTTCCCATTGGGATTTTATCCTAATACATACATCACTATTCTTCCAGACAACTCCAAAATCATAAAATTTTATGATAGAAGCATGTCGTTTTTCATTGCCTACTTTTTCTTTGGATTGAGAGATTTTCAACACATCGACCGTTTTCGAGGCGTTAAATCTATAAAAATATTTCATTCTTTTTTCCTTTGCCAATTTTTTGTAGTAAACGTGAATCCAAATTAAATGTTGTTATGTATAGTGGTAATTTGTTAGGTGTTACTTGCATCTATGAGAAATTCTAACATCTTTGTCGTTTCCACAGCTCGGGAATAGAAAATAACCCAACCGTTTTTTATCGGTTAATGCCCGGATCGACAGCGCAAACAAATAAATTTCATACATTTTATTTGCAACAAAGAGCGGATAATGGGTTTACATGGGCTGATATAAAAGTCAATCACCCATTGGATTATGAGAGTATCAAGGAATACAATTTGACTATTCGAGTTGAGGTAAGTTCTACCGCTTAATTATCTATCCTCAATATTGTAGTTGCACAAATCTGTTAAATTCTCATTTGCTAATCATGAAGTATATCAATAGAATAATAATAATTACTGATGTAATTGTTTTTTCTTTGCTTTGAGATTATGAACTCGGTCTGAAAATCCATACCTATTTTGACAGGCTTACAGACAGAGCACTTTGTAGAGAGGATTAACCTGAAGCATTTTTATACTTACTGTTTTGAGTAATGCTTTGGGAGAGGAGTCCTCTCCAGTTTTAATTTGTTTTAACATCAATTGAGAAATTTTCTTCAATTTGAACTGCAAAATTTTGCTTCATAATAACTAAAATTTTCATGGTATAAAATCATTTAAATTATCTTTTGTGTGATTTCAACTTTGTTACTACGTAAGTTTTAATAGCTTATAATATTTTTGCCTTTAGAACAATGGTGCCCAACAACTGGCCTCAGAAGCCACGGTCTACATTATGCTGGAAGATGTGAACGATGAGATTCCCCTATTTACAGAACGAGAACAAGAGACCGTTCTCGAAGGTGAACCCATCGGAACCAAAGTGACACAAGTTAACGCTATTGACAAAGATGGAACATTCCCTAATAATCAGGTAAACTAAAACATTGCAATAATCATTATTAAAGTTTATCATTTGCCTACACATGTACAGTGCAACTTAAATGCCGACCTGAACATGATATGATCCATTCTCTCGCAGGTACAGTTACTTTGCCGACTTTACAGCGAAAGAGAAAGATGCGTAAAACATATGTGCGACAGAGAAAGGCATGAGCGCATCGCTTTCCGGACCTTAAACTCGCCTATTGAAATGATTTGTGTATATAATGATTCGTGAACTGCTCATTCATAGTTGGCATTAATCAAATTATTTTAAGAAAAACTCTTTTAGCAAGTTACGGTTCAAAATATTAAGATGAATTATTGTTTGTTTGCGCCTGTACATACGGTACATGAATATGAATAAATAGTTTTGTCCATATAAAAACTCAATTCTTTATGGAAAGGCATACAAATTCTATATTGGATTGAATCACTGATGCAATATTGTTATGTATGCCTTTCTCGAAAGAAGTGAATAAAAAGCAAATAAAAGTTGGCCACACAAATAGGGCATAAACTTAAAACAGAGGTTTTACAGAAGGTGGACTTACATACTTGTGAACAAGTCAATATTAAATTATCGGTGTTAAAATTGCCATCAATTGGTTCATTTTTGTCCTTTGTTGTTTTATCAATAGGTACCTAATTTTTTTTTTTCATATTTTTACTACTTTATAAACTTATTATCCTCAAAACAGGCTTGTCCTAGTGAGGTTAATATTGAAATGTGAACAATAATACCTACCATGTAAAGAAATAATAAATAAATAAAAAATAAAAAAATAAATTTCAAAACGTTAGGATGCTAATAAGGGACCGCACAAGAGTCCCAATTTCCATATTGCACCTAAGATTTTTTTTTATCATGTTTCTTCATTTTTTTATTGAAAATCTCAATACATTTATCACTTTTTTCAAAAGAGCATAATTTAATTTTTAATAACAAACTTGCCCTTTTCAAGCTTTTTTTGACTGAACATTAGTATGGTAGTAAATTATTTTATCCTCACAAAGCGCAGTCTGTTTCTGAAATTTGACTGATGAAATACATAAGCATAGAAGTTAATTAATTTTTAAATACAGCGGAGATGTTATCTATTTTTGGTATGTATTCCTCGTCTCTTTTGACGGAATCGGCGAAAACTGTTTAAGTGTTTAGTGTTCTAACTGTCACCATCTTTTCAGGTGTACTACTACGTGGTGGATTCGCCCAGGAACGAGGGCAAGGACTTCTTCGAGATCAACCTGCAGACGGGCGAGGTGTTCACCAAGATCGTGTTTGACAGGGAGAAGCAGGGGGCCTACGCCCTGGAGGTGGAGGCGAGGGACGGAGCCCCATCTGCCCGACCCAACTCTAACGCACAACCCAATTCAGGTTAGTTGCTTCATTGATTATCACTTGAAATTGTCCAATATTGAGTTAACACTTTCACTGCTGATCATGGCAGTTGGTATACCTACATCAATCTTTCACAGTACAAGGTCGACAGCAAATGTTTTAAGACATCTGAAGCTCTTTAAAAGGTATGAACTTTCATTCTTAAATTAACCCAATTCCTAAGATCATATTATAATTCATAGACATACAGGATGACAGCGGCAATGTTGAGTTTTTTGGTTGTGTATTATTAATATTTAATAACTCAGGTACGGGGCATACGTCATTCCTATGTCTACCTACGTTAAATTGTCGTGAAAACAAACTTATGTGCCCAAGCGGTTAAACCTTATCATTAAAATTGCTCCAGTACAAATTGAGTATTACATATAGACTACCGAAAAAGTAATTCAATCTTAAATGAAGCAACCTCTTAACCACTGGTGCGATTTTTGGCATATAATGCCTCCTATTGGTTTTCGGATAAAAAAAGCCGATTATCTTTTGATTAGGTATTTTTTGTTTGTTTTTTAATATTTGTAGCTCCCACGTCTGTTATTTTGGTCTTAAAGCGAAGCTATTGAAATACTTTATCTATTATGACCATAGAAGTTGCAAATCCGAACTTTGTAAACTACTTTGTAAAAATAATTTTATTAAATATTTTTGCACGCAGAATTTCTGATCAGCTGTTTACGGTTAAAATTTTGTCCTTTTCCCATAGACATGTACCTTTCATAATCAAGTATACCACAGACAGCATACATAAATCGAAAATATTCTATATTGACTAGAATAAGTACCTACCTCTCACGACAGTTTCAAAGTGACAAACACATGGTACGAAAAACATACAGTAGGGGAGGTTGTGCATCATCTCGCGCGGGAAGGTAACTACGTCATATTTTACTAGAGATGATATTAAAATTTGCAGGATCTGTGCGGTTATAAATATAACGTTTTTTTAAATGTTTTTTTATAAATTCTACAAATATGAGATAAACAAGAAAATACATGTTAATTTATTGGCTATATAGCACTTTAATAATTTTTTATGTCTCCATGTTAAAATTCAAAGATATGATTTTTTTAATGTTGGCAAAAAATTAAAAAAATGATCGTCTGGAAATCTCAAGCAATGAGGCAAATTTATTTATTTCGTTCAAGTGGTTAAACATAGTATTAAAAATAATATTATATAAGTTACGTATGACATATGTAAAATGATTACTGTAAAATAATAATTTGTAAAGCGTAGTTTTGTGAGAAATCACCTCAAGGGCGCTGTACAATTTATTATGAATTCTTAGGCTCTATCTAAGTTTATTATTTACAAATAGATACAGAAACATACTTACCTGGCCGGTCACTTCCGATAAACACACTTCAGTTAGAAATTATAATTATAGAAAGAATATTCCTGTTCACCCGTATTGTAGAGGACATTTTTCAATTGTAAATTATAATTTGTACATACATAAACAGTGGGCTAAGTTGCAGAATATAAAAATGGAAACAAAAAATATAAAATCGCTTTCTACATAGTTTCAACAAAATAGACGCGTCTTGTTAGTTTTGAGTGTGGTAACAGAATTATAAATTCAGAGTTATAAGAATTGTAGCCGATTCCATATGTGTTTTTTGTATTCTGTGAGATTAGATGTTTTATATATTATGTTCACTATTTATTGAACAATGATTTTATACACATACAACTGCATGTTTCCTAAATAAACTTAAATAAATGTTAAAGAGTTCTACGAATTAAACAAAAAACAAAATAATTTCAGACAGAACCAAAAGTTTATGTATTATGTAATTCGTTTTTCAAAGGAAATCACCATTCCAGTGTATTGACCATCTTTTTTCTTCACAATAGCCTACTGAGAAAGTCATATTATATATGTTGGGGTAAGGGGGATTTTATTTAATTTTATTTATTCAAATGGAAATAAGTTGCTACTTCATAAATGAAGTAAATAAACTAAAAGTAAGCAAAATAATGATACGACTTATGACTATGTGAAAAAGAAAATATTTTGCCATTTTCGCCATTGAGCATTATCATTTGTGTTACCTGAATATAATGCGCACTAGAAATGCCTTCCATGTAGTTTTAAATGGAAACGAATGTGGCCACTGACATAGTTTGGGTTCTTGCCCAATTAGCATGCACCCTGTCTCTATTACACTTGCCTGATGTATATCGTAATCCCATTTGATTGAATTGAAAATTTGATGATAACGTAGAAACACAGGTTTGAATTATTTGAAATTTATAGAATGGTCTGACTTTTAAATCTCGAAACACGCTTACATCGCATTCTTGGGTTCTTCTTTATTCTATGCCAATAAATAACAAAGTCCTCGGAAATGTTATTTATTGTTATTTTTTTTATTATTATACAATACCTCTCTAATTGGGAAAATCTCGTGTTTAGAGAGGGAGCACTATCAGAGTTGACAGTACTATACATATTTAACAGTTGTTACAATTGGCATGCATGTAGCACTACTATTTTATACATAATATAAACATATATGGCATTTTTTTGTACATAATGGAAATATTTATACATAAATAAAGTATAAGTTGGTATTTTTTTTTGTACATAATGGAACATAATGAAAATTTTTATACGTAGAGAAAATATAAGTTGGCATTTTTTTTTGTACATAATAGAAATATAAGATGGCACATCGTAACAGATACTCAATTCTAATTAATAGTAAAATGTTTTTAAAGTTTTTGTTTAAAAATTTCATAATCCTCTCGGATTGGATTTCTTTAGGGAGTTTGTTAAAGCATTTTATGGCTGAGTATGTGTAATGATGTTGGGCTGTTATAGTACTAAGTTTAGGGATTATTATTTGTCCTAAGTTTCTCTGCCTGGTGCTACAAGACTTTGTTGTTAGTTTATCTTTGTGAATTTGAAGTAATGCGTTTTTTTGATAAATTTTATTTAGTGGTAATACTTTGAATTCTTCAAATAATTTTTGAGTTGAATAGTCTACTGGTTTCTTTAGAATAATTTTGATGAGTCTTCAATGTACTATTTCAAGTGGGGTTAAGTTGGTTTTACACGCTCCTCCCCAGCCTATTATTCCGTATTGTAGAACTGATTGGGCTAGTTTAATTATTATTTAAAAATAAAAGGTTACGTACACATTACGAAAACTTACATATATTTTAAGTAAGAGTAGGTACCTACCCAGTATTAAAAAGTTAATTCTTAAAAAAGTCCATTTTTTCCTGGTTTTCTACCGATTAAAAATTTGTAGGTTCATCATGTACCTACCTACCTCCGCAAAATACAATTTTAAGGAAAAGTATTTTAAACATTCCTAAATAAATGTTAATTGAAATCGCCTGGATAATTGGTAAAATGATGTACTACCTTGCGGATCAGTATTGGACGGATTTAGGTATCGGAAGCTGCTTATTTACCATTATTAATAGAAAAAACTTTTAATTAAAAATTTGTTAATCCAATAAATAATAATTGTCTATTATTTGTGTTAGAAACTTTCAAATAAGGGTGTTCATTTTCTCACCAAATCATTTCACTTGATTCAGTCTCAGTTAGTGATTTTATGTAATATTTAAACCCAGTCTTAGTTCACTATTAATTGCTATTCTACGTTGAAGGTGACATTTCGATAAAACTCTCTCATTCTCTAGCTCCTATAAAACGTAGGTACCTACATAACTTTCTTGCGAAAATTCAATTAAACTTCTACACAAAAACACCATTATATTCTACAACGTCTTTGAAGTTTTAAACATGACAGACTTTGACAATAATCTGTAAGCTAAACAGTATTCTAAGTGCTTTTCGTATTCAATAACAGATGGTGTTTTCCAGTACGAATAAATTAGCACATTTCCCAGCATCCCTTTAAAAATATATAGGTAACAAGGAAGTGAATTTGAGTTCTATACTATAACGAATATTATTAAAAATAAAAATAAGATACTCTCAGTAGTTAGAAAACTCGGCCAATTTATCCAATATATAGCCACCATTCATATAGGTTCGAGTACCGAATAATAAACTCTGACTTAATAAATTAATAAACCGTAAAATAAATCGGAAATAAACTTTATCCTATAGGTAAGAAACCCCTTAGTATCGGTTCCATGTCAACTCAGAATCAACTCAACTCAACACCTCTTTAACCCGTTTAATCACAGGAGACCATATTTGTCCCAGCTCACATAGGTCTCACAGAAATCGTTGTTTCTCCCTTACTATCATAGTCAGAAACGTGATCTAAACGGTATTGGAAAGAGAATACAAGAAACTATATATTCAAATCTAAAAGAAAACCACAAAAAAATTATAATTTACCCCTTTCTGAAACCAAAGTTTCCGATAGCAATTTGAAAAAAAATTATGGAACTTTAGAATTTTTTAAGATTTTTTTTTACATGAAACGAAAAAAAGTGAGGTGACAGTAAGGTTTATAATTCATTTATCGATGAAATAAGTATGTGTTTTATTGTTTTTTCATTATCAGTAGTTTTAGTTAGAAAAAAAAGTAAAGTGAGCCATTTTGAACACTTTTTAAATTTTTCTCAAAAAAAAAATTATTTAAAAAAATACATAGTAATTTTTAATAAAGAAATTTGAAAGCCTATTTCATCACCTTTCGAAAACAGTTTTTAGTTTTCGAATACGTTAACAAATGTTCCATTTATTTGGATTTTATTGCAAAGCGGGAATATTTTTAGCCTCTGACAAAATATGCCAATTTTTTTAAGGGTTAAAAAGTCGTTAAAAGCTATGGAAAAAAATAGCCCTCTAACCTAACATAACCTGTTTCCGAATTTTATGTGGGAGTTTATAACGAGCTTTATGGTTAGGGCACTTTGGGCCTGACACTCTGGAGACGCGATCTTCGATTAATAACTCGTGCTAATTTGTTCGCTTTTTGGAACAAATCATATAGGTCCCATAGAAATCGTCTACTGTCATGATCTAAATCTAAAGGGTATTGGAAAGAGAAAACACCACGCTTTGTATTAAAATCTTAAAGTAAACCACAAAATAATTAAAATGTACCTGCACCCCTATGAACCAACGTTTCTGACCGAAAGTTGAAAAGAAATTATGAAACTTTGTTATTATTAAATTATTTTTTTTACATGATAAAAAGTGGGGTAATGGTAACGTTTATAATAATAATAACAATTGTATAATAAAATATGTGTGTGTTTTAATTTTTTTTCATTATCAGTAACTTTAGTTAAAAAAACGTTAGGTATGCCAATTTAAATTTTTTTTTGAAGATTGCATTACCAATTACTATATTTAAAAAATTACATGATTATTTCTAATAAAAAAATTGAAAACTCTGAATTCGGAACGTAACTAAAAACTCACAGAAAATTTAAAAAATACGGACGTGAAAGCTATATCATTACCTTTCAAAAGCAGTTTTTGGATACATTCACAAATATTCCATTTATTTGGATTTTAATGCAAAGCGGAAAATTTCTGACCTGCTGACTAATATCTGAACCGCGCCGGTTCCTCCATTCTTTCGAAGAAGTTACTGCTCTAAGAGTTGATTCTTTTAATACACTATTAAGAGGCTAGACTTTGAACCACGTCATTCTGTCTCGCTCACAATAAGCTCACGCACACTTACAATACATGCGAATGCGAAATGTGCGAATGAGACAACGCTCAAATTTAAAGGGGTTTATGGAGAATACACTTTTCTACACAGAAACTTTCACGAAATTGAAATTTAAAAAAATATATATTGGTTAGAAAGAAGAAGCTACGTCGGTAGCTTTTTATAATTCTTTATGAGAGTTGAGTTAGCAGCACTTTTTCCTAAAATAATATTTTTTAATAAATCGTACATGTTTGTCAGTGAATGTTTAAGTTAATACGAAACGCATCGAAAATTCGAAAACATACCGACATAGTTTTCACCCTCTAGAAGGCAGTATGAAAAAATATATTCATTTTGTGCAATTTTCGATGTAGAAAAGTGTTTTTTCCCGGGCGTCCTTTTTGTATGGGCCGAAAAGCGAAGTCTATCATCTTAAGGAATGCACATTTCATAATATGCTAGTCGAAGCAATTTCATTAATTATTGCTAAATAATAATAGCCACTCTTTCACAAAAAGGGTCAACTTTTTTTATGAGCTTCGATTTAAATGTAAAAAGTTTTAATTAAATTTTTTTGTTTGAAAAGTTAAATGTTTTACATACTACTCCGTTAAAAACGCCAAATAACTAAACATTTCGGCGAATGGCTCAAATTACAATCATTTTCGTGAAAGCACTCAGCGTGATCCTGACTTTTTGTTGACCTGACATCGGAAAAACCTTTTTATTGGATGAGCTTCGCTGCAATATTGATGTGGAATTTAATTACAGTGTTGGCGGTTTACTCAGTAAAACTTTGTTAAAATACAACTTTGTTTCATTCTCCTGCTTAACGTATTACGAATTTACTGTAAAATGCTACATTATGTCGTATTTGAAACAACCACCGGCTTCCAATTTGTTCAAAATTAGTGCAGCCAATCATGTTGAACCCAGTATTGGTGAATTTTTGAATAGCCAGTTATTGTTCACGGAGTTGTGGAACTCTAGTTGTAATTTACATTTTTGTTTATCACGCTTTCTGCGCGCATGTCAACCGGGAACCGTTGATCTTTGACGGCTTTGGAGTTGGAGGATTGTTCCTTTACTGTTGCTTCGCCGTTCTATCACTTTTCCTTTGCTGTTCCTTCGCTATGCCCTCGCCTTGTCTTAGTGATGCTTCGCGGCTAGGGAAAATGTTTGCCCTTAGTTCGGAAGAATCAATTGCCCTGATATTATGTTGTGGAATCGGTAAAATAATGTAGATATTATTATAGTTAATTGTAAGTATTGAGTGAAATATTTTGATTTCGGACATCAGGGCTTATTTTCCAAGTAATCTGCGGATATTATTTGCCGAATGAAATATGTAGTAGTCTTTCGAAAATATGCCTAATACAGGTTGGATCCACCTTTTACCCGCCCTTATAAGTAACAGATTGTTACTCCTTCAAGGCTCTCGCAAGGACTCTAATTTTTTTATTTATTGAACGAAGCTACATTTATTTTTAAATGAATCTAGACCTCCAGTGTCCCTGCGTATGTTGTTTGTAAGCAGTATGCAACTACTTAACAGGAAATACATAATACAATAAGTGTTAGTATGACAAGGTATAAACAAAGCAATCGGAAGGCAGGTAACGGTATACAAGGCGGCATGCTCTGCGTAATTGCATCCAGCGTATCCTGCAAGCACTTATGCAGGAGGAAAACAGAGTACATGAAATAATAAGGGTATGTCACTGGATACGGGTAGGATTCCTCTCCAAACGATTGGCAGTACCAGCAAGAATGTCTATGGCGTTGGGTCTAGCCGTAAACCACTATCCGCGCCCCTTAGCCGGTTGATTACAACAATAGGACATGGATGCAGCAAGATGGCGCAACCTGACATACATCCAACGAAAGTATTCCCGTGGTTAAAAAAATGTTCCCTAATAAGCTGATCTCGCAAGCATGAGATATTCCTTGGTCTCCCAGCAGCCCGGATCTAACTTCAGCTGATTTTTTTATGAGGTTATCTTAAAAGTCGAGTATATTTTAAAATACCAACGACAATACTCCAATAAAAGGAGAACATCCGTCAAGAAATTGTCTACATATCCCGAACTTGAAAAGTTTTCAAAAATCTAAGCGTCAGATTAGAGGAATGCCAGCGACGAGATGGCGGCCATTTGGACGATAGTATTTTTAACAAATAATTTTCCAGAATATGTTTATTCTTACAAATAATTCAATTGAATTTTAATTTTATTAAAAAAAATGCAAAACTTTAAGGCGCCCCAACCTGTTTAAAATTGAAATATATGTAACAAATCCGGTTACATAATAATTAATATTATGTCTGATTTGTTTATTTTCATAACGGTTTTCCCTTTCAACATAATATAGTAAATGATCAAGCTGCTTATTGCCTATCGCGATGTTTAAATGAAACATTATTATATTAGTTCCAAAGAATGAATCTCGGTTTTATTATTAAATGTTTAAAATTTACTGCAACCATTTAACTTGCAAATTGTCTGGCATCGCCAACGAGCGATCCAGCTTTATGTGTGAAGGCGTATCGCGGAACTAAGCTCCGAGAAATAATATTGAAAGTTTGCGAAAACTTCCAGTTATGGTTACGTGAAAATACATTCTCAACCGAAAGTTTCAATTCAAAATATAGCTCGGCTGCAAATTAGTAACAATATCGCTCATCACACACTGACTTGGATAAAGTTAGGCCACGATTTGCCGACTAAACTTCGGCGTTTTTGTGAAAAATGGAATGTATATTATTGTACATAGGTATGTAGTTTTATTTTTAAATCTTTTTACTTTTTTCTACGATTATGGCGATATAAACCATGACTACCAGGTTCTTTTTTCTTCAATCTCCAGTTGATTTGGGTATGAATTGAGAAATGTAACCAACATGAAAAAAAATTCCAAAGTTGCTTCCAAAATGAACCAAAACTGATTTCTTTAATTACCTATACGTCATCATTTAAAAGCAAAAAAAAGTAGCTCCTATCCTATCCGAGGTCGACATTTAACATATCTTTTGATTACAAAAATAATTTTTCAATTTGGTTGGGTTTTTTGGCCTAAAATCCAAAACTACGTTTTGTATGAAACCGGCCGCGCACCCAATAGCCTTAATCAAATATCGCTATATTGCGCTTTGCTATACCTAAGCTATAATCTAACGTAGGTTTAAAAAAAAAATTGCATCCGTTTCACTAGGGGTAAATCTTAACTGGTTTAACTATGGCTTTCACAATTATATTATACTCGTGTTACTCCGCATTTTGAGTCTATTTATGCAGGGCCGGCCCTGATCAAATCGGCGTTAGTAAAAAATCCTCAATGGACGCTGTATTAGGGGTTAGGTTATTATCAGCGCCTTGGCTTCTTGGCTCCTTGGCGCTTTGTTAAGTCAGCGCTCGGAACCTGCTCGTATATGCATATATGAACCTTATATGCACCCGCCCTGTATTTATGCGCCACCTTCATCGGATGTCGCTAGGTTTAGTTTAGTTAAAAAATAGAATTTTATATTACATATAAAGTAGTATAAAACAGTGTTTTTTTTTACTTCGCATTTTTTAAAATGTATTTTTACAAATTTATAACGATTTATTTTCAGACCCACATTAATAAGTTTTTTTAACCCCAATGAAATCACATGAACTTAAATAGTTAACCAGGGTAACTAATTTAAAACCCCACTCAGCATTTCAATCAGGGTAGGTCGATATTAGCATTTATAGGAGCTTTGGCAGGTGGCATGTCCCTTATTACCCGGAACGTTTGACCGTGTGTATCACAGCCGCATTTTATGGGCCACCTTACCGGACTCATTTATCCGTCTTTACCCGATACGGGCGATATCTACAAGTCACCCCCATAGATACCATGGATAGCCACAGTCTCGAGATTAGAAATCGACTGTCAGAGGATATCGTGTATAAATTATAAACTCTAAAGCGGAATATGGCTTAACCCCACCATGACAAATAAAGTTTATAAGGGTCAGAACTGACTTAAGAAAATCTACAAGATTAAAATCGATTACGAATACTTATGTTCTCTACGTCTCTTTTGAATTTTCCAACTTTTAGTAGACTGACTGCGAGTACTAATTTGCGCGAGTTTTTATTCGATACTTTTTTTCTTATTGAACAAAAAAAAAGGAGTTAGAAAAATGGTGTCTTATTTTGTCAGTTAAATGAATATTTCAAATATTCATAGCGCTTAATGGGGACAGCCTTGTCAGCTGGAAATGCTTGCTTTGACCAATACATTATAGACAGAAGAAGCTGTGCAAATTTTTACGATGGGAAAATTCACCATTCGAGAGTTTGCTCGAATAATATTATTTAAAATTAGATTTTTCTAATCCATTTCGTCTTAAATAACCGTAACAAGTAGGTGGTATTATGCAGATGAAGACAAAGATATGAGAAGTTTTACAAAACCCACAGAAAGCTTGGTTAAAAAAAGGTTTTTTTGATTCCTGACAGAGTACATTTTATGTAGGCTTACGAGTGTGATCTAAGGCTTATCTACAATCCAATTAATCTACATGTGTCTCGCAATGAAGCGGAACCTTTCAAAGCTTAAAAAAGCTCGGATTAAAGTTGTTGACTATTTTTATACACTCTAAAGCTCTGAGATCTTAGTAAGCAGTCCTATCAATGAATCTACATAACTTCGTAGTTCGCATCCATATTATCCGGTCCGGCTCATTTATTTGTATTCCTATCAGCAGGACATCTATATGAAGATAGTCCTCGTCCCATCTCGCCTAAATGCTAAGGCATGTCCTGATGGCATTTGTCCAATCACGCCTGCTTCCCAACTGCTAACAAATTGTGCGTTACTGGGAAACTATCTTGAATTAATTTAGATAACGACGCCGATATTCCCGATCAAAGGAGTTCTAGTCTGTAGGCTTCAACCACCCTTATAGCAACCACCCCTACCAGTGTCTTGATCAAATACTTAAATGGAATACCGCAAATTCTGTTAGGGAAGCCAATCGTGTTCCAAGAAAATTATTTAGAGCGGTGTATGTGTATGTAAATCCATTTCTTTAATATTAATGAATCAATGATGGTACGTAAATACATTGTTATTTCTATACACAAATCAACCTGACGGCCTCCATGGTCGAGCGGTAAGACTCCCGACTCGCAATCCGAAGGTCGCGGGTAATGAAAGTCGCGGTCGCGGTCAAAACCAAACTTTGTGATAAAAATAATATTAAATTTGGAAAATTTTAAATAATAATAAAATGTAACGATATGTTTGTGAGGGTGACCGGATAACTCAGAATAAATTCAACTCAACACCTCCTTTGAATGTCATTATAAAAAGGTTAACATAGATTACGTTAGGTTAGGTTATGGACTATTTTTCAAATATTTTCACAGCTTTTAACGAAAGTGGTGTGTGGTGTTGAGTTGAGTTAATTCTGAATTATCATGGAATCATTTGTAAGTACATAATTCGTAACTTTTAATATTTTTCCTCAAAACTACACACATAATCCACGTTAGTTCAGATAAAAATTCTACACAATATTTTATAAATTGAATATTTTCTAGCCTTAGTAAATAAAGAGAGAAAAGTATGTATGTAAGTAAACCAGCTGTTAAGTGAAAGTACAAATCATTCCCTTATTAAGAGAGGATTATTATTACCAGAGAATACCGGAAATCAGTCGCTTTTAAATTAAATTCTAGACGTATTGATGCTTTTTTTACAAAAAAACATAAATTGATTTTGAAAGGTTGTTATTTTATCTGGTACACGCAGTTTTAAAATTTTGAAAAACTAAGTGTATTTTTAAAATACTAAGGTTATTCCGTTGGTCGTTGGCAGATTTGTTCAATTTTCAAACGATATATTCGATTAAACAACACAAATTTCACATCATATAATCATACCAAAAAATAAATCAATACATAATCTAGTCAACACAGTTTTCAGATTTTAAATTTTAGTTAAATTAAAATCATTAAAAAATAAATCCGAGAACGTGTTTTGTGACAAAAATACCTCAGTTTTTCTATTTATTTAAGGTCTTAAAAACTAAAATTTAAAAAAAAAATTTACACACTGATTTTGTTTAGACATTATTAAAGAAGGATAAATATGTATGATCACAAAATACTTACAAGAAGTACACGATATTTAATAATTTATCATCGTGCGTTTTGAGCATTTTTATTGGTTACTTGTATGTAGGTATATATTAAAACAAGTTTTGAATGAAATAAATAGATATTAAATTTTTTAATTAAAAAAATTGATACGGAGAATAATCGATCTTTCTCATTGTAACTTCCCTGTACAGTTGCAAGCATTTTTAAACTTTTATTCTCAACCGCTGGTCAATCGCTCTTAAAGTATTGATATTAATAATAGGGTAAATTATATAGCAACATTCGTCTGACTACTTTCCCAAGGGCGCTTTCCATTTACGAAACAATTTACTTGAAATATAAATTTTACCAAGTCGGTGATGAGTTTTGTTACTATGTTTCCGTAGGATTAATTGCCCGGTTGAATGTAGAGTAAGTGATATTTCTATGAAAACAAGTATAAATAATATTTTCATCGCGAGCCTGATTACTCTGTAATGCCAATCCTCCACCTTGCTTTAATATTATTATTTTCTGAATAATAAACAACCAAATGTTTTCTGGGGCAATTGGATATTAAAGTCTTTGGTATATTTTTCGAAGTTCTAGGATTTTCACTAAAGGCCCTACTCACCATCCGATTTGCAGAACCCTAATATGTCGGGAGGTGAAGTGGGAGATGTTGAGTTAATTGATAGATAGTTTATTATTAAATTTATTTGCTGTTATTAATTTATTCTAAAAATGAATTAGAAATTCATAATGACATAACTAGGCCCACATTATTTAATACCACCAAAATATACAGGTACAACTATCAAAATCAGATTAGGTACATTTATACCGCCTCCGTGGTTGAAAAGGCTCTCGACTGCGAATCCGGTTTGCGCGAGCAAATTTAGTTTGTGTTGTTTCACAAATAATTCCTTAAAAAATAATAATATTAATAATATTCGACCACCACAACACGTAAAATCCACAAATTATGTAATTACAAAGCAATAAAGAAAAAAATATTTAATTGTCTGGAGAAATAATGATCTTTTTTAAATATCGAATCTTAACCATACTATTCGATTTGTTTTAGAAAGGGATGAAAATTGACTTTTTTTATTTTAATGTAGTTAAATTATTAAATCAACAGAGTTTAATTCACTTGCGATGACCATCGGCCATTTGGCTAAAATTACCAATTTTGTCTCAAAAATTGCCATTTTTGGCCAATGTTTTCTTTTAAGAATTTTAGTATTGTGTTTTGTCACTAAAATCGACGCTAATCCGATTAATAGGCATTAATAGGCCCTACTCATCAACCAATTTGCAGAACAGCTTGCATGATAGCAAGTTGAATCCCTAACCGAATTATTATAATTCCGACGGCCCGACAAAGGGAATAAAACAATTCAACTGGTAGTTTTGCCTACCCACGTTCCAATTTGCAGAACTCCAGCGTGCTGTCTGTAAGTTGTCCTGCAAATCGGATGGTGAATAGGATCTTTGTAGGTAGGTACTGTAGTCAATTTTACAGTGGAGGTGGGCGTACGGGTATTTGACAAACTATCTTTCACGTGGCTAAACACATTACTATATCCTGAACACTGAACTCATAATACCATACTGAAACCTTCTTTTACTAAAAACTAAATAAAAACTTACATTTTTTAGGCGGCGGAACATGATTAGATTGTTGATTTTTTGTTTATAATTATTTATAGTCGAAGGGGTAAAATTTTCCTTTGGTTCAGCCATTTGAATTCTAAACAACACTATTTTTATTGTCACACTACTACTACTGCTTTTTACTTCAATACCTAGAATTCACAAGAATCGGAGAGAAAAAAGAGTTAATATGGTAAAGAATAATACAAATCAAAAGATCCAACTAAAATACATAACTCAATAGTCTGGTCGCCCTTCTACAAAATTCATATCCATAATATTGAAAGAATTCAAAGAAAATTTCTAAGATTTGTAAATTTTAAACTTAACATCCCTTTAGAGCACATAAATTACTTATCATTAATGAATATTTTAAATATTCCAACTTTAGAAAACAGACGAAAAATAACTGACCTAACCTTTTTATTAAAATTATTAAACTCTAAATTTGATTGCTGTGAACTCTTGCATTTAATAAATCTACTTGTACCTACACGAACTACTAGACAAACATTAACATTTTATATACACACATCTCATTCTAACTATAAATTGCATTCCCCAATACAACGAATGCATAGTCTTGGTAACCAATATTTAAACAATATTGATGTATTTGACAATAATTTGAATTTGGCAAACTTTAAACGCCGTATGTGCGAACTATTTTTACTTAATTCATAAACTATTGTAAATATGAATTTTATAAATTTTTATTAATACCTACTATTATTGATTTGGAGGATATTGGCAGGCTATCTATTTTTACTTTATTTATATTCTGTATTACCTACATTTTGTCAACTCATATTTTATCTAACCTATATTATGTGTCTTTATATTTTCTGTTACTTACCTTATTTTATTCACTTCTAACTCTTCACTGTAATTAATCGAAACGTGTATTGCTTTATGTATGTAAAAGCCCTATGGGCGTTTAAATATAAATAAATAAAATAAATAAATAAATAAAATAAAATATTTAGTTAAATCATATAATAATCAACAAAACATAACAAAAACCTGTTGATCTTACCTTGTACAACAAACAAAAATAAACGGGTGACCTCTGATGTTTGAGCTTGCTTTGACGTTTTGTTATTCGTTGCTAGGCTTTGCAATCATTGTTGTCATACCTACGACATTAATATGACGAAATATAAATCGAACATCATTTCCGTTAATGTTACTTCCGTCCAAAAAAGATTTGAGTTACCCGTCGTAGCGCCCCTAAAGAAGTCTTACTTCAATAAGCGAATGTGACTTTTGGAACATTTGATACAAAGTTTATGGTAAAATGGGGTGATTTTCGGTTTAGTGGATACTCCTCTGCAAGGTATTAGGGCACTCTATTCGAACTTTACGGTAGTAACGTGCATCTATTATTAGAGGTTCGCTATATTTTGCTTACAATGCTGACATGGTTATCTGATCGGTACTTATCGAAAGCTTTGTTATCACGTTCTAATAAAAAAATGTTTCTACGCTCTGAAATATTATGAGAGCCATAAACAGTTGCTAGAAGGGGAGGCAGGGGCAAGCGATTCTACGAAGTGTCTAATGTTTCAGGAACACGAGTGCAGCGGGGCTGGTAGACGATTGGGGCTGGCTGCTGGTTGCTCCCTGCGCACGTATCTTCGGTTTACAGATGATTGGGGTAGAATGTAGGATGTAGGAGTAGAATCGGGGATCGTGGGGCGCAACGTGCAACCTGCCGCAATTTTACAGATTTATCGTTAAACTTTTCCCTCTACGAATTCAATTTCACCCCACGCTTATGTACACCTTCTTGCTTACTTGGGAGCGACACGAATTCTGTAGTAAACTTACATGATACCGTTTCATAATGTACGGAAAACATTAAAACTATTAGACAGTCCAACGATTTCAATAGTATTTAAAAACACCAAAAGGAAATGCCTATCTTAAAAAAAAAAAAAATTGATGAAGGCTCCTATCTACATTTTAAAACGTGCCTATTCGTGGTCTGTGGTTTCACCATTGAAATATGTTATGTTAAATGATTTTAGGAGAGTTTATGATTGGACATGATATTGAGACCGTGAAGACTGATAACTGAAATATTTCAATTTTTTTTATTTCTTGCTAGAGCCAACTCATCTTCCCTTTCCGTTGGCATGCATGATCTATTTTGGCGTTTTTAAATGAATTTAAAAAAAATATAACTAATAATTTAAAAGTATAGGTAAATTATCTTAAAATTACGAAATTGTGTAAAGATTTGTAGATAATTAACTAGGTAGGTAATTATTTGTATTAGTGACGTCCTGTCAATTCTATTCCGTGAAGAGATACATTATCCGCTGCGCGTCATTATTCTGGTCCTAATCAATGGTTTGCTTAGTTACAACAGAGGCATTAAACGCCCTGCCCCCATGGAAGCAGGAATCTATAATGTGTACTTACAATAACCCACAATCAAGCGGTATATATATATACACGTGATTTGTGGTTTAGGAGACACCTCCTATCAGTGGTTACCGAACCCAGAGATAATATTATTGTCGATCGTGAGCCAATCACGATTAATACACTTTATATCACCTACTAACTAAATATAGGACAAGGTATATTATTGTGTTATCATTTGGGTGGTGTTGTGAGGTTGAAGGAAATGGGATAGAGGAGACGGTTAAGGGGATGGTTGGGCATATACAGGTATCTAGTCATCCAGATAAGCTTACTAAACACAGCTTAAACCCTTTCAAGCTGTTTCTATTTTGAATGTTGGCCACTCAACAGGGGGATATTGACACTATTTTTAACTGTGGAAAGTATGCAAATATCTAAAATATTTCTATTACATAATTTTGTACATTCATCCATTTATTTGGTACCATTATTTAAGAGATACCTAAATGATATTTTTATGTAGTATATTTATATAATCGAGGAGCTGTTGAATATATTTTTGTATTCTTTCATTTATCTACATATACTGTATAAACTTGTTACTCTCTTTTCTTTTTCTGTCTCGTGTACTTTGTCATATGTATTATTCACCTGTAAATTTCTCATATTAACCTACACTATATTATTATTTTTATGCCATCTGCAATTTAAAAACTGGTTTCTGTTTAATATATTTTTATTTTTTCTCTTTCTTGTAATATGTTATATTCACTTACCTTACATACCTACCTTTTTTATAATGTTCAACTCTATAAGTTTATCTTTCTTATTTAAACATTGTATTATATAACACTGTATTATATATACACTTATCACGTAAAAGCCCATCATAGCGTTGAAAATTTATAAATAAAATAAATAAAAATAAAAATTAATTATTTGGCTTCGCCGAATTTCGATATTCTGCCAGTAAAAAAATCCTCCCAATAATAATGAATCATTACTATTATGTAATATAAAACTTGGAGTTTACGGTTTCATGATTTATTGACCGTGTTCTCGGTAAACCTTCATGTTTTTCTTTTTCACTCTCCCTTACCTATCTCGATCCGCCATTGCTTAGCTAACTACTTTATTAATATTATAATCATCTATAATTATAATGTACGTATATTCCACCGAGCCGAACCCTCTGATATGAAAATATCTGGAGTCAGTGAATTATTTTCCCATTTAATAGTTTGGTAGATTAACATGTTGTTCTTGTATTGTTTTGTATTAATTATACTTATATAATACACTTGCATAACGTGGATTTACTAGATGATCATTTATATGGAAAAGTGTATGAAAGGGTTTAGTTTTTCTGTAAATCTGGTGCGTAAAAATTTTTATAATATTTAATATTTTATTTGATAAAAGAATTTTTTGTCTAAACTAATCGGCTTTAAAGCTCAAATAAAATTGGGGAAATTTCGCTGTAGCTTTTTTAATTTAATCTTTCAATAAAAGTTCTTCACGTGACAATGTCTATTTATGCGTCTAATTTTCTGATATTTTACTAAGATTTGCCAAAAATTGTAGCTCTAGAAACCGTTCTTTCTAAAAACAACAAGAAGACCTTTTAGCAATAACACTTCAACTGAGTTCAATGCCATATCGAGAATATTGATATTTATTAGGTCGTAAATTGGAAAATATTATTTGAAAGTAAATTCTTATATAAAAGAGAAGAGTAGAGATTATAATTATAATATATTAATATTATAATTTAAAAATAGATGAGTCAAAAAATGACAACATTATGTGAGTCAGAAGCCTCGAAAATAAACATGATATATAAAAAAAACCTTCTAGCAATTTTTGGTACTTCTGATATAAAGAGTAAAATAAAATTTAAGTTTGGATTTTAATTTTTTTTCGTTTTTGTTAGAATTGTGCCTTAGACAAAGTTTCATCTAAAATTTTCCGGCGAGGCTGTGCTGGAAATTCTCGCTAGATAAATATCCCGGCCATTTACAACTATTCTTTTTATACCTGACACATCGTGAAATCTAACCCTTCACTAGTCGAGTAACGCTTTATGTCCTGTCGATTTTACGACCCAAACTGGAAATGTCATTTTTAATTAATAGTGTTTTCCACCTGTATTACCGATATTACTGACTATAAACTAAGAATCTGACACTGTTAATATTACTATATTGTTATTGCCTCTAAAAAGTGACTTGTTTTGAATTGTTGAATGAAGGTGGTGGGGATTCAGGCTACGCAATTTATTTTTTATGTAAATCAGTCAGTACCTACATATATAAATATTCTACAGTTACAATCGCCCCGGGAACCATTTTCTTGGACAACCAACACCTCTGTCACAGGTCACCCCAAGTGATTCGCTACGTTTAATGACTTAGCAGGGGTTCACGAGGTTAGGTTTGTCCGCGAATGGCAGATGTATTCTCTTGATGTATTATCGCTTGGCAGCGAATATATCTGCCCACCAACTGCGTGGCTGGCCGGATGGGAAGAGACTGATTGAGGGAGATCTATTGATCTCCCCAGCCGGACTTTCTCCACCCAACGCATTGCACCGCAGTGGGAGGGATAGATTCACACGTCCATCACTCCTGGATACATTGATCCCCAGTATCCTACCCATCCCTTAAACCTTTTTCCTTCCTAGAACTTCCTCTTATTTCTATCCCTTAAAAGACCCTCCTCACAGCATCTCCAAAAATGACATAGGCCCTGAGGGATTTTTTTCTTCTGGGTCTCCTGTGTGGAGCTAATGTAAAAAAATCCTGCGCTCATACTGCGAAACTTTACAGGTGGAGGGGGTTGATTATTCATGACAATCTATGTTAAAAATCCTAATAACGTTTTTGATCAAAGAAATTCTAGTTCTAATTGTAATGCTCGTGTTCGGATAAAAAAGGGAACGAGAGTACAGGTGTGCAAGGGTGGACCCAAAAATATATCTTAGGTTTTACTTAGGGCAGCATCTCCATAAGCAGGCTTAAACATAACAATCCGAGTTTCCGAGGCCGATTTCCCCAACAGGGTACAAAATTTTGCAGCCGCGCGTTGCTCTCGATAATCTGCTATTAAAAAATTTCACAGCGACACAACTTCGCACACTGACTCAGGACGAGTGACCCTAACGGACACTTGGTCGAACAATGGGTTCTCCCACTCTTCCTTTCCACCACAGCACCTGTCTCGTTACTTTTGGGTCCCCCTCGTATTTTAATTGCACAAAAATGAAATGTATCATTACTTTTTCCCTGGGCACTAGAGAAAAAAAAATCTGTCATTTTTATCAAATCAGTCAATTTTTCCTGAAAAAGCCTGGATCGCCGTCTAGATATAGATACCCATTTAATAAACACTAATCACAATCGCCAACCACTTTTTGTCTCGCGTCAGAAATTGAAGAGACCTTCCCTTGGTCTGCATCTCCTTCCTTTTACTCGTACACTTGCATTTTTTTGGACTTTCAGGGTTTCTCCTTTAGAGACATTGTAGGTCTCCATTTGAGCACTTATTTGGTTTACCAATCCCGATTCGATCAATTAAAGCTATTGAAGACCCTTGTTTGGTCATCTTCACACCATCACATTATTTTACTTTCACTGACATATCATTTCATTTACTGCTGTCGCCATTATATTTGTGAATCTTTTTGTGCAAATACTATGGTCCAAATTTATAAGTGAGTACAGACAGAACAAGCATAAAAAGTGTACATTTTTGGAAGCCGTTGTTCGTAAGGCGATTTGAATTTGTACCAGCCTGTTGAAGGCATTCAAGACAGGCTCTCGCCTTCGTTCCAATTCTGCCCCCCCATATTCTTTGCTCCAAGTAAACTAATGTAGATACTGTAAGCAATATTGTTTTAGTATTGAAAGTACTAGTGACAACTTCAGCATCTCGTTGTTATCGGGTTCAAACAGTATTGATTTCATTCCTCTGTTGATGGTGGAAATTCAGTGCAATAGAAAGCAAGTCGCGGGACGGCGATTGTTATATTATTATTATCTTGAATATGATTCTCTTCCGTTGCATATAACAAATACCCTTATCGAAGTCAAAACTACGGCATTGAAGATAATGCAAGTTCGCCGTCTTCGTTTACTCAGAACACGGCATCTCAATTCCGTAAATCAATTACCTACCTTTACCTATAGCAAACCTTGTTATGCCTTGAATGTAGAATGTGATAATTTACTGCAAATAGTTTTCTTTTTATATAAATGATATTTGGATCACTTTTATTTTTCTGCGATTGATATCGGTCCAAAATAGTACCACATTTTCCTACCATTCGTAAAACATTTTTTGATTTTTTTTTCAAATGTTCCCGTGTCCTGCAGATAACATTATTGAAAAGCTGATAGTTTATTTCTGTTAATGGTTAAAAGATGTCACTGTTCGTAGTTTTAGATTCCATAAAATATTGAGTGATTTTAAAGTTTCGCAGACTTTATTTCAAACCGCCAGCTGTCAAAACCTTGTGCTATAAAATGTCGTACTCAGGTGTTATTTTGTCGCTTTTTCTAATTTATTAATATACCAGTGTAATAATGATTGAATTATCAATGTTTTTAGCCTGTTTAAATGTCGTAATAATTAAAAATAAAGTCAGGATCTTAAAAATAGTGGATGGTTGATTTTTTCTACTTACAGAACGTCGAGATCGCAATGTTTAGCAAATAGATTATTTTTAATAAATAAAGCTTATTCGAGTTAATTTTTATTGTGGAATAAAGGTGATGAATATATCTATCTGATGTGTTGAGGTTATTTTTGGTAAGTGCATTAAAAATCATATTTAATTGCAATCAAATTTGAGCAAAATTTCTAGCTAATATTCCTTCCTATGAATCATTTCAACTCTTGAGAACTTATCAAAATTCAGTTTTATTGTAGTTCTTTCTATACGTGATCATTAATTAGACTATTTATAAGAAACTTCATAGAAAATTTTAAAGGTAGACGCAAAAATGAAGTTTCCACGGCAGATTTTAACCAGAAAACCCAGAAAATATATCCTTATGGAATGTTTATGATTATTTTATGAATCCTAATAATTTGAGATGATCATTTAAATATAGGTGAATTCATTGGCTATATAACACTATAATTTAATTTGTTTATATGTTTACGTACACCAATGTGGAGTAACGATTTTTTTTAATGTGCTTGCTCCAGAGGATAATAAACATGCAAACGAGTTGTTACCTTGAAGGTGAAAAGAAATATCGCATGAAAGCATAAATGTTTTATATACAAGGAACAGGTACAATATACAGAAATAGGTAAAATCGATTTTAACCAACTGGCTAAAAATACCCATTTATTTACTCGTCGGCTGCATTCTCGTGTTTAATTAACCTGCACAATATGATCCAAAATATATTTTTATCTTTGTCCCACCACTCCCACCTATAACATAACAACTATAATATACTATAACAACTCTATTATTTTACTTAATAATGTAAAAGCTTTTTGAGATTTTAGTAGTCAATTCAAAGTAATTTCATTGGTTTAATTTTCGATTTAGAGTTTTGGCCCCTTTAAACCAACGATGTAACCATTTATGCAAATCGTCTTAAGTGCCAATCGAATGAACTTTCGTCTTCAACGCGGCGTTGCACGGTTGATCGCCGGCGTATCTAAATATTCGCATATTTCAGGACATCTTTGAAACCTCCTCAAGTGTAATGGTCCAAGTTAAACTTTTATAGATAGTCTTTAAATCATTAGGTAGAATGAACGCATTGATTACTTATCCTAACTGTGCATTCCTGAAAATAGGAAGTCGATTCTTAGGTGAATAAGGTTATCTTGTATCGGAGTGCCGATTTATTCAAAATGTATAAGGTTTTGAGGTAAAACTTTAGCTTATACTTCCTCAAATCGCATAGAAAAACGGAAAAACATGTATTTTTATAACTTCTTTATAACATGGGTATAAAGATAAATTTCACATCTATTAAATATGTACATTTTTTTATAAGAAAAACTCTGTTTTTAACTTTTGAAGGTTATTCCCATCAATGTAATATATATATAGCGGCTTACCTATCGATATCTACGCCGCACTAATTGGCACTGTCCGGCGATGCGCTGCACGTACCTTTTTGTTGTTGACCACCTTCTGGAAAGAGCTAGGTTCTGCGGTACATTACACACAGCGGTGCCTAGCCATACCGAGAATCTTCCAGCGTGTGCACAATAATGCCTGCCGTTCTCGTACCAGGCTCGGCCCTATATAAGGGCTTGAGTAAATCAAATCAGTCAGTCGTTCTTCAGCAGTCTTCACTCAACGCAGTGCTCGCGCGGCAAGCGGCCGAGTAACACAACTTCGCAATCTGCGGTTCGCGTGTCGGGATTAATATAACTACGATTGTAAATACTCTACATTTGTAAATACCGCACAATGTAAATATTGTAAATACATACATTCATCAACAATCAATACATCGCGTTTATTATCCCGACCTTACGGCACGTGGAGATATACCGACTCACAGATATCTCCTCTTCCAACTGGAGGCCCACACTTCTCCTCACATAGGAGACTCTCATTTTGCCTCTAAATATATTAAGGTGGGTCACGAATGTATGGGGAATTTTTTTTTCTTGTTTTGATTTGTCTAATAGTGATAAAAGGGTGTTAAATGAAGACGAAAAATCACGTAATTTTTTTAATAATATTTGGATATCATCTTCTTCCTCCGGATTGACTTTGAAATTTCACATTTTAGAGAAAAACCTACCCTTGTTAAATCTTCAAAAAATGTTATATAAACAAGTAAAAATGAACTATTTTTCAATAAAACGCAAAATAGAGGGAACGTTTCGAATTATTTCTTAAAAACATATATGAATATAATTCAAATTATCTCAAGGTAGTGTATTCAATTACCAGAAAAATCCTTCTTACTCTCAAATTTCAGCATTATTTTGCGAGACTCAATCTTCACCGTAATAAGACCTCCTCCTGCAGACTTCGTACATAAAGTAGTCAAAGCTTCAATGACAGTCGTTACACCTCTTTCAACTGCTTGAGTATGACACGGCAGACGCAGAAGAGACAATCTACCTTCTCCCCCTTGAACTACAAATAATTGAAGATTTTCATCCGATATATATTCTTCAGTATTAGGGATTCGGTTACATTTTGCTTCCAAATAATATGATGCATCGAGGTTTATGTTTGGAAGTTGGAACAACCCTGTTTTACTTAGTTTCTTACTGCGTGCTTTTAGAACACGACGCGCAGCTAATTCTCGGACATGCTTGTGAGGGTCAGTCAACATTGCAAGCAATAAATTTTCGGGGTGTGTGAAGTAATTGTTTCTTTCTATAACTGGATCAATTATAGTTTTTAGTTCAGCTGATAAGTATCTAGGCGCTGAGGTTAACTACCACAGGTGACGTGCTCTATCTTTACAGGTGGGATGAGTTTAAATGCTGAACCAAGCCGAAACATAAACTTTAACAACGTAAGTTTCTAAAATAATAAGATTCTCTGAAGGAGCTTCCGTTGAAACATAAAGACGGAGAATTAGGTTAGCACGCGTAAGCTATTTGGCATGAGACATTTTTCCAGGATATTTGTGGCATAAATCTTCAGGTAATTCCCCCACCGTAACTGCAGATACTATTTTATACAAATATAACTGATCTGTATCCACGTCTTCAGTAAATAATTCATGCAACTCTCCGTCAATTTTCTAAAAATGCCTGAATATGTTTGAGGTCCAGATGTCTTACCGCCAAGATGTGCGAACAAATGCCGAAATGGTAACTGGTTCATGTGAAGCAAGCAAATTATCCATTGCAATGGTTTATAACTTTCGACGTGCCAGAGTTTGGTGCAATAGAACCTAAATATATTGAGTCTGGCTCTTTTATCAATGAAATATGCTCTTCAATGCGTCATTCTCAGTATTGCATCCCCTCCCTTTCCCTGATAATTAATGTTTTATCTTTCAGGTCATCAAAATATATATTAAGGGTTTTTATAAAAGTAAGTGTTGTGCCCCTAATATTTCCTCTGGTTTTCTTTCGTTCTCTGCGAAGTTTACTTTTGTCAATAACTGGAATATTAGACTTGATGTCATACAGAACTGCTGAGTCAATAGCTGCCGCTGCCTTATCCGACACACCATATCTATCACAAGTTTTAGACAGTGTGGAATGATCAGTATTGACCGCAGCCTGCATCTGAAGCATTTGAGGTACAACATTAGGTTTGAAAACATATTTACAATCGGATTCATTTGATGCAGAAGTCGCGGAAATATCGAGTAGAGAGGTAGTTGGCTTACCTGTGCTTTGCTTTTTAGACAGGCACAAGGATTTTTGCTTCAAAAGTTTTCCTTTCAACATAGTTTTCATCTGTTTTGTTGAAGCGATATCCACGTTTCCTATTATTATTTTTGGTGTAGTACGTTAGTCAGTAATGAAACTCTATTCATTAACAGGTAATTTTTGATCTCTAGGACAGTCACATTTACTGAAATCATTGCATTTGCGAGACGAAATATCAAACAGCACTTTACTTTTGCGACGGAATTCCTCCATTTTTTCTCCAGTTTTAGTGCAATCGGTGCTCCCCCCGCCCTCACCTCACGCCCCCAATAATCAAAACCGGGACTTTTTGTAAATGATTTCGTAAATATGTACTACATTTGCTATGGAAGATCACAAAAAATGTGGTTAAAAAGATTCATAGTAACTTTTATATACACTAGAAAAAACCCCTAAAATTCAAAATTTTCAAAACTTTGAAGTGAATCCGGAGGAAGAAGATCGTTTCAGAAAATTAAAAAACTTTAAACACGTCGTTTTGAACCCATTTGGCACCCTTTTATCGCTCTTAGAGTTTGAAATTAACACTTTTTTTTAAATGACCCACCTTAATATATATATCATTGAATAAAAAGATAACAAAAATAATCTAAATTAAAATATGAAAATGAAAAAGATACAGAAAAATAATAATACTTTTATTTCTCGATCTTAATACTAATAATACTTTTATATACAATAATACTTTTATTTCTCTCTCGTAATATGTCAATGTAGGTACTTGCATACTGCTTAATACCTCGTATGCGTGGACATTGGAGGGTCTAGAGTCGTTCAAAATAAATGTAGCTTCGTTAAAAAAAAAATTTTTGAGTCTTGACGTGTGTGGTAAAGGAGGAAACCATATGTTTCCTTATATTGCCGTTGGGAAAGTGGTGGGGTCCCCTCCAATGTTTTGTTCATTTTCATATTTTAATTTAGATTATTATTGTTATCTTCTTCTTCAATGATATATTAAATTTGTATATATACCATCTACTGTTGCTCCAAACTCCCTAACTACTCTAGACAGCCACCGAAAACTATAAATTATAAATTTAACGTCAGCATTCGTCTTTAGCTTCATTTTTATTTATGCGTAAGTATGTAGCTAAATATTATTATTGATAAAACACTTGTAATTCTATTCTATGATTTATTAGTGGTTTGTAGGCGTTGAGTACTTATTTATTAGTACTTATTACTTGAGTACTATTGCTTTTCTCCTTCTTATCATTTTGTCGAATACCTTTTACTTCACGAAACGCAATATCTGTGCTACAATAACAAATAAGCACTCCATGGAATCGTTAATCTTAACCACAAACAAGAAGCTTTATTTCTTTTCCGGGTTCACAAGAAACTCGTGTTTTTGTTGGTTTATTTTGTACCCCAAATGGAAATAACTCCTATGATTTTAAAGAAATGCCAGGACAAAATGGAATTGTATTTAAAAAAATCGTACATATTTAGAATGGTAAACATCATATATCTTTTTTTCTCCCTGCATTTTCTTACGTTTATACAGATTTTCCGAACGAATCGCTGTTCTGTGTGGTGGAACATGAACGGATTTTCAGGATATTTTGTCCGATGGCCCCTTTCATATGTAAATTTAAGCATCCGCATGTAAATCTAATTCTTTAACCTCGGTTCTCGTGCCAATGGAGGTTCTCGAATAGCTATTTCGCTTATTTTTAAAGTGTTCTTGGAATAACTTGTTCGAATATCGAAGTGACTGCATCGAAGACGGAAATATAAATGGCGTGTTGTCATACTTGGTATATATAACTTCAAATATACCTAAATGGGTATATGACAACAGAATTATAATATTATGAATTCGTCAAGCGCTGTTTTTTATAATGAAAAATCACCTCAAGGGTGGTTTACAATAAGAGGAACGGTTGCGCGACCTTTTTCATAAAAAAAACTTAATTTTGTATTTGAGGGCAAAACAGTTAACCAAATAATTATTTTTTAATCAAAAGGTATACATCTAGTACGGATAAGTATTACTTTATTTATTTTGATTTTAAATTATAAGTTAGAAGCCATTAAAAAATAAAATTTTCACGATTTTAGAGGCACATATGACAATTTTTAATAATTGTTAAAAAAAAAAATCTTGCCCGACCATTTAAATATCGAGTATAATGAATAGAAAATAATGCACAGCATAAAAGGCATTTTTTGGATCGAAATTTTAAAATGGTAATCGTAAAATTACTCTAATTTGTGCTCCAACTTTTATCCTGAATCGGTCGTTTGTAATTTGAATTTACGCCTATCAAAATACTTTCTTTATTAATTTTTTTTTGTATTTATATTATATTTCATCATATAAATTACCAGTGCCTCTAAAATTAAGATGATTGATTACTGTAATTGCCTATATTTTATAATTTTAAACACGAACCAAAAAAGTAATACCAAAAGTATTAGGTATTTGCTTGATCAATTCTTCACTTTGGTTGAGTATTTTGGCTTCAAATACAAAATTAAGGGCCGCAGTCGTTTAAAGAGCACCAAGTTCGCACGTCAACAAACAACGAAGTACGACTACTTTCAGAAATGTATCAGAAGCCGGCCTAGGCTCATGACGTCACACGATAGCCCCGATAATATGGTTTCGGCGGTATTTAAAAAATGGGAAACTTAGACTCGCTGTAGAAAATTTATTAGTCAAAATAAAAATAAAATAAAAATGCCTAATCATAAAGCAATAAAAAAGTGGAAAAACCCTATTATATTAACCCTGTTATGATTGATTTCTTGAATCATCGGTTTTATATTTTATTTTATTTGGAAAACCAACAGTTATAATATTTTATAATGCATGATAAAATACGTGTATATTATTTAACGAATAATAGGTTTTCACTGATGTATCTTAATTAATTAGTGAATACTCTTCTACTGGATTCATTTCAACCATGGGTTGTTTCGTTGCTTAATCTTTGTAAATGTGTGAAAGCTGCTTTTTGAAAAAGAAATAAGCTGCGAATATCTCGTGCTTGCAGCTGCGGGGTAGGTATCTGTAGCACTGCGCTACACTAGACGCAAACAGGCTATGACATAAAGCCCAATGAAATTCACACCTTAGTAGGAAAGGGGGTAGCACCCTCTGTGTGGCCTAGGCAGATTCTTGAACCCAGACTCGGTCTGGCGTCTCTGCAGTCTCTGGTAAGCTTCGAGCCAATTTAGTAATGCCAGTTTTCTGCTGTGCTGCACTAGGTGAATTCTTTATTTGAATCTCGTATTTTTGCTCCTATTATGAAAAATGAAAAGTTCCCAGAAATATTTTGTTTGTATTTTTTATTTTATTCTTTCATTTTCTTTACTGTCTCTTTTGGTGGATATGAGAACCGAAAAGAATTACCTCATATTATTGCATGATTTTTTTTTTTAATATTAAAGTCACAGGAGATCTATATGATTTTGTGGAGTTTGAACTGATTCTGAAGAGGACGAAGGAAACACAAAAGCTGGAAAAGCATTCCAAAGCTGAGCTAGAAAATTAATGGCAACATTATGTACAAATGTTGGCAGAGCGTTTTTTAAAAGTATTTAGTCTAAACACTCTATACACCGATGCCGTATGGATCAATGACGCAATAAATACAATACTCGAAGCACAATAAATTTAAAAATTGCTGGGTTTAGCATTCCTACTTAAATAATTTGCGTTTTTTAAATTTATATATATATATAATTTGGGAGGCGGGAATGGGTACCGCCGCCCCGGGAACCATTTATTGGATAACCAACACCTCTGCCATAGGACACCCCAAGTGGTTCGCTACGTTTGGTGACTTAGCAGGGGTGCCCGGGTTGATGGGGTAAGGTTTATCTAGGTCTTGGCGGCGGATGATCTAGACACACTGAACCCCAGATTCCTACCCAACCCTCATACCTTTTTCCTTCCCAGAATTTCCTCTCCTTCCTTTTCTTAAAAATACCCTCCACACAGCATCCCCAAAGATGACATAGGTCCTGAGGGAAATTATTTTCCTCAGGGCCTCCTGTAAAATGTGGACCTAATGTAAAAAAAAAAATATATATATATATAAATATACATATATTTACTTATCTGAAGGCTTTACACCAGAGGGGCTTCCAAACTCAATAGTTACTTATAGCGATTTGTGCAGGGTCATCAGTTGTTCACTATTAATTTTCACACTGATTTCAACACAGAGGAATTATTAACCCCTTCTATTTTCCAGGTATTTAGATCACGAGGAAACTATAATTGGAATGTTTAGACGTATTTACTTCGGTTGGGTATTTCACGGTGCACCGTGGCTAATTGAAAGCGAGCGTTCCAAATACTCCCGGAGTAAATTTCCGGGTAGATCAGTCAAAGGATTATATCTTTGATATTATTATCTATACAATTTCCCTTTGTGTAAGACGCATAGTACGGAGCACGATTCTACTTTGTATAGGTACTATACTATCTGCGGATAATTTAATCGAATTTTCTTTGTAAAGCGTAAGTCTTGTTGGGCAATAAACGAGAACACACACTCTGCCACTTAACCTATAAACTAGATACCTACAAATTATTCTTACATTTTCCCGCCAATAAACATTGAAACCCTGTTATTTTGTTCGTAAGAACTTCAGTCCCGTTTTTACTATTAAAATGATCGTTTTTTCGAATAACATTTTTCCCCGTGTAATATTCCCTAATGTATGCCATACTTCCACTTGTTCAGAACTGTGAAAATCTTATGACGTGTGCATATCTTAATTATACGATAATATATAATTTCTAAGATAATGAAGACAATACATTTGTGAAAGACTTGCCATAGGTTCTATCTAGAAGTCTAACCTCAACCCAAATTTGGTATTCGACAATTAGTCGATCCAAATCCTTGCATAGATATAATAGAATATTGCTTGAAAGAATTACCAGTAGTCATATTGAAAAAAAAACCTTTATTTAATGTAAAAATTCGTACAAAGGGTTTAGCTTACAGGTTTTTCTATTATTAAGGCTCTTGAACAAAAACTCTCGAAAGTTTAGTTTTTACATACAATTCTGATCTTTCTATTTGGTTTTTTTTTAGTTTAGCACAGTTTTTCAGCGTGCAAGGTTATTTTTCAGTTAAAATTGAAGTTTAACATTTCTATTTTACTGTAAAAAATAAGGTATTGTATTGACCCTTTTCTTGCGAGAATCAATTTCTTTTATTTTTCAGTGAAATATGAAATGAATACCTACGTACATAAATATATATTTATCAAGATAACAGGCTTAACCGGGTGGTAAAACTTGTGAAAACATAACATTAGATTTGAATAGTATATTTTTTGTGGTGTAACGAACGCTCAGATAACCATTCACGACACGCACCAGGCCGCAAAATAACCCACGCTAAGACGTTAAAACAAAAAACATGGGGAAACGTTTTACGCTTACAGTTATTACTAGAAAAACGAAATTTAAGATGTCAGCTTACGGTGCTACGATTGCCACGGGGTGAGGTCATTGCAACGTCACTGGTTGTCTTCACATGCTTTTCGTTTCTGAATCTGATTTCCATGGCGATATTTGAAGAATCTTCCACTCACGACGTTTAAATTTATTTATAATTTTATACTCATGCTAAAATGTAAGAGTAAAATCCATTTTAAAATACCCACGCCGGGATGTGAACCCGGGTTTTCTTGATCTATAGTATTGAAGCTTTCAACTCTCTTTCTATTTGCTTTCTCAATTTTCACAAAAATTTTAATAATCCGCATCATTTTTCTCTTATTTTTTTGTCGTGGAGAAGAATAATTTAATTTCTTCCATTTGTAGAAATTGCTCGATAAATAACGTCGTTACTCCGTTAAAAAGTGCATCCCAGGTGTATCCGTGGGCGGCAGTGCAATTAACAATGCATCCAGGCGAACGGCAAGTAGTAATGCAATCTCGGGCGCGCACAGAACAACACTACCCAGTACCCAGAATCCAGAATCCAGAATCCAGAACCCAGTACCCATCTTCCCGGGAACAATAATGGGTTATTTGCCGTGAGCAAGTTTAGTGTAAATAACTACACTTTGTATTTGTCTTGGTAAACACGTGATTGTTGAGATTAAGGGGCGGACCGGCGTGCTTAGCTGCTTAGTGGTCGGAGAGAATTTAACAAATATCGCACGTTTCAAGAAATTAATCACGTCTTTTTTTTCTAAAAAACCGCAAGATTATTTGTGTAGCGCCATTCTTGCGAAAAGTTGCATCGAGTTTTTGGTTTGTTTTATAATTATAAGTTATTACTACTCTTAGTTGTTATCAAAGAAAGCAAGATATGTGTGGCTTGACATTAGATACAATTCAAACGAAAAAATTACTTAGTTTTAAACCACTTTATTTATAACACACAATGCCGTTTATATTATTACCTTCCTGATGGAGGTTTATTGTAACGGAGATTAGTTGACCATTGTGTGTTATAAATAAAGTGGTTTAAAACTGTAATTTTTCATTTAAACTATTCGTAGTGTTACAATTAAATTGTATTCATAATTTTTAGTTTTAATTATTTGTTTGCAAAGCGCCCTCAAGCAGACATTTATGAAAAACGAAATTATACATATAAGTCAATTATTATTACAGAGTTTAGAAACAATCTAACAACTTACCAATAAAATCACCCGATTGTTTATAGTTTGATAATGATATTTTCTCGTTCTTCCGATGCTTTCTCTATTCAAAGATTGGCTATCGGTGGTGCATTATTGAAAGGTGTTTGATTGATTTCTATATTCCATTTAGCTTGCCTAAATCTGGATGGTATTTAAATCGCTCAACGCAATGGTTCCGGCTTACTTATCGGAATTCCTGAAAATTCCAATTCTCGACAATCAACCCTCAGGTCAGCAGCATCATCAGCTATCGAAAAGTTGAAGGAACCAAAGCGCATACCAGACACTAAGTTTGGTGAGCGCGCTTTCGGAGTGTCGGGACCTAAAGCTTGGAATAGACTGCCACATGAGTTAAGAATGATCACAGACTCGGCGGAATTTAGAGCTAAACTTAAAACTCATCTGTTCAGACTATCTTATCCATAAAATCAAAACCTTTTCACATTCACAGCCCGCGACATTGTAAATAACTAATTGTGAAAAATATGAGCTAATTCTTATTTGTAAGCTTTTATAACGGTCACTTGATGAAAATTTTCCAGTCCTAAAGAATCATTAAATTCTCAAGTCTTTCAAAATAAATATTAACTCACCATTGGCATTAATCTACTCATAAGCGAATACCAACAGTGATGGGGGGCAGTAAATGTAAAATCATGCAATGTCCAGTGTTTTCAATATAATGTCCCCCGCGTGCAAATTGGTATCTTCTCCAAGCATAAACTTTCTAATTAAAGTGTGTTTATCGGAAGTGACCGACCAGGTAAGTATGTTTCTGTATACATTTGGAAATAATAAACTTAGATATAGCCTAAGAATTATATTATAAATTGTACAGCGCCCTTGAGGCGATTTCTCACAAAAACGGCGCTCTACAAATTATCCAATTATTATTAAATGTTTCATGGCCTATTTCTACCGTTCGAGATATCAAAGGTAAATCGCTTGTATGGCGGATAAAATAAACTATAAGGCGTTGTAGAGAAATACAGTCACTGAATTTCTGTTAGACTTCATTCCGTTATAACTCTCTACTTGCATAAGATTCTGTTGCCTATATTTAATAAAATGTTTGATTTGGCTTGCCACGAACGAACATTATTTATATTTTTAATTATAAATTTAAGAACTTGACGTCCTACACCTAATAAACCTGTGAAATATTTTTCTAATCTCTCGTCAATTACATAAACCGGGATTATTATTCTACTATTTCAAGGAGAATGTTTTAATTATCCTAAACCTCCGCACTACCCCTTCTCTTTCTCCTTCCCAATCTTTGTAACAAGCAGCTCGGCATCTCATTGTAAATTTGTAAAACGTTGGCTTTACTTTATGTTTCACTTAAGTATGATTAAACCACGAATACGTGCAAGATAAGCTATTAAAACAGGAACATTTTCCAATTGGTTTACTTACGATACATTTTGATTGGGATCATTTAAAAATATTAACAATTGTAGTGAAACTAATAAAAACTCTTCAATTTTAATAAGACTTTAGGTAACAACAGCATTCAATTTATGTTTATTATTTAAAATATTAAAAAATACATAGAATCATCAAACCATATCATTTTAAACAATTCACAAATAAACATACTCAAAACAATACCTACACATTTTCCTAAACATAAGAAACATTTGACCGGTCAGTGGTTGAGTGGGCATCGCGTTTGGGTCCCACCCAGTCGTTCCGTGTTCGATTCCTCGGCTGGCTAAGTCCTCCATCACAACACAAGCAACATCTTCCGCTTAGTGTGGTGGTAGTAGGAGATTTTCAAATGTTGTTGGGTTATTCGTAACCCGGAAATGTTTGTCTTTCTTTAAAAAAAAATAATGTGTAAACTCAAACAAATGAAAACAATATATTTTGCATTTTGTCAATCCATAATAGAATGTGGAATCATTGCTTGGGAAGGTGCAACAAACTCAGCTATCGGTCATATGGATATCGCACAAAAATCCTCTTAGGCTGCGTATACACATGACAAATTTCCGCTTAATTATTAAGAATAAATCTTTTTTTTTTAAATAAAGTATTTGTGGAGTTTAGTCAGAATTTAAATTTCATACCGACAATAATTGTATTTAAAAAAAGTATATTTGCACGAGATTATTTATAAAATGACATATTATTACGTCTTTTATAACAAGATTTCATCTTATCGGTGAGGACAGTGTTGCTTGATTTTTATTATTTTTAAATGAAGCACTGACTGCGTGCATTTCGTTATTTATTTAAACACACCAACCGGTTTCGGCGCAACTGAGACATCGAGGCTTGTTTTATAAATTACAAATATATTATATTATATAAAATTCACACAAACACCTCACTCATAACTAGCAAGATATCTATTTTGTTTAAACTACGGCGAAATCGATTTTATATTTGAACTTTTATATTTATTGTTCTCTCTTTTTTATAATAATAATAAAAATAATAATATTTAGATGACTTCTGTAGCGCCGTTTTCGTTAAAAATCACCTCAAGGGCGCTGTACAAATGTTAACACATTTCTACAATCTTACTTCTTACCACAGACCAGACAAACATCATAAAAAACTTATAATGGCTAAAACGTTGCATCCACTCGTTCTTCGATCAATAATGCAAAACTATATGCATAATGTATCTAACCAATTAACGCGATGCTGCCAAAAATGTACATGGCATGTATTTTAATTTTTATTTTTTTATTAAGAAAATATACAGGACCATACTTACCTGGTAGGTCACTTAAGATTAACACTATTTATTTAGAGAAATATACTGTAACTATGCCCACTGTTTATTTTATTATACAATTTATAATTTACAATTGAAAAATGTCCTCCACAACACAGGTGAACTCCTAGCGTGGAGGACAATATACTATACCTATGTAATTTAAATACATTAAGAATAAAAAATTAAAAAAAACAATGAAGGGAAAAACAGGTCCCATTGCTAAGACTGAGATTGGTAACTGGGTGTATAGTTTTGTCAGATTATAATATGAACAGCCTTCATAAACAACGGTTTATTTGAAAACCTTACTAATATGGAGACTTACAAAAAATAGTTAATTGAAAGAATGTACATTGCTTATCCTTCCAAATAGGGTTGTTTCTTTATTAATAATAATTTCTGATCGAATTTTGGAATTTTCCCAAAGTCTTTTAAATGTCCATTATATTTTCTTTTTGAAGATGTAAAAACAAAAACCACCTTAGAAACCAGATAAAATTACCCTCTAGATTTTTGCGTTTGAAATATACTTTAATATTTAAAAACATTATATTTTCATTTCAAACTTGAACACGTTAAAAAATAGATACGTTTTTAGATTTTCACGGCCAAAAGCATTTTCGTTGTTTGTTTTTGGGGTGTTATGCCGTGTTGCGTGTTGGGTGATCTGCCATGATGATGGACACCGCAACGCTGTCCAAAACGTCGGCTAAAGAAGGAGGTAGCGCAACACGGCATAACACCCCAAAAACAAACAACGAAAACGTTGAAAAATAGCTTACCACAAACATTTTTAAAACTCATTTTTAAATGTTTGTAGATAGTCGTTTTACTTTAGGAATTTGCAAAAAACTGTCACCTCACTTTTACCTCGTTCATATGATAGATTTTTAAAAAGGTGTGCTTTTAATTTCCAAAAACTAATAACTAAAAACCGACATTTTGTTTCCGTGCATGCGCCAATCTACCAAAATGCAAAGTTGCCAGTTCTATCGCAGCAAGTTAGACATTTTTATTAGTACCTTATGCTTCGAAATAGAAAACTTACAGTCTTTATTCAATGCGTAATTAGATCCCGTTTATCGGTTGGGAAGTGTTTTTTTTTATAAGGAAGGCTGAAAATGTGTACATTTAAATGGTACCTGTATGAACAAATCAAAAAGATGTACGATATGTTCAATTTATATAAGAAAATTAACTTTTTTATACTTTGCCTTTTGTTCTGATGATGAACTCTTTAAGAACACTCAAAACGTTAGATAATGTCATAATGTAAGAGAATAAGGGGGAGACGTTTTAACCCTCAAAGTCAACAAACAATAGAGTGATGTTTTGATGTTTTACGGCCACTATATTTGAGGGCGAGCAACATTTCCCAAGCTTCCACATATCCCTGTTGTATTTGGTAGCAGCTGCGGCACGTGCGGGTGGCTGGGGGGAGACGGGTATGAAGGGAGAGGCTGCGGTGGCTTTGCATCACTAAAGTCATCTATCGTTTACTCAGGCTGCTTTGAACATGATTGAAATTATTTGCTTTGACAATCACCAATTTGTCATGTTCATCAGAAATAGGAATACATTTAAGATTTACACATTATATCGACAAGATGATTTTATTTCAAATATAACATAATCATTATAATTAGCCCAATTTTTGCTAAAATCAATGTTTTGTTTTATCAAACTATCCTTCCTTCCTTGTGATGTAAAATGATATAAATAATTAAATTTTATATTTAACCATAATTTAACGTGTAAGTCAAGAGGAGGTTAGCGCCTTTTCAACCATTTCAAAGTCCATGAATTTCAAGGTTAAAAATCATTGCCAACGGAATGAAATCTTTACGACCATTTCGCAAGGCAAAAAATTGACGTGACATGCAAAGAGCAACTGTTAAGTAATTAATCACCATTTTCTCGAAAAAACTCATTCAAATGAATTGTTTTTTTTTTATGTTTCGCAAACATCTCCAATCAATAAAATAATCTTTTTTTTTCTAAATTTAACATCACCACTTATTTTTTCCATTTCCGACAAATGAATAGATATGTTTATTCAATTCCACCTTTTCACTGTAGATGTGTAGATATGTAATGTATTCCTTTTTTATTCTTATCAAGCTTAATTTGTTGAACTCCTTTTTTTATTTAGTGTGTTTAACAGTATTATTATTCAAATTATAAATAGTTTGACCGGTGTGTGGGTGAGTTGGTAACGCGTTTGGTTCCCATCCAGGCATCGTGTGTTCGATTTATCGAAAATATTATCAAATTATTCGTAACCGTTTGTTTAAAAAGTAAATGCCTTTTTTTTGTAAACACGTTCGTAATTATTATTACGCGTGACAGCTAATTCGCCTTATGAAGGCATTATCAAAATGTCTGAATGCACTGTTTAAAAAAAAACACTGAAAAAAGCCACCGGAGACAAAAAGTAGTTTACATTTTTTACTTCAATGTTAAGAATCACTGGTTAAAGTAATTCAAGTACGTACAACCTGTATAAAATAAAAATGTCGCATATTCCGTTTCATATAAGCACAATAATAGTGATTCATCTTCTCTAATGTTATTCCAATATCATTTCAATGTTAATAATATTCTATTTTGTGAAATATTATTAATAGCGACTTATTTCTTAGGTAGGCATTTAACTGTTTTATAACAGACACGTGTCTCACCATTTCCGTACGCAAGTAATGATTGAATCATGCTATTTGCAGACAAAAAAGTCACGTAAAATATAGAAAAGAAAGACGCCGAAGAGTGTCAGAATTTCAGGCAACTCCTTTCTTTAAAATTATTTTCATTGTTTGCACAGGAACGCCGAAGTTTGAATAAAGTGGTGGTGGAATACGGCCTATCTCTTTATCGCTCCAAAATGAATAACCCAACCAACCCGCAGTTGGGTATTTTGGCCGAACAAAGAATATGAAATTATGGGCGCCATTTGAGATAAAAACTAATATAAAAGTTTTTTCAGAACTGCGGTTAAAAGTCTGATCGCGTCCGCCAATTTCAATAACTCCATTTTTCATGATGTACCTACTAGTATCATCCTGAACGTTTCATAATTATTTTCTACGTGTTTTGTTTTTCAATATCAGTCAGTTATTAAAAACCTTTAGGAAAATAGTAGATAATAATAAAATAATATGAAATAATAATATGGAATCACCTCAAAGAAGCGGTACAATTTGTAATGAATTCTTAGGCTCTCTATAATTATTATTTACAAAGATATACAGAAAACATACTTACCTGGAAGATCACTTCAGATAAACACACTTTAATTAGAAAGTTTAGATACCTATCGCTGAAACTATTTCGTAGGTATTGTTATAGTTCAAGCTCTAAATAAACTGTCGGCAATAATTTTTTTAAAATTTATTTAAATATTGATAAAAATAAATTACAAAATAAGTTTTCACAGATTTTTGTTGTTGATATTTTATGTTTCTCTTCTATAGAAGCGGACGTTTGTGTTTTGAAGAGGATCAAGCGTCAGAATGAAAAAAAAATATCTTTGATTAATTATGATTTAAGGAATTATGAACTTAAAAATAAACAGATAAATAGACAGTTATGCTAATTATGAACATAAAATCATCATTCATTTATTTTTACATTGAATTGCTATTTAATCGCTTTTAGTAGACTCTTATCGTCTTCGATTTTTCTTATCTTTTCCGGTAAAATGTTGAAATATTTTTTTCTTAGATATATATAATGATGTTATGCAAATGAGGTTTTACATTTTTGGGTTGGAAATATATGATTTTGACAAGTATGACTTTCAGTTAAAAAGCTGTGATTTTGTTTTTCTTTTATTAATTTTTTTATTGACATTTTTTTTGTTACATACGTTTACAGATAGGTACATACATAATAACATAAATGAAGAGAGGAACAAAATAATTTCATAAAGGCGAAGCTTGTGCGTGGGCATTATAATAAGTGGATATTACCTAAACAGTGATGGTTAAAATAAAGAATTTAAGAATATAGTACAATTGTGTATAGGTGATTGATTTTACAGGAATTTCTGTGAATTTTTTTTTAATTACAAAAATATTTATGTTTTCTTATAAATAGATATATATAATTTTAAAAATCAAAGATTCAGAAAGACTTGGCATATTTTAGTTGTTTAAAATGTAGATAGTACTAATTATGGGAAAAATTTATTCACTTCCATATTTTTTACCCAACTTTCAATATTTTTTTTATATAATTTCAAGTTTTGGCATGTGTTGATGTGTTGGCATGTAGATAAGGAATTGAATAATTTTAAGGCAGTTAATGTGTCTTTGGGCCAGCCTGGTTTTGCAATGAGGCACTGTGTACATGCAAGTGATGAGTCTTTGACTAGAGCTATTTGGGTTTTTACCGAAATTGTTAGGACGAGTAAATATAATTTAAGACATTGGAAACAGTAGATACGCCTTAGTTCCATAATTTCAGTTTCCTGAAATAACTGATTAGTGGGATACCAGTGGTGTAATAGTTTCTGGTACACCATTTTAATGAATTAATATATTTATTCGGAGTAGATTATTAAATTTTAATACTTTAAAATCTTCAAAAATAAAGTGTGTTGGATAATCTCTTGGTTTTTCAATATTATTTTTATAATTGACGTTTCGACATTTCGACATTTCAACAGGGAGTAGATTTATTTTGTATGCAGCTCCCCAGCTGACTACAGCGTATTATAGCATTATAGACTGATGTTCAATTTTCTATTGTTTTGGTCTATTGTTATTCTTAAGTATTTAACATTATTCGAAATTTTTAATGTTGAACAGTTTAATGTTTCAATAAATTTTTATTTAATTTTAAATAAGTTTAATTTGAACTATGATATAAATTGGTGTACAGTAAGTAAATGATATAAAGTCTGTATACACTAATAGGGGTGCTTTGTTCCTACGGACCGCTCCCTGCCTCTATTTCCTCTCAAAGTAAGGAGATGATTTAAGAGAAATGGAAAGAAAACAGTACCCTTCAAAGCGCAACGTATCTGACTTCTGCGTTCTCCATACAATTGCTGGATATAATGTTGCTATTCGACGTTTGTCCTTTTTCATTTTCCTAGATTTAGCCAAACATCTTTCGAAACTTCCGACGGAGGGTTACTCTTTCCTTTAGAACAATTTCCTTAATAACTTGCACTTCTCCGTTTCTGTTGTCTGTGCGAAGCTTCGCGGCTGTTTTGTTCTCATTAGCTACACCGCCAAAGTTTATTTTAACGATTTCGTTCCGCTGCATTAAATGTATTTACCCAGTTGGCTAGGAAAACCCGGCTATAGATTCCTTCCCTTTATTTCTAGAATACTATAATATGCAAAAGCACGTTCTAATTGTAAATGGAAGTTTACTTTCCCAATTATTAAAAATACTAATTTCTTTTGTGTGTCTGTAAATCTGGTTCAATGAACTCTGGATCTTTTGATTTGAAAGTAAGTTTCGTTTTCAAAATTGTAAGTGTTTGTTTGAACAAATTCAGATGAGCAATTAAATACCTACGTACAATATAATATTTGTAAATAAAAATTATTTTATTGAAGAAGAAGATAACAATAATAATCTAATTTTTTAAAATATGAAAATGAACAAGACACAGAAAAATAATAAAAGATAATGGTCGCAACTGGGACTCGAACCCAAAACCTTACGTCTTACCGGGACATACACCTCTACCAATTGGGCCACTGCGATCTATTATGAGGCTGTCGTAATTGTCAACGTCATATTTCAAATTTCAGAATTAACAATATTATCTTCGACTAATGTTTTTTTTTCCATATTATTGGCAGCTACCTTTATTATTGGAAACAAGTATTCGAAGAATGTATTTTTTACCTAGATAGTGTCTCGGATAAATATATCCGAGAATAACCTTCAAAAGTTAAAAAGAGAGTTTTTCTTATTAAAAAAAAAATGAAAATTATTTTATTTGCCATTTTCAAAATTGGAACTAATTTGTCGTGGATATTTAGGCCGTCAAAATGTTGATATTTGCGGCCGTCCGAAAAGCTTGTGAAATCACGCTACATTCGCGACATTACATTTGAATTATGCATTTTACTGAATCGTGCCTCATATGACGTCACGACACAACATTGCATACCTTTTACCCAAGTTGACTTTGAAAGCTAAAAACTTCATCATTTTTGGAGATATTAACAATAAATATTAACACTCTTTAAATATAATACATGATCATCTAAATAAAAAAAAAACAAATAGAAGACGACCTCTTTCAGGATTTGTGATCCCACGGGTCTGCTCTAGTGTTTCAAAAGTTAAAACTGCGGAACTACATATTAATAATTTTTGTTTTTATTTAAAGGTTTGTCAACAGTGATTCACATCAAAGCTCTCACAAATACGATTACAATAAGCATGGTTTATACTATCACTAATTAGAGACAAACACAGCATTGATAACATAATATTCTTTACAATTATTTATACATAATTTTGGTGAGTATATTACTTTCACTCAGCAAGTTATTATTAGGTCCTTACCTATGAAATTGGCGTTTTGCCGTACTGGAAACTTTGATCTCAAATATCTTCTCTTTGGTTAGGAATTCCAAATTCAAATTTATACAGCTATACCATATATTATTAAGATTAAAATTTGCTAGAGTTCGTAAGAGTGCTTGACCAGCGGATGAGAATAAAAGTTTAAAAATGCTTGCAACAGTATAGGGAGGTTCCATTGAGAAAGATCGATTATTCCCTGTATCAATTTTTTAAAATTAAAAAGTAATAGTAGGCAATAAAAATGCTCAAAACGCACGATGATAAATTATTAAATATCGTGTGCTTTTTGTATTTTTTTATCATAAGTATTTATGATTTTTCAATAATGTCTAAACAAAATAAGGGTATATATATATTTTTAAATATTTTAGTTTGTAAGACCTTAAATAAATAGAAAAACTGAGGTATTTTTGTCACAAAACACGTTCTCGGATTTATTTTTTAATGATTTTAATTTAACTAAAATTTAAATTCACAAAACTGTGCTGACTAGACTATGTATTGATTTATTTTATTGTATGATTATATGATTTGAAATTTGTGTTTTTTAATAGAATCTATCGTTTGAAAATTGAACAAATCAGACAGTATTAAGTTTCATTCTTCCTATATTAATTCAAAGACATAGAAATGGAAAAATCTTAACCCATTCGATTTGCTGACAGGGAGTAAGTAATATTTCTCACACAATGTATTTCTGGGAGGTTTTCTTACACACAAAGCTACATTACATGGAGCGACATTAAATCAGTATTCACGTATAAATTCACAGACAATTTCGAGGGTGATCGGAGATCTTTTCGATTCGCAGATTCATTGTTTGCCAAATATTTGCCGGAAGACAACAAACCCAAAAAACAATATTCTGCTCTCATCTTTCATGTATTATTATTTTAATTAAATTTTGAAGTGCAAACATTTCATTAATTTCCTACAGAGAATGAAATTAATATCTCGACCCGTGTAAAACGTTCACACGAAATGATTTATACAAATATTTATCCTGTGACTGGACCTTCGAACTTCAAGAATCGAACCTTATTTCATACTGAGATAGGATTATTTCGTTACCAAAATTTAACCATTATGTTACCTTTCATTTTAGTTTCAGGGTAGATTTTGCCACAGTGATTTGCAATATTTTTTGATAACAATACCAATCGTTAGAAATAATATCGTCTTTCCACTATTCTATTTAGCCACATTAAGTACGAGCTAAAGCCTGTTATTCTTCAATTTCCTTTGTTTCGCACAACTTAAGATGGATCTCTTAGAATTTTTGGGTTTATATTCATTACACGTAGCACGTACATGAAAGCAAAATTCTTTATTTATTCGATCGATTGGATCCCTTACTTAGGTACAAACTCTTGTGCTTGGGTTTCGTATATTTAAGGATATCCTTTATTCGCTGATTTCCGGCCTAGGTATCTTCGTGGTGACATATTAATTTACTTACTATAATAAATATCTCTGCCTTCCGGTATTTTTGTTTCAAACCAATCCACCAAATAAGAAGCAAACGCAGCCGTATCATTCTCTATTAATTAGTTCTTATTTTTATAATTTGTGTGCTTAGCGTATTTTTTTGTGAAATATTCCCCCAACGTTAATTATGTTTCCGATTGAAGTTTTTACCTATTTTCACAAAAGGCATTAAGAGAAATGTCGATATATAAATCTTTATACCCCATATTAATATTACTACCCGAAAAAGATAAAGTTTTTTTCTCCCGACTCTGAAGCTATCCGTGAGATGTGCACGCTCAATAAATGTGCCTCAAAGTTAATCAATTACGCGAAAATTTTCATTAATAGGCCAAATTCACCCAATTTGTTCCCACGATACGGTAACTTTTTGACTTTATAATGAAAAGTAGCATCTAATAAGAAAAGTTATATGGTTTCTTGATGTTAAGTGATCGTAAAGTTTGGTCATTCTCATTCTAACTATTAAAGTTATTGAATAATACCACTTAAAAGTCGTAATTACTCTGAGGCTCGTATTTGTAGCTACTCGTCCGTTTGGAGCTCACTATTGAAAAAAAATTGTATCTAATTGTACGCATTATAAATCTCCGTATTAATAGACCTAAAAGATTTTTTTTTATATTGAAAATTTTGTTTTATTTAAAGTAAATCTTTTTTGTTGTTGTTGATACAATAACTTTATTTTCCAACATTATCTGATAATGTTGCGCTCACTGGGTGACCCGTGACGAGGCCTTTATCATTATTAAATTTATTTTACTTCAAAGTACTAAAAAAAAAAATAAAAAAACATTAAATGGAGATAAAAACAATAACAACAAATAAATTGGTCTAAAAGTTTTTTTTCTATTTTATTAATCTCTTGATTTTCTTTTTCACAGGTATGTTGATAGATTATTCTCCACCAAAAAGCAGAGCTTCCAGAATAAAGGTAAGCAATCTCAATAAATCACAATAAGTTGCCATTGAAAAATGTACAAATCTCTGGGCGCTAAATTCCATGGTTCTGAAGATTTTACTATTTTGAGGAAGCGCTTTTTGTTTTACAAAATTAAATCTGATTCGATCTTGTCCCGCTAGGGGCTTCTCATAGTTTATTGCAGAATACCACATTATCAATACTTCGAGATATCGGAGAATTTAATTCCCAGTTTTATTGCGAACCACAGTGATTCTTGCAAGAGTTCCAATGGCTTAGAGCAGTCGCCCATTTAGCGGAAGGTCATCCCATCCCCTTGGGAAAGGAAGAACAATTAGTTTTCTATCAAGAACTTTTAAAATGCGTAAAATCTTTCTCTATCATAATGAAGGGATGTCTGGTAGAGGCGGCTTTATTTATTACACAAATCTACAGTTTTACTATAAGATTGATAAAATTTTCCACATTTGATCTTCAAAACAAGGGGAAGGTCATTTTCAGTATGAGATTTCAAAACAACCCTATCACCTTTTCCCACCCCTCAAAGCGGAATAAAGTGCTTCAGCTAGTTTGATAACAATATGTCATCTTTGTATATAATTCTAAAATCATCAAAGATATCTATATTCGAAATGTAATTTATTTTCAGCTATTTAAATAGGTAAATAATAAAAAATGCAATTGAAATATTGCATTAAAGTACATCATAAATCAATAATATTAATAGTAGGTGTTCGTTTACAGGTTTATAGTAATAATTAATTTGTATTGTGAGTGTTAAATATATTCTAGCATCCATTAAGACACGTTAAAAAAATACTGCCTATATAGTAATGAATACCTATTCAGTACCTATTAATAACCTATAGTAAACTTCACAAAGTGCTTTCAAAGGATTGTTCGAATAATAGAAAACATTCCAATTAATCGGGGTTTTCGCGCACCCCTGAGTTTTGTATTCAGCACTTAATAAAAAAAGACTTTTTAATTCACCGTAAATTTCCGCAGGGATTGTCAGCAAAGCGGGTGGGCAGCCCAGCGATCGATGTCTATCTTTTACCTTTGAGTTTTTGTAAATAGTTAAGTCCGGCAAAGGCTGTACCGCTTTGGCCGTATAATACCGGAAAACTCTAGTATTATTTCGTATTTCCCGCGTTACGTAGTATCCGGGACGCGGACGCGACGGCTGTGAATTCTAGCTCCGCAAATTAAACTTTTCGCAATGGAAATGTATCGGGATTATTTATCGAGGTCGGTTTAGAAAAACTGCGCTGGGGAGATTACATTTTACATCGAACACACGTTACTTTCACAGTCTGTAAATATACGGCTTAATGTTTCTCGGTTTAATGTTCCACGAACATTGCTCTAGTATCGTCATTACACGTATACTGTAGACGTAGATAATGATATGTAAAGAATTCTTTTATATGCCATATCGTAACTACTAATTTATTTAAAAGCGAAGTTTCCACCTAGAAGACTTTTATAACCCTTTGTATTACTTGTGAAGCGCCGAAATATAAGTCAAAGCATCCATTAAAGTTAAATTTATTACAATTTTGAGCTTCCCCGTATCCCTGTAGATAAGTAAAATAATTATAATTGGTTTACTTATTTGTTGCACTTTTGTGTATAAATTAATATATCAAACAGTAGATACAGTACAGTTATTCAATTTGGGAGGCGGGTATGGGTTCTGCCACCCCGGAAACCATTTATTTGATAACCAACGTCTCTACTATGGTCACCCCAAGTGAATCGTTAAGTTTGATGACCAAGCAGGGGTGCCCAGATGCATGGGGTGAGGTTTGTCTAGGTCTTGGCGGTGGGTGCGTTTGCCCACCTGCTGTGTGGCGGGCCTGATCGGGAGAGACTGGTTAAGGGAAACTTTTTGAAGTCTCCATCCGATCTCTCCCGATTCATCTCCTTGCAACACAGTGGAAAGAATCGATTCATACATACGTCACTCCTAGACACCTCAGAATCGTAACCACTTCTCATACCTTTTTCTTCCCAGAACTTCCAGTCCTCTCTTTCCCTAAAAAGACCCTCCACCAGAAAATTACACAGGCCCAGAGTGAAATTGTTTTCGTAAGAGCCTCTGATGTAAAAAAAACAAACAAAAAAGTACATGAAACTTGATAGAATGTTACGTATTAACCTAAGGCCACAGATAAAATATCTACGTTTTTTTTCAACACAACGTTGAATTTAAATCTAACAATAGTCATTTACTTTGTAAGTACCTACTTACTGTAGGTATGTTTATGTTTATTCAGAAAATTTAATAATCATCGTGTGTGTGTGCTATTTCATTCCACGTCCCGTTCAACAACAAAGCCAGCAAGTGATTAAGAGTTTTAATAAAGACGAGCGTTCGATTAAAATGAGAAAAGTTTCCCATTGGGAATGGAGGAATAAGTTCCACCGTGGCGGTGTACTACTCCGCCGCCCTTCGTCCTAAAGGGCGGGATTAAGTTTATTTATCGGTGGCTGGTGGCGGATTCCGCACCAGGAAACTGGGCCTCGTTATGCTCCTACTTATACAGGGGTGCACTATCCGGACGATTAATTTTCTCGTGTACGTAAGCCGAACGCACACGGAAAGTAGTCGAAATGCCGGCCGGGGAATGGCTAAAGCGGTACCTACTTAAAATATATATAAATGGTTAGTTGGTAGTGTTGCCAAAAAATAATCTTTTTGACTACGTTCTTTAATTCAAAACTGCCAAATTTAATGGGTTTGAATTATAAATCTTTGTTTCCATTTAAGAATGATAGGCGGTGGTTATTTTAGATCACACAATTTGTTTTTGAAAGTATACTGGATTAAAATGATGGATTCGTAGTAGTTACGAGAGGTTTAAGAGCAATGGCGGTTTGTCTTGAGTCCTTACGTATGATCAGGGATTTTATTTTGGATGTTAACTATCGACACTAAAACATAACATTTACCTTTATTTATTTATAAAATCCATGATATTTAATTAAAATATTTACGTACAGAATAGATACATTAAATCTCCAAACTAGACGGCTGCCTATTTCATGGTGACCAATGGAATATAGTTACTTTGTATGAAATATTAGTAAATACTAGTTTTAACTAGAGAAAACTCGTTATAACTAAGAACGGGTTTTAACTATATATATATATATACAGGTTGTTAAGCATCGTACTTGAGTTACTTTAACCAGTGATTCCTGAAATTATTTGGAGTAAAAAATGTAAATGAAATTTTGGTCACCAGTGACTTTTTTTAATGAGTTTTTTTTCAAAAACTTTCTCTACAAAATCAAAGAAAAAAAAAATTATTCCACATGTCGTCGCTGGTCTCTAAGCCAAGTAACCAACCAACCCCTCACCCCGCCTCTAACTTCCCAATACCTGCTGATTTTTATGTTTTTGTAGAAGAAACAAAAAAACTTCAAAAATGTCACCGGAGACAAAAATTTTATTTACATTTTTTACTTAAAATAATGTCAGGAATCACTGGTTAAAGTAAGTCAAGTACGATGCTTAACACTCTCTATATAACAAATAATACATAAAATAGAAGAAAAAAAAGGAAATAAAAGAAAAAAAGAGTGAAAAGAAAATAGAAATAAAAGAAAAAAGATTTCCAATATATATTGTATTGTATTATTAAGTATAATGATTGCAATTGTGTTTTTATTGAACTTTTGAATTTTTTATAATTTGTTTCCAATATTACGTTAAGGGGTAATTGGTTAAACCATTTGAATCCAAAATATTTATAAAATTTTTGTCCTGTGGCGGTGTTACAGCGCGGGAAAGTTACAGAGCCAAGAATACTTGGTATTATGCTGTTCGAAAAAGGTATTAAGCTATCACCGTTGAAACAATCTTTGTGCATTTGTAAAAGTGACATAAAAAAAAAATGATACATTTTGATAACTACATCCTTACTATCCATACTCTGCTTTATTTTGCCACAAATAACAGTTTATGTGAAGTCATCAAGTTATTCATGAAGCACAAAAACTTCACCTGTGACCCAAATTCATTTTGTCCCAATTCTATCCCATTTTTGGGTCATTATTTTGACAGTCCAATCCGCTCCTGGTCGGGTATTATCTGGGCCCCGTTACAGCGGGTATTAGCCCCCTCACTGGAAAACTAGCACTGCAGAACTGTTTATTGTTGGGATTATCGGCCCCTAATCCTACATTCATTCCCTCACTAAAAATATTCATCCTTGCTCATTGATTGTACACTGGGAATCGTCGGAATTAATCTTGGTTACAATCACAGAAATTGTGTTAAATACAAAGTGCTTCACTTTAGCTGCTAAACCACTAAACTTAATACAAATATTTGTAATAAATCGATTTTAGATACTTGTAAATCATACTGTATTTAATTTCAAAAAGTGAATGCCGAACTGTATAAACTTTTTACCCTTAGCGCCTCCGCCCACTGAGGCAACTGAAAACCAACTAAAACCGGCTGTTTTCTCTGTCTTGATTGGTCAAAAAGCTTGTTTAACCATAGACGAAGAACAATCAGCTGACAGCTGGCAACTAGCAACGGCCGCCCAGGGCAATCAGCAGTGACAGTCGCAAGTCACCGCTTGCGTTACCATTGACAACGGAGTTTTATGTGATTGTGAAGTGCGCGGGCCATCACATTGTCATACAAAGACAGTTGGCAGTTAAGAGTTTTCAGTTGCTTCAGTGGGCGGATGCGCTTACGCCGTTCTTTCATGGAGCTACGTTCAAGCGATGCGATCGCCGCTCGTCTGTATTTTCCATATTATTATTAGTGTTTGAAAACGCCGCTAGGCGCTATACTAGCAAAATAGTATGACAGGTAGCGATGCTTCCGCTCACGGGCAACTGAAAAAAAAACACTATGCAACTTTTTTTTTTTTTTTTTTTTATTATTTAAAATACATATACATAAGATTTAGAAAAATAAATACAGTTGGTTCTTAAAAGCTATTTACAAATAGATTTTTTTTTTAACAAACTACTCAACTCAATGGAGAAAAAATTTCTCGTGTTTGAGTTGGGGAGTAAAGCCTCTTAATTAAAAAAAGTTAGAAATTATAATGTTTTAATTTTTGTTTACAATAATTGACTTATAATCTACATGAATGAAAAATAAAAATTACAAATTGAATATAAATGTAGAAATAAACATATATTAATAAACTAATTAATAGATACATATAGTTGGTTCTAAACATTGAAATTGGCCTCAGCCGCTGATAAATATTTTATTTGAAGGTACATAATAATGAAATGCAACAATTATCGTTTACCAATATGACAGTACATAAGTATAGTACTGGTACTCAATTCGCTATCCTGTGTACGTCAATGTGATGGTCCGCACACTACCAACTTATCAAAAACCCGTTGTCAATGGCAACGCTAGTAGTGACCCACAAGTAGCCGTGTTAGTTACTGTGAGCGGCCGTTGCCAGGTTGCCCGGTTGCCATGGTTGCGCCAGTTTTGTTGTCAGTTTTCGAGTTTTTTTGTTTTTTAGTCGCTAGCGCCAGTATGACAGCTCAAGTGTTCGATGGTTAAACAAGCTGAGATAATGACTGTAATGGTAAAACAAGCTGAGATTATGACTGTAATGGTTAAACAAGCTGAGATAATGACTGTAATCGTAAAAATGAGTAGCGGCGTGATAGAAGTTTGGTTGGAAACCATAGCAAACCGCCAGTTTTAGATTCTCCATGAGCGATGGGCCTTAGTGGACTGGACTTTTTTAACATTTACTCCACACAGGAAAAAAAATTCCCTCAGGGCCTATGTCATCTTTGGGCATGCTGTGTGGGGAATCTTTTTAGAAAAAAGGACAAAAGTATGAGGGGTGGTTAGGAATCTGGGGGTCAATATCTCCAGGAGTGGCGGACGTATCGTCGCTTTGGTTCGTTTTTGTCCAACAGACCATTTTTCGTGAAATTGAATTAAGTATGCAAATGTTCTCAAAAACCCTTTATTTATGCGAAACTCATTAAAAAAAATATAAACAATTATATAAGGGGTTTTCAAAACGCACTTTGTCTTACGTCCTCCAAAATGTATGCGCTTCTATCGTAAAAAAAGATTAAAGTGCCATTTCTCCCAATTCGCGTTTTAAACTGTTGGATAAAAACGAACTGAAGCGACGGTATGTATCCATCCCTTCCACTGCTAATTTTGATACCGCTTTCATTTGGAGAAATTCGCCATTCTATTTAAATTTGATGAGATATGTTATATAATAGTACCTACGTTTATTTCAGATTTATCTCTTTTAATATTCATAACTTTATTAATATTCTCGAGCTACATGTGACAAGTGACAAAATTGATTTAATTTTGTTCGAATTAATTAAATACCAATGGCAACTTTTGCAAGTTTTGAAAATAAATACGCATTTATAATATCCACCCATTCCCAATTTTAGTTTAAAGTTTCTTCAAAGGCGTCACCCTAAACTTCCTAAAGTTCAAACGCCACATTGTAAATAAACACTGTCCTTCAATCTTCTTCAAGTTCCACCAACTTCCACTGCTTGCTTTTGTGTTATCCTCTAACTCCGTGAATATGCGATATATTACCATTCCTGAAATATCTGTTTTCAGATGTAGATCTTTATTTATTTATTTTTATTTATTATAGTACAAAAAAAGTACAATTTACATATAAGAAAGCTTTGCCTGTCCAACTAGGAAAGTTGGATCTTGTTTATCAATTTCTGATAAGGTTAGCCCAACAATTTTGTTTTCTTCAAAAAGGGTTGAATGGACTCCTAAAAAGTAATATCATATTTTGCGAAATAACTAGACATAAAATATTACAGCACTTAACGTAACATGAACAGTATCCATCGTCAGGTGTGGAGTATAAAACTGTAACATCTTACGATGGATGGTTTCTTCCCAAACTAACCGTGTAAAATATAACATCATCGTTTACACGAAGTTGTATTTTCTTAGGAAGAATCGCTTTTTGGTTTGAACGTATAAATCATTTACACATTTAAAAAAATCATATCCACAGTGTACAAAACGTATTTAACCATTGATTAATTAATTAATTAACTATTCAAGAACTATTTAAATATAGAGCAGACCACAGATAAAATCAACATAAAATGGTTGTTGGTTCCTAATGCGCATTCTTTATATTGCGTGGAAAAATATTTTTCATAAATACGTGGGGGGGATTTGAACCCCCTACAACCCCCTACAACCCCCTACAACCCCCTACAACCCCCTACCACACCCTACAACCCCCCCTTAAAGCCCTTTCTTTATAGTAATAGATTTTACAAGGATACGGAAGGGGGGATATGGGGTTCACCCCCCCCCCCTCGATTGCCTTAGTATTGCGTAGGAAAAAAGAGAATAGTACTAGTAGATCACATTCCAACAATATTGTTTGCAATACCACTATTATCAATTGATGTAAATAATAAGTTGTTGCGAGTAGAGGTCCAAAAAAACTATTTAATAAATTTACCACACTCCCCCTTCTCTCTTGATCCCACCAGGATTGAATCCCCCCCTGTATATGTCAACGCCCTTGAGTTTTACGCCACTTTTTTTTTTTACACAGGCATAGATAGTACAGTATTAAATTTTGATGAGTGAAAATTATATAATTATATTGAAACACATAACAATCGACACATATTAACGCATTTCATATTTGAAAACACTAATTATTTTTAATAGGTTTAAAAAAAAAATTTAACTTCAACCCGCTATCTTTAGTTAGTTATTGCGACGTAACCAAAGCATACTGAATAGTCAAATAGAAAGCTGTCTCGCGATCTTGTGGTCAGATATTCTTCTTTATTGTTGTTACACCCCAACTTTACAGTTGATCCCACACATATGTGGGTACTTTGAAACATCGAGTGATGACTGATAAAGACAGAGTACCCACCCAAACACATGTCACTGGTAATGCTCGGTTAGATGACCAAACCGAGCATTCGAGCATACACCCCAATTATTCGCGGCCATCAATACGCATAACATCATGATGTATATCAGACAGGAGACACGGTGTAAATTAATGCTCTGGAAGTAGTGTAGATCCAGCACAGGCCGAAGCTTATGCTTCATCCGCGTTTCAGCCGAGAAACCTCACCGAAAGGGATGAATTATTCAGCAGACACCGTCAAGTACAGCGTACTATCAAATCATTCTTTCCGGTTTTAAGGGAGCTTGAGTCGCATCCTCAGAGTAGGCAGCGGGGCTTAGGATTGTCTCCGGCACGCGATGATTTATGCTAACAAGGCCCGAGCGTGCGTGCGCCGTACATTTGTTACCGCCCGCTGCCTGTCGGGCTATAGCTCCTTCCATTCCGCAGCCTTAGAATAAAGACGTCTTATCACCACACACCCGGGCTCATAAATATGTCGGTTTCTGCGAACCAAACTCAATATTCATTTGTTATATTGTTGCACGTAGAACCAACCACCCTATGTTGTGTGTCTGTTCTGAAATCGTAGTAATTTGTCTGACGTGTCCACGGCCTTAAAGCTCATTTTGCTTGAACGCAGCTGAACCGCAAGAGGAGTATCGAATGAAATTTATGTAGTACATGGTTACTACGATGTACGAGTATATAGTATACAGGGTGTTAAGGTACGTACTTGAGTTACTTTAACCAGTCATTCCTGAAATTATTTGGAGTAAAAAATGTAAATAAAATTTTGGTCTCCGGTAATATTTTTGATTTTTTTTTTTTTTTTCTATAAAAACATAAAAAATAGTAGGTGTTGTGTAGTTGGGGGCGGGTTAAGTGGTGGAGCGGTAACTCGGCTGAGTGACCAATAAGGTCACGTGAAAGATTTTTTTTTTGTTTGATTTTGAAGAAAAAAAAATTGAAAAAAAAATAATTGTCATAAAAAAAATCTTTTACTCCAAATAATGTCAGGAATCACTGGTTAAAGTAATTCAAGTACGTACCTTAACAACCTGTATACATATAGAATCCCCCTATTAATCCCCTATATGATCAGCCGATGTTAGAAAATTTGTCCCCTATATAGCGGTATTTTCTTCGTGTTATTTTATTTTTATTTTATTTAAACGCCCATAAGGCTTTTACATATATAAAGCAATACATATAATATTGACAAAATGTAGGTAGGTAATAAAGAATATAATTGAATTAATTTTAGTCTGCCAATATCCTAAAAATCAACAATAATATTAATAAAAATATATAAAATTTGTGTTCACAATAGTTTATGAACTAAGTAGAAATAGACTTTGTCTAGTGAGGCAGGTAAAGGAACTGAAAATTATAAACCATCCAATTTATATTAAATAAACGCCCGGGTTGCCGGCACTGAAACTGAACTGAAATTAAACCAATAACTTTGTATCAACCACTATTATATAATCACAATTACCTACATGTTTCGAAACCGATGGTTTCTTCGTCAGGGTAGTAATGACATTAAATAACAAAAGAAACAAACAAGTATAGACTAAAAAGAACAGACTAAAAAGAACTATGGACAAAAATATTATAGAGAGAGGTGATTAATTAATTAAAAAATATCGTAAAAATTTTTTATTTAAAATTAAATATAAAAATTATTTTAGAATATAAAAATTACATTATATAAATTATCAAAACATAATAAAGATGTTTAAACAAAAAAAAAATATTTTAAATATAAATAATAAGAAAATAAATTTAAGAGGTGGCAATTTAAAAAAAATATTTGGTTATTAATAATATTTAATTTACTCTTAACATTTTTTCTAATTTCTAAGTTTGCTAATTGTAAATCTGTTATGTTTGTGTGTGAAGAAACCATCGGTTTAGAAACATGTAGTTAATTGTGATTCTATAATAGTGGTTGATACAAAGTTATTTGTTTAATTTAATTCAAAATGACACCACAAATTGATTTTGTGAAGTTTGAAGAAATAATTAGAAATAGTTCGCACATACGGCGTTTAAAGTTTGCCAAATTTTAAGTATTGTCAAATACATCAATATTGTATATTGGTTACCAAGACTATGTAATTATTTTATTGGGGAACGTAAACTATAGTTGGAATGAGATGTGTGTATATAAAACGCCCAATGTTTGTCTAGTAGTTCGTGTAGGTACATATAGATTTATTAAATGCAGGATAAAAATTATAATTTAACGGTTTAACTTTTTTGTAAATCAAGGAGGTCTCAAAAACAAGTCAATGAAATAGGTATGCTCCCAGAAACTGACGCCATTGATTTCTTTAGCAACGTTGCACACTCGGAACACTTGTACAATTTACAATATACGCATGGGAGCGGGTCATTTTTACAACTTGTGGATTGTGGAATGACTTGTTCATTATTGTCACTGCTACAATCTTTATTTCTATTAAAAAAAAAACTCATCTCCGAAGATCATTTTTGTCCTGAACGAAAACTTTAGCCTTGTGCATAGTACGTTAAAATCTTGTTTACGTACTTTTTCACGTGCTCTCATCATTTTCCTTAAAACGTGCACTTGCTACGTGCCGATGAGATACCAAAAAAGTCGTCGTAAAGCATAAAACGTTTTACCTACCCTTTTTTTGCATGGAAAAATAAATGTGACGAATTTACCCAAAACCTCTTTCAATTCCATTTGTATATCAATATCGTTCATCCTCACATATGATGAATCGTTACTTAGAGTTTCACTCGCCTATTCTATGTAGATCTACGATCTAGCACGTGAGTGGAAAACCTTTATGAGATTGTAGAATTATTAAAATGGTAGGCTTATTATGATTATGTTTATAACTTATCGTAATGTATCTACACACGAATAAAACAATGTGACGCTAATAAATGAGGTAGATATGTTAGACAACAAGTCGAGAAAGTTTCTACGCATCGTAAATGTTAAACTTAATATCCCTTTAGAGCAGGGATGAGCAACCTGCGGTCGATTTCGTGAGGCCAGCGAGCCCTTTCGTATTCTCTACTAGGCTAAATAATATATTTAAAAAAATTTGGTAAAGAAATTTCAATGGTTTCTATTCTGTTTTGCAAAAGGGGGACAACATTTTTTAATCAAGTATTTCTTTCAAAGTTTCGAATCAGCCTCTCAAAATAATAAGTTTTTTTTTTACATATTCTTAAAAGGATGAAATTTTGTGATTCGACCTTAAGAGCGATTGACCAGCGGCTGAGAATAAAAGTTTAAAAATGCTTGCAACTGTACAGGGAGGTTTTAATGAGAAAGATTGTTTACCGTATCAAATTTTTAAAATTAAAAATTTAATATCGATTTATTTCATTCAAAACTTTAATATATACCTACATTCAAGTAAGCAATAAAAATGCTCAAAACGCACGATGATAAATTATTAAATATAGTTAACTTCTTGTAAGTATTTTTTGGTCATTAGTATTTATGATTTTTCAATAATGTCTAAACAAAATAAGTGTGTAAATTTTTTTACAAATTTATTAGTTTGTAAGACCTTAAATAAATAGAAAAACTGTGGTATTTTTGTCACAAAATACGTTCTCGGATTTATTTTTTAATGATTTGAATTTAACTAAAATTATTTTTTTTAAAACTGTGTTGACTAGATTATGTATCGATTTATTTTGTTCTATGATTATATGATTTGAAATTTAATAGAACCTATCGTTCGAAAATTGAACAAATCTACGAACGACCAACGGTACAACCTTAGTATATTAAAAATACACTTACGGCCGCTGTTTCTAACTTTTAAATCGATTCATTTATTAGCGCACAGCGCCCTTGAGGTGATTTCTCACAAAAACGGCGCTATACAAATTATCCAATTATTATTATTATTATCTGAGGCTGCGATCAGCCAAGCATTTTGTAGGGTAGCGCTCGATTTATGTTGTTCCCAAACATCTTATGTTATCTGGCCTCGCCCGCTCTCATAGACAATAAAATGACATCAAAGTAAGAACTTTCGAAGTTAAATTAATATTATAGAGTTAATTGTTGTATTTATTATTAATACACGTAATTCATTTAACATATTTTTATCCATAAACTGACATTTTATATTTTTTAAACAAACGTATATAAAATAAAGTGTCAGCTTGACTGCAGGTACTGGACTTGACACTTGGCTTGGCGAATATTCGAAAACGACATAGTTTTTCGCATAAATTAACCGTTTTTCGTCTGTGCTCCGCACGCATCCGAACTTCTCAATTCATATTAATTAAAATGATAATTGATAAACGCAATACAACAGAAGTGAAATGAGCGCGAAACTGTGTCTTTTGTCAAAGTGGTATTTCATTGACCATACATTGTGTTCGCGGTATTTTTTCTACTCTGTTGACACTTTTAAGAACTAGTGCAAAACTGAGGCGGCCGGAACGAGTTTAATCCACTAGTCCGGCTTCCTTAGGTTAATATAAATGCTTAAGCGATACTTGTGTGTTGGAAAAAGCGTAGTTGTGCACTAATCAATTACTAAGGCAAAATTTTGGCTTAGTAATTGATTAGTAGGATTGGGAACAGCGGCCGTTAGTTTTTCCAAATTTTAAAACTGCGTGTACCAAATAAAATAACAATCTTACAAAATCAATTTATGTTTTTTTGTAAAAAAGGGTCAATACGTCTGGAATTTGATTTAAAAATGACTAATTTCCGGTATTCTCTGGTAATACCCTCTTAAATGGATTCTATAATTGTTTTACAAAAAATTATCTTTAAAAAAATAAAAATTGTTTACGTCACCACCGATTGTAAATTTAACAATGTAGAGCTAAAGGTACCCTACCCCCCTGCGGCCCGCCAGCTAATTTAATAAGGGTAATTTAGCCCTCAACCTTAAACGGTTGGTTATCACTGCTTTAGAGCATGACGACCGTCCGTAGTCGAGTGGTAAGACACTTGACTCCCAATCGGAAGGTTGCGGGTTCAAACCCGGCGTGCGCAAATAAATTTTATTTGATTAATTTGTGTTATTTCACAATTAATTAATAAAAATAATATATATTATATTGGCGGCACGTTCCAGAGTGGAAGATACTCTCAATATCGCCCTGGTGTAAGACCACCATTCAGAATTGAAACGTTGCTTATTAATGGCTCTAGCCGTGTTTAGTGACTAGATCTGAATAGCCAGGTACTTTCCCACCTTCCTCTTCCCCATCTCCTTCCCTTCCCCACTTACCTTCAGCCTCACAACATACTCCAATTGGGGATGCCATAGTCTCACTGGCTCCAGAAGGGAGCAGTTGGGACTCTTGTGAGGTTTCTCTATAAAAATAAAAATAAAATATACATTCCTTGCCGTTAATTTATATTTAAAATATTCCAATTTTAGAAAGCCGAAGAAAAATAAACATTCTAACCTTTTTATTTATATTGTTAATCTGTGAAATCGATTGTTGTGAACTCATGATTTTAATCAATCTACACGTACGTAAACGAACGACTAGACAGATATTAATATTTTGAATATTATGTAGAATAAATAAATAATATGTGTATTGTATATCTCATTCCAATTGTGGTTGGATTTTCCAGCGCAAAGGTTACACAGTATTGATAACAAATATTTAATTGGTATTGACGTATTTGACAATATTTAACCTTAGCAATCTTTAAAGGTCGTATAGTATGTGAGTAGGTACTATTTCCATCTAGTTTATTCATTATTGTCAACAACAATTTGATGCATTTTATTAATATTACATATTTGGTGAATGGATGGAGAAGAGAAAGGTGGAGATGTACCTACCTGGCTATTCAAATCTAGTCACCAATCATGGATAAAGCCATTTTAAGTTTGTCTGTATCATATTTGGGTAGGCTATGTGGAGGGCTTTTTAAGGAAATGAAGCAGACTCATTCTTGAGTTCAACGGCTCGGCTGTGGAACGATTTGCCGGCTTCTGTGATTCCTCCCTACTACAAAATGGGTCTCTTCAAGACCCATGTTCATTCCTCCCTATCCTCAAAAAGACCCTCCACGCAGCATCTTCTTAGATGACATAGGTCCTGGGAGAAATTATTTTCCTCGGGGCCTCCTGTGTGGCTCACTGTGGGATAAAAGGACTGCTGATATTGATAGGCAATTGAAGTACGTTTTTTCTTATTATGATTAAAGTAACTAGTAAATTATTTTACATTGTGTGGGGGATTCTCACCATCCTCCTAATAGCTTTGCCATGCTGTAACGAATATTATTAAAAATAAATATAAAATACTTGCAATTGAAAACTCTTCCAACTTATTCAATATATAGCCAATATTTATAGGTTCGAGTACCGAATAATAAACTCCGACTTAATAAATAAGTAAACCGGAAATCGAAAATAAACTTTATAGTATGGTGAAGCTATTGGGAGGATGGTGAGAAACCCCCTGTGTCGTTTAGTAAATTGATTAAATAACTTTTTTATTTCAAATTAAATTATGTACTTATGTTGTTCTCTTGAACATACGTCACGTAACTTCTAATGTTTCGACCCAACGTTGCTTCCTATTCTGAAAACAATTCTAGTACCTGCAATTACAACCGGTAAATTGTTTCTACCGCGTCAGAATATATCTTAGATCATTTCATTTTTACTGTATCTGACTTGCCATTAAGAGAATGTTAATATTTTTGGAATAATGAGTAACTCCTCAAGTTGTAATATTTAATCTTTAAAGATAACATGACTTTCAAACGAAAAAAAATGTGAAACAGAAAAATCAGAAAAAGACTTGGTCGCATCTAGAAATTAAACACAGGACTTCAGCTTTGGACTGTCACCGAGCAAATTTGACACTATTCCCTTCGGTAATATTTGACTATATCATACTTTAAAGAACTGCCAATATTATCTTCATTTACCATATTTCACATACCGTTAAAGAAATGCCAAAATTACCTTTATTTTCCTTACGTATATTTTTATTGACTGCAATCTTTATATATGGTTGCAAGATTCAACCCGAACTAAATGCAATCTGATTAATGTCTTGAATAAATACATTTTAATATATTTAAATGTGCAAAATCTATTGACTTTTCTACAAGTCTAATGAATATTTTATCGATCAATATATTATCTTTGAAGATAATATTAACGACTCTCTAACCAAAAATATGAAGAAAAAAAACAATCTTGAAAAAGATTCAGTCGCATCTAGGAATATATATTTTTTTTGTCCTTGGACATTATATTTCTTTGAAATTCAATCATGATTGTTTAACCTCCAATCCCAATGGTATATCAGTATCACTATTGTTTTAACCCCGCATCACGTGAATCTTTTTCCATTTTTATTATTACATTTGATAGCATCAACTGACCCTTAGCGTCCTTTAAGGGTTACGATAGACTCACAAAGAAACGTGGGAGTTAAAGGCGAGATATGGTTTAATGATAAATTCCAGATAGAGGCCAAACGATGTGAAATGAAATATAAATAAAACATTTCGGTAACACCTTTTGATTAATGATTTGAGCTTTTATTTCTAAACATTATACGCGCGTTTTTATTTTATATTTAATTCGCTGTAGGTTTAATTTGGTCGCTCTCTTTACTCGATAAATTTACGTATGCAGGATTTGAACAAAGCAGTTGTCATAATAATAAAAAAATTCTTGCAAATAATGTTTTTACAGGTAGATATAATTGCGTGATTAATTGTGGTTATTGTTTTAAATTTTAATATGGACTTCAAGTGAAATAATATATCCAATAACAATTCTACCACGAAGGTTGAGTTGGAATTAATTACTGTACAATATAGGAAGGTACGTAATAAATTGTATTTCACTGTGTTACGCTTATAGCTGACGTTTGTCTCAATTTATATTTTCCTTTATGCGACTATTTTATGGGCTTAATATTCTAATCGCTACATTATATATTGCTTACACAATATTATTATACTCTTCTTCTGATTACACCTTCGTACAAAATTAAAGGTGTTTTTCATGTATTCAATTCATTGTTTCTTGATTAGAGTCACGTGCTCACGATTAATCATTGACTTAACTAAGTAGTAAGAACGTCCAGTTAAAAGGTATGAGAATGCCAACTCGGGACTTGGGAATAACTGTATTAATCACTTTCTCTGGAGGAAAAGTTCTTTGAACAACTCGGGTGAAATCAAGTTTCGCAGAAAGTTTCACGGATAAACATGGAAAAATTTTGGTGGTTCTGGAGACCGATTAAGGCTGTTTTTTCATTCCGCCTCATCGTTATATCCGCTTCTTTTATATTATGAAATTGTTGATGTATCTCAACTTTTATGCTCAATAAACATTATTTTATACACAAATTCCCAGAAACCTTTTGTGCGCGCTAAAATTAAGTTGTTCCTCCCTTTGAATGAGTACACAGTTTCATTTAAAAATTGCCAAAACATATATTTTCATTTTTAAAAAATCGTTATTTCCACAAAAAATATTTATTTCATTAGCATTAAATAAAACTTTTCAACAGTCTTATTACCTTTTCTGAGCTTCTTTATTCACGATAAAAAAAATCAATGCGAGTATTACGTTATGTATTGTTAAAATAAATAGCTAGCTTTATAAATTATAGCCTATATGTTATTCTGACGTATGAGCTATATTATTTTTAAGTTTCATTAAAATCCATTCAGTAGTTTTTACGTGAAAGAGTAACAAACACACATACATCCGAACAAACTTTCACGTTTATAATATTAGTAAAATATAAAAATTTACTTCGTTTAAAGTTCGCTAAACATTAGAAGTATTCGGAAGTATAAACTAAAAAGGTTTTTATTTTGAATTCAAAAGTCTTTTCTGAATTGTAAATGAAAGCAGTTATATTCAGGACTGACCTCATGTATCAATAAGTAGACGCCTGCAGATGGAGCCTGGAGCTTGGAAGCCTGGAAGCCTCAGATTGTCCGTAATGGCATATTCTCATGATTGAATAATTCATTGGATTCGGTTCTGCTCGTCCCGGGAACCAAGACAGGACTCTCCAGAATGCCTAAGCCTGAATGTGGAACTCCGCTCTTATGAATGTCCACGCGGCTTTACAACGGAATTATTCCCGGATCACTCTGGGTATTTAGGACACGCCAATTTGTACGGTCAGTGGATAAAGGTAACATGTTCGTGGGAAATTCTGTAAGATGATTTCACGAACGGATTGCATTTACTTCTTGCTATTGTGTAATATGTATTACTAGCTTCTGCCCGCGACTTCGTCTGCGTAGGATTAGTACTTCGAGTAATCTATTTTCTTTTCCTAAATCCCATCTACGTTTATACCAAAATTCTTAAGATGATAGACTTCGCTTTTCGGCCCATACAAAAAGGACGCCCGGGAAAAAACACTTTTCTACATCGAAAATTGCACAAAATGAATATATTTTTTTTATACTGCCTTTTAGAGGGTGAAAACTATGTCGGTATGTTTTCGAATTTTCGATGCGTTTCGTATTAACGTAAACATTCACTGTCAAACATGTACGATTTATCAAAAAATATTATTTAAGGAAAAAGTGCTGCTAACTCAACTCTCATAAAGAATTATAAAATTATAAAAAGCTACCGACGTAGCTTCTTCTTTCAAAAAAAAATATATTTTTTAAAATTTCAATTTCGTGAAAGTTTTGGTATAGAAAAGTGTATTCTCCATAAACCCCTTTTCGAGCGATTTCTGTAGGTAAATTTGAGCGTTGTCTCATTCGCACATTTCGCATTCGCATGTATGACAGTCGCGGGTGTTCCGCGTGTGGTTCAAAGTCTAGCCTCTTAATCAATTTATTTAAAATATCTATAATTATTGATTCGATTCAATGTATTAGGCGAGTAAGTACTTCAAATAAAATCAATAATTTAAATATTTTCTAAAATAGAATTTTGATTTAACAATCATTGTTTTGCAAAATGTCATTCTCAAATTTTGACATTTTCTATTAAACAATAATTATTATTTTCAATATTTCGAAAATTAATAGCTAGCTTTAAAAATTATAGCCTATATGTTATTCTGATGTATCAGCTATATTATTGTAAAGTTTCATTGAAATCCATTCAGTGACTTTTGCGTGAAAGGGTGACAAACACACATACATCCATACAAACTTTCGCATGTATAGTAAGATTAGTAAGATGTAATTGTAAGCCATTCTGTTTTTAACATAATTTATTTATTTATTTATAAGATATACACAGTACATTAAGTACAAGTTTTAAGGTATTTTAAATAAATTACATGGTTTTGTACCTATTACGTAAATCTGTAAAACGTCACGTAATCATTTCGCCTGGGTTTTAAAACATAATTATGATGAAACTAATGAAAATAATCTAACATTGGTTGACTAAATAATAACAAAAATGGAAGAGGGGTGGAGAAAAGTTACGTTTTAAAATCTAAAATTATGTGCTCACTAAAGGTTAATAATTTGGTTTTGTATGTTTGCAATGAATCGTGAAAATGTCTAATTGTAATAATTTTTCGTAATGGGTATAAGTTGTGATTGCGCGAATGATTGGTGATTTATTTTCTGCATTGGTGTTGTGGGCTTCTATATGAAAAAGAGAAGTGTAATGAAAGAAGTATAATGTTAACAGTAGCCATGGCTGTTGTGTAAGACGTGTAAAATGGATTCAAATTTACATAAATGTTTAATTTAAAGAATATAGCATATTTACAATTAGGCAACCCTAATCTACACATTACTCTAATTATATTATAACATTGATGTGAAAAGGGTTAATTAATTATTTTATTAACATTTCACGCCCAATAACTTGGAGTTTTCCTAAGATATTTGATATTATGTATGTTGTTAAAATGGATATCGAATATGTCCCATACAAAATATTATACATAATATTATTTATATTATTTTTTAATAATTTACTTTTATGTCTTTACTTTTATATCTTGTGGTTTGTAAGTGATTTTTGTCCAGTAATATTATTCTATGTAGGTATATTATAACAAACTGCAAACCTTATGTGAAGCGTTTGTGATATATATATATATATATATATATATATTTTTTTTTTAAATATGCTTCCTCATTTTATCAAATTACTAAAATTAAAAATTTACCAGTTATGTAGATTGGTTGATTTATTGGGTATTGTTTATTGATTTCGATACTACTGTTTATTAAAGTACGGGACTATCCCACCCCACCCGTAGGACTATTAACAAAGTGAATTCTATTTGTGGGATAATGAAGAGAATATATTTATGAAGGTCCTCGTATCTTACCCCAACCAAAATTTGGTATTCATGTCTTCGATTCAATTCCCTGAATAGTTGTTATTTATTATTTTGATTGAAAGAATAAGCAATAAATCACATTGAAGTTCATTTATATTTCTGTGCTAAAATATATATTACATTTACATATTGCACTCGGAGATAAGCTTAGGTATAGGATTTTCCGACTTCTCGCAGCTAACCTAGATCTTAGGTAAAGAGAACTCTAACGGTGATCTTTGGCGTCATATAAGTTACACGGCTTTTCTGTCTAGTGGTTTTAAGTCAATGGAAATATTTACGGCTCACGAAGATCTTTCAGTGACGAGTTATGGATCTTGGAAATAGCATTTTAGCTAAGGCTCCATATTGATTGAAATGTGTTGAAATTTTTAAAAACTTAGTTCAACATTTCTTAAAAATGTAACATTTGGCGGTATTTCACCATCCTATTGACAGCTGTTAAAACACTATTCATAAAACATCGTATATTGTCGATTTTTTTTATTTAGGTACTTTGCCCGGGTTCACTATGCGGTACTCGAACCTATGAACCTAAACAAAAGTGGATAAGTTTGCCGAGTTTTCTAACTGTCGGAACTGTTCCGATTATTTATTTATTGAAATAAGTAGATATTTTGAAAGCTTACCAAGTGGATGGTGTAAAACCCCCTTAACTTAATAAATTCATCACAATTAAAGAATACTCCAAATTGTGAGAACTTGTTCTGTTAATGTTGAATATGTAATGTGTTTAAGCCGAAGCTTAACGTGAAATCACAATTTTCTTTACTACCAATAATAATACGGCCACTATAACACATGTTACCATAAATAATATGGTTACCATAAAATCCACAAATTTTATTTATAATATGCAAAGAATAAAGAAACATAAAATTTTTTTTTAAAAAAGGTGTACATTATGAATACCAAAACATGTGCTTTGGATAGATTGATGCTTTTATTATAGTTTCGTTTAACTAGAATAAAAATATATTTGTTAGTTAGGTAATTTATACAAAAAAATATAAGCTTAAACTTTTTTCTTTCTTATAAAATTATTCACAAAATAAGTGAAAACCACTTTTGCTCTAAAATCGATCGTTTCTAGACTCGGTTTTTCAAGCGATATTTTATCTCTTTTACCTACATTCGTTGTGATACATCTTACTAATATTATAAATGTGAAAGTTTGTATGGATGTATGTATGTTTGTTCCTCTTTAAATCGAAATTTAATGAATGGATTTTAACGAAACCTTACAATAATATAGCTCATACATCAGAATAACATATAGGCTATAATTTATGAAGCTAGGTATTTATTTTAAATATATTGAAAATAATAATTATAGTTTAATAGAAAACGTCAAAATTTTAGAATGACATTTTTGAAAACAATGATTGATAAATCAAAATTTTATTTTGGAAATTATTTAAATTACTGAATTTATTAAAAGTACTCGCCTAATACTTTGAATCGAATCAAGAATTATACAATATTTTAAATAAATAGGTTAAGAATTTTGGTATAAACGTAGATGGGACCTGGGAAAAGAAAATAGATTACTTGAAGTACTATCTAAATCCTACGCAGACGAAGTCGCGGGCAGAAGCTTATTAAGAATATATACATTTTGTATTCCTCTAAGGCGTAGTGAGATTGTTAAGAAAGGACATTTAAATTTGATCATTTCAGTGTTAGGTCGGTTGGTTATTTACATAAAAATATAACATTCATGCATCATATATACAAGAGTATGATTTAACCCCGCTTCCCCTTTGAACGGATGACATTCGCATATCTCATTCCCCTGTACGAACAACTGCGACTGCAAACTGCAGCCAACAAATCACAGTCTTATTTCCGTGTCCCGGTTGTTGCACTTTAATATTTTCACCGGGATTTTTTTTCATCGTTCTTTGTATTTTTCTTTGGAATGGCGGACGCTATTGCTATTGTTTTGACTTTGTCAACGCGAGGCAAGGGCAATGCGGATTGGACGAGCGGCTGCCTGGTCCATTGTTAGGAGCAAGCAGGCACTTTGTGACGCCGTGGAACATTGTTTTGTTGGATTCATGAACATATGTTTCCAAGGTAAATAACATTAAACTAACCCCTATAGAAAAGGATTGGTAGGTACATAATCGGTTTTATGATGTTCCGATTTGATTTCAGTGTTTAATTTCTCAAATATCCATTTTTTTTTAATCTTTTTAAAATTATCTATGTATTAGAAATTTGATTTTGTTTTCTTGATTGAATGCAAGAAAGCGGAAATTAACCCACTTCCCGACATCCGATTGAGCTGAAACTTGGCAGATAGACTCGTTGTGTATTCCATCAACTTTAGGTGGCACGGATGGATTCATACGTTCGTCACTCCTGGACACACTGACGCTCAGATTCCTATCCACCCCTCATACTTTTTCCATCCCATAATTTCCTCTCATTCCTTTCCTTGAAAAGACCCTCCACACAGCATCTCCCATTATTTCAATAGGTAAAGTGATGGAAGACGTTAGTATATTATATAATAATACTAATTAACTAATCATTACCCTGTTCCCCCGCAGGGGTTGGCAGAACGGATAGACCGTTAAATATTTCGGTCTTGTATGTGAATGTTTGTATATAATAATATTACCTGTGCTATAAAAGCGTCAGTTCCTAACAAGTAATTTCTGTCAATGAGTATACATTATGTTTGTAATATTTTGCAAAATCGGGTAGAACATAATTATAATATAACTTATTTGGAGCGAAGCCCGGCACTTCATGTATACTCAGGTATATTTACGGGAAAAATGATTTACGCTTGTGCCCGTATTACGAACTGCATCATTGATACGGACTTAATTGATGTAATGCTTGTCAACTTTATGGATTCCATTTAATATACTAAACAATAAATATATCTTTTTATTAAGTGGAATGTGTATCCAATATCCAAATTGTTTGCCGACGTACAAAATCATAACAAACTTATTTTGAATACTGACACAGTTCGATACAGTTCATGAAAGTATTACTCCCCTGTATTAAAATGTCAAAGTTATTATAATAAATTTCTGTATTTTTTTTAATGCTTTTTTTTCAGTTCCAGCAATAGTTTGTCAAAATGGTTATCAAACGAACGACACACATCATATGTATAATGCTAACATAACACCTCCATTTATGCTGAAATAAATACTTTTTGATAAACTGCAACATCTTCACCACTCGTTTGACCATTTACACACTCTTTTTACCCAGACGCAGAGTGGAAGATACTCTCGGTATCGCCGTTTTTACAGAGTGGAAGATACTCTCAGAATGGCCCTGGTGTAAGACCACCATTCAGAATTGAAACGTTGCTTAATAATGGCTTTAGCCGTGTTTAGTAACTAGATCTGAATATTCAGGTACTTCCCCACCTTCCGCCTCCAAATCTCCTTCCCCACTCCCCTTACCTACAGCTTCACAACATACCCCATTGTCTCACTGGCTTCATACGGGAGCAGTTGGGACTCTTGTGAGGTATTCCTAATAATAATAGTTTGCTTAGTATGTAGTTAGAAGTACGGTAGAGCGTTATAGAAATATATTATTAATTTGTTCACCGCAAAAAGGTGAATTTCCCCAAAAACGGCGCTATAAAAATCATTCAAATATTTTTATTATTGTCCTCTTCACCTCTCCCACTTCCTTCAATCTCGCAACATTCCACAAATGGGAAAACAATAATTCATTCCATTGGATAAGTGCACTTAGAATATGTGTGCACATCACATTTTTTGTCGATTAATCCACTCGGTTTTTATTATCAGTGCTTTCCAGTTTATTGACATCAACAATCATTGTGGTATCAAATCTGGATGCAAAGTGTAGCAGAGGGTGTAGTTATATTTACCATGGAATATGATAATGGTCGGGGAGTGGTTTTATTGGCGGCCGCCCTGGGCCGGCCCTGAACACATAAGCGGGATCGGAGAGCCCGAGTCCCCCCAACTGCGAGAGATTTATATCAGGGAGACTGTATGTGTCAACGCAGGCCCTGGAACTGGGAACTGCGTGCTGATAATAGACTAAACACTTTTTTCGGAAACTTTTGAAAATTTATCTGCGGAATGAGAGAGCTTCGCGACGTTTGAAATTGTTCTTCAAAACAATATAATGGTACACGATTTTTACTAAGGATAGATTATTACCAACAAATGGTATGCAATAATTTATATTGCATACAAATTATATTTTACATTCCAAAGCCAACATCAATGTCCAAGAAATATAATATTTTTATAAACTACATTAGAAAACCTATTTTGTAATAAAATCTCTTGAATTCTGATCGTTATCAACTGTAACTACGTTGCAAGTTGTATAGTAGGCATATAGCTTTCAACGTTTTTTTAAATAAATGAGTTAAGTTGATTGTCAAAAGAATTCATACTCTTCTACTTTTCTACTCTTTCATACTTTCATTGGCGATTCAATCCAATATTGTTTTTGTTAGCCTTTCTTGAAAGATTTGAGTTTTTTTATTTGAAAAAACTATGTATTCATGTTCATATTGCGTGCGCGAACAATTATTTTTTTCTTTTTCAAAGCATAACTTGCAAAAAGCGTTTGTAAAATAATTATACGTCCGCCATCTATGAAAGAGTAGAAGATGAATTCTTTTGACAATCACCTTAATTAATTATATAAATACAATACAATCACATTAAGAGGGTATTTTTTAATTTTTTTTATTTATTTTATATTACAGAAACAAACAGTACATTGGTTACAGTGATGAGACAGTTTACATATATTAGATGATATTTCATGGTGGGTACCTATGATATGTTTCTTTGAATGTATTATTTGTAATTACCGGGAGATGTGCGTAGTGTATATGCGCGTGAGTGTATGTGTGAGTATGTTGGTATGTTGGTGTTATATTACCAGAGAAAACCAGAAATTAGTATTTTTTAAATCAAATTCCAGACTTATTGACTCTTTATTACAAAAAAACATAAATTGATTTCGAAAGATTGTTATTTTATCTGGTAGACGCAGTTTTAAAATTTTGAAAAACTAAGTGTATTTTTAATATAGTAAGGTTATACCGTTGGTCTTTGGCAGATTTGTTCAATTTTCAAACGATAGATTCTATTAAACAACACAAATTTCAAATCATCGTGTTTTGTGACAAAAATACATGTCTTACAAACTAAAATATTTCAATTTTTTTACACACTTATGAATCATAAATACTTATGATCAAAAAATACTTACAAGAAGTACACGATATTTAATAATTTACCATCGTGCGTTTTGAGCATTTTTATTGCTTATGTACTTGAATGTAGGATGTAGGTATGTATTAAAGCAAGTTTTGAATGAAATAAAAAAATATTAAATTTTGAATTTTAAAAATTTGATACGGCGAATAATCGATCTTTCTCATTGGAACCTCCCTGTACACTTGCAAGCATTTTTAAACTTTTATTCTCAGCCGCTGGTCAATCACTCTTAAACCTTAAATTGTAATTTAATTGATGAAGAGAATATTAGCGTAACTCAATCGAAAATCTGAAACAGAAAAATATACGGTTACATCTGGGACTCGAACTCAGGATTCAGATTTTCGATTGAGTGTCGCTAATATTGTCTTCATTATTTAAAATTTTACAATTTGAGGTTTAAATCATTAAGTTAAAAACTAAAATAAAGAAATAATAAATTATTGTTTACTTAGACAATCTATGCAAGGGTGTTTATTCTTGCATAAAATTACATCCATGTGGTGTTTACATTTAACTTAGAGCTTTGTTATTATTATTAATCAATGTATGCAATGCATTAAAAAATTAAAGTAGATTTGTAAACATTAACAGATAAAATTGTAAATAATAAGTGAATATATTTCTTCTAATCATAACTCACAAAAGATATTTTCACTAAACATAAATTTGATGTGGCTTTTGAAAATATTCAGTGATGTAAATTTCTTTCAACATTCTCTTCATGGAAGTCTCTTTACAATATTTTTGTTGTTTATTGTTAAACCAATAAATTGTTAAGTAAAAAAAATGCGATCATACGGAAAGCAAATTTGATTAATAAAGAGACAATATACCTAAAATGTATTAAGGATTTAAATAATAGACCTTTCTGCCTTTGACTAAAGCCTTTAGGTTCATTTGAAATGCTTTGAAAGTATGTGAAATATACCTTTTAAATCTTTCGAGAATCGCCCCTGGACAAAAATCCAAAATATCAATCTGCACGCCTAGCTGCCGCGCAAGAATGGTCTGTGAAATATTTTTTAAAGGAATTCTTAAAAGATATTTCGGTAACTTCAACCTTTTATATAAAGCTTGTACTGTATGGCGAATGCACCATACATCAACCGGTTGGTTTTTCCACCTAATAACTCTCGTTCTACGATTTCCACTCAACACAAAAGGTAGTACCTACCTATCCTAGCTACTGCATGACTTATTTTTTAAAGTTTATGAATGAAAATATTCTTCTTTAAATTTATTAGAGAGTCCAGTCGTGAGATAGCGTCACAGGCTGAATGAACACTGTATCTGATTTTATCGTCAGGCGCACATACGTGTTTTTGGAATGGTAGATTTTTCCCTTGAAAGGTATTCTCGCCATGCCTGCCTCGCATCAACGTGGCCAAATGCCTTCTGAGTGCCTCACGCGTCTAAGAGGATTCTAAAGTTGTTTAAAGTTCTACGAGATACCCTCTTGGAGGCTTTCAGGTGTCTTTCTTCCCTAAAGACTTATGCATTAAATTTGACAGTGTATCGTATCGCAAATGATGCGAGAAAAGAAGACATTAAAAAATAGTCACGTTTCATTCGCAGTTACATCCTTTATTGCGTCTTTTTTTTTATCATAAAGTCTAGTTTATGGCACCATACGTTTACACGTAGAAATCGTTTACCGCGTCGAGAAAAATATTACAACATTAACGAAGGAAACATTTGATTCGCTTTATATCAGTGTTAATATTGATTGCTTTTCAATAATGCAAAGCAATCAATATTAACACTAACTGAAATCCCCGGCGTTGACCGAGCTTTACACCGAGTTTTTCAAAATCAGATATAAACAGTATTTTTTATCAGAAGTATCAAAATTATGTATCACATCACTTATACCCCCCGTATGAATTGATGGACTATTACATTATTTATATGTTGCACGCTCATTTAATTGGTTTCTGTTATTATAATGTGCACCTGTCGAGGAAATATGGCAGATAAATAAGCAACCAATATGTATTATTTAAATGTGGACCAAGAGGAAGTAGTTTTTGCATGTGATTATTTATTTTTATATTCCCGCCATGATGGCTCGAGCGAGCCGGTTCACTGATTGTGCGCTACCGAATTTACAACCCTACTCAGCCGAACTTTTCCAGGGTTAAAATACCGAGATTCTTCTAAACACTTATATGTTACAAACCTATTTCAACAAAGTGTCGTCGGATGGATAGGATATACGGAGGGAGGAAATGATGTGGAATATTTATACCCAGAATCCTTATCTTTTGTGTAGGCTTGTTTTCGTCACTTTCCCAAAGTTTCCAAAAACACCCTTTGAACTTAGTAGCTTTAACAATATATGAAAATTAATGTCAGAATTTCAATACCTTAAAAAACTTTCTACCAATATTCAATTCAGAATTAATACACAAAGTTTTTTTCGCGATAAAATTCGTTTAAATTTATTTTGAAACTTTTAAATATTCCGAGCTGTCCATTAATTAAAAATATCTAACTTTTTAAAGAGAAATTGTAATTTCCTCTGGATAATTATTATTTTCAGGCGTTTCCTATCCAAATCGTTCAAATATCAATGGTGTAAAAATGCCCCATGAAAATTTGCCTTGAAAATTATTAATGTCCGTTTTTCACGAAATACTAATAATTTATTAATGGGTGTAAGATCCACTCACGGATAGATGAACCATATAGGTTGCTGAATTTATTGCAAATTGTTATTCAACGGAATAATTATTGATACAATATGAAATTGGTTATCCCATGACTGATTTTGACCGCCAACCAGTCAATTATTAAAACAACACGTTATTTCTATGTAAATGTTTATTTTCTGGTTGCGTGACCATCCACTGTAAATAACATGCCGGAATTGCCGGGTGTATGTATATCGGATCCGGAAACCATAAAATAGAATTATTTGTAGTCGCAGGCTGAGAAAATAGGTTGGGTAGATACTTAAGAGATGCTCCTATCGGAAAATTCAAACAATCACATTCGGTATAAGCTTCGTGGCCAGAGGGTAAGCTTTAGGTATTTGATTGTATTTATGAAGTAAGCGCGTTGAGGAAAAATAATAATACTTTCTGCCCGATTCGTTTTTGTGACAAACCACATCAAAATATTTCTACAGTGCTATTATATCTTATTACTAACAAAAGACTAGACAAACTATTTCAACAACTTATGGCTAACAGATTGCATCTACCAGTTCGTCTATCACCACTCCAAAACTATACGTAAAATGCATTTGACAGCAAATAATATTTGGGACCAACTTACCTGGGAGGTTACTTAAGATTAACGCTGTTTATTGTTTATTAGAGAAATTTAGATACAGTTCACACGCAGATGACATAATTGGGTACACTTGTTTATTGGAAACGCTATTATTTAATTCTGGTTTATATTTTAATGATAATATGTTCTTTAATGAAAGTGTTTAGAAAACCAAAATTTAATTTTATAATATGTGTACAAGGATTTGATTAGAATTTATCTTCCGTGATTCGTCCCTCGGTAAGAGACATATTGAGGTGTAAGGAAAAATTAGGATATATTTTGTTTATTTCTTCAAACTTCGCAAAATCACTTTGTGGCGTCATTTTGAATTAAATTAAACAAATAACTTTGTATCAACCACTATTATATAATCACAAAAATAATGATTATTGATAATGGTAATTGTGATTATATAATAGTGTTTGATACAAAGTTATTTGTTTAATTTAATATTATGTTTACACTTGTCTTCATATTTCATAAAAAGTATCTATACTCCATGGGCCACCATGTACAGGCAACCGCCTAGTATGCCGATTTAATATATCCACTTCATGTAAATGTCACAATTATGTAACATGTATTATATAAATAAATAAATTACACGGAATACTCAAATTCTAATATTTTAGGATAATTCATTACTACCGAAATTCATTGAAAGGTTTGCATTTAGACTTCTTTGTAGAGAGTTAAATTATTTTGAACAAATCACAATGCTTTATTTACCAATTTAAGCCTAGAGATATTCTCCTTTTAACAACTGGAGTGATTTTTGGCTTATATATGCGCCATTTTAAATGTCTAAGATTGCTTTTCGGTTTAGAAAAGCCAATTATCTCTTGATTTAGCAATTTAAAAAAATATATATTTGTAACTTTCACGTTTGTTATTTTGGTCTTAAAACGAAACTATTGAAATGCTTTATCTATTATAACCGTAGATGTTGCAAATCCGAACTTCGTAGAACGAAGTAAAATTTTTTTTTTTAAATATTTTTTTCGCGCAGATTTTCTGATCAGTTGTTTACGGTGAAAATTAAACCTTTTTTCCAAAGATGTACCTTTCATTATCAAGTATACCGCAGACAACATACATAAATCGAAAATATTTTATGTTGAATCGAATAAGTACCTCTGATGGCAGATTCAATTGTATCAAACACGCAGGAACCGCGCGGTTATAAACTTTACGATTTTTAATTATTTTTTTTTAAATCTAACAAATATGAAATAAAAGGTATAATAGAGGTTAATTCATTGGCTATATAGCACTTTAGTAAGTTTTAGGTCTTGTTAAAATTAGAGTTAAATAAAAAAAAATGATCGTCTGGAAATCTCGAGCAATCGAGGCAAATTTATTTATTTCGCGTGGTCGCTCCAGTAGTTAACATAAAACAATGAATCCCTGTCTCTGGGGTTAGCTTTTCAAGATAATAAAGCTGATCAGCAAAGGGGAGATATGGTTAAAAGAGGTATAAGATTTTGATGGTAGAAAGCCAGCATATCACATTCGTTGTCCTTCAGGAACAATTTCCGTTAGAGACAATCTGATGCCGGCCAATCGACATCATTTATTTCGCCCCCATTATCTCGGGGCCACTTGGGCCGGAGTCAACCGTCTAATGTCCCGTCTACCCTTAGCTCTTGAGCCCTAGTCGACCGTCGGATGCGCCCCGTATACTTCTGAATCCCTCCTTACGAGCCCTGTCTGCGAATGCCCTCTCAACAAATGTGCCCTATCTATAAATACGACTTTTCCCCTTCTTCTCTGGGCCCGACTCCTTGCGCTACACACAAATGGCGGTTCCATTGTTCTCTTGAACTTTTTCCCCATCTTTTCTTAATTACCTCCGTTCCTTTCAGTGGACAATCTCAAGCTTAATTGCGTTTAAATGTACGATAACAGACATTCGCATAAAATACATGGGGGGTTTATTTCTTTTGCGCATTTTTTCTTTCATTTGTTTATGAATATTCAATTATTTAACACAAGCTTCTGCCCGCGACTTCGTCTGCGCAGTATCTATGTTTATAACAAAATACTTAACCTATTTATTTAAAATATTATGTATAATTCTTGATTCGATTCAAAGTATTAGGCAAGTACTTCAAATAAATTCACTAATTTAAATATTTTCCAAAATAGAATTTTGATTTAATAATCATTGTGTTGCAAAATGTCATTCTCAAATTTTGACGTTTTCTATTAAGCAATAATTATTATTTTCAATATATTGCAAATAAATAGCTAGATTTATAAATTATACCCTATATGTTATTCTGATGTATGAGCTATATTATTGTAAAGTTTCATTAAAATCCATTCAGTAAATTTTGCGTTAAAGAGTAACAAACATACGTACATCCATACAAACTTTCGCATTTATAATATTAGTAAGATTCTTCATTAAAAAAAATTATATAAAAAAATATACATTATGTACACACGCATCTTAACGCCACAAAGACAAAAGTTACGGTTTTTAGCTGTGAGTGCCAAATCAATTGTCAGATCCGTATTTATGATCATGTTGGATTGCCATATCTCTAGTACTGTTTGTAAGACGAATTATTGCTGTGTTGCAATTCAAATGTTTTCAAACTCTCCTAGAGCAACACTGCCATAATTAAAACATAACTATTAAAATCAAATGTTATTTTTTGTGAAAATTGTCGATGTTAGAATTTAGAGAAATATTATGTATGCACTGACAGATGTTTTGGTTAAGTTAAGTATTAATTCATGTTAAGACAAAGAAATACAGAAAGGTGACACTCCGAATTCACTTTAGTCCGAAAACGACATTTTTGATTGCGATTAATTTGTTGTCCTACATTTTTTACAAACATTGTAGATTTTTACTTATTTCTGAAGTTATTTTATTCAGTTACTACCGATCAATAAACCTCAACTAACAAATTGAGCACAGACAATTTATTCAATAAACATTTACAAATACCTTCCTTTTTATTTCGGCGGGAAAATGATTTTTTATTTTATTTTAATGCTTCTGTATCAATTTCCATATTTGGTTTCCAATTTATTCATAATTCGTGTAGAAAATATTGTCAGATTCCAGTAACATCAAACAAATCGAACGTTTAATTCTTAGTAACTGTTATAATATATTCGGAATACACCGAAAATAATTGTTTCAATCGGCAGAAGAAATTGATTTTGCAAACAGAGAAACAATAACATACTCGTACTCCCCGTGGCACGAAACCAACTTATAAATAATGGAAAATGGACGCTTTATACCACAGTAAATAATACAAATGTTCATGCTTTTCCGAGGGTGAAACATGAACTGTTTATCGTCAGTTTATCTCCTACGAATGGTTTATTTTTTATCAAGTTCTTCTTGTATCTGTTTAGGATACGGAACCTCTTTGTGAAAACGAGTTTCCAAACAGAATGAATGACAATAAATATGTAATGTATCCTTTAAATGTTTTCCGCTTTATATTTTCTAAAAAATTTCGGTTTAGATGTTTTTGTAATGTCAAAGGAAATTCAGAACTAGAAAATAAAAATTGGTAATAAATGAAATCATGTTACTTTGAACCACTGTATTTTTTATACGATGACTGTTTCGGAACAGCCATTCGTACCTCAGCGCAAAATATATGCGATACTCGAATATATTACATTTTTATGTGAATACCGCACAAGAGTCCCAATTGGGCGGAGCCAGTGAGACTATGGAATCACCAATTAGGTATGTTGTGAGGCAGAATGTACTGGGGAGAGGAAGGAAACGGGGAAGAGGAAAGTATGTCAAAGGAAATTCAGAACTAGAAAATAAAAATTGGTAATAAATGAAATCATGTTACTTTGAACCACTGTATTTTTTATACGATGACTGTTTCGGAACAGCCATTCGTACCTCAGCCCAAAATATATGCGATACTCGAATATATATCATTTTTATGTGAATACCGCACAAGAGTCCCAATAGTCTGGAGCCAGTGAGACTATGGAATCACCAATTAGGTATGTTGTGAGGCAGAATGTACTGGGGAGAGGAAGGAAACGGGGAAGAGGAAAGCGAGGAAGTACCCGACTATTCAAATCCGGTCAACAAACACGGATAGAGACATTTCAAACAACGTTTCAACTCTGATGCCCCTACAATATACCAGGGCGATACTGAGAGTATCTTCCACTCTGGAACTAAAATACTTTATTTTTAATTAATTAGTTGTGAAATTACCCAAATTAATCAAATATAATTTATTTGCGCGCGAGGAAGGAACGGATATTCCGAAACCGGTCGGGGTATAAAATATGCAGTGGTGCTAACGTAGTAATATTGTTTCATTTATTTATAATGAATAACCACAAAGTTATAGCTACATTTAAAGGCATACTGATGTCAAGGGATGTGCTTACTTAAAATAGTGATTCCGGGCATTATTTGTGGTAAAAAATGTAAATGAAATTTTGGTCTCTGGTGAAATTTTTTTTTTTTTTTTTTTTCTCAATTAAAATATAAAAAATCTGTAGGTAGTTAACAGTCGTGGTATTTGAGAGATTGGTTGATTACTCGGCTGAATGACCAGTGACGACACGCGGAAGAAAATTTGTTTTGTTTGCTATAGAAAAATATTTATTTTTAAAAGACCTCTAAATAGTTCCCTAGTTTAAATAAGTCAACTACGTTCCTTAAGGACCAGCATTCCGATTTTCTACCGATTTATAACATATGTCCCTTGAACACTTAAAATTTTAAAGCTCTTATAAATTATATGTTAGAATTTTTTACGATAATCTATAAAAAATCGCAAAGTATGCTCCGAATCGTAGGTTTTAAAAAAATCTCATGGTTTCTGTAAATGCTACTTTTAAGGTATTGTCGAGAGATTTTTGCTCTATTTTAAACGAGTCGTGTTTTATTAAACGTTTGAACAAGTTTCGCTTGAATATTATCGCTTTTAATTTGAGCGCTCCCTCTCGGAAAGTCGCGGGTTCGAACCCGGCGTGCGCAAATAAATTTTATTTGATTAATTTGTGTTATTTCACAATTAATTCATAAAAATAATATATACTATATTTACGGCACGTTCCAGAGTGGAAGATACTTTCAGTATCGCCCTGGTGTAAGACCACTGAATCTGAATAGCTAGGTACTTCCCCACTTTCCTCTTTCCTATTTCCTTCCTTTCCCCACTTACCTTCAGCCTCACAACATACCCCAATTGGGGATGCCATAGTCTCATTGGCTCCAGGCGGGAGCTGTAAGGACTCTTGTGAGGTATTCTCTATAAAAAAAAAAACAGTGGATTTTTATATTTAAAAGTCTGTGTATAAATAATATATGAATGCGTTGAAGAAGTTTTTGAATCAAACATGCAATAAGATTTATGTATTTATCAGGAAGCATCGCCATCGCCGTACACAACTCGAAGGAAGAGCCCCTAGAATACACGTACATTATGAAACCAAGTACCTACTAGAGGCAAGTGATTAAGTACAGTAAATATTTCGGATCCGGCCTTTATCATAATACCGCCAGTAATTACTAGGGTTGCCCTAAATAGTGGAAAGGTCCTCGATAAATCATCATTTAACACCCTGCATCCCTTTATTTTATTTGTTAGGTTATTCTACAATTCTACAGTTTCAACAATACGATGAATTACATTCCTGACCGAGTACATCCCCAGGGATCGTATATTCATCTCAAGAGAATAATAGCTCAAGGAGTATGGTTATTTCATTAAATGAGAAAATAATTTATTTTTTTTATCTTTCATGCATCTAATTTTCAATTTGGGAGACAGGTATGGTCAACGTCATTTATCTATTTATTGGATAACCAACACCCCTGTCATATGTCACCCCAAGTGGTTCGCTACGTTTGTTGATTTAGCAGGGGTGCCCGGGTTCATGGGTTAAGGTCGGTACATGCATTTGCCCACCTAGTGCATGGCGGGCCACCTAATAAATACCAATCTCCAATACCAATTACCAATCCTATATTAAATCGATGAAAATGCATGTGAATTGTTATTAATTTAAAATAAATATTTAGCATTTGAATGATTGTTTTGTTTTAAGGAATTCACAAAGCAAAACATTGTTTCAACCATGAAATTGGAAACTCAATGATCACAAAGTTTAAAACATAACATCGCCGGTAAAATCACATCATCGAATAAACACAATATCATTTTCCCAATGAATACATTTCCAAGCGAAATCTGTGCACGAAAAATATTTGTTGACAAAATATAATACATATCTGAAAATATTTATGTCAAATAAATGAAAAATGTTGTAATAATAAACCAAATTTTACTAATAGTTCTGTTAACAGTAGTTCTCGCTTTAAAAAAAGAATGTTTCTAATTTTCTCTTACTTACTTAATCGAAACCAAAAATTCATTTGAAATCATAAGATCCCTAAGTAGGAACTTAATAAAATACCTACCTACATAAGATATGTGCGTTGCAATGTCACTCAAAGAAAGAGAGTATTTGATATATATATTTTTTTTGATTTTGTTTATTGTGGTGCTTTTGAATACATGTTTTTCCGTCTGGTGCGTAGGTACACGAATTAATCGGAAGGTTTTCCGACACGTGCGCGGGCCACGTACAGCTGACCGTGTAAGATGCATGTATTTTTTTAAATTTACTCCCTGCTCTCCCCTACCGTTACTATGTCTCCTTTGCCTCCCTACCTCTGCCCCCTCCCGACAACCCTTGCCAGCGTGTCCTTTCCTGTTCGTCCCGGTCCGCCCCCGTTCCCCTTCCGCGTCCCCTTACCCTCCGTGTACCCTTCCACCAACCCGGCATTCCCTCCCTCCTGCGTTCCCCTTTCACCTTCTCCGCCTTCCCCCTCTTCTACCGTGAATCACCCGACCTCCAACATTCCCCTTTCCTCTCCCGGATTACCCCCTACCTCCCCCCCTCAACAAGTCGCGTACCACCTATTGTAATTTTTAATACAAATTTCGTAACACCAGAGCTCACCATTATATATAGAATGGTCACTTTCTTGGGATGGTCGAGTTAAAACAGGCCATCGCCACACAAATTCTTAAAATTCATCCAATGATTTTTTTATCGAACTATAGAGAATTAACCATTTACAATTATTGTCGAAATGAGAGGTGATGTTTTCGTCGGTTTCGCAATGCGCAAATTAAACAATGCGATAATAATTTTATCACTAGATGTTTTATTTTCAATAAAGCTTTATGATAATTTTAATGTATAGTTATCCCTTTTTAGGCATTCATAGGAGAAGGTACATTAGAGACCCCATTCAGAGAATTGTCCATAACAGTCGCTCTCGAGTGCTTCAAAGTGCGCGCAATAAAACCTGAGTTACTGAGCCCTTTATTATTACTTACAAGATTTATACTAGTTGTTTTAATTATCCAAAAGTAGTTCCTCGTAATAAATACACTTTCTTCGTACTTTTTACACAGATAAAAATATTTTATTACGACTTATCAGGCTATAAATAAAAAGGGGTGTTTCATTTATGTATATTATTATGTATTCTGTTAGAATAAATAATTCTTATTTCAGTTCTCTTTACGGTTTTCGCCGATTCCACGAAGAGAAGACGCAATGAAAGAATTTTCGATTTCACGAATGAAAATTTTCTTACCCATTTAATGTATAAATCTTCTTTGCTAGCCCTCTGTATAAAATTGCAGATTCTAGTGAACACGTCTTCCTGAACACATATCGAATCCATCTCGAGCTAAGTGCCTCTGCATGAATCAATTCTTATTCCATCTCTTCCCCGAGACTTCTATCCGCGCATTCAAGTTTTTCTTCTACAATGGCTGAAAGGTTTTACTGCATCGCCATGCATTTTTATGTATGCATAAAAAAGTTTTATTTCACTTCTCTTTTCACCTGTTCATGTTCTGTCGCTTCTGGAGACAGTTTTCCTTTCGAATTATGCACTATTTAATTAGCAAGCGAGGCGCATTAAAGAAACAATAATAATACATTTTATTACTAATTTATCTATAAGAACTATGTAATGTAACGATTTATTTACTGATAAGTTATGTTGTTATGTTGTTATAACAGATCAGCGCCTGATCAGATTTCCGATATAATTTGTCTTGACTTTCTTTTTGCCCTATAATCCCTGAATTGTTGGAGGAAAATACAAAGCGGATGATGCTCAGTAAAAAATCGAATAAGTACCTACATTAGATTAAATCTGAAATGACCCAGTAACCGCTATATTCTTTATTTTTAACGTAGTTTATAGCATAATACGGTACTTTTTATATAGGCATTCAAAGCATAACTTTGTTAACATGAAGTAAAGAAAATATTATAATACGTACTTTATTTTTTAAGATTTAATATTATATAACTTGTGATTTAAATATTAAATTAATTGAATCTCACCCAGGGTTCATGGGATGCGGTTTGTTAGGTCTTGACGGCAGATGATCTGGATACAATGAACCCCAGATTACTAGCCAACGTTTATACCTTTTCCTTCCCAGAACTTCCTCTCCTTCCTTTCCGTAAAGATGAAATAGGCCCTGAGAGAAATTATTTTCCCCAGAGCCTCCTGTGTGGAGCTAAAAAAAAAATGAGTGTGATAAGAGATTGAGAGTCAGTCGAATTAAAACATTTTAGGTGCATTTACATTATGATGAAATAATATAATTCTCGTTTGAGTATTTGGATCAGTGCCTACGTACAAAACGTATTATAAAAAAATAGACATAATCTTTACAATGGACCTTTTGAGATTGTGGCAATGAACGGAGTCATCTTTTTAATTCACGAGATATTGGAATGGGTATAAAAATACCCCTTCACTGTGTTATTAAAGCTGGATTCTTCTACATTTCAATATCTGCCATTCATTATCCGGGGGAATGGCTTAAGTTGAACTCGAGCCCCTGAGTGTGCACTCAACTGGGAAACACTGTTGAATTATTTCCGTTTAATTAAATATTCCGTTTTTTAATCTTTGACAGTGGTGGCTTAATTCGACTCGTTGCAAAAAGCAGGTTTTCTCACCCTACTCGACCAACACATACATACATACATCGAAGTTGTATAAAATAGTCCATTTCTGGGAATTAATTATTCGACTGTCTTTTGCACTTAATCTTTTATAAATAAAATATTTAAAATTTATTCCGAACCTACTGTTAATTTTTAGAGATTGGTTTGAAGAATTTCTGAATCTCTCTAACGATAAATTTTCCTATACTTATTCCTGTTCTTATTCCTGTTCTTATTAAATAATGTCTTCTATTTTATTTGTTCTTAAAATTCTACTGGAGTCGTGGGAATTCATTATAAAAAGGATATCAAACTATTTATCGTGTTATATTTTTCGTTAAATAAACATATTTTTTTCATAGATTCATCGAAAAAAAATTGGTTCATACACTGCTTTACAGAATAATAGTAATAATTATAATAATTGGACAATTTGTAGAAAGCCGTTTTTGTGAGAAATCACCTTAAGGGTGCTGTACAATTTATAATGAATTCTTAGGCTCTTTCTAGTTTTATTATTTACAAATAGATACAGAAAACATACTTAGCTGGCAGGTCACTTCCGATAAACACACTTTAATTAGAAAGTTTATGTTTGGAGGAGATACGACTTTGCACGCGGTGGACACTACATTTAAAACACTGGACATTTGATGATTTTACATTTGCTTCCCCTACCGCTGTTCATATTACATTGATGAGAAGATTAGTGCCAAAAATAGAGTTAATATTTACTTTGAAAGACTGGACAATTAAGGACTCTTTAGTACTGGAGAATTTGAACGAAATTACATTTAATAAACTTACCAATACGAAGTTGCTTACATTTTTATACAATTAGTTATTCACAATGTCGCGGGTTGTGAGGGTGAAGGTAAAGACTTTTTTTTTGCTTTATCATTAGTTGATAGAATCTATCAATTGCACACACCTTGGGATGAAATACAACCAAATTTTGTAATATAAATTTGATATGGTAAATATTTTCCGAGTGGTAGATATTCTCATTATTGGCGTGCGTTGTGAACGTATCTAAACAATAAGGTATATCTCAGCATTTCTCTTTCCCAACACATATACCTTTCCACTCACTAGCATAATAACAAACCCTAGTTGAGAATGCATTAATCCCACTGACTCTGAATAGATTGGACTCCTTGCCGAATTCAAAATTAATATGTTTCATTGTTATTTTTTCATCTGCACATGACGACTACAGGATTGTTAATTATTTATGAGGTCAAATAATACAAAGTATATTAAAATATGGCGTCAGGAACTTTCTTGTAAAGTGTTCCTCACCAGGTTGTTTCTTTAGTAAATTACGTGTCGATACTTTATATTTATGTAACCTATGTAATTTTTTATAACTCGAAATGCATAAAATTCTGGTCATTATAAATGTCACGTCCTCATTTTGAAACATTTCAAGGATTTGCATTGCCTTGAAAGTTTCAGTCTGTTCGCTGTTTCCGCCACTAGCGCTCGACCCGTGTTCAGAATGTTCGGATTCGTCTAAAATCCATTCCCGTACAATCAGACGCTTCAAAATTTACACTTTCGACAAAAGGGGGCTGGATATTTATGCCCCCTAAACCAAGGGGAAAAGGGAATAAATTTGCTCTTCTTACTGGGAGCCATGTTACTGGATTGATTCAGATCCAGTCTAATGGAAGCTCTCAGCATGGATATCTCCATCTTCTATGCAATCCCGTTGGACATGTCAAACAAGCATCATTGTTCGTATGGAAAGATATATTCAATTCGCAATGTTCCAGTGGGAGTTTTATGTGCAATCGAGTTTTCCTGTGTAATATTCCCGGTGAAGTTGAGTTCGGATTTTAATTCCTGCGTTACAATGAACGCAGAATGCTCAAATAAATCTAATAAATGTAAATTGTTTAGAAGAAAGCTAATACTTTGAGGTGTTTAGTTATAACATTAAATAAAAAAAATACACTTTGTAATACACAATTTTATATTTGAATTAACAAATGTCAGGTTTCGCTTATCCAGGTTTCGCTTATCTCAAGTTTTGTCTTTGATATTTTGCATCTATTTCAATAAATGTTTTGTTTTCTATATATATGTCTGTACCTAACTATCTTTGGTTGACATAATAAGTCGTGACGAAGTTTGAGCGAAACCCGGTTGGCTGACATTTATTTATTTATTCAAATAATACAAATTGTGTTTTTTCAATGAAAAAAAGTTAGTTTATTAAAATATTTCACATTATTATGTATCATCAGGAAGGCTGATGATTGAAATTGTAAGTCTCTAAGAAATGTTAGCTAAACGAGGAGGCTCAACACGGCATAGTACCCCAAATATAAATCACGATATTACCTACTCCTGTCGTGAAATTCTCAAGTCATCATCTAAATCTAAGGTATTATAATTTTTTCTTCAACCTTTGCAAAATTACTTTGTGGCATCATTTTAATTAAATGAAACAAAATTAATTTGTGCAAAACCACTATAATCAATTGTTTTTATATCTACATGTTTCAAAACCGATGGTTTCTTCGTCAGGATAATAACATGAATAAAAATAACAAAAGAAACAAACATGTATAGACAAAAAGAACAATAGTCAAAAATATTAAAGATAGGTGATAAAATACCTAAAAATATCACGTAAATAATGGGTCAATATTTTTACGCTCAAACCCAACAGATTAACAATTAGCAAACTTTAGATATTGGAAAAAGTGACTTAAATATTATAATTAACCCTTTTTTTAAATAGTCATCTGTTAAATTTTTTTTTTTTTTTCATATTTAGTATGAAATGAAATTTTTTTATTTTTTAATATTTTCATATTATTATTCAACAAACCGGTTATATTTTGTTAATTTTAAAATATTCTTTTAATAAACAAATTGTAATAAAAACATAGTCTAAAATAATTTTTACATTTCATTTTATATAATTGTTTTTTTATGATATTTTTGGGTAATTAATCACCTATTTCATAAATATTTTTGTCTATTGTTCTTTTTGTCTATACTTTTTTGTTATTTTTATTCATGTTATTATCCTGACGAAGAAACCATCGGTTTTGAAACATGTAGATGTGATTACAGTGGTTTACACAAAGTAATTTTTTAAATTTAATTATTATAATTTTATTTGATTTTTATACAAAATACCTAACTGCCCTTTTTAATAGAACTTTGGCAACCTTATTGTCCGATTTGTGGAATATTGTGAGTTTGAATGATGTAATTAGAAGAATGAGAAAGGAAAGAAGATGGTTCTGAAGTACCTGGCTAATCAGCTGTGACCATTATACACGTCTAAAGCTATTTCAAGGAACCGTTCCAGTCTGGGACGATATCTAATCTGTCTCTGGTTCATAAATAGGTACTACCAATAATTTACTGACATTTAGGTTAAATTTGAATACCGACCTAATATCTTTTGTTGGTACCTTCGTTTTCATCTCTGATCTAAACTTTATATCATAAAACAAATAAAACATGACAACGAGTTCAAATACATTTTCTCACTGCATCTGCAGACAACTCGACGCTTGCTGAGAACGGAGTTTCGGAGAAGTCGTTTTTATTAGACTGGAGCGCTTTGTATCTCACAATACTCCAACACTTTAGTGGCTCCATTTCTTCCAGTCGCCTGAATTTCAGAATCATAAAATTTGATAAAATTGGACATGTCAACCATATTCGAGTAAATAGTGTTGCGGTTATATGATTAACTGGTTTTCAAATTATTTCATTGCGCAGGTACGTAGGGGAACCCAGTAGTAATAATAAAGTAAAGGGTGTTATGATACAGACGACTTATGTACAAATAAGCTGTTCCGAGTAAAACCATGTGTATCCACTTGTATCAATACGAAATGTTGATTGACTATCAACCTCGTTACGGAGGTTGTCAATGTGCAAAAAGTGAAACATACAAAGAAGAGAAAATGGAAGAATCACTAAAAGGCATCAGAATTATTGAGTTTAAAAACGTTTTAATGTTTCGAGTAGTGAAAAAGTAGTAGACTCGAGTCCCAGATGTGACTATTGCTAATATTGTCTTCATTAAGTAATATAAAAATATCGAAGTATAATATTAATACGGTAATGCCCGTACGGTTCAAATTAAGGAACCCGACTCTGAGTAAATCTCCAACACCACACGGTATGGAAACCGTTCTGACCCATCCGTGAACGTGCCTTTTTCCACGGAGCTGCTGCCTTAATATGCACACTTATCACTCGCTCACATGCGATTTGGAAACGGAAGTGGTGCCATCTATAATACTATATTTAAGGAACAAAGTATAAAGAAGAAGAAACATTTTTCGCTTTCATTCAATAATAAGAAGATTTATGTTGAGGTGAAGATTGTTCCTCTCATTATTCACGGTCTTAATGTAAGAATGTCTACTATTATATATCTACCTATTAAATATTAGTATCCTGTAGTTTAATGTTAATAGTAGTTAGTTTTGCAAAAGGATGATGCCTTATAAATAGTCACCAACACTTAAACTGGGCGAAGGAGAACGAAAAGTCGCCAGCAGGGCTAAGTAGCAAAAACCCTTTTCACTGCTAGTTTTATTTAATATACACCACTTTACACTCTAATGAAGTTGCTTATCTAATGAATTTCTTATTTGCTGGTTAGATAATTTTATTTGTCTGGTTTTATTTTAACAGTTTACTAGAGAAGTGAAAGAAGGAAAAATATAATACCTATCCATTAACCGCACAAAACATGAGGTCCTTAATGGAATCAGTACTGATTGCACTCGGAGATTTGTTTGTTAGAGTCGAGCTAACAGTTAAAACAAGTTGTTTGTCTTGTTCCCCTCATCCCATTTGTTCGTCCAGCAGATTGAACCTGAAATGTACCTCTTTCCCTCGTGATCTGTGCTGACAAGATGCTGCCTCGGTTCGTACAACCAATTCCACGAACTTCATGTTTGATTCCATTTCGGGATTTGTACGGAAACTAGAATTCAACTTCATTAGCTTAAGATCTTGCAGGGTAAATGTTAGTTCTCTCCCGAGTAGATTTTTTAAAAATAGGAGTAAATAATTAAAAAAAAATATTTCACAATCTTTTATACCTGTGCGTATGAGGTAAAAATTAGAAATTAGTTTCAGTTCAGCTTCAGTGGCGGCAACCCGGGCGTTTATTAAATTTTAATTTACTTTTTAGTTTTTTTTTCTTTTACCCGCCTCTCACTAGACAAAGTCTATTCCGAAGCGGGTAAATAACATATTATGTCAATTAAAAAAGAAATGTAGAGAGAATCGCCTCGGTTGTCCTTTAAGTGTGACGTTTTTATTTCACTTCGTGTAATTCTTTTTCTAACTGTGCCTGTCTGCTCTGGTCGAATGTCTTTGAAAACGTGTCAAAAGACGTGTTGTAGTAAAAGCTTATAATGTGTTGTGATATTTGGTTTTGCGTAGTGCTAATAGTGCTAAAAAGGACGTTAAAGTTTGCAAGTGAATTCGATTTAGGACAAAAGGTTTCTTTGCTCTACAACATCTAAAGACTCACTTTTATTCACATTTTGTTATTGCTTGAAGATTTGTTTATTTATGCTATCAAGGCAAGGGTCACAGTTACGCCGTTATTACACATAGCTATTCACAAGCGACGCTACCGCTACCTGTATACTATTTTGCTAGTGTAGCGCCTAGCGGCGTTTTCAAACACTAATAATAGTATGGAAAACACAGACGAGCGGCGATCGCGTCGCTTGAACGTAGCTCCATGGAAGAACGGCGTTACTCTTATAACATCAATAGTAATTATACAAAATAACCAAGTTTAAGTTAAGTACATGGATATAGCCGCTCAATTACGAGTTTCTTTATGGAAAAAGGTCTGAGAAAAAAGATCTTTCATTTTTATTTTATATATTTATCTTCACCGTTCGTGTTTTTTTCTGCCGGTTTTTATTGATTTTAATATCTTTTCTATTCACTTTTCGAATCAGTACTTATAGTTTATTCCAAAACATAGTTCTTTTTTCGTACACATGTTTATTCACTGATATAATATGTGATGAAGAGCAAAAACGAAGCAAAAAGATAGGTAGAGGGAGGTAAGAAGAAGCAAGAGGAGGCAAAAATGTACGGAAAAGGGATGAAAGAGCCAAAAAAGGGTAAGAACGGGCAGAAGAGACAAGAAGAGGCAAGAAAAGACGCTTGGAGTGGTAGAAAGAGCCATGAAAAGGCAAACGAAGACGTTAAAAAAAAGAATGAAACATAAAATTAGAAGTAAGAAGAGACTAGATGACAAAGAACGGCCAAGATATGGCAGGAAACTAAGAGAGCCAACAAGAGTCGGGAAGTGGCACGAAATAGCTACAGGAAGCTAAAAGAAACTAGAAGAAACAAGAAGAGATAAGAAAGGCCAAGAAGAGACAAAAGGAAGTCATAAGAATCAAGAAGAAGCAAGAAGAAGATAGGCGTGGCTAAGAGAAGCAAGAGGAAGTAAAAATAGGCAAAAAGAGGAAAGAAGGAGCTATAAAGAGAAAGAAGAGTCAATAAGTCAATAATCAACAATACTTACTCGTGTTATTGTTTATGATTTGAATTGATTACATTATTTATTATTGGTCTTGCCTGGACAGGAGTTCTCCTGGCCGGGGTAGTACATTCGAATCGTATCGTATCGTATTAAAAAATAAACGTATTAAAAAAAATATGTATTACAAAAAGATATGCATATAAAAAAGAAAAAAAAAGATATATTAAATATTTACATACCTATTTTGTTTCTATTATTTGTTACATTTCTATCAAAAGATTGCATAAGTAATAAAAATAAAAATAAATTAAATTTGGAAATAAGAAAATATAAATAAAGCAGGAACATGTTAATTAATATTGCAAACCTGCAGTATCCTATGTATTTGTTATATTCTAACATTATATAATTTCGTGAGAAATTGTAGAAATGTGAATTTCAGTCAAAATAAGAAATAACGAATGGGTCTTTGAACTATTGTCCTTGTATTATGCACATTATCAATGTTGCGGACGCCTTCGACTTCACAGATCAATTTGTAAATTTGTACCCCTTTACTTAGGTACCTATTTATACTAACACGCCAACCGGTTTCGGTAAAAAGAAGATTTCCTTTTGAATATTACGACTGCAGAAGTCAGATTTTTTTGTGTCGCCTTTTATTTTTTACAAGACCTTTTTGCAAAGCAAGGTTTTTCTAAGAACAACCATTTTCTAAATATTAAATTTTCAATGTTGTTAATATAATTATTATCTATAGAATCACAATGCTGGGATATGTTTTTATTTGTTTTTCTAATATCTATTATCTGTTCCCGTTTTTCGTGGCATCTTTTCCATATATCAGTAGTTTGTAATATTTCGCAATACATCTTTTAAAATAAAGAAAATAAAATGTAAATAAAAAGGCATGGTAAGTACGGTAAAATAGTGAGTATATTTATTTTCCCTCCGTGATGCGGGTCGCATGTCCAGACTAACAATTTCCTGGATAATTGAGGTGTGATGTCATGGAAACAGCTCTATAAAAAATACATTTTTTTAATTTTTTTACGAAAAGGTGAAATGATTTAGATACCTCGGCAGGATTTAAGTTTAGAATTGAAGCAGTAGTGTAAGAACTGCATTCTTAAAATGAAATTCCTTTTCTGCAATGACATTGTAAATTAAAAACTAAGGCAGAGAATGTTAAAAAGTTATGTGTGATCGGTCTTGCTGTATGGATGTGAGACATGGAATTTGAAAGTAAATACCATGAACAGGCTTTTGAAATGTGGCTTCACTGGAAAATGCTCTAAATCCCATGGACCACATGATCACCAACCTAGAAACTCTCAGGCGGGCTAGAGCAGACAGAGAACATTATTAAAAGTCAGGAAAATTTCATATCTGGGTCACACACTTCGAGGGGAGAAATATCACATTTTTTTGTATTTCTAGGGCATTGACTATATAATTTTAATTGTAGCCAAAACAAAATGTCTAGAAATTATTACATAGTTAATGCCCAAGAATTACAAAAAATTGTGGACGCTAGTACAGCATACCAGGAAATTTTAAGTTTAGTTTTAAGTTTGCTAGTGAATAGCACGGATGTGTCGAAACCGGTACCAGGTAACGAAAGTACATTGAAAATTAAAACTTTTCTAAACAAAATGTCGAGAAATATCACTTGCTCCAATTAATACTAAAAGGGTAGGAGACAAATGTCTTGGCTGCGAAATGTACCAGAGTGGACCGGTATTAGAAGTGTGGAGGAGCTATTTCGGGCAGCGCAAAATAGAGACTTATTCACCAGGGTGATCGCCACGTAGGAAGGACCTGATAGGGCACATGAAGAAGAAGAAGAAATGTAAATAAAATAACATTTCTAAGGTTTTATCGGAGGCTGGATACTTCACCTTGCAATCTGCCGTCTGTAACAACTCTGCGAAACTGAGAGTACGAATGCATGGAGCATAGTTTGATAATGCAATAATTAGAGCAAAATCGCTAGATTTAAAAAAATATATAAAAACAAAATTTTAATTTTTAAAAACGGTGTAGTTAGTTTTACACTGTTTTCATTTTTGCTAAAGACTTATGTAATTAATCTTCATTAAAGAGAGTGGGCTATTGTCAAAGGATTGAGGTAGTACGTGGGAGACGGCACAAAGGGCTTATGACCTCGGAAACTATGCAGACCATTAGTATCACTAATGACAATAAATTATGTATGTAGCATTGTATTTTCATGTTATATTTAGGTATGCACATAATGCATTGGTAAATTGAACTCTTATATTATGTTTGAACTTAATATGGCTTCTTAAAATTTAAAATTTAAATAATTGCATCTATATGATATTAAAATCAGTTCTGTCCAATCCACATTGGACTGGAACTACTCTCCGTTTTCAAATATTTACAGTTTTATTTATTTATTTAGTCCGTTAAGGCTATTTATTGTATATTGACATAATTTATATAATATAATTTTTTTTATTATTTTCAATAGCAAAGTTTGTACATTATGTAGGTATAAAGTATATTTTTTTGTCTTTTTTCACAGTCCTCCTCACTAGGGTTTCCTGTTCTGAGGCGGCCTGTAGTTTTTTTAAACTTTTGTATTTAGTTTTTAATCGTCTTTACATCGTAATGTTTGCAAGTTGATTATTACTTTGATCTCTCAGCCATGTTTTGACTTTTGTTTTAAATATACTCATTTCCTTTATTTTTTTGGTATGATTTGGTAGCATTGAACAATTTCATAGCATGGAATTTATTATTTCTCTGTCCAAAAGATGTGTTCAATCTGGGAGTAACCAGGATATTTTCGCTAATTGCCCTGGTTGAGTATTTATGTTGGGCAGTGGTGTATTCAGATATGTTTTTTTTTTCAGTTTAAATAAAATATTTTTTTAATAAAGTTTCAGTACATTGTAGACATGAAAGTTTTCGAATATTTCTTCTGTCGGAGTTCTAAGCGGAACTTTCAGTATTGTTTCTTCAAACTTCGCAAAGTCACTTTGTGGCGTCATTTTGAATTAAATTAAAACGAATAACTTTGTTATTTGTTTTAATTTAATTTAATTAACTTTGGTTTTGAAACATGTAGGTAATTGTTATTATATTATTAGTTTAAACAAAGTTATTTGTTTTAATTTTATTTCAGTATTGTCTTTAGTACCTACTCCTTTTTGGGCTATATTGAGCCGTTCTGTGTGAGTGCTCAAGGCAGACCCCTATTCAGTTATTCCGTACTCTATTTGTGATTGACACAAAGCATAGTATACTTTTTTTAATATCGTTTATATTGAGGATATTGCGGATGTTTCTAAAGAATAATATTCATAAACGATGGCTAATATAAACACATTTAAAATTATTGTACAAGGAAGAAAAAATATTATTTAATAGGTACATAATATAAGCAAATACCATTGAATAGAGACAATACTTCCAACCCCAGAAATTTTCCATATAATCTGATGGCAGTATGCTATATTAGCTCCTTCTGACGGCCCGAGTTTTACGTGTTGGTTTTCTTTCATATCATGGAAGCCAGAGTCAAGTTAGCCTCTCTGTTAGCCAAGTGCGCCGCACTGTTGAATTTGGCAGCCACCTTTGGTCTGGAGCCCAAAAAAACCTGAAACTAGCGTCTTTGATCCATTCTTGGATAGTCGGGAAATATGCCAAACTTTAGAGCCAAATTAATTTCTTTCTTTCATCTCTTATCTTTTTTTTTTTTAAAGAAAGATACACGTTCCCGGGTTACGAATAACCCAATTCGAAAATCTTCTAATAACACCTTAAATACATTGGTAACCGGGCTAAACTAAAAAAACTAACCATACCGGCGTTTTCACCAGGGGTAGGCAGAGAGGAGGGACCGCCATACAACTCGGTCTTGGCGCACATTCTTTGTCTCATTAACATTCATACATATTCATGGTAACCGGGCTGATTTAAAAAAATAAACACTCGAAGGACTGCTTGATACAAGTTTTGAAATCTGGTGTCATCCACACGACTCACATCCGTGGAATGGTCTTGTAACATATTCAGCAGACGGGTCAGCGAACTAGGGTGAAATGGCATCATTGTCGTTAGTGGAACGGCCACGGAGCAGTGCAGTGATTTTTAAAATTAGCCTTAAGTAAGCGGCCCGAAAAGGATTTGACGACGATTATTCGCTACTCGCTGGGATTCAGCCAGTTATTGTTTCGGGTTTATGGAGTTTGTTTTAATATCCAATTATCTGATAGACCGCAGCCACCTGGCAATCTGATACGTCTAGAGATTGAATACGACAGCTGAGAAAATAACCCTAAGTTTTATCTTATTATACTATAACTTATATATTTTTCACATTCCCTTTAATTTTACTGCTGAAAAAAATGGCTGGAAGACTGCAATAATCGAAGACTGCAATAATCAAAGACTGCAATAATCGAAGACTGCAATAATCGAATACTGCAATAATCGAATACTGCAATAATCGAAGACTGCAATAATCGAAGACTGCAATAATCGAAATGATTCAAGTCACCGGTTTCAATATATTAAAACATTTTTTCTATTGAACTATTGTAAAATAGGGGACAAACAATTTTGTGTCTTGTCTTATTTTTTCCACAGTATATTGGATATTTCAAAGCCCCTTAGCTCCTGATTTCCAGAATTTGTTGTAACATTTTGAAATAAGAGTGGATTTTTCAAACTATAAATTTTGCTGTTTTGTAATTTCTATTTGCGTCAGAATTTCAGTATCTAATGCGGAGTGTCCGGGGGTAAAGTGCACAAATTTCAGGAGGTGATTCTACATAATGATATAAGCAAAAAAGAGAAATAACTGTTTTAGAAATTCCAATGTTTTTTTCCCATTTTTCCATAGAAGAGTATAATTTTTTCCATACTAATATGAATCTTGTTTACCCGAAAACTACCTTAAAACGTTGGAATTTCGAAAAAAGTCCTTTATCTTATTTCTTAGACTAACGTGTAGAATCACCTCCAGAAGTTTGTGCACTTTATTCCCGGACACCTTGTATATCTACCAAGTTTTTTTAACCATCTTAACATCTATTGTTCAAAGTAACGTAACTCTCAAGTAAAATAATAAAGCACAATAAATTAAATGTTAATAAAAATGGTGTTTGAGAATAAAACTCTTTAACCTCAGATTTTATCTCATGATCACAGCTGAAAGAGCATTTGTGTGGAAAACAAGCTGTAACCAGCACATACAGTAAAAAGGCTTAGTTTTGAATGGAGCCGTTCTAAAAGTTCTGTGCTAAATTTATCGTTCGAGTATACGAAATAAAATTAGGTTGAAGGAGGCTTTTTCTGGATTTGAGTTGATCCTGTTTCTCTCAGCCATGCTTTAACGCTTACGCGTGTGTTTCTGGCTAAGAACCTAGGAAATGAGGTACTTACTTTAATGTTCGACGACCGTCCGTGGTCGAGTGGTAACAACACTTGACTCCCAATCGGAAGGTTGCGGGTTCGAACCCGGCGTGCGCAAATAAATTTTATTTGATTAATTTGTGTTATTTCACAATTAATTAATAAAAATAATATATACTACATTTGCGGCACGTTCCAGAGTGGAAGATACTGTCAGTATCGCCCTGGTGTAAGACCACCATTCAGAATTGAGACGTTGCTTAATAATGGCTTTAGCCGTGTTTAGTGACTAGATCTGAATAGCCAGGTACTTTCCTACCTTCCTCTTCCTCATCTCCTTCCCTCCCCACTTTCCTTCAGCCTCACAACATACCCCAATTGGGGATGCCATAGTCTCACTGGCTCCAGACGGGAGCAGTTGGGACTCTTGTGAGGTATTCTCTATAAAAAAAAAAAAAAAAAAAAAAATAAAAAAAAAAAATATGTTAAAGAACTACATAACATTTAGTATAATATACTTCATAATCAGTAAACAAATGATTATCGGAGTATATTAATACGGTAATGCCCGTACGGTTCAAATTAAGGGACCCGACTCCGAGTAAATCTCCAACGCCACACTGTATGGACACCGTTCTGAGCCGTCCGTGAACGTGCATTTTTCCACGGAGCTACTACCATAATATACACACTTAGATCTTGCCCATACGCGTTTTGCAAACGGAAGTGGCGCCATCTATAATACTATATTTAAGGAAACAAGTATGAAGAAGAGGAAACATTTTTCGCTTTTATTCAATATTAAGAAGATTTATGTTCCTCTCATTATTCACGGTATTAATTTAAGAATGTCTAATATTATATATATACCTATTAAATATAAGTATTCTGTAGTTTAATGTTAATAATAGTAGTTAGTTTTGCAAAGAAGTGATGCTTTATAAATACACCAACACTTAAACTGGGCGAAGCAGAACGAAAAGCCGCCCGCAGGGCCTAGCAGCAATAACCCGCGGAGCGGGTTTTTCACTGCTAATCACTATTATCACAATTTGATGTAACCAGTTTCTTGATTTAAGAGCTACTGCACGGAACTAGTAGAACTATGATCTATTTGATGTAACTTATGTCATGATTCAAGAGCTCCTGCATAATTGACTCACTACGCTGATGGAACATGGAACTATGAACCATTCGATGTAACCTATATTTTGATTCAATAGCGTTTGCAAGCGGAAATATGATTTTTTGATATTTTGGTGAAACCCATTTCTCAAGTCAAGCAGAAGTTCTTCAATCAAGAAATTAGCTTTTCATTTCTGCTGTCTAAACAAACCAAATTATATTATTTACCCACGTTTTGATGCTGACCGTAGTCTCTGACCACCTATTCGGAGATGGCACTCAGGCACGATGCACACAAGGCCGAATTATCAATTAACGACGCCAAAAATATTTTAATTTGAAATTCTGATCAGAAATGCGTATGAGAAGATTACCTAAGAAAATTAAAAAAAAAACCTTATTAGGCTTAGTTGGGGTTAGGCGGTCGTAGTATTCTAACTTAAAGATATATAAATTATTTAGTATTGACATATTTCTGTATTTTTAATTACTGATACAAGGTAGACAAAGCATATAAATATTATTAAACTGTAAAATTACGGTAACTTAAAAGTATTATTTTTTCACATTATAAATATGTAGTTCTTTTCTCTTAAGCCTCCTTTAATTTAGAGCGGGGTCGCCAAAACTAATTGAAAAGAAAACGCTCTATTTAAGAAAGGTGGAAGAGATTAGATATACATTTTATTTTTATTTTAGAACTGGCAAAATAATGTCGTGGAACTCGGTAGAACTGTTTTCTAAACTCATGTTGAAGTAAACATTTCAATTTACATTTTGAACAAAAATAGTATTTCATAATTATAGGTTAATTAAGGATTTAAATGGTGAAACATGGCAAGATGTATGTAGAGAGACTGAAGTTAACAATGCACTCAACTTATTTATTAACAAAATCAACATGTATATATCCAAAAATTCAAAAGATAAACTCACTGCACATAAAAAAATACAACTTACTCCTTGGATTAGTAGTGGTATTGTAAAAGCTATACACAAAAGAAATCACTTACATAAAGTGGCAACAAAGGACCCACAAAACACTCTTAAACAACAGAATTACCGTAGATATCGTAACATCTGTAAAAATGTTATGCGTAATGCAAAAGAAAGGTACTATAAGCAACAGCTCGACCGAGATCCATCCAGTAAAAATATGTGGAACATCGTTAAACAAATTACCAATACTAAACATAAAATTGACTCTGATATTAACGAACTTCTGATTACAAACACAGCCACCAGTGATTTGGACATAATTGCTTGCCACGCTAACCAATATTTTACGACAGTTGGATCTAAGCTTGCGGAAAATATCCTAAGTTTCACCAAGGAAACTGAAGATTCATTGGCATCTGCAATAGAACCAAAACAAATTCATTTTTCGTTTAAATTCCCACCTACGTCAAATGAAGAGGTCATAAAAATTATTGACAATCTTAACACTACGCATTCAAAAGGTCCTGATAGTCTTAACACTCATATTCTAAAAATCATTAAACACAATATCGCATCGCCTTTGTCGAACATTTTCAATAAAAGTTTTTCTTCTGGGGTTTTTCCTGACCATCTTAAAAAATCTATAATAGTACCAATCTACAAAAGTGGACCCAAAAACCAAGTGGGCAATTATAGGCCAATATCCCTGCTGAGTGCAATCTCAAAAATTATAGAAAAAATCTTTAAAAATAGATTAAGTAATTATGTAGAGAGCCGAAAACTTTTAAGCAAAAATCAGTTTGGCTTTCGGCCGGGGAGAGGAACGGACGATGCTATAGCGCAACTTACAGAACATATTTCTGGAAATATAGATCGCAGAAAGAAAAGCATTGCACTGTTCTTAGACTTAGCCAAGGCTTTCGATACAATTTCTCATAAAATACTCCTCAAAAGATTACAAAATATTGGTGTTGTAGGTATGCCTTACGAATGGTTAAAGAGTTACTTAACGGGTAGAAGCCAGCAACTCAAAATAGGCAATACAGTGAGTAACTCACTAGACACCAACTTTGGTGTACCACAGGGAAGCACACTGGGACCTCTTCTATTTATAATTTACATCAATGAGTTATGCAATCTACCAATAGGCGGAAAAATTATTACGTTCGCGGACGATACGGTAGCTATATTTGAAGGAGAGGATTGGGCTGAAACTCATAAACATGCTGAAAGTGGAATCAATGCGATAAAACAGTGGCTTGACAAAAATCTACTAACACTAAATATAGCAAAAACTAAATACATAAGATTCAGCTCAACCATAAAGGGACGACCTAGTACATCGTACACAATAAAAACTCATAAGACTAATTGTATTTCCTATAATATGGACTTTAACTGCAACTGTGAAGCTTTGGAATGTGTGAACAACATCAAATATCTAGGTGTTATCATAGACAATCATCTTAAGTGGAAATATCACATCGACAATCTTTCAAGTAGGGTAAGAAAATTGATATACATTTTCTTTGCATTGCGAAACATAATTAAACAAAAAGACCTAAGAAAAATATATTTCGGACTGTGCAACCCCATCTTAACGTATGGTTGTATTGGCTGGGGAGCGTCAGGAAGAACGATTTTAGATCCGCTTGTAAAGGCCCAGAAATCCATAATTAGAGTCATTATGCGTAAACCCTACAGGTTCTCAAGCGACAAACTCTACAAAAAATTTAATGTTCTTGATGTTCGTCAAAACTTCATAAAAAAGATTATTATCCATGTACATAAAAATATAGAAAATTTTAATAAAATTGATCACAAATACAATACAAGAAGTCACAACAGAAAGGATCTCTTCGTCCCAGGGAGCAATACGGCAAAGTATCAAAAGACGTATGCGTATCTGGGACCGAAATTATACAATAAAATCCCCCCAGACTTAAATATTAAAAATTGCAAAATGTCCTGCATTGGTTCAATAATAACTAAATGGTTGATTGGCATGGGTAGGGAGGAGTCTGAAAAACTATTACATAATGTGACTTAAAACGATACATGGTTACCTATGAATGGCACATTTAGTAAAAACTTAGTACATAGGTATTAATTAAAAAAAAAAAAAATAATTTAAATTGCATTTGGCACTTTACACACTTTGGTTCCTTAGAACAGGCAATCTGCCTAGCTAGGAACTAATATCGACCTAAAACAACGTAATAACACTTGTATTCATTTTAAATATATTCTCTTATTATGTAATATTATTTGTTATTTTGGCTTTAAATGTATCAAATGTAAATAAATAAATAAATAAAATAAAACATATATTATATCTATATTACGTTAAATCTCTTATTTTTAAAATAATTACAGATAAAAGTACATACTTGGTGCTTTAATATCCATGCTGAAAACTTTCTGATTTTTAAATAGGGAAAACAGGACGAGCGTAGCTACCCCGTCAACGAATCAGGCGCAAATGGGAAATATTGGCAGTGCGATACATATCTCAACTTTGTGCACACGTCCAGACTATTGAGTTGCGTTCAGAAAAAAAAATCTTGCGGTTCATTTTGAATTTGTTTATGGAAAACGTTTTAAAAATATTTATGACTAGCTTCTGACCTGCAACTTCGTCTGCGCAGGATTAATACTTCGAGTAGCCTATTTTCTTTTCCTAGATCCCATCTCTATGTTTATAACAAAAGTCATTTAATACCTATTTATTTAAAATATCTATAATTCTTGATCCGATACAAAGTATTAGGCGAGTACCTCAAATAAATTCACTAATTTAAATATTTTCTAAAATAGAATTTTGATTTAACCATTGTTTTGCAAAATGTCATTCTCAAATTTTGATATATTCTATTAAACAATAATTTTTATTTGTAATGTCTGGAAAATAGCTAGCTTTATCAATTATAGCCTATATGCTATTCTGATGTATGAGCTATATTATTGTAAAGTTTCATTAAAATCCATTCAGTAGTTTTTGCATGAAAGAGTAACCAACACACATACATTCATACAAACTTTCGCGTTTATAATATTAGTAAGATTAGTTTGAAAGCAATGCTTTTTCCTATTTTTGGCGCCGTAATTCCTTTTTTTGTGTGCGACATGCAACATATTTCATTGAAAAATTGTAGTGTGGTAAAACCTCAGAACACTACTTAATAATTTTTTGGGCCTTCTTCGGGTTTTAAGAATTTTGTTCCCTTATCAAGTATTTTAAACACAACCTTTTCGCATTTTTTTATAGGGTCTGCTTTGTTATCCTAATGCAATACAAAAAATAATAATTTTTTTAATAGCTCTGGGAATTGAACTCCCAATCTCCCGACTAAATTTCAAATGCGTAGATCAACTCGTTACGGTAGCCCTTGACGAAATGTTGTCAAGGTATTATTCCCCCGTTTTCATCCATAGTTCGGTGAAATTTTAAACACTTTTGGGTTGGTGACACCCTGCATTCTTCAAATCCCATTTGCATCAGGTGCTCGTTAAAAACGCATTAAGCACGTGACAACTACAATATGAGCCAAACACCACTTCTCTTGTAAAATGTACCTAGTGTAGAGTAGGCACCTTCTTTTTCATTTTTCAAATTTATCTTGCTCTCGCATTAATTTAAAGCACATTACATATTACTTATGAATATTATCAGTAGTAAATATTTCTTTTCATCTCCCGGGCATTTAATATCGTATACTGTAACGGTTGTTCTTCGTTGTCTTACCCTTTATACTACCAGCAGATTACAAACAATAAAGACCCCTTAAATGTAAGTTCTGCGAAGTTTAAATGTAAGTTATTTCCTAGTTTTTAAATAAATAAAAGGTCTTTTCAATATCGAATTTCCAAAAATTATGATCTCGCGCTTAGTTAGTGCGGCAAAGAGAACTAATGAACCCTGCTCCTTTGAAATCAGCAGCACAATTCAGTATTAAAACATCACTTTGCCAAATTTATTGGCTAGATCGGATTTCAAAGTTTCCAACCGTTCCTCTCCTATTATTCTCAACCTACATACAGCTTTGTTCCAGCACGAATGCGATGCATTTCCTTTGTTAATTAATTGAACCATGACGTAAACAAGTACTTACTGTGTTTGGTAAAGACAGAACCGTGTAAATCGTTTTAAAGAAGGTTATTATTACTTTTCACTGTTTTCCACATTTTAAAAACTAGAACGAGAGTAAATTATTTTGCTACTCCCAAATATTATTTTTATTTAACGTGAAAAAATGTCGATAAATAATTCAATTTCATTTTCTCTCACTTCGAGAAGTGCTCGCTTTAATGCCGCTCACTTTATAGAAGTGGATAAATCTTCTTCTTAGCCTTCTGTTAGAATATCCATAAAGTGAAGGCTGCGATTTCATAAATGTTTCTGCAGTTTTGAAAAGTAAATTAGGTTTCTGCAGGCTCCAGCCAAAACTCTGACAAGAATAGTTTTATTATTATTGTTGTTCCGCGCAATTAACGCCGAGCAATTTGGGGAATCGTGTGCGGGGCAATATGTTTAAAGGCTCTATGAATAGCCGCACTTTCCGTGTGGTTGTTACGTTAACGATCCTAAGTGTTGTTTATAAAAACAGTTAACGCTTTAAATTCCTAATTTATTGTTCCTTAGCAATTAGCTTTTTAAAACATTGTGTAAGAAGATCAGCATTGAAAACGTTACCCGACTTAAAATGTAAAAGAAATTTCTTTGCTGATAAAATGAATGGCTTACTTTCGTAATGATACATTTTTCCAACAGAGAAACCTTGAATTAAATTTATCTCAACGTTCACTTGTACACTTGTACAGCATTAGATCGAAGAAAGGTAAAAGATTAAAAAAATTATTTGCATTTTTGATGTAATCGCAGAACATAAAAAGCCTTAAGCGAGGGGGCCGGCTTTACTAAATGGTTGTTTTGCAGCACGGCAATACAGAAATAACATTTCACGATCAAATTTTTTCTTTAGAAAATTTGAGGCTTCCATAAATCAGTTTAATTATGAGAATTAATAAAAACACCGGTTCTTCGATCAGTGTTACAAAAATATGTGTACAATGTATTTGACCAATTAACGCGATGCTGCCCAAAAATGTACATAAATTTTATCTTTTATTTATTTTAATTTATATTTCTTCCCCAGACTTTATTTATTATTTTTTTCCTCGTTTATTCCAGATCTCGGGGAGGGTGGTGCAATTCACGAGCTCCATATTATACATAGAACATATCAAATTAACATTAAAAAAATATATATTGTGGAACTGCATACATAGTAAAAGAAAACAGAATAAAAATAATACAGAAACAACATGAGAATAAAGTAAAAAAAATTTTTTCTTTCTTTTTTTAATCTATGACATAGGAGTTGGCTCCATTGCTTGTAAATTGGACCCTGCCAGAAGTGCTGCCATCACAAGACCGTTTTCGCTCGTGGCTAGTCGCGTTCTAAAGCTGGTGATCCGTTTTTTGAGTAGTGCACAGAATGCAGGAATATTATGTCCGGGTTAAATTTTCTACACAGGAAAAACTTAACTCTTTCACACACTTTTCCACAAATGATCATCTAGTAAATCACGCTATGCAAGTGTATTATATAAGTATAATTAATACAAAACAATACAAGAACAACGTGTTAACCTACCAGAGTACCAAATGGGAAAATAATTCACCGACTCCAGATATTTTCATATCAGAGAGTTCGGCTCGGTGGAACTCCTAATTGGACCAATAAATCCTACTGATCCCTAATATAAATATTTAAAAAATCTTTCGTAACCATACATGTATTGAAAATGTCTGATTTTTGCATTTTTATATATAAATTCTTTGACAAATCTAATACGCCTAAATTTTTAATGAGAGAGCTAGGTATAATGCCAGTAGCCGAAATAATAATCGGTAATTTTTTATAGTCTGAGAATGCAAAATTCTTTAATCTCATTTGCTAAATCTGTATATTTTCTTATTTTTCCAGAAACAGATTTTTCAACATTACAGGAATTTGGAATAGCTGCATCAATGATATAAGTTATTTTTTCAATTTTGTCATGTAAAACTATATCGGGTCTATTATGACTAATTGTTCTGTCTGTTAGTATAGTTTTATCATAATATATTTTATAAAATTCATTTTCTAAAAATGAATTTGGTTCGTATTCATAATATGGTACTATATTATGGCAGTCAATCAAGTTATGTTTAATTACCAAACGTACTTACCAAACTGGTGAATTATTTTTAAAACCCGATTGTACCTAAATGTATACTCGGACGGCGCTAATATAGAACATCCCGATATAATATGTTCTATAGTTTCCGGAAAATCTTTACATTTTCTACAAAAATCATCAATTTGATTTGTAGCTTTGATAATTTGTATCTTTGATATTGTTGCTTCCTATAATTTTTAGTATTAATGACTCTATCTGGAATTACAAGCATAAATCCATCTACTTCTGCGCTCAACTCTCCAATACTCAACCATTTGTTTGACGAAAGTTTGTCAACACACGTTTCGTTGAGATAATTGAAGTTTTTTGCGTGAATAATTTTATTTGACCAGGAATCTAATAATTCTGGTTGGTATTTATAAAGATGTTGGCATTCTCGTCGTATAAATTTAAAGATGTAATGCCTTGCAAATTATTTTATGCATTACTGAGCTATTAGCTTTCCTATGGAAAAAAAACTTGACATTTCTACCTGTTTGTGTTTCAAAGAAGTTATTTTGACAATTTTTTTTATTATTATAATTTTTTTTTAGATTTTATTTTTAAGAAAATATACAGGACCATACTTACTTACCTGGTAGGTATGATTCTCTGATTTAATTTCGTCCTTGTGTAATTTTTGCAGTTTTATATTGGTATTTAAAGTTCACGCATGTGTAATTTCTTCCTGACACCGATATAGTTCGATCTTGACATCAAATTGTAGTTCGGGCTGTTATTTGTGAGGTAAAGCCAGCTATCTAACATCAAAGGAGCCTGTAATCATCCTAATGACTATCTTCTGCTTAACGCGGCTGGGATAATGCCTGCTTAGAAAGCTTTTATCGAAGTATTTGATTCCCATCAATCCTAAATAATGAATACTTACTTTATAATATCACTTATCTTCCGAGTACTTTAGCAACCTTCACATTCGGATATAAGGAAGAAGCGAGTAAACTTGTAATTGGTTTAAAAATTATGATGTTTCCTTCCTTTTAGAAGCTACAATAAAGCTATCTCTCCGATATTACTACCCCCAATGCCTTTTGGCGGTATTAGAATAGAAATAAGTTGGTGAAGTTAAACAGGAAAATTTAAGAGTTATTCGCAGTTCGTAGTAGTAATGTCATTTCAAAAGTATTGTTCACCTAATTTTGATTCTTTAAGTATAATGTTGGATCATTTATTTACTTCATCAATAGCAATACAATCGTTCGATGAACGTAGTGTGTTGCTAACTAATATAGTCCTTTGGCAAAGAAATGGGGTTACCTGGAAAGTATTCCGGGATTTTTGAAAATTGGTAATTTTATCGATTTCAATGTACTCTTTCCGAATTTCAACTTTGCCACCTCGTGTCTTTGCCGCTCGCGCCGCCATTTTGGAAAGATGGCGCCAAATAGCAGTTTTTTGACAATATCTCATTTCCGACTCAATTTACGATAAAAAGATTTATGTACAAAATAAACTAGAAAAACTATTGTACAATCTACGTATTTACAATTTTTTTTTGTAAAATCAATAGTTTTAGCGTACGAGCGCCGTAAAGAATACTTCAATATGATGGAAACGAAAACGAAGAGGCTTGTGATTAGTCTGATAATCCCATCGCAGATGATGCTGATGACATTTAGATCGATACCGAAGACGGACTCACAACGCCTGGTTCATCAGAAACAGCAATGTGAAGAAGATTGCGAAAATTACCAAATGGTGCATAACTTATGGATTAGGCCTACAGGGGACAGACACCACGATAATTTAATAGCGAAATCGCATATTGAAGTATACTTTGCGGCGCTCGTACGCCAAAACCATTGATTTTACAAAAAAATTATTAACTAGTAAATTGTAAGTTTTTTTTAGTTTATTTTGTACATACATTGTTTTATCGTAAAATGAGTCGGAAAGGAGATATTGTCAAAAAACTCAGGCGCCATTTTTCCAAAACGGCGTGCGCGGGCGGCAAAGATACGAGGTGGCAAAGTTGAAATTCGGAAAGAGTACATTGAAATCTATAAAATTACCAATTTTCAAAACTCCCGGAAAACTTTCCAGGTGAAACTACCAAATGATTGTACCTACTATAATTAAATAGGTAATTATTATTAAGTATTTGAGGACAAAACACTTCTCCCAAAAAAGTTTTTTTTTTCAATTCGGTGGAATTATTTTTGTTTTTTTTTATTGTTCTGCAATTTCAAAGCGACGCGACATTTCGATTAAAATAATGTCTTTGTTTCCGTATTTTGTTCTTTGAGCTATACGAAGTAGAAAGTGTGTCTTTCTTCCTGTCGCATTGGCGAATTGCTTTTCTTTCCCGTGCCTCAAGCCTCGATGACTTCCATTAACTGGATTTGAAATATCTCGCATCTTCGGCTTACTGAAGCGTTCACTGACTTCTCTTTACAACTTATTGCATTAAGACTCTCCGCCGTATGACGTCACCCAAGGAATTCAATCAACCAGTTGTACTTTAATGCCTTAAATAAATTCTGATTCGCTTCTAGCTGGACGACCAATTATATTTTAACTTTTTAAAAATTGGTTTACAGTGTTACTCATTTACTTTCCAGCTTCACCCGAGTGTAAAAACTTTTGTCAAATGCAACAAATTATTTTGTGTAAACCACTATAATATTATTATAGTGGTTTACACAAAGTAATTGGTTTCGTTTAATTAAAATAATGCAACGATGTAATTTTCAAAGATCTCTGTTCGATAGATTTTGGAGGATATTTATACATATTCTCTTTTACGAAATTATTAATAAAATGAACTTTAAACATGACTTTGATTATATTCTTTGTCTATTTTATTAACCATTTTATTTTCTCTTTTTGCAGGTATGTTGATAAATGCATAACCGATATTAATTCTCCGTCAACATCTCATTGAAGCCGAGCTTCAAGAACAAAGGTAAGCGATTTCAGTCATTACAATAGGTCCTGCACATTCAATATTCCGCCTTACGACAAGTTTTAATAAAGCCTTACAACGAGATAAATTTCTGAATGGGAAATTAAACAATTTGATTAAACTACTTGTTTATAAAATACATCCCTTGTTCAAAATTAACGCTGAAACTATTGTGCTACCTTTTCAATTTGAGGAAGAAAGGTTAACTGGCGATTGTCATCTAAATCCGGGTGGTCCTTTATGAAAAGTTGAATCTTATTTGAATTTCATCAGGTTTTTAGATTTCCGTAGGGGTGCCTGTTGCCGACCCCACTTCCCCGTATTACTATAAACCTCTCGTGATTTCCTAGTTATTCCGGTAGGTGGATCTCGACTCGGATTTCCTGTTCCCGCCCAAACTAAATGCGGGGCACGCACCGCCATTTTTATTGAACGTACGTGACGGCCTAAATCTGCAGGATTTAAAAATGGCTCCATATTAAACGCAGCAAATGTTTCTCGGCCAGTCCGTGTGATTTTATTCTCTTGTTCGGTAAAGCAACGCTCACCGCGCACTGTGCAGTATACACAGATATAATTAACTTCCATGTGGTAGATGTTCAAAGGCAGTCAACACTTTTGTTTTTTTAATTAACTTTGCACACGTTTCAAAATAAATTTGTGTCACTGATTAGTGTGACAATGCGAAAAAATGGGAATATCTTCCGCTTTGAAAATTCCCAACGTAGATATATTCTCTTTGAAATATACCGCTTTGAATTATTAAAATTAAAAGAGAATTTATTATTTTCTGGCCTGGTACAGGCAAGAGTATTTGTGCACACCAATATAAATTTTAATTGGTTCTTAATAGTTTGGAACATACGCCCGCAGTCTCCTCTTACCCCGGAGTAATCCTACGATACGGCAAAGCATTACACGAACAAGAATCTATCTTTAAAATGATTCTACTGTTTACTGGTTGCAAAAATAAAATGATTAGTTGCATTTAAAATGTAATGGCCACTGATGATAACTTTTATGTTAGTACTAGCACATAAATTCAAAATGCCAAGGCCAAAAATCGAACCCCGATCAACTACTTGCAAAGCAACCGTGCTGACCAATTACCTCACCAACTATTTATTTATCGTAAGAACAGCGGCATTAATTCATACGTACTGAAAATATATGAATTTTGTATTTTTTAATGTTACTGCCTTTTTGATATCACATTACAATCGAAATTATATTCCTAAGTGGCAATTTATAACACACCCACAGAGGTACGCCGGCTGTGTGTAGAAAACAAATAATAATTATTATTAATAAAAAAAGGAAAACAATCAAGTTTTTAAATAATCTGAGATCTCTAGATATCAAGACGATTCAATATTACAAAACTAAGAATTATTATTTAAATTATACAATCATCTCGAAATTAATATTCAACGGTTTTCATGTTAAGAAATGACTGGTGTTTCTGGGGATTGCCGGATTTGCTGACAAATGATAATAATTAATAAAAATGAAATGGAAATAATGTTTTTTTTAATAACTCTTTTAAAGAATGTAAGGTCTCTACGTATCGAGACGATTCGGATATTATAAAACTAGGAGTTATTATTATTTATTTGAAACAATAATCTGGAAATTAATATTCAACGGTTTTCACGTCAAAAAATAACTTCAATTGTTTTAAAAACAACATTTTTAATTTTAACATTTAAAAAATAATTTTTGAAAATAAAAACATTTTTGTTGCGAGATCCCTACAAATATATTCCGTGAACTTGGCCTCATATAATTTGAAACGTGGTAATATTTGTTCTGGCATTTGTTTTCTCGTATTTTCCTTCCAAACGCGATTGTTTCCCGTTCAAACACAGTAAACATGAAGTTTCAATTTCATCCGATGATGCTCAACATATCACTTATGATCTTCTCGGAAACTTTTGGCTGTATTCACAACTTGAACTATAAATGCTTATTGTTAAGAGAGTTACTTAGTAAACGGATTTTGGTAAAAATAGACTGTTTTTATGACGAAATGGTTTGGGGAATGAAACTTTTACGTAATGTTATTAGGAAAAGGTCTCTAATAATAAAGATACGTCTTTCTTCTCTTCGTTCGATTTCCATCTTCAATGAATAATAATGTTTTTTTATAATAAATAGTTCGTCCTTTCCTCAAATTTTTTTATCGTTCCTAAATTGTTTTATATTAATCCTCAACTTTAAATAATACGGGTTTTTTTTCTTTTGTTGTCAAATCGTTTCAAATTATTCGTCGACCACACGAGTGTACTATACCGAATTTGATGCCTACTGAATTAGAACGATAAATTTAATGTAGTTGTGGTACCTACCTTGTCGAACTATATTTAGTTTTTCTTAATTTTTTTAATGTAGTACTAAAATAGATGATATCTCTTCCTTTGACTCTGTTGAAAAACATTTTATTATTATTATAACTATTTTTATCGATTTTTTAAAAATTAAAATTATGTTTTATGATTTGTATTTCTCTTCTAATCAAAGCATTTGCTTGTGGAAGGAAGATGAGTGTACACGTACATTGTACATTAAATGTTGTTAATAGTTAAATGATTTTAATGATTTATGCATTTCTCAGTTCTGCTGCAACGCCATTTTAAGTTCACCAGACTTAACAATCAGCAAAAATAACAACCAATCCAACAACTCACAAATATATCATAACACAATATTTTTATTTTATTTATTTATTTGTAGAATACATGATAAGATATTAAGACATTTTAATAGATACATATGATACATTAGATCACCACACTAGGCGACTGCCTGTTTCATGGAGACCAATGGAATATAGTTAATATGTCAGGTCTAGTGTTAACATATGAATTAAGTATCTAAACATCTTGAAAGTATGAAAGATTATAGTAGAAAAATTATTATGGAAATTGAAAATATGAAAATAGAAAACAGAAAACCGAAAAAATAGAATAAGACATGCTATTATGCAGGAAACGATCATATACGAGTACATAACCTAATTAAAAACATTTGTTTCGTTATTGGTAAATAACATTAAATAATGATCCTGTTACATCAAATATTGGGTCATTTAACCCTTAGGTCGTCTTATATTTGGTCTTAAGTTCGTATTTGGCTTTTTTTAACTATTTGAACACAATCAACAGGAATAACAACCCTTGAAATTGATACTCAAGTTCTCGAGTTTAACCTATATTTATTTTGTCGATTTTTAAAGATAGATGGCACAAATTTTCACTCAGGGGGAATTGAAGATGCCAGACGATACAGATTTATTTATACTTTATTTATCTCGAACTCGTCGTACGAGGTAAAGGTGCCTTGAAACGACATTTGAAGTTCACTTTCAATGACAAATTATTTCTTCTTCAATATTCACAAATTCACTTTGCGGCGTCATTTTAATTTTAATTCTGGCGTCAATGAGTGGCGCATTCGAAGTGATTTCTTTCACTAAATGACAAATTATTAATTCTTATTTTTAACTTAATTTTAATTAATGAAGATAATATTAGCGAAACTCAATCGAAAATCTGAAACGAAAAAAATCGGAAAAAGATACGGTCTAATCTGAAACAGAAAAATCAGAAAAAGATATGGGACTCGAGCCCAGGACCTTCGGCTTTCCGGACTGCTGCTCTACCAACTGTGCTAATGTGACCCTATCCGATTCTGTCATATTTAACTATATTATACTTCGACTTAGAACTACCAACATTATCATAATTTTCTTAAATTTGCTGTTAATATTGTATTAGTAATTTAGAAATCAAGCGCAATAGAAAATTAACGAAATAATATTAACATCCAAATAAGTACCCACCCACTCTCAAAAGAGAAATAATATCAACACCACTCTTGAAAGTTAACGAAATAATAATATTTCTTCAATCCTTGCAAATTTACTTTGTGGCATTATTTAATTTAAATGAAACAAATTACTTTTGTGTAAACCACTATAATTAATGTTATAATATCTACATGTTTCAAAACCTAGGTTTTTTCGCCAGGATAATAACATGAATAAAAATAACAAAAGAAACAAACAAGTACAGACAAAAATAACAATAAGTAATTAATCTTTTTTTTTTACTTTTATATTATCGATTGTATAAAAGTAAAAAAAATTAAAATGGAGTTCTACAAAATAAACTTAATAACAATAAATAAGTAATTAATCACCTCTCTCTGTAATATTTTTGTCTATTCTTCTTTTTGTCTATACTTGTTTGTTTCTTTTGTTATTTTTATTCGTGTTATTATCCTGACGAAGTAAACATCGGTTTTGAAACATGTAGATATTATAACATTGATTATAATGGTTTACACAAAAGTAATTTGTTTCATTTAAATAATAATGTATTTATTTAAACGCCAAAAAGGCTTTTACATTAAAGTGATGCATGAGATTTTATGTTTGCAGTCAGTGATTTACAGGAGGGAAACAGTATTATAATACATTAAGAACAAATAAGTAGGAAAATAAGATGCAAATAAATACCTACCCACTCTTGAAAATAATAATAACAGTCAAATAATGAGGCATACCGATTTTCTACCGATTTATAACATATGTCCCTTGAACACAGTTTCTAAGTTCTAAAATAAAATTTATGTTATTTTTTAAGATAATCTCTGGATACTGTCTAAAATAAAATATTACTAAAATAATAATAAAATATTACTAAAATAAAAACAAATAAAATTCCCTTGATAGAAAAAATCGCAAAGTATGCTCCGAAAATTAAAAAAATTACACACGGATCTGTTATTTGACACATCATAGGTTTGAAAAAATTCACACTGTTTCTTTAAATGCCACCTAAGATACTGACGAGAGGTTTTTGCTCTATTTTAAACGAGTCGTGTTTTATTAAACACTTTCATAATTTTGACTTGAATCTCTCTCTCCTTCTTCTGTCTCTCCTACTTCTTCTTTTTGAGTGGATACTACCGGGCCTTAAAGAAATAATAATAACATGCGAATAAGTACCTACTCACTCTTGAAAGTTTACAAAATAATAATAAGGTGCAAATAAGTACCTACCTACCCACTCTTGAAAGAGTCGAAAATCACGTAAATTAATTAATATCATCAACTCCTGCCGTTTACTGCCAAACCTGATTCGTGCAAAACCGTTATGTTGGACAGATTGCGTGCGACGCCATGCGCCACTGACTTCTGTTACTAACTTCATTGCGGGGTGCAATTTCAAATTCTGGACACGATATCAATCAAATCAGGCCAATTTGAACCGTATTGAAATGACCATAAATACATGCATTCCGCGATATTGCGTTCATGTTTGTGAATATGTCGTTTAGGTCTGCATTTCCATATGTCGACGTTGGTGGGTTTGGCCTGTGGTCGTTTCAATCAATATCACGTCAAAGCTCATTGTTTGTACGGTGAAAGTATGGTGTGAAATTGTTTGTAATCATTAACCATATAATAGGCATTTATTAATTATTCTTTATTAACTTTTGAGGACCTTTATAAATGCAAACGATATTCGTGTGTTGAACTATTTGCTGTTATAAAAAATAAAAAAAATATATATTTCTACACAGTACAAGTATACATTTAATAGTCCGTGAACAGTAGACCTCACCTCCAAAAAAATGTATTTTAATTTTTCAATTTTTTATCAAATCAATACCCAAATTTGCTCTGATATTGTAAGATTTGTAAGTAGGTACTCACATACCATCTACTTAATTATAATTTATTTAAAATTTTCAAATAAAAAATTATAATGTTATTATTTCTCAACGACAATTCAAGAAAGTCCAAACAAATCAACGATTTCACTTTTGAAAACATATTTTTTTTAACCATTTAAACTCTAACCATCTTGAAACGGAAACGAAACGTGCAAACTAATTTACAGAAACGAAATGCAAAATAGTCGGGTTTAAGCAGAACTTCGCTATGCTCAGCCAATAAAAATGTTTAAATTTGCTACTATGTAATTAATTCGGCTGAGTGTTCTAAAAACAGTTTAAGTTCTTTCTTGATATTTCGTAATTTATCTCTGTTCTTATTATGTCCGTAGGAAAGTATGTATAATTTTATTTAATGTCTCGCAATGCTTTTTTAATGGGGTTGATCATAGGTACATAGTGAGAAAAGGAAATGATATTAGTAACAATATCCTGTACGAACGCACACATTTACAAAAGACCTGCAAATGTCGTATGCATTTGGATTTTTTTTTTTACAATTTTCACTTTTTTATCTTTGCTTAATAACTTATATCTTGTACTTTATACTTTACACTTTATACTTATACTCTATACCATATCTTTCACTTTACATTTATATTTACCTTTTACCTACTACTTATAACCTTACTTACTACTTACATTTTACCTTTTGTTCCTTATATTTAACTTACATTTATAATGTTAATCTTCATGTTGTTGTACTATTTATATGTTCTGTCAACTATGTTAATGGCACATGTTGTGCCGAATATGTGTAAATAAATAAATTTAATCTTCTCTGGTGCAAGCAGTAACTGTGTACGATTTGTTAATGTTTCATCCCAAAGTTACGAAAAAAAAATATATGTTAACTTAAAATATACTAATTTAAACCAAATACGATTGTTTGAAATAATTGCATAAACATGTGAATTTTATCAATATCAATTCATTCATTTGGTTAAAATTTAATAAACGTGCCTAGGAAAGCAAAAAACTTTCTAGCATAAACCTTCATTGCAGATTTTAAAACTTCAAACTTCAGTAACATCCAATTGAAAACTAGAAAAAAATAAATCATAAAAAATAGCAATAGTTTTCAAAAAGTTTGCTTGAGAAACACGTGTGAGTATCAGGGGGTCGTTTCAGGGAGGTCGTTTCAGGGAGGTACACCATTTTCAGGCTTCCTTATGCATTGCGGCCGACTAAAGAACAAAAGGTTTAACCGTAATGTTACGATTGGTCATTCCGGCTCCGTATATAAAGAAGAAAATAGGCCCTTAATTTTATCTCGAAACAAATTAATCGCGGTCGATTCCTTCACACTTGGGTGGGTGCGAAGTAATCTATTGTCCCACAGCACGAAACGGGGGTGTTGATAATGCGAAGGTGTTATAAAATGCTTTGTTTTACAATACCACAAAAACACTACTCACTGTGTTTTTGTTTCATCGTGACATTCGATTTTTTGGTCTTTAAACAAATTACGTAGACTGAAAACGGGGGATATAGCTGTTATTATTTTTCATGCTACATATACATTAAATTAAGCAACTATTGAGAGAAATTGTCGTAAAATCGTTTATTTGTGATACGCGGTAATATCGCTGCCGCTTTTATAGCTAGGTCTTTTGCTAGCATTACATACACGTTCCAATGTTGATTTATAGCATAGAGTTCAAGCATTACATTTTAGATTATACCTTCGTAAATTAGTATTGTGTGGAATCATCTTACAGCAGATAGTTTTGGGCTATACCCACACTAGATACTAGAACAAATAAATAACCTTGAATAAAGATTTTTTTCTTTAAAATTCTCACCGGTCACGTAAAATATTACAAATAGAACTGTAAAATACCATAAGATTATCTTAAATAATAAAATTTCATCGTAAATTATTCAAACATAATTTAGTATGTTCATCTCAGAATTGGAATTCACCTTTGCGGGTTTGAATACAAATGAGACCAATAGTACTAATTTCTCTGTAAATAATAAAGCCGTCGTCATTCCCAGAGTGACTTCGCATAAATAAATCTAATCAGTGGACGTGATGGTACATCCAATTTATGAATTTCTTTTGAGTCACCCTTTACGTTTTTCAGTCCAATATTTTCGCTAATATGTTTTTCATTTTATTCAGTTAATCATTTTCTTTTTAAATTGTCAGTAAATTTATATATATTTTTTTATAAATTACTGTGCAGCGTGCATACTTATTTAATGTGATGTTGATATTTTAAATATCTTGAAACGTTAATAATTTTATTCAAAAGACACAAAAATAATATTTTATAGAAAAGACGCACAAATAATATTTTTGGAAAAGACACATAAATAATATTTTTTGGAAAAGATACATCAATAATATATTATGGAAAAGACACATATATAATATTTTATGGATAAGACACATAAATAATATTTTATAGAAAAGGCGCATTAATATACTTCATGGAAAAGACACATAAATAATATTTTATTGCAAAGACACATAAATATAATTTTATTGAAAAGACACAAAGTTAATATATGGTTGAACTTCTATTTTCCAGCGCCATTGAATTGGAATTTTTAAAGTTGCGATCTATATTTAGTTACCTTATTTCGTGATAGCTATTTCGCTTTACGAAGGCTTTTTGATAATTTGGCAATGCCTTTGGAATGCGTACTAAATCACACATTTAAATTTGATGCATTAATTGCACGTGTTTCAAATAACAATACAAATATAACAATACAAATAGACGTCACTGGGCGCCTGGCCAAAAAATTTATCATAATTTAGAATAGATTCATTGCCAATTTTAGTGAGAATATAAAAATTTTGCATTTAAAAATTTTGCCAGCCGAATGATGCGTCGTTCCGTGCCTGAGCGTCGTCCCGTCTTGCCACACTAGAGTCGGTTTATGCCCAAATATTTTCAAAACAAAATTGTAAGGTTGTAATATTCTGTTTCCGTTTTAAAAGATTTTGACAATTATGAGAAATCTGTTGAATTTATCTAAGAGATAGAAAACTTGAACAAGCGTCAATAAAATTTTCCAGAACAAATATATATATTTTTTATAACGTGATTTCAGTTCAATTGGAGGGTCAGTTGTCATGTTTTGTGACCCAATATTCTGCCGTGATCCTATTTCAGTTCTTCGTTCCCCCAAGGAAAATGATTGAACTCCAATTTCTCGCGGCATTTCACCCGTCACATTACATAATGTTCCCTTGGTAGTAGTGTCTGCTACTTCTCATCTAATAGCCTTCGGTAAGGGTTCCACATAGAAGCTACATGCTTAACGGTGTTTTGAGGTCTCCTTGGTCTAGGAGTATCTTTAAAAAATGTACTAGGTATTTGAAGAGTTAGTTCAACTAACAACAAAAATTCATAATCTTGACGGGGTTTACGTGATAATCCTGGATTACATAGATACTATAGTAGTGTTGTATTCTCTCTAATAAAATGAAATAGGTAATAATATTTTATTTTATTTGTTTAGAAATACACAGTACATTATTACAAATTATAAGGCAGATAATTCACTATAAGTTTTAACTAACTAACCATCAGGCGTTTTCACATTTCTCATCACGGATCTCCACATTTCTCACACGATCATGCTTTGTTTTACCACACAATCGGCTCAAGGATTTCATCTCTACAGCATTCAGTTTCCGTTTCCATGCCTCACTGTCATACATCATAGTAGGTACTAGCACTCAATTATATATTATATTTACACAATTATAGTACCATGTCCACACAAAAACTTGATTTCGTCTGAAATAAGAAGGTCTATATAATAAGATCTATCACTAACTGTGTTGTTTTATTTAAGTAATTTTTATTTACAATTGGGAGGCGGGTATGGGTACCGCCGCCCGGGAACCATTTATTGGATAACCAATACCTCTGCCATAGGTCACCCCAAGTGGATCGATACGTTTGGTGACTTAGCAGGGGTGCCCGGGTTCATGTGGTGAGGTTTGTCTAGGTCTTGGCGGCGGATGATCTGGATATACTGAACCCCAGATTCCTACCCAACCTTTATACCTTTTTCCTTCCCAGAACTTCCTATCAGTCCTTTCCTTGGAAATACCCCCTACACAGCATCCCCAAAGATGACATAGGCCCTGAGGGAAAATATTTTTGGTATATATTCCTCAGGGCTTCCCGTGTGGAGCTTTTGTAAAAAAAAAATGATCATAATTATTATTATTTAAATTTGAATGTTTTATGAGAACAATAATTTTTTTGCTTTTTTATTTTTTTAGTACATTTAATAAAATGTCGTATATTAAACACTAAACACCTAAAATAGATATTTCCTAAGCCCTGTTAAGATACTTCTGAATCACCTATCGGAAGCAAAATGTTTCTTTTATTGCTTCAGCTACTGACCAGATCTGAATATCCAGGTTCTTTCCAAACCTTTCAACTCTTCGACATCCTCCCCATCTCCCTCCCCCTATCCTTCTTAATGTAGCTTCAAAATATTTCTCTATGTGAACCGAAAGGCAGCTGGAAACCTTTTTTGCTGGTAGTCGAGATATAATAAATTAGGGATTTTACCGACTTATGAGATTATTTAAATTACCCCAAATTTATGCGTAATTATAAATAATCGACATGGCGCACAGCCGGTAGACAAAAATACACCATTTTCCATGTGTTAGGTTGTCCCAAACATTATATCCTAAAAATATATCTGAAGCTTCCGTGAGTTAGACAGAAGCTCTAGAAAAAGCTTCTCTGTGAGCTATAGAAAATTGCCAACAGAGCTCATTGTCTTCGCTGGATAATGTTTCGTTTTGTAGTCCTCCAATATGCTCGATGAATTTACGAGATACCTGTGAATTTCATTTTCCGTCGAAAAAGAAGGTTGAATAGATGATATTTGAGAAAATTCAGACCAATTGTAAGGGATAGGGGGCCTAGAAACGGCTTGTAAAGCCCCGATATGTGCCCTCCCGTTTGTGAAATAATTTATTATTATGTATTACTCATAACCGTGATGAAACTGTGTTCCTAGTTCCTACTAGATAACTAGTTAATCACATTATATTTATACATTCTTTTGCTACGCAAAAGCGATTTTATTTTCAAATATTATTTTGAATTTGTGCAGAATTCATAGTATCCCGTGGAAAGTCACGGGATACTATGAATTCTATACAAATCAGTTCCAATTTTAAAAATCAGAATCTATATAAATGTGTTTTAAATATTATATCATTTTATGGGTACTATAGGTGGGTACTTTTCGCTTGTATGAATTCTTCACATAATCAGTTTCAATTTTCAAAATGACACGAAGATTATTGAGTTACTCAGGATTCACACACAACCTAAAAAAGTATTTTTGACGATGTCACGATCTTTTAGGAAAACAATTACTACAGACGTATTCATGTGCAGGATTTAAGGGAATCTCTTTTCTTAGATACCTATTATAATTCTACAGAGCTTAATTTTCAATGTATTGAATATAAAACGTATAAATCCTTGATTTAAGTACTGTAAATTTCTGCATAGATATCAGTAGAAATTCATACTTTTAAATCTGTAAATTCGCCATCCATATTTTATAACACTTGAGTTACATTCGATGTGAAACCAGTACCTAAATCTTCCCTACTTTAAAATGTCAATTATTGAATATTATCTTTGCACTGTCTGCCGCTTGAAATAATAAAATAATGTTTTGTTTTTCTTTCTCCCTCCAGTGAAACACTGTGTCACTTATCCACCACACATCCACGAGGATAATATCTGTACCTTCTCAGTTGTTTTTTTAATCATTGAAAGGCTAAGAAAATTATTTATAGACAAGTACGGCCACGGACAATGATGTCTTTCAACCTTTAGAAATTACTTAATCTTATTAATTTAATCTAGATCTCGGAATCTCCCAAACTCTCGCAAAGTATTTTCTCTCTCGATTCTTCTCTAAATTCTTCCATTCAGCAACTTGGCACTAGTATAGTCTTTTCCCTTACTCCATAATATTATTTTTAGATACGCGCTGATTCATTTGTATATGATAGATTGTGCATAAGTTTATAAGTTTTTGCTAAAAACAAAATCGAACTTTTTTGAGATGTTTCCCTTTTGTTTGATTTTGACCGAGGATTTTAGAAGGTCTTCAGACAATTTGCCATTTACGAGGAGATTTACAATGGAACATTACATATCTTTCATCTATTTTCATTACAAATTAGATTTTAATGTGTTCTGCTTTTTACCATACAAAATCTGAGGAATCTCATATAATGCTTCAGTGACTCCTTTACGTCCGAACTATTGGATTAAAGCGTTGACTTTAAAATAATGCTGGAAAGTCAATCGTCAAGCAAGAAAACATAATATAGATACATATTTTGTCTTTATAATTAAATAGCAATGTTTTAGCAAAAAAATCTACGAAGTTTTGCATCAACCTAATATTTTTATTCCCGTTTTAACTGTATTAAGATTTTTATCTTCTATCTCATTTTATCACACTAAACATTAAGAGCAAGAGCACAGTCATGTCTTGCACGAGTGTATCTCAATACATTAAGGTATCTTGCATAATTTCGGTAGGTACTCTAGTTTAATGTAATACGTGGGCTGTAGCTATACGACCCGTATATCCTGTATGGGTAAAGGTATACTGAACGTGGACAACTGCTACGATTATCCACTGTGTTTGCAGGTATAGTGGCCAATCTACCGGCAGTCACCTGCGTTTGTCACAGGAACTATAAACCGTCTCATTATGCAGGGTAATTGGTCGTAAATATTGATGGTCTATCCGATACTATTGACGGTACATGCGCCTAGTATTATAAACAGCGTGATTTGTATCGTACGTATTGTATATTCGTGAAAATTAACTTTTATTACTTAATAATAATAATTATTATTAATAATAAAAATAAAAACCGCTATCATGGTTCCTTCACTCAATAAAAAAAACAGAAACAATTATATAGTGTTACGCAACATATTGTTACTAATAATACAGGATTCTTTTAATTAGCACAGTTAAATTATTACACTGCAGAAAATCTATTTCTTTTTTGCTCCATTAGGTACCCTGGGGGCTAACGCAATTTAAGCACCATGCTACTTACGGTGCTACAGAGAGCTTTGTAGCTGAAAGCTTTCAAGCAGGTTGATGATTGGAATGCCAGGAATTGAAAGTGGTTGATCATTTGAGTGTTAACTCTGGGCACAAACTTTTCCAAAGTTTAATTAGGTACTTGGGGTGAATTTGCCTCGGTTCGCTCGATTAAACTTGTAAACAGTGTAATATAACTTACTGGAGGCATGTTAATATTAGGCAACGTGTGGCTAACTGTTCTAAATGGCCCGGGTTGCCTAAAATTACATTAAATTATAATAAGATTTTTATTCCAGTACGGTTGTATGGTGTGTGCTTACTAATTCAGCGATACATGAAGTATAATACTTTTACAATTTGAAAGCCGAGCTGATACCAATCTATTATGCTGAGAAGATAATTAATTTTATCGCAATTAGCATATTTGAAATTATATGTGGAACTTATTAGTTTATTACTACTTTTTACTTATTTTTAGTGATATTTTTTAATAACATGTGGAGGGAAATATACATCCAAGAAATCAATGTTTATATTGTGCAAATAATGAATCCAAATTGTAATTTTTTAAAAATATTTTTTGGTATTTTTTTTTTGTATGAACGAGGCAAAAAGTGAAGTGACAGTTTTATTTCATATTCCTTAAATAAGAGGAATGTGTTTTCAAAATTCTCTACAATTTTTTGACGGTTGGAGAATTTTTTTTTAACCTTTATTTATATATGAAATTAAAATATACTTTTACGTATGTTTCAAATACAAATAATTTAAAAGGTAATTTTATATAGTTTCTAAAATAGTATTATTTTTACGTCGTATAAGAAACGCGAAATATATAGCACATTAAAAATACCTTGGAAATGTTCCAAAATTCGATGCGAAATTACAAGTTTAACAAATACCTTATTCGCTCTGTAAACATTGTATATAGGTTTTTATGGCCGTTAAAACCAATCAAGATTATTATTGTTTATTAGTAAGGTTTTTACATACATGGTTGTTTATGAATTGTATAAAATTAACCACGTTTATTAATACTTAGATATGTCTATATGTTAACGGAAATGTATGTAATCCGTCATTGTAGTCAATTCCTAGGAAATGTATGTAGTTCCTAAAATCGCCCGGAAATGTGTGAAATAAATTATATTCGACACATTTCCTAGAAAATCTATACATTTCCTAAATAGCAATCGGAAATGTAAAACATTTAAGATATCGATGGGTACGCGGGGATAGGAGGGCGAGGGGAGGATATTACATCTTCTGATCAGGCGATCGCGCTAGTGCCGCGTAAACAGTCAGGTTAGGTTGGGTGAGGTTTGGTTAGGTTAGGCTAGGTTAGGTTAGGTAAACCCAATAAATGTATACATTTCCCAGAATATGTATGTATTAAATAATTTTTAAAACAATGTTTTATACATTTCCTAAATAGCTTCGGAATTGTATACATTTCCTAGGAGTTGTATACAATTCCTAGATTTCATACATTTCCGGTAACATATATAATATTAAACCTCTTTGGCCATAATTCATAACTTATGAACACTCGAAACTTGATTTATGCCATCGTAAGCTAATGTTTAACTTCAACCCATCTTCAACCTGTATGTGGGTAAGTACTTTAATGTACAATTACAAGTATATTAAAAATATATTTATTTATTTTTATAAATATTTTTCTAAGGGCGGTCATTATCGTCATATCAGAAAGTTCCATATTGCGACTAATGAGCTATTCAGTATTTGTGCTCGACGCCAACAGTCAGTCTAAATCACCCCTTTGTCCATAGGTAAACCCGCGCGATAATAATACGTGGTAAGAAGTAAGAACTGTGATATAAATCAGGCAGGATTGTGAAAACTCTCATTTCCTCGTTGAGCGTACTACAAAATAACAAACATAGGTACTTTAAAAAAACCAAGCGGGTAAAGTACAGAATGCTGAAATTGTCGATAAGCTTACTATTTTACATAAATTTGTGGCGTAATGTTCTTAGCAGTTGAGTCCGGTCAAGTTGTGAGTTCGATTCTAGCCGCAGCCAAAACAAAATAATTTCGTTTTTCTTTTTATGTGGGTATACTGGATGTTGATCAATAAGTGGTTTAATAAAAAAGCGTATTTATTATTAATTAGTGTTAAGGGTCGAACTTCACTTACTTCCTGACATTAGTTGGAGTAAAAAATGTAAAACGAAATTTTGGTCTCCGGTGACTTTTGGTCTTTTTGGATACCTTTTTTTTGTTCAATTTTTTTTGTTCAAAATCAAACAATTTTTTTTACATGCCGTTACTGGTCACCTAGACGAGTAACCGACCGACCTCTCACCCCGTCCCTGACTGCCCAATACCTAATGGTTTTTTTTTAATATTTTTGTAGAAAAAATAAAAACTTCAAAAATGTCATCGGAGACCACAATTTCATTTACATTTTTTACTCCAAATAATTTCAGGAAACACTGTTTCAAGTAAGTCAAGTACGTCCCTGTATAGATGTGAGTTTTAACAAATTTCTACTGATTATCATTAATATCTACATTAAAGTAAATTGACTCGGTGCATAAGTAAGTGATTAGGCATGCTTTTTGCATTTCTAATCCGTGCATATATTTCATAATATGTTTTTATTCTTATGAAATTGATTTGTAAAGCTGAAAGTACTCGTAAAATATTTGAATTGCCTACCAAAAAAATAATTGAGGTTAACAGAAACTTACCATTCGGAAGAACACAGTTAGTACACTTTAAAGATAATCGTTTAAGTTTAGATCTGTCTGTTAACAAAATGAATACACATTTCAAATAATACAGAATTATTATTATCTATTAATTATTAAAATTAGATAATTTTTTTACCTACTTAATCGCTTGTTTAATATGATTTATACTTTTAATTAATTAATTTATCAGTTCCAATTTTTAAAAATTAAAAGTTAATTGAACTTGACAAATCTTACGCACTACGCAGGAGTATTTTGGATCACGCATGCATGCACCGACAACCGAATTGAGTTTGTTAAATTACATTAATTATGATAATGTTAAATTACATCACTAAGTATCTGCTTCAAATGAAGGAAAAAATAGTTGTTGTGTTATGTTAAGTATTTGTTGATATCAAGTTTAAGTTGTAGAAATACATTTTAATTTTGTGAATTTTTGCATCGAAAAGTATCAGTTTGATAATGTCTTCAGAAGGCGAAACAGTTGTCTCACATAGTGATAATTACACAGCAGATCTTGTTTATAAATAAACAGTTTTTGTATAAATTGAAAATTATGATATTGAATATTTATAAGAAATGTGTATTAAGTAAGATTAAGAAAGGTACCCTCAGATGGTTTGGGCGTGTAGAGCGAATGAACGAAGAAATGAGTGTAAGGAGAATATATAGTAGAAGAAGTTGGGGATGCCCGTGGAAGACATTGCACGATCAAGTGAATCAGATACGTGAGTCGGGCCATGTCAAGAGTAAGAATAATAGAAGAGTATGTATGAGACGCTGTGTGATTGTAAATAAGGCAACGAGTGTGTGGCAAGACCGAGTTGTTTGGCTGTCCGTCTTCTCTGCCCACCCCTGGTGATTAGTTAGTTAGTTAGTTAGAACTTAATGTTAGATTACGGTTTTGTGAAACTTCACAAATCACATGCCTCCACTAATACCTAATTTTCTTGCGCATAATTTAATTTTCACAGAATCTACTTATTGTGTAGCTGCCTGCTTTGTGTTTAGTGTTTAGTCCTCACTCGACGAGGTAGTGTTTGCGCTGAGTGCGTAGTAAAAAGTTTTACGTCCCAGTCCGGCGTCGGAGCTTTCGCGTGGTAATGTTGGTCAGCCGCATTACCGGAGGATGTAGCTTCACAGTTCTTGCTCCGGCATGGTGATGTAGCATTATGTAGTTCCCATCTCGGACCATCCTCCGATCATATCGCTAAACTTCACATACAACTCCTAACAACGTTCCGACAACTTTGGCCCTCGACTTGCTCGATGTATTGCCGTAACTAAAGACCGGCTCATGTAATAAGACGCTGGAAACAACAATGCTGTTTTGAGCCGGAATGTCTTTAAAGATCCTAAATAAGTCATTATTGTAGTGCTAAATTATATAATATGTAAGTTCATTTGATAGATTTAAGATTGAATAATTCCAACGGGCGCTTATATATTTACTTACATTTCGGTTACAGTATTAGGCCAGATAATGTATGGCTAGGTTTTACGTTTGGTGATTTAGTAGGAGTACCCGGGTTCGGGAGGTGAAGTTTGTCCGGATGCCCACCAACTGCGAGGCAGGCTGGATCGGGAGAGACTGGTTGAGGAAGAGCTTTTGACTTCTCCAGCAGAACTTTCCCGGAACATTGCCTTGCACCGCAGTGGGAGGGGTAGATTCATACGACCTTCACTCCTGGACATACTGACCCCCAGATTCCTGCCCACCCCGGATACCTTTTTCCTTCCCAGAACTTCCTCTCTTTCCTTTCCTAAAAAGACCCTCCACACAGCATCCCCAAAGATGTTATAGGCCTTTAAGGGGAATTATTTTCCTCGGGGCCTCCTGTGTGGAGCATATGTAAAAAAAGGTACATGGATATTGTATGTATGCGCCACAATGGTAGGTATATAATAATATTACAAGTACAATGTAAGTCGACGGCAATACAGGCATGAATACATTATGGACCAGTCAATATTTATTGGTTTCTATCTAGGCACTCTAGGCAGTGCCTGTTCTAAGAAACTAATCATGACATCAATGAATATATTGTTTTGAAGAGTTTTAATTTTCAATGTACTATCGTTACTTAAATTTTTATTTTTCTGCTATCGGTTTCGACACATCCGTGCCATTCACTAGCAAACTTGAAACTAAACTTAAAATTTAAAACAAGTACAGAAATGAATTATATGTTATTAGGTGGGGGTAGTGGGAGGAATGATTTTGGGGGAGGGGGAGAACAGTGGGCGGGGTCAATATCACATGGGAACATAGTCAAAAGGGGAGATTTGCAGGGTGCTATTATTTTGTTAACTAAATTAATTTTTGATTTAATTTTTTTGTTTATTTCTAAAGCGCACATGTTAAAGTATGAATTTATATTTATATGTTTAAATTCTTCAAAACAAAATGTCTAGAAATTGTTACATAGTTAATGCCCAAGAAATACAAAAAGTCAATTAATATTGTTTGTCATTATCGAAGAAAGCAAACACTTTGTGGCTTGACATTATACCAAATGAAACAAATAACTTAGTTTTAAACCACTTTATTTTAATTTTTATATTTGTCGACCGGTTTCGATTGGACTCAATCTTCATCAGGACAATAAAATAAACTTAGTTTATTTTATTGCCCTGATGAAACTATTTATCATAAAATGAGTTGATTGATATAGCAATATAAAGGTAAATTTTTTTCAATATTAAGACCTAGTTGTTTATTTTAAACTTTTAAAGGGTCCCCGATATTATAATCTAATATATAGCTGAAACGCACCTAGAATCGGCTTTAAAGTATTACTTTTTTTTGGTATTAGTACCTAGAAACAGATGGGTTAACGTCATTCATTTCTACATTGGCTATCCACATGCATTAGGGCTAATAAGTACCCACAAACAAGGAGAGTTAAATACGAGCGGAGTGGGTTATGCGGCTGGTAACAGGTACATGCACACTGCACAGTGTTGCTATAGCGAACTGGACACTGGACACTAGCTCGTTTGTAGCTTCATAGCACTCGTCACACGCGGTTCCGCGCTGAGTGCGCTGAACATTTTACGAGCAGGATTATGCCGGAGCTAGGTGATGGGCGAGTGCTCTCGGGACCAGAAGTTCGGATTTCCGGTAAAGCCGCAAACTTGCATGCGGACCGGCAGACCCCCACTGGCGGGTGCATGTGAGTCGGACCCGTCAGCGGTCTAATATAAACACAACTTGATTTAGAAGTAACTTAGAAGCATCATCATATATGTTACCGTACAATTCAATTAGCATATTGAAGCGGAACCGCGAATGCCCGTGATGCGCAAATATAAAATGGCTGACTTATATTTCAACGAGTTTTATATGAAAACAATGATAAATATAAGCGACTTGTAATAACGATGGGTCGTTTTTACCACCACTTAGAAAATGATTACGGGGCCTTAACGAGTATTTGTAACAAAAATACAAAAACATGGATATGATATTATTGTCCATTGGTATTCTGTTTGTTCTTTTCCTCTACAAGCAGTTCTGTTTTGAGGCTGACATGGTTTTAATTATTTCGTTTTGTTTGCGATAAAAAAGAAAGATGAGTAGAAACACTGACTGTGGTAGAGTGGGCACCGCGTTTGGGTCCCACCCAGGCGTTCCGTGTTCGATTCCTCGGCTGGCTAAGTCCTCCATCACAACACAAGCAACACCGTCCGCTTATTGTGGTGGTAGTAGGAGATTTTCAAATGTTGTTGGGTTATTCGTAACCCGGGAATGTTTATCTTTCTTTAAAAAAAAAAAAAACGTAGATTTTTGACTCGCCCCTTGGTAACATATCTTGAGACAGATTATTTGTGTCAAAATAATGTAAAATGGCTATTAAAATTACATCTCCCAAAGTCAATATCTGTAAAATATTAGGACTTTGGTAAACAGAAGTGGATGATTGTTTTTATAAATTAATCACTTTTCGAACAGTTGAATCCATCGTTTTATTGCTATGCTCTAAATTTACATGCTGACGTTATTTTTATAGTGTAATCACCCACTAACAACAAACTAAGAGTATAAAAATGCACTTTTTTACTATTCAAGAAATGATCGAGGAAGAGGAGGTTTTAAACCGGAACAGAGTTTTTATAATCTCATACTCTTTTTTTGTTGTTGTGGTGGTGGAGGAAAAACATAATAAAATCTATGAAATTGTGCATGAATAACACAACACCAACGCCATCTATGAATTAGATCACTTAACTCGTATTAACAAGAAGATCATTTCTGGTATTAAAAACAGCCAACCGCTTTCCCTACTATGTTAACAGTACTAAAAGTAAGTTGACTGAGATTGAACCACGTTTTAGTGCCTCATTCTTTATTCCCAATTGTAAGTACACTGCACCCTGGGGTCATATTATATCATCTGACTACTAGACCGTTCAAACTATAGCGACCGAGCATTTTTTTATAGAGATTGTCAACCATTTTCTCGAATTTTTTTAACTAAGTGTTTCATTGTTTCGGTCTTTCCCTGAGGTCTAAGCGATTGTAAATCTAATAACTTTTGAAGGTTATTCTCATCAATGTATTATATCATTCAAGAAGAAGATAACACTAATATTCTAAATTAAAATATGAAAATGAACAAGACACAAAAAAATTATAAAAGATAACGGTCGCAACTGGGACTCGAACCGAGATCTCGTCTTACCGGGACGTGCGCTCTACCAATTCAGCCATAATTATTAGTGTTATCTTCTCCTTCAATGATGATAAATCCGTTTAAGTATGCCATCTTTGAAGATGCTGTGTGGAGGGTTTTTTAAGGGAAAGGAAGGAGAGGAAGTCCTTGGAAGGAAAAAAGTTTGAGGGATGGGTAGAAATCTGGGGATTAATATGTTCAGGAGTGATGGACGTGTGAAGCCATCCCTCCCACTGCGGTGCAAGGCGATGGGTCGAGAGGGTCCGGCTGGAGAGATCAAAAGGCCTCCCTCAACCAGTCTCTCCCGATCCGGCCTGCCACGCAGATGGTCGGTAGACGCATCCGCCTCCAAGTCCCGGACAAACCTAACCCCATGAACCCGGGAACCCCTGCTAAGTCACCAAACGTAGCAAACCCCATTTGGTGGCCTGTGCCAGAGGTGTTGGTCGTCCAATAAATGGTTCCTATATCCGCCTTCCAAATTGTAGGAAAAAAATAAGTACATTAGTACACATAAGTAACATTCCTGGAAAATGCAGACATTTTTTGCATCACATATTTATCAATGTAAATAATAATTTTTCGTAAGCAGAGGTCCCAAAAAACTTTGTAATAAATTTCCTTTGTGGTCCTAGTTTCTTTTTAAATTATCCGGCGTATTCGTGAACCGATTTCCCCGAAAAATGATACATACACGCGTTACGATCAGTACAATTTGCTGGACTTTGCGATTTAATTTTACCTCATTGCGTTAGAAAGTTATGTTTGATTTTTTAAATAATATTTCAAAGCGCATTCCAAACACAGTTGGTAGTTTACAGAATCACACAAAGCATATCGGGTTAAGGATGAACCTAGGATCGTAGACATAACATTTCGAGTGTGAAGCAGAGTTTACAATAAGGTGTGAAGTGATTTAATGTGACTTGAAGCTAAACAAAAACGGAGTAGTGTATCCCGAGACACCAATCAGCAAAATATAAGATTTTTTAATTTTTTAAATAAGACCATTTGTGTCAAAACAAAATTAATGTTTATTGCTTTCAGATTTCTCGGATATTGTTTATTTAAGAGTAGATCTTGAAGATTGTTTTTGTTAACATAATAGTTCGGAGCACTGAACTCGGAAAGCAATCTTACAAAATAAATAATGCCACTTAGATGGCACATTTTTAAAACCCTTTTCTTAATTGTTTATGTTTTTTCCAGCCGTTCTTTATTCATCACATTTCAGAGGAGTGTTCTTTGTTCGTACACAGAATTTGTGTAAAGATTAATGTAATATTAAAAACTTTAAGTTCTTTGTTATGTTTATATTTTATTTAGATATTTAACGGAAATTAGAAGATCAAGGAAGGCGAAAAGGAGAGAGCCGGCAGGCTTCTGAAATAATCCTATCCACTGGGAAAAAAAGTGAGACAGTGTATGGGTGTGAGTGGGGCGGGGTTGCATGCCGGGACGAAGTGGCTACTTGGTAAGAAGATCCAAGAAGTGTTACGAATAGGTGGTACGAAGTAAGAAAATTCAAGAAAAGAGAAGACGAGCAAAGAAAAGACAAGACGAAGGAGGGGGAGGGGGGGGGGGTAAGATGCAAAAAGAGCCAATAAGAGAAGATGTAAGAAAAACCAAGACGAGTCAAGAAGTAGCATGAAGAACCAAGAGAAACAGGAAGAATAGCCAAGACGAGGCGAGATGAATCAGCAAGCGCCAAAAAGATGCAAGGAAATGTAAGAAGAAGGAAGATATAAAGCAGGAAAAAAAATATAACGCTCAATCAATTCCTTTATTCCTGCCCATCCTAAATTCCAATATTGGCTTATTAGGTTGCCATGTATACCGGTCGATTAAACTCCAACCTCCTTCCTATCCTTAGAGCACGTGTTCCTAGTCCTAACAAATCAGTGCCCCCTGGTGTACCGGTCTCACCGGGACAGGATTGCTCCTGGCTGGGGTGGTACAATCGTATCGTATTTCCCCCTTTCTCCCCCCCCCCCATAAGAACCCCCCCCCCGCTATGTCCGAATCCCCCCTCCCCCCAGGGTGAATGATATAGCTCTTGTGTGAACTAATCGTTGGCTTACTAAACTTTCACTGCGATGGTCGATCTGTTTGTTTAGTTTGTGAACATCATTTGTCACAGCTGTATCTCGTGTTGTACTTACGAACAATTCCGGTCCAAATGAATAAAATTCGTTGTTTAAGTTTACCAACTTTGAGGCATGTTATCAATCTGCTGCAACCGCTCCTTGCACCGTTGCGTCATAAAGTGTAATGCAGCCGCCTCCGCCTCCGGTACCGGGCACATGACACGAGCGCAGAAGCATGGCAATGCACTTTTGTATTAGTGGCAGCTAAATGTCATCCAGTTGTTTTACTCGCTGAAAGCCGGGGACAATAAACAGCGGTAATACTCAGATGCGAGCACCATACACCATACACTACACACTACACATTGCGACCGAGCCAGTTCTAACTCTGGGATATCCTATGTGCCCGATTCATGCAGCACTAATCTGTATGTACAATATGTACATTTGCGATCAACCCACGAGTGAAGACATTGTTGATATTCACGATAAACCCTGCATGGACGTTCCGACTGGGATTCTATAAAATAATAAGAGTTTTCGAAGAATGGTCCATTGTATAGGAAATAAATTTTGAAATATTCGTGCACGAATTCATTAACATTATTTATTCAAACCTCGGGTTTGCATGATGAAGCATTTAGTACAGCAGTTATAAGAATGTATTTAAACATTGAACGATATGCATTGTGGGTTTGTTTGTTTTCAGTAACCCGGTTCCTTTTAGATACGTGCATTTGGGAGTCGTTGCTTTTACTTTATGTAAAATTATTATTTTGCATTTGAGATTGCGCTCTCTCGCAAAGTGTGCAGAGGCAAGCATGGATCAGACCTGATTTAAAGTTTATTGGAATAAATTATTTCATCATATTGTTTGTACTTTGAAATTTCTTTGAAATGTTGAAAGCGCAGCTGTGCATTTTAATTGACTGCATCAAATTTGCGGGTCGCCCTTCTTGTTCTATTTTCTATCGCGTTGTAAGCCTCTGCAGTTTGATATAGAATAACTGAGATCCATCTGACATCCTTGTAGCGAGTATCTGTTCGGGTAGTGTAAGGGCGTAGTTCGGAGGCTGCATTCATAATAATATTCAGTCCAATGGAAATCCTATCGCTGAAGGCGGAAAGCCTCTTAGGGGTATTAACATAATTTCATCAAAAGTCTTTTGCGTTTAACTTTCTACATTAAGAACCCATGTGAATATTATATTTGAAGCAATCCATTTTCATCTTGAAGCGATGGCGATGTCCGCCTCTTGGTAGCTTTCCTTGAAAATGAACAAACTTAAACACTTAAAACATGGATTATTGTGCAAACTGGCACTATGGGAGCATTCTTACACGCGAGTTTATGTTCCCTGGTTACTGGTACGAATAGTCCATAGTTTATACTCAAGGGGAGGGTGTATGGAAAAAGTAAATAACAGCACACATTGCAGTAATGAAGTTGGATTTTCTTGGACAGCTAAGCTTCATTCGCTTGGGAGAAAAATGCTCGGCTCGGAGACTTTTATGGCGGAGAAGTTGGCGTTCGGCCATTCGCTCTATCGCTAGTCATCAGTTTGACCTTCATAAATAAAGAAATACTTGTTGACTTTTAAACTAGTCGAAGACCACAGATTATCATGGCTGCGTAATCCACAGGTAACTTCAGGTTGTAGAGTTTTTTTACTAGTCACCTATGCTACAAAACTATAACTCCTTTGTGTACCCAATCAATCAGATTCCACGTATAAAAACGAAAATAAATATGAAAGCGATAATTACTTTGCTATAAATGTCTTTTCTGATGGAAGCTTATTTTTACAGACAGTAATGTCGAAGTACTACGCAAAAGATTTAACACAATATTTTACATTATTTTATAATAAATGTTTCCTAAAATTTGCAGCTAATTTATCCCCGGTCGCAAAATAATACTATGCACTTGGTTGTTAAACGTCAATATACACAAGAACCCTTTTAAATCAGTGCAATCAAATGTAACAAAACCGTTCACTATTGACAAGCTCGCGGGGTCAATTGATTGCACTCCACGGATATGTGATCAGTAACATTATTTTTAGCGCCGAAAATTGTCCCGCGGCATTTCACCGCCGCATTTCAGCGGCCAGTTTCAATTTCCGCCTCCGGTTGTGCTCGCTAATGAAGTTTCCGCCATAGTTTTCACCGCAGACCTCACCGCCCACCCCACACCGCAGGTCCCAGGTCCACCTGCACAAGGCCCAGTGTCCAACAAAGATATCCACGAATACCAATATGTGCCTTATCATTCTCTGAGAAAGTCAACGGAACTATGCCTGGACTTCGGGATTGCTATTCCGTCCTTGAAAACACTCGCTTAGCAGCTTACGAGACGACAACCGTTGGAAACTTTCTCGATAAGAACTATATTTTTCATTACTTATCTGAGCTTGATTCTCGGAAAACTTTTTACGATAAGAGTTAGTACAAGATAGAACTTTACTCTTTAGGATTGTTATCTTGTTGTGAACTACTTTCGATTTAGGATTCATTGAGCAAAAAATCTATATTATACAAAAAAAAAACAATTACTTAGTTTATTGAAAAATATCCTGTTTTAATGAGATTAATGAGTTTTTCAGTAAATGCTGAGTATTTTTACAATATTTCCATATAGTGCGCTTCTTTCACATATTTCTTTTCTCTCATAATTACATGTAATGTTACTCGTTAATTACCTAAAGTCTACAATTCTCGCCTTTTATTCTATTCTATTCCGCAATATTTCAATACCCTAACCCTTTAAAGAATCTCACACCACTGCCTTCGTGCTCATTACTGCCTCCCCCCCCCCCCCCCCCTCATGCACTCTCGCTCTAAAGTGAACTCTTTCATTCGCTTTATGCCTTCTCCATATTTCACTTTAATACACCGGCAGCTCTAATGAATAGGTCCACACTTTAGGTAGTTACTTAGCCCAGGTACTTACTTATCTTCTGTTTCCGGGTATTTAAATAACACCATTCCGGTTAATTCTTCTCTATTTTCCCCCACTTTCTTACACTGTTTTAAAGACCAGATGGGTCCTTCTATCGGTTACAAAAAAAAGGAGTGTTCTCACTCAGCTGTCCACAATGTACAATTTTACGATTGTCGTTTAGACTTCAAACTCTAAAACCTGCCGTCGGTCAAGAATAGTAATCGGCAGTTAATATGGCCGTTAGGTTCACATTATTTGCCTAAAACTAAATGACATAATATCTCCGCAGGGGTAGATAATCCATACGTTAAATTATAGAATGGACCACCACACAACTATGTCTTAGCACAGACTTCTTGCTTTGTTCAAATGCATACATTATCTCAATTCTTCTGTTTTTTTTTCTTTCTTTTCCATTCACTTGTCGTTGGTGATTAAAGCACATCAAACTTTGAGTAATTCAGGTGGATCGAGCGTGTGCGTCCATGAATAATTACTAGGTAATATTACTAGGTAGTTATTGAATGGAAATACAGCGCACAATAAAGATAACACCCAAAACATGTGGATTTAAAACGTAAAATATGACGGAGAGTTTTCGAATATTATTGGAGTCTTTTGACCTGTAAATAACTCACCTTTTATGAGAGATAATATGCTTATATTATTCAACAAAAATGAAATTCAATGACTTTTATGCTCATCGGTGTATCGTATCAGGCTATTTAGATTATTTATTTTCTCGTGGAAAAGTTATTGGTTTTGATAAGAAATTTACGCGCTTTTGATCGACTATTTTTAACGCCTTTTTCCAGGTAGTAGGCCTGTCTACATTTAATTTTGTTGGTTTGGTGTATAGGATCGTAATGTTTTTATTTGTTGTTGTGTTGTGACGTACTAGACATACGCCAATTATATGTTAAAACACTACTAAACTACATTTTTGACCAAAAAAAAACAAATTTCAACAAACACAAAATAACACTAACAGACCAGTTAGACAAGCGTACAAAGAAAACATAAAAACTCCGACGGTAAATACAAGCTTTGGACAAAGACACTACCAATATCACGCTATAAAAGCATTCAACAGTCTAACACTCGAAAATAAAATTGAGGAAAATAAAAATAAATTCCGACACAAAATTACAAAATGGATTAAAGAACAAAAAAGACAATATTACCAAAATCTCATAGCATAAAATAATAAAACATATACGTAACACAAAATCAATTAAAACACAATCACCCACAAACACACCATACATAAATACATAAATAAACCTATTTTAACCTTATATAATATTATTTATTTTTAATTTTAAATCTCTGATTTTAAGTTTAATTTATTCTTATCTTATGTTTTTCATACATTTTTTAATGTTTGGGATAATTTTTTTTATTGATAAAATGGAGGCCTCAGCACGGGTAAACCGCCTAGTGTAGTGAGGCCAACATTATTGGATTTTATTATAAAATGTTAAAATATTAAAAATACATCAAAATAAATAATAAAAGTTGTTAAAATCAAATATAAATATCACCTTAAAAAAACACAATTTTCCCTGCATTATTTACAATTATTATTGACTTCTCTAACTAAAAGTTTTTTTCGTTTTAACGCGTGATAAAATCCCGTCGTATGAAGGTGAAGAAAAAGCCGAGACTATTTTGTAGTTAGCAGTTTCCTTCCCCTTCCCACCCCCATCAGCCTCACGAAATGCTATAGTCTCACTGGCTCCAAATAGTAGGGAGAAGTTATAACTCTTGTAAGTTATTCACATAAATAAAACAAACGAGTTGCCTCCGATTCTCCTCCGTTCAGTTCTAACGAATGGATGTACCCCAACAGCTATTTTTCTTCGTACTCGACACTCCATTTTCTTTAGTAAAATAGAAAATTATAAGAAAAAAATTTATAACTTTATTGGTAATATAGCATTAAGAGGGGATTAGATCACTAAAAGGTGATTTATAAAAGTGTCCAATATTAATTAAATAAAATGCTACGTACGATTTATGCACACATCACTATTAATTAATCAAAAAGAACAGTTGCGCGATTTGAAGCCAAAATACCCAACGAAACTGAAATTTTCTCTTTTTTAAATCAAAAGACAGAGCAAATATCTAGTACGGATTTGAACTATATTATTTTTTTTTAGTTTTGATAAATAAATTTAGATTTTTTATGATTTTATTGTCAACTTTGACAATATTTTGTAAGATAACTAAAGGCGTTTTTGGGTCGAAATTTTAATTTACCAACATAAATCCGTTTGTAATTTTAATTTAAGATCGTCAAACTTTTTATTTGTGGTTTTATATTTCACCGTGTTTAAATGGTAAATTTAAATGGTAGGTGTGAAAATAATTTTATAAAATAATTTCTTTAATTCAAAAAGAATTACCAAATTTGCCTTTAAAATACTGAAAATTGGTTGAGTCGGGCCATGTCAAGAGTCAGAAAAATAGAAGAGTATGTATGAATGTGAATGAGGCAAAGAGTGTGTGCGGAGACCGAGTTCTTTGGCGGTCCTTCCTCTCTGCCTACCCCTGCGGGGAATATGGTGGTTAGTTAGTTAGTTAAAATTGATTTCATTACTGGCCTCTTCTTCTTCCTTGCACTGTCCCAACTCATTGCCTAGGTAGGCTGTTGGGGTCGGCTCTCCTTTTTTTCATTACTGGTCTAAAATCAAATAATTTAAGACACAAAAAAATAAAACAGTTTATATCCGTTTTCGACATCGTCGGATCTGCCGGATTTGCCCTGATGATGGACACTGCAACGCTGTCCGAAACGTCGGCTAAAGAAGAACACCCCAAAAACAAACAATGAAAATGCTTTTGGCCGTGAAAATCTAAAAACGTATCAGTTTATATCCGTATCTAGTAGATATTTGCAATACACTTTGATTTAAAAAAATATCTGAATCTGGATTGGTATTTTTTTCTTAAATCTAAATTAGTAATTTAAGACACAAAAAAATAAAACAGTTTGTATCCGTTTCTACTAGATATTTGCAATACACTTTGATTTAAAAAAATATTTTGAATCTGGGTTGGTATTTTTTTCTTAAATCTAAAATAAAGTTCTTCTTAAGTTCTTACCTACGTTCATTGCAATTTAATTCTTCATCATCAAGCATCGATATGTCTCATCAAGCCATCCCCTTTGTGGGTTCCTCCCGGCTTAGCTGTCGCAAGTAATAACATTGACTTATTGGAGACCATCCCCCGCGCTAGACCCTTCTTAATTCTCCATCTCAAGCCTCAAGGAAGCTGAGCGGGGACTGTCTGGTCCAGGGTCGGTATCGCCCATGAATATTCATTGACCGCCTGTCTGTTCAGTCGACATGCAAACAATTTACATCTTCCCTCCAAACAGAACCTCCCGACGTCCGCTTTGTACATTGAGTCTTCCACTCCGGTAATTATTATTGTACACGGAAAGCCTTTTATTCTCAATTGAAAGAACTTATGGGTACTTTGTAACAAATTCGTTTATATTTTGTTAAAACGTCATATTAAAATTTTCATCTTATTTTGTATTTTGTTAAATTTTAGTTTATATTTTGTTAAAAAGTTTACTTTTATTTCTTTATTCCCTATCACTAGATTTTTTCTCATTTATGGACAGCTACTAATTTGCGTGTTTGAAACATGATGGCGTTAGATTGCGTTTTTGATGATGGCATTAGTTAAATCAAACATGTTCAAGTTAAGGCCGGTCTCCTGCGACCAATTTCACAAACAATACCTCAAACATTACCATAAACATGGGGCAGGGCCACAACGTTTGTTGTTTTTCGTGGGCCACGGGAAGCAAAAACATTGTTGTCCCGACCTAACTATCCACAAAGAGTGTACACATTTTCGTCGGAGGAGACGCCGCTTTAAAGAAACAATCTGACACATGAGTATTGGTCATTGTAACGCTGTCGGAAAAGTTGTCGGAAACGGCACAGCATAATAACCGAAAAATAAATCACGTTCAATTTGACATGGGGCAGGGCCACAACGTTTGTTGTTTTTCGTGGGCCACGGGAAGCAAAAACATTGTTGTCCCGACCTAACTATCCACAAAGAGTGTACACATTTTCGTCGGAGGAGACGCCGCTTTAAAGAAACAATCTGACACATGAGTATTGGTCATTGTAACGCTGTCGGAAAAGTTGTCGGAAACGGCACAGCATAATAACCGAAAAATAAATCACGTTCAATTTGACACATGGTTTACATTATGTTGTTAACAATGCCAATCTTGCAAGTTTGACATTATTTTTGTAATATTAGTTGTTTTTTTTAAAATTTTATTTACCTTCTAATAAATAGATGGGGTGATAGTCACATATTATGTGGCGGGCCGGATTTGGAGAGACTGATTGGGGGAGACCTTTTTACCCCTACAGCCGGTCTCTTTCGACCCATCGCCTTGCACCGCAGTGGGAGGGATTAATTTAAACGTCCATCACTCCTGGTCACACTGACCCTCAGATTCTTACCCACGCATCATACTTTTCCTCTCATTTAAAAAAAAATCCTCTAAACAGCCACTCCAAAGATGGCACTGTCCCTGAGGGAAATAATTTACTCAGGGCCTCCTGTATGAAGGTAAATGAAAAAAATTGATTTTTTCTAATAATAATAAAAAATATAGCAATAAACACGTTTTAAATAAAATGCATTATGATGTTTGCATCCAAATTTATTTTTGATGCTGTAAGTGATAAGAGTCCTCATACAGGGACAAGACTTTATTTTGTAAACAATGATACAAAAGTATGTAATTTTTTCCCACGTTTAGAACATATTGTAGAAAATTAAATACATTAAAAAAATGTTTTTACGTCCATCATAAGTTGTCCCTTAGATGGCCAAAAGTGTATTCCCGCGTTACCTATAATTTAACAATAGACTGTTATTGGTAACGTTGATTTACCACTACTTTGACTTTCTCCTACTTCTCTCAGATTCAAACAGTGACACCGCAGTGAGAACCAAATGTTTTGGACCACTCGGCTACAAAACCTAACGATTTTTCTTTAATCCATAACAAATTAGTTAATATTTTGTTAAAACTAATTATTTAATATTTTACATTTGATCTCAGTTAATATTTTGTTTTCTCTGTTTTAACCCGGAGAACGATTAAGAATTTAGATTTTTAATTTTTAAAAAAATTTAATAACATTTGTTTTTCTTTTTTCAGGTAAGCAATTCGATGGCTATTTTCTCCGATTTTTTGTCTCCTAACTACAGTTTCGATAAGGTAAGTGGCCATCTTCTTACAAGGTAAGTGAGCTTCTTGCATACCTACATCTCCAGGAATCAGCTTTTAAGATGCTCGATAGGACTCTCCGAACAATCGAGGTCGAATTAATACCTCTCAACGGTTACCATTTAATTAAATCTTCTATAAAATGCTTTGCTTACTTGCTGAAAAAGTCGTATGTTTTATCACAACTCGTGAGGAGTACCAGGAAAAGTACTCTACTAAACGGCTCTACCCTCTTTCATATTCCAAATCTTCCATCCAATTTTAGGCTTCCCAGCGACTTCCTTCGACCTGCAGGCTTGTTTTAGAAAAGCATATTTGTTAGTCGGCCCTCTTCCATCCTGGCTTTATGTCAGATATATTAGAGCTTCTTGAAAAAATTACTTATTTTATAATGTATGTAAAGAATATTCTTTTGGTGGAATATATTTCACACAACATTAAACATTCCAATATCTTACAACAGTCGGCTGTCAGTCCTTGGCAAATTTATCCTGCAAGTCTCCGCAATAATATAAAATAATACATCAGTGGTAAGAGTAAGGAATTCAAATTCATGCTCCTCTTGAGCTGTGTTCGGAGCTATTTGGCTTCATTTATGATAACTTTTGTTTTGTGAACTGGAGTATGCACGTGTTTGAAATAATTATGTATGTAAACGGGGTTTTAGCGTTATCTCACATTAAAACCATTTCATTGTTTTTACTTTACCCTTTATCTCGCTGGGGACCTAGTGTATAGGCATACCGCCGAGAGCTACGTTATGACCTTTCACTCTTTCTAATAAACATAACATGTAAACAGAAAGAGAGGTTAATACGTTACTTTTAGGGGCAAGACTATATATTTTTAGGCTTTTTGTACACGTGGATCGTTGGTGTTAATCAGCGCTTTCTGACCACTTTTTAATGTAGGGAAATGTGATCATTATAAACAATTCGTTTATTTCGAAAGATAACATTCATAATTCATAACAGTACAGTAATTCCCTTAACGATTCTTTATACAACTCTGTCCAAACATTTGTTAAAATTTTGAAATCTTAATTTATTTCCAACGTTGACCGGTTTCGGCTGAGCTTTCCCTTAGTATTAGAATTACATATAAGAACAAATGTAGAAATATTTAGTGGTATTTACGATAATTAATGGCTTGGGAAGCAGTAAAAGCAAAAGGAATTAGGTTTATTAAATAGTCCATTCGTACGAAACATAAAATACGTACACATTCTTAAAAATAGTAGATCATCGCATTTAGATCTCGTCAAAAATAGAGCACATCGACATCGATGTGCTCTATATAATTAATTATTTTCGGGTCCTTGAAATTTTCCCCACTCAGTCCGAAGTTTTTGATGCGGAAATGAAATGAGACGTCATTCACTGCATTTTATTTTATTAAACCGTTACGGGAAATACTCACATCCAACCTATATTTGAATTTCACGGATCTTTTTAATTCGGAAGCTGAATTTATGAACTTCGTTAACTATGTTCGTCAAATTCACAGCATTTTATCTTGAAAAAACCAACTGCATTTAACAATTATTTTATGACTATTTTGTATTAAATCTATTAAAGAAACAGAAATTTCTCAAACTCCGTTGATAATGTAAAATGAATATAGAATTATATTAAGTGACAACTTTGAAAGTTCATGAATGAATATAAATCCCACACGTTCATATAAAACCTAAGAAAACACAATTCAATAACGTGAATGAGCCGTAATACTCTGTAGGAGTAAGTGCTTGAATTTATTCACATGGCATTTTGATGGCATCGCTTATGTAATAATTCTGAGCTGTTTTTTTACGCGCAAGTAACGCAGCGCTCTTCATTAAATATATTACCTTTTTATATCTGTTATACGAGTCGCTAGTTTCGCAATTATTATTCTCCAGTATGGCGGGAGATTTTCAATTTCCGAATCAGTTTAGGTAAGTCGGTCGTACATTCCATAATGCCGGGAGACCGACGCACCCAAGCGAGGCGCGACATCCTTAAACTCGAGTTCATATTCTCGCTGATTTTTTTATGATAACTTTTCTTGCCAAATTATAACCAGTCGTATTTTCCCCTCGTGATATGATATTATTACATCTCATAAAGCAGCCTAAGCAGAAATAGAAGAGGCCAGATTATTTTTCGTTTTATTCTGCTTTTCCCAAAGGAGTAGTTAGGCAACGTAACAGACTTCTTGCATCCTTTTGAGAATGTGGAACCAAGATTAATTTTCACGATAATATTTCTTCGCTTCTCCGTATTTTCGATTTATTATAATATATTTGAATGTTTGGAAGTTTTACATTTCGAAGTTAGAATTTAAATAATGCGAACATTATGACCAACTTGCCATTTCGATGTCATAAAAGTGCATGTAATGCGACGTCGTAACTTCTCCGAACTTGTTCGTTGATATATCACATACTTTAAAGTAGGTATCTACATATCTACATTGTGACCGATATTCTCCTCAAAACTGTATCAAAGATAACTCTTCATCGAATGTCTGAACAAAGAAGATCGTTTCGTGGAATCGAATATTTAGTTTTACTAAAATTGAATTTTTACAGAATTCAGAAGATATCGTGAAATATTTGTCTGGCGTCTTAAATTCAAATGAATTATGGTTTGGAGCAATCAGATTTTGTAAGTCCTTCAACTTTAATATAGCTTAATCTAAATTGTGAGGTAGCGTTATTAACAGTTTTTTGGCATATCCACGAATGGTTTTCGACATTTTATTTTCTTCAAAAACTTTGGCAGTCTTCCAATCACGCCTGTCATTATCTCTACAAACTCCGCTCGTAAACTACCCCCGCTGCATGTATTCCTTAATAAGTAATGTAAATACAGAAAAATCGGTCAGTTTCGCACCACTTTACTGCTCGTCGATAGCGCTAAAGTAATATAATTCAATAATTGAAGACAACATTAACGATTCTCAAACATAATATTTGAAACAGAAAAAATAAGAAAAAGATTCCAGGGCTTTGTTCTATAAAAGCTCCGGCAAGACTGAGTTCCTGGGTTCAATTCCTAGATGAGATCAAATATTTTCTGTTTTACATTTTTTGTTTGAGAGTCTTCAATGATTAAGGATTGGTTGTTTAAAAAAATGTAAACAATTGATCAAATATTTTAAATTAATTTTCACGTACTGTTTAAGTTCTATTGAAGTTATGTGATTATTTCAGTTTTATGAAGCAACTGGCCTATAATTGTATAATAACAGAACTTAAATAGAACTTACACTTATTATCCAGTAATCATTTTGACTTATGGTTTCGACCCAAATTTTTTTATTGGTAATAATAATAATAATGATTGAATGACTTGTGTAGCGCCGTTTTTGTGAAATATCAACTCAAGGGCACTGTACAAATTTCAATACATTTCTACAGTAAGGAAAGGCAGAGAAAACAATATTTTTTATGATGACACCTTATTGAATTTAAGTTTAAGGACAATTTTACCGTGTCCTTGTGATTAGAAAATGAATTTATGTTCTCGGTTTTTAGGAGCTAAAATATATTTTTTAATTATATTATAACAAAGAAATGTTCGTGAATGACCGTTAATGACTTAATTGGCAAGATCCCAGATTATTGAAAGATTTGGGCTTAATCCCAGTCACGGCCAATTTTTTAAAAACTTAAGTGATTTTAATGTCTTATTTCGCAATGTCTGATTCTATTCTATTTAAAACGACTAATGTAGCTTGTGATTTCAACTATTCAACAATAAAACGTGAAATGGAAATTACTCGGGAATAATTTTGCTAGATATTCAATATTTTTATTACTTTACATAGGTAATTTTTAAATTTAGTAGATATGAAAGATAAAAATATAAAAAATAAAAACCGATGTGGAATATTTTCTTTATCCTCATTAACAGGTACTGTGCTGTTGCGAACAATATTTTGAATAGATAGAGGGTTTCAGCGACTTATATGGATGAACATTAGTAAATACTATTTATTAAATAAATTTCTATAAAAATTAACTTTAGTTAGGTTACATCAAAGTTTCAAAGTAAATTCTAATTGCTTTTACCAAATTACAAGTACCTTCATACATCCACGCTTTCGCATTGTTATGTGGTGCTATAGAGGATTTTTTGTTATTATAAATTATATATGTTACATGGATGTATATTTTGTTAGTTACTTTGATTTTTCTTTTTTCATACTGTTCATAAAAAGGCTTTGTTTTTAAATATAATATCTATGCAGTTAAATATATGTAACAAAATAAATTATTAATATTTTTTTAAATATTATTAGGGCCGGATAGGGTCTTTTCAGTAACTTTTATCACGATGATTCTTAAAATACTAGTCAGTTATTTTTCTAATAATTCCTTGGACTTATTGTAGATATTATTTTTTTTCTTTTTTTTTTCTTTAAAAAGAAAGATAAACATTCCCGGGTTACGAAAAACCCAACAACATTTGAAAATCTCCTACTACCATCACACTAAGCGGAAGATGTTGCTTGTGTTGTGATGGAGGACTTAGCCAGCCGAGGAATCGAACACGGAACGCCTGGGTGGAACCCAAACGCGATGCCCACTCAACCACTGACCGGCCAATTGAATTAATTTGCTTGATACTGGGTGACGAGTTTGTTATATAATTTTAAAACTAAAAAATACATATCTTCTTTATACAAAGCTTTATTTGCTCTGGTTTAATGATTATGTGAGGTGTTTGTTTGCCTATTGCCTTTTTGAGATGAAGAACCAAAATACTTTTGGCATAGATTTTTTGTATAAATGGAAGTGAATGAGTTTTGTTAGCTTTTTGATGTTCTATTGATGTGTGAATCCCAGCTATATAATATGTTATCTCAGATATCTATTGAATGGAAAATATTGAATGAAATAAATAACCACCGCGTGCACATTCCGTAAACTAAACAAACCAAAGAAAAAAAATATCACACCATTATTGTGAATTTACCTAAGGCAGCGTTTGAATTTGTAAGCTCTTTTATGAGATTCCCGGCTGTTTGGTAAAATTCCTGGCTCTTTCCTATCAAACTGACGATATTCGGACTGTGGAATACTCCTAGTAAATAAATGGGGCGGGGGATATTCGGTGCTAGAAGGCTGTGAGGGTGGGGTAGCGGGAAGGGAGAGAGGTGGGGCAGGGGCGCCGCGCTGCCTTCAGTGCCACAGCAGCCTCCGTTCCGCGTTGATCTCCCCGCGGTGAACTGCAAACACGCGAATAACCGCCTCTATTCAAACAAAGCTCACGTGTGAAAACAAAATCACGCTCAAAGAACTTGATTCAAAATTATTTAAAACCACTTTGACTCATCTGGAGGAAAAACATGTAACTAATAATATGAGTGACGTAACTAATTCAACTGTAATTTATTTTAAATAATCATTAAAAAAACTTCCTTCTAATGTTTTTCAAATTAAATAAAGTTTTGGAATTTTGTAATGAAAAAAGTTATTTTTAAAAATAATCAATTAGGAACGTCATGTCAAGTATCGACATCAGGTATCAAGTTAGTTAGCATTACCGTGATATAATTAATTTTATTATAGGAAAGGTAGAATTAATCTAGGAAGATTTTGTAAAAGCATTTTTTCGTATATTTCATCCCAAATTCAACTAAGTACTTTAACGCTGGTACGTACTTTCACAAATATTATTTAATTTCATTTTTGAAATCCTGTAAATGTTAAGATTATTAAAGAATATCCCGTGTTCCGCCGATATCGATCCAATTCATACCGTTGAATTTATAAAACTTTTTGTGAATGTTTATACTTCTAGCTTAAACTTGTTAAAAAGTGTTTACAGTGTTACGAAAAAGAAAACAATGAACATTTTCTTGGGATTGTATTTGTGCTGATGAGGCCTCTTTTAAGTGGATTATTTCTCATTTCCCTTTCGACGTCGCAAACCAATGGCGTCAACAACGAAGGTTTAGTAATCTCAAGATTTCTTTGCGTATTTTTACTATATTTTTACGATGGTTTACTATATTTTTATATGAATTACTCCAATGTATAATGACTTACATTTTATTTGAGTATTTCGATAAATATGTTATTTGTACGCAAATTCTTCCAACCATATTCGTGTAGGTACGTACAATTATTGACTGAAAATAAGACTTCTTGGTAACTTCCAAATATGATGTAAAGTTATTTTTCTATAATTCATCTTAAATATGTTTATTTGTTTTCATTTTTTTTTAAATCAACAGTTTACAATATGGTTGGTTCTTGCATGTGCAATTCACTTAACTGAGAAACGAATCGTAGATTTCCCCATTAATTACACTGATACATTACTTTATTTATCAATAAAACAGTATTGATATATACGTATATTATATAATTAGGTACGATAAGATATCTACGTAATATATCGTGATATTTTATGTACTTTGGTTTAATTGTGATATGAATGCGTTTTATATTTATTTTCGTTACAATTGAAGATATCTTCATCTGAGATAATGTAATCGTATACTTCTGTCGAAAAAAATCTTATGAGGCAAGCATTTTGATTTAAATTTAGAAGGACTTTCAATATTTATTTTTATTTTTATATGAATACCGCACAAGAGTTCCAACGGCTCCCGTCTGAAGCCAGTGAGACTATGGCAGCCCTGATTGGGGCATGTTGGAAGGCTGAAGGTTAAGGGGAGGGGAAGGAGATTGGGAAGAGGAAGATGGGGAAGTACCTGGCTAATCAGATCTGGTCACCATACACGACTAAAGCCGTTTCAAGCAACGTTTCAATTCTGAATGGTGGTCTTATACCTGGCCGACACTGAGAGTATCTTTTACTCTAGAACTAGAACATACTGCGAATAAACTATATATTATTTCAAATTAATGAATTGGAAATAACACAAATTAATCTAATTTATTTGCGAACGCCTGGTTCGAACCCGCGACCTTCGACCGCCGACCATCAATATAATTATGTGTACTAATTTTTTTTGACAGCTGATTTGTTTGTGATTTGATTAATATGACATTTATATTGTAACTTTTTATCGAAAAATCACACCACGATCGCGTATATTGGATCATGTGAAGTGTGATGTGATTTTTCCATTTATTTAAACAATCAGATAATTGGTCATCGTTCAGACCTTAATGCTTGCATTATGCTTAATGAATTGTTTCTTGTTGAACAATAATTGAAAAAAGCGTTCAAAATAATATGGCGTCTCGTCTCACTTTTGACATCATAATAAATATGTCACAGGTGCATGGCTCGTAGTGGAAATTTCGAACTGAATATAGTTAACGGTGACCACCCAAAATACTCACTTTGTAGTCTGCTAATGCAAGAATACCACGAAACATTTAAGTAACTATTTTAAATTCTATAGTTTAGAAAACCTATCCGGTTTCCACTGATAAAAGTTAGACTGCAAGCTTTGAAGTTCTATATTATAAAATATGTACTGGAGTTTTAGGTAAAGCATTCGAAGTTATCTTCACTGACTTTAAAACTAAGCCTAATTATAGATATGTTGATATATCTCAAAGATTTAAAGAGTTAAAAGATTGCGGTTTGACGATTTTTGTCATACGTTTTCCTAACAGCCTGTATATATTTTTGTACGTCTTTCTGTTCCTTTTCTGTGTAATGTCTCACGACAAGCGTGTTCAACTCGAGGTCAGATCAAAAACAAATATAATGTATTGGCAACTTTTGATCTCTCGATGCAAAATTTTTTGAATACGTATTTTTATTGTTTTCACTGTTCTTATTGTTTATTTGTTATTTAATTATTTGTTTACTTGTGCTATTTTTTACATTGTAGTGTATACTCGACTCATACATATATAGTTCATTTCTTTGTATATTTAGATAATAGAACTTAATTGGTTTATCATGTTAGCCTTCGACATAGATTAATTTATAAAATATCCTCTTCAATCACTTTGTGGCATCATTTTTAATCAAATGAAACAAATAACTTGGTGTACACCACATACATAACCACAACTATAGACATGTTTCGAAACCGATGGTTTCTTTTTCAGGATAAAAAATGATAAAATATCTATTAAAATCTGACTGGATAAGTATGTGAAATTATTCCTTGAAATCGTTTGATTTATTTTAACAATAATAATTTTGCAAAGTTTTATACAATGTTTATTATGTGGAGAATGGTAGACAGAATTTTCTTTATAAATGATCATTTACTGACACGTATAACAATAACTAATTAATTAATGGATTCTAGATGCCTTTAAAATGATACATTTTTTAAAAGTAAAGGGTGAATATCCAAGGACAATGTCCCTTAAGAACATTAATTGTACCCTATTCATGGATTTGTTCTTTATAACGATATATTATTTTTTCTTTAACAATTACTTTTCTTTCCTTTCATAATGACAGGACAAAGGGGAATTTGTGAAAGCCTATTATCATTTTGCGAAATAACAGAATCAGCCTGGTAGATTTAGGTACGTGAAATACTTACTACGTTTGGTTATTGGGCTACGTAATACTTATTTTTACAAAACTTTAATTCTTACTTATTTATTGTTATTTAGTTTAATTTGTAGAACTTTAAAAAAATATTTTTTTTCATCAATTTTGATTACAGATATTTTTTGTGCCTGTCTCACTAGGACATACCTGAATCCATATATACGTAGGAAGTACGTAAATACGTACAAACACTCATCTATAAATTCTAAGTTTAAATACATTTAAATATACTTTCTTTGAGGTTGTTAACCACTTGGGCACATAAGCTTGTTTTCACGATAATTTTACGTAGGTAGATATAAGAATGACGTATGCCCCGGACCTGAGTTAGTTAATTGAAGATAATCTTTCAATAAAAACAAAAAGAATGGTAATATGAAGTGTATATAAAGAGAATAATATTACACATGTAGGAGGAAATAGTGAAGTAAATAGATATTGCATAATAAGTCTGGAAGGTGGGTTTGACAAGATAATATAATTTTATTTCGGTTAGGTCGAATGTAAATTGATATTCATATCTAAGTGTGATTTGTTATACAGATGTTTGTTATAGTGGGAGGTATATTTTGGCAAACCAATTCGTTATTTCGTGTTTGAATTTGGTATTAGTTTCTGTTTGTCTAATCGTCGCTGGTAGTGTATTGTATAGTTTGCAAGCTATGTATTTAAAATGTTTTTGTACAAAGGTGGTTTTAGCAAAAGGAGTTCTGAGAAGTTCTTTGTTTTTGACTCGGGCATTGTGTATCGTTTGTGTTGGTTTGTATAGCGTTTTATTGTTTTGGTGCAAACTAACCAGAATGGTTCTTGCAAAGAGTTGTTTTATGTCGTAACGTTGATAATAATTAATATCGTATCAGTGCTGGTAGAATGAGAAAATTTAAAATTTATTTTTAAGATTAATTTTTGTGCTTTGATGAAGGGAAGAAATATTACCCCAAGGGCAATAGAAGAAATATTACCCCAAGCTAAATTTCCGTAATCTATGTGTGATTGGCATAGTGAGTAATATACTGATTTTAATAGTTTTTATGTAAAAGAAATTACTTGTTTTATGTAAAAGAAATATAGATCTCCGAATTTTATTGGTATTGTTGTGAATATATATAATTTCCAATTTAGAGGTGTGTGTCAAAGGTTAATGTAAATTTAATATTATGAAATATAAAAAGATGTACTTCGCTTTACGACGTTAATTTCGCGTTTATTTATAAACAACATGTAATATTCATTTCACTTCAGTAAGCACCCACATACTTAGTATATAAATTTTACTACAAATGTTTGAAGTTGTTCAAAATTCAGGGTTCAGCTTCGTTTGCTTAAATTTAATGGACCTTTTATATCGAAGCTTAAATCTGCGGTAACAGATTTTAATCTTTCGTTAAACAATGTTATTAAAGGCTTTGAGAAGTATTAGTTATTGTTGAAGGGATTACGATACATAACATAAATATTAATTATCCGTAACACTAACAACAGTAATCCTAATACTGGTCTAATTTTCTTTTTGAGAATTATCATGACTCCCGGTGCTACGGAGATAGTAAATACCTGAAAATAATTAAATTATTTAGCAAATATACTCATAGGACCAATACGCTAAATCATTTAAAGGAAACCGTGAATACTTGTTTATTGGTTAATAATGTTTTTAAGTACTTTTACGAAGTAATGTGATATTTGTACCGCCATTAATCGTTGTTTATAACGCAATAAAGCCTCTAATCAAGCAATAATCTTATTAGGCGCTACAATGGGTGTAAGGGAGAAATTAGCATATGGAGATGATACTCCGGTAGTATATGTATTCTGATTGGGCTTTCAGGGTGTTCGCAATAGAACCCAATTGGGGCAGGTATCCAGGTACAATTAAAATCGTAATTAATTTATTACTCTTTGGTGCTTTTATTACGAGCCGACCAAGGGACCGCTGATTTACATAGGTACATATTCTTCATTCAACGATAAATCTCATGTAAATGGTACAATTTTCCTGTACAACCAACATAAATATTGTACGATTATCATCGAAGCAATGACGTGTCAACTACATTGAAAGTAATGGCTTTCCTGTCGGTTCCATAATATATTTAACACACTGGAATTTCAAAAGTGTATTTGTGAGCCGTAAATGCGAATCGTTAATGTAAAAGTATCGTCATATCGCATCGCGATTCTTATATTTCTGACGAATCGATTTTTATATTTCTTCTATTTATTAGGTAAGTTATAATTAGTATTATACCTTACCTTTTATTTCGACTATTTCTAATGGCCGCGTAATAACGTAGAAGGATTTTCTTATAAATAAATACAAAACGTTCATTTCTCAAAAGAAAAGCACACTTGTGCTTATATATTAGTGCCAATTTTTTTAGCAATAAACCAAGACCCCCTAAAAAAACCATGAGTTTGGCTGAACCAAGTTCGAATGTGTCAAAAATGATTGATACGAATGATTGTTCAAAAATTAATTAAATTTTTGTGTCAACAGAAAACACAATTTACTTTTTTGATTTATTATTTCACCTCACTAACGCGGCGTCGCGTCGGTTGATTAAAACCACAACGCGAATGAAAGAAGCCGAATCAATTAACGTCAGACATTAAGTCGATGATAGACCGATAACGCCTCCAGAGAATACCCTTTTCCCATACATTACAATACGTTCTTCCAAGTTCTTTACCGTCTCTGGATAATGTTCAGGTCAGCATTAGGCCTGGATCAAGAGCTAACCATTCTATATTTTTTTTACATAATATAACTACTCCCTTGGAATGTAGAATAATTGAAACTCTCGAGATTCTAAAGATACTTTTTGTACGCTGAACAAATTATCGTTTTTTCAAACTTTGTGTAGATTTTCTGAGATGCTCCGTAAAAAAAAAATTCAAAGGGAATCAGATTGTCAATTTGAGTTGGTAGGTGATGGTACAAATGACTTCAATGGAAGGATCGTTTTAATTTAGACATATTTATTTTGAGAAAATGTCCGGAATCACATTATTTATGTGTTATGGATCAAAAATTCTGATTAAAAATAAATGCCTTAAAATAATCTCGAAGCACTTGATGTCAGGAAATTTCAACATAATATTTAGTTTCATTGCTTATTGGCGGTAATAATAAAAATAATATAATTTTGTTTATAGCGCAGCTTTGTGCTATTTCACTGCAAATGCAACCACCCACCTGTGTATGCGTGTATCTCTGATGTTTACATTATCTCATCAATTTTCTTCTATACAAGGTGTTAAGGTACGTACTTGACTTACTTTAACCAGTGATTCCTGACATTATTTGTAGTAAAAAATGTAAATGAAATTTTGGTCTCCGGTGACTTGAAGTCACTGGTCACTCAGCCGAGTAACCGCCCCACCACTTACCCCGCCCCCAAGTGTCGGAACACCTACTATTTTTAATGTTATTGTAGGAAAAAAACATCAAAAATGTCACATGAGACCAAAATTTTATTTACATTTTTTACTCCAAATAATGTCAGTAATCACTGGTTAAAGTAAGTCAAGTACGCACCTTAACACCCTATATATCTTTATATCTCTTTCTCTCTCTTTCTCTCACTCTCTTATGCTGTCCCGGTTATATTAACATTTTTTTTTAATGTGCGCTCCTTTGTTCTTATAAAACCTACCCTGAAGAAATCATTGTATCATCAAAATATTAACCACTTTCATCTCGTATTGCCGGACTACATTGTATAAAAAACAGTGGCCAGCTTATAAAAGCGTATTCATTAAAGCGCAAAATAACAACATGCTATCATGCGTGAGGTACAAACAAATAAAAAAACACAATAATTAATTACAGCTTATCCTGAAAACGGTTATCTTTTGGTGGAATTGATAATTCCGCTATCTAAAACACGTAAATTAAACAACGTATGACCGTGGTGCATCCGCGCGCGCAGATCACGCCCAGCATACGTGAACTGACTCCGTCACGCGGTCCGGCCACTGGGACAATTGTTACTAATTCATCCCCTCTCCACTACCCCTTTCTACTGGGAATCAGCGTTCAGGGAAGATAACTTATTTGCATACAACAGACACCTAAATGCGCGAAGCCATCCGCGGCAGAAAATAATATCAAACAACATTAATTCATACGTGATGTTCCCTGTGTCACGTGCCGCTGTTTACACGTGATGGAAAACTAAACTGATGTAAACTGAGCTCACGGAAAATATTACCACACACAAATTCTACGTGAAAATATTTTTCGCTGTTCGTTTTCGCCGTTTTCTCTTCTAGACTGTACTGTTAAAATATTACTCTTTTATCATAGGGATTAAAACGAAGCACACATTCCTTTCCTCTAAATATGATGTTTTATTATATTAATAACTAGTTATTAGAGTCTTAATAACTTGTTTTATTATTTAAGTAGTAATTACTGCCCGGCTTTGCGCGTGTCTTTTTACGAATTGATTTAAATTGAGCGCGTATATTATGTAAGATGAGGCACGTTTTATTTTTTATAAATAATAAGATTTTGTTTTGTGCTCATGTTGAATTCTTTTAATTCTTAAGTGTGATATTATTTCGTGAAATAGTTCCCATTTAATTAATTTTTTATCATGTTACTTAATTTGTCAGTTCGATTGTAATTTAGTTTTTAAGTTCTGTAACGAGCATCGGTTTTATAAATTACTATCTTAGCTGACTGGCTTTGCCCGGGATCTGATATTATTAGGATTGTCGCTTACCATTCAAAACTCCCCGATTGAGAGTTTTTAAATTTGAAATTTTATAGGAAGCGATCACTTCGTGGTTTAGATATTATTATAATTCGAATATAAATATTTTTTGTTTCAACACTACTTTATTGAATACATATATTTAATTTATTAGGTTTCGGTTCGAACTTAACCTTAATCTGGGTTGTATTTAATAAATAAACAACCAAATAAAAAAATTTAACATTCTGTAAAAATTAAAAAATATATTATTCAATACAGCAAAAATAAGATAATCAGACACAACAGTATCAATAACTTGCATATTGTTTAACCACTGGCACTGGAGCGATTAAGGTCGAAATTTATAACGCTTTTATTTTTCTGCGATTGACATCGGTCCAAAATTGGACCACATTTAACGAACCTACAAATACGGGATAAACGGTAAATTCTAGGTGGATTTATTAGCTTTAAACCACAGTATACAGTTTATATGTTTCCATATTAATATTTTGAGGAATGATATTAATTAAATCGAATTGCCAAATCAAAAACTGTACCCCAATCGTTCGAGTGGTTATATAAATAAAAAATATATCGTTATGATTATCTTTTAAGTTCACCATAGAATAAAGAAGAAAACTTGAAATGCCTTCCGTACATATTTGAATGGAAACAAATGTTCAATTTAACCCAATATCCCAACACTCTATCTCACTTACACTCGCCTGAAATCGTAGATCTCCACCCCATTTAAATTTCGTAAACACAGTTATTTTTAATAAAGGATATTTTGTAGTTATTTTTAATAAAGGATATTTTGAGCCTCGATTGGGCAAATATTTGGATCCGAAACACGCCCACAAGGCATTTATTGTGTTATTCTTTATTCTGTGGAGTTTACCATCCATTTCAATAATTGGTCATTATCCCGAGGGCACGTTTGATCCGTTTGCTCTTTCAGTTCTCTTTGGTTCATCGGTAATACCGAGTCGCCCATCAAGCCCACCTCATTTTTTTCAAATGCCCAAAGACAGATATCACATTAATTCCAGTATAGGAAAATTTATTAATTTCTTTGAATATCACACCGTTGGGATAACCACCCCCGGCATGGGGTGGTAAACCGAGCGAGGCGCCCTGCTGAATGATTGCCAGCCGCTGACAATATCAGAGTGAATTTTTTACTCACACAACCAATCGTTCAATTTGATAAATTGAAATTTATGGTTAAAATCTTATCCATAACTTGTTCAACAATTTTGTTTTGTGAAGTGTGTTGACAACTATCTATCTATATAATATGAATAGTCTAATAATCTGTTTGAAGAGGCGAATAAATAAACGTTTTCTAAGAACATGGTATAATTTTTTTTCTTTTATTTCTTCCCAATTTTTTATATACACTAACTAACTAACCAGCAGAGAGGACGGACCGCCAAACAACTCGGTGTTGGCACACACTCCTTGCCTCATTCACATGAATGAGGCAAGGAGCATATATATACACAATGAAATAAAATGAATAATGGGAACCTACTAAGGCGCATCCTGTGCGTGGGTAATATAATTATATTTTTAAAAAATGTACCTAAAAAGTAACAAACAATGGGCATATAAAGCAAAAATATTAAGCTTTTATTAAAAAAAATACTGAACAGTTTGTACAAAAAGTGTGTACAAAACTCAGTTTGTGAAAAACAAGAGGAGATTTTTTTTTTCTTGTTAATTTCAATTCTCGGGGAGGGTGGTGCAATCCCACGAGTTATATTATCTCATTAATACATGGAATATATCAAAGTAAAAATAAAAAAATATTTTAAGATAAAATACTAATAGTAAAAGAAAAGAAAATATTACCATGCCCTTTATTAACTATTTTTAGTTTGTTTTGCACCGCTCTTAGAGTTAATAAAATAATTCAGTACTTTAACCCTTTCGGAAAGTAAGTATTTTGTTGCAGTGCCTTCCTTGTGTTAAAGCTGGACATACTTATAGAGTTAGTGACTTAAATTAATAAAATTACATATAATTATTGGTAAATTACCAATTTAATGTGAAAGTTGCGCGGTCCAGTGAAATCACATGACTTATAATAATTAAATCATTATTAAATATATATATTCTTTTAATTATCACTATTGAAACTATGCTGATGATTACTCCACCAGCGAATAAAAATGTTAAGATCAGCGGAATAAATTAATCATTGAAGAATAAGATAACACAAATAATCTAAATTAAAATATGAAAATGAACAAGACACAGACAAATAATAAAAGATAACGGTTATCTTATCTTTTATTATTTTTCTGTGCCTTGTTTAGTTTCATATTTTAATTGAGATTATTTATATTATCTTCTTCTTCAATGATATATTACATTGATGGAAATAACCTTCAAATTTAAAAAGAGAGTTTTTCTTCTAAAAAAATGAATAAATTATATAATATTTTTTTCTTTTTTTTAAATTACATACACATTTTAGAATATTACATATTATACACATCTTATTAACCTTATTCATTTTAGAGTTGCTACCACAAACGGCGTGACAAGGATTTCGAATAACGAAACACAAAAGAACATTATACCTTTATTACAAGAAGATAATTTTTAAAATTATTAATAAAGTAACAAAATATTAATATCACACTCTTTTGCCGATATTTGATTTTGAACGAAGGAATATCTTTTCTTCCTTTTGAATATGAGGACGCATGGAAAGGGAAAATTCTCATTAAAACTTTTTTAGTGTTCTTACATTGGTCAGGATCTGTCCATTTTTCATTCTCCACCACACGCATATGTCCTTTTGGGCTATCCTCGAAGAGAGATCGCATATTCGGGACGAAAGCAATTATTTACGAAGCTACATTTGCAGGAAGCCTATCATTCTTGTGCACGCGATAAAAACTCAACCGATTTATCTTTGGACACTGATCGTGGTGGCATGCGGCACTAGAATTTATCGACAACAATAATTTTGCATACGATCTCTAAACCCTCTTTTTCATATATGTATTTTTTTACTCTTATTTTACTTCGTATAAAAATGACCTGGGTTTAACAATTTTTGCATAAATTTGAGAATGAGCTGAATTTAAATTTTTTCCATATTCAAATACATAAATTACCCCGAGTTTACGCGCAGGATAATAAATTTGACGCTACATGTTGTGCCTCATATATTGTTAATTTTTTTTCCAGTTCACCGAGTTTATCATTTTGCTGACTTATTATAATAGATAAAACTATTTTCCCGCGCCGCGGACATTGTTCCGATATTTCGTTGTTAAAATGTCACGTTGGTTTTCCCTGTTTGGAGTGAACGCGGGCATATTTTATTTTATCCACAGAGAAACGTGCCTTATCATTATTTCATTTCAAACCGCTGCATCCATTACCAACTTTTCGCTTGTAATTAAGCGAGCACTTAACATTACTTCCCCCTTGTAGAGTTGTGAAATGTGAGGTGTGAGGTGTTGTCTCAAGGTTGTCTCGCCCGACATATTGTCAAATAATTTATTCGAGTAGTTACTGGTGCTTACACAACCAAAATAAACACTTACCATAATTATTTTGAGCGATTTTGATAGCTACATCAATGATAAATCAAACTAAGTAGCAAAATTATATCTGTTTACCACTTATCAAAACGTTTGTCACAACGTACAATGGATCATCGATAACATCTAACGAGCTTTCATCTTCTTCGGATCTATTATAAAGATGTTTTTCCCAGGAAGTAGAAATACTTCGCGAAAATACGGCTACGTATATAGGCTTGTTATGTATAATCCCTGGTGAGCAATATTTTATTTTTATTTTAGTGACCCGAAAAACCGTTTTCGCTCATCACAAATCGTTGCTAGTGATTGCGGGAGGAAGAATAATTATTTCCATCAGTCATGTGTCACGTTTTGAAATAATTCGATCCTTTATTTTTTTTATGTAATCGACATTACGATCTCAAATAAATAAAAGCTTTTAAAGCAATCTTTATTTTGTCATATCTGGTCCTTTTTTATTGATATTAAATATAGGTTATAGTAAAAAATAAATTATGCTCAAAAATCGCCGATTATAATGTTCGCTAAATGTTATAACTGTAATAAGAGTTGGATAGTAATATAATCTTCTTCAATCTTCGCAAAATCACTTTGTGGCGTCAGTTTTCATTTATTGAAATAAATAACTGATTATATGTGGTGTACAGAAGTTATTTGTTTCATTTGAGTAATTAAATCAACTAGTTTTTAATAACTGCTATGCACATAATGATTCTGCAAATTTAGGGTGATATTTATAAAATCGCTTATGGTGTTGTTTTTAAATTAAACTATTCAATAGGTACACATTTTAATTCCGTGGTACCAATTGTTTAGGAATTTTATTTTTACGTGTAAATCTAAGGTTCTTTTGTGAGCTTTCTTTGAAAAGTACAGTTAATGCTCGAGATAAACGGGGATTTCAACGACCCTTATTCATATTTTGTCATGTTGCCAAATTGACCCTTCGCATCATTGTAATTTTATTACATAAATGTGTCCAACAGACAGCCTCCATAAAGGATTATACTTATATTAAGACATTGAAATATGTGGAAGCTTTTCTTTTTTCATGGATAACAAAACCCTTTGTATAAAATACCAACGCGTTCCATTCGTTCTCATTCAAAGAGATGCACATAATTTGTACACGCTTTTTGTCATTACCTACTCTTTTTGTTGTCACATTTTTGTTAAGGTTTAAATTAAAAGCCTTTGTTCATGGGGAATTCTGCTGAACTGAATTGATAAATAGCACTGCAGTCCCGTAGATACTTTTTTTTTTGATACCATTTTCCGTTTAGGAAATATTTTATTAACCAACTGACGGTGTCTTTTTCCTTTTATGATGAATCGGATAATTTTTTTTCTGTGTACAAAACCGCGATTAAATTTGTTAATACCTTGAAATCATATTACAAAATTAACAATTACAGGTTTTTTAATTATTGAAAATGCTTATCACTAAACATTTTTTATGGATGTCTAATGCAATTTTTTTTATAATATTTATATTACGAAAATCGTGTTTTTCATTGTGTGACAGCAAGCATTTCATACCAAATTAATGTATACTTTCGTATGGTATTTCACTATTACCCACTTGATAGATCACATAAAACTAATCATTGAGATAGCTCATCCTTATCGCTCGACCCCCTTAGAATAAGGGTGGATATAATTAAGTAATGTGAATATAACAGAAGTTTCATCCATCTAATAACATCGCGTTCATGAAAATCGGTCCACGCATTTAACGGGCCGCTCTGCCAATTTCTACCGATTTCTGACATGTTTTTTCTTAAACGTTTGTAGTTTTTATGCTCTTAAAAAATATATGTTATTCTTTAAGATATTATCTATACATGCCGAAACGGTAATTATTTGAAATTCCTCGATAGAAATAAATCGCAAAATATGCTCCAAAAATTATTATTAACACGTTTGTTTCTGTTATTTTACAAGTTATATGTATGAAAAAATTCATAATGTTTCTTTAAATGCTACTTGACACATCCCCCACTAGATTTTTCCTCTTTTTCAAACGAGTCGTCTTTTATTAAACATTTTCACTATTTTCGCATGAATTTTATGGTTTTTAATGTTAGCGCGCTCGCTCTCACGTTCGTATTGTCGTATCTCTCCATCTTCCTCTTTTTGAGCGGCGTAGCGCGCCCTTAAGCTTTTAAAGTTTTGTGTGACGCACAAGAGTGTGAATTACCCAGGGTGAATCGAGTAGGTACTTTTGTTATTCAATAAATAGCCGGCATAACAGAAAAGTATGTTAGGGACGATGCATGAACGTAGTTTCAGTAAAGAGTGTGAACGAGGTCATGTTGTGTGTCATTTCATCCTTTTCAAATACCCCGGTAAGCAAATGGAGTCATAAATTATGATGATTTGAAGATCATGTTATGTTTTAAATCCGCCAAAACTTTTCTGGGTGAAATAATAATAAATTGATGCTCATTACAATATTTTTTTGTATTATTCCTCAACGGCATTGACCTTTTAGCCTAATAACCCGAAGAAACTCGTGAACTATAAAATTTAACTCAATCTAAGAGTCTGTACCATACAATTGACGAACTAATAAGCTATATATTTATTTTTTATAAGAACAACCTTCTTTTTATTACTTTTGAAGGTTATTCCCATGTCTCGTGTCCCAGTTGCAACCGTTATATTTTATTTTTCTGTGTCTTGTTCATTTTCTTTTTTTTTTTTTTTGATTTTTCAATGAAACTATATATTTATTGCTAATTTTATGATGTATACCTAACGATATTACCACAAAAATCAAAAGGGTATTATTTGGATACGTTTTTAGATTTTCACGGCCAAAAGCGTTTTCGTTGTTTGTTTTTGGGGTGTTATGCCGTGTTGCGCTACCTCCTTCTTTAGCCGACGTCGTCGTTAACACATCGTCGGATCTGCCGGATCTGCCCTGATGATGGACACGGCAACGCTGTCCGAAACGTCGGCTAAAGAAGGAGGTAGCGCAACACGGCATAACACCCCAAAAACAAACAACGAAAAAAGGGTAGATATTATTTGTATATATACATCAAAATCTTTAAAAAATTTATATCACAAGATTAATATATGGATGCAAAAAAAGGGTGTAAAAGCAACTCGTTAAAATACAAAAAGCAATAATAATAAAAATCCTGAAAGTACCCTTAAGAACAACAACCAAAGTTTTTTTTTTCAACTTTATGTTTTCAGCATTATAAAACTATACGCTACTCAAATTTAAAGATAAATATGAGTACCTTACTGACCAACGCACATTCACTACAAGGACAAAATCCTCAAATCTAATTAACATAAAATACATCATTGGCCAGAAAACCCATTATTCCATGCTGCAAAATTATATAATGCCCTTCCAATTAAAATTAAAAACACCATGGATATACAAAAGTTTAAAAATGACATATAATTATGGCTAACTAGATGAGGAAATCATTAAATTTATAAATAAACCCAACGCAATCTACAGACAACAAACATTAACACTTTTTGTTCTATTTATTTTTATTTTGTGGAAACCCAACAAACTAGAATATGAGGAAATCATGATCAACACCATACAACAACCTAAAGTCCGCCTCAGAACAGGAATACCTAGTGAGGAGGACTGAGAACAAACTATTTCACTTTGTATTCTTCATTTATTTAATATTGTATTATTATTTTTATTTATATTGTCGTTCAATAAAAAAATTCTTGTAAGCGTGTACGAGAGCCTCTTTCATTCTAACTTCTAACCGTCACTGTCGCGCATCGTCCCCATTTATATTTGTACAATATACTATATGTTATAACGCAGTATAGATAATTAAGGTTTTTGCCCATTACACCGTTCCAAACCATGACCGTACTATGAACGTATCAGCCACGAAATGAACACGCTACGCCCTACTATGCCCACTAGAACGTGCTAACACCGTATGATACCCGTACGTAACCGGTTTAGTGACCGTATGATACCCGTATACACCGGGGTTAGTGTCCGTACCATCCCCGTTTAATAGGCGTACGGTTCTAAAAAAAAAGAAAAATCGAGGGAGAATACTGAACGTAATTTAAGCTACTAGTTGATGATGAAGAAAAATTTCATACGTACTTTCATATGACGTCATTCCAATATAATGAATTATTAAGTTTTATCACTAAAATAATAATATCACTATTAAAACGGGGATCATACGCGTATGATCCCCGTTCTAACACCGTCGCGTGCCATGCATAGAGCGGACCGGCACCTGCAAAATATTGTCATCGAGAATTCGCCTTCAGTCCGGTCATGGTATGCGGCGGTGTTGGTCGGTGACGGGGCGGGCTAGTGAGTAGCGTTTCATACTGATCGATACAAAGAATATTTTTTTGCATGCGCCGCTACGGTTACGGTCATGGTTTGGAACGGTGTAGTGGGCAGAGACCATTAATGTACCTGAAATAACAAAATATCATAATTATCAGACCCAGTGTTTTAAATGATATTATTTTCCAGGAAATATATAACATGTTTTAAATACCAAGTTAGCATTAAGCTATGTAACTAATGAGAACTGCTTAACCTACTATAATAAATTTGAAAGGATTAGATTCTACTCTCCAATTTTTTGTCGTATATTCCGCTTAATTCTTCGGCCAAGGAGTAAGCCGGACATCCGTTTTCCGCTTTCTAGACAATTCATGATCGTTTGCATTTATACTTACAATAAGTTATGGTGCTTAAATTTTACTGCACATCTTAAAAATGCGTTAAAAAAACTGTGAAGGACTTTTAATTGCCTACCGACTCATTTCATTTCATTTACTTTTTAAACTGCCAATATCGCACTCGTAAATGGGATTGTCGGTATTATATATACTCGGTACAATATCATGTACCTCTAGATATACCGAAATTTCTTCGATCAAAAGTTGTTTTTGATAAATATACCCAATGGTGTGGAATAGTGTTTATAAAATTTTAAAACATAGTTTTTAAATCGTGTTTTATAATATGATTGGTTTAAATTAGAAGACTTTATATATTATTGAAGAAGAAAATAACACTAATAATCGAAATGAAAATAAACAAGACACAGAAAAATAAAGATAACGGTCCCAACTGAGACTCGAACCCAGAACCTCTCGTCTTACCGGGACGGGTGCCTCTACCAATTTAGCTATTGCCTCCAATTATTTAAAGGTCATATTTGTCAATCTCATATTTCGAATTTCAGAATTAACAATATTATCTTCGACTATTTTTTTTCTCCATATTTTCGGCAACTACCTTTTTCATCGGAAACACGTGTTCTATGAACGTGTTTGTTACCTAGATAGTGTCTCGGATAAATATATCCGATTTTTATTTATATTGAACACCTATTGATCTTTTTGTAAAAGTCTAAATGAATATTCAATTGTTACAAGAACAGCCCCCTTTTTATGATGATAATTAACATATGTATTATTTATTTGGTTAAAATAAATTACTTTCAGGGAGGTTAATAAGAATAATCTTTCATTTATCTTTATCTTTTTACCTTGTACCCAACGAAATTATATATTCGTTCATACTCTAGTTCATTAAATCATTTTTGGTTACGTTGTAATTTATCCCACACTATTATTTTTTTAAACAATTTTACAAAGAGCAATTAAATAAAAGCAGATTAAACAAATTTATTTTAAAATTTCAATCTCTTTTAGTCGGAAAATGTTTTAAAATTTAGTTGCCACTTCACTTGCCCTTTGCTCTTGACTTTTCACTTGAAGTTCGTTAAACAAATAATAATGTTTTTTAAAAGATGAAAGTTTTCTAATTGAAAAATTTGGCCGCCCTCGCTAAGGCGTTTGGTTTAGTATTTTAAAATTCGTATAGATATATTTTCAATTAGAAAACAGAGAGAGAACTTTTTGTGCGTGATAAACATTTTATTTACAATTGTAAACTCTACATTCCACAGATTTACCGCCACTTCACGTATTCAATCAAGTTGTATTTATTTACGTACTTTGAAAATCTGGTACGAGTTCAAAGCACCCAAACTATTTCAATTCAAATTAAGCTTATCTGCTCATCCAAGGCGATTGAACATTGTCTCCGAGCTTCCGAAAGATTTATGCACATTTCTGCTTTGAATTATTTTAGGCGGGTTTCGGCAGTGAGAAGAATCGGGCGAGGGCTGGCTCTCTCCCCGACAGTATGGCGCCTCCCCCCGTCCCTACGCTTCACCCTTTATCAACCTTAATTTGTTTTTCATATTTTTAAAGTATTCAACCTTCGATTAACTTCCAATTTTCTTTTTAATCGTTTGGACATCTGAAATATAATTTGTTTAAATCGATATAGTATTTAAATTAATTTCAGACGATCCAATTTTGAAAGAAAATGTATTTGTTAATAAATCTACAAAACAATATTGAAAGAACTACATTGAATCAATTTTTTCAGATGCTTTCTCATTCATTATCATAACTTTTAATCATGTTTTCCCCTAAAAAATAATAAGTCGACTGAGTTGCTTGAGTGAACAAGTTTGACGTTTTTTTGATAAATGGTTCTAGTTTCTATGTGGTTCCACAGCGTTGTAATCACCAATTTACTACTGGCCCTAAGTATGCCTGAATCTGTTCCCTTGTTAGTTTTTATTCCACCCTTACATTTCTGGAACGCAAGTTCAGCACAAAGTTTGGCTTTTATGTGTTGAATTATTTTACGTTTTATCCGCCATTTGGTATAGACTGAGTGGGCTTCCATTTTACATCCAGGAGTCGTAATGAAATTAAGTTTTAACGTTAGCTTTTTTATGTTTTTCTAATTTGTGTTATTTTTTTCAAAAACTGTTTTATTTTAACGCTCATATTTATTCATAGAAGACGTTCCTCCCAAATTACAATCATACTTTATTTCATAACTTCGAAATCAAAACACGATTTGCTTACAGACATCGCGTACCTATAGGTATACATCTTATGAAACCAATACTTTTACATGTGGTGAAAACTGTGCTAATTTCGCGGTGCACGCAAATTCCAACATTTTTTTAAAATTATTTGAATTTTATGAAACACCATTTGAAATTTTTATAAATAAAAAAATAAAACAGAACTCCATTGGATTAAAAAACTCGAATTTGTTTTTTTTTTTTTACTACACATTACCAAGTTTTTATTTGTTGATACGTTTATTATTTTGAAGCCTTATTTTTTTTATAAAATTTGTTCCAGGGTATAAACATTATTGATGGTTAGATCATCTATTTTTTGCTGTACTTAGGTAGATTATCCAGCGTAATTCTGACCGTCCGCGTCTTTGTCGATAAGTTCAAAGGCTAACCGATAATCACAAATTGTTATCTCCTTTACGGATCACATTTACGGAATGCGTAGGAACTAAAGTTATTTGGTTGAATGTTTTATTTCTTATGGACATTATTCAGCATAATTCCGATGGTCCATCTGAATAAGTTCACAGGAAAATCGATACAATCACAGATTGTTACCTTCATGGAATGAGGTAGCCTTCAAGAATCAAGTGCGAACTCAAGTGTCCAAATTGTTAGCAGAATGTATTTTCTGGTGTGTGTTTGGCACGTGGCTGTTTCCATCGGGTGGGTGATTGATGTTCCAGCATATCGGTCCCGCTCGCTCCAAGGTTGTGTTAGAAGGGTCGGTGTCTTTATCAATCTCTTTTTTATAAAGTTTATTTGTACTGTCATCGCCAAATCACCGAGATTTTTTTCTTGTAAGTGTCCGTCGTGAATGATCGGTTGTTATAATAACGTCTGTTTTTCTGCACTCAGCATTTTATGTCAATCAAAAGTTATATTTCGGCAAAAAGGATAGAATGCCACACAAGTTCGTATTTGCACACTATCATCTGTTTATTCACAGTGATACATCTTCTCATACAATACGTTTTTTCACTCCTTTTTCTCCCACATATGTCGATTGATTATATTTCCAATTCGAAATCATCTAACCTACCATTTCTTTACCTTGTTCATTGCTACAACCTTCCTTGCGATATTTTTGGTTCTCTACTTTCCATAATTTTTATTTTTTTATCTAAGCTCATTTAGGAAACATACAGTTTTATAAAAAAAATCATTGAGCAGTTAAGTTCCATTTATAATATTTTTTATGGTTACTGATTAGTAATCATAACAATAGTTTTTTTTTTTATATAGGTACATTGTAAAGTTAATTTGACTTTAAATATGGAAAAAAACATTAGTCGAAGATAATATTGTTAATTCTGAAATTTGAAATATGAAGTTGACAATTACGACAGTCTCATAATAGATCGCAGTGGCCCAATTGGTAGAGGTGTATGTCCCGGTAAGACGTAAGGTTCTGGGTTCGAGTCCCAGTTGCGACCATTATCTTTTATTATTTTTTTGTGCCTTGTTCATTTTCACATTTAAAAAAAATAAATTATTATGGTTATCTTCTTCTTTAATGACTTTAAACGATTTAGGGGTACAGTGGAAAATGTCAATATCGCAAGATTTGCAGATACGCCCGAGCATGGAGATTTTTGCGTAATTCGATTTGAAATATTGTATGTAAAATAAGGTATGGTAGATATATCTCAAAAAAAAGTTTCTCTAATTCAGTAACTAACTAACCATCACACCATTTCCTCGTAATGGTAGCACAGAGAATGTATTTCCTCAGAACCATATCTTCGCTCCCACACCTTGCTTCATTCACATTTATACATCCTCTTCACTCCCGACATGACTTATTCCGTTCCCTTGAGCGCTATTAATTCATTAGGACTACTGTTTTATTTTTCATGCGAAAGGTAAGTTTATTCAACGAGCCAATTTGTTGTGGAGTTGGAATTCTCGTTCGTGTATGTTATATGTATATGTTTCTATCTAACGGACATTACTGGACTTATAAATTGAAAGAGGTGAGTTTATTATGTGGGTAAATTATTTTTTAAATAATTTGCTTGTTATGACTATGTTTAGAAAGGTTGTATATTTTCTTCTGATTATCCATCATATTGGCACTGAGTATATATATTCGAAAAAAAAAATATTATGAAAAGCTGAATTTGGTGCAAAATCATGTACTCTGAGCCAAGTCATCTTTGTTTTATGTGTAGCAATTTATTTGTTCCCACAGAGCCACCACGTTCCGCGATCATATTATTTTTCAACAAAATATATTCTGCTTCGTTTTAAGCGATTTGCCTCGGAGTGGCTCGAAACCGCAGCTGGGTTACCACGAGTAACAAAAACGATTGTTTCGTAATATCCTCATTCATATAATTCAATTCAATCTTCATTTTTGAAAGGGGGCAAATAAATAATTTTGATGTAAATCCAGTTTACTATATTTCAAACTGTTCCAAATAAATTATACAAGAAAAAGGCAATTTATTAGAGAGTCCGGAACATTGACGAACACAAGGATACTGCCAAAGTTCTAAGGAATTTGAGGTGTGTAGTATCAAATGCAGCAATCTCCAAAATGCTTTACTTTTAGAAAACCAAAAGAAACCTTTCATTTCAGTAATTCTCACGCATTTATAATTAATAATTTTATTCACAAAGTGAAACTTGGGCACACATAGATGGTTTTAATGACAACTAACTGCTTTTGTAGGTAAATGACCGAATCATTAACAAAGTTGCATTATTAGTTCACTTTTGACAAGAGTGGAGATTGCTGTATTTGATTATTCACACCTCATCATATACAGTCTCACAAATAAATATCTTCCGGGAAATGATAGAGCTTAATTTCATATGAACGGGTATTATTTTTAAGTAGTTCATTATAATAATTAAATTAAAACCAATCACTTTGTGTGCACCATTAATTTAGTATAAATTATCAATATGTTTCGAAACCGATAGAGCCTTTATCAGGGTAAAATTAAAATTACCAAAAATCAAAAAATATAAACAAGTATAGTCAAATTTAGTGCCTGTAGTAATATTTTGTTTATATTATCTCATTGCAAAGAGTGGTGATTAATTAATTAAAGGATCTAAATATTAAGACCTTTAACTAAATAATCACCACTCCTTGTAAAGTTTTTTTTTGTTTATAGGAAGGTACTTATTTGTCTATACTTGTTTGTCTTTTGTTAGTTTTGTTAATTTTAATTTTATTCTGACGAATAAAATATCGGTTTCGAAAAATGTTCATAATTTTGATTAAATATGTGAGTATACAAAGTGATTTTTACAATTAATTAAAAATGATGTCACGAAGTGAATTTTCGTTTATTGCAGAAGTCGTTATAATAATAATTACAAAATTATCAATGTCGTACGAACCACACGTACAAAGTTTTACGTGGAAAATGTATCCCTCTTAACCTAACCTAACCTCGTTACCCCAAATATGTTTAATTGGTCGAATTGAATTAGCGGAATATCATGCAGATTTACTAAGTTATCATTTAATTTATAAAATTTGATTTTACTCACATAATATAGAAATACGAAAAATGTGAAGATAAATAATATTACAATTTAAACATTCCGTAATTCCTGATATTTTCGGATTTCCAAGAAATCAGAAAACAAAAGGTTGTCCTGCAAACGACATACTAAGATTGAAATTCATTCTCAATTTTGGAATTGGTTTTTTTAATCTTTTTGTCCCATTTATTTTTACGATTTTTGGCGAACTTTTGTTTGGGTTGTGATTCAAAAAACATGGCGTAGGCCAGCATTAAGGCGCATTTATAGTTAGCGAATACAGTAATGGCAAACCATACGATGAATAAATATATAAGTGACTTTGTAACTAAGGAGTTTTCCATCTTCTATGTATCGCTTCGAAAGTTATTCAATTCAAAGTTTTCTCTGGATAATAGCAAATGGCTCCATATTCCGTATACCCCGATCCCTCGCTTGTCAATGAACCTGGCGAATATACCCATATAAGATTGTTCGAAATACTCCCACATTTATATATTTGGTACACTCTATTACCATTATTATCACACAAATGAAGACTACGAAAAATGTGAAAAAATACTTTTGCTTACTTTACTGTGTTCAGTTTTCAGGTCATAAAAAGTTCGATTTTTGTCTATTTCTATCTTCTTTTAGCGATTTCACATACATAATAAAATTCCATGGAGGGACGATTAGGAAATGACTAAAAAAGAAAATATCAGTATTATGTTGGTGCCTTTTGTTTTTGTGCGTAGTCTCAAAGCTTTATCTCCTGCGCGAATCTGCCAAGCAAATAATTTATTTATATAATTCCCAAGTTTTTAACACTTCAACCCCAAAGTACATAAAAGATATAACCTTTCCGTTTTCGTTAGAGTTGTAATGGATTTTTCCGACCTTCGCAGTATAAATAATGCCGTGGTGAATTGAAAAAAACTAGGCCAGGTAGGAATATTTCTCACGTTAAATCCACACGGCAATTTCTCAACAACACGGCTATAGGAAGGTTGGCTTTGGTAAAGTGGCCTATAACAGTCATTGATCTCAATTAGCCCCTTGGCCCGAGCCTCCGTTCTCTTAGCCCGGCGCTACCGGCACACCTCACACCCCGCTGGTCTCATCTTCCCTTGTTGTGTGCACTTCCTCCATTCCCTCCTTCCTGCCTTCCTCCAGACTTACCGACAAACATTCAAGTTAAGAGTTGTAAGCCATTAAGGGTGGTTTACTTTCCCTGTTTGAAACGGTATGTCTTATACGCCCGTTGCCTCAAGGTGGTGAGTACAGCGTTTGTATGAATTACCGTTTTACAATTTATATATTTACGTGTCTTTGACAACCACCGTTTTTAATCAAAAGCATTATGTGCCTCAATTTTTATTACGAGTGATGTTTATCAAACTATTTAATGAGACCATTAGATTAACGACAACACCCCTATAGCTTTGGCTTGCTTCTAAAAGGGCCAACGTCAGATGTTAAAGTTGCCAATATATAATTGCTCTTTTTAAAAAGTTTTAATAAAAAAACGCTGTTAAAATCGAGAATTCCTTAACTTTTATGAAATCGAAAGGTTCTTTAAGAATTTGGATGATAACCTGCTTTTGACGAGAAATCCCAAAAAATATACGTAACTGACATTATTAATAATATTGAACCATTTTTCTGACTTATTGCTATTAACCTTGCTGTAATCATACCTATACATATAAATAAAATAAATTTATTTGCCTTTTACACTTAATATAAGGTTTTTAATCATGAATTTATTTATTATATCTTCACCGTAGCTGTATTTTGTATGCAGAATTAGATTTTTATTTACAAGACATAGTTTTTATGTAATCAGAATGTATCCCATTTTCCAAATATCTCAGTCAAAAGCTCGGTATTCTCTCGACTCACGAGTCATTACAGTACAGGGGAATAATGCAGCCGTTCGCTGGCACGACTCTGCGACGAGTTTCACCGCAATAAACGATTCCCATGTGAATTGTTTAATAACCTTCAAGGAATAATACGCGCCGCTGAGTTGACGGTCGCAAACTTTCCCACTTCAGAGTGGCTTGAATTCAATCTCGCCGTATACATCGCTGGCTTCAGATGCTCGTATGCAAGTTATTAGACTATGAGAAGTGAATCGTCCCTTGATATTATATAACTTGAAGAGCTGCATCTAAGTACAATTCATTCATCGAATTTCACAATAATAAACATGATTTATTACTGTTTACAGGCCATCTAAGGCTACGTATATACGTGTGAACCGAGGCGCGAACCGAGTCACAAATTAGGGAAATTAAGTGTTCCACACTAAAAATAATTAGTGTGAAAGGCTCCAGCCTTCAATGGAGAGTATTAAAGAGAGTCTTCGGTTGACTGAGGATAGATAGGAGTTCAGCGGGAGAAGAAAAGGAAGATACAATTCACTATTATAAAAAGTGGTTGAATTCATTCCCAGAATCATTACTCGCAGCTTTGTCAATAGTAGATATTCCGGATAAGATTTTCAAACTATTAAAAGGTTGGATGAAAAGATATATTTTTTAAAAATTTATAATAAAGAATTATACAATATGTTCAAAGAAACGTCGCTTTCTCATTGACAATAAATTCTTTAAAACTTTTTCGGCTAGGTAATGTAGATACAATTCAAATAAAAAGCCCAAATAAAATCGACGATTTCACAATTAAAAAAATAATATTTATTGAACCATAGCAGCTAATATCTTGAAATGGATATGGAACGTACAAATAAATGCAAAACGTTCCAGTTAAAACAGGACTTCGCTCTGCCCAGTCAATCAATATCGATTTATACAATTATTTTTTCAAGTGGTAATTAAGTGTATTAAATAATTAGCTGAGAATTGTAGTACTTTTTAATTAAAATAATGAACTACCTGAAAGTTAAGCACCTAAAACAATTATTGTTTTATGAGTAACAACCGAGTTACCTAGTCAAATGAATATAACTATTTTCCTTTCAATGTTTGTGTTGTAATATATGTACAATTTTAGAATCCAAGTTTTTACCCTTTACCGTTATTAAATTAGTGAGGAAAATTTATAAACTTCTTTAATTACCGGCAAGATCCGACGTGAATACAATATTGCCCCTGTGGGCTTGTGTCAAGATTTATTATCTAACAAAACACATCATAACTTAAGTTATGATAATAACCTGACGAAAGTTAACGTAAAAGCTGAGTATTACATATTATCATCGTAGATGATAGCATACCTACAAAATAAACAAAATAATATACCTATGGTAGCGCTAAATCACTTGGATTTCTTTCCCAGATTTGAAGGACCATTTTTTGTTACAAATACTAGGAAATGCTTTGAGACCCGCGGCAAAGCGAAAAGTTATTTAATTCATTCGATTTATTTTTAAATCATCAAATTTCCGGAATTCAAAAATCAAAATTCCATTCTACGATCGTGCGACCTTCAAAGTAGTCATTGTATTATGGCGTAAGACCGGTCAGTGGCTGAGTTGGCATCTGGGTTTTACCCAAGCCTCGTAAACTCTATATTCCTCTCGCTGACTTTAAGTCCTCCATCATGACACAAGCAACATTTATCGCTTGCTGTGGTGGTGATAGAAGATCTTCATTTTTTTGTCAGGTCCGGGAAAGTTTGTCTTTCGTTAAAAAAATAAATAAATACTGATGGGGTGCTTGATACCATATTGTGTATAATTTATATATATACATTATAGTATTCAAGCACTTCCAAGGATGAAGGACAAGGCAGTATGTAAGGACGTTGTTTGTAACGGCAACAGTTACATATTGTGCCTAACTGTATCTGAATAACCAGTCACTTTTAAACCTCCATCATCCCCATTGCTTCCTAACTGTCTTTGTTTGTTTATTTATTTATTTATTGAATCTATATCATAAGGTTTACATTTTTTTTTTGGCCTTGCCTGTCTCACTAGGAACTCCTGTGTCGAGACAGACTAGTTTACAAATATTTTAAAATTATAATATAAAGTACATTTTTCAATAAAGCAAAAATATTTCACAAAATTTTCAGGTTGGTAGGTAGTGGTAACAATAATGAGATATACGATTATATTTGGGTGAGGTGACTAATTATTGCACGACCTTTTTCGATGATCCATTGTTTGATCAGGATCTTTAACTTCTATTCTATCTTTTCCTTTGCCGCTCCGCCTTAGGAAAAAAGTTTACAAATTTGTTAAATAAAAATAATAATAATTTGGTGACAACGCTGTTTTTGTGAAAAATCACTTCATGGGCGCTGATCAAATTTGTAATATATTTCTACAATCTCACTTGTGACTACAGACTAGACAAACCATTGTAACAACTTAAAACTAAAAGCTTTCTTTCTCAGGTTCACCGATCATCGTAAAAATGTACATATATTATTTTATTTATTCTGTACAGGTAGAAAATATATAGGAATATACTTATCTGGGAGGTCACTTGATATTAATACTGTGTATGGTTTGTTAGCGAAATTTAGAAACAGTTTGCACACAGAGCACATAATTGGAAACATATTTTATTGGAAATGCCATTATTTAATCCTGATATATATTATAATAATAATATTTTTATTTTATTATATTTTATTTATATATTTATTTTTTAAAGAAAGACAAACATTCCCGGGTTACGAATAACCTGACAATATTTGAAAATCTCCTACTACCATCATAGTAAGCGAAAAATGTTTGTCTCGTTATGGAGGACTTAGGCAGTGGAAGAATTGAATACGGGACGCCTGGGTGGGTCAAACGCGATGCCAACTCAGGTATTGAACGGGCAAAATGTTCTTCAATGAACGTGTTTGCGAAAGCAAAAGCCAAATTTTATTATGGGCGGTTCAATACTACAAGTATGTATTTGATTAGAATATTTATTTTCCTTAATGTGATTCGGTAATAAAATACTATTGGATAAACCGATAAATAAAACGAATAATCGGTAAACGACAGATTGATGTGTAAGGCTTGGAATAATGTTAATCCAATTAAAAAGGGTGAGTGTTTTTCGCATTGACAACCCTTTCTGTCGCAGGTATCGTTCATTATAAGAAGGAAGGAAGAGATAACAACGAGCCATCAGCTGTACGTCTATAAAATGTCATTTTTCCGACCTTCCAACCATAAAAATTCCGAAATCGAGCGATACAGCAATTTCAAGAAGCACTTTGCTACTTGTATGTCTCATTAAGTTTCCACACAAACCTTCAAAAGATTTATTGCGTCTCCATGAGAGGGTCTGATTGCGGAGCACTGTTCCTGTTATTTGCAGCATCATTTAGTGATCTTCCGGAGTGTCTGTTCCGGTTATTTGTTTCGCAATTCCGGAACGGCGATACCAACTGCTACTAGGTAGCTGTATTTGTCGTTCAAAACAGGAAGTAGCAAATACTTCGCTACTTGAATATGTAATGTTCTCTCTCGGAGAAGGTGTGACATTTGCAAAGCGTTATATTTTTCCATGAATTTAATAAAGATGACTCGACTAAAACTATTGTGCGAAGTTCATAAAATATTGGAAACACAACCATGAATATTTTCATTCAATAACCAATAGGATTTTTCGGAGTTTCAACGCTATTTTTCGTTTATTTGTTTTGTTTTACGTGTAGATAGAAAAAGCTCTGAAAATTTATTGACCCTAGAACTCAGTTTTTTCAGCTTTGTAGGATACACAAATGGGTTTAATGCTTATTTAAAATTAAATTAAAGCTCTCGTTCTTTAGCTGACTAAGTTTATGGGTTTTTATTTTATTTTTCTCAAAATATTACCTATATCTCTGACAATTGTAAGGCTGCACAGAAATGTGGGTACCAATACCAGATTAAAATGTTTAATTTCAATAGAATGCATCTCAAACGGAAAGAAAAAAATACCCTTCTAATTTTTGCAATCTGCTTCAAAAGTTTCCAACAAGCTGTAAAAGTTCCACCGCGTCGCTGACAAAACTGCATTTTGTAGAATTTCTCAAAAAGATATCGGACGTCTTTGAATGATTCCGAGTTCCACAGATTTAACTATGTACCCTCTTAACTTGGAATTTGGTTGACCCTCATTTATCTCCCCTAATTCCACCCTTAGGAATCGACACACCATTCACCCTTTTACCAATCTTTTACAACCCTATTTGAACGTAAAATGCTCCTTTACATGGTCAACATTCGTAATAATGAGGTGGATATAAACGAAATGGTAAGGAGATTTACGTTTTTCTTTGACTGTCTTCAACGCTATTGACTTTTATGTAAAGTGTTATCTCAGTTATTTAAAAACTGCTTCTAAACAATACCTAAAGCTTCTTTATATTTTTTTTATATCAGAATAAAGTATTTTCTTTTCAACACACACGCAAATCTCATGATTAATTTTATACAAATCGTATTTGAAAATATGATTTATAATATAATGTAATAAATACTATATTTCTCAACACATACATTTGTTTCAATACACTTTATTTTTAATATATTGTTATTCTATTTTAATATATTGCGTTTCGGAAGTTCCAAAATCGGCAGAGCAACGTATTACAATTAAATTGGTTTCACATAAATGTATGTGTTAATATTATTTTTAGAAATCGTTTGATGTTAGACTTTGTGAGTTTTATGTTACGCATTAACATTTTTTTTCCGAATATTATATTAAAAGCACATTTATATTTTCATCATTTATTTGTATACATTATTTCTCAATATGAGACGTTTGAATTTAAACAGCTGTCACGCATAATATAGATGAAATAGACTCTGAGGGAAATTATTTTCTTCATAGCCTCCAGTCTTGAATTACTTAAAAAAAAGGTATTCACCTGGTGGTGGGTTTGAGTGGCAATAGCACATTGAAAGGATGCACTTTGTGTAAACGAATCAATGCAACAACAAGTCCTTTCAGCTCCCCACGCTCACACGCACGAGCCGTATCTCGGGAATGGCGAATGTAAAAAGCATTAGGTAAATGAAATCCCACGGCATTACTCGTTCCCCGGCTAATGGCAAACTCTCAGTTGAGTGATTCAATTACAACCCCGGTATTGCACCGTTTCATTTATTAAACGCGAAGTTTTTATGTGGATGGCTTTAAATAAAAGCTCGTTTAATTTAAATGAAACTTTCCCCTTCTTTTAAACCTCATTCAGGATATTTATTATTTCCAGGGCTGCCCTGGATATTAAAGAAGCGGCTCGAGATTGACTTTATTATTATTTTCAAGTGACCATCCCTTCTTGTATTTGACTCCCCTTCCCTTTAAACTTGTTTAAATCTGGGTACCAAAAAAAAACAAATTCATCCTTAAGAGCGATTGACCAGCAGCTGAGAATAAAAGTTTAAAAATGCTTGCAGCTGTACAGGGAGGATCCAAAGAGAAAGATTGATTATTACCCGTATCAATTTTTTTAAATTAAAAATTTAATATCGATATATTTTATTCAAAACTTGCTTTAATATATACCTACATCCAAGTAAGCAATAAAAATGTTCAAAACGCACGATGATAAATTATTAAATATCGTGTACTTCTTGTAAGTATTTTTTGATTATAAGTATTTATAATTTTACAATAATGTCTAAACAAAATAAGTGTGTAAAAAAAATTGAAATATTTTAGTTTGTAAGACCTTAAATAAATAGAAAAACTGAGGTATTTTTGTTACAAAACACGTTCTCGGATTTATTTTTTAATGATTTTAATTTAACTAAAATTTATTTTTTTAAAACTGTGTTGACTAGACTGTGTATTGATTTATATAGTTGTATGATTATATGATTTGAAATTTGAGTTGTTTAATAGAATCTATCGTTTGAAAATTGAACAAATCTGCCAACGACCAACGGAATAACCTTAGTATATTAAAAATACACTTAGTTTTTCAAAATTTTAAAACTGCGTGTACCAGATAAAATAACAATCTTTCAAAATCAATTTATGTTTTTTTGTAAAAAAGAGTCAATACGTCTAGAATATAATTTAAAAAGGAATTATTTCCGGTATTCTCTGGTAATACCCTATTAAGTATGGAGGTATCCTTAAATTTTGGTTTTCATTCAATCAAATTTATTTATTGTATTAAGAAATTTTCTTTAGGTTAGGTTTGGGCACGTAGAGCTATTGAACAAAAGGGGGGTGTAATAAGTAGAATATGTGACGCTATTGTGAATGATAGAAGAAGTCGGGGACGCCGGAGGAAGCCATTTCGCAATGCAGGGAACCAAATAGAGTCGGGCAGAAGATTACGTATGAGATGATATATGAATGTGAATGAGGCAAGGGCGTGATTGTTAGTTAGTTATCAATTTCTAAGTAAGTAAACCAATGCCTGTAGTTGAAAAATGTTTTATCTCATAAAAAAATCGATTGACATTATCATTATGTACGTAATTGGAAAATGTACTACATTACATACTCAAAAATTATTACTGCTCTATTATTATTGTTCCTCACGTCCAAAAGTATAACTTTACCGAAAGGGAGGCAAGCTAAACCAAACAGCCCCTCGGGAAAAATCTATTGGTTTATGCTGAATACCGATATTCGTGATAAATAGACGAGATCTCGGCAGTAATATAAATTTTACGATAATTTATTTTCTCTCGTAACTCTTTTATGTGCGGAGCTAATATCACCAGAAATAGTAATATAGTGGATAGACGATAAAGGGTAGGAGGACCCCCGGCGTTTTCTGTGATTACTGTTCAATAATTTCCTGACGAGTTTCATTCTGCTGGAGGGGTAGGTAGTCGCCAATTACTCTCCTCCGCAATGCAACACGTCTAAACCGCTCAACGGCCAAAACCATCAAAGTAATATAAAATCCCCGTTGAATATCGAATATGCACATAAACAGCGATGTTTAAAGTATCGTTCCGCTTTAATATCAACATTACTTTGGTGAACATCATTGGGCTTTTGATTCGGTATTTGTATGCACATTCTGCTAGCGCCAATATTGTACCTGGAAAATGCTTTAATTGAATTAAACCCTTTGACGTGAATTCTTTTTTTAATTACAGCACATATATTTTTTTGATGAAACTATACGCCATATTACTATTTAGATTTATCTTTACTATTGATCTGTTTACAAAATGAATATGAAAAAAATATGGTATGTATACATAGAAGCTTTTCCTACCTGATCTATTTATTGGAATTAAGATAAAATTATTAATTACGTTACAAAAAAATATAAGCGTATAAGTACTAAATAATTTGTTTTTTCATTACATAAATATGAAGTTAAATAAGAAACAACTTTTGAAAAATACTCCTTTACGGCTAAGATTATTTTTGACTATTTCCATTGACTAATTTTTTTTCATTCTTGTAAAATTATTTATAAAAAAAATAAAAACAACTGTGGCGGTACTTTCCTCGTGCAGATAATACTAAAAACACACGTAGTGCTAATGAGGTAAGAATTAACAAATATTTCTGGCGTTTATATTCCTCTTAAGTTAGATCACTCCATCTCCGCAAGATGTCGATAGTATCTCTTTTCGATGGGACCTCTTGTTTATTATTCATTCATGGTTTTAGCTCTCCTGTAAAATTACCCTATTTGATTTACGACACTTTTCTAAGGGATGTGCGATATATATTTAAAATTCTTACTTTAATGTTATCTAGCACAAATTGTAGTAAAGAGTATATAATTCTACAACAATGTTGAATTAAATTCCTTAACCCTATCTAAATCTTGACCAAACTAAACTAAATTCAATAAATAAAATTATAGTTACTTAACGATTTTGATAACATTTTTAATATTTTTCATCGCCTTATATACCATTGCGGGTGCGAATGCTCAGTGGTTAGTTAATTCAAAATGTGTTATACAATTCCGGTTTTATCCAAATCTAGAACGGTGTGGAATAAAGTAGGTAAACACGTTTAATAATGAATCACGTGTTAAACTCATTTACTTTATTTATAAATAACATTTTATATTACAATTTATAAAGGTCTGTAGGTACATAGTTACTTGGATAGTATTTTTTCCAAAAGGCGTTTCATTCCCAACTCCTGAACAAATATTAAATAGATAAAATGGTTTTCGGGTGAGGATTTCGTCACATTTTGTTTCTTAACTTTTTTCTTGTGCTTATATTTGCGTTATATTTCCATACACTCTTGCCCGAAAACCATAAAATCTAAATGGTTTTCTCCGCACACTCAGTAAGAATTGAGTAAGTGAGTTTTTCTGCCAATAAACCTCTTCATAAAAAAAGAGAATCAAACTTCGTGGAGATTCATTTTCTGGTAGCATAAAACAGAATCAGATTTTCTTAAGGTTTTTGCCGTTCAAAAGTTGTTTTTCCGCAGGAACCTTCGTATTAATAATACATCAAAAGAAAAATTGACTCATCTCAAATTTCATGACGAAAAGCTTATTCTGGTTCCCATGGGAGTAGAAGTGCGCAAGTGTATGTGCGTTCATCTCAAAGAATCGATAGTAAACGAAGAGTCTTAATATTATTTGCTAATTTTACAAAAATGTATTCCCAACGATAACTTCCTGGAAATCTGGTTGATTTCCGTATTCATTATTAAAATAAAATGTAAAAAGGGTCCAAAAATAGAACACGAAGAATTGATAAAAGGCCAATTAAAATTATGTATATTGAAAATTTCTTGGTAGCCTGGTAGTTAAGTAAATTGTATACTTCGCATGTTTTTTTTTATTTTTTATATAATTTATTTTTATTTATTTATTTATTGGCTCGCCAACAGAATACATCACATAATTTTTACAGTAATTTACATTTATACATGGTTGTAATGAGGTTTCTAATTAAAAGGTGAGCACAACATTCATCTCAATATTCTTTATGTAATAATGATTGGTTAGTTACAATAGTGATAAATTTAATTTCAAATATGTATATAAAAATAAGGAGGATCGAAATCAGTTATTAGGAAGAAAAATGCATACATACTTATAATTATAATATACGTACATATATACACACAGATACATACATACATACACACACAAATATACTCACTTAATCATATATGCATATATGTGCACACCGTACTCATATATATATATATATATATGTGTATGCATACATGTACTTACACTTGGACATACAAATACATTTCTTGTGGAGTCAATGCACAAGTAGTAGTGTTAGAAATTAAAATAATAAAATGGCTCAAGTAAGGAGATCATCTGGTAAATGATACATTCACACTCTATCTACTTTATTGCAATATCTGTGTTTTCAAAGTTTTAAAAAAGCTCTAGTCAGGCGATTACTCTGCAACTTTGCAGTATTTCATCACTCAGTCTGATTAACAACCTTAAGCGGCAGGAAAAGCTCTTAAACCCTCTATTCCTGCGTTGCTTTGGCACTCGTCTCGTGGAGTGTGTTGTGTTGTGTATAGCGAGCACGGGATTCTGGGGGGAGGCGCGTCAGGTAAATACCTCTCTGGGTAAATGAAAAAGCTCGTATATTAGCGACTGCTTCACCGCATTAATTGCTTGGCCAACCGCCAAAGCCAACGTACACTCTGCTACCCGAGGTCCAAGAAGCTCGCCCTTTTTCGGAGTTATTAAAAACACCAGCACAGCTAACACAGGTGCCGAGTGCCTGTTCCTACGCTACTGCCTACGCCTACTGCCTACTGCCCTTTGCCTACTACCTTAATTTACCATCTGATCTGCGCTCTGAATATGAATGGTCTTTATTATTTACTAACTTTGTGTTATTGGATTAGTTTTGTTGGTTTTATCCAAAGATAAATTAATTTTTGTAAATACAGTATTCCGCGGGCACTCTAATGCTTTATTTAAAGCATTTTTAATCTCAATCCCCCTTAATTTTTACTACCCCTTACCTATTAAGGTACATATTAAGTCGTAACAGTGACAAACTTGACTTATTATCACTAGCAGTGACAAACTTGACTTATTATCACTAGCAGTGACAAACTTGACTTATTATCACTAGCAGTGACAAACTTGTATCTATCACTGGTGTGTATGGTTAAAACGGCTTTAAACCAGGCTTAAGGCCAACTTTACAAAATCAGTTATAAATAAAAAAAGTAGGTATAATACAACAAACAACGCCTATCTTTCTGAATATTTAAAAAAATATTTTCCTGTTATTTTCCCTGGGGTACTATTTTCATAAAAATATCAACGAAGATTTGATTTATATGTTTTTAACATTTTCCATCAAAATAATACGTGTTGGGTACGAATAATAATAACGGTGGGATTAAAATATTCGGTTGCTTTATCGGCATTAACCTGATAATGGTATGATGTGTACAAAAATACACTTTCAAAACAATTCCAATTTTATATATTTCATACATTAAGATATCCGGCACACACAGGAATGCTACAATTTTTTTGTCTTAAAATTCCAAGGAGGATAAGTTTTTATGAATGTTAGAGCTTAAAAAGATAATATTTAGAAATCTGTACAAAAAGAATTCTTAAGAGAAATGACGACTAAGCTTGTCTTTAAAAATGGAGGTTCAGTAGAAGGTATCCAGCTTGCTACGGAGTAAACGAACGTACGCAAAATAAATCGCAGTTTTATACCGGACAAGGCGGCTTGTAATAAATCCTGCTGGCTTTTATTTGGACTATTCATTCTGCCTTAACTTACGTAACCTTAAATTGAAATGAAAATTATTAAGTCAAGTGTTTACTCGACCTCTGTGTGTTTGCTTTTCAGGCGTATTTTTGGGGTTAAAAGGTTTTTTTAACATGTTTATGAAAACATGTTGTTCTACTTTTTTACTTGAAATCAGAATCAAATGTACATATTTTTTGTTGAGAAATGTTTAAATTTGCTGAATATTGGCAACGATTTACGAAATTTTCCGGGTATCATTGTGTAACCTACAAAACCTTTGTAAGTTGTACTTCATATCTTAAACCACCTCGTGTATTTGAATATGGAATTTGGTTTTAGAACCCTGCTTAACAAATGTTAAAACATGCAATACATACATTTTTTAAGCATCTTTTGGCCGAAACCACTTTATTTTAATGCATTGTTTACCGGTTTCGGAGGTAATAGAGTAATGAGAATAATGTAATATTCTCCTGATGAAGGAAGGGCAATTCCGAAACCGATAGAGCTATGTATTAAATTATAGTGGTTTCAAACAAATTCATGTGTTTATATTGTAGTCCAGGTACGTACGAGTATCAGAGTTCAATTAAAGACGTTTGGCAAATCTTCTGATTATACCGTCTAATTATTTAATGAGCGCTCCGCCGCGCCGCGGCTCTATTCCGCCTATCTGCAGCGCTAAATTTAAGATTATTACCTATTTATGTAGGTATCTAATTAGTCAGACGCAGTTGGGTTTAATTAACATAAACTAAGTATGGTGTTTATCTATTAAATACGAGTACATTTTACTACGGACAACTATAATAAACTTAGTTACCCGGAAAACGACACACTTAAACATTAATGTCTCAAATAAACCCTCCGGAATGATTTCCCGCGTAACTTTGTGCCTTCTTTTTCATTAAACGTACAAGTATTTTTCCCAGATTTCTTGGTCGGAATTCATTTCTGTGAAATTTAAACCGATTTTTAACATTAGAATAATTTATTGCACTCTTTTATTAAAACGTTCCATTAAGAATCTTTTCTTTTTCTTGTATTTATTTCTCCTTATTGCTTTTTTACGCAGATGATCTTTAATGGTGATTTTTAAAATAATAAAGTATACTTTTTTATTTTATTTTCATTGTAACAGAGTTCTTATAGAAGAAGCCTTCCTTTTTAATTAAAATTTTAACACTTAACAATCTTTAGATTGTTCTCGATTTATTTTCTATTCCATTCATCCCTCCTTGTAATGTTTTTGTCCCAACAATTCCTTTAACCCACTCATGTGCACATATATATATATATATATACGAGTATGTATTTGTGTTTGTACACGAGGATGGGTGTTATGTGTGCTGTGTCACCAAGAAAAAAATCTCGCGGACCAGTGAACTTTTTGTCGGGAATAAATGCGGCAATTTATAAAATAACACGACCATTTGGGCTGGGAAGGGTACCCGGGCGACAAAGGGTAACACGTACCCGGGATTTAGATATTTAGACCCTTTCTCAGTTACTTGTTTGCTAAGCTATCTTGCATTTAGTTTGTTTTAAAAGTGTGCAAAATAGACCCTTTGTCGTTGTGCATTTACTATAGTTTAAACGACCTTAAAGTGCTTGTTTTGTATCACCTCTCGTTACTCGTTCTATATTCCGTTGTAGCCTTATTATTATTTGTTTTTTGTACCATATTTGTTCTTGTATTATTTCCACGTATTTGTGTTATATTAAAAACATCTCCGTCCTGCAGTCGACTACCACTACTGATGTAGACACGACTCTCATTCTGCAGCGATCCTTATATTGCATTACGTTCTGCCAAGACGGTGCATTTCAGGAATTCTCTTCGAATGAATACCTCTTGTCTACCAAGTTAGCCAGACCCGCATTTGAATACACAATTGTTTCCGAGTAGATATTAACTTCCCTGTATATTACGACATCTATCTAGCAAATAATTACTTTTTAAAATGGCTCGTACCTATGTGTGTTTTATTCTGAATTCTAAATATTTAGAGTACTTATATAGGACTTAAAATTCGCAACTCTTTCATGAAATAATACCAAACTTATTATTTCGAAAAATGTAATAAAAACATTTCAATTATCCGCCTCGGATACGATTGTGGAGTTTAAGCCTCTGATGGTGTTTCCATTATTACATTTTTGTAAGCTTAGCTTGAATTTGAAAAGCTCACGGTATTTTCAAATTGAACTACGGTACGATTACAAGAGATTCATTTATAATAATATAGTTATTTCTTACGAGGTATTTGCTTTGCCAAAGATTAAATATTACGTGATATACACGTATTGTCTTGTATTTTAATGTATAAATTCCACATAAAATATCAAATCAATTTAACGAAGTTAAAGTTCAATCGATGGTTCTCGAATGGAACATGTATGTTCTGCCAGTTTACAAATTATTAGAGGTTTTAAGGTTGTTAAAACTATTGATTAAATTCAAAATTGTTTCTACCTAAATAAATATTAGAAACACTCATGAAATTTAAAAAAAAATGATTTTTTTGTTTATCATGTCATACACTTTTTTCACGGATTTTTTCTCCAAAATACATGCCATGACCTGGCACAATTCTAAAACTTTTCTCTGGCGGCTAGTGAATGGAGATTCCTACCGTCGTTCCTATGGTATGACGTTTTTTGCGAAACCACATTTCTGCTGATCCCTTTTTCATTATTCACCGTACTGTTTAATTTAACTTTCGCAATTTTGCCGACGGCCTTAACTTATTTTTTTAAAAAATCCTTCAACAACGCGAAGGTACTAGAATTTGAATCAATCACAGCGTGTTTTTCTACCTCGCCCTTTATTCGGTCTTCGAACGTAAATATCACCGAGGAGTGTTACCAAATAAATAATCTTAGCATCTCCGTGGCTAGCCAATAATATACTCGAGCGATAACTACCCATATTAGGAAAGGTAATTTTTATTAATTCAAAAAAATTATATATAAAACTATTTTTTTATAAAACCTAAATATATGAAATGGTGAAATCTAGGTGGATTCATTGGCTTTAAACCAAAGTAAGCACTTCATATTTTTATGATATTTGGAGGTACGGTTTTTGCAATGGGCGCGGCTAAATCTAAAACCGTGCAAATTTCTGTCGCTCGAGAGTTGAAGATTGTTTCTATCTATGTTTTATATACAGTCAGAATAGTTTATCAATTCTGTTAATGGTTCTTGTTTTTAGTTTAAATATCATACCGCTATCTAATTTTTACCTGTGTGTGTAAGTTACTGTGTTATAACCCACTGGAAATGTCCTGGTATGTGTGTCAATTTGCTCCAAACTCCCATTCAATATTTGTATATAACTTTAGTTAGACTTCAGAACCTTCGGATCGAATGAAAGCTAGGAAGACATATTACATTCCACCGTTATTCACAAAGACTACACCATTTCCAACTTCCGTTGCTCATTTCTAGCGTACAATCATTTACACCGTCGCGACTACCCAAGAACCATTTTATTTGAACTTTCCGACAGTTTTGGCATATATTTTTCTAGTTCTAACTAATATTATTTTGAAAAAGAGTTAGGAAAAGTTCTTATTTTGCTTTATGTGTAAATATATTCTCATCGTACCATTACACGTAACTTAAAATTAATAAGTGCATTAAATAAAATAATTGAGGATTTTTTTTTTTCTTTCAGCTTCACAAATTCTACAACTATTATAATATCCTGTGATTTTTCACGGGTCTGCGCTAGTTTGACATAAATTTTGAAAACCGTTTAAATCTTCCTCAATTTTGTAGCCGATCAAATATCACCACGAATTCTTCTGGAATATTAATCATCAAATTGATTGAATAATACATACCTTCACAGCTGTAAATTCTGCGGTAGATATTTACGAATTACTCGTCATTCGAGGGGAGAAAAATTCAAGCATATTGAAATTATTTCACGAATAAAAGGTAATCTTGTTTGTGATTTGGCCCTCGTTTGGTATTCAGGATACCAAGTCCCTCCAGCACGATTCAAAATGCCTGGTACACACAATTTTATAGGGCTATCAAAATATCATTACATTATTTTTTATGCATATAAATGGCTATAAAAGAGTTTACCAGGTAGCCGAGATCTATTATCTCGGGTCCTATAGAATGTGAAAGAAAATATATCTGAAAGTTGGAACCCGTATAAAACTCAAGAAAATACATCAAGATAATCGTATTTGGGGTTCTTTTGAGGGTTTAGTAAAATGCAGATAAATTTACTTTGAATAGATTTCAGGGTGAGACTTGAGACTAGTGTAAGTTAACATTATGTTCAAATAATCTCTACTATCTATTTAGATTTTTAATAATTTAGTTTAAAGCAGTGGTGCCCAACTGGTATTGCTCCAAGGGCTATTTTGAAAATCGCGATACGCTTCGCGTGCACCACAGAATTAATAAGTGATATAGAGGAAATTACATTATACAATTACTCCACTTTTTATTTACACTTCAAACAGAATAAACAGCAAAAAACTAATGCGATACTTGGCCGTTCATATTTTCAGAAAGTTTTTTTTTTATGTTTATTCTTTGAATAGTAAATATAACATTTGTGGAATTTATGGCCGCCATACTAGGCACATGCCCGTGTTATGGTGGCTTAAAGTCTGGTTGGTAATCTTCTGTGCAACCCAAAATCATACAATTTTTGACGTGTTCGTTAGTTAACATACTTCTGTATTTAGTTTTAATTACTTTTAGTTGAGAAAAAGCATGTTCCGATTGACTCAAAAAATTCTTTAACGATGAGAGCATTTTTTGTATTTCACAAGGTCCATGAGCTTTAAAACTTTGTCGCTTTTATTTTATGTGCTTTTAAGGACGATATCACTGCGAAGTGTAATAATTTGTAATTCAGCTTCCGTTTTATTAACGAAGCAATGGGTTTCCAACAACGAAGTTAGTTGTGAAACATCGCTTTCGATAAATGGATTTTTGACAAAAATAAACAGAGGTTTCATACAGAAAATGTTGTCAAAACGCCTTTCGAATTCCGATTTTAACTGGTGAAACAACTCCAAATGTTTAGCTGGGTTATACTCCGCAAGATATTCCGCGTCCAAAAGGAGAGTAAACGAAGGAAAATGTTGAAAATTTTTCTCCTCTCACTGCCTCTTCCATAGATCGATTTTTAATTTACTTCACCAATATTGTTCGCCGGGGCCGGGCGCCTAGAAAACAGGCCGCGAGTTACCAGGTGCCCGCGAGCCACCGGTTGGGCACCACTGGTTTAAAGAGTAAACTTAAAATAATGGATTAAATCACCGATAAAGCTTTGTTTTTGTATGCCTTTCTTGAAAGAATCGAGTTTTTATGCGAACAAAGCTATTTATTCATAATCGTTCTGTGTATTTTCGAGCGCAAACAATTCATCATAATATTTTACTACATACATAACTTACAGAAAGATTTTTTTTCTAAAATAATTAAATGACTGCATAATAATTAATGAAATATGTGAATTATTTAAAGTTTACCGTTAAATGTTATGATTTCGCTGATGATCGAATTTTAAAAAAGTTTTTACTTGAGGTATATTTTATAAGTGTTTGTTGTGCCCGCTTCTTTTTGTTATCAACGGTCATCGATGTGCATGACTCGATGGTTGATTAATTGGTAGTTGTTGCTCCGTCCGGGCAATTGTGTCCCTGACGGAAGAGCTTCCGAAGGCTTCCGCGCAATAAATCAACATGGAAGGGGACGCACATCGCACATCCAACCACTACCTCTAGGGATTGTCGGTTGCTACTAGGTACTAGGTGATAGGCGACACCGGCATGAGGAGTGGGGTGGAAGGAGGCGGTAGCTAGTAGGTGGCTTTATCTCGGGCCCGCAGCTGACAAATGACACCCTGACAACCCTTATGTTTCGCTGTCGATGAATCTTCCGCTAGTTTACTTCTTATTCTCCCGTCCTAACCCTACAATAAACACTCGCGGATGGCATATTTGATTCTTAGTTTAGATACATAATATCACGTCGCATCGCCTTAGGGGGTAATAGTAAGTGGAGAGGATATCACAAACTTCCTGTGTGTCATTTACCCGTGTTACTTTACTATGGTATCACGTTTATTGGAATTTCAGGCATCTTCCGTTAGGTGTCCGTTCAAATTAAATCCATTATACTACATTCGACCTAACACTCTACTTGAAAATCGGTTTTCTCACCTTATTTGATGGAAATATAATTAAAGTAGCTTTCAATATGCCGTAAGCTGCTTTGTTCCTTATTTACATACTACTCTAACTTGTAACTTTGCTTGTCACGCAGTTTTATCCTTCTTCTATCCTATATGCTGAACTGCTCGTCTTGTGAAACTAATTTGACGACAACTTTATTTGATGATCCTTTAGAGAATATTTGATGTTCACTCTAACTTTTATACGGGTTTTATTACGTAGTTAATGTAAATACTTATTTCCATGTTTAAGATCTAGTTCATACTAGTTCATTTTAAAGCGTACATAAAGAACAGTGTATATGGGTTTATTTTTAAACAAATCGACAGTTTTATTCCGAGATTGTATTTTTGCACACTTTACCTTCAAAACGAGAGAAAAATTTCTGTCAACAATTGATATTGAAAAACTTTGCGTAGAGCCCACACGAAGAAAAATGTTATTCTAAAATACGATCATTTTATTCGTAAAAACGGTTAAAACGGGACTCAAGTTCTTACGAACAAATTAACAGTGTTTCAATGTTTATTGGCGGGAAAATGTAAGAATAATTTGTTGGTATACGTACGAAATTACATATACCAACAAATTATTCTTACATGTTCCCGCCAATAAACATTGAAACCCTGTTAATTTGTTCCTAAGAACTTTAGCCCCGTTTTTAACCGTTTTTACGAATAAAATGATCGTATTTTAGAATAACATTTTTCTCCGTTCATGCGACATCGGATACTTCAGCTAGTTTAAAAAAAAACAAATTAATACAAGTGAACTTAAATATTCACTTCTTTATCACGTGTTTTACTCATATGAACACTTTTCCAATATCAAACCTTTGACTCGCTATTTGAAATAAATTCCTCATTAAAACCGAACACACCATTTCTTTAATCACTTCACATATCGGTACCCGTCGTATCGCCATACATACATTTCTATAGAAACGTGCAAGTACCAACACTGTGCGGAGCTTTGTGGAAAAGGGTCTTAACATTTGTTAAGCGTTTTTGAATTGAAATTGAAAAGAGCCGCTTTTATTCCGAGCACTAAAGCACGAAACTAAATGTTGTACGGGGCGCCTGGCCTGTGCTTTATCGCCACAGGTAAACAACCAACATCTCACCGCTCACAGCTCACATCTAACAGCTCACCGACCGCTAGGACTCGTACATATTAGCAAATGGTTCACGAACCACCGTAAGAGCCTTTATTGAGTTAGGCATAGTTGGTCGTACGGTTGGAGACGGGCGTCATTGTTCCCGCTAAGGAATGCCGAGTCCTCGGAACGTTTTCTTTGCCATTTTTCCTGTTCGCCACCTACCCAGTCGAGTGAAGAATACCCCAAGTATAATAAATTGGAAAACTCTGGCTATATGGCCCCTGCTCCATTGTCACTTACGGCGAGTAATTATTCACACGCAAGGTGTCACTGTAGAGTTGGGCTTTACGTGGTTCGCCGAATTCTACGGCATTGTTTCCCAGTGGTTTGAGGGCTTTTTAATTGTGAACACCTTTGCTTAGGTTCGTTTCAAAATGTTTGCCACCTTAAAGTTCCGCATTTCAAGAGTTTCATCGCGTCTTTGAATAGTTTTTACCTGTGTGAGTATTCCAATTAATAATGTTTTAAAATTAATTATTCTAACCATATTAATTTTGCTTTACTAAAGCGAATTTGTTCACCGGTTTCGGTGCTATTCTGATTTTTTAAATGTTTATTTTTAAAAACAAGTTCTTTTGAGTCTTTATTATTACAAACGATAGCTATTTCGCCTTCCGAAGGTATTTGCAACCCACTTTCTATATACAGGTGTCCGGGGTTAAAGTGCATTAGCTTCGAGTGGTGACTACAATGATAATAAAAGAAAAAAAGATAAATAACTTTTTTCGAAATTCCTACTTTAGGAGTACTTTTTTGGTAAAAAGATAAAATTAGTCCGGCATGTGCTGCCAGCACTATTACATATTTTGCGCTGTTACGATATGGGTCAATCAAAACCAACGTCGCCACAATCGCATCCGGTAGACAAACAACAAATTTATCGAGAAGTTTGTACGGATTTTTAAAGGTACTTACATCTTTTATATGGGAAAAAGGTTGGAATTTTGAATAAGTTAAGTTACTTTTACCGTTATGTAGAATAACCTCCCGAAGTTAATGCACTTTACCTCCGGACACCCTGTATAGTTAATGTTATAATAGATAAAGATATATAGGAACACTTTTTTACTATAATCATCTTTATAGCAATAATTGTTTATTTATTGTTTATTGTTTCTTCTTCACATAACAGTTTACAATACAATTTTTAACCTCACTAGGACAAGCCTGTGTTGAGGTTAACAATTATTTACTTAAAGTAACAAAATAACACAAAAGGAAAATCAACTGTAATTGGTTTCACCACAGATTTATAATGCCCTAATAATTATGTACATGTTTAATAAATAACAAACCGTTTTAAATTAACTTTTTCATAATATTATCTAATAAGCTATTTATTTTTTAATTTAAGTGGAGTTCCAGAATCAAAATTGACAATTTTAAATAACGAAATAATTTATTTAAAAAAATTACATCATTTGCAGTAGTGTTTTAAAAAGTCTTCAATCTAAAGTTTTTTTTTATGTGAACATCGCACAAGAGTTCCAACTGCCCCAACCGCCTGGTGCCAGTGAGACTATGGCATCCTAATTGGGGTATGTTGTGAGGCTGATCTTAGCGGGGAGGGGAAGGAGGTGTAGTAGGGGAAGGTGAAAATGTACCTAGCTATTTAGATCTGGTTATCAAACACAGCGAGAGCCATTTCACGCAACGTTTCAATTCTGAATTGTGGTTTTACACCAGGGCGATACTAAGAATATCTTCTACTCTGAAACGTGCCGCAAATGTACTATATATTATTTTTAATGAGTAAATTGTGAAATAACACAAATCAATCAAATAAAATTTACATGCTCACGACGGGAACCCACGACCTCCGGCTTTCTAGTCACGAGCCTCACCCTTCGACCACGGAGGCCGTGAAAATAATCAATTTCAAAATATTATTATATCGTGTCAAGGTTTACTTTAAAATTGATGTTTCTTAGTACTATTATTATAATCAGTGATATTTAATGATTTCCCTTATTACTTACGAGCAAATAATAATGTAACCGTGCGATTCATCTATAAATATCATATTTTATTAATTATTGCTCTTACAGGTTAGCTACGTTCCACCGCCTAAAGCCTTCTTTCCAATTAAGATAGAGCAATCCGCCGAGACTGAGACCAACTCCCTCTCTAATTACACCAATGCGTGGGAAAGGGATGGATTCCCCTCCGTTTCTCTCCCTTGCCTCCTCCCCTAATATCTAACCCAAGATCAAAATATTATTACCATTTCTAAATGGCACAAATGATGTTCAATATTTAAGTGTATTAGAACCTGAATCGCTGTTTTAATCCTTGAATAAAAATTAAATTGTTGATTAAGAGATTTCAAAGGAATATTATCTTAATTCTAAGGAATCCTTTAACGATCACATAATGCCTCCTCAGCCTTCTTGAATAATGGTTATACGTATTTTTCTCTTTTACTTTATGCGCTTTAAATTTGCTATCATTTCGTTTTAAACTCTCACTAATTTCAGAGTAATTGGCTTAGGGGTTGGCTCCAATATGACTTAAACTTAAGGCTCGGGCGGGTTCCAACGATTCTCCGATAGTAATGATTAAGTCGGCTCTAAGGATGATATCTTTATTACATTATTCGTGTTTAACCTTACCATTTGTGGTAGGATAGAAATATACGAGAAGTATATAGAAATGTTCGCATACGGCTAATTTGTTACGATACAATTGTAAGCTGCTGTTGGTCGGAGCATAGTCGAAGTAATTTGTTATTATGTCACTATGTAAATAATTCATATCTATTTGAACATGCGCATCATAATGTATTGGGGTTAGCATGGTTTACCCTGACGACTAAGTGACGTTAGTGACGATACACTGCATAACAATTAGACACGCTATTATGATGTATAGTGGACAGTGTTAACATTATTTGGTTTTCATTTGGTTATTTTAAAACAACTAAACCTGAAATGAAACAATCAATTCAAATGCGAGATTACCTTATTACCCGTAACCATATTTTTATTAATATAGATAAGCACCGTGTATAAACATATGCTTAAATGTTATAACGTCTACAAAAAATCTTTATTGTGGATTACACACAAAATCTTAAAATTTACATTTTAAATAATTGAATGAGGTAATATGACTTTAACAACAAACAACTCTTAAACCGTGAGCTCTGGCGCCATATTTTTTTTTATTTATATCTAGTCTAACGACTGAAAATTTAAAATAGGAATTCTTTGTATTTTTAGTATATACTCAATGGGAAAGAAAGGCGGCCAAATCTTGGTACAAAACTAGTAGTTACTGCCACTTTGATCTAATAATAATAAATATACTTACTTTAGTGTTTGTGAGTTTAGAAGAGTGAGATAGGTGAAGGAATAAGAGCGCGAATTGTGTGCGCAAGTTTTAATGAACGACCATTGCTATTTGGGAACTAGAGTGACATGTCAAGTGTGTGTCGTTTATTAACTTAATAGTATTGTTTAAATGTTCAGTGATAAATTTATATTTTCAATCGGATCAATAATTTCTTCCTGGAATAATATAATTTATATATGATATGGTAATATACAGTGTGTTAAGAGACGTACTTGACTTACTTTAGCCAGATTCTTGACCTTATTGGGAGTAAAAAATGTAAACAACTTTTTTTTTTTCTTAAACATGTCGTCACTGGTTACTCTGCCGCCCATTCTCTTACCCCGCCCCCACCTACTATTTTATTTATGTTTTTGTAGAAAATATAAATTTTAAAAATCAAAAATGTCGCTGGAGACCAAAATTTTATTTACATTTTTTACTTCAAATAATGTCAGGAATCACTGGTTAAAGTAAGTCAAGTACATCCCTTAACACTCTGTATATGTTGTCATTTATTATATATGTTTTTTAAGCTTGCTTACCGTATATTAAACACTTTTTTTTTTTGAATAATGTCCTTAGCATGTTTATCTTTAATAGCTGCTTTAAAGTGCGATATCCCAGGAGTGATCCATAAATTACATATTTGTAACGTCAACGATACAAAATGATCGATCATAGGCTATTCAAGCCGATGGCGACACCAACGGGTGGCAAAGCATAACAGGGTGTCGAACAAACTCACACGCCACTCTATCAAAAGTTCACAATTTCAGTGCCATGTGGGTTTATAGAGCCTGTTAGACAATATGGAAAGTGGGTGTTAAACATCTTATCAAATGTAAATTTAGTTTGCGGCGTTTATAATGACCTGCTAATCAACGTTCAGCGTAGACTTTTCATACATCTATTTTTAAATGTCATTATATATTTAGCTGAGGATTAAACGTTCCTACTCAGGAACTGGAGTCAACCACTCTAGCGACTGGACCAAATCCCGATTAGATGAGACCTTTATTTATTTCATATATTTACTCCTGGAATGTAATCGAATTTCAGAGAAGTGCGTATATTATGTCCGCTTGTTGATATAATTCGTCACCAGTGGCGGTCCGTAACGTTTTAGTGGCACGATTGAAAAATAAGACATTATTAATGTTAATGTGGCTGAAAAAAAAAAATTCTTTCAAAATAATTTTTTTTTGGATGAAGACATTTCAAAATAAATAAAAATCTTTAACAATTTATATTAATGATTTTATGAAATAATAACCAATTTTATGAAGTAATAGATACATCAGCATCGAAAATCTCTTTTTAAATTTGAATCTTGCCACTTAGTTTACGAAAAGTCTAGAATGGCCCCCAATTGTCATTGACAACCGAGTCTATCTGTCGAGTTACAGTTCTATAGGATGTCGGGAAGTTGGTTTTTTCTACTTCCAAGATTCCAAATTCACCGTTCATACATTCAATCCATCAAGAAAACAAATGTAAAATTCAAATGGACGTATTAAAAAAAAACTAAATGACGCTCATTGGCCTATTGATCACAACGTTACATTAGAATTTTCAGTCTTCGTGGGGAGGACTTCAAAATTATGCTTTATACTTACACCATGTACAAACGTTGCTTTAATTGAGTTTTTGCAGTATGAAAGGTCTACAATATCTCATTTCTACGATGAATAAAGCATGTATGCAGATTGCAGAGTGATTTACTATTGATAAGACAAGGGTACTTTGGTTAAATTTTCCTTCAATAACCAAATTCATCTTGTAGTATTTAGAATGTAAATTACCCTCGATAAAATGCTGATTCTCACGATTGCGTTTCATTTTGTTAAATATAACATTTGAATTATCGTAAAAATAACTAGTTGAATTGTCGGCGTTGCTGTAAGGTGAAAATTGCCGAGAATTTGCAGCCAATCTGAGTTTTATAACCCGTCTCTCAATCCTTTATAGGTCCATAAGTCATAAGTAAAAACGGATAGTTTTGAGACCGGCAACACTAAGATCTATATTTCTTTAATTTTATAAGTTATAAAGCATCCTTATTGGGCATCTGCCTGCTTATTTCTACCACTTTGGGATCGTTCCATGTGAAATAATAATTTTTCATCCCATAAACTTGAAGCCATAGATTTCACTTGCTATTACTTGATATCTGCCTACGTGAAATTGAAAGAAGATCACGCGGTGTAATCAAATCATTTCACTTCACCAGATTTCGCGTTTGGTATTTTTCATCCGTTTAAAAAATAACGCCTGCCTCCTTTAACCCATACTACTTCTCAAATCGGAGGTCTTTCATAGATCAATTACTTTTGATATTTTGAAAAATACACAGAATTTGTCAGCTTACAAAAAAAATAGTTCCCAATAAGATCAAACTCTCAATTATGTCTCGTCATCATTTTTTTTTGCTTCATATGTAGGGGTGTCTTTTCTCTTTTCTTATATTTCTGTGAATTGTTTTATTATTTTTTCATGAAACTTTTCTTACACTTCGGGCATTTTAATTTGACAAATTTTCACGAAGGTTGTGCGTAAGAGAGTAAGGTATTTTTTTAAATTTACTACTTAAGAGTGATTGACCAGCAGCTGAGAATAAAAGTTTTAAAATGCTTGCAACTGTACAGGGAGGTTCCAATGAGAAAGATCGATTATTCCCCGTATCAAATTTTTAAAAATAAAAATTTAATATCGAGTTATTTAATTCAAAACTTGCTTTAATATATACCTACATTCAAGTAAGCAATAAAAATGCTCAAAACGCACGATGATAAATTATTAAATGTATATCGTAAACTTCTTGTAAGTATTTTTTGATCATAAGTATTTATGATTTTTTAATAATGTCCAAACAAAATAAGAGTGTAAAAAAATTGATGTATTTTAGCTTGTAATACCTTAAATAAATAGAAAAACTGAGGTATTTTGGTCACAAAACACGTTCTCGGATTTATTTTTTAATGATTTTAATTTAACTAAAATTAAAAAATTAAAACTGTGTTGACTTTTTTTTTTTTTTTTTTATAGAGAAACCTCACAAGAGTCCCAACTGCTCCCTTCTGGAGCCAGTGAGACTATGGCATCCCCAATTGGAGTATGTTGTGAGGCTGAAGGTAATTGGGGAAGAGAAGGAGATGGGGAAGAGGAAGGTGGGAAAGTACCTGGCTATTCAGATCTAGTCACTAAACACGGCTAGAGCCATTATTAAGCAACGTTTCAATTCTGAATGGTGGTCTTACACCAGGGCGATACTGAGAGTATCTTCCACTCTGGAACGTGCCGCAAATATAGTATATATTATTTTTATCAATTAATTGTGAAATAACACAAATTAATCTAATAAAATGTATTTGCGCACGCCGGGTTCGAACCCGCAACCTTCCGATTGGGAGTCAAGTGTCTTACCACTCGACCACGGACTGTTGTCCGTTGACTAGATTATGTATCGATTTATTTTGTTGTTTGATTATATGATTTGAAATTTGTGTTGTTTAATAGAATCCATCGTTTGAAAATTGAACAAATCTGCCAAAAACCAACGGTATAACCTTAGGATCCTAAAAATAAACTTAGTTTTTCAAATTTTTAAAACTGCGTGTATCAGATAAAATAATAATCTTTCAAAATCAATTTATGTTTTTTTCTAAAAAAGACTCAATACGTCTAGAATTTTATTTAAAAAGGACTAATTTCCGGTAATTCCTGGTAATACCCTCTTAAAACAATTGATTTCCTGACACCAAAAATTTTGTTTGTTTGTTTCGACTCTTTCCAGTACGCTTCCATTTACGAGTATTTTAAAATTAGTTGCTTTGTTGGTATAGTATTTATGTAGTTATATTTACTTGCGTTGCCTTTAAGATGATATTTTACAAAATGAATCAGTTTATTGTTATAAGAATTAATAATAAGACATTCATATTTGTAATCTTAACTACAGCGTTGAAAGCTTATACATGCTGAAACAGCAATAACTCTCGAACGTCGAGCTTTACTACAACTACTGTCAAATAGACGTACAGCCATATTGTTTGCTCCATCTTTTCAATTGCTCGATGAGCAAGGGCGTTCAAATATCTATATACTTGTAACAACAGAATACTGTAGAAATGAATTTCACGAAATACATATTTATGTAAATGAATATTGATTAGTTCTGTCTTCACGAAATCTGACTGTCTTCTCCGTAATTAGTTTTCAACTACCTTAGCGCTTTGATAGATTTTCTTGTGTCTAACAGATTCATTATTGATGTGTATTTAATCTGACAGCTATGACGAAAACGGCCCTGTACCGTTTGATATACAAAATGTTGTTTCATTATCACTAAGATGCGAAAATATTTTTCCTTATCTTGTTCCTCCGTTAATCACGTTTGATTGATGGAACGCCATATCTGTGTAATCTAATATCGAAGCTAATATTTATATTTAGTCTTACATCACATCCGAGTACTTAAATCATATCCGAGTAATAGCCAGAGAGATCAGATATTCTCTTTGATATGTGGAAACGCAATTGGCATAATTTTTAACCCATTCCGATGCACCTCCACAATCACAGTACAAAAATGGAAATACTTATTAATGCAGAAAATTTATCACTTTAAAGGTGGGTAACCTTGCATCAAATGGGGTAAGTATGATTTTTTTGTATGTTGTTGGAGGCCTAAAGAAAAAAAGTTTTCGACCTCGGCAGACCTCCAAATCCTGGTCAAAAATCTAGAAACCGCACATTTTTACAATTTTTGCCAATTTTAATCGCGAAGATCTAATTTTTCTAAAATCAAAGTTGTGAAATGTTCGCTAACCCATTCGCCTTTTATAATTGCGATATCTGCCGACTCATCTTTGGTTTTGTAAAGTTGGCCTTAAAACCGGTTTAAAGCCGTTTTAACCATACACACGCAGTGATAATAAGTCAAGTTTTTCACTGTTACGACGTAATACGACGCGTATTAGTTATACTACGATTATAAGTAAGGGAGGGACATATGTTTCTTGACCAATCTCTAATTATTCTAAATAATAATAGATTGCACTCATCATACTTCAACAACCAGAATGCTTTATAATATGTTTACTTGTGAACTCGGCCACCATAACACGGGCATGTGCCTATTATGGCGGCCATAAATTCCACAAATGTTATATTTACTATTCAAAGAATAAAGAAACATTTAAAAAAAACGTAAAAAAAAGAATAACAACACATGCAGCTTGGAAACTGTTGCATCGATTTAACGCATAAATGTTACAGCTTTTACTATTTCGAATTGTGTTGAAAACGCTTCACAGGATTATTGTGCAGTTGATTTCTGCTTATTAGGGGGTTTCTCACCATCCTCCCAATAGCTTATCTACCCTAATAATGAATATTTGAGATTTCCGATTTACGGTTTATTTATTTATTAAGTTGGAGTTTATAATTCGGTACTCGAACCTATGAATAGCGGCTATATATTAGATAAGTTGGCTGAGTTTTCTAACCACTGCGAGTATTTTATTTTTATTTTTAATAATATTCGTTATTAGGGTAGATAAGCTATTGGGAGGATGGTGAGAAACCCCCTTAGTCTCATTAAGAAATTCAAATTTATGATGAGGTACGTAAGTTTCAAGCTTAAGCATGTCAGAATTTGCATTTTAATTGGGTGGCGGTGCAATTAAAAACTATGAGATTAACACATTTGTAGCAAAAAAAGATAACATTTTTTTCATATTTAAGTGAAGTGGAAAGTTTTTGGTATTTTTATATTATCAAGAATAATATTGATTATTGTTTTTATGCAAGTATCGGTAAGTTAATTGTTTTACAATCAATCGGAATATAAAAAAAATAATAATTATGCCTCACGCACTCCATCTCACATTTTTATTTTCAAACGGGCAAGTGGCTGAGTTTGGCACTGAGTACATATTTAAAACACTTGTATTAATTGCGAGGCTCTAACACTTACCTATAGCCTTCATTTTCCACGAATTTCATTAATTACCTTTTGAATCAGAGAAACTTGATATTTTGAAGCTCTGTTTACGTACACTTGAATTTATAAAAACAGTGATATTACTTGATATAAAGAATTATCCGAAACATTTTCCTGGTAATATCTCCGTATTCTGGCTGAGTGATATAAGTAATAATTCTAAGCTAATTTTCTACAACAATCTTCCAAAATTGGTAGAAATTTTACCAACCTCCTAACTTTTTTATCATGTTTAATTTGTAGAACTCCATTTTTGTTTTTCTTTTGTGTATTCATCATTATTTAATTAATTTAAAAAATTAACTGTTTTACAATGCCTTCAAAAGGCGAAACGGCTGTCACGTCTAATAATGATTACTCACCAAACTTGTATATAAATAAACAGTTTTGCGTTAAGTAAAAGAAAATTATTCATTTAACCGTTCTGTACAAATTTTATTTTCATGAATCGATGATATTGTTTGACTCGTGTTGGTAGGTGATACTGATAATATACGGTAAACGGTAACAGTTAACGACTACCATAATACGGGCATTTGCCTAGCTTGGTAGTCAAAAAGCCATGTAAAACAAACCTGTAACAAACAAAATGAATAAAGAAAATTAATAAAAAAAAAAGTTGATAACCTCTTAGTTATCTAGGACTAAGATTGAAAAGAGAGGTATTGTTACAGTTATGGCTGAAACTAAATCACTGAAGCAAAATAAAATTACTCAGAACTCAAATCTTTTTTGTTTAATTTTCAAATACATAAAAAAAAATTCTTTTGAAAAAAAACCTAAGTATAAATACGTCTTTAATTTATTTAATTTAACTCGTCAAAAGTCGTCAGTCGTCACTGCACATACATAAGCCAATTTACTTATTTCCTTTGTACTAGACGTCGAAATATTCTCCAACTATATTTCCGCTAAATTAAACTAAACAGCTTAAGTAATGATTTTGCTACCTTCGTTAAATAGGAAAACTAAAGGAAGCGCAAATTGCGCTATTAGCGAACAGTTTGTCGATGTAGACCCGTTAAACAAGAATACCTACTATTTAATGTATACTGTACAGTGTACACCATTAAAAATTATATTTATTTCAATTTGCTACGTTTTTTTCCTGTTCTCTAAAATCAGTTATCAGTGACGCAAGTATTGCGTTTTGCAGAATATCCTGCTTTTATTCAGCGGGTGAAAACATATTTAATTGAATAGAGTAGATGCATTTTCATAACAGATGATCTCCGTTGTTTTCAAGGAAGAAGTCCGCAACTTCTAAACATTAATATATTCACGCGCAGTCAGCTAGTGAACCTAATATTAAAGTTGCAGTGATTTAAATCAAAAATTATAAATCTGTTTTCGAACTAATGAAAGTTTTCAAACAAGTATTTAAACAGAGTGTTATTTTTCATATTTAATTAAAATTTAATACTACTGTCGAGAGCATTCCGAAAACGTAATTGCTCGGTATTCTGTTAATTATGCTAAGTGCCGTTTGGCAGCACTAGTGCATCGCTCCATGCTTTAAGCTCGTAACTGGCGCCTCGCGCACTCTCGGAAAGCATGTTCCCCGCTTCCGTAACTGAGTGATGTTGAGGTGGTGAATGGTGAACGGTGAACACAGTGAAAGCTGACAAGGTGCTTCTTGAGGCAGTCCGATGACGTAGTTGGATGTGTAATGGAGACGCAAGGAATAGGCGTGGTCCGATGGCCATCTCAGGGGACCTGACCACTCTGATGGGGCACTCGCCGGACCTCAGCCTGCTAGCGGCGAACCTGCTCAGGCTCATTATAGGTAGGTCATCACTTCAAACTTTACGCATACACACGATCACACGCACATACATACAGTTATATGTAGTCACTGTTTTTGGTAGTTTGATAACATGTTAAAGTTTTTATTTCCCCTTCAGTGTTCGTGACTAAACTCATTGGGTCCTGTGGACCTTTGAATCTGCATATGACAGTTATCAGTATTAATTATCATTAGTATAACGTGTTTGAATTGTTCGGCGAAATTACACAGATTGATACACTAGAGACTAACTTAAATGAGAAAACATATATGAGGTACAGGTACTCTTGTCTTTATTTAATACTCTTGCTTGATATTTTGATAAAATAAGTTCCAATTAAAAACAATTTTTTCTTAATTTATTTCGTCCAAGCTTCCATTACAAATGTTAAAATGTAGTGTGTAAATTTCACCCTCCATTAAATATTGCTTTTGCAGTGAAATTATCTTTTTGACATAATTTATTTGGATTATATCATTTAACCTAAACGTATATGGAATTTGCTTTATGAACCATCAAAATATATCACTTTAGTTTAGTAACAAATTAATAACCCCTTTCCAGAAATACTTGGTTATTCAATTATTTGATTAATTTTGGATGTTCATACGAAAAACACGCATGATTAAGCATAAGTACCACAGGCTTTATACATCATTTGAAGCTCTTATCAGGAGTCATATTGATTTATTTTAAACAAAGCGCATTGTTAAAGTAACAAAGACAGCTTTGGAAAAATGCCAAAAACGCCAACAACGACCGGTATAAAGACGCTTAGAAAACGGGAAGTTTACGTTTATTACCGAAATATTTTGTACTCAAAAAATAAAAGTACAAAAAGTCAACGGAAGAAAAACAGAAAGTACTAACGACTTTTACTTTAAATAGGTCTTGATTTAATATTTGTAGGCAAGTTGATAATCCGTAATTATTTAAAGAACTTTCATAATAATTAAGGAAGCTTTGCAATGTAAATAGATTTTATTTATACACCGATGTCATTGTGCATGTTCTCGGATAACTAGGTACTTTAAAATATTTAATTTCTAACCACATCTAGACTATTTACTCTACTTACTTTTTGTTGATGTTTTTTTTATTATTATTTAAATGAGTAGTGGAAAATAACCCATTGTCACAATTACTATAGCAAATAATGGACGGTTACCTCGAGAGTGTTTTCTCTTGGGTTAAGAATGATCTCGTTGAATTTAATGTTTCAAAGACCCATCTTGTCTGATTACATTTAAAAGGGATCAAAATGATATTCAAGTCTCCTTTAACGGTAGCAATCTTTCGAACAGGTCCTCCTTGATGTGCTTGGTGTAACTCTAAGTAATCAGCTCCGGTACGGGGGGTCCATCGAAGTCAGAGTTAGGTTAGCCTCTCAGAAAGTGGGCGTACTGTCCAGGGCCCGCAGATACTTTTATAGTACATAAATGCTAAGCCTGTACAAATTGCAAGTGCGCCCCATGGTTGAATTTGGCAGCCACCTCTGGTCTGGAACCCCAAAGTACCTGAAAAACCCTCGTTTCTGTGCAGAAACGAAAACAAGGGCGGTAGGGTACTTTAGTAATGAGTTATCGTTATCTTAATTACCGTAATGAGTTATTGTTACATTGATTCTCCTGTCCTCACAAACGGATTGCAATCTTCAGAGCACAGGCGTCTTCTTGAGTTCGACAGCTCGGCTGTGGAACGATTTGCCGGTCTCTGTCTCCTCCTTCCTACAACATGGGTCTCTTCACTCCTTCCTCTCCTCAAAATTACCCGGTAGCACGGTAGCAATCTTCCGAACAGGCCCTTCTTGATATGCTCGTTGTAACTCGAAGTGACCCGGTAGCAATCTGAGGGAAATTATTTTAATTATTTTATTGTGTGGAGTTAAAAAAATGTAATAGGTAGTTATATATGATATACAGTTGATTAACATGTGTGAATTGCTTGCATTGTTCATACGAAACCGAGATATTGCTTAATCTAATTATAGCCTATCTCCGATCGAAAAAAAGGCATTAGAAGAAGAAAAAATCATGTCACGTACATATATTATATAGTGTATGTATCTTAATACGTAGATATTATATTATTATGTATCTGCACTATTATGTATGTATCTGCACATGGATGCATATACTTTTTACCGATAAAACTATCCTTGAAAAAATGATATTTATTTGATTATTCGTGTTTTATTCTATCGTTTCATTCTAACGCAATGGCAATTTTTTTTTCATTATCCTAAGCCAACGTCCACTGCATTTTTCGTGTGGGATTTTATTTATATCGAAGTGAATTTTAAATAAACCGCCCGGCTTAAATCTCCCATCAAACCCAATGTAGTCCGTAGAGTTAATTTATATATTTTGCTCTCGGAAAATACAGCTCGAAATAAAATTCGATCTCATGCTTTTTTGTATGCAGTTGTCCCTGTGCGGTATATTTTTACTAACAGTTTTAGAGGGAAAACTGGGGAAAAAAACCCGCACGAAGATTAAAAGAGGGTGTGTTTTGTCGAGGATTTTTGTTGCTGTTGTGGTTTTAATTATAAATATATATTTTTTTATCATTGAAGAAGAAGATAACACTAATAATCTAAATTAAAATATGCAAATGACCAAGACATAGAAAAATAATAAAAGATGACGGTCGCAACTGGGACTCTAACCCAGATCTCTCGTCTTACCGGGACGTGCGCTCTACGAATTCAACCATTGCCACCTATTATAAAACAGCCGTATTTGTCAAAGTCATATTTCAAATTTCAGAATTAACAATATTATATTCGTATTATAATGTTTTTTCCATATTATCGGCAGCTACCTTTTTTAATTGGAAACAAGTGTTCAATGAACGAATTTGTTACCTAGCGTATTTGTTATTTGTTACCATGCGACCGTTATCTTTTTTTTTCTGTGTCTTGTTCATTTTCATATTTTAAATTAGATTACTAGTGTTATCTTCTTCTTCAATTATATAACATTGATAGGAATAACTTTCAAAAGTTAAAAAGAAAGCTATTCTTATAAAATTAAAAATTTAGCCGAGATAAATAATTGGTTTTTGCGCTTATTTTAGGGTTACAAAAATAAATTAAGTATTTCATTCTTATAATAAATTATATTGTAACAATGTTTTTAAATAAAGATATACCCCCATAATAAGCTGTTTTTGTGTGTAGGTGGGGGGTGTAATTTATTTACTTGTAATTGTTTTGTATTGTGATTGTACTATTTTAAAGCATTTGTCTTTTCAGTACACTTTTTAGTTGTTTTTTTTAATATTATTAGCTATTGTTATCTTTTCCGGTAATATATAAATGAACTTTTACACCAAGTTCTTATAGTTCTGTTGACCCAAAGTTTTTTTTATACATAATTCCGAGATTTTTGTGAATATTGCGGTTTTTTGTAACATTCAATTTTTCCCAATTTTAAAAGATTAAACTCATTAAATGATCTGCTACAAAACTTCCATTCGACACTTGGTCGACCAAATCCCTCAGGATTTCTGAATGCGACAATCGCTTCAACACACTGTTTGATTCGTTGATTTTCACGCTGCATTCCCTTTGGGAAATATTTTCCCCGTTGCCAAACAGATTTTGATTCAATACATGGCGCACCAATTGCGTTTTCTGCATCTGAAAAACATTTTCTTTAACAGGCCACACAGTTTATTTCTGTAGCTATACTAATATTATTTAAAAACCCATCAATAATAATGTTTTATAAAATTGGACAGGACATGTTGTATCAAGGATAGAAGATAGCCAATCACCAAAGAGGCTTCTCTAAAATAGCCTGTGGAACAAAGAATGGTGGGAGGTCGTTACTACTTATATAACTGATTAGTATATAGGGAATCACTTATAAGGCATAAAAAAGTAAAGAGATGGCAGGAGCCTGCAGCAGGAAGGACGTTTCCTAGGGGAAGCCAGGACTCTCAAAAAGCATTAGCGTCGATGATGATAATGGCGCATAGGTACTCGACAAATTTGATTTGCCCATTGACAAAGTCGTCAAAATGAGGACCCGAACGTTATTTTGTTGTTTTGAGTAACTTTTTTAATTCTTGTTGTTTTACAATTTATTCGTTCAAAATAATGTGTTGTATATTCGCGGCACATTCCAGGGTGGAAGATACTCTTAGTATCGCCGTGGTGAATGACCACCATTCAGAATTGAAACGTTGCTTGGGATGTCTTTAGCCGTGTTTGGTGAACAAATCTGTATAGCCAGGTTCTTCCCCCATATTCCTCTTTTCAATCTCCTTCCCCTTTTCACTTTCTTCAGCCTTACCACATATCCCAATTCGGGATGCCTTAGTCTCAGTTGGGACTATAGCGCCTCTGTGATTTTGAACAATATGTTGATATTGTGGTGCTTTTTACATGGGATATATTTAAAAGGGTTTCATCATGATTAGAGTTACCTAGACACAAACCAAAACTAACATGCTTGTACTAACAATATGGAAGCTAGTTTTTCCAAATTCCCTGGTAAATTGGATCCTATGAGGACTTCCGTTCAGCAGTGATTAGAGAGAGATACCTTTAACGCTACGCGTGTTGTAGCACGTTTCATCAGTGAATGTATATTGGTATAAACTTTGAGTTTGAATCCCATAAAAGTCACCGACTTGCTTTCAAATGCAAGTTAAATTTAGTGGAAACGAAACGTTTCCAACTGCTCGGAACCAGTGAAACTATTGAAAAAGAGTTACTAATTATAGATTTTTGGTATATGGAACTCATTAAGTACATCTATTAAATCCTCCATTTGAAAAAAAACCTGTATGGGTGAAGAAGGTGAAGGAGGTGGAGAGGGGAAGTGTAATGAAATAGTTGAACTGTCTGTGAAATAGCTGACTCTCCGAATATGGTAACTAAACATTACTATAGTTAATTTAAGTAGCTGTCTCTCCAGATGTGGTAACTAAATATTACTATAGTCAACTTAAGTAGATGTCTCACCAGATGTGGTAACCAAATATTACTAAAGTCAATTTAAGTAGCTCTCTCTCCAGATATGATAACTATAGTTAATTTAAGTAGCTGTCTGTTCAGATGTGGTAACTATGGAGAGACAATTATATCTAACAATGTATATCTTACAATCTAACTATCGTCAATTCTGTAGCTGATATGGTAACTAAAATAACTGTAGTCAATTTAAACAGTTATCTCCCGGATATGATAACTAAACCCAGCTACATATGTAGTCAAATTAAATACCGCTTGGATAATGCCTTTACTCAAAGTTTTCCCCACTAGCTAGTTGAAAGTGTACTTTGTTATAATTATTTATTAGATTTCTTTATAATATGGGGACGGCAATTCTATAGTGAATCAACTTCACTGAAGTTGATTTTAAGTTAATGGAGATTTATATTTTCTTCCAAATTCTCAGATTACGATAGCACATCGTATAAAAAATATAATCTGGTAGTTAAAGTGGTGACATTTTTTTTTTGAGATTTATTTTTTTGTTTAAGTCACACACAGTACATTATAATACAAGCTGTAAGGTATGTTAAATAAATTACATGGTTATAGAAATCCATAAAATATCATTTGGTAAGTTTCGCCTGAGATGTGAACGGAGAGAGTTTTGGAGATTTGAACCTAGATTTAACAAATTATAAAAAAAATCATATTTTTGGACTTTGACCAATTTAGAATTGAACCCATAATATGTTGAATCAGGCATTTAATAAATAAATCTGACTCTTTATCAATTAATGAAATACTACTATCTTTTGAGAGGATGTGAATTTGATAGATTGAATGTTAAATAGTTAACTTTGGATCGTAACAAGTTTTAAAATTCAATCTGTCAAATTCTCTGTTTCCTTCAGCAAGGCTCGGATATATTAAATTAGGTTGATGGTCAATTTTCACCCGACGCCGACGCCGACGCGACTCGTCGTAGGTACCAACAATTTGAATTCTCATTATCCTCCATGTAAAAGCAACAAGGAAGTACATTGTTATAATATAACAGTAATAATTTAAATAAAAATTAAATACCTCAAGGCAGTTGTACAAATATTACTTTCTATGTAATTGATTATGTATTAATAGATGCAAAACATACTTACCTGGCAGATCACCTTAGATAAATATAGTTGGATGAGATGCGGTTTTGCGTAGCGTAGAGGATACTAAATTACAAACACTGGATGTTGCATGATTTCAAAATTGCTATATTATTATCCTTCTCTACTATTTTATTTTTTATTTTACTGGAAGATAAGTGACAAAAAGGAGTTTGTATTTATTACGAATATTTATAAATTTGTATGTACCCCGTCAGACTTGAAAGTTGTTGGGATGCACATATTTCTTAATTATGATACACATAAAATTATATTTATATTATATCATAAAATGTAATATGAAAAATGATGGTGTAGCAAATGTAAAATTATGCAATGTCCAGTGTTTTAATATAGTGTCCCCGCATGCAAAGTCGTTTCTCCTCTCTAATTAAAGTGTGTTTATCGGAAGTGACATGCCAGAGGTAAGTATGTTCTCTGTTTCTATTTGTAAATAATAGTTCTAGGTAGAGCCTAATAAGTCATAATAAAATGTACAGCGCCCTTGAGGTGATTTCTCACAAAAACTCTTTTTATACATATTTTTTTCTTTTTAATTATAATTATAATTATTATATCTGTTTATAATTTTTTCTTCAATAATCGCAAATTCACTTTATGGCGTCATTTTAATTAAATGAAAACAAATCACTTTGTATACACTTATTTAAACATATTAATCATTTTGATTAAAGAAGTTGTGTATACAAAGCGATTTGTTTTCATTTGTTTACAATTTAGTTTTCAGTTTCATATTGCAACTAGAAATTCCTTTAGTGTCAATGTGCTGTCAAGCAATGAAAAACTAATTAATCGTTCCATACTTCTGGTAAACCGACTATTAGTAATATGGTTATATCGTACATAGAAACGCCTCAAACATCTCCTTTCTGCTGCACTCGGTTCTCCTTTCCCGATTTCAATAATTATGTATGTTTAGTTCCAAGCCCCACTGCCATGTTATCTGTATTATGAATTCCCATATTACTTATACATACGTACCTAAGATAGAGAGGGTTGGTTTCAGAACTCTATTATGGACTGCTGCCTCAATTAGGTCGATGTCTTTTTTGTCAAATATCTCGATTAGATTTCCATTTTTTAAATACAACAGAAGCGCCCCATCAGTGTCCCGATTGTTGGGTATGTCGTGAGAAAAATTGTGTTTTCAATAATATTTTCATATATAATGTTTTCTGCATTCACGCTTTTATTAATGTACTTTTATTAGCTTTCCCATCTCTCGCTATTAATGTAGTACAATCTAATTAATTAATTTAATTTTATAGGATAATAAGTTTAACTCGGTTATTGTTTGTAAGTTGAGTGCTTTCGAAACGAGAGGATCGAATTTCTAGATTGCCTTTTATTACATTACCTCTTTTATTTTTTTTCTCTTATCTCTTCTTGTGATGGAAGGTATTTTTGTACATCAGCCCTCTGAACTGTATATTGAAGCACTCACTGCAGTACTTGGATTATTTTTATTTATTTACTTGTCTCTTTTATCCTTCCCACAATTTTTCAAGAGCAAAGATGGAAGAATTAAAAAAAAAGAAAGTTTGTCTCATTCTCTGGTCTTTTTGGTTTTGATTTTCATTGCACCGTTCACTTGATTGCATTATCTTGAGTTGAAGAGCTCCTAGGTACCGTTCTAATTAGAAATGTCCATTTTTAATAGAAATATTACCTACTTGAAATGATCTGAACAGCCAGATTCATTTTTACCTTTCCCTTTGTAACATGTGTGTTATGTTCTGCTTATTTGTGTCGTGGCTCACTAGCCCACGATGTCTGCTAATTAATAACGACGTAAGTTCATTTACTGTTTATTGCGAATGATCGTAAAGACAATGGTATTGTACGTAACGTCTGATCACAGGTATGCTCTATTTTAGTCTGGCCGGCCGCGACGCGCTCCCACCGCGACTGCTTGCCAATGCGCTCATTCGGGAGTCTTCGGCTGTACCGATCATCCCCGAATGAACGTGGACTATTAAATAGGTACACGCTTATAGCTATACACTGTGTAACATTTTAACAATTTTTTTTAAACATTTTAGCGACACGTTCATCACAAAATAAAAGTAATTCTGTTAAAAATGTTTTATGGGCGGAATGCAGAATGATTTATTTAACATCAATTAATTACATGTTTTTACTCAAATTGCACGAATAAAAATAGTAGTTTTCATTTAATTCGATATAATTGAGTAATGGTTGAAACATTTTTCAAATGAATCATGTTTCACATAACACCCGGAATAAGTGGGAATATATCTGTGACCCTTTATATACAGTAGGTACAATATGGTTGGGTTGGAAGAGTGAAATAGTCGAGGATTTGTAATCCGATATATTGCCCGCGCGGCTGAAGTGTGAAGCGCATAGTGGCCAGTGGCCGCGACAGATCCTCCCCGCACTAGAACCACCAACAATTTATTGCCACAACGAGAGCTTACAAGCACACTTTGTTACTATCTACTAAACCTGTATTTTGTGGATATATTTTTTAAAAGTGTGGAAGTTTCTTACTGAATGGATAGATGGTAGTAATTCGGATATCCGAATAACAATATCTGTTAGATCCTTTACTTTTTTTTGTTAAATTTAAACTCTATAATAATTGGAGAAACTCTCGAATGCTTATTAACTCGAGTCCGGGGCATACGTCATTCCTATGTCTACCTACGTTAAATTGTCGTGAAAACAAGCTTATGTGCTCCGAGTGGTTAAGGAGCGAGAGGTTATGCGCTCCATCCTTTTTAAGGGCCGGAATTCAGATTTTATAACGATTTATAACACATGTCCCTTGAACACTTTAAGTTTCTAAGTTCTTGAAAATATATGTTATTTTTTAAGATAATCTATATTTGTAGAGCCGAAACTTTAATTACATAAAATTCACTCGACAGAAAAAGGTCGCAAAGTATGCTCCGAAAATTATTACTTACACATTTCTTTCTGTTATTTTACAAGTTTTATGTATGAAAACATTCACAGAGTTTCTCTAAATGCTACTTAAGGTGTTCAAGAGAGATTTTTGCTCTATTGTAAACGAGTCGTGTTTTATTAAACATTAACCCAATTTTCGATTGAATTTTTACGTTTTTAATATTAGCGCGCTCTCTCCAACATTCGTATTGTCGTATCTCTCCTTCTTCTTCTTTTAGGGCGGGTAGTACCGGCCCTTAATCCGGAAAGCGATTTCTCGAGCGAGAAGTTATGCGCGGGAAATATAAATCAGCAGAGTACGAACTTTTAGTGTAATTACAGAATCTTTATTGGATTTAATAATTTAAATATAATTTTAAAGACATTCTGAAGTACTCGATACTTAAAAAAAAAAAATCATACATGACCGCGGGCTGCAGGTTGGCTAGGGCTGATCTAGTATATCACAGTAATCTTCCACCAAATGACGTTTAAATGTACGTACTAGATGTTTAATAATATTTTACCTCTATATTTGACCATGCAAATGTGTGACCACACTGCCACTGCGTACATATTATATTCTATTGACATTTAAATGATTTTTGTAATAATTTACTAGGTAAATGATACCTTTCAATATTACACAATAATTTTATATTCATTACCGCACTCGTAATACTCGTACATATGAAATATATTATTTATATAGGCATTATCTTAAGACAATTTTCCCTTAGGTTTATTCATACCTCTTTGGGTTGCCTTCTGAGAATTAACATAAAAAATTCTCTCGACTGACGAATTTTCTTAGCCTGGTTTCTTGGAAAATAAGTAAGTTTATTCCTTATCCCGAATATGTCCTTTATTGCTATAAATGTAATCAACTGAACGGTTCTCAAAGCAAACTGGAAATTGCGCAATAAATAACGTATACGAACTTAGCAAATGAGTGATATTGCTGTTCGAAGCATTTAACAATAACAAACCGCTGAACCATCTGATCTATTTGTATAGTTATTTGATAAACAAAACAGTTGAATTGAGATGACAGAAAATTTTCGGTTTTTATCGGCATAATATTTGCATGGTTTAAATGACTTGGAAAAATATCAATAATTAAACATTCACGTTGAGGAATATATTTATAGAGGAAGGTTAGTTATATTTTAGATTTTTTAAATTATAATATATGAATATTATCTTGCATAATAGGTAGGTACTGGATGTATCAGCACGTAGGTACCTGAAGGATTTTAACCGGCGATTCCTGAATATATGTGGAGGAAAAAATGTTGACGAAATGAAACAAATACTTACTTTTAAACCACTTTATTTTTAATTCATATTTGTCGACCGGTTTCGATTGCACTCAATCTTCATCAGGACAATAAAATATAAACTATGTTTATATTTATAAATATAAACTATAAAAAATAAAATATAAGCTATGTTTATATTTTATATTTTTTAAAGTTTATATTTTATTGTCCGGTTTCGATTGCACTCAATCTTCATCATGACAATAAAATATAAACCTTATAAAACATAAACATACACAAATGCTTTCTTCGATAATTTGATAAAAAATGTTAACGTCGTTTTACTGTAAGATGATTTTTTCTAAAATTAAAAACAAAAAATATATACATTTTTCCATCACACGTCGCTAGTCGCCAGTGGGTTAAAACTAGAGTAGCGATGAGCAACCTGGGGACCGCGGCCCGCACGCGGCCAATGAGGCATTTCGTGTTGCCTGGGAGCTTTAGTGCTTCCCACTTGGCTAAATAAAAATAAAAAATTCCATCACACGTCGCCAGTTGCCCCTGGGTTAAACCTAGAGTAGCAATGAGCAACCCGCGGTCCACGAGCCCATTTCGTGTTGCCCGGGAACCTTTTAGTGCTTTCCACTTGGCTAAATATTTTTTTTCCATCACACATCGCCAGTTGCCACTGGGTTAAACCTAGAGCAGCGATGAGCGACCCGCGGCCCACACGCGCCCAACGAGCCCATTTCGTTTTTCCCGGAAGCCTTTTAGTGCTTCCCACTTGGCTAAATAAAATACAAAAATTCAAATTAATAAAATACTTAGTTTTTACCACTTTTATTGTTTATAAAAACCAACATGTTTCGTGAGCAACGCTCACTTCTTCAGGGTTATAATATTTTTTTTATAGTATTATTAAAACCCTTAAGAAGTGAGCCTTGCTCACGAAACATGTTGGTTTGTATAAACAATAAAAGTGGTAAAAACTAAGTATTTTATTAATTTGAATTAAAATAGTGCCACAAAATAAGGTTGCTGTGTTAGAAGAAATACAAAAATGTTTTGTGGTCAACTGTTGTTTTAAAAAAGGGTTTCTTAGATTTTCTTAGACAAAATTTCGTGGTTCGACCATAACAATTACCTTCACAACCCAGCGCTTTTATCTTTGTTTTATAAATGGAAAATTTTCTTGACTAAACCTTCCGTACCGAAAATCAACAGTTGCCCAAAAATTGCAAATAGTTTTTTTGTTAACGTATTTTTTTTAAATTTCAGAATGATAAAAAATAGACGGCATATATTGTTTGGCCATGGAGGTATAATTTTTTCACCTGGGGCTCTTAGTTTTTTGCGTTCCATAATTGTTTTATACAAATTTCCATTTAAGTAAAGACGAAACTTTTGCACACCACCGACTGCAAATTTAACAATGTCGAGCTCTAAGAGAACAAGTGAAAAAAGATGATTTGGCTATCTGGCTAAAAAGGCTGATCTGCACTGGCCTAGAGGGTCAAGTGATACGCACACCGTCTTGTTTTAGTTGCACCACACAGACGAGATAGAGCACGTATTCCGTTGCGACGTGTGGCAGTGTGATCACTAGCGACGCGACGTATGAAAGACCTTTATTATATAATGGTAATAACTATTATCCGACAGCAAAACAATGTACATTTTTTACTCCGAATCTATAATAATCTAAATAGCTCAGGAATCTTCAAATATGCTTCGGGTACATGCTGACAAACCATTTATATATTTTTTAATATTAAATTTTGCAAGAGCGCCCCTGCACAGTGAAAAGACAGTGAAACTAAGGTATTTAAATGCAGGTCTTGATGTGGTCAGGATTATATGAAGGAAGAAAACCAGTTGCCGGTAGCTCATTTCACTTGCGAGCCGACTTGCACAAAAACAATTCTAAGAAACAACCCGTTCTCATGAATCCAACATCAACCGTGAACTGGGTTCGGTCTCCATATATATTATATTTTGGTCAATAATCTCAAAGTGTGATCAATAAATAATTAATATAACCCGTGCCACTGAAGATTGAATTCAAATTATTAAATGGCAACTGGAAACTACTGGTAGTTTGTTATTTAAGTCGTAAGTAATATTAATAGTATTAGCTATTGGCGTTTAGATTGTTATTCCTTTGATTCATTCAATTAAACCGATTCAACTATCAGGTGTGCTGGCATGGTCGATCGATATGAAGTTACCGACCGATTGTCGGTAACTTTTCATCTTTTCCTAGGACAACACACTTAGTCATTGTGAACTGTCACCTATTCGTTTGCGATCTGCAGTTGTCCAAGGGAACGATAAGAAGTTACCGACAATCGGTCGGTAACTTCATATCGATCGACCATGCTAGCACACCAGAACTCATTTCAAAACAAATTTGGGGAGGATGGTATATTACGTTCATTACGGTGACCGAACAATTAAACAAAGTGGCACTTCATCACTCCTTGTGTATGATCTCCATTCAAAGTGAAGTGAGTAGGAGTAGTAGTACAAAAAAGTAGGTTAAATAGGTTTTGATTTGGGTTTTTTACTTCCAAAAGTGTAATCGTGATTTAGATATGGCGTATTATGCCGTGTTGGGCCACCTCCTTCTGTATCCAACGTTTCGGACAGCATTACAGTGTCAAATAAATAACGATAACATGTTAAACAAGTTATATTGGGTTATTAAGTTATTAAGTCAGGTGTTAAAATGCCATTTTTTGTTGTCATGGACACATTCATTACACACACACTTTAAGTAATCGACCCTTTGGAAGAACAAGGTTCCATCTGTCGCGGTAACGTCATGCGATAATGGGATCCATAGTAAGATACTGTAAGTTCATTATCGCAAGACTACAAGTTAACGCGATATATTGAACCTTGTATTCCAAAGGGTATTGTCGGTTTTGGATCCATTTTTACGCAATTGTCTATCGATTAGCTTTCTTTCGTTTTTTACGTATTATTGCCGCTTGGAACATAACTAATCTGAGTGGTTTTAAGAACTATTATTATTTATTATTCACATCTCAAGTTATCACAAAGTGTAATAAAAGTGGCTTAAGCTGTGACGTGTAGGAGAAACAATAAGTGGGGATATCCCAAGAAGAGATAACACTATCAAGTAAATCAATGAGCGAAATCATTTCACGAATCAGGATAACATAAAAGTGTGTGTTAGACAACATAAGAATTTAAATGAAGCAATATGAGCGTGGCTGGATAAATTTGTTTGGCGTTCCATCAAATCTCCCTACCGCTGCGAAAAAACATCGTGATGGGTAGGTACTGCGAATAACAAGCTTCCTCGCTGGTCTTCTCCGTTAACCGGCGCCGGTTGTTCAACAAAAAGTTTGTACTCCGGTGGAGATGGATACACAACAGATAATAATGGGTACAAATGGCACGGGAATAGATAGCACGAAGCAGAGAGCAGAGTCGGCCAGGCCCGCCCGCTCTCTGCAAACTTAGCGCAGTGGAAGCTCTCGTAAACTTGTAAAGTTCTCCTTAATATTATAATCTCGCGAACATTCGGCGGCCGTAACTCTGCATTCTCCAGCCACTTTCGAGGGTAGCTACATCTGGTCCTTTTCCCAAGGATTTCTAATAGTTTTCTGGGTCGCACGGGTCGGTCCAATGAGCATAACCGTTTTTTCTACGATCAGTAGGTACCTACTTAGTAATAGGATTACCGTGACATTTGAAATTGGTACTACTCTCGATAATTATTTGTCTCGAAATGTAGATTTGTCAATAGTAGTAGCATATACCTATATTAAATCAAAGAATTCGTTTTGTACAATTTTAAGACTGGTTGTGAAACGTGTAGGTGCAATGTAAGTATCTCAAAAAATATTAAACAATCAACATTGTAAAGATTTTGTATATTTTTGAAGCCTGGATTAATCTGGTATTCTTAAATGTGTGATGGAGGGTGATCTTTGCAATGCTTTGAAAATTCATTATAACTCTTCTTTATTAGTATTTTTTAATATTTTTAACAAATTCACAAGACACCCCAGGTAGGGTTATTAAAAAAAATTATTGTTAAGTTGTTAAGTTAATTTTCACGTTCTGTGTAAGTTACATGCTAGTTCTATAATATTATAGTATATTCATACTTGTTTACTTCCCTTTCAAACTTTTAAACTCTCGTGAACGGCATTATATATTACCTTTAAAAATATACATATAAATATTTTTTTAATATCTGTTTTCCAGTGCATATATAAGTTAATAAATTTGAATGTCTATAGTGTTAATTATAGGTATAATTCCAGAAATTATTTAAATTATGAAGAAAATTCCCTCCCTAAACACGAGTTTTCTCAACTAGGGAGGTAATAATTTAGATCAAAAAAAATCTTTTACATATATTTACCATTATAAATAAAATAATACTTAAAAATTGTAAACAATGTGATATATGTATTATGTTAATATTTCTTTAAATAAATAAAAATAATATCATTATGGGCCAGTTGCTGAGGTAATCTAAAACACAGAACGTGAAAATTAACATAAAATATTTGATGAAGTGTTCAAATTTTTTGAAACAACACAACCTAAGTAAAATTACTGTAAATATAGATTACATCTTGATATCATTCCAAAATACGTCGAAAAAATGTTAACGGTTTTACCTGCGAAAATAACAACAAAAAAGAAAAATATATTATTTTGGTAGGTTTCACATTCACAAACCTGAAAAATATATTCAACTCTGCAAAAATTTAAAAATGCAATACTGCCAAATATCAATGCTTATTTTTTTTCTTGCTGTTTTTTATAGGAAAGTACACATTTTTTTCGTATAAATTTGCCATTGTTTTGATTATCGAAACTACAAAAAACCTGGTAAAATATACAAATGCCGTTGTAAAAGGAGAATTTGAATATTCCTCAATCACTCAAAAGGCTTTGATATTATAAGTTACACTATTTTCTGAACTTTGGCAACTCTAATACAAATATAAGAGGACCAATCAATACCTTCTTTTACAAGTATTTAGATACTACGGCCAGAAAGTGTACGTACATGTAATTTGGTTACACTGACTTTTAATTGTTTTAAAATACAAATACGTATAAGCTCACTTGAAAATAAGTTCGAGCAATTGAAAAAATTACATTTTGAAATTGAAGATTTTTAGTACGTGAATAAAAATAGAACTGATATAATAATATACAGTAATATTATTGTTATTCTACATTATTAATATGTAATATATTGTTAATAATAAAATAATTTTATTTTATGAAAAGTCGAAGCTGATTTTGTTACTTATAACTTGTTATGTACAATAAAATATTCAAAGCATCATAATAGCTTAGAAATGAAAAAACCCATTAGTCATTAGTCATTATTGTCCCGAATGTCATATACATATTTATAGCTTCTTCATATTCATTAGTCATTATTGACGGGTTATGATCGATCAATTTGCTGCCCTTATTGAGTTTATCGTGAGGGTCAATAAGTTGCAACCGATCTTTCGTCAGCATCGCATAAAATATATTAATTATTCCTTTAGAAATAGACTATCTACCCATTTGAGATAACTTTTTAGGTGTGATTCTATTAGATTGATTTCACTGCGTAAATAAAATGTGGTTATCTAATGTTGATAATGTGTCGACAAAGAAAATTCTTTTGTGCTAGAAATAGACAATTTTATTACAGGGATGATCAAATAAGAATTATCAATTGATCGGCCCAACTTAGTGGCATATGAAAAAGTAATATGTTTACACAAAACACTTTAAACGCAAAATATAGTTAGATATTTTCTTTATTTTCTATTTATCGTTATCGTATTTAATTCGCAGAACTGCGTTAACTTTTTTTTAATTTTAGAGTCAATCAAAAATAATATGTACATTATGTTCTAAATAATCGAGACAAACCCGCCTTAAAACAAATATTTTTTTACAGTAGGTGCCCAACATAAATGATTGTCTAAATAAATCAGTTTTTGCTGAATATGTTTATAAATCACTAATCACAACAATGGGGATTTCACCATCTCGTCTATAATCTCTCAAAATAATTAAATAACAAATAAATACTCGCAATAGGTAGAAAACTCGGCTAACTTAGCCGATACATAAGTTTCAATTACCGAATACTAAACTCGGTCTTTGTAAATAAATCAATCCTAAATATACTTTGTCCTATTAAAATTTATTTTGAAAGCTATCAATATGATGGTGAAACACCACGTTTTATTTTTATACTTTTGATTTTAATAAAACTTATTTTATGAACTTTTCTTATTTACAAACAGTTTACCCAGAAATATTATAACGGGTGTGTTTTGGTTCAGAATATGTTTATTGTTTGTTGCAGTCATATTTCGCATTCTTCGCAATGCCTTGAAGTAAGGGAATGCAATTAGAGTGCATTCAAGTAATTCATTTCTCGGGAATTTTCCTCCTTGCTCTCGAATTCCCTCACCGTGTCGTTATACCGAAGACATCAGTAGTTGTAGTTACGTGCCTACCGCAGTAAAGCGAGCACCACACTTTTCTGTGCGTTTATTAAGTAATTGGGTACGTGTTTTCTGAGGGAAGAAAGAATTTAAACATTAATTTGATTGCTCTGTCGGTAGTACTAATATTTTCAACCATTGCTTTATATTTTTTTTGTATATTTTTTTTATTTGAATATTAATGGAGATTAAAGACAATGTTTTTAAGTATGCCTACCAACACATCCCAATGACACAATTAGGTACCTACTTGAATTTTTGAGGCCTTGTTTCAGAAATATGTTTTTGTTATTTAAATCGTTTTCGTTGGAAAAAGGGCGCTATAAAGGCCTGGTGGCATGAAAAATAGCCGCCATCCTTAGTCATGTATTATTTTTATAAACTATACCTAGCTGCTTTCTTTTTTATCTCTCTTAAAATATAAATTATCATTAAAAACCTTTTTTACTTCAATCATAACAATGTTTTGTCTTGTCCGTGGATAGAAGTAATATTGCAGACATGTATTAAAAATAAACAAGCCCTTGAGATGATTTTTCACAAAAACGGCGCTATATAAATTATCCGAATGTTATTATAATTACATAAATTATTTACTCAAGATATCGAATTTTCAGAATGTTCTCCAAAACACAGGTGACCTCCTAAGGTGGACGCGACAAAATCAATTATAAAATCTCTTATAATAATAAACATCACTTTTAGATTAAAAAATCAAAAAAATTATTTAATTAACATGAAAATATTTTTTTACATAATAAACTATAAAATTTAGAACATTTCAACACATGGAGAATTGTGGTTTTGATTGTGTTTTTATTGTGTACTTTAATTTTTAAATTTAACCTATATAATATTTATGAAACAACGTATACCTTTAGCGTTATATTATTTAACCCTTTAAAATGTATATTTTTATTTTCCCTTTAAAATTATTTTTTACCGCGATGGTTTGCTTCTTGGGTGCTTTATTTTCCATTTATCCAAGAATCCTACCACCAGAGAATGGTTTAACAAGCTTAGTTGCTCTGTAATTTTCATAGAGGGCTATAATTTCCACTGGAGAAAATCCTCGAGGGTTTTCTGGAAAACTTTACTGTGGTTCCAACTTTCACCGATAGGGTCTCAATGAACATTTTCACGTGCCATTTTATTTCGGAAAACTAACCAAAGGTGGCGGTGATGTTTTTTCTTTTACATAATGAAAAGTTTATTTTTAGAAACGTTATTTTGTAAGAAGACTGTTTTAGCTTTAATTATATGTATTAAAATTAAAAATACACCTGGGTGATATTACGATCAATAAAGTCCTTTTTAACAGTTTTGAAAATATCGGAATATAAAAGTTGAATTTGTTTGCTCTGTAAACCGATTCATCATTTAACACACGGCGACGTTATCGTCTCAATATTCCAAGGGATATTTTTTGATCACGTTTTGGGAAGAAATCTCAATGACAAAGATGAATTGCGCCCGGAACGTAGATATTTCCTACCGTGGCGCCTTATCGTGGTAGCTATACCAAATTACCCTGGAAAATAGAAACTTTATTCTCCACATATTATTTCATGTTTTATGGCGTATCGATCATTAGATTTGTTTTTCTGTCAAGTATTTAATAATAATAATAATTGGATAATTTGTAGAGCGCCGTTTTTATGAGAAATCACCTCAAGGGCGTTTATATTATTTATATTAGGTAATCATTTTTATTGCCCTGCCTTTACCGGGTACAACAAGGTGTGTAATGTAATGTTAAAAGTATATAATTCAGAATCCTAATTAAGTAAGTGAAAATATCATTTTCTTTTTTTCTGGAATAAAAACTTTAAAAAAAAAAAATTAAAAAAAAAAAACACTTTACAATATGGAAGAAATACTGCAGCTTACTTTCTCATTAACAGTTTGATCTTTTAAAGCTCCATAACATAACATAAAATAAGATAATATCGTTGCATTTAAGTTCCAGAGAGATAAAGTTAATCAAATTGTTTGACACCAGAGCTCATTTGTCGAGAACATACCGACAGTCCCGAAGGTTGGATCTGCTGAAAATTGAAAATCGTTTTGTTGGTTCATTTATTGGCTGTTTGTTAACTTAAAAGTCTTAATTTTCGGAATTTTTGGATGAAATGGATGGAATTTAAATTTTTTTCTTATTAATGTAAAACGGCACAAACGAAACATTGAACAAATATTGCAAAACTACAAAATCACACATCCCACATTGTTCTTCAGGACCGTCGATACCTTTCTTCGTGAATAGTTAGTTAACTCTAAAGTTCCGAGGAACCGCAAAAAATGCAAGGCTGATGTAATAATAATAATAATAGTTGGATGATTTGTGGAGCGCCGTTTTTGTGAGAAATTACCTCAGGGGCGCTAAGTGTAATGATTAAGATTAAGAAATGGACGCTCGGTGGTTTGGGCATATAGAGCGAATGAACTAAGAATGGAGTGTAAGGAGAATATATTAAGCAAATGTGAATGGTAGAAGGTGTCGGGGACGCCCGGGAAAGATATGACACAATCAAAATAATCAGATACTTCAGTCGGACCATGCAAGAGTCAGAATAATAGAAGAGTATGTATGAGACGACTATGAATGTTAATGAGGCAAGGAGTGTTGCAATTTTCGATGTAGAAAAGTGTTTTTTCCCGGGCGTCCTTTTTGTATGGGCCGAAAAGCGAAGTCTATCATCTTAATGGGGACCTCATCTAAATCTATGGGGGCCTCAGCACGGCTAAAGCACCCAGTGAGTCCCACATTATCAAATAATTTCAATTCAAATAATCTGAATTCCAGGAAAATCAGTTCCAATTATAAAAATGGCAATTAAAATAATTATAAGTAAGTACTTTATCGCTTTTCTGAACTCTTCAAACCAACACTTCCGTTTTTGGAAAATAATCTTAAATTCATTGCAAAAGTTCTAGAGTTTAGAGTTCATGGAACCGGAGTTATAGACAGAAAATTGAAATCAATTGATTGATTAGGTACTTCAGCATTCTTAATGAGATATTGTGAAATTTTCACGAGTGTACTTTCAACTCTTAACACCAATTTAGCAGGCTCATTATATTATTAGAAACACGATATAGCCATTCATTTTTCATTTTAATAGTTAGCAATGTGAACATTTATTCATTTAGTTATTTAATACAAAGTAATGTAGTTTTCAAAACTTTGAAATTATCCTCGACAATAACAGTTTGTAGGTATATCAGCAGAAACCACTGTTGAATTATAATTTTCAACGAGGAGATTTATTAACAGGGATAATTTATTCATATGTAAGTGTTAATTAATTAAACCCCTCATATCCATTCGTATGTAAATTCGGCACACTTCGTTATATAAACCTTTTGAAGTTTCTAGACTCTCAATTTATTCGTACTCTAACTCTAATGATCATTATCGTGGGTGGAGTAAACAAACAGAAATACACATCCTTTTATGCCATTGTTTTTCACAACATTCATTCCCAAAGCTATGTTAAAGAGCTTTGTATTTCTTCGATGACTTTCGCGAAAAACTGGTAAGGGCAGGGGTGGTATAAAGGTCGCGGATTAAAATTTTGTGATGTGCAAATAAAATTTTAAATAAATGAAAAGAAAATAGTTTTTCGTTGTTAGCCGACGTTTCGGACAGCGTTACAGTGTCCATCATCAGGGCACATCGTCGGATCTGCCGGATATGCCCTGATGATGGACACTGCAACGCTGTCCGAAACGTCGGCTAAAGAAGGGGGTAGCGCAACACGGCATAAAACCCCAAAAACTAACAACGAAAATGCTTTTGGCCGTGAAAATCTGAAAAGAAAATACTTTGTTTTAAGTCACTTTATTTTTATTTAACATCTACGGGTTTCGGTACCATCATCGGGACTGTTACAAAAATAATGTCTAAAAATACAGAAGTACACATATATATATAAACATAATGTTATGAAGGGAAAGGATGGTATACAAGAGTGGGACAGAGCGTCAGTTGTTGGAGGGAGGAGGGGAATGGGGGATAAGTGAAGACACGGGGAACATACTTAAAATTGGACTGAAGGTTAAATTTAGTTGGTTATTAATGATTTCTTCCTTTGAATTTACAGTTTTTTTTTTATTTCTAAAGCTTCTAAATTGTTAAGTCTTAAACCTATTCCGTTCTTATGTAGGACTTTAATTCCTATGACATATAAAAAAAAAGTTATTTATTTCGGGAGTGTATTTGGTTTTGTGAAGGTGTTTTTTACTGGTTTATGTCGGTATTGAAGGCTGGTTTATTGTTGTATTGTATTGGAATGTTGAATTATTTGTAAAATGGCAGTTGTGGTGTTATATTTTGGCAGAATCGTAAAATAAATTAATCGAGAAGTAAATACGTTAGGTATTTATTAAGTAACGAAATGTTCATAGAGCAGGGCAAATATACTTTACTACCTTCCCTTTCCCCTTTCCATTCCCTTTCTTTACCCATCCACATCCTCCAAACATTCCCCGATGATACCTGATAGCAGATTCTGTCAAGTATGAATTCTTCAGTTACACAACAATTATCTAATTAAGGGTGCTATATTCCCCTGGTTCTAAACATTGCGGCTTTTTTTATGGAATCACACAAAATATATTTTTTCATTCGAGAATTTATAAAGCATCACTAAAACTCTTATTATGTGTTCTCACTGAAAAATCTTATAAATTGCGCATAATCTTGTCACAATCTTTTTCTTCTTAGAATAATTTTTCAATGAACATAATTCATTTCATCAAATTGAGATTTCTGTGAGTTTATTTCCATTCTAATTTGTGTATTTTTTTCATTGCAGGTAAGTTCAGTGAATTCTCCAACCACCCCAGCAGCCTCCCTCTCCACCCTTCGCGTTGATGTCCAACCCTCGGAGATTGCTGACATGTACATTTTAACTGGTATCATCCATTTTTTTCCTTTTTGACAAGTCGCACAACAACAAAATACTCGTGCCCGAATTCTGCAGAATTATAAGTCACATGATGCGGTGTTGAATGGAGCTTATTTTAGGCATACAAATAATAGAGCATTTTGGCAAATTTTTCATTGTCTGGTAAAAAAATCATTTTCTCGGTTAAGCTAAGTGAATGGAGCTTATTTTTAAGTTGAATGGAGCTTATTTTAGGCATGAAAATAATAGAGCATTTTTGCAAATTTTTCATTGTCTGGTAAAAAAAGCATTTTCTCGGTTAAGCTTGTTGCTTTACACTGAGAACAATCCTTAAGATGTTGATTTAAACCATAAAATCTTCCATTTCATTAAAAAAACACAGTTTATTATAAAGTAAACATATTTTTCAGTGGACGATAAGCATATTTCATCCAACACCATCTACAGCGTTTTGATCTACGTATATGCCGTTTTGACCGGTCAGTGGTTGAGTGGGCATAGCGTTTGGGTCCCACCCAGGCGTTCCGTGTTCGATTCCTCGGCTGGCTAAGTCCTCCATCACAACACAAGCAACATCTTCCGATTAGTGTGGTGGTAGTAGGAGATTTTCAAATGTTGTTGGGTTATTCGTAACCCGGGAATGTTTGTCTTTCTTTTTAAAAAATAAAAATAAATAAATAAAAAAAATATGCGTTCTGTTTTGAGTTAGTAAGTTACGGGTTCGATGTACTGACAGCTTTTTTTTTAAACTTATAATATTATTTTCTTAAATTAATTATAATTTTTCACCTGAAAGAAATTATAATTTTTGCTTATGTTTTTCACTTTTTTATTACCAATACTGTGTTCCCGGTGGGTATTAACTTTGATAGCACATATTATGTAAAAATATATTTTAGTTAAAACTTTCAGTAATGTATTAAAAATGTTTTTTTAGTTACATAAATGAACAATTGAACAAACATGTACTATAAGAAAAAAAAGGTTTTAATCCTATACCAACCCGCAGCGCCGAGTTACTCGTATTTGTAATCCGTATCGGCCCCTTTAGTTTTTTTGCAAGCCTAAGCTACTTCTGAAACAAACGGCTACCTACTTTCTGTTTGTTTGTTTTTGCTAACGATAGATTGCAGCGGAACTCCGTCAAACCCTATATCAGTATTTATGTTGGAACACAAATCCGATTCTGATGCCGAATGCATAGCTTTTTGTCAACACAATCCGATACTCTGTTAAATGCAAAAAGCAGCTCTGTAACTACGGTTTAATTTACTGAAATGAACCGTTTTTGAATATTTTGTGACGGGATTTTAATCGCAAATACAATTAACGTTCATGATTAAATCACAATTTTAACCACTGTTTATTTTAATTTATATGTAAACGTAACAGTTTTGTGATTGAGTCGTTATTACGGCATTATTTACAGTAATAAGTTTTTAGCAAATTACAATATTATATTTCACGGATTTATAATATGTTGATAATAAATTTGTCATAATGTGGAAATTTGCAGGTTTGTACATGAAATATTATGAATTCGTGACTCTATTCCGAATCTTTAGTTGGCAATTAATCATAATGTCCCTCATTCATGTTCAGAACCTGCCATTAGGAAAATTCACCGTCAGATTAGGGAAAAAAATAAAAACACGTTTCTAGGGGATAACATTTTTCGGGTCAAACATCTTTATAAAGTCGTTCTTGATGTGTTAGGGAAAAATTCTAACGAAATGTGAAAATAGAATTCGAAATAGAAATAGTTGCTTGATACAAAATCAGTGGACTTTTACTTGGTTACTTGTTACTACTTTTGTATTGACGTATGTATGTTCGTAGGTATATCTTCAGAAATTACTTTTGGGCATTTTGATAAGGATACCTGAATAGAGCTATTGTTTATACATCAGCTGCACACGGGAGGCTCTGAGTAAAAAAATCCATAAAGATTTCTTCAAACTTCGCAAAATCACTTTGTGGCGTCATTTTTAATTAAATTAAAACAAATGTTTAAACCACTAATATAATCACTTTTACCTACATGTTTCAAAACCGATGGTTTCTTCGTCAGGGTAGTGATGATTATTTATTTATGATGATTTATTTATTTATGATGATTTATTTTGTTATAATGTCATCACTACCCTGACGAAGAAACCATCGGTAAATGTGATTATATTAGTGGTTTAAACAAAGTTATTTGTTTTAATTTAATTGAATCCATAAAGGCCTATGTTATCATTGAGGTTGCTGTGTAGTGAGTATTTTAATAACTCAGGTGCGGGGCATACGTCATTCCTATGTCTACCTACGTTAAATTGTCGTGAAAACAAGCTTATGTGCCCAAGCGGTTAAGGGAAAGGAAGGAGAGGACGTTCTATGAAGAAAAAAGATACGAGGGGTGGGTAGGAACCTGGTGGTCAATGTATCCAAGAGTGACAGTCACATGTATCCATCTATCCCACTGCGGTGCAAGGCCAAACAAATTCAGCTGGAGAGGTCTAGATTAGGTCTTCTTCGTCTCTCTCGATCCAGCCCGCCATGCAGTAGGTGGGCAAACACATTCGCCGCCAAGACCAAACACACCTCACCCCACGAACCCGAGAACCCCTGCTAAATCACCAAACGGAGCGAACTACTTGGGGTGACCTCAAGGGTGTTGGTTATCCAATAAATGGTTCCATGGGGCGGCGGTACCCACAAACGCCTCCTAAATTGTTCTACCTATAGTTATTAAACTATATTGTTGTATAGTTGTAGCGGAATAGCGTTTACTTCCGTGGTCGAGTGGTAAGACTCTTGACTCCCAATCGGAAGGTCGCGGGTTCGAATCCGGCGTGCGCAAATAAATTTTATTTGATTAATTTGTGTTATTTCACAATTAATTAATAAAAATAATGTATACTATTTTTGCGGCACGTTCCAGAGTAGAAGATACTCTCAGTATCGCCCTGGTGTAAGACCACCATTCAAAATTGAAACGTTGCTTAATAATGGCTTTGGCCGTGTTTAGTGACTAGATCTGAATAGCCAGGTACTTACCCACCTTCCTCTTCCCCATCTACTTCCCTTCCCCACTTACCTTCAGCCTCACAACATGGCCCAATTGGGGATGCCATAGTCTCACTGGCTCCAGACGGGAGCAGTTGGGACTCTTGTAAGGTATTCTCTATAAAAAAAAATAAAAAAACTTCCTGATTAATAGTAAGTGGGTTCGATTCATGCAGGAATAAAGGTTAGATATTTAGCCTTAGTAAAAGGAAACCAGATATTATTACGCGATCTGGAATATCTAATACGGGTATTCCCCACCTTACTTTATATATCACCGGGAGGATTTTGGTTATGTGAGGTCAGATTATGTAGGAAAATCACATTTAAAATATTTATTTTGTGTAATTCTTCAACATGATCTTTGTTTGGGTTGTATTCCGTCCCTGGCATGAATGGTTGCTTATCTGGCTTACCGCGTGCCGGTGATATTTGCCCATTAGTATTTCCGTTAATTGGAATCCAGTGAAACGCAACGTAGCCCCCACCCGCCCCCTTTGGCTCTGGTAACTGATTTCCTTTTATGCCCGTCAGTATCCGGTGACCTCATCCGCTCTCCGCTTCCGCTGTTGATTTGTCAGCTCAGAGATCCCTTCCTCTTTCCTCCTTATCATTAAACATTATGTATGTATATATATATCGCGGTATGAAGCGCTCTTCTACTGACCTTTATTCGAAGCTGTTGAGAAATTATTTATTAGATGTGCGAATGCCTAAGTAGAACAGCCTCCAGGGTAACTATCCACATATTGGTGTAGAGTAATATATACATTTACAAGATATCACTATTGAAATTTCAGCGCCAACGTTATGTATGATTTTAAAAAGATACATGACTATACAGGATGTTAAGCTAGACTTACTTTAATCCGTTATTATTAACAAGCATTTCAATCAACTGAAAACATTAAAAAATCAGTAGATATTAGACAGTTAGTCGCAGGGTGAGGGGTTGTTCGGTTACTCGGCTGAGTGACCAGTGACGACATGTGGAAGAAAAAAATTGATTGATAAGGAAGAAATTTAAAAAAAAATTACATCGAAAAGTAACCGGAGACCAAAATTTTATTTGCATTTTCTACTCCAAATAATCAAAGTCAGGTATCAATGGTTAAAGGTAAATCAACCCAATTAGCCCTTAACACCATGTATAAATACTTCCTTAATCGATATGAAACACGGATGTTTATCTAATAACTGAAATCCAGTTTTATTTACCTTAGGGGGTTTCTCACCATCCTCCCAGTAGCTTATCTACCCTAATAACGAAAATTTTCGATTTACGATTTACGGTTTATTTATTTATTAAGTTGGAGTTTATAATTCGGTACTCAAACCTACTAATAGTGGCTATATATTGGATAAGTTGGCCGAGTTTTCTAACCACTGCGAGTATTTAATTTTTATTTTTAATAATATTCGTTATTAGGGTAGATAAGCTAACGAGAGGATGGTGAGAAACCCCCTTAATATATTAACTTTTTTTTTATACTAAGTATCGCAATTTTTTACCTCATTTACGAAACCTAGCAAGTTTACAAATCCACTTTGCCCTATATACTTGTGATTTCGCGAATTTTACCAAAATTTGTAAACATTTGTCCTTATGAAGTATTAAATAATGTTAATAGATAAATCGCGCTCACATTCTGAGTACACTGAACGTAAAGCGGCGACGCTACGAAGAGTTGCAGCTACGAGCTTCGAGGTACCAGCTACGAGCTACGAGTAGATTAGAGATGCACCCGAGCCGCGTTTTATGTGGAACGCAGCGCTGATACCAGCAGCAGTACTTGTGAAGAGCTTTTTACGACCGGATAAATTACGCCACCGATCATTTAAACCTTCACTGAGGTGCATTTTACTTTAAACCACAGCTTTGCTTTCTGGATTATTGCTCTATTTAGAGCGAGGGATTATTCCAACTTTTATGTTGTACGTAACTTGTAATTTGTATTCTAACATTTGTTGCCAGTTGTCTAAAAGCAGTCTGAATATTGATTCAATGTTATTTAGGAATTTGCTAACAGATGTTTTATTCGCTAGCGCATGAAATAAAGTTCAACAGCAAATTTAAATATTTCACGGAAGGTTTACGACATGTAATTTATATCGCCTGACATATTTTTAAGTCATTTGACTGCTTTTCATATCTTTACGGTTGTATTTCTTAAAAACGACTGAAAATTTGCCAATTATTTTATGGTTAAACTTTCCAATGCCTTTTAGACAGTGGTGTTATGAACATACAAAATCACTCATCCTCCAGACGTAACCAAGATAAAGAAAACTGTAAGAAGTACTTTTGTAATAAGCTTATGTCTGGGGGTTTATGTTAAAAATGCCTATCTCAGTTTTTGATAATTTAATTTAGGTACCAGAAAGTACTCTAAAAAGTCCCTCATTTGAATGCCATGAATGATTATTTAAGGTGCTCTAGTTCGATGAAATTGTGGCCTATTCATGTGTAGAAGGCAAAATATTGCTTCAGCGTTCTTTACGCCAAGAAATTGATAGACAATCTTCATTCTACTTCATTCTACATTCTACATAATTATAAAATTTGATGGAGGCAGGCACTTCTATCATTGAGCCCTTGTGCGTTTCCATTGTACATTTCAGTAATATATTTCACGTACATAATTAATATGTTTTGTCTTTGCATTATTCATTTGATTGCACACTTTTAATAAATTTACGTTTCTTAATAAATCATGTAGAGCTCTGAATAACTCGGGAGTAAAATACTCATTCTAGTCTATTGTATGTTTTCTAAATTTCTAAAATGTTTCTTAGAAGACGGCAGGGAGAAGTTTGTATAATTTAAATATAATTTTCTCTAGTCTCGACTCAAAACCTAGACTATTCAGTGAGAACGCAATAATTTATTTCTCTGGATAAATGAACATCTTGGTAGAAGTGATAATTTTGTGTTTCAAACATGTAAAAATATATAAAAGAAAAAGGCAAAAGTTGTCCAAGCAGTTCGTTGTGGAAGTTTATTTACATTTTCGATGCTCGACTTCCATTTTGTTGTCAAACAGCCGTAATAAGGCACAGAAGGCGCCACTTTGCTCAAATTATTTCGTGTTAACAGCCAACGAACTAAAATTGTTAAATTTTCAAAAACATTTGAGAAATAATTTCTTCTTAGAATCGCCTAGGAATCCTACAATGGTTCTGGAAAATTATATCTTAAGTATATATATTGTAGTATATAAGTGATAAAAGCTACAAATGGCCAAAACTTAATTACATACTTAAAGTTTTTCAAAAGATCTAAGCAATTCTCCAACAGCGAACCTTGGCGTCATGACGTGTCACGTCATTTAATAAATTACTCCTAGATATAAGATCGGGGAAAACTATGACAATTACAAAAAAAAAATTAAATAAAATTCTCTAAAACCACCTCATAACTTTTCTTATTGTTTGATATTATGTTTCTGCTTTTTATTCTTTTGTATCATTTATAACATGCCTATGTTTTTATTATTTTTATTGTATATTCTTATATTGTATCATTTATAACTCACCTATGTTTTATTACTTTACTTTATAAAATTACTAATAGTTTTTGATTACTTATTAGTTTTTGATTAGAGTGATTGAAATATTATATTATATTATGTTGTAAATATTGTATTACTAAACATGCTTTAAGTAATAAATAAAAATATAAAAATAAATTTTAAAAATGTACATGGTTATTTAGGTCTAGCACTAAATGTACTTTCGAAGTTATTTCCATCACGAGCTGTATAGCTATAAAATATCAACTGTAGAAAAATATGGCAAGATATCATACTTTTTGTTAATTTTCAGCTGTTCAATTCCGAAACATTAAACTACTGGTAAACTGTCTTAAATTTACTCAAATAATGCGCGTCATTGTTTTTTCGTTTACCTATTAGTATTAAATCTAAAAGTATCCCGGTTACAGTGAGAGGAGGTAATCCTTCACCAATTTCCGATGAATCAATTTTCTTTAGCTGATTCAGAATTTCGTTAGCAATTCATCTAAATTTTTCTACTTCAGTCTCCCATCCTTCGGGAATTTCTCCAGCGCGTTGTGTTTTCTCCGCCCGGTAACTTTCCACCTGTCTCGCCGGGCGGATTTATAAGACGAAACTTGGCCGGAGTAATGTTCCCCGTGGACGATTTCAATCGTTCTTCGGTTCGCAGACGATGCAGTGTCGCTTCTTAAATTGTTTGAACGATCACCGCACTTGAATTATGAGATCTGGAAACTTTGCCCCGAAGTCGGCTGGCGTTTGAACTTTCTTATGACACTTTTATTTTGCTCGCCCATTGATTTTTAATACCGGTAGATAACGAAGTTACGCGCCCTCCTATTCATTGTCTTACGGAAAAAATAACTTTCAATATGAAATTTGTATCTAGCCAATTAACCACCGTTAACGTGCTCGGTATCTTAGTCGGTATAATATTGGGCGAATCTCGTTACATATGTCCATACAGTATCTTAATTTTGTCGGAAATAAGTAAGCTTCATCTACCAATATATGCAAGTGTGTGCAATAATAATAAGAAGGAAGAAAGTATGTGGAGAGAAGTGTTCATAAAAATTAAGAAATAAAAAAATATTGTTTACCTACGAATGGTAATTGGGTAGGTGTGCATAAATAAATAAAAATTATTGTAGTATTCGATAATGTTTTAATTGTTATCACGTTAATAAAAAAATATATTAATTTGATTGTCTATTAGTAAATAATCATGAAAATTTTCCAAGTGTAGTAATTTTTCATAGTTAGTACTGTAGTATAAATCTATCGCAAGATTAGGCAGAGTTTTTTTTTAAATTTTATTATGTTTGATTGTGCTAGATTATACTACATTTGTATATAAACTTGTACAAGGCAACATTTCACTTTATCAATTTATATTTTTATAGTAATCATAACATCCCTTTTTAAATGCATTCATTCTTCAGACTTTCAGGCATTTCATTATACATCTTTAGTCCTCTGTATATTAGGCTATTCTGTGACTCAAATGCGGCAACTGCATTTATATTTCCGGTTTCATAATAATTTTGTATATCTCTATTAAAAAAAAAACATTTTTAATTAATTTTGTCATTTGGTTTTTCATAACAGTGTGCACAAAAATGAACACATTTTAAACAGCAGTCTGTTTTTTTTTAATCTTTTTTTTATTTTGTTTCTCTTTAATTGTTTAACTGGTTTGATACTTTATTTATGTACTTTTCACACGAAACATAGATCATAGATTAATATAGTGAAACAGCACACAACTCCATATTGCACACACTATTTTCATTCACATTCATACGTACTCTTCTGTTATTCCGACTTTTGGCATGGCCCACTAGCATTTGATTGACCAAATCGTGGCATGTCTTCCAATGGCGTCCCAGACCTCTTTTCCATCGACTTGCGCACCTTGTATTCTCCTGATGTTCACCAAATTTACTATTTCAAACCATCGAAGCCTTTATTGACCGTTTTTATTATGCTACCTTTTCTGATCCTCTCATTCGTTAATGAGATCATAGATTGTTTTACAACGTAAATACTTACACTATAAAGATCTAATTTCCACTGCATTCAGCCTACTTTCTTACTTATGCTCGGCCTATATTCTCCTGGCTTTCCTTTCTTCTGTACTAACTTTGTATTTTATCGATAATGTTTCCAACTAGATCGCAGAGAGCAATTTGATATCCCAGATTAGATTAGGCGTACTAATACCATTGCGCTTTATCCCTAATGAGGGATGATCGCTATTTGATATTACCCCTCCCCCAACCACCAACACCACCCCCTTCTACCCTTGTTGCATCGCTCCGCCCTCACTCAAGAGGAATCCTTAATGATTCTTAACTGACTTCCGTCCGGGATAATCGAAAACACCTCCCGTAAGTGTTAAAGTTCCTTCTTGGATTAGATGTCAGCTTCCTCCGTTTTGCTTTGCTATTACGAATAACATTTGCGAATAATATTCTACGAAATAATTGTATTTTTTTTAAGAAATATCATTGAATGCATAGGGATTATTTTCCTTTAAAAATGTATCTACACCGAATCAGTCCCATTACACGAAGTTAATTCAATAAGTATGATTATGTGTTTCGGTTTTTTTAAATTCTTTTTAAAATATTTCGTTTTTCTGTTTTCGGAAGTAGTAAAAATTCTTGGACAGGTATTGTGATAAAAGTAGCAATATCATTCACAACCCCACTCAACCAAAAATTAATTCATGGAATAAAATTGTTAAAAATTAAACTAGTCCCCATATTATTTGTTCCATAATTTTCAATTGTTTAGAAAGAAAACCATTATAATTATTTTTGCAAACACTGGGTCAATCCTGATCTACCTGTGGCGTCGTGTTAAGATATAATATTTAGAAAAAAGTGACAAAAATCGTCGAAGCCGGATAGTAATACTAGACTGTTTTATGGACCTCGGAAATCCATGTTATATTATTTTCATCAGCAACCCACGTAAAAATTTCGTCATAAAATGATAAAATTTTCATTCTCATTGTTTTGATGCAAGAAGGTTTTTATTCGTAGCTTACCCAATAGCTTGATGATGTCTATCCCAGACTCAAGAACCGCTCTGGAAACTGATCAATCACCAAACCTCTTTTCCACTATCGGCATGGCTATGGGAGGATTTACGGTCTCAGCCAAACTAGGGGATAAATCACTGGCGTTCAAAAGCCACCGTACCCTTGAGAACTTTGAACTGAGAAGTTTTTAACCATTTTTTTTTTGGACTGTCAAAAAGCACGTTTTATTTTGTCTGACTCAAGATATTCCCGTCTTTAACATGCCTATATAATTCATTTCAATTCGAATGCAGCAAATATAATAATAGCTGTGAAATAGTGGCTTCCATAGAGTCTACATTTTTTGCGAAAACTTCCTTCATGTAACATATCATTTTTGTCAGGATCAAAGATTATGATGAAAATGATGTTATCAGCTGAATAAATATGTTAATTTATAAATTTTAGTTGTTCAAATTTCATGAAGCCAGAGCTCACCGTTCGGTGTTGTTTAATGCTATATAAACAAGGATACCTTAGTTGTTATACCTGTTTACGATCATTTTTGCTCATTCGCGTTTTAACTTCCCACGAAAGTTTTAAAAGGAGTAGAGCAACTTCCTCGTGTGTAATTTGAAAGTTTGTTTTGTCTAAGCTATAATCCCTAAAGCCTTTTAGCTTCATTCAAATTTTCTGTATCCTAACGCGGACCACACTTTTGAACAAATTCGAAGCCATAATAGTTATATTTTTCCGCAACTTTGTGCATACGTTATTGTTCCGATCGATTTAACTCTGCTCCGAGTCAAAAGCAAAAAGTTGGCTAGCCGCTTTAACGTATGTACGAATATGTAATTTGAAAGTCAGTAATCCCAAAGCTCTTAAACTATCTTAGGTTTCCAGAACCACAGACGTGCGTCAAACTTGATTCACCGCTTATCCTTTATGTTATTCTGGGAAAGGCAATGTACCTACGTCTATCCTTTATATATCACTCTACATGTTCCTGGCCATCTCTGAGATTATGATTATCTAACTGCTATGGATACCTAACGAACCCCTTTAAAAAATTTCGAATATGCTCTGCGCCTCAAAATTCTAATGTGATTATTTGTAGGCGAAATATTAAATAGTAACTAATTTAAAGCTCGTTTGTACTCTAAGGGCCGGTTTTATAAACGACGTACCAAATTTCTGTTACGTAACGAACCGTTTTTCGATAACGAACCGCTATCCGTTCGTAATCTTATTTTGCGTACTATAAAGAAATTTGCATTACCAGCTGTCATCGGTTACGCTTAGTCCGAAAGTGTTTTTACTTGCAATGTTTTAGGTAAAGAATTGTCTCTGATACTGTCATCATCTACGGCATATTGGGGATGTTGTCTATGGGATTTAGTCAGCTGTCAAGAGCGCGTTGTTTCGAAAATTGTTGTTTTAAAAGATTTAATTTTAGATCTTTATAAATCATCAATATACTTGCAAAATAATTAAATTTATATTTATAATACAGTGAGTACGGAACATATAATGTTGATCAAGATTATTATGTTTTTTTTTTTTAGTGAATACCCCACAAGAATCCCAACTGCTGTGGGGAAGGGAAGGAGACGCCGTCCGTGGTCGAGTGGTAAGACACTTGACTCCCATTCGGAAGGTCGCGGGTTCGAACCCGGCGTGCGCAAATAAATTTTATTTGATTAATTTGTGTTATTTCACAATTAATTAATTAAAATAATATTTGTTATATTCGCGGCACGTTTCAGATTGGAAGATACTCTCAGTATCGCCCTGGTGTAAGACCTCCATTCAGAATTGAAACGTTGCTTAATAATGGCTTTAGCCGTGTTTAGTGACTAGATCTGAATAGCCAGGTACTTTCCCACCTTCCTCTTCCCCATCTCCTTCCCTTCCCCACTTACCTTCAGCCTCACAACATACTCCAATTGGGGACGCCATAGTCTCACTGGCTACAGAAGGGAGCAGTTGGGACTCTTGTCAAAAAAAAATCACTAAACACAGCTAAAGCCATTTCAAGCAACGTTTCAATTCTTAATGGTGGTCTTACACCAGGGCGATACTAAGAGTATCTTCCACTCTGGAACGTGCCGCAAACATACTATATATTATTTTAAATAATTAACTGTGAAATAACACAAATCAATTAAATAAATTTTATTTGCGCACGCCGGGTTCGAACCCGCTGCCTTCGGAATGGGAGTCTAACGCTCAACCGCTGGACTACGCCGGCCGTCGAATTTTAATTTCGTTTTATGGGCGCATAAACTAACCTACGTATATCTATTATCTAATTAAAAGTTGACGTATTTTTACACTATCGTGATGAGGTTTTAAAAAAAACTATTGCAATTTTTCAGAAATAATCATCGAGAATTGTCAATCGCCCATCTTCACTTTCATTGTTCGATGAGGAATCCATTGCACAAACGCTAATTATATAATATTATCTCTTAAAAATAGTGCACGGTTCCAAATAAGCGAGCGCCGGGAACAGCTACCTACTGATAACTGTCAAAAAACGTCAGCAAACGGATCGTTATCCATTTAACTGGCCAAAATCAGTCAGTTAAGCATTAACCGAAACTTAACCTACCGAGAACTTTACGAACGTTTATAAAACGGCAAAATCAGGCGGTAGACCAAATATTTGTGGCGGTAAACCAAAAATGGTATCAAGCGTAACGAACGGACTGTTATAAAACCGGCCCTAAGTTGATTGTGAATAATAAGAAAATTTGTTAAGGAGTTTGTGTTAATTTTTATCAACCACTTCATTGGTAAGAAATAATAACAAGAGTGGAGACGATTTAACATCCGTATGCGGATGTTAGCTCCAGTTCAGTGATTGAATATATTTTAACAGAAACCTCGTTCGGTCCGATAAAATAAGTTATGTAGTTCAAAACACGCAAGACAGGTTTGCACTAGTTTTAAAAAATACTTTACTTCCCGGCTGCGCCAGAGATTTGGATTGAAAAATTAGGAAAAAGCGACCTGAAATTTTATCTATTTTTATGATCGATTGGATTTTTCAGTTTAAGACAGAAAATACTACGTCACTTAGGTAAAAAACAAAATTTTCTTGGTCACTTTTAGTTTTTTCGATATTTTTTTTTCAACGAAAGTAGTTAACTCTCTTCAGGCCGCATAAGGCAACAGGGTCCTAGATTTTAAAGATCAAAACTGTAAACACGGATTTAACGGTTTCCAAACTGATGTTACACACTCCGTGCGGGTTTTTCTATCAGCTGGATATCTGTTCTCTTGGCATTAGTTTGTGGAGTCAGCCGTTCGAATTAGCCCAAAACGCCGGGTCAGGCGGATAGGCGGCTTGTGATTATCCAATCCCCTTCTGTCTGTCATATAAATAACTTTATCAAATGTGTCATTTAAAATTCAACTCGGGTAACCTGCTCGCGTGGGAGATAAACAAGTCAAATTAAATTTACGCATGTTTATTTGAGTAAACATTTAATTTTTTTAAATAAAAAAATTACCCACACGGAGAAAAATGCTATTCTAAAATACGATCATTTTATTCGTAAAAACGGGACTGAAGTTCTTACGAACAAATTAACAGGGTTTCAATGTTTATTGGCGGGAACATGTAAGAATAATTTGTTGGTATACGTAATTTCGTACATATACCAACAAATTATTCTTACGTGTTCCCGCTAATAAACATTGAAACACTGTTAATTTGTTCGTAAGAACTTCAGTCCCGTTTTTAACCGTTTTTACGAATAAAATGATCGTATTTTAGAATAACTGTTTTCTCCGTGATTCTTGTGATAACTTAACAATAATTTCTCATGATCTTTCCCTTTTCTGGACTTACGCTTTAATAATACAAAAATAAATATGTTTTATGCAGTGACGTTGCTATATATTATAGATGTTCTGTACAAATCTCAAAGTGGCAAGCAAAAAGTATGTCAATTGAGGTGATTTCGATTTCGTAGTTTTAGTACTTGACTGCCACGCGTCGCTTAAGATGAAGCTATACGTTAAAATACTATTTAGATTTATCTTTACTACGAATCGGTTTAAATTACGAATATGAAAAAATAACATTGAAACTTTTCCTACCTTCTCTATTTATTGGAATTAAAAGAAAATTATTACAAAAAATGTGAGTGTAACGTACAAAGTTTTTTCATTACATATATATGAAGTTATATAAAAAAACTACTTTTTAAAAATACCTCTTTATGGCTAAGATTATTTTTGACTCGATCCATTGACTAACTTTTTTTAATTTTTGTAAAATTATTCATAAACAAAAATAAAAACAACTTTGGCGCTACAAACAACACACAAATTAGCAGTAACAATGAGTATCAACGATCTCCTCCATCTGCAACTCTATTATGGCACGGCATTGGCTTAATCTACCAGTCGGCCTTGAGGTAGTATTCGACGCTTTTTTTTAAATATGATAACACACTCCGGTCATACGGTTTATTTCGTTCATGCACAGTTTGAATGTCTATCTTTGTTAAACATGAAAACATTTTTATGAATTACTGAAAACTTGAGTGTTTCTGCCATATTTTATCTTATTTTTCTGAGACAATAACAAGTCCAGTTTTATTGTAACGTTATTGGTTTCATTTCGAACGTCTAAAAGAGTCCAAAATATATTATTTTCGCAGATCCAGCTTTCGGAGTATCGGGCCCTAAAGATTTGAATAGAATACCACGAACTAGGGCCGAAGACTTAAGATTTCAGAGTGATGCTCGAAAAACATCTCGACAGCCATAATAATAATACAACGTGCGTACAACGCAGTTTTGTGTTTTAATTTAGTTGAAGTGCCCTTTACCATATCCATAAATATTTTCCAAGCTAGCTCATTGTACTTAAGACGATAGACTTCGCTTTTCGGCCCATACAAAAAGGATGCCCGGGAAAAAACACTTTTCTACATCGAAAATTGCACAAAATGAATATTTTTTTTATACTGCCTTCTAAAGGGTGAAAACTATGTCGGTATGTTTTCGAATTTTCGATGCGTTTGTATTAACGTAAACATTCACTGTCAAACATGTACGATTTATCAAATAATATTATTTAAGGAAAAAGTGCTGCTAACTCAACTCCCATAAAGAATTATAAAAAGCTACCGACGTAGCTTCTTCTTTCTAAAAAATATATATATTTTTAAATTTCAATTTCGTGAAAGTTTCGGTGTAGAAAAGTGTATTCTCCATAAACCCCTTTTCGAGCGATTTCTGTAGGTAAATTTGAGCGTTGTCTCATTCGCACATTTCGCATTCGCATGTATTGTAAGTGTGCGTGAGCTTTTTGTGAGCGGGACAGAATGACAGACGCGGGTGTTCCGCGTGTCGTTCAAAGTCTAGCCTCTTAATAACCTAATTTTTTGTTTCAAATTAATTTTAATGACATTTTGACAGTTCAAACCTAAAGTCCAAATCATCGCACATCTATTAATACGTAAATTCTATTCATTATTGCCAAATAGCTTCGTTTAAAAGATTATATACGACCAAGAAGTCGTATATATCAACTCTAATGTTAATAATTATTTCTTTTTTTTAATGTAATTTTGTGGTGATCCCAAATAATAAGATGCTCTAAAGAAGCACATTGTATTTGTTTTGTGCGTAAACTGTTTCCACTTGATCAACTCCAAGTTTTAGTAAGTTTCAGTACTTAGTCAGAAGAACTTAGGTAGATAGATAGGTAGACGGGGGTAGGGGGGCGAAGTTCCTCCCAAATCTGGAGTGTGGCAAATTAACGCTAACTTTATGACGTGTCAGGCTCCTTTCTCTTGCAATCGAAAACTTAAATGAGGATGCGGAGCGGCGGAGTCGCCACTTCTGCATCATTAGCAAAACTTGCAAATTTACCCCTTAGCTGGGAATTTCACCCCAAGGATGTATTCGTCTTGAACGAAAAGTACCTAACTATGAGCTGATTTAATGGCGGTGTCAAAAATTATTTCCATCGTATTCTTTGTATTTTTTAAGATTTTTTTTTATTATATTATATATTTATAAATTCAACAAACGGACTTTAAAAAAATAAACTGAAATAATTTTTAAATTTTATTTTATATATTTCCGTAATTGTTGATTTGCTGAAAACGATAAAATACCTAATAATAATTTTATGTGAATGCAAAGTACAATTTTTTTTTCATTAGCTACCTCAGAAGGCCCTTGAAGAAAAAAATCATTCATGGCCTATGTCACCTTTGGGGATGCTGTGTGGAGGGTCTTTTTAGGGAAAGGATGAAGAGGAAGTGTCTCTTGTAATGAATTTCTTGAGCTTTGAAAGTATTTTATATGTTTCAAAAACATAACGGCTAAAACACATTCATAACAGTTTTGTTCAGGAATTTAACAAAAGTCAAAATGTTGAACTGCACGTAAAATTAAATAAATACTAAACTTAATAAGTTTTATCGCCAGAATAATAAGTAAAGTGTTTAAAGCATTCTTGTAGGTACTTACTATGTATTTTCTTTTTCGCAAAATTTTTAACCAGATTATTCAAAGTCCCTCGGCTTTGCCAAAGCCTCTACCATTTTCCGGCGATTACCGAGAAAATGTACGTGCATGTATTTTTTGATTGCGAAGCTTTTACGTTGCACGGATGTTTGTTTTATATGCTAGTACGTAAGTTTTATGTATTGATGTAGAAATAAAACTATTCACAATAAACGAGGTGTGTAATTTATATAGATGGAAAATCTAGTATAAAAATCGTGATAAGCTTAGACCGCCAGGGGACAAGGTTCTCTTATTTTATTGTCTTAAGAGCAACATAAACGCCAGAAGTATTTGACTTCTTCCCCGTGTGTCCGCGTTTTTTTGGTATTATTTGCTCGATGGAAGTAGCGCCAAAGTTGTTTTTATTTTTTTATGAATAATTTTACAAGAATGAAAACGTTAGTCAATGGATCGAGTCAAAAATAATCTTAGCCATAAAGGAGTATTTTATAAAAGTTGTTTCTTTTATAAATTTATATGTATCTAATGAAAAAACAAATTATTTAGTACTTTACGCATATATTTTTTGTAACATAATAAATAATTTTATCTTCTTTCCAATAAATAGAAAAGGTAAGAAAAGCTTTAATGTATCCATAGCACATAATTTTTTTAATATTCATAATCTAAACTGATTCGTAGTAAAGATAAATCTAAATAATGATTTGGCGTATAACTTCATCTTAAATCTCTATCGCCTTATAAAATACGGCATAAATAAACTAATCCCATATTGGTATGCTAAAAGACTATGCTAGATCTATAGATCTACTTTACCAACAATAGATCTGTCGATAAATCTGTCACTATAGCCATCTATGTTCAGTGACTTAAACTCACATCTCAATATAGCATAGTTTTAAAACAATTGCGAATTCAATTCTCGTCTATGAGAGGGAATCTACAAAAAATTAGACATTTGTTTAGGCTTAAACTCACATCTCAATATAGCATAGTATTAAAACAATTACGTATTTTATTCTCTTCTATCAGTGGGAATCTACAAAAAACTTAGAAATTAGTTTAGACTTAGAACCATTACGATATATTTTTAAACTTTATTATTAGGTTAAATAATTAGGTCATACTTTTGGTTTTGTTTTTTACTTTTTATTCTTATTTAATTATGTATGAATACATACAAATGTTTTTGCAAATGTAAATAAGTGTGTTTGTCATAAATAAAGTCATAGTACTAGTAAAGCAATATTGTGTTAATACCCACTCGGTCTTAAAAATAAGTATAGTTTTAAGTCACTAGTTATTCAAGTCTTAGTTATAAGTCATCAGCTATAAAGCTTAGTTATAAGCCACTTGTAATATATATATTTTACGTATAAATGAATTTGTATAGCGCTTTGAGGTGATTTTATCATCCAAACATTATTATTATTAATGTGCCCGTAGGTTAACCGTAGCGTTCAGTTTTAATGGTTCTCTAATTATATTTGTCGTGTGTTTAACAACTTCATTATTTTTCAACCGTGTGAAGTCGTGTCTACAAGAAATCGAGTTGCAAATACCATTCAATGTATGCCATTATTTGTGTTGCTCTCAGCTAAAGAGCAGAAGAGGCTTTGAGTACTGAGCACAGTCTCTGAATGTTTACATTCTGTTTCCTTCCGCGGAAATGCCACGGTCGATATTCCCATCCGTGTATGTATTCCGGAACACAGTTTAGCAAACTGATCTCACCCTTTTTCCAACAGTCATACAAAGTCATTCCCGTTCGTTTAATACAGGTGCAAAATATGTTATAATATACACACGAATTTGCTTCCCTTAATCTTTCATTGATAAAACTAGGAGGTCTTCATTGTATCCATTAAGTCAAATGAAGCCCGCGTAACGTGTAATGTTGTGCTTGTGAAAATGTTTTAGTAGATTTCTTTTGTAAATCGTTGCAGTCTTTTTGTATTTAATAAATAAGTTTGTAGCCCAAGCCTACGAGTATTATTAGGCTGAAGTAGTCTCTTTGTATTCTAAGTCAACACTGAAGGATGTTATTTTGACGTGAAAAGAAATGCTTGGCATGTATTGTGTCTCTGCTTTCTCTTGTCGCCCGGAACAACGACGTCCCATTTCTTTGAGATAATGAGAATAATATTTTTCCGTTGGGTGAAAGACTCCCAAATTGACAACATTTTACTTTATCTGCGACAAATCTGCTGTCGGCAATGTGATTACGTATGCAAAACGCTGGATAATTCAACTTTCATTTAATAAGATTTGCTGACATTCGAAATAAAATTTTAATGTTTTATTCATTCGAGTTTTTCCCAGCTTCCCAACTGCTCCCGTCTGAAGCCAGTGAGACTGACACTGTTGTGAGGCTGAAGGTAGTGAAAAGGGGAAGGAGATGGAGAAGAGGGAGGTGGGGAAATACCTGGCTATTCAGATCTGACCACCGAACACGGCTAAAGCAATTTTAAGCAACTTTTCGATTCTGAATGGAGGTTATACATCAGGGCGATACTGAGAGTATCTTCCACTCTTGAACGTGCCGAAAATATACTACACGTTATTTTTAATTAATAAATTGTGAAATAGCGTTGGTATTCAACATTCTGTTTAACATGTTTATGCTACCAATTGTTATATTATCTGATTACTCCAACATTAGATGGATCTTTAAACCACTGGGTTGAAGATTTATCTTCTAGAATTCCTGCACAAAACATTAAATATCCAGTTAAATGGCAGTTAGAATCCGATTTCAGATCCAGATTGGAAGGTGAATCTTACCAGACCAACAATTCACCAATAACGCTACATGTAAATAATGCTTCTTTTCTTGGCAAAGATTTCAGTTATGAAACCGATTATGTAATAAAAATGTTGAATGTTTCTTTCGGATAATAAAAACCGTTTTTTCGCTTCTATTGACAGCCGTATCTTTTCTGCTCGTCAAATACCTGTCTACTGTCACTGTCTATATGTTAACCTTTACAATCTTATTTCTCATCCATTTTCCCGACGTGTGTTATTCAGCCAGCGATGCCTTGCGGGCCCGTCATACCCCGGCCTATCCCGGCCTATCCCGGCCTATCCCGGCCTATCCTGGCTTTATGGCTTCACATTGAAAACTCAAACCCGTTTGGCGTAATGGCTTATAACACACGCTTTCGTATTGTGAAAGATGAAAGGAAAAACTCGACGACATATCGCGTTCGCCGGCAGTTCGGCACGTACTTGATCCTGTAAATACGAGCTCAACGAATAATATCACTGCTAACTAGAGGTCATGACGAATATTATTATTTCAAACTCCCTTAGCTCGCTAATCTTCTGATCGCAGCAACCTTCCTACCATTACTTAAAAAATATATTATTTAGTATTATCTCCACTTTTTTCTTATGATTTCCTTCAGGGCAATCGGCAATCTTCATGGCATGTTTCGTCGTCGTGGTTGCTGCGTGGAAGGTCTTGTTAAAAAGGAAAGGTGTTAACCCGGGTTGTTGCATCCGAAACTGTTTGCTTCAGATGCATTTGGTAAAATGGACTGTAAATAATACGAAACGAAAAACTAAATGAACGAAATGGTATTTGTTGGAAATGGGTGATAATATGTGTTGGGAACAAAAATGGGAAACAAGGAAAAGGAAACCAATCACTTACCTCTCGGGAACACGACACAAACTTACAAGTAGGTACAGTTTATATCACTAAGATACCTCGAGGTATTATTGCCCAACAACACAAACAAGTAAACACGATATAGTCTACTTTTATATGGTCTTTTTAGTTAATGCACAATTATATTAACACAACAAAACGAAACTTGCTTCAAAAACTCTTGCTAGATTTCTCTTCCTGTCTCTGTTTTTCCGGAACAAAAGCCCTCCAATTTTCCAATCACTGTTCCAAGTTCAAAATATCTTAGCAAGTGATGTGGTAAGGATGGGGAGAGGTAGGTACTGGGTAAAATGACATCCAGGTAGGAATCATGCATATTATCATTTCAAAACCAAACACGGGTCTTGAAAAGATTCCTATTGTAGGAGAGAGAAAACATATGTAGAAGCCAGTAAATCATTCCACAACCACATTTTCCCGTGTGGCGTGTTTCACAACTGTGAAAAAATGCCGAAGGATCTACCCCAAATAAAGAAAGAATTGAACAAGAGTGAAAGGCTGCGCTTTCTTGTCTTACGTACACAATGTGACGGAAAGAATTGCCTCAATACTGACAAAGAAAGCATCAAGACTGTCTTCGGACCCATGACAAAAATACAAGACCTCTAGCGTCTTGCTAGAGGTATTTATTATCTTGTATTTTTGTATTTGTATTTTTGCAAAAACTAAGTTTCATCTAGAAAAAGATGTAGCTTATAAACGCTGCTCTGGATGTGACAAGGTTTATGTTACGCCAGACAAAAGAATATCGGAACACTTTCGAGCATGTAAATTCGGCCACCCTGGCAAATCGGCAATTGCCGAGCATTTAATTAAAACCGGTCATTACTTTGGATTTGTTCCTTTAGATTCTAGTCCTAGGAAGTCCCAAAACTCATAGAGTAAGCCTAATTACGGAGTGAATTGAAATTCACAAAAATCCCAATAATATTGATAGAGATAAATCGGGGGTAAGCTCAACAGTTGGTGGTATCCGGTAATTGATGATTACATTAAAACTAAACGCAGAAAACAACTGTTTTAATTATACTGTACTACCCGCTTGTAGATGATCGGAGCTGGCGACACTGTATCGCATCTACATACATAAGCACACACTTGACCACTATCGATTAAACATATCGATTACACGCATCGTACTTGACTTACTTTAACCAGTGATTCCTGACATTATTTGGAGTAAAAATGGAAATGAAATTTTGGTCTCCGGTGACTTTTTAGATGTCTTTATTTTGCGAAATTGAATAATCTGATAGTATGTTGCCTGTTGTATGCTGATGATGCGGTGCTGATTGCCAACAGTATAGAAGATCTGCAGTCTCTCGTGCCTAGGATGAACGAAGTATGTATGAAGAATGAATTAATGATGAATGTAAGTAAGTCTAAAGTCATGGTGTTTGAAAGAGAGAGTCAGAAAACGGTGTGCAATATAGTTGTGAATGATGAATACTTGGAGCAGGAGGATGAGTTTGTATATTTGGGAAGTATGTTTACGAGAGATGAGAAAGCTGATAGGGATATCGAAAGAAGGGTGAATGCAGGTAACTCCATTAATGGAGGATTGAACGCCGTTGGAGCCAACAAAAAGTTGTCCACAGAAGCGAAGCTAGCAGTCCACAATGGAGTACTGGTACCTACCCTGATGTATGGCAGTGAAGCATGGAACTGGTAGAGAAAGGACGAAAGTAGACCAAATGCTGTCGATATGAGATCCCTAAGGCGTGTGTGTAGTAAGAGCATTTATAATCGTGTGAGAAACGTGAAGATCCGAAAAGAATGCAAGCTGATGACATCAACACACATTGTGAGAGTAATAAGTAAGATTAAGAATGGGACTCTCAGATGGTTTGGCTATGTAGAGCAAATAAATAAGAAAATGAGTGTAAAGAGAATTTATGACGCGAACGTGAATGGTAGAAGAAGTCGAAGACGCCCGAGGAAGACGAATGAATCAGATACATGAGTCGGGCCATGTCAAGAGTCAGAATAACAGAATGTGAATGAGGCAAGGAGTGTGTGCCAAGACCGAGTTGTTTGGCAGTCCGTTCTCTCTGCCTACCCGTGCGAGAATAAGGCGTGATGGTTAGTTAGTTTAGTTAGTGAGTTAGATTACACATCTGCCCTGATGATGCACACGTTGGCTAAAGAAGGAGTTAGCGCAACAGGGCATAATACCCCAAAAATAAATCACTACAATACCTACATTTGGCCGTAAAATTATTATTTATTTTTTTATTATTATTTATTGAAAGCATAGTTATAATACATCAACAAACAAGTCCTGCTAATCCAATTGAATTGGCTTGTCAGCAGGTGCTTATAATTTAGTTACACGTACATAATTTACATCTTATATCTACAGATGACATTTTTTCATACATTTTTAATACACAATATAAATATTTTTTTCCGATAACCAATTTTTTACCATATATTTAATTTTATTCATAGAATTACATTGCTTTATAGTGTCAGGTAATAAATTATATATCTTCCGTATGTTGTATTCAAACGTTCTCTGTCCGTACTTATTATTAAATTTCGGAACTATTAATCCGTCGTTGCGCGTGAATCTAGTGCTGTATTTATGTTCTAATTTCTGTTTTAAAATTTCTCATCTAAAATCATATCATTGCCAAAGGGTTTAACGTCATTAGTTCTCCAGAATACCTTCCATTAATATACCGGTAAAATAAGCACAACAATCTCACCTAACGTCGATGTTCTAAAGTCTACAAACCGTACATTAAGATAAGACATCTTAAGGTCCAGAGTTTAATTTAAAAGTTAAACTGAAGATGTAAAGAACGAAGTAAAAACTCTTACCATCTTAATGTCCTTACGCACAATTTAAACTTCTTTGACATTCTCAATGAACGTAACTTGTGCAAAGTTCTTTACTTTAGATAATATCCGTTATCATTATTTACCTACATAACAGTGCAAATTACCCTAAATACATAACGAAGCATAATATTATATTTCATTCACGTGACAAACGGGCCTAACTCCGCTTCACCGTATTATTTTTAATTTGATCATTATGAAGCTACGAGGTCCACCGAGACAAGCACCTCCTGTCATACAAGCTTTTAGTAGGTAGGTTAAACACAGTTGCTAAACCAGATCTCTCATTTGACAATCAATCACAATACCCAGTTCAGTAGTGCCCCTATATTTCGTCACCTTTTTTGGACAAGATTCTAACTGACATTTTTTTCATAAATGACATTTGAATGCAAAACCATTTCGTTTGCTCATTTCAATAACCAAAATAATTTTCGGAGCCACCTGTATTGTATTTCCTTACATACTTGTATGACGAAGTTCTAACATCAAGTTTTTAAAGCTTTTATTTTCATGCATGGTTTTTACGTTTTGTTTGTATCTGACTGTTGATCATTTTTACGGGGCGCAGTATGAACTAACACTTTAGTTGAACAGTTCTAACTTCGCCTTACCACGTTCTGAGGTGTCAAAATTGGTGAATAGATTATGAGAAAACAAAATACAGCTTTACAAAATTGTCACCCCATTTCTGAGAACAAGGTAAAGTGAAGTTACATACAACCCTGTCCAACCAAAGCGACAATTTATTAATTGAAATCCTATTCAAATTTGTATTTTTCTGCACGAAATTCAAACCTTACACAAACTACTCAATGGAGGTTGTGTGATATTATATCTACGGAGACACTATCGGAGACACTATCTAGGTAACAAATACATTCTTTGAATACTTGTTTCCAATAATAAAGGTAGCTGCCAATAATATGGAAAAAAAACATTAGTCGAAGATAATATTGTTAATTCTGAAATTTGAAATATAAAGTTGTAAATTACGAGTCTCATATAAGATCGCATAACCCCTATGTCCCGGTAAGACGTAAGGTTCTGGGTTCGAGTCCCAGTTGCGATTGTGTGAACAAGTGATTGCTTTCTAATATAATAATATTTATAATAATATTATAATTACTTTTTCGGTTAAAATTTTGCAACAATTTAATTAATTACAAGTGTTGTATTTATTTTACTACCCGAATGGTCTATGCATTGTTTAATATAAATATATATTATATATATGTACATGGTTATAGTTTAATATAAATATATAAGAGCAAGATAATCACAAGAGTAGATAATTATTGGATAAACATCTTTGACATAATTAAGTTTTCAAACCACCCTCGTGTGTGTTACGACAAGAATTACGTTTCTAATAGCTAAAACTTGGCCTTTACACGGAAAAATCTCGGTCTGCTAACATACCATTTGGCTAATAGCGTGTCTTGCTAAGTATTCGATGTGGATAAAGACATTCGGGTAATTCGAAGAGAGCACGAGCAATCAGCACTTTGGGTATTAGTTTGTCCGGTCACGTACGGCTACCGGGATCGCAGAAACGTTGATGGGCGTCATTAACCGGAACAAACACCGTAGCGGTGTGAATGTGGATTGCCAAACGCAAGGGGACTTCAAAGCAGTCGGCACACGGTAAACAAATGCACTTCTGTCAAGGGTGTCCGTGTTTGTCGTTTGTTTCGTGTTCTGACACACCGCAATGATTACACGTGTCATTTATCACCGTGAATGTCTGCGACTGTTACAGCGCAATGGAGTTTAATGTAATAAATCAATTTACGCGGAGTAAACAAATCTCGTCACGCTACCTGCTGATTGAATTATGAGTTTTTTATGCGCTCTGTAAAAATCATTTTGTTTCGAAATCATTTTTACAGACTTAACCGGGTACGCTCAAGTTTCAACAATATTTTTTCGTATTGACAACTTGAAAATAGGAATAAATCGAGAATCGCTCTTATCATTTAACATCGAAATTTTGAAATGCCTTATTTGTGTTCTTATCTATTCCAACGATCTTTTTTATATACGTTCATTATTGATTGGTAGGCTATTTTGAATCTGGTCATGTTTAACAGCTCCGATTTACCATAAAATGTAATATTCATTTTATTTTTTTTTAGATCGTTCAACTCCATTTGCCATCTTCTATCTCCAAACTAAATTATGATAAAGAGCCCGCGGAGTTTCCGTTGCCGAACTATCAGCTCGCCGCGGCCAGCGCACAGTAGAAGTTTTGGTCCAAACCAGTGGCGGTTCGTGGTCTTTTTAACGGGGGGTTCAGAAATTCAAGAGAAGATATATTGTCTAATCAAAAATTTACTCTTGTCACACAAATTAAATAAAGTAAGTGGAGGGATACCTAAATAGACACAATTATTAGATAACCAGAAACGTTTTAGGGGAATTAAATTGTTTAATGGTTTTTACAACACTTAATGTACGTTGCTAATTATTATTGTTTTTTTTCAATAAGAATAATTGCGTAGAATGTAGAATATAATATAATTGATATTTTAAAACATAAAAAACAAGAAACACACATAATGGTGGCACGAAATAAAATTAGCTTTTTTCACTTACACAAAAAATCCATTATACAGGTATACAAAAAAAAAATTAATTTCCAAACTTTTTCATAAGCATTAGCGTTATTTTTTGTACAACACTGTATTCTGTCATTGTGTGAAAAAAATAGGACAGAATCTTCGCGACAATCGATGAACGCAACCACATTTGAAAGCCGAAACACTACTGGAAAAGCTCAACATAAAATAAATCAACATCAAAAAATTGCATAACTAGCGTCGTTGTTTGCCGATACTTTAGTAAATGTACACCGTAACTAAGGGATATAACGACTTATCTATAAAAAAAATACGAAAACAGAAGTCAAAATCGGTCTACTTCAATAGTAGATTTACAAATGCCATCAGTATACGGTTGGAGAAATGCAGAAACAAGAAAATAAAAAATGTACAACATGACTACAAAGTTAAATACCATAATATATAACATTTAACTTGCATCCGTATGGTGCAAAAGTCGACCGTCAGTCGGTCATCCTGCGACAATATCGGGCTTCGCATCGGCGAGACTTGTCAAAGTTCGGAGTTCACGTGACATCTTGACTCGTGATCGGCGCACCAAGCTGGGTTAATTCTGCTTTGTTTTGTCCATTCCAACGTCACAGTGATTTGTATGGGCTATGATTTTTTCGTATGAACAAATGTGTGCGGATCGCAACGCGCACAAAATAGGAATAGATACCGTATTTTTCGGTGGCGCGAGTTTTAAATACGGAATTTTAATGTCGAGCTATCTGTAATGCGCTTATATTACTATATAACAAGATTGTTGTATTTTCTCATATTTTTAATGGGGGTTCGCCGCATAAATGCACTTTAGAGAAAACCGCCACTGGTCCAAACCAAAGAAGTCGGCATTATGGGTTCGGTCAAATTTTATGCCTATCTTTTGATCAGTACGAATTTCAACAAAACTTTCCAATGCATTATTGTACTCTATGCGTACTCATTACCCCCTATAGGTATTTGAAAAATACATGACTAAAAATAAAAGGAAGAAAAGCATGAATAAATTCTCATAATAAAGTCAGATTGAACATCGACTATTAAAATATTGAAATATGCTTATTGTTTCAGCCCAAAATCAAAATTGGTTTTGATTGGTTCGACGATGTTGAACATATTTATTTCAGCGGATTTCAGCATTTTTTCTGATTTTTTTCAAGTAGTTTCTGCCTTATGATTTTCGTGTTATTATTATTAATGTTATTGTTTTTTCATAGTTATTATTAATACTAAGATGAAATTTAGATGCTGATTTTTGAGTTGTGTGATAGCAAATATTCTGGTGTGTCATTATTTTATGAGCGTGACTTAAGTTGAAATTACCCTTCCCATCCTTAGAGCACGTGTTCCTGTCCTAACAAATCAGTGCCCCCTGGTGTACCGGTCTCACCGGGACAGGTTTGCTCCTGGCTGGGGTGGTACAATCGTATCGTATCGTATCGTATTGTGACTTAGTTTAAGTTACATAATTAAACGTTGGACAAGGTATACCTAAGGACATTTTAAAAAGCTCCTATCAGCTAAAAATATGTTTGTCATTATTGTTTGTTTAAAACTTTATTCTCAGTTGATATTGTTCTTCTTTTGTTGATATTGGTATTTTTGTTTAATAGTAAGATAATCAGCCAGCAATTTACAGAGATTTCACACAATTTTTAATTTAATTTTGTAAGCTATTGTATTTTACTTTGATATAATTTCATTGGGATTAAATTTAAATTGATGCTTAAACATTTGTCACAAATAATTGGCTGATATGGATTGGAAAATGTCCCAAATTTCCAATTTCTGTTAAATTCTTATCAACTTTGAAAAACTTCTCCTTTAAGGGTTTTATAATACTTACAAGATAAAATCTAACGCATTAAAATGTTCAAAGGAGAAATTTGAAGGCTCTGGTAGTTGAATCTAGGAATTATAGAAGATCTAATATATGATGTTCTTACTTACGAACATTAAAATAATTATACCCTTCAATGATAAATAAACACATTAAAAATATCTCGTACTTTATTTAAGAATTTTTTAGACTCGGATATTTGGAGCAAACATTGAACAAAGTGTTATCAAACGAACTATTAATTTATTTTCATAATCTAATATTATGCCAACTGCTATTGAAAGTCGAACCTGGCGGAGATCAAATCACTAAGAACTTCATGGCCGTATTTACCTCAAATACGAAAATAACTGTCATCAACTCCTACCTAAAATTTAAAACATTACTGTGTTGGGTTATCGGTAAAAAAATTCAAGAAAAAATATTTCATTCTTGATATGTTTCTTCATTTATATTTTTGCGTAAAATATTGCATGGACAGAATTCACATATTTTCTCGGAACTTTCCATTCACGAGAGATTTCGCGAATTCATTATTCATAAATACAATGTATTTTTCCTTCTAAGCCTATATTCAGTTTTTTGTAAGAATTTTGGACGTATACCTTTTTTATCGCTTCGTTCTAATCAGAAGTCGGAGGGAATGAAGAAAGGGATACATAGAGGGACTCCGCTTATAATGTTAAGACAATCTGTAACAAATGGTCTGGAATAAATAGTTTGACAGTCTGATTTAAAATACCCTTCCTTCTTTAACTTTTTCGTTACTCCCTTGCCTTTTTATGGACTTATCTACTACATACTTAAGAACGAAAATCATTCATAAAAATTTGGGAACCAAATTTTATACCGAGATTCAAGTTTATTTTTTAATGTCGGTTGTGGTTCCTCGCGGCATAAATAAACGGAAGAAATAATTATTTCCAAAAACTTGATGTAATTTTTACTTCGAAGATTGAATTATAAAGCGGTAACTTTATTTATTTGATTATTTTGTGCCAGAACAATGTCAATACACACTTTATTACTGCTGATCGTGAATCATTTTTAGCCCTTTTTTCGTGATATATTCTGTTTTTTTTTGTTAGACACTGAAACTCTTACTTTGGAAATATTCTTTGTGATATGTGTTTTTAGAAAAACTTTTCTAAAGTTTATTTTCGTTGGACACGAACTTAAAACTGGGATTTGTTTTTATAACCACTATTCCCCTTTGTCTTTACATGTGAAAGCAAAACAAACCTTCTAATAAATTTAGTTACTTACATAGGTTCGTATAGTTTTTACAATGTTAATATCCAAGTTAGTCCTTGAGATTTTCAAGTGGGTTTGAAGTTCTATTAAAATAACGAATCACGGTGTTCCACCCGCGGCAGCTTAGTTTGGATATAAATATGTACAATGAATTATTTCCTAAGAAAGAGTATTTTTATTAAACTAAATTTTCCAACTCTTCGTTAAGATTTACTTTTTTTGCTTATCAACGAAAATATTGTTTAAAATTCACTGTTTCTATTATTTTTTTTACCTAATTTTTCTGGTCTAGTACGTGGAACTAGACTTGCGAAGATGCAAATAAATCCGCCTACGGTTTTGACTTGCGACTTTTTAACGTCCCTTATCTCCGCATATTGAACAGTTCTAATGAAATAGAATACAGATTCTATGAATTTAATATTTTGTTAAAATCATACCTCCAAATTTGAAATGGAGACATACAAACTGATTATAGTTCTATATAGCCAACGAATTCACTTATCTTTTGTATAATATAACATATTCGTAAGATTTATAAAAAAAAAAATTATAAAATCGTTAACTTTAAAACTTTTTAAAGAATCTAGAGAATATTTTCCATATTTTGGCAGCAAAGTAATCCGTGGTTTTGGAAATAGTGCCATATTGTGGCAAAAAGCGTTCGAGTGGTTAACCAAGATAATAATGAGTACAGACAATAGATAATCTTTGGTACATCATAAAATTCAATAATCACATTCAGATATCATAATTTAATAGTATCATTACAGTACGTTCATAGAATAAAGTAATATGTATTAAGTGAACACTTTTCCTCCTTTAAGATGAAATTCAAAATAATTTAACGGATAGAAAGCCTCGCCCCTCTCTCTAACGTATCCCTTGCTTCATATTCTCACGCATACTCTTCTGCTATTTCGACTCTTAACATGACCCGACTCCTTGTATTCCACGGGCATCCCCGTCTTCTTCCATCCACTTGCTTGTAACGTATTTTCCTGGAAACACCCTACTTTTTCAGAAACTATTCGTTTAGAAATCTTTTAAGGATTAGTTTTTTAATCTTTTTCATTGCATTTAATTTGGTTTCGCACTCTTTTAAATTAAGGTTTCGCAATCGAGGCAGGCACTTAAATCAAGTTGCTTTTTATATCAATATTGAAAAAAAATCCAACCACAAAAGCAAGAACCATGTGTGAGCAGAGTGAGCCATCCATTTTTTTTTTGGGCCAAAAATATATTTTTGTTACTATTCAATTTTCCCACTAAAACTCATCCTGATTCTTTTTTTCGTTGAATATTAATTTCAGCCGCGTGAAATATGTGCGGATTTCAGAAGGCAGAGTCCGCACCGTAGTCACGTATGCTCTTAATTTGCGGTAAACAGCGGACTGCTCGTTAATCCCGCTTGCCGAAAAACAACCGCGAAAATTTCCACAACGTTTTGTGCAGCGATCGAATAACTATTAGGTCCGTAGAGGGATCGTAAAGCATTGAGCCTAATGATTCTGATATGCTAATCCTTGCATTTGTCGATTTTTAAATCCATTCAGTTGGGTAAAAGAATTGAAAAATTTCGTTCCACTTTTAATATTGTTTAAAAAAAATTATACGTGAATCATTCTAGTGGGTATATTTATTTTTACGCGTGACAGATAAATTCAAATCGTTTGTCCGCAAAGATAAAGCATGGTTTGAATTATAATTAATAAAAAGATTTCTGTCATGTTTTTTGTTTTGGTGTAACTTTAAATAATATATTAGTTTGACATGTTATTATTAAAGAAAAGCAAAGTATATACTTGTTTTTTATACTCCCACGAAAAGAACCTTTCTTTTCTAAAACTTTATAACTCTCCTTGTTTTATCAAGGTTATCACAAAAATGTTATATTATACGTGAGAACGGGATACCAACTTAGAACTAATAAATTTTTAATTTCGTCCTTTGGGGCGCGTGCTTTTGGCCCTCGAAGTTTGCCTCCTACCACTCTCATAAACTGTCATATATTTTTTGGTATTTTTGATTTTTTTTTTCTTTTAATGAGCAACTTGCACCCATTCATAGTTTTTCAACTACTGAAACGAATGTTCATCGTTATACTTTTTTAATAAATGTAACCATCTCTATAACCTCTGGGTTATTTATTTATTTATTTATAAGACTTATACAGTACATTATGAAACAAGTTATAGGTATATTAAGTAAAATTATTACATCGTTATTTATACACAGTTTCATCGCTGCGCTGTTTCCTTCACAGTTGTGCTTCGTAAGGCTGTATTCTGTATTTAGTGTCATGGTTGTCCGCTTGTATCGGCGCTGATCGTAGCCTAGGCCTAGCGACTTCCGCTTTCACAGAACTGGAAGTTAGTTGGCCGGCCCATGTGTGTCGGACACTTCATTACTGCAGCAGGCGGATATCCGAAATGCCGAAACTTTCCCGGCAGTTTTTACAAAATAAAAATAAAGACGGTTTGTCAGAATGACAATATTTGGCGTTGGGAACAAAATATTTTACGTGATGAAATATGATTTATCACTAGTAGTGTAGGTAGGTACCTTACAAAATTTACATTTAAAAAAGAGCAAATATAATATACACCCAATGCAGGGACAATACTTCGTATCTATTTGGGATAAAATTATTTTTAACTTTTTCAATAATCTTGTGGCAATAATAGTGAAGATTGTTATTTTATTATTTACAGCAGATTAATCATCCAATTATAATACATTTTTCTCATTTTGACACTCTTAACGCCTAGGAAGATAATTATATAAGATAATTGTACAAAACAAATCTAAAAGCTATATAAAGAAAAATTTAATATTTTTTCTAGTGTTTCCAAAATTTCATTCAACAGCACCATTCCTCCTGTCATGCTTTGCTGTGCTAGAACATCTGTTCTGTCGCATGGTATTTTAAACGTCGTTTGAAGTCGTGTCGATAATTACGGCTGAAGTTTTCAAGCACGTATAAGCCTTAGCATACCAAGGGGAACGGGCTATCGATACAGCTATGAATTACGTTAAAACTAAATATTGCAAGTTTTGCAATACGTCTAATTTCTAAGCTAAATCTATTTGTTGCCTCAAGTAAGTGGTTTTTTTCCACCATATTAACATACGTATTCAGTTTGGTGCTGAATCCACATACCGCTAGCTTACTCCAGCTTACTTCTAATAATGCCATCTTCACGGTGACTTCATGAAGATAGATAAATTTGAGATTTTTCAGCTGATAATCCAGGGGATGATTTATAAAAAAAGGTACGCACGTGAACACGCCGCACCCCATGGCGTGGAATCTTACGTGGCTGGTACGACTGCTGTTACTGCTAATTTATTAAATAACCGATCTTGGATAGGACGGAAACCATATAATTAAAAAGTAATTTCAATAAGATAACGAGCCCTTAACATTGGGTTCGATTTTTTATTTCCTGTTTTTCATGCTTTGTAATTTCAGAATTTCACTCGAATAAATAAATCTACATATACTGCCAATTAGTCATGGAATGAATTCCCATCATCCGTATTAAAACAAGATATAATGCAAAACCTTTGAGAAAAACGGTCCTGTTGACTTTTTTGTACAAACGTAGAGTTAACATTTTTTCACCAAACAAACTCAAAAAAGCATCGTAATAAAGCATTTTGGTTCCGACGTCTTGTACTAATTCATAATGCCGCTCGCTTAGACCTGGTTCTCATTTTGTTTTATTTTTTAATTACATTCTCGCAGCACTTCGTTTTAATTTGAGCATGTCAAAAGACGCTTACTATTCCGGACGTCAGAATCCAGAATTTCCGTGGAACGCTGGCTGAGCTGGCACCATCCAGCGTTGGGGATCTTCTTTGCCTATGTATTTTTCACGTCTTTATCGTTTAATATTAACACAGACAAAGCAAAATTAACGTACCTACATTTTTCATAGTTTTATCCGTCGCGCACCTTGTCCTTGTTGACGTTCGTAAATAATGTTTTTATGCAGATATTATTCATAAATTCTATTGAATTACTGCCTTACTAAAACCATGTTACGTTATTGGTAACTACCTATGGACACTGTTGATGTTGAGAATATCTCTAAATGAAACGAGGCATAACATAAAACGTTTATAACTTATTCAGTTACATAGGTTTGATTTCATAAATTTATGTTAAAATCAATTTCCGTTCGATTCATCAGTTGCACTGGGTGCAGGCTCAATGAGATTTCTGCTTTGATACAGATATAATTTTTTTTATTTTTTTTAACTAATAAATACGTAAGAGGATATCTTAACCTTTCTACGATACTAATTCGATATTCATTAGAGCACCCCAATTCGCTGCAGCATTGTATCAGCATCATACCAGATGTTAGTCCCCAATGCGCCTCTTGCGACAAAACTACCAGGGCTGGCTGGAGGCTGGAGGCACGGGATACGGACGCGGACACTACGGACAGTCGCCGCAGGTCGTCGTGAGCCGCATACTGATTGGCCGCCCAACGACCAATAACAGCGGCGTGTTATGCGTGCCCGCGCGACTTCCGACTCGGCTTGTTTGGTTATCTGGAATATTGGGTATTCTCAAACCCCACCAACCAAATTTTTCCAACGTGATTTTTACCATTATTTGGCGGTGAAAATTTAATCCATTTTTTAACGAAAAACTCTAATCGAAATTTCTTTTCATCGTTGATGGTGAAAAACAAAAAAAAGTTGGCTAAATAAATCCAGAAAGCAATTTTTACCTTAGAAATTTTACAAAAAATTAAACTTCCTTCTTCAAGCTGTTTGTTTTGACATTCGTTTCTATTATTTATTCTCATTTACCACAATGTTTTGTTGTTGTAAATTTATTATTTTTTTTCATCTTCTTCTTCCTTGCCAACTCATTGCCTAGGTAGGCTGTTGGGGTCGGCTCTTTTTGTTCTCAGGTTTATGTATTTATTTATTTTTCATGTTCTCCGTAAAACGGTTATACAACAATGGAGAAGATTACAAATCAAAAAGTGCCTAGGGGCAATTTTACTATTTTGTGATATGTGCCAAAAGGTAGTCGATAAGCTATCTATATAGGGGACCTTGAAAATGTCGATTGTCAAGCAGAATCGTTAGGCAGTAGAGTCGCTTTCGGAACATAAAAACTGCATAGGATCTCCCACGGGTATACTTTTAAGAATATATATAAGTTAACCTTAAAGCGGGCGACAAATGCGAAGCTCACATCAAAAGATACTGTGTTATAAAGTATGTTTTCTACCGACACACTACGTTATAAAAGATTTCTTCCTACGGCAGGACAGGGGGTCAGTTGAATACGGAAGCGGCCGAGGGAATATCATTTCTTTGTACTGGATATGTCAACTTGACGGCTGACAGCGGCTTGAGCACGGCGCTTCGTGTATTTAAAATGACCCCCTCTTCTGTTTACTGTGGAGGGGGGGGGTTGCATAACTTTTCTGATATCGCGCCGCTAGCGGTTACGGAGAATAACGCCGAATAGCGAAGACTCGAACCGCGTTTCTGGCAGGTCTGTATGGGATTTTATGACGAGCGCTATTGTGTTCTAAAGTATATTTTTCTAGAAACAAGTATCTAACTTTTGATTGAACTTTACTAAAACACTGTAACGTTGTGTACATTGTTTAATTTTGATGAACTTTCAGATAATAGTTCAAATCTTCCCTGATATTGACATAGATGTCCGAAACTAGTACCTACTTCGAAACCGAAATCTTCATGCAACTGAAGTGACACGAGCAAAGCTACAGTATTTCATTTACCTCTTTTTACGGCGTGACCCGCATCCGTCATTATTCGTAATGAATGGTCTGGCCACATTTTTGAACAGAAAATTCAGACATGTGGGTAGGATTAGCATGCCTGGTCAGAGTGCTCAGGCACCTGGTCTGCCTGGCTTACGATCTACCAAGCTGTGTATCTCACGAATAATCTGCATAACTCTCACGCGGTCAAAAGCTCAACAGTGACACGATGCTCGTACACCCGAGTTAATGGCATATTTTTTTCTATACTACTTTCTTGGTGCCTTATATAATTTTTTTTTTATAAAATGTGAAATCCAAAATTTATTTATAGATACATTTTATTCTACACATTTTATCGAACTTTTCTATAAATTTAACCATAAAGAAGATCGTCTAAAGCTGCATGTACGCTTAAGTTTTATAAGAATATTGTTTTTGCAGAATTATTTATAACATTAATTAATAGTTTGTTTTGTGCGGAAACGAAATGTACAACATTAAAGGTGTTCAGTATATTGATAAAATTTCAAATTAAGGCGAAGCACTAGTAGTAAGGCAAATTCACGTGTTTTAAGTTTGATAATTAGATCGCTTAGAAACATTTTTTAATAAAATTCAGAGTAGAATACACCTTGGCCTTTGAAATTATCGTGTACTTTTATAGTCGTTTTATATACTCAGAAAAAAATAAAGTATCAGGCCTATAATAACTGCTTTAAAGTTCAAAATCTCCTACTTACGAACACCTTTTCGGTTATGGTTTTATTGCGTAAAGTTCTCAAATTAAGTTTTTTTTTTGGAAATTGTTTAAATATTTGTGCATTAACTTAAGCCTATTTAAAAAAAATTATACTTTTTTTTTTTGCGAATTTTTTTTTTGCATAAATCAAAACGAGGAATTAAACGGGAATTTAAACCTTATAGCCACTAATATCAGGAGTATTATTGTTAGCCGTCCAATTCCAAATGTTTCACGACAAGGGGCATCGCCTCAAATACATTAACTTTGCGTAGGTACCTACATCATTTTATTATTCACCCCAGCTAGCGAATAAACAAATTAAAACTTATGAATACAAAGCTATTGTGTTTATCTTTCTTTTAATAATATTCTTTCACAAATTTCAAAAGACTTATCATTCAATTAGGGAAACTAAACTTACTGGAAGTTTTTTTTATGGGTTTGCCGAAATAAATTATGTAGCAATGTAAGAACGTGTAGAAAACTGAAATTATTCAGAAGGCAGGTACTTGACACAAGACTTTGTTACAATTCAAATAACTCAAGTGATGTAATTCTCAAATAATTATTTATTTAATCTATATACAGGTTATTTGGTAACTTACCCAGGTTTATTCTCCACGGTGAAAGATACTACATTATTGTTCCTAACCTTGGTAAACAGATAATTCCATCGAATCACTAGTCTCCTAGATGCAATCCTGAACATAATACGAGTACTTTGACCCTGTCCGACCTTCTGGAAATATTAACGGTAACACGGAGTGCATAATCTTCTTCACTGCCTCAGTATTAAATTTCATAGAACTTCTCGCGAAATTTCAATTTAAATTCATACATACGAGCGGCTAAATATTATATCATCGTAAACCCATCAGAAGTGGAGTTTTAAGGTTCCTACGGATAGAGATAATAATATTATAATGTTCATCAAATGTTTACCTGCGTTCTACAGTGATTAATGCAAGTAGAAAAAAATATTTTGTTTCGGAAAAATAAAAATATTGATTAGTCTAGTTATTTAGTTCTCACGATTTTAAAACGCATGGAGCTCCGTTTGGATATTAAATCGTTTGAAAACCTCCTCGTTTCAAATAAATATAGGTTAGTGATAACTTTGTTTTTAAAGCATATAACTTTCACGAGTATTGCCGGGCCTATTGGGATAATATTGAATAATGCTAAGATCGCACAGTCATTAGATTAGTTGCCTAGAGATCCCGTCGTAGGAATATTGTAATGTTTTTACTAATCATTTTGTATCTAATGTATATTACTATTGTTTCAATGTGTGATACTGAATTCTTCAGTAAATACTAATTTGAATCCCTTTTCACGGTGATCTACAAAGTCTCCACCCATATTTCAGTTCCCTTCGTATGTATATTGTGAAATTCCATAGATACTGTAAACACCGCGTATCTTTCAACTGAAATGCTAAAACACGGCTTAAATTGTGACACTTACATTAATATGACGATATTTGCATGCACGCAAGCGAAAGAACTCGGTCACACAATGTGCCCAACAACAAGGGATTACTATTCGTCATTTTCACGCACCCTTTAACCACCAGCCTGCGAAGTTTAATGTTATTTCTGAACACCCTCTATTCTATTTTCCGGGAGACGCATACCAACAGAGCCCATTACCTTTTTTATGTTATAGGAACGTTTGTTTCAAAATTTTTTTTAAAAATGCTTTTGTTATTTGAATTACTTTTGATAGTTTTTTTTTACGTCTTTCTACCACCACCAAAACGTTACATTACTTAACATCACGTATAAAGTTTTATACTTCAACGACATAATATTCTAGTATGGCAAGTTCCTTGGCTCTGGACCCAGAGGTCACAAATCCAATAATAATGTAGAAATTACGGTAAACAAACATTTATTTTCAATCAGTCAATAGTTATATTATAATATTCCTATATCTGATATCTGAATATGAACTCACCTACAGTATGAGTTGCGAGATGTGCAATTAGCATGGAGCGTCTGAATTTGGACATGATTTCGAATGATGGTATTATAAACAGTTCACATTCAATTCGAAAACTGCCTTCAGCCATAGTAAGGGTTCTGTGAATTTCAGGTATCATGAAGGTCTGTTTATGATTTAATCCCGTAGTATATTTGTGGTATTTGCTCTCATTAACCCCTCCAACGATTATTTCGCCCAGTTTTACTTTTAACCTGACATGATAATATTATTGTTGTCAAGTTTGTTTGCCTTCTGCCTTCATATTCACGGAATTGGGTTAGATTATTTTTCATTTAAAGTATCTCTGGTATGGGTCAATCTAATAATTACTCGACCCATCCAGTTAATCTATTAGAGAAACGAATCTGAATGTACAGAGTGTGGTTTAGATTCCCCTTGATGTGCGAAATTGCGAACTTCGTGAAAATGCGATTAGGGCGGTGCATATACGGATGAAGAATTATTTCTTGTTGAAGAATATTCATGAATTTGCACTGAATTAATGATTTTTTGCTGTCGTTTTGGCGATGATAAAAATATAAGTTCTAGTAAATCAAAACATATAACAAAGCACTTCATTAAAAATGCACATCTATCTGTCAACATATTGAAAGAAAATGCAAAATCTAAAAACTTATAACAGGCAACTTATAACAAGGCTAGTTCTTCATGAAGTCAATTGGAATTCAGGATAAATACATCTGCTCTGCTTTTTAACATGATATCTTCAGAGTTTTCTAAGTGGCAGTTAGGACTTTTCTTCCAATCACCCAGAACTAACTGTTTTCAGAATTTATTTTTATGACTAAGAAGATTTGTCTGTACGAAGAAAGTTGTCATAAAAATAACAGCCGAAAACTGTTTGTTATGGATGGCAAAAACAAAGTCACGGCACGTGGCTGGTAAGTATTGGTCGCCAAACTCCGCTAGAATTTGGCACGATGTTAAAATAAACCAATAAAAAAATCTATGAGCAACGTTTATTCTTTGAGTAATAAAACTACTACTTGAAAATGGGAACCCATTGTTTGCATGAAAAACACGAGCCAATTTAAATCGTACATACTTCCTACCTAGATGTTATTTGTTGATAACACTTCCCGGAGTAGCGAATAATATCTTCCTGAATGCGTAAAATCTTTTCATGTCTGGCATATGTTCATGGGAAGTAGCTAATGGGGACTATTATAATGATTCACTAGCACTTTTCCTTGCTCTGGGAATGAATTTGTTAGTCTTCCTGTCTTGCTTAAAATATTTTTCATTGCTTTCACTCAAAAATATCCAAAACACAATAATACTTTATTCAAATGATTTGCTTATTTAAATAACGCCATTTTGTAATACTTCGCCTAAAGGGCATCGATAATTATATATTCACAAAATTACTGAGAATATTCGATACCACTTTAACTTATCTTACTGAAAGTTAAAAACTAATAACTGAAATTTATTAATTGTAACTAATATAAATCAAATTTATTATACAATATTAATAATGTATTTGATCTAACTCAAAGGATTTATTTTATTTTCTAAAACGATGCTTTATTATTGATAAATCTTAGAAAACGATATTAAGATGATAGACTTCGCTTTTCGGCCCATACAAAAGGGACACCCGGGAAAAAACACTTTTCTACATCGAAAATTGCACAAAATGAATATATTTTTTTATACTGCCTTCTAGAGGGTGAAAACTATGTCGATATGCTTTCGAATTTTCGATGCGTTTCGTATTAACGTAAACATTCACTGTCAAACATGTACAATTTATCAAAAAATATTATTTAAGGAAAAAGTGCTGCTAACTCAACTCTCATAAAGAATTATAAAATTATAAAAAGCTACCGACGTAGCATCTTCTTTCTAAAAAATATATGTTTTTTTTAAATTTCAATTTCGTGAAAGTTTCGGTGTAGAAAAGTGTATTCTCCATAAACCCCTTTTCAAGCGATTTCTGTAGGTAAATTTGAGCGTTGTCTCATTCGCACATTTCACATTCGCATGTATTGTAAGTGTGCGTGAGCTTATTGTGAGCGGGACAGAATGACAGACGCGGGTGTTCCGCGTGTGGTTCAGAGTCTACCCTCTTAATCGTTGTTTAATTTCAGGCAAAAAATAATTGATATACCAAGGTTAAAATACAAACAGATATGGAATTTATCTTTTAATTTAATTTAAGAATCTAAGAAATGTTGCTTTTGTGTATTAAATTTGCGACGGGGTCCACAAATTTGATTTAACAAACTAAAGCGTGTCAACAGTGAACCATTTCTACGCCTGCACATTGCGTCTAGGTTTATGGGACCTAGTTTATATTACTTTGTTGTGATAATATAAGGCCACCTTGTTTACAACATACTCTCTATTACGTAGATACATAAAATTATATGTGTCAGGGTCATAAAAAAGTCCGAATAATTTTGAAGGGTGTTCCATAAATTTATTTATACGTCGGTTTGGCGAAGGCGAGGATTGTTGAATTAATTTTCTACCCCACTTTATTTACTATTGCCATTTTATATTTAATCTTTGTTGCTGTGTTTGAATGGTTAATTGTGGGGCCAAATAGGTCCAGTGTTGTCTCTTTTTAATTAAGCAATTTATTTATTTATTTATTAAATGAATTTTGTACACTGTATAGATATTTTGTTATTTCATCCTCCATGCTAGGGATGTCCCTGTGTTATAACGGGTGAAGTTTACAGATCATATAATTTATGGTTTTTATTTTATTTTTACATATTTTTTTATATTTGAATACCTCACAAGAGTCCCAACTTCTCCCGTCTAGAGCCAGTGAGACTATGGCATCCCCAATTGGGGTATGTTATGAGGCTGAAGGTATGTGGGGAAGGGAAGGAGACAAGGAAGAGGAAGGTGGGGAAGTACCTGGCTATTCAGATCTAGTCACTAAACACGGCTAAAGCCATTATTAAGCAACGTTTCAATTCTGAATGGTGATCTTACAACAGGGCGATACTGAGAGTACCTTCCACTCTGGAACCTGCCGCAAATATACTATATATTATTTTAAATAATTAATTGTGAAAAACACAAATCAATTAAATAAAATTTATTTGCGCACGCCGGGTTCGAACCCGCGGCCTTCGGAATGGGAGTCTAACGCCCTGCCGCTGGACTACGCCGGCCGTGTGTTGAAGTATACTGATAATATAATAATTTATGATATTGAAGATAAATTAAAAAATTAATTAAAAAACAATGTAAAAATTTGTCCGATCTGTTAAATAACTTTCTAAAAGAGCACTCCCATAAAATCACCCATATTTATTTTAATTTAAATTCCGGAATAAGTACCTACTGAGAGTTGAATTTTTTTTTCAACCTCTGCTGAAAAAAAAACATATTTTTAATTCCTTATTTCAAAGATACTAATAAATACTAGATAATGCAACGCATGGTTAAAACATAAATTCTTTTGTTGTATGGAAAATTTAATATGGGTCTCTGTTATTCGGTTGTGAATAAAGCATGTAATAAAAGGTGGAAAACATCATTTTTGTTTGCCTCGTTTGGGGAAATTACAGAATTTTGGTGACATTTCATCATTATAATATTAACAAGGTCCTGCCCTAATTCGGGTAATTTCACGAGTTTCTCCTTCTGCGAGTCAAGCGGTCATTAACGTCCATCCTAAATAATAAATGTGCACCCGCTGTAATGGGCTCTTTGGCGTTGTAATTTTTCAAATTAAAAATATATATACATCATTATATATTTTCATGTGGCATACAATATGGCTTGTTCTTCCGCAAAGCACTTAAAGTTTCGTGAGGTCTTTTGTGCCGAGTTCCCGAGTCACAAACCTTTGTTGTTTTCTATCATCTCGATTACCTAATTCTAGGAAAGGAGGTAGTAAATTAGTAACGATGACCTCTCTGGGTCTAATTCATTAGTTTATTTTCATTTGTATTTGGATTTGCTTAATAATGATAATTTTTATGTCACTGTTTTTTTGTGTAAAACTAAAACATCGGATGAGCATTTTGCAGTGAAAATCAAGGAATAATTTTCTCCTACCAAAGATAAATAAATTATTATAATTTTTACTTTTACCCATCTTATTAAAAACCCGTGAACAAGAACTTACAAGCAAATTTATTACAAGTATCAAAAAAATATGAATACATTTTATATTATTCCTGCTACTGTTCATATATGAACATATATACATATATGACGGCCGGCGTAGTCCAGGCGTTATACTTCCATTCCGAAGGTCGCGGGTTCGAACCCGGTGTGCGCAAATAAATTTTATTTAATTGATTTGTTTTATTTCACAATTAATTATTTAAAATAATATTATTATATTTGCGGCACGTTCAAGAGTGGAAGATGTAAGACTACCATTCAGAATTGAAACGTTGCTTGAAATGGCTTTAACTGTGTTTAGTGACTAGATCTGAATAGCCAGGTACTTCCCCACCTTCCTCTACCTCGTCTCCTTCCCTTCCCCACATACCTTCAGCCTCATAACATACCCCAATTGGGGATGCCATAGTCTCACTGACTCTAGACGGGAGCAGTTGGGACTCTTGTGAGGTACTAACTATAAAAAAAAACAAAAATATATATATACTATACCATTTAATATAATTAATTACAAAATGAACTTTGTATAGCACAATGTAGTGGTATAATTTCACCGATATTCGGATGTACTTTATTATTTTGCCCCTTTATAGCGCTGTAAGGGAGGATATTACCAAATTAATATTATTATAAGAATAATACACATTATCTAGTTATCTGCAGTTAGAGTTTAAATCTTTTATTTGTTTTTCCTCTTTCGAGTACCTACAAATATAAGGTATATAATTTAGGAAAACGTTAACTTTTTTGTCATCTCAAACAACTTTGTTTCGCCTTGTACGAATCTTTATTTCAGTGCCTCTTTTTGGATTTTCTATATTCACATTATGTAGGTCGCCCATTGGAAAGGTAAATATATCAACGCCATAATTTAAGAAGAACGGGAAGGGTTCAGAAAGGGGTAATTTGACAACAACAAAAATTCACGCTGATGCATTGTGACACCTTCCAATAATGCGCGCCCTTAGCCTGGTTTCTTTACGTCTGGAGAAGTTCAGCACTTAAAGTTGTGCCTTACGTGATAAACCGCTCCGAACCTCGCCCGCCTCATCTTCAATTCATGGGTTGCAGTCCATTTCTCCGTCAGATGATGCCGCAAACAGCGCTGGTAAATAGGACGCCAATAATTTGCATCTCAATAGAGTGCCTTTTGCCTCTGATCATGCTTGGCCAACCATATCCGGCCTTCCGGAATTCCAGCCATCCATCCAAAATTGTGCAGACTCATATTCTACGGAGGAGTTCAAACACTTCATTCATTACTGTTCATATAAATAATAAAGCTTGCCTATTTTTAATATAAAATCACTTAAATTCTTGCTTAATCTAATTCGATTAATCGATGATTTATCAATTAAACAATCACCGGTATCAAAGAATGCCGTTGGCCGTAAAATGGTTATGACTACTTGTAGGTATTATAATCTTATTAGTTTGAATAAATATTCTACGGGAGTTACGAATTTGCGCAGAGTGAGAATATTTATAGATAATATTTTAGGTAGGTATTCTATTTTTATTTATTTGCGTTATAAACAGTGTTTATAATTTCATATATTATGTCAGTGATAAGTATATTTATGTCATTGACCAATAAAATAACGACATTGAAATTGAAGACCGTAATAAAAAAATACACAACTACATACCTAATACAAACAATTCTGATAAAGTGCATCTTCAATTTACCTACAGAAAGTGTTTTATGAAATCAATAATATCTTTCAGGAAGTGATTTTATTCAAATTCGAACTGCTAAAAGTAAAAGTCCGTAGTTGACCGGTCAGTGGCTGAGTGGGCATCGCGTTTGGGTCCCACCCGGGCGTCGCGTGTTCGATTCCTCGACTGGCTAAGTCCTCCGTCACAAAAAAATTTCAAATATTGTCAGGTTATTCGTAACCTGGGGGTGTTTGTCTTTCTTTTAAAAACAAGTTTAAAAAAAGTTTTTAAAAAAAGAGGAAATGTGTGTTGTATATATTTATTGTTATATATACCTACTTACTACGGCAAACGTTACAATAATCTTGCCAATTCTTATCATTGAAAATTTGTACAAAGAGGCGATGCCAGCAGCCCGCAATGGGGTGCTGATACCAACCCTGATGAGAATGTGGTAGAAGAAGTTGGAGACGTCCGAGGAAGACACGGCACGATCAATTTAATGAAATACTTGAGTCGGGTCCGTCAGTCAGGAGTCAGAATAATATAATATGTAATACCAGACATAATAATATACATACTATGTATATGACGAATTATAAAATGAATGAAGCGAAGAGTGTGTGCAAACACCAATGTTTTGCTGTAGGTCCTGTGCTTAGCCCTGTGGGAAAACCGCAATATGGTTAATTAGTTAGTTTTCTCTGTTGTTTATTTGGTCATATAGCCTTCTGTAGAGATGCTTTTTAAGTTTTGCTTTGAATTCTATTGAAGCAGACATAGTTCAGGGTGTTCTATTCCAAGATTTACGACTTGATACTTCGAAAGCGCGATCTCCAAACTTAGTATCTGGAGTAGACACACTTTGGTTCCTTCACCTTAGTTGATGATTTCGCTGATGAAGGGTTCCTTTTAGAGAATTTACTTGGCATACCATTCAACAAATCTTGAAAATGATTCATTCGGAAAATTGTAGCTAGTCAATAACACTATCTTATGAGCCACTACATTGTATAAAAAATGAATCTTAAAAATTAAATTTCAACTTAGGAAATAACTCTTCATCCGAATGCTTCAAATTAAATCCTTACGCAATACGAATAATGAATATTTTGTCATCATATTTTCACTTTTAATTTATTATTTACGATGCTGTTGAGTCGGATGGCGTCATAAAATTCAAACATGGGACGTTGTTGTATACTTTAATAATAAGACCGCTATAAAATAGTATCTTAGTGTTGTGGCTCGTCATTTCAGATTGCACACCGAAATTTTATTTCAAAGTCTGAAAATTTGGAGTGGAGAGCTACCCTTCAATGGAAAAGCAATGATAAGTGGCCACGTTTCCTTCTTCTTGGAACACAATAAGCAGTGCGTATGATGGATACTTATAAGATTGAGTTCTCCATACAATTCCCCTCCTTAGTCGTCACACGAACAAGCGCCTGAGGCTGGGCTCTTGGAGAGAAGCGACCTGACGTTTACGGAACGAAAAAACGCAATGTAGATCGCTTATCAAACGCTCCATTATTTAATTCTTCAATGGGGATATATTTAGTTTTATCGTTTGCGAGTTTCGTAGTTACTATTAAAGTGTTTATTTTACGTAAACTTTCGGCGTAATAACACGCGTATATATTTTTCAAAACCTTCCGACCTTCCTTACTTTAAAAATTTCAATCCACCAAGTTTGTTTAAGGATACGAAAGGCTTTTTTCGCTCTTTAATTCATCTAAATATTTATGGAAATGGGATGGTATCATTTCTCCATAACAGGCCAACTGAGAAACCCCAAAATAAATATTTTGTTTCCACTTTACGCCGTTTGTTAGCATAATCTGTCTCCTAATAAATAGGTCCGCGGATTACGGTAATGTTTTACAGCCAATGCGCCATATCTCTTGATCCTCTTTCAGTAACCTAATCCTCGCGAGGAAATAAACGAGTGCAGCTCTATTACCAGCACAGGACTAGCTTGTAAATTATCTCCGGAGATTATGTTTGGTTATACATCGCGGCGGAATTGGCCCAACTACTTCCACTCGCCTCCGATAATTCCGCGTAGGTACAGCGGGGTTTACCGGAGATTTCATTTAAGCTCTCCTTTATTCCTCGATTCAGTTCCGTGTTCACCGAAATGTATAATTCGTCCAGATATAGTGGATGGTGCATCCCGACAAGTGGGAACAAAATAGAATCATTTTCCTCACCGACGCAATCTGGAAAAGTTTTGAAGCGCGCTTTTTATTCTCGGAGATAAACTAAGTTTCTGGTTTCATAAAGAATTTTTATCTGCATAAAACTCGCAGCCACTTATTAAAACTTCATAATCTGTTTAGTAAAGTTATGGCGATAATTATTTTGTACTGGCTTTTATATTCTTTGCTGAGATTTGGTCCGTTGTTCATAGTATATTAAGTGTATTTCTTGATCACGCGTAACAACATTCATCAGCATTATGGTCGATAAAAGTTTCCTGTCTTTATTGAAACAGATAAAATTATCTTTTTTTATGAATCGTTATGAAAATCATATAATCGTTTACTTTACTCCAGCATCGCTTTAACTCTTCAATCGTTGAGTGAAAAGGAAATAATATCCGGGAGTGATTCATGGCCTATAGCTGCCATTAAATCTCTGTAACATTACTTAAACGGAATTCGTTCCAGGTGTTTTATTACGGACGTTTGTTGAATTTTAATCCGGAACGATTTATGCAGCAAAGGCTCTATACATCCGAATATATGGATCATTTTATTCTAAACTAAAATAAACAGATTTCTATCATTACTCATTTTCTTTTCTGCCAGTCTTCTTGGGTTAGATAATAATATATATTACGTGACGGCGTGGTATGGAAAACGTGTGATTTTTTTTATGAAATGGTGTTTTTTCGTAACATCTTCAAGGATAACAATTATTATAAGCAATAATTATTAGCCTGAAAGACTCATCAATATTGAAAAACTCTCGAACTCGACCCCGCACCCCTCTGTTTGCCGGACAGGAGCTCTACTTTTAAGCTACGGCGGGTTACCTCCTACCCGCCAAATGATTCAATATATACCTAGTGTTACATTCAACAATTATCGCTTATTATCTTTTTCATCTGCAAACAACCAACTTTATTTTTCAAGCGATAATTGTTGAATGAAACACTAGGTATATATTGAATCATTTGGCGGGTAGGAGGTAACCCTCCGTAGCTTAATGGTAGAGCTCCTGTCTGGCAAAACAGAGGGGTGCGGGTTCGAGTCCCGTCGGCGCATGTATCTTTTCTCGGGAGAGTTTTTCAATATTGATGAGTGTTTCAGGCTAATAATTATTGCTTATAATAATTGTTACCCTTTGTGCTATGCATAAAAAATCTTGTCTTAAACATTAGTATATCAATTTTTAAAAAAATCTTCAAGGATAAAATATTGTTTCTCTGAAAAACTAGTGAGTTTATAAAAACATTGTATATTATTCCTGCTATTTTTCGAAAAGTTAAGAACATAATATATTTCTTAATATAATGCAAGTTTAGTTGGATGGTTTTCCGCGTCATCCCTTAAACTCCTAAGCAATTCGAATTATAATTTTAGTTTGCGTACACGATTCTATTTGTCGAACTAAAGTTTTGCTTTGGATTACTGTAGCTGCTGTAGGCATTTAAATGAAGTTTTCCAAGTAACACATACAAACAGGTATTTGTATTGTCTTGTACCTGTGTTTGCGTGCGGAAGAAAATGTATCTAATACAGAGACACACTATACTATCTGAGACTCTGCAGATCCCCACCCGCACCCATCCTGCGGATAGAGGTGTGTTAATTCTCCGTGTGTTTGTTGTTATCTCGGTTTACTCTGCGGATTTCTTGGCGAAGAGTGTCTCGAGCTGTCTGCTCCGACAATGGATCGTAGTTATAATTCAAAACGTCAACATGGACCATAAACACAGGCCGAGAAATCCAAGCAACCGCTATCCATCAATAAGGTTCTGCGAGCGCTGAAAATCCCCAAATTCACTTCGGCTAAATGGCATTCCCGGTTATTGATGTGTACATTTAATTTAATTAAATGCTCTAAAATATTACGTACAATGAGATATATTATGTGTTATCCGATTTCACGATGTTATGAAAACAAAATTAATACGTATCGATAAATCAGTGCCGAGTTTGTAAGAAATACGGTTGCGTCAGAAATGTGCCGAAATGTGCCGAGAGAGTTTCGAAGGGTTGAAACATAGGCTCGAGGGAGATGAAGGAAATTCCGATATATTTGTATTTTTTTTCTTTCGTCCAGATTTAAAAAACAACACCCTAGCTGTTTTTTTTTTTCTTCTTTATAAGTGCAGAATTTTCTGTGCACCTAAAAATGTACAGAAATAGTAAATAAACTATCGCTTTACATAATGACAATATTATCACAAACATTGAACCAAATGTAAAACCAAATATAAAAATGTTTGCTTAAAATGTTTTTTTCAGTGGCCGATTGAAACCAAAAAAACGATGTTTTCAAAACATTTGGTCGTTTATAATAATCAATGTACTAATGTTATAACCTCGTATGCACAAAGTAATAGACGCACAGTCCTTTTAATTCCACTTATTAGCACAGCATAATGATATAACTCTTAGAACATCAAAGTACTCTTCCTACGGAAAAAAGAATCTAATTTGTAAAATCTAGCGGAATAGTGGCGGGAGATGAACGTGTTCGGCGTCGCGGCGCAGGCGCCCAACTCTCACGCCGGGATAACCCGTGGCACAGGGCCCGTAGCACCGGCCCGCCACTTCCCGCCAGGCGGCCCGCCACCCGCCACGCGCCTTGCCCCGCCACGCCACGCCACTGCCGTCCCTCATTCCTTCCCAACCATCGTCACTCCACGTCGGGTCTTGTTGACAGCGTGGTGCAAGCAACGCGACCACCGCAACACTATCTTTGTTCCTTCTAAATTTCAAAACAATCGGTTACAAAAAAGTTTTTTGTTGTGATATGTGTAACCGGAAAAAGTGCATAGTTTTAACAAATATGTGAAATAATTTATTTTTTTTGTAACTGAACAAAATTTGTTTGTTTAATAAAAGTTTCAGATTGAAATGATCACAAGTGATGTTAGCTCAGTTTCTGGGCAAATACTAGTGTTGTGATGCTTGACCCGCTAAAGATCTTTTGGGTTTTAACCAATAGTACCTATTTAGGTGAGTTAAAAAAAAAAAACACCATTAATTGCAAATCCCATGAACGATATTTTTATTATGTATTATTTTAAATTTACACTTATTATATTATTTTAGTATAATTATCTTACCTTTCAATGTCTCAATTATTAATTAATTTAAAGTTTTTATATTTTCGAATTTTTTAGATTTTCTTAACTTTTTAATCAATTTTAGATTGTTCTGTTCTGTACATACTGAACCTTACCTGAAATGTTGGAGAAATCTAAGAAATGAACTGTTCATTATTTACTTCATCAAGATATTACTAATATTCAGTAAGTGAACTCATCAGGCTGATCAGCCTCTGATTGGCAGACAATAAGGCTTCATTTCTTCCTAGGCAGAAAATGAACAAAGGAAAAAACTGCTACCATTAGTATTATTTTTTGCTTGGGTTTCTTTACTAAGGACTTGGTATTATCATAATCTGATATTCGATATTCCCGTCGTTTTTTTTTTAATACCAAACATTCGGTACTTTGAATTCATTTCACATAAGTAATACAGTTCTATGAATACAAACTTGTCATCCATTTGATTTTAATTTTTCAATAATTGTAAATTCACTCCGTGGCATAATTTTTTAAAAATTATATTAAAATAAAATAAAAAACCACTATTTTTAATTTAAAAAATTATCATGTTCAAAATCAAAGGTTTTTTTTACCATACAAAGAACAATTTTTTTTTTTTATTAACACCTATAAAAAGCTATGTTTGTACATGGCAAGAGGAAGATTTTTGTTACCCTGTTTTTTTTTTGTGTTTTTAATTTTTTTATATATTTTTTTAATGTATCCTGATGAAGAAACCGTGTTTTTTATATTTTTTTAACAAAACTAGTTGTTTAAACACAGTTTGTGATTTGTATTAGTTATATAATTAATTTCAAAATTCTAAACCACGATGTTTTTATGTTAAATAAATTAATTATCCTCCTTCTTATAAAATAAACTTTTTTATTTTAAAACTTGACATTTATTGTTTTCTCGATTCCTCTAATAAAAAACCAAGACGAACAATTTTCCTTTGTGTTGTGAAGGCAAAGGAACACAGTTAGATTTGCAGCTTTGAAAAACAGCAGTCTTTTCCTTCCGAAACTAACAGCAAAAATATTAGATTTATTTGAAAAAATGTTATCTACTGCATCTTCTGTAATACAATAAAAACATGTTATTTAAAATAACAAAATTATCTTATTAACTTTCTCAGGCTTTTGCCATATTTCCTGAAGTTAAATTTTTTGTAATATTTTATATCCATTGATCTCGTACTTTTTGAGCTTCCTCAATACTTCAGTAATTAGTAAAAGTAAAAGTATTTTTTTGTTTTATCAAAACGTTTGTTCCATTTAGCTTTTGTTTTCTCTTTCTTAACATATATAAAAGTAATTGAATCGCACTATAAATGTGTTCCATTTGGACAGTGACTTATGGCTTAGGTTATCTTTTTTTCGTAACCTGAAAACGTAGGTATAAAAATAAACTTAATTCTATTTCCTATTCAAACTTAACTTTCATGAAATTTTTAAATTAATCAAATATTTTCTTAGTTCTACGTCGATATTAGGCGTCAGAAGGATGAATGATTCAAAGCACGGTCTAAGTTCGGAGATCGTGCTTTCAAAGCTCCATCCAAACCCCATAAAAACTAAGAAAGTGAAAACTTTCTAATTGAATCAATTTGAAAATAAATATTCCAAAAATCAAATCCTATGCGTCTGTATGAAATAATGTAAAAACTTACCAGACTATAGAATATAATCTTAGTAATATTATAAACGCGAAAGTTTGTATGGATGTATGTATGTTTGTTACTCTTTAATTCAAAATTTAATGAATGGATTTTATTTAAACTTTACAATAATATAGCTCATACATCAGAATAACATATAGGTTATTATCTATAAAGCTAGCTATTTATTTTCAATGTATTGAAAATAATAATTATTGTTTAATAGAAAACGTCAAAATTTGAGAATGACATTTTACAAAACAATGATTGTTAAATCAAAATTCTATTTTGGAAAATATTTAAATTAGAAAATTTATTTGAAGTCTTGCCTAGTACTAATTATAATCGAATCAAGAATTACAAATATTTTAAATAAATAGGTTAAGAATTTTGGTATAAACGTAGATGGGACATAGGAAAAGAAAATAGATTACTCGAAGTATTAATCCTACGCAGACGCGGGCAGAAGCTTGTTTTTTTTTATAAAAGCGTAAAGAATAAAAATGAAAAATATATTTTCCACCATCTTTTAATGAAACTATAATCTAAAAACGATGAAACTTTTAATTTTAATCATAATTTAATTTATTACTACTAAATAATAAAAAATAAAAAAATATTTACCTCCGTCCTGTTTAAAAAAACTGGTTGAATTCTCTGTATCTGCTTCCAGTCGACAGATAAATCATATTAATATGAATATTACATACCCTTTGGCATTTATCTAATTTGATTAAAAATCAAATCAAAACATTTAATTTGGTATATATCGCCAATCCCATCGCAACATTATTTTTGCTCTGATTCCTGATAGCTGAAGTTGAAATGAGTGGAATTTTGCTATCATTAGACAGAATCAGACCTAGTTTTCATAGATACCGAACAAACCACTGTGTTCAAGTTTTTTCCCGTTTAATGAACCAGTTATACAGATGAACTTTTTTTATATTCTGTTTTTCCCTGCCATCAGATTTTATCATTATTTCTGGATCATATTCCGTAATATTAAAGCTTTTTTGTTATTATTCGTTGTACTATAATGAAAGAGCATCAATGAAACGTGAATGCTTTGCCAAAAGTAAAAGCCCATTTAACTTTTTTAATATAAAATTATTCCTCATGCGCGCAATGTGTGCTAGGCCTTGTTTTTAGTTTCAGTTGTAAAACTTTTAAATTGAATATATTATTAATAGTTTAGAAACAGCAAACAGAAAACATTAAGCGGACTCACCTTGTTAGACTAAATTTGATCTTTTCTGGATATGTTTTTTTTTTTAAATCTAATATTGCTTTCATTTATTATTTCTTAGATATGTATTCTCGAATCTGGTATAACTAGTTTAAGTTTATAAGAATAATCCCATCTGAAATAAATTTAGCTTGTATCTACATTGTTACTTATTGAATTCTAAAAATAGTGTAATTCTCCTGTAATTTTTCATGTTGCATAATATTTTATCTCCTTACGGGCATGCGTTGCGTTTCCACCCAACGAAAGTGTTTTTGTTTTAATTCTGTTTATTGAAGTCATTTGGGTATACGTTTTTTTTGTTTTTGTCTTTCTGTCTGGTTCGTTCACGAGTAAATCAGAAGTTTTTCCGACCCGTTAGCAGCAGGCCACGTACAGCTTTAAGTGTGATAAGAATGGGTTTTCCTATTTTATCCCCTGCTTTCCCCTACCGATACTAAGTCTCCTTTATGTCCCGCGTCCCACTTTCCTGCGTCCCACTTTCCCGCGACCACACCTCCGCGTTTGCTTCTTCTTCCTGCGTTCCCTTTCCACCTTCCCCCCTCCCGCGAACCCCCACTCCTTCGTTTCCCTTTCCCCTCGAAATTCCCCACCCCTCTTTCCTTCGCCCCCTGCCGCTAAACTATATGAAATGTGTCCCACTATTGTAAAAAATAAATTATACAAATTTCATGACGCCAGAGCTCACTATAATAAATAGAAACATTCGCGGGTGTGCACTTAACAACTTACCAACGTTTCATCACAATCGGATGGTTGCTATAGGAAATAATTTCACAACGCTAGAACTCACTTGCATTATATACACAAACCATCACGGGCAGGTACATGAAAAATTACCAGAGTTTCATTGCAAGATGAATTCTTTAGGTAGGTACCGCATAAGGGACAAACAAAGAAATATTCATTTTTATATTATTAAGATTTAGATTTTGTGGAGATATTTGAATGAAGTTTAGAATTCTGGGCATTTCATAATTTGCTTTAGAATCTAAACATAAACAATAACTCGGCAAATATTTTCAATTTAAATATAGCATTTTCTCCTTCGCTTAAAGTGGCCATGTGACTATGCTTTAGATATTGCTTGTGCGTGTTATGGGGAAAATGGTTTTACTTGTTTTCCGAAATCCTCCACGAAATAAAATAAAGCGTTTCCACAGTATACCCGTGTGATTATCAAAGTCTAATCTACTAAACGTGTTCCTTTGGAGAAATCTCTTTTTAACCTCGTAGAAATTCATGCGTTCCCTTAAGAATCCTTTGTACCATTTTATTCAATAGGACCCCAATCAACTTAAACCGTCATTTCTATCCACAATAATATAAAACCTGATTGTGTAATATACTTAGCCAGTGGAAAGGTACTACATTTAAAAAAGCAATGATTATACCGAAAGGTTACAGTGGGAATTCTTGGAAAGTGGGAATGTTTCTAGTTTAAAACTCTATTCATGGCTTCCGTGTCCGGCGTAGTCCTGCTGACTATTACACCAGTATATCGCTCCCTCGACTACTGTTTACCTAATTTAATCCTCGTGAGAACATAATAATCACTCTTTCACCTCGCTCCCTTTTGTTTTAAAACGCTTCACCTTGTACCCCTTGTCAGTAGAGGGTTTGTTTATTTGACCCCGGTAATAATAATAATCTGTCGTGTCACTGATTCGGAAACAAGAGTTAAAAAAAGTAAAGATTTCAAGCGAGCGCTATTATTATGAATTTGAATTTCCATCGGCGTTGGAATCTTTGTTCATCAACGTTTACTGAAAAAAGAAAAAACGGCCGTTTCCCGCACATTTCCCACCCAATCCACCGCCACCACTCACCGTCGCCTTTTATTTCGTCTGCCGCCCGCGGAGCCAAGGCAAACAGCAAACAGATCTCTTTGTTCTGGCTTACCCGCTTTGCAGTTGATTCTAGAGGACTTGGGAATTATTTTATTGAAGCGCCTGATTACGGGACAGGTCAGGAGCTGTTTGGCTGGTTCTCTACCGACCCACGATTATCCCGACCATGTATTTGAACTACGTCTCTAATCTCTTGTTTCACGTTTGCCATTTAAAAAACACATTTTTTCCACAAAATGAACAGTTTACGGCGTTCCACTCTTTTTATCACTTCAAGATATTTCTTTAGTTTTTTTTATTGAATACTACATCATTGTCCTAGATAAATCTCTTCCTAGAGACCCATAGCAATAAGCTCGATTATCATACCAATTTGGAATGGAATTATTTATAGCCAACCACTTGATATTACATTATTTCATTGAAAATGGTATAATATTTAATACGTTTTTGCAGAAAAACGACGAGGTTTGTTTGACTCATTCCAATTTTCACATTAAGTTTAACTTGAAATAGATAACATTTGCTTCTCTTCTTGACTTTAAAAATATTAAGGATGTAGGTATATCCATCGACTTGAGTAAATATTGAAATATTTCATAGAGCTTACAATGACACAAAGGATGTTAGTAAATAATTCACGAGTTTGGCTCAGAGTTTGCTTTTCGTTTCTGAATGCGACTTGCTTTATGGCTTCTGATTGTCTGGACAATGCGCATAGTGACTTATTGTACAATTTCACTGTATGAATATAACTTTATCGTTTAACTCCTGTTCGGATATACCGCAATAAAGTGAATCCAGCTAATGGTGTTTACTTCACTGTGATATTGGTACCAGTGTATGTTTTTTATCCAAATAGCACAACTCACAAGCTCATTTAAAAAAACTCTTTATATAAATTTTAACTTGAAATTATTACACTCCTGCTGTAGGAAAATTTTATTTGCTAAAACTTAAGATAAAACTTTAATTTAATGTTTTTCATTTAATCCGTGTTTTATGAAAATTCGTCACGATTTTCAATACAAAACTTTAGTTTGCACAACCATTCTTCATGTTTTTAAATTAATGAAAGTGCCTTACCTTTCGTTTCTCGGTTTATCTTTCTTACTTTGAAATGTGTTTTTTATTATTATTTTGAATCTAAGAATTCTCTAGACTACTGTAGTAATCAATATGGACGCTTTTAATTTGATTGAAAATACTTACGATTTGATCGTAGATTTCCCAAATAAAGCTGTCTAGATACAAAATGGAGCACTCGAGCAGAATAACAAATAACTCTTTTGACCTTTTGTTGCTACGGTACTCTACTTTTACACCAGCACTTAGTTGGGAAGAAAATTTCCATAACTTCGGACATGACGAATGAATTATCTCTATTTTACTAACACATATATTCGTAGAAATGAATAATCCAATTTCGCCGAGACCCTTGAATAATTAAAGTATTTGATGATTTTTACCAGTCTTCTTCTTAAGTCTGTTCGTCATTTGTGAGGGTCGTGACCCCTACTCTAATTTCCTCCACTCATTCACTCCACTCATCGCGGTTCTGAGTAGCGTGGAGAGCCAAGGAAATCTACAAAATGGACGAAGTGATACTTGGTCACACCAGCGCATTGGTGAGCTTCCTCTGTTTCTTCTGCCAAACACTTTTTGCCAGTAATGGTTAAGATTAAGTTCTTAAAAGTTTCTCCAAGTTGGAGTCCACAGTTTGGCGAGCAACGTGTCCAAGTATCTTAAAATACGTTGTAGGCAAATAGTTGAAAGCCTATTGTGGATACCTGGCTCTTCCAGTAATGGACACATTTGTACGTCCATGGAAACTTGAGCATTTTTCTCCAGCTCCACATTTCAAGAGTGTCTGTCCGCTGTCTTTCGATGGCTCTATATGTCCACGATTCCACACCGTACAGAAATAAGTGGAAAATCAACGCCCGGATGAGACTCATCTTTGTGGTGCTTGTAATGCTTCTGTCACTCCATATCTTTTGCATTTCTCATGGGGTCTTTTATGATGCAAATTCTTCTTTTCCCTTATGTTTACAGCCTTCTTCATCACTTATAGACAAGCCTAGGTATATGAAGTCGCGTTCACTGTTTCGAAATCTGTGAGAGCATTATTTGTTTTAACAATGGTGTTGTCCTGTCGATCACCATTAGTTTTAGCCATGTTGATCAGTATACCTAGATTACGGATTTCTTGCTCTATTTCATCAGAGAGGTGGTGCAATTCTTCTTCAGAAGAGGCTATAAGGGTAGTGCCAACTGGACACCTACTATAAGATGAAAAAACAAATATTATTTGTGGTTAGAATTTAACATATGTTGTGTTAGATAATTAACATGGATAAAAGTGCAGTTTTATTAAATTTGACAAGATACATTACTGTCAACTAGCAACATATTGGGTTACTTTATAATTCAACGTTAGGTTGAAACCCTCTGATGTTCTCTTTAAGTCAGAGGGTTGAACCTAACTTTAACCCTCTGCATCAGAGCACGAGCTACAATAACTCTTTCATTTATCATTGAAGAAGAAGATAACAATAATGATCTAATCATTTTTAGAAAATAATTTCTTTAAAATTTACTATGATAAAACTATACTAACAGACAGACCAATTGGTCATAATAGACCTGATATAGTTTTACATGACAAAATTAAAAAAATAACTTATATTATTGATGTAGCTATTCCAAATTCCTGTAATATTCAAAAATCTGTTTCTGAAAAAATAAGAAAGTATACAGATTTAGGAAATGAAATTAAAAGAATTTGGCATTCTCAGACTATAAAAATATTACCTTTTGTTATTTCGGCTACTGGCATTATACCTAGCTCTCTTATTAAAAATTTAAGCATTTTAAATTTGTCAAAGAATTTGTATATAAAAATACAAAAATCAGTCATTTTAAATACATGTAGAATTACGAAAGATTTTTTAAATATTTATATTGAGGGATCAGTAGGATTTATCGGTCAAATTAGGAATTCCACAGAGCCGAACCCTCTGATATGAAAATATCTGGAGACGGTGAATTATATTCCCATTTAATAGTTTGGTAGATTAACGTGTTATTCTTGTATTGTTTTGTATTAATTATACTTATATAATACACTTGCATAACGTGGATTTACTAGATGATCATTTATATGGAAAAGTGTATGAAAGGGTTTAGTTTTTCCTATGGGAAAAACTAAACCCGTTTCTGTAAATCTGGTGAATAAAAAAAAAAATGAAAATGAACAAGACACAGAAAAGTAATAAAATATAATGGTCGCAACTGGAACGTGTCCCAGTTGTAATAACCTTTAAAAGTTTTTCTTATAAAAAAATGAATAATTTTTTTTACTAATTTACGGAAGTAGCGAGACTTAAATATTTCTTCAATCTTCGCAAAATAAACAAAATAATAGTAATTGAATAACCTGAAAATATTTAGATTTAAATATGGTCAGGTTATTCGTAACCCGAGATTTTTTTCATTCTTTATTAAATTATGTTAAAGCACGTCATCCTCACTCGCACAGCATTTAATTCCAACTCTTCTTCTCAGAACTTCGTTGTTTACTGGTCTCGCTTGCTTTGACAACTTATTAGTGACTACTGCATTCAGAGTTCTACGTGAATTGTTTGACCTGTATTCACCCTTCTGTCCCATCCATATTAGTTTTCCCATTTCTGGCGAACGTTTATACACAAGATCATGGAATATTGCTCCAAAAACTCATCACCAACAACTACATTGCATAGTTTTTTCGTATTCTCATTTAAAAAAATTCTTATTGATGTTGATTTTGATATTTTCAAATATTATGGACTATTGATTTACCGATCGGGTTAGAACTACGTTTATGTAAAGAGTAGATCATCTCTTAGCATGTTTTAAAGTGAATAATGTGTCCTATTGCTTATAATATCGCACTCATTAATCATCTATGTACATTGCACAGATTATATTGATGATTGATGGATTCGTAACTGCAATGGCATTATAATTAATCATTATTTGTTAAATTGGTTGTACATTGTCAGTAGTTGTTATGTAAAGTGGATTTAGAATAAAATTCGTGCTAAATTAGTTGCATTGCATTGTTTGATTGAATTAGTTGTGAAACCCCCTCAAGTTGAATTTTTAAAATGAAAATCTTCTTCTTCTTCTTCTTCTTCTTCCCCTTGTCCTATTCGGGTCGGGGACCCACTGCATCGACAAGGCTTCTCCATACGTCCCTGTCTTGCGCCGATTGATCGGCCTCCGTCCATGGCAGATCCATCCTCTCCTCGCACAGTTTTTGGATTTGCCTCGCCCAACTGTGTCTGGGGCGGCCTACTGGACGTCTACCCTCTGGAATGGCACTCAGTATTTTCTTCGGAATTCGGTCATCAGACATTCTTAGTACATGTCCAAGCCACCTCAGTTGCGATTTTTCTACGAAGAGTAGCAGTGGTTCAATGTTTAGATCATCTCGGATCGTAGAATTTCTTATATGATCCCATTTCGTAACCCCTGCCACTCGTAGCATCCATATCTGGTGGCCGTAAGTGAGCGTCGGGCGGTATACCGTTTTAAACACTGCCATCTTTGTGAAAATGAAAATCTTAAAATGATTAATTTAATCAAAATAGAAATCACACCGCTGTATGCATGCGATTATTCGAGGAGAAACTAGTGATGAATTGAGAATAAGCTTCTATTCCTCGTTAAGTGTCTCACCGCACCGATGTTCCGGAGTTGTGTTTGTTGTATGTAGGCATTAGGCCCGGGCGGCACTTCCACCAGGTAATCTGCTGAGCATGACTTTAAACTTTCCGTTGCTTCAGTTCGTCTCACTACTTGGAATCCGTATGCCAGAATGTAAGCCCAAGAGGTTACAATTAAGATGCTGTATTTAAACACGGCGCAAATATAATTAATTTAAATTTCTGTGAGAGTTTAACTCGACTATTAATGACAGTGAGTCTTGGCTGAAATTTACCGTATTATTTCAAGTTATTCATCAAGTCTACTGTTGAACATACTGCCGGATTTTGTGCTTCTTCCCTGCCATAGATTTCTTCGAGATTCTGGTTCCACATTTCCATAAACATACCCTTTGAACAGCATTTCCAAAGATAACCTCCTTGGAGTTAATATAAATTGAAATCTTTAGACAGTTCGTCTTTACATACACGTTCTTATTGTCCAAGTTTTAGTTTATTGTTTTTTTGAACGACTGAATTTTCAATTTTATTTTCTTTGGAACTCGCGCGTTCCTTTGTGAGTGTGCGTACTAAATCCAACCGAGTAACACTTCATCGGCTTTTCAAAGATTGCGAATACACCTAAGTTTAGATAAAAATAAGTTTATACTTCTAAACCAGCCCTAAAAACTATAAATAATATGTTATCAATAGACAACACATTCTGTTTGTGGCGTTGACTGTTTCCTGCTGTCGACGTTTCGCTCGGGTAAAACTCTAACTTTTCACCAACATAAGATCTCTTCACGGCCTTCGGAAACCAAAACTTCTAAACTAGATCACGTTAAGGGGTGAAAGAGTTTTCCTAATTTTTTTATCCTTGCAGAATGGCAATATATTTTATTTAACGCTTTAAGAAACTTTTCAACGCTTAACTTGTCGATAGGTCGAAGGGCAGGCTTCCTTGTTTATTGCCCTGAGAAGTTACAATTTCAAACTATTTTCATTCAAAATAATGAAGATAATAAAACTAATCTTAGTTTAATAAATGTTTCCTACTTAGATGCCAGTTTTAAGCATTATATTTTTGTCTCATCAGATTGCTCGTAGAAAAAATGTACAATTCTATCTCTATTGTTAACAGAAAAATATTAAAAACCAGTTTGATGAAACTTGCACTTCGTTTATTGTTATTCTCGTCCAAGCATCGTTAAAAATATCTTGCTTTGTGAATCGACTAGTAAATTATGTTTGTTCTGTCTAACCATAAGCGTTTCATTAAAATTCACTAGAATATTGTCCTATTTTTTGTAGATATAACCAAAATTACAACTTTACACATAATAAAAAATATGATCGGTGTATATTATGGAGGGTTCTCTTCTAAAAATGAGGGAGTGATCCGATTAAGATAGCAGGCTCGGAACCATAATTGCCTCTAGTTCACTATTTTTACCCAAAAGCACAAACAGCAAAGTACCTTCGAGTATCAACCATTTCGGGCGCGGTCGACCATTATAATATAATATATTTATGTGGGTTGTTAGTTAAATGGAAGACTTCGACCTTCTGCCTCCACAACCAGGATGTTCAACACCACCTTTGTTATTCTTTGTTGTTACTCTTTGATTATAGAACAAAGTGTGCCTGCTTACCGCGTAAAAGAGTACCTACAAACCACTGGCCGCTTTCCAAATAATCGAACGTGAAGATAATCTATTCTTTTTTATTAAAGGGAATGGTCTCTGATAATTTTCCTGGAAAGTTACCATCCTAACGCCTTGGTACTTTGTGACCTTTCTGCGGTTTTCGGTCTGTGAAAAACAGACGTCGTTATCTTAAACAAATTAGGTCCGCCCGCCCAGGGCTATTTTAAGGCAGATATTTAAGCAAAGCCACCAAGGTTTTACTCTACTGAAGTAGGTACATCGGTAAGTATTTTTTTCTTCCATCGGGGAAAGTTAATTGCTTTTATACGGACACAAAGGAAACAAACGTAGAGATGTTTCTTGGTCAGAATCATTAGATTAATAATTATTACGTATGTTTCTGAAATGCCTATCTAGATTTTATGTAAGTATTTGAGAACACGAATGTTTGCTATAGTCAACAAATATTATCTGAAGTGAATTTTAGTGACTTTGTTCACCAATCGAATTATACCGCTTTTTTTATTTTGGTATTTAAAAAAAATTTATTATTTATTTATTTATTGTTGTTATACGCCCATAGGGGCTTTTACATAGATTATAAAATAATATTTAAGTTATCGAGGATTATACGTAAAATTATATTTAATTTATATTCAAATTTATTTCAATAAAAGTCGATGAATATTTTACCGTTATGTTTTTAGATTTTCACGGCCAAAAGCATTTTCGTTGTTTGTTTTTGGGGTGTTATGCCGTGTTGCGCTACCTCCTTCTTTAACGCTGTCCGAAACGTCGGCTAAAGAAGGAGGTAGCGCAACACGGCATAACACCCCAAAAACAAACAGCGAAAATATTTTACCGTGTTTCGAAAAACTTTTTCAAATGTTGATTTTCATTCTCGATTGATCCGAATGGTTTTCTAAAAGCAAGAAACAGTTTCTTCATTTCGCTTTTACCAAAAACTGGTTTATTTATTCTACTAGCATACAGAAAAATACTGAAATGAAAAATAATCGTAAATTCTCCTGCTAAAAAATAGAAATGACTGCTGGGGATCAGGTGGAGAAAAAAAGTGTTATTTTATCAGGGAATAACCCCGCCCAATTGGTTCTCACAGCACTTCCTGGCACCCAACGTTTATAGGAACCATGTCAATTCATTTTTCGTCGAGCTTTATAAATTTCTATCCAGGTGATTTTTTTTTTATTTTCAATGATCCCTTTCAATTTCCCACGAAATTCTGTGGAAATTTATTTGACGGTTTTTCAACGCGGGATATATCGGAATAAGATTAGGGGCAGAAAAAATGAAGAACTTACTGAAGTGTGCGTAATTGTGTTGGCTGTATGTAGAGCGATAGGGATACGGTTAACGTTCTCGGTGATCTCACGAAGTGTCTTTGAATATCACGATCTGCCTGAAATATTGTGTAATGCAACCATCGCCAGAGCTACGATTTCATCCAGGGGGGTGTTTTTTGGTCGGTTATGGGGTGGCGGAGAAGCAGATTAATCTGTTGCAGCATTTCGTTTTTAGTTCCCCCTTTGAGCTGTTTCTGTAAAATCTGAAATTGGTGAGGCAAAGAATATAAACGTTTTTTTTATTTATTTGTTTCTAATTTATGTTATTTTTTCATTAAACGTTACAATATTTCGTTATGGCTGGTTTACACGGTGCGAGCTGCTGCTTAGCCACTAGACAGCTACTCGGCTTGTCTACTCGTACGCCAGTAGCTCGTCTCGCCTTAGCTGTCCACACGACACGTAGTAGCTGCTGCCCAGTCTTGCGAGTTGTCGCGATGTCGAGTGAACGTGCTTTAATTACAAAAACTGTGATAAGGTCCATGACAACAATATTATGTCAAGAATTGGAAAATGCCCATGAAAACTTTTAAAAAAAGCGAAAGAAAAGGGTTTGGATTAGAGACTGGATGGCTAGAAGATCTTTAGGAGCAACACTTACCATTTTCAAGGAGCTTTATCATGAAGACCCCCGAGAACATAAAGCAATGATAAAAGTGACACCTGATCAAGTCGAAAGACTTTTAAATTTTATCAGAACGTCAAGACACATTGATGAGAGATCAGGATTTTTAAAGCTTCTATATCAAATTCGCAAAACGCTCGTAGGCGCAGCACACAAAAACACAGGTCCCGCTCACAACTGTCTGTCTGGCACTGGCGAGCTACTGCCGAACGCGTCCAAACAATGCGAATGATGACCGAGCTGCTGCCATGTGCGAGTTGCCGCCGGGCGAGCAAGCGAGTTTAAAAAAATATGTTGAAGTAACTCGGATGCGAGCTACTGCCCAACTCGCACGTACGAGTTACTCGTAAGTTACGTCCAAACAGTGCGATTCACTGCAGTGCAGTTACTCGGCGGCTAACTAGCACGCTAGCTCGCACCGTGTAAACCAGCCGTAAGACCCTGTTCAGAAGGAGCGAATTCGCCGCGAATCGTTACGCGTGTAAGCATACGCGCGTAAGCGGCGCCAATACATTGAGCCCAGAAGCATCGCGAGTACGCGCGTAATGGTAGATTCAGACTGGGTCCACGTACGTATGCATCGCTACGCCTAACAATATCTGGGCTACTTAGCAACCATAGATTTTCAATGAAAATTTATGTTTTAGAATCACATTGGCCACACGCATCGCGACGTGCGATGTCTGTGGCCATTTTCATAGAAAATGTGTGGGTTGCTAAGCATTGTTTGGCGTAGCGATGCGTACGTACGTCGTCAAGTCTGAATCTTCCTTAACTCTCGCGTAGTACATACACCACACTCCATTGTTGCTTCCAGTTTACGCTAGAATCGCAGAGAGACCCGAGGTATCAAGTGCAATGGAGCGACCAGCCAACCACAAAACGACCACTACATCCAAGTCCATCTTCCAGGACTGAATCCCAAAATTCTCGCGCATTTCGCCGTCCTTCTAACCAGGGTATTAGGCTCCCGACCGCGAAAAGACAAAAAAAAGTGCCATTTGCTCTGGGTTTTATTTTACATGCACTGGAACTTCAACTCTAATAAGCTTTTTTAATAAAATACAGAAGATACCTACTCGTAATGCCTCGCAGATTCAAGTTTATCAAAACATGAGTTTCTACCGAAACTCTTTTAATTTACGGAGTAACTTTTACACTCCGGGATTTCCCTGGAAGCCGGAAGCTTCGTCTTTTGTGTTTTTTTTTTATTAATTTACAACTCGAGCGGTAGGTAGGTAGTAAATCCAAGAAAGTACTAACGTCTTAAAGTTAAGATTAAATAATGCCAACCTTCAACATTTTAACATTTTGGTGCATTAGTGTTGAATTCTGGGGCTGGATTTTATATTTCGTTAGTCGTCGCCGAGTTGCAAATAATTCAATCGCAATATAAAACGACCACGTACCTACGAGTTCATTAAAGCATCGTTGCTGATCATTCAGAATTTTTAATATCTCATTTGTAATTGTGTTTATTGTTTTTGAAATATGCAAACGTTGCCAAACACGTTTCCGGTAATGAACTGATTTTAATATTCATAACTCCATTAATTAGTCTGAAGCTACATTCGACTATTTGACATCTACCGCAGAATATTTATCGGGAATGTCATGGTTTTTATTTATGAGGCTTGTTCATTTATACAAAATGTATTGGAACATTGTCAGAAATATTAATTATTGTTTATGTTTCACAATAAAATTTCATCAGGTAAATAATGAGCAATGAAATTACCTTTATTATAGTTAATTTTAAATGTCTACGTTTATATAAAAATATGTTTGGCAATTTTTTCCGTATGTTTATTTATAATAAGGTATATTTGCAGCACGTTCCAGAGTGGAAGATTCTCTCAGTATCGTCCTGGTGTAAGAACACCATTAAGAATTGAAAATTTGGTTGTAAGTCCTCCATCACAACACAAGCAACATCTTTCGCTTGCTGTGGTGGTAGTAGGAGTTTTTCAAATGTTGTTGGGTTATTCGTAACCCGGGAATTTTTGCCTTTTAAAAAAATGGCTTTAGCCGTGTTTGGTGACCAGATCTGAATAGATATGTACTTCCCAACCTTCCTCTTCCTCGGTTCCTTCCCCTCCCCACTATTACCGTACCCTATAGCCATACAATATACCCCAGTTGGGGATGCCATAATCTCACTGACTCCAGACGATTAGGAGTAGTTGGGACTCTTGGGCGGTATTTACATTTAAAAAAAATAAAAATCGTTCTGTTTAAGGATAATATTTAAGTTCTTAGTTAAGGGTGATGGGTTATTAGTTATAAGATATTAAAGTTTTTGGTAACTATTCCCTAATTTCTCTTGTGAAAATTATTTAACTTTACGTAACTTCTAGTGGAATGATGCCATCCAGGCATTATTAAATGAATTACAAATAGAAATAACATATTTATAAATGTAGCCATAATTTAAGTTGTTGAAAGTTTCAGATTTTCTGAAAAAACCATTAGAATTTTAGAATAAAGATGGAATAAATACAAACAATGTTATGTTTACGAATAACAATATAATAAGGCGAAAGGTGAACCTAATAACAATAACTAATAACATTATATTATATTTTTACTTTATAAGAAAATTCTGGTATTTAACTGTGGCAGTTGGAATTGAACTCAAATATACTATGATGACCTAACGTTAATATCATATATATAACGTTAATACTCGTACAGACTTTGTTAGTATCTGTTAATGAGTGTAAAAAAACTTTTCAGTGAAACTAGCTGTCATAAAAGATATAATATTTTATTAAATGATTTTGTAGTAACTACCTAAAATCAAATATTATTATTTTATTTTGTAATTCGCCACTATTCAATCCTTTTCACAGCTTGTGACATGTGTAAAAATGTTTATATCGAATGTTATTTGTATCATGAAACCTTATTTTAAACATAAATTTAACTTCAGTTGACAGGTGTTTTCCAAGTGCGTTCAGACTGATATTACACAAAAGTGCTTGATAATACCTGGCAGATAGATATTCTAATTTAGTTATCATATTGATTTATCGTAACCGACGGTCTCGTCCGAACTAGGCTTAATTTTTTGCGGTCGAAATAACTCAAAATATTGTAATGAGTTAATTCTAATTAATAACCCCTGCAGGCTTTTCATAATTAATTTTAATTAGTTTAGACACCAGGATATATTTAGATCGTCTATATCACTGGTAGAATATTTCAAAACGTTCCATCTACTAATGTACTACGAGAGTTATTTGATGGCAAAAAAATCACACGAAGAGACATCGTCATAATGTTTATTTATGGTGACGATAGAAATGTGGCTATCCTCTATATCACAATACTTAGTTTTTGGCTTATTGTATAATTTATTTACTGTCGAGCCGAAACGGCAATCATATAAAATTCCCTTGTCGAGAGATTTTTGCTGTATTTTAAACGAGTCGTATTTTATTAAACAGTTTCTCAATTTTCGCTTCAATATTATCGATTTTAATATTACCGCGCTTCTTCCAACATTCGTATTGTCGTATATCTCCTTCTTCTTCTTTTTGAGCGGGTAATACCAACCCTTAAAACGTTTAAAATCAAATTATCCTTAAAATGTATTTGAATCAAAACTATTATTGCTTGATTGTTTATTTATTATTCTTTTTCATTTTTTACTTAACTTTGTAATATTTTAACCTTTAATATCTACTAGCTTAGAATCTGTGGATATTAACTGGTTTATTTTGTATTCGCCATTAAATGTAAAATGAATTTATACATACAACTGTATGTTTCCTGAATAAACTTAAATTTTAAAAATATCTCTCTAATGAACTGATCGATCCATACATGTAATATAAATGTACGTTATATATATTATTATTTTTACCATCGTGATTAATGACTGTAATTTTGGTTTTCAGTGACGAAATTCATCCGCATTGGCATCGCTGACAAGAACGACAACCCGCCTTACTTCGACAAGGCGCTGTACGAAGCAGAGGTGGACGAGAATGAGGATATTCAACACACCGTGCTCACTGTCACCGCCAAGGATCACGATGAATGTAAGTCCATTCCATGCCTGTACCTTATTACTACCATCTACCCAATACCCGCTCCCTTATTAATACTTCAGGCTGGGCCTTTGTGACGAAGACAACCCGATAATGACAAGACGACGCCACGCATTGTAACAAATTAAAAATGCGTGATAGAGGTTTCCATCGAAGTAGGAAAATATGCGTGAGAAAACCAAATGTGTGTAGATTAAAACATTCATGAATTTTGTTATATTATGAGGAGAGTAAAGTTGAGGTTTTTCACACATTAATTTGATGTCCATCAAATCGATTTTTTGCGTTAGAATGTCGATTCCTGGTCCGTTCCAGATTTTGATCCAATTGCACTCAACTCCCAAATTGTTATCCTTGTCAGCAGCTGTCACAATAATTGATCAAAAGATAAAATAAACCGGGAATATGAGTTTAAAGGGGAACCTTTTAAATCTTAAAATTATAAAATCTTGTTGGTCGTCTTTGATGATCATCAAATATGATGGAGTATGAAACATACCAGTCTTACTGTCCTTTTATGGGTAATATATTTAATTATTCTGTTTGTTAGGTTGCATTGTAACAAACAATAGTGGGAACCTAACCTAACATATTTGTTAATGTTAGTAATTGTGTTCTGGTATACAATTTCTATTTTGGTGAGTAATCAGGATTCCCATGATTAATTAAATAAATTGATCACCGATTCCGGTGATCAATTTATTTAATTTTAATGGAGTAGAAAATATGTCGACCTGCGGTTAATTTATTTCCCAATATTAATCCAAATATTTATTTATTTATTTTAATAACTCAGGTGCGGGGCATACGTCATTCCTATGTCTACCTACGTTAAATTGTCGTGAAAACAAGCTTATGTGCCCAAACGGTTAAAAACATTACATATTTCATATTACAATGATCGTCTGTTGTCCAACTGGGAAATTAACCTGTTTTAGGACAGTCAAAATGAGCAGATTTATTTAGTGGTTTTGTCTATTGTATTGACTTTGCTGATGTATATTCTTATCAACATGAAATCTTACTTTTAATAAAATAGTTTAAACGGATTACTAAAAAGTGATATTTATGGTGGCACCGTTACAAATTGTGATTCATCGTGATTTTTATTTCTTTTATTGCCTTCACAAACCGTTTCCAAACAAGAATGCTAACTAACATTGGTTGAACTAAATGTTTTGCTCTTAAAGTGTTGAATTATAAATGTTTTATGGAGGGTCTAAGTTCTTGCTCTTTGTTTATTATTATAAGTTACTCAGCATGGTTCCTGCGTACTTTATAAGAGTTGTTTTACTGTTGTCGCCTGAGAAATTAGTAGAATGATTCGGTGAGGTATTAAGATGTTTATTTTGTTTTGTGATTGAGTTTAAGTTGCCTTTGCGATCAATGTTGTGTATAAAATTTTAATTTTCTAAGTGCTTTCCGGAAAAGCACTAAAAAAATCAAAAAATTCTAATAAAATCTTCACGTTTCGTGCACCATCTATGGTATTCTAAATTCTAATTTAACTTACCCAATTAATATCTCTTCGCAAACTCATACTCATAAAAACGGGTTAAAAATCACATTTTCCACAAAGAAATCCAACTGTTAAAACTGACTGAGTACTCGATCAACAAGCAACATTTTCCGCTTACTCTGGTGGTAGTAGAAGATTTTCAAATATCGTCAGATTTTTTGTAAGCCGGGAATGTTTGTTTTTCTTTTTAAAAAAATGTTATTTTTATTTTTAAATTAAATACCTACGTAAACAAAAAAAAAACATTGGTGTTACGGATGAAAATAATATTTTCCATTTTATCGACTTTTTTAAATGACCTCAGAGACGTCCCTCCAAGCTAAAAGATAAACTTGAAACTGTAATTAAAGAAAATTTATAATTTATGTGAATGGTAGAAGAAGCCAAGGAAGACATGGCACGATCAAGTAAATCAGATACTTGAGTCGGGCCATGTCAAGAGTCAGAATAATATAATAGTATGTATGAATGTGAATGAGGCAAGGAGTGTGTGCCAAGACCTAGTTGTTTGGTGGTCCGTCCTCTCTGCCTACTCCTGCGGGGAAACGGCGTGATGGTTAGTTAGTTAGTTAGTTAGGATTTATAAATGTAAATATGTTTATACCTACTCGTAGGTACAATTGTTGGGGGCTGCAAAACAATATATATAAAAATAAGGTCTCAACCCTTTTACGTGTTTACTGAAATGACTTTTTGAAGAGACGAATCTGACTTGAACAAATTGACATAATCTTTCTAAAGATTTTTATTTCATATTCTCGGTTTAAATCCATTCCATTCTCAAGATGCAGAGACAATACGACAGTTGTAGAATATACGTACATATACCCTTTGTTAGAAATGTTGACTTTGCTCTTGACCGGCTCCGAATAGCTTCCCCACTTAATATGCCTCGTCCTGACCTTATGTAGCCTTGTAACGTTACCGGGCCCGAGTGCTCCTCCACAACATATGTTCCCGGCATAACAGACAAGCACCTTGGCGAATGAAAGCTTCAATACTTGAGCTTACTCGAGTACGCTCGCGAAACAGATTTTCTTCTGATAGCTGTCATCGCGTCACTTAGAATTCTCATCAATTTTATTTATTACCTCTTTATTGTGAAATAATTCGCAGCCTCCACGGAGAAAAATGTTATTCGAAAAAACGATCATTTTAATAGTAAAAACGGTTAAAAACGGGACTGAAGTTTGTACGAACAAATTAATAGAGTTTCAATGTTTATTGGCGGGAACATGTAAGATTAATTTGTTGGTGTAAGTAATTTCGTACGTATACCAACCACATTTTTCTCCGTGTCCTTAATTTACGAAGCAAGTTTAAAAATAATTATTATATGAGAACATTATGCCCACTAGTTGAGCTCAATAATGTCATTAGGTATATCTTTGCTTTAGAATTTCTGTTTTGAACTAATCATCTACAAGAAAAAAATATTAGGTACAGTTCTGGAAATACTTTCAAATTCCTAAAAACGGTAGAAATATTAGAAATATATGCTTTGAGACAAATTAGATTTAGATTACATAAAAACTAATTCTTGTCTCCGACTTTGACTTATTTTGTTCATGATTACGTCGTAGTCTCTAATTGTGCTGTAAGGAGTGCTCTCATGTTAGATAATAATTATCAATAAAAAAAATTTTGACTCTTGAAAATGTGTCACATTGCACTTTTTTAAACATTAGATATACGATAATGTGGGCCTTGCTGGGTGAGGATGATGTGATATGAATCCAATCTTTGTTTTCAAAGAAAATTTCACATGATTTCAAAATGGCCTCTGGGTGCAGACGAGCCCGTCAGGTTAAATAATTGTTTTAACCTGAAAATTATTTCCTTCACTTGTTTTTAGTTGAACACTAATACGACTTGTATTAGTGTTGATATTGGAGTGTAGATGGTAAGAACGGTGAATCTGACTGTCAAACTTCTATCCATTATATTTACAATGAGGGCTTCTGAAAATGTATTTAATTTATAAGTTTTTAAAAGTAGCAGTTCACACAAAGTTAAATAATAATAATATCAAACACTGTTTACAAAAGTCGGTCTTTTGTTCTTACTTTCTTCCAAGATAGATGGATGAAAAGGGAATTTTGTTCCTTGGTAGTGGAGGAAATATTTTTGCTGGGAGAAAGGAGGAGAGAACGGGAGAATGGTAACAAGCCGCTACTCGGAGTTTTCCGGTACCAACTTTCATACAAAGGAAAAGAAAAAATTCTTAAATCCCGCTGAAAAAAAATATTTCACGACCCGACTGATTATTTATTCCTAAATTCTCATCTGTGAAACGGCCGCATGTGAAATTACATTAGCAGCATGCAATGAATAAAATCGCTTTTTCCTCAACCTTTACGGAAAGTGAATTTATTTGGCTTAACATCTTTACGAATGTGTGCCCAGCCGTAAAATTAGATGTATTAGTTACGGCGAAGACAATTCCAGAATAATCAAAGTCAATAGCTTTTGCAATTAAATCCGCCATAAAACTAGATTTCTATTGAAACGAAAACATTCAGTTGATTGGTTTTATCGCTGTGTTAAGAGATAAATTTAAATGAAGTTATAGTAACATCTATTTCAATATAATTATCAGTCATGAATTCCATTCCATGTTCATCCGAAACTTCGAACCGCAACTATTGGGTGCTTTTCCTTTTTAGAAGTCGTTCTAAACTTCAGCAGCACTATAAAACTGAGCTTTAGAATCGTTTCCCGCCGGATTGCTGCCAATACCATTACCTACCTACTTAGTTACTTAGCTTATCCAAGTTTTGAATGAGGTCTAGCGACATCTTTCTGTTCACATGATATGATATTATTGCTCCTGGCTTGTTATGTCCCCTGAGTATGACCGTAATAAAAGTAAAAATGCTTAACGTTCTACGCTTTGCTGTATGCTTTTCATCAAATGGTACTTTTCCTCGGTTAAAGTTTCTTGGACGGGTAATATCATTCAAAAGTTAACTAACTGTATCTTTCGTTTCGGTTTTTTTAACATAATGTTATGATGTTTTAGCAATACAGGCGTAAGTTTATTGTGTATCAGCTTTAACGTCAAATCTTTAAAATACAACGACTGCATTGAACGAAAATACACAAATATAATTTTTTTATTTCGTAAAAATGTTTTATAATAATTATTCATAAGTTCCGCTCGCAAAAACGTTTAGTATTCACAATATATTTCTCGGAAACCTTACTTAAAGTTGATGTAAGATAATTTATTATTCAAATTAATTCCACTGAAACATGTCGAAAAAAAAAATTTACTTAAAAGTGAAAAATTTGAATGAAAATGAAATTCTCCCTTTTGTGCGATGCGCTTCGTTAACGACACCACCTTCCAAGAAATGTGATCGCGAGAAAAAAAATCATTTATTCTATCTATATTCGTGAGGTGAAATTATACTTAAATAATTTAATTGTTTCTCCAGCTGAACTACGTTTCTTCGGGAGTCTATCAGGTTTACAATATCGCATATGTTTATTGGGGTTGTAGAATGTCTGGTTTATTCCGAAAGTTCGATAATGCTTATCGTTTTATTTACGGAATTTTATATTCTGCAATATATTAGTACAAAGATTAACGTAATGGTTTAATAATTTTGTGTGAAAATGGTGCATTTCATATTACGTATCCTATTACTAACCACTGCCCACAAACAGTAGCTTCCACCAGGGTGCATTATTAGTTCAAGCACCATCCTCTGAAGTTTCCTCCAACGGAATAGTTTGCACAAAGGATTGTCCGCTCATTTGTGCGATTGTGAAGTTATTTTGATCAGGATTAAGTTTATCGAAGCAGAAAGACTTCTCAGACTTTAGAGTGTTCGTATTGATGACTGGAGTATTCCGCAAACAGTTATTTACATCAATTAAGAGATATCTACATAGATTCAGTGCCAACTTTTAATTAATTTTTGAACTGCCTCATTAATACCATATATAAGTGTTTAAATAGGTGTTATAACATTTTTTCGTTGTAGCTTCATTTAAAAATATATGTTTCCTAAACAATATCCATCGTGTTTGGACCTATTCAATACAATGGAGCTTCTTGTTGTTAATGTCCGCTAAACTTTTATCTTAATGCTGCTGACATCGTAAATAGTTACAACTTTCGTGTTTGAGCAAACTATCATAAATCTTTAAATAGACAACACCTTTTAGCTAATTGACTAATTAACAATGGCTACACTCAACTTGTTTGTTTTCTCATCTTTATTGAAACGCTTTAATTTTTAATTTTCATACCGCGTTGGCCCTTTAGGTATAGCAAAAGTTTGCAGCAAACAATTTTCGAAATGATGAATAAATACGCGAGTTCATAGAATATTTTCAATCTAAGGGAGGATTTCAACTATACCGATGCCCGGTAATGTACAATAAATTTTCCGGGCAATTGAAAGGTTTATCGCAAGCTTTTAGGCCGGCTTTGACTTAAGGTTGAGATCTTTTATAAGTCTACGTTCCGTTTGTTCGGTTAAATTATTTCGCTTCTCTACAATATTTTATGGAAAATTTGTGAAAAATATCTCTGCGATGACACCGACAAAGATCTAGAAAAGACTGTTATGAACGGGGATTTAGCCGATGGATTTTTAATCGATTCTAGAGAATTTATTGGACTATTTGCGACGTTCGGATCAAAATTAATTGATACACACGGAAGTATAAAAAGATAACTGGCTTTGCTTTTGAATCTACGCAAGATCGTTATTGTTTTAAACATAAAGTGTATCGATTTTCGTTCTCTCACATTTCAAAATAATATTACTGTGAAACGAAATTCTTAAAACGTGTTTCTTAAGTCTTTAAAAAAAGTTTAGTTTCCTAAATCTTTGGGCAATTAAATTGATAATTTGCTAATACATCGCTTTTTTGTTTATGTGTTAGAAATTCGAGACCTTTAAAATGGTGTATTTGTTTTTCTAAGAAGTATCTACTTATTTATTACTAATAACATTTAATTTAATCCAAGGATTATGCTACTGCAAAATGCATATAAATATACTAATTAATAAGTAGTGCAAGTCGCTGAGGTCATGAGAAGTCGTAAGAGTAATGCCGTTCTTCCATGGAGCTACGTTCAAGCGACGCGATCGCCGCTCGTCTGTGTTTTCCATACCATTATTAGTGTTTGAAAACGCCGCCAAAGCGCTACACTAGCAAAACAGTATGACAGGTAGCGGTAGCGTCGCTTGTGAGTAGCTACGTGGAAGAACGGCGTAAGAGTTTTTGATGTGACTAATCATGTCCGCGCGAACTTGCAGCCTCCTCACAGCTTATAAAATTGGGGGATGGGTTAAAATGATCCGCCATGTTTTAAATTGCTGGTTTTTTAACTACTCGTGCGAAGTTGCCGCTCTTCTCAGTGGCTGGAGACGTTGACTTTCTTTAAAGGGTTTTTAATGATAAATCAGTAGGACGGCGATTTACATGCGAGTTACACGTGCTGAAAGATGAAAAAGGTGAATATGACCCTACCCCGCCGACCCATTTTGCGCCGACTGCATTTATAATAATAATCCGAATGAACTTTTTGTTATTTTTTTCCAAAGATTAATTTGTTAAGTTCCTAAAAGTGCCATTTAAATTAAAAGAATGATAAAAATAAGTCTTCAGGATGCTTAAGCTAGAGGAAGCTAATTTTCTTAACTTTTATTAAGTGACATGTTTATTGGTTAAAAAAAATTACTTTTTTTTTCGATACGATTTTTTGTTGTAATTCCTTAATACATTTCAATATAGCTATAAGCAAAAAAAGCATAAATATAATAAAATACCTGGTGTTGAATAAGTGTGTCATGATGACCCAATTCCCACTTCCTTGTAAAAAAATTCCAACTCACGAAGATACTGAAAAAATAACAGTTTGCAACCCAACTCGCTATAGTGTGTATGTCAATGTGATGGTCCGCACTCTACACAATTTATCAAAACCCGTTATCAGTGGCAACGCAAGCAGTGACTCGCAACTCGCCGGGCTACTTGCTGTGGCCGGCCGTTGCCAGGTTTTCAGTTTTCGTTTTTTTTGTTTTTTATTCACCAGCGCCAATATGACAGCTGAAGTGTTATTCCTTATCTATGATTAAACAAGCTGAGATAATTATTGACATCGTAAAATTGAGTAGCGCCGTGATAGAAGTTTGGTTGGAAACCATAGCAATCCACCGGTTTTAGTTTGATTTCAGTTTCTTCGTCGAACAGCGACGTTGCGAGATGCCAAAAACTAAAAGATAAGTTTCTGTAGGATTTTTTCGGTTAAACTAAGTACGTTAGTAACTCCCAAAAATAATATAAAACATAACACTATATAATATAAACTAAGTACTAAAAAAATAGATATTAACGAAAAGAAATTTTTCGGATTTTATAAACCGAAGAGATATACTATATATTTCAGATGGTAAAAAGCTTTTCGAAAATGAGCACCCATGTTTTTAATTGGCTGTTCAATCTTCTTCTAACCTCAATGTTTCTGTTTCTGACATGACATATTTGAATTCTAAATCGTTTGCTGTCATCTGGCTGTCATTCGGATAAAATTAAAGAACTGCTATTAATTGTTCCGCCATTCAATTCTGCCTTTAACGCAATGAAAGCGTGAGGTAATTTTTTTCCTTTGAAGTCATTGGCTTATTCTATTCAAACACTTTATTTGGGCCCTTCCGTCTCCATTGACAAAATTTGCGCAACTCATTGTAGACAGGAAGCCATCTTACCGCAAATAAACTAACGTATAAGTCGATGTGTAGCACTTACGTAATTTAATCCATCGATTAACTTATGTGAGTATTAATTACCATAAATTGAACGAATAGGTAAACGCACTTGTGAGTAACTTTTCAAAAACTTAATTAAGTCGTAAATTTTACTAATGATTTTAAAGTTAGTCTATATTTTGTTTTCAAATATTAACATGATTAATTTTTTTCTGATTAAATGTGTTATCTTTTAAATATAATTGAAATACCTACGTTGCTAGTTTTAACACATAAAAGTTCATTAATTAAGTATTTTGTTTTTCATGCGACTTAATATTTCGTAATTATTTTCAAAACCAACTTAAAGACTGATTATAAAGAGATATAAATAAACCTTTAGGAAACATTTATTCAATATTACCTTTTTTAACTTCGTAATATTTTTAAAAATAAATAGATTCTTAGTGGAAATGTTCTCGTTGACTTCTTCTGCTTTTTTTTCTTAGTTGTATTTTTAAAACGAATATTTATTAATATGTAATTAGTATTCCTAGTTCGTGATTTCTTAGAAATTTCGTAAAATAATCATACTTGGAAGGAAAAATTCATTATTTTTTGTATAATTGAAATTTGCGGTCTTAGGGAAATTTATATGGAATTTCAAAAAATCAGTAAATAGAGCTGTTTTTTTTTTTTATAAATTATATAATTATGAAAAAAGAAGAATCTAACTTATATTAAAAATGTAATGTGATCTGTAATATTGAAGTACAAAATAGTACACATTCTAGACTAAACCAGTTGTTAAGCATAATAAAACACGATCAGTCAACATATTGCGCTTGTAAATTCATATCTTATAAACTCAATAAAACATTAATTTTAAATTACACACACATTTCCTGAAAAAAATTGTAAACGTATGCAACATTTAGTTTAAATAAACGCCATGCAATTGTGACAATTTGATTTTTTTTTAAACTTTGAATACAAACTTTATTTGTATCCTTCATTGTTTTGTTTCTTCATATTTATTTGCATACTTTTTCACTTTATAATGCTTTAATGACATTTTGCTTCCTTAGACGAGTTTATTCCAACGATTATAACTCATTGAGTGTAGGTACGTAATAATATATAATATGTTTTTTTATTATTTCTGTAAAGTTTTGATGGCCTACGTTGTCGAGGGGGTAGGCTTTCGACTAGCAATCCGAAGATCGTGGGTTCAAATCCAAAAAAACTTTATTTGATAAATTTGTGTTATTTTTCAATTACATATTTTAAAATAATATATGTTATATGCGGCACGTTCCAGGCTGGAAGAGACTCTCAATATCGCCCTGGTGTAATACGACCATTTAGAATTGAAACATTGCTTGAAATGTCTTTATCCGTGTTTGGTGAACATATATGAATAGCCAGATACTTTCCCACTTTATTTTCCCTCCCCGCTACCTTCAGCCTCACAATATACTCCAATTAGGGATGCAATAGTCTCGCTAGCTCCAGATGGAAGCAGTTAAGATTTTTGTGGGGTATAAAAATAATAACAGCTTATGCAAGCATTTAGGAAAGTCAGGAGATTAAAGGAGGACCGGTCAGTGGTTGTGTGGGCATCGCGTTTGGGTCCCACCCAGGCGTTCCGTGTTTGATTCCTCGGCTGGCTAAGTCCTCCATCACAACACAAGCAACATCTTCCGCTTGGTGTGGTGTCAGTAGGCAATTTTCAAATGTTTTTGGGTTATTCGTAACCTGGGAATTTTTGTCTTTCTTTAAAAAAAAAAAAGTGTTCAAGTATGTTTTCTTTAGAAAATAAGACAATAAAAATATTTATTAAAAAACTTTATTTTGTTCCATGAAACAGGGCAGGAGTTAGACTGCCTATAAACTATAAACGTTATAGGCTAACATAAAGCATGGCTGGGAAGCCAGGGATGCATGAGATGTATTGTGTGCTTTACGCGCGGTATTAGTTAGGTGACGGTCCACTGGCCCAACGTTCACAGCTCTCCTCGCACAGTTTGAGCATTACTCCAGCTTGTGATTAAGAGTTTACACACGTTATTATTATTATAATACACCCGTATTGCCAGCCGCCTGAGCGCCTAAACAGGCTTACCACTATTGGGAATTATTTGATCATATTCGAGATATTGAAGAGTGGAGAGAAATGTGATGTATTATTAGCTGGCGCCTTCAATATTCTGTTTCATTCAGCCTAATCTTTAGTTTTCAGCGATGTGCGGAATGTAGGTGATTAAGGGAAACCCATTAGCAATAATATGAATCACATACACGAGAACTTGCTTTTCATACATTAATCCAGATTTTTTTGTGTATAGATACTCTAATAGGTGGGCTTATTATATTGTCAGGTAACAATTTCTTCTAGCCGTCCAGAATTTTATTAGAAAAAATGGTGTCTTGTTTTATTATATAAAAATTAGCTGAAACTTGGCATGCGTTGATATGCCAATTAAATAAATAAATTGTTTCTCCCTTCGTGTCATTTCCCATTCGTCCCCCATTCCCCTTCCTCTTCCCCTCCCGCGTTCCCTTTTCACCTTCCCTGTTTCAACTCGCGTGACCTATTTAATTTTTTTATGTAAACTTCATAATACCAGAGCTTACCAGTATATTCATAAGTATTCACGGGCATGTTCACAACAATTCAAAATAATTTAATAGCAATTAGATGAAATTTTAATCGCAATCGTATGAATAGTAAAGGAAATAATTTCATAACGCCAGAGCTCACTATTCTATAACCATCCCGGGTATGCGCACATCTTTCCAAAGTTTCATCGCAATCGGATGAACGGTATGACCGCGCATAAGGTACCAACAAACAAACAAACATTATTTTTTATATATTAAAGATGTTATTGAAATAACCTATAATAAAATACGTAAAATAAATGGTATTATGAATGTGGGAGAATTATAAAACTTATCTGGAAATCTTCATTTTCGTAACAGATTTTAATCATCAGTGTATGTTTGACCGGTCAGTGGTTGAGTGGGCATAGCGCTTGGGTCCCACTCAGGCGTTCCGTGTTCGATTCCTCGGCTGGCTAAGTCCTCCATCACAACACAAGCAACATCTTCCGCTTAGTGTGGTGGTAGTAGGAGATTTTCAAATGTTGTTGGGTTATTCGTAACCCGGGAATGTTTGTCTTTCTTTAAAAAAAAAATAAATAAATAAAAAAAAAAATAAAAAAAAAAAAATTTGCAACGTTGTTATGATGTTATAGTTCTACCAGGTCTTTAAGACAAAAGTTAAATTATCTCCTTTCCCTTGACACCTTACAGGTAGTGAAAGCTCATGCTTTAATGATCATTTTAATACTGCAGCTTTCAAACTTAATAGGTCCCTCATCATCTTCCTTCGTGTAAGTTTATCTCCACGTCAAAGATCGTCTTCCTAAATGATCATTTCCTTTTCGCTGATATGCGTGTCTGTCGCCAAGTAAACCTCGGAGAATACTGATTAATGAGCTAATGGAGTGATTAATTACTGCTGGATTCTTATCATAATGCTTATCCAATTTCACCCACATTGTCATCCAATATCGCTTTATTAGAAACTTCGGAACTATGTAGAAAATTATTAAGACTTAAGAGTATTACCAGAGAATACCGGAAATTAGTCCTTTTTAAATCACATTCTAGACGTATTGACTCTTTTTTACAAAAAAACATAAATTGATTTTGAAAGATTGTTATTTTATTTGGTATACGAAGTTTTGTTTTTTTTTTTAATATACTAAGGTTAAACCGTTGGTCGTTGGCAGATTTGTTCAATTTTCAAACTATAGATTCTATTAAACAACACAAATTTCAAATCATTTAATCATACAACTAAATAAATCAATACATAATCTAGTCAACACAGTTTTCAGAATTTTAATATTAGGTAAATTGAAATCATTAAAAAATAAACCCGAGAATGTGTTTTGTGACAAGAATAACCTCGGAAACTAAAATATTTCAGATTTTTTTTTACACACTTATTTTGTTTAGACATTATTGAAAAATCATAAATACTGATGATCAAAAAATACTTACAAGAAGTACACGATATTAAATAATTTATCATCGTGCGTTTTGATCATTTTTTTGTTTACTTAAATGTAGGTAGGTATTTATTAAAGCAAGTTTTGAAATTTGAATGAAATAAATCGATACTAAATTTTTAATTTTAAAATTTTGATATGGAACCTCCCTGTACAGTTGCAAGCATTTTTAAACTTATATTCTCCGCCGCTGGTCAATCGCTCTTAATGATTAAGTTTTTGTTATAATTCTACCTTTGATTATAATCTTATATCTTGAAACAATATTAGGTACTTAATTGTTTATTATACTCACTTTTCTAAAGCTTACGTCATCGTTTTCATATTTTGTAAGATTAATCTGATATCACAGGCCTTAAATTCAAAAGTTAGTATCGAACAGATTCCGTAAAAAAATCCCTGTAAATTATATTAATCATATATCAAAGAGATATATTAATCTGACCGAGGCACGTAACACAATTTTCTCAAGCCTTTTTCTCGATAAGGCGTAAAAAATACGATGAAAAATTGATTCACGTTTGACCGTATCAGCTTTGCCAGAAAAGCAGATGCTGTGTGCTATATAAATAGGTACGACTCGCGACATAGTAGAAAGAAGAAAAAATGTGTTCTTCTCACGCTGGCCATAGAATGTTTATATCAGACAATTTCATAAGCTTAAAGACCTGTAATAAAATGCGGAGCTTGGTGGTTGGTAGTCTCGCTTTGATGGATCCCTTTGGAGAGGACATAATAAAGTCGAAACAACCCTTGGACTCTGCGGGCGACTAATATGAGATTTTCCGCCTTGCTAGCCTGACGACTATATTCTTTGACCTCCGCTGTGGACTAAATTGATTTCGTTTTCTTCGGAAATTGATTTTCTCTTTCCTTTTCATTTTATCGAATTTGTTATGATAAGTGGTTTATTTTCTATTGACGGTTCTTTATAATATTAAAGCCCGCAAATGTTTGGCATTAAATTTATTTCCTACGCCAAAGCTACCTAGCGGATACATTATCAAACATCGCACGTAAAAATATTCAATTACGTATTGTGAAGGTATTTAATATAAAAATAAACGTTATATTTCACCAATTACGATACACATATTAATATTTATTTATTTCTATACTTGTACACACATTTTACAAATAATTGCAATGGTTTACATAGTACAAAATTTTGTAGGTTATTCCCATCAATGTAATATATCATTGAAGAAGAAGACAACAATAATAATCTAAATTAAAATATGAAAATGAACAAGACACAGAAAAATAATAAAACATAATGGTCGCAACTGGGACAACAGCAATAAAATAATAAAACATAATGGTCGCAACTGGGACAACAGCAATAAAATAATAAAACATAATGGTCCCAGTTGCGACTATTTTGTTTTATTCTTTTTGTGTCTTGTTCATTTTCATATTTTAATTTAGATTATTATTGTTGTCTTCTTCTTTAATGAAAATTGTTGGTTTGCTTCAGTAAATAAGCAATATGAATATGAATAAATGATTTTCTTCATATAAAAAAACTCAATTCTCCCAAGAAAAGCAAGTAAACATAAGATTTGATCGAATTACCGTTACACTATTGTAGTTGAATGCTTTTCTTCAAAGAATTGGGTTTTTATAGGAACAAAACTATTTATTTATATTCATACTGCGTACTTACGAGGGCAAACAAACAATTCATCATAATATTTTATAGCATAACTTGCAAAAATAGTATTTTCCTAAAGTAATTAAATTACCGCCATCTATAAACAAGCAGATTATGAATTATTTTTAAAGTTTAGCCTTGTAAGATGTTTTATTAATCGAAGCCGAAGATCGATATCACCACCCATTCACAGAGAAAAACGCTACACTTTATGGTGCAAAATTAATATCTAATCATACGGTAAATTTACAGCACAGTATCCTTTTTTATTTTCTTTTAACTACATTGTGTCTAGCAGATTATGAATTATTTTTAAAGTTTAGCCTTGTAAGATGTTTTATTAATCGAAGCCGAAGATCGATATCACCACCCATTCACAGAGAAAAACGCTACACTTTATGGTGCAAAATTAATATCTAATCATACGGTAAATTTACAGCACAGTATCCTTTTTTATTTTCTTTTAACTACATTGTGTCTAACATAGTACAAAAAAAAGGTTCATATTCAGTAACAGGATGTAAAAAGATATATAAGAAGGTTAATAGTAACATTTTTTTAACACCTCACTGGCAGAACCTGTGCTGAGGTGTTCGCATGTTTAGGATTAAGAGATATTCTGCCGACATAAGTAGAAACACAGTATCCTCCTTGATTTTGTCAAGAAGGGCACCGTGGTTCAACCCGTGACGGCAGAATCGTAGACATAAAATTTATAGCAGTTAAAGTTATACAAATAATTTTCTTCAAAAGCAGGTAGGAATATTTTAGATTTTGTAAATAATAGGTATATATATAATAACAGGGTGTTAAGGGTCGTACTTGACTTACTTTAGCCAGTGATTCCTGATATTATATGGATTAAAAAAGTATATAATAGAAAATTGGTTCTTTTCAACTAAAACCATAAATATATATATTTTTTTTTTATTTGAAAAAAAAATAATCATACTTTATCCGGTGATTCCCGAGATTATTTGGATTAAAAAATGTAAGTAAATGTAATTTTTTTTGTCTTTCTATGTCCTTTTTTTCTTTAAAATTACAATTTTAACCCAAGTAACCGCCTAACCCCTCACCCCGCCCTTGTCCAATACCTAGTGATTTGTTTTAAATGTTTTTAGTTGAAAAACAAACATCAGATATGTTACCGGAGATCAAAGTTTCATTAACATTTTTTTATTCCAAATAATGTCAGGAATCACAAGTTAAAGTAAGTCAAGCAAAAAGGTGTATCTAATTCAAATATATCACACTAAGAAAAAAACTTGTTTTGACTAAGATTTTATAAAGTAAAATGTTATCTTTATGTAATGCTCTCACCTAGAAAGATCTTCATGAATGTTCAACGTATTTGCAATTTAATTAAGTACAAAGTTAAAAACCTGCCTTTCCCTGATGTCATCAATATCTCAGAATAATTAGGTTTTCTTAGTATTCCCAACACCCCTGGAAGTGTTTTTACAAAAACAAAATGCGGTACCATAAAGCTTTTCCATGAAACTGTAAGTAACTGTTTTCCGGAACCGATTTGAGCTTTCGATTCTTCTCTTTCGCAACAACTCCAACGTGACTTTCAAATGTTCCTCTTCAGGCAATCTTCTACCGAATACTCTTGTAAAGCTCATTTAAGTCGCTTTTAAGTTCCGCGGACGCAACTTTAAATGAATATGTATAAACAAAACCTTCTTACTTTTAACATAAGTAAGACTGTGTTTTCTGCGCACTTCCTCTGAAAGTTTTATGCTGATTTAATTGGAATATCTCTCTCTGACTTTCCAAAGCGGGTTTTGAAAATTTTATGAATGTTTTATTTCAATAAACATCATATCTCTGTAAAACCCATTTCGCCTGTAATCGGATTACTTTTAGTGTTTTAAAATAATAAAATCAACAAACCACACTGATTTCGGCAGCAAATTCACTTCTCTGTATCTCTAAGTAGTTCTGATGCCAGTTTTTTTTTTTTTTTTTTTTAAATTTTGTTTTGTCTTGTATAGTATATTGATACTGCCTGATATTGGAATCAATATTGCCGTTTTCCAAAATCGATGTGTTCCTCTGAAAACGATTGCTTGCAGGGGTCGCAAGGAGCTCGTGATTTATATGTAATAAAACGTGCCATATTTTTTTGGGTTTTCATGCCTTTTTATTAATAAAGAATTCGTATCCAGTACATGTTTTTTTTTAATATATGTACCACATAGGGGACATACATTAATTACGTAAGCAGTTTAAAAATTATTTAGACAGTTAAAAAAAAATTTAGACCCCCTCCCCCCCTCCCTTGGTGAGATTAAGTGAGATTTAGATGGTTCCATCCCCCTCACGTGAAATTTTTTTCTTACTCTCGAAATAAATGTTTTTCAAAATAGCCATTTTTCCGTCGGGCAAAATTGTACACTTCATAAGAAGTGAAACAATTTTTAATTTTTTTATTATATTTACTCTTTTAAAGAGATTTAATTGACCCCCCCCCCCCCCCTCCTCCTTTCCCAGTATAATGGAATTTGGTGAAATTTTACTGAAACCCCCTTATTTTTGCTCACGTAATTAATGTATGCCCCCTTAGTGGTTTTTTATGAAATTCAAGTAAAAACTAAAGTGCTACTAATTCCCCTTGAAATATATTTATAGAAAATATGTTGAATGATTTCACTCCAGTATTATATTATGTTTAGATGAGTCATAAAGCGAAAAAAATGGTTCCACTTCTTGATCTACAATAATTGTCCTCTAAAGCTCAAACAGCGAACGGCCAGAAACTCCGAATCCGGTCCCCACGCACCAATGATTATAGTGGAACACTTTCGACAAGATAGAATCTAAGCAATAATGCTTATAATTGTAAAGATTTTGTTGGTATTACACATTATTAATAGTCTGATCGCCGTGGTGTGTTTATTCATTTATATCTTCCGATCGTATTAAAAATATATATCCCAATCAAAATTTAAAAAGGTTATGATCGAAGGCTCCATACGAAACATATTTATGACCTCGAGTTACCCTATTTAACGATAAAATTCTCATCTTGTATCGCACTGACTACGAAAGCGAAGCATTGCTTCGGTACGAATTTACTGAAAATAATTAATGAAGGTGCTCCCTAAACATGCCTTAACTGTAAATTATGTGTAGGCCTTTTTTGTAGGAATACCTACATACTCGCATATTCCTTTTGCGAGCTTTTTTCTAACATATTAATTTTTAATTTTGTGCAAAGTATGTACTTGAGTTTAAAAATACATTCTTTAAATGGATTTTAGAAAACCTGGCTTAAGTGACCCTAGAAATTCTCGCTTTCATTGTGTATTCTGTTTTATACTTGACAGATTTTCCTTTATGTAAAGAACTGTTGTAATTAGGGCTGACAAAGCACATAGTGTGAAAAGATTATCTTAAGAAACATTTACATGGTATTCTTGTGTGATGAGCAAAGTTATTATTATTATATTTTAGAAACAAACATTACAACGGTATTATTTTCCATATAATGCAAATATTATACCAAGTTGTCTTTCAAACAAAATAGTTGCTGCATGCGTCAAAAAATGTGTTGCTTCAGGCCTAAAGTTGGGGAACAGATACAAATAAAAGTCTTTTTCGGGAGTTCTAAAGTATGAACGATTTTTGTAGGATTTCCGAAACCCAATTCTTGCAAAGTGTTTGTTATCCTACAAAGTTCCAAAGACCCGGCACCTTACGCTACTACCGACCTATCCAGACCTGCTTAACATGAACGTAGAACTTTGTTTTACATGTTATAGAAAAGTTTCCTTCGAGTTTTGAACAACTGATAATGAAATGTCATTGAAATCCCTTTTTTAAAGGTGTTGCTTACACTACAATAGATCCCCACATTTACCCACTATCATCAACCTACTCTAATGATACGATATTATTTTTCGGAATTGATAACACTTTTAGCTGACAATTAAAAATATGATTTTCTCTTCTCGGGATTCAGTAAACATTTAACATCGCTGAAATATTTTACATTGATAATTTCATTTTAAATAGCACAATTCTGCTATCAAATTCCAAACGGTTTCACATTATTTATCATTTAATGTGTGCACAATTGTAAGAGAATCGGGGTAATAATATTTTCATTTCACAAATACATTATCTGATGTATATTCACGTAGGGAAGTTGTTTTGATCAGACAATAATAAACCAAGTTTACACTTTATATTCCAGTATTTTCTGATTGTAAACAAAATTTTGTTACATATCTGTGGAGAGGGTTTGAGAGTTGCTCTGATATCAATACTTTAAGAGAGATATGGCCGTCGTTGGTATCTAAGCGCATCCGTAGCACTGCTTCTGGTGTAGAGGGTATATCTACTACTTATCTGTTTTGTGGCTCGTAGAACTAACTACGTAGTACCTTTGCCGTGGCTGTCAGCCGGGCGCATTGGGCTATGTGATATTTTATATTACTTTGTTCCGGACTTCGGTGGCATGTTCTAGCGAACGATAGCACTGCCAAGTTTTAGCAAAAATAACGGAGCTCAACACGAATAAATTATTTGTCTTGGAGGATTTGTCTACTGCATTTGTTACATTGTATCGCTGCAAACTTGTGAATTTACTTGTTTGTTAAGATGAATCAAAGCATTCATTATTTTTAAACGGGTTTTCGTAAAAGTTGTATTCATTTACTTATGTATTAACAATAAAATTTACAGTAAAATGACACGAATTTTCAAGAAATGTTTCTTATACATAAGAGTTAAGACAAAACCTAAGAAAATAGAAGTGACAAGTCAAGACTTAGATAAAAGTCAAAATAGTTATAAAAGGTCATCAATTGTTTCGTGACCGACAAAAATGATTTAGACAATTCGAGGGCTTGACTTGAGTTGACCAGTCTACACATTCTGGACAAGGGCGAACAATATCTATAATAGTCGAGTATTCATTGAGGAAGAGCAGTTCATTATTTCTGACTCCTTAAGGTATATTGAAAGGGGTGAGTTGATGAGTAATATTGGTGAATCAATAATACAATTGATAATTTTGAAGATACAATGAGATCAAATTTTTTCGGACGGTCTTCTAAAGGTTTAGAGTTAGTTCAATTTCATCATATGTTATGAAATTGAAACCAGGTAGTTTGAGAGATTTAAACAATTACATGTAGGAGTATGTGTTGCTGAATAGAAAGTTTGCTATCTAGAAAGACACCAAGTTCTTTAATAGGTATAACAGTTGTAAAGCAAGTAAGTCTTATCTTTTAATTCTTCATCTGTAAGATAGTTTTGTTAATTGCAGATAGTTTTCTTGCTATCCCTTTGGCGTATTTTGTCAGAGGCTAAAAATATTCCAGCTTTGCAATAAAATCCAAATAAATGGAACATTTGTTAACGAATTCGAAAACTAAAAACTGTTTTCGAAAGGTGGTGAAATAGGCTTTCAAATTTCTATATTAAAAATTACTATGTATTTTTTTAAATAATTTTTTTTTTGCGAAAACTTTAAAAAGTGTTCAAAATGGCTCACTTTACTTTTTTTTCTAACTAAAATTACTTATAATGAAAAAAAATAAAACACATACTTATTTCATTAGATAAATGAATTACAAACCTTACTGTCATCCACTTTTTTTCAAATTGCTAACGGAAACTTTAGTTTCAGAAAGGGGTAAATTTTAATTTTTTTGTGGTTTTCTTTTAGATTTGAATATATAGTTTGTTGTATTCTCTTTCCAATACAGTTGAGATCACATTTCTGACTATTATAGTAATGGAGAAACAACGATTTCTGTGAGACCTATGTGAGCTGGGACAAATATGGTCTCCTGTGATTAAACGGGTTATACAAAGGATATTACTGCCATTTTCCACACTATGTGAATTCATATTTTTGGCTCAAGTTTGCAATTGATCGAAGTTTTTTTATCCGTTGTGTTTCGTTTATCTTTGTGTAAGTTATTAGTTGTCGATAAAACTTCTTTTTCTTATTAGATTTATATATATTGTAACGGTGATTCTCTTTCTAAACATGCATCTATTGCAAGCATTGAATAGCTACTTGGTAATTTTTTATTTGAATTTTTTATTTTTTTTAGTTTTGTTTTTTTTTTTTTAATTTGAGCATTACAAACTATTTAATCATTTCTTCATTTGCTTCCATTGCTACTATACTGATACAAATATTTGAAAATTCGCCAAGATTTTTATTTTGTGTCTTAGTGCCTACACATTTTCCCTTAATCTCAGTGAAGTATATCAAAAAATTAAATATTTACAACAATAAAAATCTATTCACAAGTATTTGTTAACTTATCCGTTAATATTAGTAACTGATATTTTTATGTTGACATATTTTAGCTATTTTATAAAATTGTAATATTTTTTATTCTGGAATGTGGGATGATATTGCCTTCTCCCACATTTCCCACATAGTTCAGCGTGTTTTTTGGGGAATGCTGTGTGGAGGGTCTTTTTAGGGAACGGAAGGAGAGGAATTTTAGGGAACGAAAAAAACGTGAGCGGGTGGTAGGAATCTGGGGGGAGCGGTGGGTAGGAATGTGTTCACGAGTGACGAAAGTATGCATTCATCCTCCCACTGCGGTTCAAGGTGATGGGTCGAGAGAGTCCGGCTGGAGAGGTCTAGGTTAGGTCTGTTTCAACCAGCCTCTCCCGGTCGGGCCCGCGACGAAGTATAAAAAGGATAAATCTCATCCCGAGAAAACGAACCTGGGTACCTTTGCTAAGTCACCAAATATAGCGAACTACTTGGGGTGACCTACAGCAGGGGTGTTGGTTTTATAGTAAACTAGCTTCTGCCCGCAACTTCGTCTGCGCAGGATTAGTAAGCCTATTTTATTTTCCTAGGTCACGTCTATGTTTATACCAAATTCCTAATATTTGTATTTAAAATATCTATAATTATTGATTCGATTCAAAGGGTTAGGCGAGTACTTCAAATAAATTCACTAATTTAAGTATTTTCTAAAATAGAATTTTGATTTAACAATCATTGTTTGGCAAAATGTCATTTTCAAATTTTGACATTTTCTATTAAACAATAATTATTATTTACAGTATATTGAAAATAGCTAGCTTTATAAATTATAGCCTATATGTTATTCTGATGTATGAGCTACATTATTTTAAAGTTTTATTAAAATCTATTCAGTGGTTTTTGCGTGAAAGAGTAACAAACATATATACATCCATACAAACTTTCGCATTTATAATATTAGTAAGATAAGAAGACGCAAGATGGTTCCTGCGGCGGCGGAACCGATACCCGCTTCCCAAATTGATTAAATGAAAATAATATTAAAAAACACATAATTTTTTTTATTGGAGACAATAATTTTACAAAAATACCTAGATATGTAAGAGTATAAAAAAAATTATGAAACTTAAATAAAAATGAGAAGTAAGTGAATTTTATGAAGGAAAATCTATTCCTTCGCTGCTTTTGTAGGTCAGGAGTGTACCTAGTATTGTGTTGAATAGAAAATCGATCAGCAAGTTTTCCTACTCACGCCACATCCATTGCAATGGCAAGTTTTCTAACACAGCTTTCCACTTTAACTAATTCTATGTCTACAGTGTACTCGTACAGTGTATAGAGGCACGGGAATCTTGAGTAATATATTTGCGTGAGAGGGGCAGCGGCGGTGTTGTAATTCCCCGAGTGCAGTGTATAAGCAGCGCGGCCCATCGCATATGCATGAGCAAGAAACACGGGTGTATGCGGAAGGTGTCGGGTCGTCACGTAAAAAAGTCTATATATGTTTACTTGTGACTAACCAAACACTTTACATAGTGTTACTGCGCGGAACATCTGCAATATCAACTGCACTAATGTTTCGTTTTTCATACATTTTACATTGCCTGCTCCTTGAAGGCCTTCCTTTATTTATTTCATAGAAATATTTAAATTCTGCACGTCATTCTTAACAATAAATAACTAAATGTTTTCATTAGTAGTTTAGTGCACTCGATACCGAGGGCTACGGGAAGGGTTCGATCGTAGGGGGGGGAGCAAGAATGTTGGGTTTTGGTACCTTTACTTACCACACCTTATTATTTACATCACATTGATAAAAGAGGTATTGCAAATAATATTGTGGTATCTTTGCAATATGGTCTACGAGTATAATTGTCTTTTTCTTTTTTTTCTTTTTTCTACAAACACGGAGGCCGACAAGGGGGGGTAACCCACTAAACCCCTCCTCGCACCTTATATACGCCCTTGCTTGACACAATCGTCACACAATCAAATTCTCAAATCATAATTTCACCAATAATAATGTCATTTTTCTGTTGTGATAAGGCAGAGACTATGTTGCTTCACAGAATTGCATCTTAGTGCATACACTTTTCACTTTCATCCATCCTCTTTTGTTAGACTATTTCATTCACTTGATGGTGTCATGTTTTTCTGGGGTGTCCCTTTCTTTATCTTACTTTCAGTTGCTAGTCATTACGCTTACATCTTATTGGTATAATTAAATTAGTCTTATGTATTTGAATTTGGGAGGCGGTTATGGGTACCGCCGCCCCGGGAACCATTTATTGGACGACCAACACCTCTGCCACAGGTCACCCCAAGTAGTTCGCTACGTTTGGTGACTTAGCAGGGGTGCCCGGGTTCATGGGGCTAGGTTTGTCGATTTGGGGCGGATGCGTCTGCTGACCATCTGCGTGGCAGGCCGGATCGGGAGAGACTGGTTGAGGGAGACCTTTTGATCTCTCCAGCCGGACCCTCTCGACCCATCGCCTTGCACCGCCGTGAGAGGAATGGCTTCACACGTCCATCACTCCTGGACATATTTATCCCCAGATTCCATACATTTATACCCATCCCTCAAACCTTTTTCCTTCCAAGGACTTCCTCTCTTTTTTTCCCTTAAAAAACCCACCACACAGCATCTTTAAAGATGACATAGGCCCTGAGGGAATTTTTCCCTCAGGGCCTCCTGTGTAGAGCTAATGTAAAAAAAAAAAGTTAAATTATGATTGTTTTTATGAAGTTTTTCAAGTGGGTAGTTAATGTTTATTGTCGGACTCACCTTTCTAAATAATTATTATTATTTATTTTGTTTAACGCTCCATAAAATTAATGGTGAACTTCATTTAAAGCATTTCGCATAAAGGCATGTAAGCAGGTAGTCTTCAGAATGATAAAGAAATCTAAATATTTTAATCTTCCACTTAGAAGTAGTTTAATGTTTGTGAATCCGGTGGAGAAAACACCCCTTAGCGCAGGCAAACGTATAACTTTAAAAGATGTGAATTGTGATTAATAATTTAACTGAAGTAATTCGTCGTGGGGTATTGGGGCAGGCGGCCCTTGTTACAAAAGAAATTAATTTGTTCTCGTTTGGTGCGGAAAGGCGGATTTCCTTGGCATTTAAAATTCCGGCAGGGTAGTTTTTTAATCTTGTCCCTGGGCTTGTTGGGGCGGCGCGGGTCGGCTTAACCCCCGGAGCGGTATTCATCCGTCGGCCTGTCCAACGTCCAACACCGCCCTCCCCTACTAAAACAAGGCTTTTTATCAAAATGCTTATATCTACCTAACCAAAGTGTTTTATACAAGTCTTATGCAATTAAAGTTACATTTTAATTATAGCCTCTCCACACTCTCTTTCATTGGGACGAAAACTGGTCAATCTTCCTTAAAATATAAATCCAGGGTTGTTTTTCGACAACACGCCATTACAATATACGATGCCCTCCACCGCCATTACTTATTCCGTCGTATCGGCATGTGCCATATAGATTCCGATTCCTCCTTAACAAAGTCAATCAAGTGGAAAAGCTCAACCGGAAGATATTCTAGACATTTCTTAAATTGGGATTTTCTCAATCTCTATCAAAACAAAACCTTGATCGTAATAAATAATATAAAAGCATCGACGGAAAGTCGAAATTTTAAATATAAAAAAAAATTCTATAAAATTCAAATCATGATCCCTGCGTAAAGTTTTTATGGCGTCCTTAAAATATTCACGTAAAGTAGGCAGCGATATTTTATTGAACTTTTGCTTTGCCGAGGTCGGCTCACGAACATATTGTGATTTCCTGTTGAGAGAACTTTGGCAATAGAAACTATGTTCCTTACCTCCGCCATCTCTGACAGGGACCTCCTAATGCGGCTCAGATATAATTACTTTCTCAGCATCAAAGTTTTCGTTGACATATCCGTGAGATTCTATTTCTGATGATGACAAATTCATACCATGTACGACATTAACTTAGGGCATATGTGACAAATATTGTCTTAAATTTGATAAATCGCTTCTCTAGGGGAAAAGCAATTTATTCCAATTTATCTCCTTTGAAAAGTGAGACGGTACAATGTACTTAGTTAATGTTTATCGACTCCTTTGACAATAAAAGACGCATATTCAATACTTATATAGCTTATATTTTCATAAAATATGTAATATTATATTTAAATTTACATTTCATAATATCAAATAAACCTATACCATATTTACTACTCGGGGCAACATTTCTTGCTCGACATTGTTACGATTGCTTCTCAATAAGGTAGCCTATTATTTTTCAAGCAGGTTCTGCCCTTGTATTTTGACTTTGGTTCTATTTTCTACCATTTCTTGGCTTATTCAAATGTTTTCATTGAGTTTTATTCTTATATCTTTAGAAACTTTTTACATTTTTTAAAATAAAATTAGATTCCTTTATTGGGCAATTTATTAAGGAGAGCTTATTTATAGACCTATATATTTATGATTATCAACGAAGAAAATGATATTAACAACTCTCTATTAAAAAAACTGGTGTGCTTTAGACCACACGACTGAAGTAAAACTACTAGAGAAAAAGAAAATGTGCGCGCGCACTGCCCTCTCTTGCTCCTACAGTATTTATAAAATTGTTCAAGAACGACATGAAATTACGAATAATCTTCATGCACTGGCTATGAGAGGAAGAGAGAAAGAAAATGTGAGCGCACACTGCTCTCTCTTGCTCCTACAGTGTGATAGAGCCCGTTCGCCTCGCCCGACTACACTTTTCGTAACGCTCTTGTCACACATTCACCAGCTTACCCCGCAAGTCAAGCGTGCGTAAAGAAGTTTTACATCAAAAATTAAATAGACGAAGATACAGAAAAATCTAAATAAAAGTTACTGTTACAATTAGACGATACCTTTTTGTATATTTCATAATTCATAGAGAATTTTTAACAGTATCCTCTTCATCCTTTATTATTTTTCACTCTTCTTAGAAATTTAAATTAGTTCGTCTTTTCATTTATAAATTTGAGTTGGAACTCTGCCGCCTACGTAATCTACACGTATCAAAGTATAAATATTAACATTACACTTATCAAAGCATTCTTGTTTCGTAAAGGCGTGACGATTCACGTACCTACATTTCCTACATCCTTTATTATTTATTCTTTTGTCAGTGTGCGCATGATTTTAATATTGAGAATTAGGTTAGTATTTTCATTATTACTTTGAAATAATTCCAACAGGCATGTTAAGCATAGGCTCCACACACCCGCCCTAGGTGAAGTATTTGCGTGACGTTCCTACACTACACAAAAAGATCGCTTAATAATAGCTCTATTTTTTGGGATCGTGCTTTCAGTTCATAAAATTTTATGGGGCATATTTTATCTCCATATTTTGCGGATTGTTATAATTTTCAACAGCTATGGCACAAATTTGTTCCCGAACTTCCCGATCACAATTTTATTCATCGTAACGAATAAAATTGTGATCGGGATTGTAATCGGAAAGGTTTTTTGCCTAACAAATATTTTTATTTTGAGGTACCTACATGTTTACTGATTTACATAATTACAGGTCGAAGCAAAGATAACTTCTTAATTATGCACCATTAGGTTAGATTGATTTTTTTATTATGCCTTGTATTTTCCATTCAATTCAATAATCTGAAATCAAATCTCTCGCTATTATAATTAATCATTCTAATCTCATCGATATAGTAGATTTGTGTACTTGTTTTGATAACAAAATAAAAATGTCCACTTGATTTTCCGCCCCTCAAAATTGGACAACAAGCGACTGGCGTTCAATTGTGCCGAATAAACTCATGAAAAACCCCCCGAGAATTACTTGATCATCCTCTGTGAAGTTTAAACAGTAACGGGAGATAAAACACGACCGAGAGTGGGAATGTGAGAGCGACCTACAGCTACAGAGGACAGTTCAATTTGATGGTGAAGCAATGTGAGAATTGACGGGAATCCTGAATATTCATAGTCACCCGAGGGCCATCGCGCTACCTACAACGCCTCGTCGCATATCCCCAGGCGTTTACAGCTGTATTAGCAAAGTGTTCGCAAATACCGACATTTTACCCTCAATATTTGAATTAAACCACTCTCATTGTGCTCGATGAAAAATTGCGATGTAAGCTGTATTAAATTCTATTTTTACGCGATTATTATTTAAACGGAAAATTTTATTCATTCATTTTTATATGTCACTAGCTGATACCCGGCATGCTTTGGAATTCTAATTAAATAAATAAATTGTTTCTCCCTTCGTGTCATTTCACATTCGTCCCCGTTCCCATTCCGACTCCTCTTCCTTTTCCCCTCCCGCGTCCCCTTTCCCCTTCCCGCGTTCCCCCTCCCATCTCCCGCTCTCCCCTTTCTCGCGATTCCCCCCCCCCCCCCCTCACGCATTTCGCTTCCACCTTCTTCGCCTTCCCCTCTCCCTCGTCTCCCCACCCACGAAGCCCCCCTCCTTAATTCCCCAACCGACCCTCCCGCATACCCCAATCCTTTTTTTTTGCCGCCTAACTCCATAAAATACACCCATTTTTTCCAAAAACTCGCGTGACCTATTTATTTTTTTAATGCAAATTTCATAATTCCAGAGCTCACCAGTATAGGTATAGATGTATTCAAGGGTAATGTTCAAAACAATTTAAAAAAAAAATTATAGCAATCTGATGAAATTTTAATCGCAATCGTTCGAATAGTATAGGAAATAATTTCATAACGCCAGAGCTCACTATCATATAACCATCCCGGGTATGCGCACATCATATTCCCAAAGTTTCATCGCAATTGGATGAACGGCATGGCCGCTCATAAGGTACGAACAAACAAACAAACATTAATTTTTATAATATAGATTTGTTATGAATGTGAGTTTTTAAATTATTTTTTGTCCTCATCCTTGTGTTCTGGTGAAGAGGCCATTGCTTGCTTTATGAGCAATTAACGTGTGTATATTTGAATAAAATTAAATAAACGATTTATAGTGATTTATTTTTTTGGATATTTCGCCGTGTTGCGCTACCTCCTTCTTTAGCCAACTTTTCAGACAGCGTGACAGTGTCCATCATCACATCTTGCCCTGAAACGTTGGCTAAAGAAGGAGGTAGTGCAACACGGCATAATTAACCAAAAATAAATCTAAAATCATATCTAAGTAAACCTTTCCATTTTATGGAACGAAATTTTAAAAAAATATCTCAGACTGAATTCAACTGATAATTTTTACAGCACACTGTTTGTGAAAAATCGACTGAACGACACTTTACTTTCACTTTCCTTAGATTTCAAATAAAGTCTTAATTTTCAACTTATTAGCTTTGAAATTTCCAGCCAACGACCTTTTCAGGAACATTGTCACACGACGATACAACATTAGATTCGTAGTTAATCGTCCCAAGCGTGAGATGAGTCCAGTCAACATATTGCCTAGCTCTGGGTTCTTCCTCCCAACCACCCCTGCCTCCCACTCCTCACCACCCACTCCTTCGTAGCCTCCACTGTTTCTCGCGCTATTTAATTATCTAGGAACCCGCCCTACTTCCAACTACTCTGAGGTTCCTTAAGACCAGAAAGATCTACAATAATATGTCATACAGACATAGTTACAAGATGCTGCACAATTGCGTGTTACCTATTTAATTTTATTTCCTTTCCTCATGAACAGAGTGTGTTCCGAGATGTAATGGCATAGTAGCAAAGTATAATGGTATTGTCGTGGACCTTTTAGATTTCTGTATGAAATAATTTATCCCCTTAGTAGTTTTAAAAGTCATACAAAGGCAAGTATTATATATTAAAATTTCTAAAACTTCATATCTTATGATCCTATTACATATTTTCTCCATTGACATTGATAATACTTTCACGATTTGACATTGTTTAACTATTCTGTGAAATTGAAGTTCAGTCAGTTTATTTCTGTAAGTCTTAGAATATTACCATCATCAAAAATAAAATACAAACATAGCGCGATATTTGTTCAAACTCATCCTACTGTTAAACATCATTATAGTGCTATCGCAGATCCGTGAAATATCACGGGATGTTATAATTCCAATTTCGGTGACAACAATTAAAAGATTTCTTTTAAAAATATTATATTATAGATAGGTAGGTACTTTATCGCTTATCTGAATTCTTCAAACAAATAGCTTCGATTTTGAAAGTGACACAATTCGTTACGCAGAAGAAACTCACAACCGAATCTAGTATTTTTGATGATATTCTGAATTTTTCTAATAATAGCATTCTTATGCCTCGACCTTCGACATAATGTTGTAAGCATGACTTGATATATAAATAGTCTATCCGTATATATTATTATACAATATCTGTCTTATATATTACACAATATCACACTCATTAATCAACGACATTGCGAATTGGGATACGTACATAAGTTTGTGTTGTTGATTTTAGAGTAGATACCTATGGTAATGGTTTAATATTTATGAGTAGGTATTCAAAAATTATGATTAATACAAATAAGGTCGCTTTTTTACGTAATTTTTTTGAAAACTTCCTTTGCATTTGTTTGATTTCCGAGAAAACGTCACTGAAAACATGACCAAATTAACAATATTTTTAGTTCATCGAATCATTTATGATGATTGATTTGCGGTAATCCAGATATAGACAGTCTCTGCACTTACTCGCAGCAGTTTTAATAATAACATATAGCCAAAGGACAAAATGTTTGCGAGTTGACGACCCGACAAGTATGGAACCTTTCCATTATTCCGTCGGCTTTTGTTCCCGGCTTGTCGCCCCTCCAGCTTCTATACATCCCACAGTACTGCCGTAGCACTGGCACTGTGCTACCGCTCTGTGGCATTGTTCCTCCGAACCGCAAAATCATGGGAATAATTAAAATGCGTTTTAAAGCCACGCCGGGACGTTCCATAATGTGCAACACGCTGCGCCTAAAACAATGCAAATTGAAAATACTACGGAGGTACAAATTCTGTGGAAATGTTCTATACATAGGATTCCAGTCCTGGCATATTTAATCTTCTTTCAATCTCATTCCATCGTATAGTAAAAGTTAAGGCTTTTAGCAGGATTACACCGTAAGCTTTTGAATTTTGATACAAATAATTACATTCAAAATAGCTGGACATATAGGTGGTCAAATTAATTATACACCGAAAAAATCAAAGTCTCACTATATATCGAAATCAGAAAAAAAATTAAAAGAATATCTTAATGAGTAAGTCCTCAAATTGAGATAAATAATAATAATAATATTTTGGATCATTTGTGTCGCGCCGTTTTTGGAAAATCACCTCAAGGGACCTATACAAAATGATGAAATATTTTTGTAATCTTACTTCTAAATGCAGACCTCATTTGTATAAATCATAATTTTTTAATACCTACTCTTAGATACAGACTAGACCAACTACTAAAACATTTTATTTTTACAAGATATTCCAACTATACACACACTTACAATATTTACATCTATTGTAAGTGTGTGTATAAATAATCAATTTACAATAACCATGAAAATTTAAAAAAAAATACAAAAAAACTAACTCTCTATTTATTACAACACATAAAATACTTGTCACACTTAAATATAACGTCGTAAACGCCTCCGCACAGGTTCTCCAAGTGAGGTGAGATGTTCACGAAACATAAAATATTACCCATTTATAGTTTAACCCTGTACAACGTACCTTACACCCAACTTAATAAGAGTTCAAAATGTATTATGTACAAATGTTAATAATTAGGTAAACACCGTAATATATATGTATAGAAATAAAATAAAATTAAAAACTTATTGCAAACAGATTGCATCCACCTGTTCGTCGATCACTAATACAAAAGTAAAAGTACAATGCATTTGACCAATAAACGTGATGCTGCGTCCAAATGTGCGAATATTGTTTTATTTATATTCAGTCCAGGCAAAAAATATATAGGATCATACTTTGCTGGGAGGTCACTTAAGATTAACACTGTTTATTATTAATCTCAAGTGACCTCCTGAAATATAATATTAGAGAAATTTAGAAACTGTTTGCACACACAGGACATAATTGGGAACACGTGTTACTGGAAATGCTATTATTTAATCCAGGTATATATTTTAATAATAATATATACCTAATATTATGATCTTAATTATTTTTTTTTAAAGATATTTAATTGTGACTGAATTTTTTTCTGTCTTTTCTGTTTTACATTTTCGATAAAGAGTCGCTAATATTATCTTCGAATAATTAAAGAAATAAGAAGACTCCGTTAACTTGGTAATATCGGGAGGAGCGACAAATAATAGATTAGTCAACTCAATCCAGGGGACAATAGATGGAAGACGCCGCACCTCATGATTCCGAAATTTACGTGACTGGTAAGAGAACATTGAGAGTTATTCTGAAATGAGGATGTTTGTAAAGGTTCTACTGATAGCCAACCTCCTATAGAAAAAGGACCTCAATGAATGGGATGAAGATACATCTGAAACCGAATCTTCAGTATTAAAGCCTTTTAAAAATTTATTCCGCCTATCGTATTTATTTCGGTACATGATATTTTTTTCCGTAAACTCGTAAATCAAGAGATTAGTATTGTTATTTTTTTTTTCGTTCGAAGCATTACGTTGACACATTGTCTTACGCCTCCTTGGTCCAGAATAAGATAAATTTATTGTGCGTAGTAGATTTCCGAAGAATAATTTATCTTTATTTCTTTTAAATTTAAGTTCCTCCCCGCGGGTTAATGCTCCTTCTTTAATGGAAATCTCACCGAAATATTGTAAATAAAAAATAAACATTTTTACATTTTATTATTAATCAGCGCTCTTAAGGTGTGTTTTCACAAAAACGGCGCAATAATTATTATTTTATTATTTTTGTTGATAGTGTTGATACGCTATCTGCTGCTACATTTACTTTTGAATCGCAACAATACGCAAATGGTGGCACGTTTCATTTTTTGTTTTTCTACATGGCATGATCCTTTTTGACATAAAACCCCGACACTCGAACGTAAAAAAAAAATAACGCACGAACCTAATACGCAATATATTTACTTATGCGCAAAAAAGCCTGTACGTTGTACTTTTCTCTAAGAAAACTAAGAGCCATCTTGTGTAAACGTATATAGATTTTCATGCAGGGGAATTACCCCCCTATTAGTAAACGTGTTTTACAAATTTTACACAACTGATTGTTTATCAGTTATCAAACTTATTAGTTAGGCCCATTAGTATTTAATGTGAAACTAAGGCAAAAATAAAAATTGCAAACAGACCCAAATATTTTCGTCGGCAGGAACGTATTTATGGGTGCAATATTTTGTTCGTCATGTATATTTCAATACAAACAATATAAAAATGTATATATACAACAAAACAATAACTTTTACATCAAAGTCATGGTGGCTTGAGCGAAATTATACACTATTAGTGTGGGAGCGAGCTACGCCATTGGCTGACAGCCAGTAAAAGCATATTCTCTGTCTTCTAGTGATAATCTCGTGGCCGCTCAGTGTCACGTCAAGACACGTACGCTAGTGTCCGCAATCACTGGCGACGCGCTGCAACACCAAGGCAGGCCAAAAGGCATCCTTTGTACGTTCTTGCACTGCACTTGACATTTGTTTATGATGCCTGCATATAGTGCATATACCTGGCCAGGAAAAACAACTGCCTTTTCACTGGCGGACTGCACCGTTGAAACATTCTTGACTGCAATTTGATATTCACGCTTCTGTAAATCACCCACCACTCAAACTTCCCTGTATTATCAGACAGCCGATCTTCGATAAAAATTATACATCCCATCTCACTACTATTATTCTGATCGACTATGTTTAATTGTATTGGCGGACAGCAGTGACCGTTGATCATAATTTCGGCGGTAATATTTCATTTGCATTATAAACCACGTTCTCTTTGCATATGGTAAACATTTTTTTCTCATTTACCTTGCCGACAGAGCTAGAGTATGGATCTTATCGTCCAGGTAGCTAACATGATTCATGAAAAATTCTCTGTTTTATACCTACCTACAGTCCTACGGCATGGAAAAAAATAACTGCGCACCAATAAAAAAATGTGAAAGTAAATAGGATAAGACTGAGATATAAGATAAATACATTTAAATAATGGTGATACTGGCTCATCGAAAAAGGTGTCAATGTATTTAAAATGAAATAACTAAGTGTGGATGTGTGGTATATTATTTATTTATACACCAAAGCATGCAGATAAAGTTTTAGCTCATTAGTCTTGATATCTAATACATAAAAATTAATGTTTGTTTGTTCGTATGTTATGCGCGGCCATGCCGTTCATCTGATTGCGGTGAAACTTTGGGAATACATATTTAATTAATTTAACAGAATTTAATTAATTAAAAATAATATGTGCCATATTTGCGGCACGTTCCAGAGTGGAAGATACTCTCAGTATCGCCCTGGTGTAAGACCCCCATTCAGAATTGAAACGTTGCTTGAAATGGCTTTAGCCGTATATAGTGACTAGATCTGAATAGCCAGGTACTTCCCCACCTTCCTCTTCCCCATCCCCTTCCCTTCCTAGCTTATATACAGCCTCACAACATACCCCAATTGGGAATGCCATAGTCTCACTGGCTTCAGACGGGAGCAGTTGGGACTCTAGTTAGGTATTCACTTTAAAAACTGTAAAAATATATATACATTAATTTGCTGGTATCGTATAATTAAATTCAAAAGTGGTTCTCCTTTTTTAGTGAAATTATCAGTTCCTGACGTCTTAAGCCCTTGACGCTCATAGAGAAACTGAAACCAAACTAAAACTGGCGGTTTGCTATGGTTTCCAACCGAACTTCTATCACGGCGCTGCTCAATTTTACAATTTCAGTATTTTTATCTCTGCTTGTTTAACCATAGACAAGTAACACTTTAGCTGTCATATTGGCACTGGCGACTAAAAAACAAAACAGAAATTCGAAAACTGACAACAAAACTGGCGTATCTATGGCAACCAGGGACTGGCGCGTCATCGGCAACGGGTTTTTGAGAATTTGTGTAGTCTGCGGACCATTATATTTAAATACACAGGATAGCGAATTGAGTTGCGAACTGGTTTTTTTTTGTCCGTGAGCGGAAGCACTAAGGGCAAATATAAATTTGGTTTAATTTAATTCTTATTAATTTTAAATACTAATTTTGTTCATTCTTGATTTGAACCACTTTTTACTGTAGTTGCAGTAGCAGCTTTACAAATTATTGTCAGGATATTCGTTACCCGGTAATGTTTGTATTTCTTTAAACTAAAAAAACTCGAATATTAAGCATAACGTCAAATTTGAATGTGCATGGTTATAATAGTTTCAAGGTTGGCATAAATCTATCAAAATATGATTTAAATATTAATGAAATTAATTTTTTTTAAATTGTTAACCGCCACGATAATTTTTTTTAATACTGTAACATATTAGGTACATGTTGGACACGAGCTTCATCGCTCGAAATTCTGCTAATCATCACCGAAATAAGTGCCTCCGCTGACGAGGCAACCGAAACCAAACTAAAACCGGCTGGTTGCTATGGCTTCCAACCAAACTTCCATCAAACTTCTATGAAGGCCTACTCAATTTTACGATTTTTGTAATTATCTAAGCTCGTTTAACCATAGCCGAAGAACAATCAACTGTCATCGTAGTCATCTAACGCTGTCAAATTGAAAAAACGAGAAAAAACTAGAAAACTGACATCAAAACTGGCGCAACCATGACAACCGGGCAAACTGGCAACGGCCGGCCACGGCAACTAGCAGGGCGTGTCACGAGTCATTGCATGCGTTGCCAATGAAAACGTTTTTGTGAGAAATTGTGTAGTGTGCGGGCCATCACAGGATAGCGAGTTTAGTTGCAAACTGGTTTTTTTCACCAACTGATTTTTTACAACAAACCACTGACGACAAAAATCTTGGTTTTGCCATAGTATTGATCTTGTTTAGTTCCAACAATTAACTAAATAAAAATTAAGAATTGCGGGTCTTTTTCCAATAGCACCGAAAGAATTTACAAAAAAGCATTTCACGTATTTTTTTAATGCAGTAATTAGTACACATTTTTTTTTCCAAGATTGTAAGTTTGAGTTAATTTTAAATCTTATGTTTACACTTTATCAATGTGTTTCTATCCATGTTTATGTTAAAAAAAAGCTCCTTCTGTATTTAAAGGTATTTGTACCGTAAATAATTAAATGTGTAGAATATTTTACAAAGCTTTAGGTGCATTTTAGACTGTATGTTTCTTTATTTATGCATTTATTTAAGGAACATAAAGAGTCTTAATAGTATAACATACATAAAAGGATGACAAAAAAAACAGACCAATTATTAATGTTCAAAGATAGGTATTTAGAAATATAAAAATGAATATAAACTAGAAAAAAAAAACAGAATTAAGCAGAAATTTAAAAAATAATAATAATACAAATGATAAACTATTAAAAGTCTGCTGCGTAATATAAAACAATATAAACTATAAATATAATACTATAATACACAACAATAAGACTGCGAAATATGTATTTGGGTTGGGATGGGTAAGGGGAAGAAAAGGATAAGGGAAAGTTGCCACGCAAGTAATATGATTGTATTGGGTACAAGTAATTCAATCGTCCTAGAGTGTGATACAAAGAAATTCTGTAGCGATAGTAACTAGCGGTGAATATGTCAGCACATGTGTCTGTATTTGCAAATTTATTGTTATAGTAGTTACAGGTCCTTTGCGTAAAATCATTTTGTTTGGAATTGGTGCTGCATCTATCAATGTAGAAAAGGGTATTTTAAAATTAAATTTGATATTAATAAAAATAATAAGTTATTATAATAATATGTATAATACATTAATAGGTTACGCTAATCTCGCCATAAAAAAAGTTTATCTGTTTAATATTGTATTTTAGAGTTTTTTTTCGATTATTAAAATAATATTTTTGTCTAAATATGATTTAAAGTTCAAACCCTTTTTTCGGCATCGCAATGTTGAAAGAAATATCTATTTTCGTTGCAAAATATTTTAATCGGGAATTGATTTTCATAATATTAAGAATATTTCAGCCCTCTCTATTTAAGTAATTAATTTTCATTGTTTATAATGATTACTAATTTTATCATTGTATAATGAAATTACTCGAGGTATGCTTAATAAATACCTCCGATATAACACACCGCAGTATTTTCATTCCAGATAGCTTTATTTTTAAATTATGTAATTGTCACAGGTAAACAATATTGTTAAAATAACACTTCCTATGTTTACGTACTATGTAAATAGAATGCGATTACTATGTAATTTATATTTATCACAGGAGTAATTTTGTAAATTTCATTGTAATATAACTCCATGCTAGAAAATGAAAATTATTTTTGATTGAAACATTTACTATGAGGGAGAATCCTCGTAAATAATCTTAGAAACTTTAAATACAGTTATTCTGTTTGTACTTACATTATTATTTGATTCATTTTCTCAAATTGTTTTCCTAAAAACTTTTTTAATGTACCTTGGACCATAAATAAACCAATAACTAGATTGATAACTTCGGGCTTTTACTATAGAGAAATTTTCGACACAATTTTATGATTTTTTTATTATATGGGGAATCGTGACGTCACACACACCATAGACGAGAATAGAGAAAACTGAAAAAAGGCGCGGCCACAGACAATATAATTTTCTTTCGGAGGCTACCCAATGCATTAGCCTAAAATACTATTTTAAAAATAATTTTTTCTCTGCAAACAAAAATGAAAACTCATAATTACATATTACAGGTAGAAATGGGAAATACAAGAATACTTATATAATTAAAGTCGCACAAGATGTTTAATGCTTCATATGGGGCCCATAAATACATTATATTTGTATTTGAATACTTGCACCTGTAGCTTAGGCTCAGCTCATCATTGGTCCTGTAATAATAAAAAATGGAACTTAGAAGTTATATTTTTTAAAAATTATACTTGATCAGTGATGGGAATTTGTTTAAGTATGCAGTTTTATTGTATTTGAATATATTATGTATAATGTCACAGGAGAAATCATTTCCTCTCATTCTTTTTAATACGTACGATACCTACCTATATAAAGAAACCTACTCAAATGCGAAAATTTTGTCTGACATTATTGGGTAATTGTTATATGAAATTAATAAAAAATAAAAATAATTACCTGCAGTATTTCCCTCAAACTCATGTAACCATCTCCAGAAACAGGATATAAAAAAAAACACTTGAACTAGTGTCAAAATCCAGATATGAAGAATATGTTTGTGTGGACAAAACGCCGCCCGGTTTCATCTTTAATATAATATCACAGTTCCACTGCATTTTTCATTTCAAGCAGCGATATGAACAAAATTAATGAGATCCAGGTAGAACATGCATAACTTCTGAAAACGAAAATATAACACAGTTACTTATAAGGAACATGCATACATTCATAAGGAACACTGAAATAACAACCAAAGAAAGATTCCCACTTGCATTTTTCTTCCAACCACGGGTCCTGTTTTCGCATTTCTCAAATCGCGATCGCAAATTCTCAATTTATTATTATTTATTTCCACTACTGCGTCGCAAGCAAATGTCAAAAGCGTTCAAAACAAATGAACATCGAATGAAATTATTTTCAATATAATAAACCAGAGAAACATATAGAAATTAAATGATTCCTGTTGGTTGAGGGGAATCGTGACGTCACACAACCATAGATATTTTTTGTTTTGCATTCTGTTGAAAATTTGGATCGGAGTTAGCGCCTCCGCCCACTCAGGCAACTGAAAACTCTCAACTGCCAACTGTCTTTGTATGACAATGTGATGACCCGCACACTTCACAATCACACAAAACCCCGTTGTCAATGGTAACGCAAGCGGTGACTTGCGACCATCTTGCGACTGTCACGGCTGATTGCCCTGCTAGTTGCGAGCTGTCAGCTGATTGTTCTTCATCTATGGTTAAACAAGCTTTTTGACCAATCAAGACAGAGAAAACAGCCGGTTTTAGTTGGTTTTCAGTTGCCTCAGTGGGCGGAGCGCCTTATACCCCCCTTGGACTCTATATTGCCTATACTATTCTATTCTTGGACTCTATTTGCCTTGGACTCTATATTGTTCTTTTTCTTTTTCATCCAACCATCTCTCATTCACCTCCAAAGATTTATCTGTCAAAACAACTCCTTTTCTTTTGTTTAGTATTTTATAAATAGAACACATTTAAATTAAAATAAAATCTTACAATGGGAGTATTTACCTACAGAAGTTTCGTAACAACATTATGTGTAACTGACAACTGTAATGGTAGGTTCAGACTGGACGACGTACGTACGCATCGCTACTCAAACAATGCTTAGCAACCCATACATTTTCTATGAAAATGGCCACATACATCGCACGTCGCGATGCGTGTGGCCAATGTGATTCTAAAACATAAATTTTCATTGAAAATCTATGGTTGTTAAGCAGTCCAGATATTGTTTGGCGTAGCGATGGGCACGTACGTCGACCCAGTCTGAATCTACCATAATTATTGAACACCTCTTACTAAAGTGGCAAAAAGAATTTCTGTTTAATTAATTGCTTTTCCGTTTTCATTATTCAGATGACTTGCTTTCCCAACGTGATATTATTAATTTGGAGATCTTTTGATAAGGAGAATCAAAGGAAACGGGTTGTTAGTGTGTTCACTTTGAAAGGTTTGTTTCTGGACAAGGTGGTTCCGCCCAAACCTTTTGGCGCCAAGTGCCGACAATTTTATGTGGCAAGTCCATGACAATAAAGCTCCCAAAGTCGCCGTGCTCCGCGCGCCACCGTTTAATACGGCACTTTCCTTGCACTTTGCAACACCGGGTTTTAGAATCAAAGTGCTGCAAAACAACCTGAGAGAAAACTCGCCGAAAACAAATAAACTTACGGGTAGTTTGATATTTTATGGCAAAATGCTATTTACTTTCATTATTCTATTTTGTTTTTTGTTATCTTTAATATTATACTTATTTCCTGCCAGTGACTGTCATAAATACATTACTAAATGACGCGTGTTAAACATTACAAAATTCATATTTTTATAAGAAAAACTCTCTTTTTAACTTTTGAAGGTTATTCCCATCAATGTAATATATCATTGAAGAAGAAGATAACAATAATAATCTAATTTTTTTAAATATGAAAATAAACAAGACACAGAAAAATAATATAAGATAATAATATATCGCAGTAGCCCAGTTGGTAGAGGTGTATGTCCCGGTAAGACGTAAGGTTCTGGGTTCAAGTCCCAGTTGCGACCATTATCTTTTATTATTTTTCTGTGTCTTGTTCATTTTCATATTTAAAAAAATTAGATTATTATTGTTTTCTTCTTCTTCAATGATACATTACAAAATTATTTTATCTAGAGGACAACAATTTACAACAGTAAATTGTGATTCTTTTTGGTAAAAAGCCTCGTCAAAGTTAAACCAATAATTCCCCCGAGTTGAATGTATCTCGTTATAGCCTATCTAACCGTTTTCCACTTTTAGATTTTCCTTTAATTGTCATTTCGGAGATCTTGGGGGAATTTTGTACACAGTAAATAATTGCAAGGCTTGAGAAAAGATTTGTTTTCTTGACGGCCTCCCGTTGCAAGGGGATCCAAAGCCCAAGACTCCTATAAATCACGGTTTTATTAAGCCTAATGTCCTTTACTCATTTCTTTAGTCAAAAACCTCTTTGGCTTTTTTATATCGGATTTTTTGATTATTTGCGCTTTTTAACTCACGCGCCGCGTCTATTGCGATTATTTACTTCAATGCTTGGCTGCTCACTGATAGTATTTTGGTTTAAGAGAAGACTCCTATAATTTAATAACGAATTATATAAATAAATAAACAGACATCCGTTTTTTACATTAGACTATTTTCCTCAGCACGGGAGACGCTGAGGAAAATAATTTCGAAGCAAATGGTCAATAGACCGAGTGAAGGTACTTGATTTTCTAATTAGTATTTTCGTTTTAGTTAATTACAACTATCTACATTTCGGTTATGATTTTAGATTTTCACGCCCAAAAGTATTTTTGTTATTTATTTTTGGGATGTTATGCCGTGTTACGCTACCTCCTTCTTTAGCCAACGTTGGGACAACGTTACAGTGTCCATCATCAAGGCAGAAGTATTAGTGGTAAGATATATAAGATATATTTATTTATTTATTTATTGACGCCCTATTGGGCTTTTACATATCGTTACATTTACAAATTTCGTTTAAAACAACTGTATAACATAGATAAAAAAGATTACAAATTACATAAATAAAGCAAACACAATACAGTCAATAAGAATATATGTAATTCTAAATACAGTTGGATGACTTTAGAGAACTCGTAGATACAATTATATATACAAGCATACACCTTACAATATATATAAGCATACACTTTAACACTAACAATAACACATCTGCCCTGATGATGGACACTATAACGTTTTCTGAAACGTTGGCTAAATAAGGAAGGTAGCGTATAACGGCATAACTCCCCAAAAATAAACAATAAAAATATCTACATTTCATTCATTATAATACATCGCGCAATACAATGTGATGAGTGTCAGAGAAAGCCTGTACCGAGGGTGCCTTTACGTATTTATGATTAATATCTATGTATCTTAGTCTCAGTTTCCTTTTTGTCCAGCAAAGCTAAATTCTCGAAATAAATGTAACGTAAATCATCGTTGCCTTGCCATCCACTATACAAACAACGTCATCCGTAAAAGTAATTGAGGTATACCGTAGTTTTTTTCGCTGCCGTAGTGTAGAATTTAATCCAAAAATGTTAATGTTTTCAGGATTTACTTTGAACATTTTCTGTGCAAAAATCAAAGGGGAACCCAATAAATGTTTTCGATAAAGCTGGGTTCTAGCAGAACTGTTGCTGGAGCTGTTCCTCACGTCTCGGGGTAATCTTATTTAGCTCTCGCCTGAATGACTTTTGGATGTAGTATGCTCAGATGCCCTGTTCTACGCAGATAACACCAGTGGTGCCTAGTATTTCGTGTCTCTCCTTCGCTTTATTCAGATGAACATTCTGAATCGTATTGACGGAAATATGTAAGGATGTTTACATAAAAACACCACTCGGCAAAATATTCGGCAGACTCTCTTTTAAATGTGTATTTCACGTATAAAAATGCATTGCATTTGGAAAATACATATTTGCAAATTGGTTGTATTCATTTATGCTATTTTATTTTTATTTTTACTGTTTAACATTTTATTTTTGTTTTTAACCTTTTTACTTAATAAATGATACCTTAAATTATTAATATTTCAATTAATGATTATTTTTATTAAATTATTATATTTTAATTAATTAATGAATTAATAATTATTTTAATCTGAAAATCTGAAACAGAAAAATCAGAAAATATACGGGTACATCTGGGACTCGAACCCATACTATCGATCGCATATAATCATACATAAAGTTACATACATAAATCCATATAATCGTACATAAAGATAGCAGCCAATAAAAATATGCGTTAAGAAGATGAAGATAATGTTGGTAGTTCTCAATCGAAGTATGTATGATACAGTTAAATTTGACCGAATCGGAAAGGGATACATTAGCTCAGTGGTGAGAGCATCCGTTCGGAAAGCCGAAAGTCCTGGGTTCGAGTCCCAGATGTATCCGTATATTTTTCTGATTTTTCTGTTTCAGATTTTCGATTGAGTTTCGCTAATATTATCTTCATTAATTAACATTTCATGTTTAACCCCTATGCCCTGCGTTCCTTTGAATTTTAATTTTAAATGAATAACGTACTACGTGATTCATATTTTTGACGTATGAAAACTTCTGGAGCAGAGGATTTTAATCAGAGCTGTTAAAATTGGATCACACTCTCTGTACGAATGTATCCGTTTTATAAATCAAAAACAGTATCGAGTCGAACGTCATTCGCTCGGTAATTTATTGCAGATTCTTTATTACTTTCCCGGGTTGCGGGGTTTTTTATCCGGATGGGCAGAGAGAGAGAGATAATAGAAAGAGGGGGCAGGTTAGGCCAGGTAGGGTGACTAGAGGTACCCGCGCCGTAGGACATATATATATACTGTGATACACGGAGGTTATAGCTGGAGAGGTCACTATGTGAAGTAGTGAACACAGTCGAAGACCTTTAGACATTACCTAAGATTTATACCGTACGTGTCCTGGTAGGAAACCCGACAAAAAAGGATGGGACCTCTCTTCGTCATAAGTCAAGTATGAAAAGGTCGGCCCCTCTGTTCCCCGATCTGTATTCAACTTCTCTTTTGTCAGTCTCTGCCACTTTTTCTATGAGATTTATCAGCAAAACACGAAAGGAAAAATTACATTCTTACACTGAGAAAAATGTTTGTATCGTCTGAACGGATTGTGGTTTTTCGGGAGAATATTATTTTCCTTTGTTATTTAAAAGTGTTTTCAGAATATTTATAATAAAGTGTATTGCGACATTAAATATGATTTATCAAAAATTATATATATACTTGTAATAGATTGACTGGAAAACCGTCCATTAATCATTTGAGGTAAATATTTTTTTTGGTATTAAACCCTCACAAAATATTGTTCGCACAATAATTTCTCGATTAGTATAATAATCTTTTGTAAACAGCTTTGGGTTTTCGGCAGGTGAATTTATCAAATGATTTTATCACACAGGCTTTTTTCGTGTTTTCTCCAAACTGTGGCCAAAGATTATTTTGGAGCAAATTGTGGTTTCAATTTATCGGCCGCCAACAGGAACGCAGTTTCCTTTTTATTTTCCGCTTTAAATTATCAAGCTGGAGTTTTCTCTTTGTCCGAGCTCATTTATCTTCCTGTGAGACTGGATTGCCAAAGTCCCAATTATTACATTCAACGCAACTTTATTACTTCTAATCATTTTTAATTTTTTTTAATTGAAATAATAGTTAATACATATCAACAAACAAGTCCTGCTAAGCCAATTGAATTGACTTGTCAACGGGTGCTTATAGTTTAGTTACATATACATTTTAAAATGTATAATTTACATCTTATATCTACTGATTCAACAATTTTTCATACATATCAATATAAATATATTTTTCCGATAGCCAATTTTTCACCGTATATTTAACCATATTCATAGAATTACATTGCTTTATAGCGTCAGGTAATAAATTAAATATCTTCAGTATGTTGTATTCAAACGTTCTCTGTCCGTACCTATTATTAAATTTCGGAACTATCAACCCGTCGTTGCGCGTGAGTCTAGTGCTGTATTTATGTTCTAATTTCTCTTTATGCTGCGGGGTATATAATATGCTGAATTATAATGTTGTGCCATAGTATAGCCTTAACGGGTAAAATTTTTAATAATGCCTCAATAAAAAATAGGCATTCTCTTTTTGCAAAGTCTATAAATATAAAATACACCATTTTATTATGTGAGTTGTTAGAGTGTTAATTGCGTTTAAATCAGTTCAAAATACGACACGGTTGAATTTGACAGCCACCTCTAGTCTGAAACCTCAAAATACCTTAAAAAACCCTCGACTCTGTGCAGACACTGGCAGTCTGATAGATTCTTCTATCTTAACACACGGATTACAATCTTTAGAGCAACGGCGTCGGTTGGGAATAATGCCTTTGGTCTGCCGTTGTTTCAATGGAAGATGCCCGAAGAAACTAGCGTCATTGATTCCTTCGGCACCGATGCACAATCGGTAAACACGCCAAATATGCGCCCAACTTATGTATACAATTTGAGAATTGGTCGTTTCTACGACTCACTCTTTACTACTTTCACGGGGTCTGCTGTGGAACGATTTGCCGGCCTCTGTATTTCCTCTCCTAAAACATGGGTTTCTTCAAGATCTTCATTTCCATAAAAAGGCAGTCCACACAGCATGACATACACCCTAAAGGAATTTATTTACCTCCGGTCCTGTGTCGAGTTAATTTTTTTTAATGTACTAGTTCACGCTCAATCCTTGTTACTTTCGAAGATCTTCTTCAGAATTTATTGTTTCCTTTTCATTATCAATTTGCGATAACATTTCAGGCATATCTGTGCGGCATGCGTGAAATATGTCATGCCTTTTCTTATAAAATATTCTCCTAAATAAAGCTTTTTTTAAAACGAATGTGCAAGTAATGTATTGTCAGCTGTAACATTTTTAATGGAATTTACACAACAGGCACGATACTCTAATGCTATCTTTGGGGGACAAATACTTTACATAACAATATTTATTTTAATTCCGCGTATATTTATTTTCGTATTTATGATTATAAATTATAACTACGAATCCTTGCCTTTAGATTCTTTAAAATGTATGATTTTTAATAATGAAAGTACGCTTTATATTTGAACAACATTTCAGGATTTGTTTTAAATTTTCTTTTTAGTTTAATTTGATAGTTAAAATAATAGATATCGTGGATTCTATCACGGATAGCGCTAACTTAATTCCGCGTGTTTAGGGTAGAAAAAAATGCTTTACCGTAAGGTTTTTTTTAAGAGTCATAATAATAAATTGATAGCAAGTGCTCATCCACATAAAACTAAGTACGTAAGTGCCTACACAAGCTGCCCTTAAACGTTATTGGAAAACGTTATTGATCCTCCTTTAAGGAGTTGTTTTTGGCTGGTGAAGCACTCTGGCCGCATTTTAATAGTTTTAATCTCGAATCCAAGTTCGATCTTTCCTGCCTCCAACTTAATGTTTCAACTCGACATTCAAATGAAATCGGCGTTGTAGGGAAACTGCTGAGATTTTCGGGAAGTACGTTAATAGTCGGCGAACTTTGGTATTTAGATTTAAGGTGCGAATGCGTGTCGTAATCTTTCGATTGTGATAAGGTTTTAAGAGTTTTTACCAACCAATTTAGAATTTTAATCTATGATCTTGACTCAAAGTAGAAATTGGTTTTCGGTGAATTTTCGAATCAGTGAGCTCGCACATTATGTAGTCGCATCGTATTTTCAGCACAAAACATATTTTCTATTATGAATATGTAACGGGCGATTTATCGAATTAATTCGTCTAACCCCGCTACCCGGTGATCACACCATATAAATCGATTGACGCACTCATCCCTAGGTTTACATTTTGACAGTCAAGCATCTTGGTTGACTGTCAAAATGTAGAGCCAAAGATGTGTGCGTCAATCGATTGATATGGTGTGATCACCGCGAAGCGGTATTAAATAATTTAATTCTCTAAATGTCTAAATCACCCGTTACAAACTATGTAATAAATAGGGTTTTAAGGTACTTGACTTACTGTAACCAGTGATTCCTGACATTATTTGGAATAAAAAATGCAAACGAAATTTTGGTCTCCGGTGACATTTTTGATGTTTTTTTTTTTCTACAAAAACATAAAAAAATACTAGGTGTTGGGCAGTTGGAGGCGGGGTAAGAGGTTGTGTGGTTACTTGGCTAAGTGACCAGTGATGACATGCAGTTGAAAAAACTTTTTGTTTGATTTTGTAGAAAAAAAAATCGTATCGTCACTGGAGATCAAAATTTCATTTAAATGTTTTTCTCCAAATAATGTCAATTTGACTATGAATTTGGTAAATAGCCCCACCAAATACTTTCGCTTTTATTCTTATGTTCGGTTTACAATGTTCTTTCCATCCCAGATATATTTCTTAGAAATTCTCGCTGGAAAAATACAAAAACTGTATTTATAATATAGACCTTGAATTTTTAATAAATGATTTTATTTTATCAGAAATTTCGAACATTTCAATTTTAAGAAAGCAAAAGAATTCAATAAACTTTATTAGTTGTTTTCAAATTACTTATAGAAGACAAAGAAAGACCATTTTTTAAATTTAAAAAAGTTTTAAAGAAAGAATAATAATTTTACATTCCGGCAATCGCTCGAATCGAAATTTATTATCTCATGGTCATTTTTATGTCACTGGAAGAGTATTCAAAACGCCTTCATGTTCTAATAAATAACGATACAATAGATTAACAGGCAATATAAGTTACAACATGAAACATCGCATATTTATATTAACGGTCGTTTAGCTTTAAAGGGTACAATTTAACTGGGGAAGCCGGGTACGAAAGCTTGTTTAATATAAAATACAATAGATCACCGCTATAACATATCGCGGGTTTACCGTGATAAATAACATCAAAACTTTTTCACACTGAAGTTATAAATGTAAGTATAAATTTTGAAAAAGGAATGCAGGTATTTTTCGTTTTCATTTTTAAAATTTTCCACATTGTTCGATTTTTAAATTTGTTCAACCCTTTGACGTTGACTTTCGATATTCTTTTGTTGAATGAACAAAAAGAGGGGCCAAAATTATTAGAGTTTTTTGTTTGTGTTTTGGAAAATTATTCGTATTTTATCATGATGTTTTACCGGTTTTTCACATGTCTTACTTTCGAGTAAGCTTATTTAAAATTCGGTAGTTGTTTTAAACATTATTTGTTTTAATAATGTCCCTATTTTCTTTTCGTAATAATTACTCTCTTCATATTTTTAACATCAAAGCACATTTTTACAAAAGTGCGATTAGCATTAGATTACTAGTTGAGCGTAAAAGTATATTTAAAAAACTGTAAGTACCAAACAAAAGGATGTTAATCTCAATAAATTCTACTGAGTTATTATTTACATCGGGAGCGTTTTCCCTCTCGTGCTCGCTAGCGTTTTCATGCGCCTTTTCCAAGGAAAACTCTCAGTGGTAATTTAAAATTTAATGTTCCAAGTAAATCGTGTAGTGAGTTTCTCCGCCCCACTGCACTTTCTTCCCGCGTGTACCAGATGTGGAGTTTGGATGTCTTAAGGCGATACAAAGATTTCCTGCTTGTCTTCCGTGTCGTGCTTTATGTATGCAAAACATATTTTATACGTTTTCCACGAAATTTAAAATGATTTTCTCGTTATGAACATACTCCACTCGAAAGCACTTAGACGTTAAGTAATACTATGTATCTTCTTCTCGTGTGCCTGGAATTTATAACGTTGTTCTTGATAAATATCTTTTTTTTTAATGTGAATACCGCACATTAGTCCCAACTGCTGTCTACCAAACGGAACCAGGAAGACTATGGCATCCCCAATTGGAGTATAATGTGTGGCTGAAGGGTATTGGGAAGGGAAGGAGCTGAGGAAAATGAAGTTAGGAAAGTATCTGGCTATTTAGATCTGGTCACGAAACACGACTAAAGCCATGTCAAGCAACATTTCGATTCTGAATGGTGATCTTTCGATTAAGTAAAATAATAACATATTATATTGTTTGTATGAATTAAATGTCAAATTACACCATTTAGTTAAACTTACTTACGCACGCCGGGATTATTTTTATAAATGTATTGAGCTTTAAAAATATATTATTCATGATGATAATACTGCTATAGAATCTAATTTTCACACAGTCCTTCTCGTGAAATGTCGTCTCAGAGGCTCTTTACAAAGCTGTATAATAGCCAGCAAACTATAATTTAAAAAAAAGGCCTGAGAAAGCCACTCTATTTGGATTAAATGCATTAATAAAATAAATCATTTTCGATGTGAAAATTTGTAAATGCAAAAAGCAAATAGTTTATTGTGGAATCAAGTAATCTCTTTAGTTTATTCAATGTCCCTTGCAATAGCTGTAAAATCACGTTTATAATGTTAAACAATAATTATTTTTTAATGAAAGCCAAATAACTTTGTTTCCTTCACTTTTATTAATACACAATCTACATGTTTCGTGAACGATACATCATCAGGATCATGTATACGTTGAGTATTCATTTGGTGAAAGGAAAGATTATCAGGATCAAATGTATATGTTGAGTATACATTTGATCCTGATGATGTGAACATCGTTCATGAAACATGTAGATTGTGTATTAATAAAAGTGATGTAAACAAAGTTATTTGGTTTTATTTTTATTTTTTTTTAAATAAAACAAACACTTAGTATTTAACCACGTATATTTATTATTTGATATATTGACCGGTTTCGCTCCGACCGAGCTTCATCAGGATATATTAATAACTCTCTAGATATAATAATAGTTTAATAATTAAGATATAATAGACCGAGCTTCATCAGGATATAATAATAACTCTCTAGATATAATAATAGTTATTATTATATCCTGATGAAGCTCGGTCGGAGCGAAACCGGTCGATATATCAAATAATAAATATACGTGGTTAAATACTAAGTGTTTGTTTTATTTAAAATATAATGCCTAACCACAAAGTGATTGCTTCTTACGAAAAAAAAAAAAAAAAAAAGAAGTTATTTGGCTTAATATTAAAATAAATATTGCCATCACAAAGTGAAAATCTTTCCTAAGAAGTGTTCTTCGAAAAATTAATCATTATTACCATTTATTACGACCTTTTATACGAAAAGTAACTTAAATGCATCCGTAATTGAACCTGTAATTTTCTCTCCCTATTCCTAACCTATTTCGTAGAATATTACGTAATTAACAAATTCCTCAATAAGTATATTGACAATTTTCTTAGTATTCCTTGTTGGTAGAGAAGTAGTAATAGGAAACCAACTGCCTGTATGTCAATACATTCGGAACTGGTCTGACATGCCCTCGTAAGTGGGTAGCGGCTGCGGGAATTATTGGGTTTCGAGGGTAATAGAGTTGGACAGTGATGTCATCGAGCCCTACTTGCAGTCTGACTTGAATTTCATTATACTCGAGCATGTCCTGGCTCCAATAACCTTTCATGATTGATGGGCTTGACTTTCGAGTTGAACTCTGTGCCTTCCTACGTATGTACAAGTATGTGCACGGTTTAATTTCACCATTTAAGACTTAATTTTCGAAACTGACTGTTCATTAATATTAAATTTACGGGTGGTATGTAAACTTAAAGTTAACTGTACATTCACGAGCAAATGTTTTACAAGAACGCTGAATAATGTTCTCACTTTGTCGCTCTTTCATAATAATTAATTTTACATCAATTAGGTACTGTACTACTGTGGATCGTAAAAGGTGAGCTTAAGATGTTGAACAAACAAGGTGTTTAATGATCATTAATTACCTGCTAAAAGTAATCTGAGCAACAGCCTCCTAAATTAAACGCCGGGTTTCAATGGGCGCCGCAGGATGATTATTATATCCCTTGAATCATTACAGTTTTCACTTAGATAAGTGATATTTAATTCACGGGAAGGGAGAATAATAATTGAGCCCTATTACTAAAAGCTTGAGGGATATGACCGAGGGGGGGTGATCCGACTAACCGCCCATTCACTACGCAATAAACGTTCCCCGTTTCCCGTGATTATCTCGCCCTGTTAAAGTATGATATATTCCGCGGCGCACAGAAGAATTGGGATAAATGGTCGGAAGAGAAGAGAAAAACTGTGCATTGTGCTCGGCAGAGGATGTTTGCGAAAGGTTCAGAATAAATCTCTCCGTTTCAAAACATTCAATTCTCTATATCTATTGGGAACAAATGAATTGTTAACCTTTGGCTGTGGGATATGTCGATTCCGGTTTTGTTGTCAAATTATGCCGTTTTTTCTTGTAGCACCAACGTAATAATTTATAAATGAACCTTCGTACCTATGAGTTGTATAAAGAACAGTGACTGTTTTCTAGACTAAATCTCTCCGTTTCAAAACATTCAATTCTCTATATCTATTGGGAACAAATGAATTATTAATCTTTTGGCTGTGGGATATGTTGATTCCGGTTTTGTTGTCAAATTATGCCGTTTTTCTTGTAGCACCAACGTAATAATTTATAAATGAACCTTCGTACCTATGAGTTGTATAAGGAACAGTGACTGTTTTCTAGAATAAATCTCTCCGTTTCAAAACATTCAATTCTCTATATGTATTGGGAACAAATGAATTGTTAACCTTTTGGCTGTGGGATATGTCGATTCTGGTTTGGTTGTCAAATTATGCCGTTCATCTTGTAGCACCAACGTAATAATTTATAAATGAACCTTCGTACCTAGGAGTTGTATAAGGAACAGTGACTGTTTTCTTGAATAAATCTCTCCGTTTCAAAACATTCAATTCTCTATACCTATTGGGAACAAATGAATTGTTAACCTTTTGGCTGTGGGATATGTCGATTCCGGTTTTGTTGTCAAATTATGCCGTTTATCTTGTAGCACCAACGTAATAATTTATAAATGAACCTTCGTACCTATGAGTTGTATAAGGAACAGTGATTGTTTTCTAGAATAAATCTCTCCGTTTCAAAACATTCAATTCTCTATACCTATTGGGGACAAATGAATTGTTATCCTTTGGATTGTGGGATATGTCGTTTCCCTTTTTTTGTCAAATTATGCCGTTTATCTTGTAGCACCAACGTAATAATTTATAAATGAACCTTCGTACCTATGAGTTGTATAAGGAACAGTGACTGTTTTCTCTAAAGTGTGTTTGTACAGCGAAACTCTATTAAAAAGGTGAGAAAATAAAACAAAATTTCTTTACAATAATATTAACACATTATGAACAGGGCGCCATTAAAATAATCCACGCGACCGAAAAATCCAGATAGAAAAAAGAGCATCTCGATATTCTCATGGTGTGCGTTATAGAATCAGCACGTATATAGTTCATGCAAAAAAAACAACTACCCAATCCCTCCAACGGTGAAATCCAAAACAAGCCGGTCTTTGTGCGCCGCTAGAGAATGTTTGATGCCACGTGATCTCCGGAGTTTGGCGAATGTCACCAAGACACATAATGACACACATGACACACATGCTCATAAATGAGCATGCTCATTTCCCTGTCCACCGCACTGCTACCTAGTAGCAACCGGCTGTTGATTTGTGAGCATGCTCATTGATTCGCGGGCGGAAGGGGAAATGAGCATGCTACTAATGAGCATGTGCGCCGGTACACATGATAGTACATTTCTTGTCTTGTATCATTTATAACTCACCTATGTTTTTATTACTTTCGATGTATTTTCTTATAAAATTAGAAATTGGTTTTTATAATACTATTTGTAATTTTAATAGATGTAAATATATATGGTCGTCCTCTCCTAAACACAAGCATCTGCTTTATTAGGAGAGTGATTAAAATGTTATATTATATTAAGTTGTAAATATTGTAACACTAAACATGTTTAAACAATAAAAAAAACATATATGCAAGTTAAATGCTTTAAAGTGGTTGGTACAAAATGTTTGTACATTTTTATTTTCTTGTATCTCCGACCGTTTGTTTTTAATGGCATTTGTAAATCTACTAGAAAACACATTGTTGTCTTAATTGTCTTAAGTCGCTAGTTATACAATACTGTGTTGCGTTTTCTCTGCATTTATTGATTTATCGCAGTCATTCTGGTTGGGTATACCTAATATTATTCAATGACGAAATATAGTCGTTTACATAAAAAATGCGAGATCGTATGAAAAGGGACTAAAATTAAAAATGAGGGAACTCCGATAATTACTATGAAATAGGTGTATAAATATAATATCTTCTCTTAAAATTCTGAGCCTCCAGTGAAAAAAACACGAACTGCAACTGTTAAGGAACCTCTATCATCAAACGAATAGTTTTTTATAGCGCAATCACTTACATACTTAAGCAATTGAAGTATTTTACAAAGTTTCGGGGTTTTCTCGCTGTTTATCAAGACACTTCAACCGATCTAACTTTACGGAGCAATTAGTTATCGAAGTTGTTCCGCTGGAAAGGCGTGACACCTATCTACCGTACTTTAATTCGAAATTCTCCCGCCCAGCTGATTAACATTTTAAAAATAGGACATTTAGTTGTACGGGTATATAGGGCTGAGCGGCCCCAATAAATTAAACGACTACATAATGTTACAAGATTCCTGGATAATGTGTTTTACATATGCTGTAACGCAATTATCCGACGAAACAATTACGCTATAGTGGGGTGGCTACCTCCCCAACCCCTCGGCAGCCTCCCGCGGCTCCCGCGCAGGTGTTGCCATTTTATGTTTAACCGCCAAAACATTTTGCGCCCTGGTTTAAAGCAGTATTATCTACCCCTATATCGATCAGGTCTAATTGCAACGGAAAATTGTTTCGTGCTCCACAGTTAAACGAGTTACGTGGCGTACATTACTTGCTCGTAGAAAATTTATTATTATGAAATACAGGGGTTTGTTTGGTCAAGTTTTAAATTATCCACGTGCCATCACTCTGTTCAGCAAGAAGAATTTATTTTTAAAAACAATTTCTTAAAATATACATAACGTTTCCCTTACAACGTAACGGGATATTAATCATATGCATTCTCATACATATTGTAATTAAAAATGTCTTTAATTTTTTTATCAGAATACCTCTCTTTTGTAGTAACTTTTCAAGGTTCTTCCCATCAGATTTCGTTTAGATTTGTTGGTATTATTTTTTTCTTTAACAACTTCCTACTAATGCTTTGCGAGTCGGTTGCTATGTATTGACTATCTTTGCTACTTTAGAGTGGAAACAGATGAAAAGTACATAATATGTATTCACAATATGGCTTCTTCTCCTTGTTATGTTATTATTGGCAATAATAACATGACAATCATATCTTTATGTGTGATTTGCAAGATTCGTCTCGAACTAAATGCTACCTAGATGGTATCTTGAATAAATTTATCCGTTTTTTTTAATTTCGTATGCGACATCTATTAACTTTTCTGCGAGTCTGGGATGAATATTTATTTTTATTTTTATTTAATGAGTAATGTTACCGTATCTTTTTCTCATTTTTAAGTTTCAAATTTTTTAACGAGATTTTACAAATACAATAATTTACAGTTCATTATTTCATGACTTTCTTCAACAATTTCGAATAATTTCAACAATTCATCCAATTTCAAAATTAATTTTCAAGTTCTGTAAAGGTTCTATTCATGTTCTCTTATTACGTCATTATTGGCCAGTTGTTTCACACAACTGGGAATAACGGAACTTGAATAGAACTTTCACAAAACTTAAATATTAACTTTGAAATTTAATTAATTATTCATATTCTATAAGATTATTCTTTTTTCTTAGTGAACAAGATAATGGGCACTTATTGTTCTAAAAATAAACTAAAATAATATGTATACCTTCTAATGGGGCCTCGGATAAAGAACACATGGTCTACAGTGTATACTGCAAATAATATCTACTACATATTGTATGATTGAAATAATAAAGCAATTTTCCTGTTGTTTTGGTGAGCTGAAACATGATATTACAGAGGGATTTAACTTCTATATGGAATGGCACAAACTAGTCCAAAAACTCCAGAATAATAAAATTAGTGTTGTGAATAAATTGAGGTTAGTGAGGGCTCGGTACATTTACTTGCTGAGGATTGGTTTGTACTATGTCCACAAAAACTCCTATTGAGAAAACGTGGTTTGAAGTTTTAAAAAATCTATTTTTGTGTCGTTTACTTCAAACTAATTGTTATAAATAATAATATACAATTCAAGGGTTAATTTATCTACTTTTGGTAAAAAAACAACATAATTGATTGCATTTTTATTTGAATAAGCGCATAATCAAGAACGTAAAAGGACATTTTCTTTAAACAAAATATCAAAAAAAATAATGTTGGTTTGTACCATGACCATATTTAAAGTTGGTATATACTATATCCATACTCTGGGCGGAGATAGACCAAACCGACAGTAATTTCATCCTATGGCACATCAAACAATGATAATTTGACATTCACAAACATAAGGATTTAATAAATAATAATAAACTAAAAAATTCTTCATTAGAAATGAGAAAATTTAGTACTGTCGTAGTTTAGTACTAAAATGTATGGCGTAATCACAAATTAGTAATTTTTACATACACGTACATAAGGTTTTAATAAATAATAGTAAAAAATTAGTATTGGTTAATGGACATAGTACACTCCAAACCTCATTTTTTTGTAATTACTATGAAGATGGAACAAAAAGGGATGTTCAAAAAGTAAGTTCCCGCTAAAAATTTGTTTTTTTTTGTGTTTGGATATAGTAGATAAAAATATGAATAATGCTGCATTCACAGGCGGAGAAAAATGTTATTCTAAAATACGATCATTTTATTCGTAAAAACGGGACCGAAGTTCTTACGAACAAATTAACAGTGTTTCAATGTTTATTGGTGGGAAAATGTAAGAATAATTTGTTGGTATACGTACGAAATTACGTATACCAACAAATTATTCTTACATTTTCCAGCCAATAAACATTGAAATACTGTTAATTTTTTCGTAAGAACTTCAGTCCCGTTTTTACGAATAAAATGATCGTATTTTAGAATAACATTTTTCTCCGTGCAGTTTAAAAAAAACATAAATGGACACAGTACAAACCAACCCTCAGCAAGCGATATGTGAAACAGTAGAATAATATTTTCAATTGTTCCATAGGTTTATTTCACTAGATAATTATGGTAATATCATGTTGTGTACTTTATGCATAACATATTTTACTACCCAGCTTCGCCAGAGATCTTTTTGCGTGTTGACTAATATCTTTCACACAGTATTGAGTTTTGTCTTACTGATATAAAAATTAACAGATCAAAGCTCTAAAGCTCATGGAAAAGCGTTGCGGACTGATTTAAATAGCTGACGTAAAAATTCTCGACAGAAAAAACTCTCCAACATTCATGACGCCAGAGCTCCCAACTTTTGCTACTTCATCACACAGATTTACTGCTTTGTGGTTAAAATTAATTTACAATTTCTTTAACAGGCACAATAAAGTTAACGAGTGTTGGGCGCATATTTTGCATGATTCTCGACTGTGCAATGTGCACAAATGCCGAAACGATCAATTACTCCAATTCTCCAGAGCATATTCCATCGAAATACCAATACAACAAACACAGTATTCCCGCCTGTCGTCAACGTTTGAATGATTAAAACAATCTAACATTTTTTTATTAAAATTAATAAACTCTTTATGCGATTGTTGGGAGCTCCTGCATTTAATAATATATGCAATAAATAACTGCAATAAATCTATATGTACCTACACGAACAACTAGACAAAGTTTAACATTTTTTTTATATATACATCTCAATCCAGCTATAGTTTGCATTCCCCAGTAAATCTTTTACATGGTCTTGGTGACAAATACTTAACAATATGGATGTATTTGACAATAATTTGAACTTGGTAAACTTCAAACGCCGCATGTGCGAACTATTTCTACATGTTTCATTAACTATTGTGAACAGCAATTTTAAACATTTTATTACTATTTGTTGATTGGAGATTAGCAAATTATTTATTTTTACTTTACTTATATTCTATATTACCTACTTTTTATTAACTCTTTTATTTAATGTAACCTATATTTTGTTACCTGTATTTTGTCAACTCTTTTTTTTCATTGTAATTTTAAGAAAATGTACTGTATTATATTATGTAAAAGCATTATGTGCCTTTAAACAAAATGAATTATAATCCGTAAGTCGAGCCACATGAACCTAGCAAACTAATTGCCAAAGAATAAAGCTAGTAAAAAAATATTTATACACTGATTTTTATTAAAGGGTTCTTCATTGCTCGTTATTCACACATAATTAATTATTTTTAATAGAGGATTAAATAAATACGGACATTAATTATTGTACTGATGTACCGCGGTGATTGCGATAAAAAAAATAATTCCCTTTGAAGAGCGCATCAAACAGAACACTCGTCGGAAATAAGTATTAACTCCAGACCGTCTCATTAGCGATGCCTAATTTACTTAACCTCCTCACTGTTCACATTCCTCCACGCGGCGTGATCCGGCTACAGACACTGCTGACTATCTGGCCACGACATTCTCAAATGGTCCTTTGAACTTAGCGTTATATTCCCTTTTTCTATAATTCAAACATCGTGCCGGTTTTGTTACGATTGTTAAAACGTTTTAATAATGTCACAAAGAGATTTCTAGGGACTTATTACTAGGGATATCTGTACGGATTTTCACGCCTTGTACTAGTTTGTTATTCATTCGCTTTTATGACGCGGTCAACTGTCAGATTTTTGATATAAGCAACTCACTATATGTGTGGTCGCAAATGTGAAATTTACACATTATTTATTATTGATCTTGAGTTACCTCATATCATCGTTTGTACTAATAACTTACAAACACACACATATATACGAGTGTAATATGGCAGACATATTTTTATTTATTTCTTTCTTAAAAGTAATTATAATGTGTCTTCAATCGCACTAATAAAAATTATGCTTGATAATATTTTAATTTACTTACTTCGTGTCCAATCGATTTAATTGAATTAGTTGGTTTTGATTGACTTAATTCAGTCAATTACATCAAAATGTAATTGATTTTTTACATTAGCTCCACACAGGAGGCACTGAGGAAAACATTTTCCCTCAGAGCCATATCGCGTGTCATCTTTTTTTTTATTTTTACATTAACTCCACACAGGAGGCCCTGAGGAAAGTAATTTCCCTCAGAGCCTATGTCATGGGGATGCTGTGTGAAGGGTCGTTTTAAGTAAAGGGAGGAAAGGAAAAGGCAGGGGTGGGTAGGAATCAGGGGGTGAAAATGGCAACTGCGTTGCAAGCGGATGGGTCAAGAGTCCGGCTGGAGAGGTCAAAAGGTCTCTCTCAACCAGTCTCTCTCGATTCGGCACAGTAAGTGGGCAGTTGTTTCCACCGCCAAGACCTAGGAAAACGTCATCCTTTCCGCTTTCTGTGGTGATATTACGTGATTTTAATTTTTTGTCGGGTTATTCGGTTAGCTAGGAATGTTTTTCTTACGTTTGAAAAAATACTTAAATAATTTGATTGATTTAACTGACTTGATCGTTTCAATTTATTTTATCGATTTAATTTTCAATCGCATGATAATGCATTCTTATTTTCATATTTTTTGTATTTTGTGGTCAATCTCGTTTTAAAATAATATTATTAAAAAATTTTAATGTCAATTTAAAGCGTATTTTGGTGATTAGACCGCTATAGCAAAAGCAGTGTTTGTGACGTTATCTTTTTCCTCATTGAAAAATGAGGGTTTCTCGTCTATTGGATATGTTTTATCGTAAATATATGTAATTTAGATTATTAACTCGATTTCTAACAATGTGCGGATTAGACTACCATTGCACTAGTTGGTCTCAATTCAACTAAACCGTAAATTTTATATATTATTCACTGGAGTGACAGAGCAATTTAAAGCTTTTTTCTCGGATTGCGAAAGGAAATTTTTTTGCCCACATTAAAATATCATACCTCCGAATTTGAATATGGAGACATACAAACTGATTATAGATCTATATAGCCAATGAATTCACCTATATTTTGTCTAGTATCACATATTCGTAGGATTTATACAAACATTATTATAAATAAAGAATCTAGAGAATATTTGCCACATTGTGGCAGCAAAACAATCTGAGGCTTTGAAAATAGTGCCATAATGTTACAAAAAGCGTTCGAGTGGTTAATTTGAGATGTGTTTTAGAATATAAATGGAATTTCTCTTACGGAGCAATCCGCTAAATGAATTAAATAATTTAACCGTGGAGCAGGCTCCAAATTATATTAGCTGGTCCGCCCCCAATACTCGTACTGAGCAAATACATTCAAAAGTAACATTAAACATCCCCTCATATAGCCAATCTGTGAAACGGAGGGTTTCTACGGGTTTAAGATTGGTCTCACAGCGTTTTGACTTCTAACCCCTAATTCCTTGCCTAATCACTCCGGAATTACCTACGGTAAGGTTGCTTGCCGAACCATATCAGATTAGTCCTAACATCTTATTCGAAATCAGGTACGCGCTACGTTTTCTCACTTTTCACCCTTAAATTACCTTTATATGTTTAACGGACGGATCATTTTCATATTGTATGTTAAAATTATTAGTAGTCCCTAAAATATTAAAACAGAGACATAATACACCGTTGCTGTTTCAGAGTGCCAAAATCTTACCTATTAAGGCTGTACTATGGCACAATATTATAATTCTGCATATATTTACCCCGCAGCATAAACAGAAATTAGAACATAATTATATCACTAGATTCGCGCGCAACGACGGGTTAATAGTTCCGAAATTTAATAATAAGTACGGACAGAGAACGTTTGAATACAACATACCGAAAATATTTAATTTATTACCTGACACTATAAAGCAATGTAATTCTATGAATAAGGTTAAATATATGGTGAAAAGTTGGCTATCGGAAAAAAAATATTTATATTAATATGTATGAAAAAATGTTGAATCTGTAGATATAAGATGTAATTTTTTTTTTAAATGTATATGTAAGTAAAATATAAGCACCTGCAGACAAGCCAATTGAATTGGTTAAGCAGGACTTGTTTGTTGATACTATGTATTAAATTACTCTATTTTTAAAAAAATTAAAAAAACATATATCAATATTCAAAACAATGTCATCATCATTATGGTATTCAAGCGCGATTACATTTAATGTATGATGGCATTGTTTCTGGGGGAGAACGTTTGATCTGAACCCTAGATATGGGAAATATTCATTTATTCAATACACTCCACGTTATAAAACAACGTAGGTTCTGGGTAGGTAATTTGCCTATCTAAAGTTAATCGAATTTACCCATTGCTAGCCTCGCCGACAACGGATGAAGTTGCGCGATTAACGTACATTTTATATCACTGAAACATACCGACTTTCAACGGGAAAAATCGGGAGAATGGTCGAGATTTTTTTTCTGTACAATGCTCGAATTATCATTCATTGATCTCGATTTTCTCGGATCGTCTCTTGACCTGGAAACTCACGAAGAAAATAATCCTCAAACTATAAGTCAGCCTGGAGACTTGTGAAAGTCTTGGATGGTACAAATACCCCACGAAGCTATAGAGTGTATAGAGGGACAGAATTCCCGGTCGAAGTGGAACCCGCTGGACTTCATTGGAATTTCATGACGACCGGTTCAGATGAAATACGGCCGCGGAGGACTTTGTTTTTCCCATTGTCATAAAGCATGGTTATCGCGGCTTACACGGTGGACTTTAATTTTAAACTTTAATTGCACTCGGCTGAACCTTTTCATTAAAGCGTAATATCTGCGTAAGAGCTAGGGAAAATTATAACAAAACACACTTATCACCCGCAACCTGGAACATTTATATATGGTTTTAAGTTTTAACTTTATGACTCTTAAGCATGGAGATGACTGTCAAGCTATATTTTTTATAAATTGGAGCATCACATAAGGATGTCGGATATATTTTTTGTATTTTTTTTTATCTATGTAAAATGTAAAAACTTGTTCCTCTCCTTTCTTTTTCTATAGAAAATATATATTATTAAGCTAAAAATATATATTTTAACCTACATTTTTATGCTGTCTACAATTGAAAAATGGTTTCGGTTTTGTTTTTTGTTTTTTCTTTCTCTCTTTCTTTTTCCTATAATATATTATTTTCACTTTAATTTACCTTCATACCTACTATTTATGTAATGTTCATATTTTAAGTTGATCTTTTTTTTATCCAAACATTGTGTCTCTGCATTTATCATATCATACACTTACTATGTAAAAGCCCGTAAGGGCGTTGAAAATGAATAAATAAAAATTATTTTATGCAGTGTTCTCAGTGGGGGGGCAAAGGGACTAAAGTTTTTATGTTCCGGAAAGGCAACATGCGAAGGATAAATTCCCGCATTCTGCAATTACATGCGAATTGTGCAATGACATGCAAATTATAAATCCCTTCAGAATGCAAGTAGTGTACCAACAGTTTTTTTGTCAAACGGAATTTAATTCACTTTATTTTAATTAAATAATATTTGGAGACGTGCCTCATATTTTATCCACTAAGTTAACCTTAGTTTTATTGTTAATCTTATTTAACCACTCGAGCGCTTTTTGGCACATTATGGCATTATTTCCAAGACCTCGGATTGCTTTCTTGCCAAAATGTGGCAAATTTTAAAAAAAAAAACTTTTTAAATTAAAACGACTATATAATATATTGTACATTCAAAATATAACAAAATAAATATTCTCTAGATTCTTTTAAATGTTTTAAGATTAAAGATTTAATTATATTTATTTATAAATCCTACCAATATGTGATAATAGACAAAAGATAGAGGAATTTATTGGCTACATAGAACTATAATCAGTTTGTATGTCTCCATATTCAAATTCGGAGATATGATTTTTTTAATGTGGACAGAAAAATTTCCTTTAGCAATCCGAGAAAAAGAAATTTAATTGCTCTCTCGCTCCAGTGGTTAAAAAAAGATTAAGACATTGTATCAGTTGTATCATATGAAAAAACGCACAACAATTTGATTTATGTTATATTATATAATACTTATGTGTTATTCTTATTTTATTGCAGCGTCGCGTATTCGATACGAGATCACGAGCGGTAACATAGGAGGAGCCTTCGCCGTGAAGAACATGACTGGCGCTATCTATGTGGCCGGAGCACTCGACTATGAAACCAGAAAGAGGGTAAGCAACTTTACAACAAACTTATGTTTTAACCTCCCTCGAAGGGAAAATATTGCCAGAACAAATAATGCGATCTGAAGACTAAATCGGAAGCAATTTTCCTGACATGATTCGGTAACTTTTCGTCTCCGACTTCATGATTACGTGATTGATTGATGATTCATAATTTATATCCAAAATCATAAAATCATTAAGGAAAGCTTTTTCTGCTAAACCACTGCTCTCGAATTTGACAGCTTGGTACAATGATACTTTGGCGTTTGAGCGAACAATTTGAGATCAATAGCTGTCATTTAAAATGTAGTAGGTACTGACAATATTTTCATTGTCAAATTTATCTCATTTTTATTTACATTTTAGGATATGCGATAGTTTCAAACATTTCGTAGAAAAACAATAATTTAAAAGTTAAATTTTATTTACGAGATATAATATTGTGATTTTGTAAGATTCTTCTCGCGAGCAAAAATAATCAATTACTGTTATGTGTAAAACAACATTCATTAATTTTGGACTAGAAATAATCCTACATTTCTGATTATGTGCGTGTTCCTTGATAACTCCAACAGATTTATGATTTGGGCATAATTTATGATGTCAAAGATTAAGTTGCTAAGGGAGTACGGCACAGTCTTGAATCACGAGAAACTCTCTGAAATTATTTCACAGCAGAAGGCGCGGCAGAGTCGCATTCGACAAAATGTATTCGTTCTCCGATATGGTACCATTAATATTTCTGAAAATATTATCAAACGACGTCGATGTTTATGAATCCCTTCTCTTTGGAAGAAGTACACTCTTCCCACAGAATGATTGTCTGAAATAAATATGACAACGAAGCTTTTCACATGATTTTAGATTCTCACAGCCAATAAATAGTATTTATTTTATTTCTGATAAATTTTGAAATCTGAAATTCATGAAAATTCTGTAGAAATATGAGGCATATCTGTGGTAAAACCATGTATGATCGTGTGAGAAAAGTGGAGTTCCGCAAAGCTGATGTAAGTGTAATGAGTAAGATTAAAAAAGAGGCGCTCAGCTGGTTTGGACTTATAGAGCGAATGAATGAATATAGGTGTGTAAGGAAAATATATGTGAATGGTAGAGGAAGTCGAGGATGCCTGAGGAAGATATGGTAACAAGTGAACCAGATACTTGAGTCGGGTCATGTCAAGAGTCAGAACGATAGAAAAGTATGTATGAGTCGATATATGAATGTGAATTAGGCAAGGAGGGTGTGCCAAGGCCGAGTTATTTAGCGGTGCGTCCTCTCTGCCTACCCCTGCGGGGAAACGGCGTGATAGTTGATTATTAAGGAGGTCAGTTAGTTAGATAGTTAGTAACATGGCGAAATTTCATTTAAACGGGATTTTTTGAAGAATTTAAACACCTTTCCAACTTTCTTCCCCTTTTTCATAAATGACCAGTCATAAGATGCCTCTCTTAATTTGAATCCGGTACAGTTATTAATTATAAAAAGGTGGAAGAAAGTAATAAATGTAATTTTTCCAAAGAAAAGTAATATTAGTATTTATGTTGTTTAACTTTTGGGGCATTAAGCCGTGTTGCTTTTCCTCCTCCTTTTGAGTCAACGTTTCTGAGCCTATAAGTGTCCATCATTAATCATTAGGGCAGATGTTGAACATCGTATTTGGCATCATATCAGCCCTCATTGAGACCACTGCAAATCTGTACAAAACGTTGTCCTGAGAACGATAAAGAAGAACAACATGGCCTACTTTCCCAAAAGTTAAACAACATAACAGAGCATCTATTTAAAATCGTTTTACTAACATAAGTATTTTAGCATTGATTTTGTGTTGCTCTATGAACATAAAAATATATAAATATACTAGCTGACTCGCCCACTCGTTGCTGTGGCTAACGAAACACAACGCCATCCACTGGATGGTTACCTAATCTAGATAACCAGGTGTTGTGTCAATAAAATAACTCACACCGCTTTCTGTCAGAAACTTATGGAACTTACAAATATTTGTCCCATAAAAAAACATTTAATTCGCAATCATAAATATTAAGGTCAATAATCGATATAAAAACTATCCTATCTCTTAAGTTGGACCAAATTACACACAGTAAGCCATTTTCATCAAAATCGGTTAAGTAGTTTCGGAGTTTACCTCGGACGAACATTGTGACACGAGATTTTGATATATAAAGAAGAAAGATATATATTGTAGTTGATTTATTGAAACATTGTGCCACGCCTAACGAAACAAGGAAGGAAATGGTCTCGGCTTAATATTCAACTCGTTTACAGAAAATCTCCTTCTGATAATCCCACTTTTGCTTTAGGTAGCATTAATACATATTCGTCAAAACTATTCAACTTGGGCCTATTCAACCCCCTGTCATTTCTGTCATGAATATTAAAATATCGCTTTTTGTTCTTCCGACGAGGGAATGATTTTACTGACATCATTAATCAATCTGTTATTTCAGTGGAGCGCGTCACCGCCAAAAGGGGGTAGTCCCAGAAAATTTCCAATGTTCCGACTTGCCACTGTATCAATGTTCCGCCAGGCCACTGTGCCACCGTTGCGGCGCGCAGCGCAGCGCCAGTAATGTTCCTGCACAATTACCTGAGTTTTCTGCACCCTGTCCCATGATATTTTCTTTTCAGATACAGGAAGCTGAGTTCAATACACATCGTACTAAATCTTTGTTAGATTTACGGTCTCCAATAAAATAACTGATATGAAAGGCAGCTCATTTTACAAAAATCGTATCCTATAATCTGTAATCTTCTTAAAAATCGTATCCTATAATCTGTAATCTTTTTAAAGAAACTTGTATTTTTGTCGTTTAGTAATGATTCGGTTGGTATATAAAGCAAGCCGCTTTTGTTGCATTCAATTACTGTGAATTGTATAGGTAGTGTTGTTCGATAACTATTTTATTTTTTTATTTCTTCGTTTTTAAATTGCTAAAAATTTGTGGTGACATTTAAATTGTGAAAAATAAATGTCTATTTCTTTGAAAACACACTTTATTTGAGTCCCAAGATAACTTACAAGTTTTGGAAAAATCTGTATTTTCTTCAGGGCAAAAAGTGTTCAAACATGTTCAAAAAATGTAATAAAACAACATTTTCATAGTGCGTATTTTAGTAAAATTTCACCCCTATCGCGCTATATTCTTTTAGCAACAAATACGTGCCTACTATAAATTATATTAGAATCTATTCAGGGGTACTCGTCATATTTAATATTACTCCCACGTCTGTGTTTATATTATATAAGCAAATTACAATTATTTTCCACCATACATCAATATTAATCAAACCATGCATGTATTATTAAACCGTTGGAATAGATACTGTAACGAATGACGGTTTGACGTAGTAGTAGTATATATATATATATATATATATATAAATATATTTTTTAACTTTCGCTGTTTTCTAAATCTCTCGGGAGATGATCTCTCTCTCTCTCTCTTTCCCATAAAAGACACATGTACCAGAACAAAGAACAGACAACAGTACAACTTAGCGGTGGGAGCATAAAGCGGTGTTTACATATAGTATTATTTGTTTGTTTGAAACGTTAACATTTCATAAGTTTGTGTACCTACAACTACTAATATAAGCCCCTGAAAGAAACGAATACGGCATGCAGTCATATTTTCCGCGCTCGAGCTTTGGGGGTGTATCGCTCTCTTAAGCACACCCATCACGGATATAATCTCGTGTTCCGCTCCCTTACTGCCTCCGGCAATTTGCACCGAACATGCATCGCATACGAATGGGCCAGAGACGAATTTTTAATACCATATATCAAAAAATTACAATTTGTTTTTCATTTAGAAATATGATCAAACTCTTCGTGGCACGATTTACGCTCGAGTAAATAATGGAATTCGATAATTATAATTGTTGAAAACTTACATTTTTTTACTGTTTCATAAAATAACTTTTTTTTTCATTTATAAATGTGACTGCCATTGCAATATTTTTACTTATAAAATATTATGTATTTATGAATTTATTTTAATAATTATGGTTTTCATTTTTTTATAAGAAAAACTCTCTTTTTTACTTTTGAAGGTTTTTCTATTATCTTATTATCGCAATGTCTGAATCGGTAGAGCGCCGTCCTGGTAAGACGTGAGATCTGGGTTCGAGTCCCAGTTGCGACCATTATGTTTTATTATTTTTCTGTGTCTTGTTTATTTTCAAAATTAAATTTAGATTATTGTTGTCTTCTTTTTCAATGATATTTTACAATTATGGTTTTGTTTATGGCCTGCACATCTGCATACAATATTCCTAAAATTACTATTTTTCATTCGAAAAAGCAAACAGACTGCTGCTCTTTGAAAGATTTTCACCTGCAGTAAATGAGAAAATTGTTTGAATAATTCTGACTTTGTTTCTAACAGATATTTATTATTATTTGCTGTATGAATATCGCACAAGAGTTCTAACTGCTCTCGTCTGGACCCAGTGAGACTATTGCATCCCTAAATGGGGTATTTTGTGTGGCTGGATGTAGTGGGGAGAGGGAGAATATGTGAAGAGGAAGGTGGGGAAGTACCTGTCTATTCAGATCTGGTTACCAAGCACGGCTAAGGCCATCTCAAGCAACATTTCAACTCAGAATGGTGGTCTTACACCAGGGAGATTCTGACAGTATCTTTCACTTTGGAAAGTGCCTATATATTATTTAAAATTAATTATTACAAATTAGTCAAATAAAATTTAAGTGCCCACTGAATGAATTGGGAGTCGAGAGCCTTATCCCCCGACCACGGACGGCCGTCGAATATGCCTGCATAACTGTATCGTATAAACTCAAAATTACTATTGAAAAAAATTTACAAAAATAAATAAGTATAGTAGGTAGAAAATCCAAACGATTTGGACATGTTTTTAATACCATAAAGGTATCTAATTTTTATTTTTTATTTTCTTTGTGAAATGCGGCCGGACAGCTCTTTGCATTATTCATTCTTACAGGAATTTGTGTTAATTATAAGATGGTGAATAGCGCAGCAAATTGATTGAGTCGAGTTATTAATACCATATGTTATCATAAAGTTACTCCCTTTTCAATTAGAAATATGACCAGACTGCAACTTTGTAGATTTTCACTTCCATTAAATTATGAATTTCATGAAATATTTCTGGGTATGCTTTTAATTAAAGACAGTGAATAGATAGATATAAATTTTGGCTGGATATCAACTTGCGAGCTACGTTAACCTATAAAACTTCCGTTAACAGACTATTGGGAGGTTATTATTCCGTATCTCGTGCATCCATATTTAAACAAGAATTCATTGGCTTGGCTCTGAGGCGGAGCTAATCCATAAATAATATAAAATCTACGGAACCATCAAATTTAGGTTGGGTAGTATGCATATAATATATAGAGTCAGAACTCGATACTCCTGTACTAGTAACAAATTGTTTGATCTGTATTGATTTCTTATAACATATATACCGATCGTCCAGTTCATTTAGTCAGGCATCGAAAAATCGAAATTTGAGCTGAGTACGCAGTTACATGTTAAAGCGTACCCTCTATCTGGTACAATACTTAGATTACTCATAAACCCCATCAAATTAATTATAATGCACAAAAAGTTGTAGTAAAATCTTATATAAAAATTAATGTTTGTTTATTCGTATTTTACGCTGCCATACCGTTCATTTGATTGCGTTGAAACTTTGGGGATTTGATGTGCGCATGCCCGCGATGGTTATAGGATAGTGAGCTCTGGTGTTATAAAATTATTTCCTATAGTATTCATCCGATTGCAATTAATTTTTTTTTTAATTGTTGTTAAAGTGCCCGCGAAGGTTTCTATATAAACTGGAGATCTCTAGCGTTATGAAATTTGCATTAATTTTTTTAAATACTAATTGAAAAATGGGTGTATTTTATGGAGTTTAGCGGGGTAAAATTCGGATTGGGAGGGGAGGGGAATCCGGGAGGGGCATTGGGAAATTAAGGAGGGGGGAATGAGAGAGGGGCAAGGCGGAAAAGGTGAAGGGGGAATGCATGAGGGGGGGGTCACGCAGGGAGAGACAATGTATTTATTTAAGTTGCATTGCCAAGCATGCCGGGTATCAGCTAATATAAAATAAATTCTTGATTTAAGGGTTACAAGTAGGAAATTTCAACATGTCATATTAATGTACCGGACCGTTATGCTTCCCGGCTTTTTTATAGCATGTTTAATATTTAAAACCTAGACTCGTGTAAATAATATTTCATTTATAGTGAGCATTCAAACATTTTTTTCCTTATTATCTAAATTGTCTGACTAATTAACTAGGAACCCTCAGATGGTTTGGGCATGTAGAGCGAATGAACAAAGAAAGGAGCGTAAGGAGAATATATGATGCAAGTGTGAATGGTATAAGAAGTAGGGGACGTCCGAGAAAGACATGGCACGATCAAGTGAATCAGATACTTGAGTCGGGCCATGTCAAGAGTCTGAAAAATAGAAGAGTATGTATGAGACGATGTATGAATGTGAATGAGGCAAAGAGTGTGTGCCAAGACCGAGGTGTTTGGAGGTCCGTCCTCTCTGCCTACCCCTGCGGGGAAACGGCGTGATGGTTAGTTAGTTAGTTAGTTAGTCTGACCAATCAACTGAATGATCGTAAAATATTTTATTAATCTCTGGGGATGCTATGTGAAGGGCCTTTTGAGGAAGGAAAGTCCTGGTAAGGTAATAGGTTTGAGAGGTGGGTGGGAATCCGGGGGTCAGTGTCCAGGAGTCAACGAATCCATCCCTCCCACCGCGGTGCAAGACAATGGGTCGAGGGAGTCCTACTGAAGATGCCAAATGCTCTTCGTCAACCAGTCTTTCCCGACAAGATTTAGACAAACTAAAATTGAAAAAAAAAATGCACGTAACCTAACCTAACACAACCAAATAAACTAGTTTTTTCATCGCTTTTAATGACTTTTCAAAGGTATAATGAAATGCCACTTTGTTGATTTGCGCTGTCACCCAAACCCCACCCCATGAACCCCTACTAAGTCACCGAACGTAGCGTACCGCTTGGGGTGACTTAAGGCAGAGGTGTAGGTTATCCAACCAATGGATTCCGAAGCATAACTGTAACCAAACCCACCCTTTAAAATGTCAGATTGTATAAAGCTATTTTGACGGTTAATTTGTAGATTTTGGCGTTATATTTTTTATTCTGTCAGTTTTTTCCAACTAGTCTTTACAATCAGCATCCAGACTGGCAGTGCCAATAATATATTAATGTAAATTTCAATAAATACGCTGTAGGTACACTGCAATGTGAATCGCATCCGCTTAATTCCAGCTCTATTATTAATATTATGTATACCGTAGACGGCTTACACCATTAGGCCACGGGGACCGTCAGCCACAACTTGAGAGATTTACGACTCACTATTTTAATATCAGTCCTTGTTTTTGACTTGTCACTGTATTCAGTACTTGCATTAATTAATCTGTCTCCGAGATTCATTAGTGGGCTGCTTACTAACGCGATGATATTACCGAATCGATTGATACTCGGCACTAGGTAGGTTCTGCTGAAAGCCATTATTAGCTGTGAAGCTACTGCTTGGTAGTGGGTATTCTGAAGTCGTTTAGCTTCAATTACTGTTCTTGGTAGTAAGCTGGGGTCAAGTCACAGCGGAATACTTGTTACTTTGACCACTAGGAATTTCCTATAAATAGTTGGTGGTCTGTTTCAGACTGTTTGTGACTTACAAAATAGCCTGGAAAGGTTGAGAAAATTCCTAGAGGATAATGGCCTAAAAATTTGCAGGAAAAAGACTGAATATTTGTACTTGCCATTTGAAAACACAAATGCTGTAACTCCTTCGATGCAACTGGATGGAGTAACATTAGCCAACTGTGACACATTTAAGTATCTCGGCTCACTCATCCACAAAGATGGAGGATGTGCAGCAGATGTTAACCACAGAATAGATGTGGGATGGAGTAAATTTAGATCCGTAACAGGAATCTTGTGTGACACAAAAATGCCTATAAAACTAAAAGGAAAGGTATAGCAGACTATTGTTAGACCCGCGATAATGTATGGCTCCAAATGCTGGACCATGTACAACTCCTGCACCAGGCAACTTGAATCAGCAGAAATGCGAATGCTTAGATGGTCGGCAGGAGTGTCACTAAAAGATAAAATTAAAAGTTCACGCATTCGTGGTAGCCTGGGTGTCACGGACATAAACAATAAGCTATAGGAACGACAGTTGAGGTGGTATGGTCACATAAAACGGAGACCACCAGACCACACAGTGAAGCAGGCAATGTCTATGGAGCTTCATCGACAGTCATCCAGAGGAAGACCAAAGAACTCCTGGATGACTCAATGCTCTAAAATCCTAAATAGAAACGGCCTGGAAGAGAGCGATACCCAGAACCGAAGAAGCTACAACCTGAGAACGAGGAGAGCCGACCCAAACAGCTTACCTAGGCAATGATTTGGGACAGTGCAAGGAAGAAGAAGAGTTGATAGTCTGTCTCAGTTCCCATTCTCCCTGTTCGCCTCTAAGTGGAAATACAAGTGTAATGAAAAGGAATCGTTCTAATTTTCGTCAACACACTTTTGTGTGTAACATCGAATCGTTTAAAATACTCGTTTTTTCGCGGTTCTTTCCACAACCCTACAGAATATTTAAATAATAAGTGGATGAATGTGTTTTATCAAGGGATGTATTAATATTACATGTGCGTACCGAGTACCCATCCTCAGTTTCGGAGAGTAAATAACATTTTCAAATTAGTAAAGTTTAAAACTAAACGATGACAAAGTTGTTACCTAATTCGTATTAATGAAGGTTTTCAGCTTGCTTAAAAATGTCATAAAAAGGTAGTGTTAACCTTGAGCTGAATACGAGTATACATTGCGACACTTACCACAATGTCATCACATCGAGCCACTACGAGATATGACAACTGACAACAAAAATTCCTTGCCCCTTACAAATATACGTACGGATACATGTTTACGTTTACGTTTCTTTCTGAAATAAACTTGTGGGGTTCTTTCATTCTTTATTTTTTCACTCAATTACGTCTTCAGGGAAATACAATGATAGTACGAAAAAAATATTCCAGACTTTTCTAAGATTTCCTTACTTTTTTTACCTTCCACATTTGGCAGAAATATAACCTAGTCAACCTGCCTCTTTGGATACGCTTGTCCTCTTTCATACGTTAAAAAGACAATATCTTTTTTTATAGATGCATAATATGGTTTTATTTAAATTATTTATTTGCGAAAGGATATTTCCATGCTTTATTTTTCCGTCTTTGAATAATATCGTCGTAAGTTACATTGCGCACTCACGTAGTTGATTTACGTCCAGTTTAATGCTTTTAAACCGCGTACCATTCTACATACAAATATAATACTTGCTACTCAGGACAAAGTTATGGGGCAGGACCCATCCATTAGTGCCGAGGAACTGGAAGAACCCACATTACCTGGCTGCTCCCACTCGCACTCGTTGCTGAGTTGTGAGCAACATTGTGAATTAAATAATACAATTTGTGGGTAACAACTTAGCGAATATTTATCTATCCACTGTAAAATATATGCCCCAATCGTTTATATTTCGTTGGTTGCGTAAAATAATCGTATTCAGTGTGTTCTACCAGTACTACTAACATTTTATTAGGAGCCTACTTCGCGTCAATTATATGGATGTGGTATATTTCGCCCTGTATTATGTTTTATTATTTATGTTATTAGCGCAGGCCCGTGAAAAATCACGGGATCGTCTGAATTCTTGATACATCGCCCTTAAGGTGTTAGGTTAAGGTTATTATCCAACTATTATTTTTTTTTTTTTTATTATCACTTCCAATTTTGAAGATGGCGCAATTAAATTTAATTTTCTTTTAGCATATTATATTACATATGGTTATTGTATCGCTTGTCTGATTTCTCCACATTCACTCAATCAGTTCCAATTTTGAAAATAATACTTAAAATCAAAGCAAATTTGAGTTAATTGAACCAGATTTCACGCAGGACTAACGCATAGGCAACCAAAGTTAGTATGTTTAATGATCTCTGATTGAGTAATTATTATCAACAATTAAATAAAACAAATAACTTTGTGTGGGTACACCACTATATAATCACAATTATCGACATGTTTCAAAACCGATGGGTTCTTCGTCAGGAATTATCTTTGAATTGGAACATAAATAACAAAAAAAATCGACAATATACAACGGTATTTTCTTATTCATTTGTGTCCGAAAAGTGACCTAAAACCGTTACGGTGACTTTATGCGTTTTTCAGTAAAGAAAATCACACGTTCGAAAAGCCGCAACACTCCACCTCTTGTATTTAAAATTCCTACGGATACAAGTATTTTAAGGACTTCGTTATGTATTAGGTGAATGCACAATCTTATCTTACTAATATTATAAACGCGAAAGTTTGTATGGATGTATGTGTGTTTGTTACTCATTCACGCAAAAACTACTTAATGGATTTTAATTAAACTTTGCAATAATATAGCTCATACGCCAGAATAACATATAGGCTTTATAAAGCTATCTATTTTTAACACGTTATAAATAATAATTATTTAGAAAATGTCAAAATTTGAGAGTGACATTTTGCAAAACAATCAAATTTCATTTTAATTAAAATTCAATTTTAGAAAATTTGTGAATTTATTAGAAGTACTCGCCTAATACTTTGAATCGAATCAAGAATTATTGATATTTTAAATAAATAGGTTAAGAATTTTGGTATAAATAAAGATGGCAGAGAAGCTTGTACCTAAACAAATAAATGTATTAGTAATTTAAACAATACCTACCTGCAGTTGAAAATACCTACGTGAAGTACAATGATAATCAACCATTTTCAGAACTTATTTAATAAAAATAAATGTGAAGATATACGTGTATAACATATACAATACACGCATACGACACTTACCCATACATGATTTATGATTAGAGTTACAATTATTGTTATACCCACGCATTCATGATAGCTGTTTTCATGGAAGTTTGATTTGCATTTCTTTAGGTAGGTATTGAGTTACACGTTCATTTCTCTTTTGTGTCATTACTCAAGTTTATTTATTAGCATATATCATTTCAAGATTTTATATTGCATATCTGACAACCGACCCCGAAAATTACACTCAGCACCATAAGGGCCCAATACCACACAGCGTGGTTTCATTTAACCTCATTCCCGAGTCATTAATCCTGGGATCATGTTGCAAACCTAAAGTAAAAAGGGTTGCATTATTTAAACTACGAATTCAACCTTTGGAGATAGCGTTTTAAACTTTTTATGCGGTTCCCTCATTTTCCTTTCAGCAGTTGACGTGGTCTAGCACAAGGCTTCTCAGTGCAGCGCACATGCCGCGATTACCAAACAACATTTTGGTTTAATATTCCAGGGAATACAGAATAAGAGGATTGTTCCTGAATTATTGCTCCGATAAACCTCTGCTTGGCCATGTAGCTGATTTGGTTTAGATCAACTAGAGTTAAATGACTCAACCAGCGAGAATTTAACTAAGCTTTCGGGAATAAATCAAATCGGATTTCCTAACGATGAATTCGAATTATTCGGAAACATTTTGATCAATCGTTTTCTTTTCTACAGTTAATCTCGCGAATTTCAATTGCCTCTGTCATAAAATAAAATATGTAACCTTCGGTCATGCACGCTAAAGCTTTTCAGTATACCTTTTTCGTAATTCTTCCTGAAAACCTGAAAAAGAAATTTACAGTAATCGCGTGGGGAGTAGGGATCGCCCTTTTATCATTTTTTTAAAACGGCGAAAATTATTAACATTTTGCGAAAGAAATGTACATTCCGCGTACTCATTTATCAAGACAGACCTGCGAGCATTTTTTGTAGAACCTCGTTAAAGGTTTTCAATTACATTTCCAGTTTCCCGGTGCGTTGGAGAGAAAATACATATCATTTTTTATGACATCACCGGTGGCTGGTGATAGCGATCATCGTAAAAACATTAATCCTTTCAGGTTTTTAATCCTCGAAAATGGGCGCCGGTCCAATACCTTTTCCAGATACATCCTTTAATACCCAAATGGATGGCCGTCTCTAACACCATAAAACTGTTCAATTTTGCATGTAAACTGTAATATTATTGTGTTGATTCAGTCGAGATAAATTTGGAAGCAATATTGAAGAAATTGAGTTCATTTTCTCTTAGCGAAGTTGAATCTTTGGATACTTTAGCTGCTTAAATATTTATTTTATTAGCGTTTTGTTTGTTTAGCTGTGATATTTTCCCAGGTTTTCCATTTAAAATTAAAAGTGTTGTTAAATATGTGTCGGTAATCTGTTTAGTTAACTGTTGGTTTTGCTTATTAACGACGGGGGAAAGTTACCGAGCCCGGCTTTTATCTGGGGCTAACGTGATACTCAATTTTAATTCTATTTAAAAACTTCTTACTATAACTTTTCCAGGAAAATGGTCTTAAGTTTATAACGGTACATGTTTCTTGGATAATCTGGTACAGTTCTCCCTGGACCACAGCCTCCGCACCACCCTTAACCATCCCTCTGCCCTCCCCAACTCACCCCTTTCCCCTAATTATCCGCTTCATTTGGTCCGTCGTCGCCGATCAAGCACCCCGTCATTAGCTCGGTGGTGTTTTCCGCTTTACATATTATTTTCTATTTATTGTTTTTGTGTTTAATTCGTAGAACTCCATTTAATTTTTTTTAAATTTAACGACTAGCAAACTGACAGTTTGAAAGTGGCCTTGTAAGCCGAAACGGCTGTAACAATAATACAAATATAAAGTACTTGCAGAACTTAATAATAACATTATTAAATTATTTATTTTTTTAAATCTCATTTTCTGCACGTAATCAGCGATTCCGAAATGAATATTCACTAAAATCGGTACCTACCAAGAATCTGCATTCCGATTATTTTACCAGAAAGTTGTAATAAACCTTAATTTATGCAACGAATTGTTCGATTTTAAGCATTTCATTTCCATACAGACTGGACTCTTCAAACTTTTAAAGGGTGTGAAAGCCGGTTATTATTGTAATTCCTGAAATATAGCAATAATATGTGAGGTTTATATTTAAATCATTTCAGAAATCATATAATTTCTTTCCTTTCATAATTATTACCTACTATTCATTTCATGTAATAAAAAAACAAAGTTAAATCTAATAGATTCGAGTCAAGTACCTACACAATAAAAATACAAAGTTAAATCTAATAGATTCGAGTTTCCCTTTTTCTGCCTTCAGAATTTATTGGAAATTTTAAAAGTTGGAGGTATTGTTAATATTATGGAGTACATCTTTGCTTTTAGCTACCGTTAGTTTTAAAAATAAAATGTTAAATACGAAAACAATTTGTTTCCAGTATTTGATTGTCAATAAATAAGTTTGATACTCGTGAGCAGTTAATGAAATATACGAATATACTAAGGATTTATAATAATTTTTCGTCACATTTTTAGTTTTTTCTAGTATAAAAAATGGGGATAGACGCTAGCTATTGTGTTTGTAAATTAAAAAATCTTTTCGTGTCGAAATAAAACAGATTAGTTATAAATGTCAGCGGATCCCTCCCCCATCATAGTTACCCCCATCATATCACTTACACCATCAGAATATAATATAATATTTAGTTTTATTTACTACCATCTGTATTTTGGCTTAAACAGCTTTTGGATTAGCTTATTTGGTTGGTTCGTTCTCGAAATTTTCAAACAGCATTATTTAATTAAAATATACTCGAACTTGGTGTAACTTCTGTCATTTCAGCTCATATTTATATTCCTGATACACAGCCATATGTGCCAGGAGCACATAATATAAATGTGGGGGGACCTCCTCCGTACTGCGCAGTTTGAATAGGAAAGTTTGCTCTTAAATACCCGAAGCTCCGCGCTCACATACAGTTGGTGTGTTTCTATTTTCCAGGAGATATCATAGCCCGATCTCCCCGCCCAAACAGAGATGCTAATATTTGCATGCACGGCAGGGCTAGTTCGCATTTATTTAAGAACTTTATATGAGCTCGTCGCGCTTATGGATCCACTGAAAACATTTTGAAGATACGGTTTATGATGCATGATCGAATCGAAATCATATTAACCCGCAGTCTAGCAGATGCAGTTTTGACGTTTATCAGAGGCCCTAGCACGCTTGCTCTATAACGATCGATAGGATAACTATCGGTAACTTCTCATCGTTCCCTACGACAACTGCAAATCGCAAACGAATAGGTGACAGTTCACAATGACTAAGTGTCCTTAATATATTCGATATCAACTGTCGTTTGTACGTTTGAGATCTGCAGTTGTCCTAGGGAACGATGAGAAGTTACCGACAATCGGTCGGTAAATTCATATCGAGCGACCGTACTAGCACAACAGGTGTGACCTAATAAAAATACCAAGTGCATATTTTGAAATGGATTACTGCAACTTACACTACGACGTACAGATTAACCTTAGATTGTGTTCACTGTGGGTTCGATGCCCGCGATGACTTTTTTATGTGAATAAGAACCGCACAAGACTCCCAACTGCTCCCAACCGTCTAGAAACCACAGTGGGTCTGACTGTTCAAATCTGATCACGAAACACGGATAAATCCATTTCAAGCAACGTCTCCATTCTGATTGATATCTATCAAATCATGTACAAACTAGTTTAAATAATTGGCATGACGTTTTTTTGATGGATGACAACAAGAATTTAAAAATAATAATAGTTAATTTATATAGCTCAACTGTGCTTCACCGCAAGTGCGCTTAAATAGCTACCTGATTTATACGAGCGGGATTATCAACCGCTCGTATAAATCTATTTATTAAATTATCATGGTTTCTGATTATGTTCGATTTATTTTTTCTTCCCCGTAATAAAGACAATTTTCTTTTCAATTAAATTATTTTCAAGAAATTACGCGAAGCTATCTGCGTGGAATTCCGAGTGGTGTACCGGGTCATGTAAAATTGGATGTAAGAATTTTTCCTCCAAGGATTTCTTTCCTCTTCTTATGTTACGCAATTAAGCACGCACGCGCAACTTTCCGCAATTTTAATCTCTATTCATATAACTCATTGTACCCACAAGAATCCGGGTTACTTATATTTCACTGGCACATATAAGTACACACTTGTTATTTACTGGTACATATATACTGATGTGTGATACGTACCAATATCCTACTTACTTGTAACTCAATGGTACTTATTAGTAAGACATCTCGTTGCATTACAATTAGGTACCTACTAATAGGTAAGTACCTAAATCCTAACGTAGGCTTCCTAAGTCCAAACTACATTGTACCTGAACGTAATCAGCTATTTAAATATTAGTTTGTTAAGTTCGCGTGCAAACCTGTTAACGGTGAAAATATTGTATTTAATAATACTACAATTCTTTCGTACTCATAGGTATATAATAAGTGATATTAATATCAGCCATGGTAGTCAGCACAACATAAAACAGTGAAAGCAGTGTGTAACTTGGAGTAGGTCTTAGTTGAAATAAATAAACTGCGTTATTATTTCAACATTTTCATACACAGTAATGTACTAAAGTAGACAATATGGGAAGGTTGCGATCAATGAACCAGCCCAACGTATGGACCACTTCATTATTTCAGAAACTAACTTTTTTTTTTAAATCTAAGGTTACGTCAAAAGCAAACAATACCCTGCCCCGACTTGCTTCTCTACTCTCAGTATCTCTGCGACTTCTGTCGGATAGCGACGATGATATGTCGCCGAAGCTTCGGATACAAAATATACGCTGTGAACTTTTACAATTAAATGTACGAGTAATATTAGTGTATATAAAGCGGCGTCTCCTCCGACGAAAATGTTTGCACGCTTTGTGGATAGTTAAGTCGGGGCCACAATGTGTTTACTTTCCGTGGCCCATGGAAAACAACAAACGTTGTGGCCCTGCCCCATGTTTATGCTAATGTTTGAGATATTGTTTGTGAAATTGATCGCAAGAGACCGGCCTTAATAATAATAATATGTGAACATTGTTTACTTAATTAACACTGTTCTCATGTATTGGTTAGAGGATTTTAAAAAATCTTTTAAGTTTGATCATAATACCTATTTGAAACTTTTTTTATTTGAACTTCATAATGATGATGATGAAACACAGTTTGGAATTTTATTTTTAATATTTAAAATTTGCCAGACTTTTTAATCACGAAACATGCCCACATCGCATTTCTCGTGTGCTTTATTCTATGTATTATATATGAGCTGTGACGTGAGATATATATTGACGGCGTCCGTGGTCGAGCGGTAAGGCTCTCAACTAGCAATCCGCAGGTCGCGGGTTTGAATCCATTTCACAATTTCATCATTTAAAAATAATATAAGGTATATTTGTGGCACGTTCCAGGGTGGAAGATACTCTCAGTATCGTCCTGGTGTAAGACCATCATTCAGAATTGAAACATTGCTTGAAATGACTTTAGTCATGTTTGGTGACTAGATCTGAATACCCAGGTACTTCTCCACCTTCCTCTTCCTCGTATCCTTTCTCTCCCCACTACCATCAGCCTCACAACATACCCCAAATGGGGATACTATACTCTCACTATGTCCAGGCGGTTGGAAGCAGTTGGTACTCTTGTGCGGTATTATCATAAAAAATACTGTAAAAATTATCAAATTAAAAACAAGTAATAATATTGCAAAAATATATTTACATCTATATTGGTGAATATGGGTACTACGGTCTAGCTTTGAAGTAAGCTTATCGCCTCTATTAGAAACCTATTTATGGATTCTGAAAAGACGAATTAATATAGCCAAAAATATGAATGTATTATTTTTACTTTTCCGTTTCGTGAAATGGATTTTTATATCAAGCAAGTCAAAGAGCTTTTCCAAAGCTCTTTGCCCTCTCATTTTCTCGTTCACCCGTGTTTATTAGCAGAATATTTGGAAAAAAACATTCAAGTAATCGCGCGCAAATCACACTGTTTACGTATCCAATTCTGCAAACCTTGTAATATGTGCAGTTTTCGGTGGTTTCAACCAACCAATTATTTTTCCACTCGACTTCAGTTGGGGCACGAATTCCATCCGAACTTTGAGGTGAAATCATACCGTTATAATCCTTTTACCACTCCCGTCATATCCCCCGTTCCATCTATTAATATTAAAATCAAGGTCTTTTCGCAATCCATTATCAAGATACTTATATTAAGTGTCGTAATTATTGAGAGATTTTCCGGGATAATTGGTAGCCATGAAAATTTCCAAGATTTAGTACGCAATTACGAAAGCAAAGTCATTAAAAGATTAGGCAAATTTATTGTAATGTCACAGTGACGTAACTGCTTTCTGGGCAGCCTCATTATTTTTGAAAACGATTGTTGGAAAATTGCACCTAAAATGTAATACGCTTTGCGTATATGACAGATCCATCATAAGCCATAACGTGTGCATCATTTTTCCTCTAATATTGATGGCTTGATTCTTTTCATTAATAGTTAGTGCCATCGCTGACGAGGCAACTAAAAAAAAACAGTTTGCAACTAAACTCGATATCCTGTGTACGTCAATGTGGTGGCCCGCACACTACATAATTTCACAAAAACCCGTTGTCAATGGCAACGCAAGCAGTGACTCGCGACTCGCCCTGCTAATTGCCGTGGCCGGCCGTTGCCAGTTTGCTCGGTTGTCATGGTTGCGCCAGTTTTGTTGTCAGTTTTCTAGTTTTTTCTTGTTTTTTCAATTTGACAGCGACAGATGACTACGATGACAGCTGATGGTTCTGAGATAATTACAGAAATCGTAAAACTGAATAGGCCGTCATTGAAGTTTGATGGAAGTTTGGTTGGAAGCCATAGCAACCAGCCGGTTTTAGTTTGGTTTCAGTTGCCTGTCAGCAAAGGCCTTATGTCCATGATAATTTATTTAGCCTCCTTGCATCAAACGGACTCTTTTATTCAAACATAAAAACACAAATCCAAAATAACGTACGGTAGAAACATTTGAAATTCTGGATTTTCCTATACTTTTCGATTTAGATTACGATCTGAAGAATTTAGCATGATAAATTATTTGCAGATGACTCACGACGACCCTCTGCTAGGGTTGACTAAAATAAACCCTCTCTAAATATTTTAATTATATGTGCTTGTGCATTTTTTATTTTTCTATTACATTTCATTGTTAAAGCAAGCTTGGTTGGTTTCAAACAATCTCTCTAAGAACCCGGGATTTCATCATTACGCCACTGCAATAACAAATTTTCAGAGCGGCTGTCCTCATTAGAAGAACTTTAAACTTTTGCTGCGATCTTATTTTCTAATTTGACTACCCCAACGAATTTTAATATTCCATAATATACCTACATATATAATATTTATTTTCACTCTGTGAAAACTGAACTTTTTGATGAGATATCTTCGTTGATTATAAAGAATAAAGAATATACTAGAAGAGCATTCCGTACAAATTTGAATGGAAACATCTATGTTACTGTCGTACCTTTTGGTTCTAGACCATTAATAATAATAATATTTGGCTAATTTATATAGCGGTGTTTTCGTAAAAAAATCACCTTAAGGATTTTTCTCGATTTTAACAAAAATCAGTCCATTTTTGGAGGAGAAAAGTGGGGAATACAAAACCTCGATTTTAGTTAGGTATTAGTAACCCGAGGTGCATTGTTCCTTTCGCTCAATATCCTGTGGAGTAAGAGCAACAGTGACAGGAACAATTTAGTAAAATCTATTTTTCAAATTTCTCCACCACCGGGTTTCATCTTAAGGGCGCTGTTCGCGGTCTGCTTCTCTTACACTTACCTGAAATTGAGAACTAGGCGGCAATCTCCACTTCGTTTCATTTTGAGTAATCTGAAATAAATGTTTTTTTATATTTTCCCCATACTTTAACTATATAACTATACAAAAATAAATTTATTAACAAAAAATGAACTTTATAGTACTGTATAGCTTTAACTGTATAGTTAACGTATGGGGAAAATACAAAAATATATATATATATACCATATTACTCAAAATGAAACGAAGAACCTTTTTTATAACACACCTCAATTATTGTACATCGCCAACTCATTTGAATTTCGTTATCATGGTGAAACACGGTTTTGTATGGAAATATGCGCCGAAATTAGGCCCATAATTGGATCACTAAACACGCCCACAAGGCACTTCTTGTGTTATTCTTTATTGTATATGTAGTTGATGATTTGAGAGGCCATTTAATTTATTCTTAAATAGCATTTGTTACTACCTGATTTTGCCCCAATTTAATCAATCTTTTTCGATATGGAACTAATAAAAGTCGTAGAGTAATAATTATAATCATAGACATAGACAATCTTGTCTCCGAAACTATGCAAATATCATCACAGACTTGAACAGATTTTCTGTCTTATGGAAAATAGTAGATATATATTAATAAATTGGACAGCAGTAATTCACTGTATTTCAGATAAGTACAATTTAATATCTCTACTCCCTTGGGTGTCTAGACGCCTAGACTTAACCAATTCAGTTACTATCGAAGCCAATTATTATTTTCATAAATAAGTGGTATTCTGACGTGCCATTGGACTATATATAAACTAGCTAGCAAAGCAATTTTGCCACGTCCGCGTCCGATCACCGCAATCATTTTCAGTACTTTGCCACTAACCATGCCTTTTTTCCTGTAGGCATAAAAGGCGGTATTATCGGAGAAATCAGAATTGTTTTGCTTTCAAAAATGTCTTAACTTTGCAACCTAGAACAACGGAACCGATGATTATTGAAACTTGCAAATTTTATGTTTACCTTTGTAAAGAATGTTATTGAGAAGTTAATGTGAATTGTGAGTGTGTATTTGTGAGTGAGTGCGCCCTAAGATAGAAATAGTCTGGTTACATAAATGTAGGAGAGGGAGTACTATCGCAATCTTTCAAAATCTGCCGACAGTGAATAATTTATTCATTGTGAATGTGTTTCTACTGCGAACGACCAATTTGACTTTTGTGTTCTAAATAAGGCATTAAGTTTTTCGAATCTTTACATTCACATTTCGGTCATACATAGGTACCTACACGGTTGTACCACACATATGGATACGCCTCGTGAATGTCTACTATGGTTTTAAAAACCAACTTAATATTTTAGAATTTCATTTATAGTATAGTATAGACCAGTCTGTAGACGTGTATTTCCAATGTAATTGAAATTATTGATAGCAAATAAGTCGCACACGAAGCCTGCCGAATCAATTGGCGGTTAGTGCAAAGACAAAATCAGGAAATTTTCCCTAGGTAGGTACGGCCGCACACATTGCACATGAGGATTGAGGATGCGGTGCCCCTGTGTGTAATCAATGTAATCTTATGTTGGAATTCAATGTCCGAGAATGTGTCCGTAGTACGAGTTGCGGCTGGCTGCGTCCGACAACCTGAAGGAAAACTACACCACGGTGGTGATTCACGTGAAGGACGTGAACGACAACCCTCCGGTGTTCGAGCGGCCCACCTACCGCACGCAGATCACGGAGGAGGACGACCGCAACCTGCCCAAGCGTGTCCTACAGGTCAACCGCTTGACGATCGCTGAAAATAACACTTTTCAGTTGTTTTATCTTTTCTCCATTTTTAGTAGCCGCCTTGTTTTTGTTGATTTTTCTATTTATTCCATTTTATTTTTAGGATCCAGTTTTTAATATTTCGTAGTTTGTGATATTTTTTAATCGTAATGCTTCTATTATTATTGTTTGTTTGAAGGTTGGATTAAAGCGGACACTTATTTTCCTTAACATCAAAACTAAAGCTATAAATTTCGTTCTAAAAGTATTTTCGTCAACATCTTTATCAGATCTGGCCGAAAGAAGTTAAAGAAACTATAAAAAGCATTGTTTTCTTGTGAAAGCTTGGATATCTTAGTGGGATTGTTTGGGGGGTGTCCACGTAATCCCACCTGAACGGTCGCGGTCCCTCTAGACCCAGACTTGAAGAGCGTATTCTCTAAGCCGAGGTTTGTATTCTCGTCGGGGTTTTGAAATGATAAATGGAATTTCTTTTCGGGAATCACACAATATTCTGTCAAATGAATTGGCACGACCGCGCCGCTGTTTGACTAATGAATTATGGTCTTAAATTCACGACGCCTGTGGACCGCTATCTTATAACAAGCCATTACAGTATTTGCCCGAGTAATCGCTTACATAATAGTGATTTATCGGCGTTTTAGCGGAGGAGCACGTGTACTTGTTTTGCCAAAGTGGTTCCCTTTATTTGCGAAAATTTCGCGAAATGCTTTTTGTCGCTGGGCATTGCTTCAAGTAGAAAAACTCGTCTTTCTAAAATTACTCTCGAGAACACGCTCTTCAAACTTATCAAAATTCACTGATTATTTTTTTAAATATATTTATGTTTGTTTTAGGCTAGTGCAGATTCTGCAGTTGACAATATTTATTATTGATCATTTGTGTATGCTATTTTCGATCAATATTAATTTGTGTTCTTGTTTTGACCTTGTTTTAATTCCCCGTTATTCTTTGAGTATTGTTTAACCCTGTTCATCCCGCTTGGTATTTCTTTGAGTTAAGTATTTTGTGTTGTATGGCAGTACGAGTTAACCCTAGTAGCGTCGGACAGCCTGAACGAGAATTCCACAAAGGTGATAATACACATCGACGACGTGAACGACCTCCCGCCGGTATTCGAACGGAAGTCTTACACTACCCTGGTGCAGGAGGAACTTCCAGGACCGCACCCCTATAGCCTTCTGCAGGTCCTTTATTATTTTATTTTACCTTCAAATTCTCTACTAACAATTGGGACATCAAATATTTTCTTCTCCCTACAAAAAATATTGTCATTTAGTAGTGGTGGTAGATATACATCGCAATATATACAGGGTGTTAAAGGGTGTGCTTGACTTACTTTAACCAGTGATTCCTGACATTATTTGGAGAAAAAACGTTAATGAAATTTTGGTCTCCGGTGACTTGATTAATGTCATTATTTTTTTTCTATTTTTATCTTCAAAATCAAACAAAAAAAATTATTTCACATGTCGACGCCGGTCACTCAGCCGAGTAACCAACCGCCCAACCTGTCAACCCGCCCAACCTGTCATCCCGCCCCTAACTGTCCAATACCTACTGATTTATTTTAATGTTTTTTAGTTGAAAAAAAAAGAGAGACCAAAATTAAATTTATTTTTTTACTCCAAATAATGTCAGAAATCACCCGTTAAATTAAGTCAAAGTACGTCCCTTTACACCCTGTATATTTTTTAATATGCTTACTTGTAGAGCAAAGCTATCGATTGTGCCTAAAAGTGTGGGAATATCCACACCGACAACAAATTGGATAAATTCTTGTTGGAAAAATCGTATTTTTGATCGATGTTATATTATTTTTTTGAGCATTATCCAATCCTGAAATATAAATTGAATAAAACGCTCATTTTATATGCATTTATGATTAAATAATCCCATATCCAGATTTGAAGGATAAACCAATAAAGTACATAATTACAAGCCTTTATTTGTACATCAGCATAATAATAAGTATTATTATTATAATTAATTTATTTTGGAGAAATCTCCTCAAGGGCGCTGACATACAAACATACATGCGTACTTACGAATACCCAAACACATATTGGCAAGATTACTATAAAGTAATTGTTGTTAATTAGTACTGCAAATAACTACATTTAAAATATATTTTAGGTACCCACCTGTATTATCCGAGCTAATAACGGAGCTTGTCCAAACCTCTTCGAAATACGAAAAAAAGTTCAATTTTCGTATGGTTACCTGTATAATATAATCTAGACCTGTAATCGCCTGTAATCAGATCATAAACAACAAAATACGCAATAATGAACTCGCTGCTAGTGTTTGCATGCTTCTTTGTGTTTTATTTAACATTTCAGCATGGTATATAATTAAACCATATTATTTTATTTTTAGTAGTATTTTTCGTGTTTTCTTTTCATTTACTCTTTCATTTCTCTTTACTCCATTAATTTGCATCTAAAAATTCAATATGGTGACATGTTTTCTTTTGAAATCGTAAATCATATTTTACAAATATATTCTCCCTTTTCTACCAGATTTTCAGGTCCGGATTTAGTTTTTCCCATAGGAAAAACTAAACCCTCTCATACACTTTTCCATAAAAATGATCATCTAGTAAATCCACGTTATGCAAGTGTATTATATACGTATAATTATTACAAAATAATACAACATGTTAATCTACCAAACTATTAAATGGGAAAATAATTCACCGACTCCAGATATTTTCATATCAGAGGGTTCGGCTCGGTGGAATTCCTAATTTGTCCGATAAATCCTACAGATCCCTCAATATAAATATTTAAAAAATCTTTCGTAATCCTACATGTATTTAAAATGACTGATTTTAGCATTTTTATATACAAATTCAAATATATAAATACAAATCTAATATACCTATCAAAAAAATTATATAAAATATTATAATTATTTGCAAATTACTTTATAAATTCATTGAAGACATTTGCATACTTTCTGGAAGAATAAATTTTGTGAAAATCGTATTTTGTGTAAGTACTAATGAATTTATTAAACTCAAATAGGTCACAGCCACTGATGGAGACAAAGATAGACCACAGAACATTGTCTATTTCCTCACAGGCCAAGGAATTGATCCCGATAACCCAGCCAATAGCAAATTCGATATCAACAGGACCACTGGAGAAATATTTGTGTTGAAGGTAAGGAATTTTGATATGTATTTTATTTGCCAACTTCTCCTCAACAATCTATTGCTTGATAACTCAATATTTCAAAAAAACATAATATTGCTGTCTATGGATGATTCATCTATGAATTAATAAATGTGGACAAAAGCTGACTATCTTTATTTGATTTTCAGCCTCTTGACAGAGATCAACCCAATGGACGCCCACAATGGAGATTCACAGTATTTGCTCAAGATGAAGGAGGTGAAGGACTCGTGGGTTATGCTGACGTTCAAGTTAACCTAAAGGATATCAATGACAATGCTCCCATATTCCCTCAAGGAGTCTACTTTGGAAACGTCACAGAAAACGGCACTGCTGGAATGGTTGTAATGACAATGACGGCCGTAGACTATGACGACCCATCAGAAGGAACGAACGCAAGATTAGTTTATTCCATTGAAAAGAATGTCATTGAAGAAGAAACCGGCTCACCAATTTTCGAAATCGAGTCCGATACAGGAGTCATCAAAACCGCTGTCTGCTGTTTGGATCGTGAGAGAACTCCAGATTACTCTATACAAGTCGTTGCAATGGATGGAGGGGGGTTAAAAGGTACGGGAACGGCATCTATAAGGGTCAAAGATATCAATGACATGCCGCCACAATTTACCAAAGACGAATGGTTCACCGAAGTTGATGAGACTGATGGAACCAATCTTCCAGAGATGCCCATTTTAACAGTAACTGTTCATGACGAGGATGAAACAAATAAATTCCAATATAAGGTTATTGAAAACAGTGGTTATGGAGCTGATAAATTTACAATGGTGCGCAATAATGACGGTACTGGATCACTCAAAATAGTTCAGCCGTTAGATTACGAAGATCAGCTTCAAAGTAATGGGTTTAGATTTAGGATTCAAGTCAATGATAAAGGAGAAGATAATGACAATGATAAATATCACGTGGCATACTCTTGGGTCGTTGTCAAGCTTCGTGATATTAACGACAACAAGCCTCAATTTGAAAGGCCTAACATTGAAGTGTCTGTGTATGAGAATTCTGAAGTAGGAAAAAGTTTGGAAACCTTCAAAGCAACTGATCCAGATCAAGGAGGAAAAAGTAAGGTTTCATATGCTATCGACAGATCTTCTGACAGGAAGCGCCAATTCTCAATCAACCAAGAAGGAACTGTCAGCATACAACGAACTTTGGATCGTGAAGAAACACCAAGACATCAAGTTAAAATATTGGCTATTGATGATGGTGTTCCTCCCAAAACTGCTACGGCCACCCTCACTGTGATAGTTCAAGATATAAATGATAATGCTCCCACATTCCTGAAAGACTACAGGCCTGTTCTTCCGGAGCATGTTCCTCCCAGGAAAGTTGTTGAAATATTGGCGACCGATGATGATGATAGGTCAAAGAGCAATGGCCCTCCCTTCCAATTCCGTCTCGATCCTGGAGCAGATGATATCATAAGAGCTTCCTTTAAAGTAGAACAAGACCAGAAAGGTGCTAACGGCGATGGTATGGCGATTGTGGCATCACTTCGATCCTTCGATAGGGAGCAGCAGAAGGAATACCTTATTCCAATTATCATCAAAGATCACGGAAACCCTGCCATGACAGGCACTAGTACTCTGACTGTGGTTATAGGTGATGTTAATGACAATAAAATGCAGCCGGGATCCAAAGAAATATTTGTATATAATTATCAAGGACAAGCACCGGATACCGAAATAGGAAGAGTTTACGTATATGACTTGGATGATTGGGATCTTCCCGATAAAAAGTTCTATTGGGAAGGTACTGAACATCCACGATTTAAACTCAATGAAGAAACTGGTATGATACAGATGAGACAAGGCACCAAGGATGGCAAATATCATTTGCGATTTAAAGTATATGACCGTAAGCACACCCAAACAGATGTCCCTGCCAATGTTACTGTTACTGTACGTGAAATACCTCATGATGCTGTGGTGAATTCGGGATCTATTAGAATCGCCGGTATTACAGATGAAGACTTCATCAGAGTTTGGAACTATAGAACGCAAAGCTTGACTCGCAGCAAGGCTGATCGATTTAGGGATAAGCTTGCTGATCTGTTGAATACTGACAAGGAGAATGTGGATGTCTTCAGTGTACAATTAAGAAGAAAACATCCTCCAATTACTGATATAAGGTTCGCTGCCCATGGCTCTCCCTATTACAAACCGGTAAGACTCAATGGTATTGTCCTCATGCACCGTGAAGAAATTGAAAGAGACGTTGGAATTAACATTACAATGGTTGGAATCGACGAATGCCTATATGAAAACCAAATGTGTGAAGGATCATGTACAAATGTACTGGATATCAGCAATCTTCCATACATGGTGAATGCAAACAAAACTGCTTTGGTTGGAGTAAGAGTAGATGTATTGGCTGAATGCACTTGCGGTGCTAGGAACTTCACTAAGCTAGAATCATGCCGAACTAACCAATGCTACAATGGAGGTCGTTGTATCGAAGGCAAGTATGGACTATCATGTTCTTGCCCGGCTGGTTACAGTGGGCCAAGGTGTCAACAAACCTCCCGAAGTTTCCGAGGAAATGGATGGGCGTGGTATCCTGCTCTAGAAATGTGTGATAGCTCACATCTTAGTTTTGAATTCATTACAAGAAAATCAGATGGAATTTTACTTTATAACGGTCCTATAGTACCACCTGAGGCTGACGAAACAATGGTTTCTGACTTCATATCAGTGGAGTTAGAGCGTGGTTATCCGAGACTTCTGATTGACTTTGGCTCTGGAACATTAGAACTCAGAGTCAAAACTAAGAAGAGTTTGGATGATGGTGAATGGCACAGGCTCGACATATTCTGGGATACTGAAAATGTTCGCATGATTGTGGATTACTGCAAATCTGCTGATATTCAGGAGTTGGAAGATGGAACACCACCTGAATTTGATGATACAAGTTGTCAAGCCCGTGGAACAATCCCACCATTTAATGAATATTTGAATGTTAATGCCCCACTTCAACTTGGAGGACTGTATGTTGAACAATTTGATCCAACACATTACCATTGGCAGTACATGCCCGTTGGAAAAGGATTTGATGGCTGCCTGAAGAATTTAGTTCACAATAGCAAGTTGTACGACTTGGCTCATCCAGGCTTGTCTAGGAATTCAGTAGCGGGTTGTCCTCAAACTGATGAGGTGTGCAATCAGGGGGAAAACACAGCTCGTTGTTGGGAACATGGGACTTGCGTGGGAAGCTTCTCGGAAGCCCGTTGCCAATGCAGACCGGGTTGGACTGGCCCAGCTTGTGCCACTCCTACGATACCGACTACTTTCAGGCCACAGAGTTACGTCAAGTTTGCTCTCAGTTTTGAGCCCGATAGATTCAGCACCCAGATCCAGCTACGGTTTCGTACTCGCGAGCCGCATGGTGAATTATTCCGTGTCAGTGACCAACATAACAGGGAGTACGGAATACTAGAAGTTAAAGACGCCCGCCTTCACTTCCGATACAATCTGAATTCATTGAGGACTGAAGAGCGTGATGTTTGGCTGAGCGCAGTTGGAGTAGATGATGGACAATGGCACGTTGCTAAAGTGAGCCGCCATGGAAGTGCTGCAACTCTGGAACTAGATGGAGGAGAAGGAAGACGTTTCAATGAGACATTCAGCTTTGAAGGACATCAATGGCTCTTGGTAGACAAGCAAGAGGGTGTCTACGCAGGCGGAAAGGCAGAATACACAGGAGTTCGAACCTTTGAGGTTTATGCCGATTTCCAAAAGGGTTGTTTGGATGACATTCGCTTGGAAGGAAAGCACTTGCCTCTGCCACCAGCCATGAATGGTACCCAGTGGGGCCAAGCTACTATGGCTCGGAATCTAGAGCGTGGCTGTGCTTCTAACAGCCCTTGCATCAATGTCATTTGCCCAGAACCATTTGAATGTGTTGATCTGTGGAACGAGTACGAGTGCACGTAAGTTTACATTATAATGTTATTTTCTACATGAATTTTATAAATGAAATTTCATTCAAAGTAAAACTCTCTTTAAAAAAATATATCAAAATTATTTGCCATCAGCAAATTTCTTCGTTTTGTTTTTAGATGTGTAAATTTATTAATTTCATTAATGTGTTTAAACCCCCCTTTTTCAAGAATGTTATAATCTTTACAACCGCACTGAGTTCTGATTGATTATTTTGTATTATGTATATTTTTAATCTTGCTAATAATTTTTTATCTGTCTATATTATTTATATTATTTTTAACTTTTTATCATTTCATGAGTTAACCGCTGTATGCTCATTATATAATATAATATGTACTTTAAAACTAACAATATTGATGTAGCTGCGGAGAAGGTCGTATAATGGCACCAGACGGGAAAGGTTGCACCGATAAGAATGAGTGTTTGGAGCTGCCTTGTCTAAACGGTGGAACGTGTATCAACCAAGATCCTCGCTTGCGATATCGCTGCATCTGTCCCGACGGGTTCTGGGGGGAGAACTGCGAGCTGGTGCAGGAGGGGCAGACCCTCAAGCTCAGCATGGGTGCCCTGGCCGCTATACTCGTCTGTCTCCTGATCATACTTAGTGAGGACCCAACTCCTAGATCAACCAACCAACCAACTCAACCACTCTCTTAGTCCATGTGTTGTGCTAGATCATTAGTTCCCACCATTTTTGTTGTAAAGACTCATCATGACTCCATCCATCCCACACTCACCCACTTCTCATTGCACTGCATTTCTCATAGCTAGAGATAGATCATCTATATACATTCATGCAAGGGTTATTAAAAGTTATGTTTTACCAATTTCGAAAATACTGAAACACACCAAATCGATATTTCTTTAAAAATACAAAATATGTATGTATTACAATATGTATATTATAATGTAATAAACTATAAATTAATCGGAAGAGTTTATGAAACAACATAATCCTATTCAATATATCTTAAAATATTGGTATTCATTCTTATTATCAACATTGCATGAACCATTACATTTACGCACATTATCATCTATTCTCGTATAAGTATGTATATATAAATTATATTTTATTCTTGATGTTAGATAAACAGAACTTCGGGAATTTAAGGATCTCTTGAGAATAATTTGAACAAACATTTTCACTTTGCTGAATGAGACAAAGCTCCTCTACAGTTTAGAAAATCTTCTTGTTCATCTGAAGTAATCCATAATATTCTAGAATATTGTCTGTATTTGTAGTAATAACACTGATGTAATTAATATGTATTCATATAACTAACATCTGCATGATAAACAATTTATCTCGAACAACTCAGTGCGGACCCACTTGGTAAGTAAATACATGTATTAACTGTTGCATTGTTTATAACTTCATCATAACAGATGTCCGGCCGGACTGAAAAGCTCGGGACCGACTTGCGTCAACGAAGACGAATGCGAATGGCGTCCATGTCAAAACGGAGGAAAATGTGTTGACTTGAACATCCCAATGCGCTACGAGTGCATCTGTCCTACAGGATTCACGGGACATAACTGTGAACTAGAATTGCTAGCTTCTGGAGTTATTACACCCTCTAGGGATTTCATCATAGCTATTATTGTTTGCTTATTCCTTTTGTTGGGTCAGTATGATTTAGCTATCACATTTCTGATGATCAGAAGTAGACTTTGCTATTCCCCAATAAAGAGTAAACCACAAATCAAAGGATACTGATTGTCCTCTTTTGGCTTAGACGGGTCTACTTCGGATACATTGTATACTTTTTACCTCGTATAATGATTTATTTTTCATATTTCATATTCGGGATAAGTAAAATTACATCAAAATTATTTCACTGTTGATGTATCGAAACGATCAGCATTATGTAATATTTAATAACGATAACACATTATGTGAGGGTAACCATGCATTTTTTTTAATCCTACATTTGCAATTTTGAAATGAAGAATATTCAGAGTTGTTGCTATGTATGTACAATCCTTTTATTTTATCTGTGTGCATACATTGTAGATTCTTTATTTACAACAATGTTTCAAAATAGCAAAAAAGTGTGCCTAATTAACAACCACCTAACTGTTTTGAGAAAAAAAATTGCATGGAAATGTTTGCACAAAATAGTATTTACTGACCATCCCATTTAGCCACTGGAGCGTTTTTAGCAACATTTTGGCTAATTTTCAAACACCGGCAAGTATCCTCAAATGTGGCTAATATTTAAAAACATTTATAGGAATTATTTCAAAAGTTCTCACATGTTAAAATCTTCGATGAATCACAAAGCTAACTTAGTAGTTTCACACTTCAACAAGAGATGTCGAGCACCTCTTTTGAATTTTTTGTTATTATTATTTAAATAAAATTATAAGCAGAAGTCATGCATTCATATATTTAACAATTTTTTTATTATTGAATCCTATAAATATGGGATAAGTAGTTTATATGTCTCCGAATTAAAATTAAGAGGTATGATTTTTCAAAAGAGGGTGGTAAATTTCCGAACCGAACGCTTAAAAATTTCCGAGCGCTCAAGGCTGAAAATGATTTTACAGCGGAACGCTCCAGTGGTTATCTTCATTGTAAAACTTTTACGCAAATAACGCGAGTTTATTTTCAAAATAAAGTTTGCGGAATTTTCTGTTGATAAATGGGAAAGTCCTTTAATTTGAACACTAATTGTTTTTATTTTAACCTCTTAGAGGAAAAAAATTAAATATTAGTTGTATATGTGTTAAAAATTTATTTAAATATCCGCACTTATTACTAAATTTAAATATATTATCATTACTTATATGAATAAATTCAAAACAAGCAGAATTATTAACTTACGCTTTACACAATCAAATTCATTTCATAACTAAACTTCTAAACTTTTAAAATGTTTTATTTTCTGTCAACAATATCCATTTTTATGATCATTTTAAATCGATAAAAACGTTTTTATACATAAATATTAATTTGAATACCAATTTCCAGTTCTCGTGCTCGTGTTTGTTGTTTACAACCGCCGGCGTGAGGCACACATCAAGTACCCGGGCCCGGATGATGATGTGCGTGAAAACATCATCAACTACGATGATGAGGGAGGCGGCGAGGACGATATGACTGCTTTCGATATAACTCCGCTGCAAATACCCATTGGAGGACCACTACCTGACCATCCACCTACAAAGATTCCATGTCAGTATTTTATAAGACATAATATGTAATCAATAATTGTAGCATTATTATATTTTCAGCCTTTAACCCTTAGAACTAAGTCAAACTGGATTCCTTAAGCTTACTCCTATACAGATCCATTGGAGAATGAATTTACTGTTATACCTACAACCTTATTTTATTATTTAAACCCATAAATCTTCTATTACCCACTTGTGACATGTAAAATCCTGAGTTTATTGAAGAGTGGGTAAAAAATGCAAATCATCCAAAAAGTGCAAATAATTAACTTAGAATCAGCATGCTCACATAGATGAGAGATAGTGGGAACTTGAAGGTTATCATTCTTTAATCAATATCAAATATTCAATAATCCCCAGTAAGTGATCATGGCATACTATCGATCGGCCGATGTCGTGGCGTTGACGGTTGGACTGTTGTTCCTCGTACACGGCATATTGTGAATCGCATGGCAATCATCAGTAATTCAATAACAGAAAATCAGAAAAAGATACGGTCACACCTAGGACATCTTTATCTGATTTTTCTGTTTTCAGATTTTCGATTGAGTTTTGCTAATATGTATTGTCTTCATTTAATTAAAATATGACAATTTGAGGTTTAATTCATTAAGTTAAAAATAAATATAAAAATAATATCTATTTGAAGATTTATCTAAGTAATTGGTATTGTTTTTCAGTCCCTATGCTCGGTGTTGGCCAGGAACCGAATGTCGGCATGTTCATCGAGGAGCACAAGAAGAGAGCTGATAGCGATCCCAACGCTCCGCCATTTGATGACTTGCGCAACTACGCTTATGAAGGAGGCGGAAGCACTGCAGGATCCCTGAGTTCCCTGGCCTCTGGTAAGATTAACATAGATTGGAGATGCAAGTACTTGGGTAAGATTGGTTTTCCTCAATAAACAAATATTATTGTACAATCCGCAGGAACTGACGATGAACAGCACGAGTATGACTACCTCGGGGCGTGGGGGCCGCGTTTCGACAAACTAGCTGACATGTACGGCCCGCATCAGGAAACAGAGCTTGAGGAGGAGCTGTAGAAAATGGACAATTCGTCACATTGCGCATCAACCAAATAAACATCTTCTTAAGTTAATTATATTAATGTAATCAATCCATTTGTATATATATAATACATTTCAAAGTACATAACTTGCAATGTTATAAGATCTTTTGATATTAGTAAAAGTCATCTTGATAGACAATTTTTTCACTTAAATGCTGAATATAAATCATTTTGCTTTGTACTTGTATGATAGGCCAGTATAAAACTTAGCACTTAAGACTGCAAAACATCAACGGTGCATCTCATTATTCACTTAAAGTAGTAGTTAAATGAATTGTTGCCAGTTGTATGGAGAATGAGATCCAATACCATTACTACTTACTACTCACTGTGAGCCAGAACGACTGCGACCGCGACCGTCTGGAGCACACTATACTTAGTAATGACTTTCAATAATTCTCATTTACGTTAGGACACAATATAGTAGGTAAACGTGTAGTTATGTATATAGATGTTTAACAGTAACGTTGCGTGTGAGTACTATTGCACTAAGACCTAATTGTATTATTCTGGTCAAGTATGGTTCGCTCTCTAGTGTGAAAGTTGACTTTGTATGAGGAAGAAATGAACCAGTCATTTGATAATCATTATGTTTGTGTTGCGAGAGCCAGTGCCAACTATTTTAGATAAATATTGTAATGTTAAAAGTAGATGGAAAGTGTTTGCACCTATTCAATTATTTATTCATAATAATATGTAATCGAATACACTGATAGATGGCACTCGGAAATATTTATTATAGAATCTAAACAATGATCTGCGTATTGATATTCTGTAAGCTAAGACTAATATTATTGTAAAGTTGTAATTAATAAAGAATTATATTATTGTGTTTTCCCTGATTTATTTCCTTTGTGTGAATGGTTTTTTAGAATGATAATACAATTTGACTGATCATAATCAAGTGGATGTTTGTATAACTTGGTTTTTGCGAGATTTTATCAACACATTTTAATACATAATAAATCAAAATAAGTCATAAGTTTTGAATCCATACATGTAGTAGAAAACACAATTTAGACTTAAGTGAATTATTGCACCCGAAGAGATGATTTTGTACAATGTCAACTTAATTACTGTATTTATATAGTAATGTTAATTTGTAATGATTACTCAAGATTGAAATAGTCAATAAAAACCTCAATATTTTACTAAAGGAGTAACGTTAATGTCAGTTATTATGTTATTTGTCTACACTGCCAATTCAATGGAAATTAAGATAAATCGCATGTAAATTTTCTTCCATCGTTCCAGCATCACAAGTTTATATATTTTTTATTTCATTCTACCATTTCTAGTATTTAGTTTCACAATGCAGTAACTCTCGATTCAAAAACTAAAGAAATTATGGCAAGTATTGTTCATTGAAAAAATGGAACGGCTCAAAATCTCCAGGGAGAAATATGCTCAAGCACCTACTCGTATGAAACATCTATTGAAATGGAAAGAGGCCTAAGGATGTGTAGTTCAAGAATTCGAGGGTTACTGTAAAACATTTAATTAAAGTTATGAAAATTTCATTAAAATATCAGCATTAATGCAGGTTGTAAGTTACTTTTGCTTCCGAAAGAACATGTATTGTGCTTCTAATTTGAGATTTCCACCATAATTTTTTATTTAGTGTTTTAATGTTTGTATTTTTTTATTTGAACTGTGATTTTCTAGCTGTATACATTTACAATAAGAATTAAATAAAGCAAATAATGTTAATTGTACCGAATGGTCTTTTATTTCATTTAGAATTTGATTAAATCCTACATAATAATAATTTGTTTGCCTTAACAATCACGCAAAGCATTCTTCAAAACAACTACAACATGAAGATAAATAAAGACAAAACAAAGCTGCTGACTGTAGGCCGAACGCAACCTCAGATGAGAGTAGAGATGTCAGGAGTTCCACTAAAGAACACCAAGGAGTTTGTCTACCTCGGGAGCAAAATAACATGGGACGGTCGGTCTAAGAGCGAGGTCGACAGCCGTATACACCAGGCTAGGCTTGCATTCAATAAAAGATCGAAAATAATAGAATCGAATAATATAGACCTAAAACTGAGAATACTCCCCATCAAGACCTATGTATGGAGTATCTTGATGTACGGCTGCGAAACATGGTGCCTATCCGAAAGAGATAAACGGAGGCTAGAGGCTTTTGAGATGTGGTCCTATAGAAGACTATTAGGAATTTCCTGGAGAGACCACATTACAAATGAGGAGATTCTCCAAAGAATCGAAGCAGGAAGGCACCTGCTCAGGACCTTGTCCGAAAGGCGTGCAAGATGGATAAGCCATATAATACGACAAGAAGGCCTCTTGCATGCCATAATGGAGGGTATGACCGAGGAGACAAACTCTAGGGGATGCCCACGCCGAGAGTACCTGGAGGACCTGCTGGTGGACATGCGCTGCTCATCATATGCAGACTTCAAAAGAGCCGCACAAGACAGGGAAGAATGGAAGAGAAAAATAAAGGAAATTGCTGCAAACCAATCCCAGGATTGAAACCAGAGAGAGAAAATAATTTGTGACTCATTAGGGTAGCCGCAGACTGCAAAATAATCGACCAATCGGCAAATGAAACTGTTTGATTGGTGGCAGGTGCGCGCTCACTATCCGGTTGCTACAAAGGTAGTTTGCTAGATGAATTGAACACTTGTTCTTTATTCTATAGGCAGAAACAAATAGTTCCGAGAACTGCTTTTTTTATTATTTTAAAAAGAAAGAGAAAAATTATGAAGACTTAGCTTCAACCAGCTAAGGCGGATTTCTATGGGAGATATGATGCGCTGATTTATGAAGGACAATAAACTAGATACTATAAATTTAATGTAAAACAACAAATAATGATTCTAAAAATTAGTGTTATTATATTTTACATAATAATTATTTGTACGGTTAATAAATTCTTCATGAAATATGATAAAAACACAATCTTAGCTTTGACCACGGCCGAAGCTCGGAGTAAACTGAGAGCATCACCGATTGAACAAACATGTTAGTCCTATCATTATTGATGTAAATAAACCTCTTGAACGCCAGCGTATCCATTTAAACAAATCATTTCTCTGAATATAACTAGCTATTCTGTGAAAACTGCATATGATTATTTGCTATTTTATTAAAATATATGAACACATTGTCTGGTAAGGCGGTACAATTTCCAAAAACATCATTTTGTAAAAAACAAGTAAGTCATGACAAAAACAGAATCAGATGGCGCACAGCAAAAATGTTGAAATCGGCACACCCGTAGTGGAAGATACTCTCAGTATCGCCCTGGTGTAAGAAAATCATTCCGATTTGAAACGTTGCTTTAAATAGCTTTAGCCTTGTTTAGTGACTAGTTCTGAATAGCCAGGGACTTCCCCACCTTCGTATTCCCATCTACTTTCCCTCCCCACTACCTTCAGCCTCACAACATACACCAATTGGGGACGCTATAGTCTCACTGGCTTGAGGCGGGAGCAATTGGAACTCTTGCGCGGTATTCACATTTAAAGAAAGGAGTTAAAATTACAATATTTTTTTATTTAATTTGATTAATGTATTCATATTATTTATTGACAAAAATAATAATTCGATAAAGAGACATTTTGAACCCGTACTGAAATCAGGAACTACTTTCCTGAATCTCAAATGCAAAAACCATGCAAACATAATAAAATCTATACATCTGGCAGCACTGGTTCGATCCTGTAAAGGCCTATAAATTTTACCTACGGGGAAATGGTTTCATTGATAAAACAGGAAGTCATCATCCATAGCTCCATTGATAAATCAGAGAAGCATCTATTGATATTGTTATGCAAATAATTGTATGCAAACATCTTGAAATCGTAGATTCAAACCTTTTTACATAATTTTTTGTATACATATATATTTTAACTTTTAGGCGTATTTCACCAACCTCTCAATACTTACCATTGTAATAAATAAATACTCTCAATAGAAATAGGTAAAAAACTCAGCTAACTTTTCCGATATGTTACATACAATAAAAAATGTAAATATGAAACATGTCATTTAGCCGAGTAAACAACCAACCCCTCACTTCGCCCTTAACTGTCCAATATATCTACTGATTTTTATGTTTTTAGTTTAAAAAAAGACATCAAAAATGTCACCGGAGAACAAAATTTCATTTAAATTTTTTATTCCAAATAATGTTTGGAATCACCTTGTATATGCAGGATGTTAAGGTACGTACTTGACTTACTTTAACCAGTGATTTCTGAAATTATTTGAAGTAAAAAATTTGGTCTTCGGTGAAGTTTTTGGTGTTTTTTTTTCCTACAAAAACATAAAAAATAGTAGGTGTTGGACAGTTGGGGGCGGGGTAAGTGGTGGGACGGTTACTCGGCTGAGTAACCAGTGACGTCATATGAAAAAAAAAATTTGAAAAAAAAATATGTCATCAAAAAAGTCACCAGAGACCAAAATTTCATTTTACATTTTTTACTCCAAATAATGTCAGGAATCACTGGTTAAAATAAGTCAAGTACGTACCTTAACATCCTGTATAGTGACTGTTTTCTCTAATGTGCGGGATGTGCAATGACCCCCAAAGAATAGAAAATTTCAAGAGGCATTTAAAAGCCACACATTACCCATTATAACATGTAACTAAAGTTTTGTATTCTTCTTTTCATTTTTTCAAAAGAATGTATCCAAAAATATATAGTTTGTGTTACAAGTGTATTATAAATGGACACACAGTCTGTAATACACAAAAAAACTATGGCAAAAAAAACTCACTTGGATTATAATATTACTAAAGAATGAACCACCGTCACAACAACCGGTTCATGGAGTGATATTTATATAGGTCTTGGCAACGGATGTGTTTGTCCACCCAATGCATGGCAGGCAGGATCGGGAGAGGCTGGTTAAGGGAGACCTTTTGACCTCTCCACCCGTACTTTCTCGACCCATAACCTTACACCGGAATGGGAGGGATGGGAGGGATGGATTCGTACGTCTGAATGAATCTCGGGTTCAGTGTGAAAACACTGAATCCCAGATTCCTACCCACCCCTCATACCTTATTCTCCAGAACTTCTCCTCTCCTTCCTTTCCATAAAAAGACCTTCCATGCAGAAGATGACATAGGCCTTGAGAGATTTTTTCCTCTGGGCCTCCTGTGTGGAGCTAATGTAAAAAAAACTACTCCGTAGTAAAAAAAATTCTCCCGTACAAATAAACATCCATTTTCATACTAAAAAAATCCACCAATGAATGGGAAGTCCGGCCAAGTATGGATTCTAGGACGCACAAAGAAGTTAAAAAGGCTACGGTATATTTCATACAACTTTAAGTCTGTTCCGAATGGTGCCAGTTGGTATCTAGGGGCCAAAATTTGTTATTCATTTGCGTTGCAATAGCTTTGTAGCCACCTACTGGTAATTACCTTCCCACTGGCATTCCACAACATTTCATTTAGTTGTTTTATTAACATATTTTTATACTGTGCCATACAATAATAAACAATACCTTTTCACAATAGCATTGTTAGACTCTGAACCAAACATCACCGAATGCATTCAGGTGACAATGTATTCGGCAATCGAGGACTTACGCGCAGATATATTCACCTTTACGCGTATCTATCTCAATATTTGATTTATTGTTGTCAAGTAAATGATTAAGCATTTTATTTACTTGTTTCCGCATTTCAACAATTATTTGATGCACGATTTCATGTAGGTAAACAGTTATTTTCATCATTGAAGAAGAAGATAACACTAATAATATAAACGAAAATTTGAAAAAGAACAAGACAAGATAACGGTCGCAACTGGGACTAAAAACCAAAAACAAAATAATGGTATGGATAAAAATGAGTCGAAGATAATATTGTTAATTTATTCTGAAATTTAAAATGTGAGAATTTTAGACACCATTTTGGCACACACTTTTTGCATGACAAAATTTGTTATGTAAAATTAGCCGTAAGTATTCTTTGTCACTTCCTACAGTTTCAGAAATCATACGAATACTTACCCAACGATCAGATTTAACCAGATTATCGGTTTTTTCGATATTGTCATCCGTTTTTGACATGGAAGGGCGACTCGAGCGTGAATCTTCTTCAACGTCTTCTCGGCTATCTTGAAAACACTTACACCACTCAAAAACACGTGCACGCGATACACATTCATTATCATACACTTTATTCAATAAATTATAAGTCGCTGGTGTTTTGCGCATGCGTACTTCTTCCGCAGCAGCGTCAATCTCGTTATTTAGTAGCCACACCTCGTATATTATTATTATAAAGTTACTATTCATAGCTTCGAGTACCGAATAGTAAACTGGAACTTAAATAAATTAATTAATGTTATCCTACGAATAGCGCTTTTGACGGATATCAGGATGATGGTGAACTACCCCTTTAAACAAATTATACAAGTATAAAGGGGTGTATATTATTTGTCTGAAATATTTACATGAGACTGTCACTGCTTTGTTGGGTTTAAAACCAATGTGGTAGGTAAATAAAAAATTTGCATTGTCAACATCAAGCAATTTGCTTGCCTTGTTTTATGGTAATAAAATTATATTATAATATCTAAGAAAACTGATTTAAACAGGCTGTATTCGCCGCAGCAGAGTGCAAGAGATGCATTTGTTCTGACGAAACATGCTCATCATGTAAAAATTCAGTCCTAGAACCAATGAAGAAGCCAAAGAATGCAAGTAATATTAAAGTTCTTCAAAAATAAAATAATTAGTTTTAAAATCTTATGTTTATTATTTGATAATGCTCAAAATACAAATTTATCAGGAAGTATTCCAGTACAATTGCAACAAAAACAACATTAAAATGAGAGTTAGTTTAGGTACCAGTGGTATTGGTATCGAGTAGGTATATGTTTAAGGGAAGCCATCATCGTCTTCCTCAGCCATTTCCTTGGCCAACTCGAGATCCTGCTGTTCCCTCTCCCTACGCTCCTCGGCACTCTCCAGCTCCTTGCCATACGACTTGGGAGGGTAACGCATGGCCTTCACACTCTGCTTGTGAAGATCCAGGCAGAAAGATATCCTCTGATGGAATGCGAGCTGTGGCTCTCGAGTGCAATAGATGTCGGAACTCTCCTTGCTACTCATATAACCACGCTCGGGATCCAGAGTTGCCTCAATGACTCCATCCCTGATGGCTTTAGCAACTATAAACTCTGCATCTTCAGCTGAATCAAGTCCCAATTTGCGGGCAATGTCTTGAGGAGAAATGCGAGAATAAGACAATCCAATGGATCGAATAGCCGTCTTAATAACGTTATGGCGCAGCCTCAAGATCAAAGTAAATGTGTGGTCAACCCTGAACTGAGGACCGAAGCTTTCCAGCACTTCACCGAACCTTTGAAGGTTGCCCAACCTGACGGCTTGGGTTAACTGGAAATATGGAGCGAGGGCTCGACGGAGAGCAGCCTGCCTGAAGATTTGTCTCTCGGGAATATCACCAAGCAGCAGCTCCACCACGATGGCCAACTTCTGCACAGTTTGGCGGAAACCAACAGCCGCTGTCTGGGGGGCCTTCCTCATGGCCTGCACGAGGTGCTTATGGGCCTCGCTGTACTCCAGCCTGGCTGCCTTTATACGTCCCAGGTAATACAGGAAACGAGCCCACTCGTTGTTACTGGCCGTCTCAGGATACACGGACTTGCTCACTAACTTATCTGCTTGATCGTAGAGAGAGTAATGCAAGTAATTGCGCAGAAGGCAGTTGATCAACACTGCCTGTCCTTCGAAATCGTTTCGCAGAGTAGATGTACGCAGACGCCCGTGGAGGAATCCTCTTATTCCATCCAACTTCTCAGTGAGCTCAGCAACACGTGAATGATAGAAATAACATTTAGCAGCCACAAGGTCGAGAGTTCTTCGATTTTGAGAAGTCACTTTAGACATCAACTGCTGAGAACATGTGACAGCTTCTTGCAATTTATTTGTGTCTAATAATCTCAATAGAATGAGTAAATGTATGTAGGCATCCACTTCGGGTACTGGTACCTTGGGTGCACTTCGCACTCTCGGTGTTTCTGGTTCAGCGGTTCCCGCAGGCAATTCTTCGACAAATGCCAAGAGAGATTCCTTGTCTGAGCCTGCCGGATACAGCTGAGAGATGATCCCACGGAGAACAACGCCGCTCAATTTCCTCCTGGTATTGGGCAGAGAGCGCAGCACCCTGAGAATGAACCTGGGCTCCTTGGATGTTACAGCCTTGTCAATTTGTCTGGAATGTTCCCTGAGATCCTGAACACTCACGACATCGGCATCTCGCTTGACGTCCGCCGGATCTACTTCGACAGGAGTCGGGCTGTCGACATTTTTCATCTCCACGTCCTGAACCTCTGTACCACCCATATTACTCAAATTATATGAGAGAACTACAAGCAACTCAATACGTTTAATTTCAACCAAAAACTTTATAAAATGTCAATTCTACTACGAATTAGAAGCGACAAAGAAAAATGAATGCGGATGAATGACAAACAGCTATCACGTCAAAAACTGCAATGTAAGATCCATAGATTTTTCGTTGTAATAGACAATAATATTCTACGTCTGTGAAACTGTGAATTGCATATAGTGATGTGTATCCGAATATGATCCGAACATTCCGTTCCATAAATAAACCAATCCCTGAGTTCACTAATCGTTCATTTCTGTATTTCATTTTTCATTCCACCTATTTCACTCGCAATGACACGTCTGAACAAGAAATGAAGCAAAAGTGAAACGAAGATGGGAACATTGGCTCGAGTAACCATAGAGTAAACCTTCACTCGAGTGAACCGTCTGATTCCGGCCTAGGGTCGTTCTGTGAACTGAAAATTGGTTTATTTATGACTGAAAGTGAACAGTTGGGACACTTGGGAATTGGGAAGCTGGCACACTTTTCAGTTGAGAACTATTGACATAATTTATTTTATGTATTTTTGAATTTAATGTACTTAATTTGTTTCCAATCTTATATTAGCAGGTAATTGTGTAAGTGTAAACAATTTCACTCCAATATACTTGTAAAATTGTTGGACTGCGGTGGTGTTACAACATGGGATTGTGGTATAGAGCCAAGAACACCTTGGTCTATTGCTGTTCGAAAAAGTTTCATTGTTGAAACAATCTTTGTGAATTTGCAAAAGAGTTGTTTTTTTTCAAAAGAGAAGGACCACGCACTATGCCTCCACAGTCAGTGGTGGATTATCCCTAAGTCAAACTAGGCACGTGCCTAGGGGCGCGAGGTTACAAAGGGGCGCCTCTAGAATTTTTAAAGATTTTTTTACAAAATAAAACAAAAATTTAGTTTTTAACCACGAATATTTATTATTTTATACATCGACCGGTTTCAACCAAGCTTCATCAGGATATAATAATAACTAAGTACTAAAACAGAGTTGTTGGTTACAATATTATATAGGTTGATATACAGAGGGAGAAAGAATATTACAAATGGACATAATTAGACAGAGACAAATCATTTGAAAGAGATAAAAAGAAAATCAATAATTGGAAGGGGGACAACAATATAACGTAATCACAAGTAAATTTACAAACAGCGACCTTGAGGTGATTTCTCACAAAAACGGCGCTCAACAAATTAATTATTATTAATGTAATCGGGAAACATAGAAGATCTAGTAATTATAGACAGATTTGTGGTTGAACTTCAAAAGAGACGAGAAGCGTACAGCAATTTTTACAGTACATTTTCGTTTTTAAGAGGAACGGCTGCGCGGCCGCTTTCATGCAAAACATAGTTTTAGATTTGAGACCAAAATACCTAATAAAACTTTTTTAAATCAAATCATATATACACCTCGGACCGGAATTCGATTTTTGCTTTCAATTATAAAATATAGGCCCAAAAGTTGACGATTTATCCAAGAATTTAGAACGCAACTTTGATAATTTTTTTATGACTGAAAGAATGCTATTTTTAAAAAAATACTTCCTGTCAGAGTTCAGGAATATGATGAAGTATTCAATACAATTTAAATCTCCACTGAAAATAGTTTAATAAGCTTCAAAACCCAAAATTAGTTTTGCTCAATTTTAACGAAAAATTTACTAGCATTTTTGCGATTCTCTCTTTTTAGTGCGGAGCAGAAGGTCGAGCGCGGGGGGATTCTTGTTTAGGTAGATTCTCAATCGTCTCCATAAACAATGCGTTTATTGTTTCAATTGTGTGTGTGTGTGTTTGTGTTTAGTAGCATGCACGTGTCGCTCTCGCAGAATATTAGTGAACTTTAGCTATATACGAATCGCATAATAACTAGTTTTTATCAGTGTCTGTTTAGAATTTTTCAAAAAATTTTAGCTTTCATATAAAACGACACTATTTTTTTAAAACATTATTACGCCTGTGTTCCACACAGGAGGCCCTGAGGGAAAAAAATCTCTATAGCCTAAGACATCTTTGGGGATGCTGTCTGAAGGGTTTTTTTAGGGAAAGGAAGGAGAGGAAGTTCTGGGAAAGGAGAAGATATGAGTGGTAAGCAGTAATCTATGGTTCAATCTGTCCTGGAGTGACGGGCGAAAGAATCCATCCTCCCGTGGCGGTGCAAGGCGATGGCTCGAGAATATAGTCCGGCTGGAGAGGTGTAGGTTAGGTCTACCTCAACCAGTTTCGCTCAATCCGGCCCGCTACGCAGTAGGTAGACAAACTTCACCCCATGAACCCGGGCACCCCTTCTAAGTCACCAATTGTAGCAAACCGCTTGGGGTGACCTATGACAGGGATTTTTGTTATCCAACAAATGTTAGCTGGATCGGCGGCTAGCCACTAAACACGGCTAAAGCCATTTCAATTCTGAATGGTTCTTACACCAGGGCGAAACTGAGAGTATCTTCCACTGTGGAACATGCCTATGTCTATGTCATCTTTGGGGATGCTGTGTGGAGAGTCTTTTTAGAGAAAGGAGGAATAGGAAGTTCTGGGAAGGAAAAGGGTATAAAGGGTGGGTAGTAATCTGGGTGTCAATGTCTCCAGAAGTGACAACCGTATAAATCCATCCCTCCCACTGCACATAAGGCCATGGGAAGAGAGTCCGGTTGGAGAGGTAAAAGTCTCCATCAACCGGTCTCTCCCGATCCGGCGGTTCTAACCCCTCCAGCTCGATTCTCAACCCATTGCCTAGCAGTGAATTTGCAGGGGTGTATTCTTACGTCCGTCACTCCTGGACGCTCTGATCCCCAGATTCCTACCCACTCCTCACACATTTTTTTCCTTGCGAGAACTTCCCTTCCTCGAATCAGACGTTTCAGTCGGGTGAACGTTTACTCGAATGATTATCCCATCTTCGTTTCATTCCGTGTTTAGACGGCGCTATAGGAATAAATGTCCACTCTTCAATTCCCGGTACAACGTTGCCGATTTGTAATAATTTGATCGAGGAATTGAATAAAAATAAGTAAAGAAAACGCCGACGGCGGTGGGTCCGGCCTTGAATTTTAAGGAGAAACGTGTTGAGAGCTTTAGATACATTGATTGTTAAGCAAATTTGCTGACACAATTAAAAAAAATATATAGTTTCGTCTTATAAACCATTATATTTTTTTTGAAATAATACAATTTTATTTTACTTATATTGTTAGGAATGTTTACCTACAGAATAATAATCCTACGTATGTTTAAAAAAACATGCTTTGCAATAAAATCCAAATAAGTGGAATATTTGTGAACGTATCCGAAAATTTAAAACTGTTTTTGAAAGGCGAAGGCACGCATGTTTTATTAGGCAAATGAATTATAAACGTTATAATTTAGTACCTCATTTTTTTGTCGTATCAAATAAAAATAATTCATAAAAAAATCACAAAACTTCTTTTTTTTTTCAAATAATATTTGGAAACTTTGGTTTCATAAAAGTGTACAATTTAATTATTTCGTGGTTAACTTTTAGATTTGAATATATAGCGTGTTGTTTTTTTTCTTTCCAACGCCGTTTAGATAATATTTCTAACCGTGATAGTAAGGAAACGACTTCTATGATACCTGTTCCCAAAAGCAAACAAATGAGTCGAATGTGGTCGAATGAATACCATTTTCACGTTTTGCGTGCGACGTGATGCCGCACTTCTAGTACAGAACCCGAAACGGACTGATTGAGCATTCACTCCGTGTTCAGACGTTTCACTTTGCTCTCATTCCGCGCGCGAGTGAAATATGCCAATATCCAACATTGTTGGATAGGTTCACTTGATGATTTCATTAGGCAATTTTGGACTTTTGTTTCATTTCTTATTTAGACGTGTCACTCCGAGTGAAAGACAGACATGATCGAAAATTGAACTGTCTGGTTCCGAAATTAGGGATCTTAGATTACAATTCTAATGGTTCCTTACTCCACGAAAAAAGTCTACATATTTTTTTAAGGATTTAGTTTATTTCTTACACCTGTCAAAACAAAATATAAAATATTGTAAATAATTTACATTATTATAAGAATTCTCGGATAAATTCCATAGATAATAATTTTACAAAGTATGAAGTGAAGGCCAAATGCAGCCTGCCTAGTAAACTAGCGTAACCAATACTGGCAAGCATTATTTGCTCGTCTGAAGTCGTTCATTTACTGATGTTTAGTGAAAAATAGTTCTGAAATCTTTTGGTGTATTGGATTGCATGATTCGAGACATTAAATAATATCAGTACATCTCAATTTGAGCTGACGGATATTTTATAGACTTTCACCCTGAAGTATCAATGTGTTCTGGAAATGGTTTGCAAAGAGGACGTGGTATCATGGTTTAAAGAGTTAGAAAGCTATAAACGTATCGATGCAATGTGTAGTCTTTTAAATATGTGCCTCCCGTTTGAATTGAGGTTCATTGGCACATACCTAGAAGAGCTGGGAAAACGGGATTTCCAGGAGTTACGTGGGGCAGAAGTCAGGGCCAACAGCAACGCAGATCTTGCTGCTGACATTGGCGGAGCTAATACAGATCACAGAACACGTCGAAAAATGGCACTGTATGTGTCTCTACTCCGGTCGTGTAACTATGCTTGTGCATCTACCCTGTACAATGTGATGGTTGGATTGGAACAGTCTGGTCTTCTGGGAGGAGTATATGGGGATCCCTTGGAAGAGCTCTTATTATTATACACAATGGCTCTGCACCACCCGGCATTTACATTTGATCAGCACACTCACTTTGGCGAAATCCTAGAAAAACTCAAATTAGAAGATGAGAGGAACCGATACAATCCACCACCAGTCACCATCAACACAGCGCAATCTACCAATAGCTGTATTTTACATACCAGTGTAGCGCCAAACCTTTCCATCCCACCCAGTGCATCAGGGTTAGCTCCCATGAATACTCTGGTTTACGTCAAGACGCCTCCTCTACAGGTAAGATATTCCCATGTTCTATTCTAATATTATGCCCAAAGAGACTCAGCCCATAATTTTTTTTTTGTAAATCTGCCTTTTTTGTGAGTAGCAATAACTGTATTTTCTTTTTATTAGAATTTAAATCTTATCTTGAACTGCAAAGATTGCGTACATCTCTCATTGACGAAGAGCGAATGAGCTGTAAACAATAATATTTGTGTTACCTCAAATAAATCGTATGGATTCTCCCATTCCAATATTAAAATAATGGATACAGATACAAATGTTTGCAAACTGGGAGACATTTTCACTGCCGCTATGTTTTATTTAAATAAATTTTATGTAGGCGTTTGTACAAGTTTTATTAGACCAATAACGAAGCAGACTATGTGGAAATTATGAAAAGAGATTAAAAATTCAGAGTTTCTTTTATTTTGTTCCTAAATATTAACTTTATTTATTATTATTATTTATTATGTTATTCTGTCTTTTGATTTGACCTGACTCAAGTATTTGATTTACTGGTCATGGCTTTTAATGTTTTTGCTAACACAATTTAGTTTGCAGAGTTGTTTAATAGCCTTACTATCAATGATCAATAGTATGAATTGGATTTTTATGTTTCCTGCTCTTTTATGAGGTATCTGTCTCTAAAAGCATTGTTGAAATAAAAAAAAATATGTATCGTCTGTGTAAGTCCAATACCGCTGAAGATTTTTCAAATTTGTCAAAATGTTCAGGAGGGTCATAAAATCACAAAGCAGTTTCGACAATAGAAAAGATAAATAGTAAATTTAAAAGTCTTTTTGTGTTCCTGTTAAGTATAAATTTTAAAAAAATCATGTTTTTTATACTATCTTTGTGTCTATGCAAAATTAGTTGTGGAACATAATATGCGATATTGCCATAGGATTATTTGTATTGCATCTGCTATTTTGGCTCTAGGGATATACTTGTTATAGAGCTTACTTCTGTAGTGGGATGATTCATTTGCAGTATTGACTTTAACCAATTGCAAGAAGTCTATTGGTCAATTTTAAAGCACCAATCAATACGGCTTGTGCCGTTTGACTCATAGCGTCAAAAAATTCTATTTTGAAATTATATGCACGTACGCAGTATTGAACTTACATAAACAATAATATTCCGCTCCCCACGGGTGAGTATTTGAAAAATGGAGAGTACCTACCCACGCCGTGAGCAGGTAGGCTGTTTTTAATAAAGGCGGCTGAAAAGCCAGGCTGCTGTACCCATTCTCATTTTCTTTGTAGGAACCTAATGTGTCATGCCTTTTGGAAGTGTTTAGATACAAACCAAAAAATATTGATAATCCATTGGCTTGAAGTTTTTTTTAGTTCTTTCCCTTGATTTTGGCAAGAGATAATATTCAGCTCATCGTAAATGTCCATAGATGTGAAATAACATTGCCATTCATAAAAAATATGATATTAAATAGGAGTTGGCTGAAATAACAAATGTTTGGGTTATCAGGGTTACAAAATTATCGATAAAAATACAATGCTAAAAAAATGCACATAACAAGCAGGTAGAGCATAGTATATACCTCATTAATAATTAAGTACATATGAATTTTTAAATAATATGTTGTAGGATATAAATGCATAATACTTTTATCTCAATGTGTTCACCTATATATTTTTTTACTTATTCACATTCTATTTTTACACTAAAATCAATACCTCATTTAATATTAATTTTAATTAACTTCCCAACTTCAACCAATTTTAGAAATTAATCTGTTTTTACTTACCAAAGTAGTAAAGTCAGCCCTGATTTACTAAGGCCGGGTTGTTTGCAGGCGCGGCTCGTAACTTTTGGTGTGCTACAACAACATCAGTAATGCCATTTTTTTTTAATTATTAGCGCACATCTTAGCGAATTTGAAAAATGCCATCAAATTTCGAAGTTAAAATTCATGTTCAGTGTAAGTCCTATTCAAGTTCTGTTATTTATTATCCAAGTACCGTGAAACAACTGGCCCACTTTTAAATAATGTTCAAATACCGTAATGGCCTTCCATATACCAACTAGAACTACTCGATCCAAAATTCTTTTTAATTGTAACAATAATACCAGGACTGAGTCGTTTAAATAATTCTCTTGTACCTAGTTTGCTAGCAGTTGGCAATACTTTTGCAGAAATAGTAAATGTATTCAACTGCATGGAATCAACAAGAAGGTTATAATAGCATATATCTTAATTCGTTCGCTGCCGTCTTTGATGTTACTTGGATGTATCGTCGTATGGTGCCACTTACGGGGTGGTGATTGGCACTGAAAAGGTTAAATAATTACTAATGTAAACAAAAGGTTAAATAATTACTAATGTAAACACATTATTCTTCCATATCACTCATTGCTACTACAATTTATACTAGCTAAATTTAATCCAAATTAACTCCCGTTGCACAATAATAATTACTTCATGTGAATATGTTCTAGTATGTGAAAGTCCTTATCCACTTGAGTGATAGAGATTTCCAGGTGTTCGGTTTTCGATTCGGTCATTCAATTTAATGTTTACCGCGGTTTAAAGCCAATGAATCCACCTAGATTTCTCAGTTTATGCCATATTTTTAGATTTTATCAAAAATCTTTTAATTTGTAATTCATTTTAATTCATAAAAATAACCTACCTCAATTTGGGTAGCTATTGCAGGAGTGGTAATGGGTGTATAATATAATAAATAAATATAAATGTAAATATTTTAGGTTCCTCCCGTAAAATTGATGATATCTTTATCTTAATAACATTTGAAATTCCTGGGCCAGCCCGTTGTCTCCGAGCAGATGGGAGAGCTGATAAACCCCGTGGTGGGCATGGCCAACCAGCCCATGCCTCCAGAGCCCCTGTACTCCATCATCACAGAGGGGGTTCACACCATGCAGGGCTTGGCTGCCATGCAGCACTACCCCATGGAGTACAACCCCGTGGGGCAGGGCCACTGGCCACCACCGGGGCATGTTATGATGGCGCCGTTAAACCAACAAATAGAGGTATGAATATTGGACATACATATGCACCCGAAACTCCCAGTTCAAGTGGGAAACAGGTGCATCACAGAACCAGAACCTAAAAAATTTTTTTTACTTTTTTCGGCAACTAAAGAATTAAAAAAACTTTTGGAGCCGGGTCTTCGCTGCAATGCGTTTTAACTCTTGGTGTACCAAAGCAAAATTTTCGCCATCTGCAGGCTGATTCTATTTTCGTAATAGCTTATTTGTTTTTTTGCAAAATTAGTTTTTTTTGTAAATTGTACTTTCTTACTAGTAGAGTGATTCTGTATTTTTTGTGTTAAGACAGTGTCAGGAGACAATTATGATAAAAAGGCAAAATCCATTGGATGTCAGAAGGCGTCCATCGTGCGTTGTCGGCTTTCAATTCATCATTCAATTGAGAATTTACAAGGTATTTTGTTGTAAAATAACTTGGTTTCAACCAACTTAATTACTAAAAAAACAATACTTATGTCGGGGGAGATGGTAAAATGTGTATAAACTTCCATTTTTTCTCAAAGTTAAGTTTTAAGGTTAGGAAAAGCGCACAAGCGGAATTCGGCAACTTTACCAATTTTGGGCGAAATACATAATGGATTGCCATAATGTCAACATTATTATATTACAATTACGTACATAATATTTAATAATGTAAGCCTAATAGGTGTTCATAAATGACTATCCGTTTTTCGTATTATTTTGATATTTATATATATTTTTTTATACGCAATGACATTGGATTTGCAAATTTTCTCTCGACTAACAACTCTTAACTAGAATTTTTTGCGGCAAATGCGCTGTCATCTCTCCCGAGTTGATGTCTTAACGCAAGCTTGTTAGCATGATACTGAATACCGCATTTAAGAAAACGGTCAAATTTTGTCGTAAATGGCCGATTTAACAAACGTTGTTAGACTGTGCAAAAGATACAGAATCGTCCTTCAGATAATGTGTTTATATATTTATAAAAATCGTATATAATCTACCATAAGTGGTTTCCCAGATAGCTCAGAGAATTGACTTTCTTTGATTGGATATTGGATACTTCGGCACCCAAGACTTCATCTAATATTAACCCCCTAGCGTCTGACTTTTTCTAATTTGATCTAAAATTCCAAAAACCAAACAAAGTTTTACCACAAAATTGCCTCCAAATGTGATGTTGATTCACGAGTTTCTCCCTTGTTCTTCGAGTTTCCAGACACCATATTTATTTATTTATTATAGAAGGATACAAAAAAGTACAATTTACATATAAGAAAGCTTTGCCTGTCCAACTAGGAAAGTTTCCCGTTCCAGGACAGACAAATTGACAGGTTTTAGTTCATATAGAAATGTACATAATTACATAACAAAAAACTGAAAACCATAAAAAACAAAAAAAAATATTATTTTTTTTATATATGTACATATATTTATTGTGGAGTTTTCAATGTCCACAAAAGCAGATAATTAATTAGGGCTGGTATTTCGGTATATTCAGGAATATTATTAATCGGAATAGGATGTCAGTAAACCTATCAACTTGGCAATCGTAAGTATCTATCAAGCCGATCTTAGGCTAGCTTTACACTTGTAAGTTTTTTTGTAAGTTTATGACTTCTGGCCAATGGGCACTTTGGATTTTCAAAATGCATTACGCCCATTGGTCAGAAGTCGTAAACTTACGAGTGTAAAGCTAGTCTTAAAAAGCAACTGAAATACCGGCCCTTATGCTTTGTTCTGACTCGGAGAGTATTTTAGTTGAGTAGTGAATATATTAGTAACTAAACATGTCCGAACACCACAATTTTAGTAGATTAGGCTAGTCAGCTCTTTAGTAGATTGAATCCATTTGGTTATATTTTTTCGGTGAGTGGAGTCCCCCTCCACGCGTCCCTGCGCACTGCAGTTCTTTCCTAGACGCAGACACGCACAATATGTCGTCCTGTTGGAACGAAAATGCTACTCTAAAATTCTTTATTTTTGCGGCTATTAATCTATTTTCGTGACCATAGTTTATTTATTTTCATGTCACTAATTTATTCTTCCACCTCTTCTAAAATAAGCATTACAATCAGCTTAATTAGCTTATTTACTTTATTGCGTTGCAGCCTAATAAACTGTACTTGACAGCAGTGCGAACACTTTTTGATGAGTCAAGTAGCGAGTTACTCGCCACTCGACTTACTACTTGTCAGGTCAAAACAAGGCATTAGACCCAGTTATTATTTCATCAACTGTAAGAACATGCTTTAGCAAACTAAGCTTTCATCAAAACTTCATATTGCTCCATGATTATATTTTGATCCTTTACAACGGCTATTTCAGAAACTAAGCAGATGGCTTGACGGCCGGCGTAGTCCAGCGGTAGAGCGTTAGACTGCCATTCCGAAGGCCGCGGGTTCGAACCCGGCGTGCGCAAATAAATTTTATTTAATTGATTTGTGTTATTTCACAATTAATTATTTAAAATAATATATAGTATATTTGCGGCACGTTCCAGAGTGGAAGATACTCTTAGTATCGCCCTGGTGTAAGACCACCATTCAGAATTGAAACGTTGCTTGAAATGGCTTTAGCCGTATTTAGTGACTAGATCTGAATTTTTTTTTTTTTTTAATGTTTCTTTATTCTTTGAATAGTAAATATATAACAATTGTGGAATTTATGGCCGCCATACTAGGCACATGCCCGTGTTATAGCCAGGTATTTCCCCACCTTCCTCTTCCTCGTCTCCTTCCCTTCCCCACTTACCTTCAGCCTCATAACATACCCCAATTGGGGATGCCATAGTCTCACTAGCTCCAGACGGGAGCAGTTGGGACTCTTGTGAGGTATTCACTATAAAAAAAAAGAAAAAAAGATGGATATAAAATATAATTTAAATTAACTTACCTATTATGGTAAGGTGATAGATAATAGGACTTCAAAGTCTTCCAATGAAAGTTACTTTACACACGCATGTCCACCTAAGACATGCACGCCAAAATTCACTCCGGTGTGTGATTTATCAATGATGTAGCAATGTGCCCGCCTCCCCCTACTAAAAGCTCCTACGAATCTATTAATTTTAACAACTTCAACTCTCTTCATACACAATTTTTAATATTTTTGATTGTTTTGTTCAATAAAAAAAATTTTAAATTCTACACCCCGTCACTGTCCACAACTCCGGCATACCCCCACCTCGCCACCTGCCGCGATGATTCGCGCTATCGGTGCGAGTACTGTCTTTAGTAACTTTTACTGTAGCTAGCATTGAAACAGATGGCCCTAATAATTATTATTTAATTTAAAAAAACACTTTTTCTGTGCTGTGTAATTATTAGTATATACCTAAGAGTATGGATATTGGAGAGACGGCATGTGAAGTGTGTCCGCGCGCTCCAAGTGTGCCTTTTCGAGAATTTTACCCAAACGGCTTACATTGGCTGCTGGTTTTTGGCCGTTTAATACGTTCCGACAGCAACCATTTTACATGGTGACAGCCAATGTCAGCCGTGTGGGTAGAATTCTCGAAAAGGCACACTTGGAGCGCGCGGGCACACTTCACATGCCGTCTCTCTAATATCAATACTCTTAGGTATATACGCATTATAGTTGTTTCGCCTTCCAAAGGCATTATCAAACTGTGGTGTACCCATTTACATATAATTAAGTTGAAACAAAGTGTTATTTCAAAAATATTTACCATTATTTGTTGTTATTTGTGCACAATGAACACGCTTTATCTTGTCCTCACTGAGCACAAGATTAACAACAGTGCTGTCAATTCAGCTCAACTTCCAGATGCTGCCATATCCACCGCCATCGCCCGTGCTGTCACAGCCTTCCTCGCCCTGCGACAGCCGCCCTGCGTCCCCTCCAGTGCTGCGCCCCGCGCCCCCTGCCCTGCCCCATCTGCACCAGCCACACCGCCGCCCCTCGCTGGACACCCCGCCCCCGCACTCTCACCCGCACCCCCAGCCCCACCCCCAGTCCCACCCCCACCAGCACCCCATCCCCCACCACTATGTCACCGGATTCAACGCGCTGACCATCAACGAGGTCAGTCAATTTTCATATACATTTTCAATGTCACAACCAACAATCTTGATTGTGTAATTGGTAACAGTGCGTAAGAACTATTTATCGTTTAGTTTCTACATGTTTAACGTTTTATGTAGCTGTACATTTTTATTGTTTTCGAGTGCAAGAAATACAGTTTGTTTGATATCTTACATCTTCTTCTGGAGTCATTGCCTCAGTGCTGAGGATAGTGACTCCCCACTTCAGTAGCCCTGGTGAACCAGACTCCTCCATTCCTCATGGACAGATGTGAACACTGATTGAGTAGTGGATATGTCTTATTATACTGTAGACCAACTATATTTAGAAACTTCTGCACATTGTGATTAGCGTGACGGATGATTAGTATCCATGAAAACATATAAACCGTTTTTGTCCACGGGAAAACGAATAGTTAACATTTTGTAACCATGACTACAGATATTTCCCTCACAATGAATTTTTGATACCTGCTTTTCAACAGACATTTAAATGTTTGCAAGGGTATTGTGGGTTTGAATCCTGTCAATATACCTATTTTTAGTTTGCATATTGTCACTAAATTTTGTTTATTTAAAAAAAAAATTAAACTATCATCATAGCTGAAAATATGGTCTGCAAATGGTCTCAAATTATTTCAAATGATAATAACAGTTGTTAGTATTGGTTGCCTTCAATGGTAGGCTGGTATGTGAGATTTTGCTTCATAATAAAAAAAATAAATAAATGTAAATACCCCACAAGAGTCCCAACTGCTTCCAACCGTCTCGAGTCAGTGAGACTATGGCCTCCCCAATTGGAGTATATTGTGAAACTGAAGGTGGTTGGGAGGGGAAGGAGATGAGGAGGAGAAAGTTGGGGAAGCACTTGGCTATAATGCCTTGTTCGCACCTGACATGTAGTAAGTCGAGTGACGGGTAACTCACTACTTGACTCACCAAAAAGTGTTCGCACTACTGTCAAGTAGAGTTCATTAGTAAGCGGCGCGTCGTAACATGACGGGCTGCAACGAAATACAGTAAATACACTAATTAAGCTGATTGTAATGCTTATTTTAGAAGAGGTGGAAGAATAAATCAGTGAGATGAAAATAAATAAACTATGGACACGAAAATAGATTAATAGCCGAAAAAATAAAGAATTTTAGAGTAGCATTTTCGCTCCAACGGGACAACATTTTGCGCCTGTGCGTCTACGAATGAACTGCGCATGTCAGTGCGCAGGGACGCGTGGAGGGGGACTCTACTCACCGAAAAAATAGAACCAAATGGATTCAATCTACTAAAGAGCTGACTAGCCTACTCTACTAAAATTGTGGTGTTCAGACATGTTTAGTTACATATAATCACTACTCAACTAAACTTCTCTCCCGGTGCGAACGACTCTTAATATTAAGTGAACTTAGTGATGACAGATTACCAAGGCAGAAGAAAAAAATCCATACATTTATAACATAACTACAAATGAACAAGTGTTAATTGTTAGGTTTACAGTCTTAATCGGTGGGTGATGGGTAAAAACACACTGTGAAGAAATAAAATTAAAATGTGATGTATTTTCATTTCAGAGGCACTTGGAGGAAGACAAACCACTATTGGATCCAGAACTACACTTGAAGGCAATAGCTCAGTTGCAGTCCATAGAAAACCAGAACGGAATGAGGCGGTTAAGTGGGCGGCGAGGGGGAGGGGGCAGTAGGGGAGGGGGCTCAGGCGGGGGCAGCACGTACTGCAGCACACAGCAGTTGCGCTCCAGTCTGCAGCATCAGTCCTCAGGCAGCGACTCCGGCTCCAGTACAGGCTCGCACTCCCCGCCCCGCCAGGTGCCGTCGCCCGCACCGCCCTTCATGCGCTCCAACTTCCCCCCGTCCTACAGGCCCGGCTACTCCCCCTCCCCCTTCCCGGGCAACGGGGAGACGGGCTACTTGCCGGCACCGCCCTATGCGCCCGGCTTCCTGCCCGTGCCGCTGTACACCCCGCCCAAGCTGTCCTGCTGGAACTGCGGGGCCACGGGCCATTCCGGAGCAGACTGCAAGGAGCCTTCCATCGACGACATGACTCGGGCCACCGTCTACCAGCTGGATTACAGTACGGCCCCTCCGGATACTAATGACAAATAATGTTAATAATAAGTTTTTATTAGTTATGTATCTTATTTTTGCCTGTTGATGGTTCAAAATGTATTAAATAAGTTGCGTCGGAATATAATCCATCGCCGATGGGACCTACCGTAATGCGGAATGATGATTTAGATATTTTAATGTTTGTTATCAAATTTTTCATGTCTCAAAGACTTAATGATCAGGGTGATAATTGGGAGAATAATTGCTTTGTGTGTGGGCATTTATTATTTTTGAAGCCATTTAAACAACAACAAAAAATGCTTATTTATACAATATACACATCAATTTATACTTTGTAAGTTATGTTTTTATAATAAATTTATTCATAGAGTAGGCGATGAACGGAGCTGAATGTTTTCCTAAGCAAGAGAGATTATCATCCCGGCTACTAACTATTATATTAATGATCTAATTCTTAAATTACTATTCCCATTTTTATAGTGACTTTTTTAGGTAACATAAGTGTTTTGCCATGAATTTCACCGTACTCTTTATCTACTCGTACATGTTTTAAGCAATAGACGTACGCAGCCATTAGTGCCGCGCCTGTATCATTTTAGCCATCCTTGTGTTTGAGTGATGTTCTCGGGGTTAAGTTATGTTAAACAGCCAGCACTGATTAGGTTCACGCTGGACATTGGACACTGGACACTGGACGCCTGGAACCAACCAACCACTTCAGTCACTGGCTGCACACTCATAGTCAATGTAAATAATACAAATCTAGTTCATAATAAATGCTATTTGTGATTGTTTGTATATGTATATACAGGTATATATACTAGTTAACTCATCAAATTGATATATTTGTAAATTATCTTGTAATGAGTGTGTTCGAAATAATTAACTTTTACTTTCACATTATTTAAGAAGAAAAAAATAAATAAATGCTACTTGAAACATCAACACATATTTTAATAACATCCCGAATGCTGTAACGGGTGCCGAGTGAAAAGAACACAATGTGGATGAAAAAACCAGGTGAGGTGACTATCAATCATACCGATGCCCAGTATTAAACTGCAACAAGTCCAAATTTGTTCTTTTGAGATTATCAATATTTTGTTTTTGGACATTTCTAAATAATATGTGTGCAAAAATATCAAATTTCAATAGTTCTCACTGAAATTTGTACTGTAAATTTGTTATAAGGAAGTTGAGTCCTTTTTTAAAAATTTTTTTATCAATGTTCACAAACTTAAATAATAGTATTTTTTTTTTTTAAAGTTCGTTTTCATAATTACATTAATTCTACATGTTTGAATTTTATGAAGCCCGCTAAAACACCGGCTAGAGTATAATTCCGTGCGGGAGAGTTCGTGACGTCTTTGATCATCTTTGTCTTTGTCATCCGGTCTTTGATCGTGTGAAATATAAGGTAAAATATTTACAAAACCGGGTCACGCTTAATATGGACGAAAAAAATAAATTTAAAAAGTTGTAGTAGTTGATATTAACTAGTACTAATTATTTAATTTACCGGAATTTCGAAAAAAGCGCATTTTAATGGTTATTTTTAAAATTTAAAACACGGAATTTTATTTTTCAACGAAACTTGCAACAGTTCCTAACACAGCGGTCGGTGAAAATTGAAATTTTGCATTTTTAAATTAAAAAAATAACAATTACAATGCACTTTTATTAGTACTAGTTAATATCTAACTACTACAACTTTTTAAATTTATTTTTTTCGTCCATATTAAGCGTGTCCCGGTTTTGTAAATATTTTCCCTTATTTTTCACACAAACAAGGGACCGGATGACGTGAGATGACGTCACACACTCTCGTTTCGTACTGGCCTTTTTTGCAGGCTTTAATAAAATTCAAACTTGTAGAATTAATTTAATTATGAAAACAAACTTTAAAAAAAAAATACTGGTATTTAAGTTTGCATGTCATCTACACGAACATATTTTTTATAAGTCAAAATATTTTTCACTCAAATTCCCTATTGCAAAATCTTGTTTTTAAAATAATCTCGTCAGTTGTAAATTGAAACAGCTCAAAATAGTTATATTATTATCAGTCGCGTAGCGTGCTTTGAAGGAGCCCTGTATCAAAATTAGTTTGGGGGGCCCAAATGAATGCCCTTACACACGGTTAGGGGCCTCTGTAGCCCGGGGGCCCCGTATCATTGATACGGCAGATATGGCGGTAGCTACGCCCCTGATTATTATATATGTTGTATTTATGTATTTGGATATTTCCCAAACAGGTTTTTCGACTCTTGGAGTCAAAACTTTTGATACCCATATCGTATTTTATGGTTTTTCAGACTTGCTTCCGTTTAATATTGGGCCGTCGATACCAATACTGAAAATTCAGATTTTTTTTTTAAATGGAAGACAAACATTTGTGGGTTACGAATAACTTGACAGTATTTGAAAATCTCCTGCTACCACCACAGGGAATTGGAAAATGTTGCTATTGTCGTGATGAAGGACTTAGCCAACCAAGGAATCGAACACGCAATGACTGGGAGGAACCCAAATGCGATGCCAACTTGGCCACTAACTGGTCTGTTATTTATTATTGTGCTTTTCAATGTGAATTTTCATCTTTGGGTCGTTGTTCTCTTTCTTCCACATTCATAATTTCCAAATCAAATTATTGCTTACCTCGGTGTTTAGTAGTTGAAAACAGAAAGTAAAGGGTTTGACTCTTTACTTAGGAGGCGGCAGGGGGAGAAAGGGAAAAAGGTTCCATGGCAACTCGACAAAGTGGCACATCAACACCTCTTTGAAAGTGATAAAAAAAATTGCCCGTAACCTATTTAACCTAGTCTTTTCACTTGCACCATGTTGTGTAAAATTCGGGATCATGCCGTTAACAATAACACTTATTATGTAGTTGGCGATAAGATGTAAATTCCCATTTAACATCAGCCGTCCGTTTTGATTATTTGCCGAAAAGCTTGTTTTATTTTGTTTTCCGTAACTTGGGCACAAATTTTTAAATGTTTTGTTATTATTTTGTAAATAATTTAATTTTCCACATATCAGTCAAATATGTGTTCTACTCGCAGTATTTAATTAAAGTATCTAAAATATTTCTAAGCAATCTAATTTTCAAACCAAAATTGCACGATTTTGCATTACCCTGGTGGGCCAACACCTTAGGGGGAAACAGGGCGGCGTTTTCTCCATACAAACGAATTTCCCTTCTGGTTAATATAATATAGATATCGACCACTAGCATTTCGGTACGTTTTGGCAAAATACTTGCTCTAATTAAAATATAAATTACAAAATACTTTCAAGTGATGTATTTAAAATACAAAATACTTTCAAGTCATGTACATGAAATACAAAATACAATATTTTAACCATTTTTATTTACAATACAAATTACAAAATACTTTCAGAACCTTTTATTGCAATAAAGTGTTGTAAGTACTTTTTATTTTTTAACTTGAGTTAAACCTCAAATTATAATATTTTAATTAATGAAGATAATATTAGCGAAAGTCAATCGAAAATCCGAAACAGATTTTTCTGTTTCGGATATTCGATTGATATTCGCTATTATTATCTTCATTAATTAAAATATTATGTCGTAAGTACCCCTATCAAAGAGTGCGTTTCCATGAAAGCAAAGCTAAATTGCTTGAAAAAAAAATTGACTAATCATATTGCTCAAAAGACACATATCATCTTCACTCCACTTCATAGACTTGTAAAGTTTTGTGGTATAACACCCAGGTGTTAGGTAATGTAAATAAAAACTAATCCAGCCCAGCCTATTTATCAGTAAAATAAGAATTTCCTTTTAAGAACAATAGATTTTTAAATGCATCATCAGACAAACGGTTTCTTGTTGGGAAATTAATAAAATCTGCCAAAGAAAATAATCTTTTTACAGGGTCCTGATGAGCACAAACTTGTGTTAAATTGTATGAACACTTTTTTATATTTCAATAGCTTTCAAGAATGGTAAGCTCTTTACTTTTATCGTTTAGAAAGCTGACTAACTCTAACTACATTGTTGATATCTGTGGTTGATCACTGTCCCTGTTCACAAAAACTGCTACTCCTGCTGCTCTCAGGCATTATTTAATTTTTTTTTGTAATTTGACGCCAATCTTTTCCTCCCGTCTGATGCTTTCTGGCAGCCATCGCATTTTGTAACCAGGATGGTAACATAACGCCAATATGGCTCCATTTATTTCAAGCGACGACAGTTTAAAAAACTTATCGAATCTTTTTTCTAAGCACTCTTTTAGTTGTGATACAATAAAGTGGCCAACTCTAAAGATATATATTTTGCTCTGGATTGTAGTGTTTTTAGTCTATGTATGAGTCAGCTTATTTTTCATTATCATAAGATGGCTAAATGTATTTGTGTGAAAATGTATTTTTAAGCTATGAGTATTTGAAATACTAAATACAAAATACTTCAGCATCAGGTATTTGAAATAATAAATACAAATTTCAAGAAGTTATTGAAATACCAAATACATGATTGTATTCCAAATACATATTTCAATTACAAGTAATTCAAATGCTGCCCAACCTTATAGGAGTAGGATTACCCTCCTAAAATCGTTAAAATTACTGGTTTTGAAAGTGATCAACATATGTTCAGTATATGAACTAGACAATATATTTTTAAAAAATCAAAACGTACAGACATAGAGTATTTTGTTCTAATAAAAGTAGCAAAAAGGAATTTAAAAATCGTAGTTTTGGAGTAGGGATGTTACGAACATTCGCATATGCGAATAATTCGAATCATTTTAAACATTCGCATTCGCAATAATCGATGCGAATGTTTAGCGAATGCGAACGTCGCAACCTAGATGAATGTGTGCAGATAATGTCGTGACTCGCCCACTGTCCACGTGTCTTTTGTTTTTGTGCTAAAAGGTTGACGACTTCAACAAGCAACATTTATGAGCCTTCGACAAGTTCTGCTACAACTCTTATAAGCAATCTGACAGGAATCCTAGATTCCTCAAGTGATAGCGAAAACTCCGACGGTGCAGGATCTAGAGACACTATAAGCTGTGAAATCAAAGCTCAATTGAAGGCATATCTTAAAGAAAAACGAGCTTCTCTTTATGAAAACCCTTTGGACTGGTGGAAGACTAAATTGAAACACGACAAATTGACAGATCTGGCTTGTAAATATCTGAGCCCTCCACCGGACAGCGTTCCGAGTGAACAATTGTTCAGTGCAGCCGGCCTTATATTCACGAGCCCCTTAGAAATCGCCTCATGGGAGAAAAGGCTGCAAAATTGCTTTTTCTGAAATTTAATATGCCTCTTTTGAACTTCGATTATTAAATTGCTTAATTACGATTGTAACTTACTGTATAAGAATTGATATATTTTTTTATTAAAAAGTTGACTCTAATATTGAAGTTTTTTTTTATGTGATTCCTTAACATTCGCATTCGCACATTTGCACTCTGAACATTCGCATTCGAATTCACATTCGCAAATGTGAAAAATATCACATTTGTAACATCCCTATTTTGGAGGAGAAAAATGGGGAATACAAAACTACCCTCGATTTTTATAATTTTATTTAGGTATTATTAGCCTGAGGTGCAGTTATTTCTTTCGCCCAGTCTGAGTATTCGGGGGAGTAAGAGCGACAGTGACAGCAACTGTTTGGTAAATACCTATTATTGTTCAAATTTCTCGGCGACTGGGTTCTGAATGACTTTAAAGGAGTGATGAAGTGCCATTTTGTTGAGTTGTCTGCTCACCCCCTGAAAACCAACGATCCTGTATTTTATTACGAAGCGTGGCATGTAGATGGCACTGCTGTATAAAAAAATATTCAAATTACCAAGGCGATCTTCCATGTTTAGTTTCCATAGCATTCCATAGTAAATAATTATTTGTTGAAAGATTATGGATTTTCAGCGAAAATAGAATAACATTAGAAAATATTGTAATATGGACTTTTCAAGCGGGATTGATCTAGTAAAACTCGCTGAATTACTAAAACCTCCACAGGAAAAAGTCATAATTCAACAGAATGATGATTTGCCAAAAGCAGGTAATCACCAACGCATTCTTAAACAATATATGACGAAATGATGCACTCACGAGCTTCACCAAGGTTTACCTAATCACAAATCACATGTCAACTTCATTTCTTATCTTTCCGTTTTAGGCTACCTTCTCGAAAAACCTATTCCTCCTCGTCAAGGAAGGGATTTCAAAATTGACCAAACGCCAGTCCCTAAAACAATAGAGGAGTACGAACTACAACAAGAAAAGGAATTTTCTCAAGCATTACTCGATGGCAGAACTGAAGCAGCCTACGAAATAAAATACAGGCAAGCTGTCACTCCTGAAGATATTTATTTGCAAATGGGTGCCAAATCCCCAGCGACTGCTAGTTGTGAGGACATGATTTTGACTATCCATTTACCCGGCGAAGTCTTCACCTCATTGGAATTAGATGTGACCAAAACTGACGTTAATTTATCGGGATTTTCGCACAAGCTCTTCTTACATCTGCCACACCCCATTGATCCCGATTTATCGAAGGCTAACTGGAATCAAGATGATGAACAACTCTCACTTACTCTTCGAATGACGAGAGAATTTGACTATGTGAATTTTTAATTAGGTACCTATTACCTTCCTAATAAAATAATTTTCTTATCGTACCTATTTCTAATTATTAACATTGTACTCGTTTACATAATATAGGAATGTCATAAAAAATACAGAAGCTTGAAAAAACCAACCCATGTCTTTGCTAACTGCCAACCCTTGTGAAATAATATCGCTCTTTTCTTCCAATTTAGTATATTTGCGAATTTTTGGCACTCCTCGGCCGTGCCTCCATAGCTCAGGGGCAGAGCACTGGTCTTGTAAACCAGGGGTCGAGAGTTCAAATCTCTCTGGGGGCAAGTGAAACCTTAGGTTTTTATTTTTTATTCTTTATTATAAAAGTAAAGTAATGTTAATTATGAAAATCCACGGATCGTTGTTAAAACTGATGTTATTTTTTTGTTGTCTATCACCAACTTCCTGGAATTATTGTAATAATTTTGCGGTTACTAAAATATACGATAGAAAAGATTTTTGGTTTTAGTTTTTTTTCCTGTTAATTTTTCCTTAATTCTTCCGTATCCTGTGACCTAATAATACATAGGCAGCCGTACTCAACCTGCGACCCGCCATGTTGGAACGCCAAGATTTTATGTCATGATCTGACAATCGACATAATTCTATATAAACATCTAAAATCACACTAATTTGGAAATAAACGCTATTTCTTTTTTAGTTTTCAGTTATTTTTTTACATTATGAGGATTACATCCCGTTTTGAACGAGACCGTCCTGTTTTTCAGTAGGTACTTAGGTAATCTGAGTAAGTTTTAGCACTCTTGATAACTATGGTTTATATTAATAAAATGGCGATAAGAACTTCTCACTTCTGACACTTCTGATACCATATTGAAGAAAAAAAATTCAATGGAAAAATGCAAAACGTATTATTATTTGAGAGTTATAACTTTTTGAATAAAATGTAGGTACCTATGATGAGTCGATAGGGAAAAAAGTAAATGGTATGGTGTTATATATGTTGTAGCATGAGGGTGCGGCCCGAGAAGAAAACAGGTGATAGCTTTTGTCCATAGCAACTAATAAGTACTCCCAATGGGTAGAAAACTCAGTTAACTTATACGATATATAGCCACTATTCATCATAGGTTCGAGTACCGAATATAATATAATACAATGGTGTCCGGGGGTAAAGTGCATTAACTTCGGTAAGTGATTCTACATGGTAGGAGTAAAAAAGATTAATAACTTTTTCCGAAATTCCAACTTTTTTAACATACAAAAAGACGTACGTACCTATTAAAAATCCTTAGTGTAAGGTATAAACTTACCCGATCAATTTGCTGTTAGTCAGCCGGACGCGATAATGTCGACGATGGATTGGCCCGCATCGTAATAGCGGAAAATAATAATGTTAGCCGCACACGCCGTACTAATTTTATCTTTTTACCAAATAAGTACCTTTAAAAGTTGGTATTTCGAAAAAAGTTATTTTTCCTTTTTTCTTATACTATCATGTAGAATCAATCACCTCGAAGTTAATGCACTTTGGGGGTTTCGCACCATCCTATAACATAATGTTCGTTTTTTTTTATTTAGTAAACCCGGATTTTATAAATAAATATATCCTAAATCGAAAACATACGTTTGCTCCAGCCGATCAAAAAAATCAACCTTTTTTGTTATCTAAAAATATTCTAATACATGTGGAGAATACATTCCCAAAGTTATGGCATTAAATTCGACCATGAAATTTAGTTAGGACTGGTGTGCGCCAAGCCGGTAGACAGAGAACGGAGCGATCCGGTTACAAGCGAAAACTTTAAACGCGTTTTTTCTCAAAACCATATTTTTCAAGTTGGCTGATCAATCGTGGCTCATTGAATTTTTATCCGATTCACTTCATTCAAAGTTTAAATTAAATCTTTATGCGGGTGAACCTCCAATTACGAAAAATTATTTATTATTTTAGAAAAAAAGTTATTGCAAAATTAAGGCCGATTTTTTCGACAATTTTCATTTTATGTCCGCCATTTGCAATCATCATTTTTTTTCTGCAAGCTGAGGTTCGTGTGCAAATTTTCAATATTGATTTTATTGATTATTTTTAATTGATGAACTAATGTTTAAGACAAAATTTTATACATAGCACAAAGGGAAACAATTATTATAAGCAATAATTATTAGGGGGTTTCTCACCATCCTTCCAATAGCTAATCTACCCTAATAACGGATATTATTAAAAATAAAAATAAAATACTCGCAGTGATTAGAAAACTCGACCAACTTATCCAATATATAGACACTATTCATAGGTTCGAGTACCGAATTATAAACTCCAACATAATAGATAAATAAACCGTAAATCGTAAATCTAAAATATTCGTTATTAGTATAGATAAGCTATTGGGAGGATGGTGAGAAACCCCCTTAGCCTGAAATACTCATCCATATTGTCCCGTCGGCGGCATGTATCTTTTCTCGGGAGGTTTTTTCAATATGGATGAGTGTTTCAGGCTAATAATTATTGCTTATAATAATTGATACCTTTTGTAATTTGTTGTTCAAATGTACCCTTTATATTTAATAAAAATTTCGTGGAGGATATTTAATTTATCTTTGAAAACACGCATTGGAAAAAACACTCGGCTGGACCAGACTCTCCCCAAACAACATTCAGCCCTAATAAACGTAGGTAGGTGGTATGTATATACATTTTCTGGTGGTATGTATTTTCATTTGATTAAAAATTACACAGGCCAACAAAAAAAAAGTTATGAAAACTTTTTAAACGAATTTACCAACATTTTATGTATTTTTGGATGCTGAAACCACCCTGATCACCCACCATTCTTTCACAATATGATATCGATATAATATTTCAAAATATAGGGATATTTTATAGATTAAAATATATAAATTTTATCTATTAAAAATTTTAAAAATCCTAGTTATATATAATAATATAATATATATATATATATGATTTTTTATGTTTCTTTTCACTGTCTTTCATAAACTTGTTACAAATGTATTATTTTCTGTTCTGTATTATGTTCCCATAATTTTTCACTTATCAAATTTTAATACTCCGCTGTCTGTGTAAAAATAAAAACATAAGTATGTAAATGTCACTAGTGCCGTAAATTCCAAATAAATAAATAAGAAATAATGGTGATGAATACTTACATTTATAGGAGGCATATTGTGCTATATTCTTTATCATACCTCTGATAAGCGCCCCAGCTTTTCCAAGTGACCAGTGACTACTGTGGTAGCTGGGACACTCGTTTTTTTTTTTAAAGAGAGAATCGCCAGTAGCCCTATACTCTCTGAATTAGCGATACAAAAAGTTCGAAGATAAGTTCAGTAAGATGTACAATAATATTTTAAGTTAGTTAGTTGTTAGTAAGTGTTAGTATGTTAGTCACCCCATGCAAGTTAGTTTAAACAGTATTGTAGATCTTACCGAGAACTCGTCTGAACTAAAAATTAAACCGAACCACTTAAAGTGGTTGCCCGGCGGAACCTTAAAACTAACTTAAAAATAAACCTGAAATAACAATGTTGTTTGGCCTCTGGTCCGGACCACTGGCTTTAGGGACCACTTTGCCCGCCAGAAACTTAAAACTAACTTAAAAATAAACCTGAAAAAACAATGTTGGTTGGCCTCTGGTCCGGACCACTGGCATTAGGGACCACTTTGCCCGCCAGAAACTTAAAACTAACTTAAAAATAAACCTGAAAAAACAATGTTGGTTGGCCTCTAGTCCGGACAACTGGCTTTAGGGACCACTTGCCCGCCAGAAACTTAAAACTAACTTAAAAATAAACCTGAAAAGTCAATGTTGCTAGCCTCTGGTCCGGGCCACAACGGGATGACAACGGACGACAACAGAATGACAACCTAGTGACAAAAGCAGAGCGAAAAAAGCAAAACGACAACCTAACTACGAAAGCAGACAACAGAGCGACAGAAGCAAAACGACAAACTAACGACAAAAACAGAGAACCTAACGACAAAAGCGAAGCGACAACAGCATAACAGCATCCTGAAAACGAAAAATCCAAAAAATCCTAAAAACACAATGCAATGTTTAATTTGTGCAGGCAAGTTGAAAATAAAAAGATTATACCACGGAGCAGTTTTGTAGAGGGTCTAGCTCACCAGTGAACCAGTCCTGCGGTCATTCAGTTCCAATCAACTAGTTCTTCAGGTCCCCAGCTTTACTCCACAACGCATCCTAAAAACAAAATGCAACGTTAGATCTTGAAGACAAAAATAAATCATTGACTTGCCCCCAATAGAAGCAGACGTACGTATATTGTTTGTCTCACTATTATTTAGCGTGTTAGAAAGAGTTGCAGTATTGTTGTGATAAGGAACATACGTTTATTGGCTTTTTTGTGCCGTAAAAATAGTTATAATAAAAGGCGCTATTCCCACGTTCACGGAACGGCGAAGGCACAAAAAAAGCAACAAACGTACGTTCCTTATCACAATAATGCTACACCCCTTTCTTCAACATTACATAATGGTGAGACAAAAGATGAGACATAAATGTACATTCGTCGGTTTCCTCCAAAGTACTTTGTTTTTCCTTTGGAGGAAATAGACATGCGTAAATTGTGTGTCTCATCTTATGTCCCACCATCATTTAAAGAAAGAGCTGCAGCATTATTGTGGTAAGGAAAATACGTTTGTTCCTTATTGTATCGTCACGTCGCCGTTCCGTAAACGTGAGAATATTGAAAGCGCTCATTGAGGATTGCAACCCATTAACACAATATTAATGAACTATTTTGTGACATGCGTCAAAAGAAAGTTGGTTAACTGCCTGTAAGTGGAACATTGAAAAATGTTGATGGTCAATCCAGAATCCTTAAGTAGTTGAGTCGATCTGTTTATTGGCGTATTCTGATAGGCAAAAGTAAAAAAAAAAAAACAAAAAAATGCATGGGATCTCCCACTATTATACTTATTAGTGACATACATATAAGTTAACCACTTTCAACATTGGCAAATTAAGCATATTACCAGAGATTAATTAAATAATATGTTTTTTGGCGAGCTTTTTTTTCGGGTTCTTATTAAATATCCTTACTGTTTAAGATTTTTAATAAGAACCCGTTGAAAAACTGCTTTAAAAACAAAAATTAAAATTAAAAAAACAAGGATTAAAAAAAAGGTATTATTACATACCAAGTCCTTAGAAGCGTTGGTGATCACATCAAGTACCCTTAAGTGCCTGCAACCAAGTCCCCCAGACACGAAATTCAACCTGAAAGACACAAAAAGAGATATTTTTTATAATGTAAAATGAACTCATTATTAAAACGAATGAAAATGAAAGGCGGGGTTAACATCTGAGAATCGTTGTGTCTCCCTTACTTTTGTGATAAGAAATATGATCTAATAAACAGTTTTAGAAAGAGAATTAAAAAAGCTTTATATTCAAATCTTACAGTTATCAAACAAAATAATTTAAATGTACACCTTTATGAAACCAAAGTTTTCGATTGCAATTTGAAAACAAATTATGAAACTTTGGAAATTTTTTATTAATTATTTTTACACGAGTTGACGGTAAAATTTGTAAAATTCCAATATTCCTAATAAAATATGTGTGCGTTTTTATTTTATTTTATTTTTCGGTAATTTTAGTTAGAAAAAACAAAAGGTTAGTCATTTTAAAAACAAATATATATATTTTTTTAATAATAAATTTTCAAAGCTTATTTCATCACCTTTCAAAAACAGTTTTCGGAAATATTCTGACCTTCGTACAGAATATGTTCGAGCCCTGAGTAGTTAAAACAAATGAAAATGGGATGCGAGGAGCCAAACAAACACAAAAGAGAAAAATTTCTATTATATTTGCTAATATACAATTTTTTCAAAGAAATATCATCACGACGCTCAGTCAATTTAAAAAACGAACTACTAAAAAAAAACAAAGGAATTTAAAAAATAATCAATAGGTAAATGAAATTTCTTACCGATTCTCAGCAAAATCAGGAGAACTAGACGAGCGCAGAGAAGGCATGAGAGATGAAGCTGAAAAACACTAAGGGGGTTTCTCACCATCCTCCCAATAGCTTATCTACCCTAATAACGAATATTTTTAAAAATAAAAATAAAATACTCGCCGTGGTTAGAAAACTCGGCCAACTTATCCAATATATAGCCACTATTCATAGCTTCGAGTACCGAATTATAAACTCCGACTTAATAAATAAATAAACCTTAAATCGTAAATCGAAAATATTTGTTATTAGGGTAGATAAGCTATTGGGAGGATGGTGAGAAACCCCCTAAAAGAGATGTTATTATAAGGAATTGAAAAAGGGAAGCGTTGTGGCAAATATTCAAAGCATAGTAGATAAAATACATAAAATTCAAGCACAGTATAAAAAACACATACAATTCAAAGCATAGTTAATAAAATATAAAAAAATATGTTTTCCTCTTCCGTATCTCTAACTCCACTAGATGGCTTAAAACTAACGGGCTTAGAGCTACACGTGCTTAAAGCTAACGATCTTAAAGCCAAACGAGCTTAAATCAGACGGCTTAAACCTAAAGATCTTAAATCTAAACGAGACGACTTTGAGCTACGCGTGCTTAAAACTAACGACCTTAAAGCTAAACGAACTTAAATTAAACGACTTAAACCTAAACGATATAAAACTAAACAAGACGATCTATAGCTTCACGTGCTTAAAGCTTGCGACCTTAAAGTAAAATAAACGGCTTAAACGCAAACGAGGCTTAAAACTAAACGAGACGACTTAGGCTTCACGTACTTAAGCTTAAAGCTAGACGGGCTTAAATTAGACGGCTTAAACCTAAACGAGCTTAAAGCTAAACGAGACGACTTAGGCTTCACGTACTTAAAGCTTAAAGCTAGACGGGCTTAAATTAGACGGCTTAAACCTAAACGAGCTGAAAGCTAAACGAGACGACTTAGGCTTCACGTACTTAAAGCTTAAAGCTAGACGGGCTTAAATTAGACGGCTTAAACCTAAACGAGCTTAACGCTAAACTTAAACCTAAACGAACTTAAACTAAACGAGCTTAAGACTAAACGAGCTTAAATCTAAATTGGGCATAAAGCTAAAACAGCAAACATTTTTAAACCGAATACCAGTTTATGAAATATTATTTCTGTAAATCAGGGGGGCCCCCCATGTTAATGGTGATCAACGAAAAAATAAAATAGAAATATTAAAGTATAATAAATGAAATTGCACTTCCCGATTACCCAGATAGGTAGGTGGTACGCCAGGGATCTGTGGTTATTCAGCGAGTTATGGTTCAGCGATACATTCGCTGAACCACATTACAGCTTGTTGATGTCACAGTCTTCGATGGTAGAAAAGCTTACACCTAGAAAAATAAATAATGTAATTAGTTTAACAAATTTCACAACATCTCACAACATGCTACATGTATGTTGTGTTCAACCTCAAAATATAATAATAAACTTGTGTTCAACCTCACAACAAACTACATGAACACACAACATACGAATGTGTTTAACCTCACAATATACCACATGTTGGATTCAACCTCACAACAATACTACATGTATGTTGTGTTCAACCTCATACTTATATTGTGTTCATCCTCACAACATACTACTACATGTATGTTTTGTTTAACATCATAACAAACTACAGGCATTTTTTTTAGTTCAACAGTTTAGTTCAACCTCACAACATACTACGTGCATGTTGTGTTCAATCTCACAACATACTACAAATGTTGTGTTCAACCTCACAACAATACTACAGTTCTATTGTGTTCAACCTCATAACATACTACATGAACACACAACATACTAATGTTGTGTTTAGTATGTTGTGTTCAATCTCACGACATACTGCATGCATGTTGTGAGATTGTAATTTGTAACGCGATTTACCAGTTTCTCACTTGCACTACGAGTTTATTGATACGTATAAGCAGCTGGTTTGCTAGCATGGTTCGTTCCCTAGGACAACTGCAGATCGCAAACGAATAGGTGACAGTTCACAAATGACTAAGTGTCCTTAATATATTTGATATCAACTGTCGTTGTACGTTAGCGATCTGCAGTTGTCCTAGGGAACTATGAGAAGTTACCGACAATCGGTCGGTAACTTCATATCGATCGACCATGCTAACATACCAGAGGCCCTAGCACGCTTGCTCTATATCGATCGGTAGGATAACTTTCGATAACTTCTCATCCTTCCCTAGCATGATTACAGATCGCCAACGAAAAAGTGACAGTAACAATGACTAAGTGTCCTTAACATATTCGACATCAACTGTTGTTTGTACGTTAGCGATGTGCAGTTGTCCTAGGGAACGATGAGAAGTTAGCGATAATTATCCTATTGATCGTTATCGATCGAGTTTGCTAGGGCCTCAGATAGTTGTGCATGATGTTTGTGACCAGCGCTTGGTTATCTAAATGTGTCCATTAAGTTACCGGAATTGTAAGGTAAGTACTGAGAGTTTCAAGATTATTTCTCCTTAATTCAGTTAAGGTAACTATCTATAGCCATTTAACTTACATTGTGTTTTATATTAGGTCCTTACATAAGAAATTGGCGTTTTGCCGTACTGGCAACTTTGATCTCAAATATCTTCTCTATTAAGGCAAAAGTGCATAGATAGCAACGACATATACTTTGATTAAATGAATATATTATATTTAAAAAAATCGACTTTATGGTCCTCCCATACAAAACGCCAATTTCATATGTGAGGACCTAATATCACTAAATTCGTGGTGAGAAATTCTTATCGAAATATGGTACATGCTAATTAAAAGTTACTTCCATTATGTGACTTGTCTGCCTGTCACATTACATGTATAAACACAGCAATTCCTGTTACAATCTAGTCACCTCTCGAAATCCACAAATGTACCAAGAGAGTTTGAAATAATTACAAAACCAAGTTCAGTGAATAAGTAGAAAGTTGAATCTATTAAATCTATTGAATGAATTTAATGAAATCTATTAAATGAACACAAAATAGCAAATAAATTAAAAGAACTAATTAAAAAGAGTAAGTATAAACAATTAAAAAAAAAAAACAAGAAAGTAGCGTACCTACGTAAAGTAGCAGGAGATATTTGTAAGATAAATATCACATGCATCTCATACTTCGATAATGTGTGCCAAAGTTAAATTTAAATTTCATATTTTTCAATAAAAAATGAGTCGTTATATATTATAATTATATGGGAGTACATCTTTAAATGAAAAATATAGATTCAAAATTGGGAAGATATTTTTTTTCAGCTATTATACATGTAATTATTCCTCTGTTATGAATTATGTTTATATTTTCTACAAATATATTTATAACAGATAGTAATTGAGGTGTAAAAAAGCAAAGGCAGCAATCTCCATTCCGACCAGATTGGTATGTTTGCTTTTGAAATGACGTGGAGATTGCTATCTTTGCTTTTATGTACAATATTACATACAAATATTGTACGTAAATACGTGTATACAATATTTGTATCTAATATTTTGCGTAAAAGCAAAGACAGCGATCTCCATGTCATTTCAAAAGCAAATGTAGTAATCTAGAAATGGAGATTGCTGCCTTTGCTTTTACACAACTCAATTATGATAATTGTGTTTGATTAACATGTATGTAAGTACGTGTAAAACTTTCTTAAGAATATCCGTTCTTTTTGTCCCCATAAATCATATGGTTAAAAGATTGAAAACGATAGAAAATATATCAAATAATAACCATAGTTCATTGACATGTACATCTATTCTAACAAAATTAGTTCATGGAGTTTATTTTATCCTACCAATCCGTCGAAAAAACTAAACTTTTCAATGTACATTATCTAAAAAGTAATTAAATGGACATATACCTATCAATTGTGATTGTACCATTTAACGGGTCACCCAATGGACATATATTTTCTGCCGTCTTACATAAAAACTAAGATTTATCTTAAAATACCCTAAAACGAACATTCCCTTGGCAATTTTAATAACATAAAACATGCAAGGAATTGTTGTTTTCCGTAAAAATACACTGAAAATTCTGATAGATTTGTAAAATAAATAATTCGTAATCTTGTAAAAAATTTTGAAAATTGCCCACATACTACATGTAGTATGTTGGGAGGTTGAACACAACAAAAATGCAGTATGTTGGGAGGTTGAACACAACCTACATGTAGCATGTTGCGAGGTTGAACACAACATATATGTATCATGTTGGGAGGTTAAACACAACATATCTATATCTATTATAAGTATTAGGGTGTGTTTAAACTTTTGAATTCACAAACGCCTGGTATCTTAAAAGTTGCGTCTTACAGAGAAAATGAGAACTGCATATAAATTAATTTAAAAAATGGTTATTAGCTCGCTAAAATGCAATGAAAATCCGAAATAACACCTAAAACATGTATTTTTAAATTATGGTAATTAATATTTTTTCACAATAATTACTGCTATCATAACATGTTATCATTCAGTTTTGAGCATCCATAATTTTTAAATCATTGTATTTTGTTCAAAAATTTCTTTGTAGTTATTGTTTAGATTCTTGATTTTATCCAGATTTTTTTTTTGTTTCCTTTTTATATTTTTAACAAACACATCACATAATATGTTTAAACAAATTTTTTTTCTGCGTTCTTTCTACAGTTATGGAATAAAAATTAAGTTTGCTGCAAAATATAAAATATGGACTCTTCGTTTTATTTTTTTCCCGAATCACGCTATCTAATTTTTTTCAAAAAATTCCGGCTATTTTAGCGAGCTAATAGTGAACACCAATTTAATTTATTTTTGCGTTTTCGAAAAGCTACAGATCATACGCAACTTTTGAGACCCCGGGCGTTTAAAATTAAGGATTTTTTTTCTCTCTATGGAGAGCGACGCACCCGGTATGTACGTAGTGAGGTTGAACACAACATACATGCATATTGTTGTGTGTTGAACACAACAATAATTGTGAATTTCAAAATTCCGCTGGCTCAAATTTTTTTTATTGTTCAGTCATACATATGTATATAGTTTATCGATTAAAAAATGTGTACTTTTAAATGGGGAGTGTAGTTATTGACATTCAGTACGGGTTCACAATGTCTCTTTACAGGTATAATTATTTTCTTTGTCAATAAATCTGCCATGATTGTCCCTGACTTTGTCAAACATACACATTTGCATCGTGTATTCTCCTTACACTTCTTCGTCCATTCGCTCTACATGCCCAAACCATCTGAGCCTCCCTTTTTAATCTTACCATTACGCTTACATCAACATTGCATTCCGTGCGGAACTCCACATTTCCCACAGGATACGGGTCGGCGTAAGCTGGGAGTCGAATGTGTCGCGCGTGCAGACGATGCAGGAAATGTATGGACTTGTACGACATGCTTCGTATAAGCCCATACATTTCCTGCGTCGTCTGCACGTGCGACACATTCTGACTCCCAACTTACGCCGACCCTACTACTTGGTTTCAAAACGCATACACGTCTGGGGTTTCATTTCTACAGCATTCAGTCTACTTTAATCCTTCCTCTGCCAGTTCCATACCTCACTGAATTCGAAAAAAAAATCTACATGCTTTTGGCTTATTACTGAGATTTCCACAGCGCGTCTACATATATTGTAAGTTCTTTTCACGATAACGGTGGTCCTAAAGCTGATTGCTCCGTTGTAATAATCTCTTGAAAGGTTAAAATGTACCAACCTATCAACAGTACACCTTCAGCTATATCAAAGGACCATATTAATTGTCCTGCCAGTTATAGTTTCGTTATATATATATATATATTTTTTTTTTTTTAATGTTACATGCTCCATTTATAAGAAAGAGGAAATTATAATAGGTCACTCACATTTGCTTTCCCGTCCTGTTGCGTCCATTTCTTCATATCCTCAAAGCGCCGCTCTTGACTCTCCATGTCATCGAAGTCCAAGTTATTTAACCTGCAAATGAAGGAATAAGTATATTAGTGTTTTGCAGATCTTGTCATAGTGGAGGAAATCGCCCCTGGGCTATGTTACTTATAACAGAATTAGATAAACTTATAGAATAGCTGGTCCTACGGATCGTCATGGGATGCGGACATAAATTATTGTAAACGGCTGTCATCCCACGCGACAAATGCAAATTTTCATTTTATGTAATTGAAATTTTCAATGCAAATAGTTGGCTTTTATAGAAATTAAGTTGAATCGAAAGGTTTTTCTAAAAAATATTCGTATTAAGCGTGTCCAGTCATCCGGAAATTTTACCGAAGTCTGGGTATACATAACGAAAAAAAAAAAAGAAAGACGTAACATGAAATTTGGACAAAGTTACATTCAACGCAATGAAACTCTCATGGTGATTTATTTTTGGGGTATAATGCCGTGATGCGCTACCTACTTTAGCCAACATTTCTGACAGCGCTACAGTATCCATTATCAGGGCAAAAATTCGCTCACTATTTTCCGTGACTGCGCGGAATCTTTCTAGAGGCGCACCGGCAGATAACCTTTTTTAAGACTTTTAAACGTACATTCTCACTACAAATAGTAGGGTTTTATAGTGTAGGATCCTAGTCTATAATAAATATTACGTAGGCGATCACAAATGGTTTTTATCTGGTTAGAAAAATTAATAGGTGTTATGTGATGGTGATGAGTAAATTTGGTAATTAATCTCCTAACCGCCGCACTTTTAGGCATCGATTATGGAAATTACACTTCATTTTGACAATTACTACAAGTAACAATTAATTACATGCACAAAATAGATTTTAATTAATGTAGACAACATTAGCGAAAGTCAATTGAAAATATGAAACCGAAAAATCAGGAAAACATACGGTCACATCTGGTCAAGGGAACCCAGGACCTTCGGCTTTCCGGGCCGCGGCTCTACCAACTGAGCTAATGTGTCCCTATCCGATTCGGTCATATCTGTAACTTCGACTGAAAACTACCAAAATTATCTTCATTTTCTTATGTGCGATAATGTTAAATCTCGGACATGTTCTGCCAGAGGATTCGAAAATTTCCGCTTGGCAATAAAATTCAAATAAATAGAATATTTTTTAATGCATCCAAAAACTAAAAACTTGTTTCGTAAGGTGATGAAATACGCTATCAAATATTGTTATTAGAAATAAACACAAAAACAAAAAAGTTTTAAAAATGACTCACTTCACGTTTTTTCTAACTAAAATTGAATAACATAAAAAAATACACATACTTTTTTAGACAAATATATTATAAACTTTATTGTCACTTCACTTTTTTGTCGTTTCATTTTAAAAAAATTTAATAAATAAATCACCAAGTTCCATAAATTTTTCTCAAATTGCGCCCAGAAATTTTGGTTTTATGGACGTGCACATTTTAATTTGTCTGTGTTTACCTTCTAGATTTGAACACAAAGCGTGGTGTTTTCTATTTCTAACACCGTTTAGATTATATTTCTCACCATGTAAGGGAGAAACCACGATTTCTTAGAGACCTATGTGAGCTGTTCCAAAAAGCGAACACGATGACACGTTAACTGTATTTGTGCGCACCAATCATATAACGTAATTTTGAAAAAAAAACATAGAAATTAATTTGTAACGCGATTTACCAGTTTCTCACTTGCACCACGAGTTTATTGACATTTATAAGGAGCTGGACCCCTAGCACGGCCGATCGATAAGGATTGTATTGATAATTGATAACTTTCGGTAACTTCTCATCGTTCCCTAGCATGACTGCAGACCGCCAACGAATAAGTAAAAGTTCACGATGACTAAGTGTTCTTAATATATTCGACATCAACTGTTGTCTAATTGATAACTTTCGGTAACTTCTCATCGTTCCCTGGCATGACTGCAGATCGCCAACGAATAAGTAACAGTTCACAGTGACTAAGTGTTCTTAATATATTCGACGTCAACTGTTGTCTGTACGTTAGAGATCTGCAGTTAGGGACTGATGAGAAGTTACCGAAAGTTATCCTAAAGAAAGAATGTCTACCTCAAATATAAATGTTTTTAATCTATTTATGACTGTATATGCTAATATTTAAAGAAAGATTATGTTTGCCAAACAATGTAAATGAAATATTTATAAAACTTTTAGCACACACGAATGTGTGAGCTAACTTAAGATTAATAAATAATAAAATTATTAAAATTACTTCATATTGCGAGAAAAGTGTATGGCGAATGGTATCGGAAACTTTTCAGCGCTAAAAACAAATTTTACATCTGCAAGCGGAGTTGCACTACCACGTGGCACTTTCGTCATATTGTGAAATAGTTAAGATTTTAGAATAAATCAATTACACGGTATCAAATTAATTAATTATTATACGTGACTTAGAAAATTCGTCAGGATAATAAAATGAATAAAAACAAGGAAACCATCGTTTTGAAACATGTAGATATTATAACATTGAGTATAGTGGTTTACACAAAAGTAATTTGTTTCACTTAAATAAAATGATGCCACAAAGTGAGTTTGCAAAGATCGAAGTTAAATTTAGATTTATTATTACGAAAAGATGGTATTTATATTGAGGGAGACGAAAAATATGCATTTTGTATTTTAATTTTGTTAAAATTGATTCACAGTACTACAATGGATTAGACATGCGAAGTTTCGTTTCAATCTAAATGCGCATGAATTACTTAGTTTACCCAAACTAAGAACCTATTTTGTGCACGTACATAGTTGTTTCTTATAGTAATTGTTGAAATAAAGTGTAATTTCCGTAATCTGTGCCAAAAAGTGAGGCGGTTTGTGGAACATTTCATAGATATTTCTTTAAATATTCAAGTACTCTTTCGAGCCGCTTTACGCGTTATGAACGAAGAAAAACGATGGTGTCATTAAATATCAATTGTTCAGGAATATATAATCATTTAAAAAAAATCATATCTCATTTTTTTTGAGACCTACAATTATGATTTATTTTTATTATAAAAGAACAGACATTTCGAATAATTTTTATGTGCATTAATTATTGAAAGCAAAGAAGTTTAAAAATTAATAAAACTTTCAAAGATAGTTAAAATATTTTAAACTTACATTTTGCAGAGAAGGTCCGATGCCAATATAGTTAAATGAATTAACATTTAAAGTTTGAAGAGCCGTCTACTCGTAGGTCTTCGCTCGACGGAGGGCTACAAGCGACTGGGCCGGACTCAGGACTGGGCGGGCGGAAGAAATGAAAGCATCCCCACTTTATCGCAGCGGTGTCATTTTATTACGTTGGCCACCTTTAGCCGTGAACATTTGGTAATATTTCTCTTTGGTTCACCATTTATTATTTTCAAATGCTAACAACTTGGAGGAATAAATACACCGCGAAAATGTTTTAGTTCAGGAAGGTAGGTCATTTGATTTATTGTTTGTCTTAATTGTTAAATGTGATTTAATCTTATAAATGGTTAAATCATGGTTTGTTTCACGTTTTAAAAGTTATCTGTTTTTATTAGGTTACTTATGATCACAAAATTAGATACATATTTATATTTTTTGTACGTATTATTTTATATCTGATAATGGCATTTCCAATAACATGTGTTCCCGAATATGTCATCTGCGTTCAAACTGTGTCTAAATTTCTCTAATAAACAATAAACAGCCTTAAACTCTAGTGACCTCCCAGGTAAGTATGGTCCTGTATGTTTTATGCCTGTACAGCATCATCAGCGCAGCTTCACGATCATTAGTCTAATCCATTGTACATATAGTTTTGTATTAAAGCAGTGGATGCAATCTTTTAGCCATAAGTTGTTATAATTTATAATGGTTTGACTAGTCTGTAGTTAGAAGTGAGTTGTAGAAATCTAACATGTAAAAATTAATGTTTGTTCGATTGTTCGTATTTTCGTATGTTATGCGCGGCTATACCGTCAATCCGATTGCGACGAAACTTTGGGAATATGATTTGCGCATACTCGGGCTGGTTATAGGATAGTGAGCTCTGGCGTTATGAAATTATTTCCTTTACTAATTCATCCGATTGCGATTAAATTTTCATCCAATATGTTGTGAACATGTTCATGAATATTTCTTTATATATAGGAGAGCTCTGGCATTATGAAAATTGCATAAAAAATTAAATAGGTCACATGCGTTGTTGGAAAAATGGGTGTATTTTATGGAGTTAAGCGGCAGGGAAAAAAGGCTGCGGGGATGGGTATGCGGGAGAGTCGGATGGGGAATTAAGGGAGGGGGATTCGCGGGAGGGGGGAAGAGGGGAAGGGGAAGGCGGAGAAGGTGGAAGTGGAATGCGTGAGGAGGGATTGGCGAGAAAGGGGAGAGGGGAGGAGGAACGCGGGAAAGATGAAAGAGAAAGGCGAAAGGGGAACGCGGGAGGAGAAGGGGAAGAGGAGGGGAACGGGGGGCGAATAGGAAATGACACGAAGGGAGAAACAGCATATATTTTATAATTTTTTGGGGAGAATGACTACTCTGTTAAACCGCATTTCTTCTGAGATAGGCCCGGTATATCAGCCAGTCCGCAACCTTGCTGTGGAAGACATTCCTCGCTCCAATTTAACTGTGATAAAACTACCGCTTAAGTTTCGGTAAGCCGCAGAATAGTTCCTTTTTTAGACGCCGAGGCGCTAGTAGCCATACGCTAAATCTGACATTTATGTAAATAATATTTGAATACTTCTCACCGAAATTTACGTAATTTGCCTAATTTTACAAGAATGGACTATTACATTCATCGAGCGATGAGGAATGACCGCGTTATTAATTGATAATCAATCCAAAATAGTATGATAAAGATTTTTAAGTTTCAACGTTAGGACAGTTTGTTTTCAGCGGTTAGTTTAATTAATAGTGCACTCACTTTAGCAAAACATATACTAATTAAAATTAGTGTATTCGCATATAGCACCATGCTGATTGAAGTGGGGATATCAAAAATTAAATCCGCCTAAAGGTGTCGTCGTTTTTAAAAGATCGCGATCATAAAAAAAAATTAATAATATTGCGCGATATTCCGACTTCCCGGTGCGTAGAGATGACAGTAGAGAGCATAGACAGTAGATTTGTTTATCAACGAAAAAAGATACACACTCCTCTATTAAATTCATAGACAATACACGCAAATATTAGTAAGATCTAGGTTTTCGAATTTCGACCTATATACGGATTATGTTCGAAGCTGTGCTAGGCTCGACATTCCAACCAATCCGAGATTAAGATCAACTGATATACTGGACCATAGAAATTTTAATATTAAACTAAAGTGACTTTAAGATTGCAATAAATATATTCTTTAACATAAGGCCCCATCGAAGGCCGACTTTAGACAGAAAGCTATGCCCCATCTCATCTGATATTATTGATGTAATTACCTATGTAATTAAATGTATGTTAAACTGTTATTTGTGAAATGTAATTGGATATACTGTTTTTCACAATAAATAAATAAATAAACAATGATTTTTCATAAAAACGGCGCTATACAAATCATCAAAATATTAATATTAATTTTTTTATTACCTAACTTATATCTATCTTTACAGTGTGGGTGGCGGTATGGGCACCACAAGTGGTTCGCCACATTTGGTGATTTATTAGGGGTGCCCGAGTTCATGGGGTGAGGTTTGTCTAGGTCTGAATTTGCCCACCTGCTGCACGGCGGACCGGATCGGGAGAGATTGGTTGAGAGAGACCTAACCTAGATCTCTCCAGCCGGACTCTCTGAATCTATCGCTTGTGGGAGAAATGGATTCATACGTCCGTCACTCCTGGATCCACTCACCCTCAGATTTCTACCCACTTCTCATACCTTTTTTCTACCATAGCTTCCTATCCGTCTTTTCCCTAAAAAGACCCGCCACACAGCATCCCCAAAGATGACGTGGCCCTCCAAAGGAAATTGTTTTCCTGAGGGCCTCCTGTATGGACCTGATATAAAAAAAAGAATTTTGTATTATGCGAGTGTAGTATTTGTATATATATTTTGTATTATTTTGTATTATTTTGTATTATGAAGAGTGTCTGTGGCTTGTTTTTTTCTACAAATCTATAGTTTTATTCCAAGACTGATGAAATTTTGCACACCCGACCTTCAAAACATGGAGAATGTTCCTATTGACAGGAGATTTCACTCCCTCAAAGCAGAATTATGATACTTCGTGACGAAATTGCAAATGTAAGAAGGGGATACCCGGCGGTGATTTTTCCATACAAACGTATTCCCTATTTATCTCTCTGGATTTTAACCCTCGAGAAAATATTGTTTTTACATAAAATAGATATCAACTACTAGCGTGTCGGTACTTTTTGTTTTTTTTTAATGTTACTTTTTATAGAAGTTCAAAAATTCATAAAACTGAGTGGTTTAAACGCCGTCAAAAGACGTTCAGTATACAAACTAGACAATGTTTTTTAAAAAAAAAGCAAAACGTACAGACATAAAATAGTTTTTTCTTATGTAGTTGGTAAGAAAAAAATTGAAAATATGTCTACTTTTGGAGGGGAAAAGTGGGGAATATAAAACCTCGATTTTAGTTAGGTATTAGTAGCCAGAGGTGCATTGTCCTTTTCGCTCAATATCCGGTGGAGTAAGAGCAACAGTGACAGCAACAATTTAGTAAAATCTATTTTTAAAATTTCTCCACCACCCGGGTATCATCTTAACGTACAAAACGAAAAGAAAATTACAGACTATACTCATTTCGGAAAACTGCATTAAGCCCGGGCAATAATAATAGCATTTGAATAATTTTCATCGCAAGGGCGCTTTGTTATTCATACATGCAATCTTAAGAGCCAGGCGTCGGGTGTTGAACTTGTTCTACCGGTATTTCAATAAAAGATGCTACGAGGAACTAGCACCATTGATTGATCGTCGGTGCAAGTCCGAAAACACGCCAAACTCACGCCCAAAGTTTATACACAGTTGTCATTTGTCACATGAGAACGGGTCGTTTCTACAACTCGTTCTTGAGTTTGAACTTTGAGCTCGGCTGTGTAACGATTTGTCGGCCTCTGTGTTTCCTCCCTCCTACAAAATGGGTTTCAAGGCCCAGGTTTTTTAATTTTTGTTTTTATTAAATAAAACATACAACGAAGTTGCACTCCCATGAGTTATCAAAATTCATTATAAGGTTCCCTCCTTCATTTCCACAAAAAGACCCTCCACACAGCATCCCCGAAGATGTCTTAGGCCCAGAAGGTATCTAGTTATTTTCCTCAAAGGTCTAATGTGAGGAGTTACCTGAGTACCTTGAGTACCTCAATTTATTACATTCACTACTAGCTACCAATGTATAACTGTAAAAACAAGTGTTATCCATTCGAACGCTTTTTGCCACATTATGCCACTATTTCCAAAGCCTCGGATTGATTTGTTGCCACAATGTGGCAAATATTCTGTAGATTCTTAAAAATGTTTTAAAGTTAACGATTTTATAACATTTTTTTAAGTAAAATTTCTTTACGCACTCTCATAGCCAGTGCATGAAGATTATTGAAGTAAAACTTCTTTACGCGCGCTTGACTTGGGGAGTAAGCTGGCGAATGCTTGACGAGAGCGTTACGAAAAGTGTGATCGGGCGAGGCGAACGATAATAAATTTAAATATTTGTAGAAAATTAATATATGTATATGTATTATACATATAAATATATTTATATTTTTTTAATAAAACAAACACTTCGGATTTAATTACGAATATTTGTATATTCGTGGTTAAATACTAACGGTGTTACTAATAAAAAAAACACTTAACGACCGTTAAACTGTGTTTCTGTAGCACGTTGTGTAAAGTCTGTAGGTACATTTCGTTTTTCAAATTCTTACTAAACAAAATATACGGTTTTGATGTGACAACGTTGTATTTTACCAGCCTTACTAATAAACTTTCTGAAAAATTTTTACAATGGTCAAGATGTTTTATTTCGTTAGATACGTTTTTACTATTAAAATGATAGTTTTTTCGAATAAAATTTTTCTCCGTGTACCATCAATAAAATTAGTAAGAGCCTACCTATAATGTTTTCGTACCTATACGCTTAGTTTTTATACTGATAACAGAACTTTAGAAAGCATCCCTTTTATTGTTTTTCTTGTTCCAATCTTAGGATCGCAGAAAATCAAATGTGACATTGTCATCAAATAGGCATTCAGCGCTATTTTTTTAACATTTGTAAGGTCTCCGTCAAACGCCGATTCCCTGTGCGTTTCAGCTTTCAATCAAATTGTAATAAGCTGAAAGGTTTAACAACATGTCCCACTCATGATAGTTGTCCTTTTCTGTTGATGACAATTTGTTCAAAGGCTGAAACGGACTTAGAATCGGCATTTAACGAAAACCTTTTAAATGTCAATTCATAACTTTGCCACACGTGAATTTCTGCGAAACAACTTTTGAGGTGATTTCTCACAAAAACGGCGCTCTACAAATTATCCAATTATTATTATTATTATTATTAACTGATGGGCATTAAAAATCGTAAAAATTTACCATAATAAAAATTTTACAACCTTGGTCAAAATTATGCCGTTACCTAATAACATCGCAAGGTAATTAACATTTTCAAAGGATTGTTAAAATATTACAAAAATTAAAAAATTTCGCAGAAGAAAAAAAATTAATTGTCGGGTTCTGAAATAGAGCTAATACTTTTTTTCTATAGTAGACTACATTTTTAAAATTGTTATATTTATCAAATTCTTCATTGACCTTACGTACCTAATTTATTTTCCAATCATCTTCACAATAATTCAGCTGTTGGCTAAAATATTTGGGTATTTATTGGGAACGATTCCTTCACTCGGTCTGTGGGAATGTTACTCTCTGATACTCTGATGTGATCTTAATTTGAGCGGAGGAGCGCGTCTGTGACTAATATATATTATACATACTACATGAATATGCATCATATATACATTCTTCGGTATAAAAGGGAAGGCACACGACGTTCAGGCCACTAAATGGATTTAGATCTCGCGCGCGTGGCCAGCGGAGCCACTTAATTAAATTGCCATATCAATTAACATTAAAGTACTAATCAGTGTCAGCCACTACTCAATCTGTCTGGAATCACTGTGAGAACATCTAATTGCCAATGGGTTAACGATTGTCACTGGCGCTGGGGGTTTTGTGTTTTATCTAAAATTTTCGCTTTGACAGTATTTCGCTTTATCAGTACCTGCTGTGTTTCGTGAACTCGGACTGCTAAAGAAGGTAGGGTAACTAGAATTATTATTATTTCTTCAAACTTCGCAAAATCACTTTGTGGCGTCATTTTTAATTAAATTAAAACAAATAACTTTGTTTAAACCTCTAATATAATCACAATTACCTACATGTTTCAAAACCGATGGTTTCTTCGTCAGGGTAGTAATGACATTAGCAAAATAAACAAACAAGTATAGACTAAAAAGAACAGATTAAAAAGAACTATGGAAAAAAATATTATAGAGAGAGTCAAATTATAAAAAAAAATAAAACCATCGGTTTTGAAACATGTAGGTAATTGTGATTATATTAGTGGTTTAAACAAAGTTATTTGTTTTAATTTAATTAGAATTATTATTATTTATTATTTGTATTTAACATCCGGGTCGGTCGGGCTTAGGATTTCAACGTTAATTTTCTCGAATTCTTTTTGTTAAATATTAAAAAAAAAAACAGTGTCTAATTTTTTTAAGTTTGTTAAATGTTTGGTGGAGATTCATAGCTCATGGTTACGTATGTGCATACCTAGAAATCAGAAACGTTTAAATTAAAAGTATATTATGTTATGTCCCAGTTGCGACCGTTATCTTTTATTATTTTTCTGTGTCTTGTTCATTTTCATATTTAATTTTTTTTGATTATTATTGTTATCTTCTTCTTCAATGGTATATTATGTATTTATATTCTTAACCAGTTGTGTAAGGACCTCCTTCTATCAAAATGGGGAAATAATATTCGAACGGGTACCTACTAACTTCCCAATCGTTTGGATACTTACTTGGCTTGAATTTTTTCCGGTATTTATTTAGTGGAATTTAGAAGGGATTTTTATGCATACCTATCTACTCCAAAACTTTATTTATTTATTTCATGCTAGATTTTACCCGCGGCTCCGCTCGCGTGGTATTAGGGAGTATTTACCGTACGAAGAATTTTGTCACGGGAATTAAATGTTTTGAATTATAAAAAGTAGCCTATGACACTTCCCAGCCCTCCAACTATCTCTACTTAAAAAAATACGTCGATCGGTTGCTCCGTTGTGACGTGAAAGACAGACAAACAAACAAAAAACACACTTCCGTATTTATAGTATTAATTAGGATTACGATTAAACATTTTGAAAGCTACAATTATTATAGGTAGGTACTCCTACCTCATCTTAATATATTTATCCTTAATATAAGTATAGGAACCTTTTGTATATATAATTTTGTATCTAATATAAGGTTTGGGTTTATATTTATAAACAAAGAATTTTTATTCACACTAAAACATTTTTATTAAATTAAGTAGGTAACGAATATTGACTAATTGGATCTTCCCATTATTATATGTAATGATATCTAGAGTTGTATGTTTTTGTGTACATTTTTATTAAATTAAGTAACGAATATTGACTAATTGGATATTCCCACTATTATATGCTACGATATCCAGAGTTATATGTTTTTGTCTACATCTTAATTAAATTAAGTAACGAATATTAACTAATTGGATCTTTCCATTATTATATGCTACGATATCCAGAGGTGTATTTTTTTGTCTACATTTTTATTTTATGCCAATCGTGCAAAACATTTCTTGGTATCTTGTACACGCTTTAGAAATACATATTTTGATTTTAAGCGAAATTAACATTTTTCAGATTTCGAGAGGCACCATGTAACTATAAATTTATAAATCATTGGTTTTAAAAGGGCTTCAATTAAGACCTTATTATGCACTTTATTCCAACTAGAAAAAATAATTTGCAACTTGTGTTTGTTTTTTGTAAAATATGTTGAAACTTCGAAAATATTTTATTTTATAATCATTCATGCATAATTAATGAATAATTTGTAAAGTTTGAAACAAATCAAAATAATTTAGAGACGGGTTCTAAAAGTTGTCAACTATTTCTTCTGAGCGGTAAGCAATATAAAATATCATAAGCATTTTAGGAAGAAAAAAATATTCGTTTTGCGACACTGATAATTATTAAACATACCTATTTAGGTTTTTTTATTTTTTTATTTAAAGAAACATTTAAAACAAAGAATAATACATACATATAAAATAAAAACATAATACGAAAACAGAGAAAAAGTTCCAATAAACTACTTTTAAGTAGTTTGTCAATGGGTTCTTTTAACTTAATGTTGTTAGTACATGTGTAAGTTGGTAGGTGGTGTGAAATATTTCTACGTAATGCGTAACATTATTCAAGTTCAATGAACTTTTGATTCAAGTCTGGAACTTCTCATTATATTTGAAAAAGTAGATACCAAAGTTATTTTATGAGTTAATAATTTTTTGTTCGAAATTTGTATTTCATTTGTTTAAATGCTCGACAGACGCGTAGATGAATCAATGGCCTGAAGAGTGAAGATATCTTACTGGGTCAACGCGCGTGATTGAACTAAACAAGGTCCAGTGGACATACTTAAATTTATACCTTTGAAAGGCAATGATCCTCAGGCAAATGATTTTTTTTTATAAATATTTTCAGTTTGATAAATCCTACAATAATTATAATTCCATGAAAAGACATATTATGTAATGACATATATTATGTAGGATCTCCTGTTATAATAATCTCTCTCTTGTTACAATAACGTAATATTTTTTAGTTGTTGTAAGTATAGTGTTCAATTTGTAGATACATAATACAATAGTATAATAAGGAAATCTATAATTGGTTTCTCAGTTAGGTGAATTACACATGTATAAATGAACCACATTGTAAATTACTGTTTATTTCCCTAAATATAAAATAAATAAATAATATCACAAGATTTTTCACGGGTCTGTGCTAGTAACTTATTTTTGTAAAATATCTACTGTGAAGTTATTCGAAATTTAATGGGTCATGTAATATCGTAAAATTTGATTTGGTAATTAATTTGATTTAAATGTATTTTACGGTAAAAATGTTGACGATGTCCTGATGACTCAAATATCGGAACTCGTTTCTCGCTTGCAATAAAGTAGGTCCTACTTCGATATAGACCCAGTGATGGAAGTGGAGGGTTGTTGTCTTAATTGGTATTTTTATCGTAATATTTCTATTTTTGAAACTGATAATTCGAGGTGGAATTCCATTATAATAGTATAATAAAACAAATTTAAAACTTTTTCCACTTTTAATTTATTGACCGTAACCGGTTTCAGCTTGTCAAAGCCATATTCAGACTGGTAAAAATTATTCTTAACCTACGGATTTTATACACAACATATTAGGGAGGGGGGGAGGGGTGGTCTGCAAGGATTTTATTTAATTATATTGGTTTTATTACATTTGTTGTTAAGTGTTGACTGTCCAAGCTGAAACTGGTTACGGTCAATAAATTAAAAGTGTAAAAAGTAATTTTTTTTTTATTATACTATTTTTTTCTAATTATTTTCTTTATTTGTTATTGTTTTAAGTGTTTTATTTGCACCTTACTCGGCACACAAATAAACTGTCAAATTAGTATTATCATTATTGCCTAACATATAAATTATATATGTTGTCATGATTGGGGACTATATTAATAATGGCGTAGTTACTATGTGAATTTCGTAATCTAAATATATATAAAAATGAATGTATCTATGTTTGTCTAAGATTGAATAGAAACTGTCGTATTTTATAATACATTTTTCGAGATTCTGCGAAAAAAAGTTACAAAAAGTAAAATTCCATAATTTTATTTTTATTTACTTCTGAATTTTTATTTTTCATAATAAAAAAATGTTAATTCCATATACAATAAAACAAAACTAATGCGTGGTTATTATGTTAATTTTAGTGTAATTTAAAGATTATTTTTTTTAAATAAATAGGGAGTGCAAAATATTTTGACTTTTAAAAAATATGTTCATGTAGATGACATGCAAACTTAAATCAAGTGTACCAGTATTTTTTTTAAAGTTATTTTTTTAATTAAATTAATAATACAAGTTTGAATTTTATTAAAGCCCGCGAAAACGGCCTGTAAGAAACGGGAGAGTGTGTGGCGTCGTCTCACGTCATCCGGTCCCTTGTTTGTGTGAAAAATAAGGGAAAATATTTACAAAACCGGGAAACGCTATAGACAAAAAAAGAAAATTTAAAAAGTTTTAGTAATTGATATTAACTAGTACTAATTAATTCATTTACCGGAATTTCGAAAAAGTGCATTTTAATGGTTTTAATGTCTACTAACTACTATAACTTTTTTAATTTATTTTTTTCGTTAAATTGAATTTAAAAAATTTTTTTGTCCATATTAAGCGTGACCCGGTTTTGCAAATATTTTACCATATCTTTCACACAAACAAGGGACCAGATGTCGTCACGAACTCTCCCGCACGGTATTATACTCTTAGCGGGCGTTTGCGCGGGGGCTTAACAAAAATCAAACTTGTAGAATTAATTTAATTATGAAAACGAACTTAAAAAAAAATACTGGTATTTAAGTTTGCATGTGAAAATTGATAAAAAAAGAAAAAAAAGACTCAACTTCCTTATTCACCACAAAAAAAAATCAACTTTGGAGCTACTTTCCTCGCGCAGATAATACCAAAAACACGCGGAGTTTTCAAGGGCTAAGAAGTCGAATATTTCTGGAGTTTATATTCGTCTTAAGCAAAGCGAAACCGGTCGGTAAAATAAATTAATTAAAACTCGTGCTTTTACTCAAAATAATATTTAATAAATGTTTTTCATATATATATACATAAATTAGTATGGAAAGTCTTTATGCAAAATGCACTTGATTTGGTGAAGGGATGGCGTAATATTAAAATGACGCAGATTCCGTTCCAATCACTGGATACCATCAGACTGGGCGTAATCAAATTCATGAATGCTGTCCAAGATTTTGTAGATTATGAGTTTGAACGGTAATAAGTAATAAGTAATCAGGTTCATGTTTAATGTCTGGTGATTGGTGAATCAGTCAATGTGCTAGTTTTGATGCCCTAAATAAAAAAAATACACCAATTTGAATATCAACGATTTTTGCTCATAAACTTTTTTCGCTTTTGAATACATGCATACTATATACCCTTTTTTTAATTAAAGATTTAAAGTATTTTGCAATTATGCATATTATTTAGGTTATATAGTTATATTGTAATATCACCGCTTATTGAAATTACCTGGCGTGGATTTTACGAAAATAACATAGGTACCTGTCTGAATTTCTTGGAAACAGCTTGAATAGAACAGGTTCGGAAAATATTGATACGTACGCATTTTACCATATCTAAAGTTGCAGATTTGACAGTTTTGCCGTTAGCAAAAACAAAACGTGTGTCAATAATTTTTATCATTTCATCGTGTTCACATCGTGGAATTTGACGAACCTTGCACAAATACTTATCGCCTGAATCAATCAGGTTAATCAGTTGGCATCGCGTTTGGGTCCCACCCAGGCGTCTCTTGTTCAATTCCTCGGCTGGCTAAGTCCTCCATCACGACACAAGCAACATTTCCGCTTACTGTGGTGGTAATAGATTTTCAAATATTATCAGGATATTTATTACCCGGTAATGTTTTTTTTTTTTTTTTTAAAGTAATTTGTAAAAGTAAAATAAATAAGTAATTTGAACACATTTATTTTCAGAACAAGACAAACCATGGCGTCCAGGACTCTTCCCATCTTATTGGTGCTCTTCTGTGTTTTAGCACTCAGTGATATGAAAAATTGGCGGTACGACAGAAGTAAGTCAAATCATTATACATGGTGTCCGGAAACTCCGGAGCATTTAATAGATCGTCGTTGCATATTTAATATGAACAATGTGATACAATTTTGACGAAAATATGTTAAATATTCAGTTATTTTTATTTTTTTCCATCTTCTACAATATAATTATATCAAATATTTAGGGCGATAGAAAATTAACCATGTGAGGACAATCAAAATGATACATAATATATTTTTTTTAAACGAGTCATATCCTCCACCACCACACAATTCAAATGCCTTGGTATGTACATAATATTAACATCATTTTGCGATGCCCAGCTGTTAAATTTGAACAATTTTAAATGAAATATTTTGACATAATATGGTAATAAAAATTTTGACGAAAACTGTGTATAGAATATGAACCATGTGAGAAAAAATGTGCATATAATATGAAGCATGTGAGAAAAACGCGTTAAAATCAATTTTCTGGCATAAAATAATTAATGTTTGCCATAAATTAATATATTCCTATAATGAAAGAAACATATTTTTCCTACTTTGTTCATAAATAGAATTTTTATTTTCGGTTTCGTTATTTTTTTAAACAGTTTTTATCAATTTTCTCAGAATGTACTCAGACTCACATGGTTCATATTCTATAGGCAACAACGTACATATACCTACATTTTTCTTTTTTTCCGGCATCTAAAGGGTTAAAAAAAATTTAGACCTTGTTCCACGAAGGACGCTTTGTTGCATTTTAAAATATCCTGGTGATTTTTTCTAATTTGACTTTATAAAATTCAACTTAAAACGAAAGCTCAAATTAAAAAAGTTAAACCACGAAATATGCTCCAGTTGTAAAGTAGATTCAACAATTTCTGGCTTTTAGTACGAGTTTCTGTACACCGTGTGTATTATATTATCTTCTTCACCGCGTGTATTTTTAAGGATTTTTTTTGTAAATTTTATAAATATTTTATTATTATTCACTTTCTCCTAATATAAGCTCGTTTCATATAACAGCCCGCGGAAACATAATGTAAAAATAATAAAATAACTGTTAGATATTCATGAATAAAGTATTGCATGCAGGAAAAATTATTTTATTATAAAAATTTAAAACGTCTATTTATGTTATCAATAAATCGTATTTGACCGTCTGCTTATTATTTATAGATAAAAATATTAATTATGAATTATCCCTTTAGGGCCGAAGGTTTATGGCGATAAAATTCCAAACACTGCGCTGATACCGAAAACTTCCAAAGTCATCAAGAAAATTGTGCTCTACCACAACTTCTTCAGGACGAAAGTGCGCCCAAAGGCATCAAACATGCTCACAATGGTTAGTATTTAGTATAAATTTCAGTTAATTCCACAACGTGTTTTCAACAAGACCACTACGAAGAAAATGAAATTTTACTCAACAGCCCACACCGAAAATAAATTTTCTTTTAACTTTCTTCACCTTGCACTACAAAATAGTAAATAATTATGATAACATTATGTTTAACCTGCACTAAACCTTTCTTCACACCTTAAGACTGACCACAACCACGCACTTCATGTGCGTGCACTGTTTGTATATTTGCACACAAGTTTCATCAATTTTCTTCTTTATTTATTTACTTAACAATAATTTATGAATCTTGGTGTTTGATCTGGCGCTTCTTGTGTTTAGAAATAATTAAGCACGTGTAAATATTCTAGTAGAGCGCCAGTCTATTAGCCATGTTTCTGCAATCATCAATCACTTCTAGTTAAAGCTTTACTACTCCCAAGACCAAAATAAACAGTATTCTAATGAAGAGTGTCACTTCATAATATTGCAAGTAATGATATTACTTGGTCGCGTACTTGAACCTGCGAAAATAATAAAATCATTTTAATAATCGACACCTATGTATTGTGACATTCGTACAACGTTTAGTAGCGAAAGTTAATGACATTTTTTTCTTTTAATTAAAAGACATTTTTTTCATTTGTGTACCCATATCCCATATTATAAATTATTTATATATTAAATTTAAAGCATTGTCATAATATAACGAGACACTGTCGAATATTATGTATTACTTTCCAAGACCAATATTTTTATATAAATTTTTCCCAAAAACGACTTTTTGATTCAATGTTTCGGAATTGTAGAGAGCTTTTTTCCATATTAAAGTTTGAATTTGAATAAAAATAACAATCACATTTATAGTTATCTATGTAGGTATGTCAGAAATGCGGTCCAATTACCAAATTATCTATTTTTCGGTATTTTTTAACCTCAAACCTGTAAGTTTCGTAATATGACAGTCTTCAGACTGATATATTTCCTACCTATGTAATCACCACTACAAACATATTTAAATAGATATATTTTACAAATGTTTTACCTAGATTTTTTTGTCTATTTGTTTTCCGCGGTTCTGCAAAGGTTGAATCCTCACAAATTCTAATGAAGTTGTTAATTGCCTGGAACTATAATAATTGCTTTCCTATAAAGATATTCCCCCTTACTTATAATCGTAGTATAACTAATACGCGTCGTATTACGTCGTAATAATGAAGAACTTGACTTAATATCACTGCGTGTGTATGATTAAAACGGCTTAAAACCAGGTTTAAGTCCAACTTTACAAAACCAAAGATGAGTCGGCGGATACCGCAATTATGAGTAAGTTTAGGAAGTTCTTTCAAATTCAATTATTTTTTTGCTGTGATATGCTCCACTTAACAAGTGGAACAATATCTTCAGATGAATCCATTAAGACGCACACTCACCTCACAGCTTATATTGCATATTTATTATTAGACACTATTGTGTGAATTTATACTAGATACATATACCTATGACATTATTGAGCACTACTAACTTTATTCAATGGCAGTAAATGTATCTCTTGATCATACAATTCCTTCAACGAGAAGTGGGTTACCTCAATTCAAACCCATCAGTGCATATTATGTAGATATAATATGTAATGTCATTGATATACAATAATATATGCCCACTTAAAGGGAATATATGTTAATATAATATTATATGGTAGGGACCAATTCGCCAGGCATATACAATAAAATTCACGCGCGGGCATTGTGTCATACTTCGACACATTCAATATCCTCGTAATCAAACACATTAATGGACCGCGACCACCCAATAGACAGCCCTGAGATCTGAGACCGTCATCTTCCCATCTCATCTCCCTAGCCCAGTTAGTAGTTATGCGAATAATTTTCGCGATTGTTATAAAGATTGCCATAATTAATGTAGGACATAATGCCATTGTGTACGCAAGGGGCAAGGCTGCAGAAGATACGTAGGCATTCTGCGTATGCGCGGATACAATGAGTAATAATTATTTTTTTATTAAAGTAAATTGTTTCAATGATGATTTCCTATTTTATTGTCATTTAGATAGATCTCCATACTTGCTTTAATTGCTGAATAAATTCTTGATTAAATTTTATTCTCATTAAAAATTATCCACTAAACTTTTCTAATTAAGATATTTCTTAAATAAAAGAGATCACTATAATTTAACGTTTATCGCAACTCGATTTTTAAGTATTATTTCACAAATTTACAGAACTATCTACACTCGTACATGAATATGACTTTATCCACAGCTTTACAACGAATTATCGTGTTCACATCATCGGTAATAAGATTTCGCAATGAAAAAAAAGATTATTATACAAAATTGTTTTAACCATTTTATTGTTTAAATCCCAACTTAATTACTTGAAACTAATTGCAATATTAGACGAATTTTTACAACTGGTCTTTTAAACCGAGTTTTCGGGTTATTTATTTATTTTATTTTACGCCCAGAGGGCATTTACATATAGACATAAAGGCAGTACACTTTAACATGAGAAAAAAATATACGTACATGTATGCAATAAAAACAAAAATTTTATGTACAGTCAAAAATAATAACAATAAAGTTATGATAAAGAAAAAAATACATACATGATATAAAATTACAAGCAACTATTGAAAATATTTGAACCCATCAACCAACATGTTGGTTTTTAAACATTAAAAGTGTTTAAAACTAATTTTTTATTAATTTTGAATTATAATGGTGCCACAAAAAAGTTTTCTGTTTTACCATCGTTCTTGAAATTGCTTTTCATCTTGCTTGGTGGAGTATCTCATTTTAACTTATTTCGTTATAGATTTTGTTTTTCATTTGGTTTTTTATTTTGATTTGTTTTGTTATTATTACAAGGAGAAAAATTTTATTTGAAAAAACGATCATTTTATAGTAAAAACGGTTAAAAACGGGACTGAAGTTCTTACGAACAAATTAACAGTGTTTCAATGTTTATTGGCGCTAAATAAAATACGTACGAAATTACGTATACCAACAAATTATTCTTACATGTTCCCGCCAACAAACATTGAAACCCTGTTAATTTGTTTGTAAAAACTTCAATCCCGTTTTTACTTTTAAAATGATCATTTTTTCTATTAAAATTATCGTTAAATTATTATCGTGTACGCTCATTTAGATGTTCTTTGTGAAATAAAGAAAAATAACACGTAAAAGCCCACCTCGGCGTGAAATTCAAAATAAATAAATCACTTACTCATCCACATAAAGAGTTAATCACCTCTAGACACTTGCCAGACGTCAGAATCCTACATGTAGTACATATTATATACCTCAAATATACATAGTGAATAACACAATTCTTGGCTTGCGATTTCAAAGCATTCTCATGGTTTCATTTTAAGTGTATTTCTCATACAACACATATACTTGGATTTTAGGCCAAAATACCCAAATAAACCTTCGACCGCTCAAATTTAAGTGAAAGGTAAGTACGGTTATGAGTTGTTTTATTTCTTTGTGTCACCCTATAAAATATGGGCCATTAAAAATCCGCCTTTCATGATATAGGTATCTTTGGTAATTATTGAAAATTATTAAAAAAAATATGTTGTCCTACCTACTCATAAAAATAATATTAAAAAAATTACAATCACAAAAAAAAAACATTTTGATAGATTTAAACATATGTAAATGGAACACAAATTTGTCTTACATAAAATAAACTTTGGACCGTAAAATATTTTATTTCATTATATTGACATGCAAGGTTAATTTATTTTTTAATTATTACTCTTAATTCACTAAAATGACAAAGTTGCCTGTACAATCTTAAAAAAACGAATTCTTACAAGGCCTATGTTTTGTAATTTAAAACACAAATAAGCAAATTAGCTCACATCAGCTGTATGCTGTATAGATATTTGTTTTACCTTTGATTAAAGAAATATTATGAAGTTTGGTTGGGTATTTTGTCCAAAATTAAGTTTTGTATGAAAAATGCCGCGTTCTGTTCATTTGCCGTTCCTTCAACGATTTGCTATTAATTTAATGAATACTTCCAGAAGTGGCATAAAGGAGCAGCCCGCGCCGCCCAGAAGTGGGCTGATGCCTGCCAGTACTTGGTCCACGACCCGCCCATCGGCAGACATGTTGAAGAATACGGAACCTGCGGACAGAACATCTTTGTCTCCTCACACCAAGTGCCATGGTAAGAATTCCTTTTTATAATAATAATAATAATCATTAGATAATTTGTTTTTGTTTAAATCACCTCAAGGGCGCTGTACAATTTATGATATACTAATTCTTAGGCTCTATCAGTTTATATTATGGTTGGTTATAATTGGTGGGGGTCGAATTGGGTTGTTGAGATTATTCAGTAAGTCGACGACATCTGGCCCCCTAGTACAGTCGATCGGTAAGGATTGATAGGATAACTTTCGGTAACTTCTCATCGTTCCCCAGGACAATTGCAGATTGCTAACGTACAAACAACAGTTGACGTCAAAAACATTAATGACACTTAGTAATTGTGAACTGTTAATTATTCGTTGGCGATCGATGAGAACTTACCGAAAGTTATTCTATCATCATTATCGATCGACTGTGCTAGAGGGCCTGGAGTCACTTGGTTCAGCATGTGCCCCCGAGAATTAATGAAGGGGAGATTCTTCTAAGGCGTTCTGTTTGAATTTGTCCACCTTTTTGTTTTTATTTATTTAAACCGGAAGACAAAATAGGCAATAAAATAATACAGAAAAAGAGAAAGGTCCCAATAAACTGCTTTTAAGTAGTTTGTCAATGGGTGCTTTTAGCTTTGACAATAAAAATATTAATAAGACTTATTTTACTTAGTTTAAGGGCAATATGTACATGTAGGTATGTATATATAACTTACATGTAAATGTACATACAGATATTATGCAATTTGTATGCATTTATTCACACAATAAAAAAATCCAATCATTTGTTTAAATGTATATTTGAGAATGTTCACCTTTAAATGACGGTATATTTTTTTTACAAGTGTCGTTTTTATGATTTAAACAATTTTCAAAGTTTGCATTTTTTAAAGCCAGCCGAACGATTGAAGTACCTACTGTTTTGGTAATATTTAAGTATTTGACGGACTCCGTGGTTGAGTGGTTATGATCCTTGGCATTGAATCTGGAGGGCGCGGATTCAAATCGGGATTGGAACCGGGCGTGCGCAAATAAATTTGGTTCGATTATTTCTTGTTATTTCACAATTTATTCAGTAAAAAGAATATATTGTATACTTGCGGCACGTTCCACGGTGGCAGATACTTGTCGCCCTGGTGAAAGACCAACATGAGAACCGAAACGCTGCTTGAGATGACTTTAACCGTGTTTGTTGACCAGATCTGAATAGGATTTGAAATCATGTAAAAACATGTAGCAACAAAAAATTATCCAAAAAAATATTTGAATATTTTTTTGTTCAGCTCAGTTTTTGTGTTTTTTTTGTAGCGTTGTGATTTGGGTGACTTTTACTTACTTAATTTTTACTTTGTCGAATCTTATAACTACCAATCTTAAAAATTGGATTTGTAAACTGTTAACTTATATAATAAATAATAATAATGTATATAAATAAAGTGTAAATAAAATAATAATAATATTTTTTTAAATATTTATATTGAGGGATCAGTAGGATTTATCGGTCAAATTAGGAATTCCACAGAGCCGAACCCTCTGATATGAAAATATCTGGAGACGGTGAATTATATTCCCATTTAATAGTTTGGTAGATTAACGTGTTGTTCTTGTATTGTTTTGTATTAATTATACTTATATAATACACTTGCATAACGTGGATTTACTAGATGATCATTTATATGGAAAAGTGTATGAAAGGGTTTAGTTTTTTTCTATGGGAAAAACTAAACCCGTTCCTGTAAATCTGGTGAATAAAAAAAGAAATAAATAAAATAAATAAATCTTTAATTTTATGGTATTTTTGAGTAATACTACATAAAAATAAATTCTAAAAATTCATAAAATCCGACAAAATTATATATTTTTTTAATATTTCTACTTTTGATACTGACAATTTATTTCTGACCGTAAATTGGTTTATAATATATATTTTTATAATTTTTTTTAATGACGATAGATTTTTTCTGTAAATAAATGTACCTATATATACATAGAATTTTGATTTACCTATCTTTTTACCACAAACAACTAAACCACATGCATGTGTGTTTTGTCAATTATTATTTCCTTATAACGCACATCCTGGTGATTAATAGCTAATATAGCTCTTATTATTGTTGGTAAATTGAGCCAATTTTCCAGCAAAAAGTCGTAGAATATTTAGGAAAACTTAACCGCAAACTGAATGAGACACTACTACATGCGTCAATAGATGCGTGTAGTCATTTTAAAAAAAATAATTTGCCTAGTTTTTTTTTTGTGTATAAGGCAATTCACCCTAAGAAGAGTGCTATGTGCCGTTAAAACTAAGGAAGATGGTTATAATTTAATGATAAACATATAAGGGAATAGGAAATCTCAAATATTGAAGTCATTCAAGTCTACGAACTTGTATAGAACTGATAAAACGCGAGAATTGTTGAGAGAAAGCAAATATGGAATACTAAGAGAAGGTTGGTGGGTGATTTTAGTAAGTAAACGGTAAATGCCTTTGAAGGACGAATGATTTTTACAATTAAAGAATACATGGTTTAATTAGCACTCATCTCACTCCTAGACATGAGTGCAGCATTTGATACGATTGATCACAACTTCCTCATTAACAGATTAGAGAAAACATTCGGTTTGAATTCCGACATCAACAATTGGCTGGCATCCTATCTATCTAATCGCTTACAAGCCGTGAAGGTTGGAAATAAACTGTCTAATTTCGCTGCACTTTCTTCAGGGGTACCCCAGGGATCCGTTTTAGGTCCACTTCTCTTCATCCTTTTTACAAATGATGTCGCCAAAATAATCGAGTCATTTGATCTCTTGTCTCACTGCTACGCTGACGATCAGCAAGTTTATTTTTACTGCACTCCAAACGAAATCAACAGTCTCAAAATCCGTGTAGCTGAATGCCTAGAAGCAATAACTCGTTGGATGTCTTCAAACAAGCTGAAACTGAACCCATCTAAGACCGAGTTTCTCTGGGCGGCCACAAACAAACGGCAACACTTGGTAGACGATTCACCTGTTTCCATTTCTGGCGGCAATATTATTCCAAAGAGAACAGTTAAACTTCTTGGCGTTAATCTAGACTCGGACTTTTCGCTTAAAAGTCAAATAAATAGGACAGTAAGCACCGGATTTTTTCACCTAAGACAACTTAAATCAGTTCGAAGAAACCTTCCTACAGAGGCAACAAAATTACTCATCAACTCATACGTAGTCTCACGTCTCGATTACTGTAACGGTATTTATGCTAGCCTTCCGAAATGTCAAATCGACAAACTTCAATCCGTGTTTAATGCAGCGGCACGGCTCATAACCGGGGTCTCTAAATATTCGCACATTTCAGAACACCTTCGCAACCTTCACTGGCTTAAGTGCCCTGAAAGAATCCAGTACAAACTGTGCTGGATGGTGTTTAAATCCATCAATGAAATGGCCCCACATTACATCTCTGAACTATGCGTCCCGGAAAACATTGGTCCAAGGCAGTCAACCCTTAGATCAGCAACATCATCAGCTCTAGGTAGACTGATAGAACCTAAACGAAAGCCTAATACTAAGTTTGGAGATCGTGCATTCGAAGTATCTGGGCCTAAGGCTTGGAACAAACTCCCTCCGGAACTAAGGTGCATAACAAGCCCAACAGAATTTAGGTCAAAACTAAAAACCTACTTATTTAGGCTCTCATACCCTTAAATTTAATAAATCTATTTGTATTATGTATTGCCTATAATTTATCTTAATCTATTTTCTTATTAGATTAACATCATTCGAACCCTTCACAGCAATCCGTCGCTTAACGAGAGACTGAGACTTCATTTAAGAAAATAAATAAAATTCATGTACTACTCTGTACCGCCCATTAATTAATTTTGCTTTTCCCAAACACGTTCACTAAATAACATAATATATATCAAATAATTACTTTTCCAACAACATGTGTTCGCTATTATGTCCTCTGCGCGCAAACTGTATATAAATAAACATCTTTTAACTTTAATCTCAAGTGACCTACCAGGTAAGTATGGTCCTGTACATTTTCATTGAAAAAAAAAAATATATAATAATAATAATAAAAAAAATAAATATATATAATAAATATATATAATAAATATATTGCTTAGCATTAAATCCTCTATCCAAAATGTTAATAAAAAGCAAGTTTGGAATAAAAATTAAGGGAAATACAGGAGAGAGTAGTACAATTTCGCATCTATTATATATGGATGATATAAAATTATTTTCAAATTCTGAATCAAATTTAGAGAAAATGATTAAGGTAGTTAAAATTTTTTCAGATGATATTAAAATGACTTTTGGTCTAGATAAATGTAGAACGATCCATATAGAGAAAGGCAGAATTATAGATGGAGATGAGGGTATATTTAGAAATTTCAAAATTAAAAGTATGAAAGGGGATGAGGTTTATAAATACTTAGGATACCCGCAATCGAATAGATTAGATCATACTAGTATTAAAAATTAAATTAGGATTAAATTTCAAACTAGGATAAGAAAAATTTTAAAATGCAATCTATCTGCTAAAAATTTAGTAAAGGCAATAAATAGTTGGGCAATACCTCTATTAACGTACTCATTTGGTATAATTAAATGGTCTAATACAGATTTAGATAGCTTAGAACGATTAATTAGAACTACGTTAACAAAGTTTAATTGTCATCATCCAAATTCAGCTATAGAACGAATTAATTTACCTAGAAATTTAGGAGGTAGAGGTATAGTCAAAATAACTTCTTTAAAACAAAATCAGGTAGAAATGTTAAGAATTTTTTTTCATAGAAAAGCTAATAGCTCAGAGCTGCATAAAATAATTTGCAAGGCAGACAGAAATATTTCACCTTTAAATTTATACGACGAGAATGCCAACATTTTTATAAATACCAACCAGGAATTATTAGATTCCTGGTCAAATAAAATTATTCACGCAAAACACTTCAATTATCTCAACCAAACGTATGTTGACAAACTTTCGTCAAACAAATGGTTGAGTATTGGAGAGTTGAGCGCAGAAATAGAAGGTTTTATGCTTGCTATTCAAGATAGAGTAATTAATACCAAAAATTATAGGAAGCATATAATCAAAGATCCAAATCAAATTGATGATTTATGTAGAAAATGTATGGCTTTTCCGGAAACTATAGAACACATTATATCAGGATGTTCAATATTAGCGCCGTCTGAGTATACATTTAGGCACAATCAGGTTTTAAAAATAATTCACCAAAGTTTGGTAATTAAACATAACTTGATTGACTGTCATAATATAGTACCATATTATGAATACGAACCAAATTCATTTTTAGAAAATAATTTCTTTAAAATTTACTATGATAAAACTATACTAACAGACAGACCAATTGGTCATAATAGACCTGATATAGTTTTACATGACAAAATTAAAAAAATAACTTATATTATTGATGTAGCTATTCCAAATTCCTGTAATATTCAAAAATCTGTTTCTGAAAAAATAAGAAAGTATACAGATTTAGGAAATGAAATTAAAAGAATTTGGCATTCTCAGACTATAAAAATATTACCTTTTGTTATTTCGGCTACTGGCATTATACCTAGCTCTCTTATTAAAAATTTAGGCATATTAGATTTGTCAAAGAATTTGTATATAAAAATGCAAAAATCAGTCATTTTAAATACATGTAGAATTACGAAAGATTTTTTAAATATTTATATTGAGGGATCAGTAGGATTTATCGGTCAAATTAGGAATTCCACAGAGCCGAACCCTCTGATATGAAAATATCTGGAGACGGTGAATTATATTCCCATTTAATAGTTTGGTAGATTTACGTGTTGTTCTTGTATTGTTTTGTATTAATTATACTTATATAATACACTTGCATAACGTGGATTTACTAGATGATCATTTATATGGAAAAGTGTATGAAAGGGTTTAGTTTTTCCTAAAAAAAACTAAAGGGAAAAACTAAACCCGTTCCTGTAAATCTGGTGAAAAAAAAAAATAATAAAAAAATACTACTATTACATGGGAATATAATTCACCGTCTCCAGATATTTTCATATCAGAGGGTTCGGCTCTGTGGAATTCCTAATTTGACCGATAAATCCTACTGATCCTTCAATATAAATATTTAAAAAATCTTTCGTAATTCTACATGTATTTAAAATGACTGATTTTTGCATTTTTATATACAAATTCTTTGACAAATCTAATATGCCTAAATTTTTAATAAGAGAGCTAGGTATAATGCCAGTAGCCGAAATAACAAAAGGTAATATTTTTATAGTCTGAGAATGCCAAATTCTTTTAATTTCATTTCCTAAATCTGTATACTTTCTTATTTTTTCAGAAACAGATTTTTGAATATTACAGGAATTTGGAATAGCTACATCAATAATATAAGTTATTTTTTTAATTTTGTCATGTAAAACTATATCAGGTCTATTATGACCAATTGGTCTGTCTGTTAGTATAGTTTTATCATAGTAAATTTTAAAGAAATTATTTTCTAAAAATGAATTTGGTTCGTATTCATAATATGGTACTATATTATGACAGTCAATCAAGTTATGTTTAATTACCAAACTTTGGTGAATTATTTTAAAAACCTGATTGTGCCTAAATGTATACTCAGACGGTGCTAATATAGAACATCCTGATATAATGTGTTCTATAGTTTCCGGAAAAGCCATACATTTTCTACATAAATCATCAATTTGATTTGGATCTTTGATTATATGCTTCCTATAATTTTTGGTATTAATTACTCTATCTTGAATAGCAAGCATAAAACCTTATATTTCTGCGCTCAACTCTCCAATACTCAACCATTTGTTTGACGAAAGTTTGTCAACATACGTTTGGTTGAGATAATTGAAGTGTTTTGCGTGAATAATTTTATTTGACCAGGAATCTAATAATTCCTGGTTGGTATTTATAAAAATGTTGGCATTCTCGTCGTATAAATTTAAAGGTGAAATATTTCTATCTGCCTTGCAAATTATTTTATGCAGCTCTGAGCTATTAGCTTTTCTATGAAAAAAATTTCTTAACATTTCTACCTGATTTTGTTTTAAAGAAGTAATTTTGACTATACCTCTACCTCCTAAATTTCTAGGTAAATTAATTCGTTCTATAGCTGAATTTGGATGATGACAATTAAACTTTGTTAACGTAGTTATATTATATTATAATATTATATTATTATTATTATGGTCAAGAGTCTCATTTTCTACGCCGCACCGGCAGAGTGGACTATCTAGGACCCGGATTTTAAAGAAATGGGATGCAATAGAGCAGTGACCAATTCTCAATCTCGAGATACACGAAATAAATCTTTTGGATTTTTCTTGCCGTGGAACCAAGATTTACTAGGAATATGATTTTGTATTCCAGCATAAAAAGCGCCAGTTCGGGTTTTAGTAATAGTCCAATATTCTTCCCAGGAGCGAATCATGTTGGATTTAAGAATAGGGATGACGTCAGAGATCGGAATTCTAAAATCTAAAATATTAGAGCCAGAAATTGTTCCAAGTTTAGCGAGAGAATCGGCTTTCTCATTCCCCAAAATTTTCCTAGTAGTTAGTATTTGAAAATGTCACACGGCAATACGTTGCTCAACAAAAATCGATTTAATCATAATAGAATAGATTTTTATTTCTTTCACAAAAAAAAAACGTATCAAATAATAAAATGTATTATATATCAATAATTTTAGAACCTCGCGTTAACCGAAATGTAGGTATCTCCTAATGGCCAGGTGGCTCGGTGGTCTCGGTGGTCTCGGTGGTCTCTGTGGTTTCGGTGGTCTAGGTGATCTCGGTGGTCCCGGTGGTCCCGGTGGTCCCGGTGGTTTCGGTGCTATCGGTAGTCTCGGTGGTCTCGGTGCTCTCAGTGGTCTCGGTGGTCCCGGTGGTCCCGGTGGTCCCGGTGGTCTCAGTGGTATCAGTGGTCTCAGTGGTCCCGGTGGTCCCAGTGGTCCCGGTGGTCTCGGTGGTCCTGACGGCCTCCGTGGTCGAGGGGAAAGGCTCTCGACTAGTGATCTGTAGGTCGCGAGTTAAAATTCCGAGGTGCAGGTGATTTGTGTTTCCACAATTAAAAATTTGAAAATAATATAAGATATATTTGCGGCACATTCCAGAGTGGAAGAGCCTCTCAGTATAACCCTGGTGTAAGACCGCCTTTTAGAATTGAAAGATTGCTTGAAATGGCTTTGGCCGTGTTTGGTGACTAGATCTGAATAGAGAAGTACTTCCTAACCTTTCTCCACCTCATCTCCTGCCCTTCCTCACTACCTTCAGCCTCACGACACACCCCTATTGAGGATTCCATAGTCTCACTGGCTCCAGGCGGTTGGGAAATTTGGGACTTTTGTACGGTATTCACATTTAAAAAAAAGCGAACACCCTTTCTTGTTTTCTTTTATAAAAGATTTTTTTTAATATCTATAACCAATTGCGAAATGTTCTTAAAATATTACGTTATCTCTTTCATGTCTGTGTCACATTAGTCTTATAAAATTGATGTGTAAATATAGAAATCACGAATGATGTATACATTGAGCTGATTTTATTAGGTTCGAAATATTATTGCGTGTCAAGAAGAGCTGAGGGGCTATTGAATATATAAGTCATTCTTCTTATTTAAAATGTCAAATGTATACTACCATTATGTCGCGATCACTCGTTCTAGGCAATTGAACATACGTTACATTATCACACTTATAGATATACAATAGACGTAGGTTTGCCGAACGTCCAGTATGGAAATTGACTGAACACAATAATTCATTCATTCCGTTTACTCACGTGTGGGTCAATTATTTATAAGGAATTCGAGTATTTTGTTCTTATTTTAAATGCGATGAGTAATGTTTTTTTTTTTTTTTTTTTTTTTTTTTACATTAATTCCACACAGGAGGCCCTGAGGAAAATATTATTATTAATGGATTAAAAAAGATTATAATGAAGGATGAAATAGAAGTAGGTACATTCATCTCAACCGGCTGAAAAGATTGTCTTATTGAAATAACGGAGGCTCGTATTGAAATCGGATCTATAAATAAGAAATGTTGATTATCCTTATGTTATCATTTATCATGTTATGATCATATTCAAAAGGTTATCATCCAGCGGGTTTCCGAAAATCCCCTTTCTGGAAACCTTTTCTCGAATGTTTGGTAAAGAATATAATACATTTTTCATCATTGAAGACAATAAATATTAGATACTTTCAATCAAAAATTTGAGACAGAAAAATCAGAAAAAGATACGGTCGCATCTAGGAATTGCCTGGGCTCCGATCTACCACTGCGCTAATAGGACCCTATCCTCTTCGTTCATATTTAACTGTATCATATGTTAACTAAGAACTATATATTAAAATTATCTTCATTTTCCAACGCATATTTTATTGGCTGAAACCTTCATGTATGATTGCAAGATCCTTCCTGATCTGATTGCAATCTAGATATTGTCTCGGATAAATATATCCATGTGTGACGTCTATTGAATTTTCTGCAAAATTGTCCGACCGTATCTTTTTCAGATTCTTTTTTTGTTTAAAATTTTTGATTGAGAGTCTTTAATATTGTTTTAAATATATCACAATATGAGATTTTACTCATTAGGTAAATCCTAAAATATATAAAATATTTAAACGTCACGATTTTTAAAAATCTCAGTGACGATCTGGGTAATAAATTTCCCATTTTAATTTATTACCCGTTAACAACTTCCATACTGCCAATTCCATACAACCCTGATGGTCTTATATTGTTGCATACATTCTGGAATAAACTATAATTATTATATTTCCTTAGGGGACATACATTAATTAATTGAACAGTTAAAAAAAAAAATTTAGACCCTCCCACTTTGTTGAGATTAAGTGAGATTTTTTTCTTACTCTTGAAATGAATGTTTTTCATAATAGCAATTTTTTCACCGGTAAAAATGAGACACTTCAAAAGAAGTGAATCAATGTATTTTTTAAAAATTTATTATCTCTATAATAATGTATAGGGGGTTTCTTACCATCCTCCCAATAGCTTATTCATACTACAAAGAATATTATTAAAAATAAAAATGAAATACTCGCAGTGGTTAGAAAACTCGGCCAACTTATCCAATATATAGCCATTATTCATAGAATACCGAATTATAAACTCCAACTTAATACATAAATAAACCGTAAATCGAAAATATTCGTTATTAGTGTAGATAAGCTATTGGGATGATGGTGAGATACCCCCATACTCTTTTAAAGTTGACGGGAGATTTTTAATGACCCCCCTCTTGGTATAAAGAGATTTGGTGAGATTTTACTGGACCCTCCCCCCTTTTTTTTGCTTACGTAATTAATGTATGCCCCCTATTAGGCATAAATTAACACATGGTTTGTGAGAAAACAACAATAATAATTGATATTTAAACTTAAATCTTTTAGTTATAAAATTATTTTACATATATTTGTAATGTATTGATTTGTACATCGTGTGGATTATAATATAAGAAAAATGTCTCTGCAATGTGAACTGGAAAGTTTTTTTGGGAAACTCGTTTTTTTCGTGTGGATTTGGATTGACACTACTAGTTACGTATCATATAGAATAATATATGATAAATAACTATTTCATAACTATGTACTGATTACATCTTTTCTCAATCCAAGATTTACGAGTAAATTATATCCATATTTGATATTTTTTTTATTTTAATTATTTTTTTTTAATTATTTATTATTAACTTAAGAATGGTACATATTAATTCATACTGGTCTTCCATTAAAAGCATTTGCTTGTGGATGGAAGAAGAGTTTACATTTCATATATGTTAAATTAATACAATCACGTGTTTCACATACTCGTATGTACAGTTAATACAGTAACTAAAATATATAAACATCTATTTATTCATCAAAAAGAAAAACAAGTATAATTATTATAAGTGAGACTTTCATGTGTAAATAGAGGAAGCAGTCTTCCTGTTGGTGGTTTCTTTAAAATATTTTTTGATAGAGTTCAACAGTTGTACTTTGTTATTAATGTTTCTGATTTCTATTGGTAGTTTATTAAAGAAGTATTTTCCTTGGTGTGTATAATGGTGTTGGGCAAAAGAAGTGTTTAGTTTGGGGCATAAAAATACATGTTTAAGTCTAGTACGATTTTCAGTTATGAATGGGTATTTATCTTTTTCTTTTATAATTTGTATGATTGAATTTTTGACAAATAAGTTTTTAAATGTTGGAACTTTGAATTCTTCGAATATGCGTTCAGTGGGGAAATCTGGAGGTTTTTTTAGTATAATTTTTATTATGAGTTTTTGAACAATTTCTATGGGGGTCAAACTAGTTTTGTAAGCTGCTCCCCAACTGATAATGGCGTACTGAAGAATAGACTGTACTAATGCGTAGTATATTGAGTATAGATTTTTCGTTGATAAGAAGTTTCTAATTCGTAAGAATATATAAATTAATTTCCTAATTCTTTTTATTGTGTGGCTGATGTGTTCTTTCCATTTTAGGTTTTTATCTATGATTATTCCAAGATATGTAATTTTATCCGCTGTTTTTGCCTTAATATAATTTGCACATAGTTATTAACTATCTAGTTTTTATACATTACACTGTGTTTTAATGTCAGATCTTATTGTTGATTATTTTAAAGGTGTAACTTTTACATTTATATCTCTTTTACATTTGTATATTTTTTAAACTCTGCTATAATGTTCTATACCTTACGAGCAAATTACACTCCAATTTATTCTGTTTTAATGGTATATAAAATACACAATTAACATTGGAAGTATACATACCCACTTACTTTTTTATGTTATACTAGCTGGTACCCGGCTTGCGTTGCTATGCCATTTCACAAAGAAATTGTTTCTCCTTGCGCTTCCTTTCCCATTCGTCCTATTCACCTTCCTCCTCCCCTTCCTCTCCCACGTCCCCTCCCCACCCCTCTCGCGTTCCCACTCCTCCTTTTCCACCTTCCCTCTCCTCACTCTACTTCCCCCCCCCCTTCCCCCGTCCCGCGAACCCCTCTCCCGAGTTCCCATCCCTCCTCCCGTACTCCCTCCCGTACAGTTTATATGGGAACATGAAATTGTTGTTTTTACTATCTTCCTCGCAATTTTTCCATATTTATCGTTTAAACCTTCCCTGGACCACGACAAACATTTCAAAACCTAAATCAGCTAAATGGGCCCAGCCGTTCTTGAGTTTTAGCGAGACAAACGAAGAACAATTGATTTTTATATATCGACCCTTTGGAATTACAATGTTCCGTCTGTTGCGGAAACGTCACGCGGTTATGGGATCTATGGTAAGCTATCCTAGAGTTCATTATCGCATGACGTTAAAACAACATATGCAACCTTGTAATTCCAAAGAGTCGATATATAGATGTACTTTCTTCTACTTACTATTTCAGGCTTATATTGTATCATATATTGTAAATTACTGTAATTTAATTTGTAATAATTTCATGTAAAAGCCCACTAAGCCGTAAACAAATAATAAATAAATGAATAAATATCTGTTAAGTTTGCAAAAAAAACAGGAATCGAATAATTAAAAGCCAATTTATCGGACATTAGCCATCAGTGTTAACAATGTTCATTATCCGTCCGCTGAAATGGTCAAGGCTTCATATTATGATATTATGCAGAGAGTTAGATTTTGTATCACTTTATCTATGGGTAACATCTCGAAAAGCAGATTTTATTTTGTAATTTAAACAAATAAAACCGAAAATAGAATCGCATTACTTTCACCTGGAGAATGTTTTATCTTTGACTAGCATCGAAGCAGATGTTTTGATTTTAGAATAAAAATATATTCTGTTTTTCCTCTTAGGTAAATGCTTTGTGCTAATTGTATGTGAATGGAATATAAATTAGATTTCAAAAAACAAAATACGAGTGTGCTTTAGACCACACGACTGAAGTAAATATTTATTTAGATCCACCTATATGTAAGTCTATATATACGTTTATATGTATAAAATATATACATATATTAATTTTCTACAAATATTTATTTAAATTTATTATCATTCGCCTCGCCCGATCAAGCCATGCACATCGACGGCCACTTCCCGTGTTTGGCGCGTCACTGGTATTTCAAAATACTGACTAAAATATTTCATGCACTGGCTATGAGACGAGGAAGAAGAGAATGTGATACAGCCCGTTCGCCTCGCAACGCATTTCACTTTTCGTAACGCTGTAATTTCCGTAACGCATTCGCCAGCTTACCCCTCAAGTAAGCGTGCGTAAAGAAGTATTTACTTAAAAAATTAATACCTTCTTCATGGAAGAAAACAACACACACTGTGTCCGGAAACTCACAATCACACAGAACCCTTTTTTTCGATCACAGCATTCCGATTTGCTTTTCTTTTTTCCATTATTTTTAGCAACTTCAAATAACTTTTGGCGGATTTTAACAACTAATCAACTGGCGACCGATTTTTTTTCAAATTTGATTTAAAAATTCTAACTCAATTTACTCGAAAACGAAAACTTAAATCAAAAAAGGTTATACCTATCACATAATCGACTCCATATGTGATGTCGATTTGCCAGATTCCCGAGTGTACTATACGATGACGAGGACGTGCGCTTGTGCCATAAGAAAGTACAACTACTCAATAACTCGACTCAGAGTCGACTGACAAAAGAAACGAACGAATAGCGTGCGGGCTGGCGGTCCCGCAAGGGGGGGGGGGGAGGGGAGGCGCGGCCCCCGCACCCCCCATATGTATCCGCCACTGTATATAATAACGTAAAATATTATATCTAGTGTTTGTCCTTTATAATAATGCATAACTGTAATCGTTGTGTTTTTATAAATTACTTTAATAATAAATGACAAAATCAAAGCTCTGACTTATATAACAAAGTTAATAACGTTCCGTGTACCAAATTGTAAAACGAGACTCCCAATGTTGTTATTAAAGTGGCTTAATTAGTCGAAAACCATTTCATTCATTCCCCAGTCTAAAAGATACATAGGTATAGGCTTGGAAATAGATACAGCTACTTTGATATTTTCATTTATTCCATACCGAAATTCCTATCATTTTGTTTCGCTAATATAATCTGTGAAAAATCGTTTATTATAGCTGTATTGATTGTAAAGCTGAAAGTTTGAATAACCATCGATTAATTAATCAAATTAAATAATTTTTCAGGTTATTCGGCGTTAAATCCTGGTTCCTAGAGCACCAGAACTTCACGTACGGTTCCCAAAACAACAACCTTCACGTTGTTGGGCACTACACACAGATGGTTTGGGCTTCCACACACGAAGTAGGCTGTGGCTTCACCAAGTGCCCCTACGGGGGCCCTAGAGGGAAGCCTTTCTTCAACTACGTGTGTAACTACTGTCCCATGTAAGTTCTATAGTTTAAATTGAGAAGAAATTAAAAGGTTTAGAAAAAATACTATTTCCGTGCTCTATTGATTTTTTTGCGAAGCTTGAAGGAGGCTCTGCGGGGAAAATGTCGGACATCTGGCGTCAGAAATTCAAAGTTCCCTATTGTATTTCAGATGTTGTAAAGTTGTTGGATGCACTGTGTTATTCTGTATTGTGCAACCACTGAGCGATTACCGGCGAAAAAAATTACAAAAAATAGAATGTCTAATACACAACTGTATTCGTAATTTCTCTCAATGATTATATTTTATGTTATTTTATTATTATCCGGAACCCAAATATTTATATAAGTTATTGATATATAGCTCTGACTAAAATTTAAAAAAATTAGAGATATTTAAAAAATTTATTTGTACTCGAATATTTTTTAAGGTAAACTTGTATAATATTTAAAAAAAAATTATTCAAAAATTGCAACAACCGAGAATTGAACATCGATAATCTATTCTGAACATTACACATCCAACTATTGTAAGAACGGCGGCATAAATTCATTATACGTATTTATTGAAAATAATATTTATGTATTTTAGAATTTTAAAATATTTCGTACTCACCATTACAACCAAAATTATATTATTAAACTAGCTGACCCGGCAAACTTCGTACCGCCTCAGAATTAATAATTGTTGTGTTTGATTTATTAGCTGAAATAAATTAAGTTTTTATTAAGTTAAAATAAATACTCTAAGTTCAAAAAATGAAATTGAGCTGTTAACTAAGCACGAAATGTTCGGCACACTACACCATTGACAGTTCGAATTGATTCAAATTATGTCGACCAACGCACATTATTTGAAAAGCCGTTCCATACAAAATATATGAAAAAAATTATTTTTTTCATAATTATTCTTCCCGTGATTTTTTCCGATGTTTTAATAGTTATTCTGTTAATCGGGACGGAGACAAATCCAACAAATAAAATAAAATAAAAATAAAAATAAAAAATCAAAGATCATAAAAATCGGTTCAGCCGTTCTTGAGTTATAAATGTTGTAACTAACCCAACTTTGTTTTATATATTAACATAACAGGTATTCATCATAGATGTATCATATTTTGAATTTGGTATCTTCGTTGTTATCGCTGGAATGTCGAACCACATACTATATGTACCCCGATACAGGCGAACCCTAGTGGGGTTAAAAATAGTAATGCTAAACAATGTATTTCAATGGTAAAGAAATAATAAATAAATAAATAAAATATGTGATCGACTTCACTACAAGTGGTGGGGTGATTTCAAAACCATTAAGTTTTATTTGTAATTGGAAACATCAATATAATAGTAATAAACGTGATATTAAAAAAAATCTAAAATACTTTCAAGGTAATGTTAATTATTGTGTTTTTCCAGTGGAAATTGGGCCGACAAGCTAGGGCGACCCTACAAGCGTGGTAAGATGTGCGGCCTCTGCCCCAAGTCCTGCAAGGTGGGTAAGCTGTGTAACAACCCGTGTGCATATGCCGACCAGTGGAGCAACTGCAAGGAGCTGATGCGGGCCGGTCGGGGCTGGCTGTGTGCCACCGGCACTCCGAGCGGCAAGGATCGCCTCAAACACTGCAGGGCCACTTGCAACTGCAAAAATCAGATTCATGAGTGGCGGTAGGGTTAATATGGCAATCTGGTCACAGTTGGAGCAGAAGCGGACTGCCGATGAAAATAAGCTTTTTTCAAAGAAAAGTTCTAACTCTTATAGAGTGTATTTGTTCAGACGTAGTTTATAAATTAAATGATCCCGGAGAAATTGGGGAAAAAATATGACCGGAGTGTTTTGCCTTTCAAAGCTGTCTAAAAAAAGGGGGGCACACACATTATATTTTTTCTTTAAAATATGGTTAACATAAATTTAACACGTTATTAATATATAAAAATATTTTTTTAATTTCCGTTATCTGTCATGTAAAATGTGCAAAATACTTAAAAAATGCAAATTATGAGTCTTTAACAATAGAATATTTTTGTTAAAAAACAACATTTCTACACGGAGAAAAATGTTATTCTAAAATACGATCATTTTATTCGTATAAACGGTTAAAAACGGGACTGAAGTTCTTACGAACAAATTATCAATATTTTAATGTTTATTGGCGGGAAAATGTAAGAATAATTTGTCGGTATACGTACGAATTACGTATACCAACAAATTATTCTTACATTTTCCCGCCAATAAACATTGAAACCCTGTTAATTTGTTCGTAAGAACTTCATTCCCGTTTTTAACCGTTTTTACGAATAAAATGATCATATTTTAGAAAAACATTTTTCTCCGTGTAATACCTACATCATAAGGAAGATAATTAAATAATTTCCTCAACTGAAATCTCAAGCCGATCTTCTATATTTCGGCAAATTGGCAATGAAATGGAAAAAAAATCATACAACGTAGGTACCTTTAAATTCGCGGTAAGCTCACAGACATAAAAAAACCTCTTATATTTTGTGATGAAACTAATATCCCTTCAAAGATCGCTGGTCCAAAAAAAGCCACAAAGTGGCCCATTGGCGCATTGAGTCTGAGTTTGGTTGCTTTCCTTTTTGAAAACAAAAAAATTATAGGAAAACAACAAAAACACATAGATACAGATTTTTTTCCTAGGTTCTATGGGCATTAGTTCCAGGCCCCCTCAGGCCAGGGACCCTGGGGTCGATCCCTGCGTCCCCTTCGGGTAAATACCGAACTGGCTACCATTCAAAAGAATTCAAAAGAAATAATAACAATTGTAAAAAATTCACAACGGTATGCAATCACTGCTGTTTTACGCTGATTGTGGGTTCAATCAACGGTGAAGTTGAAGGTCATATAAATGAGAAGGATGATTGTGTGTTGACACAACAAGAATTTTCAACGCCAGTTCACACCTGTCCAACTATCGCTTTTGTATCAACACACTTATGTGAGATGCTAAAAAAGTTGAGATGGTCTCTTGCATGGGTCACCTAAGAACCCCTGTCTTGCGATTTTTTAATCATCCGGCTTTGAAAAAATACCAAAGCAACACTAATAATGTTAAATTTTTTATAAGAAAAACTCCCTTTTTAACTTTTGAAGTTTATCCCGTAATGGTCCCACTTGCGACCATTATCTTTTATTATTTTTCTGTGTCTTATTCATTTTCACATTTTAATTTAGATTATTATTGTTATCTTCTTCTTCAATGATATACTAATAATATTATTTATTTTCAATATGACAAGTTCGTGTCAGGGGATCAGGGTGTACAACTGAACAAGGTGTTTATTTTTTAAGCATACTAACTTAGAGTAACGTCTTTACGAAATATGTGTAAGTATAAATGTTATACACATTATGATATCAATGAGTTTATGTTATTATATTTGATAAACTGATACAGTATTAATAAATAAGAAGAGAAGAATTTAAACTGAGAATATTGGCAAAACATCTGATATACGTAGTGCTTGCTTTATTGTGAGTGTAGTTGTGAATACCTTCTAGTAGGAAGGCACTTTTTATTTCACGGATGCTTTAACGGAAAGGATATGCACCTACATGATAATTTCCGTCGTTGCGATAGTTTTTTTTATTTCCTGAAAGCACTAGGTTTGCAAAGTGTAGTAATTTATTTCGCATTCACAAAACTTAAAAATTTAATAGACAAATTCTTAATATTTTATTTTTAACCTAGTAGTTTAATAATTTATATTGTGTATTTTGAGTTGTAACGTAAAACGAACTTTTTATGTGTCGCTGTAAAACAACGCTGCATTAAAATTTCTTGACGGTGTGTAGGAATCCAAAATCCAACTTTTAGCTGTCGTTAAGCCAGGACTCTTGCTTCAACATTGTCGTCTCCTGTGACAACTTTTGATTCCACATTTGCTTAAACTTTGCCAATATTGGGCGTTGCCTTACACACAGACGCGATGTTCTTGATTTTCGTGGCCGATGGAAAATATTGTCATCCCGGGTGATGCGGGAAAGACAGGGGCGGGGATATGTTCAATTTTTGATAACAGCCGCGCGGTCCGGTTTTGTCATGGCGAATAAATTGCACGATTTTCAGGTTATGTGCAATGAGCGTAATTATGAGTTTAATAAATGATGTAATGGATGACTGTTTCTATCATGAACACATCTTAATATACTTAAAGGAATTTAAATAAAATCCTTTAAGTAAATTAATTTATTATACCAAACCAATAAACACATATAACAATTTATGATAATAATTGTTGTTCTGAAATTTTTAGATGGTGCATTTAGGTCGTGTACGAATCGATATTAGTCAGAAAACCCTTTAAAATTTCGAGTAGGTAGTACGGTCTAACTTGAAATCTGTGTTTTCTCCCAAGAATAATAAATTCCTAATAATCCCCCCCCCCCATCAGAACTTGAAATTTTTTGACGTCTACGTAATTATTTACGTAGACGAAATTCAAATGGTACATTTAGATCGTGTGCTAATTGGTATTAGGCAGAAATCTTTGCTGATAATAATAATAATAATAACGAAGCATTTTTATAGAGCAGTTTTGTGTTGTTTCACTTCAAGTCGTACTTCTCTTTACCTTTCTAGTAGTCCTGGCCGTTGAGGATGGGTTGGGCGCTGATAAATAAATATCTATTAAAATTTTGAGGTAGTAGGGTCTAATTTGAAATCTGTGTTTTCTCCCTGATACATATTTTCTTCTTGATATATTTTGACATCGACATAATTATTTACGCAAACGTCAAGTGTGCGGTGCGTGGACGCGTTTTTACCGCATGCGCAGAACATAAAAAAATGAGTGTAGCCACGCCTACCGCGCCCAATGTTCAAACAAACGCAAGAGACGACAATGTGGAAAAAACGAAAAAATATTTCCGAAATGTTGAAGGCGAAGTTAAACGGAGTGGTGAAGCTAGAGACCCGTCTTTAAATAAACACATACAGATTGCTTTTACTGCGGTTTCACTCTCAGTGGGTGCTGTGTTATTAATAATAATATATAGGATTAATGTATCTGATGTTTTAATAAAATAAATAAATTGCGTAATATGTGAGTTAACTTTTTTATATTTCATATGTATTTTAAAATATTATTCGTGTAATAATAATTGGTGCGTGTTTTGTGTAGTTTTTTAAAAGAAGGACCTTGAAATGTGTATGTTATGTGTTTGAACCACTGCACAAGTAGAAGGTAAGCACACAAGGAAAAGGAGAGAATTACTCACTGCGGGACTTGTACTTTCTTCTCTGCGGCGGTCAATAGCGAAAAAAATGCGGATGCGATAAATAATGTTGATGTTCACAGGTTGATGGTCGATTATGGACTGATGTGGGTAACAGGAAAGTGACAGGTTTATAGGGAAGGGTAGGAAGGAAATGTGACAATACTAGCTACAAGTACAGCAGTTCATGTATGTGGGCGGGGGGCATCCGCCTGGAAGGGGATGAACGAATCCACTTCCATAAACCTTAAGAGTGTAGTACTAATCACTTTATAAACAAAATTTAAAAATTGGTGAAAGTTAAAGCTAAAAGAAGGGCCATAGATGCAATATCTGATGGCCAAGTCAACGGACTATGTTATTGCGAAGGTAAAGGGCAAAGTTTAACCACTGCCCTGCGGTATGTACCGGTGTTTGTTTTAACGTCGGCAACGCGAATCACTCCGTCTACACCGGGATAAACATTGACTATTATGCCGATGGGCCATTGAAGAGGCGCGATGTTGTCACACTTGATGATTACGACAGTGCCTGTAGTTACCGGATTGGCGCTCGTGTTCCATTTTTGACGAGATTGTAAAGTATTTAGGTACTCCATGCGCCAACGATTCCAGAAAGTCTGGACGAGATGATCCACGATATGCTTCCGTTGCAACAAGTTTACTGACTCGTTGGTTAAGTCAGCAGCGGGTAGAGATTTTAACGGAGTAAGAGTTAAAAAATGTGCAGGAGTAAGAGGCAACGGAGCTGAGACATCAGTAACACTCAGTACGGACAGCGGACGTGAGTTTAGAAGTGCTTCTATTTGAGAAAGCACCGTTTGCATCTCTTCATACGTGAGTAGACATGTACCCACTATTTTATTCAAGTAACTCTTCACACACTTTATATTACTTTCCCAGATTCCACCAAAGTGTGGAGATTGAGGAGGATTCATTTTCCATTCGATGCGGTTTTCCCGTAGATTATCTGAGAGTTCATTCTTAAAATTTGGTGACTCTATAAGTTCGAATAGAGATCTTAACTGGGACTTAGCGCCCACAAAGTTCGTTCCGTTATCAGAGTACATAACGCTCACAGGACCACGACGTGATAAAAAGCGTTTGAAAGCATTAAGGAAGACTTCAGTGGAAAGATCTGAAGCGAGTTCGATATGAACAGCACGGGTCACCAAGCAAATAAAAAGGCAAATGTACGCCTTTTGACTTCGAACACCCCGACGTCTATAAGGGATTATTTGAAGCGGGCCCGCGTAGTCAACACCTGTGTGTAGAAAAGCTTTGGCTTCGCGGACGCGGCATGAGGGTAAATCTCCCATTATTGGGAATTGCGGTTTGGGATTAATCTTGAAGCACGTATTGCACTGATGCACGCGCTTCCTAACCAGATTACGCGAGGAAAGAATCCAGAACCTTTGTCTTAGCAAAGACATGAGTAAGGTAGGACCTGTATGTAAGTTCTTGATATGATAGTAATCTATTATTAAATTGACTACATGAGCACGTGGGGGTAAAAGAATAGGATGCCGACTGTCAAATTCTAATTCAGCGTTTTTCAACCTGCCTCCTACCCTTAGAATACCTTCATGAAGAAACGGATTCAATTTTGCAATAGCGCGCCGAAGTTTCTTCCTGTCAGTCATTGCCTTCATATCTTCGGAAAAATGTTCTTGCTGTACCGATTTTATAACAGCGAGTTCTGCAACGGCAGTATGACTTAATTCGAATGTTCGCGGTAGTTTCTTAATGAAACGAAAAATAAAAATTACAATTCGAATTAATTTCGGCCAAGAATTGACACGAGAAGCTAGTGCGCATAATAACGGTGGTGCAATCGTTTTGAGGTGGTTATTGTTTTGAACTGCCATCAAAATTTTTGTTTTCAGTTCGGGTGGTTCAGATACAGATTTTGAATCAAAACGTTGTAGAGCCCAATCACTTTTAGGTAACTGAGCAAATGCGGGGCCGTTAAACCATAATGGATGGTCTATTAGCTGAGCGGGGGTTAGACCGCGCGACAGGCAGTCAGCGGGATTGTCTTTACCTTTTATATGATGGAAGCATTCAGCCTGCAGATGATCTTGTATTTGTGATACGCGGTTGGCAACGAATGTCTGCCATCTAGCAGGTGGTGAATTTATCCATGCTAGCGCAACCGTGCTGTCACAAAAGGCTAAAGTCGTATGAACTATCGAATTTGATGCGTAGGTGTTACTGACCGTACGCATTAATCGCGCAAGTACCAGCGCTCCACATAATTCTAGACGCGCAAGTGAAATCGTCTTCGCAGGAGCGACCTTGGATTTGGCGCATAATAAGCTAATTGTGATTTTATTAGTATTCGGACAGTAAACGTGTAAGTATACAACACCTCCAAATGCGCGTTCGCTTGCGTCAGAAAATCCAATGAGTGTTAATACGCATTGGTATTCGACACCTAAAAAGCGAGGAATTTTAATAGATTGCAATAATGGCAATTCCTTTTCAAACTGGCGCCAAAGCGTGACCACGGTGTCAGGAGGAGTATCGTCCCAATCCAGGTTGTACTCCCATAGAGATTTAATTATAAGCTTAGCTAATAAAACAACCGGTGCGACGAAACCCATCAAATCCCAAAGACGAGCAATCGTCGATAGGATGTTTCGTTTGGTGCAAGTTCTTTCGTTAGCGTTTACAACAAATATAAAATTATCAGAAGCGGGTATCCAATGAAGCCCCAGTATTTTTAGGTTTTCATCGGGATTAAATTCCACATGTTCCTTGACACGACGATCTGAAGGAATTGTGGACAAAAAGTTTGGAGTATTACTAGAGAATTTTACAAGATCAAATCCTCCCGCGGCAAATAGTTGTATCAATTCCGTAGACAACTCGGTAGCTTCCTCGACCGACGAGCAACTGGTGACAAAATCGTCCATGTAGAATGAGGCTTTTTCTACCAGGTTTGCAGCAAGTGGGAAACAAGGTTGTTCATGCGACGCAAGTTGGCGCAATGTACGCATTGCCAAGAATGGACTACAAGACATGCCGAAAGTGACGCGATTAAATTCAAACAATTGCAAAGGGTCACTATCGTTAAATCTGTACAGCATGCGCTGAAAACGACGGCATTCTTCTTGCACTACAATTTGTAGATACATTTGTTTTATGTCAGCGGTTATAGCTATGGGGAATAATCGGAAATTGAGGATAATGCGAAACAAGTCACCTTGTAAATTCTTACCGGTGTGTAGAATATCATTAAGCGAGTAACCAGAATCGGATTTCATACTCGCGTCCAGCACCATGCGAATTTTAGTAGTCAGTTTATCCTCGCGAACTACGATATGATGCGGGATTACGTAATGCGGTAAATCAGAATTGTCGACCGGGGAAATGTACCCTTTCTGAAGGTATTCGCGCAATATTTTGTCATATTCTACTTTTATGGCGGGTTGGGATTTTAAGCGGCGTTCGAGAGATCGGTACCTCTGCTCGGCTGTCGGCAACGACGCGCCAAGGACAGATGGACTTTTTCGAAACGGCAACGCGACGATATAACGACCTGTCGTGTCACGAGAAGTGGTGAGCTTGAATTGGTCCTCACATTCTTGTTCATCAGGCGTTAAAAACTTCTCATCTGGAATATCTTCCAATTCAAAGAAGCGTGAAAGACGAAAATCCTCATTTTCAGCGAACGTACAAAATGATTGCGTGACGTAGTTACTTGGGGTTTCAATCATCGTCGGAGCAGTACCTAATATTAAATACCCTAAAGTAGTTTCAATAGCGAATGGCTGACCAGGGGAACCTGATATTTTGTTGGTATTTAAAATGCGAGCAAACATGTCACATCCCAAAATAATATCAATCTCACCAGGCGTACAGAAAGTTTTGTCTGCTAAGGGTAAATTGTCGAGATATGATAATGAGGCGCGGTTTATGTTAACGGTAGGCAGTTCATTAGTGATATTTTCTACCACGTACGGTTGAATAGTATACGAGTGAGCATCGTTATAATGGGAGAACAGTTTGAGACAAGTCATTCCCTTTGTTAGATTTCTTACGTCACCTATTCCCGTGACGTAAGTGCTGGGAGATGATTGTACCGTAAGATTCAAACGTGAACAGCATTTACGCGTAATAATGTCCCTTTGGGAGCCGCTATCGATTAGCGCACGGATAGATTGAACCTGTCCCTTAAGATCTCGAGTTAAACAAATGGCGGTTCCCAGAAGTACCGTAGAATTAGCACAAGAGTTTGTGTTTGTCACACACAGCGATACTGGATTCGGAGAATTTGAATTATTATTATCGGTACCTGCTTGTGACGCGGAAGACGGTATTGGGTCTGACTGTGGTTTTCGCGTATCAGTTTGCTTGAAATGCAATAAGGTATGGTGATTAAGAGCGCATGATTTACACGTACTCTTTGATTTGCATGATTTCGTGTTGTGCCTAGTACTGAGGCAATTTACACAAACTTGCGTATCGGATGACTTAATGAAATTAAATCGATTGCGTGGTTCTAGACTAATAAATTTAGAACATTGATATAAAAGGTGCGATCCCTTTTGACAACAAAAACAAATGTCAATGGAGTGATTGTCACTTTTCTCGACATTCATAAATGTCTTTGCGGAATTTGTCCTTTGCGGTTTAGCAGAAATATTAATATTTGAACCGAGGCGGCTGGATGTTGCTGGCGTAACTTGCGCACGAGTAAGTATCCTTTGCTGTCCTCTTACGAATTCTATTAATTCTGAGCTCGACGGAAAGCTTTCATTGTCTCGAATAGAAGATTCGAAAGCTTTTACTGTCTCTATATCAAGGCGTTTAAGACCCAGATGTAGCAACATAAATTCTGCGAGATCCTTGATTTGTTTCCCGTTAACTTGGACATGAGATATTGCATCTTTTCAGTGTTGTCTAATGAACTATTTAAATGAATAACGGAGACATAGGTTTCATAAAACAGAGGCCAATTTTCCAAATTTCCGTCAAAACATGCAATTTATAAAGGCGGTAATTTGATTTGACGGTGCGATTTCTCTACTGAATTTGACAGCATGCTTGACTCGGTAAATTTAATGACACCGTACATTTCCTCAAATGCGTTCAGTTGAGCGTACTCGGCGACCGCTTGAGGATTGATCTCAAGTTCACAATCGATCTTTTCGTCTAGAATGGTGATAAACTCCGAACGGATTCTCTCTACGGTGCCAGCGCCCGATAAAAATGCTTGACGATTTGTAGCGCTATCGGAAGATTTTTTAATTTTGTCAAAGACTGACTGTAATGTCGCAAAACTTGAAGCTAGTTTGGCATTTAAACGTTTTAAACGTCTGTCATCCCGTGACGACGAACCAGACGGTGCGGTAGCCATTTTCTTGTTCCGATTATTTATTAAATGTAACAAGAATACAGACCAAGAATATGCTTATAATATTTATAATAAAATAATTTAATTAATATTCAATTTGCGCGCAGTACTCAGTGGGGTTATCTTTGACCCCGACAACCGTGAGGGGTTAACAACACTGAATTAAATTTAAAATTAATGTTTGCGGAATAACAAATTTATTATTTCAATTGATCTATCCAGTACTGGGAGTAGATTAAACAAAATAACAAATTATTAGTAAAGACACGAGGTTTATGAACAATATACAATGCGGGTAGAAAAAATTTAAATTGCGGGTGAGCGTAATACACTCTGAAAGTTTATAAGAGATATTGAAATAAGAGTTATATATCTCCGGCTCGTTTTGGACCATGAATGATGCGTGTTTTGTGTAGTTTTTTAAAAGAAGGACCTTGAAATGTGTATGTTATGTGTTTGAACCACTGCACAAGTAGAAGGTAAGCACACAAGGAAAAGGAGAGAATTACTCACTGCGGGACTTGTACTTTCTTCTCTGCGGCGGTCAATAGCGAAAAAATGCGGATGCGATAAATAATGTTGATGTTCACAGGTTGATGGTCGATTATGGACTGATGTGGGTAACAGGAAAGTGACAGGTTTATAGGGAAGGGTAGGAAGGAAATGTGACAATACTAGCTACAAGTACAGCAGTTCATGTATGTGTATAGTTTTGTATAGATGTATGTATGTAGTGTAGCTGTGTAAATGCCCAACCAATAATGTTAATTAATCGAACACCACCTGGGAAAATAAAGAGACTCGACAAACAAGTTTGAGAAAGAAGTTTTAAATAAAACATTAGCGAATTGATCAGTTTATGTAAAACTCCTCAAATTGTTGCTCACGGGAATATATCGAAAGATAATATTAATAACTAGCAGTGAAAAACCCGCTCCGCGGGTTTTCGCTGCTAGGCCCTGCGGGCGGCTTTTCGTTCTGCTTCGCCCAGTTTAAGTGTTGGTGACTATTTATAAGGCAATCACCCTTTTGCAAAACTAACTACTATTAACATTAAACTACAGAATACTTATATTTAATAGGTAGATATATATAGTAGATATTCTTACATTAAGACCGTGAATAATGAGAGGAACACTCTTCACCCCAACATAAATCTTCTTATTATTGAATGAAAGCGAAAAATGTTTCTTATTCTTCATACTTTTTTCCTTAAATATAGTATTATAGATGGCGCCACTTCCGTTTGCAAATCGCTTGTGAGCGAGTGATAAGTGTGCATATTACGGCAGCAGCTTCGTGGAAAAAGGCACGTTCACGGACGGGTCACAACGGTTTCCATACAGTGTGGCGTTGGAGATTTACTCGGAGTCGGGTTCCTTAATTTGAACTGTACGGGCATTACCGTATTAATATACTTCGATGACCCACAAATCGTATATTTTCAATTTGGGATCGGGTGTGGTACCGCCGCCCTGGGAACCATTTATTGGATAACCAGCACCTTCTGCCATAGTTAAGTCACCTTAAGTGGTTCGCTACTTTTGTTGACTTAGCATAGTGGTTTACATGGTGAGGTTTGTCTAGTTCTCTAGGTTCTAGGTTCTAGGTTCTGCCACTTAGTATGTTTTCACACATACTAAGTGGCAGACCGGATCGGGAGAGTCTGGTTAATGGAGACCTAACCTAGACGTCTCCAGCTGGATTCTCTCAACCCACCTTGCACCGCAGTGGGAGGGATGGATTCATACGTTCATCTCTTCCAGACACATTTACCCCCAGATTGCTACCCAACCCTCATACATTTTTCCTTCCCAAAAATTTCTCTCCTACCTTTCCCTAAAAATATCCTCAACGCACCATCCCTAAAGATGACATATGTTCCGGGGGATTTTTTTCGTTAGGGCCTCCTTTATGGAGCTATTGTTAAAAAATTCCAGCACGTGAAATTTTTTAATACTTCTCTTTAGATTATAGTTTCTGTATAGATGCACAGATGGCAGTACTTCCGTTTGTATTTCGTACGTGGCGCGAGTGAGGACGACAGACGTTAGCGTATTAATAATATAGATAGATAGATGGAATATATATTTTAAAAATATATACATATTCATTTTGTTTTGAAGAGTTTTATTTTTTATATACATTTAAATGAATGACACGTGTCGAAGCCGGTAACAGATAAATAAAAATTTAATTAACAAATGTACATAGAAAATAAAACTCTTCAAAACAAAATGTCTAGAAATTGTTACATAGTAAATGACCAAGAAATTGTTACATAGTTAATGAAAAAGAAATTGTTACGTAGTTAATGACCAAGAAATTGTTACATAGTTAATGACCAAGAAACTGTTACATAGTTAATGACCAATAAATTGTTACATAGTTGATGCCCAAGAAATACAGAAAAAATAGTATCTACCCACTAGATTCTTCGATCTGTGACTAGATTTCAAAAACAAATTTAATTTGAGTTGTCCTTTTGTTGTGGAAGCATTATATTTTTTTAACTAAATTTTGAGGAAACTCAACCAAAAATATACGGAAAAAAATGTTATTCGAAAAAACGATCATTTTAATAGTAAAAACGGTTAAAAACGGGACAGAAGTTCTTACGAACAAATTAACAGGGTTTCAATGTTTATTGGTGGGAAAACGTAAGAATAATTTGTTGTTATACGTACGAAATTACGTATACCAACAATTTATTCTTACATGTTCCCGCCAATAAACATTGAAACCCTGTTAATTTGTTCGTAAGAACTTCTATCCCGTTTTTAACCGTTTTTACTATTAAAATGATGCTTTTTTCGAATAACATTTTTCTCCGTGTAAGAGTCACCTACCTAACCTTACAATACCTCTGACTACTAATAAACAAACCTTCACCTTTTTTCTAAACATCCTTTTCACATTGATTCATCAAACATCACTTAAATAAAGCACTTACTCGAATCGAATAACCATTACAACCATTGCTGTACCGAAGGACACTGAACAACATTAACAATACCAGGAGAAGCGGACCATGACAGCTAAATGTTGGTTGGCTGAAGCAGGGCCGGAGGGCTTCCGGTTTGGCACCGGGCACAGCCGGGTATCCGCACTCCGGTGATGGTGCGTACTCGGAGGTAGGTTTACTCGTACCTATCAATAGTCTGTGAGGCAACCACCTTCGGAGGAAATGAATACTGCCATTAAACTTTAAAAGAATAGCCTATCATTTTATATCGCTTACGAGACGAGAAACCAATTACGTCTAAGCATTTTGGCCTAACTAACTAACAAAAGCTGTTTCCCGCAGAAGGTACAGAGCACAGATTAAAGATAGAGACGATGAAACGTCAAAACTTAGATTTTTTGCACTATAGAATAAAGAATAACACAAGATGTGCCTTGTGGTGTGTGTTCCGTGATATAAATATTTGCCTGATCCCAAGAGAAAACTGGGTTCCACGACAACTGAAGAAAGTGGCATTTTAACACCCCTTCGAAAAGTTGTTATTAAATGTGATGGAAAAAATAGCCTATAACCTAACCTAAGGCAACCTATTTAATCAAATTTTAAATTTTTTTCATCACTTTGATATTTAAAAAGAGTGACGAAGGTGCATGTTGTTCAGTTGTCCGGTCACCACAAGACTGTATTTACGAAAGTCAAATGGGATGGAGATCTACGATATCGGGCTAGTGTAAATGAGACGGAGCGCTGGGTTATATTGGGCTATGTAACATTTGATCCCTTTGAAATATGTATGGAAGCCAATTCTAGCTTTCTTCTTTATTCTATATTTGGCTCACACTTCTTGTTCTGTAGACATTCATACATATACAGGGTGTCCGGGGGTAAAGTGCATTAACTTCGGGAGGTGATTCTACATGAAGGTAAGAGTAAAAAAGGTTGACAAATTTCCGAAATTCGAACTTCTTTCCTATGTAAATAGACGTACCTATTAAAAATCCTTAGTGTAAGGTACAAACTTACCCGATATATTTGCTGTGGTTCACCCGTATCGTAACAACGTAAAATAATAGTGCTGGCCGCACACGGACTAATTTATCTTTTTACCAAAAAAAGTACCCTTAAAAGTTGGAATTTCGAATTTTTTTATCGTTTTTACGTATACCATTATGTATGGAATCACCTCCCGAAGTTAATACATTTAACCTCCGGACACCCTGTACAATTATTACGTTATATTATCATAGATATTGGATATATTATTCTGACTCTTTTCTTCGTTACTCTGGATTGTGTCTTTAATATCGATAAATTCGGTAATTTTTTGTGAAGGTATTAAACACGACAGTAAACCGCCCAAAGCCAGTGGAACTATCACAGATTTATTTTATGTGAAATTTTATAAGTCTGAAGGTAGTGTGGGACAGGGAGGAGAAGTACTCCGGTCACTGAACATATATAAAGCCGAAAAGATACGGATACATCTGGGACTCGAACCCAGGACCTCTGGCAATCCGGGCCAATCTTTTTATCCGCATCTTTTTCTGATTTTTCTGTTTCAGATTTTCGATTGACTTTCGCTAATATTATCTTCACTAATTAAAATATTATAATTTGAGGTTTAACTCTTTAAGTTAAAAAGTAAAAAATTTAAATAAAAAATATATAAAGCCATTAACAAATTAAGTTTCGATTCTGAAGGTTGGTCCCTACTAAGAAAAAAATAAATGTTTTCTTCACGATTTGACTATTTCTTACAATTTATTTTCGAATGTTCTTATGCATAAATCAGATACACAATATGTTTTCACAATAGAAGAGTCTTACGGATTGAATTTCAGGTGTATTCCATCACTTCTGAGATAGTAAAATTTATTATTGACTTTTTTTATGATAGTGTTTGTAAATATTTTATTGCCGGCCCTGTCTCAAACAATATTATCTTATGAAGAATAAATCAACTTATCATAATATGGAATATTAAAATATCCGCATACAACTGACATAATAACAGGACGTAAAACTACAGTAAAAAGCATTATCAAATGAAGAAGATAAAAGTAAGTATACTTATCAATTTTGAAGGTTGGTAAATAAAACCGGCAAATTATTAGCAAAATATATTACTATTAAAATATATACCAGGATTAAATAATGACTTTTCTAAGAAAATGTGTTCGCTATTATGTCCTCTGCGCGCAAACTGTATCTAAATTTCTCTAAATAAACATCTTTTCTTTGGGTGACAGTGATTCCAGCGGCGAATCAGGGATGAGCGACGACGGAGTGAATGTTATCAGAATCAGCATGGATGAAATAAAAAGATCAATTAAATGTATGAAGAATGGTAAGGCTGTTGTGTTCGACAATATCGCTGCCGAATACTTTAAAGGTGATAGCCGTATAATTAATAATAAGACCGGTCAGTGGTTCAGTGGGCATCGCGTTTAAGTCCCGCCCAGGCGTTCCGTGTTCGATTCCTCGGCTGGCTAAGTCCTCCACCACAACACAAGAAACATCTTCCGCTTAGTGTGGTGATAGTAGGAGATTTTCAAATGTTGTTGGGTTATTCGTAACCCGGGAATGTTTGTCTTTCTTTAAAAAAAAAAAATTTAAAAAAAATTCTCACATGGTTGTGCAAACTTTTTAACCAGTGTTTAGAGGAGGGTTACACGCCATTAGATTGGAGAAGGGCTGTGATCATGCCGTTATACAAAGGTAAAGGGTCACGCATGGATTGTGGGAATCATAGGGCTATTAGTTTGCTAAGTTCAGTCGGCAAGCCGTATGGTAGAATATTGATTGAAAGGGTAAGAATGGAAACAAAAGATAAAATATGGGATATGCAAGGTGCTTTTATGAGTGGACGGGGGTGCATGGATCAGATTTTCTCTTTGCGTATGCTCACTGAGAAGTTTCTGGCAAAAAACCAGAAACTTTTCTGTGCCTTTGTAGATCTACAAAAAGCATACGACCGCGTCGATAGGAAAAAGCTATGGAAGGTATTGTCCAAGTATGGAGTGAATACAAATCTTGTACAGGCAATCGCGTCTCTATACGAGGGAAGCGTTGCTTGCATAAGGGTAAACGGTGGTTTTACGGGGTGGTTTGACGTCATAAAAGGTGTTAAGCAAGGTTGCGTAATGTCACCGCGGTTATTCAATATATACATGGACGATTGTATGCAAGAATCGAAAGAGGCGGGATTGGGCGCGAAATTGAATAATCTGATAGCATGTTGCCTGTTGTATGCTGATGATGCGGTGCTGATTGCTAACAGTATAGAAGATCTGCAGTCTCTCGTGTCTAGGATGAACGAAGTATGTATGAAGAATGAATTAATGATGAATGTAAGTAAGTCTAAAGTCATGATGTTTGAAAGAGAGAGTCAGAAAACGGTGTGCAATATAGTTGTGAATGATGAATACTTGGAGCAGGTGGATGAGTTTGTATATTTGGGAAGTATGTTTACGAGAGATGGGAAGGCTGATAGGGATATCGAAAGAAGGTTGAATGCAGGTAACTCCATTAATGGAGGATTAAACGCCGTTGGAGCCAACAAAAAGTTGTCCACAGAAGCGAAGCTAGCAGTCCACAATGGAGTACTGGTACCTACCCTGATGTATGGCAGTGAAGCGTGGAAATGGCAGATAAAGGATGAAAGTAGACTGAATGCTGTAGAAATGAGATCACTGAGGCGTATGTGTGGTAAAACCATGTATGATCGTGTGAGGAATGTGGAGATCCGAAAAGAATGCAAGGCTGATGTGAGCGTAGTAAGTAAGATTAAGAAAGGGACGCTTAGATGATTTGGGCATGTTGAGCGAATGAATGAAGAAAGGAGTGTAAAGAGAATTTATGACGCGAATGTGAACGGTATAAGAAGCCGAGGACGCCCAAGGAAGACGTGGCACGATCAAGTAAATCAGATACTTGAGTCGGGCCATGTCAAGAGGCAGAATAATAGAAGAGTATGTATGATAAGATGTATGAATGTGAATGAGGCAAGGAGCGTGTGCCAAGACCGAGTTGTTTGGCGGTCCGTCCTCTCTGCCTACCCCTGCGGGGAAACGGCGTGATGGTTAGTTAGTTAGTTATTTAACATCTTTAAACGTTAATCTCAAGTGACCTACCAGGTAAGTATGGTCCTGTATATTTTCATAATAAAAAAAAATAAAAAAAAATACATGTACATGTACATATAGTTTTGTATCACTGATCGAAGAACCAGTGGAAGCAATGTTTTAGCCATAGGTTTTTCATGTTTGTCTAGTTTGTAGATAGAAGTAAGATTGTAGAAATGTATTGAAATTTGTACAGCTCTCTTGATGTGATTTTTCACAAAAACGGCTATATACAAGTCATCCAAATATTCCACACCAGACTTTATGTCCGGGTTAAATTTTCCCCACAGGAAAAACTTAATCCTTTCACACACTTTTCCACAAATGATCATCTAGTAAATCCGCGCTATGCAAGTGTATTATTATATTATCAAAAGTATTATATTATTATTATTGAACATTTATTCATTATTTTATTTGAAGAAAAATATAATACTAATAAATCTAAACGATACATTGATATTAAAATACATTCACAATAAAAATAGTAACCATTACTATTTTAATAGTAAATACATTCACAAAACCAACAAAAACAAACAATATTGATAAGGAAATCATGATCAACACCATACGACAACCTGCAGTCCACCTCGGAACAGGAATACCTAGTGAGGAGGATTGAGGATAAAATATTTCACTTTGTATTCTTAATTTGTTTAATATTGTATTTTAATTTTAATTTGTATTGTCATTAAATAAAAAAAATAATTAAAATAGTAACCGTATTTTTTACCGGGACAAATCGCCTTAACCAACTCGGTCATTGGGTCCTATATTTTTTCTGTCATTTTTGGCGATCTCACATTTAAAATTTAGAATTAACAATATTATCCTCAACAAGTTTACCCCATATTTTAGGCAGCTATCTTTTTTAATGTTTATAAAGAATAAATAATACGGGGAAAATTAGTTGAGGATAAGACATGAGAAAACAAGAGACACTGTTGTTCCAGACCCTTTTCTGTATCTTGTTGTTTTGCTTAGATTTTTTAGTTATGTCATCTTCTTCAATGACATATTACATTTATGGGTATAACCTTCAAAAGTCATAAAAAGGTTATTTCAATAAAAATGGAACATTTATCTTTTTTTAATTGATGAACTAATGTTTAAGACAAGATTTTTATACATAGCAAGGGTAACAATTATTTATTATAAGCAATAATTATCAGATATTGAATAATGCAATAAATATCAGATATTGAAAAATTGTAATAAGCGGTAGTTGTTGAATGAAACATTAGTTATATATTGAAACATTTGGCGGGTAAGAGGTGACCCGCCGTGGCTCAGTGAATTAGAGCACCTGACCGGACATCAGAAGGACACGAGTTCGAGTCCCATCGGCGGCATGTATCTTTTCTTGGAAGATTTTTTCAATGTGGATGAGTGCTTCAGGCTGATAATTATTGCGTATAATAATTGTTACCTTTTGGAATATTAATCATTTACGATTCTGCATGGAAAACACTGAAAATAATTGCTAAATAAGACCTAAGCTCAGATGAGCCGTCGATGTTTTGTTTATTGTGGTTATTTACGAGACCTGCTAGCACGAAAGCTCGTTCTTCAAAATTGAGTTAGTATTACATCTAGGTTTACATATATTCTATACATAGGTTCATAGTGTTATCTGTTACTGATGACGATCAAAACGTTACTTATCTCGACTTATAAAATTTGGATAGAAAAGTTTTAATGTCCATGAATCGGCTTGGAAACCAATCAACAAGTTTGATTTGGAGCCACTCACAGCATTGAAGCTTGAACCAGCCAATGAAGGTTCCGATAGTGTTACAGTATGCAAGAATCTTTAAAAACTCTCGCTGTCAGTCTGCGGCAAGGCCTGTGTAGGTACTGAAAACGGACAAAAATATGTAAGTATTCATTAATTAGGCTTTTTCTGTCGATTATTGTGTGCAGGTTTCGACATTCATAGACGTGCGTGTGGCCTACAACCACGCCATATTATGAAAATACACTATAAAGAAACAAATACTTTACATACACCACACACATATACAACATCATGTTGATGCCTATAAATAGGGTATAGGTATTTGTATTCACAATAAGTGTGCGGTTGTTGCAGGATATGCAAGCTAACTTTTTTGCTATTTATTCAAAGGATGCTAGTACATTATGAAGTGCACATTACTGTGTACGTGTCATAATTTCCAATCGATTATATTATTATTTTGTATCTAATCCCGGCCTTGCACTAAATGGGGCCTGGAAAAGGGTGCATTTTGGCGCCTTTCAAAAATACAATTAAAAATACAAAAAATTGCAATTACGTATTACCTAAAACCTACCTTCGCTGTTTTCGATGTGGACCATCGACCAACTGGACCCGTGAGGTATTTTTTTAACCAGTACGGACTTTTTAAAAGCTGTGTGAAAAAACTCATTATTCATACTCATTAAATAAAATAGAGATAATCCTGAAATTAGATTTTGAGGTTAATGGCTTTACGTATCTAATTCTTTTTGTGACATGTCCCATTTCTTAACTCATCAAATACTCCCAAAAATCATATTAGTTGCATTAACAATATAAAAATAAAATTTACAATTTGTCAAATAATAAGAGTAGAAAATATAAAAACCGGAACTAAAAAAATTGTAGGCTGGCAACACCAAATTTACTGCCAAAATGACGATAAAATGACAATGACACTGTTTATGTAGAATACTGTACAAACTTTAAAAAAATATTTTTTTTAAATATTAATATTTTCAGTTTTATTCTAATAATAAACAATTTTAATGCGCATTTTATTTTATTTACGTAGATTTACAATATTGTTAGCTACCATAGTTGTAATTGTATTTTTTTCGCAGTTAATTTAGAAAGTACCATCAGGCGAATTGTCAAGGAGAGCAAATTAAATGAGGATGAATTCGAAACTCCAGGCAAAAAAAAGGGTCGCACTCCGAAAGCTCTAGATAGTTTTGACATCAATGCTGTTCGTCATAAGGCAGGTACCACCATTTTTTTAGGGGGATGATCTAAAGTCCAGGCAACGTTGGGTACTTCAGCTAGTATTAAATAAATGTGAGCAAATTCTAAACTGCTTTTTATTTCACTACAATATTCTTCATTGTGTTAACACAAAATTGCAAAGGGATAATAAATATACGCAATTTTAATTTTGAGGTCAGTGGGTATCTACGAGTATATTGCAATGAAAAAATATTTTTCCCACCTTTGTTTTTTTACAAAATTGTAGGTTACACAGCTTTGCATTTCCACCGTGTGTATAATTTTAGTATTGCCATTTAAAGTACACTGGCGCCCTCCTATGCTTTCTACTCTTATTTGACAGACAATAAGTTGTTCGCCATTGAAGAAGATGATTACATCGATGGGTATAAATTTATAAAAATTCAAAATAGTTCGTTTTATACCACTTTGCGCACAAATCATTAATTTTCAAAAGTTTTGCCATACAAGATGGCTGCTAAGGAATTCCCATTACCCTAAATTTAGCTTCAACGTCTTTCATACAAAATCTCAGTAATGCTCTGTTCAGAGCTTTTTAGGTTCAAGATTGAGGAACTTGCCAGTGTCGCCGCCTCGTCGATAATGGGCAACGTAGCGTGGTAGTCGTCACTTTTTGACCCTAAAAATAAATTATAGTGACATGATTTTTTTTAACTTAATATTAGTATATGGATATGTACAGATACTAATATCAATATGTGTGGCACAAATTCTGATATTTACACTATCTGTTAAATTTTGAAAATTTAGAACCTTCGACCAAGTATTTCTAGACAAGTCGTGTGGGTCTTGAAAATGACACCGGAACCAAAAACATTTATCAAAAAGAAATTGCATTATCTCACAGTAAAAAGATCGCAAGAAGTATTAATTTTTAACTTTTGTTGGTCTGAATGGAGCAAATTTGTTTTCCAGAAAGTTCGGGGCAACGGAATTACTAGCTTTGTAAAGATCATTTTTAAAACTCAAAATTGAGACAGTTAGAAATATTTTAGGCATGGGCTATAGCGGTATTATTAAAAATTTAATTAGCTATATGAATACTTAAAAAATATTTACACGTAACATTCGAAGGTGCGTATCGAGAAAAGTAGCATTTGATAAAAAAAAATCATTTAATTTTCCTTTCTTCCTAGCAAAACAACCACGTCACACAAGAGATGCGATGGAATTGGATGGGTAGTTGTATTGTGAAATTACCCGTAGGTGGTGTTACTTTTGGATTGAAATTAGTTATGGGTGGGCTAATCTATGGTTATCATATCGATGTTTAAAACTCTAATTTAATTTTTATAACACGCTTCAAGTTCAAATTCTCATGAAAATTGCAAAAAAAAACTAAACATTCCCAATCTAATTTTAATTTCCCACCTGACTTACGAATCCAACAATAATTATAAATAATAACTAGGTGTATAGCTAGAATTTTTTATTATTATAATATAATAATTGCGACTTGAAGAGCCTAAAGGACAATCCAATTTTAGAATCAAAATCCCAACGCCTTGGTAATCCCACTCACAGACTCTTAAATAGGTAATTTTATACTGAAGTGGGTAAGGATTCATTTAAATTCCGATTCCGTAATTTCAGATTCGTGTAACTGGGGTCAACAGTCTCAATGTTCGCATCATTGGTTGATGGTGTACGCTTTAAGATGATGCTGTACGCCAAATTACTATTTAGATTTATCTTTACTACGAATCGGTTTACATTATGAATATGAAAAAATATGCTATGGATACATCGAAGCTTTTCCTACCTTCTCTATTTATTGCAATTAAATTAAAATTATTAATTACGTTACAAAAAATATAAGCGTAACGCACTAAATAATTAGTTTTTTCATTACATAAATGTGAAGTTATATAAGAAACAACTTTTTAAAAAATACCCCTTTATGGCTAAGATTACTTTTGACTATTTCCATTGACTCACTTTTTTAGAAGAATCTTAGAAGAGGTGCGATAGGGAGAGGCATGGAGAATCCTCCATAATAACTCTATGATATCTACCTGACTTTCTACACATTTAAGATCATAGACTTCGCTTTTCGGCCCATACAAAAAGGACGCTCAGGAAAAAACACTTTTCTACATCGAAAATTGCACAAAATGAATATATTTTTTTTATACTGCCTTCTAGAGGGTGAAAACTATGTCGGTATGTTATCGAATTTTCGATGCGTTTCGTATTAACGTAAACATTCACTGTCAAACATGTACGATTTATCAAAAAATATTATTTAAGGAAAAAGTGCTGCTAACTCAACTCTCATAAAGAATTATAAAATTATAAAAAGCTACCGACGTAGCTTCTTCTTTCTAAAAAAATTTTTTTTTTTTAAATTTCAATTTCGTGAAAGTTTCGGTGTAGAAAAGTGTATTCTCCATAAACCCCTTTTCGAGCGATTTCTGTAGGTAAATTTGAGCGTTGTCTCATTCGCACATTTCTCATTCGCATGTATTGTAAGTGTGCGTGAGCTTATTGTGAGCGGGACAGAATGACAGACGCGGGTGTTCCGCGTGTGGTTCAAAGTCTAGCCTCTTAAGGCTCCAAAGACTAAGTTGGGCCGGACATGTGCACCGAATGCCAAAACACGAGTACCGAAGAGGGTTCTATTAGGACACCCGGGAGGTATACGAAAGGTGGGCAGACCTAGGCTGAGGTGGGACGATGATGTCAGAGGACTACTCCATGTTGCAGATTGGAAGACGATGGCCGAGGACAGAGGGAGGTGGAGGCTCATGTTGAAGGAGGTCAAGGCTCGAAATGGGCTGTAGCCCCATTGAAGACGATGAAAAACTTTTTTTCATTCTTGTAAAATGATTCATAAAAAAAAAAACCAACTTGGGCGCTACTTTCCTCGTGTAGTTAATACAAAAAAACACGCGGAGTGCTAAAGGGGTAAGAAGTCAAATATTGCTGACGTTTATATTCCTCTTAACTTCAATCCCGTTTGCTTTTCTGACAAGATGATGTTCAGAAACCATTAGTAGAGAATAAATTGTAGGTTCTAAAGCAGTGATAGAAAAAAAACATTAGGAAGCTTATGCCTTAGAATTTCTCTTCTTCCAAGAAACTTTTTTGGTATGCACTGACTATAACATTTTATTAGTTTAACCCCTCAGGCCTCGGGCATATTTTGTCAGAGAGTCAAAATATTTCCGCTTTGCAATAAAATCCAAATAAATGGAAAATTTCTTAACGTTTCCGAAAACAAAATACTGTATTTGAAATGTGATAAAAACTAATTTTATAATTTAAAATAAACATATAATTTTAAAATATTAAATTTTTTAACGTAAATATTAAAAAGTTTTATAAATGGCTCAACCCACATTGTTTTAACTAAAATTAATGATAAAAAAAGTACATATTTTATTAGACAGAAAGTTATAAACGTTATCGTCACCTCATTTTTTTCGTTTTTTCATGTAAAAATAATTATTAAAAAAAACCCAAAGTTTCTTAACTTTTTTTCAAATTCCGGATGGTAAGTATATTTTAATTATTTTGTTATTACAATTTAGATATTTGAATGCAAAGCCTTGTGGTTTCTCTTTCTGACTCCGTTTAGATCATATTTCTCATCTTGATAGTAAGGGCGATACAAGGATTTCTATGAGACCTACACGAGATGTTCCCACAGAGAAAAAAATTGCCTGATGGTTAAAGTTGAAAGCATGCTTTGAACTTTCACCTACCTAACTCGGCTCAAAAAAAGTTTTCATTCTTAAGGTCTATTGTTAACTCTATTCCTGATGCAAAATATTCCTGATTCATAAATTCCAAACGTTTTTCGAAATACATGCCCATTACACAAAAAAAACCAATATATATATGTATGTATACTCGTACTATAATATAATCACAAATTTTTAAATTATGATATGCACTATAATTACACGACTCGTTACAGTCATATAACTCAACTAGTTGATACTATTATATTTCTGTAAGTGCTTCTTCACCTTTCTCTTCAGTGTCGTTTTCCTCTCCTCAGCCTCTTCAGCCTCACAAAATACCTCGTTTGGGGTTGCCACTGGTTCCAGACAGCATTTATACATTAACTCCACACAGAAGGCCCCGAGGAAAATAATTTCCCTCGGTGTCTATGTCATCTATGAAGATGCTGTGTGGAGAGTCTTTTTGGGGAGTGGAGGGGTCTTTTTGGGGAGAGGGTCGTTTTGTGAACACGGGTCTTGGAGATATCCATGTTGTAGGGGGGAGGAAACACAGAGATCAGTAAATCGTTCCACAGCCGAGCTGTTGAACTCATGAACGAGTCGTAGAAACGACTCGTTCTCATGTGACAAATATCAACCGTGTACATATGTAAGGCGCGCGTTTGACGTGTTTCCCGACTATGCACCGGTGCCGAGGGGATCAATAATGCTAATTCTTAGGAGCATCTTACATTGAAATACCGGTAGAACGAGGACAGCATTCCCACCTGACGCCTGTGCTCTAAAGATTGCAATCCGTTTGTTAACCGCTTGGGCATATAAGCTTGTTTTCACGACAATTTAACGTAGGTAGACATAGGAATGACGTATGCCCCGTACCTGAGTTATTAAGACGAAAGAATCTATCAAACGACCGCCCGTTTCTGCACAGTGTAGAGAGTTTATTTTTCAAGTATATTGGGGATCCAGACCAGAGGTGACTGCCAAATTCAACCGTGGGTGGGTGCACTTGCGATTTGTACAGGGTTAGCAGTTGTTGTATACTATCAAAGTATTCGCGGGCCCTGTACAGTACGCCCAGTTTTTGATAGGCTAGCTTAACTCTGGCTTCAATGGAGCTTGGTTTTGAAATTTATTTTTTTTAAGTTTGGCCTACTTCAGCATATCGTTCGTCATACATTCTCACTGGGGATGTACGGCAACCGATATGCCGAAATACGCCACCAAATAAGGCTTGAGCTTTTATAGTTAGGTCTGTTGGCCCCATAAAAGTATATATTATTTGATTTTTTCTATTGTTGATTTTTAAAATTTTTTATTGTTAAAAATGGTATTAACTAATGCCACAGTAAATAATAACATTTTGTTTGATCTTTTGTTCAAACAAAATATTATTATGCTTTTATCTACAAATTTCATATATCATTGTTATTTTTAAATTGCTGTTTACTTTTATTAAATGGTGAAATTATTAACTCCCATACAGGCGAACCCTAGTAGGGTTAATAATTAATGCTAAACAATATATTTTAATTGTAAAGAAATAAAAAATAAAAATTCTTTGTTTCAAGGCCCTCCGAGCCGTTGGAGTTGGGAGTCACATTATAATATTTCTCCCAGACTCTCAGCGAATTTAACAATATCTCTCTGATATTATACGTTTTCTACCATTAGGCAAAGGAAATTCTAATAAGGAAGGTGGTTCTTCGAATTAAAAGAAAAAAAATCGTTACAGGTTTTGCCGATATTTTTTTTAAACTCGCTTCTTCCGAGAATCCAGCCAGTAATACAATAAAATTTAATGTAAATAAATAGATGATTTCCGATAAGTGTGAGGCTTATTGCTCAATTAACTTTTATTTATAATAAATGCTTAATGAATTCACATATTGAAATAATATGACTTACGAAAAGGTTGAATACTGATATTTATCAGAAAAAAAACATTAATAATATCCACTTTCATGGAGATATATTTGGAACTACAAGTCAAAAGTGATTACTTCCCGGGTCTTATTTGTTGTTTACGAAATGGATTTTTCAATGCTCCAAAGCTCATGATGGAAATATTTTTTTCAAATATTTGCACATGTAGATAGTTGGGTGCCTAAATTTCACACAGAACACCTTTTTTTTCAAGGGTTTCTGTTTTTATATATAAAATTATTATAGCGTATTTTAAATATAGTTTTTTGTAATTTTTTTGGATCACATATTTTCCTTCCCAGAACTTCCTCACCTTTTTTTCCTTCAAATTACAACCCTCCGTCCCTCATGGCATCCACAAAGATGTCAAAGACTCTCGGGAAAATTATTTTCCTCAGGGCCTCCCGTGTGGAGTTAATGTTTAAAAAATACTTTGTGACGACTTTATTTTTCGGTAACATTGTGATTTATGATGTTATCAAACTTCCTCCATTAGTACTGACATCCGGATTGTTTCCTCCATCTATTGCCGCTCAACGAGGAAACAGTGATTATCTTGACAAAATTGTATGTAATTATGTAAAATCAGGCCAAGGTCAAGTGTCATTATAGCCTCTTCAAATAATGATTTTTCAATTTATATGAATACTCCTCATAATATTACCTTCACTGTAATATTATGAGGACCTAAAATCAAACAACGTTATCTACAGTGGTGAACTCTTAAGTGGAGACTTAGGTAATATTATTCTATACTTAACGACTCGAAACAATCCGTTGTTAACAGGCCGATATAATTCCCCTTTCTTTACACCGTGTATAGTATACGCCAAACTTTAATGCCGGCCTGAACTTGATACGATCCATTCTCGAGCAGGTACAGTCATGTTACTGACTTTAAAATGACCGTAAGCGAAATAGAAAGATGCGTAACACATGCATGCGACAGAGAAAGGCGTGAGTGGGGAAGCTTGCCAATATTCGGACCTTGCACTTGAAGTGAAACCACACAAAACTGCGCTATATAAATGTAATGTTATTATTATTATTATTATTGCAACGATTCTGTATCAACGTCAGGTCGATGTTAAAGTTTGGCGTGTACTATAACATGAAAATCTTTAAAATAAAATTTACACTTGTCTTGTCTTAATAAAAGAGAAATGTTCTTTCAGTATCGTCCTGGTGAAAGACCACCATTAGAAGTCGAAACGTTTTTTGAAATGCTTCAGTTTAGAGATCAGATCTGAATAGACAGACGTAGAAAGTACCTTCTTTCCATCCTTTTACGTCTCCTTTCCTTACCCTTTTCCTCCAGCTTCACTCATTCCTCAAATTGGCAATAAAAAGTCGCAATGGTTTACCCTTATGCTTATAGTTTATAGTATTATACCGACACATGGAAAAGTTAAAAATATTATATCAGGGATATTCTAATATTCTCTACTTATCTTAAAAAGTTAAATTACCGTTCTTCTCAAACCCACCCGTTAATCTTTAATCTTAATTATTCCAAGTCAAGCCTCGAAGGACTCAAAAAAACTCTTTACGGCTGGAGGAACATGCAGTTTAAAACTACAAAAACATTTAGGAAGTTCCTACAACGCGTCGACTTAACGGTATTATTATACGCTTTTAATTATGTGGCTTTTAAAAATACACCTGGAATAAATTTTGAACTAGAGAACCAACAACCCTATCGGCTGTAAATGGTATGAGGTCTGGTTTTTGTGCTGGAGGTGGTCAGGAAGGCGCGACGGGTTCCGCTCGGTTTGGCGCCCTTCTGCATTATATTGGACCCTGACGGAAAACTGAACTCCAAAATAACACACACATACACACACACGAATTGTGGTACTATAACTTTAATAAAAAACCTGTTGCTAGTACCATGCTCATTGGTTTTTGCAATCAAGCTATAAGAACTTTATAGAAAGAATCTGGAAGGTACTGGTAGAAAGCACCATTCCTGTTCTTTTCTTACATTTTTTTATTTATATGAATGAAAGTATTTTTTTATGAATGGTGAGGCTTTAATTTTTAAAACTTGTAAATTATTCTAAAGCTATAGGTTGTTCGTTATAATAATAAAGCACGAGTGGAGTAGGTAAGTACTTCACTTACCTAAAAATGCAATAAAACAGGTGAAACACGTTCAGTAGTAGAATATTTATTTTTATTCAATTATTTATTGTGAGCATTTCCTACATAATTCATGAAAAATAGTATCATTTACTTTTTAAGGAGAGTATAAAAAGCTCATATCAAACGTACCTATACCAACTTTAGAGGAAGATCTCGATGGAAGCTCCTAAACCAGTTCACATAATGATTTGAACGAGTTGGTTGTCTTTTATGCATAAGGCACAATATTGATAGTGTGGGAACGAAGCTTTCTTCCGTCGTAAAGCTCTCTGAAGGCCACCGGAAGGAGGGTGATAGAAGGGTTTAGACAGAGTCACCGCACCTTCTTCCACTTCCGGCGCTAATAGCACAGCAAGGCACCTGCGATACCTGCAACCCCTGCCTCTCTCCACCCGCCCTGCTCCCTGGGCCCGAGCACCAACAGCAACAGTATTCTGGTCACGCGTCAGTGTACAGACACCACTCCTGCCACTGGACTCGCCGTGGACTGCGGACTGCGGACTGCGGACTGCGGACTGCGGACAGTGTGAGAGGGGTCATTGCGAGCTGTGAATGGCTTTGTTTATATCGTGTCTGAGTCCGCCAAACCTGACTGCTCTTCTGCTCGCGCGCTTCAATGCATGGGAATTTTAGATCAAGTTCTAGCATTGTTCAATTGTTTCTCTTACGTCATCCAGACCACTTGTTTGTTACGCTTTTCATTTAGTTACTACATTTCAAAAATGTTTCAAATATACAAACAATATATTCTAGGTTGTGAATTCTTTTAATCAATGTTCTGAGATCGATTGAAATGTGTGAAAATTCATCAAAGTTATAAGTGCCTCATTTTACGCATGTGTGTTTCTGCTCACTGCACCGTGACAAGTATGCACCTGCGAGATGTAAATCTCCTCGGAGAAAAGTGAAATTTGTATCGAGATTCTTATGTGAACTGACCGGTGAAATGGTGTGCAATACAATAACAATAGTTGCCAGTGAAGTAATGAAGGACGAACGAGTGGCGCCTGTTGAAGGAGTCTTACCAGTGAGGAAGAAGTCTTTGAGGAGATTAGCGTCAACGCGAGGACTCAAATCAATTCCTTATGATGAGGATATCAAAGAGAAATTATCAGAGCCCGAAATCCAGCAGTCCGGATGGGTGAGGATATACGCAGGACCAGACCCCTTTGCAGACATGAAAAGTCAGCTTCTTTACCTAAATCGGGATTCAGATATTAAATCCGTAACCAAAAGTTTACCTCTTCCGTCTAATTTGACCATTTGGATTCAGTTTGGGAGTGGAATTTCCAGAAGGCTCCCAGATCACGAGTGTCCTCTGAAGTTGCAGGATGAATTCTTGATTAAGCTCGGATTCCACGATATGTCCAGGAGGTCAAGGATGGGGATTGACCCGGATCTTCGCTTCTTGATAAGAATCCATGGTGGGCCAGCTCCACCACCCCCTGGTCTACCTGTAGCTCCGAGATCTGCACCATTACAGGTCTTGAAGGGGCTAGTATTTCCTAACTGGAAACGCAGACCAGTTGCTCTGGTTGGATCAAAGCTCCTTTTATATCCAGGTAATTGCTTATACTTTATATGTTGGTACCGATAAGTAGTCGATTATTGTATATGCCAATAAACTGCATATAAATATTTGGAACATCTTACTAATATTATAAACGCGAAATATTGTATGGATGTATGTATGTTTGTTACTCTTTCACGCAAAATTTACTGAATAGATTTTAATGAAACTTTACAATAATATAGCTCATATATCAGAAGAACATATAGGCTATAATTTATAAAGCTAGCAATCTATTTTCAATATATTGAAAATAATAATTATTGTTTAATAGAAAATGTCAAAATTTGAGAATGACATTTTGCAAAACAATGATTGTTAAATCAAAATTCTATTTAAGAAAATATTTAAATTAGTGAATTTATTTGAAGTACTCGCCTAATACTTTGAATCGAATCAAGAATTATAGATATTTTAAATAAATAGGTTAAGAATTTTGGACATAGATACTGTGCAGACGAAGTCGCGTGTACAAGCTTGTATTCTAATATATAAACAATGTTGTAGTTGAAGATGGCCATGTAGATGAGATTACGAGTAGCTATAAAGCATAATTTATTAGAAGGTTGTTTGGTCCGGAAATATAATACAATATGCATAAGTTAAAATGTACGAAAGGTGCAGAGTAGGTATAATATGCACAGAGGCAGAAAGGGCTTTGTTCAATTTGGAGAAGAAACTTTGCAAACTTAATGATCATACATATATATTTTTTTTAAATGAGCATAACAAAATATTAGCTCTAAAAAACAAATATTTATTTATTCATTTATTCAAGCCCTAATGTGCCTTTACATGAAAAATTTATACATTGGTTGCAGTAATTAAGTGTAAAAATGCATTTATAATAATTGTAAAAAAGCAACACACATGAATGTAACAAAATTTAGTGCAAATAAGCTAAATACTAGAAAGTTGGTTCTATATAAGATAAGTATGAAAAAATTAGTAGAAAGAGATTTAGAAAATAAAATAATAAGATTAAGAATGTATCTACACATAAAAAATAAAAAATTTAAAAATAATCATAATAATAATAACACAATTTTGCTGAATATATATGTATATATGGAGAGTTAAATAATAAGACCTGAAATTACAATAACATAATAACAGCATTAAGGATTGTAGCATATTATTCGCATACAGATACACTTTTTAAATGAAGCGAGGTTTTTATAAAAACATATGTCTACGGAGCAGGTATCATTCCCCACACGATGCAATCTTTGAAGACAAGAGTTGAACATAAAATTAGTGCGAGAAGCAACTATATTAAATGGAGCATGGAGTCTAGTGTTGTAATTATTGGGTATTTGATATTTTATCATATTCACTAGTTCAGGGCTATCCAAATATCCGTTTATGATTTTAAATAATAATAAAACATCACAGATTTATGTAAAATGTTTAAATATGTTCAAGTAACCTTCACGCATGCTGTCAAAGACAGTTATTTTAGAAGAAAGTGGAGAATCGTCAAATGGAGGCTATTTACGGACAAACACCCCATTTTCCCGACTCTCTTAATATAAATATATAACTTGACGTAAGTTAATCAGTGATTCCAATCATTATTTGGAGTAAAAATAGTAAATAAATTCTTTAAATAAAAAAATTCTATTACTGGTTACTCAGCCGAGTAACTTACCACTACTATTCTTTAATGTTTTTAGTTAGTTAAAGTAAATCAACTACGTCCTTTAATACCCTGTATATATAAATATATTTAGAATTCCGAGCAAAACCACATTATAAGTTTGTTTTCGTCGCACCAAAACCGGGATCTCACCTGATCTATTATTTGACATATTTCGTAGAATGAAATAGATCCGTAAGAACAGGCTTTTCTATGTAATATAAACCAAAAGTTAAATTGACTGCAACTTTTGTTCCATAAATTGACCATAGAAACTCATAGAATAGATCAGATGAAAAGGCGTAATAAGGCAAGATTAAAATTAGCCTGAAATTTTATTTACGCAATGACTGCTCCTAAAAAGTGTCGCCGTGCTAAATCTAAAGACGCCGAGTGCTGTTTTACTATCAATAACTCGGATTATTTACATTATTCTCAAACTCAAACTCATACTTATGTAAATTATATTGTCAACACGTTTATAGTACCTACCTACGTAAATCGTCCATAACAAATCGAACGTACGTAAATCGTCCTTAATATATCGTAATCGTACCTACGTAAATCGTCAAAAACACCAACCAATTCGTTAACGTAGTCTTACAACGTGCAACCTGTGCAATTACATGGTTTCCTTTCACACAAATGAAACACAGAAACAGAGTTGACCGTGTCGTGAAAGTGATAGTAAATTTATAATAACAATGTTCACACAAAACGTGATTATTATGTTAATCTAATCACTAGGTAGGTACACTCTTACAATAAAATGTTGTCAAACATAAAAATAGAATTATAAGGTTTTTTTATACGCGATTGAGTTCATATAAACAGGCCCGTAGTTGGAGGCCCAGGGGCCCTAGACACTTGAGTCTGTGCTTCCCCTTTACTGGAAATTTATCAAAAAAAAAATATTTTTATTTTTAAAATAGTAGATACTATTATAATGTACCATGAAAACATATATTTATGTTCTAATATAAATGTAGGTATGAATAAATAATTGTTTTTAATGTAAATAAATTACACTTCACATATTTTATACGTATATATTGCCTCATTTCTTTCACATTATTTTTCTTTTTTACATTGGCCGGTTAATCTTGAAAGATGTTCACCGCCCTACGTTACAATGATTTCTGAAATTTTGATTTCTTTCGGGATATTAGTTTATTTTTCCTCGATGTATACCAATATGTACACAGCCAAGGCCTCCGAGGTTGAAGCCCTGGAAAAAATTGAAATATTATTTTGCGAGTTCTGTATCCTCAGTGTATACCATTTTGGCGCAGAGCCTTGGCCCCCTCCGAAGTGGGCGCCTTAGGAAATGTTTTGAAATATTTGTCACAAAAAAAGTCCCAGTCCCCCCCCCCCCCCCCTGTCCGACATTAGGGTCCTAGGCCTAGGCCGGCCCTTTCGGGCCTCTAGTGGAAGTTACACATATAAAATAATTACTCATATTATAAAATCACTGTGAAAAATTACGGGATATTATACCAACAAGATTTGTGCAACTGAAATTTTTTACAAAAAATATATTTCGCTCAGGAGCATTGCCTTTCAAAAGACCATCACAAATTTACCTCTCGAATGAACCAAATTAGCCACCAGTCACATTTTTAAGTAACCAAAAAAATATGCTTTTGTAACAAAACCATCATTACTTAGCACACTCGCTCGATAACGATCGATAGGATAACTATCGGTAACTTCTCATCGTTCCCTAGGACAACTGCACATCGCTAACGTACAAACAACAGTTAATGTCGAATATGTTAAGGACACTTAGTCATTGTGAACTTTCAATGACTAAGTGTCCTTAACATATTCGACATCAACTGTTGTTTGTACGTTAGCGATGTGCAGTTGTCCTAGGGAACAATGAGAAGTTACCGATAGTTATCCTATCGATTGTTATAAAGCGAGCGTGCTAGGGCCTCTGATCTAGTACAAAATCTACAAAGAAATGGTAACTCGTATCGAGTTATCTAAATTCATCTGGCCCTATCTCCTACCGTAGGAAGAAATATTTGATAGCGTCGTGTGAACGGTACAAAATATGAGCACTTGCGGTTCAACATATATCTGCTCGCGGTTTATAGCTGTGTCTGAGCAGGGCTTTAGAAAATATGTAAGAAATCGGTAGAAATTCGAGCGGTTGAGGGAACAATCGTTTCACCGTTAAAATAATTCATATTTTACTTTGCTTTCGTAGATGGCGCTCGTATAGTTTTTTTTTTTTTTAACTTATAAACGCTTTTTACAAGTTATGCTTCGAAATATTAAGAAAAATTTATTGTTCGCGTAAGTACACAAGCAATATGAATATTAATAAATGGTTTTGTCAATTTAAAAATTCTAATCTTTCGAGAAAGGCTAATAAATACAATATTGGATTGAATCACCGATGAAATATTGTATTTTTTTTATTTTTTATTTTTATTATTTATTAACCAAAAAAATACATGTTATGTACATTCTTTTAGGTATATGCCACCTCACTAGGCTGAGCCTGTTCCGAGGTGGCAGTAATTTAATATTTTTTATATCATTTTCAAAAGAAAGAATAAAATAAATTATTAATTAATAAATAGAATTTACATAAAATGAAAATAAACATAAAATGAAAATTAATAAGAGAAATAGAAAAGAAAAGAAAAAATGGAGAAGAGATGATATAAAGAACTTAAATTATTTGAAAAAAAAAGAGAGATAAAATTTAATACAGGTAGCTATTATATTGAAGAAGTTATCATATGTCCGCAGTCTATAATGCCCTTGTTTACAATCCATGTATGTATTTTGTGTTTTAGATTTACGCTTTTTATCAGGTGAATGTCTTTAATGTCTTTTTCAATTAAATTTGAAAGTTTTGGAGCCAGATTACGGTAATGTCTTTGTCCATAGGTGGTATTTATCTTCGGAGTCATGTGTTGATGTCTATGTCTTGTACAGTAGTTGTGTTGTATAGTATGTTGGTTTAGCTTGTCTTTTTGGTAATGTATAGATATAATTTTGATGTACAGTTGCTGTATGTTCAGTACTGCGAAGTCCTTAAATAACTGTATTGTAGAGAATCTATAAGGTTTTTTTGTGATAACTTTAATTAAGGCTTTTTGCGCTTTGACGAGAGGGTCCATGATAGTCTTAGCAGCACCACCCCAACCAATCATACCGTGGGTGATAACCGATTGGCCTAATGCGTAGTATATAGTTTTTAAAGTCTTCATTGGCATTATGTTTCGAATGTTTTTAAAAAGATATATAAGTTTTCTGACTTTACCCGCTGTTTTATTTATTTGTTCTGTCCACCTGAAATAGTTGTCAATGTAAATGCCTAAGTATTTGATTGTCTGAGTCCGCGCTAGTGGGTTGCATTGGCAGTTTTTTTTAGATGTGCAGTCGTGTATGGTTAAGTTTTCATCGAGTTTTGGTTGTCGTCTGGGATCTATACTAAATAAGCCTGTCTTGAAATATATGATTTTTTTATTTGACAAAACTATTTTTTAATGTTAATTTGGTTGTGTACTTGCGCGAACAATGAATTTTTTAATATTTCAAAGCATAACTTGTAAAAAGTGTTTATACATATAGGTAAAAATACTATACGCGCGCCATCTACAAAAGCGTAGGATATGAATTCTTTAGACATTCATCTGAAGTCCTTCATTGTTAAAGTACTCAGCTATTGTGGAAGCTTTGTATTGTGTTACGATTATTGAACTGTGTCATATTGCCAATTTATTGTACCTACCCAAATAAAGACTAATTGTGTTTGCACACTTTTAAAATATAGTATCAATTATCATAATAATATTGATATCTACTATATCGCTTTTCTGATTCGTTAGCACCTAAGAGTATGGATATTAGAGAGACGGCATGTGAAGTGTGCCCGCGCGCTCCAAGTGTGCCTTTTCGAGAATTCTACCCACACGGCTGACATTGGCTGTCACTATGTAAAATGGCTGCTGTCATAAAAATGTCGGAACGTATTAAACGGCCAAAAACCAGCAGCCAATGTAAGCCGTTTGGGTAAAATTCTCGAAAAGGCACACTTGGAGCGCGCGGGCACACTTCACATGCCGTCTCTCTAATATCCATACTCTTAGGTTAGCACCAAGACATATATTATTTTCATACATTTAACTAATTTCAAAATTATGGACGTGACGTATCGGCACGTACCCGACAAACTTTAACCAGCGATTCCTAATCATATTTAGAGTAAAAAATGTTATGGCGACTTTGCTCTCCGGTACCGTTTTTTTTTTCAATTAAAAAAAAAGAAATTCCCACTCCGCCACTGTCCACAACTCCGCGCTGCCCTTTCCTCGCTACCCGCACCTATCTACGCGACGGTACCGGAGAGCAAAGTCGTCAAAACTTTTTTTTACTCTAAATATGATCATGATCAGGAATCGCTAGTTAAAGTTTTTCGGGTACTTGCGATACACTCTGTATATATATTTATATATTATACTCTTCCCACACTTCAGTAGAACTTTTTTTTTATTCTTCCATTAAAAATACGATATTTCGCAGGATAGCTGCGAAACTTTAAAAAAAGCAATGGAACGCAACGGGATTATAAAATAAATCAATCGATCAAAGATGCATTTAAAAAGGGTATAATAAACTGTTGTTTCGGCCCTGATAATATTTTATACTATCTGTGGATGTTTTGAGGAAGCGAGAAGCGTGTTGTGTGTATCAATACTACATAATTTTTTATATCCTTCTGTTCACGGTTCTGGGAATTTTCTACATTATAGGCACATTCATAATATATGGCGACAATGGTACGTAGGTTTGTTTTATCTACAGGTAGGTTCATAAAGGAAGACAAAACGTGTAGAATATTTTTCACTGGAAATATGTTAGGTATTTATTTATTATTATCAAGTTTAATTTGTAGAACTCCATTTTAATGAAAGTTTTTATTACATATTTTCAAATTTTATTTCTGATTTAAAAAAAAAAACTCTATTAACCACTGTCATTCATTATGTTATTATTATTATGCATGCCAACTATTTCGCTTTCCGAAGGTAGGTACTATCAAACTCTTTTATTTTCATTTCATCGTGTCTTCGGAACACGAAATAATAATTTCATGGCGGAGCTAGTTTTTCTATTATTTATTTTTGAATTTATTTCTATATATATTACAGTGTTTACCTAATTACTAACATTTGTACATAATATGTTTTGAAGGGTATGGTATGGGTGTAAGGTAGGTTTGAGAAGGTGAAACTGTGGGTGGGTAATATTGTATGTTTCGTGAACACCTCACTAGGAGAACCCATGCTGAGGTGTTTACGTGTTTGTGTTTATAAATAACCTTTATTTAAATAAATCAAAAAATAATATTATTAAACAATTAAATATTTTAAAAAATTTAGCTTAAGAATATAAATAATAAATGTTAGGTACTATCAATATTAGTGGGTGTTTGGACCTTGAATGGTTCCAAGCCAATTTTTTAATTTCTGATAAATTTTTTTGCATTAAAAAAATTATTGGTTCGAATCTATTTAAAAAAAAGATTAAATTGCGATGTATTTTATTCTCGGTATGTAATGTTTGATATTTTTCTGTACCGAAAAAATAATATTATACGAATACTAAAACTAAGAATTTTTTTCATAGAAAAGCTAATAGCTCAGAGCTGCATAAAATAATTTGCAAGGCAGACAGAAATATTTCACCTTTAAATTTATACGACGAGAATGCCAACATTTTTATAAATACCAACCAGGAATTATTAGATTCCTGGTCAAATAAAATTATTCACGCAAAACACTTCAATTATCTCAACCAAACGTATGTTGACAAACTTTCGTCAAACAAATGGTTGAGTATTGGAGAGTTGTGCGCAGAAATAGAAGGTTTTATGCTTGCTATTCAAGATAGAGTAATTAATACCAAAAATTATAGGAAGCATATAATCAGAGATCCAAATCAAATTGATGATTTATGTAGAAAATGTATGGCTTTTCCGGAAACTATAGAACACATTATAACAGGATGTTCTATATTAGCGCCGTCTGAGTATACATTTAGGCACAATCAGGTTTTAAAAATAATTCACCAAAGTTTGGTAATTAAACATGACTTGATTGACTGTCATAATATAGTACCATATTATGAATACGAACCAAATTCATTTTTAGAAAATAATTTCTTTAAAATTTACTATGATAAAACTATACTAACAGACAGACCAATTGGTCATAATAGACCTGATATAGTTTTACATGACAAAATTAAAAAAATAACTTATATTATTGATGTAGCTATTCCAAATTCCTGTAATATTCAAAAATCTGTTTCTGAAAAAATAAGAAAGTATACAGATTTAGGAAATGAAATTAAAAGAATTTGGCATTCTCAGACTATAAAAATATTACCTTTTGTTATTTCGGCTACTGGCATTATACCTAGCTCTATTATTAAAAATTTAGGCATATTAGATTTGTCAAAGAATTTGTATATAAAAATGCAAAAATCAGTCATTTTAAATACATGTAGAATTACGAAAGATTTTTTAAATATTTATATTGAGGGATCAGTAGGATTTATCGGTCAAATTAGGAATTCCACAGAGCCGAACCCTCTGATATGAAAATATCTGGAGACGGTGAATTATATTCCCATTTAATAGTTTGGTAGATTAACGTGTTGTTCTTGTATTGTTTTGTATTAATTATACTTATATAATACACTTGCATAACGTGGATTTACTAGATGATCATTTATATGGAAAAGTGTATGAAAGGGTTTAGTTTTTCCTACGGGAAAAACTAAACCCGTTCCTGTAAATCTGGTGAATAAAAAAAAAAGGTATCCACTATAAAATCCGTAATAAATTATTTGGAGAGATAATACTTTTCTACGGGTGTCCAGTAAGCTTACGACGAATCGAAGTACGCCCAGTAATCCCAGTAAGCCATCTAGAAAAATCATTACAAGGTGCAGATGTTTTTATAGATATATTGAAAAAAATCTAATTATGTTGCTAAATGAGTATCTATCTGATGAAAATATTTTTATGAGATTCGTATCCATATAACAATAGTATATCTAGTAAAATGAAATTTAAAGATTCGGAGTACCTACCTACATAAATAAAATTTCAATTTTAAATACTGTGGTACTTTTTGACGAAATTTTTTTATTTGGCAAATATATAAAATTTTTGGGCAAAATAACCTTTCTTTTTTATTGTCAAAATGTTGACGATCTAAGAAACTTTAAACTTGAAAAATTCTGGTGAAATTAACCTTACATTTATACAGAGTTTATTACTAATACTATTTTTTGTGTCAGCTCCTTCGAATGATAGGTGTTATTTAAAATATAGATACTCTTATAAAATTAGAATTATTGTTCGGATACGGAGTTCAATAAAATGCTTTCATTAGATAGATATTATAAAACTTAATTATTTTTTGTCCACAGATTTTTTTTTAATGTCATAATAATAGATATTTGAAAAAACATTAAAATCGATATAACATTGAATTGAAATAAATATATCGGAATCGGACCAAAATTATGTAGTATTTTTTATTGTAATTGACATCCCCCATCACCCACATCATTTGGTCGATAGTTAAAGCAGGGCTCCGCAAGCTTTTATCACCTGCGAAACACAAAAGTTCTTCCTAGAATTCCGCGCACTTTCAAAAACTAAAAAATGCAGATATAAAATTGATTATATTACAAATTTTACAATAAATATTTGTTTTTTACTTGAAAAGTATATACCTATAGTACATAAACTATGCTTTATTTACTTATATGAAATTTAAATAATTATTATAAAATAATGTGATACCCGCGCTTGTTTCAATGAATACCAAAATTTTATTTTCGGCTCGATATTTGACAGCACAACCCGAAGTTCTTGGTCAACCTTTTAAGCATGACCGCCTATCATATTTAATTCAAGAGCAGACAAACATTGCTCTGAAAATTGAAGTAGCGTTAGGATGGCTTTATGTAAATCCAGCAAAAATCTAATGAAACTTCGGCGGAGTGGAGTTTTAACGTCCTGTCATTACTTAATTCTATAAATTCCTCTCGAATTTGACAAAAGAGAAGAATTTATTACATTGGTTGCAAAAGGATTTCGAATCCAATCGTGTTGTTCCGTATTTAGAATAAAAATAGTGATCAATTTTCTGCTGAAGTACATACATAAATGTTGTTGGGCCAGATCCACAATTATTTGCTTGGTATCAATCGTACTTATGGCTGGTCTTTTGGCACTTTTCTAAACATCCTAATAATTTTTCATTATATATTTGACCGCGTCACACCTGTATCGGGCTCACGGCACACCAGTATATTGAAAACATTCACGAAAATCAATCAATCAACTCATTGCTTTTAACCCAACTTCTAGGCAGCCTCGATGGCCCCCCTGAGGTGGTAGAGATGGGCGGAGGGGAGGTGGAGCTCCGGGGCCCCCGCAGCAGCCGCCTGGTGCTGCGCCTCACGCCCCCCGCGCCTCCACCAGCCCCCAACTCTCCCCCCAATCAGAAGGACCGGCACGTCTTTCTGGGGTTCGACCATTACTGGGAGAGAAATCTCTGGTTCGCTTGGATTAAAGAGGTGAGTTTATATTAGGTACTTTTTTAATAAATTATTTGGAATGAACGGTAAACATTGATTAATCTACGTTTTCTAATCCGTTGTAACCTAGGTACCTACTTATCGTTTGAGCAACGTAGTACAATATTAAACAAATTATCAAATTCACGAACTCCGGAGTTGTCTTAAAAGTTTGGTAAATTGTATGTTGGTTTAGTAACTACTATTACCTAAATGTATAATAATTCATATTAAATTTCTGTCTTTGGAAAAAGCGGTAATTTATCTTTATGCATCTCTGAAATCAAATAAAAATTTACAATATACCTACTACTGCGATTTTTTTAAATATTTTAGAACTTAATTATGTACAGAAGATTGTTTTATTTTTCGAAAATAACAACAAATAAAAATCCCGATTTGAAAATATTTGAAGAAATTCAGTAGTGCCACCTGTGAATTATAGTAGAAAACATTTGCAAGTATTAATGTAGTTATACGTATTTCCGCTAGATGTCGCTGTCAGCGTTTTAATAGAATATTGCTAAAAACTTTGGTAATATTTTCAAAGATGTCGTCGCTTATAAACAAACTATGTTGAAACGGAAAAGAAAACCAGTTTCATGTTGCATTGTATTGTATTGTAGGAAAATATTATAGGACGCCCGAGGAAGACATGGCACGATCAAGTGAATCAGATAGTTGAGTCGGGCCATGTCAAGAGTCAGAATAATAGAAGAGTATGTATGACTGTTAGGGAGGCGAGGCAAAGAGGGTGTGCCAAGACCGAATTGTTTTGGGGTCTGTCCTCTCTGCCTACCCCTGTGAGGAAACGGCGTGATAGTTAGTTAGTAGGAAAATATATGTAGAGAATTTAGTTTATTCCCCGTATTTCAATTACTTACTTACTTGTATTATTTAAAAAAAAATTAATACTCACAAGTGTTCCGACTGCTCCCAATCGTCTTGGGCCACACGGACTATGACATCCTCAGATCATTGAGGTATGATGTGAGGCTGATGGTAATGTAATGTTATTGTAGCTATTATGGTAGCATTGATCATCCCCACTTTATTCTGTCATCGACATGTTTGTGTCTGAGGGTTGATGCTAGAAGTGCATTTGTCCGTTTTGGTGACTTGATTGAGGCACCAGAAAGTACTCCAAAACGTCCCTTATTATGAATACCTATAACAATCGTCATTCCTACCACGGTCGATCGATAAGGATTGTATCAATAACTTTCAGCTACTTCTCATCGTTCTCTAGTACAACGCTAGCGCACAAACAACAGTTGACGTCGAATATATTAAGAACACCTAATCATTATGAACTATTAGTTATTCTCAATAAACATATATGAATTTGTTTTAGACCGCTATAAAACTGTACCGGTTTCGGAAGAACCCTTCCTTCATCAGGAAAATATAAAAACTAACCTATGATATAAAATATTGAAAGATTTATACAAAAAATGTAGGTGTTTGAGTTGGAGGTTAACAAAGGGGAGGGGGGTAGTTGCGGGAAATCCAGCAATAACATAGCGGTTTATTGGAAATATATCTAGAACGGGACTAAACGATAAATTAATTTGGTTATTCAATGTACCTACTAGCGTTATTATTTAGGGATTTATTAATTTCAAGTGCTTCCAAGTTATCTAATTTTTGCTTATTTTACTAGATTACGGTGAAGAATTTTAACCTCTGTGTCCTTATTAAAAGTATAATAGGTGAAAATAAAATAATTGGCAAACTCCGAAAAATTATTGTTATTTAAACGTCTTAAATGTTCCGTGATTCTAATATTTACATTTCTGGTTGTCTTACCTTTGTAGAACGATGGAGAATCATTGCAACATAGTTGGTAAATGGCTTAATGTATGATCTCTATTTTTAGTGTTTTTTATTAATTTAACTTAGTTGTTGTCAGTATAGAACGCAGGTTTAATGTAAGAAGGCAATTTTTTTGTACTGAGTGATGAAAAATTGAATATATATACATATAAGATCCTACGCCATTGAAAGGGATTTGTGAATTTATTACGAATATGTGTAATTTATTCGATTATTTATCGATCGACAGTGCTTCCCCACCTTCCTCTTCCCCATCTCCTTCCCTTCCACACTTACCTTCAGCCCTACAACATACCCCAATTGGGGATGCCATAGTCTCACTGCACTATAAAAAAGGGGGGCCTAGGCGATTCACAAATTTTACAAAAGTCATTGTCAAACGATATCCTTCTTGGGAATGTTTCTAAAAATGTTAAATAATGTGTATTTTTATATTCTGACACATTTTTTTACACAATCCTGCCGACAGGAGTTTTTGTCAATTTCATTGTCAAATTCACCGATTTGTACCAATCTTTTTTAATTTTCAAAATAAATGTCTTCAAATATCTAGATTGGCACTGATATTAAATATAAAATATTTAATGTTAAACTGATACTAAATATATAGTTCATACTAAAACAAACATTAATAAAAATAAAATACTTCCAATAGTTAGTAAACTCGGTAAACTTATCCACTATATAGCCACAAAATTGTATAGTATTTTTTTGATATCACACAAAATTCATCTATTGTATCTATTATTGTTATATATTGTAATATTTTATCCCGTTTTATTTCGTTACAACTACCATTTACATAATATTATTTACTGTAGCGATATATTATGATTTTTAGCCAGTGCAGCGTGTCAAATTTTGCTATCATTGCTTTGCTCCAGAATTTACATAAATTCGCCGTACCTAGAGTTAAGCTGGCATTAGCCCATCTATATTTTTCTGCCAATTTAACGTAAGGTTAAAAAATAAGTATTTTAAAAAGACAATTTCTTTCCATTTTTCTATAAAATTTCCTCATTATAATAATTTATAAGTTCCAAATGGGTGACTTTACGGATTATTCGTTCTACATTTATTGAACCAGATTTTGCAAATGCAATTGATTCAAAGTTAAATGTTTTACCCGATATACATTTTAGATATTAAGTCAGTAATTTGCTAGATCTAGGTTTCATCTTCCTTTGCAAAAACTGTGTTACAGGTTACAGTGTTGTAGTTGAAAACTGGGACATAAAACTTTCAGATTTCTTTTGATGGTTTTGTTGAGAGGGTTAATTTGAGGAATAAACCACAATTTAAGAGGCGGGTATGGGTACCACCGCCCAGGAACCACTTATTGGACGACTAACACCTCTTCCACAGGTCACCCCAAGTAGTTCGCTACGTTTGGTGACTTAGCAGGGGTGCCCGGGTTCATGGGGTTAGGTTTTGTCCTGGACTTGGGAGCGGATGCATCTGCCGACTATCTGCGTGGCAGGCCGGATCGGAAGAGACTGGTTGAGAAAGAACTTTTGATCTCTCCAGCGGGATCCTCTCGATCCATCGCCTTGCACCGCAGTGGGAGTCACACACTTAGCTAATCGGTGAATTGAACTCACAACGCCTGGGTGGGACCTAAACGCGATGCCAACTCATCCACTAACCGGTAGTTAATATCCCGTATTCGATTATTGCCCGCACGGAGAAAAATGTTATTCTAAAATATGATCATTTTATTCGTAAAACGGTTAATAACGGGACTGAAGTTCTTACGAACAAATTAAGAGGGTTTCAATGTTGATTGGCGGGAAAATGTAAGAATAAATTATTATTATTAATTATTAGAACAAATTTCGTATGTATACCAACAAATTATTCTTACATTTTCCCGCCAATCAACATTGAAACCCTATTAATTTGTTTGTAAGAACTTTAGTCCCGTTTTAAAATGATCGAATTTTAGAATAAATTTATTTCTCTGTGCGCGGGTGTCTAGTCTTTTTTATTTACATACTAGCTTCTACCTGCGACTTCGTCTGCGTGGGATTAGTACTTCGAGTAATCTATTTTCTTTTCCTAGGTCCCATCTACGTTTATGCCAAAATTCTTAACCTATTTATTAAAAATATCTATAATTCTTGATTCGATTCAACGTATCAGGCGAGTACTTCCAAATAAATTCACTAATTTAAATATTTTCTAAAATAGAATTTTGATTTAACAATCACTGTTTTGCAAAATGTCATTCTCAAATTTTGACATTTTCTGTTAAACAATAATTATTATTTTCAATATATTTAAAATAAAAAGCTACCTTCATACATTATAGCCTATATGTTATTCTGATGTATGAGCTATATTATTGTAAAGTTTCATTAAAATCCATTCATTAAATTTCGACTTAAAGAGGAACAAACATTCATACATCCATACAAACTTTCACGTTTATAATATTAGTAAGATAAGATATCCATAATTCTTGATTCGATTCAACGTATCAGGCGAGTTCTTCCAAATAAATTCACTAATTTAAATATTTTCTAAAATAGAATTTTGATTTAACAATCATTGTTTTGCAAAATGTCATTCTCAAATTTTGACATTTTCTGTTAAACAATAATTATTATTTTCAATATATTTAAAATTATAGCTAGCTTTATAAATTATTGCCTATATGTTATTCTGATGTATTAGCTATATTATTGTAAAGTTTCATTAAAATCCATTGAGTAGTTTTTGCGTGAAAGAGTAACAAACATACATACATCCATACAAACTTTCGCGTTTATAATATTAGTAAGATAAGATTGTGATTGAAAACAATACATATAAATACCTACTTATAAAAAGAAAGCGCGGTTTGGACAAATACCTCAGAGATGAGTACCTAAAATGCTGAAATATTAAAATTTTCGGCGAAAAAACGCCCGTATTCATAAATTTGTGGAGCCTAAATAGATTGCTTGTTTGCGCAAGTTTTCATTTGGTCGTGATTTACTGGTTTCAAAGAATATTTTTAAAGATTCATGGTATGCTTCAATGGAAAACTATATCAATAAATTATGATTCTTTGGTTTTAAAAATCTAAGCGGAATGCCTATATTCGGGGCACAAAAATTATCAAACGTATCAAAAAAATCCTGCCTTGTCATATTACTACATCTTATAATTATGATTGATGTTCAACAATGAGTTCATATTATCTATCTACTGTATATTGATCGTTTTATGAAACAATAGAGCATTATACTGATAATTCCATATTTATTACACAAAAGTAAAAGCAAATCGTATTAGACGATAAAACGTAGAATACACCCGGTAGAGACTATTAGATACGGGTCCATCATCATACTTATATGAACATGCACATTGTTCAGAGATGTCATTCTTACCGGTGACATTCACCTTCAGTGACAGTCACTGGAGATGGTTGATTCAGTCGCGAAGATACAACCGGTTGTAACCAAACCCCCAGAGTTAACTAAGCAAAGACGACTGTATTTTAGATGGCAAATAACGATATGTTCTAATAAATGCATCGCAAATTTGCAAAATTATTTTTGCTCCGAATATTATGCAACAAGTTTCTTCTTTTGTGGAAGGCACCCAATTATAAATTATTATTGGGGTGTCTTAGTTTGAGTCTTACGAGAAAACGAAAATTTTCGCAACTAGTAAATTTCACGTGCTGTAATTAAATTTTGATTCAAGTTCTGTGTTTTTTGTGATAGTGATTAATGATCTTTGTTGGATTGGACGTGATAATAGTTCTTTAGATATCTGATGTAACTTTAAAAATGCAAACAGTAAAAAATATGATTCATCCTACTTACTGTGAAATTGATTGGTACCCAAAACTCGGTTGGATTTGAAATGAATAATGTGGTTCTATTGTATGCGGAACGGAAACAGTGATATTGACCGAAGATAAGTTAGCAGTTATTATTGTGTGCAAAAGTGAACTCTGAGGTTCAACGACTCAAACAACAAAAATATGATTTTTTTAAGCCTTCCACAAAAGCCGCGAGATTCTTACAAACACGAATGTAAACAAGATTAAAAACGGGAGAAATATGTAGGCTTGTGGAAAATGTGCATGGTGTGCTGTGAATATCGGTCGGATAAACTTTTAAGAAATGTTCGAATAGCCGCGATTAGTTGAATAATCCCGTATATTTAGATATATATTAGAATATATATTTAGTGGTTATGAGGTGTGATGATGTTTAGTGGTAGAACAGTAAATTCACTCAAAAAGTGACGGTGTCTGTGGATATGCTATTATCCGTTTGCGCGGTGCATGTCGAGTCAGTGAAGATGAAGTCGCGTGTGACGTTCTTGGAGTGTGATGACCTCAGCATCACCTCTGGCTTGGAGCAGGACTCCCTCGAACCCATCGTCATGTCGGACAAGGTGGGTGCTTTATACATTACCAGGACTGGTCACTGCTCACTTCTCATTGCTGAGCAGTATTGGGTGATACGTTGATCAAATTACCTATGTAGGTACAATCATGCGATCAACTAAACCGATTAATGGAGTATTTTTTCATCCATGCCATTATTATCGATATGAATTTATATAAAGAAGATTGTCTGTGGCAGGCGGGTGGCGTTTTGTTTGATTTTATGAAAATGGACGGTTTAGTTAAGTATAAATATGAAGAGTTTGATAATTGTCTTTTAAAAATTCTGTATTTTATTAATTTTGTCTTATAGTTTAAAACTGTGTAAAATAATGTTACAACTATTATAAAAATTAAAATGCTAAATGCATCTTAAAAATATTATTATTTAATTCGTGTAAAGGTTTATTAAAAAAAAAAATAATTAGGAAAGAAGTTTGGGATCGTTCATTCGGGAGATTGGTAAAGAATAATATTTTTGAATAGTCAGCAAGCTTAGATGACTTTAAAATAAACAATTTGACACTATCAACAAAAAACCAAAGCACTTAAATAAAAAAATTTGCTTCTTATATATTTTGTTTCTAAAATTGCTTCTTAGTATATACTTTGTTTTGGTTTTAATTATGTAACATTTTCACAGTCCACCCAGCACATTTCCAGTTCCCAAAAGCTGGACATCACCAAAGCAGGCTTCGAAGAGTTACCAGATGACTCCTTGCTGCACCAGGACCTGGAGGAGTTCATTGCAGGACACAACTCATTGGGTCAAGCATCCTTGGACAATTTACGAAACCTAAAGAGACTAAAAGTCGTCGAGCTGAACGCCAATAATTTCACTAAAGTTCCAGAGGTTTTTATGAACATGACTTGCCTGAGAATCCTGAACCTTGCGGATAACCAGATAAGAAAGATCCCGGATGGAATTGGACTTCTTAAAAAGTAAGTTTCTACTCCTATTATAAAATATTAACACTGTGTTATGATTTACATGTTCGATCAAGTATACCATTTTCTTCGGGAAGAGATAATTAGGGAAATCAGAAAATCACCACCGTGCAGCGCGAAATATCCGTATTCATTTCAAACAACAAGCTAAGTTTTATTTCACACTTGTGAACGCTTGAGTGGATAGCGTAGGTATTGCATATTCACATTCACATATCATTGGAGAAACAATAAATTCTCATTCGCGGCCATATACCAATCTTGGTCTGGTACGGTCTTTACATTACCTATCTCTAAAAGTTAAAAAAAGTTTCTAAAAACTTGATGATAAATTTCTTTATAAACGAAGGACTAGATACCTTTAAAGTAAATATACAAATAAATAGTTGGGTGTTCATGGATACCTGGGTGATTTTAAAATCTTTTTTTTTTGTAACCCTCGAGATAACACGTGTTAAGCAGCTAAATATATAATGCAGTTTATATGATTATATGACTTTTGTACAAAATTAATTTTTCTTAGCATCCCTCTGCATCAACCTGTATGCTCAGTTTAAACTATATCCCGCTAGAGGAATCATCGAATGTATGACATTATTATGAACAATTTTCATCATATAAAAACTCTAGTAAAATACAATTAGATATCTCGAGTGTCATCACATTTTTAAAGTTTTCTGACTATGTAGAATCATACTAACTTAAGAGGGTACTACCAGAGAATACCGGAAATTAGTCCCTTTTAAATCAAAGTCTAGACTTTTTTACAAAAAACATAAACTGATTTTGAAAGATTGTTATTTTATCTGGTACACGCAGTTTTAAAATTTTGAAATACTAAGTTAATTTTTAATATACTAAGGTTATACCGTTGGTCTTTGGCAGGTTTGTTCAATTTTTAAACGATAGATTCTAGTAAACACAGTTTCCAGAATTTTAATTTTAGTTAAATTAAAATCATTAAAAAATAAATCCGAGAACGTGTTTTGTGACAAAAATACCTCAGTTTTTCTATTTATTAAAGGTCTTACAAACCAAAATATATAAAAAAAATTACATCCTTATTTTATTTAGACATTATTGAAAAATCATAATCACTTATGATCAAAAAATACTTACAAGAAGTACACGATATTTTATAATTATAAAATATATAAATAATTATTCTTTATTAATTTAATAATTTATCTTTCTCGTTGGAACCTCCCTGTACAGTTGCAAGCATTTTTAAATTTTTATTCTCAGCCGCTAGTCATCGCTCTTAATATCATTTTATATTATGCTGTTACGGAATTATTTAGAAATCTTGCTAGGGAAAGAAAGTGGAAAGGTGGCTTCCTAAATTCAAGTTTTCTTTTTACTGACATTAGCTTCACACATGAGGTCCTGATGAAAATAATTTCCTTCTGTGTCATCTCAAATGATGCTGTGTCTCTGCCCTTCAACTGCCGTGCAAGGCGATGGGTCGAGAGAGTCCGGCTGGAGAGGTCAAAAGCCCTCCCTCAACCAGTCTCTCTCGATCCTGCACGCCCCGCAACGGGGGGGGGGCAGACGCATCCGCCGCCAAGACCCGGATTAAGCTCACCCCTATGAACCCGGGCACCACTACTAAGTGACCCATACCCGCCTCCCAAATTGCAACAAGTTTGTTGTGCAAATTGAATATCTATAAAGCGCGAACATATTGGACCTTTCCTGTGGGGTAAACAAATAATTAGTTCTAGACTAATCCACAGTGTGATGAAAGAAACATAAAGTGAATTAAATATTTGAAGTCCCTACACTCGCCAGGCTCGTGCCACCAATAATAATTTCCGTTTCCGTGCCGGTCGGCCGCCCTAGCGCGACCGCGTGACAAGGCTGCACTGCCACCCCGCCCGCGCCCTCCGCCCTCCGCCCTCCGCCCTCCGCCCACCGCCCACCACCCACCGCAGCCCATCCTGCTTCCAGCGAGATATCGTCTAAATGTGACCAGTGGATTTCAAAACATTTTAAATCTTCCTTTTATGGTAATTAAAAATATTTTTTAAAAGTCCATTTAGGAATACTGATATGTTTTGTATGTAGGCATCGATACTGGTATAGGTCGAGTATGTAGGCAAGCTTATTTTAGGGTACTTTGTGGTGGGTCCTTTTGAAGAGGTTTTAAAACGGTTAGATTTCTATGCTCTTAATTTTAAGACAACATGTGTAATAAGCACAGTACGCATATTGCAGGTTAATTATAAAAAAAATACAGAGGCGATTTGTTTTTATTTCACCTATATTTCTTCCCGAATTAACCGCCAACCACTTAAAAATTTTGGAAACTTTATACGCCATTATAAAATAGTTTTTTTGTGTTATTACTTTTTGCACTCTTAGGGTTTTTAATTTTTTTTGCAATTTAATTTTTTTTTTATTTAATACATATAAAGAAAAATATAATTTTCTTTGATTTAAAACAATGCCGAGCTTGTCTCGCCATTGTGGTTATATGTATTGTAGACTGTCACTGGATATGCGCCCAGTACCTACTTAATAGTCGACTCAATATTTTATTCTTAATTTGAAAATGAATTATTAAAACAATAGTAAAAAGAGTCTATGAGCTGACAGAACAAATTGAGAAGATTAATTACTATTGTGATTGAGATTAAGGAATTACAATTAATAACATTAAATGTCGTTTCTTTCTTCACAGGTAATGTTTTATTACCTTAATACATTTCTTTATGTTAATCTTGTGAGATTAAGATTATTATTATTTAGATTAACAAAATAAACCATTCTTTCTTCACAGAGAAACTCAATTGTGTTTTAATTGAACAAAAAATCCAAATCACAAGGAAAATATTCTTATAAAACGACATTTATTGTCAAAAAATGGAAAAGTTGAAATTTGAATTTCAGTTAAAACCAACAACAGACGGAAAGTCCAATTTTATTGCCATAACCTCAATTGTTACACAAGATGACAAAGTTTTCCCGATTCCTGAAGAATGTCAAGCAGCATCACTCCACAAATCTATCTACACCTCTAAGGCTTATAGTACAGTAAAAAATACATTAAAAAAAAGACACCAAAAAAGAAGTGTATGGATAAAAATGGCAGAAGATATTTCACAAACATACGTGGATGCGGATAAAAACATGATTTTTCAGGACCAATTTCTAGAGGAAATTACCCAAGAACAGTTGTTTATTGCCAATCAAAGGAGTTCAGAAGACCCTATAGTGAAAATTTTGGAAAAATTAGTTGAAAATCAGCAGAAAAAAGAAAAACAAAGCATGAAAAAGTTGGCTGACAGGTTCGTACTTGAAAAATTTCATGGAAAAAATATAAGTGCATGTCACTGGATGGAAGTATTTGAAAAAGAATGTGAAAGGTTTGACATAACTAAAGATGAAGAAAAAATTGAAATCTTCAGATTATTTATGGACAAATCATGCACAGATTGGTATTCGTCAATGATGATCAAGCTTGGTTTACGATCAGAGTGGTTAGATTGGAAATCAAACTTTATACAAACCTATGGTGATAAAGGTTGGATTGCTAGCAGGTATGCTTTATCATTCAAGTATCAATCAGGATCATTATTAGAATATGCAGTTAAAAAAGAAAGACTTTTACTTGAAGTAAGAAAAACAATTGATCAGGGGACTTTAATCGATATAATTGCTGTCGGTTTACCAGATTATATAACAGATAGAATCAACAAGGATGAGGTTATAGAAACAAAAGACTTGTTTAATGAACTTGGCAAATTAGAACATTTGGTTTCGAAGAAAACGTTTATAAGAAAGAAGAATGACACTAAGCCGTTGAAAGAAAAATGTAGCGTTTGTGAAAAATTAAACAAAGGAGTGCGCTATCACTCAGAAGATTTATGTTGGTTTAAAGGAAAGAATAATAATAATGAAAAAGAAAATGATAAGAGAAAAATAAAGCACATTAATAATTCAGAATTAGAATGCGAACTGCAATGTGAGGACCAAAAAAACTAATAGCGCCGCCATTAATTAAAGTAAAGTTAGTGTTAAATAAACATGTTGAAATATTCGGAATCTATGACTCGGGCTCTAATGTGTCATTGATAAACTCAAGGATATTAAAGATAAACAATGAAAAACTATGTTATTCGAACAATACTAACTTAAAAACAATTAATGGCGTTAAAAAGGCAATTGGTATGATATCACTGGATGTAACTATTTTTAACGTTGAAAAAAATATGGATGTCTTTGTAATTGACAAAAATGCCGAGCTTGTCTCGCCATTGTGGTTATATGTATTGTAGACTGTCACTGGATATGCGCCCAGTACCTACTTAATAGTCGACTCAATATTTTATTCTTAATTTGAAAATGAATTATTAAAACAATAGTAAAAAGAGTCTATGAGCTGACAGAACAAATTGAGAAGATTAATTACTATTGTGATTGAGATTAAGGAATTACAATTAATAACATTAAATGTCGTTTCTTTCTTCACAGGTAATGTTTTATTACCTTAATACATTTCTTTATGTTAATCTGGTGAGATTAAGATTATTATTATTTAGATTAACAAAATAAACCATTCTTTCTTCACAGAGAAACTCAATTGTGTTTTAATTGAACAAAAAATCCAAATCACAAGAAAAATATTCTTATACATATAAAACATATATATTTTACAAAATATAATATTTAAGGTCATGATTCGTTATGTATACCTTATCAGAAAAGATGACCTCTTGTGCCTACAAGGGTGCCACGATTCTTACTCGGTTACATACCTATTATAATATATTTTGTACAAAATGTTTATTTGTTAATGTAAGTTTTTTTGAAAAATTGGATAATTTTATTTATTTGTTCTGATTGGTTGAAAATACAGCACAATTCAGAAGGGAGGTTATTGTAGTTTTTTTTATGGCAAATGGTTTTGCATTTGTGTTGTTTTAAATTGGGTGTAATAAATGGATAATTTCCATTTCTATGATATTCTTGATTTTCTTTATATTTATTTTTTTTCTTTACATATTTTGATAATGGAAGCTTGCTTTAATATGTCATCGTCATTTGGTTCTGAAAACAATTTAAAAAGTGATTTTGTATTCTTATTTTTTATTTGTTACTAAAATTTTAATGTAAAGTGATGAAATAAATTATTTTCAACCTGAAAGTGATTATCTCCATACCTTGTTCTTCAAGAAAATGTTCGCTGAGCATCCGAATGCTAGTTTTTATGGAAAAAGCCGAACTCACGAAAAATTAAACCACATAAAATTTTTTCCTTTTAGTTACAGAAAAAGTATAGTTTTATTACTAAAACATTGTATTACCAATACCAAGCAATTACGCTCGTCCGTATAACCTGGAGATGTTGAATATGCATTGCTTTGTGGTTTAATTGTTGTTTATTGTTTTGGTAGGATGCTTTATCTCCTCGCCGGCTAACTAATAACCTAACCAAGGTACTGTAGACTCTGGGCGATGACATGAATGATAATAAGTTGTAGATGCGTCTTTTCATGCGTAACTATTGATCAGTTTTTCTGATTACATCACCTTCATCGGAATATATAAACACATTTTTCTGCAATGATAAAAATAGTTAGGTTAGTTTAGGCTCGATTCATCTGCATCTAATAACAGCCTTAAAGAACAATTTACTACCACATTTTTTCTTTTATTTTACGTCCACCTTGACTTTGACATAGATTATTACAGAATAAATATGAATTGTTTATTAACATATTTTAGCAGTTATCGAAAATGAAGTAATATAAAATTAAACTAAATATGATGCAATATTATTGAAACATGTAACAGCAACATGAAATGAAATAGTAACAAAACTTAAGAGCGATTGACTTGCGGCTGAGAATAAACGTTTAAAAATGCTTGCAACTGTACAGGGAGGTTCCAATAAGAAATATCGATTATTCCCTATATCAAACTTTTTAAATAAAATTTTTAACTTTTTAACTTAATGAGTTAAACATCAAATTATAATATTTTAATTAACGAAGATAATATTAGCGAAAGTCAACCGAAAATCCGAAACAGAAAAATCAGAAAAAGATAAGAATAATATAAGAAGGGGGGAGGGAACATAGAATTGGAATTAAGAGGAAAAGGACGGGATTATATAGGGATTGAACTTCTAGTTTGAGTCATTTTTGAGACTAAATGAGAGTTAATATTAGTGAATGAAGTCTTGAGTCATATTTCAACCACTTTCGTTTATCCAAGATCGAACGGAATAAACTGATCGCGTCTTAGATGAATTATATGGATGGCGTAAACGATTTTTTCAAATTTAAGAGTTTCATTAGTTCACGCCTATAAGCCAGTTATTTTGCATAACGAACGATATTTTCGAAGTCTTTTATATTGACAGCTTATCTGACACTCAGAGGGCCGCCCTGAAATTTGTCAGTGGTCGGCCGGAATACTTCTTGTCAATTGTTGACCGTGCTTGTAAATATTGATAACTGACTTAGATGACCGATTTAGTCAATATCGTATTGATATAAGGTTTTATCGGTCGTCCGTGCTATAACTCCAGGCATCTTATTGGTTAGTTCGTGTGTCTGTTAGTGGTACGTGTTTGTTTTGCAGCAAAATTTGTCGTGTGTTCCTAGTCGAAACATAAAATTAATAGTGGCGACAATGGCAGTACTGTTAATTAAGTCATTAATTACTGTATTTAATACATCTGTCCGAAATTATTCTCCTGTCAGACAGCATGATTAAATGCAATTGACTCATCAAACTTACACAATTAATGTTTTTAATTTGAATTTATGTGAATACTTAATTTTTCGCCGAAATCTTTCTACATTGTTTGAGTGAACTTTATAATATTTTTGTTTTATTTTCTTATACATGATGTTATTTAAAGATAATATTTATACCTAGAAGATAATAAAAAGCTGATTGAAGAACAAATTAACAAGCGTCGTAAAAATGAACCTTCATCTTGCGTAACCGTCGTTATGTTATTAGATGCTTTAAATTAGCCGGATGTGGTGGGCATTAAAAAAAAAGAAATCACCCAAAAGATTGCAAAACATCCTCCGATGTATTTCTCCATACTCTGTTTTCAGTCATTGATGTTATTCAAAATTATGGCACTTCATTTCCACAACTTATTATGATTTGGATCTAGTCGTCTAACAAGGTAAATGCTTTAATAATTACTTAAGGCCTTACTTATAAACGTGTTTTAAAATTTTCACATCTGGTAAACTTTCATTATTGCATGGTAAATGGCTGTTCATTAGTTGTGTAAGATTAAAAGCGCGTTTATCATTAAGGGGAACACAACAGCATACAAACAATCCAATTACATGTTATATTATATTTCAATGGCTACCAACAACACTCGAACCCCATAGCCAGCCTTTGATCGAGGACACTTTTTAAGTAAATACTTCTTTAAACTGGGCGAATGCGTTACGGAAATTACAGCGTTACGACAGGCGTAATATCGGTCGGTTCGAACGTTACGAAGGCGAACGATAATAAATTAAAGTTAATTTTGAGGATCATTTCTCACAATTTAATCGTAACGACAGTGCTCAAATCCATAATATTGACGTTTGGAATGGGTGCTGGCATTTATGCTGACAATAGTTGTGTTGTTGTTTCTCATATTCTAAACGTTAAAATCTGACTAATAATAACTAGCTATTTTTCGATTGGAATTTTTTGAATTTCCTGCAAATGTAAATAAACTCTCTAACTAGAATCCACATATATATTTTTTTTAAACTTTGTAAGAATTAAATCAACAATTCTATTCTAAGCGTAGTTCCCATAATAAAATTAATAAAATTTCGTTTAGAGTGTGCGAACTCAGTGCATTGATTTGTCACAACTCTGATTTGTCACAACGATTGGTAACAATCCAAACGAATCTTCAATATAGATTTTTATACACTGATGATTGAAATGGTTTTATTCGATGCCGGAAAGAAAATTAGATTAGATTACTAAATAAGTATTTACTTCAGTCGTGTGGTCTAAAGCATGGGTCGGCAACCTGCGGCCCGCGGGCCACATGCGGCCCGCGAGGCTTCTCGGTGCGGCCCGCGAGATTCTCCCCACAATTCACGTTTCAGACGATATCATACACAACGGAGTGAAAGGGAAATACACGAACTTTCCAACAACTGGTGGGTTGTAGATCTTGTGTAATTGACTGATTTTTTGACTGAATTTATTCAATACACGTTTACAGAGAAAAAATAAATTGATATGCAATATGTATTCAGATGTTATATCATATGAAATGAAAATACCATTATTTATCAAGCATATCGTTGAAAGAAAACTCAATCATTTTCCAAATTGCAAGAAAGCAATAGAAGAAGCTCGGATAAATTTTGTTTGGCAAAATACTAAAATGAAAAGTGCATTAATACAACATCAAACTGAGTTTGAAAACCGGTTTCCTGGTTTCAAAAAGTGCTCACGTCTGATGGAGATTTTCGAAAACCGATAATGTACCAAGCTATTTGCAAATTATCGTGATAGATTTGTAAAGTGATACAACACTTAAAATGGCTTTTAAGAAAAAAAACTAACATGGTGGATTTCTAAGGGAGTTTGCCTACTGAAAACAACAATGAGTTAAAAAGGTTTGCCCAGCAAATAATTACTATGTTTGGTAGTAGGTACATATATTTGTGCTATATACTGCGCGTCTCTATTTAAAAAAAAACTATTAAGAGGCTAGACTTTGAACCACACGCGGAACAACCGCGTCTGTCATTCTGTCCCGCTCACAATAAGTTCACGCACACTTACAATACATGCGAATGCGAAATGTGCGAATGAGGCAACGCTCAAATTTACCTACAGAAATCGCTCGAAAAGGGGTTTATGGAGAATACACTTTTCTACACCAAAACTTTCACGAAATTGAAATTTAAAAAAAAAATATATTTTTTAGAAAGAAGAAGCTACGTCCGTTGCTTTTTATAATTTTATTATTCTTTATGAGAGTTGAGTGAGCAGCACTTTTACCTTAAATAATATTTTTTGATAAATCGTACATGTTTGACAGTGAATGTTTACGTTAATACGAAACGCATCGAAAATTCGAAAACATACCAACATAGTTTTTACCCTCTAGAAGGCAGTATAAAAAAAATATATTCATTTTGTGCAATTTTCGATGTAGAAAAGTGTTTTTTCCCGGGCGTCCTTTTTGTATGGGTCGAAAAGCGAAGTCTATCATCTAAAAAAATACTTGTACGCAAATATTGTATGTACACTGTAATGATATGTGACCCAAGTGCGGCCCGCACTAAACCCCGCGTCTAATATTTGGCCCTTTTACAACAAAAGGTTGCCGACCTATGGTCTAAAGCACACTCGTATTTTTTTCTGGTAAAATGAATTATGTTTTTTTGTTGTCTACAAAAGTAGATGTTTATGCTTTTAAAACTCTTCATTTGTGAAGTATTTCTGATTTAGGTACCTACAACTTTTTTCCATCTTGCTTATTTTTGACCGAACGGATTCCATCCTGCTAAGAGCGTCATAGTAGGATACACATAATATTAAATATCAATTTTCTTTGATTTCATAAATAAATCTTCCAGGTTAAACGGAACATACGTTTTAATCTACCCATTCACAGATGACACCAATTTAATTAATTTAGAAAAAAACACTTTTACAAGTTATGCTTTAAAATATTAAGGGGGTTTCTCACCATCCTCCTAATAGCTTATTCATACTAAAAACTTTATTTTTGATTTACGATTTACGGTTTACTTATTTATTAAGTCGGAGTTTACTATTCGGTACTCGAACCTATGAATAGTGGCTATATATTGGATAGGTTGGCCGAGTTTTCTAACTATTGCAAGTATTTTATTTTTATTTTTAATAATATTAGTTTCAGTATGGATAAGCTATTAGGAGGATGGTGAGAAACCCCCTAAGATGAATTATTTGTTTGCGCCTTAAATACGCAATATGAATATGAATAAAGACTTTTGTCCGTATTCAAACTCAAGTCTTTCGAGAAATGCATGCAAATAAAATATTGGATTGAGTCACCTACCTATATAATATTGTATTTGTATTAATTTCTTGGAAGAATCGAGTTTGAATTCGCACAGAACTATTTATTAATATTGCATATGTACGGGCGCAAACAATAATTCATCCTAATATTTAAAAGCATATCCTAGATCTCATCAATATTACGTGTATTGTCTACGAATTTAATAGAGGAATATGTACGTGTATCTTTTTTCCTTGATAAACAAATCTACTATCTACTCTCTACTGTCATCTCTACGCAGCGGGAAATCGCAATATCATGCAATATTATGATCGCTATCTTTCAAAAACGACGACAGTTTATTTTTAGGCGGATTTAATTTACCTTTTTGATAAAGTTCCCAACTTCAATCACCATGGTGCTATAAGCGAGTACACTAATTTTAATTAGTATTTGTTCTGCTAAAGTCAGTGCACTATTAATACAATTAACCGCTGAAAACAAATTGTCATGACGTTGAAACTTTTAAAATCCTTTATCATACTATTTTGGATTGTTTATCAATTAAAATAATAGTTCATTCATGTAAAATTAGGCAAATTAAGTAAATTTCGGTGAGAAGTATTCAAATATTATTTATGCAAATGTCAGATTTGGCTACCGCCTCGGCGTCTAAAAAATGAACTATTCTGCGGCTTACCGAAACTTAAGCGGTAGACTAGATAGACGCTTAAATTGAAGCGAGGAATGTCTTCCTTAGCAAGGATACGCACTGGCTTATATACCGGGTCTAAGTGACTACTGATTTTAGGAGGGAAATACGTGGACAATATAAATTAATGAAGTTACTGATAAGACCATGAAATGTTTAGGATTCCAATTTTTTTTTCTTCTACTGCCAACACCTAAAGTATAAACCCCTCTTTATCGTAAACTGATGAAAAATATGACAAGCATCTTTTCGTAAGCATCGCCTGGAGAAGATCTTATTAGGCGGGCAGCGTCCGGCGGATTAAATCAGAGCGCATCCAGTGGAACGATGACCATCATCAAGAAGTAGCCACTGCATCCAAAGGTCCAAACAAACCATCCTTTCACTTCTTCCTCTCCTCGTTCTGTGTGCAAACCTTTTGCCTTAAAGCCGGGCACTTTTCAAGTCATTATACCGCTTATATTGCGTTATAGCGAATGGAGGGAGCGTAGACCCGCGACGGAAGCAATGGCTATCGGTGTAACAGTCCAGTCCAAAGAGCCAGCCATTGGACACCGTAAAAAGAAGTCTTGAATATAGTGGGAAAATTAAAAAATAAATAAAAACAAGCATCATCTTGACATTCAGAAAAGCTGAAGAAGTTGACGTAACAGTTCAAAAAAGTATACGTTGAAACCATTGACATTTACGATAAAAAACGTGACAAATAAAGGGTTGCATTTGGCAAGTCTAGTGTATCATTTTGTTTGGATTTTATTGTAAACAGTAATGCAATATGTGAGTCATTATCGTTTATAACCCAGTGACGTGATATCCGCACATCATTTTGCCAGTGTGCCTTATGGAATCATAACAAACGGTAAATTTGAACAGTTACCCGATTTGGTTTTTATTTTCATATATTTTTCTGCTATTATACTAAGTATTCATGTGTCAGACTTTCGAGCATGACTGCACTGCTTTTAATTTTTTTGAGCATTTTTTGTCAGTTTTTTTTATGGCTATATTTCATCTTTGTTGTAGCATGCCACGAAACGTGAAACTTTAGTGTTTTTAGAAGGTATTGTTTGTTGAAATAATGTTATGTATACCAAAGTTTATATGGGAAAATTTAAAACACACTTTTTCCTTCCCTTCGCTATTAAACGAAATAATAAATATTAAAAAAGCCTTCAAAAAGGTCCCCCATTTCCTTAATGCTCATTCCAGTTTGTTAACAATCCACTGTAATCAAGTTAAATAATAAACAAATAAAAGATTAACATATTATAGGTATCATGAAAAATTCTCCGAAAAAATCTGGCCTCGAGATCTTTAGCCAGCCGGTGTTGCTAACAAAAACATCATATTAGCTTTCAGACCTGCCGTGTTTCACAAGTACACGTACACGGAGACAAATGTTATTCTAAAATACGATAATTTTATTCGTAAAAACGGTTAAAAACGGATATGAAGTTCTTACGAACAAATTAACAGGGTTTCAATGTTTATTGGCGGGAACATGTAAGAATAATTTGTTGGTAAACGTAATTTCGTACGTATACCAACAAATTATTCTTAAATTTTCCCGCCAATAAACATTGACACACTGTTAATTTGTTCGTAAGAACTTCAGTCCCGTTTTTAACCGTTTTTACGAATAAAATATTCGTATTTTAGAATAAAATTTTATCCGCGTATAAATGAAAACTTTAAGGGAGACGAAAAAAACGAATATTTAAAATCTTAAATTTATGTGATTATTATGATTGATAGGATTAATTGTTTTACAAAATTTTGATTCAAATTATTACAAATATTTTTATAATAATGAGAGATTTGAGAGTTGTGTATTTTTTTAGGCCATAAGCCCATTGGGCTATCTCCCATATTACCCCAATCCTTTAATAACAACTCAGTCCCTTTAATAAAGTTCACCAGGGTTGTCATTGGATATGTAGCTATGTCTTCTGGTTCTACTGTATGACTCCCCAGGTATCTGAGCATAGTTCCCACTAGGGCAGGACATTGGCACCATAGGTGAATTGGAGTCTCTTCATCCTCTTCACATTTTCTGCATATATTGGTGTTTTCCACTCCCAATATCTGCATGTGATTCCTGAGATGGCAGTGTCCCGTTAATAGTCCTACCAGTTCCCTCAGCGAGTTTCTGTCCATATCGAGTAGTTTCCTGGTTCGTCTAGGTTCTGGTCCTTTTATAAGAACTTTGGATTGTATCATTCCGGGTGCCCTCTCCCACAACTACACAACTCCGAGTTGTGTAACTTTACGTAAGGTTTTAAAAAAAAACTTATAATTTTAAATTGTCTGCATATTTTTTTTTCTATCATGTCGTTCATTGAAAACTATTGTATGATGGAGCCACTGAAAAGCAACAGTCCCAATACTGCAAATTGTAGCCGATGTGGTGATTTTGAAATTATTGGCAATCGGTTAAGTTAAAACAGTTCTCCCCACCTTTGTCTATCTAAAAGTCTAAATCTAAATATTAGCATTGGGTAGACATCAATAGATTCTTGCGTAAAAACTTACATTACGAGCGTATCTGTAGGGCTTTGTAAATTAAAAGTAAACGTCAGTTACGGTACAAAGCACGTAGCTAGCCATCACTCCCATGGTACGGCTGAAGTCGAGAATGATGATAATCAGACGAAAAATATTTGGTGGGCACATGCCTACCAAATATTTCAGTTTTTACTAAAATTATTCTTCACGGGGATATTATTTCAAGTTCATTACTAAACTCCGTTTTTTGTTGTATCACACACACACAATATGTTGTTGTAAAGTAATGACAAAAACCCCACTGAACACCATTAATTTCACAAAAGAGGATCGCATTTGTTGTCTGAAAAGTTTTTAACGGGTCAATATGGGGAGTAAATACTATATGCTTAGTTATAGAAAGTAGACAATACATATGTAGATATACCAGAAAAATAATAGTATTTACGCTCATTAAACAAGGCGATGCACCACGTCGTGCAAAATTCAAAATCGGGCCGCTAACAATAATGCTTTTTATGTAGATGGCTATAAGGTTTACGTTCGCGCTTAGCACTAGCCGCCTGTTTTAATTTACGCAGGAAGAAAACATCACCAAAAAGCGTCTATTATTTTATTTGTGAAGTTCATATTTAAATGTTTTAAGATCATTTTCTAAATCACTTAATTTTCCGCATAATTCTATAAATATAGCCTAAAAGTAGGAGATTATAAACTTTAATTTATAGGCAAGGGCGGATCCACCGTTGTGGGCACGGTGGGCATGCCCACAACCATAATGGACTTATAACGTCACACTTTCACCCTTCACGGTCTATTGAGATCGACAGACTGATGATAATAAACGCTATGCCTTAATAAAATTTAAAAAAAAACTCACACACAATAATGCACGAATCAGACGGTTCACTAATCGTTCATTTCCGCATTTCATTTGGCCTATTTTACTCGGAATGACACGTCTGAACATGAAATGAAACGAAAGTGCCGAATACTGCCGAATGAAAACTTCAAGTGAACCGATCCAACAATGTTGGATATTTTCATTCAGCATCCTTCACTCGCGCGCGGAAGAGAGCAAAGTGAAGCGTGCGACGCTAACGTCAAAATGGTATTCGTTCGGCTAATTTGTTTGCTTTTGGGAACACGTCTCATAGAAATTGTTGGGTCTCCCTTATTATCCATGTGTTATATATTTTTTTTAATATATGTAAGATTATTAATTTGTAGGTAAATGTTCGTAATAAAAAAAGTAAAATCAAATTGTGTTATTATGTCATAAAAAATAAAAAGGTTTATAAGACGAAACAATACTGTTTTTTTAATTTTTTTTATTTAATTGTGTCAACAAAATTGCGTAAAAATCGATGCATCTGACATGTTTTTCCTTAAAATTCGAGGCCGGACCGCGCTGGAAATCAAAAGAATTCCAGCGCGCCTGACCTCGCTCGGCGACGCTGTGGTGGGAATGGACGAGTGAACGCTTATTTCTATAGCGCCATCTGAACATGGAATGAAACGAAGATGGAACATTAGGCCGAAAAACATGGCGTAAACCTTCACTCGAGTGAATTGTCTGATTCCACCTTAATCAGGAATCGTGCGTAATTCGGAACGCAGCAAAGAGCCATATACGATTTGCTGACATGTTATGTCACATTTTTGACAATATAGATTATCTGTTTATTTTTGGCACTATAGCTATAGTTTTATAAATGAGCTCTGTAGTGTTTCCATTCGGTTTATTTCTTGGTCTTCTAATGTTGACTTTCTTTATACCTTAGAATAAAATCTTGGTTGCGTGCCTGGAAAGATTATCCGGGCTATCTCTCCTGGATGTTAAGCAACGTACTTGATTTATTGGTACTCTAACCAGTGATTTCTGACATTAATTGGAGTAAAAAATGTTAATGAAATTTTGGTCTCCGGTGACTTTTTAGATGTCCTTTTTTTTAAACTTTTTCTTCAAAATCAAAGAAAAAAACTTCCACATGTCGTCACTGGTTTTTAAGCCAAGTAATCAACCAACCCCTCACCCCGCCCCTAACATCCCAATACCTACATTTTTTTTTTGTTTTTGATGAAAAAAAAGTGTCACCGTAGACCAAAATTTTATTAACATTTTTTTACTTCAAATAATCACAGGAATCACTGGTTAAAGTAAGTCAAGTACGATGCTTGACACCCTGTATATACACAGATGTGAACCTGGATACAAATGAAATAAACATCGTTTTCTCGAAAAAGAAACGTAACCTTGAACTTTTAATTTAAGTAAGCACCAATAAAGTTATTTAATTTAAAATGTTTCCTAACGTTTAATTTGATTTGATATCCTTTGAAGATGTAGAACCAAGAGCGATATGGTACTTTTATTAAGGGGGGGGTATCAAAACTCGGCTTGACTGCAGTTAGGTATTTTTGGTACTTGTACGGCCCGCTAGCGAACTACAATTTTAGCCGTCTATGGGGCAGACTCGGGTAAGATTGACACCAAATTGGTAAACCATTTTGATAAAGTACGAAATAAAAAATACACTTGCTCTATAAAATTTAAATTTGTTTACTAGATAATGGATACAGCTAGACAGACAAAAAATCATATTAGCAATGGAATGGATAGATAGAAACATCTTTTACGCCCTGAACCTTTTTTGACGTCTCCGTTTTTTACTCAATGAGACTTTGAATCTAATGGTGTTTTGACGTAGATTGTATGGTTTATAAAATGGTAATAACTGTATTTATAATATTACCGGAAAATAATGGGTGTGAATAAAGGGAGATCATAAAATAAAGTTGGGACAAATATTTTTAAGTACGTGCAATAGAAATGACAAAAGGTGGTTTTGTTTTTGAAAGTTTATTTCGACAAATTTTTTCGTACTCAAGAAAGAATATATTTCAAAATATTAGATCAGATAAACAAAAAGTAGAATGACGCACATAAACAAAAAATCACAAAATTTAATACAAATTGATATAAAATCAACTAAATGTAAACTTGGTATGCAAATATTCAGCATAATATCCTACAAAAATTGCCAAGACTTGTGGATTTTAGAATGATATTAATTTTATCTTTAGTACTTGTGTTAAACAATGTTAGTCGTACGGAATTTTTAAACCTCTCAACAATAATAGTAGAATATTTTTTTTATTTTTATATATAACTTCGCACAGGAGGCCCGGAGAAAAATTGTCTTTAAGAGACCCATATTGTATGAAGGAGGAAACACAGAGGTTGGCAAATCGTTTCACAGCTGAGCTGTTGAACTCAAGAACGAGTGGTAGAAGCGACCCGTTCTCATGTGAGAAATTTCGACCGTGTATATATGTTGGGCGCGCGTTTGGCGTGTTTCCCGACTTTGCACCGGTGCTGAAGGGATCAATGACGCTAGTTCCTCTCTGAAGCATCTTCCATGTCTGAAATAACGGTAGAACAAGGATTCCATCGCGGTAGACGACCCTGAATAATTCTTGAAGCACGTGTGCTCCTGAGGCTGTTCCTTCTTATTGGCAGCTCGTGTACAAATTACCCAAAATTTATTTGACTCTCTCGACTCATCGCCTTGCCCCGCTGTGGGAGAGATGGATTCATACGTCCACCACTCCTTTTTTATATGAATACCTTACAAACGTCCCACCTGCTCCCGTCTGGAGTCAGTGAGACTATGCCATCCCCAATTGGGTATGTTGTGTGGCTGAAGGTGAATGGGGATGAGAAGGAAATATTGTAATTATTTCTACAAATCTCATGACGTCAGAGCTCACCACTATATGTATATAGAATCCTTCGCGGGCGTGTGCACAACAAATCACCTATTGTTTCAGCGCAATCGAATGAATGGTATAGGAAATTTTTTATAACGCCAGAGCTCAGCACTACATATAGAAACCATTAAAGGTATGCGCACAACAAATCATTAAAGTTTCTTTGCAATCGGAGTAATGCTTTAGGTACCGTATAAGGAATTACGAAGGTGTGCATTTAACAACTTACAAAAGTTTCATCACAATCGGAAAATAGTACAGGAAATAAATTCATAACGCTAGAGCTCACTTGCACTATAATATATATAGAAACCTTCAAGGGCATGTACACGTACACGAAAAATCCGCCAAAGTTTCATCGCACTCAGATGAATGCTTTAGGTACCGAATAAGGGACAAACAAAGAAACATTAATTTTTTATGTATTTTTTAACAAATTTCATGACGCCAGAGCTCACTATTATTTATAGAAACATTGGCGGGTGTGCACATAACAACTCACCAGAGTTTCATCACAATCGGATAAATGGTATAGGAAATAATTTCATACACGACAAATCGCTATCGGATAAATGCTTTAGGTTCCGCACGAGGAAAAAACAAAGAAACATTCATTTTTATACGATAAAATAATTAATTATTTAATTTCTACTTTGCTCGTATAACACCCATTTCCCCATTAATTGCTTGACGGAACTGCAATGCGAGCGCGCGACCTCTCCCCTCAAATGTCCACTCATTACTGAATAAATTTCCAAAATGTTACCGTAAAACCTGAGCCTTAAAATTAGTAAATGGCACAATTGACGCACCTGACTTAAGACGATAGACTTCGCTTTTCGGCCCATACAAAAAGGACGCCCGGGAAAAAACACTTTTCTACATCGAAAATTGCACAAAATGAATATATTTTTTTTGTACTGCCTTCTAGAAGGTGAAAACTATGTCGGTATGTTTTCGAATTTTCGATGCGTTTCGTATTAACGTATACATTCACTGTCAAGCATGTACGATTTATCAAAAAATATTATTTAAGGAAAAAGTGCTGCTAACTCAACTCTCATAAAGAATTATAAAATTATAAAAAGCTACCGACGTAACTTCTTCTTTCTAAAAAATATACATTTTTTTAAATTTCAATTTCGTGAAAGTTTCGGTGTAGAAAAGTGTATTCTCCATAAAACCCTTTTCGAGCGATTTCTGTAGGTAAATTTGAGCGTTGTCTCATTCACACATTTCGCATTCGCATGTATTGTAAGTGTGCGTAAGCTTATTGTGAGCGGGACAGAATGACAGTCGCGGGTGTTCCGGGTGTCGTTCAAAGTCTAGCCTCTTAACTAAACTAATAACATACCGAGTACCAAATAGTAACACGAGGCTTCCAGAGCTGTTCTTTGTTTATCCTTCGAAAACTAACTATTTCATTAACTCCCCAATCCAAAGACTACATAGGCTTGGAAATAAATTTAGTTCAGTTGACATTTTCGTTTATTCCTTACCAAAATTAATTTCTGAAATTTCAAAAATTCTGTTTCCCGTTTACTAAACAATGATGTAACATAATTTGTATATTATTGTTATTTTTCTATTATTTTTGTATTATGATTGTTGTAAAAGCCCCAAGGGCGTGAATAAATAAATAAATAAATAAATTTAAGAAAAATATCAAAATCGGTTCTGTAGTTGTAATGGTATTGGTAGCCTAATTAAGTCTCGCCAGGTGCATCTCACTTGCTGGTCATACTTACTACTCCTGAGATAGCGTCAAGATACCTATTTACCCAGTCTAGTGTCCCTATATTGGCTTACTGGCTACTAGAAAAAAGAATAACTTATTGATTGAAATTGGTTTGGAATTTAATCGAAACTGTTTGACTATTTAATTGGACGAAATCGCGTCTGACTTCCTCCAATGATGACTTCTATTTCTAAGGACAAAGTCCTGAGATGCGGAAAAAAATAAATAATCAAATTCAAAAGGCGTTCATGGGCGAGTTCGTACTCCGAATCGCACTTGGCCGATTTTCGAGTGGCTGTGCCCACAACCTTTTTCAAGGGCTGGATCCGCGCCTGTTTATAGGCCTGATACTTTATTTTGTTCATGTTTATGAAAAGACTTTTCATAAAAATACTCGATTTTTTCAAAGGCCAAGATGTGTGTTACTTGTAGTATTTAATCAAAGCATCTAACGTTTTTCGAAGCGATCAAATTTTCAAACCAAAAACAACTTTTGAGAACCTGGGCGTTTAAAAATAAGCAGGCGCAATTGGAGCAGTTCACAGGCGCCGGCGCCGACTTGCCAAGAAGCCTAGGAGCCAAGGCGCTGCTAATACCTAATCACTAACACTCCGCCCTTGAGGTTTCACTAGCACCAGACGCCATATTACTCACAACCGGCCCTGCTACTTATGCAATAAAGGAAATAAATTAAAAGCAAACATAAAGTGAGGATTACATAGGTACATAGATAGCCTGTTACTGTCAGAGTTCGGCTGAAGTCGACAATGTTGATGAGATGGGAATCATTAATAAAGTATTATATAATTTCAAATATGTTTTTTTTAAACTTAACTCTATGTTTATAAACTCGATTAAAAAAAGAACATATTCCACTGCAGTTTTTCGCACAAAAGAATATCGCAACTGTATTATCGAGATGATTTTATTTTTCATCGGTTATAATATGGAAGGTACTTAATTAATGTAAGAACGGAGACTAATTCAGACTTAAGGTAGAGTACAAGCACATAGCTAGTAGTTAGTACGGCTGTGGCTGGCGATGGTAATCAGCAGGTGCGGGTGTTAGCCAAGCGGCGGCCCGCGGCCCGCATGCGCACTGACCGTTGCAGCGGCTCCTTACGACACAAGACTTGGAGCATCCACTATCTTGGATTCCATTGTTCGCCGCTCATATCGCCTATTCTTCCAATTACTTCCATTTACTTCCACTTTCGTTTTCTATCACGTAGAACCGTCATTACGTAAATGGCCATTTCGTTCATACGAATTACCTAATATGTAATTAACAGTAGTATCTTGCACTTAACCTAACCATAGATGTATAATTATGATGTGTATAAACAATGCAATATTGCCGCTGTTCTGGTAATAGATACGGTGTTTGCCAAATAACTGTCGAAATACACAATATACGAGTATTTTGCCAATGGATTTTTACATGCATTTCTTAATCATCGAACATGCAAACATTTTCCCACGTTCTTGATATTTTGTAAGAATTTATTTTCCAATGTATTAACATAAACTTGAAAGCATAATATCTCCTTGGTTGTAAATTTATAGGAATATTTTGATCGGTTTGTGATAATATTGATAGTAATCAAATAATTGGCAAAATATCACTTGATTGTGATCGTTAATATTATGGTCTGCATGTGTGGACAATACGGCAGGAAAGTACAAAAAGAAAATGTAAGGTCTTTTTGATTACATCTCAGAAAACGCTCGTCAAGTTTGTTCTTACTAGTAAAAGGATGTATACTTCCGGACACTAATTATATTAGTAGGCTAATATAATAGTACGTTATTTCGGATGCTGAAGATCGGCGAACGTCACAGTATATAATTTTTCACTAATTATTATTAGATACCGTGACGGTTTCATAAACAATTTACAGGATTCCAAGGTTATCAAATTCATAATTGTGACATCAGATTTCAAAGAAATCGATAAAGAGTAAACATTTTTTTACACTATAATACGTCCATTTTCAATGTCTTTTAAAACTTAGAATGTTTTGATTGACGATTGAACCTTCCTACCCAGGAACTGAAGTCAACGTCGCTCCCAAGTGAGCCAGATATCGAATGGATGAGATTTAGTTTATTGACATTTAGTGCTGTAATGTCATCGTATTTCAGAGAAATGCATATACGTCCGAATGTGTGCGCGAGACTGCCACCAAAAGTTGATAGAATGCATCGTCATTGACATTGAGTCTATTTGCCGGATTTCAGCTTGATCGTTTGTCGGGAAGTGGGTTAATTTCCACTTTCAAGATTCCATTTCATTCATACATTCATACATTCAATCAAGAAAACAAAAGTGAAATTCCAAGTACTGAAAAATCTATTTAATTTTTCGATAACTATTACCTACCAGTTCATTAAAAGTTAACGGTGGTTGACAATATCAACTTGATATAAAATAATTTAGTCACTGTTATAGATATAACTGCACTAACATAGATATAGCAGGTATTTTTTACATGAATTGTCAAACATGATTCTTTAAAACATTGATCACTTTAATCATGTAAATCAATAATTGAAATATGCTGTTTTTTTCCGTTGACTTCCAGTCTCGAAGAGCTGCATCTCTCCAGAAATGAGATAACCCGCATCCCGGAGCAGATCCAGCAACTGGGCTGCCTGAAGACCCTCGACCTTTCCCACAACCGTCTTCAGAAGCTGCCGGCGTACTTCAAAACAGACATGAGGACCTTAGGCTTATTGGTCAGTACATTACACCTCAAAACACTTCCAGGAAACCTTTCAATCAGTGATTAAATCGGGGGCATTGTAAAATCCAGGGGGAAAGGCTATGAAAGATGTGCAAAGCTGTGAAAAGCGGTGAAGAGCATAAATGGCAGAAAAGAGGAATTCAAAAATAATAATTCGTAATAATTTCAGTCGTAACATTACAATAATCTTGTATTTGAACCGTTCAATTAGTGATTACGTATTATTAATTCTTTAATAGAATTTTAATTTTTATAAGAAAAACTGTCTTTTCATAACTTTTAAAGGTTATTCCCATTATCTTTTATTATTTTTCTGTGTCTTTTTCATTTTCATTTTCATATTTTAATTTAGATTATTAATGTTATCTTCTTCTTCAATAATAGAATTTCTGTTATTTTGATAATGTTGTTAAAAAAACATATCAAAAAAATAAAAAAATCTCAGAATGTTGAAAATCCAAACACTTTAATTATTATAAGTAGAAAATATGGCTTTGCAATAAACTAGTAGAGGATCGAACCAACAACGCCCGAGTGGGAACCAATAACTACCACGCTATAAACCAAAAACGCCCGAGTAGGAACCAATAACTACTACGCTATTAACCAACAACGCCCGAGTCTAAACCAATAACTACCACGCTATCAACCAACAACGCCCGAGTGGGAACCAATAACTACCACGCTAAACCAACAACGCCCGAGTGTGAACCAATAACTACCACGCTATCAACCGTTTAGTCATGATATTTTAAAGAATGTAGTTTTCGCTTAAATTTTTTATTTGCTTTAAAATAAACTAAACAATATTTTTTTAATAATCCGCCCACCACTCTGAAAAGTGAACCTATGAATATTTCTGTCCTAAAGATATAGGAATTGTACGTGACCAATGTGAGCGAATCGGTATTTTCTTTAAATCCGATATAAATGAATTTCCATTCACCTTCAGTCTGACAACTGATACAAAAAAAACTGCTCTGTAAAATTATCCAATAATGTTATCAATCATAATAAATTCAGCTAGTAAAACAGATACAAGTCCATTATAAGTCTACTTCAGTGCTCTCAGCAGGTTGCACACTACTGTACAAATTCTGGCCTTAGAGAACTTCTATTCATTATTGTAATTACATATAAGCTCTCTGCTTCTCATTGTAATTGCTATGTGTTGCCGAAGAGTGTTAAGACCATAATAACATTTTAATTGTAGCAAAGAGTCATTATATTAATAAAGTTAATTTAAAATACTAAAATTATCTTTCTACGCATTCTAGGATATCCATAACGCGAGGGTGGATGGTGCCAAGAACATCAATAATAACAATTACTGCCCGAATGGAATAATCCCCGGTAATAATCTCAACAGCGAGGAGTCCCGTCCCCTCAGCAGGATTAACCTCAGGGACAACCAGCTCAAGGGAAGCATTATCCTAGGCAACTACGGGGTAAGAATCCAAACCCTGAAAATATTTTAAGATATATATAAAATATAAAAAAAACAATTGTAAAGATCATTCTATAATTGAAACAAAAAATTAATTTTCATCTAGGGTGAAAGCCAAATAGCCTATATTTAGATGAGTTTGTAAGATGGATTTTTCTGTTTTAGAATCTAACTCAACTTGATGTGAGTGAGAACTGCATTGAAAAGCTTGACTTGAGTGCCCTGGGAAACTTGGAAGTTGTTCAGTGCACGAAAAACCAATTACAAGAAATCTTCCTTAACGGTCGCTGCTTGATATCACTCGTTGCTGACTGCAATCGTAAGAATTTATTTTATTTTTTTAATTTATCTATAATCGCTATCCCGTAACGAAAATGGGAAGATAATTATAATACTTATTTGATGTATATTTCTAGGTATCGAGAGACTGCACGTGAAGCCTGCCCCATCAAGATTGCAGCACATGGATTTGTCTCATAACGAATTCACGACCCTCCCTGATTGGCTAGGAAGCTGTCATGAGTTAAGGATTCTGTTTGCCAATCATAACAAGCTCACGAGCTTGCCTGAACATTTATTTTGCAGCGAACTGAGCTCCCTCCACACGCTTCGCCTCGGATACAATAAACTCCACACATTACCTTCCGTGCCAAGGCTACGAATACCGCTTCAAGAGATATTTTTACAAAGCAATTGCCTACAATCGTTACCTGCAAACTTTTTTGCCGCGTGCGATCAGTTGAAGTCTTTGAATCTTTCTAACAATCGCCTCACTCACTTGCCGGGAATTGTTGAACCTTTAGAAATAGAGAAATTATATCTGACAGCGAATTGTTTGAATGACACTGTAATGGAGACTTTAGGAAGCTTTCACTGCTTGAGAGTGCTTCATATTGCATATAATAACCTGACAGTCCTGGCAGAGCATTGCATAGCAGCGTGGTCGGAAATGGAAGAATTAGTTTTATCTGGAAATAATATTAAACATCTACCAAATAATTTAGCCGGACTACAACATCTTAAAGTTTTAAGAATACATTCCAATAGATTACAGAGTACTCCAACATTTGCGTACAGTTCGTCATTGAAAGTTTTAGATTTAGCACATAACGAATTAGATGTCATAAACTTAGTGTCACTTGTACCTAAACAACTCAAATTTCTAGATTTATCATGCAATATTAAACTAAGAGTTGATCCGAAACAGTTTCATATGTATCGTTCTCAAAGACCTATGAGTTTAGTTGATGTGTCAGGTCAGAATAGGCCTTCATTACCAACGCAACCTTGGCCTAACTACGAAGGAGGTGAAGTGAGCCTAGAACCACCTTGGAAAGTTGGATTTTCCGAAACATCTGGAAGTAAATCACATTTATGTGTATCTCAGCTGCGACTTCCCGCATTTTGCAATACCGAAGGACTCTTTGGTCTATTTGATGGTGGCGATGATAACGAGGTTCCTTTGATCGTTGCGAAATCGATTCCTAGGATCATTCTTGAAGAAAGAGCGGTCAAAGAAACTGCCAACGATTACATGAAATACACAATTCTGTCTGCACATAGAGAGTTGAAGGAAAAAGGTCAACGAAATGGTGCTTGTGTTACGCTTTGTCATATTTCGAGATTGAAACCACAACAAGAATTGGGTTTTGCACCTACGCCGAGACGCTATGTTCTTCGCGTGGCAAGCGTTGGAGAAGCCACTGCGGTACTGTCCCGCCCATCGGGGCCAGTGAAGCTTACCCCTCAGCACACATACCAGCGTGTGGGATATGCCGACAGATACCCCCACGTTGTTCCGAACCCAGAAATCATTCAAGTTATTTTACAGGAGTCTGATGAATTTTTAATTTTAGCTAATAAAAAGTTATGGGACGTTATCGATGTAGAATCAGCAATCGAAGAAGTTAAGTCTGAAAGCAATGTCATTTTAGCTGCTAAAAGACTTCAAGACTTGGCTCAAGGCTATGGGATGGAAGAGAATTTATCAATAATGGTTTTAAAGTTTAACGGACCCGGTTCTGATGTAGATCAGCTGATGAGAGAATTGAGGCACACGATAAAGAAAAGTAAGTCACTCGCAAATAATGTACCTCCTCCACTTTGTCAAAACGGATGCTGTTGCGAATATCAAAATAACTGCTGTCACAGTTTAAACCAAACACCGACGAAACTCCAAGGAAGTGACAGATCGTCACCGAGCGGTCAAAGTGACCAAACAACGGAAGTGATCATGAAATCCGCGCAGCCGGACAAACAAATCAACGGTAATGCTAAAAACCTGAACCATTATTTGAGCGCGGTAAAGCTTTCCGGAATCCCCAAAGCTCCTCCGCCTCCATTATTTATTCAAGACAATAGCATGCGTAAAATATCTAGCGAACGGCGGAGTTACAGAGGGGTCGCCAGGGCCATAAGGGCGCGAATAGAAGAGCAGAGGGAAAATGAAAGGGAAGAATCAGATTCAGCAGTCTCAGAGGAACAATTCAAATGCTGGGAATACATGCTAGAACAAAACACGCAGCTATTATTCGATAAGGAACTAAACACCCTGTCTAAAGGATTTACAAGGAACCCCAACGCTAATTTGCGAAACCTGCGCAATCTGTCCACGAGTAGTCCGCAGTTGACTGTGCCACCACCACCTCCGCAGCCTCCTCTGCTGTCCAGGCATTTCGGGAGCGCGAGATCTTATAACCCAATGGCTTTCAAGCCAGAAATGCGCTTTGGTTCTGGAAGATCTCAGCTAAACGGTGGACCTCACGCTGCTTACTTTGGATCTCTACAGCGACTGATGCCTTACAACTTGGAATACGACTTTGCAGTTATTCAGGAACGCGGGGCCCAAGACTCCCTGGATCAGGATGGTAGAATGCAGCAATATTGGGGCGTCGCTACTACGGAATTATAGATACCTTTCTGGTGTTAAGTATTTGATAACGTATTATACTAATGTTACCTTTGTAGTTCAGTGTATATTGAGCATGTGAATATGATGTAAATAAAAAATATTTTAGAATTGAAACCTTTCTTTATTCATACGACTAGATAAGTTCAAATAAATCTGAATTTCTATGCTGTGACAATTAATCTTTGGACATATTATTTCTACATTAACACAGTGAAAACATTTTATGCAATACTGTGCGTAGTGAGGTTTAATTCTTTGATTCTCGACACTCTTTTCATAAACGTAGTTATATTAAGTTTGGTGCTAAATCATTATTTCTACCAACCAACTTGATAAACAGCAATAATTTAAAGTATGTACATTATAAAACTGATACACGTAATTTGCAAGGTAAATTGTGAAGAATGTCATTTATGTAACAGCTAAGCCTAAAAAACAATGGCAAAGTATTTACATGTACAAACATTCATAATATGACGAGCACTCAGACGACATTGTAAATATTTTAAGAATCACATCTTAGACTAGGAGAGTGACACAAATTAATACTTAATAATCTATTTTTATTATGTAATCAAGACGGAAATATGGATTTATACAGTTTATACACCTATGTTATTACATCCGACTCGGATAAAATTTCGTTTTTGTACTATTGTAAAACACTTTTATACATTTCTGCAAAGATATACGAGATTTTTATTTTCTTCAAACTATAGTCGATGACTATTTCAATTGCAAATAGACGCGTTTGAATTTAATATAATTACACAATAAAAAAATGATGTTATGTTCTTTGGAAATTATGAGTGGTTTTAGAACCCATTATTAGGACCTATATCACAAAGCACTCTTCTCAGGGTGAATTGCCTATTCCATAAAAAAAAGGACCTATATTTTATTCAGATATAATAACAAATATATATCTGAAGGATGATTTTGGTTAATTTGTTATCTCATGCTCATATGTGCTAAGTATACAATAACGATAACATAAAATTTAAATAAAAATATGTAAATAATTCGGTATAAATACTAGCTGTTACAACTGTGTTAAAAACGGTTACAATTACACAACAAACATAATTTCAAACCATGACTAGATATCATCCAAAAGTGTAATTTTTAAACACGTGCATTTCGCTTGCCATCTTCATTTACGAGTAAATGATAAAAAAATATTGTCAAAACAAAGATGCCTTTAAAAACTCTATGCAATAATGAATTATTAAGAACATTATGGCTGGTTATTCAGTATCGCAGCAATAGTTAACACAATACCGAAAGAGTAAGTAGAGTTTAAAATTCATTTGAAAAATAGTTACTTTTTGTTCATCAGTTTATTTTATAACAATACACCAACCGGTTTCAACAAATCGTCAGACTATAATAATAAACAAAATAAAGTTAATAAAAAGACGGAAATAAGCCAGTGCCTAAATCAGTTAGCATTTTTCACAATATTAGAGTGTTTAAAATAGAATTAAAAATATGGATCTGTAAACTAAACTTGGGTTATTTTCAATTTAATTCACCTACAACGCAATTTCAAATTACTATATTGTGCATTCATTAGTTGAGTAACTACTCATTATTGATTAAAATTTAACCATAGTTCAGGGTTGAAATCAGTGGCGCACTATCCGCACGAGTTAAACTAGGAAATTTGTGTATCGAGTTCAGTGGCGCACTATCTGTAGAAGTTAGGCGGGCCAGGGGGCCCAGGGCGGGGTCAGTAGCGCGGCGCGGGGGCCTCGCCCAGCCAGGAGTCGGGTGAGGGCGGGAAGTCGGGGTAGTGCGGGGGGCTGGAGCCGCTGCTCAGGTCAGAGCCACCGCCCAACCCGTGGACACCGGCGCCTGAGTGACCTGAAACCACATTTAAATCTTAGTACCTATAGGTAAATATGAGTTTAAAAAAGTTTTTAGTTTAAAAATTATTTGGTAGGAATGTAATTAAAAATAATACAACGTGTCCGGGGGTAAAGTGCATTAACTTCGGGAAGTGATTCTGTATAAGTAAAAAAGATAAATAAAATTCCGTGTAAGTAAAAAAGATAAATAACTTTGTTCGAAATTCAAATTTCTAGGGGTACTTTTTTGGTAAAAAGATAAAATTACTCCGGCACGTACAGCCAACACTATTATTATGTTCCGCTGTTACGATATACGTAACAATCACAACCACCACAGTCGGGCCCGGATGACTCACAGCAAATTTATCTGGCAAGTTTGTACCTTACACTAAGGATTTTTAATAGGTACGTATTTTTGTACGGAAAAAAAAAGTTGGAATTTCGGAAGAAAAAGTTATTTATCTTTTTTCTCCTACCATCATGTAGAATCACCTCCCGAAGTTAATGCACTTTACCCCCGGACACCCTAAATAATTTTGTGGGAATATAAAATAGCAGGAATATAATTCAGTAGGACGATAATTTAGTAGGATATACTTAAAAATGAATGTTATTTAACTGGTAAGAATATTAAGAAGTAGGCATATAATTTAGATGGATTACAATTTAGTAAAAATGTAGTTTTAAAGAAATATAATTAATTAGTCAATATTTTTGTATGAGTATATTGTGCCAATATTTTAACTAAACCCCAGATCAGAAAGTATACGATTTTTCTATACTAACAATTAAGTTTCGTGTTAATGAATGTTTGTTTTGATTGCTTTCCGAAATTAGGTATATATTTGCGTATGTACAATGACATTAACCGCTAAACTTAGCGGAATTCAAGTATGCTCTGAATCAAGTTAACGCTATTAATCATAAATGTAAAACCGAATAAATCTAGGAAAGTAATAAAAAACACAGAGGTTAGGACTGATGGCAGTGATGGTAGGTACGTCATTATAGTATATGGTCAATTGAAAATACTTTCGACTACGAAATTTTCTTCTTTGTTTGCAATTAATTAATGAAAAAGTTTTTCCATCACTGACTCATCATACGTAGATAGAAGAAGAAGCGATCTCAAAATGAATTAAATGTGAAACTGTTCATAGATGATCCACAAACAGATGCTTTTCAGTTTGAACAATTTAAAAATGTTGCAAAAAAATGCAATATTTTACAATTCACATTTTTAAAAATCTACACTGTAGGTATGTACTATTATTTTTATCACACTCCCCCAATAAATACGTATAATTTCTTCAATCTTTGCAAAAAGTATGTGGCATCATTTTAATTAAATGAAACAAATTACTGTAATTCGTTTCATTTAAATATGTATACATTTAATAATGGATATGTTGCGCTGTTTACCGATAGATGTGTACACGATCTGGTCACTGTAGGCGTAGGGGTGTCCGCCCAGCGGCAGGGGAGGGGAGTGCCCCCCGCCCAGCGCGTAGGGCGGGGAGTGCGCGCCCCCGGGCAGGTACCGCGCGTGCGGAGACGCGCCCTCGTCCAGGCCCATGTGCACGGTGCTGTAACTGTCGTTACTGAGATCTAGACATAACAAAAATTATTAGCATTTGTATTATTTTGCAAAACTATACCTGAAAAAGAATTATGACAAACTATAAACCCAAAAAAATGTCATATAAAATAACAAAAACTTACACATTCTCCGTTTACACTTTTTAAATAAGGTTAATTTTTTTCAGCCTCTAATCTTTTCTGGAAAATAAAAATTATTTGTAAACTTTTATATAAAGATACTTCTCTCATTTTTCTATTTTTTGTGAAATAATTTTGTTATTTATATTTTTTTTCCGTTTTCAATCCGTGAGAATTAGTTAGGGTGCAGGCGAATTCTCTAGTTATTGTTTTATATTGTCGTGTTAATATCTGTATCTGTGTTTTCTACTAAATAAAATAAAAAAAGGAGTCGGCAATAACATTATACTTCGTCGTTTACTCGCGAAGACTAAGATTATTTCAAAATAACATTAAAGCGTATTATCAACAGTATTTTATATGTAAAATTTAAGTCATAAAAGTCTATTGAATATTAGAAATCAAACCATAATAGTTCGTAAATCTAGGGAATATTTATTTTTTAATTAGGCAATTTACCCTAAAGAGAGTGCTTTGTGCCATTAATTTTTGCCAAGTTAAGGAAGATAGTTAAACTTATGAGGATAATCTACAAGGGGACAAGACAAATCAAATATTGAAGTCATTCAAGTCTATGAACTTGTACAGAACTGGAAAAACGCGATAATTGTTGAGAGACAGCAAATACGGAATACTAAGGAAGGAATGGTGAGTGATTTTAATAAGCAAACGATATATTGTTTTGAAGGAACTAGTGAAAATTGCTGAGTTAACAAATCTTAATTCATATTGTATAAAGCTCCGACGACATACATATTTAATATAATAGTACACGGAGAAAAATGTTATTCTAAAATACGATCATTTCATTCGTAAAAACTGTTAACGGGACTGAAGTTCTTACGAACAAATTAACAGGGTTTTAATGTTTATTGGCGGGAAAATGTAAGAATAATTTATTGGTATACGTAATTTCGTACGTATACCAACAAATTATTCGTACATTTTCCCGCCAACAAACATTGAAACACTGTTAATTTGTTCGTCAGAACTTCAGTCCCGTTTTTAACTGTTTTTTTATAAATAAAATTATTGTTTTTTAGAATAACATTTTTCTCCGTATACTTGATAACGGTCAGTGTCAGGTAGCTATCTTTTACGCCTTTACCAACATTTAACCACATAGTTCTATATTACACAGTGATAATGGGGCCGACAGACACAGCTTTAAAAGCGCTAGTGTTATTTGGTTTGGCGTATTTCGGCATATTGGTTGCCGTACATTCCTAATGGGAATGTGTGACGAGCTATATGCTGAAGTAGGCCAAGCTAAATAACACTAGCGCTTTCATAGCTGTGTCTGTTGGACCCGTAATGGTCCTGGTAACGCGCGTCACGTATTGTAAAATGCTGAGCCGAACCACGAACTGTAAGCGGCGTAATAATTCCATAATTCGTGGCTTACAGGTTAAAACAGAATAAACAGCCTAAACCCATAAAGACACATGGATATATATATATATATATATATCACACGGTTTTCTTAGAGAAGACATGCACATTGCACGGAATTGTGAAAATATTGTTAGGTGCCTATGGCGTTATACGAAAAATATGTAGAAAAAATACGTTCAATATTATTGAATAATAAAGTCCTGTACTTACCATGATGACTATAACTATCCAGGTCCACCTTGAGTTCGTCTTTGTCCAGGAGTTTATCGTGTCTGGGCGAGGATCCTCCCTTCATGGATCTGAAGTATTGACTCCATCTTGTGCGGCCGGCGTCTTTTTTTAACCGCTTTTCTTTTGCTCGTCTGTCGAAGAAAGAAATACAACAATCAAAAACAAAATAAAATATGAATATATTATCAATGAATTATTTATTCAATATGCCATGTTGTAAATCTAAGTAGATGCAAAATACATTAAGGAGGCGTATCTGCAAAGCATTAAACACTCTTCGAGATGTAGACATTTTCAATTGTACCTTGAAAACACGTGAAATCAAACTGAATCGTGAATCAATCATCAATCTCTTGATGCAAAAATTAAAGATACTTATTTTTACTCTTTTCTACTTTTCTTGTTGATTATTTGTTATATCGACTATATTTTTTATTTTGTTTTTGTTTACAATTTAGTAAAATCGACCAAATATCGATGAGTTTGTACCTATGTATAATTATTTGTTTGTATATAGGTATAGATAATCAATAGAACTTAATCGGTTTTTTACAACGAAATTATCGTATGCAACTGTTAGATGCAAAAACATAATTAAATTTCTTTTTTTGCAAATATATTTAAGAGCGATTTGCAAATATATTTAAGAGTGATTGATTGATTGAGCGGCCTAGAATAAAAGTTTAAAAATGCTTGCAACTGTACAGGGAGGTTCCAATGAGAAAGATCGATTATTCACCGTGTCAAATTTTTTAAATTAAAAATTTAATATCGATTTATTTCATTCAAAACTTGCTTTAATATATACCTACATTCTAGTGAGCAATAAAAATGCTCGAAACGCACATTAGTATTATTTATATCGCACAAACGATCATACGTATTTATGATTTTTCAATAATGTTTAACCAAAATAAGTGTGTAAAAAAAAATTGAATTATTTTAGTTTGTAAGACTTTAAATAAATAGAAAAACTGAGTTATTTTTGAGGAAATTTAACTAAAATTAAAATTCTGAAAACTCTGTTTACAAGATTATGTATTGATTTATTTTTTTGTATGATTCTTTGATTTGAAATTTGTGTTGTTTAATAGAATCTATCGTTTGAAAATTGAACAAATCTGCCAACGACCAACGGTATAACCTTAGTAGGTATATTAAAAATAAATTTACTTATTCAAATTTTTAAAACTGCGTGTAGCAGATAAAATAAAAATATTTCAAAAATCAATTTAGGTGTTTTTTGTAAAAAGGAGTCAATTTGTCTAGAATTTGATTTAAAAAGGACTAATTTCCGGTATTCTCTTAACACATTCGTAATGTCAATACTAGGGAAAACTTGGGTATGTATTTATATGAAAAAAAATCATGGTAACTTTTGTGATAATATTCTGAAAATTTTTATCGAAAATCGTAAAGAGCCACCTTTGTATTCAGGTCCACAATAATGTATATGGTACATAAAACCTTACGCGCTTCCACGTAGGAAAATCAATATCAGCCGCCATTTTGTCATTTCGGTTTGGTTTGGTACCCGATAAACCCTCCCATTTCATTTCTTCCGTCTGCTTTTATTGCGTTGTCTGCAGGACGGGGGTAGAAGTTGGGGAGGTAAGAGGGGATGGTGGGTGGCTGAGCACGCCTTACAGCCGCGTAGAGGGAAATCTTTCTAGAAACCTGGGCTTACAGCACAAAGGAAGAATTTTCATAATTCTATGCAAGACAATGCGCCAATTTTTGCTTTGTACACTGCAATGTGCAACGCCAAAGTGAAATTAGCAAAATACCTACCTACTTATTTGTTATATTTTTAAGTACTAACTTCTAGAGCATGACGCAAAACAGCATTATATTATTCACTTGCTTGCGCATGTAATAAGTATCTAAGCACGTTAATCAACTTTATGAATAATATTATTGTGAATTGTTGCAATTTTTCTTAGTATAATTACTGGGTAGCTTATACATCCGGAAACTCGTAGTACAAGCGAGAAACTGGTGAATGCACATCACAATTGGAATCAACTTTGTGATATAGTTTTTTTTTTTTGATTTGAGCTTTCATTTTCGAGTAAATCGAATCCGAAGTTAAAAGTCAAATTTGAAAAAAAAAACGGTGGCTTTGGGGATAAAATAAGATATTTTATTTAAATGTGTCCAGTCGTAGACCCATCTCCAAAAGTTTTTTTTTAACCCTAGGTGCCAAAAACAATGTAAAAACGTTAAAAAAACAAAATCCTCAAATCGAAAAAAAAGGTTTTATTTCGGCTCTCTTAATGATGTAGATTCTCCAGTTTTCCGCTAGCACTTAGTTTCCGGACACCGTGTATACAGTCAAGTATTTACCATTGCAAATAAAAAGGTTTTACCTACCTTTTGTAGGAGGTAGGTATCTTGGAAGAACTTTACTATATCTACCTATGGAATAACAAGGTTCCATTTGTTGCGGTAACGTTGTGCGATAATGAACTCTAAATTAGCTTACTATAGATCCCATTATCGCACGACGTTACCAAGGCAGATGGAACCTTGTTATTCCAAGAGGTCGATATGCTGTCATACTTCAATGCCATAATGCGATAACTTTGAAATAAATTTCAGGTAGATAAACAGTAGTAAAGGAGTATGTGTGATGCTAATAAAGAAAGGGGTGTATAAAGATAGGAAGAGCCAGGCATCCACAATAGACTATCAACTATCTGCCTACAACGTATCTTAAGATACTTTGGACACAACTTAGGACTCCAACTTGGAGAAACTCATAGTCACTGGCAAAGTGAAAGGCAAAAGAAGCGAAGGAGGGCCACCAATGCGCTGGAGTGACCAAGTATCACTGGCGACCGATATGTCGGTGTCCTCAGGTAGGTACACGGAGAAAAATGTTCTTGTAAAATACGATCATTTTATTCGTAAAAACGGTTAAAAACGGGACTGAAGTTCTTACGAACAAATTAACAGGGTTTTAATGTTTATTGGCGGGAACATATAAGAATAATTTGTTGGTATACATAATTTCGTACGTGCACCAACAAATTATTGTTACATTTTCCCGCCTATAAACATTGAAACACTATTAATTTGTTCGTAAGAACCTCAGTCCCGTTTTTAACCGTTTTTACGAATAAAATGTTCGTATTTTAGAATAACATTTTTCTCCGTGTACCCGCGCAGCGCACGACCGCTAGAAGTGGAAGAGTATTGTCCACCTTAGAAACTAGAGTAGGGGGTCACGATCCTCAGCAATGAGGAAGCAACTTGAGAAGAAGTATAAAGATATTATCTCCTGGATCTAGATTAAGTGCGTTTGAGACTGACCTGTTTTGAAACCAGACCTGCACCACCCGCATGTCCAGGCCCGTGTCCTGAGAGAGTTGCTCCCGGACGTGCCTGGCGGGCTTGGGGCTGTTGTTGTAGGCACTCTTGAGGGTCTCCAGCTGCTTGGCAGTGATGGTGGTGCGTGGTCGCTTGTTGGGCGAGTCGCCGTCCAGGGAGCCGCCGTCTAGCATCAAAACACCTTACACATTACATTAATGCAGTCTGATTCTGTTCCTCAAAAACGGAGAGTATCACGCCCAGCCTTTTGGAAGTGTCGAGGTTTTATGAAAGAAAACGCCTCACATATTCAAATTTGGAAATGCACAATTCCAAATTGCAATTATTATTGCAAATCGTTCTAATTGGTAAAAAAAACGAGTGTGCTTGAGACCACACTACTGAAATAAATACTTCTTTAGCTCCATCTATATGTATGTCCATATATATGTTCATATGTATAAAATATATATGTACATGTATATACATATATTAATTTTCTACAAATATTTATTTAAATTTATTATCATTCGCCTCGCCCGACCAAGCCGCGCGCATCGACGTCCGCTCCCCCCCCCCCTGCGTTTGGCGCGTCACTGGTATCTCAAAATACTGACTGAAATATTTCATGCACTAGCTATGAGAGGAACAGAGAATCTGCTCTCTCTTGCTTCTACAGTAAGCCCGTTCGCCTCGCAACGCATTTCACTTTTCGTTACACATTCCCCAGTTTACCCCTCAAGCCAAGCGTGCGTAAAGAAGTATTTACTTCAATAATATAACTGTTAAATACCTACTCGTAAATACCTATTATCATCAAACAAACTTTGATTTTTTAAGTGTCATTTTCAAAATTGAAACTGATTGTGTGAATTCAGATCTGCGATAAATTAGGTATCTACCCAATTAACAGAAAATTGTTTTAATAATCGAACTGATTTGCCAAGAATTTATTCAAGGGTCTGCGTTAGTTTTACTAATTTCGATTGTCTGTGATGTGAAATATTACTGCGTTATGAACTTGCTATGAAACTTGCTTTGAAATTTTTAAAATTGTTTTCGCAACTTTGTGTGAATGATTGTGTGAATTCAGAAGAGCGGTAAAGTAGGTACCTACCTACCTGCCTATAAACCGAAAAGTGTTTTATTTTATTTATTTAATAACTCCATATTTGCAAAGGGCACATGTTTCTATTCTTAAAAAAATTAAACATATGATTTATCATCTGTTTAAATTATTTTGAGATGAGGTGCTGTTCTAAAATTTATGCTAATGTAAGATGATTCTGGAAAACATAATATTTTTTTTTACTACATACAGGAAGAGTAACGTCGTGAAAATTGGTCGAAAGAGTATAGATACTATGTATTACAATATAATATTGTTATCATGAATCCCGCGAAATTTTCTTCTTGGAATCGTTATGACATATTTAATAGTTTTTTAAAGATGGAAATAGATCCAATATTAAGTAAAAATATAAATTACATATTGCATTGGAATCTACTATTACTACAAGTTTTGTGTTGACTCTTTAGTAATCATACAACGGTACAAAAATAATATTGATTTTTTATTGTAATTCAATTTAACGAAACAAAATTAATTTTGAACCTCAATGTTTTTTTATATTTACTTATATTTTTTTAATGTGAATATCGTACAAGAGCTCCAACTGCTCTAAACTATCTTGGAGCCAGTGAGACTATGACGGTTCCATGACAGTTGATTCCCCGACAGTTGGCCCCCAGCATACTTATATTCAATATGAAGTCGGTTAAGGGAAAACACAGTATACATACTTAAACCAAACATAACTAAGTATCCCCAAATGGGTACGCAGAGAGGATGCACCGCCATATAACAAAAGTATAAAATATGTTTTCCTCCAAATGCAACAATAAAAAAATACTTATCTCTAAAATGTATACCAACGTTATAAGTACAAAAAATCGATACGGTAAATAATTTCGTATGGTATCTATATCAACATATTACTAAAGTTATTTTTTAAATAGACCATAGGTTTGAAATTGCTAAATAATGTTAAAAAATTATAACATTATAATTATTATAATTTCGGAGGTCAACTCTCGGGGGATCAACTATCGGTCTCTGGCTGTGACATCCCTAATTTGGGTATGTTGTGAGGTTGAGGGTAGTGGGGAGGGGAAGGAGATGGGGAGGAGAAGGGAAGTTTGGAAAGTATCTGACATATTCATGTCTGGTCAATAAACACAGAAAAAGCTATTCCAAGCTACCAGCAACTAAAGAGGGATTCAATGTTTAAATTTTTAATGGGGAATTTTTTTAATTTTATCTAGAGTTGCTCCCTTTTCCGGAGGATATAGAGTTTAATACGTTAATAGGAATGGCTGCGCGGGTGATTTAATACAAAACGTAGTTTCGGATTTGAGTACAAAATACGCAACGAAACTGAAAAATTATTTTTTTAATAAAAAGCTAGATCAGATGTCGATCTCGGACAGGAGCTACTTTTTTTTTGCTTTTGAATGATGACGTATGGGTAATTAAAGAAATCAGTTTTGGTTCATTTTGGAAGCAACTTTGGAATTTTTTTGTGAATTATTTATAATTATTAAAAAAAATCTGCCTAATCCTTGATTTTAATAAAATGAAAAATCAAATTAAAAAAAAGTTAAAAATGTGTTTCGTTGGGTAGTAATTTTAATATATAAACGACAAGTTTTTGTTTCGATGTAAATAGGTAATTTGCAATTTAAATTTACACCCATAAAAATTGTTTCTATAACAAACAATATTTAAAAAAAATTATTTCAACATATTTAAAAAAATATATTTATTAAAATTATTTTTTTAAATGTTTCCATTTACTCAAATAATTGTCCGAGTTGCCTCTAAAATCATAAAATCTTTAATAGCCTATATTTTATAAATTAAAGCAAAAATAAATAAAGTAGCTCCTGTGCGAGATCGACATTTGACATACCTTTTGATTACAAATATAATTTTTCAGTTTGGTTGGGTATTTTGGTCTAAAATCCAAAACTAAGTTTTGTATGAAACCGGCCGCGCACCCAATGACCAGCAGAAAATTTATACATTTTCTGCGACTTTGAAGACTTCAATCCCAAAAATTAAAAAAGCAAGAAATAAACATCTTGTGCGATTCTACCAAAACATTATCACATGAAAGCTACCCTACCTTTAGCCCTCGCAGCCTCGTAGTCCGTCTTGCAGACCAGTTTGCGGTCCTCCATGAGGTAGAACTCGTCTCCGGTGTTGAGCTGACGAGCGCACACGGCGCAGGCGAAGCAGGGCAGGTGGTAGACGTGGTCCTGGGCGCGCCGCACTACCTGGGTAGGCGGGATGCCCTGCGCGCAGCCGGCGCACTTGCTGCCGAATCGCCTGCACCCACAGCGCAACCACACAATAGCACTTTATTTATATTGTTACAGATTTAAAACATGCATTCAAAATAGACGAATCAGAGGAAATTTGATTTGTTCATAGTAATTTAAATAAGATAAGTGTACAGAGGATACGTTTTTCATTAAATTTTCGATTGGTGGCGCTAATATTGTTAATATTAATATTAATTATTATAGTTAATATTAATATTAATTAATAATATTAATATTAGTTTTTTTTTATTCACCAGATTTACAGGAACGGGTTTAGTTTTTCCCATAGGAAAAACTAAACCCTTTCATACACTTTTCCATATAAATGATCATCTAGTAAATCCACGTTATGCAAGTGTATTATATAAGTATAATTAATACAAAACAATACAAGAACAACACGTTAATCTACCAAACTATTAAATGGGAATATAATTCACCGTCTCCAGATATTTTCATATCAGAGGGTTCGGCTCTGTGGAATTCCTAATTTGACCGATAAATCCTACTGATCCCTCAATATAAATATTTAAAAAATCTTTCGTAATTCTACATGTATTTAAAATGACTGATTTTTGCATTTTTATATACAAATTCTTTGACAAATCTAATATGCCTAAATTTTTAATAAGAGAGCTAGGTATAATGCCAGTAGCGGAAATAATAAAAGGTAATATTTTTATAGTCTGAGAATGCCAAATTCTTTTAATTTCATTTCCTAAATCTGTATACTTTCTTATTTTTTCAGAAACAGATTTTTGAATATTACAGGAATTTGGAATAGCTACATCAATAATATAAGTTATTTTTTTAATTTTGTCATGTAAAACTATATCAGGTCTATTATGACCAATTGGTCTGTCTGTTAGTATAGTTTTATCATAGTAAATTTTAAAGAAATTATTTTCTAAAAATGAATTTGGTTCGTATTCATAATATGGTACTATATTATGACAGTCAATCAAGTTATGTTTAATTACCAAACTTTGGTGAATTATTTTTAAAACCTGATTGTGCCTAAATGTATACTCAGACGGCGCTAATATAGAACATCCTGATATAATGTGTTCTATAGTTTCCGGAAAAGCCATACATTTTCTACATAAATCATCAATTTGATTGATGATTTTTGTAGAAAATTAAATGACACAAAAGGAAAATGTAATGACACAAAAGTAAAATGTTAATAAAGTTCCATCGAAGGCCTATAATTTTAAAAGTCGTTCGAGCAATAATAGTAATGTTAATTCGTTTGTATCGAATATTGAAATCAAGTGTCTTGCTTGCAAATCGCCACATGCTCTTCATAAATGTGACAAATTTTTAAACCTTTCTGCAAAGGATAGATACTCATTCGTAAAAGAACATAATCTATGCCTTAATTGTTTGGTCCAAGGGAGACATAATGCGAAAAATTGTCAATCTCGCTTTTCTTGCAAGCATTGTCAAGCAAGACATCATACCCTGTTGCATTTTCCAAATAAAATGTTGGAAAATCCAGAACCTCAAGAAAATTCGTCGGAACCAATTGCTTTGACAACGGTTTACAATAAAACTAACACATCGGTGTTGTTATCTACAATAATAATAATTAGTTAATATTAATATTAATTATTTGTTAGTTAAGTTAATATTTATATTAATTATTATAGTTAATATTAATATGAATAATAATTAAATATTACAATTTGAGGATTGACTCTTTAATTTAACCACTAGAACGATAGAGCAATTTAAAACTTTTTTTCCCGGATTGCTAAAGAAAATTTTTCCGCCAAAATTAAAAAAAAATCATACCTCCGAATTTGAATATGGAGACACACAAACTGATTATAGTTCTATATAGCCCATGAATTCACCTATATTTTTTCTGTTATCACACATTCATAGGATTTATAAAAAAAAAATTATAAAATCCTTAACTTTAAAACATTTTAAAGAATCTAGAGAATATTTGACATATTTTGGCAAAAATACAATCAGTGGTTTTGGAAATAGTGCCATATTGTGGCAAAAAGAGTTGGAGTAGTTAAAATACAAATAAATAATTATCATATAGGTACTTGCAGAAAAGTTAACAGATGTCGTATTAAAATTTTCAAAAATGGATAAATCTATCAAAGACACTATCTGGGTAGCATTTAATTCGTGATGAATCTTGCAATCATAAGTAAAGATAGCAGCCAATAAAAATATGCGTTAAGAAAATGAAAATAATGTTGAAGTTCTTACTCGAAGTATAGAGTTAAAAATGACCGAAGGGGATAGGGTCCCATTAGTTTAGTGGTAGAGAACTGCACCGGCAAAGGACCTGGGATCGATTTCTAGGTGTGACTGTATCTTTGAAAGTTTGAAACTTTCGACTGAGAGATGTTAATATTGTCGTCATTAATTAAATATTTGAATTTGAGGTTTTAGGTACTCATTAAGTTAAAATATATTTTATAAAATTTTTATTTTCCTAAAGCTTTCTTTGTTGATAAAGTAAGATTTTAGAATCTAACAAAACACAAAACTTGAACAATTCATCAAATTTTAAATTATATATTCAAGTTCTGTGAAAGTTTTATTAAAGTTGCCATTGTTAGGTATTTTATGAGTCATTTCACAGTGCTTTAAGATTAACTTTAAAATTTTGAAGAACTGTTCAAGTTCTGTGAAACAACTTGCCTCTAGTCACTTAAAATAGAGCAACTTTAATTATGCGTTGAGAACTTTCATATACGATGCATCATCGTATGCAGTAATGATTTCTCATAAACCTCTTCTACCGGTAATGTAATCAAATTTTGAACAAAAATACATTTAGATATTCGAAACATATAAAGTTATCGCTTTAATCATCCAAAGTTACTTTTTGAGTTTATATAATAGATCATTTACTTCGGTAAGGCGGAAACGTTGACCCAGATTAACCAGGTGGGTCAACCCATTGTTATCTTAACAATAAACAACCATATAAATTTGTTAACAGGCTACCTCCGAGTTTAATCACTGCCTAGTTTACTAAAACGTATTATTCCGAACAATGAATTTGTTCTATGTTAAGCTGTGCTGGTGAAGATTCTTCTTGAGTAACAACACAACTATTGTTTTAATTAATATAATAATATTGATAATTAAACTAATAATAAAAAAAACCATCCAAATTTTCTACTGAAATCCTCTTTCAATATTCAATGTACCTACAATAGACAAAATATATTAAAAAATATTCAATACTACAAATTTACAAAGAAATAAGTTAAATAACTCGCAATTCCATTCATCAGGAAGATATCAGAATACTATTAAAATCCCTAAATTTAAAAATGCTTATCTCTATCTAGGTATAACATATTTTAACACCCATTATATCTAAAACTTATCGAAAATATTCAGGAATATCAATAAAAATTAGAAATGACCTAAAACTACTATAAGAGTCCATATCTCACTATTATTATTATTTATTTAAAATCTTGAAATCCGTTATTGCTAAAACTTGCATTTTCTTAATTATCCCTTGTTTTTGCCAAATTTACTTTCATGCATGATATTATATACATAATAGAAATAAAATTCCCTCACCAAATCAAAAGCCTCGTCACTTTATGGTGAGGAAAAGCTATTCTTATCTACCATTTTATCACTGTACAACATGTAAAAATTGTATACTTATTGTAAAAAAACCTACAAATATTATATAAAATTAAAAAAAGATTTGTGTTTTCTACCCTCTCTGCCTACCTCTGCGGAAAGAGCGCGCTGGTTCGAGTAAAAAATAAATATAGTTGACAAATATTTGAGGGTTGTTATGCTTATATGTTAGGGTAAAATATATGTAACTAAACTATATATATACAAAATAAAAACAGGATGTAAGTAACATAGTATTCCTCTATTACGGATGCTACTTACTTAAAGAAGTCGTCTTTGCAGTATAACTGGCCGTTTCTTGCAAAGCACTTGTCGGCCAACTGAGCCCTGCACTCTGCACACTGAAGGCATTTTGCGTGCCAGGTCCTTTCCAGGACTTTCAGGATGAATCGGTCTAAGATGAGCTCCTGGCAGCCTCCGCATTTTGGTATACTCGCTGAAATAACAACATAACATGTTGGTTAATTTCTTTGAAACTAAGTTTTTTTTAAATGTGTAAAAGAGGTTAAATAAATTTAAGGTTTAATAAAATGGCTTGGATTTCCAAGGACAGGGAAATGTTGGGATTTATAGAGAAATTGAATAAACTAGTAGAAAATACGATTCTTCTATTTAAAAATAACATTATAATTTTGTATTAAAGTATCCTAAGCTAAATTGGTTATTTGCACGGAGAAAATTTTTATTCTAAAATACGATCATTTTATTCGTAAAAACGGTTAACAAGGGGACTGAAATTTTTACGAACAAATAAATTAACAGGGATTAAATGTTTATTGGCGGGAACATGTAAGAATAATTTGTTGCTATCCGTCATTTCGTATGTATACCAACAAATTATTCTTACATTTTTCCGCCAGCAAACATTGAAACACTGTTAATTTGTTCATAAGAACTTCAGTCCCGTTTTTACGAATAAAATTATCGTATTTCAGAATAACATTATTCTCCGTGTGTAACAGTAACAAGCTTTATTAAATCTTTTCACGAATCTGTCAAAAGTTGGTGGATCGTCAGTAGATTTTATTGATTTAAATTAAATAGAAATTTTAAATGTCTGAAGGCCTCATAAGGGTTGTGGTCTCGAATGTTGACTTTGAATAAAGAGGTCGCGGAATCAAATCCCACGTAGACCAAATTTATTTTAAAAATTGCGATTGAGTGTTCTATTTGTCATCGTTAAAGCTTGATGAATTTATAAAAATGACTCTAAATTGTCAGTACATTGATAAAAAAATCTCGTAAAACTGTATAAGAGAAATAAACTTGACCTTGAAGCTGTTGCAATTTGTGTCAATGATCATGGAACGCCATAAATATGAAGAAGAATACAATTATTTATATGGCTAAAAATATATATATAGAACCTTTTAGCAAATTTTCAACCTAAGATGATACAGTATACCAGTCCTAGCAAGAGTGTACGCACGACATCGACGGTCGTCCTCTTCCTTTTCAGCGTCTTGTATGAAAATTAAAAAGATAGATGATAACTACTACATATCGCTGGGATTAGTATAGCATTCTCGTGCATAAAGTCGACCACCCCAAGGGTGTCTTGTACATTCACATACATGTCTTTTCTGAGAATGAAAGTAATGCCACTTTTATAATTAATATCGTGCAGTGAATTACGCATCAGGATCTAAGTAACATAAAAAATATTAAAAATTAAAAAAATAATCATCTTACAAAGCAAAACTTCCGGTATGTGTTCTAATTGGATTGGTGGAACCCGGAAGTCATCCGAATAAGAAAGACTTTCTCCACGATACATTGCTAATGTTGTCATTTTAGATAATAAAAACACTTAAAAACACGAACATTAACGTAAAAACTAACAAAATTGTACATTTATTTAACGATTAACACTCCCGTCGCACATAATTTAATTGGTTCCGATATCACAAAGTTAATTTATTAATTCAAAATACCTTTTCTAAATTGCATTAAATATATATTTTTATTAAAGGTAAAAGGCAACACACACTTAATTTTTTGTAACACGTATCTGACAGATAGGTCAGCTTTTAAAATTTAACATCGCCGTCAATGTCATAAAGCTGGCACGAGTGGTGATGTGACGTCGTGACCGTCGGCTACTGCGGCGCGTGCGCGTCCCTTACTGATCGAGGCGTCCGAGTTCATCCCTTCCGCAGTGGGCGTCGCCGCGGCCGGGACGCTGCCATTGGCCGCCGTCGCGACGCCCCGCCTACCCCGCTTACGGGTGCTACGACTGCCGCGTAGCAAGTGCATCATACGGCTTTATGCGCCCCCGATATCAAGGAGTTTTTCTTTCTTGGGAAAGTATGGATCAGTGTTCAAGAAAACGTAGAGGAGCATATTGCAACTAACCTGAAAGACTTGATATGAAGGTAAAATATTCACTTTTAGGTATTATTAATTAAATATCACGAAAATAATACCTACGTAAATGAGAATAAGTACAATAGGTACAGCATCGCTTATACCCCGAATAAAACAGGGTAAAGCACCTAATGGCAACCAGAGACATTTTGGAAAAACACCTTATCGGAAAGCTCTCGCTTAGTTTGATAACTTTTAGTTTCATGACTAATTTTTTTTATTCAAACTTCGCATACATCACGCACAATATTTTTTCTCTGAGCCTTGCGGCAAAACTCTACAAGATGATCAAAGATGGTAAAATGTTTTTTCTTTATTTTTAAATAAAATACGTATTTGTTTTCCTGTCTCAGAAATAATATTTAAGTGTGAGATCACAAGTCAGTATTAAATTGTTGCTTTGTTTTAAACACAGATCAGATCGAGTAATCCTCTACCTTGTACTTCTCCATCTTCACCAATTTCCTTTCTCTACACAAAATACCGATTAGGAATTAGAGATGGGTAAATATAATCCGTCTAACTTTGGACAGTTCAAATCTTGTGCGTCGTTCACAAATTACACAGTAACACAAAGTAATTGTTAAAATTCGTTTTTTTTTAAACTTTTTATTTGTGAACCGGTTAAGAGATTCAACTTCCCTTTACAAATACTTAGAGTAGGTGTCTATCTACCATTCTGATTATATTTAGTATGTAGAGCTTCAAGAGTCTCTGCATAAAAGTAATCGCACAAACTATGCCTTTTACTTGGAACTGTATTAATTTCAATCTCAAATATGTACATTTATTCATCAAAAATGATAAATGGTAAATCTATATTCAAATACAGATGAAATAACACGTTAAACGTCACATACGAAACAGCAATAAATGGCACAATGCAGTAATAAAATTATAATGATTTATGTCCAATGTGCCATTCCGCACTGCAATAAAATCCTACGCGCAAGTAGTGATCAATGAAATAAAAATACCAATAAAAGCTATCCGCTAAGTCAAGTGCAAATAAAAATATTGATAGTGGATTGGGGCACTAATGGGCCGTAAGAGACGAGGGTAAGTTTTCGTGGGTATTGTACCTACATATATTATATACCTAGTATTAAGTTCTGTATATTATGGATTAGGTATGTTTTAAAGCTTTCGAAAATCTGTAGAACATTATTTTGGTGGAATTTTTTTTCGAATAGTTTCGATGCCATCAAAACGGTATCTAAAGAATGATGTAATTTTATTTTGTTCTCGAAGTTAGGTCTTTTTTGTGTGGATTAATTATTAACCTCTGCATCGTATTGAGTTCTAAAAAGTGACGTCCATGTATTTTTTTTGTTTTGTCAAAATAGGTAAAATGTACACTTACGTTTATTTATTTATTTATTACACGCCCTAATGGGCTTTTACATTCTAGTTTATAAGTTGAGTATCACAGTTATTTTAAATACTTTAAAATTAAAACAATAAAGTAATTAAATACAATGAAAAAAATGTTACAACCAATGCAATTAATAAAATAAAATACATTGGTAAAAATGATAAGAATAGTCACATAAATAGATATTCAAAATATACAAAAATTGCAATAATAATATACGTCTATTTGTATCTAGATATATAAAAGAATTGGAAATAAAGGAAAAGAATATCAGTTTTCATCAATAGTTGCAGGTTAAAAGTAACCATTTTTATTTTTTATTTTAAACTTTTTAACGTAATGAGTTAAAGCTCAAATTATACCTAATATTTTAATGAATGAAGATAATATTAGCGAAAGTCAATTGAAAATCCGAAACAGAAAAATCAGAAAAAAATACAGAAGATCGAGTGCCATATGTATCCGTATCTTTTTCTGATTTTTCTGTTTCGGATTTTCGATTGACTTTCGCTAATATTATCATTCATTAACATATTATATAATTACCAGTTAAAAGTTCTGAACTATAGGATGTTAAGGGACTTACTTGACTTACTTTAACCAGTGATTCCTGACATTATTTCGAGTAAAATATGAAAATGAAATTTTGGTCTCCGATTATCTTTCAATGATTTTTTTCCATTTTTTTTTTCATGTAAACAACACTTTTTTTCTTCCACATTTGATCACTGGTCACTCAGCTGAGTAACCCCCAAACCTCTTACTTCGACTCTAACCATCCAATACAAACAGATTTTTTATATTTTAAGTTGAAAAAAAACATTAAAAAATGTCAAAGAGGACCAAAATTTCATTTACGTTTTTACTCCAAATAATGACAGTACCTAATCACAAGTACGTCCTTATCACATTGTACAATATGTAATCTGTTATAGGTGGTAGGTACGTAATATAATCTGCGGGAAATAGTTTAGGACCAGTGAATTCTATTTTTGGCTTACGATTATTATTTTTGATGTTTATCACTGTTTAAATCCGTCTTTTCTCATTAATGAAAAAAGTCGTAAGACAGAATAAGATGTCTTCTTTAGATAGTTGTACTATTTTGTAAAGGGACCATCGAGGTGATTTTTCATCTAGGTACTATCAAATCAGATAATTTAAAATAAATCCTGTATTTACATTTTAAAATGTTGAACTTCATGTTTCATCTTTTGATAAAGGTCGCGGGCTTAAATCCCGGGGCGCACAAATTTGATTGAATTGTTTTATTACACAACTGGCTGACCCGGAAAACTTCGTACCGCCTCAGAATCAATAAATTTTGTGTTTAATTTATTAGCTGAAATAAATTAAGTTTTTATTAAGTTAAAATAAATAGGTACCTACTCTAAGTTCAAAAATGAAATTGAACTGTTGACTAAGCACGAAATGTTCGGCACACTACATCGTTGACAGTTCGAATTGATTCAAATTATGTCGACCAACGCACATTATTTGAAAAGCCGTTCCATACGAAATATATGAAAAAAATTATTTTCTTCATAATTATTTTTCCCGTGATTTTTTTCGATGTTTTAATAGTTATTCTGTTAATCGGGACGGAGACAAATCCAACAAATTAAAGATCATAAAAATCGGTTCAGCCGTTCTTGAGTTATAAATGGTGTAACTAACCCGACTTTGTTTTATATGTTAAGATTTATTCATTTAACATTGTGGACGATACTATAAGTATCGCCCTGGTGTAAGACCACTATTCAGAATTGAAGCGTTGCTTGAAATGGCTTTAGCCGTGTTTGGTACCTATTTCCCCACAGCATCCTCTTCTCCATCCCCACTACCTTCAGCCTCACAACATACACATTGGGGATGCCATAGTATCACTGGATCCAGGCGATTGGAGGCAGTTGGTACTCCTGCGCGGTATTCACATAAAAATAAATAAAATTGTTCACTATTTTTATGCAAATGAGCGTTTCCATAGTTTTTAGTTGTTTAAGTAAGTAATTACATTACTGACATGAAAAACCACAATAAATCATTATTTTCATTCAATTTTATTTAATTATTCAATAATAATGAAATAGAAAAAAATCTGTATTTATTTATGCGTGTAGTTTAATATTATGCTTTAAAAAAATCGCATGAGCGCAAATGATTGCCAGCCGATGTTTATATATTACTTCTCACGGAATTCTCAAATCATTATTAGCTTGATGTAATAATCGTAATTACGAATTCAAACGGAGATAATGCATTTATTTAATTAAGACCTTGAAAATAGTGCAATGTTAAATGTGAACGGTAATCTTTAAAATAGTTGTTTTGTTGCTGTATCTATTATACCTACACGTACCAACATTAAGTAGGTAGGTACCGAGACGATAGACTTCGCTTTTCGGCCCATACAAAAAGGACGCCCAGGAAAAAACATTTTTCTACATCGAAAATTGCACAAAATGAATATATTTTTTTTATACTGCCTTCTAAAGGGTGAAAACTATGTCGGTATGTTATAGAATTTTCGATGCGTTTCGTATTAACGTAAACATTCACTGTCAAACATTTACAATTTATCAAAAAATAGTATTTAAGGAAAAAGTGCTGCTAACTCAACTCTCATAAAGAATTATAAAATTATAAAAAGCTACCGACGTAGCTTCTTCTTTCTAAAAAATAATTTTTTTTAAATTTCAATTTCGTGAAAGTTTTGGTGTAGAAAAGTGTATTCTCCATAAACCCCTTTTCGAGCGATTTCTGTAGGTAAATTTGAGCGTTGTCTCATTCGCACATTTCGCATTCGCATGTATTGTAAGTGTGCGTGAGCTTATTGTGAGCGGGACAGAATGACAGACGCGGGTGTTCCGCGTGTCGTTCAAAGTCTAGCCTCTTATCTTGAACATGAAAAAAAAAAGAAAAACATGGTAGGTCTATGGTAGTAAAATGGTTGAGCAGACTCCCGTTTAGCCAAACATACCGAGTTCTCATCTTGGCTAAAACCACAATTTTTTATTGTTGGTGATTTGCGATATTAACAATTATTACGAGTACTTCAAGTGTAGTTATAATATTCTATATATATATACCTATTTGAAAGCTTCAAGTTAGTGTTCTGTGAATCCCACGACAATCATCATAAACAAAACTTGACACGCGTTTTTTCGGCAAGTAAACACATCGAGCCCTAATGTTCCCTTTATGTCGCGTACAAAAACATTCTTTGAGTCGAGTTCTAATCACAAAGGCACACAGTTTTGTATGTTTATCTGATAAAGAATTACACGTCCGTTGTACAGCACCAGTCTCTTTACATATAATAACAGTAATTCCGCAAAAGCACTTCAATTAGTGTGGCCGCACGGGCGGCGCGTGTCGGCTGCGCCATGGTTGGGAAAGGGGGTGGGGGTGGGATGGGACCCGGGGAGGCTTGGAGGGAGAATAAAGGAGAAATAAGGTTTTAATGGCTTCGTGATCACACGACAGATACAAAGATAATCTGGCTGCGAACGGCGCAGAACTTACGGAATAGTAGTTGCAATAACAGAATATGAAACGGGTGACGCGTGACCACGTCATAATTTTGATGTGAGCATTCATGAGAGGGGTGGTGCTTGTTAATATAAAATGAATGGTGGAAATGAGATTTGACTGTAAAGATCTCTATTTAAATATTGTTTTATAGATTTATGTTAGATAGCGGTATTCCATGCCTTGGACCCAGAAGTCGCGGATTCTCAATATTAATAATATTAATTGGATGATTTGTATAGCGTCGTCTTTGTGGAAAATCACCTCGAGGAATCGATTTTATTTATTTAAAATATTTTTAAATTATTTTGTATTTTCAACTCGTTTCAGAATGGAAATTACTTAATTTCGCCAAGGAAAGAAGCTGCCATGGCCATTCAGAATCCAAACATTGCTTGAATTTACTTTAGCTGTGTTTAGTGCCTAGATCAGAATATTCAAGTATTACCTCACATTCTTCCACTTATTATCCATCTGGTGCCTCCATTATCGTCAGTAAAAAGGGGGTAACCTAGATCCATTGTCTCTGGGCAGATGAAACTCAGCGGAATCACGCAAAACATAATACTAAAGGCATTGAATTTCTAAAAGCGATCGTTTTTTCTGAAATATTGCACTCATTCCATAATCAACGCAAACAAGGTTGCCTAGAAATTCAATTACCACAAATATTAATATTATTATAATATTATTATAATTCCGCAAGAATAGTTAAGATCTGCATTACCCTAAACGTCCGATAAATCTAAAATCCTTTGAATTATGCATCAACTTACTAGTGTGCTAGTAATGGTAAGCTTTTAGTAAGACGAATGTGAATACTGCATACGTATGTGTGAATAGGAGAACACCAAATCAACCGAGTGCATGACTTTTCACATGTGGCTTTGGAAAGGGGTTGGAAAGCCATAAATATGGAGTGAAATCCTGCGCGAAGCCACGTATGGCGATGCGCGTGTGTAGCGGGTAGCGGGTAGCGGGTAGCGTGCACGGAGCTGGTTAGGGGAGGTGATTGTAGACGAGCCTTTCCATTTAGCGGCAGTCTGCCCGTCAGGTGCATGACACGTGGCGACCATTTGTTCTGGCTCGACACCCAGCGTGGTGCAATACTAGTGCATTCTCTAAAATCTACTAGCAGTTGATATTGAAATCTTTCATGTGCTGTACTTGTTTCATAACATTCTATTAATAAATCTTTACAATATAACAAATTTTTGTTGATTGGTTATAAGTAGGTACCTACTTACCTTTTGTGAAGATCATTGAGCAAGTAATGCATTAATAATAACACAGAAGCTGACTTTTATACGTACATCTTTTTAAATACCCACTTTCACATAAATAGGAATATATTTAATATTATTTCTTCTAACTTCCCAAAATCACTTTGTGGCGTCATTTTGAATTAAATTAAAACAAATAACTTTGTTTAAACCACTAATATAATCACAATTACCTACATGTTTCAAAACCGATGGTTTCTTCGGTTTTGAAACATGTAGGTAATTGTGATTATATTAGTGGTTTAAACAAAGTTATTTATTTTAATTTAATATATTTAATATTGATTACCAAAATTATTCTTTTATACGTAGAAGAATCAATTCAATCTGGAAAAATGTACGAACTTAATTTCATGAAAGTAAAAAAAAAAAATAACATTAGAAATTAAACAGGATATAGGATATAACTATAGTGATAATTGTGGACAATAAGTTACTCAGTGATGGCACTGACTCCACTGACCGATTGTCCACGATTGTTATGTACAATATTTGGTTGTATTTAGTGACTGGATTAGAACAGCTATGTACTTTCCTAACATTCTTTTTCTCTTCCTTTTAATTGTGAATAGTGATCTATCATCATACTGACAGATTATTCGACTCTCGGTTGATGTGATATACATACTATATACTAAAAAACACCGTTGACCATGAAATTCGATTGTATCTGGTGAAGAACAATTTGTTGAGCAGGGGTTCTTTTTGCATCTATGTGCTACAAAAGGCAACAAAACATGCATCACCTTTAATTGTACAACATCTGTCTCATACCCCTCCCCCTGGTCTATTAAACAAAGGCTTTCTGAAAACCAAGGTCAAATGTACCTTTTAAATCTTGCTGTTTTTTTTTTGCTCAGTTATGCCACAGATCCTAATTACGCAAAAACACAAATCGAACGTAAATATTATTATTTCCTTATGTCAACGCTGTGTAGGTACCCGCCTACTTGCATAATTTTAACCGCAGAGTGAGAATAAAAATAAATGCGCCATGTCACCATTGTTCAGTAACATTTCAATGCATTGCGTCTCAAATCAGTTTGTTTTATTTAATTAAGAAAAACAAATATTTATTGTTTCATTGTTTTTAGCTTATTGCATCAAAAAGTTAATGTTATTCATCATAAACCACATTTATTTATTTTATTTTTATTATTTTTTATTTTTTAAATTTATTTTTTCAATTTTTGCAAACTCACTTTGTGGCATAATTTTATTTGAATGAAACAAATTACTTTTGCGTAAACCACTGAAATCAATGTTATAACATGTTTCAAAACCGATGGTTTCTTCTCATAATAACATGAATAAAAATAACAAAAGAAACAAACAAGTATAGAAAAAAAGAACAATAGACAAAAATATTACAGATGTTAATTACTTAAAAATATTATAAAACCAGTTTTATAAAACGAAATATAAAAATTATTTTAGAATATGTTAACATTATATTATGAAGGTATTAAAAGAATTTTAAAAAATATAACAAAAGATAATTAGGTTGTTTAAACAACAAAAATAAATTATTATAAACATAAGCATTAATACGAAAATAAATTTAAGAGATGGCTATTTTAACAAAATATAATTGATTATTAATAATATTTAATTTACTATTAACACTTTTTCTAATTTCTAAAATATCTAAGTTTGCTAATTGTAAATCTGTTTGAATGTAAAATTTCTAAACCCTTTATTTATATCAAAAGAATGATTTGTTTCTATTTGGTTTGGCATATTCAGAATAATAATTATTATTCAAGCACCTTATATGTTCCTTAACTCTAATATTAAAATTTCTAGAAGTCTTCCTTATATAAAAAAGTTACAATTGTTACAAATTTATTTTATTAACAAAATATTTGATAAAAAATGAAAATCATAGAAGTTTTGTATTTTCAAATATGTTATTATTTTTGTTATGTATTTTTAATAACCCGTAAATTTCCAGAAATCTAACAAAAAATGTAAGAAGTAAGTCACAAGATATAGATATTGCCTTAATATCTCTGCAATTTTTTTTAAATACTAGTCTCTTTGCCCAGAGTAAGTGGAATATACTATTCCAACCTCGATGCAGGATTGTTGTTCGGCAGAAGTGAACGAATGGAAAAAGAGAAGACCAAGAGAAAAAAAAACGAAGGCTAATCTGGATAATTATTTACGTTCAGAGTGACAAACCAATATAAATTTATATTCTTTTGCGATCTTTGTGTTGGAGCTACGATTGTCATTGAAGTCGTCAGGTAGAGCCCATACCCAAGTTAATATGTTCAAATTCATATACCGATGAGTACGTAGCCATTATACCTCTGGTTATTTCAGAAAACTCGGTGTATCTGTGACGAATTGATTTCGTTGCTTCTGGACCATTGTTTCTGTATTAACGACCGCAAATATTCTCCGGCTGTGTACGACTTAGAGACAAATAATACTCCTTACCATACACATGTGGCATTCTGATTCGAAGGGAAGCGAATTTACCTTCACGCATTACGGCACAGTCATTCAATAATCGATAAATGTGTATATTCACGGTGCAACATAATCAACGTATTTCACTTATCATTACTTCTATAATATTCCAAGAAAGTTTTGTGAAGATGCATCGGAGAAAACGCACTATTCCAAAAAAACTACCAAAATCCACCTATCCGAAAATCGGCATCCGTCTTACCAGCCAGTGACGTTTACCATGCCATAATGAGCCAGTTGGAACCGTTTCGCAATGTGCTGTTTTTTAAATGAATAATTGAAGATATTAAAATTACACATTTTAAGTACAATCATCAGAATAAAAAAAATCAACTTTAAATCTTCCACAAATTTTCAACGGGTTTGTGAAAATACCCCATTACAATAATTTTTTTCTTTAAGGTAACATTTAGAATTTTTGTAGATATGTTTTTCTGTGGAAACTTATCTGGTTTATGCAACCCAGTAAACATACAATTTTATTTACATATAACTGCTTTTTTCTCATATAAAATAAGATAAAATAAAAATATTAGGCAATCTTGGTTATCTGTTGGGATAAAGCACAATAATATTGATAACGGAAATATTGAAATGCTGTAATCATCAATAAATACAAAACATTTTTTTCTGTTTTTTTTTTCTCTTTTGATCTACGTCGTCGAAATATTTTTAAGAAAATAAGTGTGTACTTTATGATATGCACTTTAAGAAGCTTGTTTTACTGATAAAATAAAAATAAATTAAATTCTGTTATTAACGATATTTACAAAAAATGTTGCGTATTCGGAAAGATCATTCAATGTTGATTTTATAATTAAAATATTATCATTTTAGGTTTATAAAACAGGAAATATTATATTCTTATTGCTCTCCTGAACAATTTAATTTTTCCTTCACAGCATTTCAAATTTCGGTTATCGATATGAAGCTAGGACATAATCATAACATGTAAATGAACTTGAGTTTTGTTTACTTTCGTTGCTGTAATTTATTACTTTTAAGTGTAAAAAGTGAATAAAAACATGACATTACGAAATATATCAGATTAGTAAACGAAATAATACATAAATGAAACCGTCTGTTCCGCGTACAAAAAAAGCATAGATACACTTAGTCGCTTTTATTTTATAACCATACCAACTTCGTACATGGCTGTTTTCGCATCAATGATCTCGTTCCTAAAAAAAGTCACCTTTAAAGTTTTCAATGTACCTGTTCCTTAAAAGATAATTGTTCCAAAAAATTGCGCTCATTGTGAGTCAGGTACTTTATTCAAAGAGCACATGGCAGGTTACTAATTTAACAGAAGTAAAAAATATGTACCGATTATATTATGCATTCTAGCTATAATCCCAAGAGTGTTTTATAATTATCATTATTTTTAAATAATTAGTTCGGACACCACTTTATTTCGAGTACATGCATAAACCAACCAGTTTCGGTTCAGCCTGAACCTTTTTCATGGTTGCAGAAATGATGCTTAGTACGTAATATTAAAAAATTGTTTTATATACTAATAAATTATGAATTTTCACAGATGAAATAGGATTATAAAATTAAAGAAAATCATTTATAATATCTACGCTTGTATCCAGATCATATATTTCCGTAACCATCCTTGGTGGGAAACTATTTAAATAATAGAACATAATATCGGAAGAAAATTGTGCAAGTTCGAGTGTTTTTGTTTTGGACCAAAAAGGATTCCGATTATAAAGGAAGCAGGCCATTGGTGTCGTCGGTGAACACAATCTCGTGCGTTTGGCAATATTCACCTCGAAGTATCGCGGTGAAAATAACTACATTAAAGTGATACTGTTGTTTTATGCTCCTTTGCAAATATGGTAGAGTGGAAAATGATTGGTCATCCTTTTTTTTCCCCATACCCTGGTCTATCCTACATATAGGTACTGTCACCCAATTCCATCAAACACCAATTCGTTTAAATTTTTTATAGTCGATTTTCAAAGTTCATCTGAAGCTGTATAATTCGAATGCAGTTTCGGAGGCAACACACAAATTATTTGATCCACCTACTCTCCATTTCTATTATATTCTCAAAACCTTTTTTAATAGGTAGAAAAATAATATGTTAACTTCTATGGCAGTCAAATTAATATTTTAAAGCTTCATAGCTCACAATGAAAAACCGATTTACAGAACAACCTTTTAAAAGTTCATTAAGATGCTATACGCCAAATTACTATTTAGATTTATCTTTACTACGAATCGGTTTACATTCTGAATATAAAAAAATATGCTATGGATACATTGAAGCTTTTCCTACCTTCTCTATTTATTGGAATTAAAATAAAATTATTATAAATAAATAAAACAATATAACTTAGTTACAATCACCGGTCGGCGTGTAACTAAATAAATCAGTGGTTGTAACTAAGTTATAATTATTTATTTATTTATTGTTTCTTTACATGATAGGTATTATTGTTCACATTTCAATATTAACCTCACTAGGACAAACAAGCCTATTTTGAGGAGTTTTATTTATTTATAAAATGGATAACCACAAAGTGATAGCTAGTTTCAAAAGAATTAAATTATTAATTAGCGTAAAGTACCAAATATGTTGTTTTTTTATTACATAAATATGAACATAAGCAAAAACTTTTAAAAAATACCTCTCAATTTCTAAGATTATTTTTGACTATTTCCATTGACTAACTTTTTAATTCTTGTAAAATTATTCATAAAAAAAATAAAAACAATTTTGGCGTTACTTTCCTCATACTTATAATACCAAATACACGCGGAGTGCTAAAGGGGAAGAAGAATAATATTAATTTAACTTGGAAAGTTCTTACTTTGATGTCATTTTATTGTCTATGAAAGTGGGCGAGGCCAGATAACATAAGATGTTTGGGGACAACATAAATCGAGCGCTACCCTACAAAATGCTTGGCTGATCGCGGCCTCAGATGAATCGATTTAAAAGTTAGAAACAGCGGCCGTAAAAGATACCTCTAATAAAAGTATCGATGGCTACAAAAAATTGACCAAGGTGCGAGCGGAAAATGCTTTAAAGATAATAAAAACTTGTAGAATCATAAAATTAGTGGATTAAATAATTATGGATTGGCTCTATTGATCACAATATAATAGGTATATTCTCACAATTTAAATCAAAGGTTGATATTCTGCTTAGTGACCAAACAATGTTAAGTTAGACATAGATTAAAATATTCCGAGATAATAAAATAAGATATAATTATTATATCCAGGTCGTGTCCGAAGCCCCACACGATGTTTCGGGGCTTCGGCGCGTGCCCTAACCCTGGAGCAAGGGCAAAGGGTCCCAGAATGAGCCCATCTGCCCTAACCAGATGGCCTTCTGACTCACTTCTGACGCCCGATTACCTACCTGATAATTGGCCATCTATATACTTTTGGGCCTGAGGCACTAACTAATACATCTCATACCTAGTCACGGTCAAGGTTGTTTATTTAATGAGATTCAACAACAACATGTTATGGTAGGAACAGGATTTTTAAAGTTTCGATTACTGTTATTTCCAAAGATTGTTTCTCTTATCTGTGGTTATGTCATTCGTAGTATAATTTAATACTTATAGAAATATGAAAAATCCTTGACTCGGGCGGTCTGTTTTTTTTATTAATTTTTTATTTTATTCCTCTATTCCCATTCTGGATTGCAATCTTTAGAGCGGGAATGCGGTCTTTGTTCTACAGGTAAATCAGTGGAAGATTTATATTAACTTATTATTCACCTTGACCATTGAAATCTGTCAATATTAACTAGTACTTAAACAAGTGATAGACACGTGTAATTGAAACATTTGAGTATCAGAATGATCTTTAAAATTAATTGTTCGGATACGGATGACTGCGCCTATTTTTTAATTTAATTCAAAAAAACCAAGAAGGCTTAAAGGCTAATTTTTTGTTCATTACAGCTTTATTTCTCTAAAAAACTATGAAGTCAATATTGCGATGTCATCGAACTTCTCTTCGAATAATCGATTATTCTTTGCAACAAATCGAAACGTTCGAATGTACACAATGTATTTATTGACTATTTTTGGAATCGAAATGTTGGAATATATCTTATTATCTTTACATGTTTTATTATTTCTTTGGGTGGTATTATTGTTTACATTTCAAATTTTAACCTCACAAGGACTGGCCTGCGGTGAGGTTAATACTTTTATGAAATAATGAAAATAACACAAAATAATAAATTAATCTAATTACTTAAGAGCCATTGACCAGCGGCTGAGAATAAAAGTTTAGAGATGCTTGCAACTGTACAGGGAGGTTCCGATGAGAAAGATCGATTATTCCCCGTATCAATTTTTTTATGAAAAATATAATATCGATTTATTTAATTCAAAACATGCTTTAATAAATATCTACCTACATTCTCAAGTAAGCAATCAAAATGATCAAAACGAACGATGGTAAATTATTAAATATCGTGTACTGCTTGTAAGTATTTTTTGATCGTATTTACGATTTTTCAATAATTTCTAATAAAAAAAGTGATTAAAAAAATCTAAAATATTTTAGTTTTGCCTTAAATAAATAGAAAAACTGAGGTATTTTCGTCACAAAACACGTTCGCGGATTTATTTTTTAATGATTTTAATTGAACTTAAATTAAAAATTTTAAAACTGTGTTCACTAGATAGATGTATTGATTTATTTTTTTGTATGATTATGTGATTTGAAATTCGTGTTGTTTAATGGAATCTAAGGTTTGAAAATTGAACAAGTCTGCCAACGACTAACGGTATAACTTTAGTATATTAAAAATAAACTTAGTTTCTCAGAATTAAAAAAATGCGTTTACCAGATAAAATAACAATCTTTCAAAATCAATTTTTTTTTTGTAAAAAAGAGTCAATACGTCTAGAATTTGATTTAAAAATGACTAATTTCAATTATTCTCTGGTAATATCCTCTTAATATTGAAATGTTTAGTTTGATCGAATTGATCATAATGCATAAATATATATCTTAATTATGTCCAGATCATATATAATTTGATCCAGATCATATATAATTTGAAATCTCTTGAAAATATTAATCAAATTATAGAGATAGTGAGATTCCTAATCTCAGGGTCATGGATCTCCTTCTACTATTAACTGCAGATGTAATAGTTTCAAATTACTAAAATAACTAATTAAAATTATTAAGTAACCCCAACGCAACCTACAGATAATAAACATAAACACTTTTTGCTATATTTATTTATATTTCGTGGAAACCAACAAAAACCAACAACAATGATGAGGAAAAAATGATCAACACCATAAAACAACCTGCCGTCCACCTCGGAACAGGAATATCTAGTGAGGAGGACTGAGGATAAAATAAATCACTTTGTATTCTTAATATACTTAATATTATATTTTAATTTTAATTTGTATTGTCATTAAATAAAAAAAATAAAAAAATATAACGACCAAAGGCATACCATCTTAAGTTCAGGGGAATCCCAGGAAACTGGGGCAATTCAGCGAAACATGTATCATAAAAATAAAAGTATGGTTTGCTAATAATTCAATATTAATTTCGTGTAAGGTGGAAAAAAACAGGTTTTTGGTTTTGTTTTCCAAGATGTTAATATATTTAACTACCTGCATACGTTAATAACTTCTGTGCGAGCGAGAAAGGGATAATTAGGTAAGTATTATTATTGCAGATTTATAATGTCAAACTAAAAGTAAAACAAAGCAGCGAGACTATTAATGAGAGTAGGTACCTTCCTTCTGATTTGCACGCGGATTCAAATGTGGTTCACCTTCAACTTACTAGAACTTCTTATAAATAAACAGGTAGCTTAGGTACATCTGAGTCTAAATAAAATATCTAGATCTATCATACCCACGTGAGTTAACCACTTTTTTCATGCAACTCGGGAAAAACCAATACATGTTTAATACAAAAACCACAGACAAAATATATTAAAGAAGACAATATTAGCGACTCTCAACCGAAAATCTGAAACAGAAAAATCAGAAAAAGATACGGTCACATCTAGGAATCGAACAGCACCTTTTTTTATTCAGATTTTCGACTGAGCGTCGCTAATATAAGTTTTACTCATTAAGTTAAAATATAAATAAATAAAAAAAGAATATCACACACTTAATACTTGACTTACTTTAACCAGTGATTCCTGACATCATTATAAAAAAAATTATGTGTTGAATTTTGGTATCTGGTGACATTTTTGTTGTTATTTTATTCAATTTTTCTTTTCAAATACAAACAAAAAAAAACTTTCAAATGTCGTCATTAGTCAGTCACTCAGTCAGGTAACCCCTCAACCCCTCATACCGACCCTAACTGTCTAATATCTAATACCTTCTGATTTTTTAACTATTTTTAGATGAAAAAAAAAATTAAAATGAACATTTAATTTCGTCGGCAACTCGCAAAAAAAAAAATTCAAACGTTTTCACGCTTAGACCAATACAATTTCCATCATTAGTATTTAAATATGTTAATTTATTAACAAGATCGCCCGCCAAAAAAAAACAATACATTATTAAACGAATATGCTTATTTATAGAAAATGCGTAGCAGGCAGGACAATCGTCATAAAAATAAATATTTCAGACGATACGTTGACCTCAATTAAGGTCAAGGAATGGAGATGTTTATAGATTCATCTTTATCTCTTCATAATTTTCACGAAGATTTTTTTTTACAATTTTTTTTTAGGTATACTTTGATAATTGCCGCGGGCTGTTCTGAAGTCCGGGCTCCCGGGACTGATATACATGCTCTCGCTACGACACTGTGTATCCAACACCTTACGAATGTATTTGTAAACGTATTTTAAAACGTTATCAGTCTAAGTTCTTGGCCAAACATAAAATATATTATATTCTATTGCAAAAAAGTCGTTGTGGTAACAGATTGGTAATCCCATTTTTTATGTATCATCACGTCAAAATCAAACGTCAAAAGATTATGCCTATAGGTTGCAAAAAAACAACATTGGCGATGGCGAAAACAACATTGCAACCAATTCCAGCGTGTATCTTTTTAATATTTGCCTAAAATCAGTGAACAGTAGGATAATTGTGCGGTAGTAACATTAAAAAAAACCTGTTTTTTATAGGGAATTTGCATACCTATTGTTTATGATTTAGCTTTTTTATGCCACCCGCTGTCGATGTCCATGTTTCGGTAGATGATGAGCTACGGTGCGGTATTGATCGCATGTCAATGGGATATCATCAGGGCAGCAACCAGCGCCCCCCGCCACCCCCTGGGGGCGCTAGGGGCCGCGGGCCGCACCTACCCGCTGTCCAGTCCTATCCGCCCCCTGCCCACCTGGCCGGTAGGGGTAGGTGGTAGTTGGAGGCCAGTAGTTAGAGGGCATATAGACTCCTTATTACTACGAGATTGGCTGTTACATTAAGTGAATAAGCACCATGTATAAAACACAATAGATTGCTTCGGAATTTTACAAAGGCGTACGAGTAAGAGATATGTTTTCAATTTTTTTTAAATATTTTTTTTTCTATTTCTCAACGTTATATGTTATGTTTATTATGAAATATACTATTGTTGTCGTGTCAACATTAGCCAAGTTGATAGATATACTAATTTTATGTTATTAATATAATACAGAGTCGAAACGTTTTTCTAACGTTATTTGTGTGCTAAATTGAGTGTCATTGATGTGTGCCAAATATCTGAATTAATTAAATTTTCCGAATAAACTTCTTATGATAGTTAAAGCGCCTTAATATATATATTTATACTTAGGCAGATTAGGCTTATCAAATCGCCTTTTAGGGACATTTTTTTTTTTTTTTATATTTGAAAGGTCCCCGTTTAAAGTCGAAGTAGGTGCTATTCGTCTTTTTATAAAATCGTAAGCTTATCAATGTGACAGTTGTCTTCTTCTGCTGATCACAATCTGTTCCATAGTTGAAACGGACTTAACATCGGCACTTACCGGGGACCGTCCAACTGCCAAAAACAAAAAGATGCAGACTATGTTACATTTGAATTTGTGTGAAACAACCCGTTCTTTATATTACGGCGTAAGTGAATATAGGTATGTATTATATTATAATAAGGCACCTACGTACAAGTGTTTCTTGGCTCTCTCAAACATCGAGCACCTTTACGAAATCCATATAAATGTTATTCAAACAATTATATCGTTTTTTTCATCTTGACAACCTGATTAGTTACTTACAAATTTGAATAATTAAAGGTTAATGAAAATGCTAGATGGACGTCATAATGTATATCATTTCAATTAAGTGGTTATTTATGGAACCATTTCATTATAATGAAGAGTTAAAAAGTTCCTTGTGAATAAACTATCGTCCGAATTTGATGGTGTATAAAAAGTAGTTACCTACAAAAATTATTTATTTGGTCCCCATAACTTTCAACCAAAATAGCACCACTAAAATAGTTAGACACTATGAAATCTATTGTTTCTGTATAACCTGATTAATAATAATATTGATAGTCCCGAATTACTATCCGTCATTGGTTTAAATGCTCCAATGCGGCGTACCAGGCACACTTCTCTTCTTCATATAGAAGCCCTCAACACCAATGCAGCAAATAACTCACCAATCACTCGCGCAATCACAACCTATACCCATTATGAAAAATTATTACAATTAGACATTTTTCACGATTCATTGCGAACATACAAAACAAAATTATTAAATTTCTTGTCATTTTATTAAACTTTAGTGAGCAAATATTTATTGATTTTAAAATGTAAAATTTTCTCCACCCATACTCTTTCATTTATGTTTTATTAGTCAACCAATGTTTGATTCTTTTCATTAGTTTCATCACAATTTAATTTTAAAACCCAGGCGAAATTACCTATTGACATTTTACAGATTTACGTAATAGGTACAAAACCATGTAATTTATTTAAAATACCTTATAACTTATATTTAATGTACTGTGTAAATCTTATAAACAAATAAATAAATAAAAAATAAATAAATAAATAATAAATTTGATCACCGTTAAAAATATCTTCGAAAAACTTGAACAACGATTCGTCATAAAATATTTAACTGCCTGACAAATAATAGATAATCGTCGATAATCAAGGCCAACGCATAAATGATTGGCAGAAATAAATACTACCATAAACCATAATAGCACATTATTTATGACGATGAAAATAGACCTGAAAGAACTACGTACTAACTTATTTTTAAATAAAGCCTGTTTGACTAAAGGACTGATCTCAACTTCTATCAAAACGATTTCGTTTATTTTATTTTTTTATTCTTCACTAAACGCAATTTGTCAGCAGGTCAAAAAAGTCACAAAAGCACACAAATAACGAGAAACCACAATATAGAAAATATAGAAGAATGACATTTCAAGTAACTACAATACAAAGGCATAAAATACATAGACAGAAAGATATGACACAGGCAACATACTCATAGGCACGCACACACCCAAAGTCCCACAACATACTGATAGGCATATTTACAAATAAGATTACAATTCAATCAATGGATACTAATGTATAGGTGCTTAGAAACAAAGTCAATATAACAAATCTTGATTTATTAACTGATTTTCAGCTTTTTTTTGAGTTCGGTGGTACAATTTAAGTCGCTTTTTATATTTGGCATCTTCAAGGTAAGTGAATGTCGGTAGCCCGTATTTATTTGTAATTTTTGGAATGGACATTTTGATGGCTTATTTTGACTAAATCTTGTGTAGCGTGTATAATCTAATATTTTTTTTAATATATGAAATCTGACAATAAGTTTTGACACACAATTATAAACCTATATTCCTCGAACAGCTAATATATTAACTGATTTATATAATAATTTTATATATCTTCGTTTGCATAAATACTTCTGCTTACCAAAAGCTTAGTCATAGAAGTTTGCATTGTTTGAATGTAACCTATATTTTTCATGCACGAGTTTCCCCAAGAGTTATTCCGTATCTGATAGTAGATTCCGCTAGTGACCAATAGATTATTTTTAACGTACGCATAATACATATATCTATAATTTTGTAAATTCGCCTCGCGATAGCTAGAAGACGTTTGCAGATATTACTTATATTTATTTATTTTACACCCTTTTTTATTTTTACAACAATCACAATATAAAAAGAAACAATCATATGCAAATTATGTTATATCATTATTTATCTTCCTATACATTAGTAAACGGGAAACAGAATTTTTGAAAATTTCTAGAATAAATTTTGGTAATGAATAAACGAAAATATCAACTCAACTAAATTTATTTCCAAGCCTATGTAGTCTTTGGATTGGGGAGATAATGAAATAGTTAGTTTTCGAAGGGTAAACAAAGAACAGCTCTATACTGAATTATGCAAATGCATAATTCAGTAAATAAGTAAATTGAACAATAATGCAAAAAATGACAGTTTAAAAATTATTTTTAAGATCTAGAATCAGAAGCAACATGCCCGCAATAAATAATATACCATGAACATTTAAGTTATTTTCAGAAAAAAAAGTATCTATATAATAACAAAATATATTATCATTTCGGTGATATAAAAAGATCTGAAACAACTGACTTCTGGTAAAAAAAATCTTGTTTGACTAAATATCCTTAGACAACTGAAACCGAAGAACAATACCTACATGCATAATTTAGAATGATTTGCAATAAATTTAGATAGAGCTTAAGAATTCATAATAAATTGTACAGCGCCCTTGAGGTGATTTCTCACGAAAACGGTGCTCTACAGTTTATTTAATTATAATTATTATTATACATAAACCAAAATAACATATGACGTAAAATGTAGTTACTGAAAATACAACAGCTGTTAAAAAAATAAATAGATCCTTAGATTTTATGCTGCCATAAACCAAATAAAGCAAACTGACATGTAAATGAAGTCTGGAAATAATATCTTCCTGTAAAAAGCATTCCGCTCCAAAAATGTGTGGACTTTTTCAGATACAAGGCCACAAAATGAATAACTCCAAGGGTAACTTTCCGTGACAACCAATTGACTGAGGTTAAAATAAAAACACTGCGGAATAGCGACAAAAGGATGAACTCTAATAATGACATCAACTCTCAACTACTGAGCCGGCGTAACCTTTTTCTAGATTGGGAAGAATTATTGGCCCGGCCGAGGCTCGGCGGGACGGGAACCTTGGGGCAAATCTGTGCAAATTAGATCACGGGAAGAACGGGAGCAATATTTATGGCCCTAAACTTCGGCGGGTGTTTCTCCATCTGGTTTCCATACATTGCTGAACGATGAATGAGGTTTATTTGAAAGATGGCAACATTAATAATATAAAGAAATATGAAAGTTTTGATTTTGTGGAAAAATAAACAATTTGGAAATACCAACAATAACAAATAAACAGATGTGTCCACGGTCATTGAATACACGACATATAACTCTTTTTAATGAATCAACTATACGTACCTGGGCCTTTCCAGTTAAATTTAATCAGGCTGTAACAAATTCACTTTTTATTGCTACCTCGACAACTTCTTTACATAGCAGTGCGTCGACTGGGAAATACCGGAAAAGAGAAGAGTCATTTTGTTTTTGTTTTATGTTTGTAGTTACGAGTTCCATGTCTAAACAAGGTTAGAAGATGAATGTCCCATATTTATATACGAGTGAGCTCGGCCCCAGCGCTCACTCAGGATTTCAAGAGAGGAAGGCTGCTTTCACCACCGTGTTGTCGGAGACCATTAGCCTCATCCTGGTTCCAGTGATCCAGTGGTTTTGGTTTGATCAGTTTATTGCCTTTTTTTCCAGAATTGAGCCAACAGTTTTGGTCAAACGATTCTACGATAACGTCCATCTTTGTTTTTTCGGTAGAGCTTTGGCAGTGTTTAAGGACTCTTTGAACTCCTTCCTTTTCCGTTTTCTTTCAACCGCAATTTCCCATTTTGAATCCACATCATCAACGCCGATCTGGATTTTCGTGTAGTGTCCGTTGATTTGTTAATGCTACTCGGCAATGTGGTGATGTGTTTTAGGTTTGCTTTGATAGTATTGGCAGCCTTCTTAATGGACGTATATTAATTGATTTTCTTGTTATAATTCCTTCTCTATATTATGCATTAGGCTGTTGCAGGATATTAATAATAGTTGCTGGTAGATTTTAAGCAGCGATTAGGCAAGATATCTACCGGTGATCAGACCAGTAGGTATCGTAGTGTATTTGCAGACTATGTATTTTGTCCTTGAGATTATTAGTGCATTTGCAATTATCGAGCCAGAAAGTGGTATTTTGTGTGGTATATGATAGGTACATAACACTTCTGCTGACTGCAAAACAACTGAAATGGAATTGTTTTTACGAGTTCAGATTTATGTATTGATTGTACCTGTGATGTTTGAACCCGTTCTCAATGATCTATGACAAATAAGTAGTAATAAACTTCTTACACGTGAGTTGCAATTAGACATGACCGAGCAAAATCCTAAACCGCAGACCGTTTGAAAAGTGCATTACGATCAGGTTTTCCGACCTGCCCTATTTATCTGTAAGTACTTGTTTCTATAAACACTCTTAGGCATTCGGCCCTCTGGGCAGGTCACATTGCGTCCTAACAATGTACTTATATTTAGAAAGAAATAGGACACACCGCAAAATACCGAGGACACGTTATTTCACAGAACTTGGATAACAGCTGAACATGAAAAGTACTTTTACAGAACTAGAGAAATAACTTTGAAATTTGATGAATTGTTAAAATTTTGTGAAATAATCCGTCCCAACAAAGGCAGATTAATTATTAGCTGAGATAAAAGTACCAATGTAAGTTACTGTAAATATGGTCTCAATACTCTTAGATTAGCATTTTTTCCTCTGTCGCGACGGAAGCAAAACTTGGAAATGTGACATTATTTTCGACGGCACTTGGGCTAAGCGAAACCTGGTCGGATATCTATAAGCTAATTCAATAAATTGGTGTATCTACCTATTACAAATTGTTTGTCATTTTATCAACAGTACATTTAAATATATGTATGTGTGTTGGTATAGGTATCGATCTTAAACACGGCAAAGATCGCTCGTGTGAAAAACCAAATATTACTTATTGAAAAATTGAGATCTGGTACTTCAATATAGAAAGCAGTTATATTCCAGAATTCGTCTTGTGAATACAATTTCGTCAACTCAACCCCCTAGGTCCGTATATGGAGGGGTGTCCATAAAATAAGGTCTCCAAGGTGCTGCGGTCGCGAGGAACGATTTTACTAGACGACTTTACTGGTTCCCCCAGTTAATCCCCACTAAGCTGCATTCTCTGCGACACTTAGTCTCGGCGTGGCAGCCGTTCGCCAAAAGGCTTTCACTCGCCGCGCCCGCCAGTTTTTTGTTCTTTGCAGATCGATGGGTGATGGTTCGGGAGTTCTGTGAAATGATCCCTGATGACAGTTAGACCACTATTGACAAGATTTTGACAGAACAAGCAAGATTGACGTCAACGGATCGAACAGCCTACATAATCCTCGAGTGCTACGACATCTTCGGATTCAATTGTGACTGGGGACGAGATCTGGGTACACAGATCTGTGGAAGTTTAAAAACGAATTACAGAGCATAATTCACATCTGGCTGGTGCGATGAGTGGAAGCTCTAAACGGCTGCCACGCCGAGACTAAGCGTCACAGAGAGTGCGTATGGATTTGGCTTGGGGGAACCAGGCTACATGCCAGTGTTGCCCAAACTCGGGTAAAATCGTTCCTTGCGACCACAGCACCTTGGAGACCTTATTTTACGGACAGCCTACGTAGATGTAATATTGGGTCACCTTCAAAACATTGGCAATACAACGACTAATTAATAAGTTTACCTAGATACCGTGCCCTCCATAAAGACCATAGGTTCACCGGTCCATCATTGATCCGCGTCACCATCAATATACAATGTTCGTCCCATTTCCCATCGCACCTTGCTGGATAATCGCTACGGCCGGAAGATAACAACGGATGGCCAGGTACAAAGGCTGGTAGATGATAATGGCTAGTACTGGGCAGCTAGGTCAGCTGACATCACTTCCTGGGAGTGCTGCGCCAATCAATGGCCTGATTTATTAGCCATGTTGGTTTTACAGGTGCGCCAAAAGTCGGAATTTTCAAGTATGTAAACTATTATTTCAAACTAGGTTAGTAACCACTGACAAAATTTGTGCAAATGTTTCAAATTTGAGGTGGTCGATGGACAGTTGGGTATGACGCTCTGCTAGCAGTCGAATGGAGCAAGTTTTTATACTCACAGTGGGTACCTACTTTCTCATTACGAGCGATGCTAAGTGAAAAGGTATGTTTTTTTAAATGTACTCTCATTATTTTAATCATATTATAGCAGAAGGTCGGATATCTAAGGAAGGGCAAACTATGCAAATGGCGCCATGAAATTTTTGTGGGTTTGACTCTGTGAAATTTCTAGATCAATGAAATTTTATTTAGCTGGTAGATACTTTCCATCATGAGCTATGGAGAATTTAAAAGTATTTTGAAAAAATGGAAGGCCATATTTTTTATAGATTTTGCATTCTTTTGAAAAATGTTATTTTAAAATACGATCATTTTATTCGTAAAAACAGTTAAAAACGGGACTGAAGTTCTTACGAATAAATTAGCAGGGTTTCAATGTTTATTCTCATGTTTTCCCGCCAATATACATTGAAACACTGTTAATTTGTGCGTAAGAACTTCAGTCCCGTTTTTAACCGTTTTTACGAACAAAATGTTCGTATTATAGAATAATATTTTTCTCCGTGCATGAAAAAGAAGACAAAACCGGTGGTAATAATAATAAATATCCTTTTTAGAGAAGTTATACACTTCGAATAAATACCTAAGTATGTATATTGATTTCGCACTACTTGTTGCAATATAAATGAATTCGAATTTCTGCTGCTAACTTTTCTGTTACAAATATTTATTTAGGTGCTAATATTTACCGACACGTTTTTTCTTCATTGCTAAGGTTTACTGAAGGTTTCTTATCTATCAAATTCTATCGGAATATTATCCAGGTAAACATTTCATACGACAAGCCTTGCTTACTAGTTTTACAATAGGGTATGCCTATGTGACGTATGTGACCAGACGTCCCGTTTTCAAGGGGATAGTCCCGTTTTCAGACAGCGTGTCCTCGAACACAGCTTCGGGACGCCAAAATCTCCCGTTTTCGAAAAGAAAGAAACTCGCAGTAGAATTTTAAAAAATATAAAAAAGCGTGCAAATAAGAATCCTGGCGGTAGAATCAAGGCGAGTTGTGATCTAGCCTCCTACATAGTAAAGTAAATTCACTCGTAAAATCCATGCTGTGTAATTTTAGTAAAAAACATTTTTACTGTAGCAAATTGCTTTATTTCATTTATTAGTAAAAAATGTTTGTTCTTTTATAATAAGGGTTTAGAATTTCAATCGTCCATGCGATTGGTAACTGCAAGATAAATTGTAATCTAGTCTCTTTCGTACACTCTTGAGTAGGGTTCCCAGATGACAGGAATTTTTCTGACATCCGGAATTTTAGCTGCCTGTCAGGAAAACAGCGAAAATTAGAAATGGTCAGAAATTTTTAAAAATAAAAGAAAAAAATAAATAAATATAATTGTGTGCAACCGAAATTAAAGGATGTCAGGGATTAAAAATCCCTGAAAAATTCTAGGAGTTTGTCAGGAAAACCCATTTTTGTACTTTTTTTATCGGTGTCCCGGTTTGGGGGAAAAAATAAATAGGGGTAGGTCGGTAACTCGACTTAGTGTCCGGTGACGATATGTGGATAATAATTATTTTTTTTATTTTGAATATAAACCACTCCGGTGACATTTTTTTTTTCAAAGTTTCTTATCATTTTATATATAATTAATGTCACGTTCTATACAATTTCCGGTTAGAAAATACAAATAAATATGATATTTCCTTACCCGTTTTAAATAATAGTAGGTATGACTGTTACTACATATATGGTCGCAAAGCAATTGAATTTATTTGGTCTTTTTAGTTTTACGGGCTTACTATATAAAACATATCTTTTCTGACTCATGCGTAAATCCGTCTCCTCTTTCCAGTTATTTTTAGTGAGCTGGAGTGCTAAGATTGAAAAATTCGACATTATGAATGTAGCCGAAAATTTTTTTGTTTCTAAATAAGAACATATATATTTGAAGATTTTTTTAATTTGGGAAAGTACGTGTCTCCACAAACTGAACACAATAAATAATACTACAACATCAATAATGTTGTATTTTTTAACCTTATCACTCTAGCTCACGAAAAGTCTACAGCCGCCCCTGTCTGTTTCCTCCTCTTGACCAAGAAATTAAGATGAAGAATAATGCAATTATCACGGATGACGCAAACTTTCGTGCAATTCAGTACAATCATTATGCTCTATCAGCTGATTGCGTGTTATTATTGCAGTGGCAAATTCCTACAAAGGCTGAAGGGCGATTTATATAGATGCAATACTTAACTACAACAAACTATAAACATGATTTTCAGCTAAATTCTTCCATTAATTACTGATTATTCATGTACCTATTTCATGCGGAAGATTTTATAAAGTATGATAAATATATATTTTTTTAATTAATCTTTATTTATTGCATTGTTTATTACATTTGTTGATACTTCTTTGACCACCATGGCGCATGTCCGTGTTTTTTTTTTGAGAGTATGGCATCCCCTATTGTGGTATGTTATGAGGCTGAAGGAAAGTGGGGAAGGGAAGGAGACGAGGAAGAAGAAGGTGGGAAAGTACCTGGCTATTCAGATCTAGTCACTAAACATGGCTAATGCCATTTCAAGCAACGTTTCAATTCTGAATGGTGGTGTTACACCAGGGTGATACTAAGAGTATCTTCCACTCTGGAACATACTCTTAGTATCAAACTTTACAAATTAGTAGAACCACAGCTCCCTCATGGGCCGGTAAAATCGACATAAACCGAGTACCTGGCCCCCTAGCACACTCAGTCGATAAGGATCGATAGGATAATTGTAGGTAACTTCTCATCGTTCCCTAGGACAACTGTAGATCGCTAACGTACAAACAGCAGTTGACGTCGAATATATTAAAGACACTTAGTCATTGTGAACTGTCACTTATTCGTTTGCTATCTGCAGTCATGCTAGGGAACGATGAGAAGTTACCGATAGTTATCATATCGATTGTTATCGATCGAGTGTGCTAGGGCCTCTGGACCTTGCACGGATTGCATCGATAACTTTCGGTAACTTCGCATCGTTTCCTAGGAAAACTGCAGATTGCTAACGTACAAACAACAGTTGACGTAAAATATATTAAGAATACTTGGTAATTGTGAATTTTTATTTATTCATTGGCGATACTTGTCGATCGACCGTGCTAGGGTCCCGCGCAAAAATGTACTAAAATGGACTACGCTGCACATTTTTACCATTTTTACAATATTTCTGCCCTTAACCCCTAAAGAGGGTTTTAGATCATCATTTCAAATTATGGAGAGAAGAAAGATGAATTTGTATATAAATTTTACTTAAATTGTCAAATTTTTATAATCATATGGAAGATTGTAGACGAGATATTTAGAAAAGAAGAGATGTTGAGTGAGGGGTATGCAATTTTAGATAAGGCTTAGGATAGAAAAGATAATGTTTGTGTAGAGAGAGACAACAAAAAATATGTGATAAAAAAGTTCACACTTCTAATAGTTACTCTAGTTGATAAAAATATCTAAAACCTTTTAATTAATGAAGACAATATTAGCGAAACGAAATATAAATCTGAAAAAGAAAAATCAGAAAAAGATCGGGTCATATCTGAGACTCGAACTCAGGACCTTCGAATTTCCGGGCAGATGCTCTAACCACTGAGCTAATGTGTCCCTGTCCGATTTGGTCATATTTAACTGTATCATACTTCGACTGAGAACTACCAACATTATCTTCATTTTATTAACGCATATTTTATTTGCTGCTATCTTTATGTATGATAGCAAGATTCAACTCGAACTAAATGCCATCTAGATAGTGTCAAGATAAATTATCCATTTTATTTAATATGCGACTAGGTGAAACCTCAAATTATAACATTTAATGATATATAATTTGAGGTTTTACATATTAAGTTAAAAATAAAAAAATAATATCTGCTGATGTTAAATGTTATGTTTAAAAAGTTTGAAGTTTATCTTAAAGTAAAAAAAAAAAAAAAAACATTTTCACAAACGAGGGATTTTGTTGAAAATATATTGATTATTTAAATGTAATTTTTCTGATTTTAATCATCTTACTAAAAATGTTTGTTTTTTACGTTTTTATTCTAATTTATTCATTTTAAAAACACTTAAAAACCAACGAAACCAAAACGGCCCGTGATTGCCAACGTCGCTTCGTACGCACGTCATCAAACAAAAAGAAAGTAGTACTGTCGGAATTTTTTAAAGAACGAGCGACCGTTATGACGTCACACGTCGAAAATGCCGTTTTGGCGGGATTACAAAAATGGCCAACTTATACTCGCAGAAAAAAATTGATTCGTCAACATAAAAATAAAATAAAAATGCCATAATAATCGTAATTTTTTTCTTAATTTTTTTAGGCAATAAATTTTTTTATGGAAATAATCTATTGTTATTTTTTATATCTCCCCGCTGTTTCTAGTTGAAACATAAGTACTTACTACTAAATTGGTTTACTTTATGATTTTCTTCCAATCTAATTGATTATCTAACGCTTTACATTATCAAGAACAACTTTGATTCACCTTTCTACGTTTTTAATACAATAAAATAACTAACAACTACTGCTACAGCTTCTAATCTGTTATGATTTTTAGGATAAAACTCAATACTGTTATGGTGAAGCGGAGCAGTAAATAACGTACATGGAAATTTCCATGAATAAATCAGCATTATGGTTATAATAATTATTAGTTATGTAAAGTATTTAGTACTTGTCATTATATATGGAAATATAACAACTTGTTTAATTATAAAAATAATCAAATACTTGATAAAGGGATCCAAGATACAACACATATAAAATCTCAATTTTTCCTCCCAATATTTACTTCGTCATAAAGTGATCCACTTAGTAGCCCCATCGGAGTCAAAAAGTAACGCACACAACCAGTCAACCAAAAAGTTGCACGAGAAAAAACAATAAAGCGATATCTCACAAGTATCGCTTACACCCCTGTCCAACGCTGATGGAAGCAGATTGCTGTAAATACACCGTGATAATTGCATTCATCTCGGCAGGGGCGCAGCCGGACCGAAAAAACTATCCGGCTTCGGCGGAAAATCTATTTAGCATTCACCAGCTTCATTGAAAAGGCTCCCAAACATTCACATTTTATATTATAAATATTATTAATTCATTATGCATATTATGAGGAAGCATCATGGGCCGATATTTATTGACCGACATTATTGGCCGGTACTATATAATTATTGGTGTGTCAGTTGCTTTTTATGCTCGCTATCAGAGAGATTTACATCCGTCAAGTCGCTTTCTAATATGAACCCTGGCAAGAAAAGCCTATCGTGATACCTGATACATGACTAAAAATACTGATATACCCGCTCTTTGCGGTAATTTTTCAGAAAAATATTTTTTTTCAAATCATCTGAATATTATTATTATTATAAAGGCATAATAAATAGTATTGTGGTCAAACTTCACAAAGTCACATGGCACACGGAGAAAAATGTTATTCTAAAATAAAATCATTTTATTCGTAAAACGGTTAAAAACGGGACTGAAGTGCTTACGAACAAATTAACAGTTTATCAATGTGTATTGTCGGGAAAATGTAAGAATAAATTATTAGAACACATTTCTTACGTATACATTGTTGGTACAACGTATTCTTTCGTTGTATCGTCATGTTGTATTATCAGGGCAACTAGATAAAACATTTCTAAACTAATGTTTTATAAATATGGCCTGATAAATTATCGTGAGGTCCAAAATCGATTTTCTCTGAGCAGTAACATAAATAAACTAAGCAATATAATTGGCAGAATTCTGGATAACGATTTTACAACAAAACAAATTTTGGTTTGAAAACATCGCACCGTAGAGTAAAGATATATTACTGAATTTAAAGAAAAAAACATTTTATTTAATTCTTGAAAGTTGTCATTAGATTACACTTTAGTTCCAAAATTTTAAATTTAAGTTAATTTACCATAAAACCATAAGCCATCTAATCATTGGTCAAATATGCCGAAAGGAGAACAAGATTTTGGATGCAAAAAATGTAGGAAGAAGTCGGGATATTTGGTGTAAGGCCGGCCTTTAGGGAGACCTAGACGTAGACAAAATGCTGATTGACTAATCTAGTGAAGTTAACGTAGGACGATTTCTTGGAGCAAAAAGCAAAATGGAATGGCTTCATCAAGGATACTGAAGTATTAAATGCAAATTATTTCCAGTAACAAATTAAAACATTTTAATAATACATACCAAACCACTTGCGAAACTCTGCTCGTAATATTTAAATGCACCCTTTTGATTCTAATTCATTGCACCTCCCATAGGAGGAGAATACGAATCAATAAAACTTTATAACTTGCTCCCTCCACCTATAATAATATTGATTTTAAATTTTGTCGGTCATGATAAATGCCTAGCACAAATCAAAGAGCAGTTAACTAAGGGGTAGATTAAACGATACCTTTTATATTTAAACTCCTTCAATTATCGCATTATGTTATTGCAAAAAACACAAATAATATAATATCTAAAATCTATTTTCATGATAATTTCAGGTCGTCTGCAAACATTAATACTTGAACATCATTGAAAATATATAACACATCATTAACAAATAATAAAAATAGGATTGGACCGAAATGTGACCCCTGGGGAACACCACTCATAGCAGTGAATTTATATGTTAAAAAAAAATTGAAAATGTCTATGGAAAATTATTTTCCGATAATATTGTTGCATAATGAATTAATGGATAATTTTGCTCTAATAACTTTATGACTCAGAAGAAGGAAATAATTTACATAAAAGACAATGGCAGTTAATATCTAATCTTTATGGCAACGAAATAAAACACGTGATTTAATCCATTCAACTAACTTCCTTTATCAACAATCGTTCTAATTGAAGCGCAAGATTGAGCCACATTGATTATTTATTCAATGAAATACGGTGCGCTTTATTAAATCTGGGCTCAGTACTCCGTAAACGTTAACTAGCAGTTAAAAAGGTGAATGTTTTAAGCAGTCACTAAAATCTTAGCCCCCTTTACCCTTATTGCCACAATCCATTAACATTGTATGAATGTATGCGCAAACAGGCGATGCGGTATGGGCAAATAATTTATTCATAAGGGTTGCGGGTCGGGTGGAATTGTATTGGAGGGAGGGAGGGAGGGGTGGTACCTTCCCACATACGGCCCGAGAGCTTTACCCCGGATTAGCAGCCCATATAGCCGCCTTAACAGCCCACTTGCTGGCAATTGGCATAAAATTCTCTAAGAGCTTTTAACGTCCTCGCTTGTATATTTATTGACAATTTCTGTAGACCCGGATGGTCCTCATATTAATTATTAACAGCAACGACTTTACGCCGCGACAGATTCAAGCGTAAGCATACAATTATGATCTTCAAAAACAAATACTATGGCTTAAAAATATGTATTCATGTAGGTCAACAAATGCTGATTCTGAATACATATACAAGTTCAATTACCTACACATAATTATAATATGAAGAATTAACAAATCGTTATTTAAAATGAATAAAACACTATCGCGCGTAATCAATGTCACGCCGCATGCTATCGCGGGTTTAATTATAGTAATGTATGAAAAATTATATATTTTGTTATCATAAAGAGTCTAAGAGATTCGCTGTTTTTTAATGTAAACGAAAAATGAATTTCTGGTTTTGAAATCACATAATAATATCTAATAATATAAAGATTTTTTAAATATTTAGGATTTATCGGTCAAATTAGGAATTCCACCGAGCCGAACTCTCTGATATGAAAATATCTGGAGTCGGGGAATTATTTTCCCATAGTCTGGTAGGTTAACATGTTGTCCTTGTATTGTTTTGTATTAATTATACTTATATAATACACTTGCATAGCGTGGATTTACTAGATGATCATTTTTACGTGTGAAAGGGTTTAGTTTTTCTTATGGGGAAAAGTAAACCCGGACCTAAAAGTCTGTTGCGTAAAATAATAAGATTATACAATAACATATGCGGAAACTTTAAGTCAACTAGGAATGGATCCTGTTTTAGGCCAGTCAAATGACAAATTTAGATCATAACATAATTTCATAATACAACGTTTAGTTCATAACATAATTTCTTATTACATGAAACACTCTTTCAGATTTAAAAATTACAAACTGGAGAAATGCAATCAAAATATGAAATAAAAATAGAGTATTTTTTTTTACGATTGTTTTGTCGCTTACCGATTTTTTTTTCTTATAAACTGTAAAAATACCACTCTATATGAAAAAAAAATAATTACACAGGCGTATCATAAAATGTCACATCAATTTTGGTGTCACATAAAAATAAATAATAATTCACAAAGTTTGACAAATTTTTCGCAAACACGCAAAATTTTATTTTATTTATTCTGAAATACCCATATTACAGTGTATTGTAAATTTTTAAATGCAAATACAAAGCGTGGTGTTTGTATGATCTTTCTAAGTTTTCTTAAATAATGCGTCTGACCGTAATACAAAAGGAAATAGAATGACTATTACTATGACTCCGTCTCAGTTTAGTAATGAGTTGACTCTGTTGATATAAAAAAGTATGATTCTTGTGACGTCACAAGGCTCCTTATGACGTCACGGGCGTTTCAGCAGGCATTGAAAAATTAAATCTTTTGACCATAAAAATAAAAATTAGTATTCTGTTAAATAAGTTAGAATGTGATTTTTAATGAAATATAATAAAAAAATGGACTGGAGTTCCTTATTATGTAGGTACCTAAATGGAATAATCACGTTTACTAAGTAGTAAGAACAAAACGAAGTCATTTTTAAGAGGGTATTATAACCAGTGAATACCGGAAATTTGTCCTTTTTAAATCAAATTCTTTAAATTTCGAAAAACCCAGTTTATTTTTAATGTAGTAATGTTATGCCGTTGGTCGTTGGCAGATTTGTTAATTTTTCGAACAAAATATTGTATTATACAACACACATTTCAAATCATATTATAATCATAAAGTAAAATAAATCAATACATAATCTAGTAAAGCCGGTTTTCAGAATTTTAATGTTAGTTCAAATAAAATCATTAAAAAACAAATCCGATAACGTGTTTTGTGACGAAAATACCTTAGTTTGTTTGTTTTTAAGGTCTTAATAACTAAAATGTTTCAACAATTTTTACACATTTATTTTGCTTAGACATTATTGAAAAGTACGCGATTTAAAAAAATGTATCATCACGCGTTTGAGCATTTTTATTGCTTTCTTGAAATGAATGTATGTGTATATTAAAGCAAATTTTGAATAAAATAAAGTCGATTTTGAGTTATTAGTTAAACTTTTGGATGTTAATCAATCTTTCTCATCGGAACCGCCCTGTACAGAAGCAAGGGCTCGAACGCAAGTTGAAATTTGAATTCTCGGCCGCAGGTTAATGAGTCTTAATATTAGCAGTTGGATTGCTTACGGGTTAACTCTAATATTTTTTTAATTTCTACTGTGAAATTAGTAAATACGAGAAGGTTCATTATGTATTAGATCAAGTATATAAAACACTATACAAAGGACAGAAAAGGCACATTTATATTTGCAAAGATATCTATGTAAATATTTGCATGAATTTCATTGAAACTGTATATATAATTTCAATATTTCACCAGTAAAAAAGTAGATATATCCATCACAAATCACTTTTCAACACTTCATTGAGCCTCCCCCACTTTGCATTGTTTGCAAATAAAAACAGGTGGATAAAAAAAACTAATAAATAAAAAAAACTCCATGAATGGGAGAGATTAAAACTTATTGTTATCGCTTACAGTCCATTATGTCGCCGCGGGGAGCAAAACATTTCTCCGGCAGACAATGACGTATTAACGTGATGACATTTCTTCTGTTGGCAATGTTGGTAATGTTGGCACGCCATATGGCCAAAGCCTTTTAGGAGCGGAGCGTGAAATGGTGCTGACCTGCCGAGTCGATCTTGCGGAACAAGTGCCAGTGTCCCATTGAACAGGGTAAGTACTGTACATTGAACATCAGGGGCGCTGCATCAACCAGCGTTATGTGTGTGGCGCAAACGGGCGGCCAAAACTAGGGAAGGCTTCTTGATTTACCAGAATACAAACATTTTAGCGATCGTAAATCTTCGTTTCAAAATACCATTAAAAATGAGCGACCTGGGGTGTAAGAATGGTAAAAACATTTTTGGTCGAAATTCACATCGAATAAGCATCTAATCATAAATTTAAAATCAGCAAGAATGTTTTATCTGTCTGTCTCCGTATTTTATGCCTTTATTAATACTACCATATTATTTTAGAAAATAATTTCTTTAAAATTTACTATGATAAAACTATACTAAAAGACAGACCAATTAGTCATAATAGTCGCGATATAGTTTTATACGACAAAAAAAAAAAACTTATATCATTGATGTAGCTATTCCAAATTCCTGTAATATTGAAAAATCTGTTTCTAAAAAATAAGAAAGTATACAGATTTAGGAAATAAATTAAAGGAATTTGGCATTCTCAGACTATAAAAATATTACTATTTGTTATTTCGGCTACTGGCATTATACCTAGCTCTCTCATTAAAAATTTAGGCATATTAGATTTGTCAAAGAATTTGTATATAAAAATGCAAAAATCAGTCATTTTAAATACATGTAGGATAACGAAAGATTTTTTAAATATTTATATCGAGGGATCAGTAGGATTTATCGTTCAAATTAGGAATTCCACCGAGCCGAAACCTCTGATATGAAAATATCTGGAGTCGGTGAATTATTTTCCCATTTGGTACTCTGGTAGGTTATTCTTGTATTGTTTTGTATTAATTATACTTATATAATACACTTGCATAGCGTGGATTTACTAGATGATCATTTTTATGGAAAAGTGTGTAAAAGGGTTTAGTTTTTCGTATGAGGAAAACTAAACCCGGACCTAAAATTCTGGTGCGTAGATAGCCGTTTTTGTGAAAAATCATCTCAAGGGTCTAAAAGTTACTTTAAGTGTTTTTTTTCTGTAGGTATCTATTTTCTATATTATAATTCATTGTTATATGTGCTTTAGAATAGTGACACACAGCGTTAAAAGCGCCAGCGTTATTTGGCTTGGTCTATTTCAGCATATCCCTCGTATGGCGAGCGATATGCTGAAAAAAGCCAAGCCAAATAACAATAGGCGTGTCACAAGTCTAAATGTTATATTAATTTTGTCAAATTGACACGCTGACAAACTGGAAATTTAACAAATTGACAATTTGGCAGTTTAGCGGGCCCTTAAATTCAATAATAAAAAAATTAAAAAAACTTTAAGTTTAACGGTAAAAAAAGTAAGTTAAGTAAGTAAGTTATATGCTAGTGACAGACCTAACTATAAAAGCGCCAGCGTTTTTTGGCCTTGCCTATTTCAGCATATCCCTATTAATATATATTTCCAATGGGAATGAATGTATAGTGAGCGATATGCATATGGTACAAGAATTTACATATTTTTAAAAATTAAATTTCTAACTCCATGATGGTTCTTTCAGAGCCGATTATACTTCTCGCGGCGGCACTGACATCATGACTGTATCCGAGAAGTGTTATACCATGATGGATGTACCGCGCGACATAACAGGGATTGGGGGTGACAAAGCTGACTCCGAGGGGTGGCCACGCTGGGGGGAGGTGGGGTAATGAATTGAAATGGTTCGGGTATTATACTGCGCCTCCCCCACATGGCGACAAAACTCGCGATGGTCACGGTAATCCAGACCGTTCTGTTACCAGCCATGCTCACCTACTGCCGAAGGGTGGGGAATCGTTTGTATACCTTTAATCGGCAAATGGCTTTCGAGTGTTTAAAACGGATGGGTATTTTGATAAAAGAAATTGAGTTTCATTATACTAAGTACACTCTAATGACAGTATTTTGTTTATTATCCACTGTGCGATCAAAGGAACACAAGCATTTTAAAAAATTTAAAACGTTAAAGCTTGTTACTCACCATTCGGAATTAAGATTTTCTATTAATACAAATATATGTGAAGGAATAAGAGTACCTACCTAGAAATGTCTAGGATTCCTTTATATTTATTTACCTACCCAATATTTAAGTACCTACCTAGAAATATCTAGGATTCCTATATATTTGAATTATGAATTTTATTTTATTCAATTGTTTTTTTTTCAAATGTCATTACTTTGGTTACACTATGTTATATGGCTGATATTTTTAAACCATTATAAAAACAACCTCTATATGACAAATAAACTTTAATTGTCGTTTCTTTATACTCCAAAGCAACACATTGTTTTATTTATAATATATATAATGAATAACATTTTATTATGTTCTTATTATCCTGACGAAGAAACCTTTAGTTTCGAAACATGTCGATAATTGAGATTATTTAAATGGTGTACCCAAAGTTATTTGTTTTCATTTAATTAAAAATGACGCCACAAAGTGAATTTGTGAAGATTGAAGAAGTAAATATTTAAGAAGTTACATTTATAGGTAGCATTATACTCAATTATTGTTACTATACTTACACAACTATCCTCGACTATAATACTAATAAAAAATAACTTATTTAATCAAAATTATCAACATGTTGCAAAGCGAATGGTTTCTTTGTCAGGATAAAATAAAAATTAGCAAAAGACAAACAAGTTTACACAAATTAGCGAATATTGACGAAGAAATAATACTTCTAGATTAGAGACACATACTCGTACATACGTAAGAGCGATTCACCAGCGGCTAAGAATAAAAGTTAAAAAATGCTTGCAACTGTACAGGGAGGTTCGAATGAGAAAGATCGATTATTCCCCGTATCAAATTTTTTAAATTAAAAATTTTATATCGATTTATTTCATTCAAAACTTGCTTTAACATATACCTACATTCAAGTAAGCAATAAAAATGATCAAAACGCACGATGTTAAATTATTAAATATCGTGTACTTCTTGTAAGTATTTGTAATTTTTCAATAATGTTTAAACAAAATAAGTGTGCAAAATATTTTTGAAATAAGACCTTAAATAAATAGAAAAACTGAGGTATTTTTGTCACAAAACACGTTCTCGGATTTATTTTTTAATGATTTTAATTTAACTAAAATTAAATTATGTATTGATTTTTTTTTGAATGATTATATGATTGGATGATTTGTGTTGTTTAATAGAATCTATCGTTTGAAAATTGAACAAATCTGCCAACGACCAACGGTATAACCTTAGTATATTAAAAATACACTTAGTTTTTCAAAATTTTAAAACTGCGTGTACCAGATAAAATAACAATCTTTCAAAACCAATTTATGTTATCTTGTAAAAAAGAGTCAATACTTCTAGAATTTGATTTAAAAATGACTAATTTCCGGTATTCTCTGGTAATACCCTCTTAATCATATTTTCACATTTTATCAATCGATAGTATCGATTGTTAAAATGTCATCCACAAAATATCATTCATACTCTTTGGTATTGATTCGATACCAAAGAGTATGGATGATCGAGACCCTTGTGGACATTTTTTGACCAAAAACATTTCGTGTCCAAAATCTTTGACCTTTTATAATTATTTTTTAGGGTGAATCCGCCCAAGTGCCCCAACTGCTCCCAACGGCCTGGAGCCAGTGAGACCACAGCATCCCCAAATAGAGTATTTTGTGAGGCTGAAAGTAGTGGGTAGGGGAAGGAGATGGGAGAAAGAAAGTTGGGGGTATACTTGGCTGCTCAGATCTTTTCACCAAATATGTCTAAAGTTATTTTAAGCAACGTTTCAATTCTGAATGGTGGTCTTTTACCAGAGCGACTCTGCGAGTATCTTCCACTATGAAACATGACACATTATAGAATGTCACATATTGTTTTTAAATAATTATTTCTGATTGATAGATTAAGTAAGTAAGTAATTGATAGATAGAAAGATTTAAATAACTTTTATTTCCACACGCAGAATTTTAACCCGCGACCTCGGGAATCCTAGTCTAGAGTCTTATCCCTCCGCCACGGAGGTCGTCAAATATTATTTTATCAAGTCTTCTAAAATTCTTTAATAAATGTACCATAATTTAATATAAATACATTGGTGGCATAATCCTTTCAATCAATACTATTTATAACGAGTAATGATTGTGTCAAACCGATACGATTATTATTTCGGTACAATGCTAATATAAGATCGATCATTTTTAGTCAGTGGACAAGTCGGTGAATAGATCCCATCACCACTTAGTGAATGTGCCAATCAATAACAACATTTACGAGGAACAGTATGAAGGTGCACATAACAGGTTCGGCCGACCGGAATAAACCCTTAGAGTAAGTGTCCCCGCGAAACGGAGGGTAACGTGTTTGTCATTCCACCCTAATATGGCAAATAAATCCTGAAAGAGTTGATTTAATACATTAGCGGCTGAATATCCTCAGATGATTCTATTGGGGGTGCGCGATTGAATCTAATACCGTCACGTTTAGTGCATTCAAATTTGGAGATGCTTAGTTAAATTTTATTTAAAACGTATGCAACTAATGTGTTTACCACACGGCATAGTAAGGAAGTGCTTGATAGCCTGGTGGCTAGCAGTAGGACGGATCGATTTCGATATTCACAGTAGGCACTGACTTATTCCCTTACCCTAACATTTTTTAGTCTTATCTAGTTAGTATATTATAGTCAAATGTTTAATCAAAAAATTTGTACAAATCTTAGCTTAAAAATATCTTCCTACTACTATAATAATGTGCATATAAGATATTACTATGATAGCTGTTTAATAATAAAAAAAAATTAAATAGCTGCTCACGAAATCAAATTTTTCAAATACACCACTTACTAAATCAATTTTTTCAAATACACCACTTACTAAATCAAATTTTTCAACATTTTTCGAAATCAATGGTAAAACATTTTCAAAAAAGTTTACGATTTAAATATTTATTCTGTGCATAAATTAAATATTTCATATTCAAATATAATTTTGTGAATTTCTAAAGCCTGTAGGCATAATAAAATAAAATAAAATATCTTGTAATTCTGAAATTATATTCCATTCCCATAAAGTATTGTATTTTAGGTAATGTAAAGCTAAATCGAATGACCTCAATCTAAAATAACGCTAAACCATACACCTTTCTTTAGTCTGCAACCTACTAACTACAACACTGAACCTGGCTGCGAACAAAAATATAGTACCTAGGTAGACTTGTAGACTAACTGTAGTGAGTATAGCGTAGCACATAAGATAGTAATATTCGTGCGTTTCTCGGAAAGTGGAGCGAGGGTGCGTGGATCCGCACTCTACTTGATTACTCCTCCCCCCATTCTACCCCAACCCCCTAAGCCCAACCCCCATTTTCCCCCCACCACATCCCCGCAAGTACATTTTCCCTTGTCTCTTTATTTTCCTCCCTTTCCCTCTGTATCTCTGCTTTCCTTTCGCCGTCCTCCTCTAAGTTCAGCAAGGTTTCCCTTGCATCCATAAGGATTCTTATTTCTGTAATCAAAGACTGGCTCGTCCTCCTTTATTATCGTTTCAAGGCATAATTGATATTTCGCAGGTTTGGCTTTAATAAATTAAAAGTTATGTTGCGGTTTTTATTTTTAGGTAAAGATTTTAAATTATCACCCTTTTAAGCTAAAAATTAGTTAAATGCATTTTTTAATATAAGGTTAAAACCGGTACTACCCCTGTCAATAACCTTTGTTAGTAATCGTAGTATACGGGTACTAAATAAATTATTCTTAAGATGTCAGCAGTAACAATTATCAATTTTTTTTTCAATGTTATTACTATCTGTTTAGCTCGCTGTATCCCAGCAACCTGAAAGCCCTCAAAATCATATTTAATCATTGAAGTCAGAATTCAGTTAATACCTAATTAAATGAAAACAAATCACTTTGTATTCACCACTTACTTAATCAAATTTTTCAACATGTTTCGAAATCAATGGTTTCGAAGCATGTTAATAATTTTGATAACGTAGGTGGTGTATACAAAGTGATTTGTTTTTATTTAATTAAAAATGACACCACAAAGTTCGGGATTTTTGGAGAAGTAGTTGTTCTATCGTCTGATACCCGAAAACTTCAATATTTTTTTTTAAAACACCTAAATTGATACCTTAATTAATATTATCTATTCTAAAAAATAATAATACTTGAAATTACCAAAAATACACGTTAAGTCCGTGTAAGCTGTGAATCTTCTGATTTCACAAAAGTTATTATTTTATTATTTTTTAAATCTTAAAAGCAATCCCGATGAGTTATAAAACATAACTTCATTAATTTTATTAAGAATTGGGGTAGTGAAATTTACAGTTGTAAGCTACCCATGAACAGGGAATGATGAAAACCTTCCGGCAATTTGTAAATAAATCGGTGCTGTGATGAGTCCCGAACAACACCCTCAAACGAAAATGAGTATTTAGCTATTTTAACGTTTACGTAAAATAAATTTCGATTTCATTATTCCTTGGCCCATAATCATCTCTATGGATTTTGTGTGTCTGTTGAATTAAGCTAGCGTATTAAAATATGGAGTTACTGCAAAACCGTCTACTTAGAAATAAATTAGTGAAAAATGTGTTGCATAATGAATCATGACGGCGCACGAGATTTCTCTGAACAACACAATTAAAGGAGAAGGTATATTCAGAACTGACATTCAAACAATACCGAAACCATTTTAATTTTAAGTTTTAAATTTAAACAAGGTTTTAAGTTTTTTTTATAAACACTTGAAAAATAAAATTTTCGATGCTCGATGTTCGATGCATTTAAAAAAATCTTTAATGGATTCTTAACCTACTAACGAAGAGTACAAGTCTGCTCAACAAGCTATATAAATTTTATTTATGACAAATTAAAACACTTTGTTTTTACCACGATAATCTTTATTTTAACACATCGGCATGTTTTGAGAACGATGTTTTCTTCCTCAGGACATAAAATGTACATAAATTTTATAATAATTTGATCCAGGTAATTTTATTTTTGATTAATTACCAAATTGCTTTAATCAAATTGTTTATTCAAATCAATTAACCCATTACAATACGTCATGTTCTTATGATGGCTTATGTTTTGATACAATTACTGAGGACGTCATCGAAAATGAAAATAGACTACGTTTTATATTTAATATACTATTTTGGCATGTTGTCTGGATGTGAAACGAACTCAAAATACTTCTACCTAATCCACACCTTCCACCGTCCCAGTGACTAATTCGCCCACCGTGCTTCCACACCTGCGCCGGAGCTTGGGCGGGAATGGCCACCATTACCTCCCCAGCCCCTGCTCTGGGCGCCCAACCCGCCCTTGCCAGCCAAGCCTCGCACAGATTTCTTACGGCATCAAATATACATCATAATGCTCTCTTAAATTTTAACGGCCGAACTTAAAGCTGAACAATGCCAAAGTGCAAGTGTGGGTTCAAAGGTTTATGCGCTTTAAAGTCAAAAGTTAAATCAAAAAGTATTTTTCGTCATCAGAATTTTGAGCGTGTTATCTATGGTTTATTTGCATATATTAGATATTATAAAAGTTAATTTTATTTTAATACTAGCGAGTTCCCGGCATGCGTTACAATGCCACTTAAATAAATAAATTGTTTCTCTCTGTGTGACCTTTCCCATTCGTACCGTTCCTTTTCCGAGTCCACGTATTGCTAAAATTGTATACAAATTTAATAACGCCAGAGCTCAATATATAGAAACCTTCGCGGGCGTACACAACTCACCAAAGTTTGATCGCTGTCGGATGAATAGTATAGGAAATAATTTCCCAACGCCAGACCTCAGTATTATATACAGAAACCACCCCGGAAATGCGCACATCAGATCCCCAAAGTTTCAACGTAATCGGATGAATGGTTTGGAAACGCATAAGGGACAAACAAAGAAACATTCATTTTTATATATTAAATAAGCCTATCTTAAAAATTTAATGACTTTTTGATTTTGATTTTTGAAAAATTTGCTTGACATAAAATTATTGCAGCATGAGACTGTAGTGGTAGTATTGTGTAGGGTATTTTAAATGCTTGTGACAATGTGATGATATAACATTGACCATTAGAAAAACGATTCCAGTCACATTTAGAGACCGTCCTTGGGGCTTGTTTGTTTTACAGAAATTTCAGAACCGAAAGAGACTCGCAAAATATTTTTCCATGGAATACGAATGTGGTGAAATAATTCCCTATCGTACTAAAATTAGATGCCATTTTTTTAAATTGCCAACGATTACCTAGATTCACGTTTAATAATGTAAAACAATGCGTCAATTTGATTTTTCAATGAATTGGATTATGATTTTAATTTTTCAGAATAAATTTATAATGATAACAGCATAAAAGTATTAGGACAGCCAAAAACATATTTAGAATCATAGCACAGAAGATACGTTAATAAAACAGCAGCAGGTAAATTATTTAGGAGTTATCTGATTGAATGAACTTGGAGTAATCAACTACAACCCCAACAACAGGCATATTACCTCCCACTGCCTTTATCCTGACGTCCCGACCGTGAAGAGCAGGCTCTGAGAGGGGAGCCAAGTAATCAAACGCTAATATGCCAAAATACAAACGCTTACTAGACATACCAAACCTACAATCACAAAAGAGCCTGGACTAGAATAGAAGCACTAGAATGAAGAATTTACTAGGAGGGCGATTGAGTGTGGGCACAAGGATAATATGGAAAGTAAAAATATAAATAAAATTAAATATTTTTTGTTTCTGTAAAAAGTACAAATAGTTTTTATGAATACTTCTATATATTATATAAAATGGAGGTGCATTCGCGTAGTTGCACAAAAAATTATGACTTGCAGATTTTTTTAACTTTAGTAAAGCGGTTTCCTGTGTACAAACATGGAAAATAGAGTAGATAACTTTTTAATGCCTGCGCAGTTCGCGCATGAAAATGCTATTCTAAAATTAAAAAAAAAAGATGTTTTATAATATTATTTAGAATACTTAGAAATCAATATTTTCAATTTCTGGTCACATAAGCTTGTTTTCACGACAATTTAACGTAGGTAGACATACGAATGACGTATGCCCCGGACCTGAGTCATAAATGAGTTTAGAACTTTTTTTATCCCAGCCCCTAGTGCTCCAGTCTGGAGCCAGAGAGGCTATGGCATCCCCAGTTGGGGTATGTTGTGAGGCTGAAGGTAGTGAGGAAGGGAAGGAGGTGGGGAAGATGAAGGTGGGGAAGTACCTGGCTATTCAGAACTGGTCATCAAACACGGCTAAAGCTATTACATTTCAATTCTGAATGGTGGTGTTACGCCAGGGCGATACTGAGAGTATCTTCCAATCTGGAACATGCCGCAAATACACTATGTATATATATATTTTTAAATAATTAATTGTGATGAAACACAAATTAATCATATTTATTTGCGCACGCATTTATAAAATTTATTTGCGCACGCCGGTTTCGAACCCGCGCTCGGCTTTCGATTGGAAGTCAGCTGAAATATATTAAAGATAACATATATTTTTCAGGAACAAGTGTTAAATCTCCTAAACCTACTGTGCCGTGGATTTAAAAATATTAATATAATTAGTGGAGTAACTTATTGAGAAAACCCCATATTTTAATATTGCTAATTCACATTTTAGTCTGAGAGTGATCAATATTGTCTTCAGTGATTAAATTTTAATACAAGTGGTAAATCCTCCAGGTAATGTTTTTCAGAGCACAGATATTGTATTTTTGTTATTTATTTTTGTAGTGTTATGCCGTGTTACGCTACCTCCTTCTTTAGCCAACGTTTCGGACAACGTTACAGTGTCCATCATCAACACATGCATCTGCCCTGATGATGGACAATGGACACTGTAACGTTGTCCGAAACGTTTGCTAAAGAAGGAGCTAGCATAACACGGCATAACTCCTCAATAATAAAAATCAGATATTGTATTATTTATCTTTAAGCTATATGAAAGTCCTTGCCAAAATATTGTATTTATTTCTCTGTTTTCTTTTTATTTTTAATAATGGAGATATAAGATTTTGAATCTATATCTTTGAAATTATTTAAAAAATTTATGTCTTTTGTAATTTGTTTAATAATTGAAAATGTGCAAATTTTGCCTTGTACGGAATTTAAAAAAAATCAGATACGTACATAAAGTACAAATTATTGTTTCAAAAGATCAGAACAGGTAAATATATCTATATATATACAGGGTGTTAAGGTACGTACTTGAGTTACTTTAACCAGTGATTCCTGACATTATTTGGAGTAAAAAATGTAAAAAAAATTTTGGTCTCCGGTGACATTTTTGATGTTTTTTTTTTTTTTTTCTACAAAAACATAAAAAATAGTAGGTGTTCGGTAGTTGGGGGCGGGGTAAGTGGCGGGGCAGTAACTCGGCAGAGTGACCAATAAGGTCATGTGAAAGAATTTTTTTTTTGTTTGATTTTGAACAAAAAAAATTTTGAAAAAAAAAAAATTGTCCTGAAAAAAGTCACCGGAGACCAAAATTTCATTTACATTTTTTACTCAAAATAATGTCAGGAATCACTGGTTAAAGTAACTCAAGTACGTTCCTTAACACCCTGTATATATATATATATATATTTAAAGGCTTTCAGCTATGCCGCCATCTTATGAATCTTTTTTAGTGCTCAGTTTCGCAAGTGTTAAAACAGTTGGTAGGTATCTAAATGTAAATATCGCGACAAACACAGAAGTTTCACGCTTCAATAAATCGTAGTGCAAAAACAATAATACTCATATATGTCGATTTCGTAGTTTACCGAAATAAATCGGTATCTTTGGCCGTTAAAAACGATTTATACTTTTGTATTTGAAAGTCTCTAATGCACACGTAAAACAAAAAAGACGGAAGTACACCATAACCTGGAGGATGGAATTGGATGGAATTGATTGAAATTGAACGGAATTGAATAGATTTGAATGAAATTGAATGTAATTGGTTGGAATTGAATGGTATTGAATGGAATTGAGGGGAAATAAATGAGATTATTTTTGATTGAATTGAATTGAAAGAAATTGAATGGGATTGAATGGAGATGAATTAAATTGAATATATTTGATTGGATTGAGTGGCATTGAATGGAATTAAGTGAGATTACGAGGGACTGAATTGAATTGAAAGGAATTGAATGGGAATGAATTGGAATTACTTGGATAGAAAGGGATTGGATGGGAATGAATGGGATGGATTTTGATTGAATAGAGTTTAATGGGATGGGAATGAATAGGACTGAGTGGAGTTAAATGGAATTGAATGAGATTGTTAGGGATTGAATGGTTCAAATCAATGAATCGAATGAGATTAACTGGGTTTGAATGTAATTTAATGGAATTGAATTTAATATCATTCTGAAAATTCGGTATAAACGCCGTTTCCAAATCTTAACAGGATTTTCCATATAAAAACGAGTACCTAAGACATCTTAGGTACCTACCTACTACGAATAAAGGTTTGCATACAAAACCTACCCCGGGCGGTCAGTGACTAAGCATGAAAAAGTAAAAATATTACCTTTCTATAAAAATAATATAAAATAGTACTCTGCTGAACCTATTTATTTAGTTATTAATGTCACAAATGATTACCCCCACCTTCCTCGGGCATGACTGATTGAATTCTAATATTCATTTTTATGGGATTCGCTAAGGTCGCAAACTCATCACAGGCACTGAAAGATATCTCGGAAAAATATTTTTTGTGCTTCGTAATAAAATGAAACCTTATGATGTCGAAGTATCTTAAAATTTATGACGTTTACGTGGAACAAATAATAATTGTTCCCGGAGAGCAGAAAGTTGCGGAGGTTTCTCCGGCGAATACCCTCCAGTGGAGGTTCTTAATCCAACATTGTGATTGATTAAAAAACGAGGGGCGCGGGGAAACCCGCGTTACTGGGGGTGCGTTTTATGTACTTCATCCTCAATTCAAACAGGGCTGCTGGCACCGAGTACCAGTTACGAGGGTAATCCTACATCAGGTTGATCTTGCTGTGTGCCGTGATCGTGCACTTTCATGGAATTCGTGAAAATATCTCTGTTTCAAGCAATATAGCTACTATTCAGACTGTCCTAAGCGGAGAAAAATGTTATTCTAAAATACGATCCTTTTATTCGTAAAAACGGTTAAAAACGGGACTGAAGTTCTTACGAACAAGTTAACAGTGTTTCAATGTTTATTGGCGGGAAAATGTAAAAATAATTTATTGGTGTACGTCCGAAATTACGTATACCAACAAATTATTCTTTAATGTTATTATTAATGGCCGAGCCACTACCACTTTATGCAACAAAGGATTCGTTCATTTCTAAGCGTGTTTTGACTTTTATTATTCACAGAAATTCTCCACACAAACAGAATATTTAAATTTACGATTGATAATATGAGCTGATCAATCTATTATTGGGTAAGGTTTTTTGGAAAAACAAAGTAGGAAGATGGCAATGAATTAATTAATCTGTAGATACCCAATAATTATTACTTTGTGTAATGAAATAAATATTTACAGGAATACAATTGGTGAAACAGCTGTCTCTCATAACAATTACTAAGTACGTGAAAAAACGGTTACATGATGTAATAAGACAGGAATTATTGGTGTACGTCCGAAATTACGTATACCAACAAATTATTCTTACGTGTTTCCGCCAATAAACATTGAAACCCTGTTAATTTGTTCGTCAGAATTTCAGTCCCGTTTTTACGAATAAAATGATCGTATTTTAGAATAATATCTTTCTCCGTGTAAGTTGTTCAGGAGGATACAGGTTTTGTCACGAGTATAGTTGGATAATATGAAGTTATTGTCGCACTGCGTAAAGTATTTTCTCTGCTAAGTTCTGAATTGGTCCAAAAACTAATTTAGTAATGAAAAAATAACAAAACGGAAGATAAAATCGCCGAGTTTTTCTTCTGAGTGCACGTTACATCTGCAAACGTAAAGTTTGCTTATTAAAATATGATAAAAAAATTATTTCATAACTAACATAATACCATAATAAATACCAAGAAAAATATGTTGAATAAAGCTGTTTTACGTTTACATTGGTAAAAATATACCTGTTTCCACAGTCTATGGTAATTTTGCGTAGTTAGGTATTGCCAAGATATATAATTTTATTTCTGTTTTAATATTATCTAAAAAAAAATTTAAATTGTGCGTATTATGAATTATGCAGTAATAAAATGAAATATCTCCACAATGTGTAGGTAAAATATAATAATAACTAATATGGCTCGCATTTTGATGGATCATCAGCTCTTACGAAGTATTATCAAACACATCAACAACAAGCCTTCACCAATTATTGCATCAAATCGATGGCTGATGAAAATATTATATCTGAATAACGTGAAGCTAAACCCTCGTCAATGTTATTATTAATGGCCGAGCCACTACCACTTTATGCAACAAAGGATTCGTTCATTTCTAAGCGTGTTTTGACTTTTATTATTCACAGAAATTCTCCACACAAACAGAATATTTAAATTTACGATTGATAATATGAGCTGATAAATCTATTATTGGGTAAGGTTTTTTGGAAAAACAAAGTAGGAAGATGGCAATGAATTAATAAATCTGTAGATACCCAATAATTATTACTTTGTGTAATGAAATAAATATTTACAGGAATACAATTGGTGAAACAGCTGTCTCTCATAACAATTACTAAGTACGTGAAAAAACGGTTACATGATGTAATTAGACAGGAATTTGTTTCATGTACCAGTGTGAAATTACATATGGACGAAATAACACATAGGGAGAATTATATCTAGTTACTTAAATTACAAACGTCCAAAATCTTTGTTTTTTTCAAATATGCTATTTATTTAGCACACATGTAAATGCACCACAATTAAAAAAAACAAATTTTTGACATGTGTAACTCCAGGGGTGTAATATTATATAATTCTGGTAATTTCTTCAAAAAAAACCTTTTATGTACCTTTTTAATTTTTGAAAAAAAAAATTGAGTAGTTAAAAAATTTAGAAATCGGTTGGATGTTAAGAGATCATAATAAAGGTAAAATAATAAGGGTAAAATAATTCTTGGTTTAATTTCAATTAGTTTCAATTCTGAATGTTGGTCTTACACCAGGGCGATACTAAGAGTATCTTCCACTCTGGAACGTGCCGCAAATATACTATATATTATTTTTAAATAATTAATTGTGAAATAACACAAATCAATTAAATTAAATTTATTTGCGCACGTTGGGTTCGAACTCACGGCCTTCGGAATGGGAGTCCAACGCCCTACGCGGCCGTCAAAATTACTATAACTGAAGGTTAAATTTTAAATTTAGTCCACGGTTTGGCTTTCTTTTGAAACCGACGGCCCTAGGTGCGCAAATCCAACCTGCTAAGGCTCGCAATTCTTCCTTTGTCTCTAAACATTTTTTTAAATTTACTCATGTATATGTATTAAATATAAAATTTGCTTTGCATAAAATACTAAGGGTTCGTATCCTTTTTGCACCAGTCTGATTTAAGGTTAGCGGGGGGATTTAAGGTTGGTACTGGGTGTGAGTATCTAGCTACCTGCAGCCTCTCATAACTTGCATTGTGGTTTCAACCAAGAATCTACGAGCTAATATGGTAGGGTACAAGCAGAGGTACCCCTGCAGTGTTATAGTGAGACTCTCGAAATCTCGACAATTATTTTTATAATTATTTATTATGTTGTGGAAAAACATATCATTTGGACTAATGGCATGGGGTAATATAATCCGCCAATAAAAAATAATTATTCATTAACAATTATTGTCGGCAATCAAATACTTCTCGTCTTACCCAGACCAAGGTCTTACCAAGGTCGGCCCTAGACTTCAAGATAATGATTTTTTGTATTTTTTTTGCGTATTTTATAGTAAAATTGAGCGAGCCTTCGTATAATCAAAATGCTAATTTGGACAACGACATGCGCATTTGATATTGAAAGTTAAAAGGTCATCTGTCCACAAAAATATTTTAAAAAAATTGTAGGTAAATAGTTATTATGTTATACATATAAATTAAAATTTAAAAAGTGAAAGCATATTTTTTACAGTGGGATGTCTGTTGTACCGAATGCCGTCATGGCAAACAATATTATTATTTGTAATGGTATTCCTGCGGGACACCGCGGGATACAGAAACGCCGTGGAAGGGTGGGAATAGGGTGGGAAGGGGTGGGAGGTTCCCCGCAGAGTAAACAACAAATATTTGGGATTGTAATAAATGCTCGAGTGCCCTCTTTCAAAGCTAATATTTTTAGCTAATAAAGTTATCGAATAATGGTACCGGAAAAAATTAAAGATCAAACATCGCGGAATATCAACATGTTCAATTTAATTATAATTATAAGATAATAAATTTTATGTAATTTATTTTTTTCACGAAAAAATATATCATATTTGTATTTCTAACATTCGAGATAGTGAAAAGTTAAATGTTATGTTCAATCAATTTAATGATAGGACCATCAATGAACTTTAACTTGAGCTTCGTCTTTTGTCGAATTGTCAATCTTGTCTCGATATTTAGTGTTTTCATGAAGATAGGTAATAATATTTTTTGAGCCCAATTCTTATGAATGATCAATCATCTTAAGCCCTGTACATATGCAAACAACATTAAATACACTCGAAAATCTACAACCTGTAAACTGATGGAGCAAAATATAGGCCTTAATTACTAAAATCTACCAAACAAATTAATACTTCTAATATTGAACAACTCTATTGGTTGATGAATTGATAGGAAATATTATTATCAGACAGAAAACTTACTAAATGCATAATAGCTTTCCAATTGCTTATGACTTATGTGCGAACAACATATTTTTTGAATAATTTACAACTTCTAATGTTAACTAGCATTATAATCATTAAAACATCGCTTTTGTGTAATTATGAACATAAATATTGTTAACAATACACGTACGATGATAAAATTATAATGTTTGAACAATTAATATACGAGGTGGTTTTGAGAAAAACGTGTTTAAAGTTTTCGCTTGTAACCGGATCGCTTCGTTATCCGTCTTCCTGCTTGGCATGCAACGTTCCTAACTATATTTCAAAGGCCGAATTTAATGTCATAACTTTGGGAATATATTCTCCACATGTGTAGGAAGATTTTTAAATATCAAAATAAAAGTCGATTTTTTAGATCGGCTGGACCAGTCTACCCCCTTAACTCCACATACAGGAGGCCTTAACCATGAGGAAAATAATTTCCCTCAGTGCATATGTCTTCTTTGGGATGCTGTGAGGAAAGCTGTGCTCTTTGTAAACAAGTATATTTACACTCGTTAATTTCGTAATGTTATTTTATTTTTTAAATCTTGTCAATTTTGTCAACATAAATATAAATTTATACCTATTATTTTTATAATCTTGTTAATTTTGTCATCATAAATATAAATCTATGCCTGTTACGTTTGTCATCGTAAGTGTCAATTCATGTCAATTCAATTCAATCAATTCAATAATGTAGGGAGGAGTCTGAAAAACTAATATGTAATGTGACTTAAAACTATACATGGTTACCAATGAATGGCACATTTAGTAAAAACTTAGTATAAATAAGTATTAATTTAAAAATTATATCAGGATGTTCTATATTAGCGCCGTCTGAGTATACATTTAGGCACAATCAGGTTTTAAAAATAATTCACCAAAGTTTGGTAATTAAACATAACTTGATTGACTGTCATAATATAGTACCATATTATGAATACGAACCAAATTCATTTTTAGAAAATAATTTCTTTAAAATTTACTATGATAAAACTATACTAACAGACAGACCAATTGGTCATAATAGACCTGATATAGTTTTACATGACAAAATTAAAAAAATAACTTATATTATTGATGTAGCTATTCCAAATTCCTGTAATATTTAAAAATCTGTTTCTGAAAAAATAAGAAAGTATACAGATTTAGGAAATGAAATTAAAAGAATTTGGCATTCTCAGACTATAAAAATATTACCTTTTGTTATTTCGGCTACTGGCATTATACCTAGCTCTCTTATTAAAAATTTAGGCATATTAGATTTGTCAAAGAATTTGTATATAAAAATGCAAAAATCAGTCATTTTAAATACATGTAGAATTACGAAAGATTTTTTAAATATTTATATTGAAGGATCAGTAGGATTTATCGGTCAAATTAGGAATTCCACAGAGCCGAACCCTCTGATATGAAAATATCTGGAGACGGTGAATTATATTTCCATTTAATAGTTTGGTAGATTAACGTGTTGTTCTTGTATTGTTTTGTATTAATTATACTTATATAATACACTTGCATAACGTGGATTTACTAGATGATCATTTATATGGAAAAGTGTATGAAAGGGTTTAGTTTTTCCTATGGGAAAAACTAAACCCGTTCCTGTAAATCTGGTGAATAAATAATTTAAATTGCTTTTTGCACTTTACAAACTTTGGTTCCTTAGAACAGGCAATCTGCCTAGCTAGGAACTAATATCGACCTAAAACAAAGTAATAACACTTGTATTCATTTTAAATATATTCTCTCATTATGTAATATTATTTCTGTTATTTTGGCTTTAAATGTATCAAATTTAAATAAATAAATAAATATCAGTTAATTTTCCATTATCATTATTGTATCTTATATGTGCCATTAGAAAATATGTTAATTTGCTCCATGTTATGTAAAACTATTGTCAATATGTACCTGCTGACAAAGTACAAAAATAGTTTAGTAAATTTAGATTTTCAACAAAGCAATAATAATATAAGAATCTTCAACAATGATTACAAAAAAAACATATACATATATGTTATATCTTTCAAAAACTAATGACCACCATTATAAATCGCCTTTTTGATCTCAGCAATGCAGTATAACTTTACTTGATACGATACTACTTGTGATCTAAATCAACAATGGATCGGTGAGGAGGATACTTGAAACATCACAATACACACCCGGAAACAGATAACCGTATCATAGCGCACGCCAATAAATAATTATATTTCAGCTGGGTGTTTTGGGACAAGGGTTGATTGAACAAGAGCATAGTGTGTTCCTCAAATTCATGTTAACTGCTTTACTATATATAAAAAATACACTTGGAAATCAGCAGCTTATACTTTTTTTAAATTCTTTATGTTTTCAATTTCTTTTTATATAAATAAAGTAATACCTACATAAAATATAAAACAAAAGCAAGTCAAAGGAACCCACTAAGACACTACTACACTGTTAAGGGTAATTTAACCAAAAATGAAATATAATTTTTGAAGAAATTTTCTTTATATAAGAGGGTAGGTATTATTTTTATAAAAAAGGGAAATTAGTACTAAGCTAGAATTATTTTTAAATAACACATTTATTACTTTTGTAGAGATATTAGTATAAAATGTATATTAGTAGAAAAGAGTAAAATGTTTGTGTTTTCGCTAAATATTCGATGATTATTTTGTTCGTAGGCTGTCTGCTCATTTCAAATTTTGTTTTGGCTTTCGTTTCTGTGGAGATTTTAAATATAACGTATGTGATATTAACGATTATTCACTTGAACAGTCTTGGTAGATTTTTGTTATATAAAATAAAAATAAATGTGTAATACTTCAATCGGGTCTTGTCAAAACTCCGAATAAAAGAAGTGTATATATACCCCGATGTATGAATGTAAATGAATGAAGAATCAATTACCGTTAAACGTATTGTGAAATCAGGTATGAGCGCATCAGCATAACGCTGCCTGCTTATTAAATAATATCAATATGTAAGTGCGCCAAGACAGTGATTATATGGCAGTCTGTCCTCTCTGCCTTTCCCAACGGTTAGTTAGTTAATTAAAAATTACTACATTAATAAAACGCTTATGTGTCTTAATCTATAATTTAAAATAGCAAACGTATACATTTATAGATAATTACAAAAGGTAAAAATGTCATAAAAAAGCCTTTTCTCAGATTGCTCGTATTCAAAATTCAACTTCGTATTTTCCAAACCAAACGAAGAATACTAATAGAGTTAGTATCCGAATAATTTAATTTAATCACCCTGTGCCTCGCATTGCCGGGGGCAGATGGGGACCCCCGCCGCGCCGCAGATGAAATAGGGGCGGTTTAGGGCCGGGGCCGGCCGGTCTGGGCCGAGGGGCCGGGGACGGGGGCCGGTTCCTAATGGGGCACTCCACAACACGCTCCGCTGATCACCTAAAGTCACGTCAATGGGCCGGTACAACTGTTCGAATCCTTTCATCGCGGTAACAAGTGTTCCATTTTGCAAACAAAAACTGTGATTACAACTGAGCGTACCAAATGAACAGTAAAGTTATTGTTTGTAATCAAACTCTGAAAACTTGCTTACATCCTGATGTTAATGTCCGCTTAGAGTAAAAAATCTTAACATTTAAAATAATTTTAAATTCGCGACCTGCGTGGCGGAGCGCAATACTCTGAATCCAAAGATCGCGGGTTCTAAGCCTGACCTAGACAAATAACGTTTTATTTAATTTGTGAGTTTTTTTTTACTTACAATAATGTTGTGCAACGTAATTCAAAAAATATTTATTTTTAATGAGCAGGCAGAAGTGCTAATTTCTGATTTTACTATAGTTTCAGTGAATTATTGGGTTGTTTTAAATTTGAAAATAAGTTAGTTTCTTTGTTTTCGCCAAATATATATTTTTTTAAATTTATTAACGGGCCTAGATCGGACGAAGATCCTCAAATATCGTCGGGTGAGAGATCACTATTCATAATCAACACGTTAATTAAAACTACTTTAGCTATATATATATATATATATTTTTTTTTTTTTAACAGATTTACAGGAACGGGTTTAGTTTATCCCATAGGAAAAACTAAACCCTTTCATACACTTTTCCATATAAATGATCATCTAGTAAATCCACGTTATGCAAGTGTATTATATAAGTATAATTAATACAAAACAATACAAGAACAACATGTTAATCTACCAAACTATTAAATGGGAATATAATTCACCGTCTCCAGATATTTTCATATGAGAGGGTTCGGCTCTGTGGAATTCATAATTTGACCGATAAATCCTACTGATCCCTCAATATAAATATTTGAAAAATCTTTCGTAATTCTACATGTATTTAAAATGACTGATTTTTGCATATTTATATACAAATTCTTTGACAAATCTAATATGCCTAAATTTTTAATAAGAGAGCTAGGTATAATGCCAGTAGCCGAAATAACAAAAGGTAATATTTTTATAGTCTGAGAATGCCAAATTCTTTTAATTTCATTTCCTAAATCTGTATACTTTCTTATTTTTTCAGAAACAGATTTTTGAATATTACAGGAATTTGGAATGGCTAAAAAATTTATTTATTAATATTGTTTTGTTTTGAAAAGTTTTATTTTCTATGTACATTTCTAACTTAAATTTAAGTAACAAGTGTATATAGAAAATAATACTAAATGTCTAGAAATTATTACACGCCCCAGAAATACAAAAAAATGTATTGTTGTTAATTTTAAAATAATATAAAAGGTTTTCTAAGGGTCATTAGCAAAAACTGCGCCGCCCGTTTCCATAGGGGTAGACAGAGAGGACGGATCGCCAAATAACATGTCTTCTACCATTCACTATCTCGTCATATCTTATTCTAATAGAAAATATTTATATATTATTATTTTTTTTTTATTAAGCAGCAATACCAATAAAAAATTTAAAATTTCTCTGTATTATTATGCCATGGTGATTTGAAAATATGCTTACTCTAAGATATATCATGCCCTGGGGGCGCGGCCACCCTCTTTTTATTTAATTTGTGATGCCGATCTACAACCTTGTTTTATATGATTCATAAACATGGACCAACTCTCCAAGGAATTAAGAGAAATGATTTATAAAATCAATAAAAAGATGCTTTGAAGGGCAATAAATATTTGTCACGGATATTCACCGGGGAAATTAATCATTATTATAGAAGCATACATATACATTATACATACATACAAAGTTAACTTTCTAAAAATTTAAAATACTAAGGACCAGTTGTGTGCAGAAATACACGTGTTTGCATTTGTTTTTTGATAGCTGAAAGGTTCCCTTCAAATGTCGATTCTAAGTCCGTTTCAGTTTTTAAAGAAATTGTGATTAGGAGAATAGGACAACTATCATGTTGTCAAGCTTGTAAGTTAATTGCAGTTTGATAGAAACCTGAAACGCACCTGAATTGAAGATTGAATAGATTTTATTATTTATATTATTTCCACACAGGAGACCCTAAGAGAAATCAATTCCCTCGGGGCCTACGCCTTCTTTAAGCACTGGAGCGACAGAGCAATTAAAATATTTTTTCTCGGATTGCTAAAGGACATTTTTCCGCCCACATTAAAAAAATCATACCTCCGAATTTAAAAATGGAGGTATGATTATAGTTCTATGTAGCCAATGAATTTCCCTATCTTTTGTCTATTATCACATATTTGTAGGATTTATAAAAAAATAAATTTTTTAAAGAGTCTAGTGAATATTTATTTTGTTATATTTTGAATGTACAATATATTATATAGTCGTTTTAATAAAAATAAAAATTTGAAAACTTGCCACATTTTGGCAACAAAGAAATCCGAGGTTTTGGAAATATTGCCATAATGTGGCAAAAAGCGCTTGAGTGGTTAAAGATGTTCGGAGGGGCGTCATTTTAAAGAAAGGAAAGAGTCAACCTGGGCATTGACGAGATCCAGGATGCAGGAGCCGAACTCTTAAGGTAGATTCAGACTGGGTCGACGTACGTACGCATCGCTACGCCAAACAATGCTTAGCAACCATACATTTTCTATGAAAATGGCCACAGACAACGCACGTCGCGATGCTTGTGGCCAATGTGATTCTAAAACATAAATTTTCATTGAAAACCTGTGATTGCTAAGTAGCCCAGATATTGTTAGGCGTAGCGATGCATACGTACGTCGACCCAGTCTGAATCTACCATTAAACACAGAACGATTCGTGGATACGACCTATTCTCAGTTTAAACAAGTACACCGATGTTATTTTATTATGAAAGCACAAATGAAGCAGACGTGACTTTTTCCCGTTGATTAATAAAAAAATAAAATATAGTCGGTTTTATCATTAATAACAATATTTGATCATATATATAGCAGTAAAAAGATTAGTGTGTATTTTATAATTAATTACTGTAATAGTTAACAATGTATACTGTATAATCTCAAGCAGTTTCATGTAAATTTGAAATCATGTTTAAAGCTAAGTTTTTTCTGGTTAAACTATCGTGCTTAGACAGAATTTCAACAATCTTTTTTATTATTAAACACAATTGAAAATGTTAAACTTGTTTTAATTGAATAAGATAATATTAATACATCTAAACGAAACATGAAACCCAACAAGACAAAAAAAAAATTAATTGTGACGGTCGCACCAGGGAATCGAACCCACGATCTCTTGTCTTACCGGGACACAGTGCCTAAACCAAATGGGCCATTGGGAACTAATCATTTTACGTTATTTTTGACGATCTCATGCTTCAAATTCAGAATTAACCATATTATCTTCAACTTAGTTTTCCCTTTTTTGACTGCTGTTTTAATAAATATCACAAACTTTTAACGAATTTATTACTAATCTAGTATCATAATGAAAAGTGATTAAAATGTTTTTTTTTTATAATAAACTTATATTATTGCATTCTTATAGCGTGATGAAAAAAACTTAATAAAAATAATATTAAAATGCAATGACTGTAAAATTCCAGTAAACTAAAAAATGCTAATTTCGTGACGGCAGAGCTCTCAGGTAGCGTTTTTTATATGTATTTCCAAAAGAAGCTTACAGATTTTCAACTTTATTCTTAATTGCATACAATTTCAACAACTTTCGATTCTTTACGATATTGGGCTTATTTTTGACCATGTTTTTATGTTTTAAATAGATTTCTTAATATATGGATGGCAATCGAAAAATCGATGGTGTCATCCATCCTCGCCTATTCTGTATTCATCATCAGCATCGGTCCCTCCCCCTGCAGCTGTTGTACAAACGAGTATATCGCATCAGAATGACTTTAAACAAATTACTCCGCTATCATTATGAGCCCCTAAAACAATAGATGCGATCAGACCTCCACTCTCTCTACTGACTCCGCGTTATGTTTTATGTTGAAACGGGGTTCATCCAGTTATGCTCGTTTATGTCACACAGGGTGCTTGAATTTATTTTTATAGATAAGCGTATCAAATATAATTTAGGTATCCATCAAACTTCAAAAAGGATTTTTAAGGTTGTATGGGATTAACAAAACAAAATGAGAACGTGACCGTTGAAAGTATATTTTTAATATTTCTTGACAAACCACCAAACGGTTACTATATTTAGGTACCACGAAAGAAAAATGAAAGTGATTTATAAATACACATATATTTAACCAATTATCCGGATTGACAGAGTTTCATCTTTCAACGCTCTTTTTTATTGAACAATTTTAAAATATGTGGTGTGGTTTGTTAACAGTTGCCAATACGGATATTGGAAAGTTGCATAACTCATGATGGTGATGAGTGATGACTTTTGACAGATATGAATGCAAATTTTATGATACCAGGGTTCACCGTTAAAGATATGTTTATTTCATAAGATAATAAAAATTCCCATAAACGATTTTTTTTGAAACTTGGTTAGGTTAAAACATTTTGTTTTTTTTAGTTAAAATGATAATAATTTTTTGGTTTTTCACGGATTTATTGCTTGCCATTATGCTATCGATACTTCTGATTAATATTATGTTACAATTCTTTGCCTCTGCTCTTTTTAAATTTAATACTAATTGTAATAATGTACTTTAAAAAAGGTATTACACTATTAAACATTATGTAAAAATTAACTTTAAAATATTTTCCAACTTACGTGATGTTTTATATTTCTAGGTAGCACAACATTAAATTTTCAAACACCATGTGCATAATGTAAAAGCAGCTATAAAATTGGGAGCCATATTGTAAAATAAATCAGATCGTCTGGCAAAAACTTCACCTGGACACCAGGATAATGTGCTTTATAATCGGTGATCAAATTTGTTCGGTGTACAAAATGGGTTGTGAGTTGTGAGCGAATGGATCAAAACTCCGTGTAGACGCCCAGGGTTGCGGGTTAGATCATCTTCAAGCAAAGTCTACCATTGATTTATATTACAGAATTAAAAATTCCACGATAAGTGAATATATCAAATGTTGCCTAGTCATCCGTGACCAACGAATATTTGTAATTTTTAAAATTTGTAATTGTAGTTCGTAGCTTTTCAGGGAGCAGGAGTATTTTTAAGCTATCGTCATAGGCTAGAAAAAAATTCCGGGTGCTTTTTTTAGCTGTTATTGGGCTAAAAAAAATATTCCGGACTACCCTTTTGTTTTATCAGCTGTTATATACTAGAAAAGATTATATTTATCAGCTGTTATATACTAGAAAAGATTACAAGCTGACAATATATAGCTGTAGTAGGCTAGAATAAGAATCCTGGCTGACTATATTTAGCTGTGGTGGGCTAGAAAAAGATTGCGGGCTGGAAATATTCAGCTGTGGTAGGCTAGAAAAATAATCCTAGCTGCTTTGTTTAGCAGTCAAAGGATAGAAAATATTTCCGGCTATTTTGTTCAGCTATCATAGGCTAGAAACAGGTTCTAAACTTTAACAGGTTAAAGAATTCAAAATTATGCTAGAAAAAGATGTCACGCTGCTTTTTTAGGCGTTTACAGGTCAGAAATAGATTCCGGGCGGCTTTTTTAGCTTTTATCCACTGGGACGACCGAGCAATTAAAATATTTTTTCTCGGATTGCTAAAGTAAATTTTTGCACCCACATTAAAAAATCATACCTTAGATTATGGAGATATACAAACTGATTATAATTCTATGTAGCCAATTAATTCCCCTATCTTTTGTGTATTATCACATATTTGTGTGATTTATAAATAAATAAAAAAATTAACCTTAAAACATTTTAAAGAATCTAGAGAATGTTTATTTTGTTCTATTTTGAATGTACAATATATTATACTGTCGTTTTAATAAAAAAAAAATTTTGAAAATTTGCCACATTTTGGCAACAAAGCAATCCGAGATTTTGCCATAATGTGGCAAAAAGCGCTCGAGTGGATAAGTGGTTTAAAAAGATTCCCAGCTGCTTTCTTTAACTGTCTATAGGCTAGAAACAGATTCCGGGATGTTTTGTTTTTTTCTGAATGAAACAAGTTTTTTTATAAGCGAATCCACACAATCTACATTAATCACTCTAATCATTTATAATAATTTGTAAAGCTGTATGTTCTTGGACAGGTTTTACAGGTAATAGATATCGTTATAAAATTAAAGTATACAATTCTTCATGTTAGTTATATAGCAGATAACAAGCTACAAGTTACTAGCGTTTTCACAAAATATATACGCAAAAAACAATATTAGAGCTTCTTCAAAGGCTTGTGACTCCTTGTGAGTATAACATACCTACCAATTATTTTTTCACCACCGTGCATTAAAATCTGTTTATCATTCAATCAAAAGCCGGTGATTATCATTTTCATATGAAGCGCAACGAAATCGGTCGCAACCGGAAGTTAATAAATATTTGATTCGGCATTCACACCCCTATTTGCGTGGAAAGGTGCCTTTTGTTGGAGCAATTTGGAATACTAGGGAGTCATCTGCCGGCAGGAAGTTATTGTTGTTCCGAACCCCATGGCGAATCCATATGATGTTGTATTCTGATTAAAGCATGCTTCGTGTGATTTATTTGTGATGGAAATAATTATCATTTAATATTTAATAGGCGGCTACCTTAAAATTCACAAAACTACTTTTTTGTATGTTATAACATGTTTTTATTTATTCATTTATCAGACGCCCTAATGGGAACATTAGGGCGTCTGATAAATGAATTTTTACTTTTAATGGGAACATTGACTGTTCACTCGTTTACTGAATGTGTAATTGGTACATGCATGCAATCAATTTGGGAGGCGGGTATGGGTACCGTCTCCCCCGGAACCATTTATTGGAAACTAACACCCCTGCCACAGGTCACTCCAAGTAGTTCGCTACTGACTTAGCAGGGGTGACCGGGTTCATGAGATGACTGGATCTTGGAGGTGTGACTCATGGGTGACTGGATCTTGGAGGCTTGCACCGCAGTGAGAGGATGGATTCATTCGTCCGTCACTCCTGGATACATTGCTCCCTCAGAACTTCCTGTCTTCCTTTCCCTAAACAAACCCTTCCGCACAGCATTCCCAAAGATGACATAGGCTCTGGGGGATTTTTTACTCAGGACCTCCCGTGTGGAGCTTATGATAAAAAATATAAATATCTACCTTCCATAACAACTTGTTGTCAAATTATTCCCATCAAAATGTATACCAAATCTTTACAGGGTGTTTTACGAATACCTACTTTAACCAACGATTCATGACATTTTTTGGAGTAAAAATGTAAATGAAATTTTGTTCTCCGGTGACTTTTTAGATATCTTTTTTTTTCAAAATCAAACCAAAAAAATACCTCCACATTTCATCACTGGTCACTCTGCCGAGTAACCAACCTAACCTCACCTCTCACCCCGTCCCCAACTTCTCAATACCTATTGATTTTTTCGGAGACCAAAATTCATGTACATTTTTACTCCAAATAATGTCAGGAGTCACTGGTTAAAGTAAGTCAAGGAAGCCCGTTAACACCCTGTACACACGGAGAAAAATGTTATTCTAAAATACGATCATTTTGTTCGTAAAAATGGTTAAAAACGGGACTGAAGTTCTTCCGAACAAATTAACAGAGTTTCAATGTTTATTGGCGGGAACGTGTAAGAATAAACATTGAAACACCGTTAATTTGTTCGTAAGAACTTCAGTCCCATTTTTAACCATTTCTACGAATAAAATGATCGCATTTTAGAATACAAATTTTCTCCGTGTACAAACAACATTATATTTAATATTACGGCAACTAAAAAGAAAAGAGTTTTTTTTTAATTCTCTCGAGTATTATACCAGGCTCATGCCCGCATAATTGTCGGCGGTTTTGAAATATTAACGAAGAACTCATACTTAGGTACAGTTTTTAAATTATTTTATGCCCAAAATCATGCGTCGAAAACTCAACATAACCACATAAATAATTATAGATATAAAATAGATTATTTTGGTAAGTATAAAAAAGTAAATAATATAAATGCCGATGTATTTAGTATTTAAAAGATTGCGTTATATATATGTATACTGATTACACATTGGTTCTATTGGCATGAAAAGGTCACTGCTCAGCTGCAATTCAGGACTTCTCCTGGAATGCAGCTGGTTTTCAGCAGTGCCTCCAATAAAAGACAGAAAATAAAATTAAGTAAAAATATACAAATAATGTAAATTGGAATTCAAAGCTAATTAAATCAATTCAAATAAAATATAATAAATAAATTCAAAATAAAATCAATTCAAATTCAAAATAAAATCAATTCAAATTCAAAATAAAATCGATTCAAGTATAAAATATAGTCAAAATAAATAATGAAATCAAATCAATTGGTGTCGAGAACCATGCCTTGATGAGTTATTTAAAATGTGCCTTTTTCCTTACCGAAAAACACTGCTTATTAACCATAAATCGACTATTTTCTGTTAATAAGCACCGTGTTTACATTCGGCGCAGCGGAACTTATTATTCGGAAACCACAATCAGCGGTCCACGTGCCGCCACGTGGCAGGAAACCTTTTCGCTTAGCGGCTTTTGGGGCCCATTCATCACGGCGGAGTTGATGAGTTCGATGGAGTTTCCTCTCCCACCCCTAAGTTCTAAATTCTAACTTCTCGTACAAATAAAACTCGTCAGAAAACTTGTCGGAAATCAATCACGGAACTCATCGCGAGACGACATTCTGATAATCTATATCATATCTTACTATATATATAGAAAGAAGAGTATTTATGGCAGGCAGCGTGGATTTGATCTGTATTCAAATCTACAATTTCATTCCGAGACTAATGAAATTTTGTACACTTGACCTTCAAAATAAAAGGAAGGTGATTTAAATTGGGTTTAAAAAAAACTCATCATTATTATTAGCAATAATTATTAGCCTGAAACACTCATCCATATTGAAAAAAAACCTCCCGAGAAAGATACATGCCGCCAACGGGCATGTATCACATATTCAAATACTATATATTATATTCAAATACTCCACCCCTTCTAATCTTACAATGCTACCGAGAAACTTTGGGAGAAAGTTTTCACCTTAAAAAAAGGCATGGTTGTGAAGGTTTAAAAAATAGCCACGTGTCATCTAAAAGCTTTTTTTTCCAATATTAATTCGAAGGTAAAACACAATAGAAGATTGGAATATTGATCTAACAGCATACAAAGAAAGCAGGCACGGGAAAATATCACTGTTTTCCTGAAATCACATTGGCGTTGATTCAACTCAACATTATATTGACTATTTACAGTTAACTTGTGTGTTTCAAGACCTCTTGAGCACTACAAAGGGATCCGCCTATTGAGAACCTTATGCATAGGGCATAGTTCCACAAAGGGTTCGGGGTTTCAAGGACCCTGATCACTGATCACTACAACCCCATCTGTTGGCGAGCCCTTGATACGAGTGTTCAATACAATAACGATGTAGGTAAATAAAAACAATTATTTGGTTGTGTTGGTGTTTCAACAGAATCTCAATTTCCTTCCTCTTTGCGGGTACCTTCTTTGTTCCCAACAGGTTTCATCAATTTTATGACGATGGCGGTTTGGGTTCACGGCGAGTTCATCGAAAACGAGTTTTTCGAAAACGAGTTCAACTAACTGAAATTCAACCTAACCTAACCTTTTTTTGTGTATTTTGTAAATTTGCTTTCGATGAATTGATTTTCGATGAACTCGTGGGTTACCGGCACGGGGGTTTCGCTTGCAAATAAGTATTAAAAACAAATTTTATAACTAAATTAAGATTTTTAAAAGTCTACGTAGGTACCTAATTGTCAATAAAATTTTCGAAACATTTTGTTTTTGTATTTATTATTTTGCAGAAAAATTGTCCAGAACAAAAAACAGAGATGACAGCGAAAGGAGAGCATATAACATTAAAGGCAGGTAAGTAGCTAAATAGAGCAATGATAAATTAAAACATAAGACAAAAATGTACAAAAGGAAGACAATATAATGTTAAGTTTTAGGCTGCGTATACACTCGTGAGCCGAATCTGTGAAACCTATGAGACGAACCACAAATTATGAGAAATTTACTTCGCCCGTAATTCATGGCTCGGGTCGCATTTCGGTTCGGAAATGTATACACAGCATGAACAAGGATACGATGAAGTCCAAGAAACGAAATTTTAATTGAAAAATATTATATTGATTTCCGATTAGACATATTTTATTTAGTTTTGTGTGAATATCGCATAAGAGTCCCAACTGCTTTGAATCGTCTGGAACCACAGAGAATATGGTATCCCAAATTGGGGTATGTTATGAGGGTGAAGGCAATGGAGTGGTGAATACCTGGCTATTCATATCTGGTCACCAAATACGGCTAAAGCCTCTTCAAGCAACGTTTCAATTCCGAATGGTGGTCTTATACCAGGGCGAGGGCGACAGTGAGAACATCTTCCAAAATGGAATGTGCCACCAATATATATTATTATTTTTATATATTACATATATTATATATTATTTTTATTGAATCATTTGTGCAACAACACAAACCAGTTTGCAACTAAACTCGCTATCCTGTGTATGTCAATGTGATTGCCCACACACTACACAATTTCTCAAAAACCCGTTGTCAATGGCAACGCAAGCAGTCACTCGCGACTCGCCCAGCTAGTTGCCGTGGCCGGCCGTTGCCAGTTTCCTCGGTTGTCATGGTTGCGCCAGTTTTGTTGTCAGTTTTCTAGTTTTTTCTTGTTTTTTCAATTTGACAGCGACAGATGACTACACGGAGAAAAAGTTTATTCTACGTTAAATGTTAAAATACGGTTGACAACGGGAGTGAAGTTCTTACGAACAAATTAACAGAGTTTCAATGTTTATTGGCGGGAAAATGTAAGAATAAATTATTATTATTAATTATTAGAACAAATTTCGTAGGTATACCAACAAATTATTCTTACATTTTCCCGCCAATAAACATTGAAACCCCGTTAATTTGTTCGTAAGAACTTCAGTCCCGTTTTTAACCGTTTTACGAATAAATTGATCGTATTTTAGAATAACATTTTTCTCCGTGTACGATGACAGCTTATTGTTCTTCGCCTATGGTTAAAAAAGCTGAGATAATTACAGAAATCGTAAAATTAATTACGCCGTCATAGAAATTTGATGGAAGTTTGGTTTTAAGTCATAGCAACCAGCCGGTTTTAGTTTGGTTTCAATTGTCTCGTCAGCGGAGGCACTTAGGCGCTCCGCCCACTGAGGCAACTGAAAACCAACTAAAACCGGCTTTTTCTCTGTCTTGATTGGTCAAAAAGCTTGTTTAACCATAGACGAACTACGAGACAGCTGACAGCTAGCAACTAGAAATGGCCGCCCAGGGCAATGAGCAGTGACAGTCGCAAGATGGTCGCAAGTCACCGCTTGCGTTACCATTGACAACGGGGTTTTGTGTGATTGTGTAGTGCGCGGGCCATCACATTGTCATACAAAGACAGTTGGCAGTTGAGAATTTTCAGTTGCCTGAGTGGGCGGAGGCGCTTATTGCCGTAGACGGCGACGCGCCAGTTCCTGGTGGCCAAGGATACGCCAGTTTTGTTGTCAGTTTTTGAGGTGACAGCTGAAATGTTCGTCTTGTATGGTGAAACAAGCTGATATAATGACTGAAATCGTAAAATTGACATGCGCGTGAGATAAGTTTGGCTGGCAACCATAGTAACGCGTAGTCGTAACCAGTTTTAGTTTGGTTTCAGTTTCTCCGGTAAGCGGATCGCCTAAAAATAAATATTAATTTTCACAAACTCTCTGTCAGAGAGTTTTTTATATGGAGATACAACTTGTGAATACCTTTAAAACTTTTATTTTTAATAATAAGTAACAACTTTGAAATAAAATGGCAGTATATTTTAAACATTTTACGAAATATATGCAAAGTAGTGAAATAATATTCCACTGAACTGGTTGCCTTCGAATAACTGTGGATCATAAACTATGGCGATTTTTTTATTTATAAATTATTACAACCATTGAAATTGTTAAACAAGTGAAACATAACTTTCAGCAAAAGCAGTAAGCACTTGAGATTATCAAATGGATATTGCTTGATTGATTGTGATTACACATACACTTTTTATTGAATACACGGTTTATTGATCGCTCCATTGCATTGGTAGCCAGGTTTATATACCGTATGTTTTTATTACAATCTTTCTGATAATCTCTGAGATTATTTCAATGTGTTTTGGCCTTTTTGTAAAATTTATCTCAAAATCTGTACAGAATCTTCAATCTAATGCAAGGAATTCCCTGAAGTCTTATCTCTGAATCTCTACATCTGTGGAAATCTAGAACTCTTGTCCTTTCATCTTTGTATCTTTACATTACTATATCTTTACATATCTAGAATACAAAGTGCTTAAATGTATTTGTACGGTTAAAAAACAAATAAATAAATGATATTTACGAATTCCGTCGTCTATGATTGGTCAGTTAGCGATATTTGCTAGTACAGTCAACAATTAATAAGATGGACAAATTTTAGCGCTGCTTCCATAGTGTCGAATATGCTTCAATTATTATATTATTAGCCAGTAATTATAATACTTGTGAATGAACTAACGAAGCTCTTAGAATTGAAAAAAGTCATTTATGCGGTAAGTTGAATATGTTCGGGCCAATGACGTTACGTTAGTTGGGGCTTGGAGAAACGAAAGGTGTTCATTTACAACAAGTTGTGGCTAATTTACTCCATTTTGGTTTTAAAAAAGTATATGCGTACTACCAGTAAAGTTAGTATTTCAGTTCAATATTGTTAATTTATTCATGTTAATCAATCCATAATAGATCCGCCAGTGTTGCCATCGTAAAATGATTTCTTATTTATTTCGTTTCTCAATAGATTTCTAAAACTTTCCAATATTCCGAAAATAAATTCTACCCACAAAATCCCTTTATTTCCTTACCTTTATTGTCGACTGAATGCAATACAATTGTCACACTAATTGTTAGTTCAAATTAGCACTTCTTCCTGTCAACATCTCAGTGTTGAATACGGAGCTGGTATTTCGACCGTGTCGGAATCTTGTGGAAAGCAATTTATATCGTGTGCTAGTGAGCTCTAAATTTTAAGTGAGAACCAGCGGAAAATTGAAAGCGAAGAAAGAAAAGCGGTAAGTAGACAATTCCTCTCTTATCCATTTCATCGCTTTGCGGGACCTATTTCTGTCCGCAACAATCCCCTTTTAAAAAAAATCAACCTCTCTGTAATCTGTAGCATCGTCTTGATAAAGAATTAGAAAATTAAAATAAAATTTGCCACCCTAAAAAAAAGCTTATTTAAAATAAATAGTAAGAGTTAATGAATAATAAGAATTCTAGAAAATTGAATTTTTTTGAACAACTGCTATGAAAAATAGCATTAAAATATTTGCTATACTCTTAGACGTGACACGGTATAGGTACTTAATAAACTGTTATAGGAAAAATATTCTCACGCGACATTATTTGTCTGAAAGCAGATATGGAATATAACAAGCAGTAACAATGGTCGCCCGTGTCCGGGAGAAGCGCCCTATAATTTGGGAGGGCACAGCATCCCAGAGGCGGCCACGCGACCCAGAAATTTGATTATTGTTTTCAGACATGGCGTGGCCCAGATCTTCCGCAGATTAAAAAATATTCAGTTACCATTTATCAACAGCCCCCTTGTTATCATACGAATGTAATTACTAAGAGAACGTTAGGGGCTAGGAATGCCATTTTGCACACAAAGCCAATAAATTCGAATATCAAAAAAGAAAAAAATTTAGAAACGTCTCCCAACTAATAGCAATATGGCCACACTCAGTGAAAACCAAGATGGCCACCGATCTCCTGAAAAAATATTGGTTCAATGTCTTTGTCAAAGGTTCAATGTGATGTATTTAATTTTGTTCTTATCCCTAATAAAATATAAGGTGATACGGTAAGGCAATAGAAATAATAGGCGAAAAAGAATTACTGAATTAGAAAAAAATACGTATTAAGCTAAAATCTTTATACGACACGAAATTGAACGGGATTTGAATCTGCCATAATGCTGAAGTGTCTACTGATCTAAGTGTCTAATTTTATATAGGAAAGTTGCCGCTAATAGGTTGGTTTTGGTCTAATGTCTAATTGAATATACACCTACAAGTCAGTATAATTAGTCTCAAAATAGGTACGATACGATAAATACGATACGATGAAATGAAGAAGAAAAATGTTATGGGTATTCGGTAACTAACAACATATTTTGTGTTTTTTTTACAGGTTCGGTTTTCACACATACTAGGTGGATTAACATGTTTAAAAAAAAGAATATATTTCCTACTTGGCAAACTTACCTCTGCTGTACTATCAATGCTTACTTTCCCATACGTTTTTTACTAAGTCATGTAGATAAATATTATCGGGAAATTTGATACGTATTAGGACCTCCTCGCAATGATGATGGGTTTTTATGATAAGTTACAATAATTTGGTACCGACTCGAGTGCTTTTTAGAGGCACGCGACCGCCTGAAGCGCGAGGGGAGGACCCGGCGCTTGACACGCGGCGACAACAGTTTATAATGGTAAAATAATACCTCGAGGTTACTTGCCCCTTTCTGCTCCGATGGTTTGAAACTATCAACAAAATAAACTTTGTTTCTGTATGTATTTTTAAAGCCAAGCGTGATTTTAGTTGCGAAAAAAAATGCTTGCTAATTCTGTTGAATGTATCCTTATTGCTATTGACCATCGCGCCACTTTCTCTGATTACCCATAAGGTTCCCCTCATACTTGGTGATCTATGGACACTGATGTTCGGGACGATCGTGAAACGTGATGCATTGATGCATGATTGTGTAACGTACCATTTCAGCTATCCTCCGTAGTGAACACAGAAAAAACCTTTTAATATGACGACTTTTTAAGGATTCCAGAATCAATAGATTGGTCTCCTCAGCCATCTATATAAGCATCACACCTTAGGGGCGCTCTACGCCGCTCAAAAAGAATAAGATGGAGAGATACGACAATACGAACGTGAGAGCGAGCGCGCTAACATTAAAAAAACAATAAAATTCATGCGAAAATTGTGAAAATGTTTAATAAAAGACGACTCGTTTGAAAAAGAGCAAAAAGTAAGGGGTGTGTCAAGTAGCATTTAAAGAAACATTATGAATTTTTTCATACATAAAACTTGTAAAATAACAGAAACATACGTGTTAATAATAATTTTTGGAGCATACTTTGCGATTTATTTCTATCGAGGGAATTTCAAATAATTACCGTTTCGGCGTGGGGAATGTATAGATACTATCTTAACGAATAACATATATTTTTTAAGAGCTTAAAAACTTCAAAGGTTTAAGGAAAACGTGTCAGAAATCGGTAGAAATTGGCAGAGCGGCCCGTTAAATAATGAATATCTTTTTCATTCTGTGGGATATTATGTCCACCGCCGGTAATTATTATGGAGAACGAACGTCTTCTTCAGCACAATCAATATCTTCATTGCATTCTTCGTAGCGGACCTGACTCGACGTTTATTTGGCAAATTTCTATTTTGTTTAAGCATTTTTTCTTCCGTTTTTCGCAACCTCAATCGTCAGTCAAAACAACATTATATTTGTATTAATTTATATTTGAATTGTAATTTGTAGACACGTGATTAACAATAATTTTACTGTAACCTTGCTCGGGCTGATTTCATTTACTACTTGGTGATTATTCTGAATGGTTGTTGTTAAAAAACATTAAATGATGTTCGTGATGAATTTATTGTGTTCATGAAATGTAAACAAGAGGGAAGTTTACGCCGCGGAATATTATAAGTTATTGTAACTATGTATTTCGAATGGGTGAAGTTTTATATAAATTCCAAGAAATGTGTTTCTCTTGTTATTTTGAACAGCCATAAGTCGGAGAGTAAATTCTTTAAATAATTGTGTTCGTGCACTATATTCCCGGGTCTGTATAAAGATTTCCGCCCCTCCCGGCTACGCCGTAACTCAGACGGAGAATGGCTGTTTATTTCCGGGGAAAACGTTTCCGACAATATGGCGTCAAGACAAAATCTAGACTCTTCGAATTACTTTACTACCAAAAGTAAAATTTGAGCGATGCCTACGGGAAATAATGAAGAGAGAATGGTATTTAACTCAACGGTGTAATATTATATAATATTTAAGATCAAGTGGCTCGTTATCTATCTACACAAAATAGTGTAATCTTACTACGCTGTAAATCTCTTTGGTTTTCTATATTAATAAACGTGTTTGGCATTAGGTACACCAACTCCATGGTCAATTTTCTAAAAGATTCATTATCCTTTGAATTTTATTCACGACGAAATATTCATCAGTAGAAAGCGAATCATTATTTTATAAAATTTTAATATACACGGTGTCTTAAAACTAACTGTACATGCGGAAAACTTGTAAAATCTAAAGTAAGAACCCAAAAAATCTTTCATTTTCGATCTGGGCATTTAGATTTGTTTTTACTTTGGGGGATAAAAAAAAAATTTGGAGCTGGGTCTACGCTTCGACGCATTTTTATGGATAAACAACTGATATGAACGCTCTAATGACCTTTCCAACTTAGAATACGATTTATTTGAAAACCAAAGCTCTAATCAAAAAAAGTTAAACCACAAAATCGACCTTAAATGTGATGTAGATTCACCAGTTTTCCGATTGAATCACTATTTTCCGGATCCATTTAGGTATATGTATATATTGTATATACACCTTTTCTATTACCTAGGTTTCGTTGATTCTGTCAGCTTCTCTTAGGATATAATATAACAGTAACAACATATTATTATTTCATACAAATTCGCTGCTACGAGTTGTGTTCCCCAGGGGTCACATTTAGGTCCAATCTTGTTTTTATTATTTGTTAATTATGTGTTATATATTTTCAATAATGTTCAATGTTTGTTTATTGTACTAATGTTTGCAGACGACCTGAAATTATTTAAAGCAAACAGAAACATTAACGACTGCCATATATTGTCAAATAACTTGTTGAGATTTATTATATGGTGTCATGATAACCGCTTGCAACTTAATATAAGCAAATGTCAAATTATGAGGTTTTATCGAAAAAGAATCCATTATTCTTTGATTATTCTATTAACAATATGTTTTTAGTATCTGTCTCCGAAATTATTGACTTAGTTATTTCGTTTTACAGAAAACTCAACTTTATCAATTATATAGCGCCCTTGAGGTGATTTATCACAAAAACGGCGCTATACAAATTATCCAATTATTATTATTATTATAGAAATAATAACCAATAAAGCTTTGAAAATGTTGGGATTTATTTTAAGGGTATCTAGTGATTTCAATAATGTCAATACGGTAAAACAAATATATATATATATATATCTTTAGTTAGAAGTCATATAGAATACAATTCCACGGTTTGGTCCTCAAATTATGACGTTCATTCACATGCGATTGAAAGAATCCAAAATAAAATTTTAAGATATGTAAATTTTAAAATGGGCATTCCTAAATAATGCCGAAATTGCGATAACGTACTTTGTTCTTTAAATTTAATAAAAATATCTGATCGTAGAATCATTTCCGATTTAACCTGTTTGTATAAAATCATTAATTCAATGTTTGATACCCCTGATTTATTATATGAAATCTCTTTTCATACTCCAGGCAGGTCAGTTACAAGACAGTACCTACCATATTATTGTAGCAATTCTACATCAACGTCCCAATATTACACTCCTATGCGACGGATTCAACAGTTAGGAAATAAATACTCCGATGTTGATAATATATTTAGTTCATCAATTTAAATATATAAGCATACCTTATTGAAGTTTTTTTCACCAAGTAGGGAAATAATTTGATAAAACTATTTAAATTGACTAATAACACATTATGAGCATTTTGTCAGCTGAAAGCAAAAAAATATTTTGGATTTTTTTTAAATATTTTGTAGGTATCTACATACTGTGCGGATCAAATTCAATAATATTTTTACTTCATATTTATTTTTGTGCAAGTGTCGTTTCCTGCACTATTTATTTGTGTAATTTTGTAAAAAATGTTATATGTATGTAAAAGCCGCGTAAATAAATAAATAAAACAACACGACCAAATACACTATTCTACTGCACCATTCATGAGCGTAACTTCATTGCCCACTCTGCGATACAACGATTTCACACTACGGGAAATCAATACTTAGGTGATGTTGACATATATTTTATATCAACTTGGCGAGTTTTGTGGATCATGTAAAATATTTGTTCCAACACTATTCCTAAACAGATCTTGTATTTTTGTAAACCTATCTAATCGTTGTATTTTTCAGTTTTTGTTCTTGTATTTTTATGACTCGTGTGTATTTTTTACTACCAACCAAATGAACCAATTTTTTTTAATACCAATAAACTGTAAGAAGTGTACTGTACCAACATGCGAAAGCCCTCTAGGCCTTAAATAAATAAATAAATAATCTTCATATAATAAATTATACCACTTAAATGTGTGACTCACTCCGTAATTAGCATAAGGCCACGTGTGAAGATTATAAATTTATGTTAAATACCTAAACCTTTATCTTTTGTTATAATTTCAGTTTGAGTATCTAAACATTATTAATAAACTTTAGGAGTCATTAAGTTTAAATAAACGTTATCAATATCACCTTCACGCGTTCGAAAGTTGGGTAATTTATTTATAAATCGTATTATCACATTAACTTACCTGGATTTCTATTATTCAATGTATCTTCTTCGATCCTCAAAAGCTTCACTTGAAGTTTCTTAATCATTTTGTAATCGCTATCAAGAGCTCATCTGTCACTTAACATTAAAACACGTCTTCAATTCATGCACTCCTCACACTTTTCAATCACACTTGATGTTCACAAAACACTGTAACTCAACAAATCCAATACTTCACATCTAAAAAATATACACAAAATATTATTTGATTTTTGGCGAATCGACGATTTTCACTGTCTACACAACGTCCTGTGCAAGAATCTTATTGAATTGATAAATAAATATAAACAATAAATTACATCGTGTTTAATCACAACACAAAAATTCACGCGTTACTAAACATGGATAAAGATTCATAGATAGAAATTATCAGTGGCTAGAAGACGTCATTGCGAACACGGATTGATTACCTGTAAAGGTTCCTTATCTGGTTCGTGATTATGGAGACCAGTATTTGTTGGTGGTTTTATCACACTTCTTCGGAAACTGTGCAGTCTTTTTATGGCTTTTAATTTTTTTATTGCATTTTATTATCATTTAATGTGGCAAAGAGACGAATCTTTATATAAGTATTTTTTTTATGAATAGCCCGAATTAAGTATTAAGTTAAGCCGGCTACTAAACCACATGTCATACAGAACCATTATTTAAAGCCCAGTAGCTGTTTACTGAATTTATTACTTAAGTGCGATGCAGTAATGATCAACCTTCTTTGTTCGAATCCTACGTATTATATTTCTCTTTGGTATGTATTTTTTTGTTTTCCATCAAAATAATTCATATCAGCTAATTTTTACGACTTACATAAGTAATGTATTAATTATACATTTTTATATTCGATTTTTTTTAAATCAGAACTACTACTGATAGTTATCTGAAAATCTCAATAATAAATAACTCGTGGTAAAATGAACCGGAAAAAAATATCACAATAAAATCATGGAAAATATCATGAAAATATACAAGGTAAAAAATTACAATTTGTCAAATTTTTAAAGTTAATTTAAAAGTTATGTGAAAGTTTTATTCAAGTTCTGTGCTTATTTTAGTTTTATGAAACTACTGGTCTGTAATGATATGATAATAGAACTTACACGGAGCTTAAATTTTTTTATTTTTTTTAAATTGTTAAACTTTTTTTAATAAAACCATTTTAAATAATTGCACGAATAAAGCATTTAAAGTGAACAAAAAAATGCATTGTAATCATATATATTCAAATGATCAAATGAAAGAATTATTTAGATATTTACAAGTTTGCAAAACCTCTATAATAAATAATCAGTAGCCCGGATGAAAAAATCGTTAATCCCTTTGATATTATAACGTTATCAGTGAAACGATAGGTCATTACAACAAACTCTTTTACGAGTGTGAATTATCTTATCAGGTGATCGTATCAAGTAAATATCTGCAAACAAAATAATTATAATAAATTGTTTTACGTAAAAAATGGTCATTCTTTTTTTTAAATTATAAAGATATCAAAGAAAAAAATCCATGTAACCAATTCTCGTAAATAAAAATCATTGGTAAACGCACTCACAAATAATATCCCGGAATGAAGATTTTTATCAAGCAATCGAAATGGTCATCAAAATGATGGACGTATTTCGACTTTTAAAGTAACAATCGACTGCTTACGTAATTTAAAACTTATTAAAAACGTTTGCACCACAGCCCTGCACAAATACATTGTTTGTAAATAAGTAAAGTGCATACAATTTCTCCGTAATGTAATATATTCCAAGTTTCCTATTTAAAAAAAAAGAAACTTTACTTAAGAAGGTATATAATAAACGATACCTATATTAATAATAAAAAATGCAAATGTGTGCATTATTTTATAAAAGACATAAAAAACATTTAAAGTATTTTTTTTTTACTATTAAAAAGTACATATTATGTAACACAAATTATCTAATATGAAATTAAACATCAACTTTAAACTTTGAATATACAAAAGTTTTAAATCCATTTTTTATTACCGTCATATTTTTTCGGAGTTTTTTAAAATCTTGCATCACTTTGACGAGCATTTCTAACTTGAATCCTTGCACAGAACAAAATACAACTTCAGTGGCCCAGATACAATACTTCGTGGGCACAGATAATGGTAGGTTCAGACTGGACAACGTACGTACGCATCGCTACTCAAACAATGCTTAGCAACCCATACATTTTCTATGAAAATGGCCACAGACATCGCACGTCGCGATGCGTGTGGCCAATGTGATTCTAAAACATAAATTTTCATTGAAAATCTATGGTTGCTAAGCAGTCCAGATATTGTTAGGCGTAGCGATGGGCACGTACGTCGACCCAGTCTGAATCTACCATAATCGTTTAAAAATCACTGAGGACTGAGGATGCACACAAAACCGTGGAACACTGCGCATTGTCCCAATCAGGTATTAATTTACGCTATGCGAAGTATACTCCTGATTCACCTGGCCAACAAAATGAGCAAAGAATCTATCACAGCACAAATCACAACTCCTTAGGCACTTATTAGAGATTATTGGTAGTTAAAATTCAAGTAAATGTTGCACTCATTAAACTGCGCAAAATTTACACAACTTTTTTAACAAATTAAACAAAGCCTACTACGCTTGCACATTAGTGTGTACGAGTCCGTCAATATTTTTTTCTATATTTCAAATAAGTTTTATTTATGTTTACTTTGCTTATTTTATCTAAATCGGTTCAAGAAAGCTTATCGGTCATTTCATACATAATTATTTGCACGACAGGTCTGTATATCAAATATTGCCAATAAATTTTTCGCAATCCAGACAGCATTTATATCTTCCATCATCAAATAGAAAAAATTAATACAGGATTATTTTTATTACTTTTTCAAATAATAGCATTTGATTGAAATTTTTGGTGAAAATAAGAGTGATATTTCAGTGGCATTTTATATCAAGAGCCTTCGATAATCCTTTAAAGAAATTAAATTTTTACTTTATAAGAGTATTAAATAAGATCTAAACTGCAAAGAACTCGGAAATCATATTCTAATTAACATTTGTTAATCACACTGAGGGGGTTTCTCGCCGTCCTCCCAATAGCTCATCTACACTACAACGTATATTTTCGATTTACGGTTTATTTATTTATTAAGTTGGAGTTTATAATTCAGTACTTGAACCTATTAATAGTGGCTATATATTGGAGAAGTTGGCCGAGTTTTCTAACCACTGCGTGTATTTTATTTTTATTTTTAATTATATTCGTTTTAGTATGAATAAGCTATTTGGAGGATGGTGAGAAACCCCCTGAACATCTTATTAAATAGGTACCTACCTAATTTAGTTGGCTAAATCATCAATTTAATCAAAATGCTTGTGAACATTATTAACTGGTCCGGCGTTTATTGTTATCCTCCTCTGAATATTGTATTATTAAGACTGTTAATGTTCCCAAAAATATTTTTATTTTTTTTAAATCGCATTTTGTTTAAATGAATTTGGTTGCTAGTGAAGTACCTAAATATGGACCGGAGCTCTCAGCGACAAGACCATAACGGCATATCCAGAAATTCCACATAATTACAATAATTTGTATAATTCTGTTTTCAATAGTTGTTTACCTTCCAAAGCTTTGTTCCTCGCAATGAGTGCCAACAGCAGGTCGGGATCAGGATGGTCCCCCTGAGGGGGCGGCGGCGGGGGCGGGGGCGGAGGGGGGCCTGCGGGGCCTGGGCCGCACGCCCCGCAGCCCCCCAGGCCTCCGCACGTCGCGCACTCGGGCCCCCGCACACTGTAGCGGTAGATGCCGCCTATCACATCCGCCCCCGACAAAGGATACGCTGAGCCCAAAATGGTTAAGGCTTTTTTTAACACCGTGTGGAATTTTTATCAAATTATTCACTCTTTATCACTTTTGTCAATAAAACGTTTTCTATCACAAAATTTTATGCTTTATATATTATATTAAACCAACTTCAATTGCAACGAGTTTCGTTTAACGTTTAACACTGTCACTTTATGATAATATATCGATTTAAGGTTTTATATAATTTCGACGATGTGTCCGAACTTATAATTGGTTATTTAATTATTTGTTGTTTTTATTCTTATTTCTCACTAATTTTTATTAAATATATTTTGTAAAATATGTAGATACTAATTAAGTTTTTTTTCTCAATATGTATAGGCATGAGTTATATACAAAATTACCGCAAGTTACCAACATTAAATCACATTATTGAGGTTAACCGGTCACCGTGTCTAAACATTCAAAACAATGCGGCGGTTTCTAAAAAAGCTAAGTCGAAAGAAAAATGTGGAAAAACACGACGATCGGTCTATGTGGCCATGGTGACAGTTCGGGGAAGTGTAGTGCCGGGCTGCCGCCCCTCCCCCGCCCTCCGCAGCCCGCCCTTCGCCCTTCGCCCACCCGCCCTGCCGCCGCCACCCGCCCTGAGGCCCCGCCCTGCCTTAGCCGCTCCGCCCACCATTGTAACCCGGACCCATGAAGGAAAATATCTCATCTTCGTTTATTCATTTTCAACAGGCTGGGAATGAATTGTGCAAAGCCGAAACCAGTAAGTTTACTAGTAAGTATTTGGATGAGTTTGAGCATGATTTGGTGTTCTTTCTTTTCTACAATCTCCTTAAGGACTTCAATACATATTTTTTTAAGAAGGTTTCTCCATTTTTTTTCTTTTCCGTCATTCTTACATATCCTTTCTGCAGATACTGCCGAGCACGTTTTATGCGCATGTTTTTATATAAAATATGATATTATAATTAATTATAATTTATTACTTGAAGATGTAGATAATACTAATAAATCTATGAAAAAGAACAAGACACAGACAAATACAAATCGGATATGTTTATCCGGATATATATACAGACCATTTAAAAACGTAGCTGCCAAATTATAGGAAAAAATTAGTCGATGATAATATTGTTAATTCTGAATTTAAAATTTGAGATAAAAATTAATAAAAATTACTTCAAAATAAAATATCTCAATGGACGAATTCGTTGAGGCGATTGACCCGGTAAGACGATAGATCCTGGGTTCGAGTCCCAGTTGCGATCGTTACATTTTAATTTTTCTGTGTCTTATTCTTTATGATACGATACATTACATTGACTTTGAAAAGTTATTAAAAAATGAGTTATTCTAATAAAAATAGAATTTTATACAATCTAATGTATACAAAATAATGATGGTTTGTTCGTATTTTATGCGCTGCCATACCGTTCATCCTATTGCGTTGAAACTTTAAGGATTTCATGTGCGCATGCCTGTGATGGTTATAGGATAGTGAGCTCTGGCGTTACGAAAATATTTCCTATACCTATTATTCATCAGATTGCGTTTAGTTTTTTAATTGTTGTGAACATGCCGGCTAAGGATTCTATATATAATGGTAAGCTCTGGCGTTATGAAAATTTGCATACAAATTATGAAATTTTTCACACGCGAGTTGTTTGAAAAATGTGTGTATTTGATGGAGTTTAGCAGAAGTGAAAAAAGGCGATACAATTTATTTATTTAAGTCGAATTGCTATGCATGCCGGGTATCAGCTAGTTATGAATCAGGTAAACGGGAAATGCGAAGTATTTAACACTTCTGTTATATTAAGGGAGTATTTCACCATCCTCCTGATAGCTCATCTATTCGATAACGAATATTAACAGATAAACATATAAATACTTGCAACAGGTGAAAAAAACTTGTAGGTTCAAGTACCGAATACTATACTTAAACTTATTAAATAAATAAATCGTGTTTAATTTCTCGAAAATTTACGTTATTGTGTGAATAGTCTATATATAAGGAGGATGGTGAAATACCCCCGAAGTGCCTCTTCTCTATATATTTAGTATCGAGTTGTTTATGTTACTGCAAATAGATTGTGAGCGTTTATTTCATAGGGCCGGTATATCAGTTGGTCTAAAGCTTGGCTTTGGCGGAATGTGGAGCTCCGCATGGCTTAGCACACAATCCGTATATCAGTCGTAATCCTAGAGTTGACCAATTTTAAACTTTTAGTCTATGATAATTTTAGTCATTTCTATGCCGAACCAATCTATTTATGTAAGTATCTATGGACTCTGTGGTTATTATCAAATAACCAAACGTCAAACGATGTCTAAATCGTCATCACTCGAAGATAGTTCGAATTCCATGTTGATAGGTAAACTTATTCCTCCTATCTAATTTATTGCGTCCGTACGTAGCAGATCGAAACCGAAGCAATGTGAAATCTGACAGATGACTGATTTGTTTTTGCCAACAGCGCTATAGCGTATAGCAAAGGAACTATTCCGCGGCTTACCACGGCTTAAGCGGCCGATTTCGGCGGTTTAAGTTGAGCCAGGAATGTGCTCCTTGGCAAAGACTGATATACCGGCCCATAATGTACGAGTAATTTACCTACCTTTATTTATCGTTAATTATAAATAAAATGCATAAAATAACATATTCGTATCAAATCATAAATTATATTATGCAATTTACATAAATGTATTATGCAAAGCGGACGATGTGATATAACTTGCATAACAACCTATTAAGCATTAAATATTATTTTATCTGAGGTCTGTACCTACTTTGACCTTGTCTCTAACTTTACAAGCATGTAAAGATTAATGTGAGAAAAATGCATAACTGAGTGTCAGTCGATTTTTTTATTACGGTGATTAATGCAATGAATAAATAATTATTGTAGCCAGCAAGCAATTTCGTCTGATAAGCAAACGTGTTAATTTTGCACATTTTTTAATGCTCATACCGCACAAGATCCCCAACTGCTCCCAAATGTCTGGAGCCAGTGAGACAAAATATGTAATAATATCATTTAAAATAAAAATAAAATATTTTAAAAGTGGTATCCCCAAATGGGGTATGTTGTGAGGCTGAAGGTAAGTGGGAAGGAGGGGTGGAGATGGGAAGAGGAAGGTGGGGAAGTACGTTGCTATTCAGATCTGGTCACAAAACATGGCTAAAGCCATTTCAATTCTGAAAGTCTTACACCAGGGCAATACTGAGAGTATCTTCCACGCTTATACTATTATTTTAAAAAGACTAAATTATGAAAACACAATTCAATCAAATAAAACAATTATTATAAGCAATAATTATTTGCCTGAAACACTCATCCATATTGAAAAAACTTCCGACTCGAACCCGCGCCCCTCTGATTGCCGGTCAGGAGCTCTATCCACTACGGCCTAAGCTACTATAATTTGCTTGCGCACGCTCAGATTTGAACACACGATCTCCGGATCGCCAGTCGAGAGCCTTGCCCATCGACCACGGAGGCTGACAAATACAAATACATGCAAATAGCAATATACCAATTTTTATGATGTGTTTAATCTGTTGCATTAGATCCAATTTGACCAACTAAAAAGTTTTAGTCTGATCTAAACGACTTTCCAAAGTGATTTTACTTGTTCAATTCCAGGGAAATGTACGAGTAAAATGCAGTTAATACTAGTATTTATCTATACTCATTCGCACACTACTCATGCCTCATACATATAAGCATATAAAGCCATACCTACCCGCTGATCCAGCTTAGACGTGGATAACACTGGTTGCCATGGAAACCACCCTCCCTACCCACCCTCGGGAAACCCCTGAAAACTCTCCTTCCCATACTATGGCCTGGCTGTATAAACCACACCCTTTCCCCCCTTAGCTTTATGCCCTCGCAGCCATTACTTTGGAAATATAAACCCATAGAGAATCTTTGTTCGTAAGCACATCGTACAAAAAATGCATATTATTAATTAACATCAGACCACATGAGGACATCAAATGAATAACATTAAAAACAAATTAAAATTAACGGTTTGTACGTTTGTCAAAAGCCGTTTTTCCATGGAGCTACGTTCAAGCAACGCGATCGCCGCTCGTCTGTACCTTCCATACCATTGGAAACGCCGCTAGGCGCTGCACTAGCAAAATGGTATGACAGGTAGCGGGTAGCGGCGATTTAGTCGCTTGTAAGTAGCTGCGTGAACGAAGGGCGAAAGTGGGAAACGCTTTTAATTAACAAATGTGTACCTACATCACCGCACATTTCCCCATCAATTGTAATTACTAGGTAGATAGGTACCATGTAGGTACAAATAGATATACTATATAATTATATATATTACAATACTTTTGAAACGAGTAAATAACGCACGAGTTTAGATTTATAGTATTCTTTTTTTAAATATGTTGTTTAGCAGAATATTGCCGATTAATTTCTCAGCATTATTTTTTTTCTTTGAAGGAAAGTTATGTTCTTTTTGGAGTGATTTTGGATGACGTGGGATTTTTATTTAATGTTTTTATTCAGTTGTGTTTTTACAATTATATTTTACACAAATCTTACACAACTGGGTATTATTCAGTTTGATTGCAAGAAATCTCTTTTTTTCATGCATTCAAAATGGATTCACGAAACAGTTTGTTCTTTCGATGGTTCCTTTTTTGTCCACCTTCAAAAATGAGTATGTCAAGCTGTGATCCACCATAGTAATTCTCGTTGCATTTATGACATTTTTATTTGTTTTTTGCGATTTAGATTTCTGAAACACATTCATTTCAACGAACCACGTGAAGGGGCTGTGAGGCCGGTTTCATACATATCTTAATTTTTAATTTGAGGCTGCCAAAATTACCCTACAAAACTGAAAAATTATTTTTGTAATCAAAAGTGTATCAACTATTTAGTTTATTTTAGTTAGGATATGTGGTTCTTTATTTATTTCTATTTATATTTTTAAATTTCTTGAAATATTGAAATCTCAATATTAAAAAATCTTACTTTAGTTATTATTAAAAAAATACGACGAAATAAAATAATAAAAATACAGTAAAAAAATAAGTAAAGAATAAAATCATTACAAAAAGTACATTCCAAGTAAAGAATAAATTGATTAATTACCTATTTACGTTGGAACACAAATTTATCATACCATATATAAATAAAAATTGCTATCCAAATAAAGGGCATTTTTTACTATGTTTTATTTTTTTATTTAAACACGATAAGACTATATATATATTTATTAATAATTGTAAAAAAAAAAACAGATGCTCCCAAAATTGAATTCTAAAATTTATTATCTCATAATTTAAAAGAAGAAAAAATAGCACAAATACGAAAAATATATATAATAAAACTTTTGATTTTAAAAATAATTTATTAAGATTTGTATAAAAAATTAACGCCACATATAAAGTATCAAACGTGTTTAATTCCGTTTAAAACTCGTGGCACACAGGTTTCATCCACGTCACTCAAGCGGATACATACATATTTATAAGTTAATATCTTTAATTTATGTAAAAATGGCAACTACAAAACTTATTAGAGATTGAAACATTAGTTCAGTCTGTTAAAATTGTTGTCTACACGCATGAAAACCGCTGCGTCTATCATATTCGGGCAAATATCAAAGGAAAACATATGTTTTAATAATCTTTATATATACATTTTTTGTTTTTGTTTTTGTTTTTCCCTTATGTGTTCCTAAACCATTTTTTTCCTGGTTATTGATGAATCTTTAATGATTTTTTGGTCGCGCGCTCGAGATGGTCCTATATAAATGGTGAGCTCTGGCGTTATAAAACTATTTGCTATACCATTCATCCGATTAAAATTTTGGTGATTTGGAGTTCTGGCAGTATGAAATTTGTGTAAAAATTTTACAATGGGTGGCGTGCGAGAAAAATGTGTGTATTTCATATAGTTTACTGGCAGGGAAAAAAGCCGCGAAGGAGAGGGGGTCGTGGAGGTGAGGAGGGAAACGAAGGAGAATAGGGGTTGGCGAGAGGGGGGACGAGGAAATTGGTGGTGTGGGGAAGGTGGACGGAGAACGGGGGACAGAGAGAGATTCACGGGGATGAAAATAATATAAAAAAATAATAAATATTGCATGTGTGTCCAAAAACACTTCACAGACACAAACACTTTATTTTGTTGAGTGGCATTGCAACGCAAACCGGATACTTGCTAGTGTTATTAGATATATTATAACATTGCAAAAAATACTATTTGTTTACGACGTTAATAGGAGGCCGAAACGGCTTATTTATAAGCCGGGTCTGAATTGAGTTTCTTGGTCCCAGCGAGGGGAGGGTCCCTGAGATCCAGAAGATAAACGACGCCCTTGTGAATTAGTAATTTAATCACCGGCAAGGAGAGCGGGCGTGAGAACTAACCCCTGTAGCCTGCACTGACTATGTAGTCTGTAGTCTATCGGCGAAGGCCCATTAACCAGCGGCCGAGAATTTAAAATTTAATTTGCGATCGGGCACTTACAACTGTACAGAGCGGTTCCGATGAGAAAGATTAATAATTATTCTCCGTACCCAAAAGTTTAACTAATAACTCAATATCGACTTTGTTTCATTCAAAATTGCTTTAAAATATAATTACATTCAAGCATGCAATAAAAATGCACAAACGCGTGATGATACGTTTTTTAATATCGTGTACTTCTTGTAAGTATTTATTGATTTTTTTTAAAGAGTCAATACGTCAAGAATTTGATTTAAAAATGATAAATTTCCGGTATTGTCTGGTTATACCCTCTTAAATGCCCTACGAATGGCCAAAAGACTCGCTCGTGAATGGGGAAGACATTTCTAAGATATCTGTGGTGGTTCGCACAAATTAAAATGCAGTTTTTCAAAGCGTTGAATAAGCAAAGGATATTTCCGAGCAGGCACCTTACAATTTTTTCCCATTCCTAACAACAACTAATCTTGAAAATTATTATCACGATTGATAATAATTTTATGCCACTGTTTGCTCCGTTATAACCTTATTTTCTATTACATGCGACTTTTATGAGAAATAGTTTTAAGGTGAAATATATCACCCAGATCAGAATATTTATTTCCGAGACTGTGAAGTCTCGGAATCTTTTGTCTGATCTGGTTCATTTGTTGGGAACTCTTATGGAATTCGTTCTAAAAGTTCTGGGCAGTCTACGATGGACCTGGATATTTTCTGTAGAAAGAGTACATCATCCGAGTTTCTTCGATCTTCCAACTATAACATATTAAAGTACGCGGTCAAGTCTAGGTAATTTAAGTGGAGACGATAGCTACGGAAATCGAAGTATCGAAGGAAACGATTGAACGCGTTCCAGATTGTGTATGTGTGATTTATATTGTGGGTTCCATACTTATGAAGCATATTCTAGTAAGCTGCGCACATATGCAAAATACATGATTTTTATTGTTTTAAGGTTATTTAATTTTTTACATGTTCTAAGAATGAATCCTAACATTTTCGAGGCTTTCGACGTTACTGAGTCGATATGAATGTCGAATATAGCTTAGAGTGTCATGGCATCATATGTCGTATTATGTCGATGTTGTAATACCGACCAGAGTTGAACGTATCACGCATTTCTGGGTTCGCACGGATTTCTCGGCATATTTACGGTGAAAGGTAGCAATTAGCACTTTCTATGCATTTTGTGTTTTTGCCTAGATGAAACGTAATTTATGAACTGGTGTTTGAAATAAATGATAAAACATGAAATGCTCACATTACATCTTACCAAAGAAGCTAATTTTTAAATGTTTAAATTTAATTTTAGTGTCTCCTTTGTAAACGTGGTAAGTGTCTGTAAGACACTGTAAGTGTATGTTTTTTTATTTATGATGTGTCTTGTATAATTAGACCCAAGCTTCACTCCATCGGAGTAGACAAAAAACTAGAAATGGTGCATGATAATGAATGCTCTGGGGGGACGATATGGGGTGATGAAATTACCCCCAGGAGCCTTCCAATAATAATGGCATATGTTATTGTGACTATTAGATTCAAAGGCTCAACCAATTGCATAAAAAAAGACAACAATATAAAATATTGTGCAAACTGATATTATTAATATTAAAAATTCTCCACAGAAACGATATTTTTTTTAAACTGTGTAAATTTGAAACACTTCCACCATTGTCTTAATCTTGCACCGTTGATCTACATAATTATCTTTCAATCGTATAGAATAAAATAATGTTTTTTTTTAGTAGTAGTTGCGAAGTCCCTTCTCTTGTTATGCATTATTATTTTTCCAATCATTAGCACTCATTCTGATCGTAAATGAATATTCAATTATCGATTGACCTTCCTGCAATGTCTTGAATCTGTGAATATTTTATATCTTTTTATATTATACGTGGCATAGTTAAATACATACTGTTGTTAAAACTTCCAAACCGACACAAGAAACTATTTAAAAAAAAAACTTTTTAGCACTTAAAATACTGATGTGCACTTGCTTCATTCCGAAAAACTAAGCCGTGTTTAATTTATCGTCGGTTAACGAGTTGAGTGACTTTGTTATGAATTATCGGATGAACTTATCTAATACGTTCTCAGAAGAAATCAGTTAGCTAAATGTGTACACATACCGAATGAATGTATGAACCATCTTACATTTTAAACATTGAAAGAGTTCGCAAAAAAGCCCAAAAGCTTCGTTAAAAAAAGTAGAAAAAATCAACCGCCACGTATTGAACAGTGAGATTCTGGCACAAATCAACTTTTTGATTCACAAGTGTGCACAATTTGTCACAATTACAATTTGTCAAGGCAGTCGTTTAAATCTGTATCAGAATTTACCCATAGAACGACCCGCTATCTAAATACGGTAGACGACAAATTCGACGTATTCTCTCAAACCCACAGTGAGTTTTTAAGGTTTTTGGCAATATAATTAAGCATATCAACGGTATATCAGTCAGTCCGTATTTTATCGGTCCGCGGGCCTAATCTGCGCTGAAGCCTTTCTATGCCGCAGAATAGTTTTTTAGACCCCGACGAGGCGCTAGCAGTCACATGCCAATTCTGACATAACTTACGTAAATAATTTTATACTTGCATGTTATTGAAATTTACGTAAATAGACCAATCTTAACAGTACCTACTATTACATTCATCGAGCGATGAGCAATGTCGATGTTATTAATCGATAATTAATCTAACATAGTCTGGTAAGGTATTTTAAAAGTTTTAACGTCAAGACAGTTTCTTCCAGCGGTTAATTTATTGAATAACTACGATAAACAAATATTATTTAAAATTAGTATCCTCGCATATATGCACCTTGCTGATGTAGTTGGGAACTTTATCAAAAATCAACATAAAAAATCATCCTGCCAAAAAATATTTTAGATTCATGAAATAAACTACTGTCAATTACATTTTGAAAGATCCCATGGATAGCGAAATGAGGGTAGAAAGCATAGATGTACCACTCACGTACACAGTAGTTTGGTTTTACAAAGAAAAAAGTACTTAGCTCTGTTAAACTCATAGACAGTCTGGTAATACCGGGTGATATATCTAGGCTTTCAACCTATTTACGGATTATGTTCCTAGCCGCGCTAAGCGTAACATTCTAACCAGACCGAGCTTAAAATCAACTGATATACCAGGTATCTCACAATCATAATTTTGTATTATTATATATAATAATACTAAAAATTAACTATACTAACAGACAGACCAATTGGTCATAATAGACCTGATATAGTTTTACATGACAAAATTAAAAAAATAACTTATATCATTGATGTAGCTATTCCAAATTCCTGTAATATTCAAAAATCTGTTTCTGAAAAAATAAGAAAGTATACAGATTTAGGAAATGAAATTAAAAGAATTTGGCATTCTCAGACTATAAAAATATTACCTTTTGTTATTTCGGCTACTGGCATTATACCTAGCTCTCTTATTAAAAATTTAGGCATATTAGATTTGTCAAAGAATTTGTATATAAAAATGCAAAAATCCGTCATTTTAAATACATGTAGAATTACGAAAGATTTTTTAAATATTTATATTGAGGGATCAGTAGGATTTATCGGTCAAATTATGAATTCCACAGAGCCGAACCCTCTGATATGAAAATATCTGGAGACGGTGAATTATATTCCCATTTAATAGTTTGGTAGATTAACGTGTTGTTCTTGTATTGTTTTGTATTAATTATACTTATATAATACACTTGCATAACGTGGATTTACTAGATGATCATTTATATGGAAAAGTGTATGAAAGGGTTTAGTTTTTCCTATGGGAAAAACTAAACCCGTTCCTGTAAATCTGGTGAATTAAAAAAAAATAATACAAAATAATACATACTGTATTATTATTGTGATATTATTTATAATAGTATTTATTTTTAAAAAAATCATTAAACAATTTATAAATATATATAACATTTAAAAATGTGTAAACAAATATATTTAATTAAATGAAAACAAATCGCTATATACGCCACTTATTTAATCAAAATTATGTACCTGTTTCAAAACCGAAGGTTTCTTTGTCAGGAATAATAAATATATTTACTTTGTCCCTTTGGCAGAATTCTTGTTTATCATTTGTGTGCCGAAAAATTATAAACGTTTTATCTACTTACTTCATCCCGGTTCAGCCAGAGTTTGTAGCAATTTCTTGCTATTCAAAAAACAAAAGTGGAACAATAATACGGCGTCTTGTCTTATTTTTCAGCATTTAACTGCATAACAACAAACTACTACCCTCCTGAAACCCACTCGCTCTTTATCAATCGCATTTAACTTATTTTAATGGTTAATATGTAGGTATGCCAAGCGATTAAAACCTGACCATATAAAATAAAAAGATGGAAGTCAGCTCTATTTTACATAGGTAACTCAACATAGATATAATATATTTACATGTCAGAAACACAATCGTTATACAACTACAATAAATAAATAAATAATCAAAGCTGTAGCAATTAAAAAATCTACTAGCGCCTAACGACTCGTTATTACAGCTTATCTTACAAAGACATTGTTTTGACACGTATCTAACAAAAATTTCTTCAAGAACTTTTTGATTGCGTTAACACTAGTGAGAAAAAGACGCCAAGACCTTAGCAGTGACGGCGGTCAGGGTGACAAAAAGTTGTTATATAATACAAGAATCGCCATCCGGAAATATCGAAGCGTTTTAGTAGAGAACGCAAACAATGGTCACAGATGAACAAGCATTAGATCAGCCTGAGACGTGCGTTGCTATTTCTTCGAGCTCATATAAAGGCCTCCCGGAGCTAAGGAGAGGCATTCTCCTCAAGTTCTTCATTAGCAACCTGTGAGAAGTTCTCCGCAGTGGTGACTAACTCACCCACCGAAGCCTTATATTATTCTTTGTAAATTTATTTGCATAGTTTCATCGCAAGTGTTTAACCCAGTGATTGAATTTGTTTCTCTTTATTTCTACCCTCAAACATGGAAAGTGAACAATTTCGGGAGTTCGGAAAGGCGGCTGTGGATTACATAGCGGATTATATGGATAGTTTGAGAGACAGGTATGTTTAAAAACATTATTTTATGTGAAACTGTACTAATAATACAATATCAACAAATACCAAATCTTTATTAGGTATACAAATAAGCTACATCTTTTATTATGCACTCTAATTAATAATTTTGTTTACTCAATAGAACTGCAAAAAAGTGACTCTCGGGGGGTATTTCTCCATTCTCTTGATAGATTATCCTTAGGATAACTACTCGAGCGCTTTTTGCCACATTATGGCACTATTTCCTAAACCACGGATTGCTTTATTGCCTATTATAAATCCTACAAATATATGTTAATAGACAAAAGATAGGGGAATTCATTGGCTACATAGAACTATAATCAGTTTGTATGTCTCCATGTATGATTTTTTTAATGTGTGCAGAATATTTTCCTTTAGCAATCCGAGAAAAAATATTTAAATTGCTCTGTCGCTCCAGTGGACGCATATTCGTAAACAAATAAATAATCACAATAGGTAGAAAATTCGGTAGACTTATCGGATATACACAGTCACCATGCATAGGTTCTAGTTCCAAACAGTAAACTCCATATAAAAATGTATATAGAAAATATATGTTATTTATCTATTTTTTTTTGGGGAAATCAACAGTTTACAATGTGGTTCATTTATACATGTGTAATTTACCTAACTGAGAAACCAATTATAAATCCTCATTATGCTATTGTATTATTTATCTAAAAATTGAACACTATACTTACAACAACTAAAAAAACATTACGTTATTTTTTTTTTTAAATAATTTAATTTTTTTTTAATTTTTTTAAAAAAGAAAGACAAACATTCCCGGGTTACGAATAACCCAACAACATTTGAAAATCTCCTACTACCACCACACTAAGCAGAAGATGTTGCTTGTGTTGTGATGGAGGACTTAGCCAGCCGAGGAATCGAACACGGAACGCCTGGGTGGGACCCAAACGCGATGCCCACTGAACCACTGACTATTATAACAAGAGACTTATTGTATGGAGGGGATGGTGAAATACCTCCCTTAAATATATGATTATTTTATTACGGGGTTCTTTAATTGATTTTTTGCATAAAAAAACAACTGTATATCAAAATTAACGTTGATTTTTTTTATATGTAAAGATCCGTACTGCCGGCTGTTGAGCCTGGCTATATGAAGGAGCTCATTCCTGATCAAGTGCCCGAGGAACCAGAAACCTGGCAGGACTTTATGAAGGACATGGACAGGGTCATCATGCCTGGGGTATGTTCGTCAAAACGCCTTTTTATTAGCACCATAAGGAATGTTTGAAGCTCGTTTATAAATCATTTGGAAGAATGGAATTATGTGCTCTGCAAATGTTTTCAGAGAGGCGAGAATAAACCTACACGACTGACATAAGTTGTTAAACTTCAAAAAACATCATATCATTTCAGTGTTTAATTTTTACGTCAAACATCTTAAAAACAAAACTTCGATTTTTAACCTACATACCTATAGGTTACCTGCTGTCTCATAAGTAGATTAACATTTTGTATATTATTATTTCTGGCCTTCACCCTCCAAGGGTGTTTTACTTACCGTGGATTTTGTACAGAGGCACTAACAAAGCAGATTGGTAATAGGAATAGGTAACTTTGCATGGGAATGAATCTTCATAGAATCTTAAAATGGTTTATTTCGATGAGATGGGATTCATTTAAGACACCCGCCCTTCAATATCATTTGTTATTTCTTTTTAATTTGTAATTAGAGCATCTACAAAATATTCACTGCCGAAAATTTAAATTATTGAACATCGAAAAATAAGATTGTTAATGTAAATATTGCACGAGAATCCCAAATGTTCCCAAACGTGTGGAGCCAGTAAGACTGTAGCATCCCTAATTGTGGTATGTTGTGAGATTCAAAGAGAAGACAAGATTCAAATGATATTTTATTTAAGTATTGTTTATTACTATAATAAATTACTGGAAAAAATATTAACCTATGGCATTGTTATTAAACTACCTTTAATATGCACGTAGGTATATTACACAATTTAAGATTAAAACAATAAATACGGCGTGATAATTATAAAAAAATAACATTGCTGGGATAATAATGGCAACAGATTACTTAATTAGTTTGCCTATTCGTGTAGAGGTTGCAGTTTTATAGACATCTCAATGAGCTAGGTACCAGTGGTTATCTCGGTAATGGCATTACACACAATAAATAATTATTATACCACAAAAGGTATCAAGATCTAATTTACTATTTTTTTTTTATCTAGAGATGATTTACTATCATCCTCTTTGTCATGATCTGAAGAAATATAATTATCTATTTTTTTTAATCGTCTTCATTCAGGAAAATCGTTCTAAATATCTTTTTATTTTCGAGATTTATGATTTAATTTAGAGTCAGGCCCGTAAAATTGTAAGTCAAGTGTGACAATATTGGAACCGTAAGTCAAGTGTGACAATATCGGAATCGTAAGTCAAATGTGACAATATTGGAACCGTAAGTCAAGTGTAACAATATATGAACCGTAAGTCAAGTGTGACAATATTGGAACCGTAAGTCAAATGTGACAATATTGGAACCGTAAATCAAGTGTGACAATATTGGAACCGTAAGTCAAGGGTGACAACATTGGAACCGTAAGTCAAGTGTAACAATATATGAACCGTAAGTCAATTGTGACAATATTGGAATCGTAAGTCAAGGGTGACAATATTGGAACCATAAGTCAAGTGTGACAATATTGGAACCGTAAGTCAAGGGTGACATTATTGGAAGAGGTAAAAATTTGAATGAGAGAAAAAAGTACTTCTGCAATTAATTCTAGATAAAACGTTGTCCTTCATCACAGTGGATTTCGATGAAGTCACGATCCACAACTGAATTTTTACATAGGCAATTTCCGCTTGTTTATAAGGTTTAAAAGGTTGTGGAAATATTACCTGTTAACTTTTTCCCGTCTTTTGGGGGTGAGGGTATCCATGGCTCAAAATTATTTTATTTTAGTTATTTCTTTAAATGAAAACAAAGTGAATTTGAAGACATTAATTATTTCTAATTAATCTAAATAAAATATGTGTTCTCAGATTTAAGAGCCATTGACCAGCGGCTGAGAATAAAAGTTTTTAAATGCTTGCAACTGTACAGGGAAGTTCCAATAAGAAATAACGATTATTCCACGTATCAAATTTTTTTGATTAAAAATTTGATATCGATTTATTTCATTCAAAACTTGCTTTAATACATACCTACATTCCAGTAAGCAATACTAACGATGATAAATTATTAAGTATCGTGTACTTCTTGTAAGTATTTTTTTATCACAAGTATTTATGATTTTTCAATAATGTCTAAACAAAATAAGTGTTAAAAAAAAACTGAAATATTTTAGTTTGTAAGACCTTAAATAAATAGAAAAACTGTGGTATTTTCGTTACAAAACACATTCTCGGATTTATTTTTTAATGATTTTTAACTAAAATTAATATTCTGAAAAATGTGTTTACTAGATTATGTTTTGATTTATTTTGTTGTATGATTACATTATTTTGTAATATGTCGTTTGAAAATTGAATAAATCTGCCAACGACCAATGGTATAACCTTATTATATTAAAAATAATCTTAGATTCTCAAAATTTTAAAAATGGCTTCACCAGATAAAATAACATTCTATCAAAATCAACTAATGTTTTTTTGTTAAAGGAGTCAATACGTCTAGAATTTGATTTAAATAGGACTAATTTTTCGTATTCTCTGATCATCTTTTACTACTTACAATTAGTTGCACTAAGAGTACAAAATGATGAACTCATATAAATTTCAATTTTATTTTGGGGTTCCGTGGTTCGTTAATCTTAGATAACCAACAACTCTGCCGTCGACCTAAGTGGTTCGCTAATTTTGGTGATTTAGTAAGAGTGCATAGGTTCATGGGATGAATTGTCCAGGTCAAGGCGGCGGATGCGTCTCTCCATTAACTGCCTGATTGTTGCGGTAGACCCTTTCACCTTTTCAGCCGGGCTCTCTCGATCCACCACGTTGCATTGCAGGGGAAGGGATGGATTCACACGTCTGTCACTCCTGGACACACTGACCTCTGGGTTCCTAACCATGCCCTTTTCCTTCCCAGAACCTTCTCTCCTTCATTTCCTCAATTTCAAGACCCTCCACAACCTACACCATCCTCTCAAATAGTTTCCTCAGAGCCTCCTGTGTGGAGCTAATGTAAAAAAATAATCTATGCGACAGATTTCTATTGGAAACGATTATAATTTAAAAATAACATTTTCTGTCGGAATTCTATAACTCCTGCAGTTCATTGAACCTAGAACTTAGATTTGCTTAGAATATAAGTGTAATTTTCTAAATTGGTACTGATGTTGGGCACAAATTTGGATAAGCGATAAAGCGGGAACCATAATTATTTTATTTTAATGAAGTAACTAATAATTCCATGTTTGAATTGTGTACTTACTTTTTTAAATTTTTGACAAATGTCGTACTTTTTCGAGTCTAGTAACAATGTTTATTTAAATGATAAATTCCTGAGCATCTCTAAAATTGACAAAGGAACAGTATCAAATTGACAACGGCACAAAGGTACAATTTGAAAGGCAATGATCCCGAGGCAAATATATATTTTTATAAATACTTTCAGTTTCACAAATCCTACAATTATAATATCCCGTGATTTTCCATGGATCTGCGCTAGTGTAGTATAATGTAAGATAGTGAATAACAATAAAGTGCACACGATGTAACTGCAGTAATAACGATCTCGGAGAAAGATTAACATTGTCATGGGAGTAAAGGATGGCAAATTATTCTAGAGATATCATCTTCCTTGAACTGTAATTTGTAGCCGAAGGGCATATAATATATTATATTCCATTCGCTACTGCATTCTGTATCACTATTACAGAATTTAACTAATATCTTTACTCTGCACCTCTTTTAAACTAAGGCCTCAAAACGAGTCGTAGGTGTAGGTACCTACTAATAATATTATTACCGTTTTTTCCAGATGACTCACTGGCATTCCCCGCAGTTCCATGCCTTCTACCCCACGGCCAACAGCTACCCAGGAATTGTTGGAGAAATGCTAAGTGCTGGTCTCGGCTCCATTGGCTTCAGTTGGGTAAGATCTCACAACTTATCTTACGCAATTTAGTCACTTTTGTATCGACTTATCTTTTCACGAAATAACACAAAACGATAACATGAAGGTTTGTGACGGCCAATACAAGCAAAAAAAAATCCAATGCTCATTTCTACCTACATCAGAATTAAAAAGTTTTATAATTCTAATCGCCTTTTTTTCCTTACAGCTTTCAGGACCAGCTTGCACAGAACTAGAAGTTGAAATGATGAATTGGCTCGGAAAATTGTTGGACCTTCCTGAAGACTTCCTCAACTGTTCCAAAGGTCCAGGAGGAGGAATTATTCAAGTAAATAATAAATCTATTTTGTGTGAATGTTCGTACCTATCTACAAAATTGAAATTAATCAATACCATGTGATTATTATTTTTTGCTTTTTTTTTTCAGGGATCTGCCAGTGAAAGTACACTTGTTGGACTTCTGGCCGCAAAGGAAAGAATGCTCAACCGAATGAAAAATGACAACCCTGATATTGACCCTGGCGTAGTGCGGGCAAAACTCGTTGCCTACACATCGGAGGGCGCCAACTCTTCCGTGGAGAAAGCTGGAATGATTGCAGCTGTTCCTATGAGACTTCTCCCGACGGATGATGGCTGCAGATTGAGAGGAGATGCACTAGAAAAAGCTATGGAAGAAGATGTTCAGAAGGGACTTATACCGTGCTATGTCGTTGTTAATCTCGGAACAACAGGGACATGTGCTTTCGATTGCCTGGAAGAAATCATTCCGGTTTGCCAGAAATATGGCGTATGGATTCATATTGATGCTGCTTACGCTGGGGCAGCTTTCATTTGCCCAGAATACAGACACCTGATGGCAGGTGTCGAACACGCTGACTCATTCAACTTCAATCCGCACAAGTGGATGCTCGTAAACTTCGATTGCTCCGCCATGTGGGTAAAAGATGCAACTTATTTGGTGGATGCTTTCGATGTCCAGAGATCATACCTGAAAGACAACCTGTCACAGAAAATCCCTGACTACCGACATTGGCAGATTCCTCTAGGTCGCAGATTCCGATCTATCAAGTTGTGGGCAGTTCTTAGGTTGTATGGAGCGAGCGGACTAAGAAATCACATCCGAAAACAGATTTCTCTGGCAGAACACTTTGCATCCCTTGTTCTTAAGGACAGCAGATTTGAGATCCTCACTGTCAGCATGGGGCTCGTCTGTTTCCGGCTCAAAGGTGACAACAGTTCATCCAAGGCTTTGGTGGACAAATTAATGGAAAGGAAAAATATATTCGTTGTCTCTTGTAACTACAAAACAAAATTCATTATTCGTTTTGTAGTTTGTAGTCGACTTTGTGAAGTCAGAGACATCGATTTTGCGTGGAAAGAAATACAGTCACAGGCGGACTTCGCTCTAGGAAAAGAAACGGAAAACACCGTTCAAGAAAAAATTGATTCCACCGACACGTTCCAGCCAACAAGCGGATTCGCAGTCAACAGCAATATGAACGAGAAGTCTAAATAGATATTTTGTAATATAATATTATATATTTTTTTAATTAAATTAAGCAAAACATAAAAACCTGAACATGCAGCATATTATTATTATTTTCTTCAGAAGATATAATAATTTTGCGAATTTCCTATATTACTATGTAAGCATGTGTTTGTGCAAGATTTTTTAGCATTATTGTACAATGTATTATTATTTAGATGCCTTCCCGTTCATTGTATGTCGTTATTTCTTTACTACCTATTTTTGATAATACAAACATAAAGAAATACACTGTATTTTATTTCATACATTTATAACATATCTGCATTATCTGCAAGACTTTTGGTACTTTACACACGATAAGGATAATATAAGTTACCTAACCAGTTTGAAAACAATATAATTATTATTATAATGAGGTCATAATAATTATACAGTACGTTTTTATTCCAATTGCAAAGGAAAGAAGGTGAATGAGGGACGAGCTTAAGGGATTGCTGGAAAAGATATTTGAAACTAAATGCTAATAGGGTGTAATGTTATTAGTTTATTAGTTGATATGAAAACAGGATGTCTTGTCTTACCGGACCACGCCTTATACGAGTTGGTTAAGACGCTCTACCGGTAAGACAAGAGATCCTCGTTTCAATGCAATCATTAAAAATAATAATAAAATAATAAATAATCAATCGTCCTGGTACTGCAGTGCCACTGAGATGTTTGTAGAAGGGCGTGTTCCTGCATTCCGAGCACTACTCAAAAAACGGATCACCAGCTGAACGCGACTAGCCACGAGCGAAAACGGTCTTGTGATGGCAGCACTGCACTTCTGGCAGGGCCCTTTTTACAAGCGATGGAGCCAACTCCTGATGTCATAGATTTTTAAAAAATATTTTTTTATTTTGTTTTAAAAAAAAAAAAAACTCTATTTTCATGTTGTTTCTGTATTATTTTTATTCTGTTTTCTTTCACTATGGATGCATATATATTTTTTTAATATTAATTTGATATGTTCTATGTATAATATGGAGCTCGTGGGCTTGCACCACCCTCCCCGAGATCTGGAATAAACAAGAAAAAAAAAGTTACCTTTTTTATTTTTCTATATCTTGTTCTGTTTCATGTTTTGTTTAGATTTATTATACCTTCTTCTTATCGATCGAGTGTGCCCAGGGGTGTCACGGATATTCACATCCGCATCCGCAAATGCGTAATATTCGTATTAATTTAGACATCTGCATCCGCATCCGCATCCGCATCAATTAATGCGGAGCTTTTACGGATGTGGATTCATATCTACAACAAGTAACGACATGTAAAGAAAGTGGGCGGGGCCAGAGTGGCACCTGCCTCACGCGTGTTTGCTAACTGACCAATAGGAAGGCACACTTTGGTGACAAGATCCTAGAGGTTTTGTTTGTTTTATGTTGGTTATCGATGTAATTCTCATTGTGAATCAATTACAGTGCTTGTTTACTGTGTTTATCCAAGTTTTTTGCGTGGTTGATGAATATTTCGATGTAAATATTAATGTGAAAAAGTAAATAAAAATGCCGCCACTAATAAAAAGCAGTATCTGGATTAATTTTGTATTACTATTTAATAAATATAATTCGCCAATTTTTAAATTTAATTTTTAAATAATTTTTATCATTATAAAGCTTTAAACTTAAAATGCTAATAAGTTAAGACTAGGGGGTTTCTCGCCATCCTCCCAATAGCTTATCTACACTAATAACGAATATTTTCGAATTACGATTTACGGTTTATTTATTAATTAAGTTGGAGTTTATAATTTGGTACTCAAACCTATGAATTGTGGCTATATATTGGATAAGTTGGCCGAGTTTTCTAACCACTGCGAGTATTTTATTTTTATTTTTAATAATTTTCGTTATTAGGGTAGATAAGCTATTGGGAGGATGGTGAGAAACCCCCTAAAAACAGTATTAGTTTTGTTCTCAAAATATGATTAAATAAAACATATTAAAATTTAATCGATTTTCATTGATTTATTTAGGTACTTAAAATTTAAATATGTTTAAAAAATCCTGAAATCCGCATCCGCTTCCGTGGATGAGAGCCTCTAATAATCCGCATCCGATGCAAAAAATTTGCATCCGCAACAACCCTGGTGTGTAGGTACATATAATACGTAGATAATTTTTAAAAAACATGATTAATTTATTGTACATTAATGGCATTATTATTTGTTTATTATGTTGTTGAATCACTTTCTTATTTGAGAAAATTCATCAGCTTTTTTAGCTAGATTCTTAGGAAACAAATTAAATATATCTACGATTAGTGACAGCATAATGGGGAGATGAAATATTATAACATATATAATATTATAACCTTTTCTGTGAAAAGTATACCACGCGCTAAAAAATATAAACCCAAATTTCCTCTGAACTCATAAGATTTGATACCCCAAAATAAATCACTATAATACTTTTAGCCGTGAAAATCTAAAATCATATCCAGTTATTTCAATGAGGGGGTTTCTCACCATCCTCCCGTTAGCTTATCTACCCTAATAACGAATATTATTAAAAATAAAAATAAAATACTCGCAGTGGTTAGAAAACTCGGCCAACTTATCCAATATATAGCCACTATTCATAGGTTCGAGTACCGAATTATAAACTCCAACTTAATACATAAATAAACCGTAAATCGTAAATCGAAAATTTTCGTTATTAGGGTAGATAAGCTACTGGGAGGATGGTGAGAAACCCCCTGACAGTTATTTTTTCAAACTTTCTTAGGGCAGGTACTTAGGTACAGTATTGAAAAATTAAAAAGCTTTGTCAAAGTTGAAAAATCTAGTGAAAGCTAATTATCTAGACGTAGTAAGTAAGGCTTGCTTGACTAATAATGAGGATGCAGCAGATTTTAGAAACCGGAACAGACAAATTTGCAGACAGATAAAAATGCCAAATAATGCTAGTCAATATGCGCCGAAAACGCCTGCAGCAATCTAGTGGTGTTTAGCATTATCTACGACGCAAACCGCTTTCACCGCAACACAGCTCGCATTTAATTTCGATTAAGTTTCATAGGTGGCAATGTGTAAATAAATTTATTTTATACGTTGAAATAAAATTTTTGAAAAAGTTTTTTTCTCAAGATCGTTGCTTCTCAAATGAGAATGTATAATATTTTACCGGGAATCTAACTCATAAACCATGAAGAGTCCATTTTTATACTTCTTTGTCAAGTCATTGTACGAAATTAGTTCGAGCGCGTGGAATTCAGACACTAGTGGCATCTTTGTTTTAATGCGTACACTACTAGCATAAATTTATTCGTTTGGGAGGTGCAACTTTGAACGAATGCCAACGTGTGCGGGAAAACTTTGTTGCTGTAATATTTTTTAAAGTTTTTCCTCTCCGTAATTAATTATTGAACATTTACAAAAAACTGATTTGCTTAGGAAACAGAAGGATAATTTTAACAGTATTTTCAAGACAGCAGCAATTTTATGAACATATTTTTATTTTAATAACAACTATTTTAAGCGGAAAAAACTTTGAAATTATAACATAATTTGCGAAAAATGTCTCGTAGTCCATATATTTTACATGTCAGTCGTGACGAAAGGCGTAAATACATCGATTATATTTTTTAACTCAAATCTACCGTTTTATTTATAGATTAATGTGATTTTACACACGTGACCTAAAACAAGGGAAGGTCAAGTGTGCAAAATGTCACCAATCTCGGAATTTAACGTAGATTTGTTGAAAAATCAAATCCCCGGCTTCCCAGTCGCCCGCCCGCCTCAGAGCAGAATAACATTAGAAAACGATTTCGTTGAAACATAGTTTGTGGACTAAAATCTTCAAATTTATTGTTAGATCACACGAATTTGTATGATTTATTTTTCTTTTTTGAATAGTGCTTTCACACAAACGAAGTAAATTGTCCCAGCGAGAGCTCGTATGGACGACATCCGCGTTAATGGGGCCAACAGACCTAGCTATAAAAGCTCAAGCGTTATTTGGCTTGGCCTACTTCAGCATATCGCTCGTCATACATTCCCATTGGGAATGTACGGCAACCGATATGCCGAAATACGCCAAACCAAATAATTCTATTAAGAAATGACAAAATATTAAGTTGTCTACTAAAACGGAGCCCGTTATAGTACTAAAAAGTACCTACTTGCAAGCATTTTATGATAACTTGGAAAAAGTCATGTGAGTGGATTTTTCTAGTAAGATTACGCCGCGACAATGTTACAAAAAATAGTCAGGTATAGCTTTTTAAAAATAGATAGGTACACAAATCCTTTTTAGCTCGTCACGTCAAAAAATGTCAGGTTTATGATATTTTTATAAATTTCTTATACCTGATTTTTTCAAAATAAATTCCACACTAATTTAAAAAGTATATATAGTTAGACTGAACACTTTTGCTTCTCGTACGTTTCTTATAATAATAAGGGCGAGGGTGCAAACTTTAACAAATACAAACTACAGTTATATTTAAGAAAGAGTATAATTTAAATCTGAAAAGTTGGATAATAGCACATCCAACAGGAGATACAAAAATTTCAGCTGTTCAAAATTCTGTACGATCCGCTCATTATAATGTCATTACAAAAACCATCCTTGGTTTTAATATTTTGTATTTAAAATAACTCAGGTACGCGGCATACGTCATCCCTATGTCTACCTACGTTAAATTATCGTGAAAACAAGCTTATGTGTCCAAGCGGTTAAACGTTTGTATTGGTTTTGTACAGGTTTCATATTTTTCATAAACCTTTCCTTTTTATCATGTTAACCTTCCTTAATTTAAAAATTTATAGTGATGTTTCTATTACATATTATGCATGGTCGATTAATTTATAAGTTTATTTTATTGTAAATATGTGGATTACATAAGTAAAACACTTACCTAATGTGTCTAAAAATGACGTCGAACATTATAATGTTCAATAAAGATGTCTCAGCAGAGTTGTCAATATGCTGGCTATTTGGTACGGACAACAGGAAAATCACATTCAATGAGCAGGAGCTTCTTCATGACCTTTATTCCTTAAAAGCGGTGTCAAGCAAGGGGGAAATATGTCTTCCACTCTATTTAATGTGTACATTAACGACCTCTTAAAATAGTTGATCGATACATGAATAGGTTGTCATATCTGCGGACAAGGCAGTAATAACATTAATTACGCGGATGACATGGTACTGCTGGCACCTTCGATTAAAGCGATGAGACGACTTGGGCAAATACGCGTAAAGTACGCAAACTCTCATAACTTGTTGTACAATTCTAAAAAGTCAGTCAAGTCGTCGTTTTCAAACACAATAAGGGAGTCATTAAATATTCCTCCAATATGACTAGAAGGAAATGAACTACTTGTGGTCTCACAGGTTAAATATCTTGGACATATCCTAACCGACGACATGAAGGATGTAGAAGATATGGAACGACAAAGAAGAGCAATTAACATACGGACCAGAATGCTTTCAAGGCGATTCTACCACTGTAGCGACGATGTCAGAAAATTACTATTTAAGACATACTGCTCTGCCCTTTACACATCTGAACTGTGGACGCAATACCCAGCAGCGCAATGGGGCAAACTATGGTGAGGGTGGGCTACAATAATGCATACGGGCAACTTATGCAGAAACCGAGGTTCTGCTCTCTGCAGTGCCTCCACGATGTTCAAGGGAAAGTGCTCTCATTCTCTGCCTTACTTCGCTACCGACTAGCCAGCTTCTGGAGCAGGACACGGAAATCAACCAACATCGTTGTCGTAGCTGCATCCGAGTGGCTCCGTTCCCCACTAAATGAGCGATGGATACAGAGATGATGAAGCGACCTCCCTGATGGACGATCCTACAATACTTTTAATTTAGTTTAATTTTTGTTTAATTTAATTTTATGCTAATTTATTTCTTTTTTTCATTTTATGTTTTAATTAGGTAACTACCTAACATGTAATTTTATTTCTTCTTTTCTTTTTGAATTGTAATTTACTCTCTGTTATAGTTGTTATGCAATATGGCAGACTGGGATTGCACTATCCTCTCAGTCCCGCTGGAATAAAAACTAGAAAAAAAGATCTATAAAGGAAGGAAATGATTTTATGAGACGTAATATGTTTGGTACCTACGCCTCGTTATTCCCCTTTGCCATTCGTGTGGAATTCTTCGTTTTTGGTTATTATTTGGTTATTATTTGGCTATCAATTTTTTTTAGCATTCATAAAAAAACATGTCTGGGTCTTCCAGTTTAAAAAAAAATATACTAACAGAATAAAGAATAACCAGCACAACGAATAGACCACTTCATTATATCAGAAACTAACTGTTAAAATCCAAGATTATGTCAAAAGCAAGCAATACCCCGCCCAGACCTTCTTCTCTACTCCTCGATACTGACTTCACTACTTCCATCGGAGTGGCATGTATATTCGTTGTGTCGCCGGAGCTTCGGATTATTTTTTTCCCTGTGGGCGATTACACTTAAATATAATATAATTATTATTTTTAATTGATAAAACAATATTTAAGGCAAGATTTTTATGCATAGCACAAAGGGTAACACTTATTATAAGCAATAATTATTAGCCTGAAACACTCATTGACATTGAGGATTTAAAAAAAACGCGCAAGTTGCGCCACAATACGAAGTATCTCAAAAAAATACAAATAAATAGTAGTATATCTGTGTGTAAGGATGTAATGGCCAACCTTATGATTCCAGAGATAGCCTCATTTTTAATGTAAGTGCCATACAATTTTTTCTTTAAAAAATTATAACTCCTTCATTTGTACACGCAATTGCTTCATACGAAATTTTATAGCATAGTAATGATCAGCAGAATCCATTTCTAGCCAAAAAAAGACCCATGAAAATTCAAGTTTCTATGTCTATGAAAGGTGATTTTCAGCCCACTGTGCGCCGCCCCGGGAATCATTTATTTGATAACCACAAGTGGTTCGTTACGTTTGGTGACTTAGCAGGGGTGCCCGGGTTCATGACGTGAGGTTTGTCTAGGACTTCAGACTCTCGACCCATCGCGTTGTACCGCAGTCGGTGGGATGGTTTCGTACATCCGTCACTCCTGGAAACGTTGACCTGCGAATGGATTCCTACCCACCCATCAAACTCTTTTCCTTCCCAGAACTTTTTCTCGTTCCTTTTTCTAAAAAGACTCTACACACAGCTAATTAAAAAAAAAACTGAATAATCGGGTACCTGTCAATCTCCTATTTTCCCGTCAACTTCCCCTCACCACTACCTCCAGCAAACATACCCCAATTGGGGATTTAAAAAAGACTAATTTTCGGTATTATCTGGCAATACCCTTTTAAGAGTTAAAAGTCTGCCAGCGCGTACCAATGTTTTAACCCACCCTTCGATTAGGGGCAAAGAAAATTAAGTCACAGCTTTGAAATTAATTTCATCTTCAAGCCGATATTGAAAACCCGAAACTTTGTACTTATCGCAGATAAAAGTGTCTTGTGTTTGGGATAAGTTTGGGATGCTGGGATGGGTAGGATTTATCCCGCTATATTTATATACCGTATTCCCAATGTCGGGTTTCACTGCAGTTGAGACTCTTCACATAAGGCGGTGCTCACATTTTAGATATGCAGGTAAGTAGATATTTTGGAGTACGTGCCTATTGTAGAGTAAAGAAGGGTACTCGTGTGAATTATAAATATCTGATTTTACAGTCGCTGTAGTACCTAGTAAATAGATTTTAAAGCAAACTAATAAAATACCACAGATTGAAAAAAAACAAACACTTACATTTTCAAATATTCTGAAGCCAGTTTAATTATAAAGTTGATTATGTTTCGCTACAGCCTCAAGAACACGGTTATACCCTGTAATGTATCTGTATTGTGTCGGGATGTAGGTACAGTGTAGTGTACTGTATTTTCCTTTGTAGTGTGTGGCATTATGCTACGACAGTGGTATATAACAAGTGAGTGTGTAACTACAACACCGAAATATCTTATGCTGCCGGAACGATTACGTGAAAGTTACATGAAAGCAACCTAATATAACGTGGTCGGAACCAAATAAACCTTCATTCGCTTTTACGGACGCGCGGTGACATCTCATCTCCGGCTTGATAGCTCCTTCCTCTGTAGTCCATCCTAGTGTGACCATCCGTACTCGATATGGACAGTGAACAGTTTCGGGAGTTCGGGAAGGCCGCCGTGGAATTTATTATCGATTACATGGACAATATTCGAGAACAGTGAGTACAGTGCTCGGTTCAATCATTTTTTTTTTAATATAAAAATAATATGATGAAGAAGATAATACTAATAAAACTAAACAAAAATATGAAAAAAACAAGACACAGAAAAAATGTAACGGTCGCAACTAGGAATCGAACCCAGGTTATGTCGTCTTATCGGGAAAAGCGCCTTCACCAACTCGGTCATTGAAACTTCTTATTTTAAAGTCAATCTAATGTTTCAAATTTAGAATTAGTAATACTATCTTGGCAGCTACCTTTTAAAATGATCGCATTGTTCAAAGGACTGGTTTGTAACCTGGGTTATCTCTCGATACATGTAAGATTTTATTTTTTGGGCCTTGTATTTTATGTATTTATTAAGAGGGTTTTACCAGGTATACCGGAAATTAGTCCTTTTATAATCAAATTCTATACGTATTGACTCTTTTTTACAAAAAAACATGAATTCATTTTGAAAGATTGTTATTTTAATCGATTTTAAAACACGCATTTTTTCTGACACGCGTTTTTAAATTTTGAAAAACTAAGTTTATTTTTAATATACTAAGGATATACCGTTGGCCGTTGGCAAATATGTTCAATTTTCAAACGACATAATGTATTATACAACACAAATTTAAAATCATATAATCATACAGCAAAATAAATCAATACACAATCTAGTAAACATAGTTTTGAAAATTTTAAGTTTAGTTAATTAATTAAATTAAAATCATGAAAAAATAAATCCGAGAACGTGTTTTGTGACAAAAATACCTCAGTTTTTCTATCAATTTAAGGTTTTACAATCTAAAATATTTCAATTTTTTTTACACACATATTTTGTTCAGACATTATTGAAAAATCATAAATACTTATGATCAAAAAATATTTACAAGAAATACACCATATTTAATAATTTATCATCGTTGCTTTTGAGCATTTTTATATTGCTTACTTGAATGTAGGTATATATTAAAGCAAGTTTTGAATGAAATATATAGATATAAAAAATTTTATTTAAAAAAATTGATACGGGGAATAATCGATCGTTCTCATTGGAACCTCCCTGTACAGGTGCAAGCATTTTAAAACTTTTATTCTAAGCTGCTGGTCAATCGCTCTTAATATCATTTTATATTATGCTCTTACGGATTTTTTTAGAAATCTTGCTATACCTATGAATAGTGTCTATATATTTGATAAGTTGGCCGAGTTTATTTTTATTAATATTCTTTAGAGTGTGGATAAGCTATCGGGGGGAAGGTGATATACCCCCTTTATTTAATAAAAATTGAATAATAATAATTTCTCAAATGTTAGCTAAACGATGAAAAATCAGAAATATGTTCACACAAACACCACCAATGTATATTTAAAACCTAATTTGAATGTATTTGCACACATCTATAACTATAATAGCGAAAATTTCTAAAATGTTTTTTGAACTTGTTTGTAACACCTAATCGCAGTACCCTCTTATCCCGCAAATACCCATGGATTGGTGCGTGGAGATGTTTTTCAATTCCATTTAAATTTAAACAGTAATAGCAAGGTTTTTTAAAGATACCTATTTGTTTCTTTCGTCAGCTTTCTAACATAAAAAATATTATTAAATTACATAATTATTTATCCATCCCTTAATCTCTTAATGTCATAAATAGAAAGATTAAAACAATATTTTAAGAAAGATTTTTACAGAATGTGAATTTTAGAAATGAACCTTAAACATGAACACATTATTTGAACCCACCACCTATCAATCATTTTAGGTAGGTATGTCGGGTAGATAATAAAACGCTGCACACCCCATCCTGAAACACACCCCATTCTTTATAAACTTCTTTTTTTTTAAATTTCCATTTATTTTTTGTGCTTTTGATACGACTAAAGTATTTGATTAACATGACCTGTATTCTCAGAAAGTCCTCGACTTTAATCAGATGTTTATATCTGAAGAGAGGATTTCATTTACTAAATAAATTAGAGCAAAATATGCTAAGATACAATATACCTAATACGACGTCAAAAAGAAAAATTGAACAGTGAAATTGAGTATTTTAAAAACATGTTATCGAAATGATGTTACGTAGAATATCACGAGCAGTGTACAATAGGTTTTTTTTATCTATTCAATATAGTGAACTTACTTTGAAAAATTGATTGATACACTTACATAATAAAACTAAAAAATTATATAACTTTCTTAAAATTGAAAGTGTTTTTAAGCATTAACTTTAGCAGTGTGTTTTGTATAACGAATTCTTTTAACATCGTTTTCCCGAACAAAGTTTTTTTACAAAGTTGATTATTCCATTCGTACAACAATGCAAGATAATCTCCAGCTAAATTGGCTTTTAACCACTGGAGCGACAGAGCAATTTTTAGCTAAAGGTAATTTTTTCGCCCACTTTAAAAAAATCATACCTCCGAATTTGAATATGGAGACATACAAAATGATTATAGTTCTATGTAGCCAATGAATTGACCTATCTTTTATCTGTGTGTCTAATATGCCTATGCGTATAACGAATTATTTTAACATTGTTTTCCCGAAATACGATATAAAGTTGACTATTCCATTCGTACCACAATGCAAGAGAATCTCAAGCTAAATTGGATTTTAACCACTAGAACGATAGACCAATTTATAATTTTCTCGGATTGCTAAAGGAAAATTTTTTGCCCACTTTTAAAAACTCATACCTCCGAATTTCAATGTGTAGACATACAAAATGATTATAGTTCTATATAGCCAATGACTTCACCTATCTTTTTCTATTATCACAATACATATTCATAGGGTTAATAAAAAAAATATATAAAATCGGTAACATTAAAACATTTTAAAGAATCCAGAGAATATTTGCCACATTGTGGCAGCAAAGCAACCCGAGGCTTTGGAAATAATGCCGCAATGTGGCAAAAAGCGTTCGAGTGGTTAATTGGCATTATTTACCTTATATAAGTTTACGCTGCAATTACAATGAAAAGTTCACGGGGTTCATATAATCAATTCCAGATTATCAGCAACCAAATACTTCATACGTTTGAGAACGGGATTCTGACCCGTAAGATATAATTTAATTTAACAACTTAGTTTATTAAATTTGTAAGTTTGATTACAAGTTCAATGAACCAGATTCAAAACACAACCTGTTTTTGAAATTAATTTTTTCGTTCCACCAATACTCGTAATATTACATAATTAACAATGAAGAAAATTCAATACCAGATGATATAATCGAACCAGTCACAGCTTTAATTTATTGAAATCCCAGTTGATCTTATTGAATTATATTGTAACTGAAAACTGATATATTAAGCAAAAACGTTGTGCTACAGAATTTGTTTGAAACACTATTAAAAAATAAGATTTAAAAAATTAAATTAAAAAATTATTCACACTTCCACAATTACAAAAAGTCTTGCAAATCATTCATCTTTAATCCATTACCCACAAATTTGCGATGTGCATCGATTCGACTGTAATAAATGAACATACCTATTACTGGTGTACACTATTGGCCATTATTTTGGAATTGTGCCTAATACTCACACGAATAAACTTAATAAAAAGGAAAGCGGTAATAGAAAATTTTAAGTGGCAAATATTCATTTTAGTATAGTCGACGGTTACTTGAAACCACTATTGAGTTTAATGAGTAATATTGTTGCCAACACTTCCGGGCGAGACTCTTGAAAATTGTGTTGTACTTATATATTATATTATATACTTATATATAAAATATTTTTCAGGCCTGTTTTACCATCAGTTCAGCCAGGATATATGAGGGATCTAATCCCCGGAGAGGCTCCTGAGGAACCTGAGACCTGGCAGGAATTCATGAAGGACATGGAAACCATCATCATGCCTGGGGTAAGTTCATCAACACCTTTACGAATCAATCTTATTTATCAAATTAACTAGGAGTAGGTGACCCAGATAGTGATTTACAACACATCTGCATATACAGGGTGTTAAGGTACGTACTTGAGTTACTTTAACCAGTGATTCCTGACATTATTTGGAGTAAAAAATGTAAATGAAATTTTGGTCTCCGGTGACTTTTTTTCTGTAAAATTTTTTTTTTTTCAAAATATTTTTTCTTCAAAATCAAACAAATTTTTTTTTTTCACATGACCTTTTTGGTCACTCAGCCGAGTTACCGCCCCACCACTTACCCCGCCCCCAACTACCCAACACCTACCATTATTTATGTTTTTGTAGAAAAAAAAAAAAAAAAACATCAAAAATGTCACCGGAGACCAAAATTTCACTTACATTTTTTACTTCAAATAATGTCAGGAATCACTGGTTAAAGTAACTCAAGTACGTACCTTAACACCCTGTATATACTTACATAATTTAGGTTTGAAATTGGCATACTTATGGAAATATTGTATCGCCGTATTCAATCATTGGTTAGGCAGGAAAGCCAATACCCGCTCTTCTACCGACACAGACCGGTTTTACCTGCCAGCAAGATGTTGTACAATAATTATTCTTAATCCGGGATTAAGTAATGCCTTAGATGGTGCAACTCGCAGTTATGGATTGAGAATGTTAATTGATGTTTTGTTTATTTCAGATGACCCACTGGCATTCACCTCAATTTCATGCTTTCTACCCCACAGCAAACAGTTACCCTGCAGTTATCGGAGAACTGCTCAGCGCTGGCCTGGGCTGTGTTGGCTTTAGCTGGGTTCGTTGACTTTTGTTTATTTATGTCCTATTATTATTTAGATAGCCCGTCTTTAGTGAATTTTATATAAATTATCAAAAATTCCCATCAACTCCGGAGCAAGGAACAAATCTTTCTCCAAAGCTCTTCAACTTCTTTCACTTTCACTGCATTGTATTTACGCATTGAGTGCATGTACAAATCCATGTAAAATTCTTATAAAAACTTAGTATAAGCAAACAATCAATTTTATTTTGCGTAAAAAAAAAATATGATCGAAATACGAAATAAAATTTTTTGAATACATTTTGTTTATAAAATGGAACAACAGTTTTACCCACTGAGGCAACTGAAAACTCTCAACTATAAGGCGCTCCGCCCACTGAGGCAACTGAAAACCAACTAAAACCGGCGGTTTTCTCTGTCTTGATTGGTCAAAAAGCTTGTTTAACCATAGATGAAGAACAATCAGCTGACAGCTCGCAACCTAGCAACGGCCGCCCAGGGTAATCAGCCGTGACAGTCGCAAGATGGTCGCAAGTCACCGCTTGCGTTACCATTGACAACGGGGTTTTGTGTGATTGTGTAGTATGCGGGCCATCACATTGTCATACAAAGACAGTTGGCAGTTGAGAGTTTTCAGTTGCCTGAGTGGGCGGAGGCGCTAACTCTCAACTGCCAAATGTCTTTCTATGACAATGTGATGGCCCGTACACTACACAATCACTCAAATTGTCAATGGTAACGTTAGCAGTGACTGGCGACTTGCACCGCTGATTGCCGTGGTCGGCCGTTGCTAGTTGCCAGTTGTCAGCTGATTCTTCTTCGTATAGACAATAGGGTTAAACAAGCTTTTTGACCAATCAAGACATAGAAACCAGCTGGTTTTAGTTTTTTTTCAGTTGCCTCGTCGGCGGAGCGCCTAAAAGCTCTCGAATGAATTCAGCGTCATGCACAATTATTCTGTCGAGAATTTGTAGGTCAAAGCAAATAATTTCCGTCATAAGCTATGAAGTATTATCAAAAATACGATGAAACTCCACATCATTATCGATTCATGCTTTTTAAATATAATTAATGAGAAAATTTCCTTTGAAATCAATTGACAAAAAATAATATATGTAGAAGAAAGTATATGATTTCTTTCATTTAGATCAAAATATATATTATCTGTGTTGTTTTGTGATTTTGGTGAAATGTGTCAATGTTGTATTTTCGACCGGCGAAGTGATTTAAGGTTTCTTAATGATATACATATTTTCTCTTTGGTCTAACACATTAATAACTGATTGACTTTCATAAGTGATGCAATTTATGATCGTATTTCATTCACCTGTTGCGCAGTCGGTAAAGGCGCTCATCTCGAGTTCGGAATAAATAAATGATTAACAAACACTCTTATTCAGCCAGCTTCTTTCCTCTTTCACTTCATTCTGACGAAGCAACACGTAATACGGTGATAAGTGATAACCTTACATCAATAATTGAATCATTAACGTGGCATAGTTTAATGCCGAGATTGATCACATAATATCCGTCCCATTGCAAGTTACTACTCTTTGCACGTCTTAAAAATCAATTATTAGTTTGTTGTACAGAACCGTCATGAAGAAAAAAACAATTGCATCGAAAATTTATATAATATGTCATTGACCAATAAAATAACGACATTAAGTCCATAATAGAAAAAAGAAAAATACACAACAATACCTAATATGTATAAACAATTCTGATTAAGTGCATCTTCTTACTTAAATCTACAAAATGAAGTATATTCAAAGTTGACATTTAAATTTTAATGGATATCAATAATATCTTTGAGGATTTTATTCAAATTCGAACTTACTGAAAGCAAAAGAGGAAATGTGATCAGCCAAAAAATATCAATGAAGTTTTCGGTTGAACATATTTGATCGAACGTTATTTTTTTACGAATGTTGTGAATTTAGTGAGGTCAAAAACATCGATGTTTGGGCAAAATCTAGGTATTAAGTGTGCTTCAGCTTCTTATTATACATTATAAATTTCCTACATCCAATTTTATTATAAATTTTTCTTCTACAACTTTTCCAATTTTCAAGCATGTTTATATACTTAATCCAAATATGTACACTAGACTTCATAAAGTAACCATATTCCATTGGTCACCATAACACAGGCAGCCGCATAGTATGGTGATTTAATATGTCATTTATATTTAAATGTTTTAGTGTATTTCAATTATTTTATGAATAAAAAAATAAAATAAAAATATAATAATTACATATATTTATAGAGAAGTCTGTCCCATGCGGCGTGGCTTTGTTTTTAATACAATTCTACAGTTTTATAACGAGTTTGAGGAAATTTCAAAGCATTAGACCTTCAAATTAAGAGGAAGGTCACTGTTTACACGACATTTCTAAAAACTTTTTCACATCCCTTAAAGCAGTATGTTGACCCTCAGATTCTCACCCTTTTCCTTCCCAGAACTTCCTCTCCCCCCTTACCTTAAAAAGACCATCTAGACAGCATCCCCTAGGATGACATAGATCTAATGGAAATTATTTTCTTCATTGCCTGTGGGAAGGCATTGAAAACATTATATCCGAATGTCATTAATTATACTGAAATAAATTCATACCCCCCCCCTCTCCCCTTTAAAAAATTGTGATTTATTCCTAAGTACAATAATTATAATTTCATTTCTAAACATTGTACACCGATTCCAATAACATGAAATGGTCGACAGGATCATTATTTAATTATTACCGGGTGTGACCTCCGTGCTCGAGGGGTAAGCATCTTGACTACAAATCCGGAGATCGTGGGCTAAAATCCAAAATTTTAATTGATTCATTAATTTTAGTATATTTACGGCATATTCCAGAATAGAAGATACTCTCGTTATCGCCCGGGTGAAAGACCACCATTCAAAATTGAAACGTTGGTTGAAATGGCTTTAGCCGCTATTGGTGATCGGATCTGAATAGCCTGCTACTTCCCCAACTCCTCTTCTCCATCTGCTTCCTTTTCCTACTACCTGCAGCCTCACAACATACCCCAATTTGGAATGCCGTAGTCTCACTGGCTCCAAAAGGTTGGGTGCAGTTGTTTTGAATCTGGTGCGGAATTCACATTTAAAAATTAAATTAAATATAAAGTAAAGTACCTAGTCCAAAATGCCTACTACCTTTAAGAGGGAAAGTTTAGTACTAACCTAATTAAAATTCCATAACCAAAATCAATCAACGAAGAGATGGGATGTGAAATGAGATTGCCTATTATCGATTATCGCCCGATAGCATAATACGGCATTGCAGTTGTCCCGAAACTTTGTGCGCATTATAAATATAATATTATATTCATTATGTACTACGTATGTCGTGAATCTAAGATAAGGATAATTCGCCTTTGAGTTGATTTTTCACAAACATGGTGTAAAAAAAATAATCCACAGATTAAGTGTGGAAATAAAATGTGTTAAGGATATTGACTTTGATTTTTCACACCCGTACTAGGTAAATTGTATAATGCAGTAAACACTTTTGATGTGACAACTTTTAACTTCTCTATGATTAATGAAATGATTAATAAACTTCAATCTACAAAATTTGGTATTGCTTGTATATAGAAGAACAAAATATGTAATAAAGAATATTAAAGTTATTTCCCAATAATGTCTCTATTGATGTATCGGTCTTAACTAAGCAGAACAGTGTGTATTGTCAATTGGTATTTTATGGGTTTAACGATTTCTGAAATCACTTTCCGCATTTCTGTGCTAATATAGATTACCAATGCATCAAATTAAGTTGTATATGATATATAACCTCTTATGCCATATATTATAAACATACATTATTTTGTGGGATTTTGTACTTTAAAAAATATTCCTAACACACTAAAAACATCGCATTCGATTGCCAACAAAATAATATACCTCACCTCCTGGCGTTCCAAAGGTTAAAGCCTAGACATTTTATGTCCAGATTTTGGCGAAAATGAGAGAGAACCTAAAATTGTTTGTTAAAAATATGGCATCTCTAACTCACACCATTTCATAAATCTAATTTTATAATGGATTGAATTTATGTTTTTACTTCGTTTATCTCGGAATTCTCAGTTGATTCATTATATTATTCCATTCATAATTAAAATGGGTATCGCACCACAACACTCTAAAAAATATTTTGATGTTGAGAGCCGCTGGACAGAAATGGGCTCATAAAGACAGGCTTTATGCTATGCCTTGTCACGCCATTACCGGAACTTTCCTTCGCTCGATGCAATCGTGCCCCCCGGCGAGCACGTCGCATCGCCCCAAAACTCTCATTCAAATGTGATACTTCGGCAATATTATGTAACCACTCTTACAAAATAAGCACGGCTCAAGGCGTAGTACAATTATGTACAGAAAATTTGCTTTTGATTGGTTTAATGTTTAAATTATATCGATACGAAAAAACAAAGAAAAATTAATTAATTTTGGTGGAATGTTGACTAATCTCTCATTTTGTTTCCAGCTTTCAAGCCCCGCTTGTACGGAACTCGAGGTCGAAATGATGAACTGGTTGGGAAAATTGCTGCATTTACCAGAAGAGTTTCTGAACTCTTCGCCAGGCCGAGGCGGAGGAATTATACAGGTACCCAAATCTGTTGAACAACACTCGTAGCTATTTCATAATTTTTTTGAACTCTTCTCCCACCAACTCTTATAAATTATTCTATTCAGGAAATCTGTGCGGCAAAACTGAAATTTCCTGAAAATCTTCATACAAAAAATATATTTTCGAAAAAAAAAAAATATATATTTATTAATAATCCCATTTTTGTTAATATTAGCACTCTTGCTCACCAAAAGTCACGAGCCGCCACTGATGTCAAGGCGTTTTAATCAATAGTTTTTTTTTAATTTTTCGAAGAAAACTTCTTAAAGGTTTTCACTTTGTGATGGCATTATTTATTTTAATGAAAAGCTAAATAACTTTGTTTACATCACTTTTATTAATGCACAATCTTAATGTTTCATGAACGATGTAGATTGTGTATTAATAAAAGTGATGTAAACAAAGTTATGATGTAAACATCGTTCATGAAACATGTAGAGTGTGTATTAATAAAAGTGGTGTAAACAAAGTTATTTGGCTTTTCATTAAAATAGTTTTTTCCCTAAACTTCAATTAAACAAAAAAAAATCTTATAAACTGTCACTATTAATTTCGACGAGAGTTTTGGAATTGTCAACTTTTGGTAACGTAAAGTAAACATAAACATAACCTAATCAGACCATTATTTCAGGGTTCAGCTAGCGAAAGCACATTGATAGGATTACTCGCCGCCAAGGCGAGAATTGTCACTCGACTGACCACCGCCAACCCAGAAATGGACGTGAATGATATAAGAACAAAACTCGTCGCCTACACATCTGAGGACTCGAATTCATCGGTTGAAAAGGCTGGAGTCTTGGGAACAGTTCCAATGCGCCTCCTTCCTTCTGACAACGACTGTAGGCTGCGGGGAGAAACCCTCGAGAAAGCAATTGCCGAAGACAAGAAGAAGGGACTCATTCCTTGCTACTTGGTGGCAACTCTAGGAACAACTGGAACCTGCGCATTCGACCGCCTTGATGAACTCGGAGCCATTTGCCAGAGGGAAGGCATGTGGATGCACATCGATGCTGCTTATGCTGGAGCTGCCTTTATTTGTCCAGAATATAGATATCTTATGGAAGGAATTCACTACGCAGATTCATTCAACTTTAACCCCCACAAGTGGATGCTGGTGAACGCAGATTGCTCGGCCTTTTGGGTCAAAGATTCACACGACCTGATTAACACTTTCGACGTCCAACGAGCTTATTTGAAAGACAACGGGTCCGAGCAGACCCCAGACTACAGACACTGGCAAATTTCTCTAGGCCGTCGGTTCCGCGCTCTGAAGGTCTGGGCGGTTCTCCGACTCTATGGAGCCTCCGGAATCAGGAAGCACATAAGGAAGCACTGTTCCCTGGCTGACCATTTCAAGTCCTTGGTTTTAGCTGATAACAGATTTGAAGTTGTTTCAAACCCCATCTTAGGAGTGGTGTGCTTCAGAATTAAAGGCAAAAATACATTGACAAAGACACTTCTTAGCAGGCTTATGGAAAGGAAAAACATATTCTTAGTATCGTGCTCCTATAAGAATGACTTCATTCTCCGATTTGTTGTGTGCAGCCGATTGTCAGAGATTCATGACATAGATTTTGCTTGGAAGGAAATACAAAGTCAAGCTACAACAGTTTTAGATATCGCCAGTGACATGGAGGTACTCGGTACAAATATGGAGAAAATTATACTTTGTGACAAAGCAAGCCCCATCAACGAATTTGTCATAGCATCGGCTCTAGAAGAGAGATCTAAGTAACATTCAAAGTAAATAAAGAAATCAGAACTGTAAATAGCGTGACATCCAATAGATAGTGAAATATTTATATAAGTATTAGCGTTTATGATAAAATAAGTAATTATGTATGTATATAGAATTTATGCCTAGCTACCTAAATAAACGAGTTGAATGAATGGTGATGTGGGTAAAAGGAACTAGACAACCATTTTTGATAATAATTAGCCCAATAGGTAATCTTGGCAAAATTAGATTTTGTTTTTGATTATGGGCGTTCGAATTATAATTGTTTTCACAATTACACATTTCAAGCAGAATAAACATCTTTACAAATACTAAGACTCATGAGAGAAAGCATAATGGTAATCTATAACCAATACAATATATTAATCGGTTTCGAAAATTATTGGGCCATTAAAGATTTTTGTGATTTTTTAAATAAATATTTTCAAAATATTCTAAATATGCTGAAGGGATTATGTATTATAATAAAATAAATAAAGAATAATACCGAAACGTTTTCTGTTTAGAATAGAAAAAAACACAAAGTTTTATCACCGACTTGGTTTTTTTTTTTATATTGTCAGCGCTGAATTTCTAAGGTTTATTGCAATTTCTTCAAAAAGCGTGACCACTGCTCGTGAATTGAGAATCATAGTATCTTCATTGTTAAAATTCCGTGCATTATTTATACTACATATAATGTATATAATTGTGTATCTACTACCAAACAATAAAAAGTTTTCCAGTATTTATGTTATTTTACCACAATTCCTACAATCCACTTTTTTTTTGCCAGGCCACAAAAAGCATTATTTGTCGTGTGGTAAAAAGCAAATTAATTTTATGTATAAATAATATTTTTTGCTTTGAAATGCAAAGCGACAATTAACTGCACATTTCGCTTATACTTTAAAGACATGAATAACGCATGCAGTAATGATGATATTGCATAAAGATAGTTGGGTTTACAAATTTTATGTTCTTAACAACGCATAAAAAAAAACTCGAATCATCATAACATAACATTTGCGACTTACTTATTGTAAATAATAAGTAGTGCCCACTGCTCACGACAAGACACGTGGCAAAGGTGGCGAACCAACACAAAGAGGTCATAAACGAGACGCTAGGCTAGTAGTTTAGTCGACCAGCGAGTAATTTAGCTAAATATGTCCGAACACCATAAATTTTGTAATTATGTCACCTTGGTTGGATAGGGTTCTAACTACGTCTTACCATGGAAAGGACTTTGGCACCTAAAAACATGATCTTAGGTGTCAAAGTCCTTACCATTGTAAAGTGAAGTTAGAACTCTATCCAAATAAGGTGACGATTAGTAGTAGCATTTTGGTCAGTCAAGTGGCGAGTTACTCACTAAACTCGACTAAACTACTTGCCCAGTGCGAAAAAGCCTTAAAGGAACTCCGCAAGGACAGTGAAAATGCAATGAAAAGAAAAACAGCAAACCTCGAACTTATGCTACGGAATAATTAGTTATCTATACCAAATTGGCCATTAATGGAGGAGTAGAATGTCAGTGGGATGATGAGAGATTTTTAAGCTGATAAATACTGTAATGGCACTACTCCCCAATTCAAAAACGAGAAATGTTTTCTCTATTGAATTGGGTAGTTTCGTTAAAAATAAACTACTTTATGGTAATTAGTTTTTAAGAACCATATGTTTTTTTCTGTAAATCTGTCATATGTATGTATTTCAAAAAATAATAAAAAAGGACAGATTTGAGATCTTACAATTTGCTTAAAATCAAGAGATGTTTTACAAAATTATGTCGGTGACGAACTGACATAATTTTTTGGAGATGGCTGCGTTTTCCTTTGATATTTTTAACATCTACAGATAGTTTATCTTCCATCTTTTGACGCAATTCACAAAATAAAATTAAGGGAGCTCTCTTCCATGACCCTTGCATATTTCTGCTTTGTTGTGTTCACATCCAACCTTTTTCAAATATGCATCATATCACAAAACTTACTTCTACTACTTTTTTACATATAATACATGATAATATAATACATAAAAACTTTTACAAGGCGGCTGCCTGTTTCGTGTTTTCTAGGTTTTGTTTGTAAAAATTATTTTTTTTCGTGCTTTTTTATATTAAAAAAATTATGACCGTCGCGCGTCGTATCAACACGACGCGCGACGGTACAATAAATGAAGAAATAAATAAATTAGGTGAAGAAGAATTTTATTCAACAATAAAGTATATACACACAAATTAAAGTTCCAACGAACCATCTATCGGATTCAATTCGGGGTAGTTTTGTAGGTACCACCCATTGGAAAAATAACTTTTTAGTCTTTTCCGGGACGGAAAAATTTGCAATGTTCCCGACAATATTTCACCTTGAACGAAGACGGAGGTACTCTAGATGAAAAAACTTGTCATAACTGAATTGTATTAATAATTTATTTAGCATAAATACTGTTTTATGATCCTACCCGTTTTCCTCAAAAATATACAAACACCAACGCTTTCCATACAATTAAAAGATTGTATGTACTCATGGCTTTAAATTAAAACAATTATGAAAATTAAAATAAAAAACACGTGTAATTTAGTATTTTTTTACATCACTAGAGTCCCAACTGCTTCCGCCTGGAGAAGGTGAGACTGGCGTCCCCAATTTGGGTATGGTGTGTGGCTGAAGGTAGTTCGTGAGGAAGGAAGTGGGGAGGAGGAAGGTGAGGAAGTACCTAGCTATTCATAATCTGGTCAGCAAACTTGTCTAAATCCATTTCAAGCAACGTTTCAATTCTAAATGGTGGTCTTACACCAGGGCGATGCTGAAAGTATCTTCCACTGTGGAACGAGCCGAAAATATACTATATATTATTTTTAAATAATTAATTGTCAAATAACATAATTCATCAAATAAAATGTATTGGCGCTCACCGGGTTCAAAACCGCGACCTTCGGATCTGGAGTCGAGAGCCTTACCCCTCGACCATGCCGGCCGTTAGGGTAAAGACTGGATATTATTAATTTTTAAAATCCCAATACCGCCAATGACATCTATTAGCTGAATCATTGAAGCCTTTAAAATTAATGTGGTTATCGAAGAACATTTTAATAAATGGTTTGATTCCCAACTTAGTAGTTTCAGAAGAGTTTGTGTATTATACAAATAATATATTATTTTGTTAAAAACCTTTTTGTTAAAAATTCTCACTGGCGACGTAAATAAAATAGTTTTCATACATACAACCGGTTTTAGTTAGAAAGTTCATTACGGCTGGGACAGCAATTCTATTTATTATTTTGGTTTATATTACTGTCCAAAAGCCAATTAAGGTGAATGTCAAAATAATTCATATTCTACGCTTTCGCAGATGGCGCGCGTATAGTATTTTTTACTTATAAACGCTTTTTTACAAGTAATGCTTTGAAATATTAAGAAAAATTATTTGTTCGCGGAAGTAAATGAATATTAACAAATAGTTTTGTCAATGAAAAAACTCAGATTTTTCAAGAAAGGCAAACAAATACAATATTTCATCGGTGATTCAATCCAATATTGTATTTGTTAGCCTTTCTTGAAAAATTTGAGTTTTTTTAATTGACAAAACTATTTGTTAATATACATATCTATATTTTTCTTTTAATTATTTTTTTTCTTTATTAATCTATAAAAAGTTTAAATACATGCGATTTTTTTATGTCTGTCTCAGTAGGAACAGTCGAATAGTAGTAGGAACAGGTATATAATAGTAGGAGCAGGTATATAAATGTACATATACAAACATATTGCTTGTCAAAAGAATTCTTAATCTACTCTTTATAAATATCAAGAAAAAATTATTGTTTGCGCCAGTACACAAGCAATATGAATATGAATAAATAGTTTTGTCAGTTAAAAAAATCAAATCTTTCGCTAACCAATACAATAGTGTATCGGTGATTAAATCAAATATTGTATTCTTTAGCCTACTTGAAAGATTTGAGTTTTTTAATTGACAAAACTATTTTTTCATATTCATATTGCTTGTGTACGAGCGCAAACAATTATTTTTTCTTAATATTTCAAAGCATAACTTGTAAAAAGTGTTTTTGCGTAAAATAATTATACGCGCGCCATCTATGAAAGAGAAGAATATGAATTCTTTTGACAAGGAAGCTCCTTATTCCATATTGTAATCCCTACAAAATTTCGAAGCTAACATGTTTATTTATTTATTTATGGATGTTCTTCAAATAATGGATGTTCACCAACGTATTACGCAGAAGATTTCAGATTACAAGTATAAAAGGTCGCGGGGGCAGTTTTACTATTTTGTGACGTGCGTCAAAAGATAGTCTCTGAACTGTGTTGTGAGTTGTGACGTTAAAAATGTCGATGGTCAATGCCTCGTTCTGTTTTTTTTTGGCGCGTTCTGATAGGCAGAAGTCCGCGCTTTTGGAACATAAAAAGTGCATAGGATCTTCAACGTGTATACTTGTTAGGCACGTATAAGTCAACCTCTTTCCACGGCCGACTTTGTCAAATGCTTTCTCGAAGTATGTATGAATCGCATCGACATGTACTAAATTTTCAAAATATTTATTAAAATTGAGATTCATAAGGTTTGTTGAAGGAGATAGAGTGAGGCGACATCCATGCTGATTCTCGGTGAGTGCATGTTTTTTTATATATATTTGTCAACAAATTAAGTTTTTAAAGCTTTTTCGGGTGCTTATAAGACAGCTACACGTATCGCTTGCGTAGTGAAAGGTTAAAAATGACGATTATTTTTAATTGATAAACTAATGTTTAAGACAAGATTTTTTTTATGCAGAGCACAAAGGGTAACAATTATTATAAGCAATAATTATTAGCCTGAAACACTCATCCATATTGAAAAAACCTTCCGAGAAAAGATACATGTCGCCGACGGGTAAAATAAAGTTGGTTATTTGCAGGTGAAAAAATCTAATAAGCTGTAATTGTTGAATGAAACACTAGTTATATATTGAATCATTTGGCAGGTATGTGATAAGCCGCCGCAGCTTAATGATAGAGCTCTTGCCCGGCAATCGAAGGGGTGCGGGTTCGAGTCCCGTCGGCGACATGTATCTTTTCTCGGAAGGTTTTTTCAATATGGATGAGTGTTTCAGGCTAATAATTATTGCTTATAATAATTGTTAAAAATTTCGTTTAGAAGTTTAATAAATAATTTGAGTGTGATAATTGGTGTAGGATCGTCTAGGTCGACAGAGAATTTAGGTTCTAGTTTGCGAAAAGCGGTAAAAATATCTACATCGTAAAATTTTATCTTTTTTAAGAAAGCAAAACAATCATTCCCGGGTTACGAATAACCTAGTTTGAAAATCTCCTACAAACACCACAGTAAGCGGAAAATGTTGCTTTTGTCGTGATGGAGGACTTATACTATCTACACACCATGCTGCGAACAGCAGCTTTTGGCAGCTGGCTAAAAATCGAAGGCTGGAGGATGTCTCCCGTCTCTTTTTTCCCATGCGAACCCGTAACACTCTGTTTCACGTTGACTGCAAATTGGAAGAAACCGTCTGCCGTTAGTACCAACCGATGAAATGAGATGGTGATATTGAATTTGTTGTTAATAAAAGAGACAGAAGACAACGTGAAACAGAATGTTATGGGTTCGCACGAGGAAAAGGGAGACAGGAGACAATAGCCAGCTGCTAACAGCCGGCTGTTCGCAGCACCGTGTGTAGAGCCCATTAGCCAGCCGAGGAATTGAACACGGGATGCCTGGATGGGACCCAAACACGATGCCAACTCGGTGTCTGACAGGTCTATAGGTAAAGCATTGATTTATGATTTTTAGTGATAAAGCATGATAGAAGCTATTGAGGAATTGTCAAAAAGTTGTTTTGACCCCTCCACTTCATTGACGAGAAGCGTAATAAAACTAATAAATTAAAATAAGGTGTATTTTCCCTTCGGATTGGGTATATGACAGGTACACAGTTACACAAAAGATTTACTTACTTCCTATTTAATCAAATTATGATCCTTCCATACAAATATTCATCCAAAGGTATCAAGTCAGTACCTATCTAAAATACATCATAAACTGAAATGTATAACTTTTTAGAGTTGAGAAAAATGTTTATTTTATTTTATATGTGTGTGTTCAGATGACAAGAAAAATAATTTGATGAAACTCAAAATCTCTATAATTTTTTGAAAAAAACATGTTTTGCAATGAAAATATTGTAATAAAATAAATAATAAACACCAAAAAAACGATGAAGAATTGTATATTGTATTCATTTGTAATATTTGTTTTAAAATATGAGAAGATTTTAATGCTTGCCACGCAAAAATAAACTAAAAAAACGTTTCAAAAATTATGAAATGTGTGACATTGAATTCGAAAAATTATCAACACACGAACGATGATACTAATTTACGTGATAAACGGAACTGTCTTAAAATATACCTACGCAAATAACATATATTTTAATCATAATATATTCAAGTTAAAGAAGGGCTGATCAGAGTGATGAGGTTTATTGTTTGCCAGCGGCTGCCAACACTTCGTCCGCGCTGGCCGCAACCTCCTTCCAGGAATTAGTCAGATCTTCCGCTTCACTAAATCTAGAGCACACGGCCATGCGGAGGAAGTATGTTTCATTGATTTTGGAAGGCACGAGGTGAATGAAACCGCGCGCATTAATTTTTTTGCATAATGCTTCGTTATTTTCATTAGATCCCTTCAGTCTGAAGCAAACCAGTCCCATTAAAACCTGACCGAAGATTTCAAAACGCTCATCAGCTTTGCAGTCTGCTTCAAACTGGTGGGCGAGGGTGATATGTTTGCGGATATAGTTCTGGAGGTTTGTGACTCCGTACAGCCTGAGGACGAACCACAACTTGAGGGCACGGAATCGTCTGCCGAAAGGAATCTGCAAGTGACGTAAGACGGGAATAGAGTCCTGCAAGTCTTGCTTCAGGTACAACGGGTCCACATTGTACGCGTCGACTAACCAGCTGGGGTCTTTCAGCCACATAGCGGAGCAGTCGAAGTTGACCAGCATCCACTTGTGAGGGTTGAAGTTGAAGGAGTCGGAGGTCTCTATTCCCTTCATGAGATAGCGATACTCAGGGCAGATGAACGCCGAGCCGGCATAGGCGGCGTCCACGTGGAGCCATATACCCTCGCGGTTGCACACGGCTCCCAATTCTTCCAGAAGATCGAAGGCGCAAGAACTCGTAGTCCCGAGGGTTGCGACAACCTGACAACAAAGAATGTTGATTTAAAAATAAACTCCATGTGGACTTCACGCAGATTATATTATTTTACATTCATTTATTCAACGGCCTTACGACATACATAAATTCTGCTTTCCCAAATCAAATGTAAAGAAAACGATGAAGACTGAAGCCAATGGTATACCTATACAATTTTAACGTGTGGATTAAGATAGCACATTACATCTAAATCTGATATTAATAACTTACGAAGCATGGGATTAGGCCGGCTTCTTTATCTTTGCGAATGGCTTCTTCGAGTACTGCACCTCCCATCCTATTCTTGTCATCCGTTGCCAAAAGACGAAGCTTGATTCCTCCCAATAGGCCAGCTCGTTCTACGGACGAATGGGCTTGCTCTGTGAATAGAAAGTTGAGAGTGATGTCTTTGCACATACCAATAATTATATAAAACAATGCAATTTCATCAAGGATACAATATTTCGTATTGTTTTTACATCATTCGCCACGAAAATTTAAATTAAGTAGAACAGGAACCTGAACTTACACTTGTGAATACTTTTCATTTTATTTCATTTTAATTTTAAAAAAGGCTATTTATTTTGGTTCTTTCGAAGCACTGTAGACAGAAAGTTTCAACTTTCAGTTTTGACTAAAATCACACCCCGGAATAAATTAACGTTACTGCACACCAGGTCTAGAATCCAAGTTGTGTGAAAATTAACATACGGTAAAGCAGTACTACCATATCCGGCACCGGAAAATTAGAAAGTAGCTCTGGGGGAGAATCTATTTAATACTCACTAGAGCAGTACCCAACCAGTTTAGGGGTGATGTCCTCGTCCAACAAGATGGGTGTTTGTTCCTTGAGCTGCTTGAGCATCTTGGCCTTGGCTCCCAGAAGTGCGACCAGCGTCGACTCACTGGCCGTGCCCTGGATGACGCCGCCTCCCTTGCCGCCCGAGCTCGCTAAGAATTCGGCGGGCAGATCCAGCATCTTGCCGAGCCAATCCATCATCACGACCTCCAGCTCCGTGCAGGCGGGGCCGGCACTCTAAGATAAAGATAATGTTTTATGTGGTAACGACAAGGTATCCGTGATTCCTGTGATCCCTGCTGACCACTGATATAGACTCTTCAAATTACGTTGTATTCTTTAGCTATTAATGATATAAAGTTTTTAATGATTTGAGATCATCTCATACGCAGGTAGGTATCTATTAATATAGTCTATGTATCCGAACACAAGTGTTAAATAAATCAATTTAAAAAAAAAACATAATTGTAAGATTGGTCCTCAGTGCGGCCCCAGCACACTCGATCGATAACGATCGATAGGATAACTATCGGTAACTTCTCATCGTTCCCTAGCATGACTACAGATCTCCAACGAATAAGTGACAGTTCACAGTGACTAAGTGTCCTTAACATATTCGACAGTAACTGTTGTTTCTACGTTAGCGATGTGCAGTTGTCCTAGGGAACGATGAGAAGTTGCCGATAGTTATCCTATCGATGGAGTGTGCTAGGGCCTCTGAATATTTTCGATGGGGTCATTTTCCGTGTCTCACACCAACTGGAGAAGCAATTGCACTTCCTCATTCGTCTACCACTAATTCTAACGGCCGCTGTTTCTAACTTTTAAATCGATTCATCTGAGGCCGCGATCAGCCAAGCATTTTGTAGGGTAGCGCTCGATTTATGTTGTCCCCAAACATCTTATGTTATCTGGCCTCGCCCACTTTCATAGACAATAAAATGACATCAAAATAAGAACTTTCGAAGTTAAATTAATATTATAGAGTTAATGGTTGTATTTATTATTAATACACGTAATTTATTTAAAATATTTTTATCCATAAACTGACATTTTATATTTTTTAAACAAACGTATATAAAATAAAGTGTCAGCTTGACCGTACTGGACTTGACACTTGGCTTGGCGAATATTCGAAAATGACATAGTTTTTCGCATAAACTAACCGTTTTTGGTCTCTGCTCCGCACGCATCCGAACTTCTCAATCCATATTAATTAAAATGATAATAAATTGATAAATGCAATACAACAGAAGTAAAATGAGCGCGAAACTGTGTCTTCTGTCAAAGTGATATTTCATCGACCATTGTTTTTGCGGTATTTTTTCTACTCTGTTGACACTTTTAAGAACTAGTCCAAAACTGAGGCGGCCGTCCGGCTTCCTTAGGTTAAGAAAGTGCTGGAAAAGCGTAGTTGTGCACTAATCAATTACTAAGCCAAAATTTTGGCTTAGTAATTGATTAGTAGGATTGGGAACAGCGGCCGTAATTCACCGTTTTTAGTCAATTGGATAGGTGGACATCTGTGAAAAATAAAAGCATGTTGGTAATTACTGTAATTAGTAATTACCCAGGTGATCGCGGTGCAGGCGATGGCTCCGCTGAGCATATCAGCAACAATGGAGGGATAGCTACTGGCCGCGGGGAAGTAGGCATGGAATTGAGGGGATTGCCAATGGGTAACTCCGGGCATGATGACCCGCTCCAGGTCTGCCATGACGTCCTGCCAAGTCTCGGGCTGCTCTGGGGCGGTCTCGGGCACCAGCGGTCGCAGGTATCCGGGCTGCACGGTGGGCATTACCCGCCTGGACAAAAACTTTACAATAACAATTTTTATACAAGTTTACCATAAAATTTTTACAAACACATAAAAAAATCGTTTTCGCAGTAGTAACGCAGTAGCAAATTTAAGCCACTCAATTTAAAAAGGTTTTAAAATATTCCTATTATTTATTTATGTAATGTTTATATAAACATGAACACAATATTGTTTATTTTATGTGCCTGTGGAAATAGTTTTAAACTTTTTAACTAAATAAGATTTAAAATATTTTTTTTTTATAGAAACAAATAATAAAACATAAGAAAGATGAAAATAAAAGCATATGAAAAATAAAACAAAATACATAAATTAAATGTAGACAGTGTAGTAAAATAATTTTTTGAAGATAGACATATCAAACATTAAAAGAATACGTGTGAAATTATACCAATTATCTTATATAAAATGTTTATGGTCACATTTGAATTCAGTGGATTGAAAGAAGAAGATCGAATTTTTCTTTTTAACGGTGTTAATTCATGTATTCTGTAAAGAAAGCTCGTCCCCTTTCAAATATCCAATGATGGACATATAGTGAAAAGGGATATGGTATTATTTGATATTATATCGGTCCCGAATGCATTGTATATTTTAGGACGATGAACCAGAATTGTCGTCGAGGGAAAGTGGTTCTAGGTTTAGGAACCACGCATCCCAGGTTTAATACTGACTAGGTTAATCAACTCCTTAGCGGGTAACTTGGATATTTTCCACATGTCATACAATGATTTTAAGCGCGAAATATTATATATGTCTTAACTGTGTACTTTTGTATTTAATTTTTATCCTAACTTAAATGAATTTATTTTGTCAATAGTTTATATGTATTTTGTTTACCGCTTTTGCAATGTGTGTGGAGCCACCAGCAGGTTATTTTAGCAAATAGTACTTTTGAGTTATGTGGACCCATACTCTTAGTGTGTGTAGGTACATAATATGTTGGCATTTAGACAGAATTCTTAAAATTAGGTTTTGTATTGTAAATATTGGATTGATAACTGATTCCGCGCAACCTTAATTAATGATTGACCTACAAATATAAACGATATAATATTATATTATATACTTAAGTAGGTACCTACATTATCAGTAGTCACCTTGACAGAGTAAAATGTTTTAAATATTTTTGTCTGATTAACGTTGTTTTGTCCACTGATAACAAAGAGATAGTGTGTAGGTACATGTTTTGAATATTATGTTTAGTGGTCAAGAGTTTCTAATCGATATTGAATATTTACTCAAAAATAATAATAAAACCGTAAAAAAATTAAGCCAAGAATTACCTTAGTTTGTTCGTTTACTTAGTTCGTTTAATTAGTTTGTTCGTAAAATTGTTCGACTAATATCAACTGATAGAATATTTACCTTTCGCGAATGTTCTCCAAATAGTTGGATATGTAATCTAACATCTCCTTGGCAAATAGTTTGAATTCTGGTGCCTCCATGACTTCTGAAAATTGCACAAAGTCATTTCGTGTTTTTATAAATGTGATGTTTTAATTTATTTTTTATTATAACCACCGAAAGTTAAACTGCCAAAGCAGTTTGTCAATAGGACAATTTCACAATACTAACTATAACAGTAAATATCACACAATAAACGAGCAACCACAATATAGAAAATAGATATAGGAGGTTTCTCACTACCCTCCCAATAGCTTATCTAACTAATAAAGAATATTATTAAAAATAAAAATAAAATACTCGCAGTGGTTAGAAAACTTGGCCAACCTATCCAATAAATAGCCACTATTCATCGAAAATATTCGTTATTAGTGTAGATAAGCTATTGGGAGGATGGTGAGAAACCCCCATAGAAGAATTACATTAAAAGTAACCAAATAAGATATAAGGATCATTCTCAGCAAATAAGGTAATTATAGAAAATTTCCATTTACGATTATTTTCAACGTCTGCGGATATGAATGAATGGCAAAAAAGCAAGGCCTTTGTTAGCATTAAGATAGTTAGGTATGTATGTATTTATTTTTAAAATTAATACCAAAAATAAATAAAGGAAAAACATTTTGACTTCGATAACTGTCCAATTTTTTTAACCACTAATTATTTTTCCTCATTCGAGCGAAGTGTTTCTACATAGGGTTAAAGTAAGGAGAATGAGTTACGCATTACTATTAAACCTAGGGGGTTGTTTCACCATCCTGCTGATAGCTTATTTATACGATAACTAATATTAATAAATAAATACTCGCTACTGGTAAAAAAAACTTATCCTATATATATATCCACTATTCATAGGTTCAAGTATCGAATAGTAAATAAATATATCGTGTTTAATAAATCGAAAATGTACGATATCGTATAGATAATCCACGGAGAGGATGGTGAAATATCCCCTTAGGTAGATATAAATAGTATTATAAAACATTTGCATCAGCATTATAAAATAAATTGAAGTCATAAAATTATACCCCAATTATTAATATAATAATACTTCGTAGGTTCAGGTGCGATTATGAGGCCGATCGAATGGACGAGTAACGTTGACCCGTTTGGAAAATCCCTATTCCAGCCTTCACTAACTACCTGCATACCCGATGAAATTCAACCAAACTCGTTACCAAATTACAGAAAATTTACGTCCTGCATTCTGATTGTAAAAATACAATTTCTATATAGCACGACCTTGTGAAATAAATTTTTATAACAGAATTTTCCTTCATCAAGACATAGTAAATCATATTAACAAATAGTTCTGAACTTAAACACATTATTTATTTATTGTTTTTGTGTTTAATTCGTAGAACTCCATTTAATTTTTATTTTTTAATTTAGTTAAATAATTTTTTATTATTATTTTTTTTTTTTATGTTTCTTTATTCTTTGAATAGTAAATATATAACAATTGTTGAATTTATGGCCGCCATACTAGGCACATGCCCGTGTTATGGTGGCCGTTATTAAGTTCTGCAAGTGTTATAGTTTTTATTATTGTCATAGATGTTTCGGCTTACAAGGCCATTTTCAAACTGAGGTGTTTCTATCGTCGTCTAATTATGAAACACCTCAGTTTTAAAATGACCTTGTAAGCCGAAACAGCTGTCGCAATAATAAAAATTATTACACTTGCAGAACTTTATAATAAACATTATTAAATGAAATTTAAATTAAATTTAAAAAGAAAAAACATTATCTATTCTTCTGTAAATATAATCGATTCAAATTTATGTTAATCTCTCAAAAAAGTGAGGTCAATTGGGGCAAATACGTCATATTATATTTAAAGACATAACTCTTCACGTCTGATGCTTATTACAAGTTTGTTTAACGAATATATTATTTAATGAAATTTTTTTTCGATATTGTTCACCTTTATTTTAAAAAAACCTTGAAATTTACAAAACAGTACGAACTCTAAATTGAATCAATTTTAAATAAATCATATTATAAATCTATGTTGTTGTCATTTTTATTTGATTTACAGACCCTACACACGGACACATATATCGGGTTTTTGCAAGTTGGATGGTGTGTAGGCAAAATAACCGACCGAATTATTATTATTCCCTTTATGGGGCCATCGGAATAATAATAATTCGGTTGGCCAATTCACATGCTGTTCTGCAAGTTGTTCTGCAAATCGGATCGTGTGTAGGGCCTATCGACATTATTATGAACTTAATTTTTAAGAACAAGTCGAAGTATTAAAAATATTAAGAAAAAAAAATGTTTGAAGAAGTTCAGAAACATTTTAACTCATATAAACCGAATTTACAATACACATATATAGTGAATTCATAATACTCGAAATATGTTTTGAAGAACACCACTTAAATATTTTTATAGATATAATAATATGATGAAAGTATTAATTAATTTAACTCAATCAATTTATTTCGTATTTTCTAATCTCTTAATTATTTCAAAATATGGCAAGTGAAGTAGGTATACCTATTAGGTAGGTATATAAAGTAAGTACCTAATATAAAATGTGTTACAAAAATAATACAGACATACCTATTTGAGTGTTTCACTAAAAACTGTGTACAAGACTTGTAGTGTCAAATAAAGGCTGGAGCGAGTTTCTGCGACCACTGATGATAGGTGACAACTACTGTAAAGTCGTATCGGGAGTTCAGAAATAAGCAACGGACAAGACCGCAAACCTCATCACTCATCACCATCCTCGGGACTGTATTCGGACCCAGGCAACGTAGGCAGCTGCCTAGGGCGGCGAATCCCAGGAGGCTGTCTATTAATTAATAATATAATAATAATAAGCCTTTTATTCTGAACTTCTATTAGGTATTTGAATATTATGTTTTGTTTGTTATAATATATCCCGAAGCTCAGTTTGCCTCTTGGCATAGGCCCCCTCTAATTTCTTATTTAAAGTATCAATATTGAGTATTTTGTTTCTTCTAGTTGTTAGAGTGTGGCGGTCTATAACTCCCGCGGGGACTAGCCGAATTGGGAGAATTTTTGTTAATTGGTTTTGATGGTTAATTTTGATTGGTATTCATATTGTTTGTCTATTAATTAATTTCAATTAATTAATTCAATTATTATTTATTGGATATTTGAAAATATCCATTTCATTCGCTTATCTACTAATGGTACTATCACACAACGCTGTAAGCTAAAAGCGATTTTGGGCGTTATTTATATCGCAATATCGCTCCCCATACAATCCCATACAGACCAGTCACACCAGACAGATGATATGTTATAAATGTGAGCGTGACGATGATGGTATGCCGTAATCTGCTAGCCAGATGACATTTGAAAATAGTGCGACACCCTCTCAGATCAATCAATTCGGGAGCTGTCGTGGTCAGGCGGCTGTCAGCTGTCACTTATAATTACTGTGTTTTATAATAAAATTATCTCTTATAAATTTTACAATTTTTTCAAAACTCATTTTGTCAGCAAATATGTAGCGAATATATGAGACATTTACAAATTATGCAAATCGATACAAAAAGTTTGTTTTTGGGACAACAGAACTTTATTTTTTGCGGTTTATAGATCTTTGAATAAAAGTTATAATTTGCAATAATTTTATAAGCATATGATCGCTGTGTGGAGGGCCGGCAAAAATATTGGACAGTTTCGTTAGTTCTTTTAAAGCCAACAGCACACATAAATCTGTAACAACTTTTGGTGGCTTTCTCGTCACCATATTTGGTTTTCGATTTTGATAGGTGCGATCCAGATGTTCTTATACTTATATCACATAAAAATATCATTTAAACATATTTAAACCGGTTCTGGCCCCAGGCGAGACTTATTCAAATGTTTGAAGAGTATCTACTAAGATATTAAGATAGTTTTATGAGATGGATAATCTCAGAGATATAAGTATCCATTATCGGGGTAATTATAAGTGATTAGTACAAATTAATGAAATCGTATATCTCCAATTAGTATAAGTGGTAATAAAACCAAAATTAACATATTGAGCACTTTATTATAGATAAAATATATGTCATTTGCGATAAAGCTTAACAATTTTCGAAAGCCTCCACTAAAGAAACTATTATTAAATGTAGCTACCTTTGACCTGTAAATGGTGACATGTAATATTTTACAAAACTCACTTGACAATCTACTGTGTTGTGTTAACAAACGGGTTTGAGGACATGTTGTGGATTTAGTTTAATTTTTAAATGACACGGGATTCTTCAATCATATCTTCAATTCAGGTTTATTTCAATCTATATTTAATAAGTTTATCCATCCAAGCAATTTTCAGCATTTTAATAGTTTACATAGAGATTCGTTTACATTTCAAATGCAAAAAACTATTCATTTTTATTTTTAATAAATAAATAAAATTTACTATATAAGAATACATGTTTAAGTTTACAATATAACAATTGAGCCTAAAAGCAGATTATTATAAATATATCGAATATTTATCTGCAACAATGATTTCATAGCGTCATTAAAATTAAAGCACCGGAAGGAAACATAACAAGAAAACGAAAATTTTATGCCACACGGCATCAAATGAATGTACACAAGACGATAATAATAATTTACATAATATTAGCAACTACCTTAAAATATACCTACTTAAAATCTATTTGGTCGTTATCAAGTGTAAGAAGGGCTGATAAGGTTCATTGTTTGTCAGCGGCTGCCAACACTTCGTCCGCGCTGGCCGCAACCTCCTTCCAGGAAATAGTCAGATCTTCCGCTTCGCTAAATCTAGAGCACACGGCCATTCGGAGGAAGTATGTGTCGTTGATTTTGGAAGGCACGAGGTGAATCAAACCGCGCGCATTTATTTTTTTGTACAAGGCTTCATTATTTTCATTAGATCCCTTCAGTCTGAAGCAAACCAGTCCCATCAAAACCTGATCAACGATTTCGAAACGTTCATCAGCTTTGCAGTCTGCTTCGAACTGGAGGGCGAGGGCGATCTGCTTGCGAATGTGGTTCTGGAGGTTTGTGACTCCGTACAGCCTGAGGACGAACCACAGCTTCAGAGCACGGAATCGTCTGCCGAGAGGAATCTGCCAGTGACGGTAGTCGGGAGCAGATCCTTGCATGTCATGCTTCAGGTACAGCGGGTCCACATTGAACGCGTTAACTACCCAGCTGGGGTCTTTCAGCCACATGGCGGAGCAATCGAAGTTGACCAACATCCACTTGTGGGGGTTGAAGTTGAAGGAGTCGGCGGTCTCTATTCCCTTCATGAGGTAACGGTACTCGGGGCAGATGAAGGCAGAGCCGGCATAGGCGGCGTCTACGTGGAGCCATACACCCTCGCGGTTGCACACGACTCCCACCTCTTCCAGGAGATCGAAAGCGCAAGAAGAAGTAGTTCCTAGGGTTGCGACCACCTAGTATTTAAAATTTTGAATAAATATAAATTTTGTAACAGTCCTGATGATGGTACGGAGGTACCGAAACAGGTAGACTTTAATAAAAATAAAGTGTTAGATATGAAATTAAACAATTTTTTTTCACTTTGTTCCACTTGTTTATTTACACCAGGACCGGTTTCGTCCTACTACGGACATTTTCAGACTGGTAGTTGAAAATGTCCGTAGTAGGACGAAACCGGTCCTGGTGTAAATAAACAAGTGGAACAAATTGAAAAAAAAATGTTTAATTTCATATCTAATACAATGGAATTCCACCATGAATTAACAGTTAAAAAACTAGACTCATTAAAAATAAAGTGACTTAAAAAAAAGTATTTTCTTTTCATTTATTTAAATATAAAATCTGCGTACAACAGATTTCGAGTTGTTACTAATTATTGGTTACTATACGTATAATTACTTCAACTAAAATTTAAATTCTTCTTTCCCGGATTAATTATAAAGAAAACCGGGTAAATTTATAATATGTTTGGCTTACATAAAATGGGATTAGGCCGGCTTCCTTATCCTTGCGAATTGCTTCTTCGAGGGCTTCACCTCCCATCCTATTCTTGTCATCTGTTGCCAAAAGACGAAGCTTTACTCCTCCAAGAAGGCCAGCACGTTCTACAGACGAATGAGCTTGCTCTGTGAACAGAAAGATAACATAAATGTCTTGGTCTTGGTACTAAGAAGAATATTGTGACATACAATGTTGTATTGTAACTGACATTAGTCACAATGAAAATTAAAAAAAACCCGCCTAATAGGGTGTAATCACACACTTAAATTATATTTTATTATAAAAACTAATGACGAAAAACCGAGTAATTGATGACGTTTTCCAAACGTACAGCGTCTTGGAAACTGTGTGAATTGGGATTCCAAGTTATTAAAACATATTGCTCACTGCTTGCAGACAATGCATGCGATTTTTTATTCATATCATTTTTATTATCTTACGAAAACAAAGACGACGTTAATTATAATAGAGTTAATACTCTAAATACTTTATTTATTTTCTTTTTACTTTATTTTGTTTCAACAAAATGCAATTATTGTGACACCAAAACGACATTAAATTACCTTCAAATACTTAGTCACAGCGATCTCCCGAGCTCGGATCTACTTTAAGGGGAACGGCTGCGTGGCCTTTTTCATACTAAACTTAAATTTGGATTTGAGGCCAAAATACTTGACCAAATTGAATAATTATTTTTAAAAACTCTCTTTTTATAACTTTTGAAGGTTATCCCATCAATGTAATATGTCATTGAGCTACTTTCAAGCGACGCGATCGCCGCTCGTCTGAACCTTCCATACTATTATTAGTGTTTGTAAAGGCGCTGCACTAGAAAAATAGTATGACAGGTAGCGGGTAGCGGCGATTTAGTCGCTTGTAAGTAGCTGCGTAAACGAAGGGCGTAATAATAACGATAATATGGAAAAAAATTAGTCGAAGATAATATTGTTAATTCTAAAATTTTAAATATGAGTTTGACAAATATCCCGGTATGACGAGAGATTCTGGGTTTGAGTCTTTCTTTTATTTTTCTGTGTTTTGTTCATTTTCATATTTTAATTTAGATTATTGGTATTATCTTCTTCTTCAATAATTATTTTTTTATTCAAAATGTATAGCAAGTATCTAGTACGCATATATATGCTACATAATTGTATTCTAAATTATAATGTATCGGCCATTCGAGGGTTCCATTTTTAATGATTTTGGAGGCAACTTTGGCAATTATTTGTGAGTTTAAGTTTTAACTACGTAAATAAAATGCAATTTAAAATTAAAAAATATGAATGATTAAAAAAAACGTTTTGATAAGAATAAGATTGGAAAGGTTAGGAAATTAACTTCGACTTTAAAATGTCGGCCAAAGATTTTTTTACAATGTTATTTATTTAACTCACAAAGAAATGTTAAAGTTGCCTCTAAAACCATGATGAGAGAATTCTTGAATTGCCCATATTTATACTCAAATAAAAGATCTAAACCAATTGGTTAAAAAAATATTTTTTTTACTTTGGTTTCAAATCTAAATTTATGTTTTGTATGCCGTTTCTCTTAATCAGTACGAACCTACTTTGTTGGGAAACAGTAATGTGTTTAGCAGCGCACATTGATTCAATTAGGTGTAAAGCGAGCTGTATGTAGCTGGTACTTGGACCAACTTTAGTTCATGCATCGATGAGCTGGTACCAACGACTAGATATTACAGTACACGTATAGAGGTTGAACTGCGTTTTTAATATATCTACATTCTTACTTGCTTAATTATTTATCCATTTTCGCTAGAATATGGTAGATTTTCATAGGCTCGGAATAAGGTTCTTTAGACCCATACTAAAGCAGATTTGCGAAAATCGTTACTGTAATGTCTGAATAGATATATTATAAATTATGTGAGAAGTCATTTAAAAGGAAGAGCTGCGCGACCCGTTTCGGCCCGTATCATACAAATCTTAATTTTGAATTTGAGGCCAAAATACCCAACCAAACAGATTAATATTTTTTTAATCAAAAGTTGTATTAAATATCTACTACGGATCTGGGATATTTTTTTTTAAATAATGATACAGAGGTAATTAAAGATTTTAATTTTGCTTTATTTTGGAGTCAACTGTGGATTTTTTTTATGAGCTAATTCTAATTCGAGTTAATTAATTATATTTCAACGGGTTCGAGTCCCGTCGGCGACATGTATCTTTTCTCGGGAGATTTTTTTCAATATGGATGAGTGTTTCGGGCTAATAATTATTGCTAATAATATTTGTTACCCTTTGTGCTATGCATAAAAAATCTTGTCTTAAACATTAGTTTATCAATTTAAAAAAAATAATAATTATAATTATTTATAAAAAATATCTTCCTTATCTACTGTCTTAATATAAAGAAAAATAAAACTTCGTAAAAATCCGGCTTTTTGGGTAATAATTTAAATTTAATACTACAAATTTGTATTCCGACGTAAACAGGTCATTTGCAGTTTAAATTTACACCCATTGAAATGCTTTCTTTTAATAATTTTTACATTTATTTTATATTTTTATAATAAATATAGTGAAAATATTTTTTTAAATCTTTATTATTTATTCATAAATAACTGCCCAATACTTAAATCGTTAAAAATCTTCAATGGCTTTTATTTTATAATTTAAATAAAAAATAAATATAGTAGCACATATTCGTATTAGATATTTTTATACATTTTGATTACAAAAATATAAATCTGCTAGGTAGGGTATTTTGGCTTCAAATCCAAAATTAAGATTTGATTGAAATGAACCGCGCATCCATTCCCCTCAAAGATATATTGGAGGATAGTTTTAATGAACAGCAATAAGAATATCTGCAGCTTGCTTTGAAAAATCCATAGCAGATTATTTTTATATGCGGTAGCCCGTAAACAAAAAATAAAATTAACCTAATAATTACCCTTGCTTGTATGTTCAATCTTCGTACGATTATATAGTAGCAAAATGTTCTGCGTTTCGGCAGCAATTTGAAATGAACTCATTTTTTTTCATTTGAAAAGTTCTTAGCAAAATATAGAAACTAGAATTAGTCCTTTAGAATTAAAATTTGGCGCCATATGCAGATGCCAATACCTATTAGGCCTAAATACGACCCTGCCTAAACTGGATATCAGATACAATATACATAAACTTAGATTTTGTTTAATACTCACTAGAGCAGTACCCGACCAGCTTGGGGATAATGTCCTCGTCCAGCAAGGTGGGTGTTTGTTCCTTGAGCTGCTTGATCACACGCGCCTTGGCTCCCAGCAGTGCGACCAGCGTGGCCTCGCTGGCAGTGCCTTGGATGACACCACCGCCCTTGCCGCCCGAGCACGCCAGGAACTCGGCGGGCAAGTCCAGCATCTTGCCGAGCCAGTCCAACATCACGACCTCCAGCTCGGTGCAGGCGGGGCTGGCAATCTAACAAAATTAAAAAATAAAAAAATTACCAAAACCTGTAATACTCGACAGACCGAGCGATTATTCGATGAGGTTACGGTTAATTGTTTTCTTTAAAGTATACATGCTGCCCTTATTTACTACTGATATGTGTGTGATCAAACATGATATGAGCTTTTTTTTCGTTGTTTGTTTTTGGGGTGTTATGCCGTGTTGTGCTACCTCCTTCTTTAGCCGACGTTTCGGACAGCGTTGCAGTGTCCATCATCAGGGCAGATCCGGCAGATCCGTCGATGTGCCGGATCTGCCCTGATGATGGACACTGCAACGCTGTCCGAAACGTCGGCTAAAGAAGGAGGTAGCACAACACGGCATAACACCCCAAAAACAAACAACGAAAATGCTCTTGGCCGTGAAAATCTAAAAACGTATATGATATGAGCTACTCGAGCGATAGCTACCCAAATTTGGGTAGGTAATTTTTATGATTTAAAAAAAAATTCAAACGATTTTTTTTTAAATTAAAAAAACCTTTAAAAATAATATAAACGGTGAAATCCAGATGGATTCATTAACTTTAAACCACAGTAAACCGTTCTAATGTTTTCGTATTAATAATACCCTCTGATGAAATTTTCATATGTGGTCGAAGTAATAATCTTTTACGTTATGTCTAGTTATGAAACCAATTATTTCTGGTGGATATCTACATTTTTTGGTATTATTTTGTAATGATCGCACCGAATCAAAAACCGAACACACGAAAATGTTTTCGGATAACTAAGGGAGGTCGATGTATACACTTATATTATATGTCAGAAGGATCACGAATGATGAAGAGCAATATCTATCCGCTAGGTAAGTACTGCACAAGTTACAGTTGCTGTGGGACATTGGATCCTTTATAAGGAATATTAAAAGGTTGTACGAATTGGAGAGTGGTGAGAGGAGAGTGGAAGCAGATGGATAGAGGAAGGCGAACTGAAGCATTCTAAGCAACACCTAACGTTTCATTTTGAAATGATAGTCTCCGTCAGAGTAAGATTAAGAAAAGGGCGCGGGAAATGGCACGATTGTTAGTTAGTTAGTCATTTACCCTTGCTCTAGAATCTAGAACCATAGAGCTTACCCCTATACCATTCCTTTCACAATTTAACTTTTCAAAATTAATTAAAATTAATTCGTAAAAGTACCTTCTATTTATGTATTAAACTTGTTCTGCACTGTAACAGGTACGAAACGACGTTCATTAAACTAATAAATATAGAATCTATTTATTTTTTATTAAAAAAAAAAAACTTTAACAATTAGCTTTTTAAATAATCAATTCAAAACATCGTACTTTGAAACGTCAATTCCTAAATTAATAAAAATTAATTGTGTCGACATTGACTTTATACCTTTCAAAGATAGGCTATTCGTAACGAGAAAATTCACTATCCCAAGGGAGGAAAGATTTTCCGTCGAAATCCCATTACAAAATTGTTATCAAGAATTGAGAGGGTAAAGCTAGATATATTACATTTTTGCAATAAATAAATATCGTGGCATCGAATTTTAAAATTTGGTCCTTGCGAAAAGAAAGGTAACGTAATTTGTGTTTCTTCAAAAGTATTATTAAAAGGCTTATTTTATTATATTCCATCAATCAAATTTTACTAAATTAATTGGCTGGATGTAGTGAAGACCATTAGGCAATACGTCGCTTCGTCGGTCTGAAATTTGTTTGTTACGTTGCAACCAATATGTTTTATTATTTTTCTGTGTATTGTTAATTTTCATATTTTAATTTAGACGATTATTATTATCTTCTTCTTCAATGAGTTATTTCTCGTTCTATGTAATAATAATGTCTATAAAAAAACATATGTTTTGAGCAGCATAAATAATGTATGTATTATGCATTTGTTAATCTGATTCCAAAAAAATATCAGATATACACATTTTATACAGTGTTAAAATAGTAGATAAGAATAGCTTTTCCTCACCATATAGAGACGAGGCTCTTGTGTTTGGTGAGGGAATTTTAGTTCAACTATATAATATATAATTGAACTAAAATTATAATAAATAAAGCATAAAATCTAATTTTGGATATACAACTCATTTTCGTATCAACAATGAAACTTAGGATTACATCACAATTTTGATGTACCAAAACGTGTGTTGGCTTGTGTAATTTATGTATGTATACAGAAGGAGAAAAGAAAAGAGAGAGAGATTAATGCTTTAGTTTCTTAAGGCATTTCGCATTTCCCTGTAATTCGATAGGTATCAGATTCATGAAGTACCTACTTGCATTGTTTCGTATAATTTATAACTTAGCGATACTGATAATATCAACACTATGCTTCAGCAACTGTTAAAATTATAAATATAAATCAGTTAGGTAAGCACTGATCGACAGAAAAATCAATAATGTATTGTTGCTGTGAGTACTTTCTAATGTACGAATCTGTGCCATTTGACTTAATTTGCAAATTTTTAATGTTAATTTTCATGTGCATACCTACCGTGTTTAATTAAATAATACTTTCATAATTTTGATAAACACACGCGAATAAAAGCTAGCTGCTTTGACCGGGAATCGAACGCAAAAAGTAGGTATTACAATATGGGATTTGGAATGAGTTCCGCGGCCCCGGGAACCATTTATTGGATAAACAACACCTCTGCCATAGATCACCCCAAGTGGTTCGCTAAGTTTTGTTACTTAGCAGGGGTGCCCGAGTTCATGGGATGAGATTTGTCTAGGTCTTGGCGGAGCATGTTCTGGATACACGAACCCCAGATTCCAACCCAACCCTCATGCATTTTTCCTTCCCAGAACTTTCTCTCCATCCGTTAATAAAAAATACTCTCCACACAGCATCCCCAAAGATGACAAAGGCCCTGAGGGAAATTATTTCAGGGCCTCTTGTGTGGAGCTAATGTTAAAATAAAAATTAAGTTGAACTAGAATATCGAATATCAAAACTAAATTTTTACGGCCTGCGTGCTAATTTTCGAAAACAAAACATTGGCCTTCGAGAACGAAAAAAAATGCCGTGAATTAGAATGGGTAGGTAGGTGTTCGGATTATGATTTACGCGTATATGAAATTATTTAAATATGTATCCTTTAACGCAAATTTTCAGGGTAGATAATGAGTTTGTTAGGTTTATGTATTATAATATATGTAGGTATATTTTTTTTTATATAAATTTACACACTTATTCATACGCATTTAAAATAACCTGTTTGAAATTAGTCTTGGAATTTATGTAGAACATGTACACATTGTACACGTTTGGATAAAGCATTACAAAAATGGTAAAAAGGGCTTCGACAAACAAATCAGCTTTTCAAACAGGTAATACAAGTAAACTTAATTGTGCTGAACAGGTGTACGACTAAATTAATATCTGATAATATCGATTGGCGTCTTTGGTTGTCAAAAAAAGGTCAATCGAAAATCTGAAACAGCTAAACTAAAGTCAAAACACGGCTCAGAGAACTAAATGGTAATGATGTTGCAAACGTTTTGAAGACAATGTGGAGACTTCTAGATAATCAATTCAGAAATTTATATACAGACCGCTTCGGAATAGGAAACCCTAGTGAGAAGGATTGTGAAAACTGTGAAATTATTCATACATTACAACTTGTAACTTACTGTAATTACCTCCTATGTCATATCATGAAAAACTAAGTACGGGTCGTTTCTCAGAATTTCAATTATTCATCAAATTCAAAGTCAATATTCAAGTTCTAACCTATTGAACCCCTATTGTTCTACGTATAAAGCAAATCTAGAAAGAGTTCAGAAAAAGTTTATCAAATATGTCTCTTTTTGCGTACGAAATTATGAAAACTATGTCCCCATAAACCTTTAATCTCTTGATCAACGCCGAGACAACTCAGAGACCTATTAATGCTCTATAAGATAATTCATAACTACATTGACAGCCCATACTTACTACCAAATATTCATTTTAGATGCCCAAAAAGAGTTACTCGATCTATGGATACATTTTATATTCCAAAACGAATTACCTTGAAAATGTATTTATAAGAAGAAGCTGTAGCACATTTAATAGATTATGCCCAAACATCGATGTGTTTAACACGAACCTTGCTTAATTCACAACATTCATAAAAAAATTACATTCAATCGAATGTCATTTTAACCAAAAACTTAATTTCATTGATTTCTTTTTTTTTAATTAGTTCCTTGCATTTTCTCTTTTACTTTTAGTAGTTTGTATTTTAATTAAATCTTTTCCTCGAAGATATTATTGATATCCATTAAAATTTAAGTGTAAACCTTAGAAATATGTGTATCATGAAACACTTTGTAAATTGAAGATGCAGTTAATCAGAATTGTTTGTATTAGGTATATTGTTGCATATTTTTTTATTATGGTCCTGTATCTCATTGTCGTTATTTTATTGGTCAATGACATAAACATACTTATTCACTGTCATATATATACATTTATAGACTGTTTATAACGCAAATAAATAAAATTAAAAATTAAAATTAAACTTTCACGGAATTTGAGTTTTATCTTTTAAATTTAATGAATTGTTCAAATTCTGTGAAACAATCCGGCATTAGCTTAAATAGAAAGCGATACAATATAATAAAAATGTTTACAGGGTAAGTAAGCACTCACATATAAAATACAAAAGTATAATGCTCTTAGTTACCCAGGTAAATCCGATGCAGGCGATGGCTCCACTGAGCATGTCAGCCACGATGGAGGGGTAGCTGTTGGCCGTGGGGAAGTAGGAGTGGAAGCGGGGCGAGTGCCAGTGGGTGACTCCTGGCATGATGACCCGCTCTAGGTCTGCCATGACGTCCTGCCAAGTCTCGGGCTGCTCTGGAGCCGTCTCGGGCACCAGTGGCCGCAGGTAGCCGGGCTGCACAGTGGGAAGCACTCGCCTGGACAATAAGGAATAACACTCAATTTATATTTACAATGTTCACCGACTTCAACATTATTTTTTTAAAATAACATAATTTAGGATTGAACGTGGCGCCAAGTAAATTAGTGTTACACGAAGTCATATACCGGCAAACTCCCTTTCCGATAACTTTCAATAGATAAACAGCACCCCTGCCACAGGTCACCCCAAGTGGTTCGCTACGTTTGGTGACTTACCAGGGGTGCCCGGGTTCTTGAAATGAGGTTTGTCTAGGTCTTTGTGACCAATGCGTTTGCCCACCTACTGCGTGGCTGGCCGGATCGGGAGAGATTGGTTGAGACTTGGCTAGACCTCTCCAGCCGGACTCTCTCGACCCATCTTGCAACTCAGTACGTCCGTCACTCCTAGACACTTTGACCCCAGATTCCTACCCGGCTCTCATATATTTTTCCTTCATATCCTTCCTATCCCTAAAAAGACTCTCCACACCTCATCCCCAAAGTTTTTTTCCTCAGGTCCTCCTTTGTGGAGCTAATGTTAAAAAAAAACTTTCCGGGCGGAACTATCAGGAACGTTTTGAATGTTAAGATAGATATGCAGGTTATGGTCAATTGTCAATATTAATTTAACCGCTTGGGCACATAAGCTTGTTTTCACGACAATTTAACGTAGGAATAGAAATGAAATAAAATTAAATTAGACAATTAAACGTTAAATTACGTTAAATTAGACAATTTAACGTAGGACATAGGAATGACGTATGCCCCGCATCTGAGTTATTTGTTTTTCGAGTTTTAGAGTACAATTAACCGTGTGGGTGAAAACTATCGTGATTGAACTATCGAATTTACCTACTTAGGTACTACCTAATATAAGATTTAATTCATAAATAAACGATAAAACGATAATAGATTTTATGTTTATTTCATAAACTGCAGTCATTAGTCTACTCCACATTATAAAAAAAATCATGCAAATCACCCTTATCAAGTTATCATAGATGTTATTATGTAACCGTGATTACTGCATATTGTACAGGGTGTAACAGCATGTACCTGAAGGATTTGAACCAGCGATTCCTGAACATATTTGGGGTAAACAATGTTATTGTCATTTTGCTGTCCGATGATTTTTTTTTCAATAGATGTAAACTGAATGTAATACTTGAGTAAGAGCATGCCAACAGAAGAGTATTTGCAGGAGCCAATGTATGAATGTGAATGTTTAAAAAAAGAAATACTGTATTCCTGTTACGAAAAATCGGATATTATTTTAATTATTTCTACTTCCATCGCGAACGGCTTGGCGGCCGCTTTCATACAAAACGTAGTTTTGGATTTGAAGCCAAAATACCCAACCAAATTGAAAAATTATTTTTGCAATAAAAAGGTATGTCAAATGTCAATCTCGGATAGGAACTACTATTTTTTGCTTTTAAATGATGACGTAAAGGTAATTAAAGAAATCAGTTTTGGTTTATTTTGGAAGCAACTTTGGAATTTTGTTGTGAGTTATTTATTATTATTAAAAAAAAAATCTGCCTAATCCTTGATTTTAATGTAATGAAAAAATTAAAAACTGTTAAAAATGCGTTTTCTTGTGTAGTAATTTTAATATATAAACGACAAGTTTTTGTTTCGATGTAAATAGGTAATTTGTAATTTAAATTTACACCTATCATAGTTTCTAAAAAATTTACATTTTAAATTTTAAATTTCATCATATTTAAAAAAAAATAGTAGATATAATTATTTTTTAAATGTTTATATTTACTCGCAAATAATTGTCCAAGTTGCCTCTAAAATCATAAAATAATAAAATCTTTAATGGCCTATATTTTATAAATTAAAGCAAAAAATAAATAATGTAGCTCCTATGCGAGATTGACATTTAACATACCTTTTGATTACAAAAATAATTTTTCAGTTTGGTTGGGTATTTTGGCCTAAAATTCAAAACTACGTTTCGTATGAAACCGGCCGCGCACCCAATAGCCTTAAAGTTGCTTTTACATTGGGGGGGTCTTACCTAGCAGATTATTAAACCCTCGACGCGTTGGTGGGAACCTAGCATATTTGTGCAGTCGGCTAATAATATTCAACAATATAGATTAGATACCTAGCATGTATTAGATAGTATTTGCTTTCAAAACCACGAGAATGCGAATAATGGAACAGGCATTATCCGCATTATTACAACATTTCTCAATGTCTTATGACTTTCAAAAACGACAATGCTATCCGGTGGTCACTCTCACTTCCACATGCTCAACTGGAAGTACCCAATTCACAGTATTAAAATTACCAAGGTCGCTGTATTTATAATACATCACAATATAAGTCCACATAACGCGTAGCTAGTTCAAGGCGAGTTCCTTGATACCGTTTTTTTTAACTTAATAAATTATTAGTAAGAAATCGACATTAAACCTACGACACATTTTATTATGAAATAAACCTTGGTAACACTCGATATATGATATATTTATTTATTTATGTACGGCAAATATATGGTTTCCAATTACGCAATACGCAGAATATGTATAGGCAGAATATTAGGTACGAGTACATTCTGGGGCAGAAATGAAGTGAGAAAGCCATAAATTAAACTATCAATCATTACTTTGTATTCAATTTTTTTTATTAAAAAAATTGAATACAAAGTAATGATAAAGCCAAATGACAAAGGCAAGAAAGTCTCTCAAAAACCAACTAAGAACTTAAAAATTTTTTTTTTTTTTTTAAGAGTGGAAGGTACTCTCAGTATCGCCCTGGTGTAAGACCACCATTCAGAATTGAAACGTTGCTTAATAATAGCTTTAGCCGTGTTTAGTGACTAGATCTGAATAACAGGTACTTCCCCACCTTCCTCTTTCCCATCTCCTTCCCTTCCCCACTTACCTTCAGCCTCACAACATACCCCAATTGGGGATGCCATAGTCTCACTGGCTCCAGACGGGAGCAGTTAAGACTCTTGTGAGGTATATTTATGACTCTATAAAAAAAAAATTAAAAATTAGCATGATTAGTAATATTACAAGGAGGTTAATATCCTCCAAGAGCAACCTGCTGATAATTTTATTTAAAAAGAAATCAAAAATTTCATCGTTTGCAAAAAAACTGTTTTCATTTTCAAAGAACGTGGAGTGCACTGAGAAAAATGTTATTCTAAAATACGATCATTTTATTCGTTAAAACGGTTAAAAGCGGGACTGAAGTTCTTACGCACAAATTAATAGGGTTTCAATGTTTATGTTTTACAATGGTTTATGTAAGAATAATTTGTTGGTATACTTAATTTCGTACGTATACCAACAAATTATTCTTACATTTTCCCGCCAATAAACATTGAAACACTGTTAATTTGTTCGTAAGAACTTCAGTCCCATTTTTAGCCGTTTTTACGAATAAAATGATCGTATTTTATAATAACATTTTTCTCCGTGTGATGTTTAAACAAAAGATAGTATCCAAACGTTTTGTAATAATACGTAAATCGAATGTTTCGCACCCGAGATTATAGTGGGACTCACCACAACTATCAATCTCTCAAATAGTAACCTGATAGTACCTACTTATTAACAAAATACACATGTAATAACAAATTTTTTTTTCAATAATTCTAAAAATAACTGATATAAAATGTAATAATAAACTCCATAAATGGAACCTATTTTCTTGTAACTAATGCAATTAATTACCTCAGTTGGCGATGTATCAGTTTCGCAAACATTTTTTGATATGTATTCAGAATGCATCATCAGTACATTTAAATCAAACATATCAAGCAACATAAATCAATGTGCCAATTCGATCAAAATGAATCTAATCTCAAGGAAACAAATTGTTAAAAATTTTAATTGATATCTGAAATCTAACTACATTCAATATAAGTGTAATGTAAATTAAATAAATCGCGAAAGCGTTCTACCTCTTGGTCGTATACCTGCGGAGCACCATGACCCAGTTAAATATTTTGTAAATCAGTTTGTTGCAGTTTGAATGTACGTGCTTCAGCGAACCTACACACGTTGATGTTGTTAGTTCTTACAATCAAATTACCTTCTAATCAAATACCTTAGCTATTTTTACTATATTAATTAATTCTGTGATGTAGATAATATCAATATGTTTTCTTATGTCAAAAATACCTCGGTGAAATGTGAAATGTATAATGTGGTCAGATTCTTAAAAAAATCAAACAATGAACCGCGATATTCCATGCACCTGGTTAGTTAGCCTTGAGGGAAACAAAAAACTGGACTGTCAGCGAGTAAAGAAATTACTTCAAAATGATTTGCTTACGTAACAATATTTGGCTAAAAACCTTATATAATAACCGTATAGATTTTATCAGCAAGGTTTATTCTTAGTTCGTGAAATTCTACGGCCATGAGCTTATTGTTTTCGAAAATTTATGAAATTGATTTATGAAAAACGACTTACTAAGTACATAATAAATATTATAACTATTACTCAGTATTTTTGTTGAAAATGAATAAACAATACGAAACATATCGCACTTACTCAATATTAATATAACACAACTTTTTGCTCTTTTTACAATTTATTATTAAACTTTATTAACCTTTTAACCACTGTCGTGGTCTACGTCATTGTAAATTCGCGAAAATGTTTAAAGATTGAGATTATTATATACTGTAGTTTATAATATTTTATATCTTGATACCCACAAGTTGATATTTCCAAAATTGTCGCTATAAAAGTAGAGTGGGTACCTACCTATCTATTTTTTTTTTAAATTTCGTAATACCTACTGTGGCAATAGATTACATATATAATTAACTTCAAATTTGACAACTCCGTCTCGATGGGAAAATAATATGCAAACATATAAGTTAACATATTTTAAATTACTCAACTTTATCGGATTAACTTTTTTATAACATTGAAGGTTACGCCCACACGAAGAAAAATGTAAATTTAAAATACGATCATTTTATTCGTAAAACGGTTAAAAACGGAACTGAAGTTCTTACGAACAACTTAACAGGGTTTCAATGTTTATTGGTGGGAAAATGTAAGAATAATTTGTTGGTATGCGTACGAAAAATGTTCTAATAATTAATAATAATAATTCATTCTTACATTTTCCTGCCAATAAACATTGAAACCCTGTTAATTTGTCCATAAGAACTTAGTCCCGTTTTTAACCGTTTTACGAATAAAATGATCGTATTTTAGGATAACATTTTTCTCCGTGCATCTATGTAATATTAATTATTGAAGTAGAAGATAATACTAATAGTTCTAAAGGAAACATGAAACAGAACGAGACACAGAAAATAAAATAAAAATTGAAAAATAATATTATAATAAAAACTGTCAAATGAATTGAAGACCCTCCCGGTAAGACAGATATCCTGGGTTCGATCCCCAGTTGCGACCGTTACCTTTTTTCGGTGTTCTTCAATGATTTTTTTATATACAATTGTACTATAAATAAGAACCAATGTTTCCAGAATAATAGAATAATACCACGTCTACTAGATACTGTAAAATGTTTGTTCTGCATTACTATCACTAAAAAAAGAAATGTAATGTACGATGTAAAACCATTAATTTGTCTAATATCAGTGTGGTGGTATATTTACCTTTCGCGAATGTTTTCCAAATAGTTTGAGATGTAATCCACCATCTCCTTAGCAAAGAGTGTAAATTCCGGAGCTTCCATGGCGTCTGAAAATTTCCCAAAAGATATTTAGTTTCTTAGATAGGAGTGACATTTTAGTAACCATTAAAACAACACAAATTTAAAACACAACACAAAAACCCAAACATAAAACACAAATCCCAATAGGCTGAACATCACAACCTCGTGTACGATATTAGAAAATTAGTTGATAAATTCATGATTATACAAAGTAATTTCGGTTGTCGGTGCGTGGGTGAATGCGTGATTTCCAAATGAACTTAAAATTATTTAGTTCAATGAATTTCAAAATTGGAACTGATAAGTATACATTATATCAGATACACTTTGTGTCTTTCTTTTGTCAATGCAGATAAGCGAAGATACCAAAATTATTTTATCTATTAAAAATTCTTCATTTGAAATGCATATTTATTTTGTTTAAATAGTTGACTGATCAAAAGTTGACGAGTCTAAATTTGAATAATTAATTACTGTTAAAATGTATTTATGGTGTTTATTCGAAATCTAAAGGTGAGGTCAGAAAAGAACAGGTCTTCCATTGATATGCTCGGTGTAACTCTAAGTGACCAGCTCAGATATGGGGGCTCCATCGAGGCCAGAGTTAAGTTAGCCTCTCAGAAATTGGGCGTACTGTACAGGGCCCGCAGATACTTTAATAGTACACAACTGCTAACCCTGTACAAATCGCAAGTGCGCCCCACGGTTGAATTTGGCAGCCACCTCTGGTCTGGAGCCCCAAAGTACCTGAAAAACACCCTCGACTCTGTGCAGAAACGGGCGGTCCGTTTGATAGATTCTCCCGTCTTAACAAACGGATTGCAATCTTTAGAGCACAGGCGTCGGGTAGGAATGCTATCCTTGTTCTACCGGTATTTCAATGGAAGATGCTCCGAGGAACTAGCCTCATTGATCCCCTCGGCACCGGTGCATAGTCGGGAAACACGCCAAACGCTCGCCCAACATATGTACACGGTTGACATTTGTCACATGAGAACGGGACGCTTCTACGACTCGTTCTTGTGTTCAACAGCTCGGCTGTGGAACGATTTGCCGGCCTCTGTGTTTCCTCCTTCCTATAACATGGGTCTCTTCAAGACCCACGTTCACTCCTTCCTCTCCTCAAAAAGATCCTCCTCACAGCATCTTCAAAGATGACATAGGCCCTGAGGGAAATTATTTTCCTCAGGGCCTCCTGTGTGGGGTTAATGTAAAAAAAAAAAAAAAAAAGTTCTGACACCCTAGCACACCCTAGCACACTGATAAGAAAACTTTCGGTAACTTCTCGTCGTTCCCTAGCATGACCGTAGATCACCAACGAATACGTGACAGTTCACAATGACTAAATCATCAACTGTTGTCTATAAGTTAGCAATCTGCAGTTGTCCTAGGGAACGATGAGAAGTTACCGAAAGTTATCCTTTCAATCCTTATCGATCGAGTGTGCTAGAGGGCCTAGTCGTCTCTCTAATTATTTGTAAACAAAAATATAATTATATCATAAAGAAAATTTATTATATTTTTTGATAGGCAATAATACTCTTAGCTTCACAAGTCCCGTGATTTTTCATGGGTGTTAGTTGCGTTAGTTGAAAACATAATAATACAATATAAATAAGAACAAAATATTATTACACCTACACACAAACGAACAATTAAACGATTACACAAACATTACAAATGACAACATTTAGAGACATAAGCACACCCAGTAAATAATGTAAATCAAAGTTATAAAAACAGTTTTAGGTTATTTTTCTGAACTATTCCAAATATCAGAACTTCTATGGATTATCATTAAAAATCATTCGTGTTTTGGCATCGGCATAAAATCAAAAGCTTCAAGCACTCAATTTAGTACTATATAAAGCGGTTAACAATGTTCCTAGCCACGGTCATCATATGACATAGTTAACTAAACGATCAATATCGCAATAACCAAAACTGGCAGTGCACGTCAGTAAAAAAAATGTAAAGCCCTTCTTTATTTCTCCTCTGTGTGATTTTAACAACGTCCTATCGACGAAATAGTTAATAATAACGGAATCACCATTTCGTTCATCATCATTGTGAACCAAGCAATGAAATTAAAAGCGTAGATTCTGTGAAAAATAACAACGTACTTATGTTGAATCAAATTTAAGGAGATAAAATAGTAATAAATTCGCGTGATTTCATATAAAATCTAAAGTCCTGGCACTAAGAGGGTGGCAGCCGACTGTGGGCGCCAGTCACGACCAACGAAAACCATAATACATACTTCACTAATACATTTCTATGAAAGCTCTGTCATGAACACGTAGTTCCGGTCTGAGGGGCTTTTGTCAAAGCTCTTTGAGCTAAAGTTCGTATTGCTTGATAAAATATGGTTTAGGGAGCAATTTAAAAGCTTTCCGAAGCAATTAACATATTAAATTTCTTCAACAAATTTTTATACAAAACTATATATTGCAATAATTGCAGTGCCGGATCTATCCAAAAGGAACAAGCACCCCTAGCGACACATCTGGTGGTGTCATAGTTAAAGTTGCAATTAAAATTAATTATATCAAACCCTTCGTTAAAATATAATAAACAAAATCAACTTCACCGAAAATAAATCTAGATCATTCTCAAATCGACATCGATTACATTTACTGTTACGCCAGTTTTCAGTACCTATATATACCTACTAATAAAAAAACTGCTTAAAATTCGCATCATTAAGTTCAACCATAACAAAATAATAAACAATAAAAATAATGAGATCAAATGAGCACTTGCAGTTTTTTTTCCGTGCACGCGCCTTTACAGTAGCAAAGCCATTTTCAATAAGTTATTAGACTTTTTATGGGATATTTCACTACACTCAATAAGTGTTATTCGTAAAATAACATATACTTTTGTTTACGAAAATGCAAGCTTATAATGTGGGTAATCAAACCTATAAATGAATTACCCACTTACATTGCAAAAAATATTTCTGAAACCAACATATACCACGGAATATAGTAGATCAGGGAAAACGACAAATAAATGTGGACTTAAACGATTAATTAAAACAGTCTTCAAATGCCTACAACAGCGTTACATTAATGAAATATGTATTTATCTACCAAAGAATGTTCTCTACATAAACTTGAGACGTTAAGTTAAGTATATTAAAGCACACTACTGAGTCATCTAACCTTAGATTAATAAATAATTAATATAGCGTTTTTTTAATAAAAATCAGCCATTATAATAATATAAAACAAAAAAAGCCAAAGACACTTGGAGGCAGTCATTTCACAGAATTTGAACAATTCATCAAATTTCGAACCTATTTTTCTGTTAATATTTCAGTTCTGTGAATCAATTGGCCCATTATGAAATAATAACAGAACTTAAGTAGAATTTTCACAGACCTAGAAAACTAAATTTGATGAAATATTCAAATTCTGTGTAACAATTGGCCCTTAGAAGACAATACACGAGTAGGTACAATGTACAAGTATTATATTAAATTCATAAACATACCAATTTTCAAAAACACGTTTTCCGATTTAGACATGCTGAAAATTGAACAATACACGAATATACATATTACTTTAGATAACATAAAGATATATTATAATATTATGTAAATAATACTTTTATACATTTGTTGTATACCTACATATGAAGATTTACACAACATATTATACATATTATTGGTATTCTTATTACTCTATTATTTATTAAATAAAATGCCTTGTGACCCAAAATTAATTAATTTTCATAGCCATTAAAAATATAACCAGAACTTTATTTCTTTATATTGTAACTCACAATAATAATACAGGTAAAGATACAATTTTTATAATCATGATTACTTTCGGGCTTAATAATTAAAACATGTCTGTAAGCTGATTAGAGTAATTACTGATTACTGACTTATTAATCTGTCCAAAATATTCTCTTGTTAAAAACCATTACATCAGATTATATTTTATGGTAATTCATTACATTAATATTATAATATTATAGGTGGTAATGACGATATATCCCGTGAGAGATAAAATGTTACGTTACTTTTTAATTATTGATGAGAAACTATTTGCCTTAAACACTAAAATTGGTTTGTAGGGTTCTGATATAAATGCAACTAGTACATAATATGCGCTAAAACATATATCTCAAAATTACCTGCATAAAATATGCAATCGTGCCCAATGCGTCAGAAATTGAAATGTGGTTTTTACTTGCCAATTCCCCCACTAGTAAAATTATACTCCAAACTTGTTTCGTACAGCGTCATACTGGCACAATGTAAACCCGACCAAAGAAAGTAACCAGAATCTGAGCGGGAAATCCCCGCTATATCATTTTGGTCTGTATGAACTACCTACTTTCCTTATGAAATTCAACCAAATCCTTAATAATTCGCAGAAAATGTACATTCGGAGTGTTTCCAACTAGAAAAATACGCATTATATGTCATAAAGGATGACCTTTGACGTCAGTCAATATTAAAATATATGTTTTATTCGAGTTTGGACAAAAATATTTAACGGCTCTGAAATTACATGATAAATCAAGGAGTTAGTGAGTTTTTTCATTTTTTTTTTTTTAAAAGAGATAGATTAAATATTGTTAAAATTGCGGGATGTAAAAATTATTTGACTAACGTTCAATACCTATTTAAATTAACTAATTACAATAATCATTCTGCAAGATTATATTTACGTCACTGTGTTAAATAAATTCTTGACGGTATTATTAGCAGACATGATTTTTTACGGATCAATCTTATTATCGTAGTTATTTGGAAAACGTTTAATAGGTAATATTCAATAAATTTAAAAAATGTGCTTACTTGCTCTACTCAAAACCATTGTTTAGCGTTTAACTAGATAAGTATATATTTCTATCGATAATTCTTAATAGAAATATATTTATCTGAACAATAAATTTTGTTAAATTAATTTAATACGAGCGTTCATGGCATATCTGTCTATTAATGTTTTATATAACTCTCTCTCAATTGGTTTAGGGGGTTTCTCACCATCCTCCCAGTAGCTTATCTACCCTAATAACGAATATTATTAAAAATAAAAATAAAATACTCGCAGTGGTTAGAAAAGTCGGCCAACTTATCCAATATATAGACACTATTCATAGGTTCGAGTACCGAATTATAAACTCCAACTTAATAAATAAATAAACCATAAATCTTAAATATTCGTTATTAGGGTAGATAAGCTACTGGGAGGATGGTGAGAAACCCCCTTAATATGTTATTAATATATAAGTTGCCATGAAAAACCATTACGAATTAAATATTTAGATTCCTATTATTAAAAAAAAACGGATTTTAATTTTAATTAGCTTATTATTATTTTTATTTTAATTAATTAATTTTATTTTTAGGCAGAAAATTTATATGTTTAATTAATTTAATTATAAAATAGTTTGGACATACCTGAGTGTTTCACTAAGTACTGTGACAAATAAAGGCAGCGAGCTTCTGCGTCCACTGAGCGGAGTTTAAGTGTCAACTGAAAGGTTGTATCGGGAGATCAGAAATCAGCGGAGGACACGAGCGCTCTCTGCCACTATCACCGTGCAATAAACCCGCTTTGATTCGGTTCAGCTCGACTCCGGTACCAATCATTTTCCAGAGGCGTGTGTGGGGTGGGGGTGGGGCAAGGACGAGTGAGGGGCCGCGGCCGGACAGAATCAATGTCCTGCCACTGACACCGCCAGGAATTGGACATGAATAGTGAAATGATAACGATATTAATTGGTGGCATATATATCGTTTTATGCTATTGTTCTATTTCGTAAGCAAAAATACGTGTCAAAAGTTTTGCAATTTGATAGTTTTCCTAGTTGCTTTTTTATGAAAATCACGAAATCAAACATATCACTAATTTTGGTTTAGTTAAATTATTTACGTTTAATTCATTTTTAATTTTCAATATTGGAACTGATAGAATGGCTAAATAAGGTACCAAAATTATTTTAGAAAAATAATTCTTTGTTTAAAATGTCTATTTCTTTTGTTTAAATTTTAAACATATTGATAAAATTATTTGACAGATTGACAAAATTGTCAAAAATTGACAGATCTTCTAGACCAGTGTTTCCCAACCCATGGTCCGCAGACCAGTAGCGGTCCGCGGAGATTTTCTGCCGATCCGCGAAAGATTTGACGCTGCAGATAATGAACCACTCACTCACTAGCCAGACAGCCTGCACAATGCACGTGACCATTTATTTATTTTCTCATGTTGCAACGGTTATACACCAATATATCATGGAGAAGATTATAAATTACGAAATACACAAGGGCAGTTTTACTGTTTTGTGACATGTGTCACAACTAGCAAATAAATAATTAAACATGGGTATATTTATTATAAGCAATAATTATTAGCCTGAAACACTCATCAATATTGAAACCTCTCCCGAGAAAAGATATATGTCGCCGACGGGACTCGAACCCGCACCCCTCTGTTTGCCGGACAGGAGCTCTACCATTAAGCTACGGCGGGATACCTCCTACCCGCCAAATGACTCAATATATACCTAGTGTTTCATTCAACAATATCGCTTATTATATTTTTTTTTTTCACCTGCAAACAACCAACTTTATTTTTATATGAGAAAGGCATGGGTATATTTATTATTTTATATTTCTTTATGATATTTTAAGTAATTAATCACCTCTCTCTATAATATTTTTGTGTATCTCGTTTTCTTGTTTTTTTTTTATTTCATGTTCTTATTATCCTGACGAAAAAAACATCGGTTTCGAAACGTGTCGATAATTATGATTTTATGGTGGTGTGAACAAAGTTATTTGTTTCAATTAATTAAATAATTAAACATTCAAAAAGGCAAAATAAAGTGATCGATATCAATTGTGATTCTTGTAAAGCATTCAGCCCTTCCACCTGTGTTTAAGAATTTCTTAGTTTACTTGCTAGTTGTCAACGGTTCACCCGCTACCCATGGTATCCGAAATAAGATACTGATGCATGCATACGACAAGTGTAAATATTATGCGTCGAGTAAGGTCAAAATAGTGAAAAACTTGACATATTAACTTATTACCACAGCGTGAATATTTCAGTTAAACCTACCTGAAATCAAACTTAGGGCTGGAGTAATTATTTAACGTTAAAATGGGAATGTATTCTTTCACAGACCTCGCTAGGACGTTATTCATCGAGAAATTATGCTTTGCACTCAGAACTGCACTTTGCACATAGTTTCTTTGGAGAGCTAAAAATGATAAAACATTTCATTCTCAACAAGGGAATGGTTTCTTTGCGGAACTAAATGTTATGATTAGTTTCTTTGGAGAGCTAATACAAAAATGATTAATTTGAGATAATTTAATAGAACATTATTTATTGCACTCAGAACATGGGAATGGTTTCTGCCCCGAAGAACTCGAGCCAATTTCTTAAAACATAGGATTTTAGAAATGATAAAACATTTCATTCTCAACAAGGGAATGGTTTCTTTGCGGAACTAAATGTTATGATTTTCTAAAGATAATTAAAGAGAACTTTATTTTTATCCCACAAAACATCGGAATGGTTTGTTTCCAATAAAGTGATGCTAGAACGATATTTAATAATTGAGTCCTAAATATGGGAATAATTTCTGTCTCAATTGTTTGTTTTGATTTTCGAAATGATAAAATACTTTATTCAGAACATACTTTATTCAGCTCAATCGAAAACTAAGCTTTCTTGATGCCTCAACTTACAATATCTCTCACGTCATCTGTTCCCTTGTTTGAGTGAAAAATACGCTATAGACGAAAAATATAAATTTAAAAAGTTGTAGTAGTTGATATTAACTAGTACTAATCAATCCAGTTACCGGAATGTTGAAAAAAGTGCATTTTCATGGTTATTCTTTCAATTTAAAAACACGAAATGTCATTTTCACCGACCGCTATGTTAGGAACTATTGCAAGTTTCGGTGAAAAATGACATTTCGTGTTTTTAAATTGAAAAAATAACCATTAAAATGCACTTTTTTCGAAATTCCGGTAACTGAATTGATTAGTAATAGTTAATATCTAACTACTACTACTTTTTAAATTTATTTTTTTCGTCCATATTAAGCGTATCCCTGTTTTGTAAATATTTTCTCTTACTGTTCACATAAACAAGGTAACAGATGACGTCACACATTCTCCCGCCTCTTACCGGGCGTTTTCGCGGGCTTAATAAAATTCAAACTTGTAGAATTAATTTAATTATGTAAACGAACTTTAAAAAAATATATATATATTTAGGTTTGCATGTGAACATTGAAAAAAAAAGGATTCGACTTCCTTATTCTTTCATCTCATAATTTCATGTCCAATATGAGCTGCGGATCATTGATCTACTTAACCGCCAAAAAACAAAACAAGATGCCATCGAGTATTTTTTTTATTTATACAGGAGTCCCTGAAGAAAATAATTCCCCTCGGGAATTATGTCATCTTTGGGGATACTGTGTCGTAAGTTGTTTTTAGGAAAGGAAGGAGAGGATGTTCTGGAAAGGAAAAAGGTATAAGGGGTGGGCAGTAATCTGGGGGTCAGTGTGTCCAGGAGTGACGGACGAATGATTTCATCCCTCCCACTACCGTGCAAGTTGATGTTCCGAGAGAGCCCTCCTGGAGAAGTCAAAAGGCCTCCCTCAACTAGTCTCTCTCGATCTGGTCTGCCACGCAATTGGTGGGCAGACGCAAGACCCGGACAAACCTCACCCCATGAACCCGGGCACCCCTGACCTATGGCAAAGGTGTTGGTTATCCAATAAATGGTTCCCGGGGCGGCGGTACTTATTCCCGCCTACCCAATTGATAGGTTCCATATTTTTAACTGTCAGTCGATCGTTTGTTTTGAAAAGTTTCAACTGGGTATCTTGTAAAAGCTGGTGAAAAGGACACTCGTTCAGGATGTTTAAAATTATGTACGATCATCATGCAATGTGGCTATTGTTATAAATTTTAGTCTACGTACATGAATCTAAAATTAAATATCATTAAGTGGGTCAATTATGATAATAATTAATATTTTTGCAAGGTTATCAGTCTGCTGATAAAAATTTTGAACTTCAGTTTGAAACAATGATACCAAGGTGCATTCGTAACATAGGTCTGCAAATTGACATTTTTTTTTTTTTTTAAATGGTAATGGGTGAATTATATGTATTTCAGTATGCTGAATTCGAGAATGCCATCCATGTCGATCCATCACGTAAGGATTTTTCTCAAAGTGGAAATTAAAATATAGGATAAACCCGCCTTACCCTACTTCTGTAGACAATGTTCAAAAGAAAAAAAATCATAAAATTATATAAATTTTATTAATTTTAAGTCATAAAATATTTGATTTATATTATATATAATTATAAAGCTTTATAAAATCAGCTTTTTTTAGATTCGAAGCTTCGTTTTTGTGCTTTTTCTTTTGTGAGACGTTATACTTTCCCTATGCAGCATCATATTTGTATCCCATCGACCTTGATACCTTCTCTCCATTTCCTTAATATCTTGGTGAAACCTCTCACCTTGCTCTTCACTCACTGCACCAAGATTTTTCGGGAAGTAATCCAAGTGGGAGTTCAAAAAATGGAGTTTTAAACTCATTGAACTTCCCAGATTTGAGAAAAATAAGGCTCAAAATGTTTTTCTCGATTTCTATACCAAGCAAAAGAAGTTTCAGGTGTCAATAAATTCTTCTCTTGCAGTCTGGATCCTAGTAACTCAGCAGATTTTGTGGGAGTCCCAAATCTTGGATCAGGTCATTTAATTCAGCTTGAGAAAATTGCTGAGGTCCACTGCAGTCGCCCACTTGAAACTCGTCACTAGAACTTTTTTTCTGATTCACTTTCTGATGATGGCAAATCGTCTAGGCTTTGGGGTGCTTGTGGTGTGGGAATGCCAGGTCCGTGAGGGACTGGGCAGAGTGCCGAATCCATGTTTGGGTAACAAATTTGTTTTTTTTTTATTTATTTTTGGTACTATATATACCCTTGCACATTGCACGAACAAAAGTAGCAGTCATCGCTGTGGTTTGGAGGCTCTCTCAGAAAAACCTTACGTGATGGAATTTTTTTGATAATTTTCCCGAATTCAGCAACCAAAAATATATGGGAATTACATCTTATTTCAAAGAAAAAAAAGAGTCGCAGACCTGTGTAATCAATCAAAGATTAATAGAATCCGATTCCTTTCTTAATGATAAAGGGGGTCAGAAAAGTCTTAAAAAATATTATTATAAGCAATAATTATTAGCCTGAAACACTCATCAATATTGAAACCTCTCCCGAGAAAAGATATATGTCGCCGACGGGACTCGAACCCGCACCCCTCTGTTTGCCGGACAGGAGCTCTACCATTAAGCTACGGCGGGATACCTCCTACCCGCCAAATGACTCAATATATACCTAGTGTTTCATTCAACAATTATCGCTTATTATATTTTTTCACCTGCAAACAACCAACTTTATTTTTATATGAGAAAGGCATGTAAGTGCTAACTCTCTCACTAGGTGGCGTCGAGACATTATATCTACATTTGTTGGTGAAAATACTTTTAACTCGTCAAATATTGATTATTTTATTAAATTGATAAACTAATGTTTTAAGACAAGATTTTTTATGCAGAGCACAAAGGGTAACAATTATTATAAGCAATAATTATTAGCCTGAAACACTCATCAATATTGAAACCTCTCCCGAGAAAAGATATATGTCGCCGACGGGACTCGAACCCGCACCCCTCTGTTTGCCGGACAGGAGCTCTACCATTAAGCTACGGCGGGATACCTCCTACCCGCCAAATGACTCAATATATACCTAGTGTTTCATTCAACAATTATCGCTTATTATATTTTTTCACCTGCAAACAACCAACTTTATTTTTATATGAGAAAGGCATGTAAGTGCTAACTCTCTCACTAGGTGGCGTCGAGACATTATATCACCAACAAATGGTGAAAATACTTTTAACTCGTCAAATATTGATTATTTTATTAAATTGATAAACTAATGTTTTAAGACAAGATATTTTTATGTTCGAGTCCCGTCGGCGACATATATCTTTTCTTGGGAGAGGTTTCAATATTGATGAGTGTTTCAGGCTAATAATTATTGCTTATAATAATTGTTACCCTTTGTGCTATGCATAAAAAATCTTGTCTTAAAACATTAGTTTATCAATTTAATAAAATAATCAATATTTGAAGAGTTAAAAGTATTTTCACCAACAAATGTAGATATAATGTCTCGACGCCACCTAGTGAGAGAGTTAGCACTTACATGCCTTTCTCATATAAAAATAAAGTTGGTTGTTTGCAGGTGAAAAAATATAATAAGCGATAATTGTTGAATGAAACACTAGGTATATATTGAGTCATTTGGCGGGTAGGAGGTATCCCGCCGTAGCTTAATGGTAGAGCTCCTGTCCGGCAAACAGAGGGGTGCGGGTTCGAGTCCCGTCGGCGACATATATCTTTTCTCGGGAGAGGTTTCAATATTGATGAGTGTTTCAGGCTAATAATTATTGCTTATAATAATTGTTACCCTTTGTGCTATGCATAAAAAATCTTGTCTTAAAACATTAGTTTATCAATTTAATAAAATAATCTTAAAAAATAACTTATTTGCTAAATTCTTTACACTTCAGAAAACTTTTATATCTAGCTAGTACCCGGCATGCGATAAAATGCCACTCAAAGAAAGAATTTATGTTTTAATTATGTTTATTGGAGTGCTTTTAGATACATGATATTTTTTTGTTTTTCTGTCTAGTGCGTACACGAATAAATCAGTAGCTTTTCCGACGATTAAGCTGGCCACAAGGTGGGTCCGTGTGAGAAGCGTCGATTTTACAAATTTACTCCCTGCTATCCCTCACCGCTACTATATCTCCTTTGCAATTCCTCCCTCTGCCCCTCCCTCATCCCTTACCACTACGCTGCATGTCTTCTTCACACCGCGTTCCCCTTCCACCTTCTCCTGTACCGCTTATCCCGTCCGTCTTCCCGGCATCATTCCCCTTCCCTCATTCGGGAATGAGATTTTACCCTGCCTTAGGGCAGTTGTGACTCTTATTTGGTATTCACATTTTTTTAAATCAGTAGCTTAAAAACTTTTTTTTATTATTTTCCGTCTTCCCTAGTTTAAAACGCAAAGATTTCGGAAGCAAGAGGAAGAAGTTTAATGTCGTATTATTTCAATTATTTGGTCGGTTGATAATTTATTGCGAGTGCTTTATTCGGAAATAATACAATAAAAATAATAATAGATAGATACTGTCAGATACTTTAGCCGTGTTTGGTGACCAGATTAAAACAGCAAGGTTCGTCCCCACCTTCCTCTTCCCCACCTCCTCTCCTTCCACACTTCATTCAGCCGCACTACATACCCCGTGGAAGCCGTACTATTTCTGGCTCCACACGGATGGGAGTAATTAGGACTTTTACTAAAAATATATCATAAGAATACAAAATTGAGTACATCAAATAATGTAACCAGCTGATTGTTTGATTAATCATTAATATTTTTTAAAGATTGTTATAATTTTTTTTATAGTTAGGTATCTACATTTAGTTGAGTATAAACAAACAAAAAATATACAAAATTAATGCAGGGATTTCTCGTTTAGTATATATATATTTTTTTTTATGGTTTATATGTATATCATCGAATGGTAGACAGATGGTAACTTACCGACTTTTCTAGCCAGTACTGCTAATGCCTTGTTCGGACCTGACAAGTAGTAAGTCGAGTAGCGAGTAACTCGCTACTTGACTCACCAAAAAGTGTTCACAATGCTTAGAGTTCATTAGTAAGTGGCGCGTCGTGACATGAAGGGCTGCAACGCTATAAAGTAAATACGCTAAATAAGCTGATTGTAATGCTTATTTTAGAAGAGGTGGAAGAATAAATTAGTGAGATGAAAATAAATAAACTGTGAACACGAAAATAGATTAATGGCCGTAAAAATATAGAATTTTAGAGTCGCATTTTCGCTCCAACGGGACAATATATTGCGCGTGTCTGCGTCTACGAATGAACTGCGCATGTCAGTGAGCAGGGACGCGTGGAGGGGGACTCTACTCGCCGAAAAAATATAACCAAATGGATTCAATCTACTAAAGAGCCATCTAGCCTACTGTACTAAAATTGTGGTGTTCGGACACGTTTAGTTACTAATATGCCCGCTACTCGACTAAAATACTCACCCAGTCAGAACGGGGCTTAAGAGCTACAACTCTTACCTCCATCCGTAGCAAAACGCCTAGCATCGTAGCTTTCTTAGTAGGTAGTAGGTGCCCTACTGCGAACCAAGGTTGGATGAAAATCAGGCCTGATTTCAGCTTTCAACTGAAGCTCCCTTCTCCTGAATAAATGTCTATTGAATTGGGTGCCGAGTACCGGCTTCCTGTCAGTTGTGATTAAGTGGTTAGAATATACGGTGAAATGTGGGTTCATAGCACAGGATAGGTCAGATTGATGTTTGATAAAATTAAAAGATAATCTGTATAATATTCTTATTTGATTTATTGAAATTTATGGACTTTTTTTAGCAAAGTAGTTTATTTAGAGTCCTCAGCAAAAAGGATTTCTGTTCCGAGGCAGGCCGTAGGTAATTAATTGTATTGGTGTTACATCATGATTCCCTCATCATTACGTTTGTTGATATTCACATCTTCATACTTTGTTTTTAACCATTTTTATCTTTTTTTTAAACATTACATATTACAATGATCTTTGGCTGTCCAACTAGGAAATTAATCAACAGTCAAAATGAGCAGATATATTAAATGTAATTATTGTTTTGTCTATTATATTAACTTTTACTTAGATATTACACGTTATAAAAAAAAATAAAGTTTTGATGGTTGATACAAGAAGTTACTAATTAATGTAAATATATATTTTAAATAATATAAAACTTAGAAAAAAAAATCAAAAAAAATAAATAATTTTGACGATTAGAAAATCTACACGATATTGTGATGAGTGTAGTTATTTTATTGATTATGTGTTAATTAAATCTCACCCCAATACAGTATTATTTCATCGTGGTTCGTTGCTACTTCTATGGTCTCTTAACTAAATGTAGTGTTTATGTAATGCTTATTTATAATGGTACATATCTAAAAATGCGTTAATATCTATTAATTTAATCACGTGCAATTCCAACAATACTTTCAGAATCAGTATAATAAGTGGGTAAATGTTAAGTGGTACTTGCCCATAAGTGATACTGACACGATGATTATACTAGATCAGCGGTATTCAAACAGTCGATCGTAAATTAACGGACAAATGATTCTTTGGCCGCTCATTCAAGGTTTTGTCATATTTTTAGACAGTCGCGAATGTACAGATAAAAGGTTTATAGCTCACGTCAGAAATATCGCACACAAAATTAATCTTAAACATGAACGTTATTTTTCAATGTTTTATTTCAGTTAAACTCGAAGCAGTGGAGTATTTATATTTTCGTTGTTTGTTTTTGGAGTGTTATGCCGTGTTGCGCTACCTCCTTCTTTAGCCGACGTTTCGGACAGCGTTGCAGTGTCCATCATCAGGGCAGATCCGGCAGATCGACAATGTGTGTGACAACACGGCATAACACCCCAAAAACAAACAACGAAAATGCTTTTGGCCGTGAAAATCTAAAAACGTATCTGTTATTTATATGTTTATTTTACTGAGTTTTACTGATTGTTCTTTCACGAGCAAGAATAATTGACTGAAAACGGGTAAAGTTTTTCAGTTTCGGAGGAGAGCATAGGTACCACCGCCCCGGGAATCATTGATTGGATGACCAACACCCCTGCCATAAGTCACCCCAAGTGGTGCGCTAGGTGTGGTGACTTAGCAAGGATGCTTGGGTTCGTAGGTTGCGGTTTGTCTAGGTCTTGGCAGCGGATACGGTTGACATCTACTGCTTAGCGGGCTGGATCGGGATAAAATAGTTGAGAGAAACCTTTTGAACTCTCCAGCCGGACTCTCTCGACCCATCGCCTTACACCGCAGTGGAAGAGATAAATTAACACGTCCGTCACTCCTGGACACATTGACCCCCAAATTCCTACCCACCTCTCCTTCCCTAAAAAGACCCTCCACACAGCATCATAATGCAAAGGGGATACTTAAAATATGAATAACACAAATGATTTCATAAAATGAGTGAAACAAGAACTTAATAGAAAGCAATGTTTTTTTATTGGCTATACTCTATCTATACCATATATATCAAATAATAGCACACTAAATCTAATTCAATAGAAAACTGTCAAATTTGGAGTACCTACCGTTGAACGATTGGGAGTTTGGAGATCTGTGTATTAGAAAATCCATTCGTAGACGCCTTAGGGCCCTTGGTACAAGGTGAGTGCATAATATCAATAAGACAATATGGCTGACATAATATGCACTATTGTACTAATAATATGATTAGTAGCTTTCTATTACAAGAAGTAGCAATAACTTTAAATTATGCTGAGAGCTAAATTCTATATTTACGTAAATGGTTAATGATTTTTCACATATTGTAACTAGAAAATAATTTAATTAAGAAAACAACCCTACAATGTCACACTTTATCATTTATTATTATCAGTGGAAAGTTCATAATTGGCATAATTAACTATCTTATTAATATATCATTGTATAATCTCAGATTTGCTGTCAACTTTTCCTAATAAATAAATAAATAAATAAATGATAAATGATTAATTATTATAAACTCAAAAGTGGAGCAAATAGTTCAAACCATGATAATACATAAATGAATTGCAAAACCAATTCTTAAGCCGGTAGGATTTATTTCGCGTAGAATGAAACATGGACTTGGAAAGTAAATACCATAAACAGGTTAGAGGCTTTTGAAATGAGAATTTGAATGCTCTAAGTCCCATGGACCGACATGATCATCATCACAGAAATTCTCAGGCGGGCTAAACCAGATAGAGAACGGCTGACACTAGTAGAAGACAAATGTCTTGGCTGCGAAATGTACGAGACAGGATCTGTATTAGGAGTTTGGAGGAGCTGTTATGTATGATAGGGCATACGAAGAAGAAAAAAAAATGAAACACATTGATGGTAGATCTAAATGCAATACCTACATAAAACATGAAAGTACTTCCGTAATTTTTAAGTTAGTTTTAAGATTGCTAGTGAAATGACACGGATGTGTCGAAACTAACAGATAAATAATAATTAAATAACAAATGTACATGTGAAATAAATAAAAAACCGCACGGCACCTGGATGCCTGAACCTAGCTTCACTGTGTGCGGTTTAGTACGTTTACATACAAACATTCTTGTAGGCGCTCCTGCGAAAGTCGGCCGCCCATGCGCCGTCTGCATTAGCGTTCTCCGTGTTTCGACCCTTGAGGTGACACACTGCACCGGGTGCATTATTAGCACGTCGCGTCGTCCCATGGGTCGGTAAGGAGTGGCAATAAACCGATTGCTATGAGACCCTACGCAGAAAAGACTCACAATGGACTGCGCTCCATGTCGTTACCAAACTTTGGCGAACTTACTTATCTTATTGTTTATATTAAATTTGTCAAATGATTTATGTTTTTTTTAAATAAAATGCCTAAATATTAGAGAATAAAGTTATGTTAGTAATTAATTAAATCAACAACAAAAATAAATAACGGCAAATTATCTCAGTGGTAGTAAGGTATGTAACAGTTTTGAACCAGGATACATATACTCGTTTATTATAAAATAAATTTATTTTTTTATTTCTTTTATATTTATTTATTTATTATAAAAACTTTGTACTTTGTATAGATTTTTGTATCATCTCATCCTCCATGCTAGGGATATCCCTGCGTTATGGCGGGTGAAGTTTACAAATTGAAAATTCATAATATGGTTGATAAATTAAATTATACAAATTTAATTTAATTACAAATATTATATATCATGGTTTCTAAATGTAGTAATAATAATATACTAGAAGACAGTTAAAATTATACAATTTAATTTGAGTATTAGATATTATTCAATATAATATTATTATTTAATTTTTAAAAACAGTTTGTTCTGTTCTTCTAAGTAACTATTATTACGCATAGCAGCTGTTTCGCCTTCTGAAGGTATTATCAAACTGTGCAAACAGAGACACAAAAAATAATATTATTGGATATAGAAAATAGATTAAAATTAAAATGGAGGTCTACAAATTAATCTTGATAACAATAAATAAATAAATCTCAAATGAAGTAAAAAGGTCAAAAGGTGGTGATCTCTTTTTGGCCTATAACCTAACCTAACGTAACCCATTAAACTAAGTTTTTTTGTTCATCACTTTTAACTACTTTTCAAAGGAGGGATGAAGTTGCACTTTGTTGAGTTGTCCGGTCACCGAAAAAAAATATTTAGACCTAAAATAAAAACATAACTAACGCCTCCGTGGTCCAGGGGTAAGGCTCTCAACTAGTAATCTGACGATCGCGGGTTCAAGTTCAGGCGTGCGCAAGTAAATTTTATTGATTACGGAGGCTGTGAACATTTTAAATTGGAGTGTTATTATCTGTGCATATTCCAACGGCAACATCATTAACGTAATAATTGGTAAACTCTGTAAATGTTTCAAACAATAAATAAATAAATTTGATCGATTTGTGTTATTTATCAAATTCATTTTATCATCGAATTCAAAATAATATTATGTATATTTGCGGCCCGTTCCAGAGTGAAAGATAGTCTCATTATCGCCCAAGACCACAGTTCAGAACATTGTTAGAAATGGCTTTAGCCGTGTTTAGTGACAGGATCTAAATAGCCAGGCCCAACTTCCACCTTTCCAGGGGTAGGCAGACAGGACGAAGGACCAAAAAACTCGGTCTTGGTCCACGCTCCTTGCTTCAGTCACCTTAATAGATCATCGCATACATACTTTTCTGTTATTCTGACTATGACCACACTCGGATAATTGGTTCACTTGATCGTGCCAGGACTCCCTCGGGCGTCACCGACGTCTTCTACACTCGCATCATATCACAATCTCCATTTCACCATTTTTTTTCGTTCATCCGCTCTGCACGCCCAAGTTATCTAAGCGTACCTTCTTAATTTGCTCATTGCGCTTACATTATTTGTTCACATACATACATGGTTGTACAACACATTCGCCTCGAGGATCTCATTTCTACAACATTCTACTTTCATCCTTCCTCTGTCAGTTCCATGACTCACTGCCATACATGAAAGAAATGGCAACATTTTATTTAGAGATTCTATGTATGGGTGGAGGACGTAGATGAGCTTTTCGACGAAAGAAAGGCTTCAGGGGACGAACACTAATATGTTAAGTATATTTGAACTTGAAAAGCTCAGTGCAAGTGGTGAAAACTGTTGAAAAGTAGAGGTTGGCTTACTTTAATCATAAAATATATGTTTTTCTAAATCTTGTAAATACTGCATATGACCAACAATGCGAACATTTGGATAATTTTGTAAAAATTTGTACAAAAAGTACCTAATTTATGCTCATTACATACATTATTTAAAAAGATCAATTATTTTTAAATAGGTGTATGAAATTTTTTTAAATGTGCCAATCAAAAAATTTCTTCATGTAAGGGTCAAATACACCCCATCCACAGGTGGGTTACAAGAACTTGATTGGTGTATTAGAATTTTCACCGTCTAGCTTGTATGCGGAGATGTGCAAAATGGGTACCCAAAAGCATTTGAAATGCAAAATGGAAATGGGTCATTACTTTCCCATTTGAAAAATGAAAATGGAAAATTTCACATTTCAAATGCAAAATTCCTATTTTCAAAATGCATTGAAAATGCAAAATGGTTTCTCAGGCCAAACAATGAAAGAGTAAAAACAAAGAGCCTTTATTAAAACAATTATTGAATTTTAAAGAATTTTGTTATTTATTAATGGATATCAAAGTAAAACAACTTGTGGAATAACTTTCCAACTCCGGATTTATTTCAATTCTGACTGCAAAATAAATAAATAAAACAGAAAATTAAATTCGAAGTTGGCAACAATATATTATTTATTGCGAGTCACTTCAATCGAGATCACAAAAGCAAGGTAGGTGTGTAACTAGATATGACCACAAAATAATAGAGTTGCGTCACACGCTCTAAATCACATCGTAAATCATTGTAACAACGCCAATGAGAGACTCGCCTTTAGAGCCTGCCTGCACTGAAACTCGGGATCGATAGGGGGCTGGCAGGGGGAGGCTGTATGCCGTCGCCATGGAAACCGTCCTTCATCTCCGGCAACAAGTAGCAGCACTCAGCACTTGAGTTAAGTGGACCCCTTCCCACCCACCCTCGTGCCTCCTAACCACCCACTTCCTTTCTCCTGTACAATCGTCTTTATCGCCCGTGAAAGCTTCTGCATTATTAGCTCTATTTGTTAAGAATGGCGTTCTGCCGCATTAACTGTGGCATCACGAGTATTCCTACACGTATATAACCTACGGAATAAATTCCGGTTACATTAAATAATTTCTTCTATTTATTGAAAAAATATTTTTGTGATCTCGATTATTAATGATTAGCAGATTGATATCCGGCATGCGTTGCTACGCCATATAAATAAAGAAATTGTTTCTCCCTGTGTGTTCTCTCCCATTCGTCCCCCTTCCCCTTCCGCCAGCTCTTCCCCTTCCGTTCCCGCGTTCCCTTTTTACCTTCCCCGCGTTCCCCCACCCCTCTCCCGCTATACCCCTTCTCGCGAACCTCCCCCTTTACGAATTCCCATTCCATCTTCTCCGCCTTCCCCATCACTCGTAAACCCTCACGAGAACCAACCCTACTTTATTTCCCATATGCTCCTTTTTTCCCTGCCGCTAAACTCCATAAACTACAACCATTTTTCAATCAACTCGCGTGAGCCGAATTACAATTTTTTTTGCAAATTTTATTACCCCAGAAATCACTAATATAGAAATATTGCTACATAGAAACCTTCATCGGAATGTCCACAACAACTCACCAATTTTTTATTGCAATCAGATGAATGGTATAGGAAATATCTCTAAATATATCTAACGCGCAAACTGTCAAACGCACGAAGTTAAAGTAGTCTTTAAGTTTTCTGAAATTATCCAATTTTTTGCGCAATTTTCTTATTTTTTCTTTCCGTAAGAACCTTCTACAAAGTATTAGAAAACTTTCTTAAAAAAATATGAATGAAATAGGTAAAGTCGTTCTGAAGTTATGGCGTGACCAATGGAAAAAGGGATTCATTGTTTTATATAGAAGATTACTGATTAGATTACGTATTCAATTGCGTTCCGAGTTTGGGGGGGTCACTCCATAAATCTGAGAGAGGCATCGCGATATTTTTTGATTTATGTTCATTTTGAAACGGCTAGTACCTATCTACTTTTACCCCCTTACTACCCTTCTGTGAACATTAGTAGATCTCGCGTCTAAAATTACGTTTCTAATGTTCTCCAATTTAATAAATGAAAACCTAAAATTCCTTCGAAATCATTGAACTTGAAAAACGTATGTCAAACGTCAAACGGTGTTATTTATTTTGCTCTAAATAACTAAATACCAGAAACCCTGGGCCTTGTGCTGAGAAAAGGAATAAAACTATATAATCCTTTGCCATTACTTATTAACATATTTACATACATATTTATTCATAAACTCTGTGAAAATAATCTGCAATGATGGAATGCAAGTCATGCAAGACCCAAATATATGACAACGAAAACTTATCCTGCAAGACATGTAAGCATGATTTCCATTTCTTGTGTTGTCAAATAACCGAAATCAATTTTCGCAAGATGAATAAAAACTATAAACAAAGTTTCAAGTGCCCGTCTTGCAAAGAAACTAATAAAACTTCTCAACAAACAAATGAGCCGATAGAGACATCTGTGAACAAAACCCCTCAACAGAATCAAAAGGAGCTGATAGAGACATCTGTGAACGAAACCGTACAACAGAATAAAAAGGAACTGATAGAAATATCTGTGAACGAAACCCTACAACAGAAAGATCCTCCAGGCGATAATGATTATAAACTTAATTCAATAATTAACCAATTAAATAAAAACTTCAAATGTTTTCAAGAGATGTCTCAAAAAATATATTCATTATTTGAAATTTTTCAAGAAGAAATTAAAAGTCAAATTACACACATAGATAAAAACATTAGTGAAATAAAGCAAGTAACAAAAAAAGTGGAGAATTCATTAACAAATGTTACACCATCAAACAGTTATCAACCGCTTTTGACTCATGGAACCGAAACAAATCAACTTCCCGTAGTGGAAAAAAACGTTTCCTTTCATCAATCCGCAGATCGCCCAATACAGCCGCAAGAAACTGTATCTAAAGTACTCATTTTTGGGGACGAGGGTGGAAGGCAAATGAGAAGAACTCTTGAAAAAAATTCAAACAAAATAAAATGCCAGAGCTTTATTTATCCCGGTGCCACCATAGACAAATTTAGTTCAACCATACTACAGTCAAGTGAAAGCCTAACAAAAAAAGATTTTGTGATCATTTATACTGGGACAAATGAAAAATCGCCAAAAAATATAATTAGTCACTTATACTACATTGTTAATAACCTTCAACACACTAATGTTATTGTGCACTCGGTGCCGAAAAACAATCATCTGAATGTTTCCAAACTCAACCGCGAAATAAGATCTCACACAGCTCTATTTAAAAATCACTGTCGATTCATCGGGCCTATGTTTTACGACCAAATGAACGAATACAATATCTCGAAATCGATGAGTTTAGCAAGAATAAACATAATTGATATAATTAAGCATAGCCACCGGAAAATGTACTATAATATCGAGCAGGATATAAACAATATTGAACCCAAATCTACTTACACGCAAACTCCAAAAAACTGGATCCCGATAATTCCGGAAAAATCATCAAACTAAAGGACAAAATGACATCTTATAATAATAAAGAAGAAGGAAATATTCAATCGACGACCGCCAGTCAAATCAAAACATGCTGTTTAAAAACAAAAAAACAACATAAACGGGTAGATGACGTAACTCTCTACAAACAGTTGGGGACAGAAAAAAAACAAACTTCAATTTCGTTCCTGTACCTAAATATTAGAAGCCTGAAAGGAAAAGTCGACGAGATCCTTTGCTTATTAAAATCAATTGACTATAAGATCAACATCATACTTATGTCAGAAACCTGGCTCAAAGAAACGGACATACCATTCATCAATATCGAAGGCTACAAACACGAAGCGTCCTGCCGACCTGAGGGCATCGGTGGTGGAGTGTCCATATTTATTGAGGAGAACTTGGAATATGGCTTAATCGACAATATAGTGGATCCAGACAACAACTTTCTCTGGATACAGTTAAACAAACTTAATTTAAACATTGGAGTGATATATAAAAAACCGAACACCAACTTCCAAGATTTTATAGATAAGTTAAACATACAACTAAAAACTCACAAAAGGTCCATAATACTGGGGGATTTTAATATCAATTTACTTGATTCCACAAACACACATACTTGTAAATATACAGAAACTATAAAGTCAAACAATTTCACTATAATGAACAAAGTAAACAAAATACATGCAACACGTATCACAGAAAATACCAACACCATTATTGATCACATAATCTCAGACATAAACCTTTCATATACTATAACAAACTGTGATACCTCAATATCTGATCACAACATACTGATCCTCGACATACTTCACACCTACACTAAAAAAAACTCACAAAAATCCTCCTATGAATATACAAAAATCGATTATGATAAACTAGAGGAGGATATCCGACAAAACGCCTTTACTATAAACAATAATGAGGACTCGGATCTGAACTATGATAATCTTGTAAACTACCTCACAAATAAAATTAATTCCAATAGCACCACTAAAATTATAACAAAAAATATAAATGACCCAGACTGGATAACCAAAGACCTTATAAAATTAATCAATAAAAGAAATAAACTACACCTGAAATTAAAAAGACAACCAAACAACACTTTATTGAAAACAGAATTCCTAAAATTAAGAAATAACGTCACTACAGAAAAACGAATCTTAAAACAAAAACACTACAGTGATCTCTTTAAAAAATGCGAAAATAACAGTAAAAAAACCTGGAAGTTGATGAATAATATTCTTAAGAACCAGTCTAATACTTCGAATAATGTTTGTACTAAACTAATAATTAATGACGAAATAATTACTAATAATGTAGAGATATGCGATAACTTTAACAACTTTTTTTGTAACATTGGCTCATCCTTAGCGGACAATATACGTAACAAAGTCGCACACAAACCAGCCAACGAAATAACCTTAGTACATGATAATATAGAATCTTTATATCTTCAACCTACAACAGAATTAGAAATAAGCAAAATATTAAAATCATTAAAATCAAATGCGAGTGCCGGTTACGATAAACTCAAATATAAGACATTGCTAAGTCTCTCTACGGAATTGGTTCCTATATTATCAAAATTAATTAATCAATGTTTTAAAGAGGGAACTTTTCCAGACAGCTGTAAAATTGCCAAGGTGATACCAATTCACAAAGATGGGTCTAAAACAAATACCTCAAACTACAGACCCATCTCAATCTTACCAATCTTATCTAAAATATTTGAACGTGTAATTTACGAAAGATTAAACAATTTTCTGGTAAAAAAATCATTCTTTTATAAAAAACAATATGGCTTTAGGAAAAAATCGAACACACTTGCGGCAATAAATGACTTAATCAGTAAACTTCGGAGCGGCATTGATGGAGGAAATTATATATTATCTATACTAGTTGACCTTCAAAAAGCCTTTGATACAGTAAGCCATGATATACTTCTCAAGAAACTTGAGAAAATTGGTGTAGTTGGTCCTGCTCTTAATCTATTCAAATCATATCTTAGCAATAGAAAGCAATTCGTTAGCATTAACAATCATAATAGCAAGCATCTTCCAATAAACTATGGAGTTCCGCAAGGATCCATACTAGGACCATTACTGTTCCAAATTTACATCAATGATATTTCGCAATTAGACATAAATGGTGAAATTTTTCTGTATGCGGATGACACTGCAATATTCTACTGGGGTAAAGACCTAAACATCTTACTAGAAAATGCACAAAGTGACCTAGAAAAAATTTGCAGTTGGCTCCAATCAAATATCCTAACAATGAACATAAAAAAAACAGGATACATGGTTTTAAGCTCAACCCGTAAGATAATTCCTCCTCACGTACCCTTAAAAATTGAAAAGGATGATTTGCAAATCCTGATAAAGGAAAAATATCTTGGGCTGTGCATCGATAAGCATCTAACTTTTAAAAACCATATCCAAGATGTTAAAAATAAAATCACACCCTTAATCAACGTTTTTAGCCGATTATCTTATCTATTACCAATTAAATTAAAAAAAAGTTTATATTATAGTCTCGTACACTCACATTTAAATTACTTAATTGAAATCTGGGGAAATGCGTATGAAACATACATTAATGAATTACAGATAATTCAAAATAAACTAATCAAAAAACTATTTCACTACGAATCCAAAACATCCACAAAAAAACTATATTTGGAAACCAAACTGTTAACATTAAGAAAACTATATGAATACAATATATGTCTCCTTATATACAAAATAAATAATAAACTCATTCATACAAACACAGAATTCATTAAAACGTCCCAAGTACACAAACATTTTACACGACAACACGATAACATACATTTAAAAACTATTCATACTAACTACGGTAAGCAATCTATCAGTTATGAGGGGGGCAATTTATATAATTGCCTTCCAGTTGATATTAAAAACGAAAAAAGTGTCTGTAAATTTAAAAAAAAAATATTCATTTTTATTTACAAAAAACAATGTAGTGAAAATGAATAATATTGAAAGTGAATGAATAGTATTGTAATATATTGTATGATAATATGTTGTATGATAATATAATGTTATGCAAATTCTAGTTAAGTAAGTGAAAATGTTATTTTCTTTTTTTCTGGAATAAAAAAAACTAAAAAAAAAAAAAAAAGGTACTTAAATACCTACCTACTTAATTATAAACTATAATATATTTTATGTAAGTGCTTTTGCTCACGGGGGGAAAAACAGTTTGCAACTCGACTCGACGGCAATAGTTGACTGAGATGACAGCTGAAGTGTTCTTCGTCCATAAAATAATAAAAAATTAAAATTAAAATAAACATCGTAAAATTGACTTGCGCCGTGAGAGAAGTTTGTCTGGCAACCATAGCAACCCGCAGTTTTATATAGTTTGGTTTTAGTTTCTCCATGAACGAAGGCCTAAGTACGTCCGCTGACGAGCCAACTGAAAAAAACCAGTTTGCAACCAAACTTGCTATCCTGTGTACGTCAATGTGATGGTCCGCACACTACACAAATTCTCAAAAACCCGTTGTTAGTGGCAACGCAAGCAGTGACTCGAAACTCGCCATGCCAGTTGCTACGATGACAGCTGATTGTTCTTCATCTATGGTTAAATAAGTTGAAATATATAAACTGAAATCGTAAAATTGAATAGCGCTGTCATAGAAGTTTGGTTGGAAACCATAGCAATCAGCCAGTTTTAGTTTGGTTTCAGTTTCTCCGGTCAGCGGAGCGCCTAACACTTTTTATTTCAAATAATAAATTCTGTAAATAAACGTTACTATCTCCATGGCAATTCTTTTTTTTTACTTTCTTCAGGCAGGTGGGTAACAAAACATTTAAACAATGCGAATAAGAAAGTCCAAATAAACATGACGATTTCACATTTGATAAATAATCTTTAATGAATCATTAAAACGGTTACTATTTTGAAGCGGAAACGGAACGCATAAAATTTACAGACAGATGAAATGCAAAACGGTCCAAACTAAAGTAGGGGCTACGCTCAGTCAATAAAAATCGTAATAAAAATATTACGTATACATTTGTAATGCGTATAAATTTGTTATCTATACATATGCCTGCAAAATATACCAGATTATTTATAAAATATACCATTAAGAAATATACCTTTTTATTCTACTACAATTTATAACAATAACTTCGCTATGAATACTGTGTTAGAAAGAATACATAGGTTGGGCAATGAACTAACCGATGTCACAAACATATTTAATTAAAACTTCAAATTTTAAATTTAAATAATGAATGAGAAATCATTTTATTTTATTTCGATTTTTATTTGTTGGTTTTTATTTTATTTATATTGTTCGTATTCAAGAAGCAAACAACGAGTAGAAAAACTGAGTTATTTTTGTCACAAAACACGTTCTCGGATTTATTTTTTAATGATTTTAATTTAACTAAAATTAAAATTCTGAAAACTGTGTTTACTAGATTATCTATTGATTTATTTTGTTGTATGATTATATGATTTGAAATTTGTGTTGTTTAATAGAATCTATCGTTTGAAAATTGAACAAATCTGCCAACGACCAACGGTATAACCTTAGCATATTAAAAATAAACTTAGTTTTTCAAAATTGTAAAACTGCGTGTACCAGATAAAATAACAATCTTTCAACATCAATTTATGTTTTGTTGTAAAAAAGAGTCAATACGTCTAGAATTTGATTTAAAAATGACTAATTTCCCGTATTCTCTGGTAATGCCCTCTTAAGTAAAAGCTAATGTGTTTTGATTATTATTTTTGTTTTTCGTAGGTATTTGAATTGTACCTACGAGTTCTTTAAAGTCATCCATGTGTATTAAGCTTTAGATATATTCTTCTTAGTTTATTACATTGTGTTTATGCTTTATTTATATATTCTGTAATCTTTAATTTAATTTTAATTTTTTCTGTTATCTTTTTATTTATGTTATACTGTTGTTATAAATAAAATTTGTATTCGATATGTAAAAGCCCAATACGGCGTTAATAAATAAATAAAGTTGGCCTTAAACCTGATTTAAAGGCGTTTTTTCCTAACACACGCGGTGATAATAAGTCAAGTTTTCCACTGTTAAGACGTAATACTACGCGTATTAGTTTTAGGGGGTTTCTCACCATCCTCCCAATAGATTATCTACCCTAATAACGAATATTTAAGATTTACGATTTATGGTTTATTTATTTATTAAGTTGGAGTTTATAATTCGGTACTCGAACCTATGAATAGTGTCTATATATTGGATAAGTTGGCCGACTTTTCTAACCACTGCGAGTATTTTATTTTTATTTTTAATAATATTCGTTATTAGGGTAGATAAGCTATTGGGAGGATGGTGAGAAACCCCCTTACTACGATTATAGTAAGGGGGATAGTGTTTAAATAATCCAATTTAATGCCTATAGTTCCTGCACATATCCTATACCTTTCTCCACTGATACGGGATCCGGAGAATAGTTGACCCTTTTATATCGAATGAATGAAGCAGAAAAGGTTGTATTCTCAAGTAGGTTTTCTGAATATGGATCTCCTGGCGATTTATTTCCTTCTAATTTATTTTATTGGGTTCCTTTCCCTTCTGTATTGGAAATATATGGTAAAATCAAAGAGGTCCTTTTTTATTAGAGATTTTACAAATATGAGACACGTCGCTATTGATTGCGTGGTGTCGTAAAGGAATATGCTATAGACGTTTTGTGGGGAGTTTGCGGGTTCAATTCCTTTGGGTAAATTCTATGACTTATCATAAGTTATCAAACTCCATTTTTTGCGACCGGGCGTATTTTAACGTGTAACTGACGTCTTTAGACTGGTTATATCTTGTAAATCAAGATATGTACTTATATTGTAAGAATTCATTACCAAGCCACATTCATTACCAAGGAAGATACTCTCAGTATCGCCCTGGTGTAAGACCACCATTCGGAATTGAAACGTTGCGTTACTTGAAATGGCTTTAGCACGTCTGTACTTCCAGGTGCTTCCCATCTTCCTCTCTCCCATCTCCTTCCCCTCCCACTTCCTACAACCTCACTTAATACCATGGATTTGCTGGCTCCAGGTGGTTGGGAGAAGTTGTGCGGTATTCAAATAAAAGGGTTTTTAAAAAAATATTCTAAGAACCATGATTCCTTGCTACACTTTAGTAGTTTGTCCGTAAAATAACTCAATTCTTCCAACAAAGACATTCAAATACAATATTGGATCCGATACAATGCCTTGAAAGAATTGGATTTTTATAAGAAAGAAACTATTGAAAGTGTTTTCTTCCTAAAATAATTAAGCTTTCATCACCAATCTATGAAAGACTTTATTTGAATTCTTTAAAATATCACCTTAACACAATGCATACTGTTTCTATCACTGAATTTATTTTAGATTACCAACTTGAGGGCTTTTATAACAGCGTAAAAACTCCAGTGTGCTATATGGGCCCCCTAGCACACTCGATCGATTAGGATGGTATCGATAACTTTCGGTAGCTTCTCATCGTTCGAAGAGATGGGAAGGAGGAAGGTGGGGAAATACCTGACTATTCAGATCTGGTTACCAAACACAGCTAAAGCCATTTCAAGCAACGTTTCAATTCTGAATGATGGTCTCACAATCGGGCGATACTGAGAGTATCTTCAACTCTGGAACGTGCCGCAAATATACTATACATCATTTTTAATAAATTAATTGTGAAATAACACCAATTAATCAAATATAATTAATTATGCTTTTTATCCACTGGAGCGGCAGAGCAAATTAAAACATTTTTCTCGGATCATTCAAAAAATTATTTCATTAAAAAAAGCATACCTCCGAATTTGAATAGATACGGGGACATACAAACTGATTATAGTTCTATATAGTCAATGAATTCACCTAACTTTTGTCTATTACCACATATTCGTAGGATTTATTAAAAAAATATTATAAAACTTTAAAACATGTTTAAGAATCTAGAGAATATTTGCCACATTGTGGCAACAAAGCAATCCGAGACTTTGGAAATAGTGCCATAATATGGCAAAAGGCGTTCTAGTGGTTAAGCTATCATTGAAGAAAAAACTTTAGTTTCTTCTAAGGTCTTTAAGGAGTCAGAATACATTTCAATAATATTCTCCGTATAAAATAATATTTTTTGATACCATTTTTATAGGTAGTGATATCTGCCATACTGAAATGGCTAATGGAATATCCATTGAAGGTAATGACAATGACAATAATGACAAACAATAAATGTTAATTGTCTTGTTAGGCAAGTTTATTAGAAAACACATTAATGTAACATAACGTAACCTGCGACGCATCCCTTTACAGGGCTCCTTAAGACGACCCTATTCTGCGCTACTTCAGTGTCGTCACTCTATTTTAGGCTGTAGGCATATAGGTCCATGGCCCATTCTCTTCTCCCACAGTCTCTGCAGCTCTGCTTTCCGCAGCTTGGTCTGTGGTGGTCAACTGGACACCTTCCTCCTGGAATTGCCGCTTGCCGCCAATATTTTGTACATCAAAATCAAGTCTTGAAATATTCAAAGTTTATTTTAAATTTTACTATTACATATTTGCTATTTTTTTAGTTTAAAGAAAATTACCCAGATTTAGCGAAATATATTGACACCATGGCATCACCAGGTACTTTTTGACCAACTTCTTCTCTAGTCTCTCTTGGCCTTATTATGATGGTGACATACGTAACAGGGCATAGTGGAGAAGTATTGACACTAAGGAAAATCAGGAGGTAAATATTGAATCCCTATTATGGCTTGTTCGCACTAGGCAAGTAGTTTAGTCGAGTGGGAAGTAACTCGCTACTTGACTGACCAAAAAGCGTTCACATTACGGTTGAGTAGGTATAGTACATTAGTGAGCGGCGTGTTGCAAAATGAATGTTGCAACGGAACAAAGTAAATACGCTAATTAAGCCGATTGTAATGCATATTTTAGAAGAGGTGGAAGAATAAATTAGTGAGATGAAAGTAAATAAACCATAGATACAAAAATAGATTAATAGCAGAAAAAACAAAGAATTTTCCAGTAGCATCTTCGCTCCAACGGGATGACATTTCTGTGGCTACTAATGAACTCTACTAAAACGACAGGTTTGCACTTGTTTAGTGGTTGAGCTGTTGTGCAGGCACGCATGGTGAGGGGTGCTACTCACCAGAAAAAAATTAACTAAATGGATGGACTCTACTAAAATTATGGTGTTTGGACACATTTAGTTACTAAAGTACTCGTTACTCGACTAAACTGCTTGCCCAGTCCGAACGGGTATTTAAATTTGTGTAGATTTTTTATCACGCACCACTTACTCAAATACTTACAGCAGTGAATCAATATGACTGATTTTACAGGAATGCTTTAAAATAGTTTCACCCTGCATTAATTCACTATTTTTTTAATACTAAACTAACAATTAGGTCATTGAAGAATAAGATAACAATAATAATCTAATTTTTTTAAATATGAAAATGAACAAGACACAGAAAAATAATAAAAGATAACGGTCGCAACTGGGACAATAAAGAAGAAGATAAGAAACAACAGTAGAAAAAAAAAAAAAACTAGACAACAGTAGCCCAATTGGTAGAGGTGTATGTCCCGGTAAGACGTAAGGTTCTGGGTTCGTGTTCCTGTTGCGACCGTTATCTTTTATTATTTTTCTGTGTCTTGTTCATTTTCATATTTTTAAAAATTAGATTATTATTGTTATCTTCTTCTTCAATGATATATTTCATTGATGGGAATAACCTTCAAAAGTTAAAAAGAGAGTTTTTCTTATAAAAATATGAATAACAATTAGGTCATTACTGAATTAATTAATTTTAATACTTATTTTCACACATTTTTTAAGGTGGATTCATGTAATTCAAGGCATATGGAAGACACTCCAATATCATTTTTTAATTCACACTAAGAATGTGGATTGGTTGTAAGAAATTGCCTGACTTTATATTTTTATGTAATTGAATGCACATTAAGATGATCCACTAGTCCTTGACTCATTCGGAATCGGGCGGAGCGAACGATTTTTGGGCGTTTACCAATAAAAACCCTAATCTCTAGCAAACAACAGTGTTTTGTTATTCCGCAAGTATATTTTTAAAGATCGAAGCGCCGCGTAGACTAAGGCATGTCCGTTTGCCCCGGGCTCTGGGCGTAGAATGAGCGACGGGCTAAAATCCTTCTGTACATGGCATAAGGATGAAATTCGCACTTACAAATTCGTTGGGTTCCGCCTACTTTTATTCACCGAAAAGAAACGTCGCCAAAATGCACGTTTTATTTTATTTTGTGAAGTTCAGATACAAATATTAAAATGTTTTCCGATCACTCTATAAGAAACTTAATTAGCTACATTATTCAATAAAACAACACCAGAAAAAGGATTTGTAAGTAGGAGATTTTTCACTTTTAACCATTTTTTATAGGTCAGACGCATAATTTTTTTCTAAGCTTATTAAAAAGCTTATCAAAAAAATACTCGATCACTTCAAAGGCCAAGATGTGTTCTACTCACAGTATTTAATTGAAGCATCTATATTATTTGTAAGCGATCAAATTTTCAAAACTAATACACAAGATTTTATACGATTTTGCATTTTTCCGCATGTCTTCACCTTAAGGGTGATTGTTTAAAAAAAATTAACAATTCGTCGAATATTTTAAGTTAATTTTCACATTATATGCGAGTTTTGTAATTATATCTTTATAGGCCAGTTGCTTCATAAAACTGAAATAATCACAGAACTTGAAAAGAACTTTCACACATGATAATTAACTTCAAATATTTTATTAATTTTTCGATTTTTTTAAACTACCCGTCCTGAGTGTTCATAAATAAACTGTGGTTTGAAGGCCTTTACATTAATGTATCTGAATTTATTTTGCAGTCTGAAACAATTGCTAGAATAACAACAAGGAGCAGGCAAAAAAAAACATTTTTTATTGATATACCAGAAAAGCCAGTTATCCAAAGCAATGCTTTAATATTATTTGAAATATTACTATTTATTTATGTCCATTATTCAAACAAAACAATGCAATATTGTGTAAGTATGTAATTTTAAAATGTGAGTACTTCTAGATAAAAATTAAATTGATTGTACAAACATCAGCTTTAATGATTTTCCCTTTCAATTTGGTTTATCTGCGATTCGTAAAATGGAAACCACACTGTTGCCAACCCCTGCCGAGGCCGGGTATAGTTTTTATTTATTTATGTATCTGAATAACAATTTTATCACATACAACAGATTTTGCTTGTTCAATGACAAATCAACAAAGTAGCATTTCAACACCCCTTTGAAAAGTCGTTAAATTAAACTCGTCAGTGATGAAAAAAAATATCTTTTTTCATTACTTTTAATGACTTTTTAAAGAAATGATGAATTAGTTGACCGGCCACCGTTTTAGCTATCCCTTTCTCGCTACTCACTGGGAGGAGTGTCCCTGTTGAGATAAATAAAATTTATTAAAGCCAGGTTTTAGACATTTATATTTAGGCAAAAGTTTTAACGTCATGGATCACACAAGCGATATCCGCAAATGGAATACTTATGCAATAGCCACGTAGATAGATTAATATTCAATTAATGTAAATCCCTTCTTGATGACGGCAGCATTCAGAATCGGGCACTTGTCTAAAATTTGTGTGTAGTGCCCAGTTGCAGCCGCTGCCCTGGAATCCGTATATATGAGAAAACAATTACTAAGCAACATTAGGTAAAAACAATTCCATTAACCTTTTTCATAAAGGTCTATTGTAAGCTGTTTTCGAAAGGCGAAAATTTCTTTCGCTTTTTGACTCACTCTTTTAAAAAAATCTTTTTTTAAGCACTAAGAAAAAAAAAAATTAAAAATCTTTTTACGTTGCAACACAAATTAATACAAATAATAAATCTTAAATTTTGACCCAAAAAACTATTTTTTTAAGATGTACACATTTATTTTATTTTTTATTTCATTGCAATGTATACATAGTAGGTGGGCAAAATTGTTAAAGTTACCTATAAATCATGAAAAATTAAATTCCTTAATAACCCGCATTTTATAATTTAAAACACAAATCTTTAAAGAATCAAACATCTATACTATGTAGATATTTGCTGTACCTTTCGATTAAAAAAAGAATTATTCAGTTTGGTAAAGTATTTTGGCCTCAAATCCAAATTTAAGTTTTGTATGATAAAGGCCGCGCAGCCGTTCGTGTGATACATGCGGATAACTTAATTTTTGATTCATATGGCCGGCGTGACGCGCCAGCAATGTTTGAGATATTCAATACAACAACATAATTAGTTCCGCCTGCTGTCAGTCTGCACACGGGCGACTTTGTGTGGCACGATGGCCCAACTATCTTGCTGAGAATCCGCTCTCCCTGATAATATTCATATTAGGCCTTATATTGGTAAGTAATATTTTTAACGAGTTTTATAGATTTATAGCCTTCAGTAAGATATTATAAAGTAATTTTAGGCAATATAATTTACCAGTGCTGCACATGAACACGTTGTGCAACCAGCCCTTGATTGTGTCTAAATATAAATAGCCACAGTTTCAAAACCTCAGCTTCCCCATCTCCCTACCTTCCAAAACTTCCTTCAGCATCACACATAATATTCTTCCCAAATTGATATGCCATATTCTGTTCAATCCGGGTAGTTGGGACTCATGATCGCTATCATGTAAAAATAACAAATTATATTTAGAACAAGGTAAATAATAATCATAAAAGCTGATTAAATAATTAATTTTAATAAAGTCTGTTCAGGTATAAAAAATAAACATACATTGGTTAGAGTTAAGAGAACAAAGCATGCACCAATTACCACTTTACAGAAAAATAACTAATAGATGCATTTTAAAACATCGTCCTAATAAATTATTTTCATTGACATGTTGGTAACATTGATGGTATCAGAGATTAATAACAGTGTCTTAAATAGCATAATAACAGCCGCAAAATGACTACAATACACCTCTGGCACTGAATTCACACAACATTAGTGTTCAACGTAACCAACTTTTTCTAGTCTAAGAGAAAAAAAATCACATTATTGCATTGAGCATCGTCACAATTCGTCACATCGTGATTTGGTAAACTGTATCAAAATGTGCAAAACGTTTACTTTTGTGCGAAAGTTGCATCAAGCATTGGACACACGCAGCGTTAAAAGCGCTAGCGTTATTGAGCGCGACCTACGCCGTTTATATTTTCTACCGGCACACTAAGTTATAAAAGATGTCTCCCTACGGCAGGAGAGGGGGTCAGTTGAATTTGGAAGCGGCCGAAGAATATCATTTCTTTGTACTGGATCTGTCAACTTGATAGCTGACAGCGGCTGGAGCACGGCAGCTCCATATTTAAAATGACCACCTCTCTTGTTTACGGAGGAGATGGGGGCATATAACTTTTCAAATATCAAATCGGCAGGGGTTATGGCGAAAAATGGCAAATAGCGAAGACCCAAACCATATAACGCATCATCTTTTTGCGTGTGGCGGGTCTGTATGGGGATTGTATAGCGAGCGCGAGTGTTATATATAAGTATCTTTGGAAATTAACTTTGCGTGTGTCCAAAGCTTTAATCTAATTATCAATTCTATTCATAATTTGTTGAATCTCTCTAATTTTTAATAATATAACTTCTATAACAATGCTGCTTACTCAAAAACTTTCTGTCCGCAAATGCTGAATTAAAAAATCTTTACAAATAATGATTTTGAGGCAGGCAAAATGGAGATACATATTCATTTTAAAGTTATTTTTATTTAATTTTAACACAATAAAAAATATATATATTAATACATAATTTTATTAAAATCCTAAAAAGTCAAATATTATGCAGTTGTTTGGGGGCATACATTAATTACGTTAGCAAAAAATGGGAGGGGGGGAGGGGACCAGTAAAATCTCACCAAATCTCATTATACTGAGGGGGGGGGTCAATAAGAATCTCACGTCAACTTTAAAAGAATATATATTATTATAGAGATAATAAAAATCATTAAATTGTTTCACTTCTTTTGTAGTGTCCCATTTCGCCCGCTGAAAAAATGGCTATTATGAACAACATTTATTTAGGGAGTAAGAAAAAAATTTCACATGAGGGGAGGGGGGTCCCACCAAATCTCACTTATTCTCACCGAGGGGGGGAGGGGTCTAAATAAAATAAAATGAGGGTCTAAATAAAATAAAATTAGGGGTCTAATTTAAAAAAACAGCTCACCTAATTAATGTATGTTCCGTTTTGAGAAAAATTTTTGGCGAGGTTGCTTTTAGAAAAAAAAAAATCCACACACACTACTTAATTTTAACAGATATTATGTTTGTAAATTGATTAGTAGAAAGCATTGGCAAAACATATTATTATCATGGTTAAATATTTATTGCATAAAACTTAATTAAGAAAAATAAAGTATTTTAACAATAATAATTATCATTGGTTTTTAAATAAATATATTACGTAATACCTTAAAATACACGTATGTATTACATATTACACTAAAAAATAAATTACTTACAAAAAAGAGGCAAGGTATTACACAGAAAATACTTTTTAAGATTAAATTGAAGGATGTTCCAATATTTGGCTTAGTTCCTTACAACATTTATTCATGTTTTCTAAGAGAGGCAAAATTCGGCAATCAGAGTATTTCTTGCGACACAAAGTTTTCAAGCCTTGTAAAGATTTATTAATTTGCTGCAAGTGTTCAACAGATTCATTTTCACGGTCACCATCATGGAACGTGTGACCTAAGCTACTCTTCGGGACATTTAAAATATCCTGTAAATTTTCAAAAAAATTACTTTCAAAAACAGGAACATCTTCACATTTCATTTTTTTCAAGAAGTCATCTTTCTGAGATTCTAATTCGTTTTTCCTTTTCTCAGCAGCTTCTAAATTCATTCCTATTCTGGACAGTTCTGTTTGCAATTCCTCTTCCACGGCTTTCTGTTTAATTTCTATATTCATTAAAATATTCTCATATTTGATCCTTTCGGCTTTAATTAGGAACTTCTTCGATTCACTGCTTTTATCATTTCTTTGTGGTTCATTCTTCTCGTGATCTTCTCGTAACGACTTCAGACGCTCCACCTGTGGGCAAATTCATATTCACATAAATTAGTACTTTATGATATATGCATAAGTAGGTCCATATAGGGGGAGACAGCTGTCATGCCATGGAATACCACGACATTGGCTGGGGCTGGCATATTTGAAACATTCATAACTGCATAATGTTAAATACGATGTAGCAGAGGAAGACACTGCAGTTCATGGCTTCAAAATCTTCAAGTTCAGTTCCACAGTTCCCCAATAATAGCCAACCTCCGATATGAGAGGACACCAAAAGAAGAATACAAAATATGTTGTAGGGGGTCAAATAAATCTTAAATAAAAATTCCGTAATAACTTTTTTAAATCCTTAAATCCATAATACTCTGATCATTCCCGGTTCAAGCATATTTCTTGACAATTCCTGGTTTAAGAAAAATTTCTGAAAATTCTTGGCTCTTCCCAATAATTCCTGGTTCAAACGATTTCCCTGCTTCCTAACAAACCCCGATTTTCCAGAACGGCAACATGACCTATGACGTTTTGCTTAAGCGGCTACTTGGCCTATCTTATCTTTTGTAAGACAAAAAACATAAGTCATGAAAGAGTCAATCTGTGGAGTCTCTAGAGGGAGTTTGTTGAAACTGAGTATGCATATCAGTGCAGAAAGAAACTATGAAACTTTTTGCAAGCTTACCTTAATTTGGTAAAAAAAAAAAATACGTTATGTTGCCACCTAAGCGACGAAATATCTTAATTCAAGTCCTTTGGAGACCAAATAATGAATAAAAATAGAGTACCTCTTGACGTAATTCACGTATTAGTTTAAGTTGAGGATCTTCGTTAACCGCGACCCGGTTGAGTATATGGCGAGCTTGGCAGGCGTACCTCAGCGTGGACAAGGTCTCCTCTGTGGCCAGACCACTGGGAGACACCGTGGCCAGCATCACCGTGCGCGAGTTTCCTCCCAAACTCTCCTAGGAAATTACATCAGACAAAATTATTGATTTTCATCTATACAATCATACAAAAGTGAGATTAACAAACAACATGAACATTTTCATAATGAAAAATTACATTACAGAAGATAATAAGTTATAATTTATTATTTTTTATAGTTTATCTGTTTCATAAATTATTGTGAATATCAATTTTAAACGTTTTTAATATTAATACCCTAACATCTGTCGTACATAATCGCTTCACGGACCAGATACAAGCAGAATGCTGCCATCTCCAATTTTCAAATTGTACAACTGTTAAAGTTTTCATAAAATATTATAGTTAGTGCTCTTTTTTATTAATATAATTGTTGATTTGGAGGATATTGGCAGATTATCAATTTTTACTTGTACAGTACAATCCCACTAATCCGGCACTATGAAAAACCAGAGGTTATTGGAATGTTCGGATTACTGGATTATATAGAGAAAAAAATCATAATAAATAAAACAAAGCATTTCATAAACGGAATATAATGTATGTAAAGTATGTACATATTTGTGTTCTCGTTTGACAGGTTTTATTGTAACTGTAACATATCTCAAAACTCCATAGTTTTAAAATACTCCTTAATTGAGGTCTGCTTTTGACTTCTTTAAAATGTCCATTTTATCTTTCAAATCTAGAGTCTTGTGTTTCCGTTTACTTGACATTTTTAATTACACACTATTCTCACTTCAAAACAACAGGCAAATAAGTGTAAGCGCTGAGGTTAGACTGCTAGACGGCGACGCGGCGATGGAGCGCAGATAATTTTTACTAAATATAAAAGTTTAAAAAAAAAACTAGAGGCCGCCTCAGAACAGGAAACCCTAGTGAGGAGGACTTTGAAAAAAAAAAGACAAAAAATGTATACTTTATACCTACATAATGTACAAACTTTGCTATTGAAACTAATAAAAAAAATAAAAAAATAAAAATAGGCGTAGAGCGGTGAGGGAGGCGCGGGCGGAGGGAGCCGGATTATTGGATGTATCGGTCTAGTGAAGTGCCGGATTAGTGAGATTGTACTGTACAGCGTTATTTATTATATAAAAATTCCAATGATGTTTATTGAATAATTTAATTAACTATTATTTATATTATAATTAACTATTATTTATATTTATAATTCTGTTATTAAACGATTTGTATGCCCAACCTTGTCTTCTTACGGTTACCAAGGTATTAATATTTTTTTATTATGATATTTTACGTAATTTTTTTTGTTTTATATAATTTTTGGCTTCATATTCCTTTCATATAAATTTAATTATTTCTTAACCGGTTGGGCACATAAGCTTGTTTTCACGACAATTTAACATAGGTAGACATAGGAATGACGTATGCCCCGCACCTGAGTTATTAATGCTGTATTTTGTAAAGTTACAAGGAGGAAATCCATAATTGGTTTATTTTGACTATATTACTTATGTACAGATGTACATAACTGTAAAAATGTAAACTGTTCATTTCCCGAAAATGAATAAATAAAAAATAAAAAAATCATATGTAAAAGTCCTTCAAATAAATAAATAATTAAACATACTAATTTTGATTGTCGGTCCATGGGTCCATGCATGATTTAAAATTATATTTCTGCATATAATATTATGATTTAAAATTATATTATCATATCAGACAAATAGGCACCAAAATTATGGGTATTTGTTTTGTTTAAATTTTCGACAGGTTTGCCTGGCAGATAAACACACTTTTATTAGAAAGTTTAAGCTTGGACATATAGCATGAATTACAGTTGTTATTTTATCCTCCAGTACTGTTGATAATATTATATCTCCCTAATTTGTGAAAAAAAAAAATTATTATTTTACACGCCAAACTTTAACACCGACCTGAACTTAATACGATCCATTCTCGTGCAGGTACAGTCACTTTAACAATTTTACAATGACCGTAAGGAAAGAGAAGGATGCGTGAAACATACGTGCAACAGGGAAAGGCGTGGTTGGGGAGGCATGCCACTTTTCTGACCTTAAACTCGCCTATTGCGATGATTCCTGTATCAACGTCAGGTCGGTATTAAAGATTGGCATATGTAGTATAAAGAAAATTGTCATTATTTGTTTTTTGAAAGCAAAGTTTTTTGTGTGGAGGGTCTTTTTAAGGAAAGGAAGAAGAGGAAGTTCTGGGAAGGAAAAAGGTCAAAGGAACTTCGGGTGCAAGGTGATGGGTCGAGAGATTCCGGCTGGAAAAGTCAAAAAGCCTCTCTCAACCAGTCTCGCCGTCCGGCCCGCCACGCAGTAGATGGGCAGACACATCCGCCGCCAAGACCCGCACAAACCTCAACTCATGAACCTGTGCACTCTTGCTCAGTTACCAAACGTAGCGAACTACTTGAGGTGACCTACGGCAGAGGTCATCCAATAAATGGTTTCCAAAGCGGGTAAATAATCCACTTAAAAACTCTGAATGAGAGATGTACTTTATTTAAATATTTATAAAAGGTAATCGTTTTTGAATAGTTACCTTAAGCAGCCAAGTCAACACTGACTCTCTGTACGGAATAAAGCTCCCTCGTTTTATGTCTGACAAGGAGGTGATGACTTTCCCCAAAGTGAGCAGAGACTTGTTAATACTCAAGCCTTCCTTGAAGCGCTCTTCACTGACAAAGGAACTGGCCACTCGCTCACTGCCCGCCAGGTCCACGAGGCTGACTTTGGAGAGAACCGCCACCCCGCTGTGGGCAGAAGTGATGCATACTTCCAAGATGGCGTGGGAGCGGGAAGAATGATTGTTGTGTAACGTAGCGCTGGTTGCCCGTCGACTGTTTCCATGCGACAGTAATACATTCAGTTCATTCAAAGAATCCACTCTATGCCGGCTTAAGTTTTCAACATAAGGACCACTTGCAGGATGTTCCCTGACTCTTAAGCATTCTTTGTTTTCCACTGCTCTGGAGATGCTCAATAGGTCGTGGATCTTTTCATTATAAATTTCATAATAACTCATGGATAATTGGAAGTCTTTTTTCTGTTTCTGGATCAAAAGTTCATTACAAAATCTTGGAATTATTCCAGAGCCTTCCCCACACAAGGTGTAATCGCAGCCCATCATGCTGTATGTTTTGCCGGAACCAGTTTGTCCATAGGTGAACAAACACGCATTATAACCTTCTAGCGCCGCATCTAAAAGTGGCAGCGCTAACTCCTCAAAAACTTGCTTTTGAGTTGAAAATTTATTAACGCCATCCTCCGACGACCAGAACACGTGATCGTAAGCATAAGTTGTAGCCAAAGCACCAGCGATGTCTGTAGAGGAGCCGTTATTGACAATAATTTCATTTTCTGCAACTTTTAATGGACATGCACTTCCAGATATAATTTCTTTAGAATTCATGGGACGTATCCTAACAGCAACACAAATTTTTCTAAAGTCAGTAGAACTATCGGCGTTTTTCAATCTTTGGCGGGTCGGGGTGCAAAAGTCCTTCTTATTTATATTGTTGACAGTTTCTAACTTAGCAAACAATTTATCTTTTGGGGTGTTTCGTACTAAATTTGGAGTTACATTTTTTGAATTTGAAGGAGTTCCCTTTAAAGTTTTCACAGGCGTCAAGTATTCACTTCGAGATTTTTCACGTAAATTATGCATGTCAAAAACTGGCCGTTTCTTTAGAAAAACATTTCCCTCGACGTTCATGTTGTTTACTTTGAATAGTTTACGGTTTGGTTATAAATTAGCGAACTATTGACTCTATTGACAGTTGGGAATTTTTGAATAAACTTCATAGATCAACAACAGAGATCATAGATTCAACCATAGATGAACGAACACCGATTCAACTCCACATTTTCACGGTCATGGATAAAATTACAGAACCAGCACAACTCTCACACAAACAAAACGCGGGCTCATTTTGTACCTCAAAAAAACATTTTTTAGTTCATCCGCTCAGTTGGCAACCAACCAGTTGGCAACTCAAGTCGCTATCCTGTGTATTTCAATGGCAGTCCGAACACACCAGGCCACTTCTCAACGGCTACTCAACCAGTCTCTCGACGTTCACTCGCAAATCGCCATGCTAGTTGCCAGTTGCCAGGTTGCCGTGGTTGCGCTTCACGAGCAGTCAATTTTCGAGTAATTTGCGATATGTCCGAAGCAGTTGCCAACCAATTTTATTTTCTTTTGAGAAAGAGAAAAAGATTTCTCCATGAGCGAAAGGCCTCAATGTTAAAAAATTACCTAAAAACCTTTTTTAATTTTATTTGGTTTCCAGAATTCCGCCAAACTAGTGCTTACCTAATATGCATAGTTTAAATGGTAACAACGTCTCTTCTAGCCCTTCATTATGCTGTAGTAGCAGGAATATAAATTTGATTCCCTTTTTATTATCTCATGTACTAAACACTTATTATACTCCTATGTACATCTTACCTATAGTAATGTAACTTCGAACTTATATTGGACCTACTTAAATTACTTTTATTTTTGAAATTGTTAATGGTATTGTAGACAGCCCTGATTTATTAAGCTTAATTACCTTCCATAATATACCAACGAGAACTACTCGAACCAAAATAATTTTTAATTGCAACTACAATATCACGAGTCATTTAGATCCGAGATTGCATGCAGTTGGCAATAATTTCTCGGAAGAAGTAGATGTGTTCAACTGCCTAAATATAATTTTAAGGAATAACATACCTCAATAATAATAATCAATGTTAGCGTGGTTTCTGTGTAATTTAAATAGCAAGCTTGTTCGTGATTACTGAATTATTATGTATATCACATACTATAATAATTTTAAGAATATCAATATTTAACTTACTTTGCCGTTGACGTAAATGCATACTATAACATTTATAATACGAAAAGAATATTCTGAGGTGGTTTGTTCTGAATCGTTACTAAGATGCTGATGAATTATCATGTGAGGAAGTATCGTTTATGAGTCAATTTATTATGAGAACTCATATGGCGACCAGACATGGAACCAGATGATTGGTCGTCTTGTTAGATAACTCCATCCATAATTATTTTGTGTTTTCTATGGAACATATCTGTCAGTGTCAGTGTGCTGAAGTATAATTATTATTTAAGAAAATTTATAATAATTATTATCTAATCAAAATGTTCAGGAGAAGTTTTTTCGCTATAAAGAAGATGAAAGACCTATTCAAGTATTCATCCGCATGTGCTGCATCTCATATCAAGTACTCGGCTCATACCCTTGGTGCAAATTTTATGCGTCTAACTTACAATAAAAACTCTCCATTCATCAAGGGCGCAATAACCTGGTCACTATTCAGCTTCTATCCGCCAGAAGAAGAAACATCTATCGAAAATGAACTTATTATGGATATAAAACGATCAATTCTTCTTATCCAAAGAAAAGATTTTGCCAAGGCACGTACAAGAAATGATAATCTTAAATAACTGTAAGAGTAACCAAATCCTAAAATAATATGAAGATATTCATAGCGAATTTTCAAGAAAAGAATCTGTGATAATTTATAAGACTTTTTGTTGCTCTCAATTGATCACACGCGCTTTTTATAATGACATTTTTTGAAACATTTAAATTCATTTATTTTTTGTCATAACTTTTTTAAATATAAAAATTTCAGGCTGAGCAAATGTTACATCTGGCTCTTCGCACAGCTCAGCAAATTCAAAATGAGGATGGAATATTATATATTTTCGATGTGATGGCCAATCTAGCATTTTCTTTGGGGCAGTTTGACAAAGCTGAGAAGCTATTCGTAGATGTTATGCAAAGACTTCTAGCAAAAGGCGTCCCTGAGACTGATATTAAGGTATGTTAAATAAATCTATTTAAGGTTAACAATATGTAGACTGCCTGTGGTCAAGGTGTAAGACTCTCGACTCTCAATCCGAAGGTCGCAGGTTCGAACCCGGCATGTGCAAATAAATTTTGTTTGATTGATTTGTGTTAATTCACAATAATTAATTCATTAAAAATAATATATGATATATTTACAGCCCGTTCCAGAGTGGAAGATACTCTCTGGTGTAAGACCACCATTCAGAATTGAAACATTGCTTGAAATGGCTTTAGCCCTGTTTGACGACCAGATCTGAATAACCTGGTACTTCCCCGCCTTCCCCTCCCCGCCAACTTCAACCTCACAACATACCCCAATTGAGGATGCCATAGTCTCACTGGCTCCAGACGGAAGTAGTTGGGACTAGCTACTAGTATTTACATAGAATGTTTCTGGGACTCTTGTGCAGTATTTCGTATTAAAAAAAATTATTGTCATTTATACAAAGTAGCAATGTATAATATATATTATATTATACAGTCAAAGTTGATTACAACGGTCTCGTCAGTAGTGTTCACGGTTGAGCAATAAATTACCCAGTGATATTTTAGTTCTGGCTTATTCATACAATCATTTGCTGTTACAATGAGGACGCTTTGTTGATATAACCACGGAGGAAAGAAGGGAGCGGAGGTGGTCATATAAAAATTTCCTACGAGACTTTTGTCACTAGCTTCAAGGACGGAAACCTGAGGTGCTGGGGGGGAAATTTCAAATTGACGGGCTCATTCATTGTGGTACACTCTCCAAGTGGTAGGCAAAGTAGCACACGGGTCTTGAAGAGACACAGATGGAGGAAACACAGAGGCCTGTAAATCGTTCCACAGCCGAGCTGTTAAACTAAAGAACGAATCGTAAAAGCGACCCGTTCTCAGTGACAAATGTCAACTGTCTACATATATTGGGCGCGCGTTTGGCATGTTTCCCAACTATGCACCGGTGCCGAGGAGATCAATGACGCTAGTTCCTCGGAGCATCTTCCATTGAAACACTGGTAGAACAAGGATAGCATTCCCACCCGACGCCTGTGCTCTAAAGATACTCCGTGAAATCATACTGGCCTATTGAGCCACGCTTCAGTTTGATGTATTGTGTCCAGTTGCCATAGTGACATCTCCTCTTTCTTCTTTCCTCCGGGGATATAAAGCACATATAATTATGTCAACACAATTTCTAAAGGCTTCATTATGAATGTACATAAATAAATCCTTGGTTCTGAAAAAACCCATATCTTGGAATAAGTAATAAAAGACCTTTAAAAATGCAGTACAATTTCCTGAAATCTCTTCGAGAGCCGTTCGCACTGGGCGAGTATTTTAGTTGAGTAGTGAGTATGTTGGTAACTAAACGCATCCGAACACCACAATTTTAGTAGAGTAGGTAAGTCAGCTCTTTAGTAGAGTGAATCCATTTAGTTCTATTATTTTCAGCGAGTAGCGTCCCCCGCCACACGTCCCTGCGCAGTTCATTAGTAGACGCAGATATGCGCAATATGTCATCCCGTTGGAGCGAAGATGCTATTTTAACATTCTTTATTTTTGCGGCTGTTAATCTCTTTTCGTGTCCATACTTTATTTATTTCCATCTAATTAATTTATTCTTCCACCTCTTCTAAAATAAGCATTACAATCAGCTTAATTATTTAAGTATTTGATTTGCAGCTCTTTCATCTTGCAACGTGCCGCTTACTAATGTAGTCTACTCTACTGTAGTGCAAACACTTTTTAAATAGTCAAGTAGCGAGTAACTCGCTACTTGACTTACTACTTGCCAAGGTGTGAATAAGCCATTAGGGACAGATTAATATTTACTCTCTCTAAGTTGTCCGTTCTGTGAAACATTCCTTCCCAATTCTATCGGGCACCATGTAATAAAGCCATGTAATAATCCAAGTAATACGAAAATTCCCTTTTTGTATTTTTACTCATTTTCAACTTTTTTTTTTCAATGCTTAATTTATTTTTTTAGAATATTCACATAAGCATCAAACTAGCTCGGATTTGCCACATGAAAGGAGATAAAGAGAAAGCTGGAATTGGTTACAGGTGGTCTATTGAGCATTTACAAAAATTTATTGATGGGGACGTAGAATCAGAATACAATGTTCTTCTCGCTATTGCCACTGACTGGTAAGTCTACATTTTAAGTATTTTTAGGGAACACATATTTTATTAAAATTTCAATAAACCTATGATTTTTCTTTCTTGTCTATAAAAAGTATTATTTATTTCCAGGTATGCTCGTATAAGTATGGAAGCCGGTAATTATGCTGAAGCACTCAGAATGATGCAGATTTCACATGAGATTTTAGAGAAATTTCCAGAAGGCAATGAGGAGCAGAGTGCCATTTTGTTAAATGATATGGCAATAATGTATGACAAGGTAATTTAAATGCAACTATCAACACGTAGGTATAGCTGAATCGATTGCACGCTATTATTGTTTGCTATCCGGTTTTTTTGGATTAAAATTATAACTGCCATTATGAGGACGTCCTACGTGGTCGAGGGGCAAGGCTCCTCTGAAAAAACACGCTTTGTAATACACCTCTTTTTAATTGAATTAATATTTAACAGCCAACCGGGTTTCGCTTAGCTCAAGCTTCGTCGGGGCTTATTTTATTAGCTATTAGTATTTACTTTTTCAGGGATTTTCTCAGGGATCTTTTATTGCATGCTTTCGTCATTCATTTGCCAATTCCGGAAACGGGGGTTCGTCCGTTGAACTCTTTTTGTCCTGTTAGCTTCTCTCCCTTAAATTGCATTCAGTCCTCCATTAATTAAATTTTCTGAATTCACACTTCTACCAATATCCTCGTCAGCCTTCCCGTATCTCGTGAACATAATATGTGCTGGGGCTACCCTATGAATCATTGTGCTATGTACATGGCGATCTCTGTGGCAGAACGATAAACTCCTTTGCTTTGGACTCAGAATCACCATGATGAAAGACCATTTTTCAAAATTGAATAAGTAGTCAGGTTCTCACTAGCCTTCTTCTCCACAATCTTTTTTAGCTGTATCAAAAATATAATTATATGGATACCCTACTAATTACTTATTTTATTTCACAGCTAGGCGATATTGACAATGCTGAAGTGTATTTGAAGAAAGCGATTAAGTATGGAAATCTACTCAAAGGTATGGAGGAACTGGGAGCAATGTACGTGAACTTAGGACGAATCTATTTAAGAAAAGAAATGCTCGACAAAGCAAGAAAATGTTGTGGTTACGGATGGAAATTATCCATAGATCATGGCGATGATGCTTTGAAGAATGAAGCTCAATTATGTTTAGATGATGCCGTAGCGCTCCATAATAAACATAAGAATAAAAGATAGAAAATGCATTATTTTTATACGTATTTAATATGAAAATACATTGTACCTGTTGTATAATACATAGTATTTATTATTTGTTTTAATTATTCATAAGGCCGACCTGAACAAATACCCATCTTTTTTTCAGGTGTATTATTTTAAGGTAGCGACAGACTCGCAGCTCACACCAAAAAAATATTTATAACACAATAGCGCTCGCCATACAATACCATGAGACCCGCCAGACGTAAAAAGATCATGTGTTATAAGCGTGGTTTGAATCTTCGCTAATCGGCGTTATTTTTCGTGACCGCTACGATCGCGATATCAGAAAAGTTATGCGACCCCCCCTTCACCGTAAACAGGAGAAGGGGTCTCATTTTGAATACATGGAGCATGCACGGAGCCATCAAGTTGATATATCCAGTACAAAGAAATGATATTCTCTCGACCGCTTCCGATTTCAACCGACCCCTTCTCCTGCCGTAGGAAGAAATATTTTATAACATAGTGTGTCAGTAGAAAAGATACTTTATAGCATAGTATCTTCGTATGTGAGCTTCGAGTCTGTACCGTGCTTTAAACTAAGAACAATGACTATACTTTCATAACATTTAGTAGGTTTCATTCAAGTGAAAATAAAATACATATCTAAGGACTTGGATAAAATTTCATTTCCGTATTAGTCCGGGCGCATTCAAGCAATTTTAGTTGTGGGCAACAGTTTGCATCTCTGTATCAAAAGCCATTACAGTATATGCATGAGCGCACACGAGGCGATGCGACACTAGGGAGATTTTTTAAATGTGTATGGATTTTGAAATGGTTGCCAACTGTTGCCGCAACTAAAGTTGCTCGTGTGTGCCTGAACTTACATGCATTTAATTTTTTATTTTTAAATAATTCTGTAAGTACATAGTATTGATCTTTTGCTATATAAATTACAAGCTTAGCTTGTGCCTTCTTATGAAGGGGTTATGTACAGAATAATATGTAATCCGAAGCCGCCATAATCCAAACCACTGGGTGACAGGGGCGGGGTAATTGGGTGGAAAACGTAAGGGGCTAACTATTGAAGAATGAAGTGCAATTTTAGTAAATTGCGTACTTTTATCAGTATGGACTTAGATGATTCATCGAGCAAAGAAGAATGTTGATGGTATTAATTAATAAAAGATGATGCTCAATCTATAATAGTCTGGTAAGGTATACGAGGGATTTTATAAGTGCCAATGTGAAAACAGATTGTTTTCAGCAGTTGGGTTCGTCATAATTTCGTACTGTGTGTTCGTCATAATTTCATAGTGCACTGACTCCAGCAAAACGAATATTATTTACAATTAATAAGCACCGTGCTGATAGAAGTGGGGAATTTTATTAAAAATCATAAATTAAATCCGCTTAAGGCGATGCACGACGTCGTGTAACATTATAAATCAGGCCGATAACAATAACACTCCTTATGTAAATGGCGATTAGGTTTAAATTACCGCTTCACATGAGCCACTTGTTTTCATTTACGCAAGAAAAAAACATTTTCAAAATGCGTGATTTATTTTATTTTGTAAGGCACAAATATTAATTGTTTTATGATCGCTTTCTAAATAACTTAATTTTCCACATTTTACAATTAAACCATATCCGAAAATGGGTTCGTAAGTAGGAGATTTTGAACTTTAAATCAGATAGACCTGATACTTTATTATTTTCTGGGCTTATAAAAAAACTTATCAAAAAAATACTTGATTATTTCAATAGCAAAGATGTGTTCTACTAGCAGTATTTGCATAGTTAATTAGTGCATCGCCCTAAAAATAAATTGCGGTCGTTGACATTTTGAAACATCACGATAACAGCAGTTTGGGTTTGCAAAGAAAAAAGAAACACCTTCCTCTATTAACCCCTTGGAGCCGGAGCCCTGCAATTGCAGTGTTGAAGAATCGTGCCTACACACTGTACGATGCACTGCATTTGCAGTGTCGATCATAAATATTCATTTTGCCTTCGGATATTCCCATAGATTAGTCAAAGACAAATATAAAAGTGTCACTTTATCAATTATGGTATTAATTGTCTACGTGTTGGATTTAACAAAATTTTTATTTTTTATTGAATGAAGTTTCTTGCCGTCCTCTACGGGATAAAATCACAGACAAAATGTGTAATGTTATACGTACATCTATGCTTCGATCTATCTACGGATTTATGTACTAACCCACGTTAAGGCTGGCCTCACACGAGCGCTACACTCTCATGGCTCATATCGCTTGCCAATATAAGCCAAGCCAAGAGAGTATAGCGGTCCTGTAAGACCAGCATAAGCCAGAAATTCCAACCAAGCCGACCTTAAAAGAAACTAATAAGCCAAGCTTTAGTGGAGGGTTAAACGAAGTTAGCGAGGGAACATAACATTGGTAAATCCACAGTATCCGATTTGAAAGGTTAAAAAAATTAAATATTGACTATGTTACATCTTCGTTAAAAGGTTCCAGAAAACATCAAACTCTCAAATATTCCGAAAATTCTTATCGTTTTCTTAACCTTCCAGCGGGCGCGTTGTTGTAAAATTTACGACAAATGCGCCATTTCACTTCTCCCAGTTTTACCTTTTAGTCGCAAGCATTGAGCTCCGAGCAATTTGAGGGTCAGTGTCTCTCTAAACTGCAGGTGTACCGGGTGTGCTAAGAAGTTTTTATTATTCATTGATATTTGGAAACTTCCGTTGAGCGTAAATTTTACGACACGTGCCTGAAAGTGAGAAAACACCAGAAAGCCTCAGGTAATACTGGACTACAACGAAACGAAAGGCGGAGTGGAAACAGTCGACAAAATGTGTGCCGCTTACTCAGTCTCTAGAATAACAAAGAGATGTAGTTTTCTGTACTCTAATGAATGTCGGCGGCATAAATGATCAAATTTTATACAAATTTGCCTGTCCAGGTAAGGTTCCAAAGCATTGAAGAATCTTCCTAAAAAAAATTTGCATTGACGATGGTAAAAGAGCATCTTAACTTCAGATCAAATGTCAAACATTTACCTAACATTTATATAAAGAAAACACCATTTAAATGGAGAAAACTCGATGATGTAAAATTTACGCCCGCTGGAAGGTTAAAGATACCAATAATCCGAAAATTTGTTAAACTGAAAAGCCTCGATTTTTAATTGTTGGATTATAGAGTCTAAAACTGTACATAGGTTATATGCAAATTTAAGTATTTTTAGATTAGTGTTTCCATTGCTTCTTTGACAATATATCTTTATATATAAAAATCTGGTGTCACAATGTTCGTCCGAGGTAAACTCCGAAACCACTTAACCGATTTTTATGAAATTTAGCTTACTGTGTGTAATTTGGTCTAACTTAAAAGATAGGATAGTTTTTATCTTGATTATTGACCTCAATATTTATTATTGCGAATTAAATATTTTCTATGGGACAATTTTTTGAAATTGTAAGTTCCCGACAGATGGCGGTGTGAGTTAATTTATTGACACAACACTTGGTTATCTAGGTTAGATAACCATCCAGTAGTTGGCATTGTGTTTCGTTAGCCACAGCAACGCGTGGGCGGGTCAGCTAGTATATATATATATATATACCGAATTCAGTCATAAAAACCATTTATTTTGAATTGAAATCAATGGTAATCATTAACATTGTTAATCGTTAACACTCTTGATCATAATTAGCGTTATCTAAATGGTTTTTATATTATTTTTTTTTTTTACATTAGCTCCACACAGGAGGCCCTGAAGAAAAAAATCCCTCAGGGCCTATGTCATCTTTGGGGATACTATGTGGAGGGTCTTTTTGGGGATGGAAAGATGGGAAGTTCTCTAAAGGAAGATGGTGTGATATGGGTAGGAATCCCTCCCACTGCAGTACAAGGTGATGGGTCGAGAGTCTGACTTGAGAGGTCAAAAGGTCTCCCTCAACCAGTCTCTCCCGATCCAGGCCGTCACCCAGTAGGTGGGCAAATTCTAGATAAAGATAAAGATCTAGATAGATAAACCTCACCCCATGAAGCCATAACTGAAATGGCCTTACTTGGTGTTAAAAATGCAATAGACCAATCTAAAGGTTGGTTGGAAGGTCACTGCCGCCCGCCAATAAGCCCGGGCATAATGCATCTACCACATTTATGTATAATATGTGTTAAGTATTAAATAAATAAATAATCTAAAAATACCTAAAGTTGCACAATATTTCTTAAGACAGCAGAACTGTCATATCACACAAGTAACGTTTGATGCAGATATTGTGACCTTTTATTGTCAAATTGGATAGTAAAAATCACAGCTACATAATAGGATCAAATTTTTAAAAAAAGTTAAGTAGTAGACTATATTTAATTTTAAGTAAAACATAATAATTCATTATACTATATTATTCAAATTTAGCTATAAAAACCATCATTAAAACACCGCACAATAATGCCACGATTTCTTTCAATGACTGAAGATATTTAGTAGTTGAATCCTCCAACAACTCGGGGATGACAGAAACTGTGGCGATATAGATGAAACCCCCGGCAGTGAAGGGAAGAACCCAGGAGGAAGTGAAGGAGTCCGAGGTCCCCTGGAGAAACAGGGAAAGAGCGGTCCCTGCCACGGCTCCCAACGCCGTCAGCAACTGCAGATACATGGCCTTCTTTCTTGAGCATCCAGATTGTAATAGAATGGCAAAGTCTCCAATTTCATGAGGAACTTCGTGTAAAAGAATTGTTATGGTTGTAATAATGCCGATATTTTTCCCAGCAATGTATGAAGCCCCGATGGCCAGTCCATCTGTGAAATTGTGCGTAAAGTCTGCCGCTAAATTTAAGTATCCGGCAACCTTGATTTGATCATTTTTGGCTTCCTTTTTATTTTTTTTCCCATGACTGTGCCCGTGTCCGGCATTTAGCAGCCGAACAAACTTTTCCACTACTAAAAAGGTTATTATGCCAGCCAAAACAGCTAATCCAACATTCATATCATGTGAATGAGGGTCGCCAGTGGCTTCATGCGAATGACTGTGAGAATGATCCCCGTGGCTGTGTGGTGTAAGGGCATGAGGGATTAGGTGTAAGAATGCATCTCCGAGTAGTCCACCAGAGGCAAAAGCAAGCAAAACTTTCAAGAGTGGTTGCCTTTCAGCAGATCCGTCCACTGGGACCAGGTACAAAATAAAGTAGGGCGCTGCACTGATCAGTAGTGTTGACCCCATTGCCTGAATCCACAGGTCATAAACGTCAGTTTTTGGGAGGGCGTCGTGGTCGTGATCATGCTCATGATCATGTTCATGACTTCCGTGCTCATGATCATGACTTTCATGCTCATGTTCATGACTACCATGCTCATGTTTGTGATTGCCAGTTTCATGACCATGGTGGTCATGTTTGATGGGCTCGTTAGCTTGCTTAGAATATTTAAAACTTGGTGCTTCATCGTGAGAGTGACCATGGGAGTCATCATGAGAGTGACCGTGCGAATAACAAGACACCACTAATATTGAAACAAGAATAAAAGAGCACCAAATTATTTTAATATTCGCCATGGTAACTGTCCGCTAATATAACCGAAATCTGAACTGACTTTTCCACACGGTTAAAATGCCTATATTTAATTCATTACAATAACCGGCAAACTGTAAACTACACCGCCGAACTGCCACGTCTAGAAATAGAAATATGTTTATCACTGACAACCGCTCTGACAACCTGCAAGTTAACCAGAGATCAGTTCAAAAATAGACGATAATACAAATGATGCCTAATAGTGCCGTGCAGGAAAATTCCGATATCGAAACTCGAAACAATATTATAAAGCCGTCTTAAGGCTTGTTTATAATAGGAATAATCGATAAGAATAGGCCGGTGCCATAATCCGTAATATTTTAGATCGTCGTTTATAATTGGAATAGGAATAAGCCCATTGAATTGACACGACAAAACACGAAAGACGAAATTGTATTTAAGAAATCAATTCCGCGTCATTTATATTAATTATTATATATTAGATCACTTTCGTCTTCAGCAAATATATGTAAAATGCGATAAAATATCCAAACTCCGCGTAAAGCGAGTCCGACACGAACAAGCCGCTTGATGGCAAGCACGTAGTATTTTATCTATGGCACTTTGTGACAAGCCTTTTGACCGTCTCCAGAGCTGGCTTGCGGCTTTCTCACAAGCCTTGCGCAATACTACGTGCTGGCGGCGGGCTTGATGCGAATTTATAATGGGACTGCGAGACGAGCAAGCGGCTTGATGGCCAGCACGTAAATTTGTTATCTATTGTTTTCTATTATTCTCTATGCTTTTAGGCTTGCCGCGGCGCATCAAGCCTCTCCTTCAAGCCTGGCCACGCCTTCGGTGATTTCGTGGCGGTCGAAAGGGGGTTGAAAGTGAATTTTGTGCGAAATGGAATATAACAAAGACAAAGCATTCTTTATTGTGTTATAATAAATTTTATATATTAATATTGTAATATAACATTAATTAGTAAAGTAAGGACAATTATTTTTCTCTATTTCTCAGATGTTTATTTATTTATTTAGGAAAATCAACAGATTGTTTACATCAATTAAAATAAAATTAAGAATACAAATAAAATCTAAACAGATTTTCACATTACTATAATTATTATAAAAAAACTAAGTGGGCTGAGATAATATTTACAAAAAATACAACATTGTGAAATTAAATAAAAATTAAAAGAAGATGTAAGAACATAAATAAATAACAATTTAAAGTTAACATATAACATGCTTAATAAATTTCAAATCATGTTGGAAATATTTTTTTTAAAAACACAAGACCTGTACAATTTAACACATTTAATTAAGACAATAGCAGTTTCGTTATTATTAAACATTTAAGAAAATATTAAATTTTATAAATATTTTGGAGTCAAGTGGTTTAACCATCCCAGTCCCGGATTTGGCAACAGGCCGTATAGGCATCGGCCTAGGGGCGGCAGACTTCAGGGGGCGGCGAAATTTGCACTCAGGCCACAAATTGTTCTGGAGAAATAAATAACAATTTAAAGGGAACATATAACCTGTTTAATATTAGTTAGGATGTTCTATATTAGCGCCATCTGAGTATACATTTAGGCATAATCAGGTTTTAAAAATAATTCACCAAAGTTTGGTAATTAAACATAACTTGATTGACTGTCATAATATAGTACCATATTATGAATACGAACCAAATTCATTTTTAGAAAATAATTTCTTTAAAATTTACTATGATAAAACTATACTAACAGACAGACCAATTGGTCATAATAGACCTGATATAGTTTTACATGACAAAATTAAAAAAATAACTTATATTATTGATGTAGCTATTCCAAATTCCTTAATATTCAAAAATCTGTTTCTGAAAAAATAAGAAAGTATACAGATTTAGGAAATGAAATTAAAAGAATTTGGCATTCTCAGACTATAAAAATATTACCTTTTGTTATTTCGGCTACTGGCATTATACCTAGCTCTCTTATTAAAAATTTAGGCATATTAGATTTGTCAAAGAATTTGTATATAAAAATGCAAAAATCAGTCATTTTAAATACATGTAGAATTACGAAAGATTTTTTAAATATTTATATTGAGGGATCAGTAGGATTTATCGGTCAAATTAGGAATTCCACAGAGCCGAACCCTCTGATATGAAAATATCTGGAGACGGTGAATTATATTCCCATTTAATAGTTTGGTAGATGAACGTGTTGTTCTTGTATTGTTTTGTATTAATTATACTTATATACACTTGCATAACGTGGATTTACTAGATGATCATTTATATGGAAAAGTGTATGAAAGGGTTTAGTTTTTCCTATGCGGAAGTTTTTCCTATGGGAAAAACTAAACCCGTTCCTGTAAATCTGGTGAAAAAAAAAATTATATAGCACCGTTTTCGTAAAAAATCACCTCAAGTACGCTGTACAAATAAACCGGTCAGTGGTTCAGTGGGTATCGCGTTTGGGTCCCACCCAGGCGTTCCGTGTTCGATTCCTCGGCTGGCTAAGTCCTCCACCACAACACAAGCAACATCTTCCGCTTAGTGTGGTCGTAGTAGGAGATTTTCAAATGTTGTTGGGTTATTCGTAACCCGGGAATGTTTGTCTTTCTTTAAAAAAAAAAAAAAACTAACTACCTAACCATCACGCCGTTTCCCCGCAGGGGTAGGCAGAGAGGACGGACCGCCAAACAACTCGGTCTTGGCATACACTCCTCGCCTCATTCACATTCATATATCTTATCATACATGCTCTTCTATTATTCTGACTCTTGACATGGCCCGACTCAAGTATTTGATTCACTTGATCGTGTCATGTCTTCCTCGGGCGTCCTCGACTTCTTATACCAACTAAGATTTATAATTATAACTAGTCACTTACATCTAAGACTTTTAGCTAGTGACTTACGACTAAGACTTATGCCTCGTTCTGACCTGACAAGTAGTAAGTCGAGTGGAGAGTAACTCGCTACTCGACTCACCAAAAAGGGTTCGCACTGCTGTCAAGTACAGTTCATTGGTAAGCGACGCATCGCGACATGACCAGTGGCGGCTCGTGACTTTTGGTGAGCTAGAGTGCTAATTTTAACAAAAATGGCATTATTGATGTCGTTGTAGCCGAAAAATATTTTTTATTCTTTTTTCGAAAAAAAAAATTTTGTATGAAGATTTTCAGGAAATCGGTGCGGCGCACAGCAAAACTGAAATTTCCTGAAAATCTTCATACAAAAAAAAATTTTTCGAAAAAAAAAAAAAAAATATTTTTCGGCTACAACGACATCAATAATGCCATTTTTGTTAAAATTAGCACTCTAGCTCACCAAAAGTCACGAGCCGCCACTGGACATGACATACGCTAATTAAGCTGATTGTAATGCTTATTTTAGAAGAGATGGAAGAATAAATTAGTCAGATGAAAATAAATAAACTCTGGCCACGAAAATAGATTAATAGCCGCAAAAATAAAGAATTTTAGAGTAGTATTTTCGCACGACATATAGTGCGCGTCTCGTCTACGAATGAACTGCGCGTGTCAGTGCGCAGGGACGGGTGGAGGGGGACTCCACTCGCCGAAAAAATAGAACCAAATCTCAATCTACCTACTAAAGAGCTGACTAGCCCTACTCTACTAAAATTGTGGTGTTCGGACACGTTTAGTTACTAAAATATTAGCAACTCTACTAAAATACTCTCCCAGTCAGAACAAGGCATTAGGCTAGCTTTACACCTGTAAGTTTTTTCGTAAGCTTACTACTTTTGGCCAATGGACATATTGCATTTTGAAAATCCAATGTGCCCATTGGCCAGAAGTCGTAAACTTACGAAAAAACTTACAAGTGTAAAGCTAGCCTTATTAAGTACTGACTTAACTAGTGACTTACATTTATATTTACACCTGTGACTTAAAGTTAGAGATTTACAAAATATGTATAAGATTCAGAAAAATGGTAACAGAGAATTGTGATTTTGAACATATTATATAGTTATTTTTTTAAATATTTAAAAGTAATCGGAAGAAATAAAGAAAATAAACCCCTAGTTAATGGATTTTCTCAGAATTATTAGGAGAAGAAAGTTCGGACCAAAGAAATTTTTCGCAGTTAATAAATTAGGGAGTATTATGATAATCAGTGGTTGCTTTATTTAATTTTTTTATAATGCCGTTGATTTAATTGCGTAATATATATCTACTAGGTTATGGTTTAACGGCCTCCGTGGATGAGGAGGAGGGCTCTCGACAAGCGGTCCGGAGGTCGCGGTTTCAAATCCCTGCGAGGGCAAGTACATTTTATATGATTGATTCATGTTATTTCACAATTTAATCACTTAAAATAATATAAGGTGTATTTGCGCCACGTTCCACAGCCTCAGTATCGCCCTGGTGTAGGACCACCGTTCAGAATTGTAACGTTGCTTGAAATGGCTTTAGCGGTGTTTGGCGACTAGAAAGCCAGGTACTTCCCTTCCTTCATCTTCCCCTCCCCGCTACCTTAATTGGGTATGCTATAGTCTCACTGGCTCCAGTGGGTTGGAAGCAGATGGGATTCTTGTACGGTATTTACATAAAAAAATAAACTAGACAATAAAAAACAGCATTTTAACGAAATATTCTTGATGATACATTTATTAATTTAAATATTTACACTCTACATCATTGTACAAAAGTTAAACTAGAATTATAAATACCTTATTATATACATTAGCAGAGTTCTCAATTAGCTTAAATATTTTTAATAACATTAAAAACTATTTGCTTTAGAAAAATCCATTATCACAGGTATTTTTATTATGGTACTAAAAATAAATCGCATAAACACTAATAGGGACAGTTTACACCTGGGTGCATGAATAAGCACTTTTCAGCTTGACGACAGAAACCCTTTTTTTGGAAATGAATGCAGAGTCTTCCGTTGCCTCTGTGATTGCTACCTCCTCTTGGTGGACCATTCCAATTATTATTATTAGGTCCTTTACCGCGCCAGTGGGATCCACCTCTATGACTTGGGCGCACACCACCTCTATTCCCATTGAAATTATTAAAAGATCCTGGAGGACCACCGCCAGAAGCGACCATTGGTCCTGATGGGCCCATTGGTCCTGACGGGCCCATTGGCCCAGATTGGCCCATTGGCCCAGATGGACCCATTGGCCCGAGACCTTGCACATTGGGGGGGATCGGACCCATTTGACCTGGAAATCCCGGCGGAAACATTGGACCATTCATGTTATCCATCATTTGGAATTCTGGCATTTGTCCTGGGAACATGGGACCCGGTCCGGGCCCGGGGTTCATAAACATGTCGGGAGGCATATTCATGCCTTCTGGCATCATCATGTTGGGACCATTCATAGGCCACTCTGGGGGCATTACACCCGGCCCAGGAGGAAATACTGGCATTCCCTTTGGAGGATTGCCAAACCCTGTCCCGAATGGCGGTAAGGGATTGAACATGTGCGGGGCGGTGTTCATTCCGGGGTTGATTATCGGCACGGGGGTGAGTTTGGGCTCCGGCCAGGGTGTGTGTTGATAGTCGACAACATTGTCACTGCCAGCATTGACGTCTTCTAAAGGTATCACAATGGGATCGGTAGTAGGATGATTTTCAGTATCTGGTTCTGCGGCGGTATCGGGAATCATAGATTTATTGAAATAAAGGGATTGTAATACAGACTTTTCGCGGGCTAATTGTATATCTTTCTCTGTGCTATTTTTACCATATTCTATAAAAGGACTTTCGATGGGTATTAATAAACGCCAGGACGTTCGTTCCTCCATAATATCATCATTAGGCAGATTTCTAGCCTTTTGGAAGGACTCCCTTTCGCTAACGCGTTCCATGTGCTTCATATCAAGGAATGTCTTAGTGACATTGACCCGTTCGGTTTCATCCAATTCGAAATACTGGATTTCCTCCAAATTGCTTTCACGCCACCGTAATGATTTCTTGGGGCCCTTTTTCTTATGCACGCAAAGGACCCCCTTTAGACCGACAAAGGGTGGTGTAACATCCATGTTGATATCATCCAGTAAAGTATCTGCAGTTGTGGGTTCATCTTCACTGAAAGATAGTCTTCTTGGAGGAGACAGAAGAGGACTTTTCATATGCAAAGAGTCAGAGTCATCTTCTTTCTCTTTTGTGTTAGCAATTTTATCTGGAATTGGTTTTAGAGTAACAGGTTTATCTTTATCTTTCTCTTCTTCTTCAACGGTATCCAAAGTATCTTGGTAAAATCTGGGAGGAGTCGGCTTTGATTCGGAGGCTGGAGGAGTTGTTGGTTGATCTCTATTAGCCGGTGGAGAAGTGGGTGGAGATCCATCATTCTGTGTGGGATCCTTCGACGTACTCGTTCTTCTTTTACGTTTTCTAGTTTCTTTTTTATTTGTGGCAGAAGCTGTTAATGCATCCATAAACATATCACTCTCTAAAAGAACAGCTGCTGAAACAAGCAATAAAACACAATTAGGAACACATTCTAATTAATTCAGAGGAAATTATTGGTATACAAAACTTTACAAATGCGGAAGTCTAATTACTCAGTACGAAAGCAATAAAATACGTATTTAATAGTTATAAATGAAAATATACATAAATAAATAGTAGTACTAATAACACCTTCGAGGTTCAATTTCAGTACCTATAACGTCAATTCTCGCATCATTTTAAGTAATAATAATAATGTTCGGATAATTTATATAGCGCCGTTTTCGCGAGAAAATCACCTTAGGGGCGCTTTACAACTTCATTTATACATTCAACATATACAATATAAATTATAACTAAGATTGATAACTGTGACTTACAACTAAGACATAACTAGTGACAAAAAACTGAGACTTATAACTAGTAATTTAAAAATATACTTATTTAAATTTAAGTACCTATACTTTATTGTCAAAATAAAATCCAACAGACCGTTAGATAATTGGGGACTGATTTTCGCATGTTACATGTTATTTTGCATTAACAATTTTACATAAAAACGATGCATTTACAAATAGGGTGTGTCGAAATAAATTTTTAAGGAAATTCAAAATTTTAAGTTGAAAAGAGTTGTTTCCGTGGACCTACACACAGGTACCACAAAAATTTGTTCCAATAAAAAAATAGGTTTCCCGCAAGAGACCTGAAGTTTATAATATTATTTAAAAAAATTATTTTTTTATTACAAAAAAATATCAGATACATAACACACGTAATATCTAATAATAATAGTAACGTAATATTTGGATAGCGCCGTTTTGTGTCATTTCAAGTGCGCACGTACTCGAAGGATTAACCAGCGATTCCTGAGAATAGATATTATAAGTAAAAAAAAAGTAGATGTCATTTTGCTGTCCGACATTTTTTCCTTATAAAAACAAAACAATTTTTTTTCAATCAAACGACCCACTAGACTACTAAGTTGCGACGTGTGGTGAAAAATGTTTTTGTTTTGAATTATGTAAATTGTTTTGAAGCAAAATTACATTTTTTACTACAAATGTAAAAATTCTTCGGGTAGTTTATTACTCCCTGCATATACAAATAAATTTAAATATTTGTAGAAAATAATATATGTATAATTATTCTACATCTTACACCCGTGAAAACCTTAATCATAACATTTTTTCTATAAAAACATAATAAAACAGTAGGTGTTGGTCAGTTGGGAGCGGGTTGAGAGGCTGGACGGTTAATCAGTTGAGTGACCAGTGACAAAACCAACACCATTAATAATAATAATAATTGGATGATTTGTATAGCGCCGTGAAAAATCACTTCAAGGGCGCCTTGGACACTAATTTATGAAAATAAGCTAAATTTGTTAAAGTTACTCAATTTTAGGCCAAGTGGATTTTTTTTTAATTAGGCCTCTTGCGGGAGACATAAATGCAATGAGCCATTTTTCGGTCGATTCCTCTTAATTGGGATACATCGGGCCCAAATATTTTGTCCTAAATAAGCGAAGTTTAAGGTAGGAAGGTAAAGAAAATAAATATACATATATGCATATATTTATCGTACATTATATTTTTATTTGTATATGTTAGGTACATTTATTTGTTTTCTCTAGGATGTGTTTTTTAATTTTATTAAAATTGTGAAAAAAAAAATTATTACGGAAAGATAAGTAATTATGAACTAACTATAGGTAGAGAATACGAAAAAAATAAAACAAAGAAAGGTAAAAAAAAAAACATGAACAAACAATTACATGTTACAGCAGTAACTTAAAAAATACTTCTTACACCGCGGCAGTGAACTGCGAACTGAACAAATTTCGATACACCCTAACGCAAATACTACTAGCGAGGTAGGTAGGTTTAAATTTTGGTTTCTGAAAATGGATTCTTTCAAAAAAATTAAATTCATCATATATTTGTGTATGTTCTATTCAAGTTCTGTGATTGTTTCAGTTTTACGAAGCAACTGACCCATAATGATATAATAAGAGAACTTGAATAGAACTTAAAATATTTGATGAATTGTTCAAATTTGTGGAAACAACCCGTCCTAACATTTTGTTTTGTCCTAAGAATAACTGCTTGTTAGATGGGAGAAACGTCTCTCCCATCTAACGAGTTATTCGTGAGAACGAACCAAAAAAAAATAAAAAAAATAGCACATATCCGTAATAGATATTTGCAATACCTTTGTTTAAAAAAGTTGGTTTCGGTCTGGTTGGGTAGGCTTGGCCTCAAATTCAAAATTAAGTGTATATGAAAAAGGCCGCGCAGCCGCTCTTCTTAGCGATGAAGAATGATCATTGTGTCAACTGGATCGTTCCAAAGCGGTGGGACCGGGTGGAACAACCGAATTCACGTCCTCAAATAAATAATCGAAAGAGCAATTAAAATTCTATGTTGTTATAATTAAGTCGTTCACCTGAAGTAAGGTCGAACGCAGTCTAGAGTAGTGACGAGTGATATTTAAAAAGGTAATTGATTACAATCGAAAAGCTTATCGGTCATCTGAATTGTATATTAATATGAGAGGTCTGTAATATGAGGGTTAGATTAATCTGTTTTTTATTTTTTTATTATATTAATATGTGTGATATAATTGTAATCTATCTATTTATATAAAATACAGTGTCGTGCGGCGTGCAGCCGCGAGGCGGACACCGGGATGATTTGATTTTAATACAAATCTACGGTTTTATTCCGAGGCAGGTGAAATTTTGTAAACTTGACATTTAAAACAAGGGGTAGGTCACTGTTTACATGAAATTTCAAATATATCCAGCTAGTTGTACATTTTAAATAAACAAAAAAATTAAATGCTTTGCGTCATGTGCGCTATGAATGTCAAAAAACTTAACCATAACAAACTAATTAGTACACTTTTGTAAGGAAGATTGAAAACTAAATTAACACACGCGCTGACTTCCACCGGTATAAGGTGACAATAATAATAATCAATGAAATTATTATTATTGACAAGATATAAGAATAAACGCACTTATAAGTTCGAATTATTGAAATAAAGAATAGGTACGATGTGCTCATATTTTTTGCTGTGGAAAGCCTCGCTCTTAAAAATGAGTAGGTTAGGCTAAAATCAGACGGTTCACTAATCGTTCATTTCTGTATTTCATTCCACGTATTTCACTCGGAATGACACGTCTGAACAAGAAATGAAACAAAAGTGAAACGAAGATGAGAACATTTGCTCGAGTAACCGTAGAGTAAACCTTCACTCGAGTGAACCGTCCGATTCAGCGCCCTTGAGGTGATTTCTCACAAAAACGGCGCTCTACAAATTATCCAACTATTATTATTATTATTCCAGCCTATGTAGGTACCTACATTATTTACGCGATGCAATTTCCGCCAACCTGGTTTTTTATTGAATCTAAAGTGTTCCATCAAAACCAAGTGGTATAATATATTTTGCAGAGCGCCGGCGCCGGGAACTTTATCAATTCTAATACAATCAGAGCACGCTATATGCGCATGGCTTGGCCTATTTCAGCACATCGCTCGCCATACTTTCCCATTGGGAATACAGTACCTTCAGCGTTGGATCCTTTATCTCCTGTCTGAATGCCGAACGCCGCATTCGGACGTGCTTAGTGGTTGAACAACGCGTCACTGTGCTTTTAGCATCTTTTATCGCGCCAGGTACATGTACCATATAGCTAACTAACGCACATTCTCAAATGATATTATTCGAAATGCCACAGATATCTAAATGGATATGGACAGTGGACGACACTTCGCGGATTAAAGATGACACCAAACGTCTCCAGAATCGTTCAGAAATGGAAGAGGAGGTAATTTTAAATACGTATTCAATTTACCTAAATCATTTTTAAAGCTTCAAAGGAAATCGCAGCAGTGTATAAATATGTGCATGATCATTGAGCAACCCGTAAATCGAAACCTGGCATCAATGTGATTGATTTCATCATAAATCATAGGTATTGTTGCACACGTGGAAAGCTATAAAAGGCGGGCTCGAGTGTACACTGATCGGTTCAGGGGGCCGACAAACTCGACTCAGCTATACAAGCGCTAGCGTTATTTGGATCTAGCGTTATTCCGATTTCAGCATATCGCTCGCCATACATTCCCATTGGGAATGTACGGCGAGCGATATGCCTAAATACGCCAAACCAAATAACGTTAGCGCTTTTATAGCTGCTGTGTGTCATGTTCATATGGAGCAGATTGAATTTTTTTAAATATTTATATTCATATTGCGTGTGTACGGGCGCAAACAATTAATTATTCTTATTATTTAGCATAACTTGTAAAAAGCGTTTTTTCGTAAAATAATTATACGCGAGCCATCTATGAAAGCGCAGATTATGTATTCCTTTGGGTAGGTATCACCTTGACATCAGCCGCCTCCTATGATTTATTAAAACAAAAACATCGCCAAAAAGCGTGTTTTCTTTTATTTTGCGAATCTTAGGAACAATATTTAAATGTTTTACGACAATTTTCTAAAGAATTTAATTTTTCAAATTATAAAATAAAACCGCAACCGAAAAGGGGTTCGTAAGTATGAGATTTTGAATTTTTTTACAATAGGCCTGATATTTTTTTTTTTGGGCTTATAAAATGACTAATCAAAAAATGTTTCGATTATTTGGTTATTATAAGTCAAATACTATTACATACTATTCACAGTATTTTATTAAAACATCTAAAATATTTCTAAACGATCTAATTTTTAAACCAAAATCATTTATCAAAAAGAAACTGCATTATTTCGCAGTCAAAATATCGCATCAAATCATCAAAGAAGCATACTTATTATATTTTGTTTATGCAAGGACCAAGTATCCCAAGATTATTATTACGCTTTCGAAACGAGCCGACGGAATCAGATGCGGAGCTTGGTTATAAAATTACTCATAGGTGGGCCGAATTTGTAAAACACGCCATATCCAGAGTTGAAATTATATCGATGCATTTTGGCCAATACTGGGTATCCGCGGGTAAAGTGCATAAACTTGCGGAGTATCTTAGATATACCCCAGGCACTGGCCTTGCCTAATAGGATTTTTTTGTTTTGCATTATACATAAATGTAATTACATATTTTTTTATTACATTTATTTTTTTCTGCTTTCTTTTCTTGCCGTCTGTAGAGGAGGCTTGTTTTTATAATCTACTAGCTAATACCCGGCATGCGTTGAATTCCACTTAAATAAATATATTGTTTTTTTTTTTTCGTTTGTTTTTGGGGTGTTATGCCGTGTTGCACAACCACCTTCTTTAGCCGACGTTTCGGACAGCGTTGCAGTGTCCATCATCAGGGCGGATCCGGCAGATCCGACGATGTCACAACGAAAATGCTTTTGGCCGTGAAAATCTAAAAACGTAATCAAATATATTGTTTCTCCCTGCGTGTCCTTTCCCTTCCGTGTCCCCTTCCCACTGTCTCTTTAAAACTAAGCTCCATAAAATACGCCTATTTTTCAAACAACGCGCGTGTGACCTATTGCAAATTTTGTATCCAAATTTTATAACGCCAGAGCTCACCAGTATATATATTCACAACAGCTCTCCGAATTTTCATCGCAATCGGATGAATAGTATAGGAAATAATTTCATAACGCCAGAGCCCACTGTTATAAAAAACGCGGGCATGCGCAGTATGCGCACATCCAATCCCCAAATTTTATCGCAATCAGATAAATGGTTTTGGAACGCATAAGGGGCAAACAAAGAAACATTCATTTTATATAGATAAATAAGCATACGTGACAAAAAATTATTATCTTATATTTTAAAAAAATCAAGATAGGTATGCTTTATTTGAACACTCGAAATGGTTTGATTCATTATCGAAACGCATTCGAATTACGATTTTATGGTAACCGTAGTCATCCGGAGGCTTTAAAAATATAAAAAATACCATTCTCCTTGCATGATATTTTTTTGTTCCGAGATTCATATTTTATCGAATTTTAACGACACCTACATTTAAATCACTGAACGAAAAAATAGTCAACATCTTCACGGTGTTGATCTTTGTATGTGTCACGTTAACTGCGCGCTGTACTTTCGTGACATGGCCTATTTCAGCATACGCTCGCCTTACATTCCCAATGAGACAAAAACGCTTGATACTTTATAGCGTAGGATGGCAGTACCTAAAGCTAAGTGTCCACTCGAGACAAAACAGTCTCGAGACTGGACTTTCAAATGGATATGGGCCTGAGAACGCTCTCCGATACTAGGCGGTGCTACCGGAGGATGTCCCGAGACTGCACGCGTCACAAGGGGACACGTTCATTCCTGCTCTTGCGATTTTGTCTCCAGTCTTCCGGTATTGTTGGAAGAGTTGAGACTTTTGATTAAGACTTCTGATAAAAAGCTGGTATTTTTTTGTTTAGTTGTACTTCATATTTTCATAAATAAATATTTGTGCTTATTTATTAATTAAAAATGAGAAGAATGGGCGGATGAACAAATTCTTGAACCAATTAACCTGTGTGAGGCACAATAATTTTTATTGAACATAAAACATAAGTTATACGGAAATCGAGAGAAAAAAAACAAAAATTCAAAGATTTAGCGACTAAATTTGAAGATTGTGATAGAAACGAAATTCAAAGAAACATATTTTTTTAGAAACAAACAACTAGCGAACAAATCACATAGCAGACTGCGTATTGACTCTCAAACTAGTCTCAAATGGACGCGGAATTATCTTGATCTCGAGACCTGGCGAGTCTCCGGCAGCAATCTCGAGACTGCATATGATTTCAAATGGATAGCATCCTGAGACCAGTCTCGAGACTTCCTCTCGACATTTTGTCTCAAGTGGACACATATAGCTTTGGAATTAATTGCTAGCATTATTTTACATCATGTATTAGTCAATAATTTATTATAGGTGTTTTTCAGCATCAAAAATTATCTCTACTATTTTATATCAAATCAACAAAAATAGGTAGAAAAATAAATTTTGCAAAAACTGTAATGAAAAATATTTAAAACCAACCAAATTTTACGAAAATATTTTATGTTTATAATGAAAGCAACTGTGTTTATGACAAATGTTTCCGAGTAACAAATGCACTTATGCCCTTTTTATATACTTGGTGCATAATTAATAATTACGAACGAAATATAATTTACTCTAACCATACTTTTTTTTCAATATACTCGGATGGTATGAGTCGGATTGGGTCATCGGGATTGATACCCGACAGAAACTTGTCGGATATATCTTTTAGGGGGTTTAAAGAATTACCGGTCCTAGGTCGCTATAATAGCAACCCTTTTGCGTTTTGGAAGACGTAATGTTATCTTATCAATAACGGATGTCTCTATTGGGAGTGAAAACCTCCCGGCGCGTCTTTAATTAGGCAATAGACGGCTTGCAAAAATTGTCGCCAATGGACTTGTTACTGGCTCTTTTAATCCCCACCTGTCAGGGATTAATATAATTAAATACATCTGCCATGCATGATCTTCATAAATAATATCACGATGTATTTTCCCTGCTGTGTTGTTATCGGAAGAAATTTATCTCGTGTGTGATAAGATTGGTAAGCAAAAAAAATATTTATTTTATTTCTGATTATTATCTTTCGAATTAAAAGCGAAAACTTCAAACTAGCTAAGGAGGATGTAAAAAAAAATAGTACTCGTAGATTACATTCAACAATATTATTTGGACCATTCTTTTTATTAATGTAATGTAAAGGTGCCAAAACATGTTTTCTAACAAAATCCCCCCCCTTAGGGGGCAAAGCACAGTGTGAATGCTATAGCTACTTGATATGGGCCCCAAACTTGTACAAGACGACCCGAGAAGCGGTGCACGAGTGAGACGGTCAGGGCAGCATCCGCAAGCAGTGGCGGCTCTTGTCTTTTGGTGAGCTAGAGTGCTAATATTAACAAAAATGGCATTGTTGACGTCGTTGTGGATAAAAAAATTCCATTTTTTTATATGAAGATTTTCAGGTAATCCCTGCGGCGCACGGCAAAACAGAAATTTCCTGAAAATCTTCATAGAAAAAACGGATTTTCGAAAAAAAAAAATACATATACTTTTCGGCTACAACAACGTCAATAATGCATTTTATTTATTATTAGCACTCTAGCACATCCAACAGTCACGAGCCGCCACTGTCCGTAAGTGCTTACCTAGTTATAAATTATTTGTTTTTCATGTATAAAATTTTGTATTTTTATTTTTTTAATTTGTGATTTTTCTGTTTTTCTAATTGTATGTATCTGTATTTAATTGTAGATTTTTTATAATTGTATGTCTCTATTTGTACAATAACTTAGTTTTTTATAACTGGATGTTCTCACGTAAGTGCGAACGTCTGTAAAAACCCAGTATAAATAAATAAATTTATCGGACACTAATGGCTTGTTGGCACTAGGCAAGTAGTTTAGTCGAGTAGCGAATGACTCGCCGCTTGACTGACCAAAAAGCGTTCGCATTACGGTCGAGCAGCGGCGCTTTGAAAGATGAACGGGCTGCAACGCAACAAAGTAAATAAGCTAATTAAGCTGATTGTAATGCTTATTTAAGAAGAGGTGGAAGAAGAAATTAGTGAGATAAAAATAAACAAACTATGGATACGAAAATATAAATGTGGCGGCAAAAATACAGAATTTTAGAAAAGCATCTTCGCTCCAACGGGACGACATTTCTGCGGCTAGTAATGAACTCTTTTAAAATGACGGGTTCGCACTTGTTTAGTGGTTGAGCCAGTGAGCAGGAACGCATGGCGGGGGGGGGGGGGGGGGGGGGCGTTACTCGCCCGAAAAATAGAACTAAACTCTACTAAAGCGCTGACAAACTACTAAAATTATGGTGATCGACACGTTTAATTACTAAATTACTCGCTACACGACGCCTAGTCCGAACGGCTTTTGAGGGCAATGAACGCGCAGAGGGTACCATTCACTCACGAAATGACACGCATTACTAAACATCGCAGCCGTACCCTGCGCGATTGTGTGCACAATTTCGAACGCATTTTTTTCATATATCTCAGTAGTATCGTGGAAGTCAAGGAGGCGATTTACTGGCAAGTTTAGTTTTGATTGAGTAAATTACGTTAACAAAGGAAAGCTTTGTTGGCATAATCTGACGCCGTTTCCCAAATATCCTGTCAAAACTATATGTCTCCATTTTGCTTTATTTATTTATTATTTGCTAATAAAACTATTTGTTAATATTCATATTGCTTGTGTACTTCCGCAAACAATATTTTTTCTTAATATTTCAAAGCATAACTTGTAAAAAAACGTTTATAAGTTTAAAAAAAACCATACGCGCGCCATCTACGAAAGCGTAGATAGAATATGAATTCTTTTGACATTCACCTTAACCGCTAATTGAGTTACTTGCATCGAGGACCTTGTCACACGAAGCTATTTTGTCACTACTATTCGAGTAGCACAGTAAGGGAAAGGTTGAACAGTCAATGAAAGTGAACTGAATAATAAATATAAGCAGAACCTATTACAATAGCCCAGTGGCGGCTCGAGCACTTCCTGGAACCATCCACCCCACCTACCGTATTATAATCTCACTACCGGAGAATTATAATTTAAAATATCTCGAACAAAAGTTTTCATGGTTTCCCGCCCGAAACTACGCAACTTCTGTTACAAGGGGATAGGTACAATGGATTATCCCCGCGGTATTTGAAATTCACATAGAAGTACCCATGCGCGGTTCTTGGATTGCCTACGATCGAAAACGAAATGCAGAAGGACGATGCGGATTGTCCCCCAAGTGCGCAGTAGATTCTGCGCACCGAGAAATGCACTCTGATAATTCGTGCGCTGGTCGGATATCCGCTGCTCAGCCCGTGTGGTCGCCGGGTAGTTTTAATTTTTTGTATTTTATTTCTGCAAAATGTTAATTGCTTTTATGTTAAAAGAATTCATTAATTTTGGTGAAGATAACTGTCCCCACTTCGGTACGTACCCGACAAACTTTAACCAGCGATTCCTGATCGTATTTAGAATAAAAAATGTAATGGCGACTTTGCTCTCCGGTGACGTTTATTTTCAATAAAAAAATTCACACCCCGTCACTGTCCACAACTCCGGCATACCCCCACCTCATCACGATGCTCTTTCGCGCTATTGCTGCGAATAGCGAGGTGGGGGTATACCAGAGTTGCGGACAGTGACGGGGTGTGGATTTTAATTTTTTTATTGAAAATAAATGTTACCGGAGAGCAAAGTCGCCATAACATTTTTTACTCTAAATATGATCAGGATTATAATGAAACTGTTTTTACATCAAGGTAAAAAAATAACTTTATATTAATCAAGGAAATAATACCACAATTGATAACCAGACAGATTGAATGTACGAAATAAAAAAGATATCTAGAGCATTTAGGTACTTGGGTTCAGATTCAGTTTTCGGGCCAAATTTAATTTCCTCTCCCATCCTGCACACGGCGAAAAAGTGAAGGCAATGCAGGGCCCAAATACATTTACGATAAAATCTTTATTTTGAATTCTCCCATATAGCTTTACGAAAAACCATGTAGTCTTGCAATTTATTATTTAACGTTAAAGTTGAAAGCGCAAGCACGTAAACGCATGTGGCCAAGCAAGTGTGTGGTAAAGCCGCGTGCAGCGCAACATGTAATGCTGTGATACATGCACGAACGAGAACTAAGAGAACGAGAGCAAAGGGCGCGTAACGCCGCCCTGCAGTTGCTTTGTCCCTTTCCCATAAATTGCGATAATCGGTGGTTCGATTTGCGAACTGAGCCACAAATTATGGAAAGGAACGAAGCAACCAAAAAAAGGCGCTAAACGACGGGTGCGGTTGCTCGATTCCTTTTCCAAAATTCGTGGTTCGGCTCGCGTCTCGGTTCGCAAATGTATACGCAGCATAACGTAACGCGAATAGTTTGGACGGTACATCCATTGTATGTTCATATTGTCGTCCAAATGACGAATTAGCGTTGAATAATGCATTACACACGCAGAGACGTGCCGTAAAATCATTAATTTTATGGATTTCAATCCACACTGGGTGACGAAATACCGATGTTTTTCGCCTGGGGTTTCTTCACAAATTCCCTAGAGATATATCAGATAAAGATATATCAAAACTGCTCTAGTGGGCATGACGTCATGCATTTAAAGAAATGCTGGTCCGAGGGCCGCTTCCGATGTAACAGCCCCCCTTTCTCACAATCGACAACAAAGGAGCTGTCAGCGCCAAAATAAATATCGTGCTTGGATCACTCATACCTAGCGTTAAAACCGCTAAATGCCTATTTCAGCATATCGCTCGCTGTACAGCGAGAAAGAGGCTAGGCCAAAAGCGCTAGATTTTAGACAAGCATAAAGATGACAGCGTAAAAGCTACGTAAATCTTTCCCAGCAATAACAGTTTTCGTGGTTTATATTGATGATTACTTTGATCTACCCTAATCCGAATTCATACTAGCTAATAATAACGTAATTAGAATAACGCCGTTCTTCCATGGAGCTACGTTCAAGCGACGCGATCGCCGCTCGTCTGTATTTTCAATGCTATTATTAGTATTACTATATTACAGACTATAATTACTATATTACAGACCTCACTATTATGTACACCAATTTTTTGGGAAACAAAGACTCCAACAGAACTTGTCGATACTTATAATACAACACTTACATTTCTGTTAAATAAATATGCTCCGACAACATCAAAAACACGTAAAGTTCGAAAGTCTGACGGCTGGTTTGACGATGAATGTCGAAACCAGAAGAGACTAATGCGGAAATTAGAGAGGACCTATAGAAAAAACTGTACAGTAAATTCAAGGGATGAGTGGATGCTTGCTCAAAAACAGTATATGAGCAAAATAAATTCCAAAAGATCGGAATATTGGAATGAAAAGATTGACTCTGAGCGAACCAATCCACAACGTCTCTGGAACTCCATAAAGACTGTTATTTCCGAAGCCACAGTTCCTACTAAAATAGATATTACCCCAGATGCGTTCTCAAAGTTTTTTCGGGAAAAAATTGAATCTATTCGTGCATCCACATCTCACGCCCCTCCGCCAATTTTCACTCTCAATTCCAAGGGAAATTTGTCTTCCTTCAAATCTACAACGCTGGAAGAAGTAAAAAAATTAATAGCAAGTTCGCCAAATAAGCAGTGCAGTCTAGATCCTATACCAACATGGTTATTAAAAAAATGTGCAATTGTCTTAGCTCCGTTCTTAGTTCATGTTTTTAATAAATCTCTCAGCACAGGTCACTTCCCTGAACCTCTAAAGTCAGCCATAGTCACACCCATATTAAAAAAGCCACAACTAGACTCCGATAACTTAGGTAATTATCGACCCGTTTCAAATTTACCTTTCATTTCAAAAATCCTAGAGAAAATTGCTGCAGCACAAATAACCAGTCACTTGAATTCAAATAAATTATTCACAAATCGTCAATCCGCATATAGAAGGTTTCACTCAACAGAAACCGGACTACTTCGTATGCTGTCAGATATAACTCTTGCCATAGAGTCAGGAAAATTAGCACTCATCTCACTCCTTGACATGAGTGCAGCATTTGATACGATTGATCACAACTTCCTCATTAACAGATTAGAGAAAACATTTGGTTTGAATTCCGACATCAAAAATTGGCTGGCATCCTATCTATCTAATCGCTTACAAGCCGTGAAGGTTGGAAATAAACTGTCTAATTTCGCTGCACTTTCTTCAGGGGTACCCCAGGGATCCGTTTTAGGTCCACTTCTCTTCATCCTTTTTACAAATGATGTCGCCAAAATAATCGAGTCATTTGGTCTCTTGTCTCACTGCTACGCTGACGATCAGCAAGTTTATTTTTACTGCACTCCAAACGAAATCAACAGTCTCAAAATCCGTGTAGCTGAATGCCTAGAAGCAATAACTCGTTGGATGTCTTCAAACAAGCTGAAACTGAACCCATCTAAGACCGAGTTTCTCTGGGCGGCCACAAACAAACGGCAACATTTGGTAGACGATTCACCTGTTTCCATTTCTGGCAGCAATATTATTCCAAAGAGAACAGTTAAACTTCTTGGCGTTAATCTAGACTCGGACTTTTCGCTTAAAAGTCAAATAAATAGGACAGTAAGCACCGGATTTTTTCACCTAAGACAACTTAAATCAGTTCGAAGAAACCTTCCTACAGAGGCAACAAAATTACTCATCAACTCATACGTAGTCTCACGTCTCGATTACTGTAACGGTATTTATGCTAGCCTTCCGAAATGTCAAATCGACAAACTTCAATCCGTGTTTAATGCAGCGGCACGGCTCATAACCGGGGTCTCTAAATATTCGCACATTTCAGAACACCTTCGCAACCTTCACTGGCTTAAGTGCCCTGAAAGAATCCAGTACAAACTGTGCTGGATGGTGTTTAAATCCATCAATGAAATGGCCCCACATTACATCTCTGAACTATGCGTCCCGGAAAACATTGGTCCAAGGCAGTCAACCCTTAGATCAGCAACATCATCAGCTCTAGGTAGACTGATAGAACCTAAACGAAAGCCAAATACTAAGTTTGGAGATCGTGCATTCGAAGTATCTGGGCCTAAGGCTTGGAACAAACTCCCTCCGGAACTAAGGTGCATAACAAGCCCAACAGAATTTAGATCAAAACTAAAAACCTACTTATTTAGGCTCTCATACCCTTAAATTTAATAAATCTATTTGTATTATGTATTGCCTATAATTTATCTTAATCTATTTTCTTATTAGATTAACATCATTCGAAGCCTTCACAGCAATCCGTCGCTTAACGAGAGACTGAGATTTCATTTAAGAAAATAAATAAAATTCATGTACTACTCTGTACCGCCCATTAATTAATTTTGCTTTTCCCAAACACGTTCATTAAATAACATAATATATATCAAATAATTACTTTTCCAACAACATGTGTTCGCTATTATGTCCTCTGCGCGCAAACTGTATATAAATGAACATCTTTTAACTTTAATCTCAAGTGACCTACCAGGTAAGTATGGTCCTGTACATTTTCATTGAAAAAAATTATATATATAATAATAATTAAAAAAAAAAAAAATAAATAAAAAAAATAAAAAAATAATAATATATACAAAAAATAATATAATATATATATAAATATATATATATATATATATATATTTTTTTTAAATATTTATATTGAGGGATCAGTAGGATTTATCGGTCAAATTAGGAATTCCACAGAGCCGAACCCTCTGATATGAAAATATCTGGAGACGGTGAATTATATTCCCATTTAATAGTTTGGTAGATTTACGTGTTGTTCTTGTATTGTTTTGTATTAATTATACTTATATAATACACTTGCATAACGTGGATTTACTAGATGATCATTTATATGGAAAAGTGTATGAAAGGGTTTAGTTTTTCATAAAAAAAAATAAAGGGAAAAACTAAACCCGTTCCTGTAAATCTGGTGAAAAATAAAAAAAAATAATAAATAAAAAAATACATGTACATTTACATTTTTGGGCTACACCGCGCTGGTTGTTCAGATGCATTGTACATATAGTTTTGTATCGCTGATCAAAGAACCGGTGGATTTGCATCCATTGTTTTAGCCATAGGTTTTTTATATTTTCTAGTGTGTAGTTAGAAGTAAGATTGTAGAAATTATTGAAATTTGTACAGCGCCCTTGAGGTGATTTTTCACAAAAACGGCGCTATACAAGTCATCCAATTATTATTATTATTATTAGTGTTTACTGCACTAGCAATAATTGTATGACAGGTAGCGGTAGCGTCGCTTGTAAATAGCCACGTGAACGATGGGCGTAACGCCGTTCTTCCACGTAGCTATTCACAAGCGACGCTACCGCTACCTGTCAAACAAATTTGCTAGTGTAGCACCTAGCGGCGTTTTCAAACACTAATAACAGTATGGAAAACACAGACAAGCGGCGATCGCGTCGCTTGAAGGTAGCTCCATGGAAGAACGGCGTAATTGTTTATTCGTAGCAAGAAAATTCGAAACAAAATGATATCAGTAAAATTATTCAGTATTCAATAAAATAATCTTTCATTACGTCCTACATCGCGGGTTTAATATCGTTGAGGCCAAATAATGTAGGTTTGCGAAAACAATATCGAAAAACAGTATTGGTGTAGAAACAGAGAACGCGGGTTTCGGATTAGGCGCATGGGAGGCCGTCTGGCGCAGACGACATTGTTTTGATAATGATTTTGTAAACGTACGAAACCAAATCAGCGTTCCATGTGCACAACAGGGTACAAACTGCCGCAGGCGGACTCGAGGGCTGAGCGCTGGTAATCTGAAATCCGCGTTCTCCTTTCCGCGGCTTTCTACACTAATGTCAGGGACAGACCTAGACAAAAAGCGCCAGCGTTATTTGGGTCGGCCTATTTCAGCATATTGCTCGCCGTATGATTCCCAATTGGGAATGCATGGCGAGCGATATGTTGAAATAAGCCAAGCCAAATAAATCTGGCGCTTTTATAGTCTGTATACTTGTGTCAGACCTAACTATTAAAGCCAGATATATAATAACTGACAGAATACAGATTCAGCGGAAAATAAATTCGCCGTTTTTTAACGTACTTATTTTAAAATAAAACACTGTTCTTGAAAGCAGACGACTTTCAGATTTTGTATTACGAATCGACATAGTACGCAATTAAAAATACTAAAATTATGAACGCAAACAAAGTTAAAGTTGCTTATCGGTGGTTGGTTTTTATCGTCTGTAATTTTACTACTTTACAAGAAACGAAAACATACGCAACTCATGTCAAATTAAAAAAATGCCTATACAGGGTGTAACAGCACGTGCCCGAGGGATTTCAACCAGCGATTTCTGAGCATATTTGGGGTAAAAAAAGATTGACGTCATTTTTCTGTCTGATGAAAAAAAATTTTCTAATAAAAACATTTTTCCATCACACGCCGCAACCGACTAATCAGTAGAGTAGCGCGTTTATAGTTTAGCGTTGTGTCTCATTCTAACACCGCATAACGAAACAGCGCGTGTATCGCTCAAAGCCATCGCGACGGGATATATCCCATATGGCCCGTTCTGACTTCTGACTGGGCGAGTATTTTAGTAGAGTAGTGTAGTGGAAGATACTCTCAGTATGGCCCTGGTGTAAGACCAATTGAAACGTTGCTTGAAATGTTTAATGACTAGATCTGAATAGCCAGGTACATCCCCATCTCCCTCCCTCCCTTGCCCGCTTACCTTCAGCCTCACAACATACCCCAATTGGGGATGCCATAGCCTCACTGGCTCAGACGGGAGCAGTTGGGACTCTTGTGAGGTGTTCACTATAAAAAAAAAAACTAAACGTGCACGAACACCACAATTTTAGTAGTTTCCCTCCCCGCGCAGACATTATATTGTAGACGCAGACACGCGCGATATCTCGTCCCGTTGGAGCGAAAATGCTACTTTAAAATTATTTATTTCTGCGGCTATTAATCTATTTTCGTGTCCATAGTTTATTTATTTTCATCCCACTAACTTATTCTTCCACCTCTTCTAAAATAAGCATGACAATCAGCTTAATTAGCATATTTACTTTATTGCGTTGCAGTCCGCCATGTCGCGACTCGCCGCTTACTAATAATGAACACTACTTGACAGCGAACACTTTTTGGTGAGAAAGCAGCGAGTTACTCGCCACTCGACTTATTACTCGTCAGGTGCGAACAATAGCGAACCCATCGCAATAGCGATGGATTCAGTAGCGACGTGCGATCGAAAAACATATTTTTTGCTTTAGAAAAAAATATCATCGGATAGCAAAATGACATATACATTTTTAACTCCAAAATATGCTCAGGAATCACCGGTTTCAATCCCTCGGATACGTGCCGTATATACATATCAATAGAATTCGTTTTATGTGAACATAAAAATATCCTTTTTTATTTATAAACTTTATGTAAATAGAACGCCGCCTAAATATAAAAGAAAAACTCCGTACAATAATATAATACAGGGTGTCCGGAGGTAAAGTGCACAAACTTCGGGAGGTGATTCTACACGATGGTAGAAGTAAAAAAGAAATATAACATTTTTCGAAATTCCAACGTTTTAAGGTAATTTTCGGGAAAAGTTGAATTGTTGCATGGAAAAAATATTAATACAAGAAAAAATTGGAATTTCGAAAAAGTTATATGGGGCCAACAGACCTAGCTATAAAAACTTAAGCGTTATTTGGCTTGGCCTACTTCAGCATATTGCTCGTCATACATTCCCATTGGCGGCTCGTCACAAATTCCCAATGTACGGCAACCGCTATGCCGAAATACGCCAAACCAAATAACGCTTGAGCTTTTATAGCTAGGCCTGTTTGCTCCATAACCTTCCGAAGTTTGTGCACTTTACCCCCGGACACCTTGTATAATGCATGTGATGAGTTTAATCGCGAGAACGTATTTCCGAGTTTTACATATGCGCAATATTCGCGGTCGGAATAATCTTAACTCGGCAATAGAACTATTATCAGCATGTTCGTGGATGTACCGTCAATCTTTATTACTAGCCCTTTTTAACTGTATATACGAACAAAATATATTAAAACTGTTTATAACCAATATTATGCGTCAGATGATTGTCAAAAGAATTCATATTCCGCTCAAGATGGCACGCGCAAAGCAATTTTTACTTATAAACGCTTTTTACATGTTATGCTTTGAAATATTAGGAAAAATGTACTGTTCGCGAAAGTACACAAGCAATATGAATATTAACAAATAGTTTTGTCAATTAAAAAACTCAATCTTCCAAGAGAGGCTATACATTATTTCATCGGTGATTAATCCAATATAGTATTTGTTAGCCTTTCTTGAAAGATTAAGTTTTTTTAATTGACAAAACTATTTATTAATTTTCATATTCCTTGTGTACTTGCGCAAAGAATAAATTTTTCTTAATATTTCAAAGCATAACTTGTAAAAGGCGTTTATACTATTACAATATTAAAAAAAAAAATACTATACGAATTCATATTCTACGAAAGCTAGAATATGAATTCTTTTGAGATTCACCTTAAGCAGGTGGGCAATGATCCGATGCCATGTGGCCCTGATAGTGTGGACCTAGTACGCCTTTGTAGGACCTAGTTGATTTTAATTTGACAAGAGTCCCATCATATTCCTGAATTTGAATAAATTTAAATGTTCCCAAATATAATTTTTTTTGGTCCAAAATGTACAAACCGGAAGTATAATATGTACCTATAACTAGGGTTACCAGATCCGAAAATGAGTTTTCCAGAAAAAAAACATTCCTGTAAACTTAACAGATCCATAAACCATCCATCCTGGGGGGGGATGGCTAGAGAAATTCAGGAATCGTAAATTTACCACATTATCGGTACAAACTTTCAAAATTCCCAACTTCCAATTTTGTCTGTTTCCCTGACAGACAGCTATAATTCCTGTCGTCTGGTAACCCTACTTACTTTCTCAGATACTTATACAGAGTAAAAAGCACGCACCCGAAGGATTTTAACTAACTATTATTGAACGTATTTGGAGGAAAAATGTACATGTCATTTTGGTGTCTGTTGATATCTTTTTCTCTATTAATTATATATATTTTTCAATCACCCGTCGCTAATGATCCCATCCCTATACATCGCGACGGTATCGAGCGCCGTTTCGAGTATTACCGAGCTGTTAAAACTATACGAAGTGCTTATTATGCGACCTGCAGTTATGTTATACCGGACCACTCAGTTGCAAATAATTAACAGGGTGTTCGAAAGATGACCAGTAAAAAGCTGAGGGCAGTAGAATGTCGAAAAAACAAGACAGAGCATTATGTTCTTTTTCGAAAAATAACAGACCACTTTATAAAATACGAAATTTAACTTTAGTATTGGCTATCATACTTCAATGCAAATTATCAATTAAATTCTTGACCAAGATTGTTCAGAAAAACGCAATCATAGGAAATAAATTTAATTTTAAAAAAAAACTCCTCATTTATAGTAGGTCATTTGAGAACAACCCCCTTATTTAAAAATAACTTCCTTATTTTTTTTAACTCTTTTATGCGGCAAGAGTTTTAATATGCATAATTTATAAATATTTAGCTACTTTATGTATAAATACATCACAACCACCTGGTGTATCTAGGGAGTGTAGACTGAGCGCCATGCATTCATCAAGAGAAAACCTTTTGACACACGCTCGATGTAACGGAGTCTCATAAGATTGTCATACGTTTCGGCCAGGACATTGGTCTCGGGCTCATAGCAGCAAGTGTCAAGTATCACAGTGCAACGTTAAACTCCGCTTTGATGATTCAGTTGCAGAAATGGTAGGATAGGTGGTCAAGTAAATGATGTTAAGACGGGGAGAGCATCTAGAAGGCCAACATACTCTACATTTTAAACACATTTTTCTTGAAACAAAATTCCTTGAACCATAAAGTTCATTACGATAAAATTCATTATGATAAAAAGAAAACCCACTGATAGAGGCGGAAGTATTACAAAACCCTGCCCTTAAGATACTGTGGGAGGACATGGGTATCAGGAAATAAATATTTTAGCCTTTACTTTTTGCATAGAGTAGAGCGAAATATTCTCCATTGACACTCTCCAAATGCAGCCAGTAAGACGCTTAGTAAATAAAAAGAAAAACACATTATTCCATCCAGATTTAACCCAATACCTTAATCACTGTAACTTTTGGTTGGTTCATAATATTACTACTAATTACTATCTTAACCATTCGAGATTGTTCGCCATAAACAAGGCTTTCACATAGTTTATTCTACTAAGCCCAACCAAAGTTATTTAAATCAATACAGTAAATCCTACTTTGCAGAACAACCCAACATTCAAATCTCAAAAATATTGCCATCTTTCAGTCCAAATCAACAACTTAAGCACAATCTTTTTTAATCATTCATATTAATAATATATATATACAGTAAGTACTCTCTCAGTAATCTACCGTTCGATTATCCAACTATTATTTTATTTTTACTAGTTGAAAGCTTAAAATTAAGCTCCGGTCGGTATTCGTATGTCAAATTCAGTAGTAGGCCGCATGCCCTTTTTGTCTCAATAAGTTCTATAAAATGGAGTCTCGCAAGCGTATACACCTAACTTAATACAAAAAAAAGACAAAACACTTGTTTTCATTTTTAGCATTTTATATTTTACTTTCACTAGTTGCACACTTGCCCAGTTTTTGGGATGGCGGATTAGTGAGAAAGTACTGTATTTAGCACTCATTTGCATTCAATAAAGGAAATTTAATAAAACAAACTTATCTTTTGTAAATAAACAGAAAAAAACCATGTTTACCTAAATTAATTATTTTAAGGTAGGGTAATCGGTGTAAAATAATTTTATATCCGATTTTGAGGCAGCTATCACACTGTTTTAAAAGAATATAGTTCAAAAATAATTATGGTTGCCCATGTTGTTTTTTTTTTATGCAAAATTAGCAGACGTCATACTGATTTCACCAAGGACATAACGTTTTAACTTCCGACTCTCGACTGGCATGAACAGAGTTTTTTTCTGTAATTTTGTTATTTTTATTTATTAATCTCAATTGAGTTATGCAATGAGCATGTCAAATAGAGTAACTCTAGTCCTCTTATATCATTCAACTATTTTTCATTCCGGCAATGATAAACCTTGCAAGTTTTCCACATTCAATAAAATCTCCCATACACTAATATTCATTCAGACAATTTACTCACTTGGTAGACGGTGTAATGCTTGACCCCACGCCCATTCAAGTAATAAAAATAATTCGTAGGCTAACTATACTATATGATGACAGTTAGCCTACATTTATTTTCCCTGAATTATTGAATATTTATAAATACATATTATACATTTGAACGTTAAAAATATTGTATTTCTTATGGTAGATTTTGATTTCCAATATGTTCACCTATCATCGTAAGTGTAAAAAAATGTTTACCACTGGTATACTTTATTGAAGTTCGATATGACTTAGTGCTGCATCTTGTGTCTAAAAGAAATCTCCATTCCTTCATACTGTGGAAAAAGATTATTAGGACAAAAAATACACAGTAGGGGCAAAGTTATATTGAGTAATGTTATTGCTTTCGTACTATTTCATTAGACTTACCGACTCTCAATTAGCATTGAGATTTACTGTTCCAATAATGTATGGCAGATTGATTTTGAAGATCATCTGAAACCAAATAATAAGTTAGTCTCGTCAACAAAGTGTGATAACATATCTGAATATACTTACGTTTTGGTTTAGCGGGAATTAGTTTAATAGCTCCGGGTTTTTCGATGGCTTCTAGCACTTTGGCTTTCTTCTCTGGTGGTGCATCAAGGCTTCGCATGGGGGAAGGTCTCTTAGTGGTAGATGGTTGGATTACTGGCGAAGTTGCCTTTTTCACAGCCCCTCGGGGTGGAGGAGGTCTTGCTTCTTCTTCCAAGCCGTGAGACCTAAACTTGGAGTGAAACATTTTCACAGTCTTCGGCCTATTGGGATCGTTGGGTTTCCGAACTTCAATTGAAATGGATGGTTTGTCTTTTTTCTCACCTTTATCATTAGGCTCTGACGAAGATTTTTTTGGAATTTTTCCAAGTTTACTAATTGATGGCGAACTACTTTTTACAATAATATCTTTAGAATCTTTACTTTTGTTTGTAATATCTTTACTTTTATCATTATCTCGGCTATCCTTAGATTTGTCCCTGCTGCTAGAAGATTTACTTTTATTTTCACTAGATCTGTGCCTGTCCTTCTCTCGGTGTTTTCTTGATGAATCCTTATCATCTTTTTTAGAATCACTATCTCGCCTGTGGTGTTCACTGGATTTAGAAGAACTTCTAGAGTGTGAAGAACTTTTACTTGAACTAGACCTGCTAGAACTACTGCTTCTGCCTTTGCTGGAATCTTTATCTTTTACCTCTTTCAGACCATTGTGACTTTTATCAGAGTTTGTTTTTTTGTCTGATTTCTTTACCGATTTTGAAAGGTTTTTGGAAGAGTCTGATGATTTTTCATCCGCTTCTACCAAGTCTGAATCAGAAGACTGTTTTTCAGAATCAGCAATTTTGTTATCTTTATTCACATATTTACTTTCAATTTTCGACACAACTTGTTTACCATTCCTAAAGCAAATTTTTAGAGGAGGAATCAGTCCATTTTTAACTTCACTCTCAATGTCTGGCATTTCATCCACCACTTCATCTGTCAATTCTTCACTTAATTGTTTAGATAAATACTGAGAGCTATTTTCTATTTCGTCCGGTATTGAAGTTTCACTGTGGACTTCAACCATATCAGATATGATATCAGAATTGAGGACTTCCTCAGCAAACGGGGGTAGGACAGGTATTTGGGAAGCTATTAAAGGAGGGACCTCTTCACCCTTAACCACTTTCAACCAACGTTCTACTAATCTAGAAGCCAAGAATTGAACACCTGCAAAACATAAACGCATAATTAGCATATCTTTTTGTAAAATTTTGTCTATTGCATAAACATATATATTGTCAATAAACTTATTTTTTTAAAAATACAATTTTAAACTCCGGTCACGGATTTAAAATATAAATAAAATATGATTGGCATACCTCGATGATTACCCTCTTTGGAGAGACCTTTTACCCTTTTGGGAAATGTATTAGTTTTTAATCTCTCCACATCGACGGGACACAGAAACAAGAGCTCGAGAATTTCTTGAACAAGAGCCCAGTTTTTGGCTACAATGCTTTCATCTATCCATCCTAGAGTCAAGGACCATCCTCCGGCCCCCATGAATGAACCAAGCACATCTGTATCCGTGTTTTTTAATATTTGGATATAGATGCATTTGGATACCAATTTTTTGGAGAATCTTAACATTAATCTGCAATAAAAAAAAATTGTCATAAAAAAAACTCTCAAATGCATGAGCGCTACTTACACCTCAGAAAAAGGTGAACTCGTAAATTATTATTTGGCTAGATTTTAGTTTTCATCATGTTGCCATTCAATGCCCAAAACATGGTAAAAAAAATGTCTTACAAATCTATAGAATTTTTAAGGGACAGAAGTAGCGTAAACTGTCAAATGTAATTTTAAAAAAATTGTAACTAATTTTAAGAAAAATCTGAACTTCATATGGCCAGATAGACTGAACTTCAAATGGCGCTTTAGATTAACTTTAAACATCTTGAATGTCGGATGACATTTGTCCACATGATGGCTGTGTACCATAGAAAATTAATATCAAAGCATTCCGAGAAGCCACATTACTGAAATAAAGCAACATCTGGAATGATATTGGCGCAAGTGATTCTAACCTTGTCCTAGTACAGTTTCTTTACATAAAAGGGTTAAAACCACGTTTAAAAAAAAAAAATCCCAGACTCCGTCGTCTGAGCGACAGATGTTAGGTTAATGGGTGAAAGCTAAGTTTATAAGAAATAAAAAGTAGTGATGTCCCCTGGGAATATTACCCGACCTAAAATAAATTTCCCAAAGTCGGGAATTTATTTATTTTAGTTATTCTAAATGAGGTTGACTTCTTTTTAATTTTGATGAAAATGTAATACATATGCTATTCAATAAGAACAGTAAAATTAGTATTTCAATATTTCCAAAAATGACGAAGTTATGAGCTTTCAAAGTTTACTTTTGGATAAAGTATACAATTGTGTCTCGTGACATCACACGATACTAGGTCCGGCCCTACGCAGGCGCAATTGGAGCAGTCCACTCAGGATGCTGATAATAACTCGAGGGTGTTACTAGGGCTAGGTGCCATTTGGCTTAGGGCCGGCCCTGCAATACTGCCGCATCAATCATTGTATGAACCAGGACATCACACGCTTATCGGCCGAATTTTAAAATTTTGAAGGCTTATATCTTCGGTACTATTCGGTATTTTACAAAAATTCAAAAAGGTCTGCCCCGAGGCATGCTCTAATTAATATGATGCATTTGTAAACATGAAATTTCATTGCAGGAGATAAATTTATAGGCTAGTTTGGGGATTTCACTATTTAGATGAAAATTCCCTCAATATTCAGTTTCGGGAATGTTCCCAGGAAAATTCTCCAACAATAAATTCCGTAAAATTTACATATGGAATTTATCTAGGCAGAAATAAAATGAATGAGTGGTGTCCTAAGTTGGATACGTTTCGCTAATCGAGGAAAACTTATGGGGAGATGAGTAGATATAGGAGAAAACCTAGGCAGTTCAAACATTCAAAAGTCTAACAATACAAGACATGCAGCCGATACAGCATGGAATAAGATTGCCTCAAATAGGAATTAATGTTTTACTAAAAAGACAAATAACTTAGTTTACATCACTTTATTTATAATTACATAATTTACATGTTTCGTGAATGATGTTCACATCATGAACGATGTGCACTAAACATGTAGAATAATTTTTCTATATATATAAATAAAGTGATGTAAACTAAGTTATTTGTCTATTTAATAAAAATGTAAATAAAGACACTTACGTTGCTAGACGTTTTACTTCATCTGTGCTCCGAATACCGCCATTAGGAGATAACAACACACTAAGGCACCGAAGCAGCTGAATTGGATCAATGCGGGGCTGAAACAAGTAAATAGATAAGATAATAATTACTCACATCGACAGAGAAGAAAAAGTTATACATTTTTAGGATCTCACTAACAAGAAATAGAACATTTTGTTTTGAAGAGTTTTAATTTTCAATGTACTTTCGTTACTTAAATTTTAATTTTTCTGCTACCGGTTTCGACACATCCGTGCCATTGTCTAGAAATTGTTACATAGTTAATGCCCAAGAAATACAAAAAAAGAAATAGAACCCCCACCTGAGATGCAACATGGTGCACGGGTGTGACCGAAGCACTTCATTCTGTGTTTTATGCAGTGTGGATTCATTAATATCATAGCTCAACTTACACATATACAACAAAGGAAAAACACGGTAAAAGCATTGTTATTCAGCACCTGTACATTTTTTCAAGAAGTAATGTTATAAATCAGCGGTTGTCAACCTTTTTGAGCCTGCGTACCCCTTAACTCTAACAACAAATTTGTTGTACCCCGTATCCTCTCTCTTTCCTGTGAGACATTTTTCATTTGTAACTTTATATTATCATTACATGAATTTAACCATAAAATCCCACAAATACAATTTTATACAGAGTTATAACAGGACTTCGAGCAGGTTTAACCAGTGATTTTACAAACTAAATTGAACAAATTTTGTTCTCACAAACTCAAAAAAGATTCTCGTGTATCAGAGCACGATTTCCTGCTACACCCTGTATAATCTATCATACAATGTTGACATACAGTCAATGTGACTCTTGGGCTTGCTTTGCAGAGCAAAGTTTTACAAATTTTGGCTCAATTTCACATATGTAGAGCCTCAAGTCTGGTTCAGCATTCAGGCGATTGCGAAATTTATTTTTAATAAAACGCATAGGAAGAAAATTTCTTTTCATACAGATACTTGTTTGTGAATTGTATTAACATTGTTAGAGCTACAGCTGCTGAAATGTCGAGCTGAGTTTTAAAACCTTCATTCGTGCCACGATTTTGAATACCTTCAATTTTCGTACCAGGTTGAAAACCACTGTTATAAATAATTCTTATAACCAACGAATATAAAATTAAAGTTGGTACATAAAAATGAAACAAACAAACATTGCATTACATTGGTGGCTATATTACTGTTTCCCTGTAAATTATGTACAAAATAATATTTTTTGTTATTTCAAAACGAGACAATTAATATATTGTTTTCAATTAATCAACTGGAATTTTTTTTTTTAAATCTCAACTATGTGACCAGTGACGTGTCGTCACTTAGCTGAGTAACCGCCCAACCCCTCACCCCTATCTAACTGTCCAATAATCTATTAATTTTTTAATTTTTGGTTAAAAAATAAATCATAAATGTTACCGGAAGCCATTTGTACTCCAAATAATGTCAGGAATCAACGGTATAAGTTAGTCAGGTGCCAAAAATGCATTTTTCTTGCAATTTTATACTTTTACAATTATTTGAATGGCTAAAGAAACTCTTCAAAGGGATTTTGGGTGACAAAGTGGCACATGAAAAATGAAATTAATGCAGTGGATAAGGTTTTGTTACACAAGACAAAAATTTAGGGAATTAATTAGACATCGGCGTTTGATATACAGCTCGAAATTAACCCGTTAAATTACAGGAGACCATATTTGTCCCAGCTCACAGTCTCATAGAAAACATTGTATCTTCCTTACTATAATTGTGAGAAGTATGATCTTAACGGTATTGGAAAGAGAATACAACACGCTATATATTCACATCTAAGACTTAAGGTATGGACAGACACGAAGCTCACATCAACAGATACCGTGTTATAAAGTATCTTTTCTACAAGACAAACTACGTTATAAAGGATTTCTTCCTACGGCAGGAGAGGGGGTCAGTTGAATTCGGAAGCGGGCGAGGGAATATCATTTCTTTGTACTGTATATGTCAACTTGACGGCTGACAGCGGTTCGACATGGGGCTCCGTGTATTAAAAATGACCCCTCTCCTGTTTACGGCGGAGGGGGGTCGCATAACTTTTCTGATATCGCGCAGCTAGCGGTTACGGAGAATAATAATAAATAGCGAAGACTCGAACCGCGCTTATAACACATCATCTTTTTATGTCTGGCGGGTCTGTAAGGGATTGTATGGCGAGCGCTATTGTGTTACAAATTATCTTTTGATATCCACAAAATAATTCAAATGTACGACTTTATGGAACCAATGTTTCCGACCGCAATTTGAAAAAATGATGTCACTTGTGAATTTTAAATTTGACTGACGTTTATCATATATTTTTGTCTAATAAAATATGTGTTTTATTTTTTTCATTATCAGTAATTTTGGTTAGAAAAAAAATAAGGCGAGTCATTTTAAAACTGAGTTTTCAATAAAAAATTTTATAGTTAAAAATTTACATGGTTATTTCTAATAATAAACTTTGAAAGCGTATTTCATCACCTTTCGAAAACAGTGGGGGGTGGCGTGGCTAGAGAATTTCTGAAATTATATCCATCCTGGGGGGGAAGGAGGTGGCTGGAGACTTTCAGGAATTATTATTTAGTTTTTGTCATTTTATTGGAATCAAAAAATTATAAAATTGTATGTTATAGTTGTAATTGATTATTTTGAATGATTCCGATTATTTCGGTCAAAATGATTATAAAAGATTTACAAAAATTTGCACTTCATACCGCTTTTACTTTCATGTTATTTCAATGGAGAGGTGGCGACTTTAACCAGCTTGTAAGATCTTATATTTATTCTTAAATAATGATTGTCGGGCAGCTCAACGGAAAGGAATCCATGTGAGATTTTCCACAAAAAATTGGTTACTTGCAATTTATCATGATCATATGTTATTGTTAAAATGAAAAAACTGTGGCATTAACTAATGGGTTCCATGACAACTCAACAAAGTGGCATTTCGACACTCCTTTGAAAAGTCATCAAAAGTGAAGAAAAAAATAGCCCATAACCTCACCTATATAACCAAGTTTTTTTTCATCACTTTTAACAACTTTTCAAAGGAGTGATGAAGTTGCACTTTGTTGAGTTGTCTGATCACCTAAATACTGATGTTGGAATGTAAATAACATGATTTATGATGGCAGGTAAACAGGATGTACCACCACATTAGCAAAAGATATTAAACAGCAAATTCCTACGCATATTTGGAGTAAAAATGTAGATGTCACTTTGCAGTCCAATGACATATTACTAGAAACAAGTAAGTATTTACATCGGGGAGATTGAAAAACATGCATAAGATAGGTTACTAGTTTGGGTAATTTAAATAATTTGTGCGTATTTAGATTAAAGCGGAACCTTTCGACAAAAGTCCAAATCATACTAACAAGAAAAACAACATTGAATCAAAACACAGGAAATTTAGAACATCGATTGAAAAACGAATGAGACTTTAAAGGCTTCTTTAACCATCTCCACCGAGTTCTTTCTTCTAAAGAAGAAATAAATTTGGATAAAATGTTATTTAAATAATTTGCGTGCAAAGTCAGCGGAGTACGGAAATTTTACCAAATATTTTTCCGTCACATTGCCACTGGGTATGTATAACCTGGCGCACCCTATCTTGTTCCAGCAGCACCGTTCAGATGAGACATAGCATGTATCACGCTATCTATTGTAAAGTGTGGCAGTGTGATTTTTTTTTAAAATTGAAATATCTAACATTTGGGGCATACATTTAATTGCATGATCAAAAAATGGGGGGAGGGGTTCAGTAAAATCTCACCAAATCTCATTTAAACCGGGGGGGGGGGGGGGGGCTCAATAAAAAATTTCACGTCAACTTTAAAAGAGAAAAACATTTATTTTACTGTAGTGAAAATCTCAAGAGAGGGGGAGGGGGGAGTGCCACCAAATCTCAACAAGGCGGGGAGTCTAAACTGGAAAAAAACCAGCTCATGTAATTAATCTACGCCCCCATTGGACAGCAAAATGATATCTACATTTTTTACTCTGGTAAACTTTCAGGATCGTTAGCCAAGCAATACGAATATTTTAGGAAAAAACTTTTGGTTCACCTTAATAATTACTATAAAAGTATGTATTAATAAAGTATTTTCTGTCGCCCCAAATGCGATAAGTTGTCATTTATAGTAATCAAAAATGGAAGTGTAGCCACCAATCCAAAAGGTTTTCCTTTACTCCAAATATACTCATGAATCGCTGACTAAATCTTTCAGGTGCATGCCGATATACCTACCATTTATATATTTTTTTAAATTGGTGAATTTTCATTTTATTTCATTTTCATAATGGGAAAAAGGAAAGTCTCTCACATATTTTCAGTTCAAAACCATATGTACCTTAACAAGCTGAGCCTGCATACGTCGAGCATTTGGTGAACATGTCGTAAACCGGTTTCAAACCAGTTTGCACCACTTACTTGACGTAGCCACAGAACACAACACTGCGCCAATATTTATTCAGAATGACTTCTCTGTTACCTTCCGAGAAAAGATCCCTGCTAACCTACTTTCTCAGTTCCAGAGTTTATTACTGAGCAAAAAAATAATTAAAGGAGACATCGGGACAGGAAATACAAGCTGGATAATTTGATTGGATATAATATATACGCAATCTAAGCAATGTACGCAATACATTATACCAACATGGAAATGATGACGAGCCGCTCGGTTGAGGAACGTCATTCTATTCGCTATTTCGCCAATCCTCGGCCGCTGTCCACCTGGCACCAAAGTATGATAGATCAGTAGATGACTCATCTACTGTTTCAGATTTTCTAATAACGTAATGATCACGTGACGCATACAAAATATTATATAAATTAAAATTGTTTTACGTATGACTACGAACTTACCATTATACCGAGCAGATGTCTTTCCTGATAAAAATTACGAAGAGTTAGCAGAATTCAAGTTCATAATTCACGCTGCAATTTTCCAAGTATTTAGTTTCCACATGAATAAGTCAGAAGCTTGGAGAGTGGACGACGTTGGCCTTGTAACAAAATGGCGGGTCTCGGCGAATAGTTTTTACAAAACACGGAAAATCGCTGTAATAGTTCACTAACACGTTGATAATATTGCGATTTAATATCTTCTCAGTGAGAAGGAAAAGATATAATCGTATTTTCACTGAGTCAATGATTTTGGGTTAAAAAAAACACACAAAAGAAACTAGGGCGGGACAGGCCTCGATAAAATGTTTCATATTATTTTGTTGCCATTCAAAAGTATACATTTAGTCAAAATTATAAAATAAGGACTATAATTTGAATAGCCTTTGAAAAGACCTAAATAATTAATATATAAAGTAGGACGTCCCAATTTGCAGGAATTCAGAAATAGTAGTCTTCACGTTTTCTTGTGTATTCTAACAACACGTCTTGTCGCCCGTAAGGTTTCCGGAAGTTCGCATAATTTTTCGGAACCAGAAATGCCCATAGATATTTTTATGGCACCAGAGAGAATAATGTGAAGGCAAAAATTACGCACCTTCCCTGCTTCCCATTACAATTTTATGTCGACGACATAAATAAACTAAATAGACGAGTTCTTAAAAAAAAAGTTTTTTTCTTCCAAATTATTAAAACAATATAAGCCAGAAGATTAAGTGCCAATCTAGAAGAGCTCGAAATATCAGACTAGAATCAAAAGATGCGATTATATAATAAATATATATATATTAATAAACATATTCTGCAAATATCGGATAGTTTATTAGACTTTCCGATTTGCAAAACTGCCGGTGGACTAACTGTACCACTCATACAAACTACAACAGCACAGCGTCATTATGTAAGGGAATAAAATGATTCAATCAATTACTCCTTAATATACGAAGAGAATAAAATTACGACAATTATTTAAAAAAAAATTAAAATAAAATTGTGGTGGTACCACCATATGATTTTTCTTTTTCTTCGGTACTTTTTGTTTTGCTTATCATTTTTAATGTATTATGTGCAACTTATCTACATTTTTTCTTACTTGAATATATTATCTTTTAGGCTAGCTTTACACTTTGTAAGTTTTTTCGAAAGTTTACGACATCTGGTCAATGGGCTTATTGCATTTTGAAAATCGAATGTACCTATTGGCCAGAAGTCACTTGCTTACGAAAAAACTTACAAGTGTATAAAAGAGCTTTACTCCAACTCTTCTCGTGAATATGTTGTCTCCTTTATTGCCATGTAAAATGATTGAATAATGATATGGAAAGAATTATTAGATTAAAAATCCACAGAGGAAAAAAAAAAATTATATGAAAAACTATCTTTTTATAACTTTTGAGGGTTATTCCAATTATTTATTCTTCTTCTTTCGTATGGTGGGGAGTCAGAGGGGGACATCTAGGTCTGCGAGCCAGTCTAGGGCCTCAGGCGTCACCCATGCGTCGCCCTGTGGACCTCATCAATACCGCGAATGAATAGAGCAGGCATTCATTGACCACATGTCCGGTGGTCTGCACCGCACCGCGTTCACACATCGCTGACTCTTTAAGGCCCTATCTATGCATCATATGGGCACAACGGCTATGGGAACACCTCATCCTATTGATAGCGGACCAGAGTTTGCGAGGCAATGAGAACCCAGGCTGTTTCTCAGAGGGGTCTTGTACGAGGGGCATTTTCCACGTTGGCCGATTGCCACTCACATTTCCACATATCTTCTGGGGTGAGAGGTTTATTATTTTAAACTTTTATTATTATATTATAATTATTATATTTTTATATGAAATAATATTAGAGGTTTCTCATTATGTTAAAAGTTAAAAATAAAAATGTTTTATTTTTATTTTTGGGACATGGCATCACTGGTTGACACCGACCACACTGACATGACACTGACATTCGCTCAACCACAACTACTGTTGGGTTTATTTATGTACTGTTGGTTTCAGTTGGTTTATTTATGCAGTTGACCATTCACTACTTGACAGTTTAATTTTTCATGTGAGCTATGTTTATTTTTTATTCGTTTTAAAACTGAAACAAATGGTTAGAATTTTTTGTATGATTTTTTTGATTTTGATGAATATTTCATTGCATTTTGTAATTATTAAATAGTTTATCATTGTTTCAGGATGTCAGCATGATTTGGGTCTAATTTCGTAAAGGTGAAATGCTAGAATTTGATAATATTGCCAGATAACATTGCTAGATTAATATGTTGTCAGCTACTTTTGTAGTTGTAGGCGGTGGAATTGCTGGAGTAACATGTATTGAAAATCTGTATTTCTATGCCCCCAGTGAAAAGGTTATTTTGTTAACTGCCTCACCTTTAATTAAAACAATAACAGAGTTAGTTCCAATAAGCAGAATGGTCACTTCATTTTCGGTTACTGAATGTGATGTTGAGTTACTTAGAAAAAAACATTTAAATTTAAACATAGTGTATGATAAATTGAAGAAAGTTATTTCAACAAAGAACATAATATTAACGGACAGTGGGCTTTCAATCGAATACAAATACCTCTGCATTTGTACTGGCGGAGTGCCAAATATTATACCACAAGCCTTAAATAATTCAAAGGTTTTAGGAATAAGAGATACTGATTCAGTAGAAAATTATCGAGAGAAACTGAAACAATCTAAAAGAATATTAATAGTAGGGAACGGAGGTATTGCATCAGAGTTAGTGTATGCTACTGAAGATGTAGAAATAATTTGGGTAATAAAAGATAATTATATATCCTCCACTTTTATCGACCCCGGAGCAGCAGAATTTTTTAGAACGAGTTCAAATTTTTCCAAAAGTGATGCCGATAAGAAGATCAAAGGAAGTCTTAAAAGAATTAAATATTCAGAAGATCGTACAAATGAAACACATCCGACTACAGAGTGCAGAGCCGCAGCACTTGGACCCGATTGGCTAAAGGATAAACATGTTTCTGGAGATAGTAAATTCTCTCTCCAAATTATATACGAAGCACAAATCGCAAATATAATTGAAACTGAAGGAGAATGGCCTTTGAGAGTGGAGCTCTCTAATGGAAATGTACGCAACTGCGATTTGGTTATTTCTGCAACAGGTGTAAAACCTATGACACAATTTGAAAGCGACAATGATCTTAAGCTAGGAACTGACGGTGGAATAGCCGTGGACTGGCGCATGGAGACATCCATTAGGAATGTGTTTGCTGCAGGAGACGTTGCATCTGCTGATTGGAGTCCTGCTCCGCACTGGTTCCAGATGAGGCTGTGGACGCAGGCTTACCAAATGGGTGCCATGGCCGCCAAGAGTATGCACGCTTACTTGATGAGCGAGACCATTTTGCAAGATTTTTGTTTTGAACTCTTTTCCCACACCACAAAACTATTTGGGTATCAAATTGTACTGTTAGGTAATTTTAATGGCCAGGGTCTCGGTACTAATTATGAGATTTTAATTCGATCGACTCCTAATGTTGAATACATAAAGTTTGTTCTAGCCGATAACAAATTGCAAGGAGCTATTCTTATCGGTGAAACAGGACTAGAGGAAACCTGCGAAAACCTGATTCTGAATCAGTTGGATTTGTCTCCTTATGGAGACGATATTTTAAACCCAGATATAGATATTGAAGATTATTTTGACTGACATACCTGCTAATACCTGCATACTGATTAAATTTTATTAAATAAACCCATGAAACATATTGTTGGTTTAAATATTTATGTGTACATATTCCCTTTGCTCACATTATTTTACTTGTAAGCAAGGCACAATAGTGTAATAAAACTACAGAAAGATTGTTATTATAGTGTACTATTACTACTTACACTTAATTTTCCATTAAACTTTTACAATTTGTGAGTTTGACTTTTACAAACGACACACTTTTGTTATTATTACTTGTAAACATTAATTAATTTTGAAATTACTAAAATATTGTATGGAAATACACAATATATACTTTAACTAGGTATGTGAAATTTGATATACCTACCTAATCACTTGTAATAAAACGAACTTTATAACGGTCTAATCTTAATATATAAAACATCTTAATATATAAAACAAAGTCGGGTCAGTTACACCATTTATAACTCAAGAACGGCTGGACCGATTTTTATGGTCTTTGATTTGTCTCCGTCCGGAATAGCAGAATAATGAGCTCTGGCGTTATGAAATTGACATAAATTTTTTTAAATTGGTCATAGACAAGTTGTTTGAAAAAGGGTGTATTTTATAGAGTTTAGAGGCAGGGAAAAATTTTGGGAGGAGGAAGGGATTCCGGGAGGAGAATTTACGAGAGGGGGGTTCACGGAAGGGAGGAAGGCGGAAAAAGTGGAAGGGGAATGCATGAGGGGAGGTTGCGAGAAGGGGGACAGCGGGAGAGGGGAGGGGTAAGGTGAAAGTGGAATGCAGGAGGGATAGAGGAGACGGAAGGGGAACGGGGACAAATGGGAAAGGACATGCAGGGAGAAACAGTTTCCTTATTTAAGTTGTATTGCAACGCATGCCGAGTCAGCTAGATTAAATATATAAATTAAAATGAAATTACAAGAAAAAAAGTTTTATGGATTAATACTTACTTATCTTCCAGGCAATAATTAGGACACTGCCACGCAGTGGCTATTACAGAACCATGCTCTATGTTTATTATAATAACTTGATGTTTAAACACACAAAGAAATGTTTACATATTTTTATTATTTATCAACGCCCAAGTGGGCTTTTACCAATTGATTACAATATTTAAGTATTACACCATGAAAATTGAAAATAAATGTCGTATTCGTAAGAAAACAACACTATGAATATAATAATATTTGGTGCAAATTGGCAAAATACTAATACGATGATTAAAAAATAAACATTAATATATGCCTGAAATACCGACTAAAAGAAAGTATAACATAGAAAAGCAAAAGTGTACATTTATGCTTACAGTGTTAAATGTGTGTTTCAAAATCTAAAGCAAAAATAATGTTATTTACTCGCAAGATTTAAAATAATAACAGTTGTACCAATAAATGACTAAAATACAATTTAATTTTTAATTTCATTTTTATAGTGAACACCTCACAAGAGTCCCAACTGCTCCTGTCTGGAGCCAGTGAGACTATGGCATCCCCAATTGGCGTATGTTGTGATGCTGAAGATAAGCGGGGAAGGGGAGGAGATAGGGAAGATGAAAGTGGGGAAGTACCTGGCTATTTAGATCTAGTCACTAAACACGGCTAAAGCCATTTCAAGCAACGTTTCAATTCTGAATGGTAATCTTACACCAGGGCGATACGGAGAGTATCTTGCTTGTCTGGAACTTGTCGAAAATATAGTATATATTATTTTTTAATTAATTATTTGTGAAATAACACAAATCAATCAAAAAAAAATTATTTGTGCACGCCGGGTTCGAACCTGCGACCTTCGGAATGGGAGTCCAAAGCCTTGCCCCTGGACTACGCCGGCTGTCGATATATATATATATAAATACATTTTTTTGCCATATTGTATAATGTATTTACTTTCACACATGATATTGTATAATTGAAATATAATTGAACTAAAATTCCCTCACCAAACACAAGAGCCTTGTCTCTTTATGGTGAGGAAAAGCTATTCTTATCGACTATTTTACCACTGTATAAAATGTAAAAATTGTGTACTTATTGTAATAAAAACTTTAAATATTAAATAAATAAAAAAAAACATATAGAATTTAAATAATAACACCTCACATAAAACATAATAATGTATGGCTCTATATACTACTCAGGCAACTCGAAACAACAAAAATGCGAATGCTTAGATAGTCGGCAGGGGTATCACTAAAAGATATAATTAAAAGTTCACACATTCGTGGTACCTGGGTGTCAAGGACATAAACAGTAAGCTGGAGGAATGACAGTTGAGATGGTATGGGCACATGAGACGGAGACCACCAGACCACACAGTGAAGCAGGCAATGTCTATGGAGCTTCATCGACAGTCATCCAGAAGAAGATCTAAGAACTCCTGGATGACTCTTCTTCTTCTTCGATGGCGCTACAGCCCATATCGAGCTTTGGCCTCCCGCAACATTCGCCTCCAACTCCTCCTGTCCTCAGCGGCTGACTTCCAGTTTGTTATCTGGAGAAGCTGTGCTGCATCCCCTCTTACTTCGTCTTAATGCTCCAAAATTCTACATAGAAACGGCCTGGATAAAAGTGATACCCAGAACCGAAGAAGCTACAACCTGAGAACGAGAAGATCCGCCCCCAACAGCCTAAGCAAGGCAAGCATAGAATTGTTTTGAGTGTTAGAACTTACAACAATTATAACAAAAAATAAGGATATGATTTACTCGTAAGATTTAGGAATGAGAGAAGATTTCATAAAAATGATAAAAGTAAATTATTAGCAGATAGAATCGAAATTAGTTGCCTTTTGTAACTTGCAAAATTGTGAACACTAGATAAATCTACAAGGTTACAATATTTATTTGAAGGAGATGAATTCTATGAGGAGTCTTGGAGGAAAATAATTTCCTTACGGGGCTATGTAATTTTTGGGAATGCTATGTTGAGGGTCTTTTTAAATAAAGGAAGTTCTGGGAGGGAATAAATATAAACGGTTAGTAGGACTCTGCGGTCCATGTAACCAGGAGTGACATATGAATCCATCCCTCCTACTGCGATGCAAGGTGCAAAGCGTTGGGTCGAGAGTCCGGGAATAAGTATTACTAACTGAATGCAGTCAAAATATAAGCGAGTGTTTAAAATGCTCAGTCCTGATATTGTTCCATAAACAGGATTTTGGAACGGCAGAGCGAGCCCTGAGCCGAACGGCTCCTGGTGCTAGTAAAAACCTCCAGAGTGCTGTATAAGTGTTAGGTAATATCAACGCCTTGGCTCTTTGGCTCCTTGGTGCCTTGGCAAATCGGAGCAGACTGTCCCAATTGCGCCTGCCCAAAATATAATATAACTTCAATATTAAACCAAGTAAAATCTTTAAACTGTTTTGTGGTGACTTTGTTCTGCGTTCAACACTAATATCTCTGTTTGTTTGGCCATTATAATATTACTAGGTACTTTTCGTGTCTTTGCATGCAATGAGTTTCAGTAGAAAAATTAACATTGCAGCTAAATAAATCTAGCTTTTTTAAGAATATGCTGTAAACACATTTATTTGAGATATTTACATCCAGGTTGTTTACGTTATTTTTACCCTTTTATGAATAGATGTCCAATGTCCATGCTTTTATGTAAATATCGTCATTGCAAGCACAAAATATCCTTTGTGGATTTTAGAACATTAAGAGATGAGAAAAAAAAAAATTATAATTTTTATTAATAATTGAAGTTTTCATCGTGTTTATTTAAAAAAAGTGGACTCTAAATAAAATTTTCATTAAAACTGACTAATTTTTCTTAAATTTTGCAAACAGGATTTTTTGTGGGCAATGTTTACTGCAGAAAGGATATTTTGCTAGAAACCGCTACACAGTCTTTTTCATATGAATCTTAAATTTGGATTTGGGGACAAAATACCCAACCAAACTGAAAAAATTTGTTTGTAATCAAAAGGTAGATAAAATATGTTTAGATAAAATATGTATATTTTTATAAATATGTCTAGAGCAGAAAATATGTTCTATTTTTGTTAAATTATAAAATACAGGTAATTATTAAAAATTCTATTTCGCATAGTTTTGGAGTTAACTTTAGAATTTTTTTAAAAGTTAATTATAATTATTAAAAAAAATATTCTTGCGCCACCTACCGAGTTAATAAATTTAATATTAAATAAAAAATTAAAATATTAAAAAAAACATTTCTTTTGTTAGAAGATTTTTATGAATGTACGACAAATTTGTGTTAAAAATGTAAATAGGTCGTTTGTCATTTGAATTTATACACATAATTTTTTTTTTTTTTAATATTTTATTATTGTATATCTGACGTTATTATTATCCTAATGCCGCACTGTTTGGAACACATTCTGATCCATCCGTGTTGGTGAAATTTTGACTGAGCTACTGCCGTGATATTAACCCTTATCACTAAACCGTACAGGGTGTGTTTTACGCCGTAACTGTGTTGTTTTTTGCACCAAATACTCGATAATTTAGGTTATCCTAGACAAACTATTCAGTTATTGATCTGCATTTAAAAAATGTTATCGCATTACTATTTTTTTAGATATTCAAATTATATATTATACAAATTATTATATACAAATTCCGCCTAAGTTACGAATTCTCCCCGCCCCACTACCCCTTTGTAAGAACGCCGCCACTTCGATGTTCCTACAAGCTCACTGGACTCCGAGAGCATCTACGACAATCGCGCGAATTGGTAGCCCCGTAAAAGTTATATTTTGATAATATAGTAAAATAGTATAATATTTTGGTAAGAGTATAATGTTATTCCAGCTAGATTACAATGACATGTAATATTATGTTATTATTGTAAGATGTTCATATTAAATCATTTTAGTTTTATATAAATTTGGCTATTTAATTTGGATTTAAAAATGGAATCCTCCACACAGGGGGCCCTGAGGAAAACAATTTCCCTCGGAACCTATGTCATCTTTGTGGATGCTGTGCGGAGGGTATTTTTAGAGAAAGGAAGGATTGGAAGTTCTGGGAAGGAAAAGGGTTTGAAGCGTGGTTAGGAATCTGGGGGTCAATGTGTACAGGAGTGACGGACGTATGAATCCATCCCTTCCACTGCACCACAAGGCCATGGGTAGAGAGAGTCCGGTTGGAGAGGTAAAATGTCTCCATCAACCAGACTCTCCCAATCCGGCCCGCCACGCAAACGCATTTGCCGCCAAGACCTAGACAAAACGAACCCCTGCTAAGTCACCAAACGTAGTGAACCACTTGAGGCAACCTATGGCAGAGGTATTGGTTACGTATTAAATGGTACCGGAGAGGAAACATTTAATTTATTCTTTATTTTGTCATCAACATGGATAAAAAAGATTTGTGTTGGTATTGGATACGATTGTAAAAGTTCTATTTATAGAAAAACGTATTTTTTAAGAGAAATGTGTCGCAATATTCTTTTATATATGTAGAAAAATGACATTTCTTGTCAAAAATGCCCCTTTTTTAATAAATTAATTAAAATAATCACACGATCTTAATCCTTATGTAAATACCTTTAAAATGATATATAATACTTATGTTATGCAACTTAAAAAAATAGTTAAAATTAAAAAATTTAAACGCATGTATTGTAAAATTTGTTATTTTTTAATAATACCACTTTTCTATTAAATAGCCGGTTCACACGGGGCGATTTTTGTCGGTCAACTTTTTTGTTGAAAGCAAATTGACACGTATGAACACTAAATTTTGCCGCCGTAAAATCACCAAAATTTTAGATTTGATATAAAATCGAAGGATGCAAATTTAATATGTTTTAATATTTTTTTCAGTGTTCCAAATAAGATAAAAATAGTATAATAATTCAATAAAAAATTCTAATTTCAAAAGAATTTTGGATATAATATAATTTTATAAAAGAAGTTGCGGGGAAAAATCGGGGAATTTGTTATTTGGTTCTCCCTAATTTGGGGAATTTGAATATTTATTGCGGGTATTTTAGAACATAAGCATCGGCAACCCAGAATTTGACAGTTGACAGGTTGACAGCAGTCAATAGTCATTATGGTCAATTAGATTAGATTTCCCTGGTTTGCAATGTTGCTTTCGTGAAGTCACGTGAAGTGTAATGACGATGTTAATTAATTATTCTGATACTGTGATTTCCAAGGTCCAATAAGGTTTCTCGATTTCTTAGAAAAAGGACCATCTTCTCTATACAATGGAAGGACCCGATAAAAACATGAAGCATTGCGCTGATCCCGGGAACTTGTTGAAACAAACTGTTGGACAGAGAATTTGGAAATTCAGGGTTTCCGCGCCTAACTTGCATAACTTTGAAACTGTTTGCATAACAGGTGATTGCCTTGAGTTAGGAAATTGGAATTACGATAAACTTATACATTTAAAACAAGAGGAAAATACTCCTTACTGGTCAGTTACACTAAAAATACCATTAAAACTGAGTGTTCACTATCGCTACTGCATCTGTATGCGAACTGCTGATCATACTCGAGTGCTCATTCGTCGGTGGGAAACACATGTTGTTCCGCGCATAATAGGGAAAGAAAACTTACAGCTCTCAGAAGAACTTGACATTTTTGGAAATTATAATGGTAAACATAAGATAGATAAGGGCTGGTTGACAACAGGTTCAATGCTCCAATTAAAATTTTCTAAAAATTCTATCAGCTTTAAAGCAAGAGGACCAGATGATACGTTTTCTGTTAAATTAACCCAACTGAACACTCAACATTCAATTTTGACTGAAGAACAGAATGAGTCACAGCCCCATGATACTATTATTGAGGTGGCTGCGTTGAACAGTCTTGAATCTGAATTCAAAGCACAAATCCAATTTGGTATTATGGCCACAACAGATGAATTCTTTCTATTCAATGTTACCGTGCCTTGCGAGAACAAAGTTTCTTATTTGGTTGACCTGTACAAACATAGTAATCCAAATGAAGCTGTGCACATTGGATATAGTTATATTTTATCAAGTGTCATACACAATTCAGAGGGATGTTTTCAGCTCCCAATAACATGTAGCTCTAAACACCTGCCCCTAGGAGTGATGAAAGTAGAGTATTTGGTAGTGCGTCCCATGGCGGTGTCCCTCTGTGACATGAAGGGCTCTGACTCAAGCCACTGGAAGGAATCTTGGACTGGACTGGATGTTGGCCATCGAGGTTTGGGATCCAGTTTCAAAACTAAAGAGTATGTTTTTTATGATAATCCACTATAGTTTGTGAGTGAAGATTTAAAATACACCGAATAACCCATTAAAATATACCATCCACGGACAAAAGCATTTTAAGTACTGTGCAATGAAACTCTATAACCACAAGCCTACATCATTAAAAAAAATCCACACAGAATACAGCATAGATAATACTATAATCCAACATGATGTTTCGGTCTGGATAAAGAACAAAAGTTACAGAATTTTTTTTATAACTTAGAAATCAAGCAGAACGCTGTCTGTATTTTTTGTCATTCTGAATATTTTATAATATTCTTTAACATTATTCTATAATAATATAATCAATTCACTACAATCCTATATCCCCCATATCAAAAACATAAAAATCTGTGGCGATAGGTATATCTACTTATATAGCTCTGTACCTTTTCATGTACCAGGCGTAACCTGACACCGTTACACCTACCTGCACACTGCACTCCTCGAAAGGTCTGGGAGCTGCGATCATCCATGCACGGCGCTGCTTCGAAATTTCGGGAATTTCTGGCGTGTGTATTTTTAGCCTACTTTCCAATAGTAACTCAAACGGCGGCTATATAATTTGCGACTCCAGCCGGCCAGCCAGTCTTTCAGTCAACGCGGCGTTCAGTCGGCAACAAGCCGGCCGCCTAGCAACTCAACTTCCACGCTCATATCGCAAGCCGCGCAGTCGTTGGAATACTTTTACTACGTTTGTAAATACTGTGAATATGTAAATAAACCACACGCAATCATCACCGAGTGTTATCATTCCAATGAGCAGCATGCGCGAGGTATCCGACCCACATGATACATTCTCTTTTAATGGAGGCCCAACACATTTCCTCCTTATCAACAGGAGGCCTAACTCTTCGCCTCCAAAAATCCTATATCAAATCCAGCACATGTTCCCCTAGTGAGGTGATCATGTAACACAATAATATATAAATCATTTACACACAACATTCTTAATTTAAGGCGATTGTCAAAAGAATTCATATTCTACTCTTTCATAGATGGCACGCATGTATATAATTATTTTACGGATAAAGACTTTTTACAAGTTATGCTTTGAAATATTAAGAAAAATTAATTGTTTGCGCCGGTACACAAACAATATGAACATGAATAAATAGAATTAAAAAACTCAAATCTTTCAAGAAAGGCTAACGAATATAATATTGGATTGAATCACCGATATAATATTGTATTTGTTAGCCTTTCTTGAAAGATTTAATTTTTTTTTATTCATATTCGTATTGTTTGTGTACGGACGCAAACAATTAATTTTTCATAATATTTCAAAGCATAATTTGTAAAAAGCGTTTATCCGTAAAACAATTATACGCTCGCCATCTATGAAAGAGCAGAATATGAATTATTTTTGAAGCACCATTTTCTAAAGGACTAATAAGCAGATTTTATTGTTGAGGACTGAATATTACAATTACTGTTAGATACATTAACTGACAAATCATGGAAAGGGGGACAATCAGGTCGCCTCTCGCGCTCCCCTCAACTCTGCCTGTTCCCCTTTCCCTGTTTGGCTTCTTCTTATTCTTCTCGTGCCCTGTCCGTTCAACGGACGTTGGATATCATGTCGGCTATGCGGATTTTGTTTACTGTGGCCCGGAATAGCTCTACAATAGACTGGCCAAATCACTGTCTCAGGTTTTTCAGCTACAATGTCCTCCTTCTTCCAGGGCCCCATCTTCCGGCAATCTTTCCCTGCATTATGAGATGCAAGATCTCACACTTCTCCGGATGTCTCATGAAGTGTCCTCAGAAGTTTTTGGATTTTTATTGTTTTAATAACTTCTTTTTCTTTACTCATCCGAACCATAACATCTTCATTCGTAACTCTGTCCATCCAGCTTATTTTGAGTATTCTTCTGTAGATCCACATCTCAAATGCCCCAAGTCGCCTTATCAGTTCTTCAATAAGCATCCATGCTTCCATTTCATAAAATAATACCGAAAACACATAGCATCTGACCATTCGCATTCGTAATCCAAGGTTGAGATCATGACTGTAGAACATCTTTTTCATGTGGATAAATGGTGCACAAGCTTGCTCAATGCGGCATTTGATTTCAACCGAAGGATCCCATCTTTTTTAAATTGCAACCCAAGCATACAATACTTTGAACCTTCTCTAGTTTTGTTGCAGCAATATAAAGATTATCATTCAAGTCAACTGCGTTTTTTGCTTATGAGCATGTATTTTGTTTTAGTTGATTCAGTTCTAACCCAAAATTCTTACAAGTCTTCACTACTTGATTCAGCAGGAGTTGTAGATCCTCAATGTTACTTGTTAGAAGTACCGTATCATCTGCATGACGCAGGTTGTTCAGAATCTTTCCATTTATAACAAGTCCTTAAGTAGCTTCTTGCAAAGATTTACTGAATATTTCTTCTGAATATAAGTTGAGCAGCTTAGATGAAAGAATACATCCCCGTTGCATGCCTTTCTTTATTTCTACTTCGTCATTGTTCTACTCTTCCTGCTGCTTTCTGGTTCCAATAAAGATTACTTATTATCCTGATATCTTTAACTCCTATTTCAGAATTTTAATCATTTTGTCATGTCTATTGAGGAAGTCAATGAAGCATGCATGTACATTTATATTCACATCTCTACATCTTTGGATTAGTACTTGAATACTAAATAACGCTTCCCGAGTACCCAACCCATTTCGAAAGCCAAATCTTTTCTTCCACTTTGCGATATATGCGTCCATGTATAACTCGCAAAAATATCTTTAATAAGTGGCTCATCAAACTAATTGTGCGGTGGTCACTACATTTCTGTTTGGCTGGTCTATTAATTTGAATGTTTATGGTTTCACATAATTTTCGATGATACAAGTATAATTTTTTTTTAAATGACCTGTTTTACTGCATAAAATGCTTCTTTATGATCGTACAGTTGCAGGTACACACTTTGTACCCGCAACTGTACGGTGCAAAGTCAGTCAACTGCCAAAAGCATCCATAAAAATTTAGTTTAATTTTAATTTTCTAGAAGTGCTGCAATTAGAGAAAATACGATTGCCTCTCTCAGGGAGGCAGGAGCAAGTGGGGCAGATATGGTAGAGTTTGATGTGCAGCTCAGCAAGGACCTTATTCCCATTATCTATCATGACTTCCATGTTTGTGTTGCACCAAGAGGCAAACGGGGTGATGATTCTTCCGACATGCTCCAAATACCCTTGATGGACCTTACTCTGGAACAATTACACAAATTAAAGGTTTTATTAATGTGCTTTTCTTTGTATGTGAAGGGCTTTACACAGACTTTTTCAATATCAGCTGTGACAGAAATTTTCCTCTTATTATGCAAAATTTCATCAAGAAGTATCAAAATTCTGCATTAAGGGATGAGAAAAGGGGGTGTAGGATTTTTCTAAATTTCGTACAGACAGTGACATTCCTGCTACACATCATGAAGTGTGCGAAATTTCATCAATATCTAAATAAAACTGTAGATTTATTTAACAATAAACCTGCACCGGGACACTCTTCTTTATATTGTATACATAGAAAGGGAGATTTCTGCCCAAAAAAATCTAGATTTACTCTAATGTACTAGTAGACTAGTAAATCATGTATAATGTTATTATCATCCATTTTAAATAGACACTTCTAAATTGTATTTGAATGCTGTTTAAATTTAACTAACCCTTACTTTCATTCTCAGCAGGTTTTCAACATTTATTAGTCTGAGGTATTCCTTTTGAAATTGAGAATCAGATGAAGCGCGTCACAAGAATGAATGAATTAATTATTTTATTTCAGTCATTCAATTTTGCCCACGTCTAATTCGAATACTTATTTAACTGTGTAAAATACCACTTTTTTTTTTCTTTCTTTATTCTTTGCTTAGTAATTATAAAATTTGTGGAATTTGCGACCACTATGCTAGGCACATGCCCGTGTTATGCGGGTGAATTGTATGTATGTTTTTAATACTGATGCTAAACATTTTAGGTTTACCACGTAATGGAGGGCCGTGAAAAGCAGCAGAGATTTTTCGATGAAGATTTAGCGGATCACCAGCCTTTTCCTTTGTTATCAGAAGCATTCAAAGCTATAGACCCGAGTGTTGGTTTCAATATTGAAATCAAATGGAGCCTCAAACAGGAGGATGGAACAGCAGATCTCAAGGACCCAATAGATATGAACATCTATATTGACAAGGTGAGATTAACTCTGTCTATATAAACTCTATACTGATTTCTTTTTTTAATGTTTCCAAACAGGGTCGGCTTTAAATTTGATTTGCGATATTTAAAACTGACTGAAATTGATATTAGCTAGTATATAATTATTTCTAGTGTTTGATTGAAAATATTGTAAGTACAATCTAAAAAAAATAAAACTTAAAAAAAGATTTGAATGGGAGGCAAGTCTTAGACTGCCTTTACACACGTAAGCTTTTTCTCGCTCACGTAAGCAACTTATGGCCAAAATCCAATCTGCCCATTGGCCGGAAGTTGCTTAAAAAGCTAGAAGTTGTGTAAAGGCAGCCTAACAATACCTTATCAAGACAATTATCTAAATCAGGACAGATGTTATTTTGAGATTTTTCATAACCACTGGAGCGACCACGCGAAATAAATAAATTTGCCTCGATTGCTCAAGATTTCCAGACGATTATTTTTTAAATTTTTCGCCAACATTAAAAAAATTATACCTTCGAATTTTAACATGGAGACATAAAAACTAATTACTTAATAGCCAACGAATTCACCTTTCTTTTACTGTTTATCTCATATTTGTAGGATTTATAAAAAAAGTATTAAAAAAATCGTAAAGTTTATAACCGCGTGGATCCTGCATGTTTGATACTTTGAAACTCCCGACACAGGTGCTTATTCGAGTCAACATAGAATATTTTCGATTTCTATATGTTGTCTGTGGTATACTTGATAATGGAAGGTACAATCTTTGGAAAAAGGACTTTATTTTAACAGGAAACGCTGATCAGAAATTCTGCACGAAAAAAAATATTTACAAAAATTATTTTTAACATTGTTCTAAAATAGTCTACGAAGTTCGGATTTGCGACATCTATGGTTGTAATAGATAAAGCATTTCAATAGCTTCGTTTTAAGACCAAAATAACAAACTTGGGAGCTACAAATACTTATTTTTTTCAATTTTGCCAAATCAGGAGATAATTGGCTTTTTTATCTGAAAAGCAATTGTAGACCCTTAAAATGGTGCATATATAAGCCAAAAATCGCTCCAGTGGTTAATGGGGAAAAATAGCGCTTTAAACATAAAATAAAATAGTTAGGTACGTTTTTATTGCAGATTTTAGAAGTAGTCTTGAAATCAGATCAGCGAAGGATTGTATTCTCTTGCTTCCACCCCGATGTGTGCACAATGCTTTTGTTGAAGCAGAACAAGTATCCGACCATGTTCCTGACGCAAGGAGTTACGCGGCGCTATCCCAAGCTGCTGGACCCGAGGTGTAGCACCATTCAGCATGCTGCATTCCACGCCATCAACGCTGGTCTCCTCGGGGTAGTGGTGCACACTGAAGATTTGCTGAGAGATCCCACACAGGTTATATTATTTATATAGCACATTATATCGGCTGTCCCAATCTAAAAATTAGAGTGGTAGTTGCTAGATATGTACGTACATTAAGTATTGCCGTGGTGAGAGACCAGACCTAGCACATTCGATCGATAAGCATTGATAGGGTAACTTTCGGTACTTCTCATCGTTCCCTAGCATGACTGCAAATCGCCAACGAATAAGTGACAGTTCACAATGACTAAGTGTCCGTAATACATTCGACATCAACTGTTGTTTTTACGTTAGCGATCTGCAGTTGTCCCAGGGAACGATGAGAAGTTACCGAAAGTTATCCTATCAATCGTTATCGATCGAGTGTGTCAGGGGGCCAGGTGCCTACATCCCAACCTTTCTCTTCTCCATCTCCTTCACTACTCCACTTCCTTCGGTCTAACTGTATTCCCTAAATGGAGGATGCCTTTGTCCCTTTCTAAATGGCTACTTTTCGAGACTGAAAACGATGACAATTTCTGTCATTTTTACTAACCACTACGTAATTATTAGTTTTATAAATTTAATGTAATTGTTAATCTTTATGAATGTATATAATATTTTGTATCTAAAATTACATAATTTTCTTTTATTGTTTTCGTTCTCCTGAAAAGTAGCAATTTGCCTGTTTTGCCCCTTACAGCAGGAAGCGAAATTCTTCAGTGTAAGTTGCAAAAGCTTTCAATCCATTTTTGTTATTTTTGGCATCTTTATAAAATACATTTAGATATTAAGTCACATGACCACCAAGTTCTTAAACAAAAGCAAAATAAGGCAGTAACTCATACAGTAAAACTCGCTTAAGAAGTTCCCATTTAAGAAGTTTTCACGCTTAAGAAGTTTTGATTTTCAGTCCCTTGAAAATTCCATACAAAAAACTGCAAAAAACACGAATTTTTCCCACTTAAGAAGTTTTAGAGCTAAAACCGCTTCCCGCTTAAGAGGTTTTAGAAATCTGGCGGTAAAATCAACACAAACGAAATATTGTGCCGCAAAATATCTAAAATGAACCTTTTTTCAAGTCATAAATTGAAAGATGTTTGCTTCACAGATTTCGCGCGATCCTAGTACCCATAACTAGTACCTGAGACCATAAAACCCTTTGTCGGCCGCCGGGCCGTGAGCCATAACCTGCCGTAACCCATAAATAAACCAATACCCAGTCCCCTAATCCCCTAACTAGGTACAATAGCAATGCGACCTGTGGAACAAATAAGCAATGCGGAATTATGTAGGTAACGAATATGCAAGCATCTAGGTTGAGTTTAATACAACCTTTCATGTTTTTTCGGCCTCAATGACAACGTGGGCTAGATCTACATTTGCATACACTTGACGCCTCCTTCAATAATCTTCCTTTTGGTACTGGACACAGAGATGTTTCGTAATATTATTGTATAAAAATTTTATTCCGTCGAATTTGAACACGAAAAACTTTTGATAATCTATTGGATCGCGGTTAATACGGAATATTTCACCTTCAAATAAATATATTTACCTTTATTATTACATAACATGATTAAATATGCCAGGGGAGATGGTAAAATATCCATTATAATTACGTTTTTTCAATCTTAAAAAATTGCCATGCATCATGTTTCATCTGACATTTGTCACAAATTAAGTTTGAAGGTTCGGAAATACATATGCATAAATTTAAAATTTAGATTGAAACAAAACTTCGCAAATGATTTTTGTAGTTTTGTATTCACCGCGAGACTGAATTCGATAGTTTTACCAACTTTGGATGCGTTAACCATTGATATATGGCGTTAACAGATATAATTCTCAAACAGCTCATATGATACAACTTTCTGATTCGAGCATCAAGCCATTTATTTACGTGCAAAATCGTAACTATTCGACGTCTGGTAGGTGGGTAGGACATAATATTGGGCTGCGCGTATTTTTATCAATTTACTTCAAATACCTAAATGTCAAAAACCGGCCGCGACAGAAATCGACCGCGAAATTTCGATTTCCGCAGAAATATTTCGTATTTTTACCAATTTACTTCAAATACCTAGATGTCAAGGACCGGCCGCGACCGAAATCGACTGCGAAATTTCGATTTCTGCAGAAATGTACCGTATTTTTACCATTTTACTTCAAATACCTAAATGTCAAAAACCGGCCGCGACAGAAATCGATCGCGAAATTTCGATTTCCGCAGAAATATATCGCATTTTTATCAATTTACTTCAAATACCTAGATGTCGAGAACCGGCCGCGACTGAAATCGACTGCGAAATTTCGATTTCCGCAGAAATATACCGTATTTTTATCAGTTTACTCAAATACCTAAATGTCGAGAACCGGCCGCAACTGAAATCGACTGCGAAATTTCGATTTCTGCAGAAATATACCGTATTTTTACCAATTTACTTCAAATACCTAAATGTCAAGAACCGGCCGCGACAGAAATCGATCGAGATATTTCGATTTCCGCGGAAATATGCTGCATTTTTACAAATTTACTTCAAATACCTAAATGTCAAAAACCGGCCGCGACAGAAATCGACCGCGAAATTTCGATTTCCGCAGAAATATATCGTATTTTTACCAATTTACTTCAAATACCTAAATGTCAAGAACCGGCCGCGACAGAAATCGACCTCGAAATTTCGATTTCCGCAGAAGTATTTCGTATTTTTACCAATTTACTTCAAACACCTAGATGTCGAGAAACGGCCGCGACTGAAATCGACCGCGAAATTTAGATTTCCGCAGAAATATACCTTCAAATACCTAATTTTCGGCCGAAGAACTCGATTTTTGGCAAATTTTTATGATTTTTTTTCATAAATTTTTGATTTACACGGGAATTAGTTAATTCGAAATTTGATGTCCCATGAATTTCGAATTTTTTTTGACCGCTTGGAGCATATAAGCTTGTTTTCACGACAGTAGGCAGACATAGGAATGACGTATGCCTCGGACTCGAGTTATTAAATGGCTAAAATTGAATCCCACTTAAGAAGTTTTTTTTCCCCGGTCCCTTGGAAAACTTCTTAAGAGAGTTTCACTGTAGTACGTAATTGAATCAGCAGTGTAAAAAGATTACATCAAATCTTTTTTGTTTGTTTTATTTATGAGATTCCATCCGGCGACCTCCTGAAATCCAAATATACTCATACAAATGTATTTTTCCTCACTTATAGGTAAAGTGGGTAATTGATGCAGGATTAATCATTTTCTGTTGGGGAAATGATAACAATAGTAAAGACACTATTCGTCATTTAAAACAATTGGGACTGCACGGAGTCATCTTTGATAAAATGGATCAGTATTCAACCAAAGAAGTAAAGGTAATTTTTATAATGTCTATTTCTGATAAAATAAACAAACTCACATTTAAAAATATATTATGTTATTACGCAAATCTCTCCTCACCTAGTTATTTTTTTTGCTTTTTCCAAACAGGAAAGCATCTTTAGGATTGAAGCTAACCAGGAAAAATTACTAAAAGGAGCATTGGACAATGAAGATATTGAATATGGCCAGGGAGATACAATGTGATATGTATGATTTTCACTATATTAAAAAATGGCAAATAATATTGTTCAGCCCAACGAATACTAAATCAGTTTTTGAAAAAATGTGATAATTCACAAAACTGTTTCACCCTATGCTAATGGACGCCAGATTAAATAACTAGGTAATGATAGAAGATATTATGAAACTTGTTTAAATAGCGTTTATGGCTAACATTAAAAGGCCAGAAAGGACAAGTAAATATAATAAGGTTGATAATATGCCGACACAGGTTAATATTCTATTTATTTTATTTTTGATAATAATGCAGATATTAATGTATATTTTTTATTTGTTTTTTGTGACGGAAGGTACCTACCTTTTTTAAAGATTTTATATTTTTAATGTGCGTAGATGGTTCTTTTAGATATTTATTTATTTATTTTTCATGTTCTTCATAAAACGGTTATAAACCAATATATCACGGTTGTGTAAGAGTTCGTCTTTTAAATATGTTTATTTATAAATCTAATAAAGTTAGTAGGTTTTTTAAAATTATAAATGAAGTTTCAAATTGTACAACAATGCTAAACCTATTTGCTTTTATTACTATTTATTTAGTGGCAGAAAAGTTCGTCCCTTGTAAGTTGCAGAACTGGAACTTTATTTATATATATGTATAATATATAGGTACGTGGTTAGGTTTTACAGCCACCCTAGGCAGTAAAATTATACTGCAACAATTTTTTTTCTTGATTCAAGTTCAAATGTCTATTGAACGTTACCAGGCTCGGGGGGTTTCTCACCATCCTCCCAATAGCTTACCTACCCTAATAACGAATATTATTAAAAATAAAAATAAAATACTCGCAGTGGTTAGATAACTCGGCCAACTTATCCAATATATAGCCACTATTCATAGGTTCGAGTACCGAATTATAACTAAATAAATAAATAAAACGTAAATTGAAAATATTCGTTATTAGTATAGATAAGCTATTGGGAGGATGGTGAGAAACCCCCTTAGAATAAAGAAGAACATAAGAAATGCCTTGCAGACATGCTTTGTGGTCCAAATATTTGTCCATTGGACCTTAAATTTCCAATGCAAAACTGTGTTTACGAAATTCAAATGGGATTATAAGCAACATGATCTGCCTTATGGCCGGCTATAATAGGATACCTCTTAAATAAATATTCATGTAAACATTTTCTATTATATCACTGATTGGTTCTGTTTGTGTAAAGGCCGGTCTCTTGCGACCAATTTCACAAACAATACCTCAAATATTACCATAAACATGAGGCAGGGCCACAATGTTTTTACTTTCCGTGGCCCATGGAAAACAACAAACGTTGTGGCCCTGACTTAACTATCGACAAAGTGTGTAAACATTTTAGTTGGAGGAGACGCCGCTTGAGCTAATCATTCTCTATGTGCTTAATCCCATAGCACTATTATAATATTATTTATCATAAAAAAATATGTAAAAGCCCATATGGGCATATATAATAAATTAAAAATGAACTTCTTTGTGTTAATTTACATAACTTTGTGTAAAATATGGAAACTGCGTAGAACTTGGGAAAAATATCACACTAGCCTAATACGGGGCTGTTTGTACAGGATTCAGGGAATTGAAGACAGGGAATTGGAAAGTTCTTACGAAATTAAATAATGTGTATATATTTAAAATATATTTATTTTATGTATATACACAACATGATTATATGAATAACAATTTAAGTACATTTCATTCATGGACGGATGATTTATATTAGGATAAGTACAAGTCAAACCGCTACTGTATCCACGCTAAGGCACAAATACTCAAAGGCGCAAATAGTGCAAGATTACTCTTAATATAAATAATGGAATTTTTGAGTTGATAAGCTAACCACCAGCCCAAATACATTGGATTCCCAAAAAAATATACTTATAACACATTAAGCTGCATTTACAATAATTTTTTATTGTAAATCGTCTAAAACATCACGAAACATGTTAATAACATTACAGTCTTTTGCAGATACTAGAAAATAAATAATAAAACAGGGCATTGCTAAGTTATAAATTAAAATCTGAAAATCAAGGAGATTCAATGTTTTTTATAGTATCATCACAATACAATGCTACACTTATAAATTGGTTTAAAAGGAGAGCCCTGTTGTCTATGACATTACGATACTAGGTGCGGCTGCCAGATTAAAATATAAAGATGTAGCATTAGTTCCCATTTACGATCCAATCCATTTAAATTATTTCATTATTTTGTTTTGATTGACAATAGGAAAAAAAGACAGTGTCCTCATAAAAATATAACGGGGTCATTAAATGCTGATAAACAATGCATGCGGAATGCAAAGCACCTACTCTTTATAGTTCCGTCGTGATGCTAACCAATAACTATTAAAGTCTGATAGGTATTTTAACATTAAACATGGTAATATTCAGGTGAAAATCTCCTTAAGCACAAAAAAATTAATTGAATGATGTAATAAATTTTTTTCCAAAACTAATCCAAATTACTCAAAAGAAGTACATAATACAAAAGTGAAAGTGGGTTAAGTACTCGTAACTTCTATCGAACTCACAACCTAAATGTAATAAAATGTGGAACTTACGGCTAACAAAATATATTATTGGTACTAAACTGCTCTTTATATTTTTCTGCAACATTTTTTTCTAACACTAATAATGAGACTTTATTTTACATAGGTAATTTATGTTCAAGTACCTGACACTAGGACGGATTGTTTCAAAGAATTTGAACAATTCATTAAATTTAAAAGTTAATTTTTAAGTTCTGTGAAAGATCTATTCAAGTTCTCTTTCTATATCATTGTGGGCCAGTTGCTTCATAGAACAGGAGTAACAACAGAACTATAAAATGAACCAAAATTTGATGAATTGTTTGAATTCTGTGAAACTGAAACATAATGGAAATACTTTAAAAATATACTTTCCTTTTTCGTTACAAATGTTTGAATAATAATTCAATTTAGAATATAATGTTACATCACAAACACATACTTATATGGATAATATGATATTCAATGGATTTTTGGATAGTTGAGTTTAACTTTACAAGTTAAATTTTGTGAGATTCTCTCATTAAAATATGGTACAAGATTCTAGATTCAAGGTATCTTACATGGCTACACGCATATTTATATTATGGTCCCTGTTCTGACAGAAAACTTAAAAAAAACATTTAAAATCCACTTACCTTACTTTACCTATGATGCAGGTAAAGTTATGTATACGTTTTTCAAAAATAAATTAATGGATATGTACAACAATATGAATATAAATATTCTAATGTATATGTGTAAATAGTAAATACATATTAGAATAATATATAATGAAATATAAATATTATTTGTGGTCGGAGTACACACAGTAACAGTTGTGCTAAAAAAAATGATAAAATATGGCATGGCCTAAAGTAATATTAATATTAAGTACAGTATAATAAATTTCATAGAATAAGGCACTATGTAAATGATTATTATATATATCCAGGAATGTTTTGGTCAGTCGGACAGAAGTTTAAGATGCCTCCCGGAGGCTTGCAGAGGAGATGCTCGTGTATGAACTGGCAGGGACACACGAAGGGCTGGCAGTGGAGGCCAGGCCGCAAGGGGGTGACCTGCAGCTTGCCACTTCGCGCGCGGTTTCCCCAGCGAGACGCGTACCTCAGGTACAGGTGCGCCGCCCTCTCCTGTAAGCAGGTAGCAGGCGCAAGTCAGTCCACTCCGCGGCGCTTCAGCCAATTGGTGCAGTGGGGGAAGCAGGCGCGGGGGTCTCGGCGTGGTTTGTTGCGTAGTAGCTCCTCCATGTACTGGCACGGGCACAGCGCCTGCGACAGGTGGCGTGGCGAGGCGGGGTTGCCACCCTCCTCGTCCAGCGTCCAGTCCAGGCGATGGCGCAGGAAATCTTTGCCCCAGCGCTGCAGGTATCGTAGGAATGCCTGCTCCGCCAACCCCTGCATATGCAAACCACCCACTACATCAATTCGCTTTTCCACATACCACAACATTATTTCATCATTTTATTATTGACTCGATTACAATGTTATTTATTTATAAAAGATTCTAAATAAATTGGTGAAAGTTATGTACTTATGTGTCACTTGTTATTGTTATTATTATTATATACAAATACATTACTCACATTAATCAAAAAGAAAAGCACCAAGGAATAGTAATAAAAGAAATCAGAAGTATACCTGTTTCTGTGAAAGTCTGGTTGTTTGGCTCCCTTGAATGACAATATCGTTAGCTGTAACATCGAGCCTCCGCTCCCAACCAACAGGAATGGTTCCACCCTCATCTCTTTCAATGACTTGTTTTAGCTGCGTAACGCACGGCGTAGAATCGAAATACATAAAGCAAAGGTTCACTTTATGACAGGACATTTTACCCCTATCATCCAGGGCCAGCAGAAGTTTGTGCTTCATTAGTAGCTTATTGACTCTTCCCAGGCATTTTTCTAAGCCCTTTGATAGTTGAAGTTTAAGCCACATGCAAATGAAAATTGCAGCAGCATTTAGGAGCAGCCAAACCACACCCAACGAGAACAGAGTCAGCCCTGTCAAGCCAGAGAATAATAATGCCATGAGAACAATAAATGCCAACAGGATCCAGCAAACGAGGACACGTTTATAGCACACGTTGTAAAGGGTGAATCTATAATCGTTCACTAACAGTTCCATTGCCTGAACATATTCTTCCACTGTGAGCTGGAAAACAATTACATTTTTAATTAATTAACCCACATCATGAATAAATCGCCCTTGAGGTAATTTCTCACAAACAGTGCTATAAAAATCATCAAAATATTATTTTTAAATTCAATTAAATTTATTGTAAGTATCTCCACCATTTAGTAAAGTAGGTTTCATTTAGGCAGTATGGGAATTATTCTTTTCAGCATAAAACATTGAAAGCAAAATGATAATTTATCAAATTCTTACGGTCAAACCCTGGGCCATTAATTCCTCTGGCACTAATTCGGGTCGAAACTGAGCTGCCGTAATCCACGGCCAGTTGGCATTGACAGGGAGTAGTGTGACCACCACATCGCCATTAGCTAAAATAAAAGTTCAATTAAGGACCATTACTGGTAAACAGAATAAAATGAGGTCAACTTCTGTGGCTAGATTTGTATAGAATTTATAAAATAATATTACTTTAGTACCTAAATAAAATTGACAATTTACAAATGCAGGATAAAACACGGTTGAAATTTTCCAAAAAGCCGAAAACTGTGACTAATATAACTATTTATCAAGACACCCGATGAAACTAACGAATCATTCGTTTACATTCTGACAGCTCACCGCAGGTGACAGGTAAACAGTAGAAATTACAGGTAAAAAACGGGTAGTTATTTCAATCCCAATTTTACAAGAATTAAAAAAAAATCGTAAATATGAAATGATTACTTACCGAAACCTTGTCGCGTTGCCACTAGATTGACACTTCTCTGAGGAGTGGTGGTGGGTTCACTGGTGGGTATTTCGACCGATCTTTCAATGTTGACATTCACCGTCTCCGTTTTTAACACGGCCGGTCGCTGAGATCCAGGTTGATCATCATCAAACTGAACCCAGGCCGGACTCTTCGTTGAAATGGATTTGGAAATATCAGGTGAAGTTGGAGTTGATGTCTGAGGCGTTCGGTTTGAGGTGAGCGGATCTGGAGTTACGGCGGACCTGAGGGGATCTGGCCCCGTACCGTTTGATGCTGGTACACTCATGTTTATTTCGTATAGCCGATAGTTTATTTTTATAATAAACCGCTCTCAGAAATCATATCAAAAATCACTTGCGTACGTGTTATAAACATAACGACAGGTAACTTCTTGACACGCCCACAACCTACCACACCTGACTCAGGTGAATAATCCGCAACGAGTATTTTGATTGGTCGAAAGAGCTGATTGTACATAAATCATGATTGCCAATACATATGTTTTAAAATACCCACAATATATGTTTAAATTCCCTAAAAGCTCATTTACTTCCAAGATGAAACAAAATTCTATTGAAATTAGCAATTATTTTTATTATCTAGTCATTTTCGGATTTTTCCTTTTAGCCCGGAAACCGATCGACATAGACCCTACGTCATCGAATATACGGATCATACACGGATGAAACTACTTTGTACTTGTACACTGTAGTGATAAAGGCCATAATAAGCTACGGCCGGCGTAGTCCAGGGGCAAGGCTTTGGACTCCCAGTCCAAGGGTCGCGGGTTCATCAATCAATAAATTAATTAAATAATATTAATTAATGAAATAAATTTTATTTGATTAATTTGTATTATTTCAAAATTAATTAATTAAAAATAATATATACCTACTATATTTGCGGCACGTTCCAAAGTGGAAGATACTCTCAATATCGCCCTGGGTGTAAGACCACCATTCAGAATTAAAACGTTGCTTGAATTGGCTTTAGCCGTGTTGAGTGACTAGATCTGAATAGCCAGGTACTTCCCCACCTTCCTCTTTCCCACCTCCTTCCTTTCCCCGCTTACCTTCAGCCTCACAACATAACCCTAATTGGGGATGCCATAGTCTCACTGGCTCCAGGCGGGAGCGGTTGGGACTCTTGTGAGGTGTTCTCTATAAAAAAGCCTTGAAAAAGCTGGTCTGCCGGTGCGCCTGTTGGCAGGTTCTGCAGTCATGGAAATAGTGAGGCATTTTTTCGAAAAAATTACGTCATCGAGTACACGAACGGGAATGGTTTCATACGATAAAGGTCGTTTAGTAGATGAGAAAAAAGCAGGTCTGCCAACCGGCAGCCAAGCACGTTTCTTAGGCAGCCGGTTAGGCAATTTTTCCTTTATCTTAATATTATTTCATTATGCTTTTAAAAACTTAGAATGCAAGATTTAAAAAAAAGTGATAATAATAAAAAATAAAAAATTGACAGTTCCGAGTGTACCTATCGGTCGGGCGAGCCTTTCGACGCGAAACAACTCACGAAACCTGCCGCAGTGCCACTCACCGCTGTCGCGCGCCCATATTCTTACACAAATTTATAACAATACCTAATAGTATTTTTAAGATAGCCTAATAGTCTATAGTGGTTGGAAGTCCGAACGACCGCCGCACTGTCACATAATTAAAGCGAATTTACGTAAACAATTATAACTAAACTAGATGAAAAGATTTCATTTCCGCGATCGATTAAATGCTAAGCTTTCTTAAGAGGAATATAAACGCCAGAAATATTTGACTCCTACCACTTTAGAACTCCACGTATTTTTGGTAGTATCTGCACAGGGGGGTATAACTCCGATCCAAAACTTCAACCGTTACGAAGATGCGAAATATCCATGACTGTGTGACGTAATATCTGTATGGACCAATAGGAAATTTTTGAATTTCTACGAAAAAAAAGTGTGTTGCGTGTGTTGTTTCTATGGTTTATTTGTGTTTGGTTATGGTTTGGTGTGTGACATGCAACGGTTATAACGTAAACAGTAAATATTTACAGTAAAATTAGTGAAATGTGTCCTACACGTCCTAAATATAATTGCTGCGTGAAAGGTTGTCTAGACGTACATTCAGTGCGGCATAGGTTTCCGTCCTGGGAAAGGAAGGAGAATTTGTTTCGGGAATGGTCGATAAGAATTGGCAGACTGGGATATATTGATATCCCGATTTTGGCATCTCGTGCGTATGTTTGTGGATTACATTTCGCGATCGAATGCAAATTCAGTACCGGATCGTTAAGAAACAATGCATTGCCCACCCTTCATCTTCCTCAAATCCGAGAATATCCGGATTTTCCTCGTGAAAACAGAATCGGAAAACAGAATCGTGAAAACAGAATCGGTCATTGTAACCAGCGTGCAGGTAGGAAGCTCTCTTTGTTATTTTAGTGTTCCTAATCTATTGTGTAACTTGATCTTGGAATAACCCTTGATAATAAACTACAATATAACCTTCATATACAACAAATCACAAATAAAGCTGCTAAAATGCTAGGTTTCATAAATTGTAACACAAAACTTTTTAATAGCATCAGCATCATCAAGCAACTATACTTTTCCTACATAAGAAGTCATCTGGATGCATCAGTTGTTTGGACTACATTTTATAAAATCCACGTAAAAAAAATCAAAGCAATTCAAAACAACTTATTATGCTGTCTTATGTAAAGTCAAAAAAATAAATAGTAACCGTAATGTATCTATTTTCGTTTTTCAGACCGTATTTATGTTGAACCAGGACTATACAGCACGAATTTTGATGTCGCCCAAGATCATAATTACATCTTAAAAGGTATAAATGTCTTCTTATTGAATCGGATTCCATGAAAACTCAACAAAGTGGCATTTTAACAAGAGTTTGCCATCCGGTATCATTTTCAATCCGGCCGGATTGATCAAATCAGGATTATTTTCCCTTTTCTTTCCAAAATGGACTGTTGACGAGATAATCGAGTGAGTGTATTGTATATGTAGTTTATAAATATGTATGAAATCATCTTTATTTCAGATGTTATAATTAGACATCTAGTATGGTGTAGCTAACTAGTTAAGTTTTAATGTAATTCAGTATTCCTAAATTTCACAGAGAGATACTTTAGATGCAGATAGGGCTTCCTTGATTTTCCAGGAAGGTATTCAGCCATCGTTAATGTAATGAAAATGTTTATTTCAGAGCCCAATATATCACCTGGGCCCATCAGTGTGCCTCTTGCGGCCATATGGGACACAGGAGTTCATGAAGGTATACATCTGTTTTATATTTTATCAAGGGAAATAATATTCTAAGTTTGGTTCGCAAATGTTGGTTAATGTGATGAAAATGTTTATTTCAGAGCCCAATATCTCTCCTGGGCCCTCCAGTGTGCCTCTTGCGGCCATATGGGACACAGGAGTTCATGAAGGTATACATCTGTTTTATATTTTATCAAGGGAAATAATATTCTAAGTTTGGTTCGCAAACGTTGGTTAATGTGATAAAAATGTTTATTTCAGAGCCCAATATCTCTCCTGGGCCCTTCAGTGTGCCTCTTGCGGCCGTATGGGACACAGGAGTTCATGAAGGTATACATCTGTTTTATATTTTATCAAGGGAAATAATATTCTAAGTTTGGTTCGCAAATGTTGGTTAATGTGATGAAAATGTTTATTTCAGAGCCCAATATCTCTCCTGGGCCCTCCAGTGTGCCTCTTGCGGCCATATGGGACACAGGAGTTCATGAAGGTATACATCTGTTTTATATTTTATCAAGGGAAATAATATTCTAAGTTTGGTTCGCAAACGTTGGTTAATGTGATAAAAATGTTTATTTCAGAGCCCAATATCTCTCCTGGGCCCTTCAGTGTGCCTCTTGCGGCCGTATGGGACACAGGAGTTCATGAAGGTATACATCTGTTTTATATTTTATCAAGGGAAATAATATTCTAAGTTTGGTTCGCAAATGTTGGTTAATGTGATGAAAATGTTTATTTCAGAGCCCAATATCTCTCCTGGGCCCTTCAGTGTGCCTCTTGCGGCCGTATGGGACACAGGAGTTCATGAAGGTATACATCTGTTTTATATTTTATCAAGGGAAATAATATTCTAAGTTTGGTTCGCAAATGTTGGTTAATGTGATGAAAATGTTTATTTCAGAGCCCAATATCTCTCCTGGGCCCTTCAGTGTGCCTCTTGCGGCCGTATGGGACACAGGAGTTCATGAAGGTATACATCTGTTTTATATTTTATCAAGGGAAATAATATTCTAAGTTTGGTTCGCAAATGTTGGTTAATGTGATGAAAATGTTTATTTCAGAGCCCAATATCTCTCCTGGGCCCTTCAGTGTGCCTCTTGCGGCCGTATGGGACACAGGAGTTCATGAAGGTATACATCTGTTTTATATTTTATCAAGGGAAATAATATTCTAAGTTTGGTTCGCAAATGTTGGTTAATGTGATGAAAATGTTTATTTCAGAGCCCAATATCTCCTCTGGACCCAGAAGTGTACCTATTGCTGCCACATGGGTCACAGAAGATTACGAAGGTATACATGGGTTTTGTATTTTGTGAAAGGAAATTATATACTAAGTATGGTTTATGTGCTTAGTTTAATCTGCTGAATATATTTATTTCAGAGTGCAACGTCCCCCCTGGGCCCAGCGTTGTGTCTTTTACTGCCACAGTCGCCACACGGAAAAAAGATGGTTCCTTGCGTAAGTATATTTTTGCTTTTTGTTTGATCACCTTTGTTTGATATCTTTTGTTTTGAATAATGTAATCATTGGCCTTAAACATTGCGTTTTTCTAGGTAAGAGGATGTCATGCTATGGGCCAACTATAAACCTCACCCCAACAAAAAGAAAAATGAAGTTGGAGATTTTGGCGACGAGGCGAAAACTGCAATATGTCCAAAAGAAAAACCTTACTCTAGAACAACGACTTCGAATAGCATCTCAGTTTAGAAATAAAATCTGCTTGGAAGATTCTCTTTCAAGTTTAAATCCGGTGCTCCGTAACTTCATATTGTCTCAGACAAAGCTAAGCCCGCGTCATAATAAAGGTCGAAGATATAGTCGCGCGGATAAATCTTTGGCCCTGGCTGTTTATAAGGCTGGACCTAAATGTTACAGATTTTTGTCGAAGCTTTTGGTTTTACCTTCACCTATGACCCTGAAAAACGAGTTGGCGGCAATATCTCTTAAACCGGGAATAAATCAAAAATTTTTTGACCACTTAAAAAAAAAAGCAAAATCTATGAAGGATAAACAAAAATTTTGCATCTTAATGTTTGACGAGATGAGCATATTTCCACATGTACATTTCAATGTGCGTACTGGAAACATTGAAGGGTTGGAGGATAAAGGTGATGCAAGAAGAAAAAAATTTGCTGACCATGCTCTAGTTTTAATGATTAAAGGCCTTACCGTTCCCTATAAGCAGCCAGTTTTTTTTTCGTTTGCAGAAAGTGGAACTAATTATTTTGACTTGAAAGAAATTCTTCTTACTGTTTTAGCCAAATGGTTCGATTGTGGTCTCAAGCCCGTCGCAACTGTGTGCGACCAAGGCACTGTTAACTGTAGGGTGGTGAAAGCCTTGCTTGAAGACACTCGAACAAGTTGCCTAAGGGATAAAACAGAATATAGGGGTGGATACTTCATGGTAAATGAAAATAAAAATTTTCCCTTGTTTGACGCACCTCATCTTTTGAAGTGCGTTCGTAATAATCTTTTAGATAAAGATATGATTTTTTATGAGGATGGGGTGAAAAAGTTAGCTTCATGGGATAATTTGATGACGTCTTACAAAGTGTTACCGACTGAAGTTTTTAAGAGGTTGTCCAGAATGACGGACAGCCACATTGTCCCAGAGAAAATTAAGAAGATGAAGGTGAAATTGGCTGCACAAGTTTTTAGTGACAGAATGTCTGCCGCACTGGAATCTCTATATATTTTACGTCCAGATTCTTTTAGTAAAAATCCTAAGGACACAGCGAGAATTTTACGATTTTTTGATGTGTTATTTGACAGCGTTAACGGAACATCAATTCATCCCAAAGGGGGAAAAAAATATCGTGTAGCTTTATCGAATACCTCCCCACACATTAAATTGTGGAACGAGTCATTGAAAACAATGAGCACGATGAAATATGTCCATCAGACAACAGGCGCAAACATTAGGACTTTAGCTCCAGTTTTAAAAAATTGGGTATTTTCTATTAATGGAATTATTGAATTGTGGCATTTTCTACAAAGTAAAGGCTTCAATTATTTGAAATTGCGGTATCTTAATCAAGATCCCTTAGAGAATTTTTTTGGATCCATCAGAAGTCGTGGTGTGCGGAATCCATCCGCTACATTGTTTACTTCGGCTTATAAGTCATTAATGATTTGTAATTTAGTTTCGGGACGTTCACCTGGTACTAACTGCGAGGCCGACGATTCAACCATCCTTTTGACAAATGTGGCAGACTTCATTTACTCTAATTCTACCTCTTTCATTTTAAATTCAAATTTATCTTCTTTTATAACTATACCGGACATAGATGTCCAATTTAAGAAAATTTTCGATTCATTTTCCACACAAACATTGAGTATCGACGCCTATGTTGCAGGATTTTTATTAAAGAAGTTAATGAAGGATATCCGAGGTTGTGATGAATGCAAATCATCTTGCATTGGTGATCCTTATGATCCCATGAATTCTTTTACATTATCGCGAGAATACCGCATGACAGAGTGGCTTTGTCTAAATTATCCAACAAAAAATTTTGCTCTCAACCTTCTGGAAATTCATCATGTTGTCGAGTATGTACTAAATTATAATTGCGAAAATTTACATCTTGTGCCCATTATTAATAAAACTATTGCCCAATATGTATGTTTTGATTGGATTCACTGTGAGGAACATAAAAACAAATTGATGAAAAAAATTATTAAATTCAATGTGCCCTTCATAATTAATGCTTGGTGTGCAGATATTAATAAAAAATTATGTGGCAAAGATACAAGAGAATATATTGGACCAGATTCCATGAGGAAAATGGCAGTTCTGCGATATATAAAATATTCTAAATATAGGAAGAAATGGTTGTCCTAATTTGGATATTTTATTTGTCTAGAACTTTTTTATTACGTACTCGACATCATAATGATAATCTTTCAATACCTTCTTTAAAAGTTTTTTCTGTTTATAAATTCTTATATTCCATGTTTCTGTCTGCCTTGATATACTTTCCGAATATGTTTTTTGCTTAAATTATATTCTTGTATTTCCTGTTTATGTATTATCTGTATTAAAACATAAATACTTAAACATATTATTAATTATATGTTTATCATTTTTCTGTTACAAGCAGAGAAATGTAAAAATTTATGTATACCAAGATATCTTTTGCAATTAGTTCTTCTACATTTCACTTTGATGTATTATAATTTTGAATACTAGTTTTGATATTACACACCTTCTAAATGGTTTTTGTGCTAGAAACCAAACGGGTGTTCCTTTTAAAATGTTGACCTGTATATATATATATATATATATACCAAGCGAAGCTCAATCGAAAATCTGAAAACAGCAAAAGATACGGCAACATTTGGGAATTGAACCCAGGACCTACTCCTTGCCGGGGCTTAGCTCTACCAACTGAGCTAATGTGTCCCTATCCGATTCAGTTATATTTAACTGTATCATACTACGACTAAGAACTACCAAAACACTATGATAAGATTTTAGACAAATAACAAAAATACCAACACTGTCTTCATTTTCTTATTGCAAATTTTTATTGGCTGCTGTCTCTGTGTATGATTGCAAGATTTAAACCCGAACTAAATGCTATCCTATGTAGCTAATTTTAAATTCTGGTTTTGATTTTAATTTATTGATAGATAAAGCGATAATTTAGTTTTTATGAGTGTTTTGTGCTTATATTATATTGTTTTTCCTGTTTATGTGTTATCCACTTTAATATATATAAATACATAAATAAAATACTTAACATTTAATTACGAGTTTTTCTGTTTTTAGCAGAGAAATGTCAAAATTCGATACTGTCTGGGAAAGTTAAATTATAATTGAAAATGTTCTTTCTTTAATTTCAAGTAATTTTTGGCTACTTTTATGACAGTTGGTTTGTTCACAGGACGACGAGTTTTCATCTGACAAGCGCTGTCTGAGAAGATGAGGTGTAAGATACTTTAAGCTCATTTTCTCATGACAGCAAGCACTTTGTCAGGTGTAGGTTTGTTGTTTTGGGATATCATTTTGACATTTCAAACATTTTAGGCTAATGAATTCGGTAGATAACGAAAGAGAATTATATTGTCTATGGTCGCACTTTTTTTTTTGGTTTCCTCTATCCTTGTCGATGGTTTGTGTGACGTCATACCTGTTAGGCAAAAAAAAAATATCAAAATATTGGCAAGTCTATGTTAGTCAATGATAGTCTATGGTTAAATAGCGTCGAAAGCTTCTCCCTACAAAAAGCGGGGAGTTATCAATCTATAGATTGGTTCATTTATGTATCTGCACGAGGAAAGTAGCGCCAAAGTTGACAGCTAGCAACTGAAACGCTCTGGTGACTAAAAAAAAAATCGAAAACTGACAACAAAACTGGCGCAACTATGGCAACCGGGCAACTGGGCCAACAGCACGGCGAGTTGTGAGTGACTAGTTGCGTTGACGTTGACGACGGGTTTTTGAGAAGTTGTGTAGATGTTGTGTAGTATGCGGACCATCACATTGAAATACACAGGTTAGCGAGTTGAGTTGCAAACTTTTTTTTTCAGTTTCCCCGTGAGCGAAACGTCGGAACGAAATCTTGTTCAATTTTTGCCGTACAATAAAGGGTCCGTCAAAAACAGCTGTAAATATAAAAGATACTCTATAGTAATAATAACGGCGAATAGCGAAGACCCGAACCGCGCTGCGAAGGCCCAAACCCGAATAACATAGTGTGGCGGTCTTTGGGATTGTAAGGCGAGCGCTATTGTGTTAGTATCTTTTATATTTATAGCTGTGTTTGTCGGACCCTTTAAGCCTTGGATAGACACGGCGTTAATATCAAAAGATACTTTATAACACAATAGCGCTCGACATACAATCCCATATTCCCATACAGACCCGCCACACGTAAAAAGATGATGCGTTATAAGCGGTTCGGGTGTTCGCTATTCACCGTTATTCTCCAAAACCGCTGCTGACGCTATATTTGAAAAGTTATGCGACCCCCCTCTGCTGTAAACAGGAGAGGGGGTCATTTTAAATATGGAGTTGTCGTGCTCAAGCCGCTGTCAGCCGTCAAGTTCACAGAGCCAGTACAAATAAATGATATTCCGCGGCTGCTCCCGAATTCCGTAGGAAGAAATCTTTTATAACGTAGTGTGTCGGTGGAAAATATGAACATAAAAATTAAACGTAGGTCGCGCTCAATAACGCTAGCGCTTTTAACGCCACGTGTGTCCAAGGCTTTATTCGCTGTAACCGCTGCTCACGCGACATTTGAAAAGTTATGTTAAATTAAAAAACTGGAAAGGAGAGATAAAAAAAAAAAAAACTAACTAACCATCACGCCGTTTCCCCGCAGGGGTAGGCAGAGAGGACGGACCGCCAACTCGGTCTTGGCATACACTCCTCGCCTCATTCACATTCATACATCTTATCATACATGCTCTTCTATTATTCTGACTCTTGACATGGCCCGACTCAAGTATCTGATTCACTTGATCGTGCCATGTCTTCCTCGGGCGTCCTCGACTTCTTCTACCATTCACATTAGTATCATATATTCTCTTGACACTCCTTTCTTCGTTCATTCGCTCTATATGTCCAAACCATCTAAGCGTCCCTTTTTTAATCTTACTTATGACGCTCACATCGGCCTTGCATTCTTTTCGGATCTCAACATTCCTCACACGATCATACATGGTTTTACCACACATACGCCTCAGGGATCTCATTTCTACAGCATTCAGTCTACTTTCATCCTTTTTTTGCCAGTTCCATGCTTCACTGCCATACATCAGGGTAGGTACCAGCACTCCATTGTGAACTGCTAGCTTCGCTTCTTTGGACAGCTTTTTGTTGGCGCCAACAGCATTCAGTCCACCATTAATAGAGTTACCTGCATTTACCCTTAAATAAAATAATGAAAGGAGAGATAAATAATAAAAAAAAAACATTTTAGGATCTAGTTAAGTAATGTTATCCTCTCCGCCGTAAATAGGAGGGGGGGGGGGTCATTTATTTACGGAGCTGCTGTGCTCAAGCCGATGTCAGCCGTCAAGTTGACAGATCCAGTACAAAGAAATAATTTTCCGCGGCCGCTCCCTAATTCAATTGACCCCCTCTCCTGCCGTAGGAAGAAATATTTTGCAACGTAGTGAGTCGGTAGAAAATATAAGCTGCGTCGGTCGCGTTCAATAACGCCAGCGCTTTTAACGCCGTGTGTGTCACTGGCATAAAAGTTGATACCTGAAACGTCAGAACGAGCGGTAGCAGCGTCATCATTATTTTTTGTCTAAATGTCAGACTGCACCATCAAAAAGATTGCACAAGAATGTCTTAGTGCGCATGTGAAATTATATTAAGTTAAATGTTACTCAATTACTTTGAAACGTGCAGATTGGTTTATTTTTGCGTCTGATTTTTTATATGTCTATGATTCTGGTCGAGTTGTCAAATTACTATCTTCAGATCGAACTACACGTAAAAATAAATTTAGTCGCTGATTCCTGCTTATTTTAATTAATTTCTCGAATCTTTCTTCGATTTAATAATAAATTACTTTCTATAACCCTTACACATTTTTGTTTTAGATTACATTTTTTGATTGATAATTCTACTTCGGTAAGATGTGGAGTGACACTCTTTTGATCGTGTTCATATCTATCTGCACCGCATTTTTAGGCGAGGGTAAGTCGAGAATTTATTATGATCAAAAAGGCGCAAAAGTCTAATGTTTGTTTTTAATTTGTCAAATATAAAATAATTCATAATTTGTTACTAGAATTAATGAGCCACGATATCTGCTCTACATGCAAACTCAGCTGATCAAATTAATAACGTTACTAACATAAGTTTTTATTCATGATTACCGAAATTTGAAATCATAATGTAGAATCACATCCAAAGCTTCTTGGACAGGGTTGTTATTGATTATCTCATGTATGGCTTCCAATTGAATGTATATTTATGATATAAAAGTCCTGTCATTGGTCAATTACATATCAAGAGGAACTCTAAAAGTGTAGTAACCCTAGTAGCGAGGTATTTTCAGCCTTCTGTAATCTGTGCAACTTTAGGTTATATTAAAATTCCATCTTTTACAGGTTTAACATGGATTATGGTATATAGAACAGAAAAATACCAAAAACTTAAATCAGAAGTAGAGAGACAAAGCAAAAGATGTAAGTATCATAAGTACACCTTTCTCATGCTTAGACCACCTACATATTTAGGGCACTTGTATGTTTCACACTGCCATGAAAATATTAAAAACAGGCCAATATGAATCCATCATCCCATCTTGAAATGCTATTTACAATAGTTTCAGAATTGATTCAATTTCATGAAATCTCCTTCGGTCTCTCTTGGAAAGTGCCCAAATGCAGCGTACATGTACGTAAACTCGTCTTGATACTATGTTTGCATTATCTGCGGGCATAGAATGAAAACCATTTGAAAATGCACACACTTTTATTGCCTTTGTGTGTTTATATTATATTTTTATAATATATTGCCAACCAGTTTTCAACATGGACAGAAGAGTGTTGCATAGATAATAAGTCAAAGAATATAGTAGAAAAAATAATTGTCTTTATTCAGACAAAAATCTACAAATTTATAAACAAACTTTTGATATATCACTCTTTGAGGGAATAGTAATTTGCATGTAAGTTGTTTAGTAATAAAATCAGATTTGTACAAGTACTTATATAATATTTTACAATTCAAAGTTCATCTCCAAACAGTCAAATTGTTACGTAATAAAACACTGTTTCAAGGTTGGTGACTATTACCTAAACCAGCCTTCAAAATACTTTCAACCACTGAAGTAATGAATATTATTTTGACTTTTATATCTGTGTCAGACCGCACTGTATGTGCACCATGCTTTCATGGCGTGACCTATTTCAACATATCGCTCGCCGTACATTACCATTGGGAATGTATGGCGAGCGATATCCTGAAATAGGCCAAGCCTAAAAACGCTTGCTACATTATAGCGCAGTCTGACTGTACCTTTACCGCTATTATTTGTTTGCAGTGGAAAGACGTAAAGAGGCACATGGCGACTCCTTAGATAAACAGCATAAGAAAAAAATAGAAAGGGAAGAAGAAAGATTAAAAAATAATAACAGGGATCTTTCTCTAGTCAAGATGAAATCCATGTTTGCTATTGGATTTGCATTTACTGCTCTGCTGAGTATGTTCAATAATATGTAAGTAAATTAGTAGATAACTAGCGCAGAACCGCGACAGATCATGCGATATTATAATTGTAGGATTTGTGAAGCTGGAAGAATTTATAAAAAAAATATTTGCTTCAGTATCGTTTTCTTTCAAAAACAAACATTGTCAATTTTTAATTGTCAATCAGAACTTTACCTTTTGAATGAACATCATTAATGAACTTGAAAAATTACGACATCTATCAAAAGAAATACACGTTTCAAATATAGAATTATTAATTAATTAAACAAATTAAAATAAAATAAATTTGGTACCTGCTTATTACCTGCTATTCCCACAATCAGTTTCAATTTTGAAAATCAAAGCAAATCCAAGTTCTAGATTTCATTGAACCTAGTTACAGAGGTACAACCAAAATTAGTATTTTTAATAACTTTTGACTCTATGTCTAGTCATCTATGCTTTGCCTTCACATCGGGTGGGGGTTTGCGGGTTCCATTCCGGGTAGCGCAAAACTATATAAAGTACACATTTAATACATATTATTTAAATAAGCACTTCTAAATCTGTATGTTGTGATGTTCAGTGTGATAAACTTTACAAAGCTAGTTTTACAGCTGTGGTAAATAAATACATTACCAAATTATGAAATTTTTTTTTAAGAAAATACGATTTTAATAATTGTTTTTTTAATTTGCAAATGAACTTAAAATAAATGTATGAAATAACAATATCTGTAAAACTGTTTGTCAGATTTGACGGTCGTGTAGTTGCGAAACTTCCCTTTGCTCCAATCTCGTGGATCCAGGGTCTCAGCCACCGCAACTTGCCCGGAGATGACTACACTGAATGCTCCTTCATTTTCCTCTACATCTTGTGCACCATGTCCATTAGGTAATATGAAACATTTTCACTGCAATATTACATGTTGCAGTGAAATTGCATTTTTAATATTTAAACACCACCCAGGAAACTTTAAGGTTTTCCTAATGTTGTAAGAGGAGGAAACCCAGATCTGGCAAATAATTCTACAGCCTAGCTGTTGAAAATAAGATCGAATTGGAAAAATTACCAATAATTAATTAATTGACATTTAATTCACTGGTGCCGAAAGGTTCAATGATGCTAGTTCTTCGGAGTACCGTCCATTGAAATACCGGCAGAACATGTACAGCATTCCAACCTTATGGCTGTATTATATAAACAGCATCTATCGAACAGATTCCGTGTACCTGCATAGTTTTAGTGAAGTATTTCAATTAGCAATATTGTTCTCTATCAAATTTCTGTTGCATTTCTTCAGCTTCTATTAGCGCTAAATTCTATAGCGCTTCGGCAAGTAAATAATGCGGAGTTATTCTTAAGGCGATGCACTGTGAAATAATGCAAAATCATGTGTTTTTGGTTTAAAAATTTGGTCACTTAGATGCTTAAATTAAATACTGCGAGTATAACACATCTTGACCTTTGAAATAATCGAGGATTTTTTCGAAGAAGTCTTTTTATAAGCCCAGAATAAAATAAAGTATAAGGTCTATAAAAACTGCATTAGAGTTCAAAATCTCTCCTACTTACGAATCATTTTTCGGTTATGGTGTTATTGTATAATGTGGCAAATTAAATAAATTAATTTATTTAGAAAATTATCGTTAAACATTTTAATATCTGTGCCTGAACTTCGAAACATAAAATAAAATAGGATTTTTGGCAATGTTATTTTTTTGCATAAATCAAAACAGGTGGCTAGTGTTAGCGGCCCGATTCTGAATGTTATACGACTTGGTGAAAATGTTAAGAGAAAAAAAATTATCGACAATTGTTTGCGCATATCAAAATTGAATGCTAAACATAAAAAATAACGCAGATAATGTTTTTTCTACCTCAGACGAATTGAATAAAAGTTACTAATACATCTTTTGAAAAATAATTTTCAGACAAAATATCCAGAAGTTATTAGGATTTGCTCCATCACGTGCAGCGTCCAAGCAGGGAGGGGCCTTGTTCGGCACTTCACCGGGAGCATTCAAATAAACCCCAACCGATATTTACAAGGTTGTCTTTATTAAAACTACATTTTTACATTATTTTAGACAATTTTGTTAAAAACTATAATTTATTATTATGTTTTAATATATGTTTGTTTCATACATGGGAAGTTTCATTATAAATCTGTCGAATCCTAATCTTGTTAGGTCAATGGTATGGTACGCGCCTAGGATGATCAGTTCCGCTAATGCCAGGCCGACGGCGGGCGCTTGTTGGATACCTGGAAACATTTATCATTTTTTATGTGCTATTTTACACCTTCATTTATATCAAGTATGAGAATAGTACAACATAAAGAAAGTATAAATGTAAAAAATAAAAGTATCGTAATTGTGTATAATAATAATATCATCCACTGGAGCGATCCACTATAGGTATAAATGAGTTGAGCGCTTTTAAATTTTTGCACCTTTGGTTTGGAAATGTCCTGACCTCTTTCAAATAATCGTACCTCCGAATATTAATATGGTGACATATAAACTGCTTATAGTGCTAGAGAGCTATTGAATGCAACTATATTTGAGCGTTTATCCCATATTTTTAGGGTTCATAAAATTTGAATGCATGAATTCTGCGTGTTATTTACTTTAAAATTGGCATTCGTAGTACCTATTTGGAGAATATCAAATATTATGACTTCTATATATTTTGTCTATGGACTTGTTGATAATAACAGATATATATTTAAATTTGGATACGAATTTTTTAATATGTAATATAAGATCAATTGTTTGTAAGAAAAAATATTTCAATAATTTCGGTTTGCGAAATGTCAGTAACAAATAATTCAAAAGAAACGCAAGACATTTCTTGTTAAAAAGTGAAAGAGCAAAGTTATCTTTGTGATTAATCCAAGTATGCAATGCACGTGAACTTTTGAAATAGTTCCAACAAATGTTTTAAAATATCTATTCAAATTGGGCTTAAACACTCCAGTGGGGACTATGACAATGTAATATGATGAATTTTACATTGTATGTATTCATAATGGATTGATATTAGAGTGTACCTATGAAGTGTTAGTAGGTTAGGTTAGTTTCAGGTTAGGTGACAACCTGAAATGACAAGACAATCTAAAAATGTTTCACCACTTTTTTTGTTGTTGTGAATACATCACAAGAGTCCCAACTGCTCCTGTCTGGAGCCAGTGAGACTATGGCATCCCCAATTGGGGTATGTTGTGAGGCTGTAGGTAAGTGGGAAGGGTAAGGGGATTTGGAAGAGGAAGGTGGGGAAGTGTACCTGGCTATTCAGATCTATTCACTAAACAGGGCTAAAGCCATTATTAAGCAACATTTCATGAATGATGGTCTTACACCAGGGCGATACTGAGAGTATCTTCCACCCTGGAACGTGATATACATTATTTTTAATGAATTAATTGTGAAATAACACAAAGTAATCAAATAAAATTTATTTGCGCACGCCAGGTTCGAACCCGCGACCTTCGGAATGGGAATCCAAAGCCTTACCCCTGGACTATGCCGGCCGTCTTTGAAATTTGAAACAAGTAAAGCTTAGTTGTTTGACCCCTCGTCACATTTGACCTCATCAAATCGGCAATCAATGCAATTTTGAATTTTTCCACATTTACCACTTCAAAAAAGGCTTCCATTAATTGCCAATTCTCTATCTAATCTAATTTAATGACAGTTTTTCATTCTTTAAGGCTGATCAAACAGCCTGACTTAAAATTTGATCAATAGCTGACAAGCCGAAGATCAGAAGTTAACCAGGACTAATTAAAATGTCAGATGTGACAGGGCTTCAAACAACTAAATTAATGGACTATTATTTGTCCGTCAATAAAAAAAAAGTAAATTAGTGATAATATCGACGGTCCTGAAGAACAATGTCGGATGTGCGGTTTTGTAGTAGAGCTTTTTAAAATATCGTTTCTGCATTTTTACTTTTTTTTGGTATCAAGAAACATAGATCTTTGGCATTTCATCTCATTGCATTAAAAAATCCGAAAATATAGACTTTTGAATCAACAAAATAAGCCAATAAATAAACCAACAGAAAGACTTTCAATTTTTGTCAGATCCGACATTGTTCTTCGGGACCATCGATATGTATTTAGGGGAAACATGAGAAAGTAAGAGGTACAAACCGTGCCCACTGAAGCCAGTTGCGAAGTACAAATTTCCATGGTACGGGTGAGATCCAATAATTCCATTCTCATCATAAGTATTGTAGTCGTAATATCCAGCCCACGATCCAGTTACCTTTGGAAATCAATAATGCAAGATATTATTCAAATATGTACATTAGGAAGCATCGGCGGTTTGTGGGCTTCAAAGTAGGAAGACTAACATTTTTTAAAACGTATTATGTATTTATGTCCAAACCCAGAAACAAAAAATGCAAAATATTATCTACGTCAAACTATAATAATGTGCAATTGCAATCAAGTTAATTACTCAAACACAAGATAGTCCGTCAACTGCAAATTCGCTGTTCCAATTAATCCAAATAGGTACTGATCACAAATACTGAAGCAAATCTTCGTCGCTAGAGCTATTCGTAAATGATCAGTTCTATTTTGGAAGTGTTCGTTGTTTGAGGCACGCCTCAAACTAAACAATGCGCGGCGTGTCAGCTACCATTCATTTCGGTTTCATATGACTTTCCCACCCCTTTCACCTACATGAAATCAGCGGCTCTCGGAGGCAGGCCCTATCACTGCCTCACTAGCGTATTATTAAACTGCATTGTGTAACAGCTGGGCGAGCGGAAATCCACATGTGGCTAGTAAAATATGAAAATATTAATGGGTAAAATTTTAAATAAAGTTATATATATATTTGACATTAATTTTTTTCACAGTTGTAAAAATAAATGTAAGTCACTAGTTATAAGTCAGTAGTTATAAGGCTTAGTCATGAGTAACTAGCTAAAATCTTAGATGTAAGTCACTAGTTATAATTTAATTCACAGTTGTAAAAATAAATGTAAGTCACTAGTTATAAGTCAGTAGTTATAAGGCTTAGTCATGAGTAACTAGCTAAAATCTTAGATGTAAGTCACTAGTCATAATTATGAATCTTAGTTTATTTGTACAGCGCCCTTGAGGTGATTTTTTATGAAAACGGCGCTGTATAAATTTATTTATTTATTCACGCCCTTAGAGCTTTTACAACAATCATAATACAAAAATAATAGAAAAATAAACAATAATATACAAATTATGTTACATCATTGTTTAGTAAACGGGAAACAGAATTTTTGAAATTTCAGAAATAAATTTTGATAAGGAATAAACGAAAATATCAACTGAACTAAATTTATTTCCAAGCCTATGTAGTCTTTGGATTGGGGAGTCAATTGGCCAGATATTATTATTAGGTGTGTGGATACGTGTATCTCTTCCCCCCTTTCTCCTCTCCTTATTTTTTAAGGTGAGGCAAAGCCTCTCCTGCCTCATTGTGAAGACCTCCACCGTTAGGAAGTGATAGTAGACTGAATTCTGCAGAAATAAGATCCCTGAGACAGATGTGTTGTAAAACCATGTATGACGATGGTAAAAATGTGGAAAGAATGAGCGCTTTTATTATTACCGTGATAACCCACATTTACGTTACCGCAACGGCACATAAAAGGCAATAAACATACGTTCCTTATCGCAATAATGCTGCAGCTCTTTCTTACACATTAAATAACATGAGACAAAAGATGAAACACACAGAATAATATGCAAGCCAGTTTCCTCCAAAGGAAAAAAATTAGAATTTTCTTGCATCTCTCTCACACGCCACCGTAATGTCTCCGTGGACCCCTAAGCCGTGACGATAATTTTGAGAGTATGCGATATAGTTACGAGGATAATATTGATGTGAGTGAGTTCCATCCGCTGCGTGGTGTAATCTCCGCATGCGACCAGCTACCTGACTTGCTAAATGTCAAGAGTCAATGCGCTGATGTGTTTTGTTAATATTTATTTTATTTATTTATTAATTTCTATATTCTTACATACAGTTTATAAATACAATAGGTGAAAGTAAAACAAAAAATATCCTTAATATAAAACATAGTAGGTAGTAGAGTGAAGTATATTCGGCAACTGCATGTAAATGGTTAAAACTAATGTAAATATACAAGTTAAGTTTTCAAATATGGCCTTCAATACGAACTGTGACGATAACAAAACTTGTGGGGAAAACGACCATGGCTGTGGGTCAAGTCTATTGACGCATATAAAGACAAAATTTTAAAGTAAAGGGCTTGTAATAACATTTCCCTGAAGAACAGTGCTGTGAATAATAAACCGTTGGTCCTTCACAAGGTAGAGACGGATGTATGTTTGTTGAGTTTTTAAGTCATTAATCAAATTATTAGGGTGTAAGTATTAGGGTGCATTCAAATGTTTTCAATGATAATGGAAAGTAATTGAAAAACTTTTGTGGGTGCTCCTTTAGCTCATCAAATAATATACAGGGTGTCCGGGGGTAAAGTGCATTAACTTCGGGAGGTGATTCTGCATGGTAGTACATATAAGTAAAAAAGATAAAACTCACAGCAAATTTATCAGATAAGTTTATATCTTATACTAAGGATTTTTAATAGGCACGTCTTTTTGTATGGGAAAAAAGTCAGAATTTCGAAAAAAATGGTTAATCTTTTTTACTCCTGCCATCATGTAGAATCACCTCCCGAAGTTAATGTACTTTACCCCCGGAAAACGTGTATAAATGATCCTTCTAAGATGTTGCCATATCTTCTCATAATTTGTCCTTTTTTTTTTTAACCTTAAATGCACCCAATGCACCCCCCCCAAAGAAACATGCAATGTAACTGTAAAGCGATCTCTCTGCATGCTGTGCCACGTTTGATGTGACCTTTCCGCAACGTCACGGTACCATAAACGTAAGTCACCACGGTAATAATAAAAGCGCTCAATGCCAGGAATTACAAGAATGATGTAAGCATAATGGATAAGATTAAGCAAGGGACGCTTAGATAGTTAGGGCTTGTAGAATGAGTCTAAGGAGAATATATATATTAAGATGCGGAAGTGAATAATAGAAGAATTCGGGGACATCCGAGAAAGACATGGCACGATCAAGTGAATCAAAGATTTGAGTCGGACTATGTCAAGAGTCAAATACTAGAAGAGTATGTGAGATGATGTATCAATGTGAATGAAGCATGGAGTGTGTGCAGAGACAGAGTTGTGCATTGGTCTGTCTCCTGCCGAACCCTGCGGAGAAACGGCGTGATGGTCGGTTTTGGGAAGCGTGTTTGAAATTTCATTCTTTGAATTAATTAGTGTACAAACTACCTAATGCCTGGTTATTATTAATAAATGTCATGAACTACAATACAAATAAACTCATACCTTAACTCCTTGAAAGGCTGGTACTCGAAGTCCTAATTGTGGCCAAACGTCAGTGTGGAAAAACTCGTGATCCACCTCCAAGTTGTCAATGGGGGGCTCATTTTCTGGCAAAGGACACCTTCCCGCAATAAAACTAGTGCCGAGCCCCTCTCGGCGGAAATATGTCCCGGACGGATCGATAACCATGGGTGTGTTCAAGCCGGGGATGTTCGGATCTTGGCTGTTGAAGCAGTACACATATCTTTTTCTGAAATCAAATATTATATTTATTGTTTATTATCTATAAAGCAGGCAATCCGTTGAACAGTGAGTTGATTATGAAATATGCACGGCTTTTTCTGTTGGAAATTCATACAAAGAATTTTTACTGACTCACAACATTATTTTCTCCTCCGGATAATCACTGCTACAGCAGGTCTTTAAAAAAAAATTTTAAGGTTATTCGTAAAAATTAACTGAAAAATAAGATAAGACGCCATCCATTCGTTCCATAATTTTCAAGTATTCGAACTGTGGCATAGTTGAGAAGTGGGTAACTACTAACAGCCTTCCTAATAAATGTGTTTTCAATTTTACACGGCTTACAACTATTTCTGTATCATAAACAGATGTTTATAGTTGTGAAATTTTAAAACACATTTATTACAAAGTCTGTAAGTATTTACATAATTAATAATGTTTAGAAAATTTAATGAATTCTCAGTTGTTTGAAGACAAAATTAAATAGTAAGTAAATTTATTTTTTTAATTTTATTTATATATTTATATAATGAAGTTCATAGATATTATTTATAAATTATTATTATTATTTATAAAGGTACTGAAGAAAAAGATTAGATTTATGAGAAAATTTATAACTTTTAACACAAAATAAATAAAGTTCCACACTAGCACATAATAAAATAGAAAAAGAGATAAGATAGGTTACCTCGGCTCAACTGGTAGCTCAATACTGAGGAGACCTTGGCCTGTCCCGATATTAGCCATTTGTGCAACTTTAGCCGACTGAGCACCAGCCGCAATAACGCAAATAGAAAAGGTTATTGGTCTGACTTTTCCGTCTTTGGTTGTAACGTACAATGTTCTGGCTCTTTTGAAAGTGCCTTCAACTCCTGGTACAATTATGTTACGATTCTCTTCAAATTCAAAGCCACTCGCTTCACCTTCCACATAATTAGCGCCTAGTCTGACAGCCTTTTGTTTGAAGCCAGTCAGCAATGACCAGGGATCAAACCAACCTTCATTTTCTAGCCCGAGGCAACCTGAAATGGAAAGGCAAAAAAATGAGTTAACAAATTTTTCATTAACCTGTCATTGGCCGTACGAACTCCGGTGTACCATCGATTTTGGAAGCGATTTTGTTCCTTAGGTATAAAGAAATTGTATCAAGAACAAGGTCAGAATCGCTTGGGCCATTCTCGTTCTTGACGTAATGAAATACTGCATAACGTCTAGCCTCTCGGAATAATTTTAATAAATTGTCTATGATGCGGCGGGCATGAAAGATGGCCGACAAAATGGCCACCGTGTCAAAATATGGATGGAGTTGGCTAAGAAACTCTGTATTCTTTCATTGTTTTTGATATAAATTCATTGTGGAGAGAATAGATTTCAGGTATTATCAGAAAGATCGTTTATCTACATTATTTTATTGTAATTTTGTAATATATCACAAAAGAAATGTTATAAATATTGGATTCGCAAGAAATGTTAAATATCTTACGTCGTAATGAAAAAAAATATTTTTCCTATGCTGGCTTTCAAAAGGTTAAAAAAAAGGCTGTTAGAACCTGGGGACCAAATCTGTCAATTTCTTCGAACCAACCCGCTATAAGCCCCATGATGCAAAAGCAAAAAAATATTAAACAGAAATCTTACAAAAAAATTACTTCAGGTGGGGAAGGGAAAATAAAGATATTAGGCCGGGCATATGCTGTAACGCAGACCGCGCTGTTCAGTGCAAAGCAGAGTAGTGCAGATTGTAATTGTAATATAGGAATAAGCACGAAGTGCCATATGCTGTGGGGCTGGCGCATGCGGTGCAGACACACGTCTGCTCTGCCCTGGTTGTAGAGGTTGCCGAGGTTGTAGCTGCGGCGCATTATTTCCCCGTGAGAATCTCGCTTTTGCAGGTAAAACAGTTTTTTGCACTCTGAAAGACTATAAATCAATAGTAAATTATTGATTTCAAAGTCAGAATCGGACTCGGAACTCCACATTCTCACAAACAACCAGCACCCAAGCACGCACAAGCTGAACTAAGCTATGTCGCAGCTCATGCTGGTCACCGATTTCTGCCTTGTCCATCCTGCGGGGATATTTCTGCTCTGCTCTGCGTGGACTGCGCCTCAGCATATGCCCAGTCTATAGGTGCGTTGGGAATGTCGCATTACGCTGCGCTGGTGGGTGTACAAAAACCTTTTTTATTTTATCTTGGAAATGGATTATAGATGAATGGGTATTATATTACGTTTGTGTGAACAGTCAAGGATTGTAAAATTAATAATGCTGAGAACACAGATTATTAATATATGTTGCTTTCTTTTGACATATTGCACAATTACACATAATAATATATGTATATCTGGCCCCCAAGTACATACTAACATATTATCAAGGCCGGCCCTGCGCCAAACGGCGCCTGAAGCTAGTAAAACCCTCAAGGGCGCTGTGTTATGTATTATCAGCGCCTGGACAGGGCGTGACCCAGTAAATCACCAAAATGCGTTTCATTTGAGCTCTATTTACATATTTGCATATTGAAAAAAATCTACTTACCTCCAACAATATCGTCTAAATTCAACCAAGGAAACTTTTCTTTAATTTTTTCTTTGTTTAGCATTTCATTCTTAACATTGTATTTCTTCTGAGTCTTAAAGTTTTCCTCTAAAATAGAAATATTGTTTTCATTGGCAAGCAACAAATAACCTCTCGGAGTAAATTGTATGTCGATGCCCAATCGTTTTTTTATTGTTCTAAAAAATTCTGCACCATACTGCGACATTTCAATGTTTTCTGGAAGAGAGAACTGCTGTCTTATTCCTCCAACTGATAAAACAGTAGATGATTCACAGTACTGAAAAACAAGGTAAAATTAAAACAGAGAATTCAATTCAGGCAAATAATTAAAATTATGTTGTCAACACACTTAATTCCGATTTTATATGGGGATACGTTCCACAGAATACCGATCCGTACAATGTTTTGGAAATAATCAAATGTTCAGTACAATATTTTGAAAAATGGAAGGTTTCTAATGAGAATGAATGTTTCCGGTACGTTTTGTTAACCGTGTTATATCAAAAATATTTAAAAAAAGGAATTCACTGTATTTAGAATAGGTCAGACTATAAATAGCATTTTAAGGTTTAGGTATAATTTCATTGATTCTAAAAGTGACTACAGACAACACCTACCCTTATCCCTTTCCGACCGGCTTCATACGATCGTGAGTTTGATTTGAAAAAAATCCTGACAGAAAATAAATCTGTTTTTGGGAACGGAACCGGAGTCGATCGAATGTGCGGGAGCTGCTTATGTAGGGTAAGCGGTTGTTATTCGAGCAGTAAATCACCTAGCCCTACGGGATCATAAATTATGAGCTTTACTAATGTGGTCCATCAAATTTCGGACATTTTTCGGAAAGGGTTATATCTTGTGTTGAATCAGCATTGTTTATTTCAATCAATTTATGTCAAAACTTTATCGCCGTTCTTCCGTGGAGCTACGTTCAAGCGACGCGATCGCCGCTCGTCTGTATTTTCTATACTATTATTAGTGTTTGAAATCACCGCTAGGCGCTACACTAGCAAAATCGTATGACAGGTAGCGGTAGCGTCGCTTGCAAGTAGCTACGTGAACGATGGGCATATCAGTTTCAGCAATATCTTGCGTTGGGTATTATGTAGACTTATTTGAAATAAAAATGGATACATTGAACATATAACAAGAACACTATACTCACGGTTGGGTCCTTTTCAACGACGGACACTTCCAGAGCTCCGGAAGACATCTCTCTCAGCCAGTAGGCGATGGAGGACCCCATGACCCCTCCTCCGATAACGACCACATCCGTGTGAGTTGGGAACTTGTCCAGATCTGTATTGTCGTGTTCATAGTGTTTAAGATTGGGTTCTTTGTTTGTCAGTTTGCCTGTAGCTTTCTTAAAATCATTTCCCAATATTCTAAAGACTCTCGACACTGGATTTTCTGGGGGATAATCTGAGAAACATCTTTGACAATTTCTTGTCTGCTTTAGTAATTTTCTCAACATTGTCTGTCCTTTAGTGAGTGTTCAAATTGTGTAATTAAACAGACTTGTTAAAATTATTCTGGAAAAATCAAAGAAGACAAAATATATAATTACATATATAAAAGTGAACCAACTTTAAAAAAATAAAACTGTAAGATATAATTCAAATGGTTGTATTATTTGACAAATATTTTCAAAATGAAAGCAATTACAGCGGTCGCCCATTTAGAGGAAATACAAACACTGGTTGTGCCAAAACCCTTTTCCCACATTTATTTTACTGTTGCGTTATGATAATATTATAGGCAATGCTAATTAATAAAATAATATATGTAGTTTCAACATCTATACAAGTAGATGTTAAAGGAAGTGAGAATATGTGCACCTAAAACATTTCAGAAAACTGTTGTTGACATTGAATCGAGAGATCTCTGCAGTTGAGTTTCAGAAATATGTTGCTAATTTATGATTATATCAGTAAATAGTGCTTACACGATTATAAATTACACTATCACTTTTAATTCTAATCGCAACTATTGCTGTACAAACAAACATGGGTAAAGATAAACAATAGATTAAGCTTATTATCGTTAATATTTTTGAGAAGGTTATGATGCTTGTGCCTAATTACATTATACTATAATCAATAAAATAAACATAGTGCCTGAGATTTTTGGAATAAAAATAATAATTTGGAAAAGGCGAAAAACCATATCTAGATCATGTCGACAATGTAATAGAGAACGTCGCTCCCCGAGAAATTAATAGTTTTGACAAAGACGGTTATTTCACCATCCTCTTGATAGCTTCTCAATAAGATAACATATGTTTTCGATTTATTTACTTATATATTACTTCGAAACTATGAATAGTGGCTATATATCGGATACGTTAACCGAGTTTCATACCTATTATAAGTATTGTTTGGTTAAACCCGCAGAGCGGGTATTCAACTTTTTTTTTTTTAAAAAGAAAGACAAACATTCCCGGGTTACAAATTACCTGACAATATTTGAAAATCTCCTACTAACACCACAGTAAGCGGAAGATGTTGCTTGTGTTGTGATGGAGGACTTAGCCAGCGGAGGAATCGAACACGAGACGCCCGGGTGGGACCCAAACGCGATGCCCACTCAGCCACTGACCGGTCGCAAGTGATTTATAATAAGAGAAATAGTTTGCTACTTTCAGGAGACATTATGGAGTACTAGTATAAACTTTCAACATCAGTTTAAGTTCAGACTTATTGAAATACTTAATTCGCCTTTTAAAGATTTGAATTGTATAAATAAAATTTACGAGCATACTTTTTGTACTTAATTTATATAATCAAAGCTGAATATTTTTTACCCCATTCTATAATTTAGAAATAAGCATTGGTTAAACATTTCCGACAGATAAAAATAAGAGATAATGATAGGACAGAGCTAAAAACGTAAAGATTGGTAAACATAAATTTGGCAAAATGACAGCTTTAGGATGAAACAGATGAAACAAATTGGCCATAAGATAGTCAAAACAACATATTTTTTAAAAAGTTATCATCAGCTTCTCGACAAATTACTAAATTAAAGTATCTGAACAAACCTAAAAAATTAAAAATTCTAATACAAAGCAAAATCACTCACTGAAGATGTGAACGTATCCGGTATAGTACGTCCTATGTACAGCAGGGAGCAAACGAATCTGATCTGATACGGTGATCTTATTAGTTTATTGTTTTATTAACGTCATGTCAACTTCATTTTTCTTATCAGTATTTATTTTTTTAGGTTCGTTCTGTAGAACCGCCAGTTATCGGTTTATTTTTGACAGTTCTATCCATAAATGAACCAATCTGTTCTATCTCTATTTATATAATATTCACCTCACTTCACATTGAAGAAAGGTCTTTTATGCCAAATCGAACGATAAAACAATTTATCCGAAGTTTACAGATAAATAGCGTCTCTCTGTTCAGTGTGAGGCTAGTAACAATTTGCAAAGAACGAAGAGGAAGAACAAGCATGGTCTAGAATTATTATTATTACCTACTTGTCAAACTCTGAGGGGCTGAACGTCAAACGTCAAATGCGCTAAAAGCCTTTTCTCACGTGTCCTGTGAAAAACTCGAATATTTCTCGAATTTAACCCGAGTGCTTACTTGTCATCTTATAAAATTGAGGATAGAGCGTTACAAATACACCCCAGCAGACATACCTTAATGTTTTTGAAGTGGTATGAAGATGGATTCAAAATATGCTTCCGTTGACCACAACAGCAATAAAAGAAAATTTGAACCTAAAAAGGCAGAAAAGGCACTATTTTTCCAAACCAAACGGGTAAAGTTGGATAAAACCTCTAATTCCAATACAAAACAAAAAGGTTTACCCAACAATAACACAACTACAGTATCACTTCTTGACCACAGGCGGAGTCTTCCAGTTTATGGTGTACGGGGAAGGTAAGATAATATTTTTTGAATGTTTAGCTATTTGATATTATTCAGAAACCAACACACACTAGTTCTTATTATAATACTCCTCCGTGGTCACGACAAACAATACCGTATGTGCAAATTCACAACTTTGCATAGTTTTTCTAATGAAAAAAATAGGATTCAATAAAAATATCAAAGCAAAATAACATTTCTTTAAAAAACAATCAAATTGAATACCTACACAAATTTTTTGACACACCTTTCATTAAATATGTCGTACTCCGCTTACCGGTTATTACGGAATATTTCTTATTTAAATTGTTAGATTAAGCTTCATTATTACGAAAAGTGAGTATTTATGTCGGGGGAGATGAAAAAATATGCATTTTGGGTTTTAATTTTGTTAAGATTATTTCACTTACGCAAAGTCTTCAACGCCATGTTTGGCCAAGTGAAGTGGCCTTTTACGCTTCATTTTTTTTTTTTTTTTTTTTTTTTTTTTTTTTTTTTTTTTTTTTTTTTTTTTTTTTTTTTTTTTTTTAGGATACTCAAATTTTTATTTATTTTGTGAAAATTGTAAATATAACATTATAAATATATTTTATTTAACATCTTATATTAAATTACTACTCTTCCATTTAAAGCATTTGCTTGTTAATATATATTTATTATTTCAACAGTTACTGCAAGAAACAACCACAAAATAGGTTTTTAGTTTGGGTAAACTAAGTCATTCATGCGTATTTAGATTGAAACAAAATTTCGCAAATATCAAATCCATACAAAAGTAAGCGGAGTACTACAACTTTACCCACCTTTCAACTTATTAAACTTGTCTTACTCCGCCACATCGTTAATAAGGAATATTTCTTATTTAAATAGTTGTATTTAGCTTTATTTTACCAAAAGTGAGTATTTATGTCGGGGGAGATGAAAAATATGCATTTTATTTATCTATATTGTTAGGATTAATTAATTCACTTATGCAAAGTGTTTGACGCCATGATTGTGCAAATGAAGCAAATTTATACAACTTTACCCAAAACTTTAAAAACCTTTCATGCAGAGTAACAAATTTGCACATCATTGGTTGTTTGCACACGTTGGTTGGGACCGTTGGTATACCCTTATGTGGTGGTGATGCCATCACATGTTATGAGTTTTGTTAGATCAGGCCATATCAGTATAGGCAGGAGCTAACGGGGCTGCTCAAGAATAATTTGATACAAATACTTGTGGTTTCCTTACTTGCCTACATAATATGCCCATATCTTATTTATTTTATAGAAAAAGTCTACTATTTCTGTTTCTATCGTTTTTAATTCAGGCTATTAGAAGAAATAAAGAAAAATGATACAGTAATCATAATTGGGGAGACGGGTAGCGGCAAGACTACCCAGATCCCGCAGTTGATCCACGAGGCCCGCTTGGAGGGCCCCGGCATGGTGGGCATCACGCAGCCGCGCCGGGTGGCCGCCATCACCGTGGCCATGAGGGTGGCCCAGGAGATGAACACCACCCTTGGAGAATTTGTTGGGTATATAAATTTAAATTATAAACATTTTTTAAATTTCAGGATTTACAATTTCTGTATGTATTTATTATCTGGGAATGTTAGATATATGCCTTCAGTTTTGATAACAGAATAAGTGTAAAGGTTCGCTACGTTTGGTGACTTAGCAGGGGTGCCCGGGTTCATGGGGTAAGGTTTATCTAGGTCTTGGCGGCGGATGATCTAGACACACTAAACCCCAGATTCCTACCCAACCCTCATACCTTTTTCCTTCCCACAACTTCCTCTCCTTCCTTTCCTTAATACCCTCCACACAGCATCCCCAAAGATGATATAGGCCCTGAGGGAAATTATTTTCCTCAGGGCCTCCTGTGTGGACCTAATGTAAAAAAAAAAATGTAGAAATGTAAAGGATTGTTCAAATGACGCATTTATGGTGGTTCATTTTTTGGAAAATACTTCATACAGAGGTTGGATGCGGTGCTTCCCCTTGTTTTCTAGTCAAAAAGCTTTTTACGTATTTTTTCTAGGTATTGTTATAATTTTTTTTTTTTTTTAATGTTTCTTTATTCTTTGAATAGTAAATATATAACAATTGTGGAATTTATGGCCGCCATACTAGGCACATGCCCGTGTTATGGTGGCCGATATATATGTTGTAATATAAGCAATACTGCGATTTACTCACAGAGAATGCACACGACGAAACGACCGATGTACGAAGCGAGTTGAAATACATATACATTTTCTATGCTAGTGAAACGTACACATACCAGCAACAGCGTCCTCAGAGACTCGTTGCGTTTAACACACACAACGAAGCGACACACAACCCGGTTGTATTGGATGCTGTATTATATTCAGTATCCAATTATTTATTTATATTTCCAGGTACACGGTGCGTTTTGAAGATTTGACTTCGCAGAGGACTAAAGTAAAATACATGACAGATGGTATGCTGCTCAGGGAGGCCATGCTGGATCCCCTTCTTATGAAATATTCTATTCTGATATTGGACGAGGCTCACGAGCGTACCGTTTGCACTGATGTTTTATTCGGCATTATTAAACAGGCGCAGAAAGACAGAAAGATAAAGAATACTAATACTTTAAAGGTAAATTTTGTTCAATAATTTATTTGCATTCTGAATCCTACCGGCTGCGCCCGATGTAATGTCCTTCAAATACTTGTGATAAGGATTAGTTCTTTGTGTAGTTAAATTGTTTCCAAAGAATACTCGTAGTTCGTAAATAAACACAAGTATAACTCAGTCATAAACGACCGACCTCTAAGCCTACTGGAATGGTTCTGAACTCAGCGAGCAGGAATGAAGTCCACTCGCTCCGAGCTACTTATGCTTTGGGTATACTCTGGGTCTTTTAACCGAACAAGCACCATCTCTTGAAATGTTCTAATGCAACAGTTTAATTGATCGGTTACATGTTTGAGCAATCCAAAGCGACACCACCCAGCAGTTGCAGGTCCAATCCTCTTAACTTGGTCCTCCAATATTACTCAAGGATCATTTTACGCTTATCATGATCACTATTAGCAGTAGGAATTCAAATATTGACAGGTTATTTGTTACCTGGAAATGTTTGTCTTACTTAAAAATATGTATTTTTTTTAATACTTAATATTTGTATTTGATTTTTGGTATTGTGTAGGTAATTTAGTATGTACAGTGAAACCCTCTTAAGAAGTTTTTTAAGGGAACGGAAAAAATAACTTCTTAAGCGGGAAAACCTTATAAGTGGAAAAAATTGGGCCATTTGGTCTTCAAGGGACCGAAAAAACCAAACTCTTTAAGCAGGAAAACATCTTAAGTGAGAACTCCTTAAGAGGGTTTCACTGTATAGGTATGACCAGTTGTAACGCAATGCAAGTTATAACAATTTGTTATTGTTGGGAACCAACAAATTTAATGTTAACAAAATTAGTTAGACTTATAAGTTAAAAATTAGTTAGACTTATAAGGTCTTTCTGCTGAAAGGTTCCTTGTAACATCATTTTACATACATTTTTTGTGAGAGTGAGAGTAAACCTATCAGCGGTACGCCTCTACCCTCACTCCCATTGCTAAATTGATTGTAGAGGCAAGACAATAAATAAAAATAAAGTGTGAGCGAGAGGAGATTATTATATTATTATTTGAACATTGCATGCTATTAGGAGAAATTGCCATGTAACCAAGAGACCTAATCTTTTCAATGCAGGAAATTTTCACCAAGATGGTAATAAGCTGCATTTATTATTATTTGAACATTGCATGCTTTTAGGAGAAATTGTCATGTAATCAAGAGTGTTAATCTTTTCAATGCAGGAAATTTTCACCAAGATGGTAATAAGCTGCATTTATTATTATTTGAACATTGCATGCTTTTAGGAGAAATTGTCATGTAATCAAGAGTGTTAATCTTTTCAATGCAGGAAATTTTCACCAAGATGGTAATAAGCTGCATTTATTATTATTTGAACATTGCATGCTTTTAGGAGAAATTGTCATGTAATCAAGAGTGTTAATCTTTTCAATGCAGGAAATTTTCACCAAGATAGTAATAAGCTGCATTTATTATTATTTGAACATTGCATGCTTTTAGGAGAAATTGTCATGTAATCAAGAGTGTTAATCTTTTCAATGCAGGAAATTTTCACCAAGATAGTAATAAGCTGCATTTATTATTATTTGAACATTGCATGCTTTTAGGAGAAATTGTCATGTAATCAAGAGTGTTAATCTTTTCAATGCAGGAAATTTCCACCAAGATGATAATAAGCTGCATTTTAAAAAACGTATCAGAAGAGAGTGTTATTATGTTATTATAATCTATGTTATTGAATAGGATTATATATTAAAAATCTGTCTCGTCTTCAAAAGTGCTAGATATGATATGAAGTACATAAATTTACATAATATACATACATACAATTGAACAGCCACTTATGACTATTCACCCTTCGTTCACGCAGCTACTTACAAGCGACTCAATCGCCGCTACCCGCTACCTGTCATACTATTTTGCTAGTGCGGCGCGTAGCGGTATTTACAAACACTAATAATAGTAAGAACGACCGGCGATCGCGTCGCTTGAAAGTAGCTCCATGGAAGAACGGCATTATTTTTGGGCTGGATCACTACATTATTATAAAAAATGTCTGTTATCTGTACTTTTGGGTTATTTACACTTCGTCATATTGCAAGCATAATATTTGCAGAGTTGCTAAATTAACATATTTTATTTGTTTTACAGATAATAGTAATGTCGGCCACAATGGATGTGGATGTATTCAGTAAATATCTAAATGGTTGCCCTGTCATTTACCTTGAGGGTCGCACATTCCCTGTAACTATTTATCATACCAAAAATCAACCAAATGACTATCAACAAGCTGCCTTATGTACTGTTTTTCAACTACATAAAGATTCCCCAATTAAGTAAGCAAATATTTATAATCTATCTTTTGTAAGCAGTTATTTATGATGATCTTTAAGCGCGCCTTCCATTGCGAGCGAAGCGAACTTCAGAAGGGCAAAACTATTTCTCATTTTCTGTTGAGCTCGCTCCGCTCGCCTCGCTTAGTTCTCGCAAGGGCAGTGGAAGGCAAACACCAATCTTCTTAGCGACTCTTTTATGGTGGAAGGTCAAAGCTATTTTGCTCATCTTCCACCCCGCTTAGCTCAACTATTTCCCGCTCGCAGTGAAAGGCGTGCTTTAAAAAGGCGTCGCATTAACTAACTTTGGTTTTTGAATAACCGCACAACTACAATGTCATATCGAGATTTCTTGCCATTCAACTGTTGTAACGATTGTATGTGAAAGGTTAAATGTTTAAGTCAGCGGTTGTCAACCTTTTTGAGCCTGCGTACCCCTCGACTCTTACTAAAAATTTGTTGTGCCCTGTACCCTCTATCTACCTTATGTACACGTATAATGAAAGACATGTTTCATTTGTAATTTTTTAATGCTCTCATTATTATATGAATGTTCCATTACAAACACAATTTTATACAGTGTAATACGACTTTGAACATTTTTAGCCCAGTGATTCTAAATGCGAAATTGAACAAATTTTGTTCCTCGTATTTATTTTGATGAAAAAATTCATGTTCGCCATACACAACTCCAAACTCACAAAGTGTATCAAGAGGATGATTTTTTTTAGCCTTCAAAAATTTTGTAGAAAAAGTTTCTCGTGTATATAGTTAAAATAAAAGTCTGATTTCTTGTTACATCCTACATAAATAATCAATCATAAAATGTCAAAATAGAGTCAATGTGACTCTTGAGTTTGCTTTGCAGAGCAAAGTTTTACAAGGTTTGGCTCAATTTCACATTGGTAGAGCCTCAAGTCTGGTTCAGCATTCAGGCGATTTTAACACACCTTGTGTATGTTAAAATCATATATTGAAGTTGTAAACCTAAGAGTATGGATATTAGAGAGACGGCATGTGAAGTGTGCCCGCGCGCTCCAAGTGTGCCTTTTCGAGAATTTTACCCAAACGGCTTACATTGCTGCTGGTTTTTGGCCGTTTAATACGTTCCGACATTTTTACGACAGCAACCATTTTACATGGTGACAGCCAATGTCAGCCGTGTGGGTAGAATTCTCGAAAAGGCACACTTGGAGCGCGCGGGCACACTTCACATGCCGTCTCTCTAATATCCATACTCTTAGTTGTAAACTCATACAACGTAAACTAAAGAGTTTTAACCCCAGAAATTTGAAAACGTTGAGCTGAGTTTTAAAACCCACATTCGCGCCATGATATTGTGTACCCCCAATTTTTGCTTCTATAAAACCGCTGGTTTAAGTAATTATCATTTGTAGGTATATACTTATTTTTTTAAATAAGTATAATTACAATTTGAGGTTTAACTCTTTAAGTTAAAAAGTTAAAAATAAAAATAAAAAAATTACTTATTTGTGTTGTTCTTTTTTACAGTGAAGACATTTTGGTATTTTTGACTGGACAAGAGGAAATCGAAACACTTGCATACAATATAAGGCAAATAGCTAAGGTGAGTGTCAACTAATCGTCACCTCAGTTGGTTAAGATTCTAACTGGTATTTTTTTCAAAAATTACCTTTGAATGCAAAACCATTTCTTTTGCTCATTTCTTATAACTGAAATAATTTCCAGAACCATATGTGTTGTATTTCCGTAGTTATGTACTTATATGAAGCAGTTCTAACATCAAGCTCATTTATTTTACAAGATTCTAACATCAATTCGAACTTTTTACAATCTCCATTTTGTTTGTATCTATTATTTTTTTAAATTGATAAACTAATGTTTTAAGACAAGATTTTTTATGCATAGCACAAAGGGTAACAATTATTAATTGCATTAGGAAAATGTAATTAGAACATTATGCAATAAATTATAGCCCTAGCGGTTAAATATTGTTCTATCTGCATGTTTAGGTGTGTACTAAAATGGTAGGTATACAGTAGAATCCAGATATAACGACCCTCAAGGGACCGGCGATACTTTGTCGTAATAACCGGATGACGCACAAAACGGCGGATAATTTTAGCTTGTTTTTATATGATACATATTAATGTTATTGTAATTATTGTTGTGAAATATTACAGATAGATACATTTATTTTTACGTAAATAAAACATTGATAACTTTAATGGTACTTAAACATTTCACATAACAAACATTCATAATGTACTGTAATCCAAAAATATACAATGTGCCTTTGGCCAATTTTTGTTCGATAGTAAGAACTTCGCACATCACTGTGAATACGCTACACCATAGTTTTCATTAAGATAGAAGGTGTAATATAGCACTTTTTTCTTCAATTGAAAAACATTTTGGCTTCATGGAACTCATTAGTAAGCGGTAGTCACAACAGATGATAAACACTGAGTGTGATTTACGCATGAATAAGGATAAGGGTAGGGAGTAGCCGGGCTCGGGGAGTAGGCGAGGCGCGGGGCGGTGAGGTATTGGTGCGTAGGTTTTGTAAACCAAACGCTGCACGTCTAAATAACCGGACGAATTATCATTAAAATAGGTCGCATGATTGGTTTATTTATGGGTCGCTGGAGTCGTACTAAACGGATATGTTTTCCTAGGACCTAACTATTTTTTTTTTGTAATAATTTTATCGTGTTGTCTTCCTCTATATTTATATATAAGCACACATTTTCTAGTTATTTTTTTATATTAATTTGTACCCTGATGATGCATGAGTAAAGCGAAACCGGTCAGTAAAATAAATTAATAAAAACTGTGGTTTTAAACACAAGTGTTTTATTTTTATTAAATATGTCAAACAACAAAGTGATTGCTTTCTACAATAATATAAAACATAATAATGTTTGTACATTGAAAAAATTTTTAAATTTTAAATGCGCTATGCAAAATACTCTTTTCCTATATTATGTTGCAGTAACACTAGCAAATAGTTAATTTTTTTCTGAAACATAATTGATATTACATATTTTGAATCTCTCAGCGAGTATGGCCATACAAGTACGGCCAGAATAAAAAAGTCTTCAAGAAGTATGGCTGTAATATTACGGCCGTGTGCCTAACGCATGCCCGAATAAAAAATACGGCTGGAATCAAAACGTCTCCAAGGATTATGACCGTAATAATACGCCCGTGTGCCTAACGCATGCCCAATGCGATTTATTCACACAGTTTTGTTGGAAAAAGCCCAATCTCTCAGAGGTTAATGGTTTCGCATAAATCCTAAATTTGCTCCTGTAATATGCAATTACTGAGTGCTTCGAGTTAGACGCGTCAATAAAAGCATTCAAGATTTAAACAAACTTTAAGTGGAAATAATTGAATGACAATCATATTTTTGAAATGTTTCAAGTAGTTTCTTATCTCTTTCAAGACTATTCGTATTGTATACGAATTACATTATGTAAAATGATATTATGTTAATTTTGTACGATGTACAATGCTATCCCCAAATCCTTATTTAAACTAATATTGCAGTTCAGTACAAAGCTTTTGAATTTACTAATTTATCAGGACTAGTTTTCCTCTTAGAAAATTTATCCTTTTATGGTTTCTTTGAAATAAATTCTAGGAAATAGGCGGAGGCGCTATTCGAGTGTGCCCGCTGTTTGCAAGTCTGCCGCAGAACCAGCAATTGGAAGTCTGGCATCCGCTTCCTCCCACAATCCGCAAGGTCATCCTCGCTACCAACATCGCCGAAACCTCCGTCACTATTCCTAACATCAAGTTCGTCATTGACACGGGAGTTGTTAAAACACGGTAGACTACTTTTATCTTTATTACTTTGCATCAACAATAATTCTGATGATAGATAATTCTGATATGAATATGTAAAGCTCAAAAAATAGTATTAGCTGCCATTGGTCATAATTACAAGATGTTTGAATGTTGATGTCTACCAGGACAGAGGTGTGTGGCGTTCCATCAGTGTTGCCTAAGTGAAATGTCTAAACAGAAATCTCCAGAATATAAAAATGTACTTTAACCACTGGTGTGATTTAGGTCCAAATTAGGTCTGCTTTTATTTTTCTGCGATTTATATCGGTCCAAAATTGGACCACATTTAACGAACCTAAAAATATGGGTTAAATGGTGAAATCTTAAATGTTGAATGAAATGTTAAATGGTGGGTTTATTGGCTTTAAACCGCAGTAAACAGTTCATATGTTTGCATACTAATATTTTAAGGAATTATATCAATTAAATCTAATGGCCAAATCGAAAACCGAATACCCATCGCTCGAGTTGCTAAATTATTATTTTTTTAAACAGTGAGATCTAAAAAAAATGGAGGAACTCCAGAAAAAAAGGTTTTCTGGAGTTCCTCCTTCCACAGAAATTCAAATGTAATATTGTCGTTAAATGTCTAATAAGCTCCATTTTTTTTCTTCTTTTTGACAGTTTTTCAGATCAGCTAACAAGTAAAACAACATGACAATTGCACTTTTCTGTTGATCACAAGAAAAGCCTGAAATGGACGTAGAATCGGCTTTTAACGGGGACCTTTCAAATGTCAAAAAACATTATGCCCATTTGATGACAATGTTAATTTAGAATTTCTGTGAAACACCAAAATAGGATAGGATACGGAATAAGGAATTAATTATTGTTTTTATTTCATGAAGGGCTCTGACCATTACTTTCACATTTAAAAAAATTAACAGATGGTGCATTGGGTGCGCCGAAGTGCTCCGTGTGGAGAAATGCTCGCAGGCTGCGTGCTGGCAGCGCGCGGGGAGGGCGGGTCGTGTGGGCCCTGGAAGCTGCTACCGCCTGTACAGTGCAGCCAGCCTCAAGGCTCGCCCTGCTCACACCTCCCCGCCCATCCTGCGCTCTCCCCTCGCTCCCACCGTGCTGCACCTGCTCACCCTCGGGGCCGACCCGCTCACCTTTGATCTGATCGACCGACCGCCCGTGGAAGCGGTGCAGGAAGCACTGAGACTTCTTAAACAATTAGGTAACTTGGATTATGTCTAATAGAAACCAGGAAGATGTGCCATGAACCATTAGTATGAAACCGGGCAGCAAATGTGTCACCAATATCATTCACACGTACTTCTTTAATCGCATCTACTCAGCGACGCCTCGCCTCTGTTTCTATCCACATATCAATAGCATAACTTTGATTGTCCATGTAATTTAGTTGTGGTTATTCGACAGTCAGTATGCTTCCATGACTTATCTCTCTTTGGTTCTATCTGTGGTCCGATCACTCTGTTGTAACCTTTTCCTCTTTCTCACGAACCAAACATGTAACAAACACAGAGAAGTCAAAACGTTTATTAGATACAGAGAAAGAAAACGATAGTTGAAACAAAAAGAGAGGTTATGACGGACAATATATCTGCTCTTTATTTTTTACATGCCTTTTATGAGACGCAAGGTTATAACGAAGCTAACAACTGCAGAAATATATTTCAATGTTCGCAAATTCACTTTGTGGGGTCATTTAATTCATTTATTGTTGGTAGTCTCCATAAAACAGTTTAACACCGATATATTACATTCACTTTTCTTACTTTCCCCCAAGTTTTCATCTACGTATCTGATTTTTGTCACAAGTATTCATATGAATTCAGTTATTGCTGCTTAAATAACTAGGAAACCATCTGGTCTTTGCCATAGTTAGTTTGTTATTATACTCTATCAGAAGGGTCCTCCTGACATTCTGGAATAAAGACCATTATTGTCTCATTTTAATAACTTTAAAAAATATCTAACATGCATAGAATCGTTGCTAAGGTTGCTGACACAGCGGTGCTCTTCACATCAAAATGACATAATTTCATAATTAGTTATATAGACATTATTTTATAATGATAATAATATAAATCTTGACCACAAATAATGACAAATTTATGTTTTCTGAGTCAAATAAAACAACTCTTTTAAAACAACCAAAAATCTTTTCAGGAGCAATTTCGACAACAGAAAACCCGACCCTGACACCAGTTGGAAAGAAAATGGCTGCTTTTCCTATCGACCCTCGACTCTCAAAAGTTATTCTAAGTGCTAATGAGTTTGGCTGTCTAGATGAGGTCAGTTAAGTCAATTAGTTTACTCAATGATCCCATTTGCATTGTGCATCCATCAAAATCTAAATTATAATGCAAACCCTACTTCTTCTTTCAGGTTTTGACTATTGTTGCTTTGTTGTCTACCGATGGAATATTTCATTCATCCCTGAGCAAACGGGAGGAAGCACTGAGAGCTAAAACCAAGTTCATTTCCGCACACGGAGATCACATAACTCTTCTTAATGTGTATAAGGAATTCATGAATTCACAATCACAAAAGGTAACATGTTTATCTTTATTGCCCGACTTATAAATTGCTTACTATGTGAATACATACTTACTACGCACTTCATTTAAAAAAAAAATTATAGTTTGTCATTGTTATGATTTTTTTAAATCTTATCTTCAACAAGTTTACGCTTTCGTGACTTTGTATATTATTGACGTAATGATAAAGCACAATTTGTAATAAGTGTCATAAATTGATATTGTATTTCTTTATTTTATTTCTAGAAATGGTGCCGTGAACATTACTTAAAGTATAACAACTTAGGATATGCCAAAAATGTGAGGCAACAACTTGTAGAACTATGTCAAAAGTACAAAATGCAAATGCAGTCCTGCGGCCAGGCAGTTGAAAAGGTATTTATGACACCGTTATTTATTTGATTCTAGACCTAATTATTCTTATTCACTCACATCTGGAATCTAGGTACATTCATAATTATGTGGGTTGTGTTGTATTGGTACCCTGACATAAAATAAATTGTGAACCGTACAAGAGTTCCAACTGCTCCCAACTGTCTGGAGCTAGTGAGACTTTGGAATCCCCAATTAAATTATGTTGTGAGGTTTAAGGTATTGGGAAAGGGGAAAGCGACGGGAAGAGGAAACTAGGGAAGTACCTGGCTATTCAGAACTGGTCACCAAACCCAGCTAAAAACAATTCAAGTAACATTTCAATTCTGGTCTGAATGTGGTCTTTCACCGGGGCGATACTGAAAGTATCTAGCACTCTGGAACATGATGCAAGTTTTGTTTTTTTTTTGTGAATACCACATAACAGTCCCAACTGCCTGGAGCCAGAGAGACTATGGCATCCCCAATTGGGGTATGTTGTGAGGCCGAAGGGAGGGTAAGGAGATGGGGAAAAGGAAGGTGGGGAAGTACCTTGCTAATCCTATCTAGTCACCAAACACGGCTAAAGCCATTTCAAGTAACGTTTTAATTCTGAATGGTGGTCTTACACCAGGGCGATACTGAGAGTACCTACCATTTTAGAACATGCTACGAGTTTACTATATGAGAATATATTCCCAGATTCTAGTGTGTGTGTCACTTTGATGATGAAGCATCCCACTTTGACCTCCATAAATTCTCCTCAAGCATATGAAGAAGAAAAACATTGACATAAATTTGTTTACAGATTCTGAAGTGTCTCATATCGGGTCTGTTTGTGAACACGGCGTGGGTGCGCAACGGTGGCGTGTCTGGTGGAGGTGGTGGCAGTGGTGGGCGCTACATGACCGCCTCGGGCTCCACGGCCGCCATCCATCCCTCCTCCGTGCTGCACGGACACTCCCCGCTCCACCAGTGCCTCCTCTACACAGAGCTCATCAGTACGCAGAGAACCTACATCAGCATTATCTCCGTCATACAGGCCGACTGGCTGCATGAAATTGTTCCCGATTTTGCGAGAAAATGTAGAATTACGCATTGACAATAATTTATCCGAAAGAATAAATTGAAAGAAATTGATAAATGTACATAATGTTTAACTCTGTTAGATTTTTTTTATATTTCATTCAACCTACAGTAGAATCCGAATATAATGACCCTCAAGGGGCCGGCGATACTTTGTCGTACTAACCGGAAAACGCACAAAACGGCCCGATAATTTAAGCTTGTTTTTATTATGATACATATTATTGTTATTGTAATTATTGTTATGAAATATGTAATAGTATAGATAGATAAATTTTATTTTATGTAAATTAAACCTTTAATATAAATTACGCCAAACTCCTTCGCAAGGGTTACATTTGATTCTCCGGCTTCTAAACGGTGTAATATACCATTTTTTTCTTCAATTGAAAAACACTTTCGCTTCACGGAACTCATTATATCAAGCGATTGTCACAACAGATGATAAACACTGACTGTGATTTACGCGTGCTAATAAGGATTGGTGTTAGGCTGCCTTTAGACACGTAAGTTTTTTCCCGTAAGTTGCTCTCGTAAGGAAAAACCAATATGCCCATTGGCCAGAAGTCGAGTAGCCGGGGACGGGGAGTAGACGAGGCGCGGGGCGGGGAGGTATTGATGCGTAGGTTTTGTAAACAAAACACTGCGCGTTGTTCTAACTGTTGTTAACGAATTATCATTAAAATTGGTCGCTTTAAGCAGTTGGTCGCTTAAAATGGAGTCGGAGTACTAAACGGATATGTTTTTCCTAGTACCTAACTATGAAACCTAATGCCGTCGCTAAAAATGGTAAGCCATTATAAGCGAAGTAGTTATATCCGAATTCTACTGTACTTCTTAACTTTATTAGATAAAACAATCACAATATTTTTTTCCTAATTTTAAATCAGTTAATTTTAGATTTTCATTGCCAAAAGTATTTTTGTTATATGTTATAGGGGTTTTATGCAGTGTTGCGCTAACCCTTCTTTAGCCAACGTTTCGGACAGCTTTACAGTTCCATCATCAGGGCAGATGAGTTAATTCATGGTGGATTTCCATTTTAATAAGTTTTTTTTTTTTTTTTAATTTGTTTATTTACGTACCTAATTAAGCAGAAAGAAATCTACCATTGGAAAGCAATGCTGCCATAAACGCTTTTAATTATTGCAATTTTTTAAAATACTTTTCTAGCTGTTCTCAGCTTCACCAAAGTTTCAACACTCTTACTTATTGCACATTAATTGAAAACACGGAACACGCAATATGACATCTTATCTTATTTTTGGGTGGTTATGTCAAAGTTCAAAAGCTCAACTTAAAAGTGAAATTGCGGTTAAAAGTAGTGGACCTAAAAAATGTTTTTTTCAACAACTTCAGAACAAATAGTTAATATTATTTTTCTTTAAATCTAAAGTCATTCGTACACGGAGATTCTTACAAGCGACTCGAGTTTCACGCGCGTAGCACACGCGCCTGTGATTACCCGCCTTACACGATGGTACGCGACACTACGGGTTTGACCTCAGTTGCACGTTACCGACAGTATTGGCAGCATGCTACACGAATTACATTAGTATCTAATACTACTCGTTTAACGTTTGACAGAACGGCGACCGAACTTGAATAAAATATTAAATTTGTTCTGGAAATGGAAAAAATGCTTGTTTATATAACTATACATTACCAGAATACGAAAGAAAGGACTTAGTGGAGAAGGCATGGTTGATGTTGGAAAAAAGTGTATTTTTCTTTTGATTTAGGAGTTAACAACACCAAATTTAAATAAGAATCCAGTTCCCTGGCAGCAACGAACGCCCTACAGTTAATATTTCTTTCGATACGTGGGTGAACCCTAAATTTTCTATTAGATCGTTTTTTATTCTTTTAATAAAGATAAACGGGATCATTGTCTTCATGGCTAGTCATTGACATCATGTTAATTCCACGGCCGTGGAGAATGAAAAAATGATCAAGTTCAGTATATTTGGGGTAGCGGCGTGTATGGAAACCAGCATTAAAGAGTAGTATATCTGTCTGTTACTTGTGGTATTTCCATGTACGAAGAGCCTAATTACTCCTCTGATTATACACAGACTATTTAATAATAATTTCTTAAATTTCAGTCATGTACATATGTATATTCTTTTGGATGATGTAAATAAAAAAATAATAACTATAAAAATTGCTTTTCGCTATTAAGTTGTCATAAAAAATTTCTTTGGAATTCTCTCTAAAGTGCCTTATATTCATAATGTAATCTTGTTATGTAGGTATAAGTGAAAATATTGTAAATTATCAAATTAATGCCTTCTCTACTTCCTTAATTATGTACATAATATTGATAGGTTTTATTTACTTTTAATGTACACATTGCTTTTATAAAGTAGTACAAACATTTTAAATTCATATATACTAATTGAAAATTGCAAAATTCAGTTTGATAAACTTTAGCTTTTTCAAATACATATTAACTGTTAAGAGCGATTGACCAGCAGCTGAGAATAAAAGTTTAAAAATGCTTGCAACTTTACAGGGAGGTTCCAATGAGAAAGATCGATTATTCCCCGTATCAAATTTTTTAAATTAAAAATTAATATCGATTTATTTCATTCAAAACTTGCTTTAATATATACAGTGAAACCCTCTTAAGAAGTTTTCCAAGGGACCGGAAAAAAACCTTGTTAGGCGGGAAAACCTTATAAGTGGGAAAAATTGGGCCATTTGGTCTTCAAGGGACTGAAAAAATCTAACTTCTTAAGCAGGAAAACATCTTAAGCGAGAACTTCTTAAGAGGGTTTCACTGTCTTCAAGTAAGCAATAAAAATGCTCAAAACGCATGATGATAAATTATTAAATATAGTGTACTTCTTGTATGTATTTTTGGTTAATAAGTATTTATGATTCTTCCATAATGTCTAAACAAAATAAGTGTGTAATTTTTTTTTTACATATTTTGTTTTGTAAGACCTTAAATAAATAGAAACACTGACATATTTTTGTCACAAAACACATTCTCGGATTTTTTTAATGATTTTTATTTAACTAAAATTAAAATTTTCAAAACTGTGTTGACCAGAGTATGTATTGATTTATTTTCTTGTGTGATTATACGATTTGATATTTGTGTTGTTTAATAGAATCTAACGTTTGAAAATTGAACAAATCTGCCAACGACCAACGGTATAACCTTAGTATATTAAAAATACACTTAGTTTTTCAAAATTTTAAAACTGCTTGTACCAGATAAAATAACAATCTTTCAAAATCAATTTATGTTTTTTTGTAAAAAAGAGTCAATACGTCTAGAATTTGATTTAAAAAGGACTAATTTCCGGTATTCTCTGGTAATACCCTCTTAACAAATTTGTTATCAAAAACTATTTAACCTTTAATTAATAATTTCCAAGAAACTCTCCCTTGTAATCATTACACAGTGTGAAGGGGATCAAGGTCCTCCCAGCTCACCTTCCTCTAAATGCTTGTAAAATCATTATATCGGAAGAAATCACAATTCATCCACTGATTGAAATCGTAATAATGATTGATAAATTAACTCTGTGGAGTTCCAATGTAGATTGCTGAACCCACTATAGTGCCATGTCTAGTTTAGGTATGCAAAGGAAATTATTTTTTTTTACTTTTCATATCTATTATGTGTTTACTGCATATGCTTTTGGAGTTTTTATAAGGGAAGGAAGGAGAAGAAGACCTGGGAAGGAAAAAAGGTTAAGGGATGTGCAGGAATCCGGGGGTCAGTGGTCCAGACGTATGAATTCTTCCCTCCCATCGCCGTGCATGGCGATGGGTCGAGAGAGTCCTGCTGGAGAGGTAAAAAGGTCTCCTCAATCAGTCTCCCCAAATCCGACCCATCACACAGTAGGTGGGCAGACACATTTGTCGCTAATACCTAGACAATCCTCACTCGATGAATTCGAGCACCCCTGCTAAGTCACCAAACGTAACGAACCACTTGGGGTGACCTTTGGCAGAGGTGTCGGTTATCCAATAAATGGTTTCCGGGGCGGCGGTACCCATACACTCCTCCCAAATTGTGAAATTTGTTAGATTTTAGAGATGTGATAATTGTTCGGTGAAATAGTAAAGTCAAAAATTATTCTGTTGGAGGGATTTATAGAAATATAAAAATAAAAAAATATTGACACCGTTATGAAAATACAAAATAAGTTATTTTAATAATAATAAATATTTTTGAAACGAATCTTTTTTTACTCCTATTGATTGGCCCTGACTTTTAAACCCACTTACATTGCAGGAATCTGGTAAAAGGTAAATAATAAAGGATAATTAAATTAGAACATCAAATAATTTTTTAAAGATTAAATTTTTAAGATGATTTTCTTTATGAATAACTGGTTAAAGTATCCAGTGCTGCCCGAGCTTTGTTCTCCTTTAAAACCTATTGTCTGTGGCTCGGACGCCGGCGTCCGGGTGTTCCAGATGTTGCTTTTAATTTCAGTAATGTAGCTTCTCGGAATGCTTTGAAATTAATTTTTATAGAGAATGGCCATTATGTAGCCAAATGTCATCCCATATTCAAGAGGTTAAGGAAAGAAAAGATAGGGATGGGGTGGTTTTTCAAAATCTCTCTCTCTTGTTTTAAAGGTCAAGTGTGCAAAATTTCATCAATCTCGTAAAAATGATTTAGGGTTGTACAAAAAACAAATCTACAGACACTATTATTTATTTCTACGTTCATATTGCAAAATTGGTTATTCATGATAATTTATGAAATGAAGTTTTTAAGGTGATTGTCAAAAGAATTTATATTCTACTCTTTTGTAGATGGTGCGCGTATATTTTTTAAAAACTTATAGACGCTTTTTACAAGTTACGCTTTGAAATATTAAGATAAATTAATTGTTTGCACGCGTACACAAATAATATGAATATAAATAACTAGTTTTGTCAATTAAAAAACTCAAATATTTCAAGAAAGGCTAGCAAATACAATATTGGATTGAATCACCAATGCAATATTGTGTTTGTCAACCTTTCTTGAAAGATTAGAGTTTTTTTAATTGACAAAACTATTTATTCATATTCATATAGCTTGTGCACGAGCGCAAACAATTTTTTTTTTTTAATATTTCAAAGCATAACTTGTAAAAAGCGTTTATATCACAAAAACTAATAATAAAAACCATTTTAAAAAAACCCTATTCATATTCGTCAAAACTCTTATTTGAAGAATTTAAGGTCAGAAAATTAAGTGAATTATACTTTTACCATGCAACATTACAAATTTACAAAGATAATATTCAAAATAAAACTGCACCCTTTAAAAATAACAAAAATCTTAGACAAACATCAATACTTCCTACTCCATAATGCAAAAAAACAATAGGACAATTAAATTATAAATATCTCGGAGTAAAATTCTTTAATTCATTACCAGAAAATATTAGAAACATGAATACCAATATAAAAAAAATTTAAAACTCACCTTAAAAAGCACACTCAAAACCTGAACTAAATCATAACAAATAAAAACTATATAATAACACCCCTCCCCCCCACCCCCCCATACACACAAGCCCTGCTTTTTTATGGGGGTACATCAAACATATATATTATATAATTAATTAGTGTATAAATTGTATTTGTAATTTATGTATCTTTTTTGAATTATCAATAAAAATAAAATAAAATATATATATATATATATATATATATATATATATATATATATAAAAAATATATATGTGCGCCATCTACGAAAGAGTAGAATAAAAATTCTTTTGACAATCACCTTAAGGTGATTGTCAAAAGAATTCATATTCTACTCTTTCGTAGATGGCGCGCGTATAGTATTTTTACTTATAAACGCTTTTTACAAGTTATGCTTTGAAATATTAAGAAAAATTTATGGTTTGCGAAAGTAGACAAGCAATATGAATATTAACAAATAGTTTTGTTAATTATAAAACTTTAATCTTTCAAGAGAGGCTAACAAATACAATATTTCATCTGTGATTCAATCCAATATTGTATTTGTTAGCCTTTCTTGAAAGATTAAAGTTTTATAATTAACCAAACTATTTGTTAATATTCATATTGCTTGTCTACTTTCGCGAACAATAAAATTTTCTTAATATATCGAAGCATAACTTGTAAAAAGCGTTTATAAGTAAAAATACTATACGAGCGCCATCTACGAAAGCGTAGAATATGAATTCTTTTGACATTCACCTTAAACACAGCAATTCTAATAAGGAGCTTCAGTCCATAATTTTAATTTATATTTACATTCTAACATAAATAACAGCGTATCTATTTTTATAGGTAGTTTTAATAGTTAAAATAATATTTAAAGTTAAAATTTTTCTATGCCCGCTAAAATTCCCGTTACATCTTAAGGAGCCATGTGACATCACCAGTAACCACGACCAGTACCTTACCTTTTTGCCATCTATGCTCTAAACATTATTATTATTATATATTTATGATTTAAGCACTGTTAGAAAAATATAAAACACCACGCTTTGTATTTGCATCTAAAAATTTAACCATGCACTTTCAAATAATTTTAATATATACCTATATAATATTTATTTCAAAATAAATAAAGTTAAATTTGAAAGATTTGTCAAAGTTTGTGAGTTTTTTATTAATTATTTTTATACAAAACAACAGAGAGAAGTATCAATAACCTTTATAATACGTATATTTTTTTAGTTTAATATAAAGTGGTATTTCTTCAGTTTAAAAGAAAAAAAACCATAGGTAAGCTAAAAAACAATCTTAAAAAAATTCCTATATTTTTGATATCAGATTTTAAATTTTTTTATTTTTTATTATAATATAAAACATGGGTTACCAATCAAGACCTTAAATATTATATTTTGTAAAAGTCATGTATACCTTATCAGAAATGAGGAGCTCTTGTGCCTGATAAGGGAGCCACGATTCTTACTTAGGTTACATATTATAATATATTTTGTACAAAATATTTTATTTCTAATGTAAGTTTTCTTTTGAAAAATTGTTTAATTTTATTTATTTTAATTAATGAAGATAATATTAGCGAAAGTCAATCGAAAATCCGAAACAGAAAAATCATACAGGATACATCTGGGACTCGAATTGCCAGAGGTCCTGGGTTCGAGTCCCAGATGTATCCGTATCTTTTTCTGATTTTTCTGTTTTGGATTTTCGATTGACTTTCGCTAATATTATCTTCATTAATTAAAATATTAAATTTTGGGGTTTAACTCTTTAAGTTAAAAAGTTCAAAATAAAAATAAAAATATTTATTTATTTGTTCTGATTGGTTGAAAATACAGCGCAATTCAGAAGGAAGGTTATTGTAGTTTTTTATGGCTTAGGGGGTTTCTCACCATCCTCCAATAGCTTATCTACACTCATAATGAATATTATTAAAAATAAAATACTCGCAGTGGTTAGAAAACTCGGCCAACTTATCCAATATATAGCCACTATTCGTAGGTACGAGTACTGAATTATAAACTCCAACTTAATAAATAAATAAACCGTAAGTCGTAAATCGAAAATATTAGTTATTAGTGTAGATAAGCTATTGGGAGGATGGTGAGAAACCCCAGTAAATATAATAATATTTTATATTTTTAATTGCTTATGTCCGTTTATAATTATTAAAATCTGCTTCTAAAACCAGTTATACATCGATTGATTAGTCTTATTATTTTATTACCTCCGAAAAATTGAAATTTGTATACAGTTATATGTATGTAAATGTGTACCCTCTATCTAGTACAATACTCCGATTACTCATAAACACCACCATATCAATTATAATGCAGAAAACCTCAAAATGTTGATGTCATAAATAAATGGTTAATATTGTTTGGGTCACATCGAAATGTTCTACTAATGTACCGGACCGTGTTGCACCCATTATATAGCACTAAATGACTAAATCAAGAATATCAATTGTCTACGTAAAACCATGGTAAAACCGCTGCTTTAAAATGTCAAACTCTAGCAATTTTTTAGATTGAATTTGTTGTTTCCTTGATTAAAAATTTAAAACTCATCAGGAGTTTTGGAAAATGGGTAATTTAGCGAGTGTTTGTCTTCAGTAAAACCAAAGCACAATGCATAAAGAGGACTGTAAACGTTCTTTGAATCATGTTAATGGAGAGCAAGCAATCAGTCGACTTTGGCAAAGGCTCCAAGGAGCCTAAGTTTTTTTACATTATCTCTTTTAACAGGAAAAAAAAACTTTTGAAGGATCTTTTTAGAGAAAGGAAGGATAGGAAGTTCTGGGAAGGAAAAAGGGGATGGGTAGGAATCTGGATGTCGATGTGTTCAGGAGTGATGAAGGTAGATATGTATTTATCTCTCCCACTGCGGTGCAAGGCGACGGGTCGAAAGACTCTGGCTGTAGAGGTCAAAAGGTCTCTCTCCCGATCCGGCCTGCCACGCAGCTGGTGGGCAGACGCATCCGCCGCCAAGACCCCGACAAACCTTACCCCATGAACCGGGCACCCCTGGAAAGTCTCCCGGAGAAAGGAAGGGTAGGAAGTTCTGGGAAAGAAAAAGGTGTGAAGCGTGGGTCAATGTGTCCAGGAGTGGGACGTATGAATCAATCCCTCCCACTGCACTACAAGGCCATGGGTAGAGAGAGTCCGGTTGAAGAGGTAAGGTTGTAAAAGTCAGCCTCTCCCAATCCGGCCCGCCATGCGGTAGGCGGGCAAACGCATGTGCCGCCAAGACCTAGACAAAACGCACCCCTGCTAAGTCACCAACGTAGCGAACCACTTGGGGTAACCTATGGCAGAGGTGTTAGTTATCTAATAAATGGCATCGGAGAGGAAACATTTTTCTCTCTCATTCATTACTAAGAAGATACAATTTATTATTCATGTTATCATTTAGGTACATGGATAAACGAGATTTATGTTGGAGTTAGAGTATTCCTCTCTTATTGTTCGCGGTCTCAATAAACAGAATTTCTACTATTATATATCTACCTATCAAATGTAAGTGTTATGTAGTTTTATGTCACAGTTGTTAGTTTTGCAAAAGAGCGAAGCGTTATAAATGATCGCCGACACGTAAACCGGGCGAAGGCGAACCAAATGCCGCCCGCAGGGCCTAGCAGCAAAAACGGACCGGGTTTATAACTGCTAGTTACGTTATTATTACAAAACAACAAAACTTATTAGAATTTCTTAATACAATTAACCGCTTGGGCACATAGCTTGTTTTCACGACAATTTAACGTAGGTAGACGTAGTAATGACGTATGCCCCGGACCTGGGTTATAAATCCACGAAACAGCCAATGCAGCATGTTTTTTATTCACTTTTAAACGATGATTTTTTTAAATTTTACTTATAATATATAATAAAATTTATGATTTAATTGATTTTAGATTGGATTTAGAATCAGCGCTTGTTGATCTATATAAATATATTTATTTTAAGACATAAGGTGATTTTAAAACATCATTAGTAAAATCTACGTAACGAATATGTGGAATAACATGTTGTAATATCTTGTTTTCTCGGTCTTCCTTTGGAATTCGTAACCAAGTATCGTATATCGTTCGGTTAAAAGTTGATGGCTGTATCATTGAAATGTGGAAAAAATGTGTGAGATGGCAAATAAAAGCAGAAAAAAATCAGCCTAATGACTTTGAAGATAAGGTAAGAACCATACGATTAAATTATTTTATAAACTTTTAGGTTGTGTAAACTTTTAAAACCAGATAAATGAATAAATATTTTTCTTTGCATTGCAAATTAAATCTGGCATGAAATCTGGAAAATAAAAATGATCCATCACAATAAAAAAATACGAGTGTGCTTTAGACCACACGACTGAAGTAAATACTTCTTCAGTAATCTAATCTATTTTTCTTCCTGGCATCGATTAAAACCATTTCTATCATCAGTGTATAAGAATATATATTGAAGTTTCGTTTGGAATGTTACAAATCATCGTGACAAATCAGTCATTTCGATGCACTGGTTCGCACACTCTTTGAACGAAAATTTGATTAATTTTATTATGGGAATTTCGACGGTCGGCGTAGTCCAGCGGTAGGGCGTTAGACTCCCATTCCAAAGGCCGCGGGTTCGAACCCGGCGTGCTCAAATAAATTTTATTTAATCGATTTGTGTTATTTCACAATTAATTATTTAAAATAATATATGCTATATTTGCGGCACGTTCTAGAGTGGAAGATACTCTTAGTATCGCCCTGGTGTAAGACCACTAAGATATTCAGAATTGAAACGTTGCTTGAAATTGCTTTAGCCGTGTTTAGTGACTAGATCTGAATAGCCAGGTACTTCCCCACCTTCTCTACCTTCCTCTTTCTCGTCTCCTACCCTTCCCCACTTACCTTCAGCCCCATAACATACCCCAATTGGGGATGCCATAGTCTCAACCTTAGGGGACGGCAAATGCAGTGATCTCGCAATTTTCAAATTAATTCTCATTAATTATACATAAATCAACTACTACATCAATTTCATATTTTGGAAAAATTTTGGGAAATTTTGGGGAAATTTTGGGGTCATAGTCATAGGACATTTGCATAGTCCGTCAATGGCAGGTGGCTAGCGGCAGACAGCTGGTATGAAGTAGAATGTATTTTTTTTTTTTTTTTTTTAAAAAGAAAGACAAACATTCCCGGGTTACGAATAACCCAACAACATTTGAAAATCTCCTACTACCACCACACTAAGCGGAAGATGTTGCTTGTGTTGTGGTGGAGGACTTAGCCAGCCGAGGAATCGAACACGGAACGCCTGGGTGGGACCCAAACGCAATGCCCACTGAACCACTGACCGGTATGAACTAATGAACTAATAGTAGCTGGTATGAACTAGTATGAAGTGAATAGCTGGTATGAAGTATTTGCTTTATTCACATATATACATACCGGTTTATAGGACAAGTAGATAGTAGGTATGTATATACATATTCTGAAACAGACGGGTATGGGGATCGCCGCTCCAGGAACCATTTTTAATGGATAACTAATACCTCGACTACAGGCCACCCCAAGTAGTTCGCTACGTTTGGTGACTTAGGTGAGGATTGTCTAGGTCTTAGCGACGGATGTGTCTGCCCAGCTACTGTGTCGTGGGCGAGAGGCTGATTGAGGAGTGATTACCTCTCCAGCAGGAGTCTCTCGACCCATCGTCATGCACTGCAGTAGGAGGGATGGATTCATAAGTCTGCAACTCCTGGTGCTCAGGTTCATTGGTTGGGGTTTGTCCGGATCTTGGCGGCGGATGCATCTGCCCACCAACTGCATGGCAGGTTGGATCGGCAGAAACTGGTTGAGGGAGATCTTTTGATCTCTCCAAACAGCAGAACGCTCTCGGAACATCGCCTTATACCAGGTTAAGGCTTCATACGTCGTTACTCCTGGACACACTGACCCCTAGATTCTTACCCACCCCTTATGCCTTTCCTGCGCAGAACTTCCTCTCCTGTCTGTTCTAAAAATACCCTCCACATGAAAATGAACAAGCATCCCCAAAGACGACATAGACCCTGAGTGCAATTATTTTTCTCAGGACCTGAGTGGCGCTAAAGTAAAACAAAAACTCTTCCATCATTACGACTCGTTTCAAGCCACTGATCATATAACTCATATTATATAATTATTTTTAGGCTACCTCTACACTTGAAAGTTCTGGTCAGTGGGCATATTGCACTTTGAAAATCCAATGTGCCCATTGGCCAGAAGTCGTAAACTTACGAAAAACTTACAAGTGTAAATAAAGCCTTAGAGTAACAATATGTTACTATAAGTGTAAAGCTAGCCTTATGATACTTCTTTCTCCGTTCATCCTCTGAATTTATTCATGTCAAAAACAGTTGTGTCCATCTTAGTTTTAGTAATGGCAATAAAACTTACGCGATAGGTTTTGCATTATTTTATTTATTATTATTTTAGAATTTTAGATGCATAAAGTTTTTTTCCACACCTGTACGGACGCTTCTCGATATATTTAATAACACTACCATGGTTTCACATAATCGATTTCTGGTTCGCCGACAAACTAAAAAAAACAATTCTCTAGGTGTTGTTTTGACTCATATTATATTCAATTGAATCATTCCTAGGTGATATAAATATGTGATGATGTTTACGAAATATACAGCTAGAACAAGTCAAACTAAAGAAAACAGGCATAGGATATGAAAAGATGGTATAGAATCAAACGTCACAATACACCCCACGGTCCCAGAGGCCTCGAGGAAAACTTTCCAATATAAGTAAGTAGGCAGGTACCATGATTCTCTTGGTGGTTGGATGGAATAGGGGAAGGGGGAGGAAGCGACTTGCGATGCTAAAACATTTCATTATCGGCTCTCGTGTGACACTTTTATTGGTGTAATCCATCCACGAGAGGAAACATCCCCCCACCTTCGCTCAAATAGAACTTTAGTAAACGTGTCGAAATATCACGGAAATTTGTACCGGAGGCACGGGGACATGTGGCAGCAGCAGAAGTGAACTTCCGTATCGCGTGTCACATTTATTCGGGCTTGCCTCAATACTAGGTACTATGTCCAGGAGTTCAGGGTTCAATTTCTGCGAATCACAAGCCATAAGTCAATGATTATCTAAATGAAAGTAAAAATAAGCATTTAAAACAAATTTTGAAATGCAGAAAGATCGAGTTCCACTTGCAGGATTCTGAGACACCTAAAATATTATTATCATTATGGAAAAAGGGAATAGTTAGTTATATTATCTATTTCATATGTCGCTGTCGCTATTACCCCCTCCGAATACTGAGCGAAAGAGACAACTGCACTCCAGGCTCATAATTCCAATTTTTAGCCCCCAAAACTAGGCCGATTTAAAAAAAAAATTTACCAACTCTATTAGAAGAAAATATTCCGTGCCCGGACCTTTTGATTAATTTTTTTTTCTAGTTTATATATTGATTGTCTGTTGATGACGGTCCAGACAATTTTAAGGATTTTTGGAGGGTCATAACTCCTGTAAAAAGTAACTTATCAGATAAAATAAAACTTATCTATCGATACGCTAGTGGTCGATATCTATAGTATATTAAAAAATATTTGCACTAGTGTCAAAATCCAGACAGGAAGTTAATGGATACGTTTGCATGGACAAAAGGCCGCCTGGTTTCCTCTAAATTTAAACTGATTTCATTTGCACTTGGCTTTTAAACTAGCGATCACTGGACCGAGAGTTATGCAAACTATGAAACTGTGCTTGATTTTCAATATGATATTTTGATTATCGCAACAATGATTCCATTAGAAACTTTCTAGAAACCCCTTCTAGTAATTTATTTATTTATTTAATTTCTACGGTAAAATAAACCATAAACAGTAGTTACATGACACAATTAGAACCATAAGAAAATATTAGCAATCATTTTAGATAAAGAATAACAAATTAACTCTGGCATTTGATTGTGAAATGACATCAGAGATATAAGCAAGAGATAGGTACAAATATATCCAAATTCTATAGTATAGAATTTGGATATAAGAGATAAATAAGGTAAACTTAGATTGAATTAATATTGATCGAAAATATAAGATAGCATAGCCCTCTTGTATCTACTTTCCGTGCAGTTAAATATATCCGCTACATCAGCGTATCTATTACTAACTGCATGCAACCTAGGTACAAGCGAGTTTTTGGAATACGTAGTCCTGGTGTTGTTACATTTAAACAGGACTTTAGAACGAGTAGCTCTCGTAGGTATATGAAATTCAACGAGGTTAGTTAAATCGTGACTGTCTATACTACCATTTACAATTTTGAACATAAATAATAAGTCGAATATAATTCTTCGGTCTGAGATTTTTAATAAATTTAATTCTTTCATCAAGTAATTATAGTTTATGTTTTTAATAGGAATACCGAGTTTGAAATTAATGTGTCTTAGGAATTTATGTTGAATTTTTTCGATTGAGTCTGAATGTAATTTATAATAGGGGAACCAGATCGAGGAGTTATATTCGACTTGACTACGAACTAGGGATGTATACAAAATTTTTAATGTTGAAATATTCCTGAAACCTCTGGAATTTCGAAGAATGAAGCAAAGCATTTTCATCCCTTTATTATTTATTGTGTTTATATGTGATATGAAGTTTAATTTAGTAATAAACTAGTTAGTGTTTTATTCTGTATTGTTTTACAAGTTACGTAATATATTATTATATAATTAATTCCTCGGAAACTCTGAAGCAGCGCTGATTAAAAAACCCACCCTCGGAAGGAGTGTGGTCCCGGTTTGGGATCTTCCCACTTTTGTCCCGATTTTAATACCACGCTCTCGCGGATTCGCATTTATTCTTGTCTCAAATGAGACTTATGCTCGGCGCTGTTTCAGATATTTCTCGTTGTCTGTTCTACAGTCTACAGTCTACAGTGTCTACACCCAGTGTAGAGTTAGAGTGTAGCACATGTGAATAAAAATCATCCCACATGGGTAAAGAGACATGTGTACACACATATTATGTGCTCCCCGAAAACCTTTCTCAGAAAATCCCGAAATTTATGTGCAATGCTAAAATATAACGACACACTTGGGCTGTGCAGAATACATTTCAGGTTTGCTACAAACCTTTTTTAATAAAATATTTCATTCAATATGCCATGTTCCTAAACGCTGGGCTTAGTCTTACTGAGACAATAGAATGGCTTCGACACCCATCACGGCGATGTTATAGCTTTATAGGACAACCAGGTGAAACCTCATTTTCGGGAAGGAAAGATTTCATTTCATGTGGTCTTACTAAATTACGGTTATCTACATAATATTTAGAAATGTTAGGGTTCCTTCCGATTTAACGCCACTTTAGGTCGGTTATAATATATATTTATTTATTATAGAAGGATACAAAAAAAGTACAATTTACATATAAGAAAGCTTTGCCTGTCCAACTAGAAAAGTTTCCCGTTCCAGGACAGACAAATTGACAGGTTTTAGTTCATATTATTAGTCCTTAAGAAATGTACATAATTACATAACAAAAAACTGAAAAACATTAAAAAAAAGATATATATATTTTTCTCTGAAACCAAGTTGTGTAATGAAGAAATATATAAATATATACATACATGTTTTTTGTGACAATGTAAAAAAAGTAATATGGTAGCATATATTCTATTCGGATTTACCGAATTAGCCTGGTAACATATACTATATTCAGATTTACAGAGTATGAGATAAGTAGGTAAGTTGGTAGTATTTAATGTGTAAACCAAGTACCTGATAACAAGATGGAGGAATTACAATATGATTTACAACATAACGATATGAAATTATGTTAGGTTGTATGTTTAGAAGTGTGAAATGATAATACCTACAATCTACATAGAGAAAGAGAAACTGCATTAAAATTTACGATATTAGATATAATTTATGCATACAATAATAATAATGATTTTTTTTTAAAGTGTTGTAACTGCAATGTGTAATAAATTTTTACGAGGTTGATTATTTTCACTGATTTTAAAAAACATGTTTTCAGTACAAATTATATTATACGACAACAAACGAATATACACCCCGCTCATGTCTTGAACTACTTCTGCTAAAATAAAAATAAAAATAGCTACAAATATAGATAGAAATATAAATAGAAACTATGAATATTAATAAATAGTACCTGATTTAGTGCTACTTTGATCATACGTGTTGAGTTATATATTGTTTATATATTATATAATTTATTATAAATATATATATATATATATATAGAACAAAGTTTTTACGTATTACTACCTGGTACCCGGCATGCGTTGCAATGCCGATTAAATAAATAAATTGTTTCTTCCTTCGTGTTATTTCTCATTCGTCCCCGTTCCTCTACCGATTCATCTTCCTTTTCCCCTCCCGCGTTCCCTTTTCACTTTCCCGCGTTCCCCCTCCCCTCTCCAGCTCTCCCCTTTCTCGCGACCCCCACCCCTCACGCATTCGGCTTCCACCTTCTTCGCCTTCCCCTCTCCCTCGTACCCTCCTTAATTCCCCAACCGACCCTCCCGCATACCCCTCCCCCCAGTCTTTTTTCCCTGCCGCCTAACTACATAAAATACACCTATTTTTCCAACAACTCGCGTGATCTACTTATTTTTTTTATGCAAATTTCATAATGCCAGAACTCACCAGTATATATATAAGTTATCACAGGCATGGCCAAAAACATTTAATATCAATCGGATGAAATTTTAATCGCAAACGTATGAATGGATTGAATAGTATAGGAAATAATTTCATACCGCCCGAGCTCACTATCCTATAACCATCCCGGGTATGCGCACATCATATTCCTAAAGTTTCACCGCAATCGGTTATCGGATGAACGGTATGGATGCGCATATGGTACGAACCAATAAACAAACAAACGTTAATTTTTATATTATAGATGTATTCGTAAGTATTAATATTAACTACCCGGCTTTGTTCGAGATTTCAGCACTCTTTTTTCGTAATCTTACTTTTTTGTTTTTTTTTTACTCAGGGGTTTTTTGAAGTTCCATAGCAGTTGGTGAATATTTCGCTTCCATTCAGATTTGTAAGTAGGTACTTAAATACCTATGTACTTAATTAATAAACACGACAATTCGAAGTTCGACCACATTTGAAAAAATATATTATTTTAACTTAACTATTAAAACGGCCACCATTTTTAACCAGAACCGGAATGTACTCGTAACAAACCAATTTAGAGAAAGAAGAAATGCAAATCGCTCTAGTAGTCAGAGTTAAGAGGGTACCAGAGAATACCGGAAATTAGTAATTTTTAAATCAAATTCTAGACATATTGACTCTTTTTTACAAAAAACATAAATTGGTTTTCAAAGATTGCTATTTTATCTGGCAGGCGCAGTTTTAAAATGTTGAAAAACTAAGTATATTTTTAACATACTAAGGTTCAATTTTCAAACGATTCAATTTTCATGTTAAATTAAAATCATTAAAAAAATAAATCCGAGAACGTGTTTTGTGACAATAATACCTCAGTTTTTCTATTTATTTAAGATCTTACAAACTAAAATATGATTTTTTTTTTACAAACTTATTTTTTTTAGATATTATTGAAAAATCATAAATACTTATGATTAAAAAATACTTACAAGAAGTACACGATATTTAATAATTTATCATCGTGCGTTTTGAGCATTTTTATTACTTACTTGAATGTAGGTATATATTAAAGCAAGTTTTGAATTAAATAAATCGATATTAAATTTTTAATTTCAAAAATTTATCACGAGGAATAATTGATCTTTCTCATTGGAACCTCCCTGTACAGTTGCAAGCATTTAAAAAAAAAATATTTTCAGCCGCTGGTCAATCGCTTTCAAAAGAACTTCGCTACGAACGCTGTCAATAATTAACATAATAATAACAGTCAATTGAAATATTTTTTTCAGAAAATCTTGTGATTGGTGTATGATACCGTGTTACATCACACAATGTTAAAATAACAAAATATAAACTTAAAGAAATCAACATTATTAGAATGTTAGGTATAAAGATACATTTTAAGTGAAAATTTATTTTTATAAGAAAAGAGAAATAAAAAAAAAACACAAACAAGTTTTTAAATTGCAGATGGCACAAAAATAATAATATAGCTTAGGATAATATGAGAAATTTTCAGGTGAATAATACATGACAAAGTTCACGACACTGAAAAAGAAAGGAACAAATTTTTACATTGTAGATAAATAGAAACAATACAAAAATATATGCTCCTTAATTATAAAAATAAGACTCTTAAAAATATAATTCAGGCATTTCTTAAATAATGGTAAACTTATATTTAAAAAAAAATATATATAAATAATTTTTTTTCTAAATTAACTCCACACAGGAGGCCCCGAAGAAAATAATTTTCCGCAGGGTCAATGACATCTATGAAGATGCTGTGTAGAGGATCTTTTTGAGGAGAGGAAGGAGTGAACATGGGGCTTGAAGAGACCCATGTTGTAGGATGCAGGAATTACAGAGGCCGGCAAACGTTCCACAGCCGAGCTGTTGAACTCAAGAACGAGTTGTAGAAATGACCCGTTCTTATGTGATAAATGTCAACCGTGTAAATAAAGACGTGTTCATACAAAGATCGCATATTTCCAACTATTTGGAAAAAAGCTTTTGTAACGCCCGATTTTAAAAAGGGGGATAAACACATTATTGGGGGTAATAGTGCATATTTTACAAAGGGAACAATTTTAATAACGAATCATTAAAAATATTTGTTCATTATTCAGAATATTTAGATTCATATTTTGCGCTCTTTCTAATTCCTAAGATTTCTAGTTAATGAACACCATTAAAATTACAATGAAGTAACTCAATTCCATTATACAATGTAGTTTTAATGGTAGATTTAACATTATTTTGGGTGTTGCCATTACATTTTACATAAAAGGTGGGTTAGTAAACATAATATGTTATTAATAGGCCGATATGTTATCTTGTTCATTATGAAGTGGAGAAAATAGCTTTCACCTATCGATATTATGCCCGCAGGTTCTATTTTCCAAGAATCCTTTCTGATTACGTGCGTTAAATTTTGTTTACGAGCACGTACGAGGAGATATATCTGTAATAAAATAAAATCTGAAATCGATGATTTAATATCTATATTTGATTGATGTAGATAATACACAATTTTAAATAAAATAATTTTAGAAACATATTAATTTAATTTTATCCATTCATTTTCTCTTAAATTTTTAAATTGGTCCATACCTACCTATTTCACTTTATCATGTAGAGTTTTACTCAGGATCCTGGTAGACACATTTTATAATTACTACTAAGCAATTATTCTAATATCATCAATGATGTTGTTTGGATCAATCTTGAGTTCTTTACAAACCTCCATAGGTGTGATGAATCGTCTGATCACTGTCTGTAATCAAAGTCTATTAATTAAAACATACTTGCTCTGCATTGGAGCCTTGAACAGAAGTGCCTTTGATATTTGTCGCTCACGGGGACATTATTATGAGTTAGGCAATATATCCCTAACATCCTGCTATTTGCGAAAAATACAAACTCATTGACAAAGTTACCGGAACAAGTAACTTTATTGCACCAAAACTATGCAAAAATAGCTGCGTAAAATACGGAATGCTGCTTTAGGTGTGTCTTAACAGTGTAACTAACGCGCGGCAGATGGCGATTGAAAAATCTTACAAACAAGCATTGCATCCCCAGCATTTTAAATTCTTCACAATATTCTTCGTTTGTTGTGTTGGTGAAAGTAGTTGTTAAAACAATGATTGATTGTGTAGAGTGCCACAATCTTGCCGCGGTAGTTTGTTATTTCAAAGATTGGCATAATTTTGAGGGGAGAGTATTGGAGAGCGATGTGGGAAGCGACCGATCAGCGATCTTGAATTAGAAATATTCCTATCATTCCCCACATTTTCAGTCACTGTTTGCTGTGACAAATTTAACCGAACCATTCTGTTCTAAATTGCCGTAGTAATAACAGCTTTGCAAATCGTTTCTTGTACGCCCCCACTTTCATATGCGTATTTTTTATAAATGTTAATTTATGTTTCGGAGGTAATCAGATGTAAATTTTTTTATTTTTTTTTTTTTTTTATTTTTTTATTTTTTTTTTTTAAATTTCTTTTATATATTCAATAATATTATTATTCAATGTATAAAAACAGTTTATTATAAACAAGTTCTGCTTCGTATTTATTATTAAGCGTTACAGCTGTTTCGCCCTCTGAAGGCATTATCAAACTGGTCCAGTTTGATAATGCCTTCAGAGGGCGAAACAGCTGTAACGCTTAATAATAAATACGAAGCAGAACTTGTTTATAATAAACTGTTTTTATACATTGAATAATAATATTATTGAATATATAAAAGAAATTAAAAAATTAAAATGGAGTTCTACAAAATAAACTTAATAACAATAAATAAAACAGATGTAAATTGTTTCAATAAACTTATAAGTACAGTGTTAAATGCTTTTTGATTTATACATAATCCATTCTACACACTCATTATACCCCCATACATCTCTTCTTCTGATTCAAGAATTATAATTATTGACAGCTGTAAGCATCATGTACCCAAAAACGCTTTGAAAGTACCTACTTTCAAACCGTTTACCTACACGATGTCTGCTTCAAACTCGATATGCCCGAATGCTAACCGACTACGATATAAGTCATTTTTGGCGGATATTTTCTAAATATTCGAATATTATTTGAAGCACAATTTGGGGATGTTATCACCACAGGAATTAATTTGGGTGTCGGGGTTTAATGCATTCTTCGCCAAGTGGGCGGAACCTGATGTAATTCTAATCGGATAAAACGGACCTGATTCAACGGATATATAAAATAAAATCTAAAGTTTGGGCCTTGGCGAAGATCCGTCCACTGGGAAATTTCCGGTGGCTCGCTGGACCGGTCTAGCCCTGGAAAATGTACCCGTTCGCAGGGGCAGACTTAACCAGTTTGGGGCCCTAGCGCATCCCTAATTTATGCTTAAGAACCTATGTTTTTACACATGGTATTTTCAATAATGAAACTGCTTTACTATTTTTGAGAATATAAGATTATTCGCTTTCTAAATTTGTCAAAAATATCCCAAATCGACATCCTCTGAGCAGGTACTCATTATTTTAGTGATTCAGTAATACAGTAACAACAACAGTGGTTAACAGTTCGCGAAAGTAAAAAAATGTACATACATTATTTTAAAATTTAGTACATTGAATTTTGATAAATACACTAAGTTTTATAAAAATAAATGTATTTTAAGAATGTTTTCTGCCCCTGCGAACTGAATAATATAAAAAATTATTAATGTGCAAAATCTTGAATTTCAACAGAAATAAAACTCGAGCTTTATTCAAATGTTCAATTAGTAATTAGAAAGAATAATGGAAATGAGAGATCTTGATATTATTTTTGGCGAAAAACTAAATTGCACTAGTCATCTATCAAATTGTGAACAATGGTGTGAAAACACTAGGCTTCGTATTAAGGACAACCAAAAACTTTAATTTTCTACAAGATATTAAACTTTAATGTTATACGTGTCTCTAGTTCCTAGTTCCTAGAACCTAATTGAATACTTTTTATTTTTATATTTTTATTATTTATTAACCAAAAAATACATGTTATGTACATTCTTTTAGGCATATGCCACCTCACTAGGCTGAGCCTGTTCCGAGGTGGCAGTGATTTAATATTTTTTATATCATTTTCAAAAGAAATAATAAAATAAATTATTAATTAATAAATAGAATTTTGAAAAATAAACATAAAATGAAAATTAATAAGAGAAATAGAAAAGAAAAGAAAAAATGGAGAAGAGATGATATAAAGAACTTAAATTATTTGAAAAAAAGAGAGATAAAATTTAATGCAGGTAGCTATTATATTGAAGAAGTTATCATATATGTCCGCAGTATATAATGCCCTTGTTTACAATCCATGTATGTATTTTGTGTTTTAGATTTACGCTTTTTATCAGGTGAATGTCTTTAATGTCTTTTTCAATTAAATTTGAAAGTTTTGGAGCCAGATTACGGTAATGTCTTTGTCCATAGGTGGTATTTATCTTCGGAGTCATGTGTTGATGTCTATGTCTTGTACAGTAGTTGTGTTGTACAACTCTGTAGTTTCGATAGAATTACAATTCAGATTCCAGCACTGTACTTATTATAGGTACTGGAGAAAGTTATTGGCTAAGTTTATAACTATTTATCGTTATGTTTTTAAATAATATGTAATTATTTTTTTTGCTTACACATTCTCACTTTTTATGTCTATGAATATTATTGGGATTATATATGAATATTATTACAATTTGGAAGGCGGGAATGGGTACCGCCGCCCCGGGAACCATTTATTGGATAACCAACACCTCTGCCATAGGTCACCCCAAGTGGTTCGCTATGTTTGGTGACTTAGCAGGGGTGCCCGGGTTCATGAGGTTCATTGTCTAGGTCTTGGCAGCGGATGATCTAGACACACTGAACAACAGATTCCTACCCAACCCCCATACCCTTTTCCTTCCCAGAACTTCCTCTCCTTCCTTTCCTTAAAAATACCCTCCACACAGCATCCCCACAGACGACATAGGCCCTGAGGAAATTATTTTCCTCAGGGCCTCCTGTGTGGACCTAATGTAAAAAAAAAAAAAATTGTACATGCTTTATGGGATGTGTGGAATCGTACACAACTCCCCACATTCTGGAATAAACACAGTGTCTAGTACTATTAGTCGATTCCAAAAAATGTTCTTATTAAATACTCCAAAAACACGTATATTAGAAGTAAAATAATTAATTTAATATTTTTATTAATTAAGAAAATATAAGCGAAACTCAATAGAAAATCTGAAACAGAACAATTAGAAAAAGATACGGATACATCTGGGACTCGATCCCAAGATCTTCGGCTTTCCGGGCATATGCTCTCACCACTGAGCTAATGTATCCCTTTCCGATTCGGTCATATTTAACTGTATCATACCTCGACTGAGATCGACCAACATATCTTCATTTTCTTAACGCATATTTTTAATTTGTGGTTAAATTCAATAAATTAAAAAATATAAATAAAAATAATTAATTTAACTTTATTATTTGAAAAACAAATCTCAAAATTCGACTGTTCTGAACCCTACAACTCGTAATAACAACAAAACAAAATACACTATTCTACTGCAGCATACCGAACTTTTAAAATATTTGTTTATTGAAGTTTTTTTTATGAAACATGAAGTTACATTTAAAATCACTGTAGACTTAATAGTGAATGTAATACAAACCAGATTAGTTACATTTATGATATTTTTTGTTATGGTTACTGATTAGAAAGCACATAATAATTCGTACGGAGTATAAGTAAAAAAAATATTAAAAAGAAAAAAAGTAAATAAAGAAATAGCAGTTTTTATTGAAGCGGATTGTAAGGTTAATTTGATTTCAAATATATCAAAGTCGAAAATGTCTTTATCTCTTCTTAGGGCGTTGTAAGATTAATACGCAACTACATTATTCCTGATACAGATACGAAAACTAATACTTAGATGATATTGACATATTTAATGTTAATTTGGTAAATTTAAACCTAGCGTTGCGTCTTCGTCAACTTATCTGATTTTTATTTTTACTTATTTTTATTGGTTTCTTGGATGTATTTTTTATGTGTTGTTAATTTATTATTATTATTTTTCAATACAACCCAAACGTAAAATAAATTAAATAAATATTAGTGCTGGAAACGGTCGCATGTGGTCTTTCCCCAAATGAACGATAAACATAGTTTTTCAATTAATTGCCGCCATGAATTGCTAATTATTTATCGTTTACAAACATTTGACGCAATGCAATTGACTTGGTTAATTTATGCATTGGGTGTATTCGATTTGAATTGCAACTCACTTCTCTGTGCTGGAGTTCCAATATGAAGCCTCTCAATATGTAGAATCATTAAGCCCCATTCCCTCACTATTGTCATTGTGCATAATTAATGACGATGTTAAAAATCATATTATATTGATGTGAGACAGTTGAAATTAAAAAAAATTATCTCACTACCGGAAGTCCTCTACGTCGCAAGGGCTTTACGTTACACAGTTTTTCGAAATAAAGACAGTGGATTTCGAAATAAAGACACAATTTTCCTCTTATTTGCAAAATAAGTATGAAAAATTTCATCAAAAACTATCAAAATCTTTTTTAAGAGGTGGGAAAAGGGAGTGGGAGATTTTTAGAAAGCTCATGTAGACATTCACCTTCCTCTTGTTTTAAAGGTCAAATGTGCAAAATTTCGTCAATTTCGGAATAAATCTGTAGATTTGTGTAAATAATTACTCTCATTTATATTTGTAGAAGATATATATATATATAGTAAGGTAGATAAAAATCCTTCGATGTTATAGTGTTCTGCCAATTTTTTTATTGGTTTGAAATTTTTTGATTTAGTCCTGATGATATAATATCTTTATAGTTGTTGGTATTTTCACAATTCAAGTAGATATATAATTATTCCTAGCGCTATGAACTAAAACCCGGGCTTCTCATTTGTCCAGCTCTGTTGGAGCACAATAAAGGCTGATGTTGACAAACTAGGAGTCATCAAAGATTCTCTTAAGGCCTTGTGTAGAATAGGGATGGAGTACGGACCCTGGAACATGCCCATATACGACGCCTACCTACCTACTTTCATTCAAATCTTTCATGTGCACCGAGTAAACACCGAGTAATTAACAACATCTTTCTCTTAGTAATAGAGTCATCTATTATTGACGTGTTCTTTAGTCAGACTGTTTTGAAAAAAAGGGGAATAAAGCTTCGGCGGTAACAGGTTTGTTTATTCGTCCGAGTGAGGCATTTCTTTCAATACCAACTTCGCAAAGAAGAGTGAATAGAAGTTCATTATCTCGGTGAAAGGGGAAGCAGTTCCCGCGCTTTCTGGCGGGGCATATTAAATGATGGCGAAATGAGACAGTCGTTTGTTTCAATTCACATCGAATAGCGGTGTACCGTAAGGCTCTGTTTACATTAATTTACGATTCATAGGCAATCGGGATAAGGTCGTCCGGGAGTCGCGATTTAAGTTTTGAAGCGCCCGTATCCGAAAGGCTTTCAATCACGGCGCCCCCGCGGGTGCGCGCGCCTCCGATCGACCGGCGCGGGCGGCGCCTCGACGCTCGGCCGACGCGCGACGGCGCCCGACGCGGCCCGAGCGTCGTCAGCCCGTCGTCCCGTCAGTCGAGTGCTCGCCCGACCGCCGCTCCGAAAGCACGCCGCTTGCGCACTCGTCCTCTCCTCACTGTCCGTCAAGTCCTCAAGCACGCCCGACAGCAGGTCCACGCGTGGTGGGACCCGAGCGCTGAGCGCTGAGAGCCGCGAACCCCGCACTAAACACGTCACACTATACACCAAATGACATGTCACGTTTTTAAAAAACATTATTTTTATCGTTATAATATTTAGTATAAAAAAACATTAAAAAAATAGTTTCTTAATATTGACAGTGATAATTTTATTTACATACAAACAACTGTGATGTTTCATTTCTTTACTATAAAAAATAAACACTTTAAAATAAAAATATGGAATTTGTACGGTGGTTCTCTATAAAAATATTGAAGGATAATATAAAAATACAAAGGAATTGAACTGTATCACTAAATATAATAAGTCGTAAATGAATTGAACGTAATGACAACTGTCAGTGCAATTTTTTTGCCGGTTGATGCGTACCATGTTATTTGTCTTTAGGTAAGTACCTGCGTTTGTATAGGTGTAACCAAAGGTCTGTTTACCTTTTGTATTTACACCCAAACACAAAAAATAGTTAATGCGTAAAAACATACATTTTTAGTCTAAAGAAAATATATTATATGTATATCTTGTTACAAAATGTATTAAATGTATATATTATAAAATAATTGTTTTTTAAAGTGTTTAACCTAAAAAATAGTTATTGTTTTAAAGCAGAACATAAAAGTTTGTTGTCTCAGTGGTGTATGTTATGCGGAGTTGTGTAAAGTTGTGTTTGCTCTGGAAAAGTTCATGACGGCAGTGGATATTGTGTAAACTATTCAGGAGTGAACCGATCGGAACACTTCGCTAGTGAAAGTTTTACAATATTCCCACCATTCTGGTTATAATACGATAAAGACCCGCAAGGATGAAACTTGGGACTTCGATTGCAAACCATAACCAGCCATAACCGAGGATAACCTGAGCGACCTCACTTGCTGGCGCGGATTTCAAATAAAAGGTAGGATTTTTGCTAGAAGGAATAATATGCATTTTATCATTTTGAATTGTGCATTCCAATGGTTTTGTTTCTACTGTTTACAGATACTCCACGTTCTTATTATTTCTTCAATGTGGATTAATCTTATTTCCAAAAATATCTGACATAAAGCTTAAAATATATTTTTTTGGGGCAATCAGGAGACGTCCCCCAGAATCATTTATTGGATAATCAACACCTCTGCCGTAGTTCACCCCAAGTAACTCGCTACGTTTGGTGACTTAGCAGGTGTGTCTAAGTTCATGGAGTGAGGATTGTCCGTGTCTTTTTTTAATTTTTTTAAATTTTTTATTTGGAGATAACACAGATACAGACAGTAATTATCAAGACAATTTATGACGGTAACTATAGAATTCGCCTGCATCCTAACTATATCTCACGGATTAACGGATTATCTTAGCAGCTGATGCGTCTGCCCACCTGCTGCGAGGCGGGTTGGATCGAGAGAGACGGGTTGAAGGAGTTTTGACCTCTCCAGCTGGACTATCTCGACCCAATGTCTTACACCGGAGTTAGAGGGATAGAATCACTGACCCCCAGATTCCTCCCCACCCCATATCTTTATCCTCCAGAACTTCCTCTCCTTCCCCCACACAGCATCCCTTAGGACGACGTTAGCCGTTATTAAAATTATTTTCCTCAGGATCTCCTGTGTGGAGATCTCCTGTAAAAAATCAAGAGTTTAAGATTTGAGATCTCCTGTAAAAAATTGGGAGTTTAAAAATCCAGCCAGGGAATCCCTGAAATTAATGAGTTTATTTTTACAACCACGATAATGTCAGTACCTCTTTAAAATCGTTACCATACACGCATGGTAGATCCTGAAGAAAATATTTTCCCACAGTATCTAAGTCATCTTTAGGGATTCTACGTGAAGGCTCTTTTTGAAGAGAGGAATGAGTGGACATGGATGTTGAAGATATTTACACCCGAAGAGAATGTGAGGGAGCAAATACAAAGACCGGCAAATCGTTTCACAGCCGAGTTGCTGAACTCAAGAACGTGTGATGGAAACGACTCGTTCTCATGTGATAAATGTCAACCGTGTAAAAATATTGAGCTGAAAAGTTAAACCGATTGAAACCATTACTGATATACCGGCCCAATTATCAGTTAGGAATAAAATTCAAAACCAAGTGTTGTCACATTTAGTACATCCTTATGAGTTTTTTTTAACGAAAAATAGTATAATGCTATGTTAGTAAAGTTAGCTTTTTTCTAGAATATTTAATCTAGCTCTAGATTTTATGATTGTGTGGTCGATGCTCATTCAAATCCTAAATACATATTGCCATACAGATTTACCTAAACAACCAATTGATAAATACAACCTCTCGGGGAGCATTTTGTCCAACAGTAAAAGTAAGAGTAATACTGTCAATGATAATAACGCTGATATAAAATCTTGTTTCACTTATTAATTTATTTGGACCGGAACGGTTTCACGATGGATATCTTAGATAACATAGCATATCCTTGTTCTACCATTTCATTTTGGAAAATGGAAATTTAATGGAAAAAAATCAGAGTACTTTGACATTGATCCCATCGATATTCGGCACTGGTGCACAGCCGGGAAATAAGTCAGTAATAAGTAAACATTCAATAAGTCTTTACATTAATAAGTCAAATAAGTAAACATTTGAACACAGTTGAGAATCGGTCGCTTCTGTGTCTCGTTCTTGTCGTTTAGAAAAAAATGCCGGCCCCCCTTATGCCACATGGGTCTTTTTAAGACACAGATTCACTCTTTCCTTTTCTAAATATGACACTCACACAGCATTCCCTAAGATGACACTTCTGTATGGTTTTAGTAGAAGGTTGCACAAAAGTCCTCAATCGATTTCCGAAGGCGGTAACTTTGTTTGTAAATAAAAACAATTATTGGGTTTAACAAAACTAGCGCAGACCCGTGAAAAACCACGGGTAACGCCGTTCTTCCATGGAGCTACTTTCAAGCGACGCGATCGCCGCTCGTCTGTACCTTCCATTAGTGTTTGTAAACGCTAATAATAAACACTAGCAAAATAGTATGACAGGTATCAGGTAGCGGCGATTTAACTGCGTGAACGAAGGGCGTTAGTCATATGGGTGCTAATACTACTAACACACATAGGAAAGTAACCAAATATAGAATACCGTTTTGTTTTTTACGCATCAATAAAAACAAATATTAATAATTATACATAACTCATCTAACCCTCCCTTTTCACAAAAGCTCTTAGCTTTCCATTATTTGATCAATAGATTAATTAATATCCTGTTATCCCTAAATAATATCAAAGCTGAACTTAACACCATTAAAATAATTGCATCTAATAATGGTTATAACTCCAAATTAATAGACGACATATTATACAAAAAATATAAGAAAAAATTTCATTTGTCCTACATTTACCCATTGTTTAGTGATAATATTAAAAAACAATGGAGAAAAATATTATAAACCATCAAACCTCCAATTCAATCATGAAAAAAATTCCTAATACAATACAGCCAGCAATACAAATAATAAATTGAAAAATTATATTTTAAATAACAAGGACAAAGAACAAAAAATGAAAAAATCTGGAGTTTACCAATTGAATTGTAATGATTGCAACCATTTTTACATAGGTAAAACTTGCAGAAATTTTGAAACGAGGGTTAAGGAACATTTGAGATGTCTAAATAGCAATAATTATTCGGATTTTGCTAACCATCTAATTGAATTTAACCATTCATTTGATATAAATACTGGTTTGAAAATTTTACATACTAACGTTAGTGGTTTTCAATTAGATCTTTTAGAAATTTTAGAAATTAGGAAAAATGTCAATAGAAATTTAAATATTATTAATAATCAAATCAATTTTGTGAATAACCCTATTTTAAACATATTTCTATTGTAATTTTTTGTCTTTGATGTTCTAAGCACCTCCCCTTTCCACCTCTCCCCCTCCCCACTCTTCCCTGTTGATCTTCTAAGCACCTCCCCTCACCACCTCTCTCCCCCCACCACTTCAATTCCTACCCACGCATAGCTTTGTATACTTGATTATTTAGTTTTAGTACATTTTATGTCCTGAGGAAGAGAACATCGTTCTCGAAACATGTCGATTTGTTAAAATAAAGATTATCGTGGTAAAAACAAAGTGTTTTAATTTGTCATTAATAAATAGGCAAAGTTTGAAGAAATTAATAATATATTTTTTATCGTATTATGTAATAACAATCATTCACACATTCGCGCTTTACATACTAACAGTCTTGTATTGTATTTCTTAATTTATAAGTAAGTACTCTAGTTTCTTAAAACCAAAATCAACATTAAGGTAGGTATCTAATTTTGGAAAATGTACCCCAAATATGGAACACCACACTGAAAACTATCAAAAATCAACCTTAACTTCTATGAGATACTTGTTGTATTTGTTTACAAATAATGCCGGTATTCCATATTAAGGTTACCATTCCATATTTGGTTACTTTCCTCTACTAATATCTCGTCGAAATGTGTTCCACTACTATCGCGCGGGGACCAGATAAGTAGTTTCTGGTCGTTTCAGAGCATTGGAAGTCAAAATTGAATTATTGGAGGTAAAATAGTATAACCATTGGCTTCGTGTGTCAACTAAATAAAACAGTCATTGGGATAGTCTGAAATCTCGTCACATCATTTACAATTTTGAAAATGGCAATTAAATTAATTTTTTTGTTAAAAATTATGCATAATATGTAGGAACTTTGTCGCTCATTTGTTTTCTCCAAACAAATACTTACAATTTTGAAGATGAAAATTAAATTCAAAGCAAAAGTTCTAGACTAGATACAGATAGATATTTTTAATTATTCCCCGTTCTTGAGAAGTGTAGCGATTCATGATTGGTCAACGTGTATTCTGTCACTGTTTAAGACCCAGTGACCAGCGGCTGAAAATTAAAGTTCCAAAATGCCTGCAACTGTACAGGGAGGTTCCGACGAAAAAGATCGATTATTCCCCGTATTTATTGATTTATTTGATTCAAAACTTGCTTTAATATATATTTACATTCAAGTAAGCAATTAAAATGCTCAAACGCATGATGTTAAATTATTAAATATCGTGTACTTCTTGTAAGTATTTTTGATCATAAGTATTTATGATTTTTCAATAACGTCTAAACAACATAAGTGTGTAAAAAATCTGAAATTCTTTGGTTTGTAAGACCTTAAATAAATAGAAAAACTGAGATATTTTCGGCACAAAACACGTTCTCGGATTTATTTTTTAATGCTTTTAATTGAACTAAAAATGTTTGAAAATTTAACAAATTTGTCAACGACCACGGTACCTTAGTATATTAAAAAAAACTTACATAATTTTTCAAATTTTAAAAAGTGCGTTTTAAATAATTTATTCGATTTTCAATTTCAATTCAATTTTCATTGCCGGCAACCCGGGCGTTTATTCAGGTAACATAATATTTTATAACAAGTAAGTTACCCGCCTCACTAGACGTTGTCTGTTCTGAGACGGGTAATAATTAGAACATTAAAAAAGATAAAAACAGGAAAATAGTCAGAAAATAAACATGAAAATACAAGTTGCAAGAAAGATAAATCAATAAGAAGAAAGAATAAATCTCTATAATTGAAAGTAAAACATGTGTAAATAAATGATGAGAAATTATCGATTAGGAAGAGATTAGCGTTAACTTGGTGATGCATTCTCTTTTTTTGTTTAGTAGCCAAATGATTTGTGTTATTTCATTGTGTTATAATTAATAATATATAGTATATGTGCGGCACGTTCCAGAGTGGAAGATACTCTCTGTATCGCCCTGCTGTAAGACCACGGTTCAGAATTGGAACGCTGCTTGAAATGGCTTTGGACCTGTTTGGTGACCAGAACTGAATAGCCAGGTACTTCTCCACCTTCCTCTTTCCCATCTCCTTCCCCACTACCTTCAGCCTCACAACATAACCCAATTGGGGATGCCATAGTCTCACTGGTTCCAGACGGGAGCAGTTGGGCCTCTTGTGCGGTATACATATAAAAAAAATCATCAAGTTGAGGTTTTATTAATCATTTTAACGCCATTTTTCTATCAAATCCCACCTTTCTTGTTGCGACGGAAAAGGAAATCTTTCAATTGGAATGGAATCGAAATGATGACAAAAGCCGCATTGGAAAAGTAAAACCGAATCCCTTCGAAAAATAATTTATTTATTTGTCGTCCTTCAGGTTCACGTAATAGAAAGGCAACTTCGGGCTTCGGATAAAAGTAAGCGCCCCAAGGATTCCTAAAGGACCCGCTTTCTGGCGGAGACGTAAAAAATATTGTGTCGTTTGAATACGTCAGAAGTCATTTCATCTCGCATTCATGTATTCATTGGAGCCCCCAAATATTATTGATACGTATTAAATTCTATAGAAAAGGCGAAAGCAATTTTTTACGTAGAATTTTTTCGCTTTTTTGTAACTTTTTAACACGAAACTAATATACGGATGTGACAACACCATGAATATATTAAAAATTGTGTAATTTTTCATACAAAACTTGGCAGCTAAATTGGATTTGGAACATATTAATTGTAATTTATGTACTTACGCTTCTCTGAATGTAGGTACATACTGGCTTGACGTACGTACGCATCGCTGCTCCTAAGAATATCTATACTCGTCGCAACCTGTGGCCATTGTGATTCTGAAGCATTTATTTCGATAATAAATTTATGGTTGCAAGTCGTCCAGATATTGAGTAGCGATGCGTACGTCGACCCAGTATGTACTTACCTTTATACTATTCACTTCTTTTATTTTTAATTTGAAACTAATATACGGATGTGATAACACCATGAATATATAAAAAATTGTGTAATTTTTCATACAAAACTTGGCAGCAAAATTGGATTTGGAACATATTAATTGTAATTTATGTACTTACGCTTCTCTGAAGGTAGATACATACCGGCTTGACGTACGTGCGCATCGCTACGCTCAAGAATATCTATACTCGTCGCAACGTGTGGCCAGTGTGATTCTGAAGCATTTATTTCGATAATAAATTTATGATTGCAAGTCGTCCAGATATTGAGTAGCGATGCGTACGTCGACCCAGTATGTACTTACCTTTATACTATTCACTTCTTTAATTTTTTTGTATGATCCATACATGTGGTCGAGAGGTGAGGCTAGGCTAGAGGTAGCTAATCCGGAAGTCGCGGGTTCAAACCTCCGGCGTGCGCAAGTGGATTTTATTTGATTGATTTGTGTTATTTCACAATTTATTATTTTAATATATCTAATAATCCGGAAAACTTCGTACCGCCTCAGAATTAATAAATGTTGTGTTTAATTATTAGCTGAATTAAATTACATTTTTTATTAAGTTAAATAATGAATACTCTAAATGAATCATGTTCAAAAATCAAAATAAAAAGGAATTTTAATTACATTGAAATGAATGTAATTCACGTGGCATAAAGGCATTTGCTTATGTATCGTTTTCAAGCAAAATGCAACACGAAATGTTGGGCACACTACACCATTGACAGTTTGAAGTAATTCAAATGATATCGGCCCACGCACATAATTTGATAAGCCGTTCCATACAAAAAATAAAAATAAATGAATTATTTTCATAATTTCCGGTGATTTTTTCCGATGTTTTAATAGTTATTCTGCTATTCGGGACGGAGACAAATCCAACAAATCAAAGATCATAAAATTCGGTTCAGCCGTTCTTGGGTTATAAATGGTGTAACTAACCCGACTGTTATTTTATATACAGGGTGTTAAGCATTGTACTTGACTTACTTTAACCAGTGATTCCTGACGTTATTTTAAGTAAAAAATGTAAATAAAATTTTTGTTTCCGGTGATATTTTTGAAGTTTTTTTTTACTACAAAAACATAAAAATCAGTAGGTATTGGGAAGTTAGGGGCGGGGTGAGGGGTTGGTTGGATCCTTGGCTTAGAGACCTGCGACGACATGTCGAAGAATTTTTTTCTTCTTTGATTTTGAAGAAAAAGATTTGAAAAAAAAAAAATCTCATTATAAAAGTTACCGGAGACCAAAATATGATTTACATTTTTTACTCCAAATAATGTCAGGAATCACTGGTTAAAGTAACTCAAGTATGATGCTTAACACCCTGTATTAAGATAAGAAGTGTTTTTTTAATTTTTTAGATGTTATGTATTCGGGCACGTTTTAAAGTTGAAGATACTCTCAGTATCGCTCTGTTGTAAGACCACCATTCATAATTCAAGCATTGCTTGAAATGGCATTCATCCTGTTTGGTGGCCAGACCTGAATAGCCAGGCACTCCCACACCTTCCTCTTTCCCATATACTTCCCCTACCTACTTCTTTCAGCTTCAACATTCCCAAATTGGGGATGCCACAGTCTCATTGGCTCCAGACGTTTGGGAGCAATTGATCCTCTTGTGCGGTATTAACATTAAAAAAAGGTCCTCCATAATTTTATTTGTACGCATTCATATATACTCTCCATGCAATATTCCGGAATGAAAGAGTTAAGGTAGAAACATACCGGGTCGACGTACGTATCGCATCGCTACGCCTAACAATGCTTAGCAACCATACTTTTTCTATGAAAATGGCAACAGGCATCGCACGTGGCGATGCCTGTTGCCAATGTGATACTAAACAAAAAATTTCGTAGAAAATGTATGGATGCTAAGTAGCACAGATATTGTTAGGCGTAGCGACGCGTACGTACGTCGACCCAGTATGTATATACCATTATTATGATTATAAAAAGGGATAATTCCAAAAATCATTTACATTTTGTTTTCACCAAATATCATGAGGTGTTGAAAACCAATCATATTCATATAACAAGCGCACATCTCGATACAGGAATGCCCTAATGGGATGTGCAGATTATGTTTTTATGTAATACATTATTATCTTAATAAAAGAAAAAAAAAATATCGCGTATAACGTATAACTTTGCTGTTGTGTAGCTTATTATTTTAATATTATCTTTCTTCGATGGCTAAACATTGTTATCATCGAAACCCACAATAGCATTATAACAAAACAAAATATTTAAAAAAAATTCTCAGTTAATGAATTCAATATTATTGGTCCATTAAGGGATTATTATATTGTATTTTTTGTCTGTTACTGAAATGAATAATGGATTTAGTTTTGTTTTTAATACCCCGCCAACAGCTCCGGGCAACCCCAACTAATAGATAAATAATGGAGCCTTTTCAGTCATTCCAAAAAGGGTGCCAAAAAAAACTTTTCAAATTTACCGGAGCAAAATATTAAAAGCCAATTTATTTTAATTTTTTAAACTCGCGAGTACCTCACCGAGGCCCAGATTTACATCACGGAAAGAGTAGGAGGTGGCCGTAAATAATCGGAATAAATTAATAATATATTTTCATATGAAGTAGATGCTTGTCTGAAGTGACCAAAGTAATGTGTATAATATGTAAAGTAAAACAATGACTTTGTTTAGATCATTTTAATTTTTTATACCTATTGCCGACAAGATTTTTTTACTACCATAGCTTCAACAGCGCAAACTAGGGCTACAGAAGATACAGTCGATAATAAATATAAGATACGAGAGCTGTTTGTGACCGATTGGCTAAAAGCAGCAGGTTCGCATCCAGGCGTTGAGGTTTAGATTAAACCTCCATCATTGCACAAGAAACAGTATGACTTTCACGATGGGAAAAAGGAGAATTCAAATATTCTCAGGTTTTCCATTACCCGAAATTTTCTGAAACTATTTAAAAAAATGGATTTTGTTGTCTTTAGCTGTAGCTTAAATGCAAAACATAAATCGATGGTTTTCTAGTATAAAATCTACGTATATTTGAGTCTTACCTCCCCTGAAAAGTGACAGAAAAAAATAGCTGTTCCACTTCCTTAAATGATTTTAAAGCATAAAGCAAGTTTGAATATGACAGAATTTATGAGAAAAGGCAACATTTATTTAATAATGATTATATTTCACCATCAATATCGTTCTCATACCTTGTGAGAGATAATGAAAACAACAAATGAAAATTTCAATACCGTTTTACTGAAAACCGTCTTCATTGTATTTAAAGATTTGTAAAGGACCACCCCATAGAAAGATTCATGAAGGTTGGCTAGTAAATGAAATGATTCTCCTCTCGTTTGTAAATAGGATGTTAAATAATTCTACCCTTGTCCCCCATTCGGCGGACTCCCGGGTGGGAATAAGATAGAAGGTTTTCTTGATTCAACGGAGGCGAGGTGGGAAGGAGGGGGTAAGAAGGGGGTCGAGGGCAGCTTGAATTATCGCCAAGGACCCCGCTTACGTAATTCTCCCTACTAATGCACTCAGCACAGGAATTCAATCAAATCGATGGGCACTGAAGACTGTGGACCCAAGTACCTACTGGGACAGGATTGGTCAATACATCTTGCGGTTGTAAAGAAAATGGGTGAAATATTCATGTTCTGGAACAATGTACGGAGTGATTCCAAATGAAGTAAACCTTATATACTGGAAATCGTATGCAGTTGAGTTACGTTGGCCAATCAGTGAAGTGAGTAACGGAAAATTGTTGGTAGCAATATATCCGCAATCTTTTGGAAATATGTTGATTAGGTACACATATTTAGGTTTATGGTTGCAGGCATTATCCGGAATCATCGAAAAGATTTGGCCGGGTTCAATCAAATACTTTTATGTTTATTTACTGAACATAAAAGTAACACTAAGAAATAGGTACTAAAATACATAAACTTCAATCATTGAACTTAACCTGAGAATTTCAACATGATTTCGTAATCACGAAATCATGTTGAAATTCTCAGGGAGACTAGTATTAATAAAGGTTAGGGTCGGCACCCGCTGTAAGTACCGAATTCAATCCCACAGATTGTTAGCTGAATGTTCTGCCCAATCTATGCATAGGGTTAACGAACTGTTCTAAGATGCACCTTTCATTATAACTATGTGAATTGACTGGTAGGAATTTACGAGTATAATCATACTCGTAAATTCCTACCAGTCCAATGTACGAGTATGATTGTACTCGTAAATTCCTACCAGTCCAATGTACGAGTATGATTGTACTCGTAAATTCCTACCAGTCAATTCACATAGTTATAACGAAAGGTGCATCTCAGAACAGTTCGTTAACCCTATGCATAGATTGGGCAGAACGTTCGGCTAACAATCTGTGGGATCGAATTCGGTACTTACAGCGGATGCCGACCCTAACTTTTATTAACACGAGTTAGCTTATTGAAGTTCTGTATTATCTGACGGTATGGCATCTCTTATAAATACTTTTTGCTTTATTCTACTTCAAAAGCAAATAACATCGTAATGATAAAACCTGACTAGGAACATATAAGCGTAACTGTGCACCTTCATGGAGAATGTTTCTTTAAATGAGAAATTATAATTCAGAGGTAAACTAGTGGTTTTAAATCATTTGCGGTATACTTCTTTAGTCTAAGTTCTCCCAATGCCGAGCACAGGAATTATCTTGTACTTCAAGTGATCCCTGTTTTTGCCTTGTAGGTGTAATATTTGAACTTGTAGCTTCTTTTGTATGGTATGCCTAAATGTCATAGTTTGTTCTCTATTGCAGTCTTTTTAATTCTGGTCTTCATTGCAAATGGTAATTTATTATTTCAAAATATAAAAGTTCGCTTCTAACGAGATTAAGGTCAAATAAGATTGCCCTTGTACTGAAGCTGTTTTGACTTAACCACAATTTTGGTTCTGGGCAATAAATTTTAAACCATAACACGGTTCCTCAACTTCGTTACGCACAGAAAATTTATGCATTTTATAATTAAGTTTTTAAACTATAATTTACATTCTTGACGAATAAAATAGGGTAAACTACTAACATTTTAAGTGTTTGGTTTTTCATAAAGATTGTTGAGAAATCGTTCAATTGTGGAATCGGGATGGAAGGATTTAATAGGTAATTAATTATAGTTTAACATAATATGTGCCTTATATCTATTTCTTTAGACAAATGGGAGCAACATTTTGTTTTGTGTAACTATTTTAAGCCATAATTTAAATAATTTAAAAATTCATGTAAAAAAATAATTATTTTGATTACCATAAAAAATAACACATTGAATATACGAGTATCTGAATGTCTACGCCTCTTTCTCGAAGGTTTAAATAATCAACCCATTGTTGGGTTTGGCAGCAACCATGGAGCTAGAGCTCTTGGATTCGCTATAAAAAAAATCTTCACATGCCAAAAGATAATTATGGATACCATTGTCCAACTGGCTTTGGTGGTTGGATCTTTTGTGCGATAATCACACAAAAAACGCGTGCGCAATATTTTAAAACGGATGAGATTTACAACACGAGTATATACGGATCGTTTTAAGGACTTGATATTGTGCAAAACAGTTCGGGTATGGAATGATTAGAAATTTTCAGGTTTCTTTCTCCCTAAAAATCTCTTAAAAATACATTCCGGATACCCTCAAAGATAATATTGGTCTTGAAGGAAACCTCTTAGAATAAATCAATGTATAGTAAGAAAATGTATACAAATGAAAGAAAATCGCATAACGAAGAGCACATTTTTACATTAGTTAATTTGCAAAATAGATAGTGTAAGCCACAATCATTTAATTTTTTTTAATTTCTTGGGCATGAACTATGTACAGATTTCTAAACATTTTGTTTTGAAGAGTTATATTTCACATGTAAATTTGTTAGTTATTTTAATTTATCTGCTACCGGTTTCAACACATCCGTGTTATTCACTAGTTTTAAAGATTGCTGGTGTTGTTTGACACGCATGTGTCGAAACCGGTAGCAGATAAATACAGGTTGTCCGGGGGTAAAGTGCAGTAGCTTCGGGAGGTGATTCTACATGATAATATAAGTAAAAAAGATAGTGACTTTTTTCGAAATTCTAACTTTTTTCCCATACAAAAAGACGTACCTGTTAAAAATTCTTAGTGTAAGGTACAAACTTACCGATAAATTTGCTGTGCGCCCGTCCGCGACGTTGGATTGTTGTGAGTCACCCGTATTGTAACAGCGTAAAATAGTACCTAGCGTTGGCCGCATACGACGGACTGATTTTATCGTTTTACCTAAAGTGTACCCCTTAGCTGGAATTTCGAAAAAAGTCATTTATCTTTTTTACTTACATTATCATGTAGAATCACCTGCCGAAGTTACTGACACCCCCGGACACCCTGTATATATTGAGGTGAATGTCAAAAGAATTCATATTCTACGCTTTTATAGATGGCGCGCGTATAGTATTTTTACTTATTAACGCTTTTTACAAGTCATGCTTTGAAATGTTAAGAAAAAAATATTGTTCGCGCAAGTACACAAGCAGCAATATGAATATTAATAAATAGTTTTGTCAATTAAAAAACTCTAATCCTTCAAGAAAGGCTAACAATTACAATATTGGATTGAATCGCCGATAAAAATAAGTAAAAATACTATATATAGGTACGCGCGCCATCTATATACGAAAGAGTAGAAAATGAATTCTTTTGACAATCACCTTAAGTAACAAATGTACACGTGAAATAAAACTCTTCAAAACAAAACACAATCATTCACTTGGGAAACGGAAATAATTCATGGAAATAACATATTAAAATAAATTAATAGAGGGTCTTAAAGAAAACCTCTCATAAGAATTAATATACAACGAACAACGGTTATGTATGGAACAAAATCTAATATCGGAGAGAAGATTTTTACATGCGTCAATTAAAAAGGCAGTATATATAGTAAGCCGCAATTATTCACATGAAAAGCCGAAATAATTTATTGGTGATATAATATTCGTATACGTAGAGTTTGGGTAACGCTCAATTATTACTAAAATTTTGGGGTAGTGAATTATTATGTAGATAGGTGCTTTGTCGTTCTCGGGAAGCGGTCAAGCGCAGTTATTACAGGCTTTGAATAAATCAATTACTTCCTCCATGGCGGATGTAAGCGGGTTCCCCAGTCGCCCAGTTGCCCAGTTACCCGGTTGCCCAGTATTTCACGGGAAGCGGAAAACAGAAATATGTGCTCCGTGGAGTTAAAATCTACGAATTCATAAATACCTAACAGAACGAAGCATTTTAGTTAAATATCTGGTATAAATAACGTTGAAGTAATTTTCAATTTTTATTTAAAAAAATGCATTTATTTATTACCCGTTTAATCACAGGAGACCATATTTGTCCCAGCTCACATACGTCTCACAGAAATCGTTATTTCTCCCTTACTATCATAGTCAGAAATGTGACCTAAACGGTATTGGAAAGAGAATACAACAAACTATATATTCAAATCCAAAAGAAAACCACAAAAAAATTAAATTTACCCCTTTCTGTAACCAAAGTTTCCGATAGCAATTTGAAAAAAAATTATGGAACTTTGTGAATTTTTTAAGATTTTTTTTTACATGAAACGAAAAAAAGTGAGGCGACAGTAAGGTTTATAATTCATTTGTCTAATGAAATAAGTATGTGTTTTATTTTTTTTTTCATTATCAGTAATTTTAGTTAGAAAAAAGTAAAGTGAGCCATTTTGAACACTTTTTAAAGTTTTCGCAAAAAAAAATATTTATTTAAAAAAATACATAGTCATTCTTAATACAGAAATTTGAAAGCCTATTTCATCACCTTTCGAAAACAGTTTTGAGTTTTCGAATACGTTAACAAATGTTTCATTTATTTGGATTTTATTGCAGAGCGGGAATATTTTTAGCCTCTGACAAAATACGCCAATTTTTTCAAGAGTTAACTGCACACCATAAGCGTTAATATGAACATGAAATAAGCTAGAGCAAGAGGTTTCTCACCATTCTCCTAATAGCTTATCCACACTGTAACGAAAATTATTAAAAATAAAATACTTGCAATAGTTAGAAAACACGGCCAACTTATCCAATATATAGCCACTTTTCATATGTTCCGAGTTACAAACAAATAAACCGTAACTCGTAAATAGACTTTATAGTATTGATATGCTATTAGGAGGATGGTGAAAAACCCTCTAACTTTAATATCTATTATGTTCTCTCCAGAGATATTAGTAATTTAATAAGTAATGGGACCTCTGCAATTCCAGGGAGAATACATCCTGTTAGTCATTTCGGGTAAAACTACGACAAATTAACGCAGAAGCTAAACGAGAGACTGAGTCTTTAATAAAACGAGACCACTTCTTCTTCATTTATTCATAAATGGTCTCAATGACACGGTTATTATCCAAAATCAAAATGAGACAAATGATAATGATAGGGTTCCCAGGATGTGTCTGAATGTACATTTTCGAATAAATGAGTTCCTCGCCCGACTCAATGAGAAAAAGAAAATTAGAAAGATCGTGCCTAAAAACATTTACATGGGTACATTCATCACACAAACAACCCGATTTATATACTTCAATGTGTATATATGTATACAATGTTCCTTTCCCAATTGGGAAAAACAAAGTTCTATCTGCCATTAGGTGCTTTTAGTATTCCCTCGGAAATGAAACGGTGACGGGAAGGGTTCGCGGCATCTCATTTTTTTAATACGAGTGAGGGAGAGGAAAGAAAAATAATAATTCTCTTGCCTCTCCCTCACATATTTTAAAATATTATCACTATTCCTAAAATATTATACATATTCCATTCTAGGGACAGCAAGGTTTAGTCCACCTGATATTTTGGCCAACATTGACTTTAATGCACCAAATTTCTAAGAATTCTCTTTAAAACCATATCCAAAATATATCCAACTTCTACGTAAGTATGCAGATGTGTGTTTAGAATAAAGTTCTATATATATAGCAATATCTACCCTTATCTTCCTAATCACCGCAAGGTTATAGTACGCGTCGTTAAAAGCCACGTTTAAAAGCTTTTATAGAGTGATCTGAGCTTTTTATCGATAACGAAAAAATGAAAATATTCTAAGGCATTTTAAATCTCTCTTGTGTATATTTCGAATAGTAGGGATTGTTCACGATCACGTAGTGTATGGGGAAAATGCTTAGTCATAAAAAACAGCTTAGCTTGCGATCAAAGCGTTTAACCACTATATCGCTGGAAGGTATGGCAACCTAATCTAGGGACAAGGCATAAAACAAAAAACCTACTTGTAGGCGAAATTTACATACATTACACCGAGCCTAACTTCACATTCTTCTTCATTTTTTGTTTAAATTCTTGATCTTCAAAGTCAGCAGCGAGCAAAAAAGAATAATAAAATATTTTAAAATAGAACCATACGTTTTCCTTTCACTTTGACACTTTTCAATTATTAAAAGTTTTAACTAAGGCTTAACGTTAACTTTGCAGGCGGCCAAAAGAGTAACTGAAAATATCATATATTTTTATGGTTGGTCTGCTGTCAAAATATATTCAAATGAGTTTCTTAGATTCATGATTGCTGGTTTATATAATATATTTGTATGATGTAAATGGAAGAACCTTTTAAAAGTAATACGCACGAAATATATTTTTTTTACATATTGGTAATAAGCATTAACTTTGAGGCTCGCAATAATTTAAAATAAAAATATATAAATTTGTTTAAGACCACTTTAATTTTAATTAAACTATACCGATTTCGTCAAGAGAATATTTACTTATATATATAATTTTTTTTAAAGAAAGACAAACATTCCCGAGATACGAATAACCCAACAACATTTGAAGGTCTCCTACCACCACCACACTAAGCAGAAGATGTTGCTTGTGTTGTGATGGAGGACTTAGCCAGCCGAGGAATCGAACACGGAACGCCTGGGTGAGACCCAAACGCGATGCCCACTCAACCACTGACCGGTCATATTAAAACTGTTAATTTAATATTCCGAAACCGGTAGAGTTTAATTAAAATTAAGGTGGTCTAAAACAAGTTTATGTAATTTTTTTTCAAACTTCGCAAAATCACTTTGTGGCGTCATTTTGAATTAAATTAAAACAAATAACTTTGTATTAAACCACTATTATATAATCAAAATTATCTACATGTTTCAAAACCGATGGTTTCTTCGTCAGGGTAGTAATGACATTAAATAACAAAAGAAACAAACAAGATTAGACTAAAAAGAACTATGGACAAAAATATTATAGAGAGATAATATATAATAGCCATCTCTTAAATTTATTTTCTAATTAATAATTATATTTAAAATAATTTATTTTTGTTGTTTAAACATCTTTATTATGTTTTGATAATTTATATAATGTAATTTTTCATATCCTAAAATAATGTTTATATTTAATTTTAAATAATTGTTTTTTTACGATATTTTTTAATTAATTAATCACCTCTCTCTATAATATTTTTGTCCATAGTTCTTTTTAGTCTGTTTCTTTTTAGTCTATACTTGTTTGTTAGGGCGAGGAACTCATTTATTCGAAAGGGTACATTCAGACACATCCTGGGAACCCTATCATTATCATTTGTCTCATTTTGATTTTGGATAATAACCGTGTCATTGAGACCATTTATGAATAAATAAAGAAGAAGTGGTCTCGTTTTATTAAAGACTCAGTCTCTCGTTTAGCTTCTGCGTTAATTTGTCCTAGTTTTTACCCGAAATGACTAACAGGATGTATTCTCCATGGAATTGCCAAAATAATTTTGTTTGGTAGCCAATCTGCTGACAATCTGAGCACGTGTGGTGGCACCAAGTTGTGGTATTCCCATAGGATGTTTCTGTTAAAAGTTGCAGGAGATGGCGGATTTCAAATAGTGGTGGTTTAAATCCGCCCATACTAAGGTTCTCTTCACTCCCCACAAGCATAACGTTAGTTTCGAGCTTGGATCCTAAAACGCTCTCTCTTTATTTTGTTACCAACCGAATTCAAAATCAAGGTACATGTGTACAGTATTCCTTGCTGGTTACACTGGTATTTACACCATATTTTGTCTCCATGACTTTTGTTTTAATTGTGATTATCCTCATTCAGCCTCTACACACTATGCGTTAGAATGGTTTGTCCACTGGGTGAAGATAGTCTTGCAACGTACAACAACATACAACATCATTTGGGAGGCGGGAATGGGTACCGCCGCCCCGGGAACCATTTATTGGATAACCAACACCTCTGCCGTAGGTCACCCCAAGTGGTGCGCTACGTTTGGTGACTTAGCAGGGGTGCCCGGGTTCATGGGTAAGGTTTATCTATGATTTGGCGGCGGATGATCTAGACACACTGAATCCCAGATTCCTACCCACCCGTCATACCTTTTTCCTTCCCAGAACTTCCTCTCCTTACAAATACCCTCCACACAGCATCCCTAAAGATGACATAGGCCCTGAGGGAAATTATTTTCCTCAGGGTCTCCTGTGTGGACCTAATGTAAAAAAAAAAAATACAACACTAAATAATAACCAGCTCTTTATCACCAACACTTGCTGTGTGTTTTGTTTTGCAGTCTGGGACCGATTTTCTTCTAAAATTTGATCATTAATACATACCCTTCTACTACTATCTTCACATAGGAACATTTTTCTTAGAAATCTACTTTCGACTCCACATTTTTTGAGCACACCCCCACACAGTTAGTAGCTGGCGACGTACCAAGTCGTTTGCCTTTGCAAGGTCAATAAAACCAGCAAACCGAAGTTTACGTTAGATTAACATATTTTATTTATAAAATATACAGACACCACAATAACAATATACGCGCATGTTCTGTTTAAACTTGCCATATATCAATTGCGGAGCTCTTTATGTTGTAGCCCTTGTATGTATGTTTTTCGGATCTTGAAAAGAAAAGCAAAATGTAGGGAATAGGAGAATGAAATTGAAGAAGCGGGATGATTTTAAAGTACAAGTAAAGTACCAACCTAAGAGTATGGATATTAGAGAGAGACGGCATGTGAAGTGTGCCCGCGCGCTCCAAGTGTGCCTTTTCGAGAATTTTACCCAAACGGCTTACACTGGCTGCTGGTTTTTGGCCGTTTAATACGTTCCGACAACAGCCATTTTACATGGTGACAGCCAATGTCAGCCGTGTGGGTAGAATTCTCGAAAAGGCACACTTGGAGCGCGCAAGCACACTTCACATGCCGTCTCTAATATCCATACTCTTAGGTACCAACATACTCACACATACACTCACGCACACATACACTACGCACATCTCCCGGTAATTACAAATAAGACATTCAAAGAAACATGTCATAGGTACCCACCATGAAATATCATTTAATATAATGTAAACTGTCTCATCACTGTAACCAATGTACTGTTTGTTTCTGTAATATAAAATTTAAAAAAAAATAAAAAATAAAAGTAGATTATTATTTTTTAATACAAAGTCAAGTAGGAGGTAGGTAGGAATGTACCTGTAATTTTTGGTGGTCGTGGAAAAATATTTAATTTAAAATTTTTATTGTTATTGAATTTTAAAAAAAGTCAGCTTTGTAAAAGGGAACAGCGAAAGTATTTTTTGTGCAACTTTCCATAAAAAATACTTTCAAAAGAAAACAAAACGAGTACCTAGATAACTTTAGATGTTATTTTACAGATTATAGAACGGTTCTCTAGATAATATATATACAGATAACGTATGTCTTCACTGCAAAAAATATTATCTCTAGTTAGTTGTACAACCGGTGATCGGCAATTTTTTTATTGAAAAGACCCAAATATCAGCAGTATAACGAATTAGATTTTTTTTGAGAGCTAAATTTCTTTACAAGTATCGTGTTTTCACTACTACGTTTAAAACATGTAAGTATACTGAATAAAACTACATATCTTATTTATGTCTTATAAAAAATATTATTTATTAAAATTACATGTGCAAATGTAGTATAATCAACAGCGCCCTTCAGTTAATTTTTACGTAAACGGCGTTATAAATCATCGAAGTATTATTATTTTTAAACAAAATCACATTTTTTATTACAAAATCGAAGTACTTCTGAACAATAAATTGTCAAAAAAAAATACCAACTAGTGCATACTACGCCCTCGCAAATGTTAAAATTGTCTGACGTGCAAATATTAGACAATTAATTGTCTATATAATAATAAAATAATTGACTGAGGAACGCCTACCACGAACTTTTTAAAATGACTTGAAAAACTCTCGACAGTAAAGAAATGTCAAATTTCAATCGCCTACCCATAGGTGGATGTATGCGGGAAGCTTCACCGCTTATCTTGGCGGACGAGAGCCGTGCAGTTCTCACAGGATGTTTTAACTTATTTAGTACCTACCTACTGTAATTTTTATGAAATATTTATGAGAAATATTTTTTAATCATGAATATTATTAATAAGTATCAGTGCAATAAAAAGTTTTAACGCGCTCTTCACCGAAAAACCGCACTCAAGTAACCTAAGAGCCGAATGTGCTCGCGTTTGCAGCTCGCTAACCGCAGTTTGCAGCTCGCTAACCGCAGTTTGCGACAACTGAGTTAGAGACGTGGAAAAATATTTGTACAGCGCACTTGAGGTAATTTTTCTCAAAAATTGGCACTATATTAATCACCCAAATAGTGAAATAGTAATAATAAAATTACTTAAAATAAAAAAAATAATTAAAAATAATTTTAAATCTACTTTTTAAAGTTCAAGTATTTTTATAATTCTTTTTTAAAAATATATTTATAAATATTTCAAGACTTGGTTGGGCATTTACACAGCTACACTTACATACATACATCTATACAAACCTATACACATACATGAACTGCTGTACTTGTAGCTAGTATTGTCACATTTCCTTCCTACCCTTTCCTATAAACCTGTCACTTTTTCCTGTTACCCACATCAGTCCATAATCGACCATCAACCTGTGAACATCAACATTATTTATCGCATCCGCATTTTTTCGCTATTGACCGCCGCAGAGAAGAAAGTACAAGTCCCGCAGTGAGTAATTCTCTCCTTTTCCTTGTGTGCTTACCTTTTACTTGTGCAGTGGTTCAAACACATAACATACACATTTCAAGGTCCTTCTTTTAAAAAACTACACAAAACACGCATCAAGACTGGTCCTCGTAACTCAACGACGGGAAACCTAAAAATAGAAACATGGAATGTTTACCTAAGAATTAACCAACCAAAATTAATTTTGAATTTAACAAAATTTTAAGTAATTTATTAGCTTTAAAATGAAAAAACCTTTGAAGATCACATTCTAAAAAAATTCTAAGTTGCCAGAGAAAAATATAAAGTAGGTAATTATTCTATTAACTACACCTAGAAAAATGTTATTCTAAAATACGATCATTTTATTCGTAAAAACGGTTAAAAACGGAACTTACGAACAAATTAACAGGGTTTCAATGTTTATTGGTGGGAACATGTAAGATTAATTTGATGGTATATGTACGAAATTACGTACATTTTCCCGCCAATAAACATTGAAACACTGTAAATTTGTTCGTAAGAACTTCAGTCTCGTTTTTAAATGTTTTTACTAATAAAATGATCGTGTTTAAGAAAATCATTTTTCTCCGTGTAAAGTAACGTTTTAGAGGACAATAGATGATATTCGAAGAATTAATCTGGGCTCATTGGGCAGGCAACCCCTCCATGTTGAGCGAACACAAAGTTAGTTTGCTAAGTAAGACTTAGGATACAGATTACATAACAAAAGTCTCCAGGGTTTTGTGGCCAATATTTGAGATACCTATAGGCTGAAGGGGAAAATTGCTAATGGCTAATATTTCTGATACCCGAGCCGAAATTTTAATGGGTTCTTTGGAAGAACAGAATTACGCGAATTGAAAATTCAGGACGTGTCAGGTTAATAAATTTGTTACCATGTTTTAATTCTAAGAATATTTTTTTAATTCTTTTTATTATAGTGTTTAGTAATAATTCCCAAAGTTTACAGAGTTTCACAACTCTTTTTTTCTTGTTAGACAATTAATGAGACAAATTATATAGCCACTGCCTTATTTATTGACAGAAAAAAATTATGTTTCTAAGCTCCAGAACTCAAGTTTGAAATGCTGCGGTTCGAAAATTCCTGTGTTGACTTAATTTTTTTTACAAAAAAAAGAAACGCTAACTTCGTGTCGTCTCAGCTCCCCGCTAGAGAGTTTTTCATCCAAACAAATTTTCTGATTTAAAGTTCTAGGCATTGTAATGTCAAAATTAGGATACAATACAATACAATTTTAGCACAGTAACAAATCAAAAACAAGTGAAAAATCAGATCAGTGACAAATCAGAACAGTGACAAATAAGATGAGTGACAAATCAGAACACTTCTGAAAATTTAAATAAAGTCATTAAAGTGACTACATGTAAACTGTTTTTTTCGCTACTTTTATTGACATCATATCACTTTTCAAAAGTGATTTGCGTTCTGATTTGTCATGGAACCCAAAATTAGATTAGGAAATAAATACTATTGGGGGTTATAGGCTTTTTGTGCAAAGCTAATAGTGACTTCGTAAATTTAAAAATAAGTCATATTCCAGTAATGAAAAATTAGATAAGATTTAATTTTGTCACAGAAGTTTTAACTTTACAGAATAAAATAAAAATCGAGAAAAATTGTCTGATTATAGTAAAGAATTTCCTTTGTGCAAACAATTGACTTGTACTTCCGCCACAGAAGTATTCTGGAATTCATGTCGCGAGAACGGCAGAACCAGGACAAGTAGAAATGTGAAAGTAGATAGAACAAATACAAATACAGAAGTAGAAGTAGGTAGAACAAGTACAAATATAAGTATAGAACAAGCGACGCGTACCCCAAATAATGTAGGAGTCGTAATGAAATTATTCCCTGGCACGTTTAGGCAATATGTCATCAGTCCTATAATTCCCTCTTGTTGAGTTTCAGTCTACCTTCGTTAACTTCTCGCTAATGCGGTGAATTTGATTTATTTCGACAATTTACAATGTATATAAAGTGATAACGAAATATAAATACATTGTTTCAATCGTGAGAAAATAATATGCGAATTGAATACATATATTAGTAGTGATTGTTTACGTGATTAGTAATTCAGAAGCCATTTGTTTTACTTAAAGTTACGTTAACCTTTCAAAAATTAATTATTTTGCTATTTATTGTTCGCACCCATGTCACAAATTTCACAAAGTTTTTATAAACTAGTCCCAGCGAGAGATGGTCGTTCGTCAGTTTCCCGGACGTTCGTCCCCTTCCTTCTCATGCGTCTTGTTTGAAAACGAAAAAGACAGAAAATACTAGAGCGATATCTCGCTGGGTGTAGTAGTAATTCCAATTAAAAAAGTTTTTTTTGTACACTCAGTTTCCGTGCGGTAGCCGTAGGAAATATAAATGCGCTCAAAGTCTTTTAAAACTGAACAATAAATGCTCTACACACCATGCGATTTAAAGCACTGCCTGTTGTGCTGCATGCAGGCACCACGAATCGGATCGTTAATAGGCTCCCGATTAATAATAATTAATAATTATTATTATTAATCGGGAGCCTATTAACGATCCGATTCGTGGTGCCTGCATGCAGCACAACATATTCTTCTGCCGTATTATTATTATTATTCTACTGCCAGAATGATTTCTTCCTATTTCCCCCCCAACTGCGTGCAGTCTCTGCAAATCGGATCGTTAGTAGGCACAACTGGCTACCGAATTATTATTATTCTCCTGCCGGGCAAGCGGCAGAGGATCGCTTCCAATTTGCCATACAATTTGAAGCAAGATCGACGTGTTTTGACTCCGACCGAACACCCGACTCTCGTCTTTTTCGACGGGAACGTTCCGCGCCGTTGGCGTTGCGTTGACAGCGACTATTATTATTTAGAGATATTATTATTTTATATCGCATCATGCTCGAAGCATCCTTTCACAACAATACAACATTTATTCTAAGTAGATAGTAGTTCTTTTCTTGCTATAACATTATTCTTACTTACGCAAAGTTAAGTTAAAAACATGCCCGATCAGAGAATGAACTCTACTTAGGTTTTAAACTAATATTTTTACCATATAGATGATACCGGTGGAAGGTTCGCGGTTCGAATCTTAGCGGTGGCAGATATTTTGGATTAGAGAATTAATATAGTTTAATTATTTTTGCTGTTATGAATTTATTTCCATAATTATTTAGGTATGTGTAATAAAAAAAGTGTGGTCTAAATTTAATTATGTCCTATTAAAATTACCGTAAAACGGGGGGTTACTTTGCGTTACTTGGAATTTTTCAATAAAATTGTTTTTTTTTTTACATTTGCTCCACACTGGAGTCCCTGAAGAAAATAATTACCCTCAGGGCCTATGTCATCTTTGGGGATGTTGTGTGGAGGATTCTTTTTTGGAAAGGAAGGAAAGGATAGCTAGTCGAGAGCCTTGACCCTCGACCACGGAGGCCGATTGATAGTTCTGATGAGGCAAATTTCGCATGAAAAATTCATTTATGAATTTTAAAATTATTTATTACATTTTACATTCATTTTTGTAAATTATTTTATAACGGCACAGCGCGTATTATTTTTTCATGAAAAAAACTGCGCCTTCCCCATTGAAATAATTTGTATTTCGTACGTGATGGAGTTTGCGCGCAGAGCGAGCATTACGAATACGTGTTTACAGCGCAAAAGCAATCACCTCACCATCACCTGACTGCGAATCGCATGGTATGGAGGTAAACTCCAATCTGCACCACTTCTTGCAGCACTGCCAACAATCTTTAAATTGCATGGTGGGTAGATCGTATTACCCACACTTAGCAAAAACAACGAAAAATAAATCTTAAAGCGATATTTCATCAATGACTTTATACTAAGTCAAGTTCCAGGAACTGCATAAACTACATGTAGGTACACAAGTACCTATTTCGCGTATCTCAGACAGAATATAAACAAGTAGCTACTCAAAGAGGAGGTTGAAAGACAATACAGCGCAGATATATAGTGTTGTGGCGTCGAGAGCAAAATTTGTAATGTTATTATCGTATTTTCTCAATTTCCCGGAACTCGTTGCTTAAAACAACTTTTGAAGAACACTCATTGGTAAATCACTCAATGGCGTATCTGTGTTCATAAAACTTTTAGCGAACAGTTGAGCTATTGCGATTCGTGGATACATTGTAGAAATCGAAAAATATATTTATTTGCGTTTTCCGCAGAATTCGCACAGTCCAGATATTCTTTTTTTAACTATAGTTTTCACTAAGAAATGAACATCATAATTTGTATTTTATTTTATTTTTGTGTTAGGCTTGTAAATTGCAAACTATTAGAAAGGGGTTATTACATTTTCTTAATAATATGTGGTTACGTGGTCCCTAAAACTAATATCTCATTCGCTCAACGACAATTCTGGTTCATCGCTCCTAAAATATACAGGGTGTCCCGGGTAAAGTGCATTAACATCGGGAGGTGATTCTAAATGCTAGTTAGTGTAAGTAAAAAAGATAAATAATTTTTTTCGAAATTTCAACTTATAGGGTTTATTATTTATTATTTCAACTTGTAGGTACTTTTTTGGTAAAAATAAAAAATTAGTATTGCGTGTGCGGCCTATAAGATTAGGTATTTTCCGCTGTTACGATACGCGCCAATCAAAACCAACGTCGCCAAAACGCGCCCGCTGACCTACAGAAAATTTATCGGGCAAGTTTGTACCTTACACTAAGGATTTCTAATAGGTACGTACGTCTTTTTGTATGGGAAAAAAAAGTTAGAATTTCGAAAAAAGTTGTTAATCTTTTTACTCCTACCATCATGTAGAATCACCACCCGAAGTTAATATATAATACATTAAGTACCGACATAAAGTCAAATAATTCTAAATTCCTTTTTACTGCCAGTGTACAAATTGGATATTTGAAAGGGATCGAGCTTTCTTCAAATAATATATGAGTTCTTAACACTATTAAAAAAAATTACTTATTCTTTATCAGATTTTACCCATATCTTTCATAGCACAAAATTAAAATGTGACCATAAAGATGAATATCTACCATTTAACAAAATCGATATAATTTTACATGTATTTTAGTCTTAACTTTTAATATTTTTTTTATTACATAAGTTATTTTTTCTTTATTTTTCAGCTTACATTTAATTTGTATTTAGTTTTATTTATCCTTAAATATGTTTTTTTCTTTTCTTTTTTCTCATGTTTTATTCTGCTTCTACAAAAGAGTATCTTAATTCTTAGATAAATTCATTTCATGTATGACTACCACAACACGGGCATTAGCATTAGTATGGTATTGACAAAATGACAAAAAACTGTAACATATAAAACAAAAATATGTATAATAAAAAGGAAAAAAAATAATCGAGCTAATTTTTAATTTCAGTTATTAATTAATACGAATCATATTTTTTTCTGTATAAAATGTTCTGAAAAATGAATTAGACTAATTGGAATTGCGGAAAGAATTGATTGAAATTAGTCTCCCGTGTTTTATTTGAATTTATAAACTCAAAAAATTCCACAAATGAACTCACTTTGACCGAACGCGACAATTTCTCCAAAATATTAATATCCAATCGATGCTTCGCGTAGTTGACAGTCTCCGTTTCTTGAGGGGTAAGGCTCGACTAGCAATCCGAAGGGCGCGGGTTCTAAAAACTTTAATTGATTAGTTTGTGTTATTTCACCTTTAATTAAATAATAAAAAAAAAATATATATATATACATATACATATATATGTCGTAATTGGAGCACGTTCCAGAGTGGAAGATACTCCCAGTATCACCCCGGTGTAACCTGCAATCAGAATTGAAACGTTGCTTGAAATGGCTTTAGCGGTGTTGGGTGACTAGATCTGAATAGCCTAATACTTCCCCTTCCCTACCTCCAGCCTCACACCATACCCTAATTGGGGTTTCAATAGTCTCACTCGCTCCAGACGGGAGCAGTTGGGATTATTCACATAAAGGAAATAAGAAAAACAGGAGTGCCTTCCATTCAAATTTAAATGGAAACAAAAGTTCCATTTATTTGCACCCGCTCTGTCACACTCACACTCGCCTGACATCGTAGATCTCCATCCCATTTAGATTTAGACACATTAAACACTGTTCTGCATGGGAAAAAATTTAAAGCCCGATAAGTATTTGGATCACGAAACACGCCCACAAGACATTTCATGTATTCCTCTTTCTTTATTCTATGGTTCCAACCAAAGGTCATCGGCAACAATTTATTATTACGTCCTTGAAGGAAGAATGAATGTATTTACACCAAGTTTAATTATTTGATTTAAAGAGTTGTACCATAAAAATACCTAAAACATATTTGCGTACGTACCGTACGTATATAAAATATGTTTTAAATCTATTTTAATTATATGAAACTTGCTAATAAAAGAAAACAGGTTACGATTTATGCCCAGTTGGTGGAGGTGTAATACCCCGCTGGGAAGGACGATCTGCGAGTAGTCGGATGGATTGAGTTTTATATTCACAGTAGATAAGGACTTACTTCAATTTCAGATTAAGTTATGCTTAGGTTCCGTTTTATTAAAACAAAAATACTTTTCCCTTGGATGATTTTTTGACATGCATTACGGTGGAAAACCGCAACTAAATAATTATCTAAATTCTCTAATGCAACTTCATCTTTCAGGCAGTACTAGGAAACTTCGTACGAGTTCTTCCCCTCTCATCACTAATGCCAACCACTCTCACCACTGCCACCCCCCTCTGCCCCCTCCTGTGACCCCGTAATAGCCGGCAAACTGTAGATGCAACAGTCACTATACTTACTCTGTCATCTCCTTAAAATTTCCTTTGAAACAACTGCATGCTGAATACTGTCGCTGCCTGTTAGGGCGCTACCGTACCTCGGGATTTATCAAAGAGAATAGACCAATAGACAAACAACTAAAAATATTGTATAATATATTTCAAATAATTTCAACAGTATAAAGGGAGGATGTGGGGGTTCTGCGACTAACCTTTGTTCGTATATGAATAAAACATGTGTTATACATTCAGAACAATGATATTCAAATCGAAGAAACTAGAAAGTCCTTTAAAATTTATGAGTATCTGAAAGTAACCTAGAAAAAATAAAATGAAAATTATTTGAGGTCTCAAAAGTGCATTTCATGCACCTCGTTATAAATCTCCGAGAAAGTGCAGTTATTTTCAGAGATAAAGACACAGAATTTTAAATTGTTTTCCCGGAAAATAAAAATACGAAACATTTTATTTCTCTTATTCTACCTTACGAGTATTGCAGCGAAGTTTTTAAGTTTTGGCAACCATTACACTGCCACAGGGATTGAAAATACAATTCACCGCAGCGGTAGAAAACCTCCTTATCATTAATAAAAAGACAACTGCGACAGTTATGATGCGGTAATTATATAATATTAATTTAGCAAATTAATTTGTATTAATTGCGTACTGAAACGTTGAGGCTTAAAATGACTAAGCCTTTGTCACTCGAATAGCGTACATCTGTCTTCCTATATCCGTAGGCTTATTCCGCGGCACATATCATTTCGTTGTGTCCATCGTATCACACCTAATGGGCCATAACTAATCACCACTTTTGCTAATTGCTTCCACCAACATTTATACTAATGTATTTCCTACATCAGATTCCGTTTTCCATTCCGCATCAAAGTAAATGGGCGGATCGTTACTCCATGTACTGTCCGCTACTCGGCTTTCACTCGGAGCGGCGTGGCGTCTAAAAACAATAAGAGTATGGGGTCGTAGGAGTTGTTGGGCTGTTGCCGAGATAGGAAATAAGAAACGATGGCAGGTGTCCGTCTGAGATCGGAAAACCTAAATCTGCACTCGTCCAACGTCTAGCAAACACCATGTAGCGGAAATGTTTTTTTTCCTAGATGAATTTTCCCTCCAAGACGCCATAAAAGTGTGCCTCTTTTATATCTTCACTTTATTTTACCGTAGCGTGTTCGTACTCACTCAATCTACTGGGGTTGTTTGTAAGGCGAGATGCTAGCAGACAGCAGACAGTAGGTAGCTAAATAGGTGGAGCGATGAGGGGGGGGGGGGGGAGGGATGGCGGTGTACCAAGGCTGATTATCAAAGAAAAGAAAGTAATGGAAATCAAAAAATCGAACATTCGAAATTTCCAGTTAATTAAATGCGTTGTGAAAGCAGAATTCTTGACCACAGTTTTCGCTTTCTTCGATATCAAATAATACTTTAGAGCTCAATATTTTATGAGAATTAGGGGGTTTCTCACCATCCTCCCAATAGCTTATCTACACTAATAATGAATTTTTTCAATTTACGATTTACTGTTTATTTATTTTTTAAGTTGGAGTTTATAATTCGCTACTTGAACCTATGAATAGTGGCTCTCTCTCTCTGGTTTCAATCCTGGGATTGGTTTGCAGCAATTTCCTTTATTTTTTTCTTCCATTCTTCCCTGTCTTGTGCGGCTCTTTTGAGGTCTGCATATGATGAGCAGCGCATGTCCACTAGCAGGTCCTCCAGGTACTCTCGGCGTGGGCGTCCCCTAGAGTTTGTCCCCTCGGTCATACCCTCCATTATGGCATGCAAGAGGCCTTCTTGTCGTATTATATGACCTATCCATCTTGCACGCCTTTCGGACAAGGTTCTGAGCAGGTGCCTTCCTCCTTCGATTCTTTGGAGAACCTCCTCATTTGTAATGTGGTCTCTCCAGGAAATTCCTAATATTCTTCTATAGGACCACATCTCAAAAGCCTCTAGTCTCCGTTTATCTCTTTCGGATAGGCACCATGTTTCGCAGCCGTACATCAAGATACTCCATACATAGGTCTTGATGAGGAGTATTCTCAGTTTTAGGTCTATATTATTTGATTCTATTATTTTCGACCTTTTATTGAATGCAAGCCTAGCCTGGTGTATACGGCTGTCGACCTCGCTCTTAGACCGACCGTCCCTTGTTATTTTGCTCCCGAGGTAGACAAACTCCTTGGTGTTCTTTAGTGGAACTCCTGACATCTCTACTCTCATCTGATGTTGCGTTCGGCCTACAGTCAGCAGCTTTGTTTTGTCTTTATTTATCTTCATGTTGTAGTTGTTTTGAAGAATGCTTTGCATGATTGTTAAGGCCTCTTGCAGTTCTTCTTCGCTTTCAGCAACCATAGCAATATCGTCAGCAAACCTTATCATATCCACCTTTTGTCCGTGTATCTTTACACCTTCTCTGTGACTCATTCTCTCTCTCAAGTCATCAATCGCACTCTGTATATAGGCATTAAAAAGAACAGGTGACAAAGAGCATCCCTGTCTCACCCCTTGTCTTATACTGGCTTCCTTTGTACCATTGTCACATCTAATTATAGCGGCCTCATTCTTGTATAGCGCCTGGATTATTCGTCTATCTCTATATTTGATGTCAATTCTCTTCAGAATCTCGAAGAGCCTTTTCCATTCTACTTTGTCGAAAGCCTTCTCCAGCCTTCTTGCGATGAATGTGTTTTGGTTTCTTTTTATTCTTTTTTCTAGCAGTATGCGTAGCGACAATATTGCTTCTCTGGTTCCTACACCTCTTCTAAAGCCATACTGGTCTCCGGAAAGGATGTTCTCTACTTTTGGTTCGATTCTTTTTAGAATGATATTAGTCAATATTTTTGAGGCATGGGATATTAGGCTAAGAGTTCTGTGTTGTTCACATTTCGTCGTGCCTGCCTTCTTTGGTAATGCGACAATTAGGCATTTCTCGAAATCCTCTGGTATGTTTCCAGTCTTATACATTATCTGTACCATTTTAAACAGGGCATCTGTAGTTCCTTTTCCTGCTGGCTTAATTAGTTCAGCTGGAACGTCATCGATTCCGGGTGCTTTCCCGTTTTTGAGGTTTTTGAGTGCGAGGTCAAACTCTTCTCTAATGATTGGGTCTCCCAAATCATCTGCGTCTACCTCATTTTCTCTTTCTATCAATGTTTCGTTGTCACTATTTCCCTTTCCATTGTACAGCATTTCGAGATATCTTTTCCATCTATCTCCTATTTGGTTATTTTCGAAAAGTATTTTGCCGTCTTCTCCTTCTATTGCATTACCCTTTCCAACTGTTATCCCAAAGAAGTCTTTCACCGCAGCGTGAGCTCTTTCTACATTTCCTCTCTTAAGGTCGTTATTTATCTCATCGCACTTTTTCTGGTAGAATGTTTCTTTGGCTATTCTTGACTCTCTATTTATTTTGTTTCTCAGCACTTTGTAATTCTTTTGTGATTCAGCTCTTTTATCATTTTTGAGCTCTCTTCTATTCTTTATCATATTTAGGATCTCATCGGTTATCCATTCCTTCCTTGCTTGAGGTCTTTCCTTACCTATAGTTTCCTCTGCCGTAGTTACAATCTTCGTCTTTATCACTTTCCAGATCGCATTCACATTCTCCTCTTCCATTAGGTTGCACTCTTGCGTCTTTTCCCTAAAACTGTCGCTGATCTCTTTTATCTTTAATACTTTTGTATCCCATTTGAAGTTTTTTCTCTTTTTTAATTTTTTCAGTTTTAGAAGACTTTTGGCCATTACCATATTATGGTCACTATCTATATCTGGACCGGAATAGCTTCTACAATCTTTTATTTCGTTTTTAAATCTATGTCTAACCATTATATAGTCTATTTGCAGTCTTTGTCTGTCTCCAGGGGATTTCCAGGTGTATCGCTGTCTTGGGTGGTGTTGGAAACAAGTGTTTGCTATCACTAATTTGTGTTTTTCGCAGAATTCTGACAATCTGTTTCCTCTGTCATTTCTTGCACCCAGCCCAAAGGGCCCAACGCAATTTCCTTCACGTCCTTCTCCTACAACAGCATTCCAATCTCCTAGGAGAATCAGATTTTCACCTGCTTTTAACTCTAATATAAGTTTATCCAGCGAACTGTATACCTCCTCCACTTCTTCGTTGCTATGACTAGATGTTGGCATATATACTTGGATAATTACAGTGTCTACAGGCTTAGTTTCTATTTTTACTAGAATAATTCTTCCGCTATATTGCACGTATCCCTTAACCCGTCTTCCCCACTCCTTGCACAGCACAACGCCTACTCCTCCTTGGCCAGGTTTATCCTTTATGCATCCTGTGTGGATGATTCTGTAGTCACCACTCCAGAAGTCTCCACAATTGGGCCATCTCATCTCTGCTATACCTAGGGCATTCAAGTTTACGTTTTGCATCTCAGCTTTCAGATTATCCAGTTTGCTGTTTTGCAATAATGTGCGGACATTCCACGTTGCCCATCTCGCTATTTGGTGTTTTGTATTTGTCTTTGGTTTCACTATTGACTTTGTGTTTCTAGCATCTCGAGCAGTCCCCACCCGGAGATCCGAACGGGGGACTATTTTACCTCCGGAGAATTTTACTTGAGATTGGGTCATGTTTTGCTGGTTCTTGGGATGCCACTTGGACCTTTAATGTGGTAGTTTCCCGTTTCTTTCCACATCCTATGCCGTTGACCTCGAAGGTTCTTCCGCCTTTGGAGATTATTTACTTCTCCAGGACAAGAGGGTGCCCTAGACAACAGACGCCTGGTAGGGCGAAAGTTGGTGGTTAGCTTATTCCGGCCAGCGCTCGGTCCCTGTCTATATTTGCCGACATGAGGTCGTTGCTCACTCCCCACCACGAGAAGGAAATAGATCAGGATTTTCCTTTCCTCAAACCTGAGACCAGAAGGCGTTTCTCAGAGTTCTCTAGTACTTTCGGGGAGCGAATAGTGGCTATATATTGGATAAGTTGGCCGAGTTTTCTAACCACTGCGAGTATTTTATTTTTATTTTTAATAATATTCGTTATTAGTGTAGATAAGCTATTGGGAGGATGGTGAGAAACCCCCTTAGAGTAATATTTATTTATTCAAAGTTAATTAAACGCTCTGATGAGATTTTAGATATTTTTACAGTTTACATAGTGGATACAGAGAACAAAAAATATTTTAAAGGTTCAGACAAAATATTCGAAAAAATTGTGAAATTTACAAAACCAATGGAATTTTTTGAAAACAGCAAAATACTTCATAACAATCAATACGGATTCCAAAAAACGCGCGCAGCAAACAAGATGCGATTGCAAATGTCATATTACGCATACCTTCTCTCAGTCACTTAATGGTAGTATAACCTCTTATTCTGACGATGCAGTACTGATTAAAATAATAATACACAAGAAATAGTAAAACAAAAAGTAACAGAAGGCAAATTAATATACTTAAATATACGTAAATATACTTAAATAAACTTAAATATACTTAAATATACTGAAATTTACTTAAATGTACTTAAATATACTTAAATATACTTAAATGTGCTTAAATATACTAAAATGTGCTTAAATACTAGTGTAACTTAAACCTACTATCCCTAAATAGCCAAAAACTTTCAATTAAATCTAATGACGTTCCCCAAATTGTTGATTTACATGACAACTTTAAAGAATATAATAAAAATAACTGTATAATAAAATGTAGATACCATATTAAAAATATCAAATAATTTTAAAATACTTAGCAATAATAATAGACCCAACCTAAACTGGAAAGATCAAATCAACCTTGTAAACGTTACAAAATAAGGAAATTAATGAATTTATTTTTGAAAATTCGAAGTTTCTCTTATTGGAAAATTTAACAACAGTACCACGCCACAGTACGAGAAGAATCAAATCTCTAATACCTATGCCGTAGTCAGCTGGGGAGCTAGCGGCATTTAAAACAAATCTACTCCCTGTTGAAAATAAATATATTGAAAAAACTAACAGATCCGACCCACCTTATTTTTGAAGAATGGGATTCAAATTCAAAGATCTAGTCCGAAAAAAACCTAATTGAGAAAAACAAAATCACATATTTTTAACTGAAGGTCGTACTCGTTAAAAACGTAAATTTTCAACCCATAAATGTAAAAACACCTATATATGTATATATATATATATACTCAAATGTGCATATATATATATAAATATTCTTAAATGTGCATATATATATATATATATATATAGTCGTAAAAATCAACGATGTATTTAGTCAACAAAAAACAACTCACTTCGGCATACCTCAAGGTACAGTCCTAGGACCATTACTGTTTATCATTTATGTAAATGACATATTCATTCAAAGATTAAATGGAAAAATAATATCATATGCTGATGACACTGTCATAATAATTGAAGGCTGTGATTGGAATACTGTTAATAACTTAGCAAATACTGATATTAATATACTGAAAAATTGGTTCGACAAAAACCTCCTCTCATTAAATACTGAAAAAACCAAATTTATCCCATTCTCTATCAATAAATTTAAATTAAAACCAGAACTAAAAATTACAATTCATCAACTTAAATGTAACAGAACAAATTGCAATCAAGCATGTTCAATACTTAGTCCAACTTCTGAAATTAAATATCTTGGTATATATATTGATCAACATTTTAAATGGAAAAAACAAATTTGTGAACTTGTCAAAAGAATTCGAAAATGTATTTATATATTTATAAGATTGAGAAATATTCTTAGATTAGAAAACTTAAAAAGAGTGTACTATGCAATTGTTCAATCTATATTACAATATGGTATTATTGGTTGGGGAGGAACTTATAATAATATTTTAAATAAACTCAAAATTGTTCAAAGATTGATAATTAAAGTAATTTTGAAAAAACCATCCAAATTTTCTACTGAAATTCTCTTTTCAATATTCAATGTACCTACAATAGACAAAATATATAAAAAATATTCAATTCTACAAATTTACAAAGAAGTACAGTTAAATAACTTACCATTCCATTCATCAGCAAGATATCAGAATACTATCAAAATCCCTAAATTTAGTACAAAGCACACACAAAATACTTACCTGTATGTAGGTATAACATATTATAACAAACTACCATTATATCTGAAAGTTATCGAAAATATTCAGGAATTTCAGCAAAAATTAAAAAAATACCTAAAACAACTATAAGAGTCTATATCTCACTATTATTATTATTTCTTTCATATCCTTTATTGATAAATCTTGCAATTTCTTAATTATGCCTTGTTTTTTGCCATATTGTATAATGTATTTACTTTCACACATGATATTGTATAATTTAAATATAATTGAACTAAAAATCCCTCACCAAACACAAGAGCCTTGTCTCTTTATGGTGAGGAAAAGCTATTCTTTTCGACTATTTTACCACTGTATAAAATGTAAAAATTTTGTATTTTATTGTAATAAAAACCTTTATATTAAAAAAAAAAATAAAAAATATATCTAGTATCTCGGAAAAAAAATAGCCTGACAATATATTAATATTTGATTAATTTGTGTTATTTCACAATTAATTAATAAAAATAATATATGTTATATTTGCGGCACGTTTCAGAGCGGAAGATACTCTCAGAATCGCCCTGGTGTAAGACCACCATTCTGAATTGAAACGTTGCTTAATAATGGCTTTAGCCGTGTTTAGTGACTAGATCTGATTAGCCAGGTACCTTCCCACCTTCCTCTTCCCCATCTCCTTCCCTTCCCAACTTACCTTCAGCCTCACAACATACTGCAATTGGGGATGCCATAGTCTCACTGGCTCCAGAAGGGAGCAGTTGGGACTCTTGTGAGGTTTCTATATAAAAAAATTATAAATGTCCACTAAAAGCCATTAAACAGCAATTCAATGTAAAAATAAAAAAATGATGAAATTATCTCTTAAATAAATGTAACTTATAATTTTTTTAAATTTCCATATTTTTATAAATCATAAATAATAATTATACAGGCAAAATATTATTTCATCCTGATGCTCGGTCCTCTTTAAACGCAGTGCTCGCTTCTACAGGGTGGCGCAAAGTCGTCTCATGATGTTCTTTGGCTGTAATTTTTTTTTCACGAATAAAAGTTTTTAGTTCTGTATTTGGATTGTGTTTATTTGACGTCTTAATTTTTTTCTATTAAGTCAAAAAAATGATATCGGCCTTGTAGCCGTCACCAGAATTGTAACCGTACGGGCCCTATTTATGGCATTTTCCCATCACCCTTCCGGGTTGGTTCTCGCATTTTTGATGGATATTCTATTTGAGGCCTTCAAGAGCTTGTTAACATACTCGTGATTTCAAGAAACTCCATAACAGCGTAGCGCAACTCACCAAACGAGAGTTTGAAAAAAACATTTTTTCCGCGTTCTTGAGGAGTATAGCGATTTATGTCTTTATGACATATATTTTCTTTCTGTTTGCTTCACAAATGTCAAAGCAGAACTGACATTTGCCGCCATTTGCAAAAGTTATAACATCTTCCGATGAGAATATAGAAGAGAAGCATACAAAATCTGTGAAAACTTATTTTTTAATTTATTATTGTTAAAAACTAATTAATTAATAAAATAGTAAAATAATTCAAACAAATTAATTAATTAAAACTGATAAATTTATAATAAAAAAAAATGACAGATACATGATAGGTAAAATTTAATGTAAAAATAAAAATGAAATTATATTACATAAGAAAGAGAAAAAAATATTGTTTCAAGATAGCATATTTTTCTGTCATTTTTGCAGATAGCATAAAAAAATAACATATTGTGGGTTCTTAATTTGCAAGTGTATAATATATAACAAAGTGCCAGATGGAGAAAAGAAAAGAGCGGAACAATTTTTTACATTATGAATGACCCTAACGCCTAACTCCATAAAATACACCCATTTTTCCAACAACTCGCGTGACCTTTTTAATTTTTTTATTCAAATTTCATAATGCCAAAGCTCACCAATACATAAAGAAGTATTCACGGGCATGATGAAATTTTAATCGCAATCGTATGAATAGTGTAGGAAATAATTTCATAACGCCAGAGCTCACTATACTATAACTATCTAGGGTATGCGCACATCAAATTCTTAAAAAGATTAATTTTTATATAATAGATTCCTAATGAGTTTGAAAAAAATAAGAGAAAAACTTGTTCCGGCAAGTTAAAATTTTTAAATAGAAGATACAGAGGAATATTGAATTGAAACAGAAGATACAGATACAGCATACAGAAGAAAAGATTACTTAGATAAATTTGGCAAAAGACTGTGCTTCTTACAATACTTATCAAGTACAGAGTATGATAAAAGTACTCGAAATTAATTGAAATCATTAAAGTTTATCCTATTTACAACGTTTCGAATAAAAAATCATTTCACATATTACATAATTGAACTAAAATTCCCTCACCAAACACAAGAGCCTCGTCTCTTTATGGTGAGGAAAAGCTATTCTTATCTACTATTTTAACACTGTATAAAATGGAAAAATTATTATTGTAAAAAAAAAACCTATTTAACACATATTGATTTATATTTCACGACTTATTGATTCATATTTCTTCAAACTGTGACAATTAGATGTAAAATCTCTAGTATATTCCAGAAAAGTCAATCAGGGGCGGATATGTTTTGTTTTTCATTCAGAAAGATTTGAATAAATAGATGCAAATGGAATTTCAGCGTTTCCTCTCTGATGAAATATGCAAAGCTTAAACTTACAAAAAGAAAACAGAGATGAATAAATAATTTTCCCAACTTAAAATAAGCAAAATAAGCATGATATTACGTAGATATTTGGGGCAAAGAAAGCGTGAATATTCAGCTGTTCGAGTATCAACATTAGCATTTATAGGTTTTAAATCTGTATGGTCCGCGTTAAAGCACTTCAGTATGGAAAGTAAATCGTTTACGGGTATAAAATAAGTAACAAGCTGTGTTCTCATCACTTCTCAAAGATAAGGTATTTTATAACTTATTCATGAGTTTTCCTCTTCAACATTTTCCATCTAGCGACACAATCCCAACTGCCAACTTAGGTTCACGTATTTTAATTACTTGTGTTTGTTTCGCCATTAATATGGAAAACGAAACCTGAAAGGAACCGTTAATTTTCCGCTCAACCGATTTCATTAATTTCGAGAAACTCAACAAATGTACAACAAGACCTACAATACCCCATACCAACATTACCAACCACAAATTTAGACGAATCTTATTTAATTTGAATGTAGCATGCGAACAAACTCTGTTGTTATTTGGGTGGGGATGGGATAAAATTTATTGCGCTAAAATATATAAAATATATTGGTTTTTTTATCATGGATTTATTCGATAGATCATTTGAGCGTTATAAACCGCCTTTCCTATTCGCAATAGTGGGTGTATAAATCACAATACTCAACGAAATCCATTGTATAAATCACAATACTCAACATATCTTATTTAATTTGAATGTAGCATGGGAACAAACTCTGTTGTTATTTGGGTTTAGGTAGGGTAAAGTATATTGCGCTAAAATATATTGGTTTTTTTCATCATAGATTTATTCGATAGATCATTTAGGCGTTATAAACCGCCTTTCCTATTCGCGATAGTGGGTGTATAAAATCACAATACTCAACGAAATCCATGAACTGACTAACTAAATGGTGTTTTTTAAATCCGATAGAACATTAAAAGTGAAAAGTAGGTTCCTAAAATATAATACGACATTTTAAAGATAAAAAATTCGATGACCAATTCACGGCAAAAAAAGATGAAAATAATTCCTGGCTTTTGAAGACAGCGGCTATTTCAACGTATGTCACGAAAAACATTTTTCGTGTTTGTGACTTTCAAAGCGTCAATTGTTGCTCACAAAAAAATTATCGAGAGACGTCAATTCGCACGTCCTTCTTGGAGACCAAATGACATACCTACCCATTTCTCAAAATCAATTTGTCACCCAGTCGATAGATGCGACCGCCGCACCGTACGGCACCTAGCGCCAACGTTGAAACCAGAACATGTCTAGATCAATGCCACCCATATTTTAAAATAAAAAATTATTAATTATGATCCGATTGCACTCTCGACTCCAGTCTAATTTTTAAAGAAATATAGCCTACTGATGCCACCAGCATGTCAACCGCACCAAACTGTGCATTTTTTCGTATGTCTGGTCTTTTGAAATAGTCTCACTCCATAGACGGCAATGTTGCCTTTTAACAAACCCCTTAGGCCATATCTGAACACAATTTTGCGATAAAATAACAATTTTTAAAGTAAATTTAAATGATTTGGTAATATTATGCAAACATGTGTCAAACAATGATGAATTGTGATGATTTACTGATTAAAAATGTAAAAAAGGTCTTGGTTTGACAGATAACAAAAAACACTCGTTAGAGGGTATGTAATATATTTAGACATTGTACATTATTCACCTGCATAATATTATGAGATGGTTAAGAACAATTTTTACCCCCTTTAACCTAACTTTAAACACCAGTGTATATTTTTTTACGCAATTGGAAGCGATTGAGAAATCGATTAGATGTCTTGTGCTATTTTTGAAGCCAAGTTATTATTTATTTTAACTTTTCATATTAGAATAACGTGATGAGAAAAACCTCAAATTGTAATATTTAATCATCGAAGACAATATTAACGACTCTCAAATGAAAAATGTGAAACAGAGAAAGAAAAGTCTCAAATTTTTTTGTCTTTTTTGTTTCACAGTTTTCGATTGCGAGTCATTAATATTATCTTCAATGATAAAAGATTATTTTTGTTTCTTTACCATGGTCTCAATAAGACGGCTCTTAACCATTTTTTAATACATTACAATAATTGAAGAGTAAAAAATTAAAGTTAAAAAGAGAAATTGTACAATATATATAAACAAGTAATGAACGTAAGTTCTACAGCTCATGATGATAACGGCGTTGCGAGATGATAATACTTGCGTGGATATAGAAATTGAAGATCGGAAAAATGTGCGAATTCAGAATGCCAAAACCCACCGGCCAAGAAAATTTGCGGCTTCATACAAACAGATGTCTGCTTTACGGTTGGACCTTTAAATTATTGATTTTTCATAATATCAAAATAAATTGAATACCATAATAATTGTCCTGTATAATAATGTATTGTTCTATTTCCTTCGTTTTCGACATATAAAACCTTCTCATCTCTCACGGGACACGGGACTATGTGAGTCAGGCTAAAATAAAATCTCAAATAAAAATAAATAAATGTATATCAAAACAAGGTTCTAATTGTAAAAGAATAAATGTTTTCCCAAATAAAAATACACGTGATTAACGTTCCTGTCAAGCAAATATGGTACACAGGATATTAGAGTCGTAACTCCACGCAAATCCAAAACGAATAATAGTCCAAAAAATAAAACTCACAATCCTAAAACCAATACCAACATTTTGTTTGTTATTAACATCGATAACTATTATCGTATAAAAGGTTTAAGAATTATATGTAAACACAATTGTGTTTCATATAGTTGGAGGCAATACCAAAACTAGCACCAGCAATAAAACGTAACTTGCTTTCCAAATATTGTATTTTACGTATTGGAATAGTATGGCACGAAGGTATTAGAATCATATGTAAACAATTTAACAGCCAGACAGAAGGATAGTTAGCAAGCTGTGCTGTTGCGAAGTCAGCACCTTCTATCCGGGCTAATATGGTTGGTTTGCTTACACTGACCAATCCCGTGAGGGATGGGGCGGGTGTATCCCTAAATACCCGATCCCCCGTGTTTAACAAATGAGTTTATGTTAATTTCCCTTCGAGACTGTGCACTGCTAACTTCTGCAAGGCGTGCCCCGAACAGAAACTTGGGCGAGCAGACAAGGTTGAAGATCAAGCGGTCCCATCTAAAACTTGTAGAAGCAATTATACTTTGGGATATACAATTTTCGTTGATCGTAATTTCAGATGAAATTTGAATATATACATTGTTTTCTTAAGGCAAAGATTGATGCGAAATCACTACTTTCGATTAATATTTAGTACGAATCGGCTTACATTATAAATACAAAAAATGTACTTCGAATAAATTGCAGCTTTTCATAACATTTCCGTTGAGCAGAATTTAAATAAAACTATTAATATTAATCACCAAAAGATGCGTTTATTCATTAGAAATGTGTGAAATCTAACAGTTTCTATCGATTAACTTTTTTTTTCTAAGAAATTTATTTGTAAAATAAGTAAAAGCTCTTTTGCCTTTGAAATTCTTGAATGCGACTCTGTTCGAAAGCGATTTTTATACGTATTACCCGTATTCGTGGTGATATAAGTAAAACTAAGAATATGTACATTTTTGGCTTGTAGCTTCCTCTTAACATTGAAATAAACTGAATGATGCCCAAAAAATCTATGAGAGTATTTGATGGATATTTATTTTTTTGGAAATATTTTTATACAGATTGAAATAACACTAGGTAGTGGAGAACATTTGAACTAAAAAGCAGATAATAATATAAGGTTTCTTTGTTTTACCAATAAGCAATGAGCTCTAGTGCAATGAAATTTGCGAAGCCTTTTTTATTTTGTGATTATCGGTAAACGAAACATTTTTTTCTCTGAACGTCGTTTCTATCATAAACTATGAAGCTTTTAAAAATCCCTTAAACTGTCAAATATTTTTTATAAAAAATACCATTCCGTTTGTTGGATACAAAAGCCCACTAGGGCGTTGAAAATGAATTAAAAAATATTAATAAATAAAAATAAAATATATCTAAATGAAAATATGTTTTGTAATTGTAATTTTCATTTCAAATGACCTGGAGCCAGTGAAACAATGGCATCCATAAAAATCATATTTTTTCTTGAATAAAGGGACGATTCTATATAATTTTGGAAAGTTTCAACTAATACTTGACAAAACTAACTCTGCCTGCTACAAGCATAAGATTATGACGGAGAAAACAGTCCGGGTTAAAGTAAGTCGACGTTCCCAATTTTCTTGTTGCCACGCTACTATTTTCATGTTGTTCTGTCGCAATACGGAACAACGTATTGTGATTGGATCTTACATCAGTAAATAAATGTGCTTCCCTTTTAGCCATCGTATCTACAAAATGATTTCATTATTCTCAACAAACTTTCCGCAAGTTAAGGATCAAAGTCGAAAGTTAATGAGTATCTTAGTTGAGCTTTCAAAATATATATCACCTAGTTTAATTAACTAAGGACGCTCTTTTAATTGCTTTTATGTTTTAGAAACTCCGATGATGGGGGAAACATTTCAAATAGAAGTGTTAAAGTAATAAAGAAAATTGAAAATGTAATGAGTTTCCGTACTTTATGGAAAATCGATCGAGTCTTACTTAAAAGGTATTAATTTACTCGGAGTTGCTAAGTTATAATGCAATATTTTTTTGGTTGGGAGTTCTATTAATTTAATTTAGCCATGTTATGATAACCAATACGTAGAACGAACCCGTGAAAAATAGTATTCAGACTTTATATTGACCATTTCACTTCAGCCCCCGCATTCCAAATTTCTACCGATTTATAACATATTTCCCTTGACACTTTTAAGTTTTTTGTTCTTAAAAAGTGTTATCTTTGAAGTTAATATCTATACATTTGCCGAGCCGAAACGGTAATTATATGAATTTCCTCGGTAGACAAAATCGCAAAGAATATTCCGAAAATTATTAAAAACACATTAATTTGTTCTGTTATTTAACATATTATATATGAAAATTTTATGAAAAAAATCAGTGTTTCTTTAAATGTCACTTTATAAATTTGTCTTGAGATTTTTGCTCCATTTTTAGCGAGTGTTATGTTATTTAATTTTTTACAGATTTTCGCTAAATTATGATCATTTTTTTTATATTAGCCCTCTCCCTCCATCGTTAGTATTTACATGTCTCCCTTTCAAACAATCTTTTTCTTCTTTTTGAATGCTGACTATGGAGCCTTAATGCTCTCTCAGGTTTTGCGTCGAATTGTAAAACATGAAAAAAGTACTTAAAACAATGGAAAACGAAGTGGATTACAATTTTTTCCAAAAGGAATAAAGCTAAACGCTGCCATCAACAATACGCGTACTTAGTCACGAACGCGTAAAAACTTAAATGGAGTATGATTCGTTTTAATTCAATATGCTACCGTAATATATTTTTATGGAATCATTAACGGAGGTGGAAAAGCCAAGACGCAGAACGAACGTTTTGTTGTTGTTGTACCGCTACTTAGTGAAAGTGTGCATATTAGTTGCTAAGACCATCCGTGGAAGCAACGGTATGGTCCGTTCTTGCTACGGAAGACCTCGTACTAGAGACTTAAGGGCTTTGCATTTGATGACGCCTCGTGGAAGCTTAAAGTTTTACCTGCCCTCCTGGGAGAGGGGCTTTAAGTTTTTATTGCTAACAATTCTATCTGAGAAAATCGTTTCGTCGCCTGAACGGCTCCGTGTAGAGCTCTACACCTGATTGATAATATTAGATTCAAGAAACGGTTCGTTTTAAAGCGATAATAATGGCTACATAAAATTAAAACAGCCCGTTGAATGTTTAACAAGATACTAAGACCATACTTTAACTTCTAAACATGTCTCAATCTCCAGAATCTTCTAAAGTATAATGTGGGGTATGAAAGCCAAAACGCCACGCTCCAAAACTGACGAAATTTAGTTACAAATGCCAATCTGTGCGCAATGTCCACAGCTACAAGATGTTTTTGAGATACTATAGAAAATATAATATAATACAAAAAATTAAATGAATATTGGGTTTCGATGCAAAATCACCACTCTCCACCGCAATAGGGAAGTTGAGTGATAAATATTTGGACGTATAAAAAATATTTTCATGTAGATGTATGACATGCAAACTTAAATACCAGTATTTTTTTTTAAAGTTCGTTTTCATAATTAAACTAAATCTACAAGTTTGAATTTTATTAAAGCCCGCGAAAATGCCCGGCACGGTACAGGAGAGAGTGTGACGTAATTTGGTCTCTTGATTGTGTGAAATATAAGGAAAAATATTTACCAAACCGGGACACGCTTAATATGGACGAAAACAATAATTTTAAAAAGTTGTAGTAGTTTGCAAAAACTTGCAACAGTTCCTAACATAGCGATCTGTGCAAAATGACATTTCGTGTCTTTAAATTGAAAAAAATAATCATTAAAATGCACTTTTTTCGAAATTCCGGCAACTGAATTGATTATTACTAGTTAATATCTAACTACTACATTTTTAAATTTATTTTTTCGTCCATATTAAGCGTGTCCCGGTTGTGTAAATATTTTCTCTTATATTTCACATAAACAAGGGACCAGATAACGTCATACACTCTCCTGTACCGTGCTGGGCGTTTTCGCGGGCTTAATAAAATTCAAACTTGTAGAATTAATTTAATTATGAAAACGAACTTAAAAAATAAAAAATAAAAAAAAAGAACTCAACTTCCTCATTAACAAGCAAAATCACCACTCTACACAAAATCCAATCACTAGCCTGAATTCAAAATAAGTTCGACGTGACCTACGAACACATTATTATTACATTTTGTATTATAATAGTTCACTTTTATATTACTAAAAAATCACACGAAAAATACGTCGTTTCAGGGTGGAAGATTATAGTAAATAATGTCGTGGTGAGAGACGCCCATTTTAAATTGAGACGCTATTGTTTGAAATTACCATATCAATTTATAATAAACTGATTTGATACTTTTTGAAGTGTTTTTCTTTTCTTCCCTTTTATGTGGTTTATTGAGATTCACTGGCTATGGGAAGATGGAACTCTTACGCATTAGTTTAAAATAGAAGTTTCTTCATTGTACAGAAATACTGTCAATAAATATAGAGTTTTTAATTTTTGTTAAATAACAAATAATATTACAATATAGATAAAGAACGTCAAGTCATGGAGCAACAAAGCAAGGTCCGTTGTAATCTTGATTAGCTTTTCCAAAGGGATTGAAATATGCCTTCGATAAATCTTTCCCAAACGTAAGGGTCGTTAACATTGAGAAGAAACAAAGGAGAGTACTGCCTGCCTTTTCCGAAGACCATGGTGCTATATTATTACAGTTTTACTGTGATAATTAATGAGTTGGTATATAAATTGGGTACCTACTCCAAACATTTTACATATGAGAGCCGTGAAAAAGGTTTCCCCCGTATTAGTTGCTGATCAATCTTGTTCTACTTGCTGACCACGGGGCTGCTCAACCGTAGATTTTATTTGCTAGCAGATTTGCTGACCATTTAAATGATATAAAAGGTATTTCGGCTATCATTTAAATGTTCAGTATAATATTGAGGCTTTGGTTAGCTATAAAATGTTTTCTGCCGGAAAATATTGCCAGTAGACCAGCCACTTGTGATCAGCAAGATTGATCAATAATGTTTTCGGGTTGACATTATTGATAATCCAGCCTGGTATTTTTTCAGTGCCGCCAAAAACGAATATCCATATGACTGAAATGTATGTTTATTTCTTGCTAACCGAATATTAAATGGCCAACCATGCAATTAATTCCTTATCTAGAATTCCTAGGTCAATGCCATAAATACAAGTAAAAAAAAAATGAAGTTCTACGAATTGAACACAAAATAAATTAATAAAAACGATTATTTTGAGTTGACAAAGTGATTTCCATCATGTTTCATAAATTATTGATTTAATTTTTAACAAAAAAGAAAGAAACCATGATGTTGGTAATTTTTTTCATTGTTTGAATCTGATGGAGCCGGGTAGTAGATTAATAACTACTACCCCCTTATTAGGGTAAGGTTAGTAAGGAATGTATTTAAGAGACCTATTCAACATTGGTAACTGTTTTGCATGTGATGATGTTTTTATTGGCATCTTTTGTAGGTGATGTTTTTTTTTCTCTGTTGAAGTATAAAGCGGGATTTAAAAACTTTAACAATGCATATTTGGACAAGGCTACTACTGCTAACAGGTTTTTTTTTTCAGTTTATTTTTCTTCTTTTTTTAATTTAATTTACTTTGTATTAAAGTTTATAATTTGTTTTCCTTTTTTTTGTTTACTTAATTTATCAATAATAGCATAATTTTCCTTTCCCTTTTTTGTTCCTGTGATTTATATATTTTCACAATGACTGTAAATAACTAAGTCTATGTAAATGACACGTGTGCCGTTGATCCTAGGTAAATTACTCGTTGTCAAAGTGTCTTAAGTCAATATTTGAGATTCAAATCTCCAAAAATTAAAAAAAAATAATATTAAACATTGTCTAAAAACATCGTAGTAGCATGAACATAGTTTCTGGTTAGAGTGAGTTAAAAATAGTTACAATATTTTGCAAAAGTGAAATATTTTATGGATTGTGTGACAAATGTTAAAAGCTTTGTGATTTATTACTGTTTCATTGGAATAAACAATTTTTCAAATAATGTTATTGTCTCAATTCAATTATCAGAGTACCGAAGTAGGTAGTGCAAATCAAATATTTTTTTTATCGAGGCTAAGTTTTTGCTAAATGGCACCAAAAAATATGTGACAGAACTATTATAATGCCAATGTAAAGACTTTTCTAATTTCATACAAGATTTCAATTTTATCGTATCCGTGTCGCTTATGTACATATTGTTTTGTAGCACCCGCAGGAAAAATAATCAAGCCAAGGTTCGTGGTTATACAAATTTAGTTAGATTAAAAATACATTGTGTTAACATAGTTTCATGTATTTTTTCTAACATAAAAAAAATGATCCAAGTCCTAAAAACTTGTCCTTGAAGTAAAAATTTCTTTCTTCTCAGAATCTGGGCATAATCTCTATTGCATTAGATAACTTAACTCAGAGAACTCAAATAAAAGTACACTAAAAAAAAATATAGTGCCCCGCAGATAGTAGAATATTTGTCGTATACATTTTTTTTTCATGGCACATTATCAATGTGTTGTATGACAAAGTTATGCCATAGCTTCTACGTACGTATTCTTCCTACGCAATATTTTGTCACATATGCCTGGTTCTGACTGGGAGAGTATTTTAGTCGAGTAGCTAATTAGTAACTAAACGTGTCCGAACATCACAACAGTAGAGTAGGCTAGTCAGCTCTTTAGTAGATTGAATCCATTTGGTTATATTTTTTCGGCGAGTAGAGTCCCTCTCCACGCGTACCTGTACACTGACACGCGCAATAAGTATGTCGTGCCATTGGCGCGAAAATTCTACTCTAAAATTCTTTATTTTGCGGTTATTAATCTATTTTTATGACCATAGTTTATTTATTTTCATCTCGCTACTTTATTCTTCCACTTCTTCTAAAATAATCATTACAATCAGCTTAATTAGCGCATTTAATTTATTGCGTTGCAGCCCGTCATGTTGCGACCCGTCGCTTACTAATGAACTCTACTTGACAGCAGTGCGAACAGTTTTTGGCGAGTCAAGTAGCGAGCTACTCGCCATTCGACTTACTACTTGCCAGGTCAGAACAAGGCATTAGTAACGTTTGATTAGGGTGCCAAAAGAGCACAATTTGTAACCGATATTAGCCGGCGTATCCTCCTGGTAATCTAAATACAATACTTTATCTTTCAATTAATGAAGAAAATATTAGCAAAACTAGTCTTCGTTGATTAAAATGTAACAATTTGAGGTTTTACTCATTGGGTTTAAAAAAAACTTTCTGTTTGTGGGATTTTTATTTTAACCTCCGCACATTACGGAGGTATTAAGGTTGCGGGATCTCAGCATTTCAAAGGTTAAGATGAAGCTATACGCCAAATTACTATTTAGATTTATCTTTAGTACGAATCAGTTATATCTTCATATAAAAAATATGAAGTTATATTTGAATCAACTTTTAAAAAATACCACTTGCTATGATTATTTTTGACTATTTCCATTGACAATTTTTTTTTTCATTCTTGTAAAATTATTGTTAAAAAAAAATAAAAACAATTTGGGCGCTACTGTCCTCGTGCAGATAACACGAAGAACGTAAGAAGTCAAATATTTCTGGCGTTTTTTTTTTATTTATTTTCATATTAACTCCACACAGGAGGCCCTGAGGAAAATAATTTCCCTCGGGGCCTACGTCATCTTTGAAGATGCTGCGTGGAGGGTCTGTTTGAGAGTGTTTCCTCCTTCCTACAAGATGGGTCTCTTCAAGACCCATCTTGTAGGAAGGAGGAAACACAGAGGCCGGCAAATCGTTCCACAGCCGAGCTGTTGCACTCAAGAACGAGTCGTAAAAACGACCAGTTCTCGTGTGATAAATGTCAACCGTGTACATATATTGTGCGAGCGTTTGGCGTGTTTCCCGACTATGCACCGGTGCCGAGGGGATCAATGACGCTAGTTCCTCGGAGCATCTTCCATTGAAATACCGGTAGAACAAGGAAAGCATTACCACCCGACGCCTGTGCTCTAAAGATTGCAATCCGTTTGTTAAGACGGGAGAATTTATCAAACGGACCGCCAGTTTCTGCACAGAGTCGAGGGTGTTTTTCAGGTACTTTGGGGCTCCAGACCAGAGGTGGCTGCCAAATTCACCGTGGGGCGCACTTGCGATTTGTACAGGGTTAGCAGTGTACTATTCCCTGTTTGTTTATATTCCCGTTAACGCAGATCAGGATGCTTTGGTTATGATACTTTGATGCCTTGCGGAGATCAATATGTAGATAAGGTAAATTGTATTATATAATATTTTTTAAATATAGTGAAAATATCGACTGCTATTGACGTGCATTGTTATTGTAAAAAATATGTAGTTTTACTTAACTTTTGAAATGCCCAGCTCTCTTGTCCTAACACCTCTGCATTTGTGACGAGGGTAAATATTCCGCAAACAGAAAGCATTGTTTTCGGATTACTATTGGCATAAGCCGGCGCCCAAAACTACCCATTGGATACAATTTTTTCGTATCCGGTGGGTACTTTTGGCACTAGAGAAGTTAATGCATTTTAATATAATTGTTATGGAAGTTGTAAAAAAGCGCAGAGCCCAACGATGTAAACGAGTTTCAGAAATAATCCACCCCTTAATAAAGTTTATGGCGAGTGCATGCAACAACTGGGACGGTGGTTTTTCTGTTTGAATTAATTAACGTAACCCCAAGGAAATTTTATTAAATTTCTGCTAAAACTCGTTTCAGAAACAGTAGGGTAAGAAGATCCAAACTGTAAAATACGCTTGAATATAAGTGAGCTAGTAAAATCGCAGAATGTATTCATATCTGAAAGCACTGGTGGTGTTGAGAGGAGGGGGGAGGGGTGGGGGTGCAACATCCTGACAAGTAGTATAACCACGCTGGCTGTGAAACGTCAACTGGAATATCTCAGTGCTCACTTATGAATTACTGATTCCTGTTTGTTTAAAGGTTATTTTCAACATTTTAGATTATTAATAATCGTTAAAAACTGGCTTAACTATGTCCATACTACCAGGATTCATAAACAATTCTACAAACTTTTCCCAAGTTTTTTGCTGAACGAAAAATATGCAGAAAACTATAAGACGCCTTTTCTTAATTTGTGTCATAGATTGAAATATTTAAAAAATCTTAATTTACGTTATGTTATCTTAATTTATATATGCGTCAATTAAATTTCGGGAGAGAAATGATTTTTTTGTAATCGGGTTTTGGATCTTGTGATCTTCTGCTGTGTAGTGTCTGCTCAAACAACTAAGCAGCTGAAGCGCTTTAATACATACAATTCAAAAGTTTGAGAAAAAAAACCGTATGACGTTATATTAAATATCATAAATTGCAATGAAAATGGCGCTGTGAACTCAAAGGAGTTAGAAAGACAAAAAACGTCCCGTCGGCGGCATGCATCTTTTCTCGGAAGATTGTTTCAATGTGGAAGAGTTTTTCAGACTGATAATTATTGCTTATAATAATTGATACACTTAAAAATTTGTACATATAATATATTTGAAGGCAGAGCTCACCGTTACAGCTTCGTATAATAACAATTTTGCTTGTTAAAATTTTTGCTTTTTGGTAATCTTTAATTTATGAAATTTCAAAAAAAATCACGATGGATTGTGGAAAACGGTTGAAAATCATTTGGTTTCATTTCATAGCATCCATATTTTGATTGTAAGAGTGTTTTTAAATAAGTTTCAAACGTTGGTTACGCCTCATCTATGAGTATATTATTTGAATAATTTTAAAACATTTCGACTACTATAGTCAGCCATTTCGTAAAAAAGGAATGTATCCTTATGCTTTAAAAATCATATAAAAAAATCAAAAGAAGCTCTTAGGCGCTCCGCTGACGAGGCAACTGAAAACAAACTAAAACCAGCTGGTTTCTACGTCTTGATTGGTCAAAAAGCTTGTTTAACCATGGACGCAGAAGAATCAGCTGACAGCTGGCAACTAGCAACGGCCGGTAACGGCAAACAGCAGTGCGAGTCGCAAGTCACCGCTTGCGTTACCATTGGCAACGGGTTTTGTGCGATTGTGAAGTGTGCGGGACATCACATTGTCATACAAAGGCAGTTGCCAGTTGGCAGTTTTCAGTTGCCTCAGTGAGTGGATCGCCTTATAAGTCGTGGCCAAAATTTGGTTAAATTCTAGAAATTAGATATTTGAACAAGCCATGTTGTAAAAAGCAATGTGTTTTCAAACTATGAAATATTTTATAAAGGGTATATATATAATATAACAGAAGCTTTTTTAATAGTGGGGAAAATAGATGATATTTGGTCTACAAAAACCGAGATAACCAACACAGGGAGTAATTTGAGCAAAAATGGTAAGTAAAACTGGAAACGTTACGTGCCTTTATTTGTTTTCCTTAGGTTCTGTCGGTTATGCAAAATGAAATAAAATGCTCCATCTGTTTACCTAGATGAAGGAAGCCCCCACGCGAAATAATATCAGTGTTATTTCACAACTGAATTAAATTGTTTCAAAACATTTCGTGTTGTTTTTTAATAATACCATCGAGGTCGTTTTTATTGGATGAAAATGGAGGGAGATTGTGATGAAGACAGATGAAAGAATAATTTATTCTTTCAGCAGATCTTAAGAACGGCTTTAAATTTTAATGAGTCTAACAAGTCATTTAACTGTATACTTAACAGTTTTAAAAAACTCAAACAAGATAAGTCCCACTTCATTCAAGAATTTTAATTTCACTCGTGCGTAAATATAAAAACGCTTTAACTATTGTTATTATTTTTAATGCCAGTAGTTGCACTACAGTACAGCTGGTGACCCGACAATTGATCCGGCGACAATTCGCCCGCTGACAGTTCAGCCGCCGACAGTTCATCCGGCGGAGAATTGATCCATCGGACAGTTGATGCCTCTGCCAATTGATCCCTCGGACAGTTGATGCCTCTGCCAATTGATCCATCGGACAGTTGATGCCTCTGCCAATTGATTCCTCGGACACTTGATGCCTCTGTCAATTGATCCCTCGGACAGTTGATGCCTCTGCCAATTGATCCCTCAGACAGTTGATGCCTCTGCCAATTGATCCCTCGGACAGTTGATGCCTCTGACAATTGATCCCTCGGACAGTTGATGCCTCTGACAATTGATCCCTCGGACAGTTGATGCCTCTGCCAATTGATCCCTCGGACAGTTGATGCCTCTGCCAATTGATCCCTCGGACAGTTGATGCCTCTGCCAATTGATCCCTCGGACAGTTGATGCCTCTGCCAATTGATCCCTCGGACAGTTGATGCCTCTGCCAATTGATCCCTCGGACAGTTGATGCCTCTGCCAATTGATTCCTCGGACAGTTGATGCCTCTGCCAATTGATCTCTCGGACAGTTGATGCCTCTGCCAATTGATCCCTCGGACAGTTGATGCCTCTGCCAATTGTATCCTCGGACAGTTGATGCCTCTGCCAATTGATCCCTCGGACAGTTGATGCCTCTGACAATTGATCCCTCGGACAGTTGATGCCTCTGCCAATTGATCCCTCGGACAGTTGATGCCTCTGCCAATTGATCCCTCGGACAGTTGATGCCTCTGCCAATTGATTCCTCGGACAGTTGATGCCTCTGCCAATTGATCCCTCGGACAGTTGATGCCTCGGCCAATTGATCCCTCGGACAGTTGATGCCTCTGCCAATTGATCCCTCGGACAGTTGATGCCTCTGCCAATTGATCCCTCGGACAGTTGATGCCTCTGCCAATTGATTCCTCGGACAGTTGATGCCTCTGCCAATTGATCCTTCGGACAGTTGATGCCTCTGCCAATTGATCCCTCGGACAGTTGATGCCTCTGCCAATTGATCCCTCGGACAGTTGATGCCTCTGCCAATTGATCCCTCGGACAGTTGATGCCTCTGCCAATTGATCCCTCGGACAGTTGATGCCTCTGCCAATTGATCCCTCGGACAGTTGATGCCTCTGCCAATTGATTCCTCGGACAGTTGATGCCTCTGCCAATTGATCCCTCGGACAGTTGATGCCTCTGCCAATTGATCCCTCGGACAGTTGATGCCTCTGCCAATTGATCCCTCGGACAGTTGATGCCTCTGCCAATTGATTCCTCGGACAGTTGATGCCTCTGCCAATTGATCCTTCGGACAGTTGATGCCTCTGCCAATTGATCCCTCGGACAGTTGATGCCTCTGCCAATTGATCCCTCGGACAGTTGATCCCCTTAAATATTATTTTAGGGGATTATTTATTCAAGTGAGTATACAAAGAGGATAGTATGTCCAAATACTTATATCTTTAGGAGTCTTGAGTGGAAACCAGCTACACAAACATATTTACTAACAATAATAATTCCGAGTCCCGAAGGAGCATACGGTGACGCTATACGATCGAGTAATAAAATACGACATACTTTTATGTGGAGTCTGTTTGGGGTCTAATTCTGAATGGTGGTCTTACACCTGGCTATTCAGATCTAATCACTAAACATGGCAAAAGCCATTTTCCAGCAACGTTTCAATTCTGAATCAACGTTGCTTGAAATGTGTCCGTACCAGTATTAACCTCTTGGATTATGAAGGTGCCTCCTTATATATGCTGCGCAGCGATAAACAATAATAAACACCTTTTGACCTTATTGATTGCCAAAAGAGCGGATGTTAATATTGGCGGGGGTCAACTGCTGTTGACTGCTATTGTAACATGGCAAAGTGTAGTCGAAGCTTTGTTAAAGATTAAAGTTGTTGATTATTAGGTGGTAGTAAAAGATTTTCAAATATTGTCAAGTTATTAATAACCCGCGAATATTTTTCTTTTATTAAAAAAATGCATGACTATATTTTGGTAAACATTTTGTGGGCACTGAAGTTTAATTAAAAAGCATATATTTTTATTGAACTATTAATCTTTATTGTAATGAAGTTTTTATTTTTAATTTTGACAAATTTTGCCTTGTACGAACGAAACAATATGCGTGAAATGTCTTTGTATTTAAATAAAATAAATTATTTTGTGTAAAACACTATAACTTTGTTATAGTGGTTTACACAAAGTAGTTTGTTTCATTTAATTAAAATGATGCCACAAAGTAATTTTACAAATATTGAAGAAATAATCTTTCTATTTATTTTAACTGTAGAATTTTTAACAACGTCCTCAAATTCAATTTAAATTTACGATACACTCTAATCCTCAAAACCAAGGTTCCCCCTGTAAGTATATATCATATTTTCTACACCTGAAAAGTTGGTTTTTGTATTATGCTTGCTAGAGATTTTAAACAAATAATAAGATTTCTCTTAGCAACAGTTGCTCTGTTAAGAAGGTATTACCAGATAACACCGGAAATTAGTACTTTTAAAATCAAATTCCAGACGTATTGACTCTTTTTTACAAAAAATCATAAATTGATTTTGAAAGATCGTCATTTTATCTGGTACACGCAGTTTTAAAATTTTGAAAAACTATGTGTATTTTTAAATACTAAGGTTATACCGTTACCGATTTGTTCAATTTTCAAACGATAGATTCTATTAAACAACACAAATTTCAAATCATATAAATACAAAAAAATAAATTAATACATAATCTAGGCATCACAGTTTTTAGTATTTTAACTTTAGTTAAATTAAAATCATTAAAAAATAAATCCGAGAACGTGTTTTGTGACAAAAATACCTCACATTTTCTATTTATCTTACAAACTAAAATATTTCAATTTTTTTTACACACTTATTTTGTTTGGACATTATTGAAAAATCATAAATACTTATGATTAAAAAATACTTACAAAAAGTACACGATATTTAATAATTTATCATCGTCCTTTTTGAGCATTTTTATTGCTTACTTGAATGTAGGTATATATTAAAGCAAGTTTTGAATTAAATAAATCGCTATTAAATTTTTTATTATAAAAATGATACGGGGAATAATCGATCTTCCTCATTGGACTTTTAAACTTTTATTCTCAGCCGCTGGTCAATCACTCTTAATTATTCTTGGTGGAATTTCGCCTTAATGGGTATATTAAAACCATTTTTAAACTTTACTCCACAAATAATCAAGATACTGTCACACTATTTCTTGGCTTTTTCAGCATATTGCTCGCATAAATTCCCAATGGGAATGTGTGGCGAGGAATGCCCTGAATTAGGCCAAGAAACGAAAGTATAGAGGGCTTATAGCGTGGTCTGATACATGCATAAGACACGGAAATGAGCTAAAATTTATTAATGATGATTTCTGTATTTTGGTTGAGTGTACTTTAAATGAGTGCATAAAAATATAAGATTGGCTTTTGATTGATTCATTTTGATTATTTCTATGTTGTGAGACACAACTTAAACGAGTGTGTAAAAATCAAAGAAATACCCTTTATAATACAAACAACTTTTTGCAAATTAAGGGTAAGAAGAAATACAGCCTAAATCTGACTAATAACTCAATTTCAAACTCACCTTTAAACGTGGGTAATGTGAAAATCATGACAAACAGATAATCGACAAAAAAACTTTTCTCAACTGAAGGTTAAAGGTTGAAAAACTTCATAAGAAAATAGTAAGTTTTATGAGACACTCAGTGAGCCGTTTCAATAAAAGCTTTCTCATAAATAATAAGTTGGTGTAATAAATAAAGATTTATCCTCAAAAATGTACGGAACCTTTTTACTAGGAATAAGAGCTCGTTAAGCTGACGATTTTTTGGGGTAATTAAGTAACCCCATTAATTGGGATGGTCAGAAATCGACAAATCTAATTAGGCAAAATTTCCTTTCGAGGCATTTACCGCAGACCCTGGACCGGCCATAACCAAAACTAAATTACTAGATTTTGCGTGATATGAAAATCTTTTCAGATTCATTGAATTTAAAAAATAAAGCGTTTCTAACACCGTTGAATAGTTTTATGGAATTCTAAATATTTTAAAAACACGGTTTCATATAAAAGTCTTTCAGGATTCATTATGATTCATGTGGCAATCAATGAAAAATTAAAAAAAAAAAGTTTGAAAAAACGTTCTTAAATAATTTTTTAAGTTTCTTAAATTAACTGAATTTTTGCATAATAATCGCTGCAAAAACACTTAAATGGTGTGCTTTGCTTTATGATAAATTTTGGACAGATTTTTTAGGATAACGTAGCTATGGAGCTAGGGAGTTTAGAAATATCCATTGGAATCTGCTAATATAAGGCAAAACTTCACTTTTTTTACGTAGAAAACATATTATTTATTTTAAATTTTAACAATCTTTTTTACTTCTTTAAACAAAGCAAACTTATTTTGTGGTACTATTTTAATGAAAATTTAATAAAAAAACTTTGTTTTAACTATTTATATTGTTTAAAAAACATTAGGGATTACTTAGAACGTAATATTGTATACACATACTTGTTTTAAAGTACACACACCTGTCCACTTACTTATGGATTTACTATTCATTATGATTAAAAAACCACACATTGCACGTAAATTCTACAAGCTATTTCCATATGTATTTTATTATTCAAAAGTTTTAAATAAATTAATAAAAAATACTTTGTTTTAAGTCACTTTATTTTTATTTAACGTCTAACGGTTTCGGTACCTCCGTACCATCATCAGGACTGTTACAATAATAATGTCTACAAATACAGAAGTACATATATACAATAATGTTATGAAAGAAAGGGACAGTATACTAGAGTGGGACAGAGCGTCAGTTGTTGGAGGGAGGAGGGGAATGGGGGATAAGTGAAGATGTGTATGCTTCTTTTGAATAAAAAACATCACAAGTTTTAAGTAAACTCTGATTAAGTAAACATTGCTTATGAAACATGTTGGTTTTTTAAACAATAAAAGTATTATATTAATTTTGAACCTTTTCTTAGTATTATTAGTAAATCTAAATCAATTCGATTAACCAAAAATGACTACTGTACCACAAAAGAGAAACAAAGTCACAATGAACAATTTTAATAGTTTGTCAACGGTAACATAATATCGAAACACGTACGAAGCGTGTAATGAGATAGGTACTCATATTATTTATAATAGATATTATTCCCTGAGCGTCGGACATACTTTTAATTAGGTAGGTACTCTGTTATTGATCAGCACCAACTTTCTACGGGCCATAGCTACCATAGCTAAAATGTGTTTTATTTTACGCCATCGTAATAATTCTGGGACTTGAACACTGATTGGAAGGCCGGTATACTTTATTTTTCTCTTTAGCTAGTTCGAGAGCTAATCTAGAAAGAACCAATAAGGATTTGTCCCGCACCGATTTTTTTTATTATTGATTTTGACTATGACAGATTAATTATAAGATGCTCAGCAAAACGTATGCATTACGATTTTTTTTGGAAATGACATCTAATATTGTTGACTTAAATTTATATTTTTTTCTAATACTGGTTATATTGAGAAGTCTTTGCTTGGTTGTTGACTGGGGCATGACGATACGCTACACCGATGTAGACACTACGACTAGACTACGCCCAAGTCCATACCATCTAGATGTTCTTTTCTCAATCTCGTTTTTAGGCTTATATCATCCAGCGTTGGGGTTGTTAACAACTACATTATAATGTACTGCTTGGCTTCCACCTACAATTTTTACAAGCGATTAATGCACTGCATTTTTTACTTTCATCCCTCAATCAAAAATCTTAAAGTTTTCCCGTCTCTTACGAACATAAAGTCGTTGCATATAGAATATGAACCATGGGAGACTGAGTACATTCTGAGAAAATCGATAAAAACTGTTAAAAAAATAACGAGACGGAAAACAACATTTCTATTTATGTATAAAGTAGGAAAAATATATTTCGTTCATTATAAGAATATATTTTTGGCAAACATTAATCATTTTATGCCAGAAAATTTAATTTTAACGCGATTTTCTCACATGCTTCATATTATATGCACAGTTTTTCTCACATGGTTCATACTCCATATACAGTTTTCGTCATAATTTTAAATACCATATTATGTCAAAATATTTAATTTCAATTTATTCAAATTTGACAGCTAGGCATCACGAAATTATGTCAATAATATATACACACCAAGGAAATTGAATTGTATAGTGATATGCAGAAGAAATGACTTTAATTTTTTTATTTTATTATGTACTATTTCGATTGTCCTTACATGGTTTATTTTCTATCGCTTTAAATATTTGATATTATTACATGGCTCATATAGTAGAAAGCTGGAGAAAAAATAAGAAAAAAAACTGTATTTTCGTTGTTTGTTTTTGGGGTGTTGTGCCGTGTTTCGCTACCTCATTCTTTAGCCGAATTCGGACAGCGTTGCAGTGTCCATCATAAGGGCAGATCCAACAGACACAATGTCGGATCTGCCGGATCTGCCCTGATCACCCCAAAAACAAACAACGAAAATACTTTTGGCCGTGAAAATCTAAAAACGTATCCAAAATAACTGTACATTTAACTCATTTTCGCCAAAATCGTCACATTGTTCATATTAAATATGCAAAGACGATATCATATATATTAAGGTGGGTCACGAATGTATGGGGAAATTTTTTTTCTTGTTTTGATCTGTCTAATAGTAATAAAAGGGTGTTAAATGAAGATGAAAAATCACGTAATTTTTTTAATAATATTTGAATATCATCTTCTTCCTCCGGATTGATTTTCAAATTTCACATATTAGAGAAAAATCCACCCTTGTTAAATCTTAAAAAAATGTTAGATAAACAAGTAAAAATGAACTATTTTTCAATAAAACGCAAAATAGAGGGAATGTTTCGAATTATTTATTAAAAACATATATTAATATAATTAAAATTATCTCAAGGTAAATTATTCAAATACCAGCAAAATCCTTCTTACTCTCAAATTTCGGCATTATTTTGAGAGACTCAATCTTCAACTTAATAAGACCTTCTCTTGCAGACTTCGTACATAAAGTAGTCAAGGCTTCAATAACAGTCGATACACCTCTTTCAACTGCTTGAGTATGACATGGCAGATGCAGAAGAGGCAATCTACCTTCTCCCCCTTGAGCTACAAAAAATTAAAGATTTTCATCCGATATATTCTTCTATATTGGGGGTTCGGTTACATTTTGCTTCCAAATAATATGATGCATCGAGGTTTATGTTTGGAAGTTGGAACAGCCCTATTTTACTTAGTTTCTTACTGCGTGCTTTTAGAATACGACGTGCAGATAATTCTCGGATATGCTTGTGAGGGTCAGTCAACATTGCAAGCAATAAATTTTCGGGGAGTGTGAACTAACTGTTTCTTTCTATGGATCAATTATAGTTTTTAGTTCAGCTGATACGTATCTAGGCGCTGAGATTAACTACCACAGGTGACGTGCTCCATCTTTACAGGTGGGATGAGTTTTGAGGCTGAACCAAGCCGGAGCGCAAACTTTAACAACAAACGTTTCTAAAATAATAAGATTCTCTGAAGGAGCTTCCGTTGAAACAAAGAGACGAAGCATTCGGTTAGCACGCGTAAGCTATTTGGCATGAGACATTTTTCCATGAGATTTGTGGCATAAATCTTCAGGTAATTCCCCCACCCCCTGCAGATACTATTTTATACAAATATAACTGATCTGTCAATTTTCTGAAAATGAACCATAGGCTTTTTTTTACAGTTTTCCAAAGCTAGTCCTATTGTGCGTGAATATGTTTGAGGTCCAGATGTCTTACCGTCAAGATGTGCGAACAAATGCCGAATTGGTAACTCTTTCATGTGAAGCAAGCAAATTATCCATTGCAATGGTTTATAACTTTCGACGTGCCAGAGTTTGGTGCAATAAAACCTAAATATATTGAGTCTGACTTTCATCAATGAAATATTCTCTTCAATGCGTTATTCTCTGTATTGGGTCCCAGCCCTTTCCCTGATAATTAATGTTTTATCTTTCCGGCCATCAAAATATATTGGGGGTTTTATAAAACTATGAGTTATGCCCATAATATTTCTTCTTGTTTTCTTTCGTTCTCTGTGAAGTTTACTCTTGTCAATAACTGGAATATTTGACTAGATATACTAGTCATACAGAACTGCTGAGGCAATGGCTGCCGCTGCCTTATCCGACACTCCATATCTATCACAAGTTTTAGACAGCGTGGAATGATCAATATTGATCGCATCCTGCTGCTGAAGCGTTTGAGGTACAACATTAGGTTTGAAAACATCTCTACAATCGGATTCATTTGATGCAGAAGACGTAAAAATATCGAGTAGAGAGGTAGTTGGCTTACCTATGCTTTCCTTTTTAGATGGGCACAAGGATTTTTGCTTCAAAAGTTTCCCTTTCAACGCAGTTTTCATTTGTTTTGTTGAAGCGATATCCACGTTTCTTATTATCAGTTTTCCTGTAGTACGTTGGTCAGTAATGAAACTTTTTTTTTTAAATGTATTTTTTGATATCTAGGATAGTCACATTTACTGAAATCATTACATTTGCAAGACGAAATATCAAACAGCACTTTACTTTTGCGGCGGAATTCCTCCATTTTTTCTACGGTATTAGTGCAATCGGTGCTCCCCCCGCCCTCACCTCACGCCTCCAATAATCAAAACCGGGACTTTTTGTAAATGATTTCGTAAATATATACTACATTTGCTATGGTAAATAACAAAAAATATGGTTAAAAAGATTCATAGTAACTTTTATACCCACTAGAAATAACCCTTAAAATTTATTTTTTTCAAAATTTTGAAGTGAATCCGGAGGAAGAAGATCGTATCAGAAAATTTAAAAATTTTAAACACGTCGTTTTGAACCCATTTGGCACCCTTTTATCGCTCTTAGAATTTGAAATTAACACTTTTTGTAAAATGACCCACCTTAATATATATCTGCTTGCTTTAAAGCACACATACTTGTCCACTTACTTAGCAACATATTGCACAAAAATTCTACGAGCTTTTTCAATATGTATTTTACAATTTAAAAGCTTTAGGATTTACGAAAGAGAACCTTTTTTATATAAGGGAAGATTTACATGCATCCCTTACCCTGTCATAATTATTATGTAAATATTTTTATAAAACAAATTGACTTCGACTAGACTGCACAACTTTCTACCACCGTATATTTGCATATAAATCGTAATTTTTAGTTTTGCAAGATACCATATAAATAATATAGAAATATGCATTTCCCGCCCTGGGCGCCTTTCATGAGCCCGGGCGGAAGGCGGGAATATTTGCCGCCCTAAATGCCGCCCGCCCGTAAATGTCGACGGAAAATGTATGCTGAGATAATCCTTTGATTGTGAAGCTGCGTGATGCAGAAATCTGATGAAGCCTTATAGCCAAAATGAAAACCGCAATTAGGGTTATCTATCAAACACTGCACGGAGAAAAATGTTATTCAAAAATACGATAATTTTATTTGTAAAAAGGGGACTGAAGTTCTTACGAAAAAATTAACAGGGTTTCAATGTTTATTGGCGGGAACATGTAAGAATAATTTTTCAAGAAAAAAGAACGTTCGAAATTACGTATACCGACAAATTATTCTTACATGTTCCCGCCAATAAACATTGAAACCCTGTTAATTTGTTCGTAAGAACTTCAGTCCCGTTTTTAACCGTTTTTACGAATAAAATGATCGTATTATAGAATAACATTTTTCTCCGTGTGTCTTAGAAATATCTTTCGATATATATTTACTGTAAATGTCAATTCTTAAATTAAAAAAGAAAAGCATCTAATAATTGAAATTTGCATATTTAAATAAAAATATTGGTTGACTATAAAAATGACAACGTGCGATGCGTGTAGTCATTTTCATAGAAAATATATGGTTGCTAAGCAGTCCAGATATTGTTTGGCGTAGATAGCGATGCGTACATACGTCGACTTGGTATGTTTCTACATTTATTTGGTCTTTCACCGCATCATCTCATGTTTTAACACTTTTTCAAATGAAGTGCCTATATTTGCTCACCTTCTGAATAAATTCTCAGTTACTGGCCGCATTTTAGACTTCAACATTATTTCAAATGTTCATGCTGCATTAAGTGTCCAATGAATACAGAGTTAAATTTTTTATTTATTATTTATTAACGCCCTAGTGGGTTTTTACATGAAAATTTTACAAATTGATAACAGTAAATAAGTGTAGCAAGTAGTTGTAGTTGCAGTAATTGTAATAAAACAGCACATATGTATATAAAAAAATTTAGTGTAAATTAGCAAAATACTAATACGATGATTTAATATAATATAAGTCTGAAATAGTAAGTAAAAGAAAGTCTTACATGAAAATGTATATGTGTGCGTATACTTACAACAAGTATTAATTATTTAAATTACAAATCATCTCAACTTTCCTCTTTCTTTTCTCATTACTCACGGATCACGTGCTCCCGGAATTATTTATGAAGAAGTTTTTTAAAAAACGGATAATAATGATTTAATTTTTTTTATTTATTTAAGTTTTTATTCCAGCAGTACCTACCTACTAGAAGGATAGTGCAATCCCAGTCTGCCATATTGTAACTCAGAGTAAAATAAATAATATAAAAATGAAGAAAGTCGGTAGGTATAAAAACGTAAATTTAAAACAAAATTTAAAATATAAAAAAAGTAAAATTAAGAATTAAATTAAATTATATTGAAATAAAATTATAATAATTTTATTTAAATCATCCGATTTTTGACTTTGCTCCACTTTTAATTAATGAAGTTAAAATTTGTTTTATTTAATAGATGAAGTTAAAATTTGTTTCATTAAAATCATCATGTGATGATAATGGAATAATTTAACGATCTTTCTAAAATATAATCGCATAGAATGAGTTGTATAAATATTGGTGAATAATAAACAAAACTCGTTGATGAATTGTTAAAGAACTGTTTTGACCTTTACGTTTTTTGACTTAAAAAAATAACGTAAAACGTCCAAAGTCTAAACCACCTAAAATCCCACATACATCAATTTGTTTTTACTATACTCACGTTAACACGTTAATTCGTTCGATACTGATATTATCAGGTTTTTCCAAATTTCAACAAATTCGACTTACCAATTCAATTAAAGTACTTGGGTAAAGAAAACAAGTTCTTGGAAATCAATTTGAACAAAATATACGGTTAAAATAATTTTGTAACACGCAAATTAATTTTCTGCGTCTTTGAAGTGTATAAGTTATAATAAAAGTATATTATAACCTTTTAAAGGATACCCACACTACTAAAATTTCATTTTCGGTATAAAATTGTTTTACAAAGGTTTTAAATAGGTGTAAGGTGTATCATATGAAAAGGGAGATGAATAGCAAAAACTCACAGAAATTTATGTTTTTATCGTCTCTGGTGTAACATCAATCTCTTGAAACATAATATGTTTATTATTGAAGTTCTTCTTTTAGAAATTTTTGGGAATGTTTGCAAAAAAATAATAATCTTTTGATGTTAAATTAATATTATTGTTTTTCCTAAGAGTTTCGGGAATCAATCACCCTCTCAAGTACCGCGGTAGGATTTAAACTCTCCATCTTTTAAACATTTTTTTTTCAGCGGCATGACCTTGGAACAACCTCTAAATTTCTTCCATCATCGAGATAATCCTACTGTGATGATTCGCTTCGCTCAATAATTATGGCGGCCTTAGCTTCTCGCCCAGTCAAGGGCCGAGTGGGGGCCCGAGAAGAGGCCCGAGGGGGGCCGTAGAGCCCCGAGCCCCGAGCCCACACTCCCGGGCTACTCAGCGCTGAATGCGATAAAAAATTCTTATCGTAGGACGTTATCTCGTAACAAATTGGAATTTTACGCCGAATGGGCGAATTCACACATAAAAATTTACATCCCATCTTAAATTCAATCATTACTTCTAATTTATGAAAGGCAGAATGATTTTGTAAGGTCGGCATTAGTTTCGTATCCGTGTGTAATTCGAAGGAAACAAATAAATGTGCAATTGAAAGTGGAAAGTCCAACACATTTCTTTGTAAGTGTATCACTTCGAAAAGAACGTGCATTGAGTTATTTCTGTAAAACATTGTTTCGATGATAACCAATCTCCGAAACGAGAAGGCACCATACAACAAATTGAAGTGAATAAACATGAATCTAATAATCGTAAATACTAGTTCAGATATAATAAATACAAGACATAAAATGTATACTGTTCTATTTTTACACTGCAAATGTTATCAGTTATGTATTTTAGTACCTTCTCACATTGCCATTTTGTATTAAAGTAGTGTTGCAGTTCGATTTGCATGCCAAGTTCTAGAGTACGGCGGTGACAACCCTTAAATAAACAAATCCGAACTCAGAAAGAGTGCTTTCCGCAAAGTATTTACCATTTATAGGGGACTTTGTGGGACATATGCAACCCTTCCCCTTATGGCGCGGTGCCAGACAAGAATGTTTATCTACCCGTTTTGGCCAAAGTACCATAGATAAGGATTAAATAATTTTCAAAGAGTCATTTGACTTTCAATATATATCAAAGAGCCGAAATCGTCTTCGGAAAATGGGGACAATTTAAGATTACACACATTTTTCCAAAGTTCATTGACCTACAGCTAAAATGATGATCTATTTACTTGTAGCTAAATTGATATAAATTATTGTTAAGATATTATTCCGGTGTTGTAAAATTGTTCATTTGAGGAAACATCATTTTCATAACATCATTAAAAATTACGGCTGCCAACTCGATTCATGGAAATACTTTTCCTCGGATGGGTATTTAATCTTTCCCAATTCTAGATAGATGGTAGGTAACTATGATTTAAATGTATTTTTATCAAACAGAAGATTAAACCAATTAAAGTTAGTTCGTTGTTACGAACTAATTATAGGAAGCCCCGGAATGAATTAAAACTTTTAATATGACAGTGATTTAAATGGTTATTTTGAAGCACGCTTTATTTCCGAGTGTACGTTTTATAGAACTGTCCTTACACCATAAGCCCCTTATCTTCTTTTGGGGTCATTCCTTTTGGGCTATATTTCAATTCTATTTTACAAAATGCCGAAAAAATCTCATTTAAATATCACGAGCTTTCGAGGGGATATGGGCGAGATCTAACGGAATAAAGACGGTCAAAAGGCATTTCTACATAGAGCTGTGCGCTGCTGGGTAAGGGATGGGAAAGGGGAGGAGGACAACGGGTGCGAGAGGAACATGGACGGGGTGTGTTTAATACAGAACTTTAATTGGACGCAAACATATTTTATTTACACAAAAATTACATTGTCAACTTAGTGTTGGTAATTTTTTTTTGCAGTTTACGAGTTTTCGGAAATTAATTGTTACAATCAGGCCTACGTTATTTTTGAGACACACCTTATAATGTCTTAGTCTGTACAATGTTCAGTAAGAGGCTTTACATAGGCAAGAATTTTCTAATGAGGGTCCTGAAGACGCCTATATATAAGGTGTAAATTAAATATTCGTGGGAAAAGACAAATTATACAAATCAAATATGAATACACTCCTCGGTCTCGTAATACAAATAATAATGTTTGGATCATCGTATCACTTGAAGGGCGCTTTACAACTTAATTTATATACTTATAAACCACACCGTATCACTTCAAGGGCGCTTTACAACTTAATTTATATACTTATAACTTACACCGTATCACTTTAAGGGCGCTTTAAAACTTTTTTTATATTCTTATAACCTACACCGTATCACTTCAAGGGCGCTTTACAACTGAATTTTTATACCATAACCCACCATAACCCGTATCACTTCAAGGGCGGTTTACAACTTAATTTATATACTTATAATCCATCTTCACTTCAAGGGCGCTTCACAACTTAATTTATATACTTATAACCCACACCGTATCACTTATAACTAAAGACTTCTCCTGTTTTTTTTAGTAAGGTTTATTACGAGTGGCTAATAAAATAAAAATAATTACTAGGTGAGGCTGAAGGTACATTACTGAGTGGGTATGATGGAGAAGAATAAAAGATGCCAGTAGCTCGTTCCACATGCGAGTCGACTTACAGAAAAACGAGTCGATGAAACGACCAGTTCTCATGAAGCCAACATCAACGGCCAGCGTGGTCGAGGGGTAAAATACTCTACTCCCAATCCGAATGTCGCGGGTTCGAACCCGGCATGCGCGAATATATTTTATTGGATTAATTTGTGTTATTTCACAATAAGTTCATTAAAAATAATATAAGGTATCTGCGGCACGTTCCAGAGTGGAAGATACTCTTAGTACCGCCCTGGTGTACGACTACCACTCGGAATTGAAACGTGGCTTTAAATGGCTTTAGTCGTGTTTGGTGACCAGATCTGAATGGCCAAGTATATCCCCACCTTCCTCTTGCCCATATCCTTTTCCTCCCCACTACCTTCAGCTTCACAACATACCCCAATTGGGGATGTTGTAGTCTCACTGGCTCCAGATGAAAAATAAATTAAAAAAAAAAACTGTGGACGGGTGTTATCACATGGGATCAATTTCTTGGAAGCCAGATTTACTCGGGCTTCTATGGAGCCCCGATGCTTGAACTGGTTCGAGATACTTACTCCAAGCATTTCAATGGAGTCTTCATTAGGGAAGGTGATCCCTACACAACGAAAATACAGAATATAGATTTGATAAAAAAATAATAGGGTTAAAATGAAATAAAAACACTCTACTTTGTTCGAAAAACAAAAAAAACATACCTAGATATTTCGGTAGGTACCCAGTTAATAAACTTCTTCGAGAAATCAGTACCAATACGGTATATAATTAAAGTAAATTATTTAGCAACACTTATTTCCCTTCCCATACAAACTATTTTGAAAAGTAACCCTTCATTTCTTTAAGAGTGAGTTATAAACACAGTGGTGTTTACACATAACTACCAATACTTATTGTTCCCACTGGTATCATTTTAGAAGTTGTTTTTCTTCAGTATTTTGTTAGCTTATTGTTGCGTACGTTAAAATAATACCATTCAATTTCAGAGAATTTAGGGAATTATTTTGATAATATTAAAGCAAGCACTAATTTTAATTTACAGTTTGAAATATTATTCAGTGATACCTACTCACTAGAAGTGTTTTTCATAAATTAATGTAACACAATTATTCATCCCAAATCGCTCACCTGACACGTACAGACGACGGTTTCGGGTTTGACGGAGCTTTGAAAACTTGAATGTATTATTCAAAATAAAGTAAAATCAGTTCTTAAAGCCAGTTTTTTCCCAAAGATTACGTATGAAAATGAGCCTTCAGTGTCAGATACGCTGGAAATGCAACTGTTTTCTTTTGTAACGTAAACTGCTATATTTCTTTTAATTTATAGAACACATATTGTAGTATATGTTTCTTAACTTTGGTGGATGAACCACATCAGAGACATATTTTTCTTTTAAAGAAAGACATATAGCCATCCGAAGAATAGAACTCATGACGCCTCTGTGGGAACCTGACGCATCACCAACTCAGCCACTGACGGCAGAACGGGTATTACCCCAATAATTATTATTCTCTCACATCGGATTCTCTTCAAGTTTGCCTGAAGCCAAAGCGTTATTTCAGACAGCTTATTCTAAACATAATATTAATAAAAGTATTGTTATCATTTTTCTGCGATTTCTGAGATCGCTTGAGGCTGTAAGGATATAAGTAATAATAATGCGAACTGTAATAATATAACTCGAGTGTTTTTATGACAAGTTTTTTTAGTTTTGTTTTTGTAGTGATTTCAATGTGACTGATCACCCTATGAACATTAATCTTCTTGGTGTTATCTAAAAATATGCCACTTTTCTTAAAGGCGTAGATTGTACAATAATAAAACATTACTTTTTAATAGAATTTCAGTCTAGGAAAAAATAAATGAAAAAGGTGGGATAATTTATAAAAATTGAGGAAAAATATATTTTTCTTCAGAAAAATAAATGCTGGCCTCGAAATATAAAGATACAGAGTATGTTTATATTTATGAGAAAACTTTTCTCACAGCTCATATCCTTAGATTCAAAGCTATCAATTTTGTGATACCTCGTCCTAGCGATACCAAAAAAATACTTTAACTCTCTTACGAAATAAAATATCAGCTAAAAATAGTGACATTCTCAGTAGATATATTATGTAGATTGGAGGAGTTGCCCTTTCTTTATAAGTTTACTTGGAAATACGAGACCGCCAGTGTCGCCGCGACAAACTCCCTATCGCCCAGGCGAGCAACTAAACTGTACCAACTCCTTTCATGAACTTTATTTGATCCACGTAATAGACCAACACATTCATCGGTATCCTAAAATCTTTGTTCATACCGTTTCAATTCATTAGCGATAACTTATTGACGCTTACATACCCCATTCCAATATTTATTTATTGAGGAAGATAATGTCAATAACCCCAATGGAAATATTATGAAACAGATATCGTCTTCCATGATTAAGTGTTTATATGTACCAAATTACCAGCAGTTATCAGCAAGAGCTCGGTATTATTTAACTTATACATATCATTTTAAAGTATGTGTATATTAGAAGTATGTAAATGAATAAAAAATTTAAAAAAGGATTTATAAAAAGCATCACAATAACTATTTAAATACTTAAATTATAACCATGCATATAAAAAACACCTTAAATATTCAGAAATATTTTTAGTATTTTAGATTTTCAATAATAATCATAACGTCGAAGACAAACCTTGAAAAATTGTAAAAAAACTTTTGAGAATTTGTGTCTGCCCAGTCATTAAAGAAGAGAGAGATATAGTTTAGGCGTTGTTTGTCTACATAATTTATTCAAGCAATGGTGCATCTTATCACCCTACTAAGGGACCGAGAATAGAAATTAAGTGAATTTGAATTTCCCTGGCCAGCCCCTCCGAGGCCTGAGCCCCCAGGCAGCTGCCCAAACTATCCCGTTGGTTGCTACTAAGCCACTGCAAAATTCATTGCACAACATAATATCTTCCCAAGAAAATCGTTAAATGGCGCAACCAAAAGAAGTTACAAAGATATTTTCCGATAAACTCGTCTGACTTACTGAAATGCTGTATAAAATATTTGAGAGCTAGACAAAATTTTCAGACACTCATGGCTTTGAAGAAAAATAGCAAACATGTAGGATAGATAACATTGAAGATTTGATATTATGTTTATGTTACAGAAAAGCTATATTTTTTAAACAATGTTTTTCTCTTTCAACAACTTATTTCTTAAATCTCATTAGAGATCTAAATCCAAATAAAAGTTCAATATAATTTGAGAAGAATAATAAAAAACTTTGAAAATGCCTCCCTTTAACTTTAGACAGAGGGAAGGGTCATTACATTTTGCTTAAACTAACGATATTTAAATTTCACTTGATAAATTTCAACTTATAAAATAGGAATTTATTAAAAATTCGTAATTTTTTCAAGTTTGATGTCGAAAACGTGATTGATGCTTCCACCAGATCAGTTTTAGCGTCAATTTATCATTATCAGAGTTGGACGCCGAGCCAAAATAGGGAAAACAATTACTTTGAAAGTATCTACCTAAAGCACCAACGTTGGATTTTAAAGAGATTTCTCCGTAAACGTTAATACTATTTTAGAGACTATGTATGTATCTACATTGTTATCTTATTTCATCAGCTTGTTTGCAAAAAGTCTCCTTCCTTTTATAGAAAATTTCTTTTCGTCCATTAGAGTGGACATTTCATTACATTATACGACTGTGAGAAGTCACTGACAGATGCGGACACTTGGAGAAAGTTTTTTGTGAAGAGCATTAAATGACGTTTTCGCAGAGAGCAGACGGTTTAATTCACTTGTTTATTTAACCGGCTAAAATTTTAAGTAAGCGAAAAAACACGTACCCACGTAAAATTATAAAAAAGCTAAATAAAACAAATAACTATATTAATGACAAATCAAAACACATTGTTTTTACCACGATAATCTTTATTTTAACACATCGTTCTCGAAACAAGTCGATGTGTTAAAATAAAGATTATCGTGGTAAAAACAAAGTGTTTTAATTTGTCATTAATAAAATGGTGCCACAAAGTGAATTTGCAAAATTTGAAGAAATAACTATATAATCACAATTATCGACAAGTTTCAAAACCGATGTTTTCTTCGTCAGAATAATAAGAAAATGAAAAATATCGTTGTTCGATTGACAAATAAACAAGACTAAATAGTTTTAACCTATTTAGTCATGCTTTTATGATTCTTCCGACATCTCTAAAGCATGTTTTTCGAGATTCATCAAAATTTACCTTCATGATCAAGAACTACTGTTAAATTCGAAAAATTTACAAATTTATTTAAAATTACAACGACTCCCGACTCAAAAATCTACTGCGTTAAATATTAAAATATTAAGCTACGGAGGTCGTTGAATTACCAACCAACATCAGGAATCAGAGATTTAGTGAGCTTCTTTTCATTTATGTGGAGAAATATGAATGCACCAAAAGGAATTCTTTGTATTTGAAGTACGCCTATTGAGGAATATGGAATTGTGATAGGCGGCAAAAGCGCCAGTAAAATGAGACTAGAATACCATTAATTCTCCAGCTTCATAGCAAGATGACTATCATTACAGTCAAATGCGCTTTTATAAAAGTGCATCGACCGAGACGGAGTCCGCGCCCCGCCGGATGCACAGTGCACAGCGTGCATTGCTTCTGTCTCCGCTCGATGGTAGCAACCGGGCTGCCTTATTCATTGCTCTCCGCGGTACCATTCGCTTTGTTCCACAATATTATGCCCTTTTCTACTTTTGTTATTGGGCTACAGATATTTTAGTTAAGCGCACTTGAAGTGAAACCACACAAAACTGCTCTATACAAAAGTAATTAATTTTTATTTTACGCACCAGACTTTTTTACTTTTTCACAAACTTTTCCATATAAATGATTATCTAGTAAATCCATGCTATGCAAGTGTATTATATAAGTATAATTAATACAAAACAATACAAGAACAACATGTTAACCTACCAGACTATTAAACGGGAAAATAATTAACCGACTCCAGATATTTTCATATTTCGGGTTCGGCTCGGTGGAATTTTCAATTTCACCGATAAATCCTACTGATCTCTCAATATAAATATTTAAAAAAATCTTTCGTAATCCCACATGTATTTAAAATTACTGAGTTTTTACATTTTTAAATACAAATTCTTTGACAAATCTAATATGCCAAATTTTTTTATGAGAGAGCTAGGTATAATGCCAGTAGCCGAAATAACAAATGGTAATATTTTTATAGTCTGAGTATGCCAAATTCTTTTAATTTTTTTTTTACATTAATATTGATTTTATTTATTTATTTTTTTTTATTCACCAGATTTACAGGAACGGGTTTAGTTTTTCCCATAGGAAAAACTAAACCCTTTCATACACTTTTCCATATAAATGATCATCTAGTAAATCCACGTTATGCAAGTGTATTATATAAGTATAATTAATACAAAACAATACAAGAACAACACGTTAATCTACCAAACTATTAAATGGGAATATAATTCACCGTCTCCAGATATTTTCATATCAGAGGGTTCGGCTCTGTGGAATTCCTAATTTGACCGATAAATCCTACTGATCCCTCAATATAAATATTTAAAAAATCTTTCGTAATTCTACATGTATTTAAAATGACTGATTTTTGCATTTTTGTATACAAATTCTTTGACAAATCTAATATGCCTAAATTTTTAATAAGAGAGCTAGGTATAATGCCAGTAGCCGAAATAACAAAAGGTAATATTTTTATAGTCTGAGAATGCCAAATTCTTTTAATTTCATTTCCTAAATCTGTATACTTTCTTATTTTTTCACAAACAGATTTTTGAATATTACAGGAATTTGGAATAGCTACATCAATGATATAAGTTATTTTTTAAATTTTGTCATGTAAAACTATATCAGGTCTATTATGACCAATTGGTCTGTCTGTTAGTATAGTTTTATCATAGTAAATTATAAAGAAATTATTTTCTAAAAATGAATTTGGTTCGTATTCATAATATGGTACTATATTATGACAGTCAATCAAGTTATGTTTAATTACCAAACTTTGGTGAATTATTTTTAAAACCTGATTGTGCCTAAATGTATACTCAGACGGCGCTAATATAGAACATCCTGATATAATGTGTTCTATAGTTTCCGGAAAAGCCATACATTTTCTATTATTATTAATAGGCAAAAATAAATCTTACAAATATGCGAAATTTATAAGAGCCTGAATTGGAACGATTTTGCTTTGATTGAAGGAATTAAAATGTACATAATGCATTAATCTATCTATGATAACAGGAGTTCCATGTGTTAATATATGATACAATTTATTCCATATTTACTGGAGCCACAAGAACCGGCCGGTTTATCGAAAGAAAAACCAAAACTAAATAAAACATGAAATAAAACTTTTGCATTGTTTCTTGGACGTAGATATTGCCCCTTTCTATTGTTTTTAATCGAAACTTTGTATAATGAAAGTGTTTTGTTATTTACGAATGCGTACCTTTGTGCTTTTATTTTGGTTATTTTGTGTGAATGGATCTCGATTCAATGGTATTGACGTAAATTTGATTGCATTTATAAAATATCAAAAACTCACCGTTTTTGATATTTTATAACGGTGATTATTTGAGTGAAAATATTAATTACAGTAGCACGTGATAAAGTTTTCACAACAATTCGTACTTATTTACTCACCATAAATAATTTGTTTATGAAAAGGGTTTCAACTAATGTAAAAGCAAAATCGCATAATTTCGCTCCTGGCAAGTGGGTACATCTAAAGTTGATCGACGAGTAACGCACTCTACTGTACAGTATGTGGTTGCACTTCCATGAAATAAAAAGGCAGCAAAAATTTTCTGAGCGAAGGATTATTTCTGTGAAATGAAAATCTGTTAGTGGCCAAAAAAAGCACACAATTTTTTTTCATATAAATTAAATGAAGTTTTAGAAATACGAACGCAATATGAACTAAGGGTAAACGTGCACCATAATTTCTTGTTTTCTGTTCACTGTAAGAATTTTTGCTGAAACCCAGAACGTTTAAGCCAAATATTTTCAATGCATCATTAAATTCCGTAAAATACCCATCTTTTAAAGATATCTCGAATCCAGACGCTTTAGGCAGAACGTACAATATTTACGAGCGGTTTTTCAAGCTTCCAGCGGCAATAAGTTGTGATTCATATTTAACGATGTAAACTTGGGACATTTACGACTAACTTTAGACGAATGAAAATTTTCGGGCGAATATTTGAGGCCTCCGGGGACGTAGGCGTTTCCCTGACGCCCGCCCGTCAAATGGAAACTTGACAAATCCGCCCCTCCTTCTTTCCCTACGTCTTCCCCCAACCCAACTTCATAAACAGAGTACAGATAATGCCAACCTGAGCGATACACTTTTTAATTAATCTTGAATGTTTGCCAAACTTATCGAACGGTACAGGGGATCTAGAAATATTTTGGAATTCGAAATTCACCACAAAATGTTGGGTCTAACGAAATATATTATGGTTTAAAATATGTGATTTTGCTCTCCTAGATCGTGCCATTATATAACTTTGCCATTTTCGTACGTTGTTACATATGTAAGGCCTACGCATCTACCTACAATCCTCTACCGCATCTTCACAATGCGACACGCTGATTATAACTCCGTGGGAAATTTATTTCATGCATAAAATTATTGAATTTTATATAACTTGATAAAACATATTAGTTAATTATTCTCGAACAGGTTTTAAATCTCTAATTTCATATGTATAGCACCCATAGGTGGATTTAAAAACGTAAAACATACGTTTATTGAAGAAAATAATATTTAAACAATCAGAAAATCAGCGAATTCGAATCAAAGATATCAAAAATATACAATACGGTGACCAAAAAGATCAAAATTCTAGTAGGGTAGGGCGGGGTTAGTTAAACATGATTTTGCTAATTTGACCCCAGCCGCAAAACTCTCATAGATATTTTTGTTTTTTCAACTAATTAAGATAGTTTCATTAACTGGCTTTATAATTAGATTAATAAATTTTATCGGATAACTGATATACCCCTAAATGTAATATATTTTTTCAATTAACGTGATAAAGTTAAGTAAACACCAATTTTAGACTTTCCTGTTACCATTTTTCCATGGTATCTATTTTCAAAAAAGCAGTTAAACGTATTTTTTTTACTTTAAAAGCAAAATTCACACAAAACCCCCATGCACACGCTATGAACGCCATGCGCCTTTCGAATATTCGAATGCTTTATTGAGAGGTCCCCACACTTCCAGACTGCTAAAACATGTTCGGCATTCTTATTAAGTCTTTCGGATTCCAAGATATTTGCGTGGTCCAATAAACAAACCCCTTGGTTCAACTAGCCCCGCCCAACCCTATCTATATCACAGTTATATTGAAAATCGATATTGCGTCATCCGCAAAATTTAAAGAACTTGCAAAATCACTTCAAAGCTGTCAAAATATCAAAAATTGTGAAAATACAAATCGACTGAAATTACAATTTAAAATCGTTTTGCTATTACCATGCATGACTCTATCGTCGTGATGAAATCAGAAAAACTAACAGAAGGCTAACATTAAAAAAATAAATCTTTCACACCTTTTTACACACCAAAACTATATTGTAAAAATACAAGTAGGTTGAGCGTTATTATTCCAGACAAAACTATTTATTACGGAAATTTGCGGAAAAAATATGATGATACGCCACTGCGTGCTACTGTATACTCGCACAAAAACATAGAACCTTATCAGGAAGAATAAGTTATGTGACGACTAGTGCTAACAGGAAGAGGAAGAGGTAGCGGCAGTGAAAACGGGAAGATGCCCTTGTTGGTAGCTGCAGCGGGTCCACTCGGCCGGGAAATGGTGGCCATTATGTGCGCAAGACGCCGAACAATCGCGGGAAGCTGAAAGCATATACCATATTGTTCTTCTGTACTACACAATCCATTCTACTCCCTACACTCTCCTCTCTACATACTGGACACGAGCGAGGATGTGAATACACTACCCATACACATGTACATCCGCCACTTGTCGGTATGGACGTCATTTTCAGCCCTCGTTTGCCATCTTCCCCGAGCTTTAATTATTGTTCTATTATGCTTCATTTATAATAGATTTCTTTACACAAGGAACCAATTATCGTACATGTGAACGATAGCAATTTATATATTTATTATTAAAATACATTTTATTAATTCGTTCAGATAGAAAATTTATAGCAATATTGATTTTCATTCACAGACGGATAGTAAGCGCGGTTGTTAAATTTTCACATAGCCCATGACTCGCCCAGGAACAGGAGCGGGAATCTACTCACTGAGGTTATATAATATTTACGGCCTGATGAAAAGATAAAGGCAAGGGACATAAAATATTAATTTTCCGAATAAACCTTTCAAAGAGATACTTACAGCGTTCGGCGAGTAGCCGGACCGGCATTATACAATATATAGGTACTTCAGAGGTAAACCGAACACCCTTTTTATACCCTATTTATTATCTGAGGCTTCAATGAATTGCCTTTGTTTTCCTTGATGAACGAGAGCCGGCTGTGAATTGCTAAACAAAGGTACGAGGATCTGCGCTAGTTGCTAGTTGCCAGTTGCCAATTGGTCACTAAACTTCCCGAAGAAACATCACAATCGCCGGAGGTAAAAACATCTTGAAAATATTATTGCTCGCTGCTAACGAAGGCAGACGCTGCGGGGAGGAGTGTTTTTATAAACAGAAAGTAAACCGTAACACAAGTTTCGTTAAGCTGTTATACGGAAAAATAACATTCTTGCTTCGGATTTTACCTTAAATCTCTTACCCGTATTTTTGTATTGACGCTTCGTATGGTACAGGCGTATTATTAAAGCCTAAAGCGTCTTCACGCGAAACGAGTGAACTGTGCGTCCCGTCCCTGAGAATGTGTTAACAGGACTTGCAGCAGATAAACACACCACAGCCGGTTTACAACTTGTAGAGAATTTATGGTTTGAAACCCGACCTGAAGGGAGTGGCCACTATTTCATCTATCGCATATCGGATCAATCTCCCGAGTGAGCTCTAGTGATTTGCCGTGAATAAGTAATACGCGAGATCAGTTCTAGTACACTTCGCTTGTACCGCTCGCGCTGTTGGAATGGACGAAATTGTTTCGAGGCAATAAACATCCTTTGAATCGTGAACATTTTATTACTCTGAGGATATGCAGCTAGAGGTTGGGCGTTTTCTTGAAAAAAAAAACAAGAAAATATAACATCTATTTGTTGGGTGTTGAAATGCAATTTATTTTAGAAAACGAATAAACTACATCTTGGCACGTCTTGTAGTAACAAGATGTTATATTTTCAGTTCCGTTTTATGTGTGCACGGAACATTTTCTGATATAAAAATGTCACAGCACTTACGACATACAAACATCTTCCTCCTTCGAAGATGTGCCTTTTCTCTTTTTCCATACTCGGGTGAATAAATCTAGTTCGCTTTTGAATACCTCGTCTGACAAAGCATCCGGATTTTATATTTGCAAAGAAAACACATTCTGCCTCTCTTCCTTTAAATTTAAGTGGAGACATCGTTTCTAAAATATCTTCGTATCCGAACAAATAAACCCCTTAATGAGTGTTTTCATGTTCAGGATCTTAAAAAAGTTCCACAACTTGAAACGTAACATTGTGACTTATCAGGGGTGTCCGGGTTCAAGGGGTAAAGTATGTCAAGGTAGGTCTTGGTGGCGGATGCACCTCCACATCAGTAGCGTGGAGGGCAGGATAGGGAGAAGCCGGTTGAGGGAAAACCTTTTACCCCTTCAGTCGGACTCTCGACCCAACGCCTTGCACCGTAGTGGGAGGGATGAGTTCATCCCTCATCACTCATGAACATATTTTTCTTTCCTCCTACAATATGGGTCTGTTCAAGGCTTATTTTTCTCAGGCCTTCTGTGTGAAGTAAATGTAAAGAAAAAATCACCAGTTACCGGTGACGAAATATTAATTAAAACGTTGGGTCTCACTATAATGATGTATGGTAAAGTAGTGGAAAGAGGTCTGGCAGAAATCCCACAGGAAAATAAAAAGATAAAACGAGTGCATACCTACTAATAGTTTTTTAAAAAATTATTTTATTATGATTTTCGATTAAGAGTTGTTTTTTGGCAAACCTGATTTTCTTGATCCACAGTTGAGTGAGAAGTTGAGTTAAGTAAGAATTATTTTTGATTCGAGACAAAACCAGAAGCGACGACTCGCCAAGCCGAATTAATTAATTGGCTCTCACTATAATGTATCGAAAACTAGTGGAAAGAGATCTGGAAGAAAGCCCACAGTTATATTAAAAAAATGATAAGACAAAACGAGTACATATATACTAATATTTTTTTTTGAAAATTAAGCTCGTACGATTTTTTATATTTTAAGAGTTGTTTTTTGGAAAATCTGATATTTTTGACCCACAGTGAGAATAATTATTAAGTAATAATTATTTTTGATTCGAGAGAAGACCAGAAGCAACGAGTCGCCAAGCCGTAATATCTGTTACGGGTAACTCTGGCAGGCGGCGCGGATTCCTTCAGAATTAAAATTCAAGCACGAACACATGTTTTTGAAATATTCACCGATGTTTCCTCTGAAGCGAGCCGCAGTAACGTACACGGTGCGGTCGGGCACATATTTGTTTGGAACTTTCGCGGTAAGAACGGACCATTCCTGGTACAAGCCGCCCTTGCCCGTGTAAAGCCCGATGGAAGCCTGTGGAAGCGGGCCGAGTGTGATTTACATTTCTCTCGCAGGGACTCGTCAAATGAAATGTTTGTCGTGGATTTTCACTTCTCCCTTCATCAAGAATTGAACAAGTTTTTAAATATGCATTCTGCTTGCTTCCGCTTCCTTTCAACACACAATCAGCAGATATTACATATTTTATGCACCCAAAGGAACAGATTCACAAGGAAAATTAGCAGCGCGTTTGTAAATCTACTTGTCAGAGTACAAGTTTCATTATATTAAGTATAAAGACAATCTGGCTTATCCGCGAATCTGGCACATTGTCAAAATCTGTTTTGGTAGAGTTCGAGCGAAACATGAAATCCGTTTTACCATTGAGTCAATGCGAAATGCACAATATCAATCTCACCCAATCCTTCCACGTCAAACAATATGAGATACACATTGTACCCACTTACACGCCCGAGTATTACGCTGAAGCAAAACGTTACCAGAATTCGTGCAGCATCCGAAAGCATCGCTTAACCAAATCACGTGTCTGCAATTCACTGCGGAACTAGTTGCGAAAAGTGTTTTGTCTATCAAATGTATTACAGAAACAAATGCAACGCTCGCTCGGGCAAGCTTTGTTGTTCGAAATTGGGCGCAAATTGTTTCTGCCGCTAAGAGCCGGCTTCGAAATGATGTTCCGAAAGAGAGCGTTGAACCGTTTTAGATTGAAATAAAATAATTTTTCTGCTGAGGGTGCAACTTTATCCGAGGAAATATAATATTGATGATCTCTGTGCACTGGGAGCCTTTATGATGACGGTACTTTGCTTAATAACCCCCTCGCATTATTAGCTCCAACCGTAACGGACGTGTCAGCTATTATGAGATCATGGATAATCCTTCGTCTCTTTAGGGAAATGAGCGTGATGGCACACCAACTGACCATGTTACTTCGTTATAATGAAATAATCATAATCTAGTACTACACAAATACAGAAAATAGTAAGCATGCAAACTGAGAATATGAATAATAAAATGTAAATGAAAAACGAAATGATTCCTCCTGGAAAAAATAAGATTAATGTAGATAATAAAAAAAACTCCCCTGGACACCAGGCATGACGATGGCGTAACTCCTTTAACCCTTAAGGTGTCGAGAAATCAACCGTGGATTTCTGAAGTTTGTACCCGTAGTCTGCGGACGAATCCACCGTGAATTCGCTAGTAGTTCACCGCCCTTTCCCAGGTTTTATTCAATTTTATAATTATAATTTTTTTAATATTGATAAACTAATGCTTAAGACAAGATTTTTTATGCATAGCACAACCCGCCGTAGCTTAATGGTAGAGCTCCTGACCGGCAATCAGAGGGGTGCGGGTTTGAGTCCCGTCTCTTTTCTCGGGAGATTTTTTTCAATATGGAGTGTTTCGGGCTAATAATTATTGCTTATAATAATTGTATTTTATAACATAATGGCATATTAAAATTTAAGTAGATAAGAAAATAATGGAATGTAATATTATTTTTGACTCCCGTTTCGTCCAAGTGCAAATGTATTAATTTTGACATTGATATTTTATATTTGTGAAAGTGAAAAAATAATTTCGATTTTACCGTATTTATTTTCAAGAAAGACTCAAATAAATTATTTTTTCTTAATTAATATGTTTTTCTAACATTAGAGACAAATCAAAATACATTTCTCTGAATAAAGTAGCTATCACGCGGAAAATACAAAATAAAAATGTATGCACTTTCATATAAATGTATAAAAAAAATATCTCGTAAGACGGTACAATTTACAAAAAAAAATTAATTTGTTTAAAATAAGTAAATTATTGAGAAAATAGTGGTGAAATCAGCGGGTGAGCAGCGGGTGATTGGTATATTACCCCAGGAACTTTAAGGAGTACTAGGTATCTGGAGGTTGGCTTTCTAAGGGTTAAAACTCGAAGAAGAATGTGTGGAGAAAGAGGTGGATAGGTAGAATCAGATCGTACATATTATAAATACTCGTACCTAAATCATATAGCAAATAATACAAAGTTGGGATGTACCCACAGAAACATTATCGCCTATAAATAATATGGCAAATTATTTATGACGACCGGTCCATACGTAGGCAGTACGTAGAAAGAGGAGAATGGGGCAAGTATCCGAAAAACCCTTGGCGCGGAGGGTGTATGTATATTTGTATGTATTATGTTTTATCCCATCTCACCGCAGGGCCATATTGGATGGAAGCTCACACCGTATATCATATTTTTGCGTCGCTCGTTGATAACGCTCTCATGCATTCGATATTTCATGATTTGTAATCGGCAGAGGATCGTGCGCTATTGCGGTTAGCCGATTTATTTTTTAAGCTTTTTAAAAATGACAATTTATGACGCCATTACGTATTTATCCTTCTACATGCGAACAGAACAATTACATTCTTCGTCCACAATATATTTTTATTTGGACCGTTATAAAGCGATGTATATAACAATTAATATTTTTAAATCGAGATTTTTAGAGAAGATTTATATTTTAGGAATAAATATGTGATTAAATGGTTTTATAAAATATTATATTTGAACAACGTATGTTATATCTCAGCAACTTCCACCCAAACTTATTATAGTTTGATATAACATAAAACAATATTTAACGATACGATTTCCTCAAGGTGAGTGTACCTACTTATTTCACGTTGCCAAGGTAACGGAACTCGTGTTGGTTTTTGTATTGAAAGTTGACGTAATGGATAATAATATCTTTATAATTTAAATAAGCTTGTTAGAATTTAATTTGTATAATTTATAACGTCCTTCAAAGCTAACTGGAAAATAATTTTTAAACTTTTATTCGCGCTGAGAAAGTATTGAATATAAAGCATTATTTATGGGATGATTATATAAACTTTCATTATATATGATGATTATATAAACTTTCAGGGTTGTGTATATTAAATATCACAGAGAAATAAAATTTAAAATCGTTCACCCATACACTGACGACCAAAATTAGTAGGTATGTTTAATAAAATCAGATAGAATGACTTTTATAAAGACGTGTCATTTAGTGATAGAAATAGCACTACGTGAATCTACTTGTTTTTTTTATAACGTAACGGTCTACGGATTTGCAATTAAGTCGGAAGATGACATTGTTCAATTCTTATATCAGGACAAAAAAATGGTATTGGTTGCAATTTATAATATATTTCTCATACTTTCTTTTATCTGTTTTTACACATTTTGTAAACACTAGATAATGTTCAGTATAATAGTATAATAAAACAAATTTAAAACTTTTTCCACTTTTAATTTAATGACCGTAACCGGTTTCAGCTTGTCAAAGCCATCTTCAGACTGGTGAAAAATATTCTTAACCTAGGGATTTTATACAAAACATATTAGGGAGGAGGGGGTGGGGGGAGGGAGGGGTGGTCTACAGGGATTTTATTCAATTATGGATTTTATTACATTTGTTGTTAAGTGGTCTTGAGTGTCCAACTATCTAATTATTTTTTTGGTTATTCCCAGTAGGCTAATTACATAGGGTTGGTAGCTTACATACTTTAGTATTGTTTGGGAAATACCTTACAAGTAATGTGAATTATTAGCACCTAATTTTATTGTTGTCAAGTCTATTATTAATTACAATCTTTATTATATTTATGATGTTATGGAATTTTTTGATTAAACAATTGATTTTATAAAGGGGGATACGTTGGAGTAGGATTATTCTTATAATGGACCTAATACAAACAAAGTACATATTTTACTTGGAACATATATGATAGAAAATTACAATGGATACAATAGTGGAGATTTTGCAAATGATTCTAATTTCTTATTCATTACAAATATAGGGTCTACTTTTTTTGTTAGGCGGGTTATTTCTAATGATTCTAGTTTATCAAGTTTATGACCCTTATTACAAGTGTGGAGGACTTTAATATCTCTGTCTTTATCAAACGAATGTTGGTTTTCTAATAGGTGTGACGCTACATTCGACAATTCACCTTTATCATTCACCCAATTTGTGAAATGTTCTTTTATACGGGTTTTGAATGATCTTCCCGTTTGGCCTATATAATATGACGGGCAATTAGAGCAGTTCACTTGGTAAACGCCTGAGTTTTCCAGTTTTTCTCTCTTATCTTTATTATTAATTAAAATTCTCCCTAGAGAATTTACATTATAAAATGCTGTTCTACATTTATCGTTATTAGTTAGTCGAGATATTTTTGTGGATATTTCGCCAATATAAGGAATTTTAACCCATTGTTTTGTGATTTCATTTTTATTTACGAGGCCTTGTGACATGATTGCTAATGTAATTTTTTTATTCTTTTTCTTTAATAAACTGTCAATAGTTTCGCTTTTGTATCCATTGTTCTTTGCTATTGTTTTTATAATATTTAATTCATTTGTATAATTTATATAATTCAAGGGCACATGTAAAAGTCTGTGAATGAGGGAATAGAATACTGATAATTTATGTGAAATGTGGTGTCTAGATGTGTTGTGTATGATGTTATCACTATATGTTGGTTTTCTGTAGATTGAAAATTCTAATTTATTGTTAACGATTTCGATACCTATGTCAAGAAAATTAATCTTGTTTCCCCCCATTTCCATTGTAAATTGGATCGATTTATTGATTTTATTGATTTCTTTTAGAAAAATATCTAATTGTCTGTGTGTTCCTGTCCAGATAATTAAGATGTCATCAACATATCTACGATAGAAGGCAACATTTTTAAATGATTTTAATTTTTCGATAGATTCTTCTATATAATCCATGAAGAATTCAGCTAACACCGGAGAGATCGGGCTGCCCATGGCTAAGCCATTAGATTGAATGTAATTACAATGTTCAGTATAAATATTTACATACATGAAGATTATAATGAAATACGGAAGATGACATTGTTAAATTTTTATAGCAGGACAAAAAACTGGTATTGGTTGCAATTTATAATATATTTCTCATACTTTCTTTTATCTGTTTTTAAACATTTTGTAAACACTAGATAATTTTCAGTATAAATATTTACATCGAAGTACACACTACTACTTTTAAAGTAAATTCACCCATTTACTTTTTGCAGAGAAGTTCATACATTCGTTTATAATACCACTAACAAACTGTATGAAGGTTTTAACTTCGGATGTTGACTAAACCAGGCATGTAAAACATGTCATAAAAACACATGGAGCCGTAAAAGAAGCCCTCGAAAAGTTGTACCCGAATACAAAAAAATATAGGGAGACAATAAAACGCTTGAAATATTACCAGTAGCTCTGACGGTGCGAGAGGAGAGATAGTATAGTGTATACTAGGGTCCGCGCAATCAAATCTAGACCGGCCTCGATTGTATAGATTTTCCCGATTCTAGTACAGGCCGTATTGAGTATGTATTGTGTAGATTTCCCGATACAGGCCGTACTGAGCATGTATATATTGTATAGTGATCTGTAGACCCTTTTTCTTAAGTCGGGCTCGCCATTGGCTACCCGAGGTATCAGTTGGGATTAGTGAAGATTTTAAAGGTCCCGGGAGGCGTGGGCGGTCCACAGACCAGATTGGGGCTGTATCGAGGAAATTCAAGTTTCCGCTGTTAACTTTTGCCTTAGCTTTTGATCGAGTGCTTGAATCCAATACACGCTGAACTATTTATCTTAAATGTATTATTGTAAATCAGAGATATACATACACATTTTAGATCGTAGTCGTAGATGGATAAAATAAATTATGCATGTTCTGTTATTTGTATCACATGGTTATATATATTGTTTGCTTTGATTTGATTTAATAATTCGATTTTGATTTGAAGAAGATTCGCGAGAAAGGGGAGAGCGGGAGAGTGGAGGAGGAACGAGGAAAGGTGATAAGGGAACGCGGGAGGGAAAGAGGAAGAGGAGTCGGAAGGGGAACGGGGACGAATGGGAATGACACGAAGGGAGAAATAATTTATTTATTTAATTGGCATTGTACGCATGCCGGGTATCACCTAGTATTTCATAAAACACATTTTGTAGATTTAAGTAAGAAGATGCTCTTTATAAGAATTATTTATATTAGGTATATTGTTGTGTATTTTTCTATTATGTTCTTAAATTTCAATGTCGTTATTTTATTTGTCAATGACATAAATACTCTTATCACTGTCATTTATGAATTTATAAAGACTGTTTATAACGCTAATAAATAACATAAAATTATTTTTATTTTTATTTATTATTTATTAACCAAAACTACATTTTAAGTGCATTAATTTAGGTATATGCCACCTCACTAGGCTGAGCCTGTTCCAAGGTGGCAGGAATTTAAATTTTTTTATATCATTTTCTTAAAAGAAAGAATAAAATTAATTATATAAATATATATATTATGCAACAATCTCTGTGATCAAGGGGTAAGGCTCTCGACTAGCAATCCGAGAACGCTCGTTTAAATCCCGGTGTGCGCAAGTAAATTTTATGTAATACAATTTTTGTTGCTTCCCAATTATTTATTTATTTAGAATTTACGGCTATAGTGCCATTTACATTAATAATTTTTTTTAACACAAAATTAGTACAGTATTAAATTTTGATGAGTGAAAAATTATAGAATTATATTAAAACATAACAAATAAAATAATAACAAATTTAAGAAAGACAGTGAAGACAGAAGCAAAAACAAAAACCTTTTATCAGTGACCCCATTAAAATGTTTAATTAGTGTAGCTTTATACTTTACAAGGGGCATATTAAGAATATCAGCGATTTTTACATAGAAGTTCCCAAGTGTGTGCAATATATTTATAACGGAGTTATATCCTGACACTGTGGTAGATATAATTGTCACAATAATACATACCAGGGGACCATAATCTAATAGTAGGTACATGAAATTGAAAACATTAATATGTCAGGGCTATCCATATGATGATTTAAAATTTTACATACAAATTTAACTTAAGCAATTTCAATTAATGTATTAAAAAATCATAATCTATTGTTTCTAAAGGAATTACAAGTTTAAAATTAATACACTTAAAAAAATTGCGTTGGACTCTTTTAATGGTATTAATGTGATAATTAAAGTCAGGTGACCAAATTGTAGAGTTGTATCCTAGAATACTTCTAACGAGAGATGTGAAAAGAATTTTTAATATGTTGATATTTTTAAAATCCTTGGAATGTAAAACCTAAAAAACCTATTGAAATTAAAATAATACAATACACCACATTTACGGCACGTTCGCGAATGGAAGATATTCTCAGTATCGCCCTGGTGAAAGACCGCTATTCAGAATGGAGACTTTGCTTTCAGTTGCTTTAGCCGTGTTTGGTAACCAGCTTATTGTAACATATCCAGTTTGATAATGGCCTTGGACGCCGAAAAAGCTGTCACAATAAAAAACAAAAATATTTGTAGAACTTGAAAGTAACACACAATTGATTTAATTTAAATTTTAAACAAAAGTTAGATTCTTAGCTCATTAGCTCAAATCGTCAACAATCCCATTTTAAAACTTCATCACTCCATTAATTTTTTTAAAAAATCATTGTTTAATTTCAAATAAATAAAAATGTTTACCTCCAAATAATACTTCAATCTCAACTTTCTGAGAATACAAGCAGTTTTCCCATATTTTTCTAGGGTTCAAACAACAAAAATATGATATTTTAGAGTTGAGCATGTTCCAGGAAAGCCTATTAGTCCTGTTGTCTAAAACATTTCCTCAGAGAACACTGGTTTACAGAAGCCTCTCGTGTCGGGCGACTATCTCTTAACGCCAAGGTCGTTTTTTACTCGGGGTATTTTTCAGAGAGTACGTGCTCCGAACCCTTTGTCCGGTCGTGAGACCGAGGACCGTTGTCTGTAAGTGATGTTTAGCAGGCCTACCCAGTGCCTAGCATATAGCCAGTACCTATCCAGTACCCCTCTACTCAGTACTTAAAGTTCGTGGAAAATGTATTTAATAAGGTTAGCTCATCGAGGGGATAGAGCATTTACTGCCTAGAAAGTTGTGACGTAATTTGAAGTCCATTTTCCACTGGGAGATTTGAATTTACTGCAATACGAGTGGTGTCAAGTGACTCATTAGCAAATCATTTATTATATATTATTGAAACTAATGTCCCCAATGACAAAATATGAAGAAGATTTGCAGTATTACCTCTACATTAATAATGCGGAATCGAGGTTATTAGTGGCTTATATATTGACTTTTGTACGGTATTCATAAAAAAATGACAAAATATTCGGCAAACATTTTTCACTTGGCAAGCAGTTTTCTGACCACCGCGGTTGAACCGCGCCGCGCCATGGCGGCCAGTCGCTAGTTTCAACCGCATTTGGCGACTAGCCGCTTAATAGAACCGCCCACGCGGCTGACCGCTAGAGCGTACGAGCTCTCCATACAGGAGGCCCGAGATTTCCCTCAGGGCCTGTGACATCTTTGGGTATGCTATGTGGAGGGTCTGTTTCAGAAAATGAGGTTGTAAACATGGGTCTTAAATAGAGTAGTATTGTGGGAGGGAGGATATACGAATATCTTTCCACAGCCGAACTGATGAACTCAAGAACGAGTCCTAGAAACGACCCGTTCTCGTGAGATAAATAATACCTAATATAAACGATGTACGTGTATTTAAAAACAGAAAGCGTGTACAACAGGAAGCGTGTACAACAGGACTTTGAGGTACGTCACGAGCTTGCGAGCAGCCCGATATGTTTTTTCCGAAAAGTGCCTGTATGACCGAACCTTGTGTAATCTATACTTTGAACCTTCCCCAGTACACCTACAGACTGCTTAAAAAATCTAGAAATGTAATAAAATTGAGTTAAAATTGTTTATTCTTATGGTAACACCGATTTAAACAAAAAACATTATTTTTGTTTCAAATGTGAGGTTAGGTTATTTTTACTAATATCAACCTGAGCCGTTTTGGGAAATCGTATTTGGCTATTTACGATATTTTCCAATTTACGTTAATTATGTGTAATATTGCTATGTATTTACAGCTCTGAGAAAGGCTCAGGCTGAACCGAAACCAGTTGGTGTTTTATATTTGTTTTTATTAATGTTTTTTTTAAACCGAGTATTTTCAACCAATTTAAAATAAGAATGATTTGATAAACATAAAAGTGCTTAATAGAAAAGTAGTTAATAGTAGTTAATTTTTTTTTTCAAGCACTATGTACACAATTATTACAATACTATGTTGACAAGAACATAATTTCCGCTGTCATGTTGGTGTGCATGATTTAAAATTGAATCCTGCGTAACGAGTAAAATTATTTCAAAATTAAGACAAAAGTTCAATGAACTTTTAATTTGGAGAAATGGAACTGATACGTATTAATAATATCAGACAAGGGATAGAGTAATTTATTATTAACACTTACAGTTGCTGTGTCATCCTTCAATAGTATTGATATTATTACATTTATCAGACCTTTCTTATTTATCAGCAAAAAAAAATATCGACTACATATGTTTTTTCAAGGATATAAAAGTAAAAGCTATTTCTAGTTTGGGAGACAAAATATATATAGTACATATAGTACACGACATACTGCACTGTTCCACACGCTTAATTACAAAACAAATGCAGCAACTAATTCGCCAATTAACCGTGCTCTTCATACATTCAATAATATTTGCCTAAATTCTAACATTGACATTTTCTCCGATTCACTGCCCAAATTTAAAAAGAGCATCATATCAATGATATAATTATGTCAATGATATAAACTAATATATATATAATATATATATATACATACACTTCTCACACCTACCAACATACTCACACATACACTCACGCACATATACACTACGCACATCACCCGGTAGTTACAAATAAGACATTCAAAGAAACATATCATTGGTACCCACCATGAAATATCATTTAATATCTGTAAACTGTCCCATCACTGTAACCAATGTACTGTTTGTTTCTGTAATATAAAATAAATAAATAAGTAGGTATTCAAACGTTTCCAACATGGTAACTTATTATTTACGGATAAGAGCACCACATCTTACGAATCTTCACGAACGAAACAGTTTCATGAATGCGTAATAAAATATATTCATATTATTATTTCGGAGTGAGCGTTTGTGTCGCGATTACAAAATGTTTAAACTGGAAATAAAAGGAAAATGAGGAGATTTCGGAGGCTTGGGGTCCCCTGGCCCTAAATACATTTAAAACAGTTCGGTCGCATCAGGCAGAATTCTGCACGTCATATTTCTGTAGACGAAAATATAACTCGCCCGCAAATGCGAAGGATGGAGAAAAAATGATATGATATTTCGAGTGAATTTATAATTGTACGATGGTTTGAATGCATCATTTAATTTGAATTGAAGAATTCATAAAATTTTTGGAATAATTTTCAAACTAATTCTAATATTTTTTTAATTACCGTGTTGGTTTGATGTACGTTGTCACACACCACCTAAATGATTAATTTATGTCACATTATTCACATCTTGAGATGTTTGCTTTATAAGTAACAAACTCCTGCCCGCGACTTCGTCTGCGCAGGATTAGTACTTAGCTTATTTTCTTTTCCTAGGTCAAATCTATGTTTATACCAAAATTCTTAACTTATTTATTCAAAATATCTTTGATTATTGATTCAATTCAAAGTATTATGCGAGTACTTCAAATAAATTATTCTGACGTATGAGCTATATTATTTTAAAGTTTCATCAAAATCCATTCAGAAGTTTTTGCGTGAAAGAGCAACAAACACACATACATCCATACAAACTTTCCCGTTTATAACATTAGTAAGATTTACCAATCAAGAATTTTCTTATGTCGTCGTATCGCGTATCGTGTCAGAACTTAATTATCACATAAAAAAAAGTTTTTAAAACTTTAAACGCACAAGGTTTATGTTTATGTAGTAATCTTAAACTACACCAATATTAAGATTTTTTACTAATATACTCATGACTACGAAAATCTACAAATCTTAAATAGAATTTGAAAATTTAATACGCATTGAAAATAATTTACACGGGATAATTATCATTTAAGATAATAAAGAACGAAGAAAATAATACGATCCAATTTGTAAATAATCTGCTCCCATCGTTTTTCATCAATTTCGACCACAGATTTGCATGAAGCGTGTAACCAAATCCTCTCTTTCCCAGGTAAGTATCGCCTATTGGCCTGTCATCCTGACTGATCTGCCGAAGGAGAGGCTGGATGGAGGTAAGTGGGGAGGGGATTGGGAATGGGTGGTTAATAAATTGAGGTGATTTCCTCCGCCCGCCGTGCGTCAGCTGCTTCAGTAGTTTACATCAGGTGGGACAGCAAAGCTTTAGTTTATATGTTTGTAACACTCCTGAAACGTGCTTTAACTTGACGTGCTGTAATAGATCACTCGATTAGTAATAATATCCAGAAGCATGAATTAATCGTCACTAATGGTTTTATCAGGAAAATTGCGATGATTTCAGCTATAGATTCTAAATATGTAGATTATTAATTATTTTTAACTGTTCCAAAAAACGGTAAATATGCTTTACTTCGCTTACCAGATAATACGGAATATTTCTTGTCGAAGTTCGATACACTGATAATACGGAGCGCTCCTTTTTTAATGAATAGACAATCAAACACAATCAAATATATGACATTTGCCGAAAGTACCAACCTAATAAAATAAATTCTTTTCAATGGGTGTAGATACAGTACCTACCTACTAACTGGTTGAGCTAATTAATACAATATAATCGTAAAATTAAACACTTATAACCTATATTAAGAGATTTCCAGTAGTTTAGCGGCTACGCTAGGTTTGTGTTCCATGGTTTGTGATACAAAAGAGAGTGCCCCCTTTATTGCGCCTGCTCGCGTCAAGGCAATAAAACATCCCAGTTTTCAAGTATTTTAGTGGCTATGCTAGGTTTGTGTAACATGGTTTGTGATACAAAAGAAAGTGTCCCCTTTATAGCGCCTGCTCGCGTCAAGGCAAGAAAAGCATCCCAGTTTTCAAGTAATTAGCGGCTACGCTAGGTTTGTGTAACATGTGATACAAAAGTGAATATATTATTTATAAAAAATAATTACTGAATTTAAAAACATGCCTTTTTAGCTCATTTTATTTCCTAAACTCCGGTAAATTAGTGTTTACCATACGTTAAGAGTTCGTACAACGCGTAAATTAATTAATTTAAACATAATTAAAATGTTAAATGCATATTTTTTGCTCCATTTTTATCTCCCCCGACGTAAAAACTCACTTTTCGTAATAATAAAGCTAAATCTAACGTGTGAATAAAAAAAATCCATATTAACCAGTAGGTGAGTACGTCACTATTAATCAAAAAACTTACTCGCACAGCTTATCGATGTGAGAATATATTATTTTTAATTGAAATTATTTTTCAAGCGTATATTTATGTAAGAATGATTAGCAGAAAGCATGGTTTTCGCAATTCCCCACTTTATCCATACAACATTTTTATAGCAAATTCGCAAATATTGCGAGTAAAAATAAATCAAATCGTGCTTACCTCTCGGCTTATAAATTATTTTAGAAATACAGGTGACTGAAATCGATTTTCGTTGAATGTATTTTTTTCACGAAGTACAAATTTTTTATTTTTTTAAACGATGGATCGATGACCTTAATTTCCTTCTATTAATATCTGTCATATGTTGTCATTTGAACTAAAATTGTATAAGTTCTTTCTATTAATTAAAAAAAGTTTTCTTTAAAAATCGTTTTTATCCAAGAACTCTTCACTTTACCCCCTTTTCTGTGTATCATTTCGTTTAGAGTTCGAGCGTTGTACTGTTTCCATGTATTAAACAACATTAAAAATCCTGTCGAAAAAGATAACACTGATAACCTAAACCAATATATTAAAACGAACAAGACACAGAAAAAATAAAAGACAGCGGTCGCAACTGGGACTCGAACCCAGAACCGGGACAAACGCCATTTGAATTAGGCCTCCGTCACTACTTACTTAAACGTCATATTTCCGTTCCTAGAACACTTGTTTCCAATGAAAAAGGTAGCTGCCAACATATGGAAAAAAAATAGTCGAAAATAATTATATTGTTAATTCTGAATTTTGAAATAAGAGATTGACAAATATGACGTGTATAAGTGGTGGCCGTGGCCTAATTGGATAATGTCCCGGTAAGACTAGAAGTTCTGGGTTCGAGTCCCAGTTGCAAATGTTGTCTTTTATTTTTCTGTGTCTTTTTCATATTCTCGTTTAAATTATTAGTGTTATCTTCATCTTCAATGATATATTACATTGATGGAAATAACCTTCAAAAGTAATAAAATGAGAGTTGTTCTAATATAATAAAACAAATATAAACTTATTTCCACTTTAATTTGGCTCGTGACTTTTGGTGTGCTAGAATGCTAATATGAACTTTTATTTTATTTATTTATTTATTTATTATAGAAGGATACAAAAGAAGTACATTTTACATATAAGAAAGCTTTGCCTGTCCAACTAGGAAAGTTTCCCGTTCTAGGACAGACAAATTAACAGGTTTTAGTTCATATTATTAGTCCTTAAGAAATGTACATAATTACATAACAAAAAACTGAAAACCATAAAAAACAAAAAAATATTATTTTTCTCTGAAACCAAAACTCTGTATTGAAAACTTTGATTATATAAATGTCTAGATAGAGCGCTCGAGCGACGAAACGCCAAAAAAAGATTCAGCTAACTGTTCGCCGTAAAGCTTGTCCTGTCCGCTCAGATGCGAAAGTATCGTTGTACGGTAAACACGTGTTGTGTGACTTTTGAAAATGACGATTTGCGCTATAACAGTGTGCAGGAATTACAAAGGACGGTTGAAAACAACAAAAAATGTTACCTATCATCGGTATCACCTTAAAATAACCATTTAGTTAAAGAAATAATTCAGTTTTAATAGTGTAATTTGGTCTTAGAACAACGCCATTTTGACGCCATGTATACGGGGTTGCCTGTTCTTTAAATAACATTTTCCCATTAGTGCGTTGTTAATTTTAAAATAGGTTTTTAATAATTACCCAAAAGTAGGTACACTATACATAATAATAATATAAATGTGAAAGTTTGTCTTTGTGTTTAAGTGTTTTTTAATTCTTCACGTTGACACTATATTTAAAAAAGTTATTAATACGAAATTTGTTTATCTATTAAAATTACAAAAAATGTGACAGGTTTGTTTGGTGAAGTATCAAGTAAACTTTTAATTTTATTCATACATATTTTACAGAATACCTAATGATCCTATATTAAGAAGTAAGTAAATAGAAATAATAAGAAAAAGCCGCGGAGAGGGTGTCTGGCAACCAGCTAAAACAACTGTCATTTGCTCTGATCGTTTCCGTGCCAAAGACCTGTATTTTGTCAACAATCAAAAGCGTCGAAGGTTAAAAAAGGAAGCGATCCCGTGTAAGGTAATTTTTTAAAATTGTAATTTTGTTTTTAGCGGCCCGTACCAAAAGGTGCCAAATAAGGTAAGTCTATTACTAAAATTCTGCAACCGTATTTTCGTATTTTTGACCTTACTAAGTAAATTTAATTGTTCTTTGTAGTCTTAATTTGTTGTTCGAATAAAATATAATAATAATAAATGTAATGTGTAAATGATTTCTAAAACTGTTTAATAAGTCTTTATTAGTTAACTAAATAAAACCGTTTCTAATGATTTTCGTTGTCTTTATTTGTTAAAAATAATCAAATAAAAATAAATCTCTTTTAATAATGATTTTCTTTTCATTCATATCATTATTATATGTAGAAAACTATTTTCCTTAAATGAATTCAAAATTAACGAATTATAGGTCCCGCAAAACCGAAACATATTTTTTACCCACTTTTATGGGAAATATTTGGAAGCTGGTATCACTCAATACGCCCGCAGCGCTTGTAAAACAATACAAGTTACGCATACTTGTGTGCGTGTCACGCACACTAGTGTTTCAAATCTGGCCTGTTCTTTTTGTTGCAATTAGAGCGCATCACTCTATCTAGACATTTATATAATCAAAGATTGAAAAGTATAAACCAGGTATGTGATAACAGGATGTAGGAATTATAAAAATTTTACAGCATAAAAATATGAAGTTATTTTAGGTTACGGGTTTAGAAGTGTGAGCTTATAATACATAGTACATTAAAATTTACAATATTAGATATAATTTAAGTATGCAATAATATATATGATTTTTTTCCTAAGCGTAACTACGATGTGCAATAAATTATGTGTAATCATGATTATTTTCACTGATTTAAAACATGTTTTCAGTTCATACGACAATACCAATCAATATACACCGCGCTAATCGCTTGAACTAATCCTGCTAAAATATAAAAACAATAACTATAAATATAGGTAGAAATATAAATAGATACGTAGTTTATCAGTACGTAATTTATGCTATCCACATATTCTAAGGTATTACAATTGCAAGTATTTGGGTCATTACAATGGTGTATAATAATTTTTTGATTTTCTCTTGGTTGTCCCGCTTGAGTTGCACTGAAGCGGATGTATTTAGTTTTGTCAGTGTTGAGAGTGAGAAGATTATTGTCTAGCCATTGTTTTACCTTGTTAATACCAATTTCTGAATTATTACGAACTTCATTCCAATTTTTGCCTTCAAATAAGAGTACAGTGTCATCGGCAAATGTGATAATGTGATCGGAAAATGAGCTGTCACATAATTCATTAATATAGATATTGAATAACAATGGTCCTAGAGTGCTTCCTTGAGGTACGCCAAAGTTAATATCCGCTGGATCGCTTAGAGTATTGTTAATATTAACTCTTTGGCTTCTATTTTCTATATAACTACCTAACCACTTAAGTAGCTGACCCTGAATGCCGATGCGCTGTAGTTTTTTCAAGAGAATTTTATGTGAGATAGTGTCGAACGCTTTAGCTAGATCCAAGAAGAGCGCAATGCATTTTCTTCCTCTATCGATATTGTTGGAGATGATTTTCGTCAGGGTTGTGATGGCATTTTCAGTGCTCAATCCTGGTCTGAAGCCGTACTGTCTATTGGAAAGGATGTTATTTTTCTCAAGGTAATGACTAAGACGATTCTTCACAATTTTCTCAATAATTTTCGAGACAGAATTGAGCAAAGAAATTGGCCGGTTATTTTGTATCTGCGATTTATCTCCATTTTTGTGAAGCAGTATAACGATAGATTGTTTTAAATGATTTGGAAATTTTCCTGAATTGAAGCTTAGATTGGAAATATACGCGATTGGAGTTGCTATGAGGGATTTAGTACTTTTGAGGAGAATTGATGAGACGTTATCAGGACCACAAGCATTCGATGACTTGAGTTCGTCAATTATTTTTATGACTTCGTTTGAAGTTGTTTGGATATTGTCTAATTTATGACCGAAATTGGAGATTGTTAACTTAGCGAGATCGGACTCTGTAGTATTAAGATTGTTGAGAATTTTTTTCGCAAGTGTGACACCCACTGTCGTGAAATAATTATTGGCAAAATTCGCAATGATTTTTGGATCTGAGGTTTTCACGTTATTGATGTTCAAAGATTTAATATCGGAAGATTTATTTATTTTTGTTTTAGTTATATTGCGAAATGCTTCCCATAAACGTTTTGGAGTACAGTTATTTTCATAAATAAATTTTTTATAATAATTTTCTTTCACCGATTTTATTAGTTTTTTGCAAAAGTTCCTATATTTTTTGTAATGAGTTTGTACTATAATATTCTCAGGGCACCTATTCGCCTTTTCATGAAGTTAGTTCCTAATGTTAATCGATTTGATAAGGCCAGGGGTGATCCATGGCGTGAGTTTTATTTGCTTATGTGGTATAAGTTTATTGCTTGTATGTTTAGTTATATATGAATGTAATTTAGTGATAAATTCATTCATTGACGAGTCGGCATCAGTTTGGTCTAGAACATTTTGCCAGTTTTCTGAGCTCAAATCCTCAATTAAGTTATTATAGTTTATTCTTGCGATATGTTTAATTTTAGCAGGATTAGGAGGTTTGTTTTTAAGGCAGAGTGCAGTTGTATAGTGATCTGAGATTGTAGAGTGAATGACAAATGAGTCAACATGATTGATTTTTTTGACGTTGATGTGGTCAAGACAAGATTTACTCATGCCCTGCTCACGAGTAGGGCTGTTAATTGTCTGAATGAACCCATTTTCAGTTAGCAGACATAGGTAATCGTTAGATTGGCGGTGGTATTCGGTAATCGTATTGATGTTGAGATCGCCTATAATTATTTGTCGTTCTATTATTTTTGAGCTTTTAATAGTTGATTGGAGCGAACTCAGAAATGTGTCAATATTTTGAAAAGAGGGTGATCTGTATATTGCAAAAATGCACAAGTTATTATTCAATACAATTTTCAGGCAGTTGGCTTGTGATAAGACTATTTCATCAACTTGAGACTGAAGTCCGTCTCTGATGTAGACAACGATCCCGCTAGACTTATTTAGATATATGTTTGTGTGGTGTTCAGAGTAATTGTGAATAACTTTTGAGGTGTAATCTTTATTAAGCCAGCATTCCGATAAAATTATAACATCGAATTGGTAATTGAATTGATCCAGAAAAATTAAAAAATCGTCAATATTGGAAATGCTTCTTATATTTTGGTGTATAATTTTAACGCTGTAAGCACACCATTTATAGTTATTTAGATTGTTCAGATCTTTAATGACATTCATGTTAAGATCTATACCGGAATCATTTCCGGTATCATAATGTGATTGAATCATAAGTATGTGTTGGTTGTGTATTGTATAGAAGTTGGTTCCCGAGTAATATATGATTAAATGCGATTCCAAATATAGTTGTAATGGTAAATGTGTTTAATATAAATAATATAGTATAAATGTTGTAGTTAGATGTAGTACTATGAATAAGATAGCAAGAAGCAAAAACAAAAAGGTAACAGGAACTGCGTGTTATCAAATGAATTTCAAAACGGTAGTAAATGATACAAATATGAGTAATATATAATAATATAGTATAAATAATGTAATAAGATATAGTACTATGAAATAGATAGCAAGAAGCAAAAACAACAATAATAATAATAATAAAAAGGTAGCAGGAACTGCGTGATATCAAATGAATTCCAGAAAGGTGGTACATGATACATAGATGAGAACGAGACATAAATGCACGGGTCAAGACATACCTCGCAAGAATAGCCATTAATTCAAATTTTTCAAAGCGCAGCCAATTTGCTTTCATCGGAGATAATAATGGCATTAGTTCCCTCGTTTTTGCGAAGATAAATCTGCCCCCCCTTAATCCAAGCAAAGCGATATTGTTTCTCCTTCGCCGCTGTTCGTGTCTTGTACCACAGCTGTTTACCGCGAAATGTCAGTTGTTCCGAAATGAAGATCGGCGAGGAGGAACCAGCTATACCGATGTTTGAGGTGTTCAATTTGTCTTCTAGATTCTGTTTGTTTTTGTTGAAAGTTTTTACGTCTGTTAACAGGTGATCTCTTGCTATGTTCGTTTTGAATTTAACAATGATTTCTCTCGGATGACTACTGTTGTTTTTTTTTGCTGCGCGATGAATGGCATCAATGTCCTTTGTATCAGTGGAGGACTTTGTTGTTTTGCAGATATTAAATAAAACGTCTTGTAGATTTTCTCCTTTGATTTCTGGGATGCCTCTTATTTCTATGTTGTTCGCTTTGAGTTCCCTTTCCTGCATGTCCACACATTTTTCCAAGACATAAATCCTAGCTTCCAAGGTTGAGTTCTTTTTAGTGAGTTCATCATTCTTTAGTTCGATGTCACGGATTCTAGCCATGAAATCCTCATACTGAGAATTCATAAATTGAATACTTTGAAGTATTTTGGTATTTTGTTCTAGAATATCATTTTGTTTTTTTTCCAGATTAGAAGTCTTGTTCATAACTAGATCTTGAATATCTTTAAGATTTGTCGGTATCTGAGCGGCGAGCGCTGAACTAGTATCAGTAACTTTTTTATTCTGCACCAAAGGTTCAGTATCAATGTTTGACTGCAATGGGCTGGCAGCGCCGGGCGTGGCTGAATTGCATTGCTTGCACATTTGTTGAGATCGCCGTTCTTGATTAAGTCTACGGTATGTATTCTCAATAATACCTCCGCAAGCTAAATGAAATGTGCCTTTGCATGCGGCACACGTGAATTTTAACTCACCAGTGGTAAGAGTTACTGAGCACACTCGGCAATGCATCTTGAATCAATGTATTTTTTCGTACTACCCGCGTTAAAGCAAATTACTGATATAGTTTTGCTGATTAAACTCGAAAGGAAGTTTAAATCACTCGGATGATAAAATAATATTTTAAACCTCTGTAGTACGAACATGTAACACTCGAAGTAACTTTTTAATTTGAGCGTTGTAGTTTTTAAAATACACTTTACTACGGAGCAAGTTAATATGAACTAGTCACAGGTATGGATTGTTGTTGATATGAATAAACTAAAATGGCATTATTAATGTCATTGTAGCCTTTTTTGTGAGAATCTGTATTTTGTATGAAGATTTTCAGGAAATCCGTGCGGCGCACGACAAAACTGAAATTTCCTGAAATCTTCATACAAAAACAGATTTTCTAAAAAATTTTTTTTTTTCGGCTACAACAACATCAATAATGCAATTTTTTTAATATTAGCACTCTAGCACATCCAACAGTCATGAGTCGCCACTGTTACAAATTACTGAAGAGGGCTTTAACAAGCTGAAACCAGTTACGGTCAAATAAATTAAAGTGAAAACAAGTTTTATATTTGTTTTACTATATTATTATAATGGAATTCCACCACGAATTATCAGTTTCAAAAATATAAATATCATAGAGTTGTTGTAAAAAAAAATGAATATTCTTCATCTCTAATCACTTGTCATAGTATTAACTCCACGGCTGCATATGAAAAATGATCAAATTCAGTATAATTCGGGTAGCGTCGTGTACGGAAACCGACTTTAAGGCCGTCCATTGGTGGAGCTACTTACAAGCGACTCGAGCATCATATGCATAGCACCAGGCAGTACCCGCCATACTATTTTACTAGTTTTCGTACACGCCGCTACGCGCTGCACTAGAAAAATAGTATGGTGGGTACTGGCGGGTGATATGCACATGATGCGACATGCCATCAGTATGGCAGTATGGCAGCAGTATGGCATCCCCAATTGAGGTATATTGTGAGGCAGAAGGTAAGAGGGGGAGGAAAGGAGATGGGAAAGAGGAAGGTGGGGAAGTACCTGGCTATTCAGATCTAGTCACTAAACACGGCCAAAGCCATTATTAAGCAACGTTTCAATTCTGAATGATGGTCTTACACCAGGGCGATACTGAGAGTATCTTCCACTCTGGAACGTGCCACAAATATAGTATATATTATTTTTATTAATTAATTGTGAAATAACACAAATTCGAAATTCGGGTTCGAACCCGTGACCTTCCAATTGGGAATCAAGCGTCTTACCACTCGACCACGGACGGCCGTCCTTATATTAACTATTTTTAGTACAGACATAGCAACTTAACAACACAACGCACGCTTAAGCTGGTGCTATTTTCCAAACAGTCATGTAACAATGTGGTCGGTAATGCAGCTATTTGTCCTGGAAAAACAAAACTACGCAAACAAAATGACGTAGAGCGAACCATATTGATATATGGGCTTCCCGTATGTGCCTGACTTGCCCGCGGGCCCTGGCAGAGGCAGAGGTGGCCGGGCTAGGCTGCTAGGCGGCTAGGCTGACTGGTGGTAGGCGGCTGGCGGAGGGCGGATGGTATATGGCGGATAGCTAGGGGCGCGTGACTGCCGCCCTCGCTACCTGCTACCTTCGGGCGGCACGTGATTCGCCTTACGCTTTTCACATTTAAATTATTCTGGGGTAAATTTCGCGTTGGATTTGTAAAATATGCTGCTCTGGTCAGCAATGGTCCGCGAAAATAATTATCTATATGTAAGAGAATTTGTCTCATAATCGAAAATTCTGGTGGGTATACAAAACTAGGGGTCATTGTGTCCAGGAGAATTCATTCCTCCTACTGCAGTGCGAGGCTTTGCGGTCGAGAGATTTCGACTGAAGGGTCAAAGGGTCCCCCTTATCCGTCCTCTTCCGATCCAGCCCGCCACGAAGCTGGTAGACAGACGTTCACACCGACATGGACAAACTTCCCCCCAAACCAGGGAACCCCTGCTAAATCACCGAACGTAGTGAACCACTTGATAAATGGTTCCAATAACATAAAAGCCAAATATTTGAAAAAATAACTAATTAATTTTTTAAACTGGTTGGCTGACCTTTTACACTGCCGCATTTGTGGAACCTCGGTAGCGGGGAACGCTGTTAGGTGACACGTAAATTGGGTATGGGAAGAAACTAAGTGCTGAGATGGGTTGGAAAAGCTCTCCAAATGTATTTACTAAACAAACCTAAATTATTTTTTGTTTTTCTAAGAAAAACTCTCTTTATAACTTTTGAAGGATATTCCCATCAACGACGACCGTCCGTGGTCCAGTGGTAAGACACTTGACTCCCAATCGGTAGGTTGCGGGTTCGAGCCCGGCGTGCGCAAATAAATTTTATTTGATTAATTTGTGTTATTTCACAATTAATTAATAAAAATAATATATGGTATATTTGCGGCACGTTCCAGAGTGGAAGATACTCTCAGTATCGCCCTGGTGTAAGACCACAATTCAGAATTGAAACGTTGTTTAATAATGGCTTTAGCCGTATTTAGTGACTAGATCTGAATACCCAGGTACTTTCCCACCTTCCTCTTCCCCATCTTCTTCCCTTCCCCACATACCTTCAGCCTCACTACATACTCCAATTGGGGATGCCATAGTCTTACTGGCTCCAGAAGGGAGCAGTTGGGACTCTTGTGAGGTTTCTCTATAAAAAAAAAATGTAAATCATTGAAGAAGAAGATAACAAAAAATAATAATATAAGATAAATGAAAAAGGTGGCTGCCAATAATTTGGAAAAAAACATTAGTCGAAGATAATATTGTTAATTCTGAAATTTGAAATATGAAGTTGACAAATACGACAGTCTCGTAATAGGGTGCAATAGCAAAATTGGTTAATGCGTATGTCCCGGTTAGACGTGAGGTTCTGGGTTCGAGTCCCAGTTGCAGCCATTATATTTCATTATTTTTCTGTGTCTTGTTCATTTTCATATTAAAAAAAGAAGATTATTATTGTTATCTTCTTCTTCAATGATAAACCTAAATTCATTTCTTGGAATATTTTCGACATTCAGAAAGGTTAAATTCCATTAATATAACATCTGCCTTACATTTTATCATTTAAAAAAAAACTTCAAAAACAATATTATAGATTGCCCCGTAAGCTGAAATCTGCCCACGTTATTTGAAAAGTATTCATTAGTAAGCTACTCATGAAAGTACGGCGTCTACAAACTTTCTGCGCCTGTACATACGAGTATGATAAGTTTAAAAGTTATCTGCCAAATTATCACTTTATTTGTTGAAAAGAACATGTACCTAACACTAAAGTATTTATCGCGTTCCCGAGTTCTTTCAGTTGCTTAATTGTATAACTGCCTACTTGATTAAGAAAGACTTATTCCATGGTGTTAAATTTAATACTGGTCTGATTTGAGCGAGTTACTCAATAAAATGTATAACTTTGCAATAATTTATAAGGTAAAAGCTTTTAATTCCAGGCAGCTTACACAACCTTTTCAAAACTCTAAGCTTATTGTCAAAATAACGAACAAAGAAACTAAAGGGTTTTTACGTAGAATAAATAGCAAACGATTGCTGAACCGTTTTTGAGTTAAAAATAGTAAGGGTTTAAACATGGGTTCAACGGCTAATCCATGCAATTTTTATTCGATTTTCCTCAAATTTGTAAATTCCCACAGACCGTGTTCTAATATAAATTGATTAGCTTCTCCTCGTGTCCCGAAAGTGGTCTCTTAGGTCGACCTTATAATATAATAGCCGATGTTCCACCATCGATCGCTTCACGGAAGATATTATCAAGTATTCTAAGATTAATCCTCCATTTAAAATTAACCATAAAAATAACGTTTAGTGAAAATGAGAACGATAATTAAAACAAGAACTGGATTAATCTTTTCATCACAATTTATCTATTCGCTTTAAATGATATCATTCAAAATTAATATTCACGTAAAAGGCAAGATGGGCGTAAAATAAAACATTTAAGAATTAAGGTTGTGGGAGTATTGTCCCCAAAAATTCCTTTCCCTACGTGTTCAGTGTATTATATTACATAAATCTAAAACGACAATGTTTTTATAAAAAAAGTTCTCCTATAACACATTATAAATTGTGTAAGACGTATTATGTTGGAATAAATTATGTGTGGAATAAATACAAGTCCACAATGGAGGGCTAATACTAACCCTTACGTATGGCAGTGTGGCATGGAACTTGTAGAGGAAGATTGAAAATATACCGAATGTTTTAAAAATGAGATCATTAAGGTGTTGCATTGAAGAATGCAAGGTTAATGGATAAAATTAAGAAAGGTTGATATTAGCACTCCACTGTGGGCTTGTGCATAATTTATAACAATATAATAATACGTCTTACACAATTCTTAATGCGGTAAAGGAGAACTTTTTTATAAAAAAAAATTGTTATTTTAGTGAAATTATCTTTGTAAACTCCAGGCCAGGGGTTCGGTTCGGCCAACGTGCCTACATACAAATAGTAGTTACTGTGCAAGGGATGTACCTACCTGTTTTAAAGGTTTACGTCTACCTGTAAATACGGTACTGCGGTCGAAGGATCACACAGAAATCTCGGTTTTCAAGCCACACGAAAGAGTGGTAGGTATAGCATTACGGTAAGATCCCTTTTTGCACAGATTTAGGTTACAGCATTTCTAGAAATGCTTTGAGTGTATTATCAAAGTGTGTTGAGTCTCGAAACAAATGTGCCTGGCGGAATTTGATACATTATCCTACTCGTAATACATTATGTACTCTCATATTTGTATATAGGCACTTTACTTCTTAAAACACTCCAATCTGTTGTTGGTAAGAAGAAAAAATAAACTCTTAGGGTGAATTGTATGTTACTTTACTTTCTGATACAAATCTCCGAACAACAAATCTAATGAGTCTAGTTTTTGGACTGTTAATTCGTGGTGGAATTCCATTGTATTAGATTTGAAGTTAAACAACTTTTGCACTTATTTATTTTCACTAGGACCGGTTTCATCCTATTACGGACATTTCGATCATTTCGGTCATTTCGGTCATTTCGGTCATTTCGATCATTTCGATCATTTCGATCATTTCGATCATTTCGATCATTTCGATCATTTCGATCCTTTCGACCATTTCGATCATTTCGATCATTTCGATCATTTCAGCGACAGCGACCAGCCTCTTTGTTCCACTAATTTATTTTCACCAGGACCCGTTTCTTCCTACAGAATATATTCATCGTCCCTGAATATCCCGGTTGTTTCTTTAATACCTTTCCAAAATATGTAGATCATGTAGGTTGGATACAAATCAGATTGATGTCCCCATCAACACAACATTAAAACAGATTTTGTTTATTATTTTTATCGGGCAATAACACACTTTTTCAAAATCTAAAGTTTTTGTACGAAAAAAACTGCAAAATCCAACAAGCATTTTTTTTTAAAATTTTTCCGATCAAAAAATCCAACTGAATAAAATCGACAATGAACATGACGATGAAATCGGTTTCTTCTGGAAAAATGCTATAATCGAAAATAGTGCCATCACACGCTTTTGTTCAATGGCATGTTTTGGCAGTGCAAAATGTAATCTAGTTCATCTGTCATTTTGTTCAACGAATTGACAAGGGTAAGTACTCAAACTGGACTTTGATAATTCAAGTATGATCGAAACATCGATGCTATTACGTCGGCAAATAATTCGGCGAATTTGGTAATTGTTTCTTCACGTCCACAGTGTTTTTGAAGGTACTGGAATTCAGTTATTTTTAAAATTGATACATTTTCAATGAAATTATTTCTGGTGAAACTTTTTCTTTTCTGAAAAGCTATTAGACAGATGCCTTAAAATTAAATCGAGTTTAGGAGGTGAAATATTGGAGGATCTGTTCATATAAGTTTAATATTCCAAATCAAAGGTTTTTAAATTAATAATCTCACATGATAAGATAAAATGAACAATTTTTTTGTGGAGTAATTGTATAAGTAGGAACCTATTTATTATGAACGTTTTATCATAAGTACCTAATCATCATTATAATTGAATATACTTTTTGTAAGAATTTTGATTTGAGATTTCTCGGCCAAAAGTATTATCGTAATTAATTTTGGTTTATTATGCCAAGCATGTATGTACCTGTTGATGGACGCTGCCTAAACTTGTATAAAGAAGGAAGAAGCGCAATACGGTATTAAAACCCCAAAATTATCCTTTTTCGTTGTTCCAAAAAAATCGTAATATAATTTTGAATATAAATTCAAAATATTTTTCTAAATAAATATTTTTTTAATATAAATTCAAATTATTTTTTTCATTATAGTTTCTTATCTGTAAAAGATAATTTTGGAAAAAATTACCCCAAAGGCAACATGAAAATAGCTTATAACTTATAATAAAAGTTCAACACATAAATAATATGTAAATCAAAATATGTAGCAAATAACTACTGGTTAATAACGAATAGCAATAACTAATTAAGTACTCAGTGTATTAACATAATTTCTTTTAACTTACGATGGCGTTCCTATAGCTTTTATCAACAACTCAATTAATTCAACAAAGAAACAATGATCGTGAGGTTCATATTCATAGGACTATTGAGAATATTTTATGTACCTACTTGTATTTCATTATTAAATTCGAGAAATTTACAGCTTGTATACAGGATGTTAAGCATCGCACTTGAGTTACTTTAACCAGTGATTCCTGAGACGTTTTTTTTTCAATTTTTTTTCTTTAAAATCAAAAAAAAAAAAAATTCCACATGTCGTCGCTGGTCTCTAAGCCAAATTACCAACCAACCCCTCACCCCGCTCCTAACTTCCCAATACCTATTGATTTTTATATTTTTGTAGAAAAAAAAAAATTAAAAATTTCACCGGAGACAAAAATTTTATTTAATTTTTTTACTTAAAATAATGTCAGGAATCACTGGTTAAAGTAAGTCAAGAACGATGCTTAACACCCTGTATAATGTAGATAAATAAAATATTAATTTATTGGAGAAATCACTTGTTAAAGTAAGTCAAGTACTTGACTTGACAAATAAAATAATTAATTATTTATTTTCTACTGGCTGTTTGATTGCTTGTATAACACCCATTTCCCCATTCATTCCTTGTATAAAATACGTGGATAATATTTTCGTTCAGCGGACGGAACTGCAATGCGAGCGCGCGACCTTTCTCCTCAAATGTCGCCCCTTTTTTCTGAATAAATTCACAAAATGTTACCGTGAAACCTGGCCCTTAAGCAAAAATAAAAAGTTAAAAGTGAGAATGAAATAAAGAAAAAATCAAAAAAGTTTCAATTATGAAACGTAATTGTTCACTTGTTTAGAACGATAAGTTTAATAATCCCTAGAAGGATTACTTCGATAAAGGAAACACAAAGAAAGGGTGTCTTCAAAAGTGAATACAGAATGTTTAGTATAGTAACTCCACCGTGATTTGCTAGGTACAAATTTAATCCACGAACAACCGAAAACAATTCTAGGAATACGGTAGACGCATAAAGTTTTCGGAACACATTGAATTGTAGTCAGATTCCTCTTGTACTCTGTACTTTGTACCCACTCTTCACGGCTTCCATACTTCTCTTTGTGTTTCTCAATTTACGTACCGAGAAATTTATTTAATCAGCATCGGAACCAGGAAAATAATTTACATTCAATTTAAATGTACATATACATATATGTGACTGACAAAATTCATCTACGACACGTTTGTACCTATGTATAAATCATTATAACTTTTCATTTATCTATTCTAACTTTAGTTAGAATCACAATATTTCATTATCTTATATTTGACAAATTATTTTGAATTAGTAATTAAAATACAAAATTTAAAGGAGCCAAAGAAATTCATAAGATCATGATTGGGAGACACCTGTTTCAGGGCGACAGATGTTTCCTGGAATTTATATCAACCAGGTAAAATAGGAGTATGAGATGAAAGAGTCCGATGTCTTAATAAGTTTCACGAGCTCTCAGGGTATAATTTCAACACCCCTTGGGTGTAATTTTTTTGACAAACTGTTTCGTTCAAGAAAGAAAATAATTATTCTAGGACATGTCTTTATTATTGCTAATTAGCTTTAAAATAGACGTGTGAAATATAATAAAAAACTGAAAAATTATTAAAAAGTTGATTAGCTTCAGTAATAAAATCTGGTACACATTTTTACTAGTGCCTTATTTATATTTTGCTGCGCCGGGAAGAGGCGAAGCTTAAAAAAACCAACCAAAGCATCTCTATTTCCTTTACCTCTTTTAGCAGGGGTTTTGTTGGCAATTCATTAATATGTAAATTGAAATTAATTAAATATAATTAAAGCAAAGACTGGATTCTTCCTAGGGAGATAGAGTTATTTGAATTTGCTGCACGAAGTTCAGACGGGACTGGCTGATAGTAGTGAAGTAAAGTCTAGCTTAGGGAGTAAGAAAACATTGTTCTCTCAGACTAATAAATTTTATTTCTTTGCGTATAAATTAGAAGTATTTCAATCTCTGAAACATTTACATTCCTTTAAAATTCCACTTAGATAATTATTAGTGTTTGTGGCGTAGTAACAATGTAATAATTCTATTTTACTAAAACAAAAGCTTCAGTGAAATTCACTCCAAAATCAGAAACAGTATCAATTTACGAACTGATACTGTTTCTGAATTCTTCCTGGCATGACTGATTTTGGACAGGCTTGTCATATTACACGCCGCATTCTCAGCGCCCTATATAAATCGTTATTCGCTGATCGATCTTTAATGTGCATCAAATATGCGTTCAATATTACACGCGGATGTTTTGTTCACGATCTATTGTACTTCTTAACTAACAATAAGGACAATGGAAACATTTCAAAACTGTTCGAGTATCGGAGTGTGGATTGCGGGGAAGAAAGGAGGGGGGAGAGACGTGGATCCATCAAGCCGTGGGTAGGTAGAGAGGGGGTGAAGGTATGAAGGGCGAAGAGAAAACTGGGGTGAGATGGTCCGGGAAGCGCTGGGAGCAATCTTGATAGGGCAGAAAAAGTTGTCGCCAGTTTCGCGTGCCAGAGGCAAATTTATCGAGAGCATGCGATCGTTCCGCTTTTCCTAACTGCTTCTTAAAACTTTTAGGCAGGTTTTCAGTTTTATGTGATTTTTTGCGCCCGTTGTTGTTATTGGGCGGTTTTTCTCGAGTGTGTTTGAATTGGATGCTTGGCGGACTTTTATAACGCGCAATAATGTTTTTTCGACTTTTGTATTTTACGGCCATCAAATTGGAAAGGAATTGGCAAATATTTAAGGCTTCCTTATATCTGACACTACATCATGTAATAGTTGCGACGATAGATACATTAAAAAAATTCTGGCGCTGTTAAAAAATATTAACTAATTATATTGTGTCAATTGTCTCTCCATGCATGCCTCTCGTATCTCTTACATATGTCTCTTGCCGCTTATTGTAATGTGTTACTTGAATGAGCTTGCATATAATTTCTGTATTTTTATTTGTAATTTTTTTTGGTTTTTCGAATTGTATGTACTTAACTGTTTTTTAATTGTATGTAATTGTATAATAACTGAGTTTTTATAACTGGATTGTTCTCACGTAAGTGCGAACATCTGTAAAAACCAAATATAAATAAATAAAATTTTACAAAAATAATCACTTATGATGTACCTAAGGGCTAAAGATAAATATAATTTTTGAAATTAAGATTTTATCTACATTTGACTTATAGGTAAGAAGGGTTATAAAACAGAAGACCTACAGGAAATTTCGCACACCAATGATAAAACTGATGGTTATAAGGAACTAGAACAGGTTTCAGTTTTTTAATGTGAAAAATAAAATATAATATGTATTGAAAAAGTCACTCTTGATCGAAAGCCTCACCGAGAATTTTTGAGTGTATACCGCACAAGAGTCCCAACTGCTCTTGTATGGAACCAACAGAGATAATATTTTTAAAGAATTAATTGCGAAATAACACAAATTAATCAAATAATTCCGATGGAGCCTTCGAATTGGGAGTCGAGAGCCTTGCCCCTCTACCAAGCCAGCCGTCATTACGGCTTCATTCAATATTGAAATAAAAAAATCCTGGAAATTAAAAATTCGATGTAAACAAAAACGGCGCGAGTATGGAGAGGGCCCCGACTGCGCCACGTAAATTGAGAGAAAATAAATAGGCGGGAATAAAATAAAAAATTTATTATTTTTTTCATGGAATAAAGAATATAACACTAGAAATGCATTCCTTACTAATTAAAATTGAAAAAAAGTGCCTCTATGCACTTCGTACCCTGTAGTGAGGTCGTTGATACGTACACATCAATATAACAATTTCACAAAGGAAAGGTGGAATTAAATATTTTTTCTTTAATGATGACAATGCGATGAAAAGGAAGAGAAGCTAAAAGAAAGAAAAAAACAGATAAATGAATCCAGTGATATTTTTATCTTGAATATCCAAAAGATATTTAAGTTAAACGTTCCGTGGGAGAAGACATTGTCATGATTGTAAACGTTCCGTGAAAATCTTTCAGTATACCTACTTGTGGTAGAGTTAATAAAAGCGATGCGACATTCGCCAGGAGGAAGAGAGAGGGTGCTCCTCGTGGACTGACCCACGTCACGTTGATGAGGGTTCGCTCAGAGTTCTGTAGGGGACTGAGGACTGAGGGGTGAGGTAGTCCATCTAGCCCCCGCATCTAGCCCCTAGGACTGGCTCTAGCACCTGGGGTGAGGGACAACTCGGTCCATCCGTGGGTATCAACGTCCAGTGGACACGCTGACCAAACTTCCCCCGCGCGTCTCTTTTGACGCTGATATGCCACGTTCTCCACACGATACAATCATCACTCTTCGAGACCACCATTGGATTCAACTTTTCCAATCTTCTCCTACAATGAAAGCGCGGCGCTCTTAATGCTGTTAGAAATCCAATACAAACTTGAGAGGAAGCCCGAATGCGTACATTGTTGACAGTAACAAAGCCTTCAAGTACTCTGTCAAATCGATTCAACAACTTAAAAAAAATATATATATATATATAATATGCTTTTCACTGGCCGTGAGATCTACAGTACACACCCTTTCTTACAAAGCATAACTGGTTCTGAAAAGGAATTATGCGACTACCCAGTATGAGTATCGACATCTGACATTCTTACATACATCAACATTATCAGTGGGTATGTACATTTAATAACGTATAAACTGTAATGGGCGAAAGATATACGAAGATGAACGAAGAAATAATAGGAAGGAAGGAAGAAAGGGTAGGGGCATTAGGTTAAATCTACCACGTCATCAAATATATGACACTAATATTCTTAATAATAACATATTTTAATAATAAAAAAAAAAAAAAAAACATTTAGATTTCATGATCACCCGGGTTTCACAATTATCAAAAATAAATTCTATTCTGATATTCATTTATAAATAAAAAAAAAACGTTTTTTTTTAATTACTTTTACTAGGAATCTTATTCTATAATATTAACTTTACTTTTCCAATTATCAACAACTTGATATTCTCACAGGCTACAACAAAGACTGGTATACAATTTCAATTAAAAAATATTAATTTTTGATTTAATTGTTCCGAATGACTGGAAATCATAAAGTTTTACCTACTTCCCTTCTCGTCAAACTTGACAAAAACTACTGTTCCACTCAGCTCAAAGTAAATCAAATTATATTTCACAATTGAATATATCGATCGGAGAACAAATACATTTCGAATGAATTAATAATAATTGGGCACAATTTAACAAATGCCATTGTTATCATTCAGAAAATGTATTTATTTATTTTTCATGTTCTCAGTAAAACGGTTGTACATCAATATATCATGGAGAATATTACAAATTAAGAAGGCATGCGGGCAGTTTGACTATTTTGTGACTTGCGTTAAAAATAGTTGCTGAACGGTCACAAAATGACATTGAAAATATCGATGGTCAGTGCAGAATCCAATGAGTCGCTTTGTTTATTGGCGCGTTCCGATAGGCATAAGTTATCGCTTTCGGAACATAAAAAAGTGCACGCGATCTCCCACCAGTATACTTGTTATATAAGTTCCCTATAACTCAAATTTTTTTTTATCTAAAAACATTTTTTGGTTGACTTCTTAGGTGCTAAAATCGAGCGTTCCTGTTTGGAGAATGGATACAGGAATGTATACTAAGTATTTTCCCTCATAGACAGGGAACAAATTTTTTGTACTTTTCTGTTTCTAGGATATGGTTTTGTTCAGAAGTGGCCCAAACAATTGAGCTATATTCCAGGTTGCTGCGAACAAGTGCTTCATATGTATGTCCGTATTGCAATATTAAGTAGTAAGTTGTTCAGTTCCGACCATTTGTCAAGAGAATCAAAATCATTCTGCAAAATAATGGAATCGATGTGAATTTTGATAGCTCTGGAAATTTTTTTATTTTTTTTTTTAATTTTTTTATTTTTTACAAATACAGTTGTTATACATTGTATATATATATTTTTAATACATTTTTTAAATATCGTGATTCACCTTTTTTTTGAGCAATGCTCGTGTAAAAAAGGTAGAGCAGCGAAAAACAATTCAACATATATTTTTAAAAATGTGTAGTAAGGATAATGAAAATTATAATATTAAATTTTTTTATATATCATACATTATACGTGAAACAGAATTGAGTAAAGAAAAGATATAAAAGAAGAGAGAAAATAAGGAAAGTTTGATATTATCAGCGAAGAAGAGATATTTTGAGTGGTTAATGGTCAACGGTGTATATATTAATGGTTAGGGGTGTACCTATTAAATATAATGTACTTCTTTAAAATGATATGAAATAAACACTTGCTCTATGTTGTAGTAACAGTGTATGTACGATTATATTTTTCCAACTTTTATATTTTCTGTTAACGCACTTTCGAGCGGTAAAATGTGATTCTAAAAATAATAAAATTAATTAATTAGCTCCCATCTTCAGCATCTAGCGGCTTGACGAACTACGAACGAGTGGAATAATGGATGCTCTCGCTCTCTGTGGTATAATAATATAATCTCAGGTTATAGCAGATACAGCGGATATGCGATGTACATACAGCCTCTAAGTGTTTCACTACTACCACTTTACGAGTGGCACGTACGAGATGAAGAAATATATTTGAATAATCCTTATATACGGCATGTCACACGCCGGGTAGGTGTCTGCCAGATTCATATGAATCAGCCCTCAAGCCCTCGCACTGTTTTATTTCGCATATAAAATATTTTGGAATATAAAGATGAGCCATGCGACAGTTTGAGCATAAAGTAAGGCAGATGTATTACAATATATTATACAACAGGGCGTTATCCGTCTTGGCGAGTTGCCTTGTTTATTCAGAGATTCAAAAATCTTGCAATTCCGGTTACACTTTCTTTTCGAGGATTTCTTGAGGTTACTTGATTTTAAGGATTTTTTCCCTCTTTTATGCGTATTGAATATTTTTTTCCTAAATACCAATTTTTAAACGTTTAAATTATGATACCGTATTTATTGCGAGCTGTAGGACGCTTAGATCGTTTGGATATGAGATAATGTGAGTGTCGGAGAATACATCGACTGTGATTTTATAAAACCTTTCAAGACTCAAATGAAAAATTTACAGAAGACGATAAAAACGAAGATTAACAAAATCGTAAAAACTAATTTAAAATCTTAAAGTTTATATGGAAGTGATTATTTGTTTTTCATTTTTTTATGTAAAACTAACTGATACCCGGTATGCGTTGCAATGCCACTTAAATAAATAAAAATGGTTTCTCCCTTCGTGTCATTTCCCATTCGCCCCCGTTCCCCTTCCGACTCCTCTGCCTTTTTCCCTCCCGCTTCCCCTTCCCCTCCCACATTCTCTTTTCACTTTCCCGCGTTTTCCGTACCCTCTCCTCCTCTCCCCTTTCTCGCGAACCCCATCTCACGCATTCCGCTTCCAAATTCTTCGCTTTCCCCTTTCCCTCGTCCCCCCTCCCGCGAAGACCCCCTCCTTAATTCCCCAACCAACCCTCACGCATACCCCTTCCCCCAGCCTTTTTTTCCTGCCGCCTAACTCCATATAATACAGCCATTTTTCCATCGCGTGACCTATTTAATTTTTTATGGGAATTTCGTAATGCCAGACCTCACCAGTATAGATATAGAAGTATTCACGGGCATGTTCACAACAATTTAAAAAAAAATTAATAGCAATCGGATTAAATTCTAATTGAAATCGTATGAATAGTATGGGAAATAATTTCATAACGCCAGAGCTATATCAATCCTATAACCAACCCAGGTGTGCGCACATCATATTCTCAAAGTTTCATCGCACTCGGATGAACGGTATGGCCGCGCATAAGGCACGAACAAACAAACAAACATTAATTTTTATATAATAGATATTGGAATTCTACTTTCAACTATGACAAATTAGAGGGTTGAGTAATATCATCAATAGTTTTATTTTTAAATAGCCTAAAAACAAATTACATTTAAATTTAGTTTTTACTATCAAAAATGCCTAAATCGGCAAAAATTATTTTACCATAACTTCGACGATTATTGTTCATGAAATTACTTAAAAGTATCAATCTCAAAAAATGTGGCTTGAAGGGTTTTACCAAAATAAGTAATGGAGGAATATGAGAAATTGAGGTGAGATAGGTCGTGTGAAGAGTCAGTATAGCAGGGAAGAATGTTTAAGACGATGTCTGAATATGAATGAAGAAGGGAGTCTGTATTTGGAGTTCTGAGAGGAATTTAATCATATCTGCCTACTCCTTTTGAGAAATGGCTTAAAGCTCTGTTAGTTGAGTCTTTTTTAGATAAAAAATAAACGATTAATGCTAATCGAAGGATTTCGTGGTATCTTATTTCAGAATTAAATAAAAATTCCTATCCTCGAATAATTCCTAAGCATTTCATATAAACATTTCGCAAGTTGGCAAATTTCCACAAACAAATTGAATAACAGGAAAAAGGTTTTTCAGTAAAGTGCTTAACATAAAGAAGCTGGAGCGAATATAATAAATTTGGAACATTGAGCGAAAGTAAAGTATGTGGTTCTGGAGCCGTAAATATATTCCACGCACATCGGTGACATTTTTCAGGAGAAAATAGCTAATATAAGAAGCATAGAGAGTCAACCTTGAAACTGTGCTTAACGACTTTTAAATATCCATTCCGCAGTAAAATCCCTCATCCCGAACTGGTGCACAGACGAGTATCTATGGAGAAAGTTGGCCATAAGACGGAAACATTAACTTTGTTACAAATCCAAAAAATATATATAAGTATATATGTAATATCCTTTTATCAAGAATAAGGAATAATATTTTCTTAGTTAACGTTTATTAAATTTCAAATCCAAAGTTTACAAATACGTCTTTTCAGCTCTCCACACTCGTTGACAACCAGCGAGAAAAACAAAACACTAACACAACTGCACTCATGTCAGACATCCTAATTAAAAAAAAAAAACTATTTGATTAACCGCTTGGACACATAAGCTTGTTTTCACGATAATTTAACGTAGGTAGACATAGGAGTGACGTATGCCCCGTACCTGAGTTATTGAGTTATCGGCGGGTAGGTACCCCTTTTCCCGATACTGCATACATATATATATATATATATTCTGAAAGGTCGATAGTCATCACATCACATGGCGACAATTAAAAAATATCGCTGTCTTAATAATAATAATAATAATTTTCGGATAATTTATATATCGCCGTTTTCGTGAGAAAATCACCTCAAGGGCGCTTCCTGCCGGTGACCCAACAATTTCATGACTCCTTTGAAAAGTCATTAGAAATTATGAAAAAATATCTTGTTTAAACGATACCTTGTAAAAGTTGACAATAGGTTAGGATTAAGTATTAAAAAAATTGATTTTTCTGCGTTCATCATCATTACAAGCATTTCAGAATGTAGTCGTCGAGTTCACTTATAATTTTATGGTACCGTAAAATTTGTTTATTACTGATGAAATTAAAAAAAAAACATTTTGCGCTGTCGAAATTTTTTTTCTTTGTTGAATTTAATGTGTGATTAGTGAAAAAAATATAAAATCATGCCTCAAAAATATCTTCTATCGTGAATTAACTAAAAAATCACTCAATAGTTTTATCCAATTTTCGAGGCAAAATACATCACTGTGCGGCGGTACTTTTAAATCGGGAGAGGGCGGCAGAGGGGCCCGGGGGCGGCGTAGACAGGAGGGCGCAGTGGTGGACACGCGCTCGAGGCCGGGTTGGGGGATGGATCCTAACTTCACCGTAGGGATTGTATTTTAACTTAGCCCAATTCCTATGACACATTTTACGGGCAGAATTTTTTTCTTTTATTGCCCCTTCCAGCCGCTCTACGCCCTGCTCTTATAAATATAAAACACATAAACGCCGTAACGCTTTCCCCAGTATAATGTGTATTTGACCTGATGACATAAATGTAGGGAAAAAACTTCGAGGTACGCGGTAAGTTCGGACTTTTATCGTAAGTATTACGTATTATATTGGGACTCAGGACAGATGGATGAGATGCCTTACGTGCAAAGGGAACTTTGCAGGTACGGAGCGAGACGTATCACGTCCAGCAAATTGAACTTTCATAGGTATCGACTTTCTCTTTGGGGACCTCATTTGGGAGTGTTGAGGTTTTATGAAAATATTAAATCACTTTTCAGAAGTTGGGTGAGGACTTACGCGTTTCGCTAATTGTTCTTTGTCTGATTTGTTTACAAATTAAATTGTTTCTTATTCCAGAGGTAAACAGGCTCTCAGCTAGCGATTCGGAGGTTGTAAGTTCAAATCCCGCGAATAAATAAATGCGAACCATGTTTAAAGGTTTTCGATCTATTTGACTGCTGAGCATAGTGAAGTCCTGATTAAACTCGATCAATTTGTTTTTTACGTTTCGGTTCCGGTTTCAAGAGGGTGGCCGCTTTAATGATTCAGTAAAAAAAAATCAATTGTCAGATTGTCGTATTAGAAAGTGGGAAGGTAATTAAGGTGCCTACTTACGTACTGATCTTATGATTTCAGAGGAAATTTTAGTTTTGTTGAGAATATTCGAAACATACTTTTTTGGACGTGAAGTCACAGGTTCATATCCAATTTTATTTATATGGAACACCTATTGACATATATATATTTTTATCTGAGACACTATCTAGGTAACAAATACGTTCTTTGAACACTTCTTTCCAATGAAAAAGATAGCTGCCGATAATATGGAAAAATAAAAATATTAGTCGAAGATAATATTGTTAATTCTGAAATTTGAAATATGACTTTGAAAATTACGGCGGTTTTATAATCGGAAGCAATGGCTGAATTGGTAGAGCGCCGTCCCGGTAAGATGTGAGATCTGGGTTCGAGTCCCAGTTGCGAAAATATATTTTTTATTTTTCTGTGTCTTGTTCATTTTCATATTTTAATTTAGATTATTATTGATATCTTCTTTTTCTTCAAGGATATAATTGTTGGGAATAACCTTCAAAAGTTAAAAAGAGAGTTTTTTATATTAAAAAAAAAAATATATATATTATCATTTAATAAGGAAGAATTTATTCAATAAGTTATACACTAGTTTAATTTATTATTGTGAGTAGATCCATATGATCTGCACGATTTCATATTACGTCCTTTAGAAAACAGATTTAGAATGCATTCAGTAAAATGAAATCCCTCTTTAGCAACGACAATATCAATTTAAAACTAAGGCAGAGAATGTTAAAATGCTATGTGTGGTCGGTCTTGCTGTATGGACGTGAGACATGGACTTTGAAAGTAAATACCATGAACAGGTTAGAGACGTTTGAAATGTGGCTTCACCGGAGAATGCTAAAGTCCCATGGACCGACAAGATTACCAACGTAGAAATTCTCAGGCGGGCAAGAGCAGAAGGAGAACTACTCACAATAGTAAAAGTCAAGGTAATTTCATGTCTGGGTCACATACATCGAGAGAAGAAATATCACTTCCTCCAACTAATATTAAAAGGCAAGATAGAGTATCGCACAGGGCCTGGTAGGAGACAAATGTCTTGGCTGCGAAATGTACGAGAGTGGACCAGTATTAGAAGTGTGGAGGAGCTATTCCGGGCAGCGCAAGATAGAGAAATATTCACCAGAGTGATCGCAAATGTCGGGGGAACCTGATAAGACACACGAAGAAGAAGAAGAATACAGATTAACATTTTGAAAGTCACCATAGGAAAAATATATTTTTTCATTACGACGTAAGAAATTTGACATTTCATACGAATCCAATATTTATAACATTTCATTTATGATATATTACAAAAATTACATGCAAATAATGTAGATAAAAATAATACCTGAAATGTATCCTTTCCACAATGAACTTATATAAAAAACAATGAAAGAATATAGAGTTTCTAAACCAACTCCGTCTTTCATGCCCGCCGTGTCATCGAAAATTTATTAAAATTATTCGGAGAGGCTAGACACTATGCAGTATTTCGTTACGTCGAGAAAGAGAATGGCCCAAGCGATTCTGACCTTGTTCTTGGTAGGTACAATTTCTTTATACACAAGGGATAAAATCGCTTCCAAAATCGATGGTACATTGGTGTACGTACGCCCAATTAGAGGGTGTTCGCGAGTTTTTGACGTTCAGTAGCAATTTTTCATTCCATTGCCATAAAAGTCACATTAATTAGGAATGAATCAGACAGTCCTTCGCTTCGAAAAACATATGCGCTGAAATTTTCGTCCCGTAACATAACAAGTCAGGTGTCGCCGGTACTTAAAGGGCCGGGGTGGTTTGTTTGGTAGGGTGAGGGGGTGATGTCATATTCGAGATTCCCACCAATTGCTGAATCTTGAACAAAACATGACCACAAATGACCTTTATAAAATGGGGGACACGTATTTAGTAAAACCACGTCAGCGTGAATATAATAAGATTTTTGTTGTGTGATAAATATACATAAATCGTGATGGTGTGTCTCGTAAAATAATAATTTGTTTATTTCAGCTGAACAGAGCGCTATGTGCAATCTGCTTGCAATATAAAAGTTTACATCTAAATAAAATACATAATATAATATTTAATATAAATTAAATAAAAAAAAAATGGTGAATAAATTAGGACTTTCACTTTAGTGGCTTGAGAAAAATTCTACATCTATGGTGTAGGGGCGCTCCCTGCCACTGGGCGACGGCCTGGACGAGAGTGTTTTCCGATCTCCGGTAGCCATGACTCGTCCCGGCTACTCTGTGCTTACCCATGTATCCTTCCATCTGTAAGCTGCATCGCCAGGGGAGGTCAAACAGGGCTCTGCATGCGTGGTTATTCTGTACTCGGAGTGTGTTCATGACGCCTCGTGTGTATCTCGTCCATAGCTAGTTAGTGTAAAAGCTCATACAGAATGTCTGGAATAGTTGCTTCTTCGTAAGCATCGACACTTTTCAAAGGTCTGTTTGTTTTATCTGAGATAATATTATTTACTACGCGTATCTATCTTACACTATCTCATAATTGGATAGCATTTAACCCACTTTTATCACACAAGGAATCTACATTCTACACGTTTAATGTTTAATATCCCTTTCTTGATCTTAATAATGCACATTCCTGCGAGGGATAAATAATTTGCGTTAAGTCTCTTTCGTAATTGAACATTTATATTCAGACGCAAAGGGGGAATGTAAAAGCGGATAAACGTAAAGAGAATATTCGGCCTTTTTTTGGTTCGGCAGCCGACAGATATTCTTTTGATTCACCCGCAGAAGTAGTCTAAGAAGAATAATAGTATGACGCGGTCGCAAAATGGAATGTAAATTATCTCGTGGCACCATCTGCCCGCCGATTACCGAAGCAGCCGCCCAAGAGGCGCTGCGGAGGAGAGTAGCGGGCGGGGGCGGGGCCGGTTTGCTTAGGACCGGGACTCCGCACTAGCACAAAGGCATAAAATGCTCTTTGTTGACTTTTGAAAAGTGAACACCGTCGTACACACACTAGAATCTTTGCATTTCTTGTTCTCCAGCTCCGGGCTCCAGCTCGCAGCTTCTCTCCGCCCTGAAATGCTTCTCGATGGTTTGCTAATACTTCTTCTTGTTCTTTCAAACAAACTTCCCCGTGAAGCGGTCAATAAATTATGATTTGAATAATTTCTCCGAATGCCTGGACTAAGGGTCGTCTATTATAATATTATTTGTCAAAACACCTTTAACTTTTCGTAACATCAAAAGCAGACATGTCTCACGAAAAAAAACCTTTTAGAAAGCTCTATTCTATTTTGTATCTACCTGTTTGTGTTTTGGATTACGTAAAATATCTTATATGATATTGCGAAGCAACCCTAGCCGTTTTTTTTATGAAAGAACGCGGTTGAAAAACGCGGAGAAAATAATATTTCATTTTGATGAATGGCAGTACTTAATCTTTTATTTAATATATATGATAACAAGGAAAATATCGATTTTTTAAAACGATTACAGTAGCTACCCATCTCAAGTGGTAGGATTCTAGACTAGCAAAGTGAAAATTTGAAGAAAGGATATATTATGTTAAGATGATGGATAAAATACTAAGAATTTTTACAATTTTCACAGTTAGTTAAGTTTGGAACTTATAAGCGTACGAATTTCTGAGACTTCATAATAATTGAATAAAGTAAATCCATGGCAATAAGTACGGCAAAAGGGTCGAAATTAGTTAAGGTCACGTTATATTATGAGGCTGGCCGTCTCTCAGGTTAATTACCGCCGTTAATAACGGAAAGGCCCCCGGCGTGTGAACCTTCCGGCCGGGAAGTCGGGATGGGAGACGGGACGCTGGCGCTGGGCGGCCGTCGGGACGCCCCAACTGGACGCCGCCGTCGCCGTTGGGACGCCAGGGATCAACTTACGTCACGGAACCCGCGAGGGATAATGATATTTATCTGCGTGCACTTCATCACGGATCCTATGCCCAAACAATCCGTAATTCAAGATAAATCACCGGTGATAAGCTCCCCGCCGTTCTTCCGTAGGAGGCCCTAACCAGCCAACGTGATATGTGCCCAGTTTCCGGTGAAGAAGGACGAGAAACGGCGGAAAATAAAATAATTGAAACGACGTTTTGTTTTTATTGTTTCATTCCCTTGTGTCAGAGTGGAGGACATAAAAGGATAAGACTTTTATTGTAGACGGTGATGCTGAAGGCTCTCGCTAATGTTCTCAAATATTCGTTTTGTTTCATGAAAAAATATCCACTTACCACGTATCAAGCCAATCTGTTTCCCGCAATATCTCGTTCCATGTCAGGAATAAAGGAATCCAATCTGCACGCTAATCGCGTATACATCATTTTAACACCATTACACCAGCCATTACTGTTGGCGTTATCTCTCTTCAAATGATGAATTGATCAATCCACAATATCAAGTGGAGGTGGAGGGGTAATTGATAATTCAATAGTAGCTACCCATATACCCACAGAACCGCGTATAAAAATAGACATTATTGTAAATGACTTCTCCGAGCTTTAAGCCTCATGTATAAATCACTTCTCAAGTTATAAAAAGGAAAAGAAGGATTGTAATATGTCACTGATACCTAATACCAATATCGCAACACGTATTATTTTGGTTAATAAAATTATAGCTTGATTTTGGTATAATCGCATTGGATTCAATACACATGCGCTAAATGTTGAGTAAGTATTAAAATACATCCTTCGGATAACACTTGTAAATGTAAATAAAGTATTATTATGTATCGTGTTAGACAATGCTTATTACATAATACTTGGGACAGTTAATTGCAGTGCAACGTATTTCGCCACGGCAAGGCCATACAAAGAGCAACTTTCCTCTAAATCCTTATTTAGCTCACAGAAAGCTCATGTTTGCGTGTGATTTCAGTACCGAGTATAAAATTACAATTTCACTCGAGTTTCCGTAGTAAATTTGAACCGAAGTCTTAACAAACACGTTTGATTAACTGCATCCTATTGTTGGCTCATGTAAACAGCTTATTTTGAATATGCAGTCTCACAGAGATATTCGAGAAGCACGAGGATCTTATACTTAGCTACAAGGGAAAACGATAATTTGTTCAGCGGGGATCTCTGGGGAAGTATAACAATAACTAACTACACAAGAAAAGGAGAAGATAATAATTTAACAAAAACAAGAGAAAATTGAGTTAAATATTGGTGGAGATTAAAGAAAAAAGGAAAATTTATACAACGTTCTTGAATCAGTTTACGAGTAAGTCCTTGTATTTGATTATCCTGATGATAATACTCATTGCCGGGACTTGGCGCTTGCTGCAAATAAAGAAATGGATTTATGATGAACGTCTCGTCTGTAAATCTGGCATGCCTGTGTAGGTACTACAGTATACGGTATAGTATACATTCAGTATTCACCGTCACAGTACTCGTATGTTCAGCGTTCACCGGTAGGTGGAGTCTGTAGTGTGTAGCTGTAGCCGTAGTCTGTAGGCAGCGAGCAGATAAGTGCTTCACTAAACGCTCTTCACACACGGGACACATTCTGCTGCTAATTAATGGTGCAGCCATTGTACAAAGATAGAATCGCTTGTCGATAAGAGCCCGGGACAATGGCGGCAGTAATGCGCCCCTGATGGCGCGGGGTAATGTAATTACAATTTCGGCAATTTACTCGCGAGGGACGGAGGTAAATTTGTAATTGAATATTGTATAAGTAATTTGGTTTATGTATGGGGCTAAAAGGGATGCTCTGGACCCTAGGCAGAGACGTAGTGCAAATCTCGCCCTATTGGGTATGATAATAACTGATAATTAAGCCTTTATTAGGCTTCAAGGATACATGCAAAATCTTCTACTTCCGTCCCGTGGATGGCACGGGCTTGTATAATGTCACTTTACATAAATCGCAATTTTTGCAGTGCTACCGCAGTGCGTATGATACAAATTTTAACAGTTTTTGGGACGTGTTTCTAAAAGGGCAAATGTCGGTTTTTTAAATTTCCCGTGTATTTCCTGTGTAGAATTTTCTATTATTAGCAAGTTATATTTTTAAGAAAAGCTGTATTATAGTGTTATATTGCACCTGAAATCGGTAAAATATAAATATCTACTAATGCCTTGGTCCTTTTAGAAGCAAACAATAGAATTATTATAACAATTTATTGCATCAATATAGGGAACCGGTCGTCTGCCTTGGGTTACAGATGTTTACCGCAAAAGCCTTACAACTGAACCAGCCATACGAGCGATGAAAAAAAACTTTTCTCAAACGCGGACGCAGTTATAAGTTGTTACGTTCACTTCGACGACTGGTGTGAAGTCATTGGAAATGAGACTATAATGTTCAAACGGCTCTAGTCTCTTTTATAATCTAGCTTCATCAAAGAGAACACAGAATTTACAGCATAATTATAATTACATTATTAGACTCGTGTCACAGCGTTATGACAGTGGAGTGTGCTGGAATTACAACAAATATGATAACCATAAATAATTAATTACCTCGAGGCCCATAATCTTGTTATACACCCGTTGCAGTGATATGGTACTAGTTATGAAATTGAAAACATTTAAAAGTTTGGAGGCAAATACTGGGCCTCCTGATATAAAGGAGGGAATGCTGTTGGGCCTCCATTTGAAAGAGGAGATATCGGTGTGTCGTGATATCTCCGCGCGTGCTGGTCGGAATAATAACACTCGGGGATGATGATGATGATGATGTGTATTTACAAATGGGGATGATGATGATCAATATTAAATGTAGAGTATTTACATAAGCATCGTATTTATTAACATAGTAAGATTATTCCGAGATTGCACGGAACTGCAGATATGTGTGCGGGAGATGTGCGCGGCCGATTCCCATGGCCGAGTGTTGACTGAGACTGACTAAGACTGACTGGAAAAGACTGTCTGACTTAGCTTGCTGGAGCCCTTATATAGCCCGACCTGGCAGGTCAGAGAACGGCAGACGAAATCGGGCACACTCTGAAGTTTCTCGATATTGCGGCGCGGCGCTGTGTATTGTTGTCGCAGAATCCAGACCTTTCGGGAAGGTGGCACATAATAATGCGTAGCGATGTAGTAAGTAGGTGCAGAGCGCCGGGCAGTACTAATTAGTGTGACGTAGATACCGGTAGGTCCTGCTATGCAAGTAAGTAGTGAAAGCAGTGCGAAGGTACTAGACAGTTCGCTACAAAGATATCACGGTTATAGTCTCTAGCTTGAGACTTTAGCCAGTAAAAATCTCTGATAAATCAGATTTAATTTACTTTATTTCGCTTAATAGTGTAATTGTTTTCTTTATTTCTCATGTAAAAGGCTTGTTTTCTGTATTCTATAAATTTATTTTCCTACGCGTCAAAAATTACTAATAAAAAATAAAATCTGAATAAAAATAGAAAACAAATTCAACTATAAAGGTTCATTATTTATTTTACTTCATAAAAACAGGTAGAATTTACACAGCAAATAAATCAGTAAAATTTAGAATACACATTTAGCACCATTCTTATTCGCCTTCATGCAATCATTGTTCAAACATAATTGAATATCCGAAACCAGTGTGACATTTTAAATACCCCGCTTTTCGAGTTTCGATAGCGGCCACGGACCATTTCCTCCCACGCCAAAGGCACATTCATCTTACACCTAGTGGAACGTTTTTACACCTAGCGGACCGCGGCTCTCCACACTCCGCGAGCGGTGGCGAATGCCGGGCACTGATGTGCTTTGAGCAAGGGTAGGGTGGCGGGCGGACAAGCCACTATACGTTAGGTATACTACACCCACGATATTCGCAATATAAGCAGCTTATAAATCTTACTAATATTATAAACGCGAAAGTTTGTATGGATGTATGTATGTTTGTTACTCTTTAAATCGAAATTTAATGAATGGATTTTAATGAAACTTAACAATAATATAGCTCAAACATCAGAATAACATATAGGCTATAATTTATAAAGCTAGCTATTTATTTTCAATATATTGAAAATAATAATTATTGTTTAATAGAAAACGTTAAAATTTGAGAATGACATTTTGCAAAATAATGAAATAAAAATTCTATTTTGGAAAATATTTAAATTAGTGAATTTATTTGAAGTACTCGCCTAATACTTTGAATTGAATCAAGATATTTTACACATATTTTAAATAAATAGGTTAAGAATTTTGGTATAAACGTAGATGGGACCTAGGAAATGAAAATAGATTACTCGAAGTACTAATCCCACGCAGACGAAGTTGCGGGCGGAAACAAAAATATTTAATGAATTGATTTTTTTTCACATTAGCTCCACACAGGAGGCCCCGAGGAAAATAATTTCTCTCAGGGCCTATGTCATCTTTGGGGATGCTGTGTGGAGGGTATATTTAAGGAAAGGAAAGAGAGGAAGTTCTGGGAAAGAAAAAAGGTATGTGTGTTGGGTAGGAATCTGGGGTTCAGCGTATCTAGATCATCCGCTGCCAAGACCTAGACAATGAACCCCATGAACCCGGGCACAGCTGCTAAGTCACCAAACGTAGCGAACCACTGGTGACCTATGGCACAGGTGTTGGTTATCCAATAAATGGTTCCCGGGGCGGCGGTACCCATTCCCGCCTCCCAAATTGAAAATGAGTTAAATAATATAAAGTTTTCAATTTTTTATAAGAAAAACTCTCTTTTTAACTTTTGAAGGTTATTCCCGTCAATGTAATATGTAACAAATACATTAAATGAATACATGTTTCCAATGAAAAAATGTAGCTGCCAATAATACGGAAAAAAACATTAGTCGAAGATAAAATTGTTAATTCTGAAATTTGAAATATGAAGTTGACAAATACGACAGTCTCATAATAGATCGCAATGGCTGACTTGGATAAAGCGTATGTCCCGGTTAGACGCGAGGTTCTGGGTTCGAGTCCCAGTTGCGACCACTATCTTTAATTATTTTTCTTTGTCTTGTTCATTTTCTTATTTAAAAAAATAGATTATTATTGTTATCTTCTTCTTCACGAAATAAAAGTTTATTCATTAGGATTGAATTAATGATTATTAGTTTAACTAATCGTCGGGGCGTGTATGAAGCTCGAAGAAACCTTCACAGGTAAATCTAAATAAAAAATGACACATTATGACAAAATTACATAATGTTAAGCAGGGTTACAGAACTTTCGGGCGCTATGTCATTTAAACGTTATTACAGAGTTAAATGAAGTTATTTGATAAGCCAACAATTTAAAGAATCTGTGCAATGATGATTTAAATTATATTATAAAATTAAACATTAATAATAAACAACATATACAAATTATGACAATCTACAGGACACACTCAGCAGTAATACCAACTTTCGTAACAGAATTGATTAATATTATTTTAAACAATAAATGTGCTAATAATTTTCTAATTGGTGATATCAAACATTGGTGAAAATAGCCACACTATTGAAAAAGACAATTATATCAACATTATGACCACTTTAAACTTTAAACCCTGTATAAGTAAGTTTACTAGAGGATTTATTAATCAAATCCCATTGTATATTGATCATGTATGGTATAATTCCAACTACACTGATAATCTTCAAACAATAATACGGAGAAACAACATAAAAGACAATGCTTAAGAGGCTAGACTTTGAACCACACGCGGAACACCCGCGTCTGTCATTCTGTCCCGCTCACAATAAGCTCATGCACACTTACAATACACGCGAATGCGAAATGTGCGAATGAGACAACGCTCAAATTTACCCACAGAAATCGCTCGAAAAGGGGTTTATGGAGAATACACTTTTCTACACCGAAACTTTCACGAAATTAAAATTAAAAAAATATATATTTTTTAGAAAGAAGAGGCTACATCGGTAGCTTTTTATAATTTTATAATTCTTTATGAGAGTTGAGTTAGCAGCACTTTTTCCTTAAATAATATTTTTTGATAAATCGTACATGTTTGACAGTGAATGTTTACGTTAATACGAAACGCATCGAAAATTCGAAAACATACCGACATAGTTTTCACCCTCTAGAAGGCAGTATAAAAAATATATATTCATATTGTGCAATTTTCGATGTAGAAAAGTGTTTTTTCCCGGGCGTCCTTTTTGTATGGGCCGAAAAGCGAAGTCTATCATCTTAACTTCAACATAGAAAAACAAAAAAATCCACAAGACCACTCAAATAATCAAATTCGTATGTAGTGCGTTACTGAAAAATTTATGATTGCTGCGAACACTCTAAAACACACTTAAAATGTATAAGAAAAAAACATCCTCTCTGTCGAAGTGTAAGACTCTCGACAAGCACTCCGGAGGTCATGGGTTCAAATCCCGGCGGACGAAAGTTAATTTTCTTGGAGTGAAAAAAAAGTGTGTTTGAAGCACATTCCCGAGGGAATGTTACTGGTATCGCCCTGGTGTAAGCCCACCATACAGAATTGAAATGGCTTTAGCCGTGTTTAGTGACCAGATCTGAATAGCAAGGTACTTGTTCATTCTGCTCTCCCCCATCTCCTTCCCTTCCACACTACCTTTCACCTCACAATATACCCAATTGGTGATACAATACTGTCATTGGCTCCAGACGGCAGCTGTGGTATTCACGTAAAGGAAACATACTTTGTTGGTAGTGAGCACATTAACGTATTTTTGTGGTTCTTTACATCCTAATAGACATAACCTATATTTTCAATAATAGTTTCATATCAACGCTGCAATGAAATTGCTAGGTAGGTATATCACTAGCGCGGCGGCGCAATTCAAAAACCAATATGGCAGAGGTTTAGTTTTGAGAGCGAAACCATTGTTGAGATGTAGCGGGATCCTTGTTATTTCTGCTGGGAACTGGTGCAGTTGCGATGTGTTTTTTGGCGCCAGCGAACTGAACCTTAGCACGCTCTGAACTCGCATCTTGGAAGTCGGAAGGAGACGTTATTATATAATTTCTCAATTTGCATAATTAAACGTTGCTTTGAAGCGGCACTGAAATGTTCCGTCTCTATAATGCGCTGTTATTAGACGTTCCTACTAGAACTAGATGCAATAATTAATCTGTGAGGCCTAATATATCCTTTGTAAATGGAATAATTCAGGTGTTTGTTATTTGTTCTACCGCTGTTTCATCTCTTTGGAGTCCGTCTGTGGTCGATGCATACTTATAAGTTACGCAAAATGCGTTGTCAACGTAGGTTCAGTGTAGGAATTACCGAGATAGATTTGCTGGCTATCAGGATGACTTTTATATTATAACTTACTATAATATATATTATAACTTACGGATGGTCCGATGCTCTGTAGGAAACCCGCTCGCACAGCGCGGGCGTAAACTGTGCGCCCTAAAGTTTAAGTTTAGACTTACGGAATTCAATACTTCGTTTGTGTGAAAGCACTGTGAAACAATACATGAAACTTGGACGGTTTTTTTCGTTTACACTTGCCTACAGTGTGGTTATGGTGGCAAGACACAGGTTCATCCTATCGTTCAACAAACCATCTACACAATATCACAAAAATAAGGTTTCCGCAATAGGTTAACTACATTTACGAACGTAAATAGAACCGTGGAAAAGTTTCCACCGTCGATATTCAAAGCAATTGGATTATACATTACATGCACACATACGCATTTACACGCACTTATAGGCATTTCGAATTGCAGGTATATTTATACCAACACGTAACTCCAAGTTTTTAAACATTTAAACTCGGAAAGAGAACACAAAACATAATTGTGTTGAAATAAACATTGAACATAAATACACGGATTTGTAACAGAATCACGCAAGATCCGAGATAACTTTCTGCTTTGTTTAACTGCCGCGGATGATTTAGTAAACCGAAGGTGTCATAACACACCCGCTATGTTCCAATTATCAATGAGTTAGATTCCGCCTCGCCAGGAGGGCTGCGAAAAATACAACCACGGCCAAATTGTTAATTGGGAAACGCTACCGGATACATAAAACCACATCAAACTCCTAAATTTGATTGGTGAAGGCCCTGGGGAGGGTTGAACGCGAGGCACCGCTGTCGGGAGGAAGGGCTTGTCGGGAGGTAGGTAAGGGTTATCGGGAGGAATGGGTATTAAAATTAATGCGTGGGATGAACAAATCCACCTCTGGAACAATCGCTTTATGACGGGTTTGATTATGGATTTATTCAGAAGTCAGTAATCATACATTTCGTGTAACTTATCATTCGGAATTGGTATTTTTATACTGCCGATAATATTCTTGTTTTAAGGCCAACATTATTTTTACAACTTGACACCGGAATTTAAGGAATAGTTTTTTTTGACTTATTAGGTTTGTAATAAAGCCAGAGAAAAAAAACAAATTTTTGGCAAGTTGACTATTTTTCTCTATTTTAAAGAACAGGAGGCTGAAAATATGTGCCCGCCCCAAAGAAAATAATTTTTATTTATTTTTCATAAATTTTGCGGAATTTGTTTTCCTTCATCTTTTTCAGGGGCTTGAACAGCTTTACAACATTTAAAGGCTGCACAGTGTACGTGTACACCCTCGCCACCATTACCACTCCAATGAAAATACATTAAATTACTGTCACATTTATGAAAATATACTGCATCTCTTTAATATTTCACAAGTTACGTAGGAAAGAATTTTCCATTTGGGGCCTATATTTCTCTTATCTTATCTTTCTGTTATCTGAATTATGCTCTGGGATGAATCTAATTCTTAATTTTTTTATTATAATACCTATATATTTTAAATTAATGCTTTAAGAGATATGTTTCGACAAACACTGTGGTCAAATGTACTTATGTATATATTTTTTTCTTAATAACGCTTTGAACAACAAATTATTTAAATAGATTTAAAAAACTATATTTATAAAAAGTCATCACGATTTCCACGAATACTGGTATTTTATTTTTTTCTGCTGAATCTTTAACAGTTCTTGTGTTTGTTCTAGTTTTGTATTATTCAATCCTATTTATTTAATTGTTTTGTTAATATTGTAAACAAAACTAAATGAAACAGTTGACTTTTTAATTCATGTTCTTCTGCTCCATTAAAACGAGGCACATTTGTAATGTAAACAAAACTAAACCCCCATTAGTTGGAGAACCTGTGTTAACATAGTTTGTGGTGACCTCTAGGTCTAGGAGATACTTTCAGAATAATGTGATCCTCGTTAAGAATGCCCTCTATAACGAAAATAACACCACCCACTGAACTAACGCGAGAACACTTTCTAAATTTTCGGGTTCATTATCATTACTTCGTTGCAAGAAAAACGAAAATAATATTTTTTAATTGTAAGAAAGGAATTTTTGTACAGAATCTATCTATCTAGAAGACCAAGGTTCGTAGAAAATATATTTCACAAGGTTTTAATTTAGTTAGAAATTGCGAAGATTGAAGAAATAACTAAAGGGTCCGCCAAATAACTTTTTTTTTTGAAAATGCTATAAAAAAAAACTACTGAATATTTTCTCAAATTTCTTTTTTTATTTATAAGTACAAATCAGACATTATATTATCTTTATTTATTTATAAATTCAAATCAGACATGAGCTAAGTGTTACCATTCACGAAATAAGCACTAGTTGAAAAAAAAAACTTTAGATGGCGGACCCTTTACTTGTCTATTCAATAAAAAACAAATACGATATACGCTTGCTACGACGCTTGGCGAAACGCTTTCTGGTAAAGCTCGTTCGGTTATTCAATACATTAATAAATTGCCACTAGGTAACTCTCTGGAGATAGCTAGAGCATAACTCACTTTTATAGTTTTGTGAAGGCGTTTGGTTGTTTCGATGTTTTTATTGTGCCTAGTTTCGCGTGGTCGGATCATGCTTCATCAGTTGAATTAAGCCAAATATATTTTCCATAAATCCACTTGCCATGTATTTCCGTACTCGCGACGGAAAGGAGCTCGGGAATTATGGGTGAAGTTTTGGGTTCTAAGTTTTAAGATAATTTCTCTTAATAACGCACGAGATACTACAATACTCGCACTTATTGTATTGTTCTTGAAGGAACTCTTTTGTGAAAGCGCGTAAGCAGATACTGAAAGTTGGTAGCCAAAGTTACTTGAAAAACTAATAAACTTATTATAACTTTAAATTATATAGAATCAAGATTGTTCATTGTTTTGTTTTCTCTATTATTTTGTATGGCACTAAAACCTGAATACTAAGCAAAGCTACATAAAATATAAGCTATATAAAATACCAAACTTTAAATTGTTAAATATGAGCGCATCCTAGAGATACCCTGGATAGTGTTTTATTAATTTTTGTCGCAATTTTATTCTACATAGAAGATTAAAACCTTCAATATCTTGATCATTTCGTGAGAAACGACGCATATAATATCATTCAATGTAAAGATTGGCGGAAGATACAATACCGGGAAAGGTCGTAGCTGTTTGTTGGCTTTGAAATGTACGTGACTATTACGAGTGAAGTTCCATTGAGTTACTCTGCTGGGTAAAGAATGCCCCGATGGTTGCCAACATGCAAAGGAAAGGACAGCTGAAGAAACTGATTATTTATTTATTTTAAAGAGGTTTGACAGCAAATCGAAGATTATACAATAATACAATGAAAAGATAGTTAATTATGCCAATTATGAATATTATTATTAAATATATGCACAATTTAATTTTACCCAATTTATGACTGATTTTCTATCCTATCTCATCAGTTTAAAACTTCTTACATTTTAAAACGTACACAAGAGAATAATCATAATTGGGAAAGGACTACGTAATGTACTGACATCAAATTAGCAAACAAATTGTGTCTGATAGACTCACCGAGTTTGGATAAACAAATTCACCTATAAAAACATTGGAAATGATGGCGATGGGGAGATTTGTTATTGGGTGATATGAGAAGGGTACACGTTACATTATTCAAATGAAACAAAAACCTTTGTGTACACCACTATATAATCAAAACTATCGACATGTTTCGAAACCGATGGTTTCTCCGTCAGAATAATTAAATATAATGATTTTAAATGACTAATTAATTGTATATTTAAAATATATTTCCTATCATTTTAATTATTAAATTGATTAACATGATAAGAAACCATCGGTTTCAAAACGGGTTGATAATTTTGATTATATAGTGGTGTACACAAAGTTATTTATTTCATTTAATTAAAAATGACGCCACAAAGTGATTTTGCGAAGATTGAAGAAGATACATTATTCATTTTGATCAACATCTGACGTTTTCATATTATTAGTTCGGAGCTGGTGAAAATGATACTCCGTGCAAATATCATTAAATTTATCAGAAAATAGTGTGCCGAGTTAATAAAAAAAGTTGCTGAAACCAAGTTTGCATAAGGAAGAATGTTTACATTGTAAATATTCGCAATTTCGTGTGAACTTCCAACTCTCTTTGAACTTTGTCAGACACAAATAAGCCTTTTTATTACGACGAAAAAGAAATCAAATAATTTTATTCGTTGCAGGTTGTAGTTATTCGTAAATAAATACAAGTTTTTCCGATATTTCTGAATACGCTAAGTAGTCGAGAGAAAATTGTATTAAAAAAATTTAAACGACTTTATGAAAACTAATGTTTAATTAGCAAACAATTTTAGGATTGGTTTACGCTGCGTCGAAAAGAATATTGTTCTTAATATAATCTTATCTTTAAAGGTATATAGGTTATTTTAACTGGTGGGTAATCCAACTTTTTCCAAAACGTAAAACAAAATGCCTACGCCATCATGTTTGTGAGATATTTTTATAGCCAAATTAACAAATCAGTTGGGGTAGTGCCACATATACTTGCCTGGAGCCTTTAGAAAATATTAAAAAACTAATTCTGAAGTTTATTCTCAAAGTCCCGTTGAGGTCGAGCACTGTATTTTCAATGTACTAAATGTCCCTAACTTAAAAAAATGGTATTAAAAATATCCTGCTTCATCAATTTAAAAATACAGATATGTTTGAAGAACGACTAAACACTAGGTCTTAAGATAGTCACACGTAAAATCTTTTCACGTTCCAGTTTGTGGGCAAAGAAGTTTTAAATACAAAGCTACTAACCTATTTAACTCTCTACCTACTGACATTAGAAAAACGCCAACCAAAAGTTCCTTTAAAAATAAAATTATTGATTACCTCCAATAAACATATCCATCAGGAGTATTTTTAACATATTTACATTTATGCCAACTATGTTCATATATTTATGAGTTTCACTTGCCTTTTTCTTATCACACTTGAATTGTATAATTAAAAAAAAAAAGTATATTATTTTTATACTTAACAACCGTTCTGTAAATTGCCATCTCAATACTCTAATTGCCATCGAAATAATTAAATAAATAAATAAAAAATAATAAAAACTATGCTTACGAAACATGTAACAAAATAGGATTCTGATGCCATCGATTGAGAAAAATCAAGATATTAAAATGTCCTCTTTTCTGCGATGGGATTGAATATAAGTGAAACCCACCTGTACATTATTAATAATTGAGTTCGAGATCTTTATGAGAGATGTCATTAAAATGTTTCTCCATCCTTTTAAAGCATTGCCAATTCATTTAAAAATAATGTAGTTCTAGAATCGATAGTTAAAAGAAAGTGACCCTGAACCCTTGATTATTTGCAGTGTGGCGAACTATCTTTCGCATGGCAGGAACTACTTATAGGTTACACAGCCGGACACCGCCTAAGTACCTGTCCCGTACTATTCTGTACCAGGCGTTGCACCGAGTACTTGCCGGCATTATTAACCAATTAATGGAAAGGTCTGTAGGTTTCTACAGCATACTCAGGGCCGTGTCCATATTGTCGCGAAAGTTCTCGTGCGTACCGACCGTTCGCGGAGGTGGCAAGAACGGCTATATAAAGGTTCCAGCAAGCCAATTCGGGCAGTCAAGCATCTCGCATTCATTGTGTTATACCTACAAATTTTGCCGTAGTAATTTTACGCTACAAGATACGATCGTAAATAAACAACTTATCCATCAAACGTTTATTATTATTATAATATTATAGAACACGCCAAGGTATCCTATTACAATACCTCTAAAGCAGTATACTTGTGTACAATATTAGTAGCCGGCCTAATGAGACGGAGAGTCCGCCGAAGGGTTAAACCACCCGATGTAACCCAAAACTGTTCAACGGCACATATGCAAAACACTTTATAAGTTTCAAACTTTCAAGAAAGGATATTCTTGGAAAAAAAATTTACTTTCAGAAAACATTAGCATTTTTCTGCAACATTTAACGAGAGTTACCGCCAAATAATATGATTTAATCCTGGCTCAGGATCCCTGTAAGGAAATCGACTGTAATAATTATTTTGGAAAGGTGTAATGAGACGTTTTGACTTAATATGGCTGAGTTGGTATCGCCATTGGGTCCCACCCAGGCGTCGTGAGTTCAGTTTCATCACGACACAAACAACCCTTTCCGCTTACCGTGGTGATAGTAAGAGATTTCAAAATATTGGCAGGTACCTAATACGTAACTTGAATATACGTATATAAAACAAATTAAAAACATAAAAAAAAAATGTTTTTTTTTGTGTTTGTGTTAAAGGTCACTTAGTAACTGCTGGTGAGATATCAGATCGCGCATAGTTACGCCGTTCTTCCATGGAGCTACCTTCAAGCGACGCGATCGCCGCTCGTCTGTGTTTTCCATACTATTATTAGTGTTTGAAAACGCCGCTAGGTGCTACACTAGCAAATTTGTTTGACAGGTAGCGGTAGCGTCGCTTGTGAATAGCTACGTGGAAGAACGGCGTTAGTGTAATAAAGGAAACGGTCTCCTGTCGGTTCACGGCGAGTTCATCGAAAACGAGTTCATCGAAAACGAGTTCATCGAAAACGAGTTCAACTAACTAGAATTCAACCTAACCTAATCTACCCAAACCTAACCCTTTTTGCGTATTTTGTAAATTTACTTTTGTAAATTTTCTTTCGATAAATTGATTTTCGATGAACTCGTTGGTTACCCTCCTGTCGTACGTTGAAGCTTGTTTGAAGGAAGAGAGCATGAGAAAGATAGCGATATTTTTAATACAACTTTTAGGTAGGATATTTAACTAGTAGGATATTTTAAAATGTGCTACTAATGTACTGGACCGTCATGATTCCCGGCGTTATTTTATAAATATAACATAGACACTTTTAAATAACATTTTATTTATGGTGAGCATTAAAATATTGCCTATCCTCATTATCTATCTCAAAACATTTTGTTTGGAAATGTCTGTCTAATCAACTGGACGATCAATATTATTTAAATAAACAAGGTATTCATTAAAACTGTTGATCTCCTTTGCCGGAACAGATGTAAAACTTAATGTAATTTCTAGTACTATTGGTTCAGCAACTATTATTTTATTCATGAAAATATTACCAATAAAATCATATCACTTTAAACAATCTGAGAAAAAATGTTTTTCGGGTGTTCGATCCGTAGTATATTTTACCTTCTTATTTATTTATTTTATTATATGAAAAACAAAGATAGTAATGGATTTGCAAAAAAACACGCATATCTGCCACATGACTGCTTGTTTGCAGGTTATACCGTAATATACATTTTGATTTAACTAATAACCAATTAGCATCATAATTGGGTATTTCCACGTTTTTTTTAATGCTTAAAAAATTGAGCAAAAAATTAAGATGATTATGGCATTTCTATTTTATTTTTTTGTTGGCGAATAAATTTTCTACAGCGAGTCTAAGTTTTCCATTTTTGATATTCCGCCAAAACGATATTTTGGGGCGGGGCTATCGTATGACGTCATGAGCGTCGGCCGGCTTAGACATTTCTGACAGTAGTAGGTACTTTGACGTGCCAACCATGGGCCGTTTTGGTTTTGTCGGTTTTTAAAATTAATAAATTTTAATGAACCAGTAAAAAACAAACATTTTTGGTAGAATGATTAAAATCAGAAAAAATTATTTTTAAATATTCCATACATTTTCAACAGAAAAAAATTCCAATACCAATTCGAAACAATGGTGCTAAAACAATCAAAATAAAATAGAGCCCCAATTAAATACAAATACATCACATATAACAACGACAAGTCTAAAATATTCCCGAGTTGGTTATACGTATAACGTAATTGGATGATCGTATCTCCTATGCAAACGTATTTACATAATACTATGGTGGATGGTGGATATGAAGGAGCCCAGAAACTCTCCAAGTAATGCGATTAGAGCATTTCTTGGGCTATCAACAATGCTGCATACAATCCAGTATCCATAATACACTTAAACTCAAATTAATTAGGAAATTATGTTTAGCCAAGCTGGTTACATACGAGGGGTGGCTCCTACTACATCACCATTCATTACAGCAATAAGCTTTATTCAAGTGCACTTTAATAAGTAAAAATAAAATAAAAGGATTACATGATTAGAAATTATAGAATAATAATAATAATGCCACTGGCATTAAACCTAGCTCTCTCATTAGCTACTGGCATTATACCTAGCTCTCTGATTAGAAATTTAGGCGTAGTAGATTTGTCAAAGAATTTATACATAAAAATGGAAAAATCAGTCTTTTTAAATACACGTAGGATTACGAAAGATTTTTTAAATATTTATATATATATATGTATATTTTTTTAAACTTTATTTATTGTCATTTCTTTATACATATAACATAATATAATATTATATTGAGGGATCAGTAGGATTTATCGGTCGAGTTAGGATTTCTCTGATATAAAAATATCTGGAGAGGGTGAATTATTTTCCCATTTGGTCTCTGGTGGGTTGACGTGTTGTTCTTGTATTGTTTTGTATTTATTATACTTAAATAATACAATTACATAGCATGAATTTACTAGATGATCATTTGTGAAAAAGTGTGTGGAAGGGTTAAGTTTTTCCTGTGGGGAAGATTTAACCCGGACATAAAATCTGGTGACAAAAAAAGAAATCGTTTATTCATCAACAGATTTTTTTTTTTACAATATGGGTACACATTTTTGATTAGGTACTTATTGGTTCTATAGACTCCTTTTTTATTTCTCCTGGAATGTAGCTGGTTTTCAGCGGTGCCTCCAGTGAATAAAGTGTATTCATAAATAACATTTAAGATTTTTTTTCTCTTTTTATGTAGTAACTGACTCCACATGTACAGTAGGTTGTGTATCGTGTAGGAACTAATTCCTTTTTTCTCTTTTTTCAGGTACTATCCACATCTTTCTACACAGATAATCAAAACAAGCTGTCAAAATCACCCCTCGAAAATTGACCTAGGATATTGATAAAGGTATGTCCAATTACACGTTTTTAGCATATTGTATTTAAAATTAAAAACCGATTAAAAAAAAATAATACTTAAATAACAATAACCCTTGCTTCATATTAAACTTATGAAATAAGTAAAAGCTGTTTTTGAAATTTGTATATTAAATAATTTTATTTTATATGATACATTAATTTACAAATTTATAACATTATTTGATAAAGTGTGCCTCACTGGATGCTTTACCCGTGCTGAGGTCCCCATTTTACAATTTTTTAAAATGCAATGAATTGTTTTAATTAAATAACATATTGAAATGAATTTAAATAAAACTGAGATGAAATAATACAAATTACAATTAAAAATTGTACGTTCCGGTAAAGGTTTCGGTGAAGATTCTTTTTTAATAGGTAGATACTCTATTTAAGTACGTACTTAAAAATCGAACAGTATCGAATCGAAGGTATTTAAGTACTTACTTAAAAATCGAACGATTTCAGAGGAAATTAGTAACACACTTTTTTGCATACGAGATCAACTCTTCAAAGAACAAATAGTTAATTTGGGTAGTATCAAATTCAATACAACTTAGTATTCAGGTTTATTCAAATATTTGTCAAATGTCATGAAGACTATTGCCTTAGAAGAGACTGTTTATGAATTCTGTGTTGCATCCCTTGTTATATTATTAACGTTATCAACTGGAGACAAACGTTGCATGCTTGTTAGCATAAAGATCAACAAAGGTTCGGTCTAAACTGTAAACGACAGTTCACTAAGTAGCGCATTAGAACGTGTACAACTGAACCTGAATATGTACGATGTATATAGTGTATACCAACTTTACGTTTTACACGGCCCGAGTTCCCGAACACTCGTGTTATTGCTCCGAAGCGATCAAACTTTGGCGTGACTCGATCGAGAGCTTCCGACGCGCCGTTTAAATATTTGAACTTTGATAATCCTTCATTATCGGCTTGTTTTTAATCATTTGACTAGACGCGAGGAACATGCCGATGTGCCAACTTTTATATTAATCTTTAAAAGTTTGCCTTTTTCGGTGAATTTAAAATTTTTGTTGTTTTAGGATGGAGAATTTTTGAATTGATACATTAATAAAATATTATAATAATAATAACAAATAATAGATATTATGACAATAAATTGATACTTGTGACAATAAAATTTATTCGTGGACTCGAACTCTCTGATTTATTTTGCCGAACGCTAACAATGTTGACATTTTATTTTCCGATGTTAGAAAAACCATTTTTTTTTTTAAATACATAATTAAATAATTTATTTATTTACTCGTTCGGGAAATCGACAGTTCACATTTTATCAGTTTGTATATGTTTAATCTATAAAAAATAAACCAATAATGGGTTTCTTTCTAATGACTTTACCCCTAATAAGAAAAAATATAAAAATAAATTGACCGGTCAGTGGTTGAGTGGGCATAGCGTTTGGGTCCCACCCAGGAGTTCCGTGTTTGATTCCTCGGCTGGCTAAGTCCTCTATCACAACACAAGCAACATCTTCCGCTTAGTGTGGTGGTAGTAAGAGATTTTCAAATGTTGTTGGGTTATTCGTAACCCGGGAATGTTTGTATTTCTTTAAAAAAAAAAAAAAAATTATAAAATTTATAACTAGCTGACGCGTACCCGGCGTTGCTCGAGGTTTTGCCAAAGTGCGGATATTTTCAACTCGTTCATACAAAGTTTTTGTTTAACCACACATACGCCTCATTTTATCGCCCATGGGTATTTGATTAACTTGATCGTGTAATGTATTTCTCGGGCGTCCCTGCTTCTTCTGAAATCTATTATAATCTCCCTGCACTTATTTCTTAATCCGCGCTGCATGCTTTAACTATCTGAGCGAATTTAAAAAAATTAAATTCTTTTATTTTCTCAGCTCGCTATTGAAGATGTTTTGAAATAATATTATTATTATGTCGTATATGTATGATATATGTATGACTATAAGGGCGTGATGTACAAGGCCCACATATACTTTGATAACTGCTGACACAACTGCTTACCCCGTACAAATCGCAAATACCCCTCCACAGTTGAATTTGGCAGCCACCAATGGTGTGGAGCCCAAATGCACTTGGAAAAATCCTTGACTCTGCGCAGAAACGGACGATCCGTTTGATAGATTCCCCTACCTTAACAAACGGGTTGCAATCTTTAGAACACGGGCATCAGGTGGGAATGCCCTCCTTCTTCTACCGGTATTTCAATGAAAGAGACTCCGAGGAACTAGTGTCATTGATCCCTTCTGCAATAGAGCATAGTCGGGAAACGAGCAAACGCGGGTCCAACGTGACTCGTTCTTGAGTTTAGCAGCTCGGCTGTAGAACGATTTGCAGTACTCTGTGTTTACACCCTCCTACTACATCTCTACCCCCTCTCCTCAAAAAGACCTTCCACAAAGCATCCCTAAAGATGACATAGGCCCTCAGGGAAATTATTTTCCTCAAGGCCTTCTGTGTGGAGTCAATGAAAACAATATATAAATATATTATACAGGGTGTTAAGGTACTTACTTGGGTTACTTTAACAAGTGATTCTTTGACATTATTTGGAGTAATAAATGTAAATGAAATTTTGGTCTCCGGTGACTTATTTTATGATAATTTTTTTAAGAAAAAGTTTTAAGAGTAATTAATTTTTAAGAACAGAATAATATATATATATATATATATCTATACATTTCCATTTCCTGTTTTTTCAATTTGTGACAAAACTGAACTCCAAGTTTAATTAAAAAAAAAACAACGAATAGATCCCATCCAATAAATCACTATCTGAAACAATCGAATCTAACAAAGGAATCACGTATTTATTTAACTGGAAAAATATAGCAAATAAAGCAATAAAACGTTAAGCGATGCCCGCTTAATCATGCTCGGGAAAGTTAGCATCACATCTGCTATAAAACAACCCCGTTACATGCAAGAACGTGTAATCCCATGAATCCACGCTACTTGTGTTTTAGTATTGCAGCTAGTTACGGTGATACATTGTACCGAGTTGGAGAGCTAACACGTGCCCAGTTGAAGGCTCATAACTTGTTCCACTAAAACTCTACTGGTCACTTTTTTTCACTATTCCTGTTTTATCTTTGTATTCCAATTTAGTAAAAATTATGATTATCGTGGTCTATTTTTGGGTTATTATGCCGTGATGCGCTACCTCCTTCTTTAGCCAACGTTTGGAATAATATTACAGTGTCCTTCGCCATGACAGATGTGTATTATTTGCCCTTGAAAATAATAACCCAAAAATTAATCACGATAATATCTTTGTTCGCGAAAATCTCAAATCATATCTCCCAAAAATACGATATTTGAAAGTAGGTTTGCAAACATTGTAATTTGTATTGCGAATAAAAATAATGAAATGCAAAATTCGTCGGAAAATTTAATAATAGAACGTACCTATATCCTTATTTAAAATTTCTGACCAATCATTCTCAAAGGGAATTTGTATTCTAAATAAACTGATTTCCATAACGAATATTTTCGTTTGCCTTTGCCTACCTACTTATAATTTATTTTAACATTTACTTATACTTAAACGTATTACTTTTACTTTTTGTTATGAAATCTTTAGTGTTTGTAAATTACCAACAATTATATTGGTATATCTAACGACAATGAAGGTTAAGATAGGTTTGTCTTTATTCATTTACATAATTAGCAGTTTTTATTCCCGGTCACGTCGCCGCCATAATACGTTTGGAAAAGCTACCCTTATTAGGTAGAACTGAAATAACCGTGCCACACACATAGTTTGCATTAAACGTCCATTACGCTATACGAATTGCCACAATTAAGCGCATATAAACGTTTATTCCATGCTATGTAACTATGTACATTTGTACAACTTACCTTGAACAACTGTTTATATTTCTGGTCCGTATGTCGAACTTACTGTGGTTTTATATAAGCTTAGATTCACGTAAAGTAAAACATTTTTTATCCACTAATTAGATTTCTGAACATTGGGTACAATATCAGGAGCATTGTTAAAATAAAAACAGATACATACATACGTAAAGAATTTCAGCATTTTTTTCTATTTCTTGGGCATTAACTATGTAACAATTCCTAGACATTTTGTTTTGGAAAGTTTTATTTTTATATGTACTTTTGTTACTTACATTTTATATATCTGCTACCTGTTTCGACACATCCGTGTCATTCACTAGCAAACTTAAAACTAAACTTAAAATTTAAACAAGTACAGAAATGAATTAGATGTTATTAGGTAGGGGGTAGTGGGAGGGGTGATTTTGGGGGAAGGGGAGAACAGTGGGAGGAGTCAATATGAATCAATGGGGACATAGTCAAAAGTTAATATGTTAGTGGCGAAACGCAAGCTTTTTTTTATAATTTTGTTTTAGTGAGTTTTTAGTAATTTTCAAGTGAATGTTTTTCTCAGCCATTTTTTTTTTAAATAAACCTGAATCGTTACATAGCACTGTCTAAATAAAATGCGTCTAACATAGTAAGAATCATTTAAAACTTACAAAAATAGTCTCCTGACAGTTGGATTTCAAAGAAAATCCTTCCACGATTACAAAAAACAAACAAAACTTTTATTTAGTAAAATTTTAAAAATCGTATAAAGTTACCGAACTTACATATCTGGAGAGTTTAATTTTGAAAAAAACACGATTTTATTTTCGTGTAAGCTTTTCTAATGCCTCGGACATTAATTTAGTTTCAGTAAATGCATACCTAGTTCATTATTTCTCACTCAATGTACGTTCGTAACCCGTCACCCTGATCTATTAAATAACCATTTAACCACAAAGCACGTACAGAAATCCTCGGATTAGTTTGGTATGACTCGATTTATGCCAAACAAATTGAAATCATTTACTTCGTAATATAATTGGTAGTTTTCAAAATAATACAAATATACTGAAATTTTACGGTAGAAACAGTCGGTCAAAACCTTAGGTTCGTTCGTCCTATGATAATAATTAAACCCTTTTCCGTACAAAATATGTACCAGAAGGGTATTTTTGTAAAAGTAAAAATATCAATTTTTCTCAAGAATACATTTTCAAGAACAATAGAAAAACCAAGAGAGAGAAAATGGAGAAGCGGAAAATAAAATAACGAGACGGCTGAGATTCAGTTACATGAACGAAATATTTTTTAATGAAATTCTTCTTTTATCTGAGAAAATGATTATTCTAATAAAAAAAATCAAAGAACGCAGCAAAAGAACAACAGCGAAGAATTTAGATTTATTAATCGGCTTACGAATATTATGACCATTAATTAATAAAATAGTCCAAAACCTACATAGTTCAATGTTTTTTAAAAGCAAAGAAAACCGTGTATATACCTACTCTCACTTACAGTAACGGCTGTGAACCTCAATGTCAGAGGCAAAGGGAAACCACCATAGTATACATCCCAGTAATCATAGGGCCAAATATTACACTGACAAAACCTAACCTTCGATGCGGTGATATAAGATACACTGAGGAGGATAAGAGATGTAGAGTTCTATGAATTTGTAGCTCTTGAAATATTTGTCCCGACGAAAATACCGATTACGCTTTCAGGATTATAATTCCGAGAATGGATGTAACCAAAAATTATTAAAAACGACAACTGAAATAATGAAATATCTAATCGAAATGTGCAAAAGTATTTTCGTGTAAACCCGCCGATATTGAATTTCAGGTTTTACTCGGAAATATAAACGTAAGCTTTGGGAATAACAAAAATGGTTCTTGAAAGAGGGTGTCCACGGGGGGTGGGGGAGGGGATCAATTTAGCCCCCCCCCCTGGTCCCCGGCCTTTCACTGCGTCCGTAGGGCGACCTATTAGGAGACTCAATTAAGTTCAAAACCATTTAGGCCGCTTTTCTCAGATCTAATGTATTGAAGAAAAAAACCTTTAGCGTACGGCGGAAATTGACTGATTTATTCTCATTTATGTCAGTATTGGGATGTTACCTTAAGTGTGTTAATTGCATGCAGAATTTATTTAATCGAAAATGAACAGTCTGTTATGTTAAAAAGGTTCAAAACAGTTGCTTAAAAATAAATTCCAAGTAATTCCGGGGACGTATGTACTTGAATTATTTTAACCAGTGATTACTGACATTACTCAGAAAAAAAACAATTGAAATTTAATTTTAGTCTCTGGTGATATTTTTTAATGTTTTTTTTCCAACTTAAAACCTAACACAATCAGTAGGTATTGGACGTTATGTTAGGGTCGGGATGAGGGGTCTGTAGGTTACTCGACTGAACGACTGCCGAATTTTGTAAAAAAGTCACAGGAGACCAACATTTTATTTACATTTTTTACTTCAAATAATGTAGGAATCACTGCTTAAATAAAGTAAGTCAAGTACTTATCTTGAAATCCTATATATCAAATTTTTATGATAAAGCATATTTATTGTCATTTTCTTTTTGATAGCTGTTATGTGTATATGTATTTTTTTGATTTATACATATTTTTATGCCGATATCCCAGGTAAGGGAAAGGGTAGTGTTAATTTATTTGAATTTTTTATTAATTAAAATCATAATAATTATGTACTTAAAGCAATTGGATTTCAAGATTTATATACCTAATCGTCTCACCCTTATCTGGCACAAGTCCTCTTCTTTTCTGATAAGGAATACGTGTCACATGACCTATGATTACCTTAAATATAATATTTTGTAAATATACACGGAGAAAAATGTTATTCTAAAATACGATCATTTTATTCGTAAAAACGGTTAAAAACGGGACTGAAATTCTTACGAACCAATTAACAGGGTTTCAATGTTTATTGGCGGGAACATGTAAGAATAATTTGTTGGTATACGTAATTTCGTACGTATACCAACAAATTATTCTTACATTTTCCCGCCAATAAACACTGAAACACTGTTAATCTATTCGTAAGAATTTCAGTCCCGTTTTTAACCGTTTTTACGAATAAAATGATCGTATTTTTTAATAACATTTTTCTCCGTGTTCATGTTTAAATGTAACCCATATTCTTTATATTACAATAAAAAATGTACGTTTTCTTTCGATTTTCAGTTATTATCCGTACTCATTTATTATGTAGAAATAATTGTAAGAATCAAGACTTTGCGAAATTTCACAATATAAGTCCCCCTAATATTATGTAGACATTTTATGTCTTCAAGATCAGTGGCGCGCGCCGTCAGCCCATTGCATATTAAATGGACCAAATCTTAATTGAGATTTCCCCTTGTGATTCGAAATTCTTTTTAACCGCAAATTAAATTTTGTACCCTTTCCGATAACTTCTTCTTTCTCTTCCCCATTAAGTCCGTTTGCGCATACTTGACTCAGCGATTTGATTGATTGTAAATTCTGCTTAATGACGCCTCTGTCTTTTGGTTTCGTGAATTCCGTTTTTCATTGTAATTTTTAACATTATAGTCTATCCACACCGGTTATAGGAACAACTAAAATAAAATAAATCAAAAAAGCCTGCAAATTTTACCAGATTGTATTTTCTTAATATTCTAAAAACAGTATATTTAATGTAATATATAAATCTGAAGTCATATATTCATTCAGTTTTGTTGTGGTGAAAGGTTACTAATCTAGATCGAAAAGTTGGTTGATATGGCTTCTCTCTCCCCTTTCCCATCTCCTTCTCCTCCCCAGTGTTTTTAGTCTCACAACATGCTACAATTGGGGATGCCAGTCCTACAGGCTCCAGACAGTTGGACAGGGACTCTCGTGCGGTATTCAAAACGAAAGGCGCCTCTCTATTGAAAAATCTCTTTGACATTAAAAAATCAATACTATTATTTAACGTTTCTACAGGTATTAATGATATAAGTAATAAGGGGTCAAAGTAAATATTTCTAATATTCCCGAAAAATGAATGATAAGTAGAAAAATTTCCAGAAAATGCGATAAAATCATTGGGATTGGGCCACAAATACCGCAATTTCCTCTTAGGTAACTAATCATTTTGAATCGAAACCCCCATATTTCATAAGCATGAAATAAAGGCAAGCGAACGATATGTAAACCACTTTCAAATCATGCCAAACGGAACTGATATGGGAACATTCGTTATTGAACGATAGTTACATCGATCGATTTACCCTAAAAATGCGATTAAACTGTTCAATTTATGAACCTTAAAATGTTATTTGGCGGTTCACCTGAAATAAACCGACAAAGAAAGCGGCGACAGTAACTCGCAGAAATCACAGGAGGTCATAAAAGTCGAAAGACTGTAAGCCGTTAGTTTGCTTGGTGATCTAAACTCTAATCTTTAACGGGTGACTAGTAAATTCGGGTCATACTATAACTTTGAGAGTAATTTGCCTACATCTTTCTTTAAAAAACCTAGAACTGCGTTACCGTTAATTGAGCCAGGAAGACGGTAATAGTAAAAATCATGTAAAAAATAGTAAAAAAAAATAAGATCCTAGGTTAGTAGAATAATTATGGGGTGGTGATTGATGTTGCGCTTCCTTCCTCTTCATAATACAACGTTTCTGAAAGCCTTACATTATCTTTATTTAATTTTACAAAAGCTGGTGTCAGGGGGCCAAACAGAAAAATGCGCGTTTTTTTAAAATCACATTAAAAACCTAAAGGATTCCGACAGATTTATTCTGATTATTTTCCTAATAAAACAACAACTTAGGTATACTTCGTTTATACCTCTTTAAGTATTAAAAAAAAATCTGTATAATTATTAATTTTTAATTTTTTTATTTATTTTTTCCCATTTTAACTTTTCTAATCTTTTATTTTTTACGATTGTGCATTTCTCTAATTTTTTCGTAAATAAGTAAAAACGTTAAATAATTTTAATTATTTAATTTTTACCGAAAAAATGTTTGTAAATGTTTATTTATCTTCTGTTCAAGTTAATCCGTGAGAAATAGATGCAAGCTATTGTTTTATATTGTCTTGACTTATTCTATTTCTCTCTGATTTCTCCTAAATTATAAAAACAATTAAATAAAACTGAGTTAATGCGCTTTGGCTCAAAAATTAATTATGAAGATGCAAGAAAATTAAAACAATCTCAACACCCGTAATAATTAATACTATTGCCCGGAAAAATTGAATATGTCGTGTTCTGTAAAAGTACGTTTTTATAATGAAAATAACATATCTGTATTATTTTGTTTTTTACAGAAGATAGCTAGCGTATGACTTTTTTAAAATACTCATTCCCTATGGAGATAATACGAGTAGTTACAACAATAAAAATTTCTGCTAAAATCATAAACAAGCGGAATAACAAGTTGCCAATGTTGCCTATAAAAACATCTGTTTTTAATTTTTTTGGAAAAAAGTTTAATGATTATCTTTTTCAATTTTTTGTAAGAAAAACTCTCTTTTTAACTTTTGAAGGTTATTCCCATCAATGTATAGATAATAAAAAAAAAACATTAGTCGGAGATAATATTGTAGATTCTGAAATTTGAAATATGACTTTGACAATTACTGCGATTTTATAATTGGTGGCAATGGCTAAATTGGCAGAGTATACGTATAAGTGCCGGTAAGACGAGAGATCTGGGTTCGATTCTCAGTTGCGACCATTATTTTATACTTATTTTCTGTGTCTTATGCATTTTCATATTTCAATTTAGATTATTATTGTTATCTTCCTCATCAATGATTATCTTTTTATTTAAACATCACTAAACAACGAGAAGGACACTTAAATGGACATTTTTTAAAACACAGTAATGTCAACCAACGACCGTAAATATACTCAGGGAAGCCAACCGTTGCGTCTGTTATTTTTTTCTCATTTACATGGAGGTTAGTTCATAATTAAACAGTTTAAAAGTGTAAAGGGTTGAAATTAGTTACATAATAGCCAACAGCCAATTTCAGCTCGGAGCTTCGCAGGTCTAACGGGAGATTTAAACTGGTAAATTAACGGGCAAACACTTTTAGCTTTTCAACTAGTGGATAACGATTTCAAGGTGGAGATACCTAATTTTAAAGTTTCAATTTACGTATAAAAGTAGTTTAACAAAAATTTATCTTTAAAAGACCAATCAAAATATTTGGTTCAGGAAATACGTGAACTCTGGGTAAAAGTCATTGTTCGTTATGGGTATGTATACATAGAATATACTCGTATCTGGCTGGCAAGTGTTTAAGTGCTCATATCCTGTTTCCTCTAAGGTTCTTCTCCGACCTCTGCAGCACTTTCCTCCGCAACTGTATTTAGTGCTTACTTCCGACTGGCGTAAACCATTATGTGCAGGGTTGAAATATTTATCAGATGAAAAAAAAGCGTTAAAAGAATGTTGGAAAAGCTAACAAATCCAACGTAGGCTATAAATATTAAAAAACAAACTCATATAACACGCGTACTGAAGAATTGTTAAATTTATGAATTCTTCTTTCTATATAAATTTTCGTACAAAATTTCACATTGAACAAACATTAGGTATTTAGCTATTACTTTTGTTTTATTAAAGTTTATTAAGGAAACATACAGTTGTGTAAAAGATCATTTAACATAAGATAGTGAACATAATATCAACCAATTAAGTTCCATTTATACATATATGTTGTGATTACTGATTAGGAAATAGTTATAAAAGTATATAGTGTGAGTGAAAAAAATATTATAAAGAAAATAATAAACATTACGGAAGTACAATAATATAATAAAAAATGCATAGTTTTGATTTAAGTACATTGTAAAGTTAATTTGAATTTAAAAGATTTAAGGGTACAGTGGAAAATGTCAATTTCGCTTTAGGCATTATAAGATTTGCAGATACGCCCGAGTATTTAAAATGTTGTATATAAAATAAGGTATTCGATCTGGTATTGCGTTCAGGGCAACGAAATGCAATTTTTTCTAATAGGGCTGGGGAGTCAATGAGGCAGTTCACACTTTGTACAGAAACAGTACGACAGAAATTTTTCTCCGTTTGTAAAGAGCAATAGGATTACACTGATAATTTTCAAAACGATACGACAGGTGTTTCAGGAATTTGGTTTGAATGTTTTCAACTCGGTTAATATAAGTTTGGTATTGAGGATTCCAAATGACAGGAGCAAATTCAAGATGAGAATTTCAAGTGTATGAAGCCCATTTGTTTGTAGGCTTAAATATATATTAAAAAAAAAAAATAATATTTATTTTATTACAATACAATGTACGCTTTATATTGTAAGCAACAACTCTCATTTTGCAATATTTATAGGTTCCTATTTATATATCGCAGCACTTGAAAGTTTGATACGTTGGCTGAATAAAATCGTGTTTGCATAGTCGTTCATAGAGCATTTATTCACGCGTTTTGGAGTGCACGTAGTCGTTCATAGAGTATTCACGTCGAGTGGATTTACCAATCAGTATCCAGAATTCTCGTCTGCGTGCTAAATGCTAAATATAAACACATCACATTAATTAACTGTACGAAGCAATTCGCAAAAAGTTGTTAAATATGAATGCGTCTAAAACTACTGCTGAAGGAAGCAATAATGAAGAAACTTCAGCGAAAAGTAAAAGGAGACAGTACTCGAGGTTAGTCTTATAAGTGATACTTTTTAAACTCATCATGATTCTCAATTTCTGTTTGATCTCAATTTTTTGTTTGTTTGATCCCTTTCATCTCAATTCTATGCAACATCGTATACGTACAATCGGTTAAATACTGCCATAGCATTCTTATTATGCTGAAAAGTTTTAAGTTTTGCGTAAAAATATAAGAAATTATTACATTCTATCGACCAATATACGATTTGTTGTAAATCCTTTCAAACAGCACACGTCAGAGGTTAATTTCAAGCAACAGATTGGTATTCAATCGCACCATCTCACCACATTTCATAAACACAAGGCGGTACTTGGTTCTAGATGTCACGACTGTCAGGACAGGACAACTGTGACACGTGAAATGAAACGGAACCATTTTGTCACGTCAGGTTTACAAAACATAGGTACTCAACTGACATAGATGTTACTCGAGTAGCGTTTAAGTATATTAATTACATTATTAATAAAATATTTTTTTTTGATAATATTAGATTTTTGTACGTATCCGTTTGATATGTCAGAGAATAAACCAACAACATTTAAAAAAAAAATATTTACATTAAATCATTGACAATATTAACTACTTTCACAGACAATAAAAAGGTAACGGAGAGGTTTAAAATAACGGAATTTGATGAGGTGGTAATAGATCAATTATTTTGTGGTAGAGTGCCAGTTCCGGTAAGGATCTGGGTTCGAGTCCCAGTCGGGACCGATACCTTTTTATTTTCTGTGTCTATCTGTTGTATACTTTCATTGAGAGTTGTTGATAATATTATGAGGTTTATAAGCTTCAACAACCTAATATTTTTTTTTGTAAATATTTATTAAAGTTTTGATAAGTTTCCAAAGCATGTCTTCTCAGTTGTAATTAAAGCCAGAAACGTATAGAATTATCTTGTTTCAATATCGGTGATATGAATTTGATTTATTTTATTACATATATTGTTTTTCTATACTTCTGACAGTGTTGTTGCAAGTAGGGAATGTATAATGTGTACTTACAGGGCTCGTAGATACATCAATAGTACACAGCTGCTAATCTTGTACAAATCGCTAGTGCACCCCGTGGTTGAATTTGGTAGCAACTCTGATCTGGAGCCCAAAAGTACCTGAAAACAATCCTCGACTCAAAAACAACTATGCAGAAACGGACGGTCCGTTTGATAGATTCATTAATAGTTTCATACTCCGCCTACTGGTTAATACGGAATATTTTTTATTCAAACAGTTAGATTTTGCTTTATTATTATGAAAATTGAGTATTTATGTCGGGGGAGACGAAAAAACATGCATTTTATATTTCAATTTTATAAGATTATTTCACTTACGCGAAGTATTTGACAGCCACGTTTGGCCAAGTGAAACGGGACTTATAGAACTTCAATTACTACAATACACAACTATTTACGTGCACAAAATAGGTTATTAGGTTCTTAGGCTGGGTAACCTAAGTAATTCGTGCGTATTTAGATTGAAAAAAATCGAAAATATCAAATCCAAAGAAATGGCGGCAAAGGAAATGTTCCGCTCCGTATTATCCGTGCGTATCCGTGTATTGAAATTCGAATTCCGTATTATCCGGTAAGCGGAGTAGTAAACATTTACCATAGATTCTTCCGTCTTACCAAACGGATTGCAATTTTTAGAGCACAGACGTCGGGTAGGAATGCTGTTCTTACCGGTATTACAATGGAAGATGCTCCGAAGAACTAGCGTCAATGATCTCGTCGGCACCGGTGCATAGTCGCCAAATGCATGCCCAACATATCTACACGGTTGACATTTTTTCACATGAGAACGGATCGCTTCTTTGACTCGTTCTTGAGTTCAACATCTCGGCTGTCACCCTCGCACCCTCCACACAGCATCTTCAAACATGACATAGGTCCTGAGGGAAATTATTTTCCTCCGGGAATCCTGCGTGAAGTTAATGTAAAAACAAGTAGTATGTTTTTATAACTAAAAGTCTCTCTGGTTGCCATGATATTAGTGCTAATAAAACAAATGTTTTTTTAGGAGACGCAGGTTGAACCAATCGGTTGAAGAATCATTCAAGTGCTCAGATTTTGAAGAACCATTACCTGATTTAGTCGTGGAACCACTTCAAAGTGCGAAAGTTGTTCACAATTTCCATAATTATTGGAAATATCTAAAAAATGAGCCTTTGCCACCGTGGATTGAAGAGATTGTAACAAAAAATTTAAGCACGTCTTCAGCTGAATCATAGGTTAGTCAAATCGTAACCAGATGTTTTGTATAAAATCTCTTCCGAAAGATTCATCGATGTGAGTGATTCCTGAATTTTGAGTACAAATGTAAATGAAATTTTGATCTCCGGTGAATTTTTAGACGTTTTTTCAAATCTTCTAAATCATACAAATAAATTCATCCATATGTCATCACTGGTCTCTCATCCGAGTGACCAACCCTGATCTCACCGATGACTGTCCAACACATTTTGATTCTTTCAGTTGCAAAAAAACACATAAAAAATGTCACCAGGGGCAAAAATTTCACAAGTTAAGTACGTCCCTTAAAACCCTGTATAGGTATATATTTATTAAATGTATCAGCTCATTTTACGCTAAGAAAGTAATAAATAAACTGGTTCAGTACAAAAAAAACATTGAAAATTAAAAATTTATAGAAGAAGAAGATACTAATTTAAATAGAACAATTCACAGAAAAGAAGGTAACGGTCGCAACTGGGAATCGACCTATTTATTTTCCGAAATTTTTGCCGATCTGATATTTCAAATTCAGAATTAACAATATTATCTTCAACTAATTTTTCCCTTTTTTGGCTGCTATCTTTTAATGTGATTTCAAAGATCTAACGAATTTTTTTGTCACTTAAAGTCTCGGATAAATATTCATGATTTTATTTGTATGGAACATTTATTAACTTAAAGTCTAAATGAATATTTAATTTTGCTGGAAAAATATTTACATAAGTTTTGGAGGTTCTATTCCTCAACGTAATACAATATTGAACAAAATAATACTAATAAATCTAAACGAATTGTGAAACCAAACAAGACAGAAAAAAAAAGTTGAGTTGGTTAAGGTGACGTCCCGGGAAGACAAGAGATCCTGTGTCCGATTCCCAGTTGCAAGTGCTGCCTTTTTATTTTTCTGTGTCTGGTTCTGTTTTATGCTTCGTGTAAATTTATTAGTATTCTTCTTCAGTGATATATAACATTGATTGGTATAATCTCCAAAAGTTATTCCAATATAATTTAATAACTTTTTATTTTTCTTTGTCTAGTTTTTGTTTCCCGTGGCGCTTAAATTTATTAGTAATAATATCTTCTTCAATGATAATAAATTAAAGGCTATTTATTAACTTCAAAAGATATTCCAAAAAAATGACTTAATATTTATTAATTTTGAAATTAAAAGGAAAAAACACAAAAATAATGAACATTTATTATTTAAGATTGGGATTATTATAGTACCTACCTAATATGCGTCTGGTATTAATAATTGAATAAAATTTTAATTATGTACTTATTTTAGTATACCCTTGAGTGATTTTTTCCAAGTTGAGATAGAATAAGCTACTCATTAGTTTCAGATAGATTAATCTTCTGATGTAGTTTATTATGTGACGTCTCATCTATCAAAGGAAATTTTATGATATAATTTGTACAGCCAACTAAATGCTAAGGTTAATCTATCTTCTCTGTTTCGTACAATTAAAATACATGAAATTTAAACTGCCTGTTTTTGTCTGGACGCTATTTGCTTTAAAAATCAATACATTATAATTAACCTTATTTTTCAGGTTACTTACAAACTGGGGATGAATCCCTTGCCTTATTTGTTTCCGAAAAGATCAGATCCGTTGAACAGATCTCTTATTAATGTAATATAATCTTTATTAATTGATTTATCGTTATGTATTAAATATTTCGTAGATTAAATTTCTTTCTCTAGCTGCAAATAACGTAATATTTCAACTCATGTTATGAGTCCGTAGGAAGAGCCAATAAATTAAAGTTATTGCTATGGAAGGTAAGATAGGATATAGCGGAACGTTAAAAGGCATGATACAAGAACGATACAAGTTGAGATGAAAATCACCACTTTGGTCCATAAATTCAAGCCGCGACTCGGGCTGATGAAATGCTGGAACGAAAATAAGGGCATCACACATTTTGCTATAATATATTGTAAAACATGCGTTGGACCATCCAAATTATTCCAATTGCTAGAATTTTGTGAACATTTACAGAAATAAGCAATACAATTGCACAGTGTTGTATTGTGTAATTTAATAACTTTACTTTAGTGCCAATACTAATTTTCCTTACGCTCTTTTTTTTTGGATTGTTTCGATGATCATGCATTATGTGTGGGTATAACATGTCATTACCAGTTTTTCAAATACGTGGCTAGCAAAGTTTATGTATTTAATATTTAATAGTACCTAACTGAATTAAGCGCCGCTTTGGAGGAAAATTGCTCTTAGGTAAATTTATTTTATTACAAATTTAGACTCGATGTGCCTAACTTTTTATTCGAAATAATAGTGTAATATTTAAACACTTTGATAATTTCCTAGACGATGCATAAGTTAAAAATAATTTCGAGAATATGTTAAGTATCTAACTGAATATTTAAGATATAAGCCAAAATAGGCATTTTCCATCCCTTATTAATGAAACTTTGTGCCTGTTCCAAATAGCTGTATCTATTTTTGGTATTTGTCTGTCCCTCAGAGTTATGTTTTGATGTACTTTATATATTCGTATATTCTTCCTCTGTGGAAACTTATTCATTTTCCTAATATTACTTCTACTATTTACACGATGTATATTACCGATCCCTGTGGTATACGGCTCTTGGATCTGCCAATATTGTTCATGTTCAATTATTGGTTTGATGGAGAACTTTGTTTTATAGATAACTTAACAGATGTAACATAACATATCAATCCGCTCTGTTTTTTCATTAAATACATTCAACTTGTTAATTTATTTCTACGATTGAGTCAGAAGCTAATTTAAATATATTCAATTTGAATCCCTTACAACAACTGTCATATGAAAATCATTAGAGAAAGCCACAATTCTTTTCTCAAATGTCTCCAATTGTTATGTATTACCTACCTGTACCCCTTATGAATAAAAAACTTAATAATTATTGAGTTTTAATACTAACTATTTAAAACTTTTTAATTTTGTTTTATTCACAATAATTTAACTTACTCGTTTCATCAACACCGCGACATCATAAATTTACAAAAATGTTTTAGCCTTTTACGGTACATATCACATAGAAGCATGTCTTCTTATAAACTCAATGTAATACTTTTATTAAAAAGTGAATTTAAGGAAGTGTTTAATTTATAAGTAACGCTTTACGAACAAAATGTTCTAATAAATTAAAAAAAAACTATTATAATTTTAATTTAAATAATATTTAAACCATTATATTAAATAATTGTTATCACAGTCCATTTAACGATTTTTACATAACAATATAGAATTTACCAAAAAAATCAATTTTAATAAGTAATCTATTATAAAAAATTATTATTATTTAAATTTAAATAATATTTAAAACATTATATTAAATAATTGTTATCACAGTCCATTTAACGATTTTTACATAACAATATAGAATTTACCAAAAAAATTCAAATTTAATAAGTAATCCGGAAAACTATTTTTAACGGAAAATTTCAGCATCACAAAGAATTTCGACATGTAATCATGAATGCACCTGCCTATAATCCTTAGTGTAATTGATGGAATTTGTGATATTTGATGGAATTTGTAATATTTTCTATTTCATTCAAGTACGAGTTTAACATCCCACACAATTTCTACTCGGATATACAAAAAATTGAAAACATCTGTAACATTTTGTGTTTGCATGGTATCATGCAACCACAAAAATCTATTGCTGGTAAGATATGGCAATACTACTTAATTTTGTAAATTTCATATTTTTACTTCTTTATTTTTGGTGCTCGTTGTAATTTTCTCGTGAAATACACATAATTGTTAAAATAGACCAATAATGTTTTGCTCGAAAAGCTGTATCCCTTTATTTGTAATATATCGTATTATTTATAAAAATTCAATCTTTTATTTTATTTTCCCTAACATTTTAACATAATGCAATGGTATTTGTTACAGGATCGTAGAAAATGTAAGTGAGTTAATGTTTATAGTACCAGCAACATAGTTAGAACTCCCGATGTGTTAACCTTTGCCTGAAATGAAATCTGAAACACGCTTTGACGCTCAAATGGTTAGAAGTATCGGGGCTTATAAATAAAACAGGAAATTCTTGAAATTTCCCCATGGCACCCGCGATTAAAATAAGGGTGGTTTACAGTTTTTTGGGACACTAAAATGGATATAACATAATGGACATAATACGAAACAATATTTTTTACTTACTATTTTATAAGCCCATGAAACTTTATTATACATTACACGAAATATTTATAATTTTTATAAAGGCAAGTAATAAAACAATGGTTGGAAATAATAACTATGTAGGTACATTACAGTGATTTGTAATAGTTTACATAAACACATATTTAAGAGTGATTGACCAGCGGCTGAGAATAAAAGTTTAAAAATGCCTGCAACTATACAGGGAGGTTCCAATGAGAAAGATTGATTATTCCCCGATGCACTTGCACTGAAACCAAATTTAAACTGAAGCTTAAAATTGACTGGAAATACAGAAGTCAAGTGGAGTAATTTCACAAACTAGATTCCTAACTCTATTTTTACATCATTTTGAAAAGGTAAAATGCTTAAACTACATCCTCCATTAGGTAACTCATCTCGCCATGCTTTGGTTTACATTTGGGTTACATAATGTTATGATAACTATATTGGTAGAACTTTTAGAACAGTGCAAACAGTTGTATAGAAAAACCTCGTTATACGATGTCAAATATATTTAGTTAAATGCGTTTAGTATGTCGATTGTTTTAGGTATGGAGCTCGAAGTACGGATCTTTTGACGGATTCCTATATAGGTATTTTTGATTTTCCCAAATAGAAACTTTGGACTTCGAGGTGTTCGAAGGAATTGCTGAAACAAGGCTCAAAATTCCATTATAAAATACCCGTGGAAAGGTGGAACACCACAAAAACGCGGTACAGAATATAACTTTGGACTTCGAGGTGTTCGAAGGAATTGCTGAAACAAGGCTCAAAATTCCATTATAAAATACCCGTGGAAAGGTGGAACACCACAAAAACGCGGTACAGAATATATCCAACGTACCTACTCCTTAATCTGAAAGGCGATCGTTCTCATGTGTTTTAAATTATCTTACCCATCCATCGTCTTCTTGTATCCGGAGTTTTCTCGTGGGTATTGCGAACACGAGATGAAATTCCAGTTAAAAATTGCACCTCATTTACCCCGGCACACACTGGTTCATTACTGGCAGAGGTAGTCAAGACGACCGCAGACTTACCTAAAAGAACACAGAGAGGTGGATAGTAGTCAAATTGGCCAGGTGAGATTAGTAACACTGTAGTGGGTCGCATTGAAAGGGGGTTGAGTTATACCGCCTACCAAGTTAAGTCAGCTGTACGGATTTCTGTTGAGGGGAGAATGAAGCGGGTTCCATGTCTAACCAAAGAACTCATACAAATACCTAAAACAAACACAACATTTGGTCAAAGAAATTTCAAATACATTGCGTCTAAAATATACAATAACCTACCTGACAAAACAAGACAATCGAATAATATTAAAAAATACAAAATCCTGATCAAACAATGGATCATCGAAAAAGGTCGTGCAATAATTAGTCACTTCACCCAAATATAATCGTATATCTCATTATTGTTACCACTACCTACCAACCTGAAAATTTTGTCAAATATTTTTGCTTTATTGAAAAATGTACTTTATATTATAATTAAAAAATATTTGTAAACTAGTCTGTCTCGACACAGGAGTTCCTAGTGAGACAGGCAAGGCCAAAAAAATGTAAACCTTATGATATAGATTCAATAAATAAATAAAATAAAATAAAAATAAATAAATCGGACTATGAGATCTCAGCGTCTGAATTCTCATAGTAAATTTATTCAGACACGATACTTCCTCATATGATAATTCATCACATCATAACTCACATTAACCTACCCTTCCATTTCCCCGCCTCTCCCCCCTCACCTAACCTAACCTAACCTAAGGTTAAAAACCCCAATATCAGTTTTAGACGCTTCGAGACATGATGAATTATCATGTGAGGAATTAACATCCGATGAAAAGTTTGTACTCAATATTCACACACTTAAAAAGTTTTCACTTAGTAGACCGGTCACCAATGAAGCGATAGTGTTGCACCAAGTACAAACTAGCTGCTCTTGGCTCAGTGTCAGTCAACTGTCAGTGAACGATATACAGGGTGTCCTGGGTCAAAGTGCATTAACTTCGGGAGGTGATTCTATATGATAGTAGGAGTAAAAAAAGAGGAAACCGCGTGTAAACAATAACAGGCCGAGAGTTTGACGTTTACAATAACGATACCAAATGTTTTGTTTTAAATAAAATTCAAAAAGTTAACTGCACTAAATAACAAAATGAAGTTACACTTATAAAAATAAAATTATTAAATACTTCCACCAAGAAACGCAATGAACAAAATTTTCCTTTTAAGTACTCTTAAGTCTTAATAAATACCTACACACTAGGTAAAAAAACGCAAAATTAACAAGGTTTTATCATAATATTTCAGTTTTTAAATTTAAACACTGCTGGATACACTAAATTACCTACTTTGCTAATGAACAGTAAAATGACAGTTGCATTCAAAATCAACACTGGCTGATGGAACCGAATAGTACGGAGGCATGGAGTGGTAGATTTGGCAAAAACGCAAAATAATTATGCCGGCCGCACAAATCGGGCTAATTTAACCTTTTTACTGAAAAAGTACCCCTCAAATTTCTAATTTCGGAGAAAATTATTTAACCTTTTTATTCCTACCATCATGTAGATCTTCCGAAGTTAATGCACTTTACCCCCGGACACCCGGTATTTCGTAGTCAACTAAGCGACATCTATGTATATTCTGCTTCGTCATTTCGCCATGCGCTTCTCAAGTACACGTGTAAAACTATTTCTCAATAACTCAGCTCACTCATTTTACTATAATAATCCCTTTTGATATTTTAACATGATTTTTTTTAATAATCAATTATTTGATATTACGGTTCTACCTGCAAATAAAGGGACCATAGAATATAATTTCTACAATTTTTTCTTCTTATTCTCATTTTAATATGAAATTTTTAACAAAGTCCTTAATATATTCGATATCAACTGTCATTTGTACGTTAGCGATCTGCAGTTGTCCTAGGGAACGATGCGAAGTTTCCGATATTTATCCTACCGATCGTTATCGAGCGAGTATGCTAGGGCCTCAGATCAGCGTAAATTAGTAGATAAATTAAAAGGATAAATTAGTAGAGAAATCAATGTTTTATTTTAAAATGTACCTTAGCTTTATTTTTTCTACGTTTTTTCACAAAACACAAAAGGTTGAATCGTGAGTATTTATTCAACGACTAGGTAAGTTTCAAAATATGTTAGTTTATCAGCTACTGCACGGTTAGGAAAAACAAAAATAAATTTATTTCGGGCATAAAGTATCGCCATGAAATACGAATGATTCTTTATGAAAACATTATTATATTTTACGAGTAAACAGTAAACACACACAATATTACAGTATACGTTTAAGGTTCTTACGAATGATGTAGGCACATAACTTCTATGCATTGTTGAAACAAAAATGTTTTTGTTTTATATTATATTGAAGTGAATATTTTTCATCTCAATATAAAAGTAATTTAAACTCTCGGGTCAGCTTAAATACCAGATTCCCAAAATTTTTAAAGAAAAATATTAAACCCAGCAGGGTATAAAGAAACTGCGCCAAAAATTATTTTAGTCTGAATATTTTGTTATTGAAATATTAACTATACAAATATTAGGCTTGGAACGTGGAAACTCCACGAAAATGGTTTATCGGCTGAGTTTGTGTTTATGTAGGTATCTAATTGGAATTTACAACCGAGTTTTCCCACTATTTGCAAGGGAGCAGTAAAACATCCAAGGTGAGCTTTGGCAACGAGTTTTCTTTTAACAAAAACACTACAAAGGGAAAATTATACTAAATGAGAAATAATATTGAAACCCAGAATCTTGTTGGTACGCCGCCCTAGCCTTAAAAATAATAAAGCGTGATTAAAATTGTGGTCGGAAAACGTCAGGTCCCTCGTAACAAGGTTGTCTGACCCCGCCCACAGCGGGCCTCTTGACTATTAGATAAAATGTAAATGAATAAAAGATAAAGAGAAAAAGATATATAAAGATGTAAAGCCGACGCTGCCGGAGCAATGAATGTGTTTGTTTCCCGGCACTTTTTTGTCTAGGCCGAAGAGCGTTAGCGTTGAAAAATGGGAATTTAACGGCACAGGAGGTGTGTCACACTTTTTATAAAATTGTAAAACATTTTTAGTTTTTCCATTCATCAAAGGATCCGGGTGAAATGGAGGATGTAAAAAAGGAAACGTTTTGCTAAATTTCTTGCGTAGAAACTCGTCCATTCAATAAGCTTATTATGTTTAAACTGTGTGGTAAATATACCACGTTTTTTTTAATGTGAATACCTCACAAGAGTCCCGACTGATCCCGTCTGGAGCCAGTGAGACTATGGCAACCCCAATTGGCGTATCTTATGAGGCTGAAGGCAAGTGGGGAAGGGAAGGTGACGATGAAGATGAAGGTGGGAAGTACCTGGCTATTCAGATCTAGTAACTAAATACGGCTAAAGCCATTATTAAGCAACGTTTTAATTCTGAATGGTGGTCTTAAACCAGGGCGATACTGAGACTATCTTCCACTCTTGATGATTTAAAAATTTTTTATTCTTTTTTTTTTAATATTTTTAGAACTGATATGCGATCTTATTAATCATTAAAACAAATATATTTTTATATTATATCTAGGTTATTTATCTTTTGGGGTTGAACATGGGGGCGTACATATTATCATGCTTAAATTAATCGATTTACGCGTTTGAATAACGTTGTAGGCTAGATACAAGGGATATAATGTAATTGGCATATTACTATAGCTTTTAGTTAGAAGTACCTACTTCCACAAATGAAGTTAGTATTAATTGTTGCTCTCAGTTATTATCTCGAAGAGATAGACAATGACCACATGAAAGGGACCGTAACAAATTACGGCTGTTTGTAATAACTCAGTCTCAAGGGATTGATTGAATCTCAGCAGGAAGAAGAGCTTTGGGTTTAGTCCAGCTGAAATACTGAGTTCTCACCGCGACTTACGCAAACCAACCAAACTTGAAGCAATGTTAATTTGTTTGTCAGAAGAATGAAGACTCCGTAATGTAGACGTTCATTTGAATCTTCTAAATATTTCTATTTTTGAAACCGTGGTGGAATTCCATTATAATAGTATAATAAAACAAAATTAATCCTTTTTTCTATTTCATTTATTGACCATAGCCGGTTTTAGCTTGTCAAAGCCACCTTCAGGCTGGTACAAATAAATAGGTAACTAGCCTACTGGGAATAACCATAAATAGGCCACGTAGCAACACATGTAATTTATTTGTTTATTTATACTGGGTTTTTACAAATGTTCGCACTTACAGGAGAACAATCCAGTTATAAAAACTCAGTTATTATACAAATGGGGACATACAATTACAAAAAATCTACAATTATATACACCTGAATACAGATACACACAATTAGAAAAACAGAAACATCACAAATAAAAAAAATACAAAATTACATAGAAGCTCACTCAAGTAACACATATTACAATGAGAGGCAAGAGACATAAGAATCACAAGAGGCATGCATAGCGAGACAATTGACACAATATAATTAGTTTTTTTTCTGAATCCATACAAATTATCTACGAAAATATCTACTTCAGCATACTCTATCTTGTTATATAGTCGACACATCTGGGTCAGAGGGCTAAAGTAGGCGATATTATTTTTAAATGTATTCAGGTGAAAAGCGTTATGGCGTCTTCAACAATGGGAAATAAGGACATTTATTTCAATATTGCTAAGACATAGTGTAGTATCAAGATGGCCATGAAATAATAAAAGCAATATACTTGAATAAAATCCTTATAGACCACACCCCCTACAGCTAATATGTTGTGTATAAAATCCGTAGGTTAAGAATAATTTGTTCCAGTCAGAATTGCTTTGACAAGCTGAAACCGGCTACGGTCAATAAATTAAAGTGGAAATTTTTTAAAATTTGTTTTATTATTCTATTAATTTGAATCACTTCAATAAAACGAAAGTGTTGGGCTCAGTTCCTTCGTACTTCATCTGTATTAGTATTTCATTTAATGTTTCTTAAAATTTCATAAATTTTCCTTTTAGAAAATTAATTTTACAAAAACAAGGTCACTGGCCAGGAGCCCCAATGTACCTGAAAAAACCCTCGACTCTTTAGAGCACAGGCGTCGGGTGAAGATGCTCCGAGGAACTAGCGTCATTGATCCCCACGGCACGGGTGCATAGTCGGGAAACACGCCAAACGCGCGCCCAACATATGTACACGGTTGACATTTGTCACATGAGAACAGGTCGCTTCTACGACTCGTTATTGTGTTCAACAGCTCGGCTGTTGAACGATTTGCTGGCCTCTGTGTTTCCTCCTTCCTGCAACATGGGTCTCTTCAAGACCTACGGTCACTCCTTCCTCTCCTCAAAAAAACCCTCCACACAGCATCTTCAAAGATGACATAGACTCTCAGGGAAATTATTTTCCTCAGGGCCTACTGTGTGGAATTTATATTGTCTTGTAAATTACTGTGTTTTCTCCGAAGAAAATATTATAATTGTATTTGTTTCCCGAACGAATTGAGAATTTAAATCCGCCGAAAAACAATAAACGAAACTTAATAATTATTAGCATAACGTGCAAGAAGTATTGAAAATATATTTTAATTACCCCATTCGGTGGAGATCATAAATTGTTTTGTTTGATCTTAAACATAAAACCAACGTATTTGGATAATCGTCTTCAACCAATGCAAATTTATTCCCGTTGATTTTTTTGAGAAAAAACTTCCTTCCCAGTTGTTTGGTCTCAAGTAACTTGTTATTTAAAGAAACTAGATCATCCCCTTAAAGTGGAACTGTTGAGAAGAATTTTAATATCATCCGATATATCAATTTCGTAGATACTTTCACAAACTTTCTTACTGCGTATCACAAAAATCCCACAGTAAAAGATCGTTCCTGGTAGTACATTGCACTTGACATAAAATATATATTTTCGACAATAAAATATTTTAATTTGTTTTAGACCACTTTAAATATTAATTACACTTTACCGGTTTCGGAAGAACCCTTTCTTCGTCAGGAGATGAAAATTATGGCGAGCCACAAAGTTAATGCTTATTGCGAACATGTATATATTTTCGATTTCGGATACGTTAAGAGTTTCAAAGTGGCGCATTCTCAAACTGAATAACATTTTTTTTTTAAAAAAGCACTTTTTGCATTTGGACAAGTATACGCGGCAAAGGTTGATAGAATTTGCCGTTAGGTTGCCCTTAGATTAATAACTATTAAATGACAACTACATTTATAGCCATTTACCTATAACGCATTATGCAACGGTTCCATAACAACTCAACTCGGCACACAAAACAACACACAATACAACACACAACACGATACACAACATACAACACGATACACAAAACAACACACAACACAACACACAATACAACCCACCCTCTAAAAGTGATGAAAAAAATAGGTCATAGGCTTACATAACGTAACCTAGTTTTTAATCACTTTTCATGACTTTATACCACTTTTTAATTGTGTGATGAATTGCCACTGTGTTGAGTTGTCCGGTCACCTTATGCAATACCCTCCCCACCCAGCGGACTACATCAAATTTTAATTACTTCCACGACTTTTTATACTTTTATGTATTTTGGTGTGTCTTCTAAAAGAAAAGCCATGGAAAATATATGGAAACTTATTGTTTGTCATGCTCAATCATTATACTGTTGAAACGTGAATATTATGGATATTTGCCTACTTAAAATGAGCATTCATTATTTAATAAATTTATTGCAATATTACCCAATTGTCCCATATTAAAGCTTCCGTACAGGACCAAAGCGACTATTGAACTATATCCCCAAAATAACCCTACATTCTATACATTGACGGCCTAATCTAATATACGTAGCTTCTATTTAAGTCTAAAACCGTAACTTTACACTGCTTTAATTAATTTTATTATAAACTTTTGTAATGTATGTTGATTGGACGCGTCAATTCTATGAATGTTTGAATAAAGCTCCCCATGTACCCATGCACAAATAACACTTCCCAGGGGATGGTTGGGGGAAGGGTGGTGTAGGGTAGGTTAAAGGCCAATCCTAATTTACTCAAATTATACGCAATTTGAGTTTATGTAAAGCAGTAAACTACGTTCGTGTTTTGTCAAGAGATTGTTTAGGGCGAACCTGATATGAACAAGTCGGTAAGTACGTAGCTATAGAAACAGGACAAACGGGTGGTCATCCCTTTTATACCTTTGTTTATTACGAACAAATACGGTCAGGCATTATCGTTCATTAACGAAGTCGTATTTATCAGACCGTGCGGAGATACTTTAAAAAATTAAGAATAAATCTGCTCATTTGTCTCATTAAAATCGCGAACGGTGAACTCTGGCGTCATAAAATTCACAAACGTTTGTGTATGTCTCGAGTTCATAGGTAAAAAATATATATACATATTTTTTAAGTATAATTTATTTAGTTATAAAATTTTAACATCTTTTATCTAATATATTCTTTTCTAAGACTACTATAACATTATTTACTACCTACTAACTAAAATTTTGACTTCACAACATTAAGACATAATCCACAAAAAACTGCAAGACTTTAAGCTTTTAAAGCGAGATCATTGAACATTTTAAAACCTTTATCTTTAACCTTCTCATGTTTATAGGTAAATAAAAATACATATTTAGTAGTGAAAAAAAAGTCAAAGGCCTTTTTCTTTCTTAATAGAATAATTTATGTTTTGACCCTTTCAACAAATTTAATTTTGAAATCAATTAGAAGGTGAATGGTTATCAATTAAACGGTATGTAATCAAGATAAATAATCCACATAACGCCGGGTAACAACCGTTCCTGGTATGCTAGCACGGTCGCTGGATATGAAGTTACCGACCGATTGTCGGTAACTTCTCATCGTTCCCTAGGACAACTGCAGATCTCAAACGTACAAACGACAGTTGATATCGAATATATTAAGGACACTTAGTCGTTGTGAACTGTCACCTATTCGTTTGCAATCTGCAGTTGTCGTAGGGAACGATGAGAAGTTACCGATAGTTATCCTATCGATCGTTATAGAGCAAGCGTGCTAGGGCCTCTGGTATCTACTACCTAACATAAAATTAACAGTTAAGGACATTTCTTCTACAGTGATTAAACATCCAAAATCCAATTACAAAACAGCACTTGACTGAATCAGGACTAGTCCCCAGGTTCTAAACAAAGAAATGAATTTCAGGAAGAAAGTAAGGCAGTGGCATAATGTTGAGTTTTCCAAGGCACCTAGTTACAGGTCCTGAAACCAAACGCTTTGAATATTTGAATCAAATCGTATTTGTTAGGTACTTGTTTAATATCTAGTAATATGTCAGCTATGGACAGACGCTTTCGGAGTATCTGGGTCTACTAGGGCTTAGAATAAACTCCCTCCGCAACTAAGACACATAATAAGCCCGACAGTCCAAACTAAAAACTTGCCTTTTCAGCCCCTCATACCCTTAAATTACGTATACCTTCCTGAGAGGATCACTTTTGTATTGCCTATGATGTACCCTAATCACACTTTTCTTATTGGATTAACACTATTCGAAGCCTTTCATCTCAATCTGTCTCTTACCAAAGGAAGAATCACATTTACAAAATAAATATTCTAATCCAATTCTTGTACTTTTGTACTGCTTATTATAAATTTTGGTTTTGCAATTCCATACACATTAATTGAAGAACATAATATTATATGTAATTGTTAAAATGTATCCTAAGATTAAGTTATAGCATATTTAATAACGTGTTCCAAAATATGACCTATGCGTGCAAACTGTATATAAATTTCTCTAGTAACCAATAAATAGATTTAATCTCAAGCGATTTCCCAGATAAGTCTTTCCTGTACCTATATTTTATACTTTCTATATTCTAGAATAAAATATATATATATATGTGCAATATGTGCATTTAAATGCAGCATTACATTAATTGGTCAAATGCATTATACATATAGTTTTGTATTACTGATCGACTGATCGACAAATCGGTGGATGCATCTGTTAGCCGTAAGTTGTAATAATAGTTTGTCTAGTCTCCAGTTACTAGTAAGGTAAGAGCATTGTAAAAATATATTATACATTTGTACAGCGCCCTCGAGGAGATTTATCACAAAAACGACGCTATAAAATCATCAAAATGTTGTTATTATTATAATGAATCAATTATATGTATTTTTCAAGAACACGGTTTGTAATTTGCCTCGTTTATGACCATTTACCACTCTTACGTTTTTCGTACAAATATAGATTGAAACATTTTACACATACGTCATGATGAGATTGTCTGAGTGTAGAATTTAATGTGTGTTCATTTTACGTTCTGACAACCTTTCTCAATGGCTTTTTGTACCGGAAATTCGTAAAAACTTTCCCGAAAGATTTTTTCATCCGATTCGATTTTAATGAACCTCATTAAAACATTCGTTTATACTTTTCAAATTCTAGCGCGCAACGGAAAATGTAATACTTTTGTTACGTTATGAAGGTAAACACATTCGTGCGTGGTTGTTTTTACTAAATGAATTAAAATTCTGTCATTGATAGTACCTGAAAGAACCACTGGGTTTCGTGTGGTTTCCACACTTTTTCTTATCAATTGAATATATGTATTATAAAACAGACAATTATAAACACAGTGGTTCGACTAATTTTTGTGCTGTTAAATGAATATTTCAAAGTTCAACAACTCTATAGTGGTGGTATTTGTAGATTGAGCTGAAAATACTTACGATAACCGAGAAATTCTAAACCCCAAGAGCCGTGGAAATTTGATGACGCTAAAAGTTACTGCTAGAGAGCTTTAATTAAAAAAAATTCTTATAAAATACCAGGTATAAGGTAAATTTGCGACTCGTTCCAGAGTGGACGATACTCTCAATATTGTCCTGGAGCAAGACACCAATCAGAATTGAAAAGTTGCCCGAAATGGCTTTAGCCGTGTTTGGTGAACCAGACCTGAATAGCCATACACTTCCCCACCTTCCTCTTCCCCATCGCCTTCCCCTAACTACTATCTTCAGCCTCACAACATACCCCAATTGGGAATGCCGTAGTCTCACTGTACACATTACAGTTACCTATCTTCTAAAACAATCCATATGTACCTACATACATATATATAATACTAGCTTCTGCCCGTGACTTCGTCTGCTTAGGATTTTTACTTCGAGTAATCTATTTTCTTTTCCTAGGTCCCATCTAAGTTTGTACCAAAATTCTTATTTAAAATATCCATAATTCTTGATTCGATTTAAAGTATTAGGCCAGTACTTCAAATAAATTCACTAATTATATATTTTCTAAAATAGAATTTTGATTTAACAATATTGTTTTGCAAAATGTCATTCTCAAATTTTGACATTTTCTATTAAATAATAATTATTATTTTCAATATATTGAAAATAAATAAGTAGCTTTATAATTTATAGCCTATATGTTATTCTGATGTATGAGCTACATTATCGTAAAGTTTCATTAAAATCCATTTAGTAGTTTTTTCGTGAAAGAGTAACAAACATACATACATCCATACAAACTTTCGTGTTTATATTATTAATAAGATTTGAAAATTTTTACAAACATTTATACTAAAGCACATTTGAATTATTTCTTTGAAATTTCAAACCCACAAAAATTTTCAAAATGTTACAAACATTTTCCACAATCTCTTAGCATTTCAGGATATTGGAATGTCGATAAGTGTACCTAATGGAGCAGAAGTGTGTTACGGGATAACAATAGCAATCGGATTCAATATGGTGCGCGCAGAGATGAAGAGCAACTTAGTCCAGTTAGGTTGTTAGATCTAAAAGTAAAGTAAAACCCCCCTAGCTTCAAAGGCAACACCACTTCCAGCCAGTGCTTGGAACTTCCAGAATAGCCTCCTACACTTTTACGTTTCTAATGGACTTTGTTAGAAAAAGTTTTCCGGCTGCATATCTGGCCGGGTGTTGCTAAACCCCCACCGATTTGGTCCCCACCTAAAGGCACATACATTCTAACAATGACTTTCAGGGCAGTTAAAATAATAAACTCAACAAAAACGTATTAAAATGCTCTTAGGATGTTAACTTAAAATTTAAAAAGAAAAGTATAAATATACATCACCATCCCTTTTTTTTATAGAAAATACCTCGCAAGAGTCCCAACTGCTCCCGTCTGGAGCCAGTGAGACTATGGCATCCCCAATTAGGGTATGTTGTGAGGCTGAAGGTAAGTGGGGAAGGGAAGGAGATGGGGAGAGGAAGGTGGGGAAGTACCTGGCTATTCAGATCTAGTCACTAAACACGACTATCCATTATTAAGCAACCTTTCAATTCTGAATGGTGGTCTTACACCAGGGCGATACTGAGAGTATCTTCCACTCTGGAACGTGCCGCAAATATAGTATATATATATATATTATTATTATTAATTAATTGTGAAATAACACAAATTAATCAAATAAAATTTATTTGCACACGCCGGGTTCGAACCCGCGACCTTCCGATTGGAAGTCAAGTGTCTTACCACTCGACCACGGATGGCTGCAATGAAAAAAAAAAGTGAAGAATTAGAGATCTAGACTAGACTACTAGATCTGAATAACTGAATATAAATGCTCGACTTCCTACCCGTGGGCATCTATCTTCTCCTTTATTTAATACTATTTTTATTTTTTAAAAAGTTTTCTTTATTCATTGAATTGTTTGTTACATTAATTGAGGATTTTCGACCACCATGCTAAGCACATGTCCGTGTTAAGGCGGTCGATTTAAAAATTTAATTTTATATTAATAATATTATCTAATTAGAAAGGGTTCTTGGTTCAATATGGAAGTTGGAACCAATGAATAGTAGCAAATAAAAAGTCAGTTTTCAGTTTCAGTGCCGGCAACCCGGGCGTTTATTATTATTTTATTTTTTTACATGGTTTTCTTTTACCTGCCTTACTAGACAAAGTCCGTTCCGAGGCGGGTTAAATAAAGTAAAAGAGTTCCGAGACGGTTTAAAGTAAAATGGTTCCGAGGCGGTTTAATGTAAAAGAGTTCCGAGGCGGTTTATAGTAAAAGAGTTCCGAGGCGGTTTAAAGTAAAGAGTTCCGAGGTGGGGTAAATTAATTACCATCTTGACAAAAGACGGAAAAACGATTATTTGATGCTGCATTTATATTTACGAACCGATACGCGAGCGGGCCCACGTATTATGGGAAAGGAACAAAACAACCGCAAGCGGGATTTCTCGGCATTTTCTGTTGCTTCATTCCTTTGCCACAAGTCGTGGTTCGAGCTCGGCAGTTTGGCTCGCATGTGTATACATAGCATAACACTATTAAAGTGGGTTTCAATATAAGTTATCTTTGTCTGGCTTAATCCGACATACCCGAATCGTCGAATTAGAGAAGCAACTGCTGCCAAGGGACTTAAGTACGTTTTAATCTTTAGCTGAGATGCATTTCCAAGATTTCTCGACTCCTTATAGTTATCTCGTCTTCCGAAAGTTTCCGAGCAGAAAGAGTTTGCACCGACTCGCTTGTACTATGTAATGTGTTACAAGTTTCATAATAATACTACTGCGCAGAAGACCAGTGAAGCTCTATGGATGAAAATGGATACTGCGATATTGTCTGTCTTTGTTTATAGTTCTCAGACTATTCTTAGAACACTGATATCTTGGTCTCTAAGAATCTGCTTCTCGAAGTTTGAAACTCAATCTGACATCTACGAAAGATCAAGCATTAATTTCAAAGATTTGAGTAAAGAAATAGAGTTTATACACAGCTGAGGGCTACGATTACCATCTTTTACAAACGTATAATCTCAGAACAGATGAATAACAGTGCCTGTGACGGGTAACATGACTTTTCTTTTAGTAAAACTTCTCGTGTTTAAGTGATGATTTTCTTTGTGAGGAGTTTTTCTCAGTGCAAAAGTTTATCAAATGCCGAAAACACATTTGTTATTATGATTCTCCATTACCAACCGCTTTTATCTTACTTTGGTAATATTTGCAAAGTAAGCCTTGATGATTGCACAACTTTTTTCTCGAGTGAAATATCCAAATGAATACCTAATATTCTAGGGGGGTTTTTTCCACATAGAAGATAATAAGTTTTATGAGTCCATTGGAAGCAAAGAACTTCAATCATTATTTTTGAAGATATTATTTTCTTGAGGATTTTTATCGGCCTAATTAATTAATGCTGATGAGCATGCATTTTCGTAGTTACTAAATGCAGTTATTAAATGCAAAATGTAGTTATTAAGTGCAAATAATTTCATATAAATCTCTTCACAAGTAGTATTTTAAAAACGGCACAAACGATTAGAAAACGGAAATGATATCGAAATTCAAATAATTTTCTATAATTTATTTCTCGAGTAGTATTTTAAAAACGACACGCACACGCACTAAAACATACTTAAACAAAGTTCGAGTTTTCATACATATTTAGAAAGGGTACCCACACGAAATATACTAACAGTGTATTTTACAAACGGAGTAAAATTTTGACCCTCCCGATTTAGAATTTTGAGAGTTTAATTTAACTTAAATTAATTTTTTTTTAAATTTATATTTTTAATTTAACCGTGTTCATTAAAGTATATTGGTTTAGGCTTCTACTTTATTCCTAAAGGAATAAACAAACTATGTCATGTTCGTAATAAGCATTAACTTTGTGGCTCGTAAACAAACTATGGTTTAAAAAATCATTAAATGTTTACCATGTAGAAAATTTAACCATACATTAGATTTATTTTTAAATCAATTGAATTCACGATGGATGAGAGGTTTCACCCATGACCTTTTACGCTATACAATTAAAAGTCACCTGAGTTTCCTGAATGCCGCATGCCGTTAAAAGAAGCATTCTTACTATTTTTTTTGCCATTATAAAAAATTACGGTTTTAATATTAAGTTCATAGGAACACATTCATATCACCAATAATAATGATATAATATTCGAAAACAAATTGTCATAATGGGATAAAAGAACCCCACTTCATTACTGTGATTAAAACCATCCCGACGGAATTGTGCGTCAATAATACAAAATACGTTTTTGAATTTACAATGAATCTGACAAAAATATGGTAGCATTTAATTTGCACAGGCTTGGTACTTTTATTAAACAAATTATTCACTTAATTAAAATTGTACGTATAATTTTATTTTATTTTACTTTGTTTAAACGCCCACAGGGCTTTTACATATATAAAGCAATGCATGTTTTGAATAATTACAGTGAAAATAAGAGTTGATAAAATATAGGTAAGTAACAAAAGGAGCATAATATAGGTTACATAAAATATATGAGTTGACAAAATGTAGGTAATATAGAATATAATTGAAGTAATTTTATTTCTTCAAACTTCGCAAAATCACTTTGTGGCGTCATTTTTAATTAAATTAAAACAAATAACTTTGTTTTTTTATTTTTTATTTTTTTATTTTTTTTATTTATTTATTGTTTTACAAATACAGTTGTTATACATTGTATATATATATTTTTAATACATTTTTTAAATATCGTGATTCACCTTTTTTTTGAGCAATGCTCGTGTAAAATATATATACACACAAATTATATTAGTGGTTTAAAAAAAGTTATTTGTTTTAATTTTAAGTAATTTTAGTCTGGCAATATCCTAAAAATCAACATTAATATAAATAAAAATATATAAAATTTGTGCACACAATAGTTTATGAACTAAGTAGAAATAGTTCGCACATACGTTGTTTAAAGTTGGCCGAATTCAAAGTATTGTCAATATGGTTTAAATATTGGTTACCAAAACTAAGTAATCATTGTATCGGGGAATGCAAAATATAATTGGAATGAGTTGTGTGTATATAACATGTCAATATTTGTCTAGTAGTTCGTGTAGGTACAAATAGATTTATTAAATGCAGGAGCTCACAAAATCTAATTTAGAGTTTTATAATTTTAATTAAGAGGTTAGGTCGTTAATTTTTCGTCTATTTTCTAAAGATGTAAAATTCGAAATATTCGTTAATGACAGGTAATTTATGTGCTCTAAAGGAATGTTAAGTTTAAAATTTACAAATCGTAGAAATTTTCTTTGAATTCTTTCAACATTGTGAATATGCATTTTAAAGAAGGGCGACCAAACTATGGAGTTGTGTTCGATAGGCTTCTAACAAGAGATATATACAATAATTTTACGATTCGTAAAGATTCAAAGTTTTAAACTGTTCTTAATATATTCCTAATATTCACCTTAACAATCCTAACATTTTCATACCCCTATTTGCAGTTTGTTGAATGTGGACCGTGAAATCTAGTTTCTCATCCATTATCTCTCCAAGATCTCGCATTTCCGTCACTCGTTCTAAATTTATTTCATTAATAGAATAGTAGAATATTAGTAATGTTTTTTTTCTGGAGAAGATCAAGGTTTGCCTTTATCTACATTTAAATATAAATTATTTTGTGAACACCAGTTATTTAGCATGTATTAGGTCCTTACATATGAAATTGGCGTTTTGTATGGGAGGAACATTAAAGTCGATGTTTTTAAATATAATATATTTATTTAATCAAAGCATGTACCATTGCTATCTATGCACTTTTGCCATCTCATAGGTAGTTCATCGATTCCTATACTAAAAAAACCATTTGGTTCCAATCAATAAAATCTTTGAAGGCAGTTTGGACTGCCGCATCGGAGTTGAATTTTTTCCCTTGCAAGAAGTTATCCAAATTTCGAAAAAAATGGTAATCTGCTGGGGCAAGGTCCGAAGAGTACGGTGGATGTCTTAGACATTCCAATTGAAGCTCCTCTAATTTGGTTGCCGTCTGTTGCGCGGTGTGTGGTCTAGCGTTATCATGAAGCAGCACTGGCCTAGAGTGATTAACCAGCCTCGGTTGTTTAGCAGCTAGCTTTTCCATTATGGTTTGCAGTTGCTGATAATAGACATCTGCCGTAATCGTCTGGCCAGATTTAAGAAAGCTGTAGTGAACGACACCCAAACGCTCACAAGTAACTTTTTTGAAGTCAATTTTCGCTTGGGGCATGGTTTGGCTGGTTCGACAGGATTCAGCCATTGCGATGAGCGCTTCCGATTATCGTACAGGATCCACTTTTCATCACAGGTAATGCTTCGATTTAAAATCCCTTCATTATTGTGCCGGTTGAGTAATGCAACGCAGCAGTCAACGCGCGTTTGTTGATTTGCTTCACTCAATTCGTGAGGTACCCACCCTTCAAGCTTTTTCACCTTCCCAATTTGCTTCAAGTGGATTAAAACAGTTTTATCACTAACACCGCAGCCTGCAGCTAACTCGGACGTGGTTTGCGATGGATCCGCTTCCACAATAGCCATCAATTCTTCATTATCAACTTTGTTATTATTTGATATTTCAAGTTTTACATTTTGTAAACTAAGTGACGCAAGGAAAAAAAAATTGAGGAAAAAACAAATAAATTATAATTTTCGAAACACAAATACATGAGTAAATAGCTGTATAAATTTGAATTTGGAATTCCTAACCAAAGAGAAGATACGTGAGATCAAAGTTGCCAGTACGGCAAAACGCCAATATCATATGTAAGGACCTAATATATGTTAGATTAAAGAACTTGGCAGTGGTTTAATAGAGTTATTTCTTTATATAATTTAATGTCATCGGCGAATAGCAATACATTGACGTCTTTAAAGCAGTTATCGTTTATAAAAACGAGAAAAGCTGTGCGAAAAACGAAAAATGAAAAAAAAAATTGTAGACATTATGTACAATAGATAGGAAACTTGTGTGTTCATTTACTCAGTTGACTACAAAAATCGGCGGAAGACCATGATAAATGTAATAGCTGTTTCTAAATATTCAAGGCACAATATTACCCGAACTTGAAAACATAGAGTAATGCACGCCTCTGGTATAAAGTAAATACCTTCCTGAACAGTTTGTAATATAGATGTTATAAAATTTGTCAGTTAAATTTAATTTTTGCAGCGAATAGCCCAGCAGGAATTCACCTGTGACATTTTTTTTAAAGTTAAAAGGTTTCCATTAAGAGGGTATCACCAGAGAATACCGGAAATTAGTTCTTTTTTAATTAAATTTTAAACGTATTGACTCTTTTTTACAAAAAAAAACATAAATTGATTTTGAAAGATTTTATCTGGTACACGCAGTTTTAAAATTTTGAAAAACTAAGTGTATTTTTAATATACTAAGGTTATACCGTTGGTAGTTGGCAGATTTGTTCATTTTTCAAAAGATAGATCACATTAGACAACACAAATTTCAAATCATATAATCATAAACAAAATAAATCAATACATAATCTAGTAAAGACACTTTTCAGAATTTTAATTTTAGTTCAATTAATATCATTAAAAAACAAATTCACCAACGTGTTTTGTGACGAAAATACCTTAGTTTGTCTATTTATTTAAAAGCTTACAGCCTTAAATATTTGAAATTTTTTTAAACACTTTTTTTGCTTAGACTTTATTGGAAAAGCATAAATACTAATGATCACAAAATACTTAAAAGAAGTACACGATATTAAAAAATGTATCATCACGCGTTTGAGAATTTTAATTGCTTACTCGAATGTAGGTACATAATAAAGCAAATTTTTGAATGCAATAAAGTCGATATTGAGTTTTTATTTAAACTTTTGGTTACGGAGAATAATCAATATTTCTCATCGGAACCGCCCTTTTCAGTCGTAAGGGCACGATCGCAAATTGAAATTTAAATTCTCGGCCGCTGCTTAATGGGTCTTAAGCTTGTCAGCTTATTACAATTTGATGGAAACCTGTAAAAAACATAGTATGACTACCACAACACGGGCATTACCTTAGTATGGTAGTTGAAAGAATGTAATAAATCTGTAACTTATAAAAGTAAATCTTAAACCTGCGTTTGTAAAATTGTAAAAAAACAAAATGGCGCCGAATAGCCTTTTGATGACAATGTTACAATTGAATTTCAGCGAAACAACTAGGCCTATCTAACCCCTGCAGTTAGCAAAGTAAAGAAATTCTGTTAAATGTCCTGACAGTTAGGTAATAAGGAAGTTGAGTGAAAAATATCTCGACTTATAAAAAAATTGTTCATATAGATGACGTGCACACTTAAATATTAGTATTTTTTAAAGTTCGTTTTTATAATTAAATTAATTCTACACGTTTGAATTTTATTAAGCCCGCCAAACCGACCGCTATGTTGCAAGTTTCGGTGAAAAATCACATTTCGCGTTTTAAAATTTAAAAAATAACCATTAAAGTGCACTTTTTTCGAAATTCCGGTAACTGAATTGATTAGTTCTAGTTAATTTCTAACTAGGTACTACAATTTTTTAAATTTAAGTTTTTAGTCCATATTAAGCGTGTCACGGTTATGTAAATATTTAGCCTTATTTTTCATACAAACAAGCATACAGATGACGTCACACACTATCTCGCCTCTTAGGCGCTCCGCTGACGAGGCAACTGAAAACCAACTAAAACCGGCTGTTTTCTCTGTCTTGATTGGTCAAAAAGCTTGTTTAACCATAGACGAAGAACAATCAGCTGACAGCTGGCAATTAGCAACGGCCGCTCACGGCAATCAGCAGTGCCAGTTGCGAGTTACCATGGAATTACCGCTTGCGTTACCATTGACAACGGGGTTTTGTGTGATTGTGAAGTGTGCGGGCCATCACATTGTCATACAAAGACAGTTGGCAGTTGAGAGTTTTCAGTTGCCTCACTGGGCGGAGGCGCTTACCGGGCGTCTTCGCGGGCTTAATAAAATTCAAACTTGTAGAATGAATGTAATTATGAAAACGAACTTTAAAAACAATAAAAAAATACCAGTATTTAAGTTTGCATGTGAACATTGATAAAAAAATGGACTCAACTCCCTTATTGTCATTAATAAAAAGTTTGAAATTTGCAAAGAGAGAAATTTTCATCCATGCAGTAAAGGGGAAGGTATTTAATTCAATATTTGTTTGGCCAAAGTTAAGGTGGGAGCTGGGGAATGTATTCTGGGGGCGTCGCCTGAATTATTCAAACATTCTCGGGCATAAGAATCAGCGTATGTCAACCCTCATGTGCCCATGGAACTTTTACTCAACTTAAATATGAAATATTTCACTTTGTGACGTTGACTTTTACTGGGTTACTTTCTCGATCCAAACTATTCATCAACGAATTATGTAGTTTAAATGTTTAAACCAAGTGTTGGTTTTCTGTTTGTCTATTTACTGGAAGAAAGTATACATTATTACGTATAGTATATTAATATATATATATATATATTTTTTTATTTTTTTTTTAACTGATTGTCAGTTTTTATTTTACTGAAGCTGATATATATCAAAATATGTACCAAATAAACTATAACAAATTTGATTTATGATTTTGACGGCTAAAAGTATTTTGACTGTTAATTTTTGGGATATTATGCCGTGTTGCTAACTCCTACTTTAGCTTTAAAAGAAGGAGTTAGCGTAACACGGCCTAATATCCCAAAAATAAACGACCAAAATATAACAAATTTGCTTTCATAATAAATATTTTTTGACTGATGTTAACAATAAATTTTATATTAAATATCGTTGTAAACAGGTAGCAGAGAGAAAGAGGTTCGTCAATGCATTCACTATTGTTTTTTTTAAATTTTGCATGTTCAAATAAAGCGTTAGGATTCAAGAGAAAGCTTAAAAAACTAACCACTGCAGCGATTTAGTTCCAAATTTGAACTGTTTTTATTATTCTGCGATTATATCGTTCAGTATTGGACCACTTTTAACGAACCTATAAATATGGGATAAACGGTGAAATCTATGTGGATTCATTAGCTTTAAACCGCAGTAAACAGTTTATATCCATAGTATTACTTTGATGAATGATATTAATTAAATCGAATGGCCAAATTAAATACTGAACACCAATCGCTCGACTGGTAAAAACTTAATTAAAACAATTCTGTAATGTATCGAGCAGCAGGAATTTATACATTATTAACCAAACCTAACAAAACATGTTATCTTTGAAAAAATTAAAGAAATCTATGTTTATCTGTTCTCATACACTTCTTTGACGACTTCTTTGTTTTCATTTATTTACATGAAGTCACCCTAAACGTATGCTGTTGTAGCCTTTTGAGAATTAATATTATGCCCACAACCGTGGGACTTGAGCATTTAATTTCCTGCCTTATGACACATTAAACAAACGCATTTGTCACTCCAGGCTTTGATGCATTTCTGTTTAGATAATATAATAGTTATTAATCCTGTTAAAATGAGTAGACTCTGAACCCTTTTAGCCAGGAAAGCGACTGGTCCAACGAGTTTAGTTGTCCGATGACTTTTGATAAGTCTGTGTTTAATTTGCCAATCCTTACATAAGGCAGTTGCCCTCAAAAGGGAGCCAACTAATTAAATTCTATGTCGTGTCTAGTACAATAAAAAAACTCATTAAAATATATTAAATACATTATGAATATTAATTAATTTAATATACCAATGAATTTGTTTCCCATATATTTGACACTATTTTTAAGTGAGAACATTGTTCAAAGAATATTATTACTTTCTTTAGTGGTATTTATTATATTGAAGGGAATAATCTTCAAAAGTTATTACAAAAAGAGTTATTTTTGTAAAGTTTATATTCATTTAGATTTAAAAAAAAAGTCGATGGGTATCCCATAAAAATAAAATCAAATAATCAATTAAAATAAATCACTTCATCAATTATATAAGTGGTGTATTACACGGAGAAAAATGTTATTCTAAAATACGATCATTTTATTCGTAAAAACGGTTAAAAACGGGACTGAAGTTCTTACGAACAAATTAACAGATCTTCAATGTTTATTGGCGGGAACATGTAAGAATAATTTGTTGGTATACGTAATTTCGTACGTATATCAACAAATTATTCTTAAATTTTCCCGCCAATAAATATTGAAACACTGTTAATTTGTTCGTAAGAACTTCAGTCCCGTTTTTAACCGTTTTTACGAATAAAATGATCGTATTTTAGAATAACATTTTTCTCCGTATACGAGGTGATTTGTTTTCATTTAATTACAAATAACACCACAAAGTCAATTTGCGAAGTCTGAAGAAAAAATCATTTATGCTTATCCGTGACACTATCTAGGTAACAAACCATTTCCTCAACATTGTTATAATTTAAAAAAGTACCTGACAAATATACGGGAAAAAATAGTCGAAGAATAGTGTTAATTGTGAATTTGAAATACGAGATTCACAAAAGTGCCAAAAAAAAATTGGCTTCAATCTCCGAGTTGGTGGAGGCCCTTGTAACGATAAGACGAGACATCCTGGGCTCGAGTTCCAGTTGCGAGAGTTACCTTTTTATTTTTCCGTGTATTGTTCTTTTCATATTTTCGTTTAGATTTAATAGTTATTATCTTCCACTTCATTAGATATATTATATTGATGGGAATAATCCAGTTTTGTCGGGCGGTAGAGTGGGGGAAATTGGGTAGCCTGCACACCATCAGAATGTGGTGTTGACTTTGTGAAAACGTGTGAGTAGCGGTGCGCGCAAACGTGTCATGGCTTTCATGTCACTTTCAAAATTTCAACGGATTGGATTAGCGTTGGCTTTACTGACACAACACAATAATAAGATTCGTAAAAGAAAATATTGGGCAAAAAATCGCACTATGGGAAAATTGGTAATTTTAGCCACATGAACATCGCAAGGGAATTGAACCCCGTTGATTTTAGAAATTTATTATTTAATGAATTATTAATCAATTAAAAAATCTATAAAGATACTTTCCCCCCTTCTCACACAACTTGAATGAAGCGCTTAAGTTTCGAAAAACAACTCCGGACAAATATTTTATTTCTAATGAAAATTATGTAAATGAATTAATTGTGAAACAACAGAAATTTACCTTTAACGCCGGGATTCGTAATCCTTCAACAACGGAGAAAGCATAAATGCACCTGTAATTGCGTATTTTGGTAGTTGTATGTATATATTTTGGTAGAAAGCGTATGTACAATACAATAAATTATTTAATATTGTTGGACTCACTATTTTATTACGAACATCTAATTCATTTTTGGAAAAGATTAATAACACCAAAAACATAAAAAAATATTTATTCGCAAATCTCTTTAGAAAATATCTGTAATATTGTATTTATAGTCGCTATTAAGCCCAGAGTGGAAGATACTCGCAGTATCACTTTGATGTAAGACTACCATTCAGCATTGAAACGTTGCTTCAAATGGCTTTAGCCGTATTTGATGAACAAATCTAAATTGTCAGAAATTCCCCACTTTCTCTATCCCAATTCTTTCTCCTTCCCACTACCAATCACAACATACCCCAGTTTGGTCGGAGTCTTGCCTACTCACGCTCGAACTTGCTGCATTAGGGAGAAATTGGAAGTGGTCATGTTCCGACGGCCGTCATAGGAATATTAATAGTTCAGCTGATGGTTTTGCCTACAAACAGTCCGATTTTAAGATACCTTGCACGCAGTCCTGCAAGCAGTTCTGCAAATACATTGGTGAGTAGACCGTTTAAAGCGAAAAGCTTCATCGAATATACTAATTTAAATTAATACAACATCTGAAACCTGATATTACAAAAATACACAAAAACGCAATGCGTAAATATTAATAATCGAAAAAGACTTGGTTTAATAAGATTTAGGATGGAGAGAGGTAAACATGGCACTAAAATATAATTTATATCCTTGTTTTATGAGTCATATGAAAACTCAATAGACATTATACTTTATGAGGCAATAGGGGTGTTTTGTACAGTGGGACTAGCCCAAACGGCCGATCTGGTAGGTAGTTTCGTAAAACTTAGACCATCCATCATAGAAATCTACACAGCAAGGTGTTTATTTCTATTATTTATTCATTATTGGTTATTTAAGTACTTACTTCATGTGTACAATATTGCTAATATTAAAAGAACAAATACCGCCCTTCACATAAGTGCGCCACATAATTCTTTCAAAATTATCACGTAATCAAAGATTTTGTTAAAGTTCCTAGTTGCAATACATTTCAACAAAATCGAAATTACAGCTCTGCTGCCTGAAAATAATTTCTTTTCTCTCGTCTTCTGGCTATTAATTTTTTAAAATTATTTTTATTAAATACCTACCTCAGAATACACTATATCAATCGGCTCTTCCAGGTAGTCAGGAAATGTAAGATATTCATTATAAGGTATATCTTTGATTTTAATAAATATAAATTAGAAACCAAAGCATAAAATCGATTTTAAAATGTATTTATGTTCCGATAACAGAAAAGGATTTTTGAGTTTGTTGCGATGTACAGCTTAGATCTTCAAATGAATCTTTGATTTTGTAATCATCTTGGTGGCCATTGTGGAGTGCCGAAAACAATAAAAATTAAGTGAAAACACGAGTAAAATTAAAAAAGGTTGTTGTTAATATCATAAATTTAATGTGGGACGTTACAGGACATACAGGTACTCTACCAACTGGTGTATCACACTTAGCTCCATATATGATTATGTTTATCTGCAAAACGTGCGGAGCCTTTACTAATAAACTGCTTCTCTTCTGTGGTATAATATCTTCTGGTTGGTGGATATCTCTACGGCGGTATTGGCACGTGTGACTAACACCCTCTCTGGATATTTTCGAGGGTCATTAGGCGTGTTGTGATTCCTCTCGTGTCATTTACCTTTGACATTTCACGCATGCTCCTCGCAAATTATTGAGAGAAAAAAAAAACGGCTGTGCTTCTTGATCATTACATTAACGATAAAAACTCTTATATTTGGCTATAGTAAAGGGTGTGTGTATATATATGGTTATTGAAACTTAAATAGTATAGGATATCTACGTACATGGTTATTTCTGTGTACCTTTGTTATTGAATAAAAAGTGTCTCTTGTGCACTTCAATAAATACATACATATATTACCGTCGGCTAAAAGTAATATAGAACAAGTTTATTAAAAAAACGTCGAAATAAAATCACAATATTTGATAAATATTATTATCTAGAAACAAAATCTCTTACCAATAGCCCATATGTTAAACAAAATTGTATCTGAAAATATTTGTAGAAGAGGAAAACTGATCCGATTAAAAATGGACATTAAAATAAAAAGTTATTTTTATTACAGAGAAATGACATGATTAGTTATGTCATCTTGTGTTTAAATCAGGTCTGGCCAACGGGTGGAGTGAGAGGGGGGGGGGGGGGATGGGGGAGGGCACTCAAGATATTAAAAATATATTAAATTATTTGTTATAGCTTTTTAAAAATTCTATAAAATGTTACAACAAAAGCACATAGCTATAATAAAATACATTGGTAAAAATGGTAAAAAGTCTTACATAAATAGATATTAAGTATAAAAAAGAATTGCAGAAATTATGTACGTCTATTTGGGTCTGGATATATAGAAGAATTGAGATAAAAAATATTTAAACTGATTATTTTTACGGTGAAATATATATATATTAAAGAAATAATCGTCTTCCCAACGGTTACTGAATTTTCTTTTTTCTTCAAATAGTTTATTTTTCTTCATAATCATGTTTAACGGCTAAAAAATAAATGTACTAATTAATAATACATCACTAAAATAAGTGCACCTGTGGATACGCAACGTAAGTAAATTTAAAAACTAATCTGCACTGATTGGTCCTTGTTACGCTATCGGACAAGTTGCGTGTCCAGATCTCTACTAATTCCCAAAAGAAATAAAAAGAAAAAAAATCTTGGACCGTGGGCCGCGGGTACTTCTTCACGACAAACAGTTTTAAATGTAGAAATAAGATATATTTAAACGTAAATTTAATCGATGAAATTGACAAACGTCTAGAAAATAGGAACAAAAATATTGTCATTTAGGGGACAGCTTTCAAGAATGTTGACTGCTATCTGCCGTATTACGTAATAATAAACTGAGATGAAACAGTTTTTTAATATCGAACACAATACAGAAAATCGAAACACAATTATTTTGAATTGCTTTTGAGAAAAATTCCACCGGATTAAAATTCCCTCAAATAGCTTTGAGTTGAAAAATGTTACCCATTTAAACCGGTTCTTTTGCGTTCATCAAATGGCCTGATTGAATCACAGCACCAATGAAATAGGGATCAAGGGGTGTTCTCTTTCTTCGGGAAGGGCGAGAAAGTAGGGCAGGGGAGGCTGTAGCAGGGTGGCTGGGAAGTAGGGGAGGGCAAGGGCATCATTATCCCTGACAAGTGGGGCAATACCTTGAAAAGGGGTGACGTCTGCGCCCAACTGAAAAATTCCCAACAAAAATAAGGACAAAGGCGACATCGGATCATTTTTCGGAATTCGTTTCCACCTGAAGGCACTCAAGATGGTTCACGCAATGTAATTTCTGTGCGGGAAGGTAAAGGCGGTGGAATTAAGAAGAGATTTGAGGGAATTAAATAAGGTATACCTCATAAATCAGTTTTTATTTTCCTCAAAATGTAAATGATAAATCCGGTGTTGTGTTTTAGTTTTGAGGTTGTAACCAGTTACTTAATGAATAATCATCAAGGCGTGATTGAAACCAGGGAAATGATTTAAAAAAAGCGTTGGGGAAAATTATAATAAAGGCTTATAATACGTAGATGCACGAATATTTAAATTTGTAAAAGAAAATAATATATTAAATGCACATCAATATGGGTTTAGAGAAAATTTGAGCACTCAAGATGCGATCGTAGATTTAACATCTGAAATATATAAATCTTTAGATAATAAAAAAAAATGAATTGGAACATTTGTCGACCTAAGAAAAGCATTTGACAGTATATCACACTCTAATCTCATCTCCAAACTAACGAAAATTGGTATAACTGACAATGCTTTAACTTGGATCAAAAATTACCTATTTAATAGATAGCAATTTGTTAAGTTAAATGGCTTTCTAAGCGGTTCACAGACCACGAATTTTGGCATCCCGCAGGGAACTGTACTGGGACCAATCCTTTTTTATCATTTATGTCAACGATATGTTTAAACTCAACATCAAGTCTAAACTCATTTCATATGCAGACGACACAGCAATTCTAACCGAGGGATTAACTTGGAATGAAACCCAGAAAACAGCAGAGTTAGACTTAAACATACTAAAAAAATGGTTCGATAAAAACTTGCTGTCACTTAATACGGAAAAAACCTTTGTAATACCGTTCACCATTCATAAACATGCATTCCCTGAAAATTTAAAGATTAGTATACATTCATACAATTGTAATAGAAATTTAAATTCATGTAAACCTGACTGCTCTGTACTCACTGTTAAAACTAATGTAAAATACCTCTGTGTAATTATAGATAGTAACATAAATGGAAACTACAGATCAATGCAACAGTAGAAAGATTAAGAAAATTATTGTACATTTTTCTTATAATCCGAAACATATTAAATTTTAAACTATTAAGAATCATTTATATATCATAATACAATATGGAATTGTTGGCTGGGGTGGTGCATTCAAAACTTCTCTCTTGCCTTTAGAAATCATCCAAAGAATATTAATAAAAATAATTTAAAAAAAAACATATGATTACCCCACCATAAGATTATTTCAAGAATTTAAAGTCCCTTCACTACACATTAATTATAAAAAAAAATCACTTTTACAAATACACAAAGATTGTTTCAACAACGATACCTCAATATCTATTTCAAACAGCAAAAGACCAAGTATTCTTGGCTCTATAACTATCCCGCGTTGTAATACCACCATAGCCCAACAATTTTATAAATATTGAGTAAAATTGTTTAACCAATTACCCCTTAACTTTAGATTGGAAACAAACTATAAAAAATTCAAAAGGTTAATTAAAACAATATATCGATAACATATTACAATCATTGTGACTGTGACTTTTGGAAATTCTTTTTCTTTTATACTCTTTTTTATTTTCTCTCTTCTTCTTCTTTTATATCTTTTCTTTTTTCAATTCTGTTTCACGCATAATGTATGATATACAATACATATATAAAAAAATTAAATATTATAATTTTCATTATCCTTACTACACATTTTAAAAAATATATGTTGAATTGTTTTTCGCTGCTCCACCTTTTTTACACGAGCATTGCTCAAAAAAAAGGTGAATCACGATATTTAAAAAAAGTATTAAAAATATATATATACAATGTATAACAACTGTATTTGTAAAAAAAAAATAAAATAAAAAATAAATAAATAAAAAACCTACAGCCTCATATGAAAAACGTAGGTAGCAGTGGCCTGCAACAAAAGGTTAGCTCTGTGCTGTGTCTTCTAAGTGGACTGTGAATTGAACATTTCATACTTATTTTAATTACAAATGTACTATTATAATTTTTCTTAGTTTTAGTTATAACTAGCTGATTTCCCCGGTGTTGCCCGAGAAATCGTATGTAGACAGAATTTTCATTTATTTTGAAAGCCACGTAAGTATTGGAATTCAGCTTGAAGGGCGATAAAAGGGGATGAGTTGATTTTTGTAATCTCATGTAGTACAGTGACCATTTTTGTTTTGAAGGAAAATTTAATCAATCTCAAAATAAAACTGTATACAAATCAAATGCAAGACGCCCGCCTAAAAAAAACACTCACCTTTATTTTAGAAAAAGTATGAGATTACTCGTAATTTTGTCGACAACCATATTAAATTTTAATTTATGAGCCAGAAAACGTTAATTAACAGGAACACCTGTACGGACAAAGGAAGGGCAGGTGTGATTTAAAATTATGTAAATAAGTAAACTACTAATTCTAAACAATAATAATAATAATAATTGGATGACTTGTGTAGCGCCGTTTTTGTGAAAAATCACCTCAAGGGCATAAACAAACATATTATATTTGTTTAGTTTACTTATTTGATTTTTTGGAGTTTTTCAAATACAACATAAAAACCGCTCTATATATTATAATTAAGAAAATTTAACCCATTTAAGGGTTAACTTTTTTTCATTAGTTTATCTTTGGGCTAGCATAGCTTTTCACTTATCTATTGCTATTTTGTATAATTCTTAGTACATTTTTTTTTAATTAAAAAAAATCTAATTTAATACTGTTAATATTAAGTTGTGCAAGCAGATATTTCAGTTTTTATTATTGTAACAGTTGTTTCGTCATTAAAAGCAATTATCAAAATGGAATGCACGTCACAGGTAAGTAGTTACTCAAGAGTATTTTTCATACTTATTTTATTACTTAGGTACAGAGACAAGGGTCTACTTAAACTCAAAACACGAAACCGTGAAATTGGAACGCATTTACATAATGTAAAATGAAACAGCATTTTCTGTTTACTGCAATCTAAGAGATGAATGTTCTGTCTTTATTTTTTCTGAACGTCCTAAAAAGGATACAGTTTTTGCTCTCAGAAGAAGGAACTCTAATTACAAACGCAATTAAGCCTTACTGGAAATGGCTCCTTCTATAAATACGGTGGTTTCTTGGGTGGTATATAATAATATTCTACTTACATACATGGCTAATAAAAAGTTATTAGAGTCCGAGGGGTTGCCATGGCTACATTGAGTACTTGCTGCTGTATTGACTTTGAGCGTTATTTAAGTTAATATTATATCATAGAAAGTGCCCGTGATGTGATATTAAAAAAATGGCAAAATTTGAATAAGCCTAGTAATGTATATTTATTCAATTTATAATTAATTTCACAAGGATACATAATGGTTCGAGACTATTTACAAGACATTTGTTTTTTTATCTACACTGAGAAATCAATTCTCATGTTTGTAAGTTTTAAAGTTTAAAAATAAATGTATAAACAATATAATATAATGCAACTTTAATTTTTATGATTAACTTAAAATTTTGCTAAATAATTTATTTATTTATTGAAATAATTTCAATTATTTTGTATATATAAAGCATGTTTTTTCGGTAGTTTTTAATGCTTTAGTTATATTCGTATGGTACACTAATATCATCTAATACTTAAAATTTACGACCAATTTTACAAATAATTTAATAATTTTTAAAATGAATATTTATACATATTCATATTAAATCCCCCAATAATATTCGAAAATAGAGTGATGAAAATTCATTAAACCGTCAATTACTCTTTTACATAATATATGTTGCTTCACACTTAATGGGTACACGGAGAAAATGTTATTCTAAAATACGATCATTTTATTCGTAAAAACGGTTAAAAACGGGACTGAAATTCTTACGAACAAATTAAAAGGGTTCCAATGTTTATTGGCGGGAACATGTAAGAATAATTTGTTAGTATACGTAATTTCGTACGAACATTGAAACCCTGTTAATTTGTTCGTAAACTTCAGTCCCGTTTTTACGAATAAAATGATCGTATTTTAGAATAACATTTTCTCCGTGAAGATGTAGTTAGGTATCCATTGTTCCACATAAAAAAATCGCATTCATATCAAATTGACTGTTTATTTTATGAATTTTTTGGAAAACTGTCCTATCAAATGGATTCAATTAATATTAGTTGCAATATTAACTATTTTTAATGTCTTTGGCCTGATAAAATTATCCTGAAACTACGGAGGAGAGTATAAGGAAATTAGGCATTTAAGTGGTGTATAAGAGAACGAAATTTATTGTAATATAATTTTACAGCGCCTTTGAGAATTTCATTACGGTGAACGATTTGGTGGTGATGGTTTTCATAATGGCCACTGGAGAAAATGGTTTGTAGCTTCGTTTAACAAATTACTTCATGAAAACAAAGGTTTCAAAAATCTTTTTTTGACGCCAGCTGGTACTACTGCCTCGAGCTAGTGGGGTTACAGCTCACCAATTGGGGAATTTGTGAAGCCTGGGGAATGAGGGGAAGGGAAATAGGATTGAGAAAGAGAAGGGGAATAAGGCAGTCGGGAAGTACTTTAGTATTCAGAACATTGTAATAATACTTGGCTATTTTCCATTGAGCAATTTTTGCGAAATATCAGTCCAAGGGCACATTACTTAATTATTGAATAAATATTAACTCAGTACTACGATCTTTAATTTTCTAAGCGACTTAATTAATAATTGAAATAGGATAAAACGTAGTTAAATAAATAAAAAGGGGTAGTACTAAAGTCATTACTTAAAATAATTGAGAATTAATTAAATTTACGTGTCTTTGAAACTAGACGCGTTTACACAACCTAAAAATCTTTTAAAAATGAATAACCAATATTTTTTTAATGATATTTTTAGGTAATTAATCACCGCTCTCTTTAATATTTTGTCTATGGTTCTTTTTATCTATACTTGTTCGTTTCTTTTGTTATTTTTATTCATGTTATTATCCTGACGAAGAAACCATCGGTTTTGAAACATGGTGATATTATATATAACATGTGATAATTATTGTTTGCACAAAGTAATTTGTTTCATTTAATTAAAATGATGCCACAAAGTAATTTTTGCAAAGATTGAAGAAAAAAAAATTAAGTTCACTATTTCATTTCAATATAAACGGACTTCTAGAATTATTTAAATATATATTTGATTATTTAGTGTTTCGATATTTATACTACTCTCTTTTTCCAGTAGTTTCAACCTCAAATGCCTGTGTCAATATTCCCTCAAAATAATTGCTTGTGAAGGGTTGTTATCCGTTTTGATATATCGAGACTGTCACCGTTATGGAGGCCTTTGTTCCAACGTTCCTACAAAATGCATAATGTCTCCTTTTAAACATGCACAGTGCAGCAACGCTTAACATTGTTTACTAAAGTAGTTCTAGAGAGTGGTCGTACGCTACGTCATCAATCTGGTATGTTCTGTCTTTTTAGTTTTGATACAAGAAGTGTGAGAAGGAAGATTTCATTAATGCAATCTTAGATAACGTTACAGTGAATCTATTCGCATGACACGTTTTTTGTTTTTTGCGTACTTCCCCTCCGTCACGACGAGACCCCAGCCATTCATGGCAAGCTTAGATGTGGCGCACACATATAAAACATTGTAAATAGTGGTATTATTATTTGTCAAAAAAAAAAGTTTTTGACTCGGTCACAAACATTCAATTTGAATATACTAATTAAATATTGGTAAACCTCCTAATAAAACCCTTAGGATTACCGAAAATATTACAAATGCAATGATGCTACTTAATTTAGTCCCAGAGAGATGTCGTATGTACGACGTTCCCGTCCTTCTCCCATGTCTTGTATGGAAAAAGACAGAAGAAACTCGAACGATGTCCTCACGCTCGACCTCTGGGTCTACTCATATGATTGGATCACGCGCCCAACTAATCGGTATCTTGATATTTATAAATAATAAGCTTATGCTTTATCAGTACTGATGTTGTTTGTTCACAAAATTTATCGTGAAGGTTTTACGCTAAACATTTTCTTTTTGACGGGCGAACCTGTCGGCTGGAAATATAACTTTTAATGAATTTCTTCGTCGAAAAATGAGAGCTTCTAGATTTCGCCGCTAGGGTTAAACGTATCAGTTTTTCATCAGTTTTTTTATATGGAAATTTGCAATTAGTAAAATTACTACACTGATTACTAAAGAATTTTTCCCATACAAAATTGGTCTGAAAATTTACTATTTACTATGTAAAATACTTCTAAATACTTCTACCAATAAAAAACCTATACTTGCATTAATTCCTAAGTAAATGCGAAAGAATGTCATTTAAAAGACCTATTAAACATCCCAAATTAACTTTTCTAAAGTGCCGTATATCAAGAAGACATCTCTAGAAAAGAACGGGGAAATTAAAAACTTAATTACCATGACTTTTACACGGCGCGCGGGTAGGAAGGCAGCCCAACGGACATTACCTTTTGAAGATATTTTCGAATGAATCCCCAATTACTAACCACGGCGGTACGACGTCGCAATTTGAATGAAAAAGAATTTTCATATCCCTTAAATAAAATTGAAGGTTCTCAGGGGTGAGGTGGAGCCACCTTTTAATTAGATTCCGTAGGCCGTACGCTCCTAGTCACCCTTTGCCGAGATGTCACTTTCCAAGTAAAAAAAAACCCGTACATTTAATGTAGGACGAGATAGTCACGGCCGTCACGTGCCTTAGGGAATTTTCAGGAGAGTAATCCCTTCATATTTACCAACTTTTAAAACCGGAATGCTATGGAAATTAGTGACATCAAATTGAAATTGAGTGAATATTAATATTTTCGATATTTTATATGAATAAAATAAGCACATTGATATCAGTCCTAAATAATAACGCATTTAACGAACCTAAAAATGTGGGTTAAACAGTGAAATCTAGATTTGGTGGATTTTTTGGCTTTAAACCGCATGTAGTAAACGGTTCATATATTTGCATATTTTAAGAAATTATATCAATTAAATCATGGCCAAATCGAAAACCGAACACCCATCGATCGAGTGGTTTAACACATACAAGTTTTTTTCTAAGTGGGTCAATTTAATGAAGGAATATCAAGTGAATAGCAAACTCTACAATAAGTGCTTTGTGGAATATTTACCTCGATGATTGTATTTGAAAACTGTTGAAACTTTTTAAAAATACAATCTCGAAAAGTTATAATTTTCCCTTCCTAAAAACGATGTACTTTAAATGAAAGCATATGGCGTTTCTATTATTTCGTTAGGAAAACTAGGTCTGGTAATGTTGTGTGTAACTAAGTGATATTTCAATTTCCAATCATTTTGAATAAACAGTCTTATTTGAAGCCAATAAAATAGAGTAGACGTAGTTTGCAAAAGGAAACTGTCTTTCTGAATGAAAAATGTATGCCATATCTTTTATTGCATTTTGAGCGCACCGATAAATTATCTGTTATTTAGTAAACAATCAAAAAAATCCTTTACAGGCATTAAAAAATAGTGAAATATTACAAAAAAAAGTCGTTCTAATAGGCTACCATCTGCCAATGTTTTAGCTCACTAATAAAGAGGCAGAATCGACTTCGAACACGTTCTGCTCTCAATTAGAATTCATGCCACCTCGCACTGCCGAGCAGCCGAAATGCTCTGTAACGCTGAATTACATAGAGCCTCCATCTATTTGCTATAGGCTACAGCCTCCAGCCTCCGTGGTCCATGCTCCACGTGCGATCTTGCGCCCATATAAATGGGAACGTTTCTACACACCACCGCCGAGCCACGCGCCGAGCCTGCCCCCTCCCGCGTCGGGGCTGCTTTTGTGTGAAGAAGGGTGCTCCGCTATCTTCCATCTGATATGTGACGTGATGTAATTTATGAGCGGAAATAAAAACATTCAACTAATATGCAACAAACAAGCGATGGCCTACTGAGATCAAAGATAAATACCAATGTATTCAGAATTTTCAAATTATGAAGATAAAAATGAAATATCTTTTTAAGAAATATGTTTGCACACAGTTTAAAAAAAAGGTTGGTTTATGTTAGGAGCCATCTATTTAAGTACTCGTATATTAGGAGAGCAAAGTCGTACTTCAAATTCTTAATACATTTCGTATTTACAACATAAATCTTACCATTTGAACTTATCGAAATAATTGCTGTTAATTAAAATATAGGTCAGAAACCTGTATAATTTCTGTAAGACATTTAGAAGTTCTGATTTATTGTTTCACTGAATTCCATTTATTTAATTTTTAATTTTAAGGAAATCAAATTTAATAATGTTATTAAGTTCTTTTAAGAAAAAAACGTACGTACACGGAGAAAAATGTTATTCTAAAAAAACGATCATCATATTCGTAAAAACGATTAAAAACTGGACTGAAGTTCTTACGAAGAAATTAACAGGATTTCAATGTTTATTGGCGGGAACATGTAAGAATAATTGGTTGGTGTACGCAATTTCGTACGTTTAACAACACATTATTCTTACATTTTCCCGCCAATAAATATTGAAACACTGTTAATTTGTTCGTAAGAATTTCACTCCCGTTTTTAACCGTTTTTACTAATAAAATGATATTTTTGTGTATAAAATGATATTATTGATGTGTACACTGGTAAACTCGTACATATTTTATTGTAATACATTTAAATGAGAGTTACATTTTACATTTATAAGGGACGCTTAGATGGTTTGGACATGTAGAGCGAATGAATGAAGAAAAAGAATATATGACGCAAATGTTAATGGTAGAAGAAGCCGAGAACGCCCGAGGAAGACATGGTATGATCAAGTGGATCAGATACTTGAGTCTGGCCATGTCAAGAGTCAGAGTAATTGAAGAGAATGTATGAGAAGATGTATGAATATGAATGAGGCAAGGAGTGTATGCCAAGACCAAGTTGTTTGGCGGTCCCTCCTCTCTGCCTAACCCCGCGGTGAAACGGCGTGATGGTTAGATAGTTACATTTTTCACACGTATTTTATATAATATTACAAATACTACAGGGGCATTCTTTCTTATGTACATCGCCAATTTTTTTTCTGTCTATGCCAAGGAGAAAATAGAAGATTTTTTCATTATGGTAAAAAACCAAAATTCATCTAATAAATTTAAAACTTCTTCAATAAAACCGGCTTCAAATATGTCTTCCGCTTCTGCGAGCGGAAGGAAGAACAGCAAGAAAGTCGCAACATCCCGTAACTTCCCCATTCCGCGGTTAACATGCCTTTTAGTATTGAAATAATAAAGTTACATGGCGTTTGCTGTAAACACAAGACTCGTTGTCTCTTTTCGGCTCGTGTGACTGTGTGTATATCTTTGTCAGGCCGGCCCTGCGCACCCTTCCTGCCCCCGCCCCGGGCGCCGTCCCGCGGGGCCCCCTAGCGACCCTGACTTCTCATTTGCATGAAATATGTGAGGACGGTGTGTTGAGTGATTTCCGTGTTATACACGTAAGCCTTCCCTGGAACCTTCATGACACGCATCCTAATATAAAAAGTTATACCGATTAGTAATGTTTTATACCTCATTTGAAATAATTTGTTTTAGGATCGGTGCCATCACACAAACAATACATAAAACAATTTTAAAAGTTCTCACGTTAATAGGCATAGCTACATAAGTGTGCTAGGTTAATAATGATGTTCATGTACGGCCTGAGAATTGCGTTGATGTATTTTTATAGGCAACTAACTACCAATAAGAAATGTAAAATGCCTCCTATAAAGATATACTTTATACTAGGCAATGATATCAATCGATAGTTGTTTTTCAATGTAGCATGTAGATTTATACAAAATGTTGCAAATAGTTATGAAACTGTGCAAACTTTACCTATAAAACAAGATGAAGGTCACTGTTCATATAAGATTTCGATAAAACTTCTCCCATCCTCTTTACATACCCGTTAGCAGAATTAGAGGATTCGAAAAACTGACTCCTCAAAAAGACTCTCCACACAGCATCTTCAAAGATGACGACATAGGCCTTGTAGAAAATTATTTTCCTCAAAGCCTTCTGTGTGGAGTTAAGTAAAAGAAAAGAAAACGGCCGGCTTAACGCCGCCGGGACTTCCTTGCCAAATGCCAAATGCCAAAATGCAAGTTCGACGCTTTACACTCAAAGAAAAAGCGCAAAATCCTTAAAGCTCTAATCTGAAAACTGAAATACATGAGGAAGGTCATAATACATCCACTACCACAATACTCGAAATAACAATAAAATATGCACAACAAACAAGTTCCTCAAACACACACTACAATATATGGAATGAAATCTCAGAACTAAATTGCCTATACACTATATAATTCGCTTCCATATATGTAAAAAAACATCCAGCATAATAAAAAAATTGCAAAGCGATGCTATAAAAGAATATTTTTAAACTACATGTGAAAATAAAAATATGTAATTGTCTTGTTATTTTTTGTTCTATCTTATATACTCGAACCCTTGTTGTTTCTTTCATTACTTGTTTTCTCTTGTTGTTTGTTCTACTTAACGTGTGTTTATTTTTATTTTTATGCTGTATTATGTTATGAATGCAAAACTTATATTTTGATATCAAAATACCTTTGTAACTACTTATTAATTGTAAGTTCCTCCTGTCCTAAAATGAGTTGTGTAACTCATCGGGTTTGCTCTAGCAAAAAAAAAAAATAATAAAATTTAAAAAAAAATCAAAAAACCTACTTATACACTCTTTCCAACACCGGGAAGTTCAGCAAGTATAATATAAATTATATAATCAGTTTATTATCAGACCAAGAAGCATTTAATATTCAAAATTAAAAACGATTATTATTTCTATAGACACTGAATCAGTTTTGTGTATGAACTTGCACATCGCTCTTCATGATTTCATTGGTAAAAAAACAACATTTTCTTTACAATGTACTTATATTCAACGCTACCCATAACAGGGCATGCGCATAAAAATAATTGTAAAACTAAAATATATATCATTGAAGAAGAAGATGGCACTAATAATCAGTTGCGACCGCTGTTTTTTATTTTTCTGTGTCTTGTTCATTTTTATATTTTAATTTAGATTATTAGTGTTATTTTCTATTTCAGTGATATATTATAACATTGATGGGAATAACCTTCAAAAGTTATTAAAAAAAAATCTTATAAAAACTGAATTTAAAAAATATTTCATGAATATTATTTTTAAAAATTAATTCATTTAGTAGGTCATTTAGGGTCTTAAGCTCTTCCGCAACGATAGTTCAATCGGGACAACGAATAACAATAGATATAAAGGTAAATATTAATAATTGATTGATGCAAAGTGTGATTTTCACCCACGGGCTGCCGTGAACATATTATAGGAGATTAAGAATTCAGAACCGTCGCGCGTCGGCGTCGTAATAAATATAATAATAATATTTATTTCGAATTATTTACCCGTTATAGCCATTATTTACCGCAATTTAACCGCGACCAACAACAACAAAACGCGGCGCGCGGTGCGAGACGAAATATTATACCTACATATTATAATAACATTCTCAATGCTCGAATATCGCCTAAACACACCAATGCACACTAATACCAGCAACGATGGACTCTCTGCTTCGTTCCGTATCCACGAAGCTAGAAGAAGTTTGATATTCGCGCATGCGCATTGAGTCCTGCGTGCCTAAGCTTGCTTGAAGCCGGATACGTTTTAGATAAGAGCATCCAACGCATAGAAAACGATTGTACAGAATAGCATAGCCGGAGCGGATTGTTTGCGCGATCATTTTTGACAGTTTGGCACAGTTTGGCTTTAATAACTGAAACCGATTGATGCGTTGAATATCTTTCGAATACTTTTTTAATTAATTTAATTTTGGAACTGTAAATTGATGTAAAGCGTGAAGGATTTATAGAGCTAATTTGATATAGTTACTGTTTTTATTAGTAATTGCATCTTGTTCGTGGGCTAGTCTATAGATTTTTATATTTGATAGTAGGTATCTATATACTTAAGCATCACCGACCGCTACTTATATGTATGCAACAGTACTTATGTATGTATGTATGTATGTTGACCGATCTTGATTAGTTAGACATTTCCAAAACTTTAGTTGAGTGTTCAGTTATATGTAAAATGGCACCCTCTGTATGGTACAATACATTTAGTGAATTAAAAAAAATTATGTTTCCTGAGTTACTAGTGTAAAATTTCAAAATGTCATACTTAGGTACCGGACCATAATGCCTCCCGGTGTTATTTTATAGCATATTTTTTATGTAATACAGACACCTGTAAATAATATTCGATTTATGGCGAGCATACGAATATTGTATTTGGAGACGTCTAACGATAATCATGATATGCCTTGCTAGGCAATAGACTTCACATAATAGAAATTTATTTAGGTAACTAAAACGTACCAATGACATGAAATAATTATTTTGCGAAGTTAGGCACAAATTTTTTTTATGGTTGGCGATTTTTTAACACCTATTATGTTTTATTACAGGTGGAGGTTTTCTCTGCTACTCGCCTTTGCAATTAAATACGATTTAAATATGTATATAGTCGCACTTTTTTTTAAATTCAATAACAATTTCCATTGAAATGCTTTACAATAATTGCACGTTTTTTCTAGAATGTTTTTTCTTTTCAAAATCAAGTCTGTAGACTTCTTTTGTTTTGAAATTATTTGAATATTTGAATTGACTGATAAATACTGGAAGTACTTACTTACTTACTCTATTTACTACTCTAGCCATATGTAGGTACTTTAAAAATATGATATAAAATAGTACCTACCTATGACGGAATTGTGAATTTTAACCAAGGGTATTTCTATAATTCCACCCGAGATGAAGATATTGATTCATAAAATAGCATAAAGCAATTAATAAAAAAATGTAACACAATGTTTTCATAATATTATGATCCAATTATTATCCGATTAAAAACGTTACTCCTGCTGGTATTTTTCTCGTTACGTCTTTAAAACAGAAAAAATAGCTTTAATTTTGACATTGTTTATTATTTATCTAAGAGAAAGAGATATTAAAGAGCCTGGGGCGTCGGTTCGAAAATACACCGCAACGAGGGGATTTTCTACGAACACTTTCCGCAAATGGCTAAAAATGCTTTAATGTGTTTTTAAATATAAACTAAATGAAGTTAAACACAATGGCCGGCTATTGATGCGTTATTTACATCAGTTTTCATTGCACCCTTCTCCCACTTCTGTATATATAATGTTAGGTAGGTACTTTATTGCTAGTCTGAATTCTTGAAATGTCATTCCAATTTTGAAATTGACAATAAATTTTTTTTATTTATTTAAGGTAGGTACATACCAGTACATACTGGGTCGACGTACGTACGCTATGCCTCGCATAATGATATCTGGACTACTTAGCAACTATACATTTTCTGTGGAAATAAATGCTTTAGAATCACACTGGCCACACGCATCGCAACATATGTCCAGTGTGATTCTGAAGCATATATTTCCATAGAAGATGTATGGATGCTAAGTAGTCCAGATATTGTTTCAGTAACTCAACTCGCTATATATTATATGTGTATTTAAATGTGATGGTCCGCACTACACAACTTCTCAACGGCAACGCAAGCTGACACTCGCAACTTGCCGTGCTAGTTGCCATGGCCGGCCGTTGCGAGGTTGCTTGGTTGCGATGGTTGCGCCAGTTTTGGAGTTTATTTATTATTTTTTATTCGCTAGCGCCAATATGACAGCGACAGATGACTGAGTTGACAGCTGCAGTATTCTTCGTCTATGATCAAACACGCTGATATAATTAATGAAATCTTTAAAAGCCTTAATGTCAAAGAAAATCCGAGTTCTAGAACTGAATTAGCGCTTATTACTGCGATCAGTGGGTTTTACATTATTGTAAACATATTTGTACAGATGTAGATTATTGAAATAGTATTTATTTACGTATTGATATGCTCATAATCACCATAATTAATCGTACGCATGTACTTGGTACCTAATAAATGTGTTGATGATGATATAAATACTGAAAGAATATCAACATAAAATATTTAATTAGAGCGGTTTTTCAGCACTTCTCAGTTCAATTATAATCAAACATATTTTAATGTCAATATTAAATTTTTTTTTTTACAAAGTAATTTTTGTACTTTCAAATTACTTCTTATTCATTTTTCAAAATACCTTGTATATAAAATGTACCCGTGGTGTGATTTTCTTTTATTTTTTCTACATACTTGTATTTATAATAGCTTACTCTTTGTATTTTTATGTTTACTACAATTCTTACTTCTTAAATTTTTTGTCATATGAACTTTTCACTTTCATGAAATTTCCTGTTTGTATTTTTCTCATTCATATTTTTATACTTATATTTTTTCTTAATTATATTACCGTATATTTTGTCTACATTATTTTGTCAAATTATCGTAATTCCCATGTAAAAGCCGTCAATCGGCGCGCGACGTTCATAAATAAAAAAAATAAAATGTCTATGCTTAATATCTGTGCATCGCAAAAATTATAGTTTTTTTTCATAATGTTTTACCTACCAGATTTTATCAATCATAAAAAAAATATCTATCATATCATAAAGACTTAAAAAGTGAAAAAAACAGACAAAAATTTAATTTACAGGCGACTGGTTTACGTTTTCAGAGATGAAATTCATTAATTCGGAATTCAAATGGTTAATGGTTTAGAAATTAGAAATAAATTAAAGGAATAAGTACCAATTTTCATTGTTTGTTTGTACCAATTTGTTTGTTTTTCCTATTAATCACAAGTAATGGTTTAGGTTTGTCATTTAATGAATAATCCAGCAATTAACATATTTTTGTAAGAAGTATTTAACAATCGAAGAAGAATTTACTGTAGTTTTTGTGTATCTATTGGCACTTGATGATTTAACAAATTAAAAAGGTGAATTTTTAATATAGGGTGTGACTGACTTTAACCAGTGATTCCTGACATTATTTGGAGAAAAATAAAAATTTTGTCTTCAATGACTTTTATGAATGTTTTTCAAAATAAAACAAAAAAACTTTCTTCCAAATGTGATCACTTGTCACTCAGCCGAGTAACTGACCAAACCCAACCTCAACCAATACTTTGTTTTAATTTGAAAAAAAGAAATGTCACCCGAAACCAAAATTTCCTTAACATTTTTTACTCCAAATAATGTCAGAAATTACTGGTAAGAGTACGTTCTATTTCATCCTGTAAAACTTAATAATTCAATTTATTACCCCTACCAATAACTCTTCCCGATTTTTAAATATTCCTTCGCTTGCAAAATATCTAGCAACGTTGCGAAAATTTCATAAAATAAATATCGGTTTCCTAATTATTACATAGCGCAGTCATTGCAAAAATTCAGTAATCCAGATTATAACCGAGTGGCTGCTTACAAAGAATGAATATTACATAATATTGAAACGTAGGGAAGTTTGCGAATAAATTCAAGATCCTTGGGGATATTATTGGTATCTTCGGTGGACAGAACATGGGAACGAATTTGATTAAAATTTGCAAATTGAGTGAAGCTGGGAATTGTTTTAGCTTCTTTTGAATTTATAAACTAACTGCCGAAGTTCAGGATTTTAACACCGTGAACTTTATGTAGTTACAAGAAAACGGAGTTAGATCGGAAAATCCGTTCGAATGTCAAATTTAAATGGGTCAAACATTTGTACGACTTGTCGGATGTCAAAATTATGAAATAATTCTTGTCATTTTTTAGTTGTAGTTACTTCAAGCAAGGGATTTATTTTAATTACGATCTGTATCTCACCAGACGAACGAGGTAAGGCTAAAACACTAAACATAAAATCCATATCCAAACAAATATCCTTGCCCGACTTTGGCCGCCAATTTTTAAGTTGCTTTCGTGCGCATTTCAACCTGAATAAGTATATAATATTACACAAATTGAACAATTCGTCAAGAATGTCATCGAGTGACTTGGACGAGTGAGTTCTGCGATGTGACTAAACTCCTTGTGACTAGACACGAAACAAGCGCTATTAGTTATGTTACGCATAAAGACTACCCGGCTAATAAATAATAACAAACTATATACTGAACCCAACTTCGCACCTCGTGTCAACACCTCCAATGGAAATTTATTTGTTTCGATTTGCCCCCGGCGAAATAATTTAACCGAGAATTACCCTTACCATAACATAAATAATAATCAACAAAGTAGGTACAGTACAGTAGACATCTCAAAATATTCCAATTCATTTTAGTTTTCTTTATTCCTTTGGGTTGCTCATTTCATTATCAAGAATACGAAAAAATAAATAAACCCATTCTCTGAGGAATGAATAACCAAATAAATTTGGTTTTGTGAAATGACCGAGTGAAAATAATGGCATAAAAAAAGTCTTTAGAAAAATAAGATCAAAAGAATTCGCTAAAATAAACGCTTCAAAATATTTCAGTTAAGTAACTTTTGCACAAAGAAATAAAATCTGTTTAAATATTAAAGTAGTGTAAATTAACCAATCACATTTATTTATTTTAGTACCTACTCGATAATAAAATAATTTGTGTTTAATAAAATAATTAATCTAAATCTACGTTGACGGCGTGTAATTAATTTTCCAGATTGGAACATTTTTTCATGAAAAGCAATTAATCGTTGGGTTTCAATTTTTTAAAAGGTCCCTACCACGAGCTCGGCTGTAATTTAAACATCGATTCTACTCTTTTACCACACATAACACCTGGGAAAGGTAATGGGACGGAGTAAAAAATATATTGCCTCGAACGTTATATCAGTTTCAGAAAAAGTGATTCTTGCTCACTTGTGAAGGGATAAACTCCGCTCTTAATGCTCCGAAATGTTTTTTTTTTACGAAGAAAATACTTTTTATCTAGCAACGAATCACCCGCTGATGGAACGATGAACTAATGATGTTTATTTTGCAGACAGCTGGTCAAATATAATTGAAACTCAAATTACTTGAACCTTATTTTAATAAACTCAAGTTCGTATTTCTGTTTATGTAATTCTATTTGAGAAATCTCAAAAACTTTGGAACGAATTCGGTATCCTTTTTATGTAAAGTTTTTAGTTAAAGCATCTATCCTTCCTTCATATGCAAATAAAGCCGCATTCTTTCTTGGAATTTCGTTTGAAATAATAAACTCAAACATTCAAATTAAGGTTGTTTGATGCCTGAAACCTTTTTGGTAGAATGTTTTGTAAAATTACTATAAAATCGTGAATTGGAAAGGTGAAGCATATTGCGTCACCGCTCGAGAGATTTTCGATTTGCTCCAACCAAATAAAATCGGATTTGATATGCATCAGAGTAATATTAATATAAAACGTTACTGAATATCTCTTGAAGCATTCCTTGTGAAGAGTAGAGAAACCGAATCCCATAGGAACGCTTTCGACGCCGGAGATTTGTTCACATCTTGTGCCACGCAGCGGAGCGGAATTCTCTATTGGGAAGCTTCGCTCTAGAATCCGACAAAATGAAAGGTGGGACGACGGTGCGCCACGCTTTAATGAATTTCAAAGGACGGTTCAGCTCAGGACAGGCTGTAAATTGTCCCGTGCGACTCCCGATGTAGAATGAATCTGGCGTACATACACTTTTTTCACATACTTGAGTAGCATCCCGATCTGCGATTATATTTGTTGAAATGTTCATCGTCGCTATTCCCAGAGCCAAACAGCGCCTTGCGCCAAGGGTCAGCGTCTAGCGCCAAGGGTCGGCGTCTAGCGCAACGGTCAGCACCTAGCGCCAGTCGAGTCCAGGGCTCGGGGCCTGACTGGTGTTTGACACTTCACGCTAACAGATCTTGGCAACTGACCAACATCGTGAAGCTCATGTAAAATTTTCCTCAGTGATAGATTTTTTATACAGTGATAAAAAGCACATATCAAAAACTGCGGACGGTACCCGCATGCACTTGTATGATAATAGAATTTATACTATCCACGCTCCTTATATTTGGACACCAATCACGTTATGATTAATAAATGAATTAATTAGATATTCGGATGGATTTATCGGTTAGATTCATTCAATTTCCACATGTAACGAAGTATTGGATAGTTCCAGTAGGAATACTAGGCCGAAATCACATGATAGGTTTATACTTCGTACACTCTTCCTGCACCCTTCGTACAGCTTCGTACGGGAATATAACAAAAACTTTTAAATATGCTTTTGTCAAGGAGAAATGCAATTTATTATTTTGCTTAGAATAAAAAATTCCGTCTTTTTGTTATTTTTGCACTAATTTAAGTTTTCTAATCTTAAAATAATTAAATAATGCACCTACCTTTTGTAAAATTTATCAAAATGGAATAAAATGGACTTGTTAGTTTCTTTATTTTTTTCTAATTAGCTACTATATTTTTTCGATTTTTACCCAAAATTATAAAATGTCCCGATTTTCTACATCATTCAAAAGTGGATTTGATACCATATTTTGTAATCGACATATTGCCCCGATACTTACGGCTTTTGCTAATAGCCAGTTACATCTTACCTTCCACATCCGAGTCCTACCTAATCTATCTATCTACACAAACTTCCTTCCTACAATTTTTCCTTCCTTCGCAACACTTTTCTAATAAGGTATACCTTGGCTATAGTTTGTTTGTTTTTGAATTTTTATTTGCCAATTTTGTCAATCATTCAAGTAAAAAAAAAAAAAAATTTTAAGGTTACTGAAACAATATTGGTAACAATACAGATAATTTTTTTACACATTTCCTACGAAAAGTGCCAAGACTCGTGGCTTCCTTTACGGTCGGTATAAAGTTTTGTCCTTTACAAAACACTGTTTTGTGTGCACGTAAGTTTAGTTTTTGAAGGTCTAACATCTCAGCAACTTCTCATAGGAAAATTATGAACATTTTCATGGTATGCTCATTTGCAGATAAAGAGGGAGCATGTTACTATTGTGTGATATCAAATAAAGTAAAGTGTTTATTTCGGGAGAGGAAATATGAACTAAATTCGAAAAATACAAATGAGATCGTACTTGCCTTACTTTAACAAGTGATTCCTGACATTATTTCAAGTAAAAAATGCAAATGAAATTTTGGTCTCCGGTGTCGTTTATGAATTTTTCATTATTTTTTTTCTACAAAAACATAAAAAAATCAATACGTACTGGGAAGTTAGGGGCGTGGGAGGGGTTGGTTAATTACTTAGCTTAGTGACCAGTGACGACATGTGGAAGAATTTTTTTTTGTTTTAATTTGAAGAAAAAGTTTTTGAAAAAAAAGGAATCACTGGTTAAAGTAAGTCAAGTACGATCCTTAACACCCTGTATATAAATATATTTATTTCTTCAAATTTTTGCAAATTCACTTTGTTGCACAATTTTAGTAAAGAAATAATACTTGATAATTTAGTTTTTAGTACATTTAATGTCCTGATGAAGAGAACATCGTTCTCGAAACATGTTGATTTTTTAAATAAAGATTATCGTGGTAAAAAAAAGTGTTTTTCATTATTTCATTCATAAAATGGTGCCACAAAGTGAATTTGCAAAATTTGAAGAAATACATATATTTATATACAGGGTGTTAAGGATCGTACTTGACTTACTTTAACCAGTGATTCCTTTTATTTTCAAAAACTTTTTGAAAAGATGGTAGGAATGTGTCCAGGAGTGACGGATATTAATGCATCCCTCCCATTGCGGTGCAAGGCGATGGGTTAAAAGCGTCCGGATGGAGAGGTCTAAAGGTCTCGCACAACTAGTCTCTCCCGATCCGGCCTGCCAGGCATCTTGTGGGCAGACGCATCCGCCGCCAAGACCTCGACAAACCTCACCCATGAACCGGGCACTCCTGGAAAGTCACCAAACGTGGCGAACAAGCTGGGGCGACCTAAGGCGGGGGTATTGATCATCCAATAAATGGTTCCCGGGGCGGCGGTACCTATAACGTTACACATCATATCTCACATAGGGACACATATTATACAGTTACGTAATATTTCACGTCGCATTTAGCTCTTTCTTCTGTAATGGCAACAGCATATGTACACACATCACTTAAGATAATCTCCGCATTGAGTTGGTTACCTGGTTGGGTGTCCACGCTAAGCGAGGTAGCAGCTTGCGGTTCTGAGGAATTATATAGGGTGTTAGGGATGATAGCGACATGCGCGGTGGACACATTGTTCGCAATAACACGCTGCACTAATTCTCAGTTCATATATCGAGAGTTCGCAGCTTCATTCAATTGGGATTCCGGAATCAGATGCTTGTTTAATAACCCTTGACATACAACACTCGGATAATTATGTTTGATGTATTCTCTACCCGATAGGCAATACGATCTAATTCCACAAATTATCAATGTAGATAAATAAACATAATATTATTTGTGAACCAAAAAATAAATTTCAACTGTTAGTAATAGACCAGTTAGACAAGCGTACGAAAACATAAAAACTCCGACGGTAAACGTTTGGATAAAGACACCATAAATACCAGGCAATTAAAAGATGGATTAAATAATAAAAAAATCAATATTACAATAAAATTATGAGATAAAATAATAAAACATATACACGTAGCAGACAATACAGTTATAAAACATCATTATATACTAGGGTCAGTCAAAAAGTATTGCCTCCTTTTCTTTTTTTCACCTTCATAAAAATTAAAATGTAGTTACACAAGTTGAAAAACACCCATTTGGCGAATAATTTGTCACTTTTCAATGTAATCTCCGTCCATTTCCACAGTTTTGGTCCATCTTTTAACAAGCGCATGTATTCCAGTGTGATATAAAGCGCAGTCCCGCTTCCAGTGGCGGCTCGTAACTTTTGGTGAGCCAGAGCGCTAATTTGAACAAAAATGGCATTATTAATGTCGTTGTAGCTGAAAAATAATATATTTTTTTTGTATGAAGATTTGCAGGAAATTTCAGATTTCCTGAAAATCTTCAATCAAAAAAAAATTATATATATTTTTCGGCTATAACGACATCAATACTGCCATTTTTGTTAAAATTAGCACTCTAGCTCACCAAAAGTCACGAGTCGCCACTGCCCGCTTCCTATATAAGCCATTGACGCACGGACGTTTTCACGGCCTCCGGTTTTCATTGTGAATCTCAGGATGAGCTTCACATCACACTGTCTTTACTGAGGAAGAGGATGCGTCACAATTCAACTTTAATTATCCGGCGGTCACCACGAATGATGTCATCGACTCGCTGAATGTTGCGTGAAGTCACTGCAGTCAACTGCCTACGGCTACGCTTTACGTCAGCCAACGGCGTTTGTCCTTCAGATTCGTTACATCGACGAATCCATCATCTTATAGTGATAACATCTACTGTTGCATCACCGTACACATTTTTCAGTCTTTCTTGGGCGTTTCACCTTCTGCATTAAAGAATTCAATTACAGAACGCTTTCTAATACGAACGCCGATGTCGGCCATTTTGCAAATGACTACATGCTATAATATTTTGCACCTGTTGACGAAGAAAATTACTACTGCAGTAGATTGTGGAAGAAGGTTAAAGGTATAGCGTCAAATTCAAAAATATCATTTAACTAACTTATTTAAGTAGAAAAAATAGGAGTCATTAGTTTTTGAATTAACCTTATACAATCGTACCTCATAATGCGTGCCGATTTTTTAGTTTTTTTTTAAATAACAGTCTTTATGTATTTTATTAACATTTATTACTTTATTTTATTGAATTTTGTATTGTAAAATAGAGGCCTCAGCACGGGTAAGCAGCCCAATGAGGCCCACATTACCAAATGATGTTGTAAAAATTAATTAAACAATTATAAAAAGTGGTACCTATCAGTAACAAATTAACTACATATTGTATTATGTTAGTTAGTTACTATTATTTTATTTTATTCGGGATACCAACAGTTTGCATTAATAACAAAGCATAACATAAAATTATGTGTACCATTTACATGGGTATTATAATATAAGTGAAACAATTGAAAGATTATAATGAAAGATTACATAACAAGTTGTTTGAATGGGAATAAGGTGAGGGTAGGATAGGAGGGGGGGATCGTTCTTGTTAAGGTACAGAACCTATTAGTTTGTTAGAGGTTATAACGTCTCATTTTATGAAATAAATAATGCGTGCCTAGAAATATATTATTTTTATGAATTCAATTCAAAATGTTGTGTTATTATTTTTTCACTGTAAACACTTTCTGATGATAGAAATCATGCTGGGAGTCGAAAAGTTAAAGAAAATAATTGAGATGCGATAGAAATTTTATGCTATACGGTTGAGGTTGCAAACTTTACCAACCAGTTTTACCAATATCGTTTTTTTTCAGGGAAGTTTATATTCTACCCTGCTGAAAAAATTAAGTAAAAAAATTAGTTAGCACAGTTTTAAAAAATTGCTTCTAGAAAAGTTTGTTTTCTTTAAATTTAAAACGTCAAACCACAAAGTAATTGCATTCGACTTGGACCAGTGGCGGTCGGTAACTTTTCATGCCAGAGGGCGATATAACCAGCATATTCTTTTTTGCCTACGGGTAACCAGCGTATTCTATTTTTTGCGTACGGGTCACCAGCGTATTCTTTTTTTTACGTACGGGTAACCTGCATATAATTTTTTTTACCTACGGGTAACCAGCGTATTTTTTTTTACGTACGGGTAACCTGCATATAATTTTTTTTTACCTACGGGTAACCAGCGTATTTTTTTTTACGTACGGGTAATCAGCGTATTCTTCTAAGTGATAAGATCTCTACTATAAATCTTAACGTTGCAGCATCTTAAAGATGTAGATACATATATAAATGTAGTTACTGCCGCAGTTATTTATATATGTAATGAATAATTAAATATCTACATATTATTGGTTTTAAATTGTTAACTCGTTGGCAACTTACATTTATTGATTAATTTTATTACATGGTAGTGGTATGAGAAGTTTAACATTGCTTTGAAATTATTTGAACACCTCCACAAACATAAAATCTATACAAGTTTTCACTTGCGTAGTTGGTTTGCCCAAACACTCTAAACCATTTAATAGTTCAAGCTTAAAGAATGTATGGAGGAGTGTATGTAAGAGAATGTGTTGACTCTGGGTTCGGCCCGGTTTTGGGTTTCATTCTATTTGAAATTTTGTATCTTACGCTTTCTTGGCTGCACTTATTTGACCTTTTAAAATTGGGAAATTTAATAACTTCTTCAAATTCGTAGCCTCGATCCGAAAAGACGAAAATCGTGGGCTCTCCGCGAGTGCGCAGTTTGCGAATGCCAATAATATCGGAGTGGCACCGGCAACTCCTTCTCTTTAAACACAGGTAATGTCTATTTTTATTATTTTTAGCCGAGTGACTGAAGTTTGAAATTACCTCGACAGATAGTGTCGCTCATTTGGGCGCCAGTCTCGTCCTGAACCTGGCATTGATTTTAAAGACGTTTTATATAATATACACAATTATTTATTAACAAATATATTTTTTAAAATTTTTGTAATAAAATTAATAAGGATAAATGAAATTCACTCCTAGCTCAAAATTGTTACCAGTTGCTACTGGTTGGGTCCATTTACGCTATAATATTTTGCATTTGCTGTCCTGACTTCCCTTCCCAAGTTTCTTCTCCCTCGGGACGATGTCTCGCTGGAAAACAGCGGTTGTTTATAAGACGCAATACTAATCCGTGCACAGCGAGTTTCCGGGGACTCACGATTAATAGATAATGTTTATCGGTGAGTTAGGATTCGGATATACACGTCGTCTCTGCTGTAAGTGAAAACATTAACTTGTTCTTGTTCGAGTTTAGACTTCTTCCAGAGCAGGGAAAACAGTTTAATGGCATCGGTGTGAATATTTTGACGTGGTTTTGACTATCAGAGTGATCAAAATTTACAAGTGGGAACGTTTAAGGATGGTCATGCCATCATGTATTATAACATTATTTTGTTTTATAATTATAATCCAGAATTACTTTTTAAATCCTGAGAGCAATAGGATATTATAAATTTAATATGAAACCCTGGTATTTCACACAATATGTGGTTCTCCGATCTGTTGGTCAATCTAGCAAATCTTAGTTGCATCTGTTGCACCTACCATCATGTAGAATCACCACCCGAAGTTAATGCGCTTTATCTCCGGACACTCCGTATATTCTCCAACTCATCCACAAAAATCAAAATAATCAAATGACATGTTTACTTTAAAAACTTTAAAGTTAGTTATTTCCCTTGATTTTGCACTTTGCCTCTATTTTTTCTTATCTTCTCTACTTAACAGTATAATAAAAAAATCTCTAATGAACTTGTAATCGTTAAAAAAAAAAATTGCAGCCAAAAATATGGGAAAGAAATAATTTGAGGATAATAATGTGAATTCCGAATTTGAATAGTTAAATCTGATTTTTTTTCAAACTTCGCAGAATCACTCCGTGGCGTCATTTTGAATTAAATTAAAACAAATAATTTTTATTAAACCAATATTATATAATCACAATTATCTACATGTTTCAAAACCGATGGTTTTTTCGTCAGGGTAGTAATGACATTAAATAACAAAAGAAACAAACAAGTATAGTTATATATATTATTTTAGTCTGTTCTTTTTACTACCCTGACGAAGAAACCATCGGTTTTGAAACATGTAGGTAATTGTGATTATATAATAGTGGTTTAATACAAAGTTATTTGTTTTAATTTAGTTAATTCTGAATTTGATAGTCGTAAATGACCGAAAAAATTTGTCACGATGTTCGAGTTGGTAATGGCGCTATGTCTCGGTAAGACAAGAGATCGTGGATTCGAGTCCAGTTCCCGTACAACCTTTAACTTTTAATTTTTCACATTTCGTTATTAGTATTATCTTTGAATTCAATGTTAAACCAAAAGTGTTTTATTTTTATCCAATACCTATTCATCGCATGATAAGAAAATTTTATAAATGGATTAAAACTTATACAGGTTGTCAAGGGAATTAGTTAAAAGTAAAAAGGTTTAATTATAAAAAGTAAATGAAATTTTGGTCTCCGGTGACATCATTGAAGTATTTTGTGTTTTTTTTTGTTTTTCCACAAAAACATAAAAAATCAGTAGATATCGGGCAGATAAGGGTGGGTGGTTACTCGACTGAACGACCAGTGACGATAAGTGTAATAAAATAGTAAGTTTGACTTTGAAGAAAAAGTTATTGAAAAAAAGACATCTAATAAGTTACCAAAGACCAAATATCATTTACATTTTTATTCTAAATAATAAAGTTTAACTAAGTCAAGTATGTTCTGTATCACCTGTATAGTACTTTTATTTTGCTTCTATTTATAGGGATGTATTATTTGTTATTAGTTCCGAATTTCCTCGGCGAACATAATGTGTTAAATGTAAGATTAAGAAATATTCTCTGTATTCAGCAGCGAGTAGTGTCCCAGTTTCAGATCATATGTTTTCCACCGACGCGCGACGCTAGGTGAGCTTCCGCCTTTGCAGCACGAGTCTTATCTCAACATGGCAGACAAAATCAATTATTTGTTAACTTTTACATTGTTGTCATGCCTACAAAATATTCCAAGGAATTAAATAATCTAGTCAAGGGAGTATTTAAGTATTTACTCTGCTAAAATGCGGGAATAATTCCCCTTTTTATGTTAAAAAAGCCAATGTTCTTTTCGTCGGAGCTTTCTGAGATATCTTTGACAAATAATTTTCTCGTTAATTACTTTCTTAGCATCAATACGGACGGCAGTAAACAGCGCTGAGGCATTTTCAAAGTGGAAACCTAATATTATTTAATAAGTGCTGTGTAAATAAAAAATCATTTTGTAGGAGGAAATTATAACGTTTTTGCCTCGGAGCACTATTTTTCTAGTTGACTCTACAAAGTTCGTCCACTGTGAAGAGTAAAAGCAATTACGAAATACTGGTAAAATTTTCGATTTAAAAGTATTTTTAGTCATTTTAGTAGTTCAAATTGAAGAAATTCGGATCAACATAATTGGAACCTTTTTGAAAAATTGATCGTTTTTCCAAGAAGATGAAAACGCCATTATAGTATTCAAAGTTTTATTTTTATTTTTCTTAAGAGCTGGAAAGTCATTTTGGAGGATTTTAACTGTCAGCGTCACCATGTACCGTGTATCGGACAAACGATAAACTAGGTACCAAAATTATTTTATGAACCAATAATTCTTGCTTCGAAATACGTATTTATTTTGTTCAAATGTTTATCAGATGCTTGGATGAATTGATATAGTGAAGATACGTTACTGAGACAACGCGCGTGGTTTCACTGATCTAAGTCCAGTGGACATACTTAAGCAGTCCGTTCAAATACACAATTCTTGAATGGCTATCCTTTTTATAAGTGGTGCTACGTTTTTGTTCGATTATTATAAATGTAAAGTGTCTTGTATTTTTAAAATGTCTTTGGAAAGATATCGTGATTCTTCAAATTCAAAAGGCGACGATCTTGCGACAAAAAATTCTTTAAAGTACTTTGGTCTTTACATTTTCTATCCTAAAATTATAACGGCCAATAAAAGTACAAAATTGGTATTTGTTTTACTTTACGTTACGTTTCACGAATACCATAATATAACAGTTCAAAAAATTTTCTATGAATTGTTTATTTTTACGAATGAAATTAATCGGAGAAGCTATTTATTATTAGAAAGAAACATTATTTTATTATTGCAATTCTACTTAAATAAATAAATTCTTTATCCCTTCGTGTCATTTCCTATTCATCCTAGTTCCCCTTCCGCCTCCTTCTCGTCTTCCCCTCCCACGTCCCCTTCCCCTCCTGCGTTTTATTCGCCTTCCCCGCTTCCCCGCTCCCCTCTCCCGCTCTTTCCTTTCCCCCCCTCACGCATTCCGCTTTCACCTTTTCCGCCTTCCCCTCTTCCTCGTCCCCCCTCCCGCGAAGCCCTACTCCTTAATTCCTCATCCGACCCTCCCGCATACCCCTCCCCCAGCCCTTTTTTCCCTGCCACTTAACTCCATAAAATACACCAATTTTTCCAACAACTCGCGTGACCTATTTAATTTTTTAATTCAAATTTCATAATGCCATAGTTCGTCATTATAAGTATATATAGAAATATTCACGGACAAGTTCACAACAATTAAAAAAAAAAATTAATAGCAATCGGATGAAATTTTAATCACAATTGTGTAGGAAATAATTTCATAACGCCAGTGCTCACTATCCTATAACCATCCCGGGTATGCGCACATCATAATCCCAAAGCTGAAACTTTTTGATGCCGCCCGCGAGAACTTTTGGTGCGGCCTACTAAAATCATCATATTCCCAAAGTTTCATCGCAATCGGATGAACGGTATGGTTGCGCATAACATAGGAACACACAAACAAACATTCATTTTTATATATTAGATTACCCATTTTATATTAATTTCGGATAACACGAAACACCTAAAACTTTAAATATGGTATCACGCATAATAAAGTAATGCGATAAAAGTACCATTTTCCTTCCGAAGGCTTCCGGCAGAATATGTATTTTGAAATTTAGAGAACATATCTTTCGCTTCCAAGGAGGTAACGTTTCACAAACAAGGTATATTTTGTAAGGAAATACACTTAACAAGAACTTTCATGTGTACTTATTTACAAAAAGTCTTATTTTAGATATTTGTATTTTGCGGAAACATCAAAGAAGAAATATTATGATAAACCAGTCTCTTAATTCGTCATTTATCGAAATTGGTTTTAGAATAATATTCAGATATCGAAATATACCTTATTATATGATATCTTTAAATAAGTACACGTGTTCGTGTAGGAATCTTATATTATATTGAATGTGAACCTTAGATATACATTTCAAAGCCATAAAAGATGAATTTAGTATTTTATCTCAATGCGAAAACGAAAATTTCGTTGGATTTGGCTTCCAAGCGAAATGAATTTTTCTTTTGCCAAAGGGAATGGTACTTTGAGTTAATCTGAAATTAGAGAAACGATTGAATAGGAGTATTGGAGTTAATTATTTTGGAAATACATATTTTTTAGGTGCTTTAGGCAATTTTTAAAAGCATGAAAGTCCTGATATATGATATGGGTTAAAAGAAAATGTTTTTAGATACAAACATGTAATATTTGGTTTGATGTTCAGCGATATTAAAAATAAAATCATTTATTTAGTTGGTTCTTAATCGATCATTTTCATGTTATGATGCATTAATTCCCAACTCTCTGGATCTAATGGGTATATATCTTAAACAATTAAATCTGAAAGAAGTAAGGGAGTGGATTGATATGCGAGGAAGAATTTTAGGTTCGGTTAGATTAAGACGTTTTGGAAATAGATTACGATATAGTATGCATAATAAATAATAATAAATATAGTTTAAGATACTAGACTTTGAACGACACGCGGAACACCCGCGTCTGTCATTCTGTCACGCTCACAATAAGTTCACGCACACTTACAACACATGCGAATGCGAAATGTGCGAATGAGACAACGCTCAAATTTACCTACAGAAATCGCTCGAAAAGGGGTTTATGGAGAATACACTTTTCTACACCAAAACTTTCACGAAATTGAAATTTAAAAAAGAAAATATTTTTAAGAAAGAAGAAGCTACGTCAGTACTTTTTTATAATTTTATAATTCTTTATGAGAGTTGAGTTAGCAGCACTTTTTCCTTAAATAATATTTTTTGATAAATCGTACATGTTTGACAGTGAATGTTTACGTTAATACGAAACGCATCGAAAATTCGAAAACATACCGACATAGTTTTCACCCTCTAAAAGGCAGTATAAAAAAAATATATTCATTTTGTGCAATTTTCAATGTAGAAAAGTGTTTTTTCCCGGGCGTCCTTTTTGTATGGGCCGAAAAGCGAAGTCTATCGTCTTAAGCCATTTAAGCTTATGTAGTCAATAACAGCCGAGCGATACCGAAACTTTATTTCACTAGTATTAAATTTAAGGTATTTCCAATGTGATCAAGACGCATAATAATTTTATTTGAGAACCCGGATTTTTGGTTCTGCGACATCTGGGTCAAGACCCACGGAATTTACCACATCGCAATATAATATCTATTTAGAATTCAGGAAGAACCTCACAGATACTAACAACACAAATTTATGATGTAGGATTAATAACTCCTCCGGCAGCCGCGAAGCACGGCCGTAATCCCCTTATTTGTGTTTGGCGCATGTCGACCAACTTCCTCGATAAATTATTCAATAATTCTTTTCCCTGAGCAAGAGATGATGTGTTGGTAGGGTGGTAGGTTAGTCGGGTGGCAGACGGTCGGATGGTCGGAGTCCTGTACCAAGTCCCCAGTGTACATAAATCTGCGGCCAGACAATGATGAATGATTCCGTATTAGTGCTCCGTCCGTATTGTTTGCCGGACCGGGAAACGTGACAGAAATATTTTCAACAACTTTCAAATTGACTTGAGAGATGTACTTCTGAACTTGGGAGAAATGGGGTTAGAAACAAATCAAATAAAATCACGCAAATTTTGTGCGTGAATAAGAGTGAACTGAATCGCATGCTGAATTGAGAATGTTGATAAAAAAAGACCCTTACATTAATTATTAATTTCGGAATTCTGATGTCTTAAGATACATTTTTATCAAAAGAAACTGAGTGAACGAGTTTAGTTAAGTAAAAATGTACCTTTCGCCAGCGGAAACCTTGGTGAAGGATTAGTCAAGAAAGAAAGGAAGCAGATTAAAAACGTTGCTGCTTTGTCATTTAAAAAAAATTCTTTCTTTAAAATGTAAGTTTTTTTTGTAATTGAATAATTTAGTCAGTAAATTAAAATAAAATGAGACCAAATTAGGTAATTTAAAGATATTTTTTTTAGACATTATAAGCTACCTCTATCTAGGAAGTATGTGTCGTAAAATTTTTGTCGTATAAATTTATCTGCAAAACGCTTCAAAGTACCTATCTTTCATTTTAACATAATTTTCGGAAAAAAAATCCAATCGAGAAATTTTACGCGTTCTAATTAGCTTAACAATGCTCAAAGTAGCGTATCAAGCAGACAAATTCATTAAAATGTAATAAATTTATAAATCAACTCTACTTATCAGATTCAGATAGCTGTAATTTGAAAATCCTACATTTTGTTAAGAGAAAAACAAATGTTGAACTGTTTTACTATGAATTTGACAAGCTTAAATATTGGTATTTTAGTACCTATTCCTAGAATCAAAGCGCGATAAGTTGTAGAGCGTAGAACTTTTTTTATTTTATGAGCGGAATATTGGGAACTGAGTTGTTTGAAACATAATTATCTTTTAATTGGAAACGGAGTTTAAGTTTGAAAATATTTGTTGTATTGTTATCACGATGTTCCTAAATCCTGTTTTTTCATTATTATTTTCACTGATATCTTACACAAACCTTATTTGAAAAGTAATTACTTTTATTTATTGTTTGAAACATTTGCAGAGTGTTAACAATATTAATTACTGTACGCATTAATTAAAATATTGATACATTTGAAAATATTTGTTGGTTGCACGTTAATCATGATGGAAGCGTTTCATCAATAACGATTTTTTAAAATTATTTTCATTGATTTCTTACACAAAACTTCTTTGAAAAGTAATTATTTTTATTTATTCATTTATTCTTTGAAACATTTACAGAGTGTTAAGATTATGACATTACTGAACGCAATAATTAAAATATTGATACATTTGATGACACATATATGGTATTGTATATATAAACATACTACTGACATTTCATTCTGTCATATGATTGCGCTGATGACATTTGAATGATTGGTCTTGTCAGGACAAGATACAGCACGAAGCGTTGCGAGTTATCACCGGTACTCCTGGCTACTGACAAGGCGTGCCTTAAGATGACTAAATTAATTCCCTCGTGTGTCTGACTACTGAATATCGTACCATATGCATTAATATGTACTACGTGTCTGTATTGCTTTGTTCCAAGTTATACACGTAGCAGTTGAAGTCTCGCACCTGTGCAACGTAATATCACGAATATTCAGCTAATATTTGACATTTGGTCTTGCATCATATTATTAAAATAATTTGTTTACTTATTATTATCCTATTGCCCGACTCCGACCGAGATTTTGATTTAAACATCTTACAACAAATAATAATATCGATTGCGGAATTTTGAAAAGTTGTAAAATGAGAAAATATGTCAATTTTCTCGGTTTTTATTTCTTTTTCGAAATATCTGTAGAAAAATAAGTAGTTGCATTTTAAGAGAATTTTTTTTTAAAGGTAAAAATATATAATTAAACTAAAAAGAAATTTACAATAAAAAAACATAAAATAAATGATCTATTCAATGTTATTTTATAATAAAAAATTACAAATATGGGTGAACAAAAACAGGAGACATGATTTTATAAAAAAAACTTTCTTTTCGCTCCTGAACAATTGAGATTCTATCCTTTACAGCATTTCAAAATCGATATGGTGCATTATACATATATATATTTTTTTTACATTAGGTCCACATAGGAGGCCCTGAGGAAAATGATTTCTCTCAGGGCCTATGTCATCTTTGGGGATGCTGTGTGGAGGGTATTTTTGAAGAAAGGAAGGAGAGGAAGTTCTAGGAAGAAAAAAGTATGAGGGTTGGGTAGGAATCTGGGGTTCAGTGTGTCTAGATCATCTGCCGCTAAGACCTAGATAAACCTTACCCCTATGAACCCGGGCACCCCTGCTAAGTCACCAAACGTAGCTAACCACTTGAGGTGACCTATGGCAGAGGTGTTGGTTATCCAATAAATGGTTCCCGGTACGGCGGTACCCATTCCCGCCTCCCAAATTGCAATTGCGATTTGGGAGGCGGGAATGCGAACTAAAAAATTCAAAGACTTAAACTGTGCTGATTTCACAATGCCAGAGTTCTAGCCTTTGTACTAGATCAAAAAGGTATTTAAAAAAAAAACAAATTTGTTTTCATATTTACTCCAATGCGCATTTGAAAAATTGAGATTACTAAAAAGCATTCCCGTGTTTTTTTACGGGTAAAGGCTTTTGCGACTATTCAAATGTTGTTCCATTGTTTTCTTACAAGAAAATATGATTCCAACTTTTCGATGTGTATTGTTCTAACACGTGACGTTAAATGCTGAACGTTTTGAATTGATTATTAAATTGCAATGACGCTCTAAGGTTATGGAAACAATACTTATAATTGTTTTTGTATCCTTTACAAGAAATGCCCAGTTTTCCAGAAAGGGCGCACCTACGCAAAACATGTTGCTTTTCTATTTGAATGTCGATTTCATTATTAATTCTATTTCACTTAGCTGCTACGAAGGCAATTTTTTTACCGAAATAAAAGAGAATTAAATGAAAAACAATCTCATAACAGAAATTGAAAGGACTCTGATGGGAGAATATTTTTTTTACGACAAACTGAAAGTACTACACAAATTCGAATTAATGTTTTTGAAATCAGTTTCTAGATAAGAGACTACAAAAAATGAAGAAAATCTATACAGTCATTCAAATATCTGTGGGAATATTAATCGTGAATCAACATCTCTGTCAACAATCATGTCAGAACATCTGAGAAGTGGTGAACACATGAGCACTTCTACTCATCCGTTATCATATGAGGTTTTTGACAACTGAAATAAAATAAAGCATACTTAATTAATAGAAATTGTAATGAAATAAACTATTATTATATACTAGAAGGGTGTTCACAAAAAAATAATAGCAACAAATATTCAATTTAGCCCAGTGATTCCCAAAGTGGTCCAGGTGGACCCCCAGGGGTCCACGGGAGACTGGATGGGGGTCTACGTTGGCATGATAACAAAATGGGGGTCCACAAGTTGTATGTGGGGGTCCACGAAAATTTATCTGGTTTCGATAGTAAAGAACAAAAATGATGTCTTGGCTATACCTATCAATGTAGGCCAATGGTTCCCAAAGTGATTTTTATTAATATGGAAGTTATTATAAATATCGATGCACAAATTATTTGCGATTTGTAACGATGGTGTAAACCGGGTGCCTGGCGGTTCGCTAAGTTTACACGGAGAGAAATATTATTCTAAAATACGATAATTTTATTCGTAAAAACGGGACTCAAGTTCTTATGAACAAATTAGTAGGCTTTCAATGTGTATTAGCGGGAACATGTAAGAATAATTTGTTGGTATACGTAATTTCGTACGTATAACAACAAATTATTCTTACATGTTCCCGCCAATAAACATTGAAAGCCTACTAATTTGTTCTTAAGAACTTGAGTCCCGTTTTTAACCGTTTTTACGAATAAAATTATCGTATTTTAGAATAACATTTCTCTCCGTGTATGATTCCTGAAAATCTTTAGCCACCCCCGCCCCTGGATTGGATGGTTTTATTGCTAAGTCAGGAATTTCACAGAATCACGCATTCCCTTCCCCGGGGTCCATGGGCAAATTTTGGCTATAAAAAGTGGTCCATGGGCCAAAAGAGTTTCGGAACCACTGATTCAGCCCAACCGTCCAGCGCATTCCGTCTCACCTTCATTTGAATTTCGAAATCTCAGTTTTGAATGAAAATATACCTAGGCTCAATTAGGAAAATATATATGGATCAAGAAACATACCCATAAAGCACATACCAACAAAACGTTGTAAAGACAACATATTCCGAACACTTATGGAATGTGGAACTCCATATCTAATGCTGCTACATCACGTACAAAAAATACCTTTAATGATAAATAAAAAGTATATTTTTTTCCACTGTCAAAATATTATACATGCTTAGTTCAGTGAAAAATATGTTTCCGCATTCTGTCAGATTATGTACGAGTGAAATCTTTGTTAATCTACCCTACAATGACACGGAAAACCAAATCATTGTAGGGGTTATTTTAGGGGTGAATCAAGGTTTGACGGTGGGGCGGTTTTACAGCTCGGCCTATTCACGCCTGGAGATTTTTTCAGCAGAAGCGGATACATTATTCATGGGCTGCAGGTGAAACGTCGCCCGCCCTCGGGTGCTTTCCCGCTCCCGCCGATGAGCGGCAGACATCCCGCAGATAGGCGGCAGACATCCCGCCGCTAATCTCCGATGATGATTCTACTCGCGCTTAAGTGACATATTGTAGGGCGGTAAATTTTAAATGACGTGCTAATGTATTGTAGGCGAATTGGAGTGTTACATTGACGTTAGAGCTCTAACGTGAATTTATTTATGACGCTTACGTGTTCGAATATTTTTCTATTGGCTAGATTCCCGACAAATTTTTATTTTTTTATTGATTTATTAATATAGTATAATTATGAAACAATTGACAAGGTATTTTAAATTAAAATATTACATGGTTATAGTAGATAACTATCTAGGTAAACGCTAAAAATTATTATAAATTAGTGTTACGTGTTAGCAAGGAGTAAAGAAATATATATTTTTTATATGAATACCGCACTACTAATACCAACTACTCCCGCTGGAGCCAGTGAGAATATTGCTTCCCCAATTGGGGTATGTTGTGAGGCTGAAGGTAGTGGGGAGGGGAAGGAGATAATGAGAGAGGAAGGTGGAGTACCTAGTTATTCAAATCTGGTCATAAATGGTGACCACGGCTAAAGATATTCCGAATGGTGGTCTTACACCAGGGCGATACTGAAAATATCTTCCAGTCTGGAACGTGCCGCAAATATACAATATACATACTACATATATATTAAATCAAGCAGTACGATTTTTTTTTTAATATCTATTTCAAATCGAGAAAATAATTTACTTTGATTTTTGTTTACAAAAAATATCGATTTAGGGCGGATACCATTATAAAAATAAAAATCCTAAATCAGCATTATTTTAAGGGTCAAAATATTTGTTGGCAAAAATATTTTTCTATGGAGAACTTCTGGAAGCGTGTTTTGTTATACCTGTCACCTTTAGTTAAGAGTAACCATTGTGTGTATTTTCTACGTGATAAGGTATACATGCATTTTACATTTTCCATTGACCAGTCTCAGAATTGCGGTGCATGCAGTATGTTACTCCAAAATATCGTTCACAAGGGAGTAATGAATGGCAGTTTATTGTGTGCTACCGGTTTCCTTTCTGCGGCCCATGTAAAACGTGACTTCGCTACTTCCCCCAGGCAACTTTCATTTTATAAACCTTGCATTTGACATTTACAAAGTAAAACCTTACCTTTCTCAGCGATCACTACACGTCAATTTAAAATACAAAGTCGACTGAATTTTGAATCGAAATTTCGCGTAATAAATCATTTTAATAATGCACTCCGAGGTTAAGGTCCGGAATTTCAATTTTTTTAACAATTTATAACCTAAACGCTTTAAGTTTCTAAGTTTTTTAAAAAAAAGTTATTTTTTAAGATAATATCTGAAGATTTGTAGAGCCAAAACTTTAAATACACAAAATTCCCTACATAGAAAAAAATCGTAAAGTGTGCTCTGAATATTAAAAAAAACACCTACAGCTCTGCTATTTTACGTATTATAGGTTTAAAAAAAATCACAAGTTTTTTAAAATGCTACTTAAGGTGTGAACGACACCTGTTTTATTAAACATATTCCCAATTTTCGATTGACTTTTATCGTTTTTAATATTAGCGCGCTTCTTCCAACATACGTATTGTCGTATCTCTCCCTCTATTTCTTTTTAAGTGGATAATACCATTCTTTAAAGCTGCGAGCTAGTGAAAAAACACCTAAAACAGGTATTAAGCCAACACTTTAAGTTTCTATGTTTAAATTTTTTTTTTTTTTTAAGATAATATCTGAAGATTTGTAGAGCCAAAACGTTAATTACATAAAATCCCCTCCATTGAAAAAAATCGTAAAGTATGCTCTGAAAATTGAAAAAAAACACCTACAGCTCTGTTATTTTACGTATTATAGGTTTGAAAAATTTCACAGTGTTTTTTTAAAATGCTACTTAAGGTGTTAACGACACATGTTTTATTAAACATTTTCCCAATTTTCGATTGACTTTCATCGTTTTTAATATTAGCGCGCTCCTTCCAACATTCGTATTGTTGTATCTCTCCCTCTATTTCTTTTTAAGTGGATAATACCATTCATTAAAGCTGCGAGCTAGTGAAAAAAACACCTAAAACAGGTATTAAGCCAACACTTTAAGTTTCTAAGTTTAAAAAAAAATAATGTTATTTTTTAAGATAATATCTGAAGATTTGTAGAGCCAAAACGTTAATTACATAAAATTCCCTCCATTGAAAAAAATCGTAAAGTATGCTCTGAAAAGTGAAAAAAAACACCTACAGCTCTGCTATTTTACGTATTATAGGTTTAAAAAAAATCACAAGTTTTTTAAAATGCTACTTAAGGTGTGAACGACACCTGTTTTATTAAACATATTCCCAATTTTCGATTGACTTTTATCGTTTTTAATATTAGCGCGCTTCTTCCAACATTCGTATTGTCGTATCTCTCCCTCTATTTCTTTTTAAACGGATACTACCCTTCTTTAAAGCCGCGAGTTAGTGAAAAAACACCTAAAACAGGTATTAAGCCAACAATTTAATAACAATATTACCACAAATATTCATTGCTAAAGCGAACGTAAAATTTACTACTGACCCTGAAACCATCGATCAGGTTTAATTAAAATACCCGCCAAGCTCACAGCAGTTATTTATTATTATCAGTTATTACAGCATATTTATGAAATAAACTATAAACCAATACACAACTGAAAACTCATTACATTATATAAAGAACAAAATTATGATTTTTCCATTCCGTAGAATTAAACTGGAAAGCGTTTTAATTAACTGCCTAGTTTCATTGTATCTTAATAAAGGAAGAACAATCTAAATTTAATTTAATTTAATGTTCAGACAAATCCTCCGAACAGAACCCTTTTGTCGATGGCAATAACGCTGTGACTCTGTGATGGAAAGCTTTGCTGGTCGGCACGCGGCGCACCTGCGCTGGGCATTCGCAGGTAATAAAGCTCCCCGTGACTTGCCTGACTGTCTCAATGCCTGGTTCTCCGTTTCCCTGACCGCCTCACTGCCCGAGTGTCTGGTACGGGGACTAGAGCGAGGCAAAGTGGGGCTTAAGACAATATCAACAGGAGGTATAACGCTTAGACCGACGCTGAGTACTTCGTTATATATTTGTCCTGATTTAAACTGTGGACATGTATTCTGCATAGTACACGAAGCACGTCAACTATGTCATTATAAATGTCTGCTTTTATTCTAGGGATTATTGTAGATAGCTGCTAAATATATGTATATAGTGTATTCTTACTAATATTATAAACGCGAAAGTTTGTATGGATGTATGTATGTTTGTTACTCTTTCACGCAAAATTTACTCAATGGATTTTAATGATACTTTACAATAATATAGCTCATAGATCAGAGTAACGTATAGGCTATAATTTATAAAGCTAGATATGTATTTTCAATATATTGAAAATAATATTTATTGTTTAATAGCAAATGTCAAAATTTGAGAATGACATTCTGCAAAACAATGATTGTTAAATCAAAATTCTATTTTAGAATATATTTAAATTAGTGAATTTATTCGAAGTACTCACCTAATACTTTGAATCCAATCAAGAATTATACATATTTTAAATAAATAGAAATACACATTTTAACTTAAGAATTTTGGTATAAACGCAGATGGGACCTAGGAAAAGAAAATAGATTACTCGAAGTACTAATCCTACGCAGCTAGTAACAAATATATGAATGTTTTAAAACATTATTTCTTATACAGCAATTTTTAATGCTTGATACTCACTAATTAGGTAACTAATGATTTCAGATGACCAGATTTATCACTAATAACTTCGATGTGTGTGTGTGTGTGTTTGTGTGTGTAAAAACCAAATAAATTTAATCCTTATCCCAAATATTTCTTATTTGTAATTTTTCGTACTAGTTTACTATCCATGATCAATGGCCCCTTTAGGAGTATGTTCTTGCAATCCGAGATCTTGAAATACTCGTATAAATAAACCAGTGGTTCCATGTGATGAAGTCACGGACAATGACTTTAAAACAGCAGCAACATATCGTATAGTTCGAAGAGGGATACTTTAAGATGGTTCTGAGCCCGAGCAAGGCGTTTTGTTACAAGATTGTAATAGAAACGTCAAGAGACACGAGCAACTGAGAAATTAGTTTCTTGACTTGTCAACCCCTCAAAATAGTAGCTCGAGATCCTTGCACTAGCAGAGATTGATCATATGTACCAAGCGAAGAACAGTGTCCTTAAAATGATGTTGTATTTTTGAGTTGTATATTTTAAAATAGGAATAGACTGTCGTCTCTAGTATTTTTTGAAAGCATTAATATACTTACAGATGTTATGTACTTACTTCTAGTTTTTTTTCTGCATATATGTATTATTTTATATTTTTCATTTACTGTATCATTATGTGTTCTACATCTGTAATCTCTGAAATGTGTATATTGGTGTACAAATGTTTAATGGAGACTATGCAAAAAACAGTATCAGGACGTAAGATAACTGAGAATTTTGGAAGGATTGCTGAAAGCAAATTATCAGAAGTAGAATGGCATCATCGTGTAGATTGAAGGTGTAGGCTAAATCATTTTGTGATACTTAATATGTAATTATATGTAATGTGGCCATTGGAAGTATTTTGTTTTAAAAATTTCAAGTGATATTGCAACATGTCATTGAAGTTACTTTGCTTTTTTATTTTGACGTTTATGGATTTTAATCTTTATTTTTAATTCATTTTTACAGTAGTCAGATTTTTATTACAGAAATCGTACGTTTAGTTTATATTATTCAAAATTATTTATCTCTAAGATTTTATTTCTGAATAACAAAGTCATTGGTGTTTGAAATAATGCAGGCCCGGGTATGTATTTCTTTATACGGAGAAATCATATGGTCTGTTTCGATTCTAAAGGTTTGTACACAATCATGCAAACATTATCTGTTGTAGGGAAACCGTGTCAGGCTGACGCTAAGCAGCCATTAGTTGTCGTTCCTCGCAGAAAGGAAGCCAGAAGTTTTATTTCCAAGAGTCGGTGCTCTCGGCGGTAACAATGAAACTTTATCGTAAAGAATATATTCGGGCTGCAAACTGCAATAGGTTTATGGGATGCCAGCGCCACTGTGAACGGATATATAAAAATGCAAGTAGTACGAAAACGGCCAGCTTGCAATAGGGTGGACCGTTAATGTACCGATGATTTTTTGAGATTTTCATTTTCAACAAGCTTATGTGCCCAACCGGTTAAACGTAGGACAACAACGAAAAACATACTATGATTGATTTCGGTTAACTTTCAAAATCGCTGGATGCTTAATACGAATATTAAAAAAAAAACCTTTGAAAAGATAACTTAGAAGTACTTGCATTATAAAAATCCCTAAATAACAACAGTAGTATATTGAATAACCAAATTAAGTTATCCTTTAGTGCTATTCTAGATACATTTCCAGTAAAAGCTCTTCCCCTTTTGAACCTCCCACTCAAACACCTAATTTTTTCTTGTAGATATCTGTAAATATTTTGTACCATATGTTAGTTTTAATAATCTCCTGACGAAGGAAGGGTTCTTTCGAAACCTGTAGAGTTTGATTAAAATTAAAGTGGTCTAAAATAAATTTATATATTTTTATTGTAAAAACCTTAGTTATTACAAAATACAAATATTTGCATTCTGGGCGATGGAAAAAACTGCATTCAAAATTACATTTAAATAAAATAAATAATAAAATGCTTTTGTCGTGTGATGTGACGGCCATTCAGAATAATTTCTATAATTTTCTTATGTTCGTATTCTCTATACCATTCGAAGCGCTAGATCAGGGGTGGGGAACTGTTTTGGCGTCGGGGGCCATTTGGATGTTTGTAAAATCATTCGCAGGCCTTATAGATTTCAGGCGCTGGGGGGAAATTATGACCTCATTTTATAACGATTTTTTTTTATATCACGCGTGACGAGTATTCTTCTACGACAATAAATTTATAACTGCTCTCGGAAATCGATAACGGTATCCCTTGTGTGTTTACATTGTATTTAGAACCCAAAGCAGCTTTTTACTGAAGATTGATTCTGCGTAAGAGTCCACAAGCTTTATTAAAAGTTACACATGGAACAGTCTAAACTCGCAGCATACTCAAATTTTCATTTTAAGGGCGGTTTTAACTTAGGAATGGATCTGCACAAGTGATTTTGTATTCGGAGCACTTGAATGGTTTTCCTGCATTTTAAAATTTATTGTATGCAATACAAATTTTACATTTATCCACTGGAGCGACAGAGCAATTTAAAACTTTTTTCTCGGATTGCTCAAGATTTTTTGGTCATCATTTTGAAATTTTTCCATCCAAATAAAAAAAATAATACCTCCGAATTTGTATATGGAGACATAGAAACTGATTATACAAGCCAATGAATTAACCAATTTTTTAAATAAAAATTTTATGTGTTTATAATTTTTTAATTAAAATTTTATGTTTTTTGTTGGTTATCACATATTCGTAGGATTTATAAAAAAAAAAATATAAAATCGTAAACTTAAAAACCGCGCGATTACTGCACTGCGTTTTAGTTCCTTTGATATTGCCGTAAATTATACTTATCTAGTCAACATTGTATATTTTAGATTCCTACACGTTGTCTATGGCCTACTTGGTAATCACAGGAAAAAAAATTTTTTATACATATACTATACTAGAGAATATTTATATATATATACTAGAGAACTCAATTTTTAACCGCTAATAGCTTATAATATTTTATAGATTTTTGAGATCGCGGACTGTCAAAATTAAATGCACTGTAACTATGTTTAGTTCTTAAGTCTAGTAACTATATTTTTTTACCACAAAAAAGTTGTACAAAAATAGAAAGATACTTTCATTGTCTACAATTATCAATAAGGATTAACGCGGTTTTTGCCTTTATTTAACCAATTTAACCGTTTTATGCAGACCGTTAAAATCACAATGTCAAAATAAAGGTGCCGTTTTTTTAAATATTTGTGACATAATACTGGATTTTGGTCACGATGTTTTTATATAACGTACTAAAACAAGAAACAAGGTTGTTATTAAGATATTTACCATAACAATACACTTTACTAATCTTCCATAAAATACTTTTCTAGTTGCTTAAATTTTATGGTGTTTCGCCATTATCGATTTTCACAAAAAACACTACTGACAGCTAATATTTTAATTTATTGGGTTAAAAGATATCCGAACTAAACGAGATTTATATGTATCTCTTCATTATTAAATCACAATTGAATAATTATAGTCCAAATGCACACGTGCAGTAATTACATCGATCATTATAAATATTAAAATACTATGACCGGATGACATTTAAATTCACATTTGGGTTTCGAAAAATGGTAAAAAGCTACTATTTATTTATTTAAATGGCTTAAAACACGTTTAATAGATTGGTAAATCAAATGCGATAAGACTAGTATCTAAATACGCAATAAAATTCATATAAAACAAACACTTTCAACATTATTAACAAATACGCGGTTGACAGTTGAGTTAAAAAATATTTCTGAAATTGGGTGAAATATAAAAAAAAAACATAACATATTTTCAAAATTGACACAGATCAAATAATTGAGAGAAATCGATCAATGATGAAAACGTTTTATCAGCTAAATTATTATATGGGTTGCAGAGAGCGGGACCATTTGAACATATTTCGAAAAATCTTTTAAATCATCTGGGGAATATTTTCCACATTGTGGCAACAAAGCAATCCAAGGCTTTGGAAATAGCGCCATAATGTGGCAAAAAGCGTTCGAGTGGGAATTAATCATTTTACAATTTTTTTTTATTTTACAATTTTTTATGGCAGAAGTGAGGCATTTTTCTTACCTTTTCAGAAAAGAGTTCTCATCATTAAAAAAAGGTATTTTTTCAATATTAGTTTTCTTAAGGTATAAAGAAATAAAAATAAAAATAAATATGGATATTGGATCAAGATTAAACTGGTTTCTAGAAAATAGGCGCTTACTTAAGCATCTACCTACCTGTCTATGCTATGTTATAACTTTGTTAGTAATAACGTCAACATGTAGCTGAAACACCGTGAAAGGTAACCGTTCTCGCTTTCTGAGTGTAATTTTTTGTAGACATACCGTTCATCCGATTGCCATGAATATAGGATGGTTATAGGATAGTGAGCTCTGGCATTATGAAATTATTTCCTGTACTATTCATACGATTGAAATTTCATCCGATTGCTATTATTTTTTTTTGAATCGTTGTGAAAATGTCCTTGAATACTTCTATATATAAATTTGCATAACAAAATAAATAGGTCACGCGAGTTGTTGGAAAAATTTGTGTATTTTATGGAGTTAGGCAGCAGGGAAAAAAAGCAGGGGGGGGTATGCAGGAGGGTCGGTTGGGGATTTAAGGAGGGGGGCTTCGCGGGAGGTTAAACGAGGGAAAAGGGGAAGGTGAACAAGGTGGAAGTGGAATGAGTGAAGGGGGGGTGTTCGCGAGAAAGGGGAGAGCGGAAGAGGGGAAGGGAAACGCGGAAAAGTGAAAAGGGAACGCGGGAGGGGAAGAAGAATAAGAGTCGGAAGGGGAACGGGGTCGAATGGGACATTATACGAATTGAGAAACAATTTATTTATTTAATTAGCATCCCAACGCATGCCAGGTATCAGCTAGTTAGTTATACATATTTTAAATTCTCTGGAAGTGGACCCAAAGAAGAATAGAATAATTTTAAACATTTTTAATATTCGAATTCACGACTAATAAGATCCCGGACATATTCGTATCCAAAAAAGGCTTCGATGGCTCACCCTAGTGGGCAGTGGGCAGTGGGCAGTGGGCAGTGCACTTAGGCAGAATCTAATTATTACAAATTTGCATTTACCCCAACTCGGCTAATTGCAACAACCCGAGAACCATTTCCGTATACATTGCTTTTAATTAAAACTTTTATAAATCTAATAAAGTGTGAACTCCTAATGTGTTGAATTTGTGTAATTGATTTGAATAAATTCGGTTCGAATTAGGGAAAGAGGGTTGTCATATTATTTAACTTGGATTGGGACAGATGGGCTACGGTTTATACATTTCCCTGAAATGGGGTAATTTGGAAATAAAACACGAGTGCCCGAGGCTTTGAAGTGAAGTTGATGGAAATAAAACGCCAGAAACAGGAAAAGGGGAAAAAACCAAATGAAAAATTTACCGAATTTTCAAATTTTTAACTTTCAGAAATTTTTATTTTTCTCACATTCATAAAATGTGGGGAATTTATAACTTTTGTTTCTTTCTTTATAAAAAAGTTATTGAAGGAATAATAAGCAAGAACACGGTTACCATAAAAATCTTAACTTTGAAGTAAAAAAAAAGTTAAGCTCTTTTATACGGCACAATTCTCATAAAAAAAAAATGGTGCATTCTGGCGTAATAGAATTTGTCAAGATTGTTTTGGATAGAATATACAATATATATATATATACAACTATTTTGATCTAGTCATTTCCCTCACCTATGAAGCAATCTACTCTTAGAAATGCCGATAAATTGTTTTTTACATAATAAATTCAATAGAGTAATACTAAAAAAATGTTTATTTATCCTTCAAAGCCAGAAAGTTCGTCATTAGATAAAAATTAAACCGTTTCACTGAATTGTAATTGATTCTCGATTTTTGTGGATAAGTACTTCTTGCGATTTTTATCGACAGGGCGAGAGATGAAACGTGGCAAAAGCATCGTTAAGTCTTCATCGAGACGATTTATTAAATTCATCGTTATTTATTCGAAGCCTAAACGACGCACGACGCTCAGGGAGTTTCCAAGTATACGCTGTGCTTGAGCTAAAAGCTGGGAATTACGGTGGATTTCTATGTTCGGTAGGTAATTGTGTGTTAAGATAAATGCCTTTCTTCCGCCATACTGAATATTTTTTTCAATTTAGACTATCTTCATATGAAGAAAGTTCTCAGGTACTAAATTTTCACTGATAGTCAATGGTTTGGCTAATTTCCATTCGTTTTATCCAATTTCATGAAGATAAGTTGACTATTTCAACGAAAAATGTGCAAATTAGAAGCTCTGCATTAAAGCAGTTTAAAGCTTTGTATCTGCATGTTTTATCGTTTTTGAAAGCAAGAAACGTAGTTTTCTACTTTAGCAACATCCATGTTTTTAATTGCGTGCATGTTGAAGTGCGTGCATAACTGATACACGTATTTTAAGCTGGGTGTACATTTGCAAGACGAACATCCGCAAGCATCCTCGATCCGCTAGTGAACCATTCATGGAAATGTGATCTTGAAAAATAACTTCCAGCGATTCATGAGAAAAAAAGGAACCAACCGCTAACCATCAAAAGTCATTTAGTTCGGATCCTGTGCGACTGTGCTTTTACTTGCAATCATGTCTTGCTCGCGCGCGCCGATTAGAAGGCAGCAAAAATTATCACCTTACATTGGTGCACAGATATATTCGTCTCAGCACCTATTTCCCTTTATCCATGATCTTTCATTTTTTATAGTAGGTTAGCGAGCAGAAATAAAAGAACAAACCACACAACGAGAATTCATTTATGTTCGTCAATCGTCAAAAAACCAACAGGAAGCGGATCGCTACAAGCGGTTCATATGCAGGTTGTTCGGCGTTCAATATCCGGTCCCAATCATGATAACTGGCGGCTCGCGAAAGTTCGCGATTCGCAATTGTGTATCCAGCCGTTTACCCGAAGCAAGCTAAATTTGCCTGTCTATGGTGAAATCTATTCAAATGCCTATAAAAACTCTTTCATGAACAAATGATCTTTTTTTTGCCTGTCTGAAAAGTCAAATGTTTTCTTTCAAAACGGATAGAACACTATTATCCATTAAATCGACACAGTTAGGTCAATAAAGTATATTATCAAACTTTCAAAAATGTCAAATTTTATTTAACATTCTCTTCACCTGATTATAAAGATCAAGGGTAATCGAGATTATTAATAAAGTATTTGCAAATTTAATTACTGAGAAGAAAAGGTTCACTCGATAAGAGCGGACTTTCGGAAACGAAATCTTCAGAAGAAATGAGGGAACAAATGAAATATCAATAAGACCAGAGCAGCTTGAGTGTTGTTAACTCGGGGACATTTTCCTCTCAGCTCACAGTGTGCAGTGCGGGTTTTAGTAACTTCGCTTGGAAACTTTTATGGGAAATAAACTTGGTATACCTTGGTGCAAAGTTGTAAAAATCATGGAGTCAACGATAAACTTTTACCCCGTGTCGTATGATGCAACATAACATGATAAGTAATTTTTTTAATAAACCTTAATGACCTCATAAATAAAGCCACGTGAATTACAAAGTAGAAGCTGGGTCATGGAATATTAAATCTTACTGCACCTTTGATATTTGGAAATGTCAGTTATTTTGGAATGCAAATTATTTTTACACGAGTGCCATATACTGGGCTTGTTAACTTTGTGATTTTATTTGAGCTCGCAATGAGCTTCACACGTTTTTAATACGAACAAAGGTTTTTAAGGCTTCTTTTTTAAAATGTTTTTATGTCAGTTGTGTATGGGATATCAAATGAAAATGATATTTGGTCGTATTTATGTGTGATATTCGTCTTTAAAATCTATGTAACTCTTCCAGCTCGGAATACTTGGATAGTTCTTTAAATTCCGCTCAAGAGGCATTTAGGAAAAGCTTTTCCCTCAGAGCCCAAAGGAAGGAGTTCACACTCAGGTGTCGGAGAGACCCATCAAGAGGCGAGAGAAATACAGAAGATGTTAAACCATTTTGCAGCCAGGCAGTTGAGCTTGGGAAAGTGTCATATAAACAGTTCGTTCTCTTGTGGCTACTGTAGACACAGAATTCACAATAGTTGTAACACTGTTTTATGATTCTATCTTGAAAAGGGCTAATAGTATTATAAAGTTTCACATCTTCGCCATTAAGTGTCGATTTAACGCTTCACCATCAAGGCGATAATGTAATGTTGCAGTTCAGCGATGCTGACGGTCCATTTTCCGCTCTTTGATGGACCTTTGTGTGGCCTTCATATATAAAATAGTGCCGCTGAGGAATTAATACTGCTATTTATGGTGCCGTAAATTATTGTGAATTGGCTGCACTCTCCAGCCATAGAGCCACACAGCCGATATAGCTGGGAAGCGAGAGAAGCCACGAGGCGGGGGCGCAGCGAGAGCTTTTAAACTTTGTCTGCTGCCACGGGAATATTTAAAAGCATTTAGCGCAGAATTTCGCCCGCGAAGTTTAAATAGAAAATCTACACCGAGATAAATACCTTCCCCACTTGAGAGATAACTGAGTGTTTTTTTTTACCATTTATTTTAACAAGTTACGATGTGTAATATCGTGGGAAGCAATTCTCACACAAAATGTTGAGAAGATTTTTTTAAATGTGAAAACGTATTCCAAGATTTTAATCTAATTTAAAAAAATAAAATAATTTGAAATATTTCCATTAAACAACAATAGAGGATTAAATCGCCTTCCCTTTCTTCGAGATACTGTGTGGAGGGTATTTTAAGGATGGGTAGGAATCTAGGGGCCAGTGTCACCGGGAGTAACGGGCGTACGACGGACGTATGACATATCCCACTGCGGCACAAGACGATGTTCTGAGAGAGTCCTTCTGTAGAGTTCAAAAGGTCTCTCTCAACCAGTCTCTTCCAATCCGGCCTGCTACGAACTGGTTGTCAGATGCATCCACAGCCAAGACCCGGAAAAATCTCACCCCATGAACCCGGGCAACCCTGGTAAGTCACCAAACGTAGTAAAACAATGCGGAAGCATTGGTTATCCAATAAATGGTTGCAGGGACGGCGGTACATATATCTTTTTTCCTAAATTGAACAACTCTTTTGGTCACCTGTATACTTAACTTTGCGTATATAATAGGGAATAAATAATACCGATTCTGTTTGTAGTCTGTAAGCAGGGCTCGAAATATCTACATATAGATAATGTTTTTCGTGTTTTATTTCCGTGAGCGTATTTTTTGTTGGCAAATACGCATATAATCTTTATACCATCTCACCCCGGGGGCATAAAGCATGCAGCGTTTTTGGTGATTTATAAAAGTAAACAGAGGAAAATAACCCCACGAGAATATTATAATACCTGTTTACGACAATTTTATGCTTTTTGGATTTGACGTTCATGGAGGATGTGCATACCTTTGAAAAAAATAAAGTGTCAAGGGAAAATGGGTTCCCTTATAGATTCAAGCACCCCACTTTACACATATTGATAGATGTACCTATTAATTTAAAAAAAATTATATTTAATTTAATAACTCAGGTACGAGGCATACTTCATTCCTATGTCTACCTACGTTAAATTATCGTGAAAGCAAGCCTTTGTGTCCAAGCGGTTAATAATGTTATTATTAAGTTCTGCAAGTTTATTAGTTTTTTATTATTGTGACAGCTGTTTCGGCAGTCAAGGCCATTTTCAAACTGTCGTGTTCCCCAATTAGATGACGATATTTATACGACTTAAATCGTACAAAACACGACAATTTAAATCGAATAAATATCGTATATCGTATAAATATCGTATATCATATAAATAATCGTATAAATATACATTTAAAGCATGATGATGTTCGGTCGGACACTAACTATTTATAAAGATTTCTCTGAAAATTTAACGATGGAGGTTAATTTTACATACAAATCATTAAATTTCATATTAATCGATTTCGATAAATCCATCTTTCGCATATAATAGTTTTGACTTGTGGCCTGTCGAAGCTGCTTTTATTTTATTTCACATTCAAGTCCTTTACGTAAAAAAAATATCCAGAATGCTTTTAAGGCTTTTCTAAGTAGGTGCAAATGGTATTTTTCCGGTGCTTTAATTTTTCAGAAAAAATCTTATTTGAAACCACAAAATTGAGTCCTCAAGTAAAATACGTAAAAACTCACATTTCGTTTTCGTGTGTCCAAAAACTGTTTTCAAACTCCTGTTTTAGTACTTGAAAATACAACAATGACACACAAATTACTTTGTAGTTCTCTTAGTAGTACGCTGGTAGTTTGTATGCGGATTAATACTCTTATGTACATAGCATAAAATCAGAACTCGGATATTACTCTACAACTAATTTTTAATTAAATTCCTTACTTCCCGGGTATATTCAAAGTATTCAAATTGCGTTATTTTACCACTTGACTACATGTAAAATTGCCACATTTTCTAATAACTTTCTTTTACTTTACACCCGAACTGGAAATATAAACAACAAACACTAGATGTGATTTGATGTACAATGTACGCAATTTAATAAGTAGATATCATCTAAACGAATATAGAAGTAAACTATTGGAAAATCACAACTGTCACATAATTTGCTTTTGAGAATACCAAACAAATTCTTTTCAGCCAATCTGGAAAAAATAACTCTTTGATCCGTAGACTTATGATTCTCCACGGATCAAAACCATCTCCAAAAACATTTCTTTTATCAAAGCAACATAAAACTGAATGAATTATTTAAATATCATGATTGTCTATTATAATATATTCTTGTGAAATGCTTGTACTGTTTACTTTTGCAATCTATTGGAGCAGTTTAGCAGATTTTATTAAGATCTAGCGAAAAATCACGGGGTTTTATAATTGTAGGATTTGTGAAGCTGAAAATATTTATAAAATATTTTTCAGAGGACCATTGTCCATCAAAAAATAATTAGTAAGACAATCAGAAATTTATGTTTCTATTGAACACCGTGAGTAAGCTCGAAGTGAAAAAAAAAATAGATATACAGATCTTACAAATTTTTGACAAATCTGTCAACTTTTGACAGATTTGTCAAAAATTTACGCAAAAGGAGTATAGAAATATTATTAAAATAAAATAATTTTGGTACCTATGTTATCGCTTAGTTCCCACAATGTGTGTTTATCGGAAGTGACCGGCCAGGTAAGTATGTTTCTGTATACATTTGTAAATAATAAACTTAGATATAGCCTAAGAATTATATAATAAATTGTAAAGAGCCCATGAGGTGATTTCTCACAAAAACGGAGCTCTAAAAATTATCCGACTATTATAATTATTATTAATAAATTCAAAATTTGAAAATAAAATTCATTGAATGTGAATATTGAAGTTTCTGCTTTTACTTTAAAAGCATGGTAGAAAAACAAACAATTGTTATCTATTATTAGCTAAACATAATAATAAATGGACTAACCCAATGAAAAAAAAAGTTTAAGTTCTTAAAAAAATGCTAATATCTGAAAACGTTGTCTAAATCGGATAACTTGAAACGTTAAGATAAATGATCAAAGATGATAAAGGTGACTATCAGACCTTATTTTATATAGTGACAATTGCTACAAAAAGTATCGTAATGACCTATATAATATATATATATATATATTCCGCATTGGGAAATCATTGAAAAAATTGTTTCCACAAATCAAAAAATGATAACTATTCGTGTGTGCTTTGGGATACCGAAAAATCATTACTTCAATTGATGCAGATTTTGGGAGCACGTACGTTATTCAATTAAATCCACTTCACGCCCCCCCAAAGGTGGGACGAGGAGAAACCGCAACCACTTACCCTTAATTCTATTCGCAAATTGTTGTCACCTTCGGGTGGTAATTGCGCCTTGTTTGTGAATAATTAATCTTACCAGTCGCCAGTTAACCAATGGGTAAACCTTGTTTTGAGGTAGCCATGATGTAAAAAACATAAAAGGATGGAATTAATAAACAGATTCTTCCGTCATTTACTTTCAGAATATTTTTATAATGGTTTGTTTGTTTGTTTGTTTGTTTGTTTGTTTGTTTGTTTGTTTGTTTTTTTTTGTTTGTTTGTTTGTTTGTTTGTTTGTTTATTTGTTTGTTTGTTTGTTTGTTTGTTTGTTTGTTTGTTTGTTTGTTTGTTTGTTTGTTTGTTTGTTTTTATTCGTTCGTTCGTTTGTTTGTTTGTTTTGTTTGTTTGTTTGTTTGTTTGTTTGTTTGTTTGTTTGTTTGTTTGTTTGTTTGTTTGTTTGTTTGTTTGTTTGTTTGTTTGTTTGTTTGTTTGTTTGTTTGTTTGTTTGTTTGTTTGTTTGTTTGTTTGTTTGTTTGTTTGTTGGTTTGTTTGTTTGATTGATTGATTGATTGATTGATTGATTGATTGATTGATTGATTGATTGATTGATTGATTGATTGTTTGATTATTTGTTTGTTTGTTTGTTTGTTTGTTTGTTTGTTTGTTTGTTTGTTTGTTTGTTTGTTTATTTGTTTGTTTGTTTATTTGTTTATTTGTTTGTTTGTTTGTATGTTCGTATGTTATCGGCTATACCGTCCACCCGATTGCCATTAAACTTTGGGAATATGATGTGCGCATACCCGGGATGGTTATAGGATAGTGAGCTCTGGCGTTATGAAATTATTTTCTTTACTCTTCATACAATTGCGATTAAAATTTCATACGATTGCTATTATTTTTTTTGATTTGGTGTGAACATGTAAAATAGGAAGGTGAAAGGGGAAGGGGTCACGGGAGAGGAAGGGGATGCGGAAGGGTAACGGGGACGAACGGGAAATGATGCGAAGGGATAAACAATTCATTAATTCATTTATTGAAGTGGCATCATAACGCATGCCGGGTATCAGCTAGTCTCTTACGAGTATAATAATAATATAAAATAAAAATATAAAAAGCCTTTAATTTCTTGCAATTAAGTATGTTACAGAGTTGTAAAAAGTACGAAAAAGTATAATTAATGCTATTTGCGAAAAATGTAATATAGATATCTCAAGTTTTTCATAAGCAAGAACCCTTCTCTCAGCCGAAGGTGAAGGCCTCCTCCAAAAAATTTCTTTTTTTTTTTGTTTTGTTCGTAGAGTTAAGCATTTTTTTGTGTTTGTGTCACTTCTTGTATTTTTGAGCGAGTTTAGAATTTCTTCTTCAGAGGGTTTTGGTCTTGATCTTCCACGGGTCTTACGAGTATAATAACTATTATCTCTTTTTACACGAGAATACCGCACGAAGGCACCTCAAATCATTGAGACTTTGGGGTCCTCTATTAAGGTATGTCAAGGGTTATAGAGTAGCGGGAAGAGGGGAAAAAGAATGTTTGATAATTACCTGACTATTCAGATCTGTCATTGTCAATGTCACAAATGCCATTTCAGAAAATAATTCGATTTTGAATAGTAGTCCTTCATCAGAAAGAACTGAGAATATCCATCTTCCTAAAATTTTCTTTCTGGGGTCTAAAACACTAGACTTAAGATGAAGCTATACGCCAAATTACTATTTACTATTTAGATTTATCTTTACTACTAATCGGTTTACATTATGAAAATGAAAAAATATTCCATGGATACATTGAAGCTTTTCCTACCTTCTCTGTTTATTGGAATCAATATAAAATTATTAATTACGTTACAAATTTTTTTTTATTTTTTTTTTTTATTATTTAATAAATTTTTACAAGTTACAGTTTTTGACATTTTTTTTTTAACTACCATACTAGGCTACTGCCCGTGTTGTGGTAGTCATACATAATAACATAATGAATATATGAACTAAAAATACTTTTTTACAGAAGCAGATAATAAAAACTAGGTAATAAATAATGAGAAATAAGAATGCAGAAAAGAAAAAAAAAGATATTTAAAGATAAATAAAAGTAAATACAAATATTAAAATAATAGTGAGCTGAAAAATAAAGAGAGATAAATATTTTAAAGAAAGAAATAGAAATTAAAAATAATAAACATTAAGATTATAAAACAAATAAAATTATATATTATATTGTTTTGAACGCAGGTTAAATTGTGGTAGATATAATCTACAAGACGATTATGTTTATGGTCACATTCAATTTCAGTGATGTGAAACAAGTTGGAATAAAGCTGTGACAGGATAAATTTTATAATTTTTTGTTTTGTTTTTAAAGGTGTTAAGAACTCATGTAATCTTTAAAGAAAGCTCGTCCCTTTTCAAATATCCAATGCTGTAGACGGGCGGTAAAGGCGGATACTGAATTATTTGACTTAATATCGGTACTCAATGCATTAAATATTTTCGGAGCTATGAATTAGAATTGTCGTTGAGCGAATGTGGTTTTAGTTTTTGGGACCATGCATCCCAGGTTTGATGAAAAGCGGGTGTGTGCTTGATGTTGTGGAGCCACTAAGTTATTTTTCCGTATAAAACATAAGCTTATTTTAGTAAATAGCTGACGAATATCTAAGACCCTTATATAAGCGTAAAGTACTAAATAATTTGTTTTTTCGTGACATAAATAAGATGTTATATAAGAAACAACTTTAAAAAAATACCCATTTATCGCTAAGATTATTTTTGACTCGATTCATTGAATAACTTTTTTTCGTTCTTGTAAAATTATTCATTAAAAAAAATAAAAACAACTTAGGCGCAGATAATATCAAAAACACGGGGAGTGCTAAAGGAGTAAGAAATCAAATCATTCTGGCGTTTATATTCCTTCTAAGTTACTTCATGAAAATTGCACATTTTTAGGAATGTGCCTTCATATCTCTTTAATTCGTAGAACAAAATGAGTGCGTTGAAGTACCGATTGTATTAGGATCAGTATTTTTCATCAGTAAAAGCTAAGGGTTTTAAGAAAATATGCGGTTTTTTCCTTAGTTTTTGATTGAGAAAATAATTACACCGTTTCCAGGGGTGCTTTTTGTTCTGTCGCTTTGCCGGTTGGTGGTGATAATTGTTTCCTGTGTCAGGAAATACGTTGAGATAATTGAAAGTCATTTGCAATGGTCTGTTGAATATTGCGGACAACAAGATACAAAAGGAAAAGCTATGCTTTAATTATCAATAGCTTGTAAAATATTGGAAGTGAATGTGAAATAAACATGCCTCGCTAAAATAATTTCAACTATTTTAGTGGGTTTTAAAGGTAAAAAGTTATCTTTGGAATTCTAAAGCAAATTAAGATTGTTCTCGTTGTACTAAACACATTTTCATATTCCTTCCTGTTTCAAATTCGAAAGCGAATGTAATGAAGGCTGAGATAAATTTTTAATTAATCTATCCTAAATACCATTATTTTATAAAATGGCAAGCTCAGTCACTGTTGCTAAAAATATCTTCAATGATTCTGTTTGCGTTCAAATTAAAAATGATTTTTTCCGCATTTTCTAGATATTTGATAGTGTACGTGATCGATATAAGATGAATAAAGATTTTTTTTTTGAAATTGTCAATTGGTGGTGGAAACCCAATAAAATAATATAATACAACAAATGTAAAACTTATTCCACTTTATTTTATTTGGCCGTAAACGATTTCGGCTTGTTAAAGCCATCTTCAGACTGCAGGTTCAAATAATTCCTTATCTACGGTTCATATTCATAACATATGAGGGAGAGGGGAGAGGGATGGTCTACAAGAACAAAAATTGGTGTATTTTTTTATTACTTTTGATTTATTATTCATTCATTCAATTTGGGAGGCGGGAATGGGTACCGCCGCCCCGGGAACCATTTATTGGATAACCGACACCTCTGCCATAGGTCACCACAAGTGGTTCGCTACGTTTGGTGACTTAGCAGGGGTGCCCGGGTTCATGGGGTTCATTGTCTAGGTCTTGGCGGCGGATGATCTATACACATTGAACCCCAGATTCCTACCCATTCTCATACCTTTTTCCTTCCCAGAACTTCCTCTCCTTCCTTTCCTTAAAAATACCCTCCACACAGCATCCCCAAAGGTGACATAGGCCCTGAGGGAAATTATTTTCCTCAGGGCCTCCTGTGTGGACTTTATGTAAAAAAAAAAAAAAACTATCCGCTAAAGTAACTCCAATATTAATTATAATAACTAAATCGACAACATACAACGAGAAACCGCTATCCAGAAAATAGATTTTATTTATAGTTTTCTTTATTCATAGATTTGTTTATTACATTAATTAAGGATTTTTCAACCACCGTGCTAGATACGTGCCCGTGTTACGGTGAACGATCATGAGTACATTACAAGTGACTACCATATAAAGGCGTGAAAATACATAATAAGGCATGAAAATGCAGATAGATTTAAGACGGCAACCTACTCAAAAATACAAAACATACACAATACACAAACACACTCATAGTCATATTTATTCATAAGATTACATGCATAAAATCAATGTATACAAATGTAAAGGGGCTTAGAAACAATATCAATATAAAAAATACATTGATTCATTAACCAAGCCGAGTTGAGCATTTTGATTAGCTTTTTATATGCATTGGCATCTTATCAAATATATTAGGTACAAGATGAGTGAATGGACATGCCTTAGTTTTGACTAAATATTGTGTTGTGTGTATGATCTACTTTTTTAATATTATATTTGTATAAAGGAATCCTATGAGTTTTATTTTTATTTTTTAAATTTTTTTTTTTAAAATAATTAATACATAATATCAACAAACAAGTCCTGCTAAACCAATTCAATTGGCTTGTCAACAGGTGCTTATATTTTAGTTACATATACATTTAAAAAAAATATATTATATCTTATATCTACAGATTCAACATTTTTCATACATTTTTTCATTTATATTAATATAATTTTTTTTTCCGATAGCCAATTTTTCACCATATATATAACCTTATTCATAGAATTCCATTGCTTTATAGTGTCAGGTGATAAATAAAATATCTTCGGTATGTTGTATTCAAACGTTCTCTGTCCGTACTTATTATTAAATTTCGGAACTATTAACCCGTCGTTGCGCGTGAATCTAGTGCTATATTTATGTTCTAATTTGTATAGCACACAATTTTAAACCATAATATCCTTCGAACAGGCAATATATTTGCCGACTTCTTTGACCGTAAATACTTGTGCTTACCATTTTTTTGTTATTTTAAAAATGAATTGTACACAAAGTGGGGAAGCATGTAGTTTTACACTTGCAACAGATATTCACGTCGGCATTCGAGACATTTAAATTCATTCGGTGAGATGCATAATCTAGGAGGAGAGAAATTCAATATCTTGGCTGGATTTAGAATACCTAAACTGAAAATCTTGTACTCCAAAATGTAGTCGATTGGAAAAGTCGCTCTATGGGTTGGTACTCTACTATTTCATTAGACGGCTTCTATGTTTCGTGTTTTATGAGGCATTCCATTTTGTGGAGATATTAAATTTTATCTGGGATGACGTGTACGTGGTTTGTCTTTCGACTTTTTTTACGAGAAAAGGAAAAGTATGGTTAATTGGATTTATTTTGAAAGATTTAGGTTTTTTTTCCTTTAAGCTGTTTTCACAATTTTCGACAAAAAACACGGGAAAAGCAAACGAGAAGGCCATTGCGGATTGACGGGATGGAAGGAATCTGGTTAAAAAGATTTTTTTATTGTGAATACCTCACAATAGTCCCAACTGCTCCTGTCTGGAGTCAGTGAGACTATGGCATCCCCAATTAGGGTATGTTGTGAGGCTGAAGGTAAGTAGGGAGGGAAAGGAGATTTGGGAGAGGAAGGTGGGGAAGAACCTGGCTAGATTTGGTCACTAAACACGGCTAAAGCCATTATTAAGCAGCGTTTCGATTCTGAATGGTGGTCTTACACCAGGACGATACTGAGAGTATTTTCCACTCTGGAACGTGCCGCAAATATAGTATATATTATTTATAATTAATTAATTCTGAAATAACACAAATTAGTCAAATAAAATTTATTTGCGCACGCCAGGTTCGAATCCGCGACCTTCGGAATGGGAGTCCAATGCCTTACCCCTGGACTACGCCAACCTCCCACTACGTTTTAATTTGCACATTAATCAAGTTTTTATTTGCGGTGAGTATCTTCGACTAAGGACATAAACATTAAAAATTGGTTGAGCGATGCTCTTAGTATCTCCCTGTTGAGAGATCGTCATTCAGAATTTAACAAACAAATCCATAAAATGACTATCTTTTTTCAACAACATATATAAAGATACTTCCCATCCACCTGTGGTGAACCTACCCCTGGCCTTACTAACTTCTATGGGTCTCGGGACCTCCTGTGATGTACCTGTGGGGCTACCCGGCACCCGTTGTAATGATCCGTAGTCGCCTACCCTTGGTTTTTCTATTCTTTCCCTTTAACACTAGCTGTCGGGATCTACTGGCTACGCTACCCTTATCTTTTGGCCTTCGATCAATATACCCTTGCATCTAGCTACACCTAACTTTTCCTTAAACCCCTGCGATTTTCTCACAGTAAATAAGATTTAAGATTTTATTGCACATTATTCCTATTTACCACGTTGTGTGATTTTTTGATTCGGTAATTACATTTGAATGTGTAAATTAATACGCATACACATGTAGAGGAAATAATTTAGTGTGTGTGGTAACCTCAGATTCTTTTGGAGTAAAGTGTGAAAGAATCTCGTTTGATAAACTAACCCCGTTTTTAGATTGTTTTGTTTTATTTTCAAGCCTATATTTGTATTACCCGCCTTTTCTCAACTTGAACGGAGTGTGTCATTGACGCTAATTCTACCGTAAATTGTCACCCGGTTTATAAAATTCAAAGTCGTAGTTTTCTTACCCGATTTTTTTCCTGTCTATAGGTTTACATTGGGTTATTTTAAACATTACATGGACAGTGTGTATTGTGACATACATGTCGGGATCCTTGCGAAGCTCTCAGTGTCGTTGTACTGCACCTAAATGGTCAAGTTATTATTGTTATTAGTATACACTACATGTACTGGGGAAGAGGAAGGTGAGGAGGGGTGATAGGAGGATCTGGGGAATGTTGTTTCCTGAATAAGTCGGCTCCTTCTCTAACCAAATAGATACTGGTGACCAACATTCCGGACAAAGACCCAATCATTACGTTTGCTAGGATGGTCCTTAAGTCCTGATTTTGTTCTCTTGCATGAGCTTCATTGCTACGAAAGGGTCCCTTCACGCCAGATGAAAGCGCGCAGAGTCCTCATGTCACTTCCAGTATTATCCCGACTTCCTATCCTCCAGATTTGATTTTAACTTGACTGATTCTAGAAGGGGTATGTCCATTTCTTCCCTTATCATGACTCTACTCGCGTTGAGTGCGTACGGAGCCGTTTGAGATGATCCTTTCGTCTCCTTCGTAGGATAATCATTGGCTTGCGTTCCTCGCCTCCAAGAGCTGACATAACTTCTACCTCGTAAAAACTATGTTTGCTTTCAGGTCGACACTACTGGTAGTATGCAATAGTGCTACAGACTTATTCTCACGGAGTACCACGCCGACGTCCCCTCCACATAACTTCGCAAAACTTGGGATACCTTCGGTCGAAACGCCTCCGTCAGCGAATCATACCCTACCATTCCAAGTGGCATTTTCTTTTTATTCTGTCTTTCATGCCTTTTCACTCTGCATGACCCCGCGAAAGGGATTAACTTCCAGTACCCCGCGTGAATGCTCAGTTTACGTTGACATCCCCTATCGCATGATAGCGTAAGAAAAGAAGCCCTCTTTGTCTCATATCTTGTGGGGATATAATTTCAGTGACGCTATTGCATTCCCCAGTCGTGAAGTCTATATTTCGCAGGTCAAGCGGGATTTTGGAAGGGTTTGATTGAGAAAACATTACCGAAATAATGTTGATTTCATTTTTTGTAAGGAAGCCTGAAAGAAATTTGACATGATAATATTGTTGTTAGTAAACAATTATAATGTTTAAATTCAATTCTCCAAATTTCATTTTTGAACTAATATCCAGTATGGTATGGATGTTCCCGTCATTCCCACTTTGGTTCGGCATACCTCAGAAAAACCCTACTAATTTGGATTTATGGCCGGGACCTTTTTTTTTGATACGCAAAAAATATAAGTTCGTTGAACCAACATTGATAATAGCTTTAATTTGGGACAATCTCGTAATTACACATCGAGAATAATATTTAGAACACAATTTAAATCCTGGAACATAACTTCTTTTATCATTGGTTTTGTAGATTGGCAGATCCTCTCAGGTATCGGGACCATGTACGACCTGTAATTTAATTAAAATGTTTCTTTCACTCACCTGAACGAAGCCTGATTACGTACATGTGGGGAAAATATTAAAAGTAAAAACCTTCCTGTCACTATGATTCGGTAATTTAGTCCCCAGAAGTAGTAACACCCATGACTCTATGTCACACTTTTATTTGAGTTTAAGAAAATACGTAGGTTATTAATTATTATTTGTTAACATTTTTATTTTCTTTTGTTTTTTTTTTGGGACTATTAAAGATGACATTTATACGTAGGTATATGTTGATATTATTTTGAATATTTGTATTATCTTGATTATATGATATATTGGAGAAACTACAAGCGCGTAGGTATTGTTTATTATCGTTGAACAATTGCAAATTGGGGGATTCAAAAACAAGCAATAGTTTATTTTATATTATTATTATGCTCGCGGAAGATCGAAGGTGACATTTGTATGTAGGTTATTTATTTTGATGTTGTTTTGATATTATTATTTTGTGTGTACAAGTTTAAAAATGATATTTGTACGTTATTATTGACTAGACTAATTTTATATTTCAAATCAAAATTCACGCGATGCACTCCCTTCTATTTTTAAAACACAAAGTTACGTTATTATTAACTCACAGAAGCTAAGTATTTCATTCACTTTGATTATTATTTTGGTTTTGATAATTCAAATTAATTTTATTACTTAGTTAATCCACTCGCGGCGCACTCTTCCTACATTAGTAAACACCCGCAGTGCTTAGCACTATTTTGTTCATTCTTTCTTGGATTATTACTCACAGCACTCGTTTTTATAATATTGATTAATTAAATACGAACGATACCAATTATTTATACACAAAAAATATTCAGAAACTATCACGGTTATCACTCTTCCTAGGCCGTCCCTTCGATCCTCGACCCCGACTCGACTCCGACTGTCGATCCGTCTTGAATCTCTTGTCCAAAAAAAGGTGCCAGGTGTGGACTCAGGACGTACACCTCGTCTCCCGTAGGGCGCTTTATAATTGCAAATTCGGACAATTTCAACTTTCATTTGGATATTTTTTCCTGATTCTCTATCTCCAATCTTAATATGTCCGTTTAATTATTTCATTATCTGGCCGCCGATAAGTGTAACTCACCCTTTTGATGCAATTTTGCTTTAAACTTTTCCTAGAATTCAGCAATCGGTCTTTCCTTAATAATCGGTAAATTTCCTCGGCTAATAGTGACTTTACATCTGAAATAATTATCACTTTCCACTCTTCCATTTATTATTTTGTTTAACGTTTGCGGCAGGTAAGAATTCAATAGTATTTCGGCTTAATTCTCATGGTGACATGAAATTGTTTCTGTCATTTACTTGATTCACCACATTCCTTGCAGTTTCGTGCAAATAATTCATTTTCCGCGTCCGTAGATGTTTACAACTATTTTTTTTTATCTTTCGTCCCTTTTCATGATCAGATATAATATTCGTAAAACTTTGTCTGGTAATAACTAATATCACCTTATTAATTCAGAATTCATTTTCTTAATGCGTTTCAAATAGTTCTAAAGTCTAGTACGTACCTGTTTGACTTCATTTTTTGTGTACTCAAAAGTAAAATCTTATTTACTTTTAATCTGAGTGTTTTGTTTACCTTTCGAAAAATCTCGATCTATAGCACTAATTCATAGATTGTATACGTCGTTAATTTTAATTGGTTTCCTCAATACTTCGTCTGTATTCTGTAGTGGTAATTTGGGCTTAATTACCCCATTTATTCCTCAAAACCATGTAAGTTTTTTTTGTTACTAAACAAACTCTCTTCGACACGCTCTAGGATTTTAAATTTATGGTCGGTCTGAAGTGTCGGCTTACATTCAATATTGATAAATTTTAAACGTGGTATCGATTTGAAAACTTCGAGCTCTTCATTGTGTCATCACCTTTATTTACCCCAGCCCTTCTCAGATTGTGATTTTTCTGTCCTTTTCAATAGCGGTCGCTAGTGTAGTCGATTTGAAATTTCGTTTAGGTGGGAAAAATTTTGTATGAGCTCTTCCGATAAAGAAGATGCTTTTTTTTTTCTTTCGAACGTAGTGTTGAAGCCATCACACACCTTAGTCTTTCCGTTCTCAGTTGCCTTCAGCGTCACAGTATTCCAAAAAGAGTTCCATTGGTTCCGGGCAGTTGAAAATTTTGTGCTGAATCACATTAAATAAAAAACAAACACAGTTCATATTGAGAATACGTACTGAATTAAAATTGTATTTATCTTGTAATTGTATTGTTTTATATGCCTCATAACAACCGAACATAAATTTCATTGTATTAGAAATACCCATGTAAAAGGTTAACATCGAAAACTAAATTATTTTGAAGTCAATAAAGGACAGCCAATGCATTACCGAACTGTCCAGATAAAATATGTCACCCATATTTCATACCGTAACAGAATTAAATTGAATTTCAAAGAGATTATCTAATCATGTAATCATAAAATTTGCCATAAATCTGTCCGAGCCAATAGCTTCTGTAATGCTTCGTGCAAATATTCGATTAATATACAGTGATATGATTAACAAACCGTATTATTAATTGAATCCGTAAGTAAATAATTGGTAAAAATACCCGTAATACCCTTACCCAAATAATTGCTAGATTTTGCTAAAAACGAAGTATGAAAAAAATATTTACGGAATAAGTACTAGGAAATATTATGTGCCATCCCTTATTTATTTATGTTAATAATTCTACCAAAATAACAACCAACAATTATTATTTTAAAGGGTTCGTCCGTTTATCATGAACCAAATAAAAAAAAACACATAGGGGAGTTCAAGGATCTGCCTTAGGGTTGTTTACCCGTTGGCTTGCTTCAAAACACGGCAGACATTTTCCCAAGCAAGAGACGATTTATTGCTTACATCTGAGATTATAGTATCTTTTTGCTTTCTATGGACACGTTTAATCTTAACCGTGATGACATTATATTATTTTTTTCCAAAAAAAGTTTTTCTTATCCTTGCAAAATTATTTAAAAGATAAGAAGTTTTAACGGGTAAGTGGCGAAGTTGGCATAGTGTCTGGATCCCTCCCAGGCGTCGTGGATTCAAGTCCTTGGCCGGTTAAGCCTTTAATCACGACACAAGCAACATTTTCCGCTTATTGTAATGGTAGTAGGAATTTTCAAATATTATTAGGTTATTTGTAACTCGAAAGAATGTTTTTTTTCTTAAAAAAAAATATGTCTAAGAATATAATGGCGCGTTGCCAACTGTGATTTATTTCAGTGAGAACTAGATCAGTGAGAACAGGCTTTATAAGAATACCTGATAGAAATGGAAACATAGTGTTGAATCAACTTTAAATAAACTAGTATGTATAATGTATACCCAAGAAGAAACATGTAGGTAAATGGTAAATTTCATGTAACTTTGAAATTACACATTATTTTAAAAGTAAACTTTCATGTCCCAAATAAATAAATAATTTAGTAATAATTTTAAATTATGTGAACCGGAAGAGCTTCCCGGTTTCTTTCCACATGGCACGTAATGGGCTGTCTTATTCAGTGTATTTTCCTATACTCTGAAGAAACTCAAGTACATTACTAGTCAGTTTTAAGTTGTAAAGCATTAAAAAAGAAAATAATGCTCTTAATCTTTCAGTGAAATTTTTTTGTATTAAAGAATCTTACTGACGAGGAATTTGTTGAAGACAGTAGAATTACATCCGTTTTTGGGCTGTTGTTGACCTGTCTAACATAAACTGCAATGTACCTATATGACGTAGCAAAGTTAATTTCGCTTCAAAAAGGGACTATTCACCGCTTTTCGTTATAATAAAGCTCTTCTTTTGCTTGGCATTCAGTGGTGTAGGCTATCACAGTTCCCGAAACTTTTCTGTTTTCTTTTGTAACGTGAAATATACTTTCTCGAGGAGAATGTTTTCGCCTTTTGTCCTACGCTTGTCTTTGTGAGGAGTTACAGGGGCGGCCGGGGAGGTAGGAGGGGAGGGGTGAGGGGGCCCTTAAAGAAAGACCATTCTAATATTTCTCGTGAAAAAAGTTTAAAAGACTTCTGATACAAAATATGTATCTCCATTCACGGGAAAAATTGCTCCACTTCGGTAACTTTCCGTTGAGATTTTCCTTTGTCAAAATGTGTGCGTGTTCTTGAAATTTTTATTTATTTATTTAACAACTTTACCTTCTGAAGTTTAGTTTTTTATATTTTTGTGCATTTCAAATCCGACATGCAGAATATTCTCCCAGCACAGCGTTGAAAAAAAAAACTACATTTACATACCTTTTTTTCTTCTTGCCAATCTTAAAACAATGAAACTAATCATTTTGCTATCATGGAATCGTTATAAAAAAAATTAAAATAACTCATTTAATCCGAAATTATTTTATAATTTCTACTTTTGAAAAAGTTCAACCTTAAATAGTTCCAGGATCATTCGATATCGAAATCAATATTCTAAAAAAAAAATCTCCATTACTCATTTTGAATTTTAAAAAAAAATACAGGGTATCCGGGGGTAAAGTGCAGTAACTTCGGGAGGTGTTTCTACATGATAATATAAGTAAAAGACATAAATGACTTTTTTCGAAATTCCAACTTTTTTTTCCATACAAAAAGACGTACCAGTTAAAAATCCTCAGTCTAAGGTACAAACTTACCGATAAATTTGCTGTGCGTCACCCGTATCGTAACAGCGTAAAATGGTACCCAGTGCTGGCCACATATGACGGACTGATTTTATCGTTTTACCTAAAAAGTACCCCTTAAAGGTGGAATTTCTAAAAAAATAATTTACCTTTTTTATCATGTAGAATCACCTCTCGAAGTTACTGCACTTTACCCCCGGACACCCTGTATAAGAGGATTCAAAAATAATTAAGTCAAACAGGGTATTTAAGAACGGCGTACCTACTATTTATGAATGGAAACCAACAAAGGGATAAAAAAATAAATTTCAGTAGTTTGATAAGCGTATGAAATTAGTTCGGTTGGTTTGGGTTATGTTAGGTTAAGTTAGGTTACGATTGGATTGTGTTAATATAGAAACCCATCTGTATGCACTAAATACCTCAGGGCAATAGATTAGCATGCTAAAGCTTTCACACATTATCGCTGAAATGGTGAAACGCTGACAAGATTTCCACATTATTACGTATTAAGTAATCCATCGTCTTCCGATAGTGGCATCATGCATGCAAATGGACCACGATGAGATTAAGAAAGCTTCATTATACCAGGGCAAGCTCACCTGAGTATAGTTTATTACTTTATGCGCCGTTTCATCGAGGTATTTTCACACTTTCTCACGTGACACATTTCCTAGTTCAAGCCTGAACCAGCGAACTTACGGAATATAAAATGGCGTCCTGCTGCATAGCGATGAACAACTTTCTAAAAAAGTGAACATTTTTAACGTCTAGGGTCAGTTGTTTCGGAAAATTTCACGTATGAATTTCCTTCAAACCGTCAATCACCGAAAAATTCGGTTGTTTCAACTTCCGTCAGAAGAAACTTCAATGAAAATACCATAAAAATGTGATGTGAATGTGATCAGCTGAGTTCGGACGGTTTGCGAAATAATGCGCAGACTTCAAAATTGTGATTCGGCGGGGAACACCGGGTGAAATTTTCAAATTTATCGAACGTTATTTGGAGTTGAAACATGCCATTTCGTATTTTAAATGAAGGAAGATGTGATTGCGTGTCAAATTTTAAATGAAAAAAGGATCTTTTCATTTTTCTAAACATTTCACGAAATTTTCGTTGAAATTTCTTCTAACGGAGGTTGACACAACCCAATTTTTCGGGGAATGACGATTTGAAGGAAATTCAAAAGTGAAATTTTCCGAAACAACTGGTCCTAATAAATGTTTTTGAATAGCTGAAACAATGTAGATGACCAATATTTTGGAAAAGCATTGTGGTAATACACATTGCGATAAAATTTGAAATCAATATTTCATTACAAAATTTTAATTAATCTCATTGAAGCGACTGGGATTTGAATATTGGATATTATTTATCTGTATGGTCAGATGACTGAAATTTTGTTTAAAAATATCAATAATTTTAATGTGACCTTTTTTATTGAAAATAATGCATTTCGGAAAAATTATATTTCCATGAAATAAATAATAAATGATGACACATTTTTTTTTTTCAAGAAGTGCAAATAATAAAATGATTGTTTTATTTGTATTCGTTATTTAAAAAAATGCAAAGTTTGTACACTTGCTACTTAACAATAAAACTACGTACGAGAGCCCCTTAGTCTATTATAGATTGGACATTTTTGATTAAAAATTGCTAGGCGCAAATGGCGCAGTTCAGTTTCATTTAGTAAATATAAATGATACCCCATTCATGGCAAATAAGAATCTAGAAAATCTAAAAAAAAATAGCATCTACATTAGCGCACAAAAATTTATTAATGGGTGACATTCGGTATAAAAATAAAATAAACCAAAAAAATATGTTGGTATATTTTCACAAACAATTTTTTTCCTGCAACAGTATGCGTTTGGTGTTATTTTAAATACATATACATTCGCAGACGATAAGATGGTACCTTACACTTCTCCCACAATGTGCATTTAAGGGATAGGATTTTTTAACATAAACCCATTATGTAAAGTACTAAACCATATTACTGATTTACTAAGATGGGTTGTAATAGGTATCTGTAATCAAGTCGAAATATTTGTTGCGAAAATGACATTACCATCGGCATTTTGAACCAATTAGTAACATCCCACGTATTTTTAGCGGCATTACGTAACACTAAAACCTCTCTGTCGGTCAGACCGTCAATCCAATATAACGAGCGGCTCCCGTAATGAAGGTGTTTTGACTCGTTTGCAGGTGTCGAGTGGATGGCTGAAGGACGCCTCCCCGCGGTAGGGGCTGCAGGCTGTAGGGACACTAGGGGTGGCAGGGGATGCTTTATCCCTCAGCACGTGGGACTGAGTAATGACCAATAGATGGGTTTCTAACGTCATCGTGATTTACTGGATACCAGAAATTAATAATAAGAGATTCAGTACCTTTTGTTATTTTTTAATTATTAATGACCTTTTAACTTAAATACCAGCTCACATTTTTATATTGTAGTAATTAGTTTATAATAATTTTTAACGATTTAATTTGATTTAATTAAAGTATACCAAGATTGCAGCAAATCTATGGTAGTATGTATGACGTCACCAGTCTAAAAAATTCTACGATTTTTTCAACATTCACAGTAATTATATTGTTGATCTTTGGAGAGGAAACATTGTATTGATAAGGAATTTTCCTCATGAGCGATATGCATTTTGCACGGGATGAAAAGTATTACAAGGAAGTTCAAAATAAGTACGTATCACGGAATTTCTTTTTGTATTTTGCAAATAAATACTTTGAAATTAAGCATAAAAAATAATGGTTTGAAATAATTATTTGGTTTTATTTTGGAGATCATTGTCTTGTTGTGGTTTTGTATACGGCGAAATAAATTTTTCTTAAATGGGATTATTCTTGACAGTTTTATTTATGACATTAAAAACAGACCTACAATTCACTATTTTCTGTTTACTCCCGTGTTTGTGAGTTTTTTGCTGAAAACATTTTTTAAATAAGATTTAAGGATCATTGTTATTAGCGTCTCTAAAGAATTATTTTTTGTGCAGAGATATTAAGCGTGGCACAAAATACAACAATGGAAACGACTTATTATTATAGTTAACAAAATTGAATTTTTGAAGATTTTCAAACATCTTCTAACATTTTCACAAATTATACGACTTTCCCCACCATTTGAATTCCCTACCAATAATATTTTCTAATAGAGTATGGACGTTACATAGACAGAGGAGTTCGGAAGTTAATTACACTCTGGACGAATAACCAAAATCTAATTTACTGGCATTCTGTTTGAATCCTTGTGTGGTATCGTTATAATAAAGGTATGCATTTAAGTTTAACAACAATGACCACTTTATTATATGTACAAAAATTAATGCATTCTGAAGTCAATGTTTGTAAAAGCTTTGTAGAGCCATTGTTCACACACAGAGAAAAATATTTTTCTAAAATACGATCATTTTATTCGTAAAAACGGTTAAAAACGGGACTGAAGTTCTTACGAACAAATTAACAGGGTTTCAATGTTTATTGGCGGAAACATGTAAGAATAATTTGTTGGTATACGTAATTTCGTACGTATACCAACAAATTATTCTTACATTTTCCCGCCAATAAACATTGAAACACTGTCAATTTGTTCGTAAGAAATTCAGTCCCGTTTTTAACCGTTTTTACGAATAAAATAATCGTATTTTAGAATAACATTTTTCTCCGTGTAGAAGCGACGCAAACAAATAAACACGAATTTATCTATTGGTGGTAACAACAGTATTGCGTTCCTGTGACAATATGAAAAATCAATTTGTATTGCATTAAAAGTGACACTTGTCAATCAGAGTGGTAAATACTTTCAGTATCGCCCTGGTGAAAGGTCACCATTGGTTGAAATGGTTTTAGCCATGTTTGGTGAGAATTTCTTCAGATCCAGTTACTTCCCCACCTTCTTCATTCCAATTTCCTTCCCCTAGTCACTACCTTCAGCCTCATAACATACTTAATCGAGGATGCCATAGTAATTATAAGTTAATGGGTAAACATGTAAACAGGTAAACAAATTATAATTAGATGTTCTCACGTAAGTGCGAACATCTGTAAAAAACCCAGTATAAATAAATAAATAAAACAGTTTTATTCTTTTTATCTAAAGATTGGAAAATATATATAACAGAGCGGATTTAAAAATCACGCGAGTGAAATCATTGTTAGACACACACATACTTACACTTAATACATAAAAAAAAAATTCAAAACGTACAGTATAAATAACATGGGACAACCAAAAAACAACGCATACACCATAAAAATACAAGAATGTATAAACACCAATATCTGCGATTGACTTACCAAATAAAACATCTGGGAATCATAATTGATCATAACCTCAGATGGACATATCACATCAAACATATAACAAATATACTCCCCAAAACAAAACACATTTTCCTAAATATAAGAAACATAATACATGAACTGTAACAAATGTAAACAATATATTTTGCTCTTTGTCAATCCATAATAGAATAATAATATGGAATCATTATTTGGGGGGGAGCACTAAACTCAGCTATCGATCAAATAGAAATCGACAGAAAACCATCTTAAAGGTAAAACTAAACATAGACTGACTGATACAGACTAAATATTCATGAAGTTGTAATAAAAGATAAATAAATTATAAATTATAATTAAATAAAAGACAATAATACGTTAAAACACTACTAAACTACATTTTTGAACGAAAAAACAAATTTCAAACAAACTATCACTAACAGGCCAATTAGACAAGCGGACAAAGAAAACATAAAAACTACGACGGTCAACACAAGCTTTGGACAGAGACACCATAAATACTAGGCAATAAAAACATTCAACAATCTTTCATTTGACACAAAAAGAGGTATATCAAAATAAATTCAAATACAAAATTAAAAGATGGATTAAAGAACAAAACATGTACAATATAAAAGAATAAAACGTATACACTTAATACACAATGCTTTATTAAACAAATCAACTTTATATATTTTTTTCTTCCTTTTCTTCGATGGCGCTACAGCCCATATCGAGATTTGGCCTCCCGCAACATTCGCCTCTAACTCCTCCTGACTTAGCGGATGACTTCCAGTTTAGGTACCACCTGGATAAGGTGTGCTATATCCTCTCTTACCTCGTCTTCCCACTTCATTACGGGTCTTCCCACTTTTATCTTTCCACCTGGATGTCCACTCATACTTATTTTGCTTTATATATTTCATTAAAATTAATTACTTTGCTTTATTTTATTACTTATTGAATTTAATGTTACTTTTGTATTACTGTAATTTATTACTAAACGATTTTTTGTATTATAAAATGAGGGCTTCAGTACGCGGAAGCCACCCAGCAAGGCCAGCATTAACAAAATATATTGTAAAATCTAAAATATTTTACCGAAATTAAAAAAAATAAATTTATATATATATAATAGATATAAGATATAAGTAAAAAAAAAACAAAAGAATAGGGAGAGTAGGTACTAGAAGACAATAATGACTAAATCGTTGTTTAAAAAAATCTATAAGAAATGAAACTTTATAAAAACTAATTGCCTAATATTGTGCCCGGCTGACAAATTGGCGAGTACCTACCAATTCACTCAAACGAAAGATAAATAAATACGAGTGTGCTCTAGACCACACGACTGAAGTAAATACTTCTTTAGTAAGCTAATCTAATTTTCTTTCTGGCATCGAATAATACCATTCCAATCATCAGTGTATAAGAATCTATATTAAAGATTCGTTTGGATTGTTACCAATCATAGTGACAAATCAGTCGTTTCAACGCACTGAGTTCGCATACTCTAAATGAAAATTTGATAATTTTATTATGGGAATTATGCTTAGAATGGGATTGTTGATTTAATTCTCACAAAGTTTAAAATAAATGCCAGTACCAATTCCAAACGTCACTACTATGGATTTGAGCACTGTTGTTACGATTAGATTGTGAGGAATGATCGTCAAAATTAATTTAAATTTATTATCGTTCGCTTCCGTAACGTTCGTAACGCCCGATATTACGCCTCTCGTAACGCTGTAATTTCCGTAATGCATTCGCCAGTTTACCCCTCAAGTCAAGCGTGCGTAAAGAAGTAGTTACTTCAAAAATAGCGGAATGCTAATTGATATTATATACATATTCGATACTCATAGAAGAAATATGTATGTCAATACTCCACAATTGAACAGGCGAATGAAATCATGCTACGTTTTCTTTGTGAAACCGTAACGCGTAGACTGCAGAGAATTTAATAAGGACAGCTCTTTGTAATACTAAAAATGTAAAGTTGACAAGTTTCTCCTTTGCAATCCCTACGCGGTTTCACATTGAAATGGAAACGAGCACGAGAAGATAGATAAAGATATGTGAAATGCAAGTGCTCCGTTCTTGTTCGGTTCTGTTCACAAATTCAACGCTCTTATTTAAGCTGCTCAAAACTATTCTATATATTTCAGCGTTTGATTACGTCCACGTTCCAATCTCGTCCTATTTTATTCGCTCTGAAGATATAGGTTCATTTCAGGGATGTGTGAGATTTAATACGTTTTCATTTTAAAGGCATTTTTGGCAATTCAGTATGTTAAATTTTAAGGAAATGAACATCCCACAAAATCAGTTTTTCTGTTTCCACACAGTTCCAATTCCTGACACCAGTGGATTGAAGGCATCTAATTTGGTAAATCTTGTGTGACTCAATGCAGCATGAAGGGAAAGGGAGAGTTACTTCAATAAATCAATACCTGTTTGGCGATGCAGGCCTATCCAGAAAACATAACCCAAGTCATTTAGCAACGAACGATGGTCGCTAAAGAGAGTTTTATCCACTATGAAACAAGCACCCTTTTTTCCTTTTTTATTTCCAACTCTTGACTTATTGATCTATAGACAAAGAAGGTAGCACTTTACCACGAAGTTCGGTATATTTTATACGAGTATCAAGAAAATCACCATCACATTAAATTTGCAAAAAAGTGGTTTATTTTTCTCTGATAAAATTACGAGAGTATGAAACATACAATGGGTTTTTCTAATACGCACAGATAATTTCATTTTATACGCAGCACGCACAGATGGATAATGAATAAAGATAGAAAAATGTATATACTATTTGTATTGTATTTACTTTTAAGCGGGAATACGGTTTGTAGACAATGTATGGATACCTACCTTCAATATATTTCATTCTACACACGTATTTGAAAAACGTTTAAAGATTTTTCCAATACAAAAAGAAATAAAATAAAGTAAAAGCGGTGCGGCGTCCGAAACCTTTCTGGTTTTAGTAATAATTCTGGGATCGATTGAATTTAAGTGAGAAAGGGGTTTGATGTGAGGACTGGAGGATGTTTGGGGCAGTCTGGTTACGATATTCAAGATAGACGTAGGTCTTCAGCTTTTTAACACAGAAAGAAATTTATATGTTTTCATTCATGCCATGCTTGTCGGACTAAGGTCATTCAAATACATACTGATATTTTCACAAAATGATATATCGATTGAACAGAATTAGTGTGAATTTGAGTGATTTTAGTTTTCAAGAGGTATATTTATTTTTAATAAATATGTTAGAACGAATAACCCCCGGGGTAAAGCATAAGTGTCAAATCTAAAGATTAAAATATTTCATTATGATTATTAGTCTAACCTAATTGCCTTTTTAGATTTGAAAAGCGTCGGAAGGGGGCTTAACCTGTTTTTTTTTTAAATCACGATTTATCTCATGCGACTGGCGCTTTCCTAAATCTCATGAATGAGGAGGACACGAGAAAAGTTTCCACATTGCAACTTTACTAGTCCATCGATAAAACAAACGAGTACTTTATTAGGTTCCTTAGCAGTATAGGTGAAGCTGCATAATAATAATTAAACTTTTGTTTTATGAGAGCTGAGTAAATTTCTCATATTCGTAATACATTAAATCCTCACGTGCATAAACATAGACACGTGTGTATATATGACATGCACTTACACTCATACCTAAATAACATTAAACTTTGACTGAAGCATTTTTTATCTCTCCAAAGAGGAAAAAACGCAGCTAAGAAAAATTAGCAAAAAAAATCTATTAGAAAAATCGACATTGAAAACTTCATTTGGAATATCGAAAAGAGATAGTAGTATTAAGGATAACAGTTTTTTCTACGAAAATCGTTTTTAATTTTCGAGTTACGATACTTACATAATTTAATCAATTAGTATAATAATACAATATATTTAATCTGTTTAAGGAATCTGGCAATCAACAAAAAAATCAAATTTCCGGTTTTTATTTTTTTTCTGTTTATCTCTTCAAGAAATAAATAAGCCCAAGGGTGTAAAAAGGCAAAGAGAAAAATCTTTATTTGCACGGTTAAAAGATTAATTAAAAGTTCATTATGAATTCCACTCGCGTTATTGCTAAGTGAGAAACGGAACCCTCCTTAGGGTTTCCTTTCCAATATCGAATACGAATAAAAAAATACTTTCTCTAAGAAATACTCAACATAAAGTCGAGCAATTATATGAAAACGAGTTCCCCATCGCTAGGGAAAACACAGTATTCAATTTGATCGCCATCGAGTGGTTGGCGGAAACATCTTTCCTTCAATAATGTCACCACAATAAACCAACACTATCTGATCATCTCCTAACTTGGTCAATAAGATGGAAGGAATTACGAGTAGATGCGCTCACATCCATGTCTTAGCCATGTGTCGTTCAACTCCCCCAAAGTAACTACGGGAAATAATCAGGTTTTATGAACGGGAAAGACGCCACCTTTTGATTGAAATATCTTATAACTTTGCGTAAATCATTTGCGTTTAATGAAAATTATAGTTTCTGCCCAATTTAAAAGCACTTATTGTATAAAATTGCATCCATACATTATAGTTCCATTATCGGCGTGTTTAAAGTTTTCATGATAGCATGTACGTATTTTTGTTAGTTCAATGGTTGATTTAATTATTTGGATAAGTGCTTTTAAATTGGGTAGAAACTATAATTTCCATTAAACGCGAATTAAACGTTTAAAATTTGTTCTTGCACACTAAAATGTCCAAATAAATAAATGCCTTAAAGGCTGGTAGTACCCGACCAAAAAATAATAAGAAGGAAAGGTACGACAATACGAATGTTGGAGGGAACGCGCTAATATTAAAAACGATAATTTTCAGAGAAAATTGTGAAAATGTTTAATAAAACACGACTCGTTTAAAATAGAGTAAAAATCTCTTGACAATACCTTAAGAAGTATGTAAAGAAATACTGTGAATTTTTTCCAACCTATGATGTGTTAAATAACAGAACCGTACTTTTTTTTAAAGTTTGCAATTTTTTTCTATTGCGGAAATTTTATGTGATTACTTTGAATTATTTTCTAACATTGGAAACCATTATGAATTCTAAACGAATAATTAAATCAGTTAATTGAACGTTCATTAATTGAAATGAGGAATAAAGTTAACCCCCGCAGGATAAACATAACTTTACCGGAACGTTATTACTTTGGATAGACTCGATGATACGAGTAGCTGTTAGAAGCGCCGAATGATAATAAAACCAGTAGACATTCTGATAAAAGTTTCTTTTACAGACTCGCAATGTTACCAAACTTTCACAGAAGGCTGTGCCTTGCGATCGTAGTATTCTATTTATTGCGAAATATTTCATCTTTAAGTTTTATTTAGCTTGAATTTTAACCTTAACGTGTGCGTGAGGCGTCTATATATTTCACAACAAACAGAGCAGGTAGAAATTCCACGCGCCGTGTGGTCTGGCTCGTACGTTCCAAACAAAGGCCAGATGTCGCAGTCTCCTCGAAGGGAGAGGGGTGTGACAATATGCGAGATAAGGTCTGGAGGCTGAAGGTTCAGGACCTGTGCGATGAAGCCATGAAGAACGTTTTGTGCATTAAATATTAATACAAGCACCCGACTTAACAAGTTTTCATTAACATAGGTCCAAAGTTCACTGGTTAATTGCTGTTAATAGTAAAAAAGCCTTCTAAGCATGTTTTTTTGGATTTAAAAAAAAAACTAATAACATTTCAATTATTATTTAATTAAAATACTCAGATAATTTTATACTTTTTCGGCCTTACTAAAAAAAAACACTCCGCGGCCGTTAAACGGTGTTTCTGTAGCACGTTGTGTAAAGTCTGTACATTTCGTTTTTCAAATTCTTACTAAACAAAATATATGGTTTTGATCTGACAACGTCGCCATTTTACCAGCCTTACTAATAAACTTTCTGAAAAATTTGTACAATGGTCAAACAACCATGTATGAAGAATCCTTACTAATTAAGAACTGACAAAAAATTGTTCATGGAAAGATATGTACATTGCTTACACGGCCAAGGAGGGTAGTTTATCTGTTGTATATATTTGTTCCATTTGTAATTTTCAACGAATTTCGAATTTTTTTTAAATGTCCTATATATTTATTATTTTTTGAGATGTCGTAAAAACAAATACCATTTTAGAACCAAAATTTTATTACCTTTAAGATTTTCATATCTAAAATATACTTAAATGTTTAAAAACTGTAGTATTTTAAGATTCAAACATCAAGTTGGAAAAAAAACTCACTTACCCCAAACACTTTCTATTAAAACATTGAAATATTTGGAAAAATTCAAAATTCAAAAAACACAGTCCTTTTATTCAATGATTTTAAAATAAATCTGTCACCTCACTTTTTACTCCTTCAAACAATAAAAAAATATTAAAATATCTTGAAATTCGCTTTTCATATCCAAAAATTTACAATAAAAAAACTCACGTTTGAATACGTTGCTTGCACATCTTAAGGCATTAATTTCTTTGATACGTTTACTAAAATATGTATTAGACATTTTAGTCACCAAAAAACATCACTTTCAAGAATTTATAATAAAATAAAGATCTTAAAATGCAAATTATTTCTGAACATAACCTATGAACCATTTTCTGACAGCTTAATTTAGAACACATGATTTTAGTGCCACAATTTGACTTAAACTAACAAAAAACAACACAAATTAATAGCAAATATATTGAATACATGAATATAAGTGCGAATTAGTCATAAAGATTGAAATAATTAACTAAAAGATCATATTAATCAGACAAAAATCCGCGACCGACTTTTTTCTGTAGTGTTAACGTACGCGGTTATATTTTCGGCAATGCGCAGGCGCATCAATCACACCACCTAGCGGATTATTATGAAAACTCCAATTTACAAGTAAAATTTCCAGCGTTGCCACATGTAAAACACCGTTTAACGGCCGCGGAGTGTTTTTTTTTTAGTAAGGCCGTGAATGTTTAGTTTCAAACAGATCGGTTTTTGATTGCCTATGTACATATTCAGGATTTTTCTCTTTCAGAAATGAAGTAGGCATTGGTCACTGCTAACGGAATGCATTATCGAAAATTTTCATTGTTAATGTCACATTATTTTATGTTAAATGGAAAGCTGTCGCTTTGGAAAACAAAGCTCAGAAAAGTGATTTCTTTCTTTATTCTGAATAAGAAAAAAATTCTTGCCACGACTGCCTTATAAACTAAACGTGCCGAAATTGATTGAAAATTTGAACAAAATTCGAGCGCTTTTTTCAAATATTTGTTTGAAGGTATATTTGCAAAGAATTTTTTTTTCACTGCCAGCTAATGCTTTATTTATGTGTAAAAAGTTATATATTTTTAATAAAATATTTGTGTTAAGAAAGTATTACTTGTACGAATCGAGATATTTTAAAAGCCCGAGTTCTGAAAATAAATAAAAACATTGAAAAAATTGTCTGCCCTGATGATGGACACTTTAACGTTGTAAATAAGGAGGTAGCTCAACACGGAATATTACCAAAAAAAAAATTAAAAATCGTTAACATTTTTGTAATTTTAATAATAAGAATTTATGTTTTTACACTGAACTTTGATCATCAGCTTTAGTTTCATACATTATGGATGTGGAAACTTTGAAACATACGTAAAATAATGGTTGGTCGAAAAAACTTTTGTTGGCAAACGGATTTCACAACAAAATTATTATTCCCAACAGAATATAATGTTCCATTAAACAATATGGTTAGAGTAATTTGAATATTGTTTTTTGTCGTTATTGTGATCCAATTCGAAATTGTGTTATATGAAAGCAAAAATTGCATGTTTTAATAAATTTTGTAAGAAAATTCTTCCTGGGATTTTCTATAGATAAACTTCGCTCACAAGTTTATAGGTAAAATAAGATTTTAAAGAATTTTTTCAATTACATTTGTTGTTGATGTAACAAGAACTTACTTTAATCTAAAAATGATTTCAATAATTGTAGCGTTCGGGAACTGGGTTGGGATTCAGTCTTCAATCTAATCCTCTGTACTTCACACTGGTTGTTTGTAAATAAATACGATAATGGCTCGTTATACGAGAACGTCGTTTATTGAATACAAATGGTTACAAAGTAAACGTTAAAGATTATTAATGAATACCCGGAGCGCCGCTCGCTAAAGCGCTGCCTTGAAATGACTCACTTCGGGTCGCAACTCCGTCAACGTTCGGGTCGTTGCTCGGCTGTAGAGCCCGCCCATCTATCATAGAGATGAAGCAGTGTTGTAAACACCACAATAATCCGTTGGCAAATTATAGATCTAGGCAAATATAAATTTATAGAAAAATGATTTAAGAAGCGAATGGACAAAGCCAAAAAAATACATAACGAATCGAATCTACATTAAAGGTAGTTGACTTTCTAGCTCCCGTTGGCATTGGAGATGCTTCAGAAAAGCAATTTAAAGATGTAAAAAAGATTAGGTGCTTAAGATCTCATTGAATTATTCGCCTAACGTAGGTACCCTTTGGAATTATAAAGAGGAGATGGATATACTAAATTAATTTAAACAACGGGCGATCGGTAAGTCTACAGAATTTGTCCATTGTAGTAGTCAAATCAGATTACCAAATAAATCTCGTTTACGTTATAAATTTCTCCAGCTAAATAAGCTCTTTGTTTCGCTTCTGAACATTGGAAACTTAATTTAAAGTAAATAGTGATTGCCTTCGAAGTGGTAACGGTGCAAGATAAAGCTTTAACGCTGAAACAAAAATGAAAAAAAGTCTTTGAATTAAGCCCAGGCCATTCATCGGCTGCTGAAATAAAGTTCTCTGTAAAAACATATATCATGGACGTGACTCCTTTCCTAAAAACACGCGATTCTTCTGCCACCCTCTTTTTTCCCAACAAACTGGTTTTCTTACCAAATGTATCTAATAAATCTGGTATGTATAAGTTTGAATACGTAGAGCGGATGGAAGGAGAAAATCGAGAACGGGGAATATAATGTGTCACGCAAGTGATGGAAAAATAAGTCGAGGAAAGATATGGCACGATTAAGGTAATTACTTGAGTCGGTATTACTGAAGAGGGTGTGGGAGAGGAATGAATGCGAATAAAGCAAGGAAGTGCATGATTGCACATTCTCTTTGCACACCCTGCAGAAGTTGCAAAATGGTTAGTTAGTTAAAAAATTAAAACGTTGCGCTGGTTTAAAACTAAAGCATGCCTCTACCAGGGCAAACAGTTTTCGACATTTCAAATTTAAAATTATAAGTATTGTCGGATGTTATAATTATTGCAAAGTAATGTTAGGTTCAAAGAGAAATGAACGCAATAGCACGTAGAAAGATATGTGTGGGAAGGAACATTTTCTATTCCCATTTTCTATTTCGACTCCTTACCCATTTTCTGGGTAAGGAGTCGAAAATCGGGAGTTTATGGGGGAACATATTGAGAATGGGGCTAAAGTACGTTAAGTTTAAATGATTATTGATCTATCATTATTACTGCGGGATTTCTTTATTTCAAGTGCTCAGAGAACTCGATGTCTTTTTGCTTTGTTATTAGTTTTTCGAATAATGACCCTTGTGTTTTTGCTGAAATTGAGATTTTTGCTGAGTAGGTTGCTGCGAAGTTATTTGCGATCTAAGATATAACTATTTATTTTCATGGTCTTCCTTTCATTGTTTTACTAGTAGTAGGATCGTATTTTCCAGTAAAATAAAGACAGAGTTGTGTATTCATAAAGCCAAAAAAAGAATTTTCGTACATAATTACCACTTTCGATAAAATAGCGTTAAATCGATATTGCGGAATTAACTAAAAGTTAATAAATAAATATATTTGCATTCACAAGGAACTGTTGAATTACAATAACTTCATTCTGCTTTAATATGGTTGAAAATGTAAATTAAAGTTAATCAAAAGCAAATTATTTAATCCGTAGTTTATTATTCTGGTGATATTAATACCGAATAAAATGTTATAATGATATCATTAGTATGGATAGAAGTTTACTTTTAGTTTTGACCTGTGAGTGTAAAATTATGTAAATGCGGGCATGAACTAGGCTTGTTAGGGGGACCCAAAGCGTCCATATACTCGTTTTGCTGGTAACAGTATGGTCGGATTAATTGAATCTGGTAATAAATTGATGCCAAGCGGGCTTTTTGCCCAGTCCGACTAAATTATAGTTAATTCGGCGGCTATTCCAAGGTGATAACCAACACATTGGAAAACTTTCAGATTAAATTAAAATATATTGTCGAAACAAACTTTCCACGGTGTTTGAACTGTGCTGGCCACACTAATTTTGATTAATATGAAAAGCCCGTTTTTCGTGTAAAAAGTTTTAATTACGTGTCACCTGTCGTGGTAGTAGATCTACATAATAACCATTTTTAAAATGGAGTTTTATTTTATTTGTTTATTTATTTCTATACTTGTACATACATTTAACAAATAATTACAATGATTTACATAGTACTACAAAAAAAGTTCATATTCAAGTTCTTTGTTTCTTATGTTTAGTTTTGACTGTTGTCAATACCACTTATGTTGATTTGTATTTAGCAGCACATTATATTAAACGTTATTGTTTGTTTTTGTTTCAGAAACGTCAAATGAGACTGAAAGTACCAAAGCTGAAATGATTCAGCCTCGATGTGCAGTTTTGGCCAGGAGTGGAGGCGAACATGGGGCCTGCAGGGGAGAAGTGCTCTAGGGCTGCGGCCCCCACCGCGCGTGTTTCGACATGCGCGCCCCTCCCCTCCAGCCGCCCAAGCAGCGCGCCCCCTCGCCGCCACCCAGCTCGGAGCCAGTCCGGCCCCCATCACAGCCCCCAAAGTCCTCTTATGGTGGAACACCACTCCCGGACACTCTTTCACTAAATGGAAACTGCTGCTCTATAGACAGATATGGAGAGTACACGCGCCAGCGCACGGTCATCCACAAAAGCGGAAAACGTTCGCAACAAAAGAAACAGATTCCTAAAACGGGTCGGACAAACGCTTTCATTAATTCTCCATACAATGGAACGAGACATCCTCCAATAGCGCATAGACGATTACGTAGGATTGTCAAGGTCTTTTCAAATGATCGCTCTATTTCTGCCATAAATTACTCCCGACGCCAACTTACTCCCAATAAAATAGGATATCCAAAAAATCAATCACTGTATTCCGCTAAAAACGTTTCTAATATTTTCGAGGAGCGAGACGAATTTATTACGCTAGTATTTCATAGCGTCATAAATACCCCGAATGCTAAAATTTTGTGCCAAACAAACTCTTCTCGATCCCCGGTATTTCAAAATTTCGAACAGAAAGACCTCTATTCCGATAGATACATAAAATATTCTAGGAAAAATGTAAGTTCTTCAGTGAATCATCTTAAAACTCTTTGTTTATTCCCTCCTCGCGAACACAATAGCACGAACGATGGTAAAATTTTACGTGGTCGCTATAATTACGGAGCGTTTCCGAAGAGGGCTAATGATACTGAGGAAGACGGAAACTCTATTCTTTCTTTAAATTTCTGTGATACGCAAAATCGGTTCGTGCATAAGAGGCACATGAAACATTCCAAGCACGATTTTCAAATAACATGTTCAAATAGTGACAACGGAGTTTCGAGAACTAGAAATGTGTTTTTGTGTTCGTTTCAATGTAAACTTCAAACAAACGAAAATAACAATTTGAACATATCGAAAAACAGTTGTACCCGTGTCTTCTCTTATGGAAACATTCGCGCAAACATAGCCGTAAACTTACTCAGTGATATTGCGAGGCAAAATGATAGAGATATACTACCTGAACTATCAGGGGAGCCCGTTGGAAGTATTCAAAGTAGTTGTGATATATCTGACAGGCTGGCAGGACATAGCGGAGTTGGGAGATATACAAATTCAGAATCGCGCGACGGAGTCAACAACAATGATAGCATGGACCAGTGGAGGAAGGATCACAGAAGAAAATACCACCAGGATGGCAGAAAGAAGGATCGGGGCCACAGAAGAGCGTGGTATCGCCGCTGGTCGGGGTGGTGGGCTCTCCTGCTGTCGCTGTCGATGACTGTCTGTGCAGGAGGCACCTCGCTGCCCCTGCACAAGTACTCCACGCGCGTGGTGCGCACCAAGTACGGCCCGTTGCGAGGCATCATAGTCCACGCGCACCCGCCCGTCGAGGCCTTCCTCGGCGTGCCGTATGCCACCCCGCCACTGGGAAGTCTCAGGTTTGTTAATAAATTACTATTTAGTTTTTTGCGAAATACGCTGAATTTAATAAGCGCATTCATAAAAGCAAGGAAAAACCATTTTACAAGAAACGGAAAACTTTAAAATGAAATTTTATATTTGTGTTTGGTGTTTTTTTATGCAGTTTCATACACTAAATTTCATCAACTACTACAATACAATCTAGATAATTATACATACTTATTTCGGTTGTCAGTAAATGCGTGATGTGAAGTGTTCCTGCGTAACGAGTAAAATTATTTAACTTCAATGAACTTTGAAGAAAAATAATTTTATTTTAATAATTTGAAATGTGTAATTTTTTTGTTAACATTTTTGATAGATCTAAATTTAATATGAATCACTACTGATTTTTAACGTTTACCAAATATTTTCATTCGAATAGTTCTGACCGCCTCTCTATATATATTACAAAAAATATGACAACATTTTTTTATGATAGGCAAATGTTTTATAAATACAATTTTGCATTCACAAATATTACAATTTTAATATCCCGCGACTTTTCATCCTTGCGCTGGTATTATGATAATTCGAATTCAGCTTATGTAAAATTTAATGATGCCATTGTGAGTGGTAGGATTATTCCCGGAATTTTTTAGTGCAACCAACCCATATAATATTCAACCCATATCAAGGCATGGCTATTTTTGTGTCTGAGAAGTAAAATCGCTTTTAGAAAAATTATAAGCTTTTATGAAGTTTTCGAAGAAATATGACAAATATATAAAATAAATAAAATAAATCCGGTATGACGGATACGAAATAAAGCCAGAATATAATAACAGATTTAATAGTTTTTTAATTCCCGAATTTCCTTGCGTTTTCTAATATTTCACTGGGATGAAATAACGCCACATATTTATGACGCAATTGCTGTTAAAAATATATAGCTTTGCTCGGGGATCATTCTTTCTCAGCCTTTTTCCTGAATACAGGACAAGTTTTTGGCTTTATGCGCCGCCCACTTTTCGGATAAAACCGGCTTTTTGTGAAGAATGTCATAAATTATACCGGGACATGTATTCTGCAGTTATAATGGAAATTCTACGGCGTGCAAAAATTCGAAAGGATAATTTATTCACGTGATAAGATTAATTTAACAGGCGAGTGCGGCTGCGCTGGGCCAAGGGTGATGCGATGTCTCCAATATTAAATCCACGGCGTTATTGCACCCCCCGGGATATATGATGGACAGGGTTGATTTCAGGAAAATCACCGTACCTTGGTTAAAACTGGATCATCTTCGCAAGAATGAAGCAAGTAGGGGTTTTCTTTTATGTAAATGCTATTCATGGTATTTTAAAGTCAAATTCGCACAAGTGACATACTTATAACTTCACACTACAGGTTACTTACAACAATGTACAATTATAACAAGGTCAACGAAAATATATAACTATGATGCATACATTCACGTCAATCAACGGTTGATTGACGCCACCATGGTCGAGGGACAAGGCTCTTGACTAGAGATCCGGAGTTTGCCAGTTCAAATCCCGGCATGCGCAGATAAATTTTCTTTGATTGAAATATGTTTTCATAAATTAATCATTTGAAATAATATAAGGAATTTTTGCGACACGTTTTAGAGTGGAAGATACTGTTATTATCGCCCTGGTGTAAAATGGATTTAGCCGTGTTTAGTAGCATGTGTCGCTCTAAACAGAGGGAAAAAAATGCCTTATTTTCGAATGCCCGGGGTCTCAAAAGTTGCATTTGATCTGTAGCTATTCGAAAACGTAAAAATAAATTAAATTGGTGTTCACTATTAGCTCGCTAAAATGGCCGGAAGTTTTGAAAAAAATCAGATTTCATGATTTTCTTTGTCGCAACTTTTAAGATATGCGTTTCTGAATTCAAAAGTTTAAAATAATTGACACACCCTAGTGTTTAGTGACTAGATCTGAATAGCCAGATACATCCCACCTTCCTCTTACCCGTCTCCTTCTTTCACGACTTACCTTTAGCCTCACAACATACCCCAATTGGGGATGCCATAATCTCACTGGTTCCGGAAGGGAGCAGGTTTGACCCTTATAAGGTATTCACATAAAAACAATTACCAATATAACATTACACGAATGATGCAACCAAACAAACATGATTTCGAAAGGAGATTTCTCTAGTATAGTTAGAATAGTTTTGTATATCAGTTAAGTATTATTTTAGAAGAGTATCATCTATTTTCGTTCGTGTCGCCATCAGTGTAGCGGGTTCGCGGCCACAGATTAACTTTCTATAGATAGGACGTCAGACCTAGTTAAATGTATATTGTAAACATTACGATAAAGTAACTTGTAATATCAACGAAACTCAATCTTATTTGGAAGTTTCCCAACACATTTCAAGTGGTCAATCATTGGAATTAAATAGAAAGTCCAAAGAAGAAAAAAAGTACCTACGTAGGTAACATAACGCGCTCCGCTGACGAGGCAACTGAAACCAAACTAAAACCGGCTGGTTTCTATGTCTTGATTGGTCAAAAAGCTTGTTTAACCATAGACGAAGAACAATCAACTTACAGCTGGCCACCAGCAACGGCCGGCCACGGCAATCAGCAGTGCGAGTTGCGAGTCGCCGCTTGCATTACCATTGACAACGGGTTTTTGAGTGATTGTGTAGTGTGCGGGCCATCAAATTGTAAAACAAAGACAGTTGCCAGTTGGCAGTTTTCAGTTGCCACAGTGAACATATAATTTGGTGCTGGAAACATGATTTCCTATATCCTAGATAGCACTGAAACTTTTTTATTTAAACTTAGTTGAAAAACTTAATTATAAAAATCACAAAGTACTACAAAATTATTTAAAAAAATATATTCCTTTGATATTGTGGAAGGGGGTAGGTGTTCCAATTTTGGTATGGTAGGATTATAGGCGTCTAACAAGTTTCTTTAAGCACTCTTCTTAGGGTGAATTGCCTTATACAAAAAAAAAATATTTCTTTAAATTCTTTTCCAATTGCTTGTCAGTGCTCCAAAAACTGACTTTTCTGGAAGAAAGTGATGATGAATGCAACCAAATAAGCAAAATTTGCATACAACCACCAGGAACGCCAATTCTGACCCCGCTTATCTAAATTCTGGTGATGAAAATGTCGTTCGAGTTAAAAACTTTCCAGGGCCACTGTTTCAAAATGAAGAAGAATAGGGGTTAACTGATGACGATATTCGATTGTCATGACTACTCGTCTTCGTCGAAATATTCCACAAATGCTTCATTTTGAAAATGTTGTCCCAGAAATTTTTTAATTCGTATCTCATTTTTGTCACATCACTACTGTAAAGTAGGTCACATCACTAGTGGAAAGTACTTGCGATCATTATGTCTATGGTCTAACCTCTCTCTCTGTGTCGAGCTCTGGTCATGTCAAGTCGTAAATAAATCTTCATTATAAAATATAATTGAAAGTGTTCTCAATAAGATCCTCAACCATTTACCCAACAAAACAATTTTTTTCACCAAAATCTAGAACAGTGATGTCGAAATTGACCTCTACCGGTGGTTATGTGCAAATTATGGTTATGTGAAAATTTTGCTTATTTGATCGCATTCCTCATCACTTTTTTCTAGAAAATACAGTTTTTATTGCACTGACAAGCAAGTGTTTTTTTTAAAGAAAATACGTTAGACGCTTATAGTCCTGCCTTACCGAAATTGGAACACTAAACTTTCATACACAAAACGTATTGTGAAATTACGTTACATATGAATTTTGTTACAATATAAAAAACTTTTGAAGTATTGTAAGGCACGTATACTTACGTTCTAAAATACATGTTTTTCGATTTTGTGACGTGCAAATAAATTTTTTAATCAAATAACGTCTGCAAGTTTGCTATTTGATGTTTAAATCGTACAGTAAATTGTACAGTATCACAAGCCATAGACAAAGTTATTCTTTTAAACTTTATGACTTCTTATAATTATTTTTTGTATGGAACCAAAATTGGTACGGTAGGGCTATGTGGGTTAGGGGGTTTCTCAACGTCCTCCCAATAGCTTATCTACACTAATAACGAATGTTTTAGATTTACGATTTACGGTTTATTTATTTATTAAGTTGAAGTTTATATTTCGGTACTCGAACCTATGAATAGTGGCTACATATTGGATAAGTTGGCCGAGTTTTCTAACCACTGCGAGTATTTTATTTTTAATAATATTAGTTATTAGTGTAGATAAGCTATCGGGAGGATGGTGAGAAACCCCCTTAATCTCTGAATTTATGATATCTAATGGGAATAAGTTTTATTGAGGTTTAATTAAATACGAATTTTTGGTTCTTAGCAAGTTCTCCGAGGTAGGAACGTACTTTTTTTTTAAACCAAAAAGGTCAGGATAATTTTTTTATAATGTAAGATTTTGTATATTCATTTTTTTTCTATAATTTAGTTTATAAATATTTGTTATACGGAAGGATTAATTGTAGTTGAAATATAATTTAATTTCACAAGCGCCCAAAAAGCTCTAACCAAAAAAACAAATTTTGTAAGCTCTTAAGAACAGTAAATGTTATTTTAACGAATATTCGCGAGTGTTTGAATTACTCCGCGTTTACCACTACAAACGCAATTTAGACCCGCACTAAAAGTCAACATCGGAATAATAATCCGTTTGCAAATATTCATTTCATGAAGACTTCCGTAAATATATTTTTATTGCCCTTCCATTTTATATTCACAATAAAAGTATTTTTTTAATCCCTCAAACATTTCAACTTTCATATCGTTCGGGTCTATGAAAAGGCTTTGTGGTATTTCCAATCGATAACACAATAATTCATCCCCATGGAAGAAGCCTGATTTTATCGAGGTTTTTATAATGGTCAATATTAGACTCGTTTTTTGCTTGTTCCAGATTACACACTTATTAAAACTGAAATTAATCTTTCGAGTTATGTTTATCTATCGTTGCAGAAATATAACTCTAAGTGGGTTTCTCACCGTCCTCCTAATAGCTTATCCACACTTTAAAGTTTATTTTAGATTTACGATTTATTTCTTTATTAAGTCGGAGTTTATTATTCGGTATTCGAACCTATGAATTGTGGCTATATATTGCATAAGTTGGTCGAGTTTTCTAACTATTTCAAGTATTTTTTAAAAATAATACTCGTTATATTATGGATAAGCTATTAGGAGAATGGAAAGAAACCTCCTAAAAGTAATGAAACTAGACGAATAAAATATTTAGACCAGTTTCAGAATTGACAATGGTCTGGTCATGTTTTTGTAAAATGGGGATTGTAATGTTTGAAATAAATTGAAAATATCTTTTGACCATATTCAATTCATATACTTACCTACATGCGTAATAAGAATTTATGTATAACTGTTAGGTCATGTCAAGAGTTAGAATGATGAGTAAACGTACCTGTGATGTCCTAGAAAACAGTTTGAAAGGTGACTCATAAATGGCAATATATATTAGTTTATTAGGTTATTCATATATGGCACAGCTGTCGATAATATATGGATTCAGAATATAATAAATAATTGTAACCCCAAGGTCGGGTCCAGATTAATTAATACCGCATGCTAAATAAGCAATCAGAGCTTTTTGTTATTTATCACAAAATGAAGTCCAAACTTTTGTTGACCCCGGAGTTCTTTTATGAGATAAACCCGGAGTTACAACAGTAATTTCGATAACATGGATATCAAGGAGTAAGGTGCCAATACAGAGTTATGCGGCAGTATATTTTCTCTGCCTAACCCACCACTGAAACGGAGTGATGGTTATTTAGTTACGTAGGAATCATTTGTTTTATTAAAACGATTTGACACATATAGTGTTTCGTTTAGTTCTATTTTATATACTAAAATACTATTTCAAAACACCTGAATAAAAACCTGATAATAGACACTGCATTATAAACCGAAAAAATACTATACTCTAATTCATAACGCCAGTGCTCGTTGTTCTTTAGTATTTACTCCTTCATACAATCGATTTTTTTTTAAATATCTATCGAAATTATTTCTTGCTCTTCATACATAAAGCATAACACCATTTTATATGGGTACCTACTTTATATATCGAAAAACAGAGATGATAATATAAGCTTATAAGAATTGCCTAACTACTCTGACTAGTCCTCTCTGACGCCACGTGTAACACGCGGCTGGGCTCCACTCGAAATTTCTCCAATATAAATATTTGGAATTGCTTTTTGATTAGATCAGCTGCCCTAATAATTTATTTATTGCTGCGCCCTTTATTCTCAGACTATTTGAGTTGTATATACAGTGTTTCATGCTCATACTCGTCCAAAAATAAATTAGAAAAATCAGAGCATAAAAAAGTGCATTGGATCTCCCACTAATATACAAACTTATTAGAAACGTATAAGTTAACCTCTATCAACATAGAAGGATTACGTAATAAAACATAAAAAAATAAATGCCTAAACATTTTTATTGGTTGAACATAAAAAAATATTTACCTACACATATTTATTGGTTGACTTCTAAGATGTTGAAATGCGTTCGTGTTATATATAAGAACAATTATGGATATCTTTATAAAGGGAAACTATTATATATTCCCTCATATAAAGGAAAATAATAATCTTTCTATGTCGATGATGTTATAGTTCTTACTTACTGTTCTTCTTCTTCTTCGATGGCGATACAGCCCAAATCGAGCTTTGGCCTCCCGCAACGTTCGCCTCCAACTCCTCCTGTTCTCAACGGCTGACTTCCAGTTTGTTATCTGGAGAAGCTGTGCTACATTCCCTCTTACTTCGTCTTTCCACCTGACTCTGGGTCTTCCCACTTTTCTCTTTCCATCTGAGTTTCCAGCCATAATACTTTTTGGGACGAGTGTGTCCGGCATTCTCTGTATATGTCCAGCCCATCTTAACCTGAGGAGTCTCATATGAGCTGAGATATTGGGGGCCTGATATATACCATACAGTTCTTTGTTGTGCCGGATGCGCCACTATTCCCCCTCTTTCACGGGTCCACATATTCTTCTTAACACTTTTCTTTCAAAAGTATCCATCATTTCAGCCATCTTTGCCGTCAATGTCAGCGCCTCACATCCATATGCCAATACAGTTCAGACAATGGTCTTATATTATGCAAACAGCTAAAAAAATGCGTCTCAGTGACCCTACCAAACTTTGAGCCCCCTTACTTATTGTTATTAAGTTTAATTTTAAGAACTTCACTTTATTTTAAAGTTTTTCTATTATATTTTAAATAATATTATTTTTAAATGTTTAAAAACAGTTTGTTAATGAACAACTTCTGCATCAAACTGCAAATTTTAATAATGCCATCAGACATCTTTTTAATGCATTCAGAAGGCGAAAAAGCTGTTAACCGTCATATTAATTACACACTAGAACTTGTTTAAAAATTAAATATTTTTATAAATTTAATATTGTTGTATTGAATGTACAAAAGTAAAACTTATTATGGTTCTATTCAGAAAGGGTTCAAATAATGGAGCTTTCTCGAGTTTGCTGCGAACAAGTGCTTCATACGTTCTTCGTATTGCGATTCCATTAGTAAATGACGTCGCATTACGGAGAACGAATCCAAGCATTTTGATGGATTTATTCTCCGCATTTGTTTCAACTGAATAACTTATATGATGAAATTGCGTGTTCAGGTACATGCCCCCAGTGACGCCAAGCCAGTGGCGCAACACGCGACTGGCAGACCGCTTCGCGCCCGCGTGCCCGCAGCTGCCGCCCACGCTACCTACGCACCAGGAGGCGCTGTTGCAGCACCCGCGGGCACGCGTCGCACACCTCGAGAAGCTGCTGCCCCTGCTCAAGAACTTCAGCGAGGACTGCCTGTATCTGAACCTCTACGTGCCGAAGATCGGTGAGTTACTATCCATAATATATAGACTCCATAAATAAACCAATTTGGTTCTGAGCCCCTATATCATCTTAGAGGATGCAGTGTACTGCATTGGTACTTAAACCAGTTTGCAATAGGTTGGCGCAATTAAATAACGCGTTATGGTTAATTGTTGGGTTATTTTTAAGTGTTGCGTTTCTCCTTACTTAAGAAAAGTTCCGTACAGCTTTTCAGCGTCCACATCTGATGATGGCCACTGTAACTGTAAAGCTTTCCGTAACTTTGACTAAATAAGCCCAACGACAAAATCTTTGGATATGCATGACGAAAGTTATTTTTCATTAAATGTAAGGGGTGAGCCTTGAAGAGATCCATGTGGTAGGAGTTGGAAAACGCATAAAGCGAAAAATATTTCCAATCAAGCCGATATATTCTTAAGTGACAAATAATATTAAGCATGTACAGATAGATATTCATCACGGGTCCCTCTTTCCACTATACATCGAGATCAGTAGTAAGATCTAAGAGATCTATGATACTGGTTCTCCGGCCCACTATTCATTAAAATACCTGTAGAAAAAATACTGCCTATTATGAGTTCATATAATTCTTACGAGTAAAATACAATCGTAGATGAATTCCTTTGGAAAAAAAATCACAATCTTCATTTTCAAAGATGGAGCGAGTTTAAATTGAAATAATTGTTTGCGCTCATACACATGCAATTTGAATGTGAATAAAAGGTTTGGTCCTCAAAAAACTAAAATCTTTAAAGAAAGGCTAACATATTCAACCCAATATTGTAAAAACATAACCTGTAAAAAGCGTTTTTCCCTAAAATAATTATACTCGCGCCATCTGTGAAATATTAGATTATGAAAACTTTTAATCTATCAGGAGATTCGCGATTTTTGAACAGTCAAAGGCTTAAATGTTAATTTAGAATAGGAATGGTTCGTGGTGCACTCTTTATAAGATAAAGTTTGATAACTGGGGAGCCTAGCACAATTCACGAGATCAACGTCTCGAACACCGGAAGTCCAACTTTGTGAAACTGCAGTTCTGAACTCTGTTTCTATCAGGTTCTCAACGGTGCTGTAAATTCTTTTATAATTTCTCAACTCTCCACAAATTCTTTTATATCCGAAAACTTATTTGATGTTGCCCGGTCATCTTTATTGGAACTTGTGATTTTGTGTACGGGTAAATAGATAAGTTTTTCGTCATAGTGATTTTATCAATATCGTCTGGAATGTCTGACTGCACCTTCTCAACTGGACAATTTAAGGCTTCTACTTAAGGCTAAGGCTTGATGGCATGTTTTTTTCAGAAGAATACGCCAACTTTTTTATTTCCCAAACCTCAAATTAGATGAAAAAAATACTCATTTTGTATAAATAAGACAAGATTATGTACCTTTTTTATTTATCCTAATGTGAGATTTGAGGCCGGGATAAAATATTAAAAAGAACCCGCTGAGAATATTTTAAAAGTGAGCAATGAATTCATATTTAGCAAACGGATCGTGTGTCAAGAAAGGAGATTTGTTGGGGCTTCCCGTCTCATGGATGATATGTTAGTGTTCTTAGTTGAGAGACATATAATTTAACAAACAAAATGAAAGTTACCAGAGTAGCTAGATGAAATCCCACTGAAATGCTGGGTAATGGCTAGCGTTATCTACTGCGTCTATTCAATGACTGGCAGAATTTATATTTTTGTTTAATGCTACTACAGTTCAAAACTACAGTTCAGTTTCAGTGGCGATAATTCGGACTTTATTGAAATATTGTTTTTACAGTTTCATACATAGGTTGATAGGGTGTGGTTTATCCAGGTCTTGGCGGCGGATTGGTCTGCCCATCTGCTGTGTGGAGGGCCTCTGGACTCCATCGCAATCGACATCCATCCAAAACTCCACCGGGACTCTGGACATGAAACCCAGATTCCTACTCACTTCTCATAACTTTTTAATTCTAACAACTTCCTTTCCTTAAAAATACCCTCCACACAGCATCCCCTCAGATGAAACGGGCCTTGAAGATTTTTTTAAAAATCTAAAGTAAAAATATTACAAAAAATACAAAAGTAGAATATTACATTTTTTAACACATGCTTAAAAAGAAATAAAATAAAACTAAGTAAAAATGCAAGGACGTTCTTTTAGAAATGCATAATGTATACCAGTTCTGCTTCATAAGGTCTTCAATTTCCTTGTGATTTTTAGCATTAGACGTTCAGGATGTTTTTATTGAAAGATATATTATAACGATATATGGATTATAAGTATATTACTTATTGCTATGATCTGTAGTGATAATGTGTTGTACACTTTTGTAATGTATTCGATCAAAGGTTATCGTATATTTCATCACCAAAAGTCTCCCTTGTGTTTGGTCTTAAGTTTTTACTATGAGTAATATACATTGATAATTTAGATGCATGGACTTGGTTAAGGATTACCTCGGGGTATGCCTGACATTAAAACTTAAATCACAATAGGTAGTTTACTGATAAATGTACTGTCATGAAATTTTATTGCAATCATTTTACTTGTAGAAAATAATTGCTTCGGTAGTTGGAGTCATCTAAACATGTTGGGATGGCCATTAAAATAAAAACTTTGTAGTCAAACTCAAGCTCACAATTGCCAGTAATAATGTCAAGAAACAAATAAAAAAATACAGTAAAAATAAGAAATAAAACTGTTATGTTTAAATGCCCGTAAAATAGAAAAATAACCGGTGCTTAATATTTTTTTATGGTACAAGAAGGAAATTATTTGTCGGTACATTTTATTGAAATCCATAAAAAATGTGCTTATTCCGAGCAATAACACGGATCATTAATATGAAATTGTTGATAAAATAATTTTCGCATTATTCAAGTCTTAAATTATGTAAGCAATGAAAATGTAGAGTATACCACTTAAACCGGAATATTCTTAGCTTATTATTTATTCTTAGTCTTTAAAGATTTAATTTAAAATTGTAAGAAAAATTATGTTTGAACTATTTATTACTAGAGTTAGACAGAAAGCCTCAGAATGGCATTATTATGTAACCCGTCATTCATGAATAAACAGAAAATGAGAAAGTATATTGATATGATATTTCAACTACCTGTATTGTCAACACCACGCTGTCATCATTTGTCTGTCAGTCCGAGGATTTTTGTGAACCTGTGTACTTGCACGTGCATGTGAATGTGTACAATGAAACCAGTGCACTAAATAAAGGAATAATTGCTCTAACTTTTGTAATCATAAATTTCGATGATATTCCGAAGAAATATTAGGATGTAATAAATTATTTAAACGAAGGATATCTAACGGAAAATCTTTCACAAAAAACAACTAAGATTATAAAATCATTTGGATATGAAAACATCCATTCCACTGATGATAAAATTGATGAACTCAAAGTGATGAAATCAACATTTTTCATTACAATGCTTTTATAGAGGACCGGGAATGCACAGTTCTTTAAAATTAAACTTATTTATTAATATTGTAAAATGAAACCCGTTTGAAACCGTCCCTGTATTTCTAAGACAGACACATCTTTCCACAGCTTTTCTAATGTCTTTTGAAAGTCTACTTAGTTGATGAAAAGATCATTGGGTTGTCGGAGTGTTCGCCCCAAGTCCCTCCCCCTTTACATCCCCGGGGTGTTGCGACCTCCAAGCCGACGAGCCTTGTCTTAATGAAGCCCTGAAAGCGCCACTGCATTTTCCCCCGTTTCCGGCTGCTCGTTGATTAAAAAATAGAGAAAGTGAACGCCGCAAACAAGGGGTGAATTAATTTTCCGCTGATTTCAAATTTCAGTAAAGAGGTGATTTCATGCGTAATGCGGCGGACAAAGGGTAATTATTTATGATTTCATTGGGTCTTGCGTACCCGAAATTACGGTAGTATTTGCTTTCATGTCAAAGATATTATCATTGCAGCTGAAGCATTTTTTGTGTATTGTGTTTATTTATAGCTCAATTCTTTTAATACTAAAAAGGAGAGTAGCCGAAAAATTTGTTGGTAATCTTCGATCCGAAATCGTCAAACGGAGTGATTTTGATGTTGTTATTTGAATAGTAGCTACGAAATCATCATACGGAGTGATTTTGATGTTGTTATTTGAATATTAGCGTCGAAATCGTCATACGGAGTGATATTGATGTTGTTATTTGAATAGTAGCGTCGAAAACATCATACGGAGTGATTTTGATGTTGTTATTTGAATATTAGCGTCGAAATCGTCATACGGTGTGATATTGATGTTGTTATTTGAATAGTAGCGTCGAAAACATCATACGGAGTGATTTTGATGTTGTTATTTGAACAGTAACGTCGAAATTGCTGTGTGATAAGAAATTTCGCTTGCTGATGATTGGTTTGAATGTATGTCCATAAAAAATATTTGAATCTATGTCCACAAAAACTCGCATTGAGAAAACGAGATTTTAATTAAAAAAAAAAAAAATTTCATACCTTTGGTTCATTTAAAAAAAAATTGGTTGAGTATTTTGGTATCAAATCCAAATTAAGAATTTGTTAGAAAAAGGACACACAACCGTCCCTCTTAATGTGTTGCTTTTTGCTGATGATGTAAAACCCTTCAAACTTATAATAATATCTAAAAACTTTGATTTTATAGAGTTTAATGTTTTAAAGGTACGAAAACCCCTTTGCTCTCTCCCATGTTATGTAGCAGCCTTTTCTAATTCAATTCATTAATCGGTTTACTAGAAATACAACCAGCGAAGATCGTATAAAAAGGTTGCACAATAAACTTGGTACTTTACAGATTGTATAATATAAAAGCGACAACACAACACAACATGTAACGACGTAACATATTTATGTATGTTGATAAGTAAAAGTACAGTGTGGACAGACAGTGCAGTGAGTATGGCAGAGTTGTGTGGGGAAGGCGGAGTGCAAAAACGGAAATCCAGCGGAGCGGTTGATTTCCGTGGGGCGGGAGTGGGGTTGAAGGGGTGGAGCTCTCCAGGGTGGGGTGGGGGAGTCTAGTTCATGCGGATGAAACCCGAATGTAGTACCAATCGAGCAAATAATAGATTTCCACTATCCACATCTACAATTGGATGTTGAAAAGTTTTCCTATTCATTGATTCTTTCAGGAATAAATATCGTTCATTTCATCAATAGTTCAAAAGGATATTAAATATTGAAATAAAAAAAAGAAATTTTACTCCTTTATCACATATGAATTTAGATGGCTGTGAAATATGAAACTTAAACATCATTTTAATATTTATAAATTGTTTCTATGTACTCATTTTATAAATGGAGATGGAACGAGTAGGATTCTGTAAATTTTATGAAAATCGTATTTGTAAGAAATAATATGTTTCGTTTCTGTCAGAACTGAAATATTCTTACAGAAATCATCTTTGACATCAAACGGTTAAAACAAACAAAAGAGGTAGAATGGCTTACAGAGTTTTGAAATTCGTAACATCCTCAGCTCTGGATTAAAATTTTGCTAATTATTTTGTGTCTTTCGTTCCCAGTCCTTTGAAGTCAAATTATTTGTCGATCTATTTACTCGAAATCGGCTTAAATTTCATTGGTACGCGCTGCGAAGAAGTTGAGAGTAAAATCGACCGCAATGGAGGCGGTCTTCTTTTATAAAGTCAATACCTGTTCCGCTTAACGATAACCAAATATCATTCTATAGCGTGCTGCGGAAATAGAGCTAAAGTATCGTCAGGTGTAAAGGCACGCGGAAGCAAATAAAGTTTTATTTATAGTGATAGAGGTAAGCGATTCCGTATTACGGCGAGCGATCCCAGGCGGCTCGCTATCGGCAGCATAATATCCCGGAGCGGGCTGCTTCTTGCTCTTCGCTCGTTGCTCTGGACACAGAATCTGTTCGACTGTATTCGTCTTTGCTGACTGCTCGGCTATACTGTAGATATCCGGCTCCACGCTGCAGCTCTGATATGTTCTGTGCAGTGTTGCAATGACTAAAGTTTTAGATTGAGACTAGAGATTTAAATGTGAGGTTTTATGGCTTACCTCTTCATATCACAAATTTAAAAATAAACCTGTTTCGTAACATAATACATATTTTTTAAATTATTGAATAAAACTGGTTTATTTTACAAAGCGCCTTTTACTGAAACATTATCTCAAGATCGCTTTATACTTGTTATCTATAATTCTATAAACCTTATCAACTTTACTGCAACGGTGTCCGAAACGTCGGCTAAAGAACGAGGTATCGCAACACGGCATAACACCCTAAAAACAAACAACAAAAATGCTTTTGAAAATGAAAATCTAAAAACGTATAAAAAACGTACCTTATCAAAAAAGTTTGTTAAGATTTTTTTAAAGAATTAAAATCTATCTCGAGTATTAAATGATTTATGTGCCATTATAATAGTTAACATTATATTTTGTACGCATATTTTTTTATGTCATACTATACTAGTCCTCCTGGGGCTACCCGGAGTTCATTACTATTAGGCATTGGGGAATGTTGGAAGGGGAGATCTAAGAAAAAGGAAGAGAATGGTTGAAAAATGCCGGTCTATTCAGATCTGGTATCTAACAGCTAAGAAATCTACGATTGATGGTTTGTCACTAGGGCCTTACTGCAAATATACAAAAGTGAATAGAACTGTTATAATGTTCATTTTATTATAGCACGCCCGAATTTGAATTCGCAATCTCCACGTTCTGAGCCAAGAAACTAAAGGTAGATTCAGACTGGACGACGTACGTACGCATCGCTACGCCAAACAATGCTTAGCAACCCATACATTTTCTATGAAAATGGCCACAGAAATCGCACGTCACGATGCGTGTTGCCAATGTGATTCTAAAACTTAAATTTTCATTGAAAATCTATGGTTGCTAAGTAGCCCAGATATTGTTAGGCGTAGCGATGCATACGTACGTCGACCCAGTCTGAATCTACCATTAATGTTCTGCTATAAACATCGTCTACTTAACCGTGTGTTAAAATACATATTTAACATGTAACTTATTTTTTTAAAATTGCAAAATGGTGATGAAAAATTGTAATAAACAGAGGAAAACCTCTCCACGATACTTCTTATATTTTGACAAGTTTAGGGACAAACGAAATTATTCAGTATATTGACATCGTAAACAGTAAACATCCTTAACACGGAAAAACTGCCAGAGACTTCTCCGCAGACCCATTTATCACCTTATCTCGTGACATATCAAATTAAAAGACGTTTCAGAGGAAAGTCTCCCCTTTGTCAAGACAATATTTACAGGGAGCTGGTCACAAGATTCATAACCCATCAGAGATACGGCTGAGATAACAATATTTCGGCCTTTAGCGTCTTCACTGCTTACGGGCTTTATTCACCCATTGTGAACATCATCCTCCTCTTTGTGACAGTTTAAGATCCAATCCCCACCATTCAAGTATCTTAAATTCTATACCAACTATCCTCTGTCTTGCATGGATAGGAAAAAGCAAGGATCAAACCTAATCTCAAGAAAGCGCAGTGTAGAGATGTTCAGTACCTTTTTATTTCTTGGCTTACCGGAATTTTGTCAAGTCATTACAGCTTGGTCCTTTTGGCGGTCGCGTGACCCAATTATTCCGCCCCCATTCACGGGGTAAGGTTGCATGGACAATGTGGTGCTACCCCCTCCTTGCAGCGCCCGCTTTATGAAATCATTAATCTCTAGCATACGATTAGCGAATATACTATAATATGAAATTGTTAACATAAGGTAAGTATGTTGGAGTAAACCAATCATAAATCAACCTATCCATCGCACGATAAATCTAGGAACACAAATTGTTGGTAGTCAATTGATAATACACAAACACGAACCACCCGCATATAAAATTAAAATGAATTTTTCATTGATCGACACAACAGTTCCAACTACTCGGAGTCGTTAGGACTACGGCATTCCCAATTAAGTGGGGAAGGAAATGAAACATGGAATAGTAAGTACCAGGCTATTCTGATTACAAAACTTGGCGAAAGTCATTTTTAGCTATATTTCGTTTTTCGATGTTGGGCGATCACCAGGGCGAAACTCAGAGTATCAGCTTACCGGAATGACATATTTGTGTGTATATGTAATTACATATTCTGTAAAATTATTTAAATTATCACTTAATTCATAAACTATTGTAAATACCCATTTTATACATTTTTATTAAAACCTATTATTGTTGATTTGGAGGATATTGGCAGGCTATCTATTTTTACTTTATTTATATTCTGTATTACCTACATTTTGTCAACTTTTCTATTACTTACCTGTATTTTATTCACTTCTAACTTTTCACTGTAATTAATTAAAATTTGTATTGCTTTATGTGTGTAAAAGCCCTATGGGCGTTTAAATAAACATAAAATAAAATAAAATAAAAATTAAGAATGGTGAAAATATGAATATTAATTCACAAGCTAACGCTTTTTTTGACTGTGGCCTATTTAAAAATAAAACGGTTGACTTGCGTTTGAAAGTTCAAAAGTAACAAAAGTCTAAAATATATTTTCAAGTGTCACAAAGCATTACCGATGTCGTTGGACAAAGCATTGAATAAAGTTGGGCGATTTCCGCTGCAACTTCCAAACCAGAATTATTTCACCTTTACGGAAATTGACCGAGGAATTTTATGTCGGAGTTAATGTTGTATTCGTCAGAATGTACCCGAATAGATGTCGGTATTGTTTAAGTTTGCATTGAGTAGCTCAAAAGGGTACACAAACGTTTAAATAATATATTAGACGTACTAAAGTAATGAGAGGTTGGCTGTTTAGTAAAAAAAGAAAGAAAAAATAAAGGATTGAAAAATAACAAAACGGAGAAACACTGTCACGAAGGTGTTGGTACTTGCGGGTAAAAGCTTTCTTTAAATGGAAAAAAAAATCTGCTCGAATGGACTCTTAGACTGTAGAATTTAAAACAAAGGACGTTAGTAGAATCTTTGGGATCCAAAGGTTTGCTGAGAACAAGGACGTTTCTCTAAAGCAAATACGTCTAGCCTGTGTTTTTCTTTGCACTTGTTTTAAAACCATTTTATATCACGATCTAATTACATGGCATACAGTGCTTATCAAATTGTCCAAAGGATTATTTAAAAAATCACTGTATTCAAATAACACTTACTTCTTTAGATATTTTTTAATGTATACAATGTAATGTTTATAATAAATGAATATATAGGTTAGCGAATAAACGTATTTTGTTGGTCATGTTAAGAAGTACTATTTCTGAGCACGAGATTTCAAAGTTTGTCCGTGTTCAGCTTGATCATTTATCTGCCGTAAAATCTACCCAACTTACTTCGCAAGCTGACGGGGTTGACAATATTTTGCCCTTAACTGGAAGACTTTGATGTTCCTTAGATGTTATAATTTGCCTTAATAGTTGCTATGTTATGATGTAGTTTAGACGGAGTAGCCTTGTCGTGAACTTAATGAATCTGTTTATAATTTTAATTGAGATGAATACGCAGAACTGAAACTGAAAGACACTTGGTATTACCTAGGTACTTCGTGTTAACGAGTTTTCAAAGTGCCATATGACTCAATTATCATCAATTTTCATTACAGCCACTGAAGAATTACTGTGAGTATTAATCAATGCCTTGTGTAGTTAATTGGCCAATTTTTCATGAAAGAAATACGTAACATAATTTATTTTCACAAAAAGCCCTCCATTTTCCCACCTTACTGGTGGATAGAGCATCCGATTTCCCCTCATGACAACATGAATGAAACATTAAATTCTCATCAATTCGAGTCAATTGTATTTAGTAGGTATTTTGTTAATTTGAATATTCTACAATAAGAAGACTACACTGATTAATGAAATGAAATTGGTTCCCTAGTTGAATAATGAAAGTACCAACTTACTACTGAGAACCGTTTGTCATGGACAATTAAATTTGATAAGCATTAAAACTATCCAAGACAGAGGGATTAAGTTATATTTTATAACCCCCTCCCCCGCCTACTATATTTCTCAACAAATTTCCAATTAACGTAAAATTATTGAATTAGGACCACAGAGAAAGTTTAATGTAAAAACGATAAAAATTCCCAAAATGTAATTTATCTTCGCAATTCTCTATCATTTGAATATTATATTATAATGGGAAAAGTGACTTGGCAAAATTTATGTTTCATTACCTTGAAATTGTATGAAGTTCATGTATAAATATCTCATTTAGCCCTTAATTCGACAGCGATTTTTCGTTATGAAGTATTATTTAAAAATATAAGTTAAACATTACGAATAAACTATTTAGCTGACTGACTGTTTTATATTTATATTTTCGTTATGCGTTGTGATATTCCTATATCTATAAGCATGTTTTACATTTATGATCCAATTTTTCGTAGTTTTAAAAAAAAATTCTAATAAAAAAAAAAATCTATTTCAATTCGTGTGGTTTAATTTCAAAACGTGGCGGTGACAGTCGATATTCACCGTATGAGAATATTCTCTGGACTTGTCATCGTTTTCAAATGATTCATGGAAGTGCTTGAATTGTCACTTCGCAATTATGTATTCCAAAATTTACTTTACGTGTTGTTTACATATTTGTAACTAAAATAATGCTTACAACGACGAATTTATTGTGTATTAAAATAAATATAAAATAGAATAAATTGAAAAACATGAGCAATTTAGTCAGTTTAAAAAAAATATATCATACGTACCTAGCGTAAAATGAAAAAATAAACACAATATTATATATCCAGCCAGCTAGCACTTAAAAGACTATTTTTTAGAAAATGAAAATCTTGTGATACCCTTTTAGAGTGCCTTGAATGTGCTATTCACGATCCTTTGAATACGGTTTATTCAAGAGAGGTCACAGTCTACCTTAGTGTCAAAATGAATGAAGACGTCTGGATGTTAGAAAATCTAATTAAAGTAATTGTATGTAACAAACAACGTGCGGTTCGTGGCTCTTTCTTCGTTGTTCATGGAAAAGATTAAACTATTTACCGTCATTTCGAATCGTCTGCTCTTTGGGATGAGAATCATCACAAATATTCTTAAATATAAAAAGAAAGTAGGTATACTTAAATGGAAAACTAAATATAATAAGACTACACTGGATGATAAGGAGATGCTCAGGTAATAATTAGATTCTTAGCGCTGGTAGCGTTGGTGTTGGTATTGTTAAGCCGGCTTAAATTTGTTCTAACCGTAACTTCGCCGTGATAATATGTCAAGTATTTCAGTATTCCGACATCACGAGCCGATTCAAAATAAGAGGATGAATAGATTAACCGATAAATGTTTGTTGTGGGCGTGTTCGCGCGCCCGAAGTAACCAAAACAGTTTCTTACCAAATAAATTACTAAAAAATGTTCGAATATCGAAATTATTTCTTATTAATTATTTAATGGCATTGTTCTCATCTTATTATCTGTTCAGTGGGTTTTTATTTTACAGAGAAAATTTTTTTACAAATAACTTACATGGTAGGTACTAATGTTCGTTACCATACTCCGGTATAAATCATCAAACTTGTCTAAAAGCGTTCACAATTTGTACATGGAAAATAAACCCTTTAAAACAAAATGTCTAGAAATTGTTACGTAGTTAATGCCCAAGATATACAAAAATTGTCTAAAAGCGTTTGATTAAGAAAGCTGAGCAAAAATTCTTCTTACATAAAAAGAAGAACATGTAAATATGGCGTATTTTGGGTAGGCACTAAATAATACATTCTCAACTTTCGTATTTTCTTGGAACCCTTACTTAATTCCCCAACTAAAACAACAAAGTTTTGCCTTTAAAACTTTTGTGTTTTTTTTAGCCTTACGAGGCACCTTTGTCAAAGAATGTAGAGCACTTAGGAACCTTTATAGCCACCTCCTAAAAATCTACCTACAGGTTTTCGTAAATTAAAATTCTTGCCTGAAAACATACCTTTAAAAATAAGTATGTTGTTTTAAGAGGAACGGCCGCGCGGCCTTTTTCACACAAAATTTAAATTAGGATTTGAGGCCAAAATACTTTTTTTTAAACCATAAGTAATAGCAAATATCTAGTACGAATAAATAAGTGTTATTTTATATATTTTATGTGTTTAAAATTGTGATATACCTACCCACAGGTTATTAAACAATTCAATTTCCCATGACTTCAGAAATTACTTTGGAATTTTTTTTGAGTTAACTGTAATTATTAAAAAATAATTCTGCCTTACTTACTGTTTTGACTTTTTTTAATATTGCAAGAAAAGTCTTTTTTTGGGAAGAAATTTTATTTTATATATGACAAATTTGTGTACCATCGTAACTGAATAGTTTGTTATTTTAATTTACGACACTGAAAATCTTTTTCAATCATTTTTATTTTTTACTAGCTGACCCGGCATGCGTTGCAATGAAAAAGAAACTTGAATATTGTAAGAGAAGTATTTTTTTGGAAAGATTTTTTTTTATATACGACAAATTTGTGTTCCAAAGTAAATGAATAGTTTGTAATTTTAATTTACGCCACTCAAAAGCTTTTTCAATCGTTTTTATTTTATACTAGTTGACCCGGCATGCGTTGCAATGAAACGTAAATAGAGAAACTGTTTCTTCCTGCGTGTCCTTTCCCATTAGTCCCCGTTCCCCTTAACCTCACCTCCCGCGTTCCACTTTCACCTTCACCCTCCCCTCTCCTGTTGTCCCCCTTCTCACGACCCCCATCACGCATTCCCCTTCCTCCTTTTCCGCCTTCTTCCTTCTCTCGTCCCCCCTACCACTAACCCCCCTCATTAATTCCCCTCCACCCCTCCAGGATTGCCCTCCCCCCGCCTGTTTTCCCTGCCGCTAAACTCCATAAAGTACACCCGTTTATCAAATAACTCACGTTTGACCTTTTCAATTTTTTAATGCAAATTTTCATGATTCTAATATTCTGCTATTCGGGACGGAGACAAATTCAACAAATCAAAGATCATAAAAATCGGTCCATCCGTTCTTGAGTTATAAATGATGGAACTAACCCGACTTTGTTTTGTATATTAAAAGAATCCATTATATTTTTAAAGTAAAAAGAGGCAAATTATTTTTTTAAATAATTATCATTACCCACAAATAATTGCCAAAGTTGATTCTAAAAAACATTGATTTCTTTAATGGCATATATTTTATAATTTAAAAAAGTAATAAATAAAGAATCACATATTCTTTCTAGATATGTGTTATACCTTTTGATTACAAAAATAATTAGGTATACATTTTGGTTAAATCGCAGATGAAAAAGCTTTGTATGATAAGCCAAAAATCTCATGTTTTCCAAAACAAAAATAAAAACATTTTGAAAGTACCTGATCCAATCTAAATATCTTACTAAAATCACGCATACGTTCAATTTCCAATTATAATTAATTAAATAATTCTTTCACTGTTGCGAAAAAGATTTTTACGTAACGCGTTCGTGAAAAATAAACTGTAATAAAGAAAAGAATTTCAGAAGAAGAAGAAAAATAAAAATTGTGTATCATTCATGTATTAAAATTTCATGTTTGGTAAATTCATTGGAAAATGAACACGGCTTAAGGATAGGATTTTAACAAGTGTAAATTTGTTACTAACAAATTTATTGTAAACTCTCGTTAAATGCTACCAGTATTTTATTAATCTATTTTGTTAAAAAGAACCCTCCCAGATATATATATTTCTAAGAATATATTTATTGTATTTTATTATACGAGTACCTAAAATAAGTTCCTGGTTTCAAGTCCCAGATGTGATTGAATCTTGCAATCGTACATAAAAATAGCAGCCAATAAAAAAACTGTGTTAAAAAAATGAAGAAAATATTGGTAGTTCTCAGTCGAAGTATGATACAGTTAAATATTATGACCGAATCCAATAGGAAGTGGTAAGAGCATCAGCCCGAAAGTGTCAGGTCCTGGGTTCGAGTCCCAAATGTGACCCGATCTTTTTTTGATTTTTCTGTTTCAGATTTTCGATTGAGTTTCGTCAATATTGTGTTTATTATTAAATATAATACGTGTGCTCAAGCGGTAAGTTCCAGTGTCGAAAAAAATGGTGAACGTTTTAGTTCAATATTTTCAAAGAGCAATGGAGCTTTGAAATATCAATATAACGGTAAAAAAAAAACTATACAAGACGCCATATTCCGTGTGCAAATAATTGTTTTTTTTTTTAAATATTATAAAACTCGATCAAAGCAGAAGACAAAGTGAGTTGATCAAATAAAATGGAATTTCCCAGAGTTATGGGCGTAGTCTAGCTAAAAGCTTATTAATAGTAGGCAAATTAGATTTAAGTTCCGAAATTCTAATTGAATATCAACATTCAATGCTCTCCGTTCTATCACACTCCGCCGCGCTATGTTGATATCAATTAGGTTGCAAAGGGCAGATTTACAAGGGCACTTCACTGTATTACTTCTTCAAATTAATTGTTTAATGTGTGACAGAGTAAACAGGGCAGCCATTCACCAGCAACCGCCAAGCGCCACTGTTCCCGAACAATAAAGCCAACTAATTGTGACGCTGTCTGAAAATCGGTACAAATTTTAACATCGATATCCGGATTGGCAAAACTCCGCGTGACGCCCGCATAAAATTGCCTTTTCGCAAATAAATATTCAATGCTTTTTTCTGTATTAAAAAAAAAGGAAATTATAATCAGTTGGATTTTCAATTACCTATCCACTTGTTCGTTGCCAAAATGAGTATCAATATCAAATTATAAAAGAATATTATAAAAGTTTAATATATCATGCCTATTAAATTCCTCGAATATTCAAAGAAATAAAATCGTGTAAAATAAAGTCTGCGAAAAATACTCACATGTAAATAATTATTTAAAAGATAAAACGGAGATATTAACACAAAAAATAATGAATAAAACATACATTTTCTCTGAGCTTAATTTTTGTCGAAAAGGGAAGTTATCCGCTGTGAGAATTGCACTCGACCCTTCTGACTATTAGCGAAGTGTCCTTCCAACTGAGCTATCGACCACCACATAACACAATCGCATAGTATTCCTCGATTTTCTAACTCAGTACTGAGTGAAAAAATGATAATTTTCTCACAAAATTCGATAGTGGCAGTTTAGCCGACCACGCTTCGGAAAAATACGACCATAAATTTAAAAAAAAATTACATCGGACCAGGGCACAAAGTGATTCTGGCAGAGAGATAGTATATTATTTTAGTAGTGGTGCACCTAGATAGTCGACCCATTATACATACTTCCCGCAGTGAAAGAGATTTGGAAAAGACTGTCAACTATCAGACACCCAATATCTACATTCCCTCTTCGAAATCGAATTATGTTTAAAAAAATTAAAATTTCAACCAACCTGGATTTAATGAATATAATAAAGGTGTGAAATATTCTGTCGTGATAATCATTTTCTTAGTCGAAATATGAATAACTTCTAAATATTAATAAGCTTCTGCCCGCGACTTCGTCTGCGCAGGTTCCATCTATGTTTTCACCAAAATTCTTAAACTATTTATTTAAAATATCTATAATTCTTGATTCGATTCAAAGCATTAGGCGAGTACTTCAAATAAATTCACTGATTTTATAAAATAGAACTTTGATTTAAATGAAATTTGATTGTTTTGTCATTCTCAAATTTTGACATTTTCTAATAAACAATAATTATTGTTTATAATGTATTGAAAATAGTTGGCTTTATAAAGCCTATATGTTATTCTGACGTTTGAGCTATATTATAGTAAAGTTTCATTAAAATACATTTAGTAGTTTTTGCGTGAAAGAGTAACAAACATACATACATCCATACAAACTTTCGCGTTTATAATATTAGCAATATAAGATAAGATAAGATGGAAAAATGAGCACAGTTTCCAAATAAATTTAGCCATCACATATACAAACAGTGCATCTATCTACGAATGCACTTGTTTATAAAAGAGAAATAGCAAACAGAAAAATAAATATTTCTCATAATATTATTTCTTGTACGGTTTTATTCTTTCAGAACACAAGTACTTGGTCATAACTAACTCCAAACAAATCGGCTTCTTCGCTTTAGAAAGTTGTAAATACAAGTTCAGCAAATTTCAAATAAGCGAGTTAAAAACTTTTTATTTTTCAAATTTCATAAAGTTTTGGCGACCAACCAAAATGGACAAACTCTGTTCTGTGTGAAATTCTATAAACTGGAAGATTCCATTTTAGACCTACATCCCCACATAGATGGCAGTGCAGTGGTGTGTAGTTTTTCGGCTGTTAATTATCACAACATCAGGTAATCCCGAGTGCCTTATCAATTGTTGTCATTAATTACATTTTGACTAGCTATCGAAGGTAATTTTTTATCAGTTTTTTTTACGCAAATTCTGATGATCTATATTTTTTACGCTCCATTTGCTGGGATATATAGGCACAGCTTTTCAGCCACATGGACTGCACCCCACTAACGGCCGGTGCAGCGTTCACTCTTTTGACGATAATTTGGTTGGATTGGTTAGTACTATGCAGGTTCAGAAATGGTAGAAATTTCCCCACCCTTGCTCCGAGAGAAAATCAAATAAAGATTTTTGCTTTGCTGAAAAATGAGATTTGAATTGAAATTGATATACAAGTGGTTTCTGGCGTTATTTTCGAAATTTGATATTACTAACGTTCAACTCTACAAAAGCAGTCTCAAGTATCGCTTCTCTAACAGTGTTTGTATTGAAATAATAGATGTATTAACTTTTGTCAGTAATAAATTCAACTTAGGGCCAGTTGTTTCTCAGAAATTCATATGTAACATTGGCATCAAATGGCTAATTAGAGCGATTTTGTTTTATTTTTTACATTTTAAAGGTGTCCGTTAGACGCCAATTCTCTAGATTCGTTTCAGTTTTCTATCAAATTGTAATAAGCTTACAAGTTAAAAAAACATGAAAGTTGTCCTCTTCTACTGATCACAAATTGTTCAAAGGACTAAGTATCGGCATTCAAAGGGAACTTTTCAACTGTCAAAAAGACAAAATGGCGCTGAATGACTATGTGATGACTTTGTCACACCTGAATTTCTGCGGAACAACTAAGCCGTTTAAAAAAAATATGAATACCGCACCTGAGTCTCAACTACTCCCGTCTGGAGCCAGTGAGACTATCATATCCCCAATGAGGGTATGTTGTGAGGCTCAATGTACTGGGGAGGAAAAGGAAATGAGTAAAAGGATGGTGGAGAAATACCTGGACAATTTAAAAAAAAATTGTTTTATTAGTTTCAATAGCAAAGTTTGTACATTATGTAGGTATAAAGTCTAATATAAATATATGTTTTTTGTCTTTTTATATAACATAATCGCATAGTATTCCTCGATTTTCTAACTCAGTACTGAGTCACAAAATGATAATTTTCTCACAAAATTCGATAGTGGCAGTTTAGCCGAGCACACGTCGGAAAAATGCGACCATAAATTTGAAAAAAAAATTAAATTGCATCGGACCAGGGCATAAAGTGATTCTAGAGAGAGATAATATATTATTTTAGTAGTGGTGCACCTAGATATTCCATCCATTATACATACTTCCATATTATACATACTTACTTATTACATTATTTTTATGTAGGTATAAAGTGAAATAAAAGCATACATTTTTTGTCTTTTTTCACAGTCCTCCTCACTAGGGTTTCTTGTTCTGAGGCGGCCTGTAGTTTTTTTTAAATTTATTTTGTATTTAGTTTTGAATTGTCTTTACATCGTCTTCATAAAGTTTGTAAGTTGATTATTACTTTGATCTCTCACCCATGTTTTGACTTTGGTTTTAAATATACTCATCTCCTTTATTTTGTTGGTTTGATTTAGTAGAGCATTGAGCGATTTCATAGCATGGAATTTATTGTTTCTCTGTCCAAAAGATGTGTTCAAACTGAGCGTAACCAGGATATCTGGTCTTACTGGGTGCATCTTCTACTCTGGCCTTAATGTCATTTAACTGCAAAACTCTAGGTTTATAAATATGAAACAACATTCTATTTATCATGGGATTAATTAATAAATTAATTAAAAAATTCACGGTGTCCTCCTGTATACTCATTCTAGGTACAAACATTACAAAATATTATTCAGATACTTTATTGAGATGCACGAAATAAGTTTTACCCAAATTCAAAGTAAATTAACTTGTTTTCCTGTGCTGAAGTAGGTACATCGGTATTCGCTTGTGTTCGCGTTATAATTGAGTTTAAATTTGATTCCTGTCAAACGCATTATTTTTTATGTTTCGGGTGAGTGACTATAATTCAGTGAAAAATGGTCTACACTAAAACAAACATTGCCACAGTACGCACATACTAATGGATTTATTTATTCAACGGTGAAACGAACGGGAACCGATTGATTGTGCTGGTTTATGCATTTAATTTTGTACACAAAACACTAACGTTCATGAATAAAATCATTACGGAATCTTCACTTTCGTAGATGTTTGCTTTCTCAGAAATTTTGCATTACGGTGATATAATAATATTTGAATGTTTTGTATAGTACAGTTTTTGTGAAAAATCACCTCACTTCTAATATTTTTTTTATTCACCAGATTTACAGGAACGGGTTTAGTTTTTCCCATAGGAAAAACTAAACCCTTTCATACACTTTTCCATATAAATGATCATCTAGTAAATCCACGTTATGCAAGTGTATTATATAAGTATAATTAATACAAAACAATACAAGAACAACACGTTAATCTACCAAACTATTAAATGGGAATATAATTCACCGTCTCCAGATATTTTCATATCAGAGGGTTCGGCTCTGTGGAATTCCTAATTTGACCGATAAATCCTACTGATCCATCAATATAAATATTTAAAAAATCTTTCGTAATTCTACATGTATTTAAAATGACTGATTTTTGCATTTTTATATACAAATTCTTTGACAAATCTAATGTGCCTAAATTTTTAATAAGAGAGCTTGGTATAATGCCAGCAGCCGAAATAACAAAAGGTAATATTTTTATAGTCTGATAATGCCAAATTCTTTTAATTTCATTTCCTAAATCTGTATACTTTCTTATTTTTTCAGAAACAGATTTTTGAATATTACAGGAATTTGGAATAGCTACATCAATAATATAAGTTATTTTTTTAATTTTGTCATTTAAAACTATATCAGGTCTATTATGACCAATTGGTCTGTCTGTTAGTATAGTTTTATCATAGTAAATTTTAAAGAAATTATTTTCTAAAAATGAATTTGGTTCGTATTCATAATATGGTACTATATTATGACAGTCAATCAAGTTATGTTTAATTACCAAACTATTATTTAATTTTATACAATATGTTTCTAAAATGCTATATCTTATTATTAAGTAACTAGACAAATTACAACTGAGAGATTGTATCCACCGGTTCGTCGATCACTAATATAAAACTATATACATACAATGCTACCAGTGAACTTCTTGCTGCATTAGAACGTATTATATTATTAGTTATTTATATTCTATACAGGCAGAGCATATACATGACAATAGTTACCCGGGAGTTCACTTGAGATTAACACTGTTTATTGTTTATTACAGAAATGGAATCAATGATCTATCTATTACTTCTAAAATATCCCCAGAAATCTTTCTTAGGGAAAATAATTACTTAGAAAAATTCTAATACGTTATTCGTAAATCTGAAAATTGATTTCTATGAAAAACATTGTTTAAAACAATCAAATTGTTGAATATAATTAAAAATGCTGTATTCAGTTATGTATCTGAAACTCCGGTTCAATGAACCCAAGATAGAAATCAGATTTACTTTGAATTGACCTGTCAATTTCAAAATTGTAACCGATTATTTGAAAAAATTCAGATACCCTTATTGTAATATTTTAAGAGATAATTATTTTATGTGGCTTTTCAAAAAAATTAAAAAAATTAATATCCCGTGATTTTTCACAGGTCTGTGAGAGTATTTATATACATATTTGGTAGTATGTACAATTTTCATTTTTATTTAATTTTTTTTTCCTTATTATTGGTTTACATAAAGATGTATGAGCACCAATTACCCGATTAAAAAGTGTATTAAAGTGCTTCAAACATCTTGTAATTTAAAATTCATGTATTTCGCATTGTAATAAAAAACAATGTCTGTTCACCAAGGGAAAAGGCAAAGTAAAATAAAATGTTTAATGTCTCTAACAAAGACAAAGGTTTGAAACTTGAAACACCAAACGCTTAATCGTTCCCGGCTTCACATTTAGCCGTTTGTAAAATGTAAGGCATTCACTCATGTGGGCGTATGTTCGTATGTAGGAATATATATTTATATTGTATGTGGGGAAGGTACTCGATGTAGATTACAAACAGCTGGCTTAAGGGCGGCAATTAAAGGGGAGTTCAGGCTGATGTGGATTGCTTCCGGATTTCCGCCTTGCTTCGCGGCGATCAGATCAACAATTAATAAAAAAAAACGAATCAAACACGACTAAGCTATTCGGAAATAAAAATTTTCATTTTATTTCGACGAAAAATGGGAGAAACGATGTTAAAAAACGTTAATAAAATATGCGGTCTGGTCGTTTGAACTGCGTCAAACGATTTTTTTTATTTCATTTGTATTACATCAATATTATACATGCCTACAAATCTACCTATAGTGCTGATTACTTTTCGAAATGGCGTAAAATATCTAAATTCTTGGAAAAACTTTTTTTTGGCTTTTAAATAGCCTTTCAAAAGTTTTGTTTGTCTAAAGTTGCAAGCACTTTGACGTTAAACGTGTTAAGGTTATTGCAACTATTTTTAAAAATTAGACAAAATGGCACAGTATAATAATTATTACACGTTATTCAAAACTAAAATTTAAACTTAAGAGCCATTGACCAGCGGCTGCGAATAAAAGTTTAAAAATGATTGAAACTGTAAAGGAATGTTCAGATGAGAAAGATGAATTATTCCCCGTACCAATTTTTTAAAATTGAATATTTAATATCGATTTATTTCATTCAACACGAATAAAAGCAATAAAAATGCTCAAAACGCACGATTATAAATTATTATATATATTACTTCTTGTAAGTAGTTTTTGATCATAAGTATTTATGATTTTTTGATAATGTCTAAACAAAATAAGTTTGTAAAAAAAATCTAAAATATTTTAGTTTGTAAGACCTTAAATAAATAGATAAACTGAGGTATTTTGGTCACAAAACACGTTCTCGGATTTATTTTTTAATGATTTTAATTTAACTAAAATTAAAATTCTGAAAGCTGTGTTGACTAGATTATGTATTGAATTATTTTGTCCTATGATTATATGATTTGAAATTTGTGTTGTTTATTAGAATCTATCGTTTTAAAATTGAACAAATCTGCCAACGACCAACGGTATAACCTTACAGTCTTACTAAAAAAAAACACTCCGCGGCCGTTAAACGGTGTTTCTGTAGCACGTTGTGTAAAGTCTGTACATTTCGTTTTTCAAATTCTTACTAAACAAAATATATGGTTTTGATCTGACAACGTCGCCATTTTACCAGCCTTACTAATAAACTTTCTGAAAAATTTGTACAATGGTCAAACAACCATGTATAAAGAATCCTTACTAATTAAGAACTGACAAAAAATTGTTCATGGAAAGATATGTACATTGCTTACACGGCCAAGGAGGGTAGTTTATCTGTTGTATATATTTGTTCCATTTGTAATTTTCAACGAATTTCGAATTTTTTTTTTAATGTCCTATATATTTATTATTTTTTGAGATGTCGTAAAAACAAATACCATTTTAGAACCAAAATTTATTTACCTTTAAGATTTTCATGTCTAAAATATACTTAAATGTTTAAAAACTGTAGTATTTTAAGATTCAAACATCAAGTTGAAAAAAAAACTCACTTACCCCAAACACTTTATATTAAAACATTGAAATATTTGGAAAAATTCAAAATTAAAAAAAACACAGTTATTTAATGATTTTAAAGTATATCTGTCACCTCACTTTTTACTCCTTCAAACAATAAAAAAATATAAAAAAATCTTGAAATTAGCTTTTCATTTCCAAAAATTTACAATAAAAAAACTCACGTTTGAATACATTGCTTGCACATCTTAAGGCATTAATTTCTTTGATACGTTTACTAAAATATGTATTAGACATTTTAGTCACCAAAAAACATCACTTTCAAGAATATATAATAAAATAAAGATCTTAAAATGCAAATTATTTCTGAACATAACCTATGAACCATTTTCTGACAGCTTAATTTAGAACACACGATTTTAGTGCCACAATTTGACTTAAACTAACAAAAAACATCACAAATTAATAGCAAAAATATTGAATACATGAATATAAGTGCGAATTAGTCATAAAGATTGAAATCATTAACTAAAAGATCATATTAATCAGACAAACATTCGCGACCGACTTTTTTTCCGTAGAGTTAGCGTACGCGGTTATATTTTCGGCAATGCGCAGGCGCATCAATCACAACACCTAGCGGATTATTATGAAAACTCCAATTTACAAGTAAAATTTCCAGCGTTGCCACTGTTTCCACCGTTGAGTGTTTTTTTTTAGTAAGTATATTAAAAATACACTTAGTTTTAAAAAAAATTAAAACTGCGTGTACCAGATAAAATAACAATCTTTCAAAATAAATTTATGTTTTATTTGTAAAAAAGAGTCAATACGTCAAGAATTTGATTTAAACAGGCCTATTTTTCGGTATTCTCTGGTTAAACCCTCTTAATAAAGTGTTCGTTTACCTGTCAACAATATTACATACTGGGGACACTTGTGAAGGAAGTGCAAAATTATTAACGTTTACCGACATGAAACCAATTCAATGAGCGAATCAATTATGCTGGGGTTAGGTTAGGAGTTAGGATGCAGTGCTGTCAGTGGTCGGCACCGCAACGCCGACGCCCGCAACGCCGCGTCGCGTCGTGACTGGGGACATTAGGGGAGCGCCGTGACGTATTATTCATAGGTACATCTCTCAATCTGTCGCCGCGACGCACACATATTTATTTATTTGATGTTTGCTTTCGATAAAGATTGTAAAAGGTTGGCATAATCATGCATCACTTTATTTTTACATCTGATATATCGGAAATAAGATACAAATGCTGTTTTATCACTTTTGAAGTTTCAAAAAGGATATTCAATAACATATTTATTTTATATAAAAACAGTATTCATTTTCAATTAAAAGTTCTACAAACAAACGAAAATATCTATGTAATCTGGATTTTAACATCTGAACACTTAAAACACTTAAAATAATTAATATAGAAAGAACATAGTCTTTCTCAGAATTTATTTCATTTTTACAAACACCAAAATATTCATGTTAAAATTGAAAGGGTTATGTTAGGATGATATGTACGTTATTTTTGTATAAAATACTTGGAAGTATCTCTTAAAATGTCTAAGAAAAATGGTATAAAAGCTTTGTTCTTGTGTCATAATGTTGTCAAAGGCAGCCTATTGTCATCTCAATACTGACGTATGCTTGTATGTTCTATAAGTATACATAGACACTGAAAAATGATTTTTTCATAAAATCTATTATTTCCGCGGGCGTTGTGGATTTAATAGCAAGCATGTCTAAAATGAGTTGTCAATTTGATATAAATTGAATGACAAAAAAATATTGCGAATTTCATTTGCCTCACAAGTCCATGAGTAAATGGCGATTAAGCCGACAACACCGCGTTCACAGCATCCCAACCACCGGAGAGAAGCGCCGCGCCGCCTGGGGGGGAGACGAACGTGCGCAGTCAGCTTTATTAAACCTCCTCCCCCTTCCCCCGCCATCCCCCGATCACCCCCTTTCTCAACTTAAAAGCTTCGGTACTCACAGGTCTAAGCAAATGTAATGTAGGCCCGCTTTGACATAAATCCACTCAGAGATTCGTCAAAACTTGTAAGGCATACAAGAGGTCGAAATGAATCAACGGTTTAAGTATTCGGTAAACCCAAAATCCTTTAACGGGAAGGTAACGTTTCAATAAAACTTTTGATGAACCCACTTTTGGGATCGAACAACACTATTATGTTACTCAATAAGGTAATATGAACGTGAATGTTGTCGAATTTAAATGTATTTTAGGGATATAAATTTATAAATATTCCATATTTGAGCCTAATAACATACTTATCTTTTACTGCATCGCTCAATGATATCGATGTCTCAGGGTATCTAGCACAAAAGAACCAAGTATTTTTCGATAAAGTCGATAACATGTCATCGTTCCCCAGCACGACTGCAGATCATAAACGTACAAACAACAATCAACCTCGAATAAATTTAATCGTTATGAGCCGTTGTTTCTTCGTTGGCGATCTGCAGTCTTGTCCAGGAACAATGAAAAGTTACCAAAATTTTCGATAAAACCGTTATCGTTATGCCGTGCTAGATACCAAGGGCTTATTTTTGGTAAGTTCTGTGGTGGAAAAATAATCCTTTTCATCGCCAGACAACTGGCGATAGTTCATCCCTTTGACGTATGAAATGTGTTTATCCACGTGCCAATATATACTATGAAATAAGTATCGGTAATATTTCTATTCAGGCAGGTGGCAGTTATGGATGTCTAAGAAATAAAACGGACTCTCATAAATCCACATATATCCAATCCGATCCAATAAAAGTCATTATTTATTGGTTTGTGGAGTGCTATCTAAAAAAGGGAAAACATTAATCTACTCTCCACCTCTGGCCAAATAAAAACCACAACTCTAAGTAAATTGCTTGTTATTTCTTGATCCCTTCTAGTAAAACCAATGTGAAATAAGGATTTCATGGAATGGATTAAAATTCGCCAATCATGCTTTCTGAGAAAAGCATGTTTTTACGCGGTCTAACCACGTTAGGAAATTTACTAACTTGGCAAATCCGATTCATACAAGTCAATTCCGCTGTTCAGAGCTTTTAACGAGGTTTCTAAAACGAGGAAAGAGGTTTTTCAGATTTTTATTTCATCGTGATTTCAAGTTTAGAGTACCTTCTTCAGAATCTCTAATAATATCCTTTGTTTGGTTCTAGTATTACCGAGGTTATGAAATTGAAGTAATTTGAAGGAATGAAACCAGTTAAATCGCTTTTAAAATCATTTTTCGAGATATGGAAGGTTTTGCCATTTCACATAATATCTGAAAATATATATTTAATTTTCGATCTCGAATTATTAAAGATAGTAGGGTAGGAAATGTAACACCGTCATCTTATTGTCAGTTTGCATGGAGAAAAATGTTATTCTAAAATACGATCATTTTATTCGTAAAAACGGTTAAATACGGGACTGAAGTTCTTACGAACAAATTAACAGGGTTTCAATATATATTGGCGGAAACATGTAAGAATAATTTGTTGATATACATAATTTCGTACGTATACCAACAAATTATTCTTAAATTTTCCCGCCAATAAACATTGAAACCCTGTTAATTTGTTCGTAAGAACTTCAGTTCCGTTTTTAACCATTTTTACGAATAAAATGATCTTATTTTAGAATAACATTTTTCTCCGTGTGGAATCAATTCAATTAATGAGTTTCCTGAACTCATTACATAGATTTTGACTACCTATTTTCAGAAACAGAAACCGGCACACATTTCATTGTTATAATATTACCACCAATTTTCTCATATATTCATTAGGACGCAGATTCTTAGTTCTAATTAATACATCGTCCATAATTTATAATATACACATACAAATATACATCAATAGAATATGTTACAATTACAGATTCAGAACATCTCGGCTCTCCAGGCTATTCATATGCAAGGCAAGTTTATTTGAAGAAAATACCTAAATGACTCTCGGAAAGCGTTATTTTTTAATTTCATGGATTCATAATGAAATTTTTTTTTGAAATCAGGCATATTTCTCTTTACCATGAAACTATGCCTAAATTTGAACATTATACCTAAAATAAAAGCTATTTGTAATAAATACATGTACATTTTCTCTAATTTATGTAAATATAATATACTTGTAACGATTATGTATCACACAAAAGTAAGTTTGTGATATAACATTTTTCAAATAAAGATTTTCTCTATATTTAGCCGTGGGGCGAGTAAATCGTTATTCAAATATCAAGGATTTTGTAAAGAAAGCCTTGCACAATCTCCTTTACATTCTCAGTCGATAAATTTTTACCGGCGGGTGAATGTGTTCAAATGTACAAATCTCGCGTAGGGATTGACCGCCGCCTCTACGAGTCTCCGTATCCGTAGCCTTCCGTAAAGGTCACTTGAAGTACGGTCATTTCTATTCAAATGGTAGGTCATGCAATTTGTATCACGGCTTCTTCGCAGTGACTTCGCATTGTATCGGAATACCCTGATCAGGCTTCTTGACTAGATTTTCGGTTGTATGGCAGTAAGTAGTGAAGGGTCTATTCAGTTTTGAGAAATGTAGATTTAGAACATTCATTTTTATAATTCATACTGTTCAAATGAATAGGATTAGTACTTCTCCAAATCAAAATGGATTTTTTTACTGCACAAGGGGGCTTTTTGGTACCTTTAGGAATGCAAAAGTTATGGTTAGAAGTTTTTCAATATTATATGTACTTATATTATCTATGGGATGTGTGGGATTGCACTCACCTCCCCACATTCTGGAATAAAGAACTTATTTTACGCACCAGATTTACAGGTCCGGGTTTAGTTTTTCCCATAGGAAAAACTAAACCCTTTCATACACTTTTCCATATAAATGACCATCTAGTTAATCCACGTTATGCAAGTGTATTATATAAGTACAATTAATACAAAACAATACAAGAACAACACGTTAATCTACCAAACTATTAAATGGGAAAATAATTCACCGACTCCAGATATTTTCATTTCAGAGGGTTCGGCTCAGTGGAATTGTTAATTTGACCGATAAATCCTACAGATCCATCAATATAAATATTTAAAAAATCTTATATTATTATTATGGAAGTATTTAAAAAAAACGAAAATAAGCAATGGTTTAGAGTTGTAAAGATATCGTTGTTTAAAGCCGATGGACAATAATTGACTCTCAAGAGATTAATAACTATATATCTTGGAAGCGCCTTCTATTAAAATACTAGTTAAAGAAATACAGAAATTCCACCTAACGTCTATGTACTTTTAAAAATGCATATCGGTTCGAAGTCAAGCACATCTACTAATGTACTCGTAATTTTAATAAAGATGAATACATTTTTTTAAATACTTATATTTTCTTCTCCACACTCGTCAATAATTCTGATTGTTTAATTAATCCAACTCATTTCTTAATGATATCATGCCTTCCTCAAGTTTAACAATGGTCAAAAAAGATTGTAGAAATTAATTAATGACTCTACACACTAAAAACCTGTAAATGGTCGTGCTATTATTACGGCTCCCAAAATTGCTGTCTAAACGACATACATTATTTTTAAAAGCGTAGTAGTTGAAGTATCTATCTCTCTTGAGTTCAGTCACCAGATAATCAAAAATTTCGGTAAAGGGTTGTTAAATATTCTTGTCCCTCAAAATACACCATCCGCCAAGAAAGGTCATAGAAAGGTTCATCTGGTAGCAGTAATTTTGCCCCATTCTCGCGAAGAATGCATAAACCTAGATTTAAAACGAGATATGAAAAAATTGCTGCATTCGTCTTTTGAAATGAAAACATACGGTGCAAAATGATATACCTAGTGAAAACGATTTTATGCCAATAAAGCCAGTAGAAACTTGTTCCTAAATATTTTTACGTAGGTGCCCGGACAACTCAACAAAGTGCAACTTAAATGACTCATTTTAAAAATGTTAACAAAAGTAATGAAAAAGAAAAAAAAAGGTTAATTAGATTACATTAGGAAAGGTTATGACAAATTTTTAAAAATTTATTTGTAACTTTTCATGACTTTTCAAAGGTTGTTTAAAAGCCACTTTGTTGAGTTGTCGTGGAACCAAAACAAGAGTGCTGTTTTTAAACCCTCAATCATCCCACTCAAACTACGTAGACACCTATACCGTTTGACCACGGATGCAGTCAAATCTTGGAAAATTTCACTAGAAGAAAACAAATAAGTCGAAAGGTATCAATATAGGGACCAACTCAGCATTAAATTCCGTGGTGAATCGACTCCATAGTTTAGGAAAAGGTGACCGGACAACTCGAAAACATGAAACTTCAACACCTCATTAAAAGTGAGGTTTTTTGAAATAGGTTAAATATGTTAGGTTAGATTAGGTTATGGGTTTTTTTCATAACTTTTAATGACCTTACAAAGGGGTGTTGAAATGCCACTTTATCGAGTTGTCGTGGAACCATTGGAAAGACTTATCAACTAAAAAATATGTTAATTAAATTGTTTGACAGTTCTTGATATGTTATTACTAAGCTCTTTATGTTTATTTGTATTTATTAATCTTTAGTTGGCTAAAATCATCGTGCGCGCCAATAATTTTATAAACATAAATAAAGATAACAATTGAAATTATTTGGCAAACATATTTTTCAATATTTAAAAAAAGTTAAGTTTATTCTATCACAAAGGTTGTGGCAGACATAATTTCTTATTTAATTTACAATTGAACATATTTTTAATCGCAATAGTTTCTTTCGGAATTTTAGTATTAAGTATAATATAAGAGTACCTACGTACGGTCTGGTAAATAAGTGATATCTGGTTGCATAATTTTTTCCTTGTATTGGCAATCTAATTTGCTTTTTATTTCTCGTCCCGTGTCAGTTTATCTCGTGATGGTAATGTATACTTTATTTATTATGTTACTGATATTTGGTATTGATAGTTTCTTACTGCACTATATATTAGTTATCTTGTCTCGATAATTTCTCGTTAATTTCGATATTAAATTCTTCTAAACGACATAGAAAAACGTTCAAAATAACCCCCCTTAGCACCACTTTTATTGTTTTATTCATGTTGATGATAGTTTTTAGATGAAATTCGAAAATGCCAATTTAAATACAACTGCTGCTATAACGCTAAACAAAATATCTCAGTAAAATACAATTTATTTTTGACAGTTTAATTGGTGTTGCCAGCCTACAATTTTTTTAGTTCAGTTTTTAATATTTTTTACTCCTAATTGGCAAACTGAACATGTCTGTTTAGGACAATATTTTCAGTTATAAAAAAAATAATTTTACCAATTTTTTTTTCCAAATTTGGAATTTAAAGCCACCACTTGAACTGGTTTGTTCGTTTAACAAAATACTGTTTATTTCAATGAATTATTTGATATAAAAGGAATTGTATAATAATTCGTTTAGTAGAATGGTAGCCTCAGGGCTCGTAACGCGGGGTGCGGGGTCGGGGCTTGGTAATCGTGGTCCACTAAGTTGTAGAGCCGCCCGGAGGCCTTATCGGTCCCCGGACACACTTATTCCGCAATGATAATCCCACGAGCTTTGGGGCCGAGTAATTACAACTTATAATTTAAAGTTAATTCCTTTGATTGCGATACAACTTCCAGTTAACGCGAGATTTCACTCGTCAGGGTTGTCTGACTGCTGTTGAAACCACAAGCATCACACCAAAGCCTTGAGACAATTTTGTCGCTGCGATTAGTTTTAATTATTATTTCATGCCTAAAACGATTTTATTTTAAACTAAATCTGCGCTTTATGATGCCGGCATTTTTTGAGCATTTTTCACAAAACATGTAAATGATCATCATTTTTTTAAGACCAAAATTCAAAAATCGTGATTTGTTCACTTATTTGTTTACGGAAAATATAGTTGCTATTTACATGAAGAAAATCAACACAATTTGATGTGGAAAGCTGAAATGAAGTAAGAACAAATAATTAAAAATAAAGAAATCAAATAACAGAAGAGAAATATAAAAAAATTATTTAAACCTACCAAGATAGAAAGTCAAATATTATTTACACCCTAATTAGCTTACACATGAAATGAATATAAGTAAGTTGTGTATACATAGTATCAATGGTAGAGCAAGTAAATTTTATTGATTTATAAAATAAGTAAAGATAAAATAATCATAGAATAAATAATATTTTAGCTGAATAGCATACCGTTCTGTCTCACTTACACTCGCCTGATATCATAGATCTCCATCCTATTTGAATTTCGTGAACCCAGTTTTGGATAGGAAATTTAAGGCTTAATTGGCCAAATATTCGGATCACAAAAGACGTCCACTAGGAATTTCTGGTGTTCTTCTTTATTACATGGTTATAAATCATAACACATGTCATACACGTCAAATTATATAGAAAATGTACTTCTTTAAAATAAGAAATAAGATTAACAAAAAATAAAAAACTTCCAAATCTATTACCGAAATTGTACGGTCTATTTTTAAATTTGTAACTGTGTAGAAAAACGTGGCATTTTGTCTTGTATTTCTGGTCGGCACCTATATTTTTAAATAGGTTCTTTTAAATGAGTAAGGTATAATAAATCAGGATAATTACTTTTTGATTTAAAAAATGCTCCTAAAATATATATATTATTATATATTCCCTGACGTGCAAAAAACCAAATAAGTAGAGCAGTATGATTTGTCACTGGTATGGTAAGATCTTTCGTGAGAATTCGCTGCGAGGAGCTTTTCAGAATATCCAATAGCTAGCTGAGAATATCGGCGAATCGATGTTTCTGGATTATCACACACTGTGGTATATTGTCGAGAGAAGGCACGATTGATACTGTCCTTAATCGAACTCATTTCCTCGAAATTCTTAAATCCGCTTTGAGCTTAAAGCTGATGAGCTTTAGTCTACAAAATGCACGTTGTACATTTTATACAAACATTCCACGATATTTTGCGAAACATTTCCGCTTAATTTTCCACATTTTGTAATAAGTTTTCAAAATAATAACGCGATGTTACTTCGTGTCACATTGCATGAAAACTAATTGCAACAATGGAAGACGACATTTGTAGTGTCGTTGACCTGACGGACTGACAAAGAAACACAATTTAAATCGAAGTAATATTATGACTTTTTACGAATTCCATTTAAGTAACTTTCTTCCATTTTTTTCATATATAACCGGTTCGGTTTCACCTTATAATATAAATAATGTAATAAAGGTAATCCATAAAACAGTAACATTTTAGTGGAATTTTATCATAAATATTGATTTAAATTTAAAAATAAACCTTTTGTAAAAAAAACTAACTAACTATCAAGCCGTTTCCCCGCAGGGGTAGGCAGAAAGGACGGACCGCCATACTTCTCGGTCTTGGCATACACTCCTCGCCTCATTCACATTCATACATCTTATCATACATGCTCTTCTATTATTCTGACTCTTGACATGGCCCGACTCAAGTATCTGTTTCACTTAATCGTGCCATGCCTTCCTCGGGCGTACTCGACTTCTTCTACCATTCACATTTGCGTCATATATTCTCTTGACACTCCTTTCTTCTTTCATTCGCTCTACATGTCCAAACCATCTAAGCGTCCCTTTTTTAATCTTACTTATTACCTCACATCGGCCTTGCATTCTTTTCGGATCTCCACATTCCTAACGTATCTCTTTGATTAAAATATATTTTAAATGTGTAGATTTTGTGCATAGTGAAATGAGATGAAATAAAATAAAGTAAAATACAATAATAAAGGCAAAATTTAAACATTTAAAAGATGTTTTTTTTTTTAAAGACAAAATTCCCGGGTTACGAATAAACTATATATCTTTATTTTAAAATCTCCTACTACCACCACAGTAAGCGGAATATGTTGCTTGTGTAGTGATGGAGGACTTAGCCTGCCGAGAATTTGATCACGCGATACCTAGGTGGGACCCCAACGCGATGCCAATCAGCCACCTGCTGGTCATAGTTTAGTTTATTTCTTTAAATTATAGATATTATTAAATTGTGTAATGCAATAAGACACATGACGTCATTAACACGACATTTTTTGGAAACTGTATTATAAAATACTATCATAACACGTATTAATATTTACGTATTTTATATTCAAAATCAACCACTCTTCATTCCATTTTCTTTTTTATTATCTTAATAGAAATGCTATTTTAACTCATAAAACCAGAATGACGTATTAAACTGTGGCAAGCGACGAAGAACGCGACAAGTTAGTACTAATAAGTCTTGTCTTAAGTAGGTCGGTAGGTAAATACATCGACGAGGAAATTAAAGTTTATATAAAAGCCATGTGAAGATGTGTGCAGATGCGACCCCCTTAACCCTCGCTTGATTATAAATACACAGAGGGATATTTTCGAGGAAGAGACGCGACCTTTCAACTCTGTCGAGAATTTATGGCGGGGCGCGCCGGGTCGCGTTGCTTTCTACGGCGGTGTCAACTCGTACCTACCCCATACACTTCTATTTGTACTGGCAGTTGGCGCCTTCTATACTGCTAGGCCTAGGTACCTACTTTTCTACTGGGTTGTTGCAAACATATGCGATCATTTTACTAGTTTTATCTTGACAAATATATGTTTCTAATCACGCAGTCAAGTTTAAAGATGGAACGAGTTTAATAACCAGTATATTGATTTCTTTGTTTTTGTACAGAAGTGTATTTATTCCGATATTTTCGGATTCAGTTAAGTATTGTTCAGTTCATATACTAGATGTTGCAAGAAAAAAAATTGCCTCAGAGCCAATGTCATATTTGGGGATGTCGTGTGGAGGTTCTTTTCAGGAAAAGGGAGGAGAGGAAGTTCCGGGAAGAAAAAAAGGTATTAGGGGTGGGAAGTAATCCAAGAGTCCGGCTGGATAGGTTAGGTCTCCTTCAACCAGCCTCTGTGTCTCCTTCAATCAGCAGTGGGTGGGCAAACGCATTCGCCACCAAGATCTAGACAAACCTCACCACATGCACCAAGGCACTTGTGCTAAGTCACCAAACGTATTAAACCACTTGGGGTGATCTATGGCAGGGGTATTGGTTATCAAATAAATGGTTCGGGCGCGGAAGCACCCACGCCCACACCTATATTGGGACTAGCTATGAAACAAACGTACATTTTTAAATTTAATTATATTAAAACTAGCTGAAGTCCCCACCGTCGCCCGGGTACATTGCGATATTCAAATCAAACGTAGGCAGTAATTTTCCGATTATTTTGAACGTCAAGCTTGCAAGGAGTATCTAGATACTGTTTTTAGGGGTTGGAAAAGAGACTCGAGTGGTTTTTAGAAATCCCACATACATTGACTTTCGTCCTGTTTTGAAGGTCTAGTGTGCAATGTTTCATTAATTTTATTTATAGAATACACGATAATACATTAAGACACTTTAATACATATGATACATTAAATCACCACACTAGGCTACTGCCTGTTTCATGGTGACCAATGGAATATAGTTAATATGTGAGGTCTAGTCTTAACATATGAATTAAATATTTATACATGTTAAAAGTATGAATGATTATAAAAGAACAATTATAATGGAAATTAAAAATATTAAAATAAAAATAGAAAACAGAAAACTGAAAACAAAAAAAATAAATAAAGAATAAAAAAGAATAAAAGTAAGTAAATCAGTTAATCGTTAACTCGATTGAAGAATTGCCAAAATTCGAATTCCCTTAACTAATCTGGGGTTTTTCTGAACCAGGGCCAAAAAATCCCAGCTTGCGGCCATTCCTATACCAATCCAATCGGTTGATGTTTTTTTCCTGCCGAGGAACACATTAGGTACAGGAAAAAAGACATTTGACTTTCGCAATAAAAATGTTAACCCTTAACAACTCTAAACAATTCTTTTTTTTTAAATATTGCACATCTTGTGCAGCGACAAACCAACAAATGATCCAAACTAATATCCACATCCATTATAAAAACTGTTGAAATTTTTCGAATAACTCAAAATTCTTTGCACGACGTAACTCAGGTACGGGACATACGTTATTCGTATGTCTACCTACGTTAAATTATCGTGAAAACAAGCTTATGTGTCCAAGCGGTTACAAAATCCTTCGCGAATTTTCTCTCGAACGCACAAGTTGTACTATTTCAATGAGCGCAACCTCTCCTTTACTAATTTTACCTAATGTGCGTCACTTTTAATTATTTTTAAAGTGTAAAAACACTGCCCCCGTGGTCGAGGGGTAAGACTTTGCAATCCGAAGGTCGCGGGTTTGAACCCGGCGCGCGAAAATAAATTTTATTTGATAAATTTGTGTTTAATCACAATTAATTAATTTACAAAAATATATAGTGTATTTGCAGCACGTTTTAGAGTGGAAGATACTTTCAGTATCGCCTTGTTGTAAGATCACCATTCCGAATTGAAACGTTGCTTAAATTGCTTTAGCCCTGTTACGTTTTTACATTTTTACTTGTTTTTGGTAGGGCAGATACATCGTCGGATCTGCCGGATCTGCCCTGATGATGGACACTGAAACGCTGTCCGAAACGTCGGCTAAAGACAGAGGTAGCGCAGCACGGCATAACACCCCAAAAACAAACAACGAAAAGTCTTTAGCCCTGTTTGCTGACCATATCTGAATAGCTAGGTACTTTTTCAGCTTCTTATTAGAAACTACTAACAATAACAACAGTTTCAACACCAGATAACATATTTTTATACATTATTGTGTGTTAATATATTGTGCCACCTCACTGCTGTGGAAGATAGTAGTAGGTAGTAAGAGGAGGAATTAAAATATCGTCCGGTTATTCCTTCGCCTGGGAATGTTTGTCTTTCGGCAAAAAATACAAGAAAGAAAAATACCCTTTCTGAAAATCACCTAAAAACAGATAAAACGTATCACTGAATATTGAATTCCTCCTATTGAATTCCTTCACTGCGAGTGCAAATTATGATAGAATAATATAGAGAATGCAGATTTTCAGAAGCACGAGTAAATATGAGTACTTAGGTATTGTAGGCGTGGTCTTGCTGCTGGAGTTCATCGTAGGCTTTTTTCTGTTAGATGCGTCGCTTTTGTGAAGGGGATGATTACAATGTAATCATCAGCGGTTCGACTTACATCATGTTGTTACAGTGGTGTACCTCTTATTAGACTCAAAGTTTTTTTGATTTTTAAAACGTTGATGTCATTTAATTTCAGTGATTGCTTCTATCTAGTATTTGAATAACATTTCTTTGTCCTTATGAACCAATTTAATCCTAGTCGAAATGCTGTGCACCAAATTTTTGCAAATGCTTTTTATTTCTTGGTTATTATGTTGTACTAGAATAAGTTCCTTGGTGAGTTGTTAGCTTATTATCTATATTTCTTTCTTTACATTCGACCATAGATTTCATATCGAGGCTATTTCCACGCCAAATGGGAGTGTTGGTATTTGCATATCTTGAAGATATTTGTGGACAACTTTGGTATTGTGGAAGGGAGCCTTGTCATGCACGAATAATTAATTAATCACCATTTGGAAAACACTGTTGCAATATAAAAAACAAAAACTAAACCAAGTTCTAATTATAAATGATCAAATTATAAATGAAATGTAAAAGTTATTTCCTACGATGAAAAACATGTGAATTTGTCTTTGAGCCTAATAATCTATACACTTTCATATTATTGCGTACTGCATAACCACGGTAGTGTAATCATTTGTACTTAATAGGCGGAAATCGTAAAACGAAACTCTTATGAAGATACCCATTGGACTATATTTTATTCATAAAACTGTATATTAAAACTGTTATTATGTATCTACATACATTGCAAATGTTTAAAATAATTGCAGTTCTGGTGTAAATCGGCGTTACATTTATTTATTACGTTGAATTTTATTTTGCAGACGATCATTTTAAGGAAGGCTAGAATCAAGGTGATGCAAGGTGTACAATGAAAAACGCTACATATATTTTATGTTTAAATTGATTTATATTACTTATTATCTTATATTACTTAAAATCGTAGAATAATGGCAATATTTTTTATTTTATACTTGAAATAGATCAAATCAATTATATAAGCAGAGTGGTTAATTCTGTTGAATCACTTTTTCTTTCAAAAGCTATCATTTGGAGGGTTCTTCTGAAACCGGTGGAGTTTGATTAAAATTAAAGTGGTCTAAAACAAATTTATACATTTTTATTGTAAATTATGGCGAGCCACAAAGTTAATGCTTTTTACAAACACGCTACTATATTAATTTGCTGATTCACAGACTTTGAAAGCACCTCGAAGCCACGATGAAGTCTCCGTCTGAATCTTTGCTGTAGTGTCTTGACATTGTTTTGTTGTATTTTGTCGTCTTTGTAAAACTTTCCAGGTTGTTCAGCGTGCGGTCTTATTTGCTTTTATACTGTTGTATCCGATAGTTTATTTTACATCTCAACCATTATGATCACTTTGAAAAAATTCTCACTATAAAACTAAATTCTTAAAAGCAGCTTACAAAAATGTGTCGTAGTTTCACAGCCATATTTAATGTTTGTTGTCTTCGGTGTGCGTGGCTATGATTTATTTTCTGCTCCTTTAGCAAATGTTAACTATTAGGTTTGTTGTTAACTACTTCCTACATTAGGGAATACAATAATTATAGTTTGCATATTGTTAGAATGTAAAATAAACTGTTACGCAATTTAGGTATTCTTTTGCAAGTTGTCTAAAACAGTATTCAATAATAATTGAATAATTTTAAAAATTATTTTTAATCCGTTCCTAGTTCCTACTACCAAAACGTAAAACAAGTCTTTCAGGTAGGAATGAACAAACGTATTTAGGACATCAGGTTCTAAATATTGATTTCATTATATATCACCTTTCCCTTCCAAGTTTCCAAACATAGTTTTGAATTCAAGTTTCCTGAGATTCATTGTTATTTTGAAATGGTTTCTAGGCTCTTGGGTAAAGCAGTGAATCATTTAAGTGAAACGACAAAAAGTGAGGTGACAATAACGTTTATAATTCATTTGTCTAATGTGTGTGTGTTTTTATTTTTTTTCATTATCAGTAATTTTAGTTAGAAAAAAGGAAAGTGAGCAATTTTTTAAAACTTTTTAAAGTTTTCATCCAAAAATTTTACATATAAAAATTCTATGATTATTTCTAATAATACAATTTGAAAGCCTATTTCATCACCTCTCGAAAGATCTTAATATTTTATTTAATATAATTTTTTTTAATGATATTTTTAAGTAATTAATAACCACTCTCTTAAATATTTTTGTCTATCGTTCTTATTAGTCTATACTTGTTTGTTTCTTTTGTTTTATTTAGTTATTTTTATTCATTTTATAATCCTGACGAAGAAACTATCAGTTTAGAAATATTTTGTGGTGAAAACACAGTTATTTGTTTCATTTTGTAAATAGTTTACTTATTCCAAAACGTGATTCGATGAAGCTTTGTTTCTCATCTCAATAAGGACCACCTAACTTCTCTTTCTAACCCATACAAACTGTAGAAAACGTACACCGTTCACTTATATAATACTATATAAACTCTACAACTCTAAATTGGATTTGATTGCAAACAAATAGACGACGTGCCTTTGAATACGGAAAATACTACATAGTTAGAATAATAAACATACATTGTGGAAAAGCATAAGCCAATCTGGAAATTATCACCCAGAGCATATTTGGTTTAGACCTTTTTGTTTCCGTCCTGACACAAATAATGCACAATCCCGTTCTCGTATTGAGATTTAGAAAAACAAGCTTTTCCTTTAGCGTGAAATAATGTATTCATTTATAATAATGTGTTCTTGACAGAATTTATCACAAATATGATTTTTTAACTTGAAGTTCACTTCCAAGACCAAAATATTCTGAAAAACATATTTTACAAGAAGAAATTGTCATTTTTCGAAAGATATATAAGTTAACAATCATAAATCGAAAGGAAGGACAGCACTGTACTTTTTTGTTTAAACAAAATTATATCATACATCATACACAGTACAAAATGTCACAGCTTCCTGTTAATATTATGCAGATAGGTACCTATATTAGGTCATATTTATATTACGAACTGGTTATTCTATTTCTTCTATGTGACTTATAAAAATCAACCGATCTGTGAAAACATGAGAAACTAAGCCCAGAAAAAACTGAAGTTAATTTCAGTTTTATCGATACTCGTTGGGCCATTATTACGTGGGTTAGGTACGCATGGAATAACCAGAATATAATATAATGTACTTACAAATAGATATATTTCGGTTTAACGTAATTTACCTACATCCACGCAAAATGATAATAAAGTTAGAAGGTACAGTTTTGTCCATTTGAACTTTTATAGTTTAAAAAATCGTTATTATCTTGTCCAAAGACTTTGAAAGGTTAAAAAACTTTTCCAAGAAACCTGTAGTACACACCTGCTGACAAGTTTCAAAAATATTGCGTGTATAAGGGATTTAATTATGTACATTGATGTTGTTAGAGAACAAAACTCCTTGGCTTGAAAGCTTTTCGGAATATTAAAAAAAATATATTATCGCATTTTTTTCATAATCATATGTTAAAATGTGCCATTACATCTAATAGCTTTCGTGTAACTGCTGATAATGTGAATTGTAAAAAAATATGTTTGGAGTAATACGCATTTACAACTTTTTCATGTCCTTGGAGGGCAATCCTATATTAATAATTTGATATTCGAGGGCTAATGAACATTTCCATTAAACTTTACGCTCAATTTTACCACAGCTTATCAAGCGGATGCTTTTCGTCATAAATTTTATCAAACGCTTTATAGCTGAAAAAAAAACACTCTTGCAGCGCGATCACCTTTGATACTTGGTACGGGTAGCTTTTTCACTTTTATCGTATGGACGTTTTTACGATGTACCAGTTTATATAAGCATCACAGACTGATAGTAAAATATCCGATTGGTTTTGTTCACATACAAAAATCGTAATTAATTTAAACTTCCACCATTTAGAGGATATTTTTTTATCAATAGAAGTGGCGCTAGCGGAACTACACTGTATTCGCAGTGCGGTGCTTGAAAAAGCTTGAAACGTTGCACATCGCACGTACAACCGATGATTTAGTTCCCGATGTAGTGATGAAACGCATTCAGAGTTGGACTTTAAATCTGTACGGCCAATCACCACAGGTTGCGAATTTTCATTTATTTATTCCGCCAATCCCATCTACTACCCACCGCATTGCAGGCTCGAATAAACTGATATATCGGGAATGATTTTTTTTACAGACTTTATTACGACCGAAAACATTTAACCAACTCATTTTCCCTCAGCAAGTTTGGTAGCTGACATTAAAAAATCACGGTAATTCCGTTTTTTAATTGGGCTAATCAGCTAATTCTTATTACCAAACGAGAAATACAAATGTCGATTTAAGAGTAATAGAATTTGTGCCAAACATTATTGAAGTAAATACTTCTTTACGCACGCTGGACTTGAGGGGTAAACTGGCGAATGCGTTACGGAAGTTACGGTTAAGAGGCGAACGATAAAAAATTAAATTAATTTTGAGGTTCATTCCTCACAATCTAATCGTAACAATAGTGCTCAAATCCATAGTAATTACTTTAGGAATGGGTGCTGGAATTTATGCTGACATTAGTTGTGTTGTTGTTTCTCACATTCTAAATGTTAAAATCTAACTAATAACTAGCACATTTTCGAAATTTTTTGAATTTCCTGCTGCAAATGCGAATAAACGTCGCTCTCTAACTAGAATCCGCATCAAAAACGTTTTATTTTAAACTTTGTAAGAATTAAATCAACAATCCCATTCTAAGCGTAATTCCCACAATAAAATTAATCAAATTTTCGTTTAGAGTGTGCGAACTCAGTGTATTGAAACGACTGATTTTTTTCACGATGAACAATCGTGAAGAAAATTGGTAACAATCCAAACGAATCTCCAATATAGATTCTTGATCTTACACCGATGATTGGAATGGTTTTATTCGATGCCAGAAAGAAAATTAGTTTAGATTACTAAAGAAGTATTTACTTCAGTCGTGTGGTCTAAGGCACACTCGTATTTTTTTAAATGCTTACGGTCTGCTCGGACCAATTAGATACATTTTGTAAAATGAGTCAAAACTAAAATTGATATTTTCCACTCCATTTAAAAATAAGAAAGTTCACAGAAATAATTTAACCGTGAACTGGAAAAATCTTATAGATTATCTATTAAAAGTTTTTTTCTTTTATGTGTTAATATTTTGATTCCGCCCACTTGATTTTTTTACCAAGAATTATATCAAAAGCATAATTTTATTATCGCCTCGTTTTAATACTCGCAAAAAATAAACTCCAAGATCTTTTCTTGAAATAATCAGGCGCAGTCTTATTAAAGCTTAAAGAAAAATCTTAATCTTTTGGAATCCATCAAATCCATGTACTCCGAAGAGAAATAATGAGAAGACCATTTTGCGGCCTCCAGAAAGTAAGGGAAAAAGTGAATTGTTGACGTAATCGGCCCTAATCCCGCAGAACCCTTTTCAAGCACGCAGACGCCGGGTCTTTCACGAAGAATTTCTTAATTGACCTGATTATAATGGCGATAATATTTTTCTCAACATTTTCATGGGCTTCCTTCCCTTTCTCTGCAGTGGGATGGAAATTATCGATAATAATACTCCAATAACCAATACACCACCAGCTTTTAATATCGTTCTTCGGGAGTTTTGCTATATGATTTAGTATAATATTATATTTTTTTTGAAAACTTCAATGATTCCCCGCAGTGGCTTTGAGGAGTTTAAATTGTTTCAAAAAATCATACCAGTTTCCAAAAAATCGTACCAAAATCGTACCATTTCAAAAAATCGTGCCGGTGATATTACTCGGCCAGATTCTGCCGTCTATTGCCCATGCTAGTATAATATACCTACTCTAGTGAGACAGGATCTGCGTCATAACCATTAGAAAATGTAAAACTGAAGGATATCTTGTTCTAAATTAAATTTCACATTGGGTGGAGGGTGTGGCTACCGCCGTCCAGATATCCATTTTTTTAAACCTTAATAATCTTAACTGACACGTCTGCCATAGGTGACCTCAAGTGGTTTGCTATTTTTGATACTTAGCAGTGGTGCACGGGTTCATTGGGTGATGTTTGGTCTCTACGGTTCAAACGTCTGGGGGGGGGGGGATAAGAACAGTCAGCTCGAGAGTATAAACTATGGAGTTTCACAAGGATCCATACTGGGGCCACTGTATCTTTTCTCGGGAGATTTTTTCATTTTTAATATGGATGAGTGTTTCAGGCTAATAATTAATTATTGCTTATAATATTTGTTACTACTTTGTATTTACGTTAAGAAAGTGAAATGAAAATTTCTTTTCTTAATAAAAAAAAAAACAGATTCTTATACGCCTTTCGCACTTTTTTTCCTTTCCTGAACTTCGTCTCCTTCCTTTCATAAAATACAACCCGCACAGCATCTCCAAATATGAAAAAGGTTCTGAAGGGAACTATTTTCCCGATATATGGAACGAATGTAACAAAATGCTTCTCTCATTCCCTCTCAAAATCAATATGAATTTCAATTCAGTGGACTCGAGGAATATAATTTAAGTAAGAGGAGAGGGGGAAGTGCCTTTCTGTGAAAGATTACGGAAGGATGTCTCGACTGCCAACCGCTACCATACTATGGGCGTACCGCCTCCATTTCATTGTCAGCAGCCGAGCCTCAAGGGCCCAGGTCCGTAGCTATGCACCACTGCAACGACGTCTAATATTTTTAGCAAGCAACTTACTACGATTTAACTTTATAATTGGCTGGCGGGCGCCTGTTTGACTTCGCAAATTGGGTTAAGGAAGACGTAGCTTCGAGAGAGGCCTTATTTCTGACTCCAACTTTACGTTCCAGTCTTTATGTTGTAAGTTTCTCCCCGTTTAAGGCAACTCCAGTGACAGATATGTAAAAGTACGATGGCGTATGCTGAAGGGTTCCGAAGAAGAGCTCTCTTAATTGATTTGAATTATAATTCTGTGACGGAGTTAGCAGCGTAAACTAGTAAATTTTATCATAAACAAACTGTAACTTTGTGCACAATCACTTCAATATAAAACGACAATCCAACGGACAAAATGCAATGAACCAAAAATTATGGTGTATTATTTAATAACTGCGGGCGGCTTTTCGTTCTGCTTCAGTTTAAGTATTGGTGACTATTTATAAGGCATCACCCTTTTGAAAAACCAACTACTATTACCATTAAACTACACAATACTTATATTTAATAGGTAGATAAATAATAGTATACATTCTTACATTAAGACCGTGAATAATGAGAGGAACATAAATCTTCTTATTATTGAATAAAAGCGAAAAATGTTTTTTCTTCTTCATGCGTTTTTCCTTAAATATAGTATTATAGATGGCGCCACTTCCGTTTGCAAATCGCATATGAGCGAGTGATAAGTGTGCACATTACGGCGGCAGCTCCGCAGAAAAAGGCACGTTCACGGACGGGTCAGAACGGTTTCCATACAGTGTGGCGTTGAAGATTTACTCGGAGTCGGGTTCCTTAATTTGAACTGTACGGGCATTACCGTATTAATATACTTCGATGATGATATCAAATTTAATTCCAATAGAAAAATAATAATATGAAAACTTCAAAAGTATTTTACCTGATGGCGCCACTTCCGTTTGCAAAACGCGTGTGAGCGAGTGCTAAGTGTGTACATTGCGGCAGCAGCTCCGTGGAAAAATGCACGTTCACGGACGGCCCAGAAGGGTGTCCATACAGTGTGGCGTTGGAGATTTACTCGGAGTCGGGTTCCTTAATTTGAACCATACGGGCATTACCGTATTAATATACTTCGATGATCTCTCACAAACTTATTAATTTTCAATGTATCAACAATCAACGTTACAAAACAGTCAACATGTTAGCTGTTTACGAAAAAGCTTTCATTCGTTCTTTTTCAAAATGCCTCCCTTGTAAATTGCAATGTGTCATGTAATTGAAAGATTGATCCATGATAAAATATCGACGAAGCTAAAATGTAGAGAAAAGGCAGAATGATTTACAACGTAGCATATAGAATCTCACCACCCCTATAAATAGTATAACAGGAAATGCGAGCATTGTTGCCTTAACACATTATTTATTCCTAAAAAGAAATATCAATGAATGATGTGGAATATTTCATCTATTGAACGTTTGGGGAATAACGATCATCTGAAACCAATGCATAGGAACTAGAAACATCTCTACATGGAGACAGTCAGAACTACCTAACTCAGTAACACAATAAATCACGTAAGATGACAGTTGATGTATCAAAATAAGCTCTTTCCAAGGAAACATATATCACTGAGCTTTCCTTGCTTTCGGCGCGGTTGTAGGTAATAATGGGGCGTGGGTGATACTAATAAATTAGGCTGAAAATGTGTCAATTATGTTTGTAATGTGCGTGAATTAACATCAAATAAGGTTTGTTAACACATCACAACAATTAGTTAATTATTATATACAAAATATTATAATAGCCACCGATTCGATAAATATTTACCTATATAACAATATATTATTGGTATGTAAGAACTAATTGTCACGCCCTGAAAGTGAAATTTAACTATAATATGTAATTTTGCTTTTATGAAATTTTAGGTAGATACCAATGACGTTCATAGTAGGTAAGAACGCCTCTGGTATAATAAACAAAATTCACCGTCTTTTATAAATTTACTAAAAGCTTAACAAAATACAAAAGGTTTTAATATATTACGTGATTTTCATAAATTATATTTCATTGATAAATTAATTTATGGTTCACATTAATTTTATGATACCAAGAAATTTTACGTTGAAAGTTATCTTCTATCGTTCAAATTAAGAATATTAAAATCTGACTTGGTATTTTAATCATAAGTGAAAGTGATTTCTTTTGCACATGAAGCCCACAAAAACTTTGAAAAGGCATTAAGAGCTCAATACAATACTTGATATTTTTATAGATATTATTCATAAACTTTTGCTTTTGTATTTGGTGTGGCTGATATAAATTGATACGTCTAGAAAATAACCGTATCGTTCAGCCTACACAATACAATACCTCCAATAGTTTCCTGGCTTAAAGTACCCCTCGGGAGTTGAAATCTTCTGTAATCGGTAAAATGTCAATTACGGAAAAATCCACTCAAAATAAATTCCCGTTTGGACAAAATTGGAGGATAATTTTAGAAGCTTTATCAAATATAAATTGGTTATTATCTAAGAAGTGTATTTATTGACTACGTTGACTTAAATGATTTTAACAACTCAGTGCTATTATATTTTATTATTCGTTGCTTTTTCTGCGTACGTACTTAAAAAATATATATATGACATAATAAATAAGTAAACACGAAGATGAAGAAATTGTACGAATTATACAGACATATTAAGTAGGTAAAAACACAACGACCTCTAGTCTTGTTCGGAGCAGGAATCCCTAGGGGGGGAACTGTGAATATAAAAAAAATATACTTCTTCTATTATACTCGTACTATAGTGGTATTCACAGAGTTTTATAATCAGGATAGGCAGTAGGAAAAATTGTGAATTAATCAATAGTACTTTAGTCGCCTATTCTAAACGACTGTTCCAGAGTCGCTTAGAATGGCTAAGCTGCTGGCTTTAGGCGAAAATTGGTGATAATTTATTGGGATTATCCCATTTATTATTAATTATGCATAGTACATGCCAAATACTGGATTCCGTAAAATTAACACTTTTTTCGGCAGCACAATTGCATAACAGAATATCAACATTTTATGATCATATAAGTAAAGTTGTAGGTACTAATTACCATTAAATAGGTGCAAATGTAAATGGCAATGATTGCCATAAAAGAATTGAAGATCAAACTTCCCTTGAACGTCTGCGGCCTTTTTTACGAGCAAACGTAAAATTTGACAAAAACAAATTTGATAGTTTACAGCGCCCTTTAGTGATTTGTAACTAACAAACGGGTCGTCCCTAGAATGAGCATTAGACACACCTCTACTGTTTTGTATCCAACGAAGACAATTTTTAAAAATATGATGTGGGGTCCTTGGCAGGCTTAGTTAGTTCCTGCCTTTGATACCTTATAGTAAAGTGAAAGCTTTTGAAAGTTCGATTTTTAGCAATGTTTTTAAAAAACAAATTTCAAATATCTATCTTATCTTACTCTCTAATATTATAAACGCGAAAGTTTGTATGGATGTGTGTGTGTTTGTTACTCTTTCATGCAAAAGCTACTGAATGGATTTTAATGAAACTTTACAATAATATAGCTCATACGTCAGAATAACATATAGGCTTAATAAAGCTAGCTATAAATCATAATTATTGTTTAAAAGAAAATGTCCAAATTTGAGAATGATATTTTGCAAAACAATCAAATTTCATTTAAATCAAAATTCTATCTTTGAAAATTAGTGAACTTATTTGAAGTACTCGCCTAATAATTTGAATCGAATCAAGAATTATAGATATTTTAAATAAATAGGTTAAGAATTTTGGTAAAAACATGGTAGATGGTACCTAGGAAAAGAAAATAGACTAATAGAAGTACTAATCCTGCGCAGACGAAGTCGCGGGCAGTAGCTTGTTATTAATTTATATTTTTTACGTGAGTTAGGTAGTGCCTATGTGCAGGGTGTGGACTGATCGCTCCTGATTATACTTATATTACAAAAAAACTTATTTTGATTTTCTGTTACGGGTCACTCAGCCGTATAACAGCCTAACTGTGTGTAATACCTACCAATTAATTTTATTTGAAAAAAAAAGATTATCTTTACAATACCTTCTACCTACAATACATACCTACTAGACTTACTTTGCTCCATTGGACTCCATTGTGTAGGTTACCATTTACCGCAGAGCTTGCATTCAGCCGACCTGAGTGTGTTACAGTCACACCTGAGGTAGACACCCACAGTTCTGTTTCCCACATGGAGAGGGGGGGAGGGTGCTCAAGATGTGTGTGCATATTAATTAATTGCGACAATTTGTCGTCAGCGCACCGCACCGGGTCCAGTTTGGTTGGCTGCCGGTAATCAACTGTGGCCAGGACTGTATAACAGTGTAGATGGCAGTAGTTTAGAGTTGCAACTCAAAGTGGAGACGTAGTACTCTGGATAGACTTTGAATCACAAATTTTCCTAAATAATGAAACAAAAACAAAGTTTAAAAAATAATTCACTAGAAATACATTCAGGAATTTGGATTGTAATACAATCAGGAAGTTTTTTTTTAATGGTCCGGGATTCGAACTCGGAATCCTCGCTTGAATATGGTTACCAGTTATCAGACCAACTTCTGACACTGCTGTATTTCTCCACCAGAAATTCTATTTTTTTAAATATAACAATATTATAACGCCTTTGTTTTGAAAGCGCTGGAGACTTGTTCAAATCAAATAAATACATATTTTTCATATAGACGAGAGTTCTAAGTTCGATTCCCAGGTGCGACCGTTATCTTTTATTTTTCTGTGTTTTGTTCATTTTCATATTTTCATTTTTAAATTATAAGTACCTATTATCTTTTTCTTTAATAACTTATTTTATATGTAATATCACACAAAAGATCTGTCTAGAGTCAATGGGACTATGCAATTTCCAAATGGCATTTATTAGGCTGAAGGAAGGAGAAAAGAAAGATTCAGGTTGAGATATACCTACCTGGCTATATAGATCTAGTCACATGAGACCCAACTGCCCGGAACTAGCAGGAATATCATTCCCATTTGAGAATGTTGCGAGAATGAAATATACCCGGAAGGGAAGAAGTAGTGGAAGATTATAGGTTTATAAGTACCTGGCTATTTAGATCTGTTCACAAAGTATAACTAAACGAATATAAACAACGTTGGAATAATGAATGTCGGTGAGAGCTCCAGGGGTGCTAGCATAGTCCATCGATAAGGATTGGTAGGATAATTGTCGGTAACTTCTCATCGTTCCCTAGGACAACTGCAGATCGCTAACGTACAAACAACAGTTGATATCGAATATATTAGGGACACTTAGTCATTGTAAACTGTCACCTATTCGTTTGCGATCTGCACTTGTTCTAGGGAACGATGAGAAGTTACCGACAATTATCCGAAGTAACAAAGTTGAAAATAAACCTGTAGTTATATTTTTCTCATAGTCGTGATCATTCCGGACTGAAATCTGCCGGGAAAACCTTTTCCCCGTTTGCGTCCGTCTCGAGCTATCCTCAAAGCTAAGAGGGTAATATTTGCCATGACTTGAAAGTCAGTCAACCGTGGAAATAGTGTGGGAATCCCAGGTGAGGCCAGTTCATCACATCATACCGTTTCATTATTGTGTTAACACACTTGAAACCTTACATCTTAAGGTTTATGAGCTGGAAATATTTTGTTTGAAGTCTTGAGCCTTATCTTTCAATTGGTGAACTCCAACGTCATGAAAAGTGTGACTTTTCACTATACAAGGTATTGCTAAATTTATTTTTTATGACCTTATACATACAATTTACAGGTAAATAGCTGATGAGTGCTAAAAATATATCTAATATAAAACACGGTAATAGAGTGTAAAGTAAACAGTTACTGTATGTAAACGGTTATACAGTAATCTTTTGTGAACACCTCACTAGGAGAATCTTTGCTGGTATTCGCATGTTTTAGATAATGTGTTTATAGTATGTTATGTCAGTAACAGTTAATGCATATCATAATAGTATGTAATCGCAGTAACAATGTAGTGAAACAAAATATAATACTACGTGGAGCAATAAGACAAAAATAGAACAAAGCTTAAAAAATGTATTTAAATATTTTACCAACTTATTAAAAGCAAATATTTTTAGCTTGGAATGTCAAAATCACGACGAATAATGATTTTAAATATATTATTAAGTTAACTGTAATAAATAAATTCGTTCTCACTGAAGACATAAAACGATATAAGTATATTATGTGTGGTTCTGATCGACAAGGATTGTATCGATAACTTTCGGTAACTTCTTTCTTGTCGTTCCCTAGGCCAAGTGCAGATCGCTAACGTACAAACAATATTTGATATCGAATATATTAAGGACACTTTGTCATTGTGAACTCTCATGTATTCGTTAGCGATCTGCAGTCATGATAGGGAACGATGAGAAGTTACAGAAAGTTATCCCGTCAATCCTTATCGATCGAGTGTTCTAGGGGCTCAGGGGTGCAAGAATTGTGGGAAAATACGCGCACTTGAAATATGGTAAATTGATATACCGAAATTCTTTCTTGAAAAGAAAATCAATGTCATTGACCAGTCTGGGATCCAGTCTGTCATTGAATATCATTTCAAATCAGCATGGATCACGCTTTTAAGGATTCAATGAGCAGTGCTTTATTTTTTTAAATTTTACTTATGAACTAAGTGTAGATATATATCTACAAATTCTCCAATAAGATAGGCCTGTTATAAGGTGGCAGAAGGATTTTTAATACTAATAATAATATCTGATGGAATACAAGAAGGCGGTTCAATAAAGCGCAATATATTTGCACGATGATGTCGTCTTTCAACCCACATGCGACTTAAAGTCCCGAAAACCCTTCTGAGTCTCCCTTCTTCTGGTTGGAAGAAGAGGGGCTCTTCCGATATTTTTCACTCCAGAAGATAGGTGAAAATTTGAGTGGGAATTGGCCAACGTAGGAAATGCCCATCTGGTACACGACAGCACTAAGATCCTGGGTTCTCACTGCCTCGCAAACTCTGGTCCGTTAGGATAAGATGACTCAATGCCGCTATGCCCACAAGATGTATAGACGTGGCCGTCAAAAGTCGTCAATGTGTGAATGCGGTGCGGTGCAGGCCACATGAACATGTTTTCAACGAATGCCCGCTCCTTCTCCGACGAAATTGTTGTGGTCCACAGAGCGAAGCCCAAGGCCCTATACTGGCAACCTACCTAACTAACTAACTAACCATCACGCCGTTTCCCCGTAGGGGTAGGCAGAGAGGACGGACCGCCAAACAACTCGGTCTTGGCACACACTCCTTGCCTCATTCACATTCATACATCTTCTCAAACATACTCTTCTATTATTCTAACTCTTGACATGGCCCGACTCAATTATCTGATTTACTTGATCGTGCCACATCTTCCTTGGGCGTCCTCGGCTTCTTCCACCGTTCACATTCGCGTCATAAATTTTCTTTACACTCCTTTCTTCATTCATTCGCTCAACATGCCCAAACCATCTAAACGTTCCTTTTCTTAATCTTACTGATTATGCTCACATCAGCCTTGCATTCTTTTCGGATCTCCACATTCCTCACACGATCATACATGGTTTTACCACACATACGCCTCAGGGATCTCATTTCTACAGCATTCAGTCTACTTTCACGCTTTCTCTGCCATTTCCACGCTTCACTGCCATACATCAGGGTAGGTACCAGTACTCCATTGTGGACTGCTAGCTTCGCTTCTGTGGACAACTTTTTGTTGGCTCCAACGGCGTTCAATCCTCCATTAATGGAGTTACCTGCATTCACCCTTCTTTTGATATCCCTATCAGCCTTCCTATCTCTCGTAACCTACCTACCTACACCATACGAAATAAGGAAAATAATTGATCAATAAGAATAAAGATTTCGGGAGGAGAGTTTTAAAACTCGGGCGATGCCGGGTAGTAACTAAGTACTTAGTACTGTTTTGATTAAATGAATAATCTCAAACATATTTATATCAAAATAAATATTAGATTCTTGTTATACTTAAAATTAGATAGCTGAAAATTTCAATAGGCTTAGCCGTTGTGTTGAATATCCTTACACAGGAATTTCTATTGCATTAGCAGTTCCCTCGCTTCCCGCTTGGAGGTTCACGGTTACCGGCTATCTGGATGTTGGGTATTCCCGTCTAGCCGGAACCCGCCTTACCGATACTCTGACCGCCCCGGAAGTGGGAAGTTGGCTTTACATCACTCAATTACAAACTTTACATTTGTACTTGTCAAATATTATTACCATCAAATCTAGGGATGATTTGTGGGCCTCCTATTTACGTCTGTTACGTTAAACCGTACATGAAGAATTTGAAGTTGAAAGCAACGGAAATGCTTAATGATAAATTATGATCAGGAGTGCTAGCACAATGAAATCGATAACTTTACAATATCGAATAGACAGAGGCAACTACCGATAATATTATAACGACTGACATTGGGTAGACAAAGGTTTGGTAAAACACGCTGGCAACACTGGAAAGATTTTCTATGTTGTCTATGTACATAAAACGTCAAACATATTGTGTCAAATGTCAAATTATTTTATTCAAACCTTAGCGGTTAGTATACATTAACAACAAAATGAAAATCATCAAATTTCCGTTTTGATATATTTTAAAGATCGATTTAGGTGCATGAAACACAGAATATTTGAAGTGAGCATAATAAATAACATTATTATGACATTTCTGACAATCGGCTAGCACGAACGGGCAATAGGCAACGAACGATTCTCCAACTGTTTTCACATTTATTGGAGTTTTTTTTATTTACAAAAGATTTGAAATTATTTTTTTTTTCTCATGGAATTTCGTTGAGATGGACAAATACGCAACGGCAGGTTATATTCACCACAAATATATTATATCATTTTTCTTGTTTTTTGTTTGAGCAAACATTACAGCTTTTTGTTTTTTATCCGTTGCGGTCACGGCATATGTTTAGCCAGCATTTTGGCAGATAACCGTAATGGAACATCTTGTGACGCACGTGGACCAACTTCAGGGTGCGACGTAATATGATATTTTTCTAATAATTGTCTTATAACATATACTTAATTGATAATCAGGAAAACTAATATCTTTTGAACTAACGGTTTTGGGCATTATGTATGAATTCGGTAAATATTAATATGTAGGATGAAAGAAAACTTTTTTGTAACACTTAATTGATTTTCGTAGGGCATTTACACTAGTTATATCCGCTTCATCTCTTAAGCCCATATTTTTGTTATAATCTTCGATACAATTTGGATTTGAAATTATTTCTCCTCTTCTAAAATTTATTTTTGTTAAGCGTTGTTAAAATACGCATTTATCCTTTTGTCGTGCCATTTTAATACTATCAGTTAACCAAAATAATGTGAGGCAATTTACACCTTCTTCGATTTATTGAATTTTGATATGTGTTAACGGTTTTTTCGAACTGTTCCACATACGTAGGTTTGGTGGTCATGCAGAAATTTAAATGATATTGTATTAGTGTACCAATTATCTACATACAATTTGTGGCCTTTACCTACGTAGTCTTTTAACAGAGTGGTGACAATAGCTCCGGAAGCCCCAAGACATTGTTCGTCAGTAACATCCGTCACTTCACCACAATAAATAATTACATCTAAAATATATCCGTCTGCACGTTGCACAAAACAAATATTTTTATTCCAAATCGTTGGCGTTTGGATGGAATATACTCCTTAAACTTAAGACATCCTTTGAACTCTATAATGCTCTCGTCAAGCATAGATTTTCATACGGCACCACTGAGTCCTTAAAAATTTATCCAGTGTAATTGACAAGAACACGAATTTCATTTAATTTTTCTCCAGCAATTTGAGTAGCAGGATCTGACACATGCGTACAAAACTAAATGTAAAAATAGAAGAGCAAACTTTCAATTCAGGAATAAAAACACAAATCCACATTTCAAAAACATTAAAATAAACTTTTAGAACCACTCCACTTACATATGCTAACGCGTCATTTCTACATACTCGACCAAAGTGGACTCGACAATAAAAGCGCGGGATTTTGAAACAAAATGGGCGAAGAAAAATGCATTCCTTTTTTGGATGCTGCTTTGAGTAGTGTTAACAATATAAATAATCAACTTTTTTGGGTGATCTCGCTAATAAATAGTTCATTATATTTTACGAAGTAATATTTAGCTCCATATACAGTTAGATCTTTGAAATATCATCCTTCGAACATTTACACCCGTGATTTGCATCTTCCGTTGTATTATACCGTTCCGACGTTTATATCGAATGTCCTAGCACGCTTTCACCGTTGCTAAAGAAACCGATATCGGAAGGAAAAAAATACTAAGTCGGTATAAGATGGCAACACTGGCACCTTTTTGATGAATTTACGTTACTAAATGAGCTATTTAAAAATTAAAAAATACTAATAAATTGACAATTTCGAATTGAAATACTAACTTTAATATACATCGGCGCTTCGCATTTACTTTTTGCGATTAGACGGGAGTTAAATAGTTGATACGATCCAAAGACATATTTTATCAAAGTTCGTATCTCGAAGCAAAATGAATAAATTGATCTCGTCTTAAATGAATGCATGTAAGTTTATGGATCGCATATACGATTTCTTTAAATACTAGGAGGTTTTTAGGTTAACCTCCATTAATTAATAAGTCAGTTAACTTGCATAACGAACGACATTATTTAAATAAAACTGCATATTGATATCTTATCTGACACTACGGAAGCCGCGCTAAAATCAGTGACCTTTATCTACCGACTAACGGAATAATCTTTTCACTGTGCTCGCAATTATTGCTAACTGACCATAGACAACGAATTTAATGAATTTCATATCTATACTTGGGTTTTATCGATGGACCATGCTAGGGTCAGAGCCAAGATCGCATACGATTTGGCGAGCTTTTGTCAATCGTCGGTTGGATTATGTCTTATCAATAGGTGACTGTGCTAGCACATATTGATAAGTGACCAAAGATGACGGATTTTGTCAATGTAGTATAGATATAGGGTTATATCGATGGACCATGCTAGCACCCCAGATGGCCGAAATAAAGTGTTAATATGGCTAAATTGAAATAAATAGGTGAAAGTGTATAAGATGACAGTATTAACCGCTTGTATAAAGAGAGACAAACCTTCAGTTACGAATAATCCGACAATGTTTTAATTTATCTTACCACCGTCGCGGAAAATGTTGGTTGTGCAATGGTGGAGGACTTAGCTATAAGATCTTATATAGACTTAAGATTAAAACCACGCCGCCGGTGCCTCAGTGGAAACGCGACTTATCACTTGAATACTCTTATATGCATTAAAATTACACAGGTGAGACTGCGAGGCCCGGGCGAAGTGAGTAAGGGTGAATGGAAATTTGAAAGATAACATTTATCAATCAAAATCAAATTATATTAGTGTTTATCATTGAAACATTAGGGTGAAGTAATTCATAAGACCAACGCTTCAATTTAAAATGATTTTGACAGATCACGCTTTACAAGGCTTAACTGCCGACCGGCGTGGTCCAGGGGTAAGGCTCTGGACTCCCAAATCGAAGGTCGCGGGTTCGAACCCGGCGTGCGCAAATAAATGTTATTTGATCAATTTATGTTATTTCACAATTAATTAATTAAAAATAATATGTAGTATATTTTCGGCATGTTCCAGTGTGGAATATACTCTTGGTCTGGTGTAAGCCCACTATGCATAAATGAAACGTTGCTTGAAATGGCTTTAGTCGTGTTTGGTGATCAGATCTGAATAGCTAGGTACTTTCCCACCTTCCTTTTCCCCCATCTCCTTCACAATAACATACAACATACCCCAATTGGGGATGCCATAGTCTCACTGGCTCCAGATGGGAGCAGTTGGGACTCTTGTGCGATATTCACATTAAAAAAAACTTAATATACTACACACACCCGACCTGTCATTCGTAACCCCCAAAAAGCCATGCCCGTTTATTCAAATTTGCGCTATCATTTTTTAATCACATATCTCACTTTTTCAAACTCACATAATTAATTATCAATTAGCTATCAAATTTTTTCCATACATATTTACGAAAATAATCGCCATCAAAAAATATTTTAAAATAAGAAAAAGTATTTTATAACATAATATTTTAGTAAATCGGGGCAAAAATCCACTCTGCCCGATGTGAGAAGATAATCGAAAACATTGTCGCAATAGAACTAATCTCTCATTTCATCGGACAAAGACGGTTATTATAGTTGAACATTTTGTTAAGCTTTATTTTCATTTACGATATTTTTCAAATAACTAGAGAGCATATTATTTATTGAAGACGTATTGATCACCGTTTCTCGAAAAAAAACGTACGTAAAATCTTTGATGTAGTTCTTTGAAACGTACTGCGTTTGTAGCTTGAATGTTATTTCAATAATTGGGTTTATTTCTTGTAAAAACTATGTTGTAGATTGAAAAAGAATAAACATTTTCCCTAAAAAAACAATACGAGGAATTGTCAAAAGAAATCTACAAAGGTACAAAATGACGTGTATTTTTGTAACCATAAAAAACTTCGAGAAGATCGAAAAATAATATCCTTTTACGTTGCTATAATAAATTCTATAAAAAAATAATTAGGTTGTGTGCTTTTTCCAACTTATATTAATAAAATAAAAAATTTCAATAATATAGAAATTTACAAAATAAAAAATCTTGAAGACCGTTGCCAATTGCCATTTTTCTGAAAAAATGTTCGCACGATATCCGTTCAAAAAACTTAAATTGCTGTGCCGTGTTAGCACCTTAGAGTAACAGTATATTGTTACTCTAAGGTTAGCACTATACATTTCGTACATCTCTGCTAAATCAATAAGTAGGAACGTATTTTCATAATGTACTAAATTATAGCCCGTTACATGGTTTAACATTTTCATAGTGAGCGCCTACAACACTTTTCCCTGCTTTGAAAATTAAGAAACTATTAGAAGTCGAAATTGTTTAAGGAAAACTTTAAGTTTCTACCTGCAATAGCGGAGAAGGTCGAAATATAATTACAATTTTAAGCTTTATATGAAACTAGCTTCTGCCCGCGACTTCGTCTGCGTAGAAATAGAACTTCGAGTAATCTATTTTCTTTTTCTAGGTCGCATCTACGTTTGTACCAAAATTATATACAAAATTATACCTATTTATTTAAAATATCTATAATTCTTGATTCGATTTAAAGTATTAGGCCAGTACTTCAAATAAATTCACTAATTTAAATATTTTCTAAAATAGAATTTTGTGCGATATCATTGTTTTGCAAAATGTCATTCTCAAATTTAAAAAAAAAAAATTTTAAAATTTTTTTTATTAAAAGAAAGACAAACATTCCCGCGTTACGAATAATCCAACAACATTTGAAAATCTCCTACCTACCATCACACTAAGCGGAAGATATTGCTTGTGTTGTGATGGAAGACTTAGCCAGCCGAGGAATCGAACACGGAACGCCTTGGTGAGAGCCAAACGCGATGCCCACACAACCACTGACCGGTCAAACTTGGAAAACTCCGATAAAAATATGGATATCAATCGAAACCATTAAAAAATAATCCACTTTGGTTGACAACCATTAGAAACTGTACATGTTTTGATCTGTACATTTTTTTTAACAGGTTTGGATGAACAAAACTTTGGGACATATTCGTTTACTTCAAACCTATTTCCAATTTACTATTAAAACGTCAGTTCGACAATCATGGCGTTTCTAAAACAGCGAACCGAATGTGAGATTGAAAAGTCAAACGGTGCTTTTGTATTTGGAATGGTATATTAAAAGTTTTTTAGTAATGACAACACTGAAGAAATAAAACAAGTGTGCTGTGGGCGTGTCCGCATGTCTGAAATAAGAATTTTGTTTTCCACACTTCAGGTGAAATCGCTCAAACTTTTTCAAATATCAAAAACTTTCTTGAACAAATAGGTAATCGATTTCATTGACCACTCTAGGTGTTGAAATTACTTATCTATATGATGTAAATTGGCGACATCGGTTTAATTTCTAGATGAGATTATCTGTTGGGTAAATTAAAGCTTCCGGAAATATTCGTAAGCAAAGAAAATTAGTTTTTAATAAAAACAAAGATTAGTTTTAATCACAAACTTGTGAAAACGAAAACATCTTCTTTTATTTATTTATTGTTATTTGGTCGTGCAATACCACAGCCTGTCATAAATAAATACACATAGCGCCAAATTTCAGAATAAACGAGATTTACGCTGACGAATTTGCAAACGCTGTCATTTTCTGATAACTGTTCCATTCATACTAGATGATTCTCGAACAATGGTAACTTGTTGAGTCTTTCCTTGAGACAAGTGACCCGTTGACTCAAGAGAGGTTGTGGCCTTTAAGACGGTATAATATTGCAGGAGCAAATAAAATAAAATAATTATGAAATTCCAGGAATCTTTTATATCGCTTGCTGAGGGTTGGTTTCTACTATGTCCACAAAAACTCGTATTAAAAAAACAATCTTTGAAGTTTAAAAAAATTCTATTTTTGTTTCCTATACTTCAAACTAATTGTTATAAATAATAATATAAAATACTAGGGTTATTCTACCTTTTATTTGAATATCTCTTCTTCCATCCACAAGCAAATGCTTTTAATGGAAGACCCGTATGAATTATCATGTATCATTCTTAAGTGTACAAAAAAAAATATGTATATATATATATTTAACTTAATAGGTAAAACCTCGAATTATAACATTTTAATTAATGAAGACAATATTAGCGAAATTTTATCCAAATCAAAAACAACATAAAGATAGCAGCCAATAAAATAAGCGTTAAGAAAATGAAAATAATATTGGTTTTCTCAGTCGAAGTTATGATACAGTTAAATATGACCGAATCGGATAGGGACACATTAGCTCACTGGTTATAGCATATGCCCGGAAAGCCGAAGGTCCTGGGTTCGAGCCCCAGATGTTACCCAATCTTTTTCTGTTTCAGGTTTAGATAGAGTTTCGCTAATATCGTCTTCATTAATTAGAAATTAGACTAGAGGCTTTTGAGATGTGGTCCTATAGAAGACTATTAGGAATTTTATTAGGAGAACTATTAGGAAGAGACCACATTACAAATGACGAGGTTCTCCAAAGAAGCGAAGGAGGAAGGCACCTGCTCAGGACCTTGTCCGAAAGGCGTGCAAGATGGATCGGCCATATAATACGACAAGAAGGCTTCTTGCATGTCATGGAGGGTATGACTGAGGGGACAAACTCTAGGGGACGCCCAAGCCGAGAGTACCTGGAGGACCTGCTGGTGGACATGCACTACTCATCATATGCAGACTTCAAAAGAGCCGCACAAGAGAGGGAATAATGGAAGAGAAAAATAGAGGAAATTGCTGCAAACCAATCCCAGGATTAAAACCGTAGAGAGAATTAAAAAAATAAATTATTTTGGTTTTTACCATGACCATATTTAGTGTTGGTTTATTCTATATCCATACTCTGGGCGGAGATAGACCAAACCAACATCAAACATCAAACAATAATAATTTAACATTCATATACCTACGTAAGGTTTTAATAAATAACAATAAAATAAAAAATATTAAAAATTCTTCATTAGAAATTAGAAAATTTAGTATTGTCGTATAAATAAAAAGAAAGTATAGAGCAAATAAACATTAGTAATTTTTACATACACGTACGTCGTACATAATTTAAGGTTTTAATAAATAATAGTATAAAATTTATATTGGCCAATGAACATAGTACACTCAATTTTTTTGTAACTACTATGAGGAGATAGAACAAAAAATGATGTTCAAAATGTAAGTTCCCGCTGAATTTTTTTTTTCTGCATTCACAGTTTAAAAAAACCATAAACATAGTATAAACCAACCCTCAGCAAGCGATATTGGAAGCTTTCATCTAAAACTTCACCATAAAACTTATGGTAGGCACTTAATTTATAAGGTGGCGCAAAAGTCTTAGCTCAATTTTCTAAGACATTAATTTTGTAAAGAAACATATTTATTATAAGACAAAATTATTCCGCGTTCTAAAGGATTACAGCGACCAATTATCGTGTATTGCTGTACTACTTTTGTTTATTTCATAAACATAAAAGTAGTGATGACATATGACGCCATTTAAAAAAAATGAGAGTATCATCCGATGAGGTGAAAAATTTTTGCGCCACCTGGTATAAACATTAAAAAAAAATTCGTATTTATTGCACACAAAATTAATATTTTAAATAATCAAAAAAGCGAGGGTAAAAACATACAATGAATATGTAATATAACTATGATAATAGTCAATATAATCGTATATTAATCTATTATACGATCTCTTCATATCACACATATTTTAATTGAAGTAAGTTTATTTTTCGAGGGCAAGAATCTTTTTTTATCTTAATTGAAAAATAAAAATGAAACATTTGACTAACGGGGTGTTTTATCCCCGTCGCTCGCATCGCACCAAGAAATTTACAAATTTGTTACAAAATTAATATTCTCGGTGTCAGAGAATGCTTCTGGTTCTCTTTGCTGGATATTATTTATCAGTTTCAAATTCTTAATAAGTTATTCAAATAGCAACACAGTTTCTTCTCCGATGCTTTAATTAGATATAAATAATATTGAAGAATCGTTAATTTGTTCAAAATGATCAGTTTTTTTATAATCCGCATCCGAAAAATTCGGAATATTCGAATTAATTCTGACATCCGCATACGCATCCGCATTCATTAATGCGGAGCTTTTACGGATGCGGATTCATATCTGGTCATGCTAATTGCTACCTAATTGAACGAAGATAGCAATTGGCAGGAAGTTCGTTCGCTAACTGACCAATAGGAAGGCACACATTGGTGACAAGATCCTACATGTTTTGTTTGTTTTGTTTTAGTTATCGATGTGATTCCCATTGTGAATCAATTACATTTTATTTTCACTGTGTTAATCAAAGTTTTTTGCATGGTTGATGAATATTTCGATGTAAATATTAAGTGAAAAAGTAAATAAAAATTCCGCCACTTATAAAAAGCAGAATCCGGACTTATTTTGAAATGCTTTTTATTAAATACAATTCGCCATTTTTTTAATTAAATTTTTTTCATTATAAAGATTTAAACTAAAAGTGCCAATAAGTAAGATAAAAAACTGTTTTAGTTTAGTTCTCAAAATATGATTAAATAAAACATATTAAAATTAAATTGATTTTCATTTATTGATGTACTTTAAATTGAAATATCTTTAAAAAATCCTGAAATCCGCATCCGCGGATGTGAACCTCTAATAATCCGCATCCAAAATGTTTACATCCGCAACAATCCTAGTACTTATGTAGGCTGTATGATTATAAGTACCACGCTTGTATGATATTAAATAAAAAATATGTAGTTTTCCGATCGGTATGCTTATACGCAGTTCTCAACGACTATGTACATCGTCGTTGGGCAAGTATTTCCGCAGATCGTTGTTTATCAAAATATCCGGTAACGCGCTGGGACCACTGTCGTAAATCAATGGCGGGCATGATGACGTTGTAATGGTTCCCCTGTCACTGTCCATCTTCTCACCCCCACCGGAGAGGGTGGGAGCTCCTGTGGGGTAACCAGTTAATTGGCAGGTTGTGTAATTAATTCACGCTCTCGCTGATTTTACGCCAGGCCGCCTGAACATGAAGTGATACCTTCCGTTAGTCGATAACTGGTGTGCCGTTGGCCACAGGTAAACACTCGGTCAGAGGGGATGTAGGGAAATTTGGCACACACTGAGCTCTATGTACACACCGTACGGGCAAGGCAAGCTTTCACTATAGCGCCTAGTTCTCGCAGTTCTCCCTACTACCATGCGATCCGCACACGGTACGATTATATGATTACGCTACGGGATTACATGTCTAAAAGGCTAAATCCGTCGCAATTTTCAGATCACGTAAAGTAATTTATGAGTTATAATGACAAAGCAACTTATTTTATTGGTTTTGCAAAAAATCTCCTTAATTCTTATTTTTTTATCCTTTCGAATTAATTACGATTGTTTTTGTGAATAAATAATCCCACGATCGCAACACTCGTAATGGATGTTTTTTTTATGTTTAGCATATTTCCAAGATATTTTGATAACAACTAAATATATTTTTATAACAACCAAATATATTTGTGTTATTTCATGTTCGAGAATTTCTGGGAATAAAAATATGGCATCAAAAACAAACGGTTGTAATACCTACGTACATTCAACCATTTCTAAATAAATATTGTGATAATATTCCGTAATAATAATTATTCTTAATAAGTCTGTTTGTTAATTATGTTATATTCGACGAAATTTTATCAATCTAATCAAGAATGCAAGGTTTCTTTAATTCCAACAAATGTTTATATTTTTTAATATTCTTTATTTTTAATATTCTGTATTTGTAATTTTGTTATTACTGTGAAGAGACTTCTGTAAAATCACACATATTTGGCGCTTGGCCACTTAACAATACTCTAAAATACTTGTTACGAAAAGAAAACTAATATTGCTTTTTGAACAGCATCCGTATTATATATCGTCCACATTGAAAATAGCGCTTGCTTTTGAGGCGGGACGAAAGCTTTTAGTACAAACCACACGATGACAGATTGTCAGATGGCAGCATTGTCAATAAATCACGGCAAATAAATAAATTTTATTCGCGAAGTGAAACTGGTTCCCGAAAACCCGAGATGAATTTATCTTTTTAATGTCGCGGCGAGGGTCCTCTATGTGAAGCTTTCAAATCAAGCCGGCGTATAATATTTAGCATTTCAGGAGTCTTAGATCGTGGAGTACTTAGTTGTCAGATCCTATCCACCTCTTTACAGCGGTAGTGTGCACACATGGGTTACCAGCGTCTACCCTCATGTACACTGTACTTGTATTGTACACAACCACCGTTTGACCGGAACTCTGTTCTCCACCCACGTCCCGCTGTTCGTACGAGTATGTGCAAATATGTACCCTGTACGACTGAGTCAATTCTCGTCGAGAGCTTTCAAAGTAAGACGTCAGTCAGCAGCACCACTCACAATCTGACATGGAGAATATTCGGCATATTATTGTGTAATACTCACTGATGTTGCGATAAGGGTGTAGTTACAAAAACATATTTTGTTTAATTGTTGAAATAACATCAACAACGGTCGATGAAAATATGAAATAGAATAAGATACGGTAAAATAACACGGCACTCGCGCGGCGCGTTTGAGACCCGAATCCAGAACCTCTAGTCTGTCAATTAGGTACCTATTAAATGTGAAAACCAACGTGAAAGGTCTCAATGTTGGATGCCTTATTATTTGAAAGAATACCTCAACTAATAATGTTGTTATGTTTCTCTGAATTATGCATTACATACTTTTATGAATCCTAATATTAAATATTATAATGAATTTTAAAAGCTTCAATAAATTTATCCGAAATGAATATTATTTTTTATTAATAAGTTACGATTGCGTAAGTTTGTCTGAAGCATATGTATTTTCCGATATCAAGTCTTGACGTCGAGTCTTAAAATATCTTAATTTGCGAATACGCGGAAATTTCACGGCTGAAATTTCAATTTTGATTCTATTTAGTCCACGGGAGGATATATCAATAATACCAGTATTTCTAATAAATATTGATATTAGATTTTCACTGTTGGGTTCGCAAAATAATATATATATATATATATATTTAGTAGAAAATTGGCGAAGCTTTGATCAAATCATACCGGTTAGACAAAATTAATAACAAAAAAAGAACTTACGTTTAAAGAGCCGTAATAATAATATAGCAAATACTCACGAAAATAACTGTAAAATTCTTAAAATTTGTTGAACGCTGAATTAATGCACGTCCAAAACATGTAAAATTGATGCCATCAAATTGGAGAATGTATTTGAAAATTTTCCACATTGGTTGAATGTCGGAATTAATGATTGCGCGTTTCCCCCCCTCCTTCCCCTCCCTAACCGCACCCTGTTGGGGAAGGGTCACCAGGAACGGAGTCAAACGTAACTGTACACGTCATGTTAACGTCATGTGACGTTTCATGAAACACGGACTTCATAACATGTTATGCATCTGAGGATGATAGGTTACTTAACAATATAACACCACTAGAGACACGTTGGGGATATCAATAAAATTGTATCTATGCTTTAACTTTGTGAACCTAGGACTAAATGCCTTTTTAAAACCGTTTATCCAGAATGGAATCCAACCTGATTTTGCCCTTTATTTTCCAAAGTGCCTACTTACTGCAATGCCATTCATTAGTAGAAATAAAAATGCAATTATTATAAAATTAATAACAAGATATCTGTATTATGGGGCCAACAGACCTAGCTATAAAAGCTCAAGCGTTATTTGGCTTGGCCTACTTCATCATCTCGCTCGTCGTACATTCCCATTGGTAATGTACGGCAATCGATATGTCGAAACACGCCAAACCAAATAACGCTTGAGCTTTTATAGCTAGGTCTTTTGGCCCCATTATGCAATAAACAATCCGCCATTTTAAAAGAAAATCATTAAATATGTACGTAACATATATTATATAACATTCATAGCTTATGGATCCGTCGTTTTAGATAATATTTGAACTTTGGAATTGTTGAAATTGGTGAGGTTTTCAATGAAACCGACGTAAAACGCGACCGACGCATATTGGAGTATTTTGCCTCAAAAGTTGGCCAAGACTATGAAGTGAGTTTTTTCGAAGATTTATCAGAGAATGTATTTTGGAGGCATGATTTTACATTTTTTTATGAATTTGGGTAAAAAAATCTGTAAACTATTGCAAAAAGACTAATTATATGGAGGTGTTAAGCCATTATTTATTTATTTTTGGAAAGTGTTCGATTTGTCTATAATTAAATTATTTTAAAAATTAAACTAAAATAAATTAACGGATTTTTTAAATGAAAATTTTTATCACTTTCTGGGAATTAAGTGATTTGTTAAAGCCTATATTCCAAGGAACGAACACTTTTGGTCAATATTTCTATTTGAAGTTTATTTCATAAGCTTGTAAACCCGAAAGTATGTTGTCTGTTGTATGCTGATAACAGATAACAATAATAATTATTGGTAATATATGTTGAAGATAATATTGTTAATTCTGAAATTTGAAATATGAAGTTGACAATTACGACAGTCTCATAATAGATCCGCAGTGGCCCAATTGGTAGAGGTGTACGTCCCGGTACGAATAAGTAAGGTTCTGGGTTCTAGACCCAGTTACGACCATTATCTTTTATTATTTTTCTGTGTCTTGTTCATTTTCATATTTTAAAAAGATTTGATTATTATTGTTATCTTCTTCTTCAATTAGATATATAATTATTGACTATAACTGCAAATTTTCGGAAATTTCACGACTATTCAATTTTCATTATATTTTGTCCATGGCAGTATATAATAATAATATTGTTTTTTTTTTTTTTTTTAGCGCCGTTTTTGTTAAAAATCACCTCAAGGGCGCTGTAAAAATGTATAACATGTTTCTACAATTTTACTTCTAACTACAGACTGGACTAAACATTATTTTAACTTACGGCTAAAGTATTAAAATTAAATATTTAAAAAATAGTGCATACCTTCTACTTATATATAATATATCAACTATATATTAATCCTTAAAAAATTTGGCCTATTTTGTCAGAGGCTAAAAATATTCCCACTTTGCAATAAAATTCAAATAAATGGAACATTTGTTAACGTATTCGAAAACTAAAAACTGTTTTCGAAAGGTGATGAAATAGGCTTTCAAATTTCTATATTAAAAATTACTATGTATTTTTTTTAATAATTTTTTTTTTCGAAAACTTTAAAAAGTGTTTAAAATGGCTCACTTTACTTTTTTTTCTAACTATAATTACTGATAATGAAAAAAAAATAAAACACACCTACTTATTTCATTAGATAAATGAATTATAAACCTTACTGTCACCTCACTTTTTTTCGTTTCATGTAAAAAAAAATCTTAAAAAATTCGCAAAGTTCCATAATTTTTTTTCAAATTGCTATCGGAAACTTTTGTTTCAGAAAGGGGTAAATTTTAATTTTTTTGTGGTTTTCTTTTAGATTTCAATATATAGTTTGTTGTATTCTCTGTCCAATACCGTTTAGATCACATTTCTGACTATGATAGTAAGGGAGAAACAACGATTTCTGTGAGACCTATGTGAGCTGGGACAAATATGGTCTCCTGTGATTAAACGGGTTAAAATATGTTGTCAGTCTTCTGATAACGTTCTCAAAGTGTCAATGTAAAAATAAAACACATGCGACGAGAACAAACTAAATCGATTCACACAATGAATGCGATAATACTATTTGCCGGTTAAGGGCCGGTAGTACCCGCCCAAAAAGAAGAAGAAGAAGATATCGACAATACGGATGTTGGAGGTGGCGCACTAATATTAAAAACAATAAAATTCAAGCGAAAATCGGGAAAATTTTTATAAAACACGACTCATTTACAATAGTGCAAACATCTCTCTTCAACAACTCAAGTAGCATTTAAAGAAACACTGTGAATTTTTCCATACATATAACTTGTAAAATAACAGAAACAAACGTGTATATAATAATTTTCGGAGCATATTGAGGGAATTTTAGGTAATTAACGTTTCGGCTCCACAAATCTTCAGATATTATCTTCAAAAATAACTAATAAAAATAATAAGTGTTCAAGGGACATATAAATTATAAATCGATAGAAAATCGGAATTCCCGGGAGGGGGTGACATTTTTAAAATCGCCGCCACGTGATGGGTTTGACTATCGAGCTTTGAGAAATTTTTTGGGTTTTTAACAAAAATGTTTACGACTTATGGCCAACTTTCTCAAGAGATACTCGTCTGTGCGACGATGACCCGGTGCTTAAAGAGAATGGCGAAGTTCTGAATGCGACTTTGGCAAATATCTCCGAAGTGCAGCAATATGCGAGCTCATATAGTTTTCAATGTGTATTATTGTAGTGTACTCACCACTCATAAATGGTGGGATGGAGCTTGCTTGCAAGTAAATTTAATGTTCATGATCAAAATATGGAACTTTTAACTTGCGTACTTCATAGAGAGAAATATCTTTAAAGCACATGTGTACAATGTTAAACTTTCTGTGCTTCTCAACATCGTTGACATCTTGTTCGTTTTCTCTGAAGTTGTGGCCCTCGTATTATCTAACTATATTTTATTTTTATTTATTTTTTATTTTTATTTATTATTTATTTACGCCCTAATGGGCTTTTACATGAACATTTTGCATAATGATTACAGTAATTACGTATAACATGTTATACAGTATACAAAGTATAACTGTAATAAAGGATAACTAGTAATTATTTACTTCTCGTGAGGTGAGAAACATTATAGCAGAGAATTAAAAATAAAATAATAACAGTTGTACTTGTAAAAAAATACTAATACAATTTAGCAATATATATATAGATTTAAATAAAATAAAATAAGACCTAAAATACAACAAGGTGTAATGTATAAAAACTAGTAGTAGTAGGTAAAAGCATAAAATTATTTATGTACATTATTTCAAATACAACAAAAAATAAGAATATAATTTACACGTAAGGGTCAGAATGAAAGATGTCATAAAATAATAATTAAATATTAAAAGTTAATTATTAGCAGATAGAATTGAAATTAGTTGTCTTTTGAAACTTGCAAGATTGTCAACACTGAATATATCTATAAGTTCACAATATTTATTCGCCAGGCTATGAATTCTGGGAATTGGTGAATAAACATAGTAATTTGTGTTGAAGTTATTGATTCATTTAAAACTATCATTACTGCGATTTTGTCTGGCAGGTATATTAATGCAAATTAGTCCCAACAAATTAGGGCTGTCAATTAAAGATTTTGTAATTTTGAATAAAAAAAGCAAATCAATTAAAACTCTTCTATCTGATAACTGAGAAGTCTGGTTTCGGCACGTAAATTATTATAATTTATAAATTCAATTGGAATTTTCATTTTAAAATTGATATACCAAAGGAATTTGTTTTGTACCTTTCCTAATGATTGAGAATGGACTTTGTAGTAAGGTGACCATATGGTAGAATTGTACTCTAATCTGCTTCGTACTAACGAGCATACAGATGTTTTAATGTTGTCGTACTTTTAAAATTTGTCCACATTCTCAAAATATAACCTAGTATTCTCATTGCGTCGCTTGTTATTACATCGATATGTAATTTAAACTGTAGACTTTCAAAGAATATAACATTTTATTCTACTAACTTTCATGGAATAAAACATTTTATTCTACTAACCGTCCGTATCACCAAAGAGGAAATCATGTCGGTTCCTTTTCTGGATTCAAGTCTTCAGTGCCAGGCTCCTAGATTTGGGGGCATTTTACACATGCATATTATCAGTTCTTGCATATTTCTCGCAGACCTTAAAAAACTGATAAATTCTATTTGATTGAATTCACATCTGCGTTTAAATCTTATGGCAGAATAAGTATGACTATTACATATACATCTAACTATTCTGCAGTCAATAGTATAATAGTACAGACAGATCGTTTTTGAGTTTCATGTCACTGTCTTCTTTATTCATATGTTACGGTTCTAGTTCAAAGAATCGTAATAGGTGATAAGTTTTTGCCGATGTCGATTTCTATAATGTGCTATATTGATAGTTACAAGTAAAACTATTAACTGTGGAGACGCAATTTAACAAAATATTGTACATTGTTGACTCGTGTATTTACTTGTCAGATTCACGATGTTATGTCAGAATATTTATATCTCAAAAAAGGCAAGTCATTCGTACGGATGGGTGACCTAACCTAACCTAACTCTCCTCGTCATGCTTACGTCAGAGAAAACACTGACTTTGTATTCAAGGGTTGAATTAAGGCTAGGTCAGTGAGCTTCCTCTCACAATAGCTCGAGGCTCTAAGAAAAGGGGGTAAAACAAAGTAGGAATATTGAAAAGAAAACTTTGTTTCGGGAAAAGTTTATAAGAAAGGATGAATAATAATTAATGGTGAAAAACAACTCTTCCTCGGAAAAGGGAAGTAGGTAATCGATTTTTTTGGATCAATGAAATCCATATAATGGTTGGACCAATCCAGCCCTTTTCGCCACAGGATTAAGTACCCACCGAAACTCCTGACCGCTCCCATTCCCGGCTAAGGGCATACCTACGTAGGCAGTATCCTTAGGTCAGAGTTCAATTTCATTGTTAGGGACGAATATTTAAGCTGTCACAAAGTTTTGTAATGTATAGCGCTACATTACTAAGAGGGAGCGATTATTAATTTTGCTATATTATACTGTCGTCTGCTTTGGACAGCGGCGCACAGTGTCTCGAAACGATGTTATTGGGACACGGTTAGTTTATAAAAAAAAAACAAAAAAATATATATATGTATATATTTATACAGGGTTAATATTCAGCCCCTTAAATAAAGTTTTATATCTTGAAAAAATTAAAAAATGAAATACTCAAATATTTGTTAAATTAATAATTAGTAATATTTTTATAAGTATATTTTTATTTTTTTACACGTACTAGATACATTCATTTACATTGAGAAAATATATTATTTTCCATTCAACGAATATGTTGATGTAAAATATTAATTTTATTTAAACTTTAGTTAAATTCATTGAGTTAATTGGTAAATAAAATCAGTATTCGGTTCAACAATTTTATTTTTTTCCGAACAAGGGGATAAAACTATTTTAAATTAACTTACTATGAAATGTTGTCTTATGATTTATGATCATTGAATACTAGGCCTATAATTACAATTGCAGAGGAAGATCAGACAATAATAATAAGTATATACACCAACACATCTGCCCTGATGATGGACACTGTAACGTTGTCCGAAACGTTGGCCGAAAAAGGAGATAGTGTCACACGGCATAACACCCCAAAAATAATAATATTGTGTTATTAATGTGATATAAGGATTGCAATTTTTTTCATTTTGCGCAGTAATAAAAATAATTTATTTCTTTGTACATATCATCATCGGCCATAGTTTAACTGTATAATTAGTTTTTAATAATAGGCATACGAAAATTTATTTAATTTTTTTTTTGATAAATTAGAAAAATAAAGGATGTAGGTACGGGAAAATAATTACAAGAATAAAACAACTAAAAAATACGAGTGTGCTTTAGACCACACGACTAAAGTAAATACTTCTTTAGCTCTTTCTATCAGTAATAAAAGTGTTGATTTAAACATATCGTCAAAAGTCACAATATTCTATTACATCTAGCGGATGATAACACTGTGCGGCGCTGTGCTTTTCTGACGAACTTCTGTCTCGTTCAAGATTCCTGGTTGCCCCTGTCGATCATTTCGAAAGCTCGGTATTTGAATTAATGTTGATGATGATTAATAATTTCAACGGTCGTGAAATTTAGAGCTAGCTGAAGTCTCTGGCGTTTCTAGGCTTCCCAAATAAGATGTAGTAAGTGATTGTCCTCTTATATTGAACGTCAAGTATGCAAAATTGCATCAAGAGGTATCAACATTCAACGCTTGTATTTTTACTGTGCTGTCTTGATTATGTGTTCGCCCTGCTTTGAGGGGTGTTAAAAAGGGATGGGGTAGTTAAATCTCGTGTAAAAAGTAACCTTTCTCTTGTTTAAAGGTCAAGTGTTCAAAATTTCATCAGTTTCGGAATTAAACTATAGTTTTTGATAAAAATCAAATCCACACCTCCTGCCACATACCCTTCTTTATATAAATAGATTAAAGTTGCGATTAAAATAACATTAGGTATGTACGTTTATATTTTACCTACTAAAATAGTATGCATTACCTGTAAATTATCTTAGTGTATCCATTGCTGTGGCATTTGTGCCAAAAGCTTACCTTACCTACACTAAAAGAAGAAAACGTGAATGAATAAATTATTAAGATGTTATTAACTCCACACTTAGAAAAACTGGACCGATATGTTGAAGTCGCTTATATGCTATACATAAACCTACTTAGGCTGGTATGTGTCATCTTTTGATCGAGGTTTATCCAAATGTATATTGAATACCGGAAATTCGTCCTTTTTAAATAAAATTCTAGACGTATTGACTCTTTTTTACAAAAAAAAACATAAATTGATTTGAAAAGATTGTTATTTTATCTGGTACACGCAGTTTTAAAATTTTGAAAAACTAAGTGTATTTTTAAGATACTCAGGTTATACCGTTGGTCGTTCGCAGATTTGTACAATTTTCAAACAATAGATTCCATTAAAAAACACAAATTTCGAATGATATAATCATACAATAAAATAAATCAATACATAATCTAGTAAACGGAGTTTTCAGAATTTTAATTTTAGTTAAAATAAAATCATTAAAAAATAAATCCGAGAATGTGTTTTGTGACAAAAATACCTCAGTTTTTCTATTTATTTAAGGTCTTTCAAACTAAAATATTTACATTTTATTTTACACACTTATTTTGTTTAGACATTAGTAAAAAATCATAAATACTTATGATCAAAAAACACATACAAGAAGTACACGATATTTAATAATTTATCATCGTGCGTTTTGAGCATTTTCATTGCTCACTTTAAAGTAAGTATATATTAAAGCAAGTTTTGAATGAAATAAATCGATATTATTTTTTTTATTTAAAAAATTTGATACGGGGAATAATCGATATTTCTTGTTGGAACCTCCCTGTACAGTTGCAAGCATTTTTAAACTTTTACTCAGCTTCTGTTCAATCGCTCTTAAGATGTTTTTGCACTAACTCACTTAGAAAAACTGAACCGAAATGTTAAAGTCGCTTGTATGCTATAAATAAACCTACTTAGGCCGGTATGTGTCATCTTTTAGCCGAAGTTTATCCATATGTATATTAAGTCAAACTTTATTTATTTTACTCCGTTCTAACATGTATAATTATTATTTTTAATTTTTTAAACGGGTTAACTAATTATGATAAAATTAAACATTAAAACAGAGTTTATGTGATAAAGTTTTGGTTGAATCGTGGGCAATACTGGACATAAATTATTTATAATAAGTTGGCAATATCATCGAAAAAAATAATGTAGTTCGTCGAAGTAAAGGCATTTTTGGTTTTCATAAGGTGGTGATCCTTTTGACTTTGAAAAGAGTAAATTCGTATATCTCCACCTCAAATCGAATTGGGAAATTTACATCATTCTACATGGAATATTTTTTCTTTGAAATAAATTGAAAGTCCCGAAGCGGTTCGGGTAATCACTTCAATAAAAGCTTTGGCCTTTTTCACCGCTTGTATTTTTACTGTGCTGTTTTATGGACTATTTGTTCACCCCCTATGAGAAATATTGGTTTTTTGTAAAATCGTAACGAAAATATTATTTTTTTTAAATTGACGAAAAAGGTGACCAGCAAAATGCTCAATGGGATTATTCACTTATAAATAAATTATTTTTTTATTATGTTTTAAGTCAAAAGAGAAGAAGTTTCAAAATAAATATAATTCCGATTTCAACCCTTTACTTCATATTATTCTAATTAATGAAGATAATATTAGCGAAAGTAAATCGAAAATCCGAAACAGGATTTTCGATTGACTTTCGCTAATATTATCTTAATTAATTAAAATATTATAATTTGTGGTTTAACTCTTTAAGTTAAAAAGTTTAATATTTTTTTTTTATATTATTCGCTAAGCGTGTTTTTTATCTGTTTTGAATGAGCTATGACCAATCTTTAATCAAAGTGAATTGATTTCATATTACGCTTTTAAAGGCAATGTGGATGACATTATTTGTAACAAACAGTTAGGGCCAGTTGTTTCGGAAAATTTCACGTCTAAATTTGCTTCAAATCGTCATTCACCGAAAAATTGGGTTATTTCAACCACCGTCCGAAAACATATCAACGAAAATTTCATAGAAATATTTAAAAAAATTAAAAGATTCTTTTTTTCATTTCAAATTTGTCACGCAATCACATCTTCCTTCATTTCAAATACGAAATGGGTTGTTTCAACTCCAAAATAACGTTCGATAAATTTGAAAATTTCACTCTGTGTTCTCCGCCGAATCACAATTTTGACGTCTGCGCAAGCGCCTCCCATTGAACGCTAAGCGTTCGGATTTTTACGAAATTTCACATCACATTTCTATGGTATTTTCGTTGAAATTTCTTCTGACGGAAGTTGAAACAACCCAATTTTTCGGTGAATGACGATTTGAAGGAAATTCACACATGAAATTTTCCAAAAAAACTGGCACTTAATAATCATTTCTTCAACCTTCGCAAAATAACTTTATGAATGTATTATTAAATGAAACAATTACTTTGTGTAAATCACTATAATTTTAATGGTTAACACAAAGTAATTTGTTTCATTTAGTTAATAATCAATTTTTCCAATAATCTATTGTATTTTATTATATGAGTATTAGTCGAGTGTGTAGGTTCGTATGTATGTTCGTATGTATGAAGGTTCCCCGTGTATGAATGGTGCCAATCTTCCCATCATTTTTTTAAAACTACTAATACATGTTATTGAATGGAAAACACTGGAAACGTGTACGCCAAAATATACCAAAAATATGTCAAAAGCTATTTTTGAATACTTCATAGTTATACTTAAACCTAAAGTGTGAAAACGTATTTAAAAGTAAATATATATTTTTTTGATAAACTAGCGAAGTGAATTCATATTGTGTCCTACTTCACTCGTCCAGAAATCCTTCTCCATCCCCTAAATTAAAACGCTCCATACTGATATAGGCAGCGCTTTTTCTTTCGCAAAAAGCTCCCAGTAATTATGGAACCAAATAAATGTCGAAAATGGTAACGCGAACATTTAGTTTAAAAGCATTGTTACGTTTTATAGCACTTTTGATGACGTGTGAGAAATGTTGACACATTTTCTTTTGGGATTCAAAACGTTCCCTCAAACTGCGCTGGAAATTTAAGCGAGTTATATTACCATATTACATATGAAACTGTACATCAGTCAAAGTTCTTTTATCTTAGCTTTGTTATCGTCTTTTTGTGGAAATGTGACGATTTGTCAACTTTTCACTTGTCACACTTGTTTAAATTATTGATGATTTACCTATTGGAAAAATAAATTTCGCTAAACCTTTTAATCAAAAGAATTTTTACTTGTTGAAAGCCAGCATACAAAAAATATACATTTTTTTCAATACGACGTAAAGTATTTGACAGTTCTCACCTTTCTTACGAATTCAATTTTTATGACATTTCTTTTGTGATACCTATATTACAAAAATTACATCAAAATAATGCAGATAAAACGAACTTCCTAATAATCACTCAAATCTATGCTTTCCACAATGGATTTATATAAAAAAAAAACAATGAACAAATATAGACTTCTAATATGACAGCGTTCATATTATCAAGCGGCAGCCATTTTGTCCTCCATCTTTGGTGCCCAGCGCATCATTGGTGCCCAGCGCATCATTGGCAATTAATTTGAATTTTTCGGAGTGGCTAAATGCCATCCAGTATTTCGTTATGTCAAGAACGAGAATGGCCCAAGCGATTCTGACCTTGTTCTTCATATAATTTCTTTATACATAAGGGGCAAAATCGCTTCAAAAATCCGGACCCGCCGCGCCGGGGGGACTACGGCCTGCGAGAGGTTTGAATAATTATGATTAACGCCAAAATATCGTGAGTGAAAATAATATTCATGATTGTATCAACTGCATGTTTGAAGGTCTATAACTTTTATACTAATTGCAACAATTAAGATTTGTGAACGATGCATAATTTAATTCATTTTTTAAGACAATTTTTTCAAATAATGAATGTTAAAGAAATAAATGGACTCCCGTGGTTTATGTTCTAACACATTTACGCGGAAGAACACAAAGCATAAATTATCCTGTAGATAAAAAACAGTATTCCAAATATGTTTATTGTATTTCTCCATAAAACAGCATATTATTATATAATTATTAAATATTATTTAATTAAAGGAACCAAATAATATAACCAAAATTTTCCGGAACTCTTTTATTGTTTTTTCCATTCGGTAGCAGCTGCTTGTTGGATGCGGGTACCACCGTCCCGGGAACCACTTATTGAATAACCAACACCTCTGCCATAAACCACCCTAAGTGGTTCGCTACGTTTGGTGACTTAGCCGGGGTGCCCGGTTTCACAGGGTGAAATTTTTTTTTACGTAGGCCCCACACAGGAGGCCCTAAGGAAAACAATTTCCTTCAGGGCCTTTGTCATGGAGATGCTGTGTGGAGGGTCTTTTTAGAGAAACGAAAGAGACGAATTTCTGTAAAGAAAAAGGATATGAAGGGTGGGTAGGAATCTAAGGGTCAGTGTGACGGACGACGGACGTATGATTCCATTCCTGCCGCTACGGTGTCAGGCGGCGGTGAGAAAGTCCGGTTGAAGAGGTCAAAAGATCTCCATCTGCCACGCAGCAGATGGGCACACACGTCCACCGCCAAGACCTAGATAAATTTCACCCCATGAACCCAGGCACCCCTGCTAAGTTACCACTTGGGGTGACCTATGGCAGGGGTGTTGGTTATCCAATTTAAGTTAAGCGAATTGGACTCCAGTGTTTTTGTAATTAGTTAAATTGTTTATTATGCCGTTTATCAACTTCGTTGATTCATCCACTAATGTAATAAAAATCAGAAAAATTTTCTGCATAGTCAACTCAAAAGCACCAAAAGGTGGACTTACGTGGTTTATCCACTAAGGTACAGAATGATAATTGCTTTCTACATTTCAAAATATAGGGGTTTTGTTTATAACTGCCTTTACTATATTATTATAAAAAGAATAGGGATGAGATGGTAGGAAAAATACGATTTTTTTTTTTAATTTTTCAAAAAATAGCGCTTGTGAATTTGAAAAGATGTTGAAAAGGCAAAAAGTAACCCGTTTTCAAGGATTTTGAGGTTAAAATATTTTTATCGCACAGTTTTATTTGATCGGGAGATAAAATTCTTAAAACAAGAAACGGATCTATTTACAATCGTGTTTTCAATACGGTTGCGCGTCCTTTTTAAATCTAAACTATGGTGAATTTTCTTCCCCGCAAAGGAAACTTTTACACTAACTGTCAGGGCGGAACAAATCTTATAATCCCGAGAAGACAGAGGTGAGAAGTTTTAAAGGGAAAAGGCAAAAAAGGTTATCTACCTCGTCAAATCAATGTAATCTGATAGCAAACAATCGAAAGCAGTTTGCTAGAATTATTTCTGTCGAATATTTCACTCAAAACTTCTCATCCAAATGTTCAATTTCTTAGATTAAGCCTCTGAAAGAGCGCTAATATTTTTTCTGGAAAATTGATTTTACGTCACGGTTTTTTTCATAAGTAAAGATCAGACAGCCATGTATATGAGGTGTGTAAAAGCAAAGGCAGCAATCTCCATTTTGGCCAGAATGCTATGGTTGCTTTTGAAATGACATGGAGAACGGAGATCGCTGTCTTTGCTTTTACGTACAATAATTATTCAAATATTGTGTACACGTATATTACATGCAATATTTGTACGTAATATTGTACATGAAGGCAAATATGGCGATCTTTTTGTCATTTCAAAAGCAAACATAGCAATCTGGCCAAAATGAAGATTGCTGCCTTTGCTTCTACACACCTCATATAATATATTACGGTTAAGAAAACTGACATTGTAAGGTATATTTGTGACTCACGCACATGAACGCAAAAGCATAACAATTTATTTTGGCCAATGTGATAAATTTGTAGTCCATTAGTAATATTTATTTAAAAAAAAACTTAGTACTGTTATTACAATATTATGTTACGCAACTGAAATGGTTGCCCAGTACAAGAAGTTAAGTTGTAAAATCATTTTTGTCTTACTTCGGTTGTAATCTGTCATAATATGGATTTTTGCTTAACCGTTTTCATTATCATAAATTAGTAAATTGATGATATCAGTGTTTCTTAAAATCTTTAGTTTAAACAACAAGCAGCTATTTAAAAAAAATCGTAATATTTTCTCAGAGATTAACTAAAATTACATTATAATAATATTTATTTATTGATTTTCTCATGTTCTCCGTAAAACGGTTATACACCAATATATCATGGATTATAAATTACAAAGTAAACGAAGGCAGTTTTTCTATTTTGTGACATGTGTTAAAAGATAGTTGCAGAACTGTTTGTGAGTGAAATTGAAAATGTCGACGATTAATGCAGAATCCTTAAGCAGTTGAGTCGCTCTGTTTATAGGCGCGTTCTGATAGGCAGAAATCCTCGCGTTTGGAGCATAAAAAGTGCATGGGATCTCCTACGAGTATACTTGTTAGGGACATCAAAATTAACCTATTTTAACATAGGCGGATTGAGTATGATACCAGAGATTAGCCTAAAAAAGTGTTTACTTAAAAATATTTTTCTGTGTGCTACTAAGGTGTTAAAATCGAGCATCTCTGTTAAGAACAAGGATATATATATATATACATATTATATGAGGTAAGCTGGAAAACAATTTATCACCAGAATGCAAATGTAACGGTATGCAAAAGGCAGTTATACTGAAATTGTACTCGTGAGTTGTTTTCTTTCTTTTCTGGAATCGTCAATTATGGAAGCAAGTGGGTCAGTCTTTAGCCTCTTCGTTACGACGCTTTTGTAAAGTATGATGCCTGGAATAGAAATTAAGCGGTGTGAAAATTAATGGAATTCTCTTTCTCCCTCCGCCTCGTTATTCCGCTTCTGAATGCCTCTCCGCCACCTGCAGCGAGATCTCTAATAGAATATCTTCTTGGTAAAGAGAAGTAGTTTGGACCGTGGTACGTAGAAGCCCCTGTTGGAGAAGGACCGCATTAGGTGGCTACCTACCAGGTTAGCTAGTTGCTAGGTAGGAATGTGATAGGTATTAGTTATGTAGGTAGGATGTAGGTGTAGAACCGTCGCGGTAGATGGTAGAGTTGCGCCGCGGCGGGAAGGGATCGTGGCGTTGTGGCGCGCGGTGTGTAGGGGCAGGCACATTGCACAATGAGAAACTTGAATTACATCTAGGATCTTCGTTAAAACTTTCACATCGACTAGAATCTTTACCTGGGAACTTTAAAATAATACGTCCACGTATATTGTTTTGCGATGGTTGTCTTGAATAAATGATTATTTAAGCGTAACTTTAAAATACTTATTCAAGAAAGTTCCAGGTAATGCAGAACTACAAGAATTTGAAATTATTAAATAGGTATCTAAATATTCAACTCGATTTTAACATGACCACCTCGGTGCTGGAGCAATAAGTTCCGTGAAGGAGTTGTTGGAAGTTCAAATCTCAATTTATAAATCATAAGATGTGTAACATATATCTATATATCTTAACTGTAAACTTCACTATCAGCAATTATTATATTATCCGTAAACTTCATTATCATCAATTATTATATTATCTGTAAACTTCGTTATCATAAATTCATTGTTTCATTATCTGTATACTTCATTACTATCAAATATTATTTTATCTGTAAACTTCATTGTCATAAATGCATAGTTATATTATCTATAAACTTCTCTCGTTATAACACAGGGACATCCCTAGCATGGCGGATGAAATAACAAACTATCTATACAATGTACAAAATTCATTTAATAAATAAATAAATGATTCGACCGGTCAGTGGTTGTGTGGCCATCGCGTTTGGCTCCCACCCAGGCGTTCCGTGTTCGATCCCTCGGCTGGCTAAGTCCTCCATCACAACACAAGCAATATCTTCCGCTTAGTGTGGTGGTAGTAGGATATTTCAAAATGTTGTTGGGTTATTCGTAACCCGGGAATGTTTGTCTTTCTTCTAAAAAAAAAAAAAATACATACATATTATAAGGACATATTATAAAAATTTTAAACAACCGATAAACAATCATCGATGTATTGTAAATGGTCCTTTAGAAATTTCCCTCCTTAAGTCCTTTAAGTCCTTTAGGGGTAAATTCTGAAGTGACATGGGTTTCCTCATATTTAAATAAATAATTTGACAGGTCAGTGGTTCAGTGGGCATCGCGTTTGGGTCCCACTCAGGCAACGGTGTTCGATTCCTCGACTGGCTAAGTCCTCCATCACAACACAAGCAACATCTTCCGCTTAGTGTGGCGGTAGTAGGAGAATTTCAAATGTTGGGTTATTCGTAACCCGGGAATGTTTGTCTTTCTTTAAGAAAAAAGAAAAAGAAAAAAAAGAAAAGAGAATTAAAAACATTTATTTTAATCTGGTTCATGCGTGAAATCCCCATTCAGAACCGAAGGGTTCCGTTGTATTGCTTGAAACTGATTATCTGACTATCAATGTTTTGTGCTTTATAACATTTCGCTTTCCGCTTTCCGTTTTCCTTCCTCTTCCTTATTTTTGTTTTGCGTTACAAATAACTAATGCACCCTGATATTGCTTGTGTTAAGCGAAACCGGTCATAATAAATTATTTAAATTTCGTGGTTATAAACAAAATAATTGATTTATTTTATTAATATGTCAAGCCACGAGGTGATTGCTTTCTTAAAAAAAAAAGAAATATACATAGTTCTGCTGGCAGTTGAAATTCCAGTTCAAGAATGAGTTATTTAGTTTTAAATTACTGCAAAATGTTTCTTTGAATGTTTATTTGGAGACACATTTTGCGGCAATTTTTTTAAGCGTTTGTTTAGAAAAATACCAGTCTAATTTATATTAATTTTATTATAAAGTAGATCGGCAGAGTAAATTAGTATAAATTAAGAAATAATAAAATCTGATATCCTATCTTTTTGTCACCCTTCCAATTGATATAAGAATAAAAAAATGAATTCAATTTCGCAAAGAGCTTGGTATAAGCGAACCTACTTAAACACTGTGAACTGGAAAACTTACTGGCGTAATTGAGAAAGAAACTGGGTGAAATTCAGGAGTTGAACGTATTAACTTTTACAATGTTGAAAGCACAAAGTTACTCCATGAACGTTTTGCATACATTATATTTATTTGAATAATATTTTTCTTCACACTGAATTTAATATCGTCGGAAAAAGGCGTAAAAATTGTTTTCAAAATTTCTACTCGTTCATTTATTTATTGTGTTGAGTTTTTGTACAGAAAGCTTTCACAGTTATTAAGAAAAACCCATTTTAATAAATAAATAAAAATTGTCGGTACCATGAAGCTTTTATGAATGTACTTATTAACTAAGTAGTGGCAAACAGTTATATTTTTTGTCGGTTTTCAATTTTTACGGACATTAATTCTGGTTTTATTGTTCTTCCCATTTTTTTGTAGTGGAACGTTTTCTGTTCGTTTTTAAAAGTCTTCCTTTGTAAGAAAACATGATATTTTGGTTTCAGGACGCATGTAAAATTTATATATTTTTTTTTAAAGTTTTCTTTATTAAAATGCAGAATGCAACCGTTTTGTTTCGAACAATCGTAAAAAAAACTGTAAAAGAATCAAATCAAATACCTGCTGTTCATTAACTGCTTATTATATCAACATTCAATAATTTAATGAAAAAAACACACGAACCCTTTTTGTATATACCTACACAGAAGCCAATAATATTCCAAATAAATGTAAAAATTCTTATTACAATTATTCCCAGTGGATCCTATCCATTCCGGTTTTGATTTTACCACAGTTTTTTAAGAACAGAAAATTTTATTTTTCAATGTTGGAGTCGCAAAAGAATATTGCCCGTGAAGCATTTTCTTTGTAGGATGTTAAAAAGAGAGTTTTTCTAAAATTAATTTTTTTTTCTAAAATTTAAATTTTTATTTATTTATTCAGATTTTTTTTTATAGAGAATAAATACCTCACAAGAGTCTTAACTGCTCCCGTCTGGAGCCAGTGAGACTATGGCAACCCCAATTGGGGTATGTTGTGAGGCTGAAGGTAAGTGGGGAAGGGAAGGAGATGGGAAAGAGGAAGGTGGGGAAGTACCTGGCTATTCAGATCTAGTCACTAAACACGGCTAAAGCCATTATTAAGCAACGTTTCATTTCTGAATGGTGGTCTTACACCAGGGCGATACTGAGAGTATCTTCCACTCTCGAACGTGCCGCAAATATAGCATATATTATTTTTATGAATTAATTGTGAAATAACACAAATTAATCAAATAAAATTTATTTGCGCACGCCGGGTTCGAACCCGCGAAATTCCAAGTGTCTTACCACTCGACCACGGACGGTCTCCGGGTCGATAATAATATGGTTAATATTGGTTGATAATAATACCTCGCAGTTCAGAAGGGAGGTTATTTTAGTTTTATGTTTAGAATGTTGTTTTCATTCATGCCTAAATTTCTTATTTTTGTTCGTTTTACAAAGCGTTCGTATAAATACATTATTATTTTTCCGCACTAGGTCAGCTGTTCCATTATTCTCTTGAAAAGAAATTGCATTGATTTTGAATGTACGCTCTTTTATTTATCATTTAAACAATAATTAGAAAATGTTTCCAAACGAATAGCCGTTGTTACTAGGCATGCATATAATGCCTGTCAGATGTTAATCGAACACATGCAATATGACTCGCGAAAGTAAAGCTACGATTAGGCTAAACAATTTTTATCGGTAAGTACAACTACTGTAGTGAATGTCAATATGTATGTAGTGCCAATGTCTTTCAACAGACGTCGTTAGAATAGGTAGATGTATGTAGTTTTAATATGTCTCAATAGAGGTCGGTAAAGTTGTACTATATGAGAGAGGTAATTGTCGCTCGTTTGGGTCTAATAACCAAACGTCTACGAAGATAACCGATGATATCCTATGCATAGGTGGGCACATCAAATTACCATTTCCCCAGCCGAAGTTTAACTAAGAGCATCCTTTAGAACGGACGTAGAAAATCCAATTAAATATTCTTTGTAAGTAAGGCTATATTAAACACAACTCGTAACCTGACGAACCGAAGCATCATTGAGACTCCCTATCATCCGAATTGCACTGTTCACAAGAAAATACTACAGTATCTACACCACAACAACTAGATACATTGGGATTTTTTTTCTTACATTACCGTTCATGTTATGCAGGGCGAGCGTGAAACACGGTGAATAGAATTGTCGAGTTCCAAAACCTTCCCTAATGGATTTTCATACTTTTGAGTAAATCAAGAAAAACGTGAGTTTTCATGATTCCAGTTTTTTGTTTTATTGAAAAATTAATAGATTATTTATATAAACTTATGTATGAAAAAAATCAACCAAACGACCAAAATGTGTATGGAAAGAAACTGGTGACCATTATGAATTTGTTGAAATGCTGACTTCTGATTCAAAATACTCCGTAATTCGAGTCGGAGTATTTTGGAACGAAATTTTGGTCGATAGTTAAACTAATTAAAAATAGCAGGAATTTGGAAATAATAATGACAGCATAACATTCCTGGTTATATAACACAAAATATGGCATTCACAACTCATTTTCAACAAAAAATCATTAGGGAAAATATTGGAACTCAACGATTCATTATAGGAATACGTATTCATTCATACGTCAAATAAAAACTTTAATAAGACTTCAAAGGTGATAGGTATGTATGTTTACAAATAATTCAATATTAACATATTAGTAATATGTTAATATTGTAGTAGCTTGGTGAAGAAAATTGCTTTATTCGTTCTTGATATGCGGCAAACTTTTAACTAGATATCAGATCGCCGGAGGCCGTTGTATCATGCACTCTTGCAGTTCATATTGAGAACTAGTAAAAACACTTTGATCAACTTTTATGAAAAATCCATTCGTTAAACAAAGTTCAATATTTTGCAAGAACAGTAAAGAAAATACCTGTCGAGTAGCGGAGAAAATTTTATTCCAGGAAAAACGAATGATGAGTCCATACGAAGAAAAGTTCTGGTATAATCATGAAACCGAGGCGGTGGAAGACCCCACGCGAACTAATTGAAGCTTTTGGTCTACAACCTATCTTGGATCAAGAAAATAAATGTCTTGAAAAAATATATACCTACTTAGCTAGAATAAAATATTCTGTTGAAAGCTCAAAAACAAAGCACATTAACAAGTTTTGCTTTGTTCCAAGGTCTTTGGTTCCGTCCGCACGACGCGTTGCCCACACGATGTACGTTGATAAATAACACATTTGTGGGAAGGCCCGAATTCACTAATATGACGACTATTGATTTTATGCATTTTATGTTGCCCTTTTGACGGCTTGATTATTTATTTGCTCGTTGGAAGCGGCGTGTTGTGATGAAAATGAGAAACCTGGATAGCAAAAGAAAAATCCATATATCTTTAAAATCTGTCTTCATTTTAAATGTATTATTATTTAATTAATTAAGAAAACGTGCTAAAGTAGATAGAACCTGCAGTTTTGCAACATAACCTATTCTTTTCGAAACCTGTGTCACCATGTATTACAAAAGTGAATTGCGCAATATAACAATATGCCTAATTTGTTTATCGGTTTCTGATAATAATAACAATATTAAATGAACAACTAACTAACTTACTAACTAACCATGACACCGTTTCTCCGCAGGGGTAGGCAGAGAGGACGGACCGCAACACAACTCAGTCTTCGCACACACTCCTTGCCTCATTCACATTCATACTCTTCTATTATTCTGACTCTTGACATGGCCCGACTCAAGTATCTTATTCACTTGATCGTGCCACGTCTTCCTTGGCGTCCTCGGCTTCTTCTACCATTCACATTCACGTCATAAATTCTCTTTACACTCCTTTCTTTATTCATTCCCTCAACATGCCCAAACAATCGAAGCGTCCCTTTCTTAATCTTACTTATTACGCTCACATCAACCTTGCATTCTTTTCGGATCTCCACATTCCTCACACGATCATACATGGTTTTACCACACATACGCCTTAGGGATCTCATTTCTACAGCATTCAGTCTCCTTTCATCCTTTTTCTGCCAGTTCCATGCTTCACTGCCATACATCGGGGTAGGTACCAGTACTCCATTGTGGACTGCTAGCTGCTTAAATGAACAATCAATGAATAAAAAAAAAACTGAAACGTTTTATGAACAGTGAATCTGTACAAAAATACGACTCACAAATGAAGTTGCAACCTGAAGGAACTACCTAAAAAAATTTTTTTGCTGTCACGTACCCACAGATCTTAAGCTCTATACTACAGATATAAAGAAAATGGTTTAATGTTTTATCGTTAATCGAACCGCGTGCAATAATTTTCATTAGAAGATAGAAAGTACATATTTAACTAATACCAAAGAGTTAATATTTGCCTTAAATAATATATACGGTCGTTGGTGAAATGGCCATACTCAACCTACATGAGTGCCTACGTACGTCCCATTTCGAAACTATAACAATAGCTTTTATTATAACGTGCAAAGCCGAGGACAATAATTTAACTGCGTAATTTTATTACTTCTCACATGATTTTGTGTTTGCGTGGTGTGTTATCCATTAGAGTAAGTGCATTTGCACATGGTATCCCGCCAGAACTTTCATTTCACTGCAATATGCAATGGCTGCCGGTAGATGGCTGGATGGGATGTGTCGCCTGAAAACTGTCGCATTATCACGAAAACTAACACCAACATATTACGCCCAACGCCCATCCCCTCTTTTACATTAGATGATGGTGGAAGTGGTGTGACAGTAAAAGTTTTAGTTATTTGAAAATGGAATAAAGGCGATGATTTTCTTTGAGATTTTTGAAGACAAAGGTTTGATTGAAAATGTTGTTTTGTCTTTAAAAAGGGGTAGATGATGTGTGGAGGGTTTTTTTAAGGGAAAGGAAGGAGAGGAAGTCCTAGGAACGAAAAAGGTTTGAGGGATGGGTAGGAATCTGAGGATAAATATGTCCAGGAGTGACGGACGTGTGAGGCCATCCCTCTCACTGCGGTGCAAGGCGATGGGTCGAGGGGGTCCGTCTGGAGAAATCAAAAGGTTTCCCTCAACCATCCCCTCCCGATCCGGTCTGCCACAGATGGTCGGCAGACACATCCGCCCCCAAATCCCGGACAAACCTAACCTCATAAACCCGGGCACCCCTGCTAGGTCACCAAACGTAGCAAACCACTTGGAATCACCTATGGCAGAGGTGTTGATCGTCCAATAAATGGCTCCCGGGGCGGCGGTACCTATACCCGCCTCCCAAATTGCAGTGTTTCCAGGCATAGCTCTTATCTATATTATCATGAAGAATTTCAAAGGAACGTTTGTCGTAACTTGCTTCTTGCTTGTTGAAAGAAAATTTAATTACCTTGAATTTTACAAATAATGAATAAATAATTTGTTAAATAACATTTTCACAAAAAGAAAACGATATATAATTTACAATACATTTTTTCAATTGTCCTAAAAATTGTAATATTCGAAATTGCATTTTCAGATTGCCATTTCATTACGATGATATTTAAATTCGAAGTGTTATAAATCTATAAATAAGTAATCCCAGACAGGAACTTAAAAAAACTCTTTAACACATTATTTTTACAATAAAATTATAAAGAAGTAAGTACGTAATTAATTTTAAATGTCTACCTCATCCTTTGCAAATTTTTTAATTAATTTTTTTCGTTTTATGAAATAAAGCATTTTAGTTTTTGTGTCTGGTTTTTTTATATGGCATTACTATAATCGTTAAACAACTCGAAAGAAATAAACGTTCGCGAAATACCTATAAGAATATGAATAAAGACATTTAACATTTTATTACCTTTTGTCTTTTTCATTTTCATACAAGACATATTATTGCAAGACAAAGCTATTTATAAATATATGTATGTATGGGATGTTTGGAATAAAAATGCTCTAACCTCCCAATATCCGAATTAAAGAGTATTTTGAATTAAATATGACGATTGATTGATGATTGCTAGTGTAGATGGATTTTTCAATATAATTAATGTATGTGATTTAACTGATGCAGTTTATCCAGATTCACAAAAAAATTTCAAACTGGTTTTGGTAAAATAATTGTTCGAATTGAGATGGATACACTTATAAGAAATTTTTGGTTTTTATACCTTAGAAGTAGGCATATTCTTATTTTCTTACGACAGGTTTACACCTACAAACTATCATGTTTTCATTTGCTTTTTACTTGCTTTTATGTGTCAAACGGTTAAGGTTAAATTATTGCTCTTACTATTCTATACTTATAATCTTTGTGTATATTATTTTTTAAAAACTATGTAAAATGGCAGAGCGAACGCCCTGGATTTAACGGGCCACGATAACTGGTCAAATGATCTAGGTATATTATGTTAACAATACCGCCAACAATTATTTCGTAAACTCTCTAATTCAAAGGCCTCATATTAAACACTATATTATTATGTCGTATTATACCATGTTACTGCTCTCACTGTCTACTATGTACATATAAACTTTACATTTCTTTATAGCTAAATTACGTTTGTTAACCTTAGGAGTAGGCAAATTCTTATTTTTGTAAAACAAGTTTATACCTACAAATAATCATCGTATGCATTACTAGTTACTTGCTGTAATAATATGTTAAATAGATAGATTATACTATGTATTACTACTGTAACTGTGAACTTACAATCTTATGAATATTATTTTTTATAACTATGTATGTAAAAGCCTAATAGGCGTATAAATAAATAAATAAATAAATAAATAAATAAATAAATAAAAAGGACTAATACTATCATGATTGCCATTTTGATTCGCATTTCGAGCTTTATTGTGTCACACATAACTGATGAACTGCTGGATTAATTATATTATCAAAGCAACCAATCTGGCGAAACTAATCTGATAATTTGTAAAACAAATTTGCAGTGGCATCATTGAAACTGTGTCAGTAGTCAAACTACCCTACCCACGTTTTAAGTTTTTATCGTCAATTCACAGTCAAATAAGAGTAGAAATGTAAAAACCTGAACTAAAAAAATTGTAAGCTGGCAACACCAATTTTAATCTCAAAAAGACAGTAAAATGACAATGACACCGTTTAAGTAGAATATTGTAAGCAACACTTAAAAAAACATTTTTTGAAGTATATATTTTCAGTTTTATTTTAATAATAACAATTTTAATGCGCTTTCTATAAATATTTATAACACGGAAACATGTATGATATTGGATTTTCCCGGCCAAAAGTATATTTGTCATTTATTTTTGGGGTGTATCTCCTTCTTTAGCTAACGTTTCGGACAACTTTACAGTGTCCAAAAAGGTTGGCTAAAGAAGGAGATAGCGTAACACGCCATAACACCCCAAAAATAAATAACAAAAACGGAAACTTATTTTAAGTATGATTTTATTTTATTTACGTAGATATACAATATTGTTAGCTATCATAGTTGTTTTTTTCGCAGGTAGTTCAGAAAGTACCATCAGGCGAATTATCAAGGAGAGCGAAACAAATGAGGGTAAATTCGAACTAAAAAAGGGTCGCACTTCGAAAGCTATAGATACATTTTGACATCTGTGCTATTCGTCATAAAGTAGATACATTTTTTTAGTGGTATGATCTAAGCCCAGGCAACGCTGGGTACTTCAGCTAGTATTAAATAAATGTGAGCAAATCCTAACCTGCTTTTTTATTTTACTATAATTTCGTACATATATGCAATTCCAAGTTTGAGATCATATTGCAATGAAAAAATATTTTTCCTACTTTTATATGTTTTTGTTTCTTTACAAAATTGTAGATTACCCAGCTTTCATTTCCACCGTGTGTTATAGTTTTAGTATTTCCATTTGAAGAACAGTGGCACCCTCCTATGTTTTCCACTCTTATTTGACAGACAATAGACAACAATCACGTTTATCAGATATGATTTTAGATTTTCACGGCCAAAAGTATTTTATTTTTGGGGCATTATGTTTAACGTTTCGCACGGCGTTACAGTATCCATCATCAGCCCTGGTGATCGACTCCTACACATCTACCCTGATGATGGACACTGTAACTATGTCCGAAATTTCGAAATATAAGAAAGTCATTCCGCTAAAGAAGGTACCCGCGTCGTTGGTGAGTTTTAAGTGGGATATATTATGAGCCATATAGTTGAAAAAGTTGTGGTGTTGTTTTAAATAAGTTAAGCATTAAGGCACAAATCGAAGAGAATGGTCAATCGAAACACATTGTCGTTCAGGCCAGTAAAATAGTAAAAACGTGGAATTAGTTAAGCTGGTCATCCCTTCGCACTCTGGCGACGTTTGTTTAAATATGCTTCCTTTTAAGCTGGCGAATTAACTGTGTAGCTTTTGGGGATGTTTTTCAGCGGCAGAACCTTTGTTAGGGTGGTAATGAAGGGCGCAGAGCCGCCCGCACCCGTCCGGCATCGTGCCCGTCGATGTCCCTAGGAATTAGGTAGGCTGTATTTTTAAGTTGCGGTCACAAGGATTGGGCTCGCACACAGTCCGTAGAGCATCATGCAAGTAAATAACCAGATAATCGCTCCTATGACATGTTATTTGCTAAATACAATAGGGCCTTTATTCCAATATGAGTGATTTTATTACGTAAATATAGGTCAGATTTACAATTTTCAGAAAAATGTGTTTGAAAGGGCGGAAAGAATTGCGATGAATTTTGAGTTCAGGGTGTTTTCATGCGACATTCCATATCCTGACAAAATTAAGTAATCGCTCAAATTTTATGCAGTAGTTGTTTATTCTTTTGTCACCTTTTACATACCATTAGAAAAATGATTTATTTTGCTTGATAACTAAATATCTGATCACTCGATTTACAAAATTGATGGACAAAATGAATTAAATGTCATCTGCGAGTACCTAGGACTTCACTCCATGTTTCAATCATAATTATATTAACCACTGGAGCGACAGAGCAATTAAAATATTTTTTCTCGGATTTCTAAAGGAAATTTTTCCGCCCACCTTAAAAAAATCATACCTCCGAATTTGAATATGGAGACATACAAACTGATTGTAGTTCTATGTAGCCAATGAATTCCCCTATCTTTTATCTATTATCACATATTTGTAGGATTTATAAAAAAAATATAATTAAATCTTTAACCTTAACACATTTTAAAGTATCTAGAGAATATTTATTTTGTTATATTTTTAATGTACAATATAATATATAGACGTTTTAATAAAAAAATTTTTTTTGAAAATTTGCCACATTTTGGCAACAAAGCAATCCGAGGTTTTGGAAATAATGCCATAATGTGGCAAAAAGCGCTGGAGTGGTTAACATACTCGTACTTTTAATATTGTTATTCCGATTCTTGACTGACCCATCTCAATGTTTTTATTAGCCGTGATGCCATATCTTCAAAGAGATATTGTTATTCCGATTTCTTCTTCTATCCCTATGTGCGTTATATATTTTCCCGAAGTTCTTGTTTGTCCATCCGCTCAACATCTAAGCGTCTCTTTCGTATACTTTTTCTGCATAAAAATGTTAGATTATTGATTGTTATGATAAAAAAATATACATTTATAGATATAGAAATAAAATTACATCTACAAGCTTGTTTATATTTCCGGTAGCATGTTAAATATTTTTCCGACATCGTCATACATGTTTTGAGCTAAATATAAAAGACCTATTAAACATTTGAACGCATGCTTGTCAAATGTGTAAATTGTGTCATAATCACATCTTCATTTCTAACTTCAGCCGCCAAAGTATAAGCCGACAAATTAATATATAACTTTATAATCCTCCCGTGGAACGCACACAGGTTTCCATAGTTCGAAAAGTGGTGTAATTCAGCATATTACCAACTATCAAAATATCTACTCTGTATATACAAATAGACTCTTACCCTCGTATAGGTAGTTCCCCTTGCGTATTAACGCCACAATAAGATTAATTTCGATGTGGCGGAGCAACCTTTCTACCAATAATTCAAAACATGAGTATCTTGACGTGAATAATTGTGGAATTAGATACTCCAATCCTCCGGAGCATGTTGGTTTATGGCTGTCATCTTGCAACGTGATATGATATGCCCTGTTTAGACATTTCATTACTCAGCCAAGCAATTTATACTGTATTTTACCAGTTTACGTGACGTCAGATCTTTCATAACTTGTCTCGCCCCAGTTTTAATACTTTTTTTATATATAATTAATGGAACTAACTAATCATCACGCGCATTGCTTTCCCGCAGGGATTTTAAGAGGATAGACTGCCACACAACTCTTGGGAAACCCTCTTTGCTTCATTCATATAAGCCGTCTCATATGTACTCTAGTATTTTGAATCTTCACACAATTATTTTATTCACTTGATTGTGCCTTGTTTTCGTCAAGCGTCCCCAACTTCTTCGACGATTTGTATGAATGATAAAAAATGGCTTCTTGTTATACTTTTTACAACCACAGTGATTTTTTAAATCTCCACATTCAAATTCAAATCAAAAAGGTGTTAAAGTTTCATGAACCAACGAAAAGCTCGTCCTTATAAACACATAGTTTTCAGTTTTACCCTTGAGATTTCATCACATTTTCAAGGAATGATTTTTTAATTTATTTTAAATTTATATTTGTATCTAATGATCTAATAAAAAATACACATAATGTACTAAAATTATTATTCATAACGTCAGAATTAATAAGGAACTTAACATAAAGAACTCTCTTCAGTTACTTTATATGTGTTTTCTGTAACTCCGTTTTAATGAACTGTAGAACTTTTGCTTTGGTTTTTTTTTGGAGAAGCGATAAAATACAAAACTATTAATGCTAGTAGTTCTGTGAACAGTTGATTTCATCTAATTTTATTTCGATTCGACAGCTCGAGCGCTAGAGAGCAATATAAAACTAAGGATTTTTTTTAATTAGTAGAAATTAGAACATACTGAGTATTGATACGTTTTTAGATTTTCACGGCCAAAAGCATTTTCTTTATTTGTTTTGGGGTGTTATGCCGTGTTGCGCTACCTCCTTCTTTAGCCGACGTTTCGGACAGCGTTGCAGTGTCCATCATCAGGGCAGATCTGACGATGTGTGGATCTGCCGGATCTGCCCTGATGATGGACACTGCAACGCTATCCGAAACGTCGGCTAAAGAAGGAGGTAGCGCAACGGCATAACACCCGAAAAACAAACAACGAAAATACTGAGTATTTATGATTTTTTTGAGAATTCCGAATATGTACGTAATACCTAAGTCGTCAATTTGTCTATATTTGGGGGGGGGGGCGAAAAGCTTGTGACATCACGATACATTCGCGGCGGTACTGCAGCACTGTTATTCGATTTATAATTTGTACCGAATCGTGTTTCGTATGACGTCACAAGACACCATTGCATACATTTTATCAAAGATCACTTTGAAAGCTGACAACTTAACTGTAAAATAATTTAACTGTCGTTATTAATTCTGTGAATATTAAACATTTTCATTTAAAAAATCTGCTATCCCGTGATTCTTCATGGGTCTGCGCTAGTTGGATATAATTTTATACGTTTTTCAGTAACTAAATTCTTATTCTTATCCCGTATAAAATCGTACGTGCGATTTTACAAGAGTATATTATCTGTTACACGTAATCAAGGTGGAGCAGTTAGTTTAATATTTTCCCACTCACTGATTAGTTGTCCAAAGCGCCGCAGGGAATTGTGTTTAGGGATTGCAGAGGTAGTAAGAAGCCGAGTGGAAACACGGTGATAACTCATTAAAAATGTAGGTTAACTCATTAGTTATTACAACCCTCCCGCTACAAAAATATTTTTCAAGAGTTGGAGATATCAATATTCTCCACTATAGTGAAAGACGATTCTTCAGAATCAACAAGTCGCTAAAAATATGTTTCATTCGTATTAAGTGACGATATTTGAAGAGTCTGGTAATTTTTACCTTCCTCTTGCTCATCTCTTTCCCCTCCCAATTCCTTTCATTCTCACAATATATCGAAATTGAAAATTCCATAATTCTACTGGCTTTTGGCACGAACAGTTGAGTCACTTGTGCGGTACGCTCAATTTAAAAAATATTTTCTTTCGTCTTAAATTTGAATTGCGAAGTACCACTCTGTTACCTACGCTTATTTTAAAATTGAAATCAGAATGATTTGACTTATTTCATTAAAAAATCTGAATTCAAATTTGAATTTCGAAATAGCGTCCAGTTAATCATGGATGTGACCCGATCTTTTTCCGATTTTTCTGTTTCAGATTTTTGATTGATGATTCTCATAGAAAATCAGAGCAACTTTCAATTGTCAGATTTAAATAAAGAATTTGTAAAGATAATTAGATTTTTCAGATTATTGCGCTAGGAGCGAGATAGATTTAGATTTATATTGGATGTGGGAATAGGGCTAGGGATGGGGCGGGTTCGAAATTGAAGACGATTTGTGTCGGTTAACAAGCCCCGGGCGGCAGCACTGCGGTGTTCCGACATTTTATGAATATTCGATACTCAGATTTGTAAAGCCAGCATCGGGGGACCAGGACCCAACAGTCAACATCATCTCCTGGTTATCCTGGCTTAGCTTTGTGGAAGCGCTCGCAATTCTGGCGTAATACACGCAAGCAAGGTATTATTATATCGATACAAAAGGAATTCAATCTAAAGGGAATTATTAACATAGATGACCACTACTTATACACTAAGGATCTTTACATATTCATGGAATACACGCTTAAATAGAAACCAACACCCCTCTCCCTAGAGAAATGTCACAAAGTAAACCACCCACAACATTATACATATAAAGTGGTCCTTAGAAACGGTGACGAGATCTTTATAACCAGGCACATCCTAACCTTTCTCATTTCTCCAACTCCTATCCTTCTCTAGTTTATTCACCCTCATGTATGTATCAATCTAATTGTGGATAGCAGAGAGTTGGGATTTAATTGCGGTCTTCACATAAAAAAAGTTTAAAATCCTTCAAATTCGTCGGACTGTTAATCAGCGAAGCTGTTTCATTATGGGTTTAAGACACATAACAACTTTTTTGACATTTTACATTAATTGTGTGTGCAATAACATTAATTTCTTTGATTTACTACTTACTTACACATGCATCAGGCATTCTATTATTAAAAAATATCACATTCATGGAATTCTTATTATTTTAAACGGTAACAGTCAAATAAATAATATATACGAAAAAATTTAAATTTTTCAATATGGGAATCTCTAGCGTCAGTCTGCGAAAATGCGATGTTGCCAGCTCTTTTGCAGCATAGTAAAAAAAATCAGAGCTTTTAAAGTCTTTATTTGAATGTGTAACTGAACAATGTTTAATGGTTGAGAAGTGTTATTTTTATTAGTTAAGCTGATAATAAATCACTATATATTGTATATTTTCATTGGTACGTAAAGTTTAGTATATTTTTGAAGTTTGGCAGGACAGCTAACCGACTTTCCGAGTCGAACCCTCTCATCGAAAGGAGATTTAAGTTTAAAAGAGGGATTCAAAGTTTACTGGAGCCCTATGAAGAAGTGCGAAAAGACCTTGAAAGAAATAGGAAACGAAGCTCTATAAGTTTCTCGACGATAACCTTCGCTAAACATTGTTCAATAAATTCTTGTTAAACTTAATTGGAAATTGCTTAAAAGTTTTACTACACGTCTTATAGCATTTCTTTATATACTTTGAACTGGAAAATTTACATTTCTGTGTATAAGGCTAATGTGTAAAGAGCCCACGGTTAGATTACACATTGACTTTTATTCTAAACCTTCCGCGAAATTCGTTATCCACATCAAACTAACCATGGGGAACAAGAAAATATATTACGGAATATTTAGTTTTTTTATTCCAACTTCCCCACACGGGTATGGTTTGTTTATTTTAGAACCACCCTATAAAGATCTCTTTGATTTAAATTATTCAATTTCTCAGATATGTGGGAATAATTTATCAAAACATGATAGGCGCTTATAAAAAAAAATCTTACTTATATTAACGAGGTATCATTATTTGTTCTCTTTGTTTCGATAGAAGAAGGGTTTTCTTAGATGTTAAAAAAAAGTTAGGTCTATTTCTCTTTATTGTATGAACAATACAAACATCATTTTATTTCGCATACAGAAATATATTTTAACTCACTTCTTCTCTTTCATTTATTTTGTTTTTACTTGTTTTCTGAACTCTGTACATTTTTTTATTTATTTATCTGCATAAAGTTTAATTACATGCGAGTTTTTTATGCCTGTCTCACTAGGATATACCTGTGTCGAGACAGACATAGAGGCACATAAACGTGTACATACTTAGTTATTACATGAATATTGAGGTAACGTACATTTTAATTTCTATACAATAAAAAAGAACGGTGATTAGTGATTAGATTGGGTTCTACAAATGTAGGAAAAGATGATGTATAATTGATATTAAAATAATAATTAAGTATGTTAGATTTCACAAGATATTCCGTTACGAAATGTGTACAACAGGTTAAGAGTTAACGCATTTAAATATTTACTGACTAAATACATGTGGTTACGTAAATCTATTTAATGAGAATATGAAGTGTCAAATAACCCATTCAAGCTGAAATATGTGTGGTCCTAAATGAAGTATTACCAAAATATTAGTGTAAGGTTTAATACACACGATACGAGCTACAAGCCCACGCAACGTGAAGATTCCAACACGCTAATACAAGGGTTAGATGATTTTATATTTACCATTCTTGGTTTAATTTGATGGGCTTAGTAAATTCAGATCGGAGGTGCTTTGTTCCAAGGCTATTTTGTAATTTAAATTAGTTTGATCTATAGATGAACGCTTCACTTTAGTTAACGTTATCAAGTTTGGAGTTTATCAACTCAAGTTCGGCGACGATAAAGATGACCTGCTTTGCATGTACACATTGCTTTGAAGAACGGGATGGCCTCAAACTTGTTCAAAGGATAGAATTACTCATTAGAAACTTAGCTACCAGGAACTCAATAAATAAGCGTAATAATATCATGGCTTTATGGTTATAGATACTTAAATAATACGGTAAAGATTAATGAAGCATAACATCTGTTTACATTTTCCCTCTTTGTTGTATGGTTAAGGCTATCGTATACTTGGTGACATAGAAATGATTATCAGGACTTGTAGTCCCATAACTACAACACTAGAAATAGCCTTTCCGCGGCTCGGAAAATTTCTATCTTCACTCCTTTATTGGTTGACATTTATTTTTATAAAGTCTTTAATATCTCCGTGCTGCAGTAGTAATACAAAGTATTAAATGTTTATTTCAACACTATGAAGTCAGTATTTATGTTGCAGTTTCAGAAAATTACAAAGTAGATGGTAAAAATACCTTCTCGTATGATATTGTTTTTTCAGCCGACGCCAACTCAACGACTAAAGTTTTATAATGTGGATTCTTCACATTATCATTTTGTAAATAATGTTTGAGAACACGGATAGAGTTAATAGCGTTGGGGCTTTTTTTCACATAATCAATTTTCGGATAAATAATAAATAATTATATAGAGAAAGCAGCATATATTTGAGTGTACACAAGGTATTATTCACTGTCCTATTATGTACATGTTTACTTTAAATATGTACATGTGGTTAAATAAATTCCAAATAATAACTATGAAATAAAACGCATTGATCAAATAATCTATTAACTTAAAAGTTTTCAAATGTCGATAACTTTTTTGAAATACATGTTTATTCTCAGCGGAACTATTTATTTTGTTATGTTCAATATTTTATATTCACGTGTTCAAAGTTTCTTACAATACGGGAAATATTCTGTGCAATTGACAGGAAAGCGTCATTCCGAAACCATTTCCGTGACGTTATCGGTCCCATCTCTTCTCATAGAGATCTTATATTGCAAATAATGACTGTTCAATTTATCCTCAGACCATTACCAAACTGTTCGAATAAAGAAGTACCTATTACAAATAATAACATTTTCGCTCTTTTGATTTTTACCTTACATACATTTTTATCCAGCCGATGTTTTTGATATCGGAGAAAATTTGTTTTCATATATTGATTTAAAATAGAAAAACAAACACAAAATGTCACTGCCGTAAGCTTTTTATATAATTAACAAATAAACTAACAATTCCATACTTTCTCCGCAAGGATAGGTAGATAGGACAGACGGCCACATAACTCTGTCTGTGCGTACACTTCTTGCTTCGTTCACATTCACATATCATCCCACACATACCTTCCAACTCTATACATAACCCGACCAACATTTGATTAATTTGTTCCCGCGTTATTTTCATAATGTTCCCTACTTCTTTGTCTATTGTTCTAACGGTACTTCTTAGTTCATCCGTCCAAATTATCCCTTGTGTTAATTTTTTATCTTGTTGTTGTACTAGCCATGCATTCTTTTTATATCTTCACATTCGACATACGATTCTCCATGGTACTCTATCACGTAGGGCTCGGGGATCTCGTTTCTACTAATTACTATGTGTACTTATTTATCAGCATTTATAAAATAATAAACGTGACTCAAGAGCATTTTCATTTTATGTAAAATAATGAATATTATTTTAACCCGCTTTATCACAGCAAAAAAAATACATATTTACTTGTTCGCAAACGATAAATCATTTCCTCTTCAGTTCCTTATTGTTTGTCCTTCACAATAAATAACTTCTCGGGGAAAAAATCCGCACCACACAGAGCTTATCCTTCACGTTCTGCTGTCCCATATTGTGAAAAATTACATTGAAAATATTATGTGTTTCTTTACGAAAAACCATGGAAATGGAATTATCTTAATCACCATCTCTTTATATTTATTAACGCCTTTGGGAAGATTAATTACATCTCAAAAGTAGAACACACACCTTCCTGCTGATGGAAAGTGGCTGTGATGCCATTACATTTAATTATGGAGCAATCTTCAGGTGCTGTCGTCTCGGAATATTCCTGTGCTTGCCTTTCAAAATGTCAATTAAGAACTACATACGATCTTCCTTAGTCTGGGAAGACTTACCTGTTGTGTTCGCATAAACAATTTGATTGACAAATTAATTGCTTTTTATGCAGAGCATTTGTCGGTACATTGGGCAGATACCCTGGCATTAAGTGTCTTGTTAAATGATCGCCTGATATTTCCACAAATCTTTCTTGAATTAGAACACAATGCGTAAATGACTTATTTTAATTGAATGGACACCTACCTGGCTTCAAAGGTAATAAAGTATTTAAGTTTTCATATTTAGTTTCTATGATAGAAGACAATACTACATACATCAAAACAGTATTGAAAAATATATCTATATCTCCTTGCCATCTTCCGCCGGATGTTTGCTTTCATCGTGTAATTCAGATAATACCTATATAGATATTAGACTTTGTAACAATGAAGTTTTTCGTCTTCCCCTCAGAAGCCTGACATTAATTTTACTCAGGTTGCTCAGGAATATTTGTTTATGAAGCCGTAACTACAAGAAGTTTATGATGACCTTATTACTATTACTAACCTCATCTTTTAATTTGTACTTTGATGCAAAGCTAGGTGCGTCATTGTGTTTATGAAACAAAATATACTTCGGTACATTTTTACCCAGTCGTAGTCAAACAAATAAAATACATATTTTATTTTCTGTTTATTCTTCTCTTAAAACATTGAAATACTCTTCCCGGAAGTCTAATAAGTGAATACAAAGAATTCCCAAAGGGAATGTATTTTTTTGTTTTCAACTCGAATAACAACAAAAAAGTATGGGTAGGAGGTACCTACATTATTATATTTTTTGAAAGAGTAATTAAAATTTACGCTGCTAATATTAAAATGCTTCACGAATTTCAATTATTCTGAATCTAAAGAAAGTTTCAAAGTATAAGGCTTCTACATTTCCAACCTACTTTTAATTTATTAGGTTTTAATTCTTCAACTTGTATTCTCAAGTATTCTGTTTACAATCCCGTGAAATATTAAACGCAGCGCATTTCGACGCAACAGGATAGAATAATTCTTTTCCAGTCCAAATAATATCTTTGCTCTGTTCCAGGATTTATGGAAGATTAATGCTACGGAGTTGCTATTAGCAACTTACTAATGTATAAATTCCGCGTGTTTTGTCCGTATGCCACATCTACTGTGTATTCATGAGTCTGTACATCGGCAACTTCAGTTTCTCAGCATCTACCAGCTTCTGTTTGTAAGCGTATCTTGCTACATGAACTTCTTGTAAGCAACTATTCTGTCTACCGATTTACTAATTGCGAAATTATTCCGCGAAATATGTGTGGGTCTGGCAATTTGGTGCGCCTTTTAAGTAAATTTGGTAAATAAATTAATCAGTCCAGTTTTGTACCCTAAGAAAACATGCATTTAAAAAATCGTAAATAATTCGTTTTGTGAGCTACTGTGAGCTTTTGTGAGCTTTTGTGAGTCCACTCTTGAGCGTAATGCTTTAATGGTGGTGTAATAATTAAGTGTGTGTCTCTTTTTAACTTCCCCAGTATTTTATGAAGATTTTTGAATGACGGGAAGTGTCCCGAGAAGGGTTCTTATAATTACAGCGAAGGCATTTGGCAAAGTACCCCTCCGCTGGATAATCAGCTGAAAAAGGCGGCAAAAATATTCCCGGCTAGAAAGTTTTCTTAATTTTCATCCTTAATGAAAATAAGTTATGACAACCTAATTAAGCATTCCCCGCTGTGTTTCGGAGATGGTTTAAACTCCGCTCCTATGAATAAGTCACAAATGAAGAATTCTTTCGGAAGTCTTGTTTCAACCATTCATCAAATAATAGTATTTCTACTGCTGTACAACATGATTTTTACTATCCTTTCTAGACATATGCCTAAATTATACAAAACGCAGGCTTGTTGCAAGTATATAAAATGTTAGATTGTTAGTGAATGAAGAACGATACATACATAATCCATGTACCTAACACCTTTGTTAATTATATATAATACCTACCTATAAATTGAAATGTAAAAATATTATTTTATTTCACTACATCTATATTCTTACTTTTACTTATCTATTTCTGTATATCCAACTTAATAACTGATATGATACTCAATTCCACTATCTATGTATATTTGTTAACATCCTATATAAGTTTATGTATTTTGTTACCTCAAATTTTTTCTTCTATTTTATTTTTTCTCTTACCTTTGTAATGGCACTACTCCCCAATTCAAACACGAGAAATGTTTTTCTTTATTGAATTGGGTAGATTTTGTTAAAAAAACTATTTTTATTGTAATTAGCCAAAGAATTATGTAATATTAAAGACTTATGATTTTCTTTTATAAAAAAAAAAAAAAAAAAATTATCTATTTATAACATGCGTACCTATATATGGGATTCATTGTTGAAACATAATATATTAGCAAGGTTGAAGGTGAAATTTGTATTTTTTGTAAATATTAACTTTAACGTTACGATAATTATGTAGATATCGCTACAGCCAGGAGCACTCCTGTGGTGGTGCGATTGGTACACCAGGAAGCACTGTTTTGTTAGGTCTTGGAACATATGCTCATAGGATGGGAAGGAGGCTGAAGTTTAATCGACCGGTATATATGGCAACCCATTAAGCCAATATTAGAATTTTGGTTTTGCAAGAATAAAAGAATTCGTTGTGCTTTCTTTTTTCTTCCCTTTTCTTGCCTCTTTACAGCACTTACCTGTATTTTTATCGTCTTTTTGGCTCTTCTTGTCTCTTTCAGTTTCTTTTTGTCTTTTCTTGGTTATTCTTGCTTCTTCTGTGTTCTTCTGAATATATATAATATTTCATATTTAAACCCGTGTGACCAAAATAACCGCTCTAGAAGCTACTGGATCATTGAGACAAGAAGTTCCAAAGCAGGGGTCTGAGAAATGCGAAAATAGTAACTGATGATGAGGTTTTTAAACAAGCCATATAAATTTCAATAGTTTTTTTATTACAAGGAATTCATTATAAGAGAAGTTAAAATGGCGCCTACACGAATGTTAAATAAACGCAAAATACTCGTAGGCATAATTATAAGGTAAATATTGTATATAGATGAAAACGGTTAATACGCACTTTTTTTTAAAAGACTCCTTTGATTCACCTTAATTATATTAAAAGACAACTATTTGCATTGGGGGCAGTGGAAAATATTTCATTTTAAATTTCAATTACGTTAAATTAAAATTAGATTCGTCTTGTGAAATTCTGCCCATTTTGTAATCACTGTCACTTTGGTATGTTGAACATGTTGGTATTCCTGATACATTTTTATAAATAACGAGCGGATAGAAGATTTTGAAGATATCACGAAATCTGGTCATATTAGGTAAATACTAATTTAGGTACCCGAGTTTTAAAAATAAAAAGACGTAAAAAAGCATGCAAAATTTAAAAAAAAAAGTGTGTATTAACCGTTTCCATCTATATCCCATAATTACCTATTATAAATACAACTGAAGGTTGCTCACGATCACAACGTGCATTACGCATACCCGTTAATACTCCTCTTAACCTAACCTAACTTAACCGAAAAGATTTCAATTCAGTTTTCTTTTTCTCCAGTTTGACCATTGTTCATTCGCCCTCTAGTAATTAGTCTTGTCGGGGTAGGTAAGGTTAGGTTAGAAGGTACACATGCAATACGATAAAAAGTTTATTTTTCATCACCAAAAATACAAATTTTAGTTGTGTGCCTGCCCTGCGAAACTCAATTATTATCTTGGTTCAATGTACTCAAATTTGCTTAGAATTTAAGCGTCATTTTCAAAAGTAATTTTCAAACGTAGTCAAACGTATCATCCGCTTAATTCGCAGACTACGCGATGACATTTACAAATAAAAATGAGTTATACACTTTTACATAAAATATTTATTCCTTAAATTATTTCAGCTAAGTAGCTACACGGAGAAAAATGTTATTCTAAAATACGATCATTTTACGAACTTTTATTTTTTCTTACGTTTCTTACGAACAAATTAAGATGATAGACTTCGCTTTTCGGCCCATACAAAAAGGACGCCCAGGAAAAAACACTTTTCTACATCGAAAATTGCACAAAATGAATATATTTTTTTTATACTGCCTTTTAGAGGGCGAAAACTATGTTGGTATGTTTTCGAATTTTCGATGCGTTTCGTATTAACGTAAGCATTCACTGTCAAACATGTACGATTTATCAAAAAATATTATTTAATGAAAAAGTGCTGCTAACTCAACTCTCATAAAGAATTATAAAATTATAAAAAGCTACCGACGTAGCTTCTTCTTTGTAAAAAATATATTTTTTTTTAAATTTCAATTTCGTGAAAGTTTCGGTGTAGAAAAGAGTATTCTTCATAAACCCCTTTTCGAGCGATTTCTGTAGGTAAATTTGAGCGTTGTCTCATTCGCACATTTCGCATTCGCATTCGCATGTATTTTAAGTGTGCGTGGGCTTATTGTGAGCGGGACAGAATGACAGACGCGGGTGTTCCGCGTGTGGTTTAAAGTCTAGCCTCTTAACAGTGTTTCAATGTTTATTGGCGGGAAAATGTAAGAATAAATAATTATTATTAATTATTAGAACACATTTCGTACGTATATATATTGTTGGTACAACGTATTTTTTCGTTGTTGTTCGTCATGTTATATTTTCAGGGCAACTAGATAAAAAAATTCTAAATGAATGTTTTATAAATATGGCCTGATAAATTATCGTGAGGGAAAATGTATGAATAATTACGTATTCCAACAAATTATTGTTACATTTTCCCACCAATAAACATTTAAACACTGTTAATTTGTTCGTAAGAACTTCAGTCCCGTTTTTAGCCGTTTTTACGAATAAAATGATCGTATTTTAGAATAACATTTTTCTCCGTGTATGATTGCAGTGTTTATTTTTTTCGCATTTACGAGTAAATCAAATGCCATTATTGCACAAACTAACTCAAACCGTATAAATAAGTTTCAAACTAAAGTTTGATCTGCAAAACGTGCTTCTATAAGCACGTGGGCGAACAATGGTGCAGCATAATTGGATTAAGTTGTATAAAAAATAAGGTATGCAATGGTTCTTTGAAACAGCAACTTTTGTAAATAAAGTGGCTTGAATTCGCACTGCTAGAGCGGCCACAATCTCGTGGGATGGAAGCTGAGCGCGTTATTATATATATGAGCGTGCTGAGCTAATATTTTTATGTGTGTTTACCGGTTTGCTTTGTGAAACCCTGTGATAGTTAACATGGCTCAGTCCTTATTTAAAGTTAAATCTCAATGTCGTATTACAGATCTCTTATTCATTGTGGCACATTTCATTTAATAATAAAGACAAAAATTATTGTACCAAATCCTAGCTCGAAAGCCTTTAATTTATAAAAGTCATCCTACAAAGTGTAAATTGACATTGTATGAGTACTTCGATTGACACTTTGAAAATTTCAAATCGAACGGATTTTTTCAATTTATTAAATTTGTGTGGCTCAATTATGACTAGATATATAAATTTCCCGCTCATCTGACAGCTTGATGTTTATTGCTATAGTAAATTCAAATAACGTACTACGAATGGGAACAAATTATAACTGTGGATTAATCCGAACAATACCAAAATCGACATAGAAATTCCAACATTGACTGTTAAATAATGAACGTATGTGGTTATGAATTTCAATAATGAATCGGGTAAGTGTAAACTTTGGTGGCGTAAAAAAGACACCATTTCATCGGTAAATGCTCTAATTTTTTTTTTTATTTAATAACAGTATTGCCCATTTCTATCCTATATCTCGAATATGTAGATTGTATAATTCCATAGAATGTGATGATATAGATATCTATATAAATAATCTCGTATTTTAAAAAAAGTGCAAATTTTATTAGCTATAAGCTAATATAATATTACGTGGTAATCAGAAGTATTTTAACTAAAAATTATGTAATTTCGTTTATTATGCTTTACAACTATTTCTTTTATTTCTTTCTTATCTTTCTCTATAGGTACACATTGAAAGAAAATAATCTGACTGAATCTTTAAAACGGCTACCACCTTGAAACGAAAACGAAACGTACATTTTTTTTAAATTTAATTTAATAATGCAAATGTTACAACACTTACAGAAATTAAAAATAAATATTATTAAATTAAATTTAAATAACATTTTTAAAAAAATAAATGTAGTTCTACGAATTAAACACAAAAACAATGAATTAATAAAGAAACAAAAATTACAAACATTTAATTAATTCACAGATAGAAGAAAAGTAAAACGGTTGACATGAAACAAAGCTTTGCAATGCTCTTAGTCAAATATCGGTATTGAGGTTTGAAAAGTAAAATTCTAAAATATTTCATATAGGTTTGGGTTTATTTTGTATACGATTAAAGAAAACATTTGGTACGCAAAACTAAATTAGTGTTTTTTTTTATTAATAATAGCTTGAGCCATGTTTAGTGACCATATTTGAAAATCCAGGACCATTCTAAACTTTATCTTTCATATCTCTTTTCCCTCCTCTCTCCATTCACCCGTAGTACCATTGGCTGTCAGGAGTTGAGGTTGTTGTACGATAATAGCATTAAAAATGAATATTTAAGGTATATAATGTAATATTGCAATCATATTTTCATTCGTATACGACTATCGCGTAAAGCCCAGTTATTTATCAAATTTCCCGCAAAGAAGCCGAGGATTGTGCTTGTGCATCACATTGTTCCTTCGAGCTTTAAAACCAACAAATCAACATTACTTTGAGTTGGGATTTTCCTTTTGAAATATTAGAGCAAACCTCCAGCGGGACATGCGCTCGCCCGGGGGGATTGGGAGCGGAAGCGTTCTTTTTTATATTTTATAAATCAATTACTTTTTCTCCAGAATTTTGTATTATTAATCGTGAATTCTTAGTATTTAACTTTGCCCTTTTATTGTGTTCATGAATTATTCTTAAACATTCACGTTGCCCTTTTATTTTTGCGTGATATTTTAGATTGTAACTTCGGCTATTTATTTGCTTAAAATTAACTGCTCAACATTGATCTCTATGTTTTACGCGATTTCTTGATAAAATTATGGATTATTAGGGTGGAAGATACTCTTAGTATCGCCCTGGTGTAAGACCAACATTCAGAATTGAAACGTTGCTTCAAATGGCTTTAGCCGTATTTAGTGACTAAATCTGAATAGCCAGGTACTTCCCCACCTTCCTCTTCCTCGTCTCCTTCCCTTTCCCACTTACTTTCAGCCTCATAACATACCCCAATTGGGGATGCCATAGTCTCACTGGCTCCAGACGGTATTTTGACGGTATACTTGAGAGGTATTCACTATCTGTATAAAAAAAAAATATAACATTTTTTTACATAATTTCTTATTGAACACATAATTTTTTTTAATTTTTTACATGAATTCGTAATAAACTTCAAATATTAATTAGCCTTCAATTTTTGTTTGACGTAAAATTGAAGTATGTAAGTAATGTTACGAATAATGATATGGACGCTAATAAAATCATTAGAAAATCTGTATTCTGAAGCCGCCTAAATTCTCTATCAAAGATCTATGGCATAATGACACATGATGATGTGATTTTATTCGCTGAGTCAAAAATATTAAAAAATATATTATAAAAAGAAATAATAATACGCGGGTGAAGTCGGGCAGTCATAACTAGTTACTTTCACAAAGCGGTTGTAACTATTTGTTCCATGAAGGTTCTATCAATAAATATAAACTCATATCTGTATCCAGTGAAATAGATGAAGTAATTTGTTTATTAATGCCAGCGTTATTTATTTATTAAATTGAAATGCGCTAACCGTGAAATTATGGTAAATAATGGTAATTGGCAATGCGTGTAGGTGTTAATTAAGCACGAATTATGTTTTATTTGGAATGAAATATAATCAGCGTAAATAAATATTAGTTCCGCAAGGATATACATTTGTTTGACGTCAATAAATTAATGATTATAAAATTTATTTAATCAGCTCCGTTTATGCACCTCGCGCTTCAGTACATACATACTTAGTAAGGTCTCTTTTTTTCCATTTTATTTACTAACCGATTAAATTTGTAAAATTCGTGACTAAATAATAAATTAAACAGAACAATGATAACTTCCGAGGTAATGGTAAGCTCCCTGGCTCTATTTCCGGAGGTTGGGGGACAAAGCCTGGCCTGGATACATCTTTTATGTTATATCACATACCTATATAATTATACCTCAAATACCTACTTTTTTTTACTACTTTTACTGTAATTTTTTACTCGTAATATACTTCCACTTATTGAACTGTTTTGTATAATTTATTGTTATCAAGTTTAATTTGTAGACTTTTAGGTCCGGGTTTAGTTTTCCCCATAGGAAAAACTAAACCCTTTCACACACTTTTCCACAAAAATGGTCATCTAGTAAATCCACGCTATGCAAGTGTATTACATAAGTATAATTCATACAAAACAATACAAGAACAACATGTTAACCCACCAGACTATTAAATGGGAAAATAATTCACCAACTCCAGATATTTTCATATCAGAGGGTTCGGCTCGGTGGAAATCCTAATTTGACCGATAAATCCTACTGATCCCTCAATATAAATATTTAAAAAATCTGTCGTAATCCTACATGTATTTAAAATGACTGATTTTTGCATTTTTATATACAAATTCTTTGACAAATCTAATATGCCTAAATTTTTAATAATATTATTATTCAATTTATAAAAACAGTTTATTTTTAAACAGTTCTGATATGTAATTATTATTACTTCAGAAGGCGAAACAGCTGTCATGCGTAATAATAATTATATAGCAGAACTTGTTTAAAAATAAACTGTTTTTTTAAATTGAATAATAATATATTATTAAATATATAAAAAAATATCCTTTGTACAACTTTACAAAATAATTAAACTACATATCTGGTTGTATTGTACTTACTTATTTATATCTTTTAATTTCCGTTAATTATGTTATGTAATAGGTATTCACTTATTATCAGACTCCTGAACAACTTACTTATAATAATGTATACTTTAAAAGCCTTCAAGGCGTTGTTTTATTTTTATTTTTCTTATTAGCTTTACACAGGAGGCCCAGAGGAAAGTAATTTCCGTAATTACCTGAAGTTTTTTTTAAGAAAAGGAAGAGGAAGTTCTGGGAAGGAAAAATATATGAGAGATGGGTAGGAATCTGAGGTGACGGATGTATGAATGCATCCCTCCGTCTGCGGTACCAGGCAACAGGTCGAGAGAGAGCAGCTGGAGCGGTTAAAGGGTCTCCCTAAACTGACCATTTCCGATCTGGCCCGATGACGCAGCTGGTGATCAGGCGCATTCTTCGCCAAGACCTGAACATACATCACCCGACGAATCTGGTTACCCCCGGCCAAACATAGGCATCCACTTAGGGTGACCTATGGCATAGGTGTTGGTTATCCAATAAATGGTTCCAGGGGCACGGTACCCATATCCGCCTCCCAAATAAACAAACATATTTGCAACTCCTTTGAGGATGGACCGAACTTCAATTAGAGCCGTAGTGAGGGACTACCATTTATAAACCAAATTTACATTGAATAATTTTAGTTGAAAAGAGTGACGATTTGAATAGCCAGTTACTTACCTAAAATCAATTTCGCCTTCACAACCTTTCCAAAACTTTTCCTGGCAGTTGTTACTATTTTTGTATGCTTTATGTAAACCTGGAAAAAATTAAAATTTCAGGCCTGTAAAAAATGCTTTCAAGTGCAAAATCTCCTACCAATGAACCCCTTTTCGGATAATGTTTTATTGCAAATGTAGAAATTTAATTTCTTTATAAAGTGGTCGGAAAGCATTTTAATATTTGTGCCAGAATTTCACAAAATTAAACAAAAGACTGCAAATTCACACTGTTTTTTACGGCAAGAATCAAAGTGGGTGCGTCCAACGAATTTGGAGTCGAGATAAACCTTATGCCGTTTGTATAACGACTATGGTCACTTAACATTAGTTTCCACCCGTTTTCTGGGCCGAACGGACGTCTCTACGCTTAACGTCGCTTGGTTCCGTGAAATTCATTTTAAAATTCGTTGTTATTATAATAAACAATGCGAAAGAAAGGAGTTTATGTTTTTTACAGGCCTTTACGAAATCAACTTGTAAAAAGCAACTCTCAAATACCTTCTAACTCTAACATTTCCAAAAGAGTATTGTCAAGTATTTTTAAATCCCTCCCAAATAAGTATTTTTAAATCCGTCCCGATGTCGAACTTTTCAAGGACTATGGGATCACTTTAATGAAAAAGGTTACATGTTGGTAGTATTTGGTTAATGCGTATCACCATAGAATAAAAGAAAATAAGAAGTTCCTTCCGTTAAAATTTGAAACAAATGTTCCATTTATCACGCGCTCTAACTTTCCCTGACCATTTAAATTTCGAAATCATGGTGAAACACAGTATTATATTGAAAATTTAAGCCCCGATTGGCCAAATATTTGGATCCCGAAACCCGCCCACAAGGCATTGCTTGTGTTCTTCTGTATACTAAGCGTATCACAAATAAGAATGCTATGCTCCGGCCATTATGATAAAAAAAACCCTTTGGTGGGTGGCAGTGGTGGGTGGTTATAGGGCTTAGGTGGCAATGAAAGAGTGCCTTTTACCAGTCAGTTACTCAGAACAATTATAATTTTATTTGTGTGGGCGAAAGTTCATTACTAAAATGATTGCCAGAGAGAAAGAAGCATTGTGATCGAATCTTCTCCCAGATGTTTGCCATTGCTATCCATTCTCTCTCGCCTTCACGGATATTTTCTTTCGAGTAAAACTACTCTATTTTTAGAGGTTGTCTATGTTGGTAAACATTGGAGCAATTGTATTGCTACAGAGTGGAGATGAAAAGAAAACATTTATAAAAATACCTTTCTTTGCAATAAAACAGTATGTGAAAAAAAAAGCAATTAGCGCGTAATGAGTTCCGACAAAAGTATGATTTTTCTAGATGCACCGATGCTCCCTTACTTGGGATAACTACTTATAAGATGTCTCATATATTGATACGAGCATGAATAATGACTCAAAACCGAAAAAACGCCAACCACTTAATAATTATCGATAAAAAATATTTCGACGTTTGTAATTTTTTTTGTTTATTTATTTAATTAGTAGCTTTGCATACTGCTCCGAAGAAGGCGCTATTAGGTATCAGAAACGACTTTAAACTATACGATGGTGGTTGGGCATTTACACAATACATAGCTACACTCACCTACAAACATCTATATATCATAAACCGCTGTAGTAATTAGTATTTTTACATTTCCTTCCTACCCTTTCCTATAGACCAGGCATTTTCGCTTATCACCCACATCAGTCATTAATCGACCTTCACTGTGTGAACATCTCCGCATCCATATTCCGCATTTTTCGCTATTCGCCACAGCAAAATACCGTACCGCAAATAATATAATTATATATAAAGGGCAAGGTAAAATCAGCCAAATAGAAGAAAGTGGCACAAGTTCCCCAGTAAATAATTATTTCCTTTCCTTATGTGCATATTTTCTACTTGTGCAGTGGTTAAAACACAAACACACAATTCAAAGGTCCTTCGATATTAAAAAATCACATAAAACTCACATCAGATATCGTTATTCACTGTTTTCCAGTATTTTGCTTGAGATTAAGTGTTGTTAGGCGTTAATTAATTAATTCCACTTGTATACATCCCAATACCGTTTAATTTAGAAAAACTATCTTTGCACTTCGCAACACTTCAGTTTCTCCCTAAAGGGCAAGGGTCCCGGATGCGCTACACTTTGCGGAGGTTATATTTCCGTTACAGGTCGAGATCATATTAGATTTGTTCGTGTTTGCTCGTTCTCTAGTATACTTCAAGTGTACAAGTGTGGAAGTGCACAATTGTGTGCATTGGAGTGAAGACCATTCTGTACACATTGGTGTGCACCATTATCAAGACTGTTATTCATTTATCCAATAATGGGAAGCGACGTTTCATTGAGGTTATGCTCTATGAAGCTGGACAGAAAAGGGAAGATTGTTTCACGACGAAGGTATTTGCATCACCACCAAAAGTTACTACCCGACTATGCAATATTTTTTTTACTATTGAAGCAAACATTTTGACCTCTCACATTAGTTGGTTAACAGAAATACAAATGTATTGTTATCATCAAATGGTCAATCGCGCCATTTTGTTTTTTTAGCAGGTCAATTTTTAAAATCCACGTTAAATTTGGGAGGTTTGGAGACCGCCGCCGCTCCGGAAACCATTGGATAATCAATACCCATGCCACAGGTCACCCCAAGTGGTTCGCTACGTTAGGTGACTTAGGGGGGGGTGCCGGCTTCATGGGGTAAGGTTTGTCTATAAGTATCTAAGGTTGATGGTGAATGCGTTTGCTTACATACTGCGGTGAGGGCCGGATGGGGAAAGACTGGTTGAGGAAGACTTAACCTAAACCCATCTCCTCTCACCTTAATGGGGAGGATGGATTCATACATCCGTCACTCCTGTACACATTGACCATTCCTACCCACTCCTCGTACATTTTTCCCTCGCAGAACTACCTCTCCTTCCGTTCCCAAAAAAGACCCCTCAAGATGACATAGGACCTGAGTATTTTTTTTTCTTCAGGGCCTCTTGTGTGGCGCTATTGTAAAAAAAACACCAATTCTAGGTCCGCCAATTTTCTATCAAATTGTTATGATATCAAATACTGCTGATCAAAAGTTGAAACGGACCGAGGGTCGGCGTTTAACGGGAACCCTTTTTTTGTAAAAAATAATAAATGGCACTGATTGGTTATTATATAACAATATTATATGTTTCAGTTTTTGTGATAACTTTATAATATGTGGTTACTATGATTCAGAGCATTAATTTGATGTCACCATAATAATAAAATTGTTCTCAAAGAAATTAAAACAAAAAAGCGTGCGAATTTCTGCCACAACAACATTTTATGCTGTACATTGTCGATTTTTTGCTGTGTTAAGATTGAAAATACTCGCAATAATTTTGAACGACATTGATCGAGTAACTATTGCTGAAGTAGGTAGTTAATATTTATAGTTTTATCCAACAATGCTAAAACAGAACACAAAAGCTTAAAATAGTGAAAATAATGGTTGGAAAGTAAATACCGCCGTGAATACGTCGCTGATATCGCCAAAGTTTATCCGCTCGACACGTGTGATCAATCATACCCTAGAATACGTTATTGCCGACATTCTTTCCTCTTCCCCTTTTACAATCTCTTCTCGCGTTTCCCTTTGTCCTCCGGTTCATCACCTGAGCTGTGATAGTGTATCTTTGTACAAGATATGAACGCATTTTTCATACGGAGATACTATTTATATTTTTAGATGATGTATGGCCATATCTTAAAACATGATTTTTTGCCTGTCTTATTTGAGGGGTATTTCACTATACTAAAAATAAATAACAAAATAAATATGTGCATTATGTAGAAAACTCGTTAACCTACCTTATATAGCCGCTTTTTTTCAATAGCTCCACACAGAAGGCCCCGAGGTAAACAATTGCCCTCGGGGCTTAGTCACCTTTGGGGGTGTTATTAGGGATAGGAAGGAGAGAAAGTTCTGGGAAAGAAAGAGGTAGGAGGGGTGGGTAGTAATCTGGAAGTCAGTGTTTCCAGGAGGGACGGACGTAATAATCTATACTCTCACTGCGTTGCATAGTGATGGGTCGAGAGAGTCCGGCTGGAGAGGTCTAGGTTAGGTCTCTTTTCAACCAGTCTCCTCCAATCCGGCCTGACACGCAGTTCAGGTGGACAAGCGCATCCGCCTCCAAGACCTAAACAAATCTCACCCCATGAAACCGGGCAACCCTGCAAGTCAGTAAGTTACACACGTAACTAACCACTTGGTGGCAGGGGTGCTGGTTTTCCAACAAATGGTTCCCGGGCCGGCGTTAACCGAAACGGCCACTATTCATAGGTTCTAGTATCGAATAGTAAACTCGAACTTTATAAATAAATAAATTTGAAATCGAAAATATATGTTATCAAGAGGATGGTGAAACACTCCTAATGTTTAATAATAAAAGTGGGATTTATAATAAAACTGATGACACATAAACATCGAATTTCATGGTACCTAATCACATTTAGCATTCTCCTTACATTTTTTTCAGTTTCCTCATTTTTACGCGGTAACATAATCCCAAATAATCAATCCGGTGCCTTGGAGATTCAAGAACAGAAGATTAAAGACGAATAAATTTTTCTTTAGCGTTCCGGTATTTTATTACAAATCGAAATTTATTTTTATTTTTGCCTCCAGTTTAATAAACCAGAAAATTATATCCTTAAATAATGTCGCTTTTGGTTTTAAATGAAGAGTTTTAACGAGTTAGGCATCTTCCAACGAAGAATATCGTTCTTTGAAACAACTTATACCCCCCTTTGAAACAACTTATAACAAATTTACTCCTTAAACATAAAAGCTACTGTCGATATTTTACGAAAATAAAATGTAGTGCTGTTTTTTTACTGAAAATGATTGGTCTTAAAATTCTTTATGAGTCTACTTAATTGAATTATTTCTATTTAGAGATAAAACTAGCTGATGCAAATAAATTGAATATTGGAAAAAATAAAAATACTCTTTAGGTAGAATTGATTGATTTCATTCTAAAAAGAATATTTAATTTCCAAATTAGTCAGAATCGCATTACCGGTTTTGTCTAGAAGAATGGTTTGTAACATTATATTCCTTGCGACTTGGTCGTTCATCAGATAACATTGTAAATTCGTTCGGAAGGTAAAATTATTTATATTAAATTTCATAATTTGAGCACAAGTAAGGAATTAAGAAAGTTTTGAAGCCACCTGTCATTTTGTGACAGACTTTCGATTCTCGTTTCATAACTGTGAAACCTTCAGACACCTAAAGGCAGGTAGGTACCTATCTATATCTGCGCCAGAGGAAACTTTTAACGTCCAATATGAATTGTTTCAGGCACTGAAGTGTAATCGTAGTTGAGAAGTTTTTCCATATTTACCTTTTATTTAATATCATAGAAAGGAGATCTCGTTTTCTGCATTCAACAAAAGATTTGTGTAGAGAAGAGTTTTATTTTATGTAAAATGAGGTTTGTAATCGAAAAAGAACCGCATGTCTTCACTCAAAATATTCATAAATGCTGGACTGTTAGATTGGACTTTGATATGAATAACTGCCTTCTCGATAATTTTCATCACATTTTGACCACATTAATTTACTTAAACATTAAAAAAGCGTTTAAACTAAAAAATATATATATTTTTATATTCCAACCGAAACGAACCCCATTCAGATATCGAAGTAAATAAAATTGGATGGGTTTTCATTAAAATTTGTCATGTTTTTTTCGATAATTTTTAGAGAAATTAATTTCACGTGCTATTTTGATTTTTGGTTTTTGAGAATCCCCAATGGAAACGAAATAATATTGCAATAAAAAACTTTTATTTCAGCTGTTAAAGCGGGTAAAATTTTGATTCACAAAAACTTGAACTGATAAAGCATTTTCACAATGTATTTATTTATTTACGGACGAATAGTCCATTAATAATAACATATAATAATAACACGAATAAGAAAAAGACATGACAGTGAAATGAGAGCACAAAAAAATGAAGAGCAATGAAAATATATAATATAAAAAGTACATATAGTAGATCTATAAGTCAAAGCATGAAGAAGGATTTAAAAGGTTTTAAAAATTACACATTGCGTATCGACTGCCAAAAGTCATTTAGGCTTATAGCAAAAAATTCAACGCTTTGACTTACGTTGATAAGTCTTCACATTCTGGTCAAATGCGAATGGTAGCAGCAGAATGTTGATTAAGGAACAGCAATTGATTATTTCGGAGTCTACGGAACGGAATGTTAAACTATGAGTTGTAATAAAGCAGGCGTCAGTAATACTGTTATAAAAATAATACTGTAAATCAAATATATCTTTTGAATTATTGACACATCGGTGCCCATAATAACTTCTGTTTCCCCCGTTTTTTCAATTCGACTGCAAGAGCTTTTCACCAATCGATATGTCCGTTTATGGTGTTAAAAAACAATAGCCTACTACAAAAATGAAGAAAAAAACCGTTTACTGTTGTTAGCTAGATTTTGATCATGTTTCCCATCACTTATCAATTATAATTTGCAGACTATTTGCTAAGGAAAGCTTCCTTAAAAGCGGAATCAGGCAATTGATATGTCTCCTTCTCTATTTAAGGGGGTTCATAAACGACCTTTTAAAGGAGCTGACAAGAAAGTAACAACACCAACTAGGCGAATGACTCGTGCTTCTTGCACGACACTGAGACGACTTATCTGAATAAGCCAAGAGTACACAAACTCACATAACGTGTAGTTCAATCCAAAAAAAACAGTCACTATTGTATTCAACACACAACACGGAGCCACTGAATATTCCACCAATCTGGCTGGTTGGAAATAAACTGCTTGCAGTTTTTTTATGGCTTGGAAAATATAATTGTTTTGCGTTTGTGTTATATTATGTTTTATGGAAGGTCAAAAAGAGCAATTAATATACGAGCTGGAATGCTTTCAAGGCGGTAACGACCGGATAGCGACAATGTCGGGAAACAGCTTATCAAGACATACTGCAATGCTCCATACTATGAGCTGTGGACACAATACCCAGCAACGCAATGGGACAAGCTGTAGTGGTACTAGCATAATGCCTACAGACAACTTTTGCAACTTTCAAGGTTCTCCAGTGGATCTATGATGTTTCCCGCCTTACTTGGTCATTGATCATTAGCCAGCTTCCGGGGCAGGAAATTCAATCAAAGTCATTGTCTTGTTTAAATCTGAGTGGCCTTCCACTACGATATCTGAGACAACTTTAACCAGCGAAGGGTACAGATAATGTAGCGACCATCCTGATTTATTTAATTGTATTTATTATTATCATGTTTCCATTATTTATTATTCTATTCACGTAATTTTTGTTCCAATACATTATCATGTAATATGGCAAATTGGAAATGCACATTCACCCAGTCCTTCAGGCATAAAATCTTATACATGTAATGGATCGAATAATATTTACATTAAGTATTTATAAATAAATTATTCCGATGATAATGAAAACTAATGTTCCCTGTAGGTATTTAAAACAACCTAAATAAGTACATAATCATAATAAAATTATATTATTCTTCCTCCCCATAAACTGAACAATCACTAAATTAATTTAATTATAACGATTTCCATTATTCCCGAATTCCCAGAGGTACGAATAATTAACACACACAAAAGCGGTGATTAAAAGTCTTGGAATGCTTTTGTATTTCACGAGGGCTTCCGATGATAAAATTACGTTCGGAAACCAATTCATTTCCTATTAATATCTGAAATACCATCAACACGAGCAAGGATACGAGTGTTCCGTGAGCCAGAAATCAATAGTATGCCAATACGTAGTCCCTTGGCCCAGACATTTTCCCCTTATTAATCAAAATGTAATGAAGTTTACTTTGCCATCAATCGAAGATAAATCTTTGATTTGGAGGATTATGTATTTTTAATGGGTCTATCCGTCAGTTCGCAGCGTTATATCTAAACAGCATCCATGCTTTGCATAAATTCTTTATGTTGTTTTTTTTCCCTGTTAATGAGTGGCTACGTTTTGAATTTGTCTTTTTTTGAAAAGTTTCTGTTAATTGTCAAATAAAGTGTCAACACAAAGACGATTTTTGTCGAAATATATTTTCGTCTGAGAACTAAAACGAAGACATCAGACGCCACGTGAAACATTATTTGTGCCGTTTACGACGTGTTCTCCTAATCTTGCTTCATCAGATTTTCATATTTTTCGATGTCTATTCATTACCAAATCTCCTAGGAACATCATTTAAAAACAATGCTGCTGCATTTACAAAACGCTGCATCAAATGACACATAATGATAAATATTAATCGTTTTTATTGAAGTTAAGTTTGTACATAATAATTATGATTTAATGGTAATTACAGTAAGCATTATTAATTAAACATATTATCAATTAACAAGAAATAAGAATAATATCAGAGTTTCCAGTTCTGCTGCGGCCTATAGTAATTTTTATATCATTCTATTGGAATGGTTATACATTTTTAAATGTATGTTCCTATGTTAGTTGTATATCTCTGACTTCAAATTCACAGTTGTATATATCATTAAGTCACTAGTTTTAAATCAGCAGTTATAAGTCGTAATTATAAGTCTTAGATGTAAGCCACTTATTATAATCATAAACCTTAGTTGTAAGCCAGATATTTTAATTCTTTTATATATTATATTTATTTGTATAGCGCCCTTGAGATGATTTTTCACAAAAACGTCGCTATGTAAATCGGCCAAATATTATTATTATTATCATCAAGGTGTCTTTACATTGTCTTCATTATGATTTCATGTTGATTATCACTTAGTTCTCTCGTTAATATTTTAACGTTAGTTTTAAATATACAAACTTATATCTGTGTTTTTTTTTTGATAATTTGGTAGGGCATTGTATAATATGTTCCGCACCATGAAATGTAACATTTCTCTGTTTTAAAATTTGAATAAACCATTTTAGGCTAATTGCTCTGTGTGTTTATATTAGGCTGTGGAGTATTCAGATTTGTTTTTTTTTAAGTTTAACAAAACATATCTAAATATGATTTTTGAATAATAAGTACATGAAAGTTCTTAAATAATTTGTTCGTGGGAGTATTGTAATTAGTCTGTGGGAGTTATGATCAATTAGTTACGAACTTTAAAATGTTTTAATGAAAGCTAAAAATACACTCTTTTAATAAGCATTAACCCCATGAAACCAGCTGACTTTTAAAATGGATCAAATCAAATAAAGAATGTAATCAACATTGTATAAGAATCCTGAATTTATGTTATTTTTTTTTTAAATAATGGTCTTGACTTTCTTGACAATTTATTAACCATCATCCAAATTTACATATTTATCGTGCGACAATTAGATTGGTTATACAATGAAATATATTTATTCTTCATTAATTGTATTATGTCCACACATAATCGACAGTATAGTTGATTAGTCAGACATCTCCAAAAGATCGAAATTTGAGTTGAGTATGCAGTTATATGTAAAAGTGTACCCTCTAACTGCTAAATACTTGGATAACTCATAAACACGACCAAATCAATTATAATGCAGAAAAACTTATAGCGAATTAAACAAAATATTGAAGTTTTCTGGGTCGGCGTAGTCCAGTGGTAAGGCTTTCGACTCCCATTCTGTAGGTCGCGGGTTCTAACCTGGCGTGCGCAAATAAATGTTATGTGATTAATTTGTGTTATTTCACAATTAATTAATTAAAAATAATATATAATATATTTGCGACACGTTCCAGAGTGGAAGATACTCTCAGTATGGCCCAGGTGTACGACCATCATTCAGAATTAAAACTTTGCTTGGAATGGCTTTAGCCGTGTTTAGTGACTAGATCTGAATAGCCAGTTACTTCCTCACCTTCCTCTTCCCCATCTCCTTCCCTTCCCCACTTACCTTCAGCCTCACAACATACCCCAATTGGGGATGCTATTATCTGGCTCCGGACGGGAGCAGTTGGGACTCTTGTGAGGTATTGACTATATAAAAAAAATAATAAAAAAAAAGAAAAAAAAAATATATATATATATATAAAAAAGTATATATCAAAGTGTCATACTAATGTACCGGACTTGCTTTCATAATTTTCTCGAAACTCATTATTTGGGGATGTCTGACTACTGGACGATCGATTTACGTAAATTAAACTATGTAACGTGAAAATGATTAATTAACCAACATTCATGTACAAGACAATTAAAGTTATTTTATCATCGCTGTAATCGCAAACCTTTCTAATAATTGAAAATCACATACGGTGAATACTGATCTGGAAAGCTGAGTTTGCTAAGCCGGTTTTGCATCTCTGCACAATTCAAGTAATGATATTCCACCCCGTGCACCGCCGGGGACTTAGCAAGCTGCGGCGGGAGACAAGGAATGTTAGCTGATAAATTATTGTTTTAATTAACGTGTATGACGATTAGAATGTGCGGTGGTTCAACACTATGTTACACATTGGAAAAGTTCCCCGTCCAACCCTTGGGTGGGAGCTACTAACTGCTAGCGTATTGTCACCATTACCGATACTGTTTGCTAAATTCCCAATACATTAGTTTCCCGTATTTAAGGGCCATTCGAAAATTCAAAATTCAACTTGCGATCCTGCCCTTGTTACTGTACAGAGCGATTTCGATGAGAGAGATTGATTATCTCCGTACCAAAAATTTGAACTAATAACTAGATATCCATTTTATTTCATTCAAAATGTGCTTTAATGTATACCTGCATTCAAGTAAGCAGTTAAAATTCTCAAACGCGTGATCATTAATTTCTTAATATCGTGTATTTCTTGTGAGTATTTTTTGATGATAAGTATCATCGTGATAATTAATTTCTTAATATCGTGTACTTCTTGTAAATATTTTTTGATGATAAGTATTAACATTTTTCAATAATATCTAAGCACAATAAGTGCGTAGAAAAATCTAAAATATTTTAGTTTGTAAGAAACTGCCCTTGCTACTGGACAAAGCGATTCCGATGAGAAAGATTGATTATTCTTAGTACCAAAATTTTTAACTAATAACTAGATATCCACTTTATTTCATTCAAAATGTGCTTTAATGTATACCTGCATTCAAATAAGCAATAAAAATGCTCAAAGGCGTGATGATTAATTTCTTAATATCGTGTACTTCTTGTAAGTATTTTTTGATGATAAGTATTTATGATTTTTCAATAATGTCTAAGCACAATGAGTATGTAAAAAAACTGAAATATTTTAGTTTTGTAAGACCGTAAATAAATAGATAAACTGAGGAATTTTCGTCACAAAACACATACTCGCATTTTTTTTAATGATTTTATTTGAACTAAAATTCTGAAAAGTAATTATATGATTTGAAATGTGTGTTATATAATACAATATTTCGTTTGAAAAATTAACAAATCTGCTAACGGCCAACGGTATAACCTTACTATATTAATAACTAGCTTCTGCCCGCGACTTCGTCTGCGTAGGATTAGTACTTCGAGTAATCTATTTTCTTTTCCTAGGTCCCATCCACGTTTATACCAAAATTCTCAGCCAATTTATTTAAAATATCTATAATTCTTGATTCGATTCAATGTATTAGGCGAGTACTTCAAATAAATTCATTAATTTAAATATTTTCTAAAATAGAATCAATCATTGTTTGGCAAAAAATCATTTCCAAATTCTGACATTATATATTAAACAATAAATATTATTTTTTATATATATTTTAAATGAATGGCTAGCTTTATAAATTATAGCCTATATGTTATTCTGATGTATGAGCTATATTATTGTAAAGTTTCATTAAAATCCATTCAGTAAATTTTGCGTGAAAGAGTAACAAACACATATACATCCATACAAACTTTCGCGTTTATAATATTAGTAAGATATTTAAACTCGGTTTTTCAAAATTTTAAAAATGACTTTACCAGATAAATTAACAATCTTTCGAAAACAAATTATGTTTTTTTGGTAAAAAGGAGTCAATATGTCTAGAATTTGATTTAAAAAGGACTCATTTTTGGCATTCTCTGGTTATACCCTCTAAACGTTGATGAATGATGAACTAATTCTCGAGCTATTCCGTATTGTGTTGTATAGATTTACATGAAAGTTTGAATGTAAAAATAGAATGTGTATTTTTAATTCCTTTGCTGTAAATAAAAAAAGTATTGTGTAATCCCTTTGTAGAATACTAAAAAGCTTTGAGCTTAGATAGCAAATAAAAAGTGTAGACAGAAGGTGGAATTGAATTGAATAAATAAAACGATTTCCCTGTTATGTTTTCGGTATACGGAATTTTTAATATAGTCGACCCAAATGCTTAAAATGCAAATTACACTGAAAATGTGCTAACGTGACACTAAAGATATTTTGCATTGAATATTCCTGGTCTGGGATATATTTTTGTATGCAGAGGTGATTAGCTTATCTGGATAAGCTCATCATAAAATAATTAAGTAAAAAAAGTATCCGTAAAATTTCCGTGAAATCTGACAGATTCTTCACAACGGCTTTTTTCAGTAACTAACTTAGTCTTGGAGCTAAGGGCATTTTGCAAGGGAGTTGATGTACCATGGATAATGAAACGCTGAACGGTTGAGTGATAATAAAGTGTTCCTTATTAATGCTATATGCAAACTGAGCCGGGGATTATGATGGAAAACTTTACACGGTACTCTTAATCTCCTTTTGATGGAATATCTCTCTGTTGTCAATGGTGTTCAAAATCAACACTTTGAGAAAAGCTATTTAAAAAGTGACTTTGTTTTAAGCAGCCTACAAAATATTATCCTCACCCATAAATGAGTTTTAAATTTTACAAAACTGACTATCGACCATTTACCCTACATTAATGATTTTTATAATCAGTTGTGTAAAATTAAAAACACGTTTATTAGTAAGGTCAATGTTGACCTAAAAACTAAACAATCATTATTGAATGCTGACCAAGAGAATAGCGATTACTTTGTTTTTGGGGGCTTTAATATTCTTAAATTTTGGCTTAGTAATATATAGGTAGTTATATCAATGATTATAGTATTAAAATGCCTTTAATTGTGGGTAGGTTGGTACTGTTACTTACTAAAAATAAAAAAAAAAACAAAAAAATTTTATTGCCACCTCATAGAATTTTTTATTGTAAAAAAGCAGTAGCGGCGTCCGTGGTCGAGGGGTAAGACTCTCGACTCTCAATCCGAAGGCCGCGGGTTCGAACCCGGCGTGCGCAAATAAATGTTATTTGATTAATTTATGTTTTATCACAATCAACTAATTAAAAATAAAATATAGGTAGTATATTTGCGGCACGTTCCAGAGTGAAAGATGCCCACAGTATCACCCTGGTTTAAGACCACCATTAAGATTTAAAACGTTGCTTAAAATGGCTTTAACCGTGTTTGGTGACCAGATCTGAATAATCAGGTACTTTCGCACCTTACTCTTCCCCATCCCGTTCCCCTCCCCACTACCTTTTACTTTTAGAACTCGTGTTGGAAGCAGCTGGAACTGTAATGCGTTATTAATTAGCTTCCTTACTAACCTTACAAATATAATATTATTTGATTGCTTTTGAGCGGTATACCAAATACTGTCTAGATTTTTTTAATACGGGATATCCCGGGGTAAAGTGCATTAACTTTGGGTGATGATTCTACATGATGATAGGCGTAAAAAAGATTAATAACTTTTTCGAAATGCCACCTTTTTTTTCCCATACAAATAGACGTACCTTAGTGTAAGGTACAAAGTACAAAATTACCCGATAAATTTGCTGTGAGTCAGCCAGACGCGTTGTGGCGAAGTTGGTTTTTTTTAACAGCGGAATATACCTAATAGTGCAGGCCGCACACGCCGTACTAATTTTATATTTTTACCAAAAAGTACCGCTATAAGTTTGAATTTCCAAAAAAGTTATTTTATCTTTTTTACTTACAATATCATGTAGAATCACCTCCCGAAGTTAATGCACTTTACCCCCAGACGCTCTGTATAAATGGTTTTAAGTGATGAAATTCAGAAGAGGGTATATGCGCGTCGACTTAATACAATTTCGTTCCGCGTAAATCAGTGTTAGTAATTTGAACATTAAACGAAGGGGTGGCGAAGTAAAAATATGATTGTACATATCTGGTTTATCACACGCAAATTGTATCAAATGTGTGTTGTTTTCTGCGTAAAGTTTATCTTATTAACGAACAAACAAACAAACCAAACGGAGCGCCGAGATGAAACAAGTCACCTGAGATCATTACAGATATCTGTTCCGCGCAGAATGTGTGGGCTTAACTTATCTCCAACATTGAGCTGTTAATCTTAATTTGAACTGAGATTACTTAAGTTTACCTAGCTTGCGAGAGCCTAACTGTAGGCTAAGCCCGCCAATGTTTTAATAGAATACACTGGCAAGGTTTAGAATATTAATTTGAGTGAAACAAAAGCCGCCTTTGGATGTACCGGTGGAGTATACTCCTAGTGATCCTATTTTTAAGTGTTACATTTGTACGATTCCCCTAGTCCCAGGTGGACGGTTAAGGACTGTGTTCTCTGGTTTTTGTTTCTTTTTCATTGTTACTCTGTGTTTTCTTGGTGATGCAATAAAACAACTTTAGGACTTTATTGCGGAAGCTTTTCTTTATGGGTTAAGCCTGGATTAGGATTTTATTGATCCGATGATTGCCTGTTTAGCTAGCTGTTTTCTGAGGCCATTGTTAATCATTTGGTTTTATATATGATATTCATTCATTTTCCAGCACAAAATTGCTCTTGCATGGTTTTAGATTTTCTCGCCCAAAAGTATAATAGTGGTATATGTATTTAGGGTATTATACCGTATTACGCTGTCTCCTTTTTTTAACCTTTCAGATAGCTATACATTTGCACCTAGATATAAGATATATGTTGTCTTGTTCGGAATATCTGTATGAAAAGAAAACAATTTGGGTCTCATTATCTCAAAATCAACTATCATAGAGATGGATACGTTTTTAGATTTTCACCGCCAAAAGCATTTTCGTTGTTTGTTTTGGGGGTGTTATGCCGTGTTGTGCTACCTCCTTCTTTAGCCGACGTTTCGGACAGCGTTGCAGTGTCCATCATCAGGGCAGGGTAGGGTGAATGTGTTGTGTTAAGTGTGTGCTTATTTACTTGGAAACGATACCGTGTCGTCAGCTTCATTTAGATGGTTCATTTTTTAAATGTGCCCCTGTATGTATACCTTAAACGATGAGGAACACTGTAATAATTTTTAAAACATTAGAAAAATATTAATTAGCCGAGTACTTCGGTTATCAAAAATATCAAGATAGATACAAAAGTGTTTTTAATTATAGGTTTATATACTTTCAAGAAAAAAACACTGAAGTGTAAGTATTTGGATATCCTTTGTAACAGAAGTGACGTTATGGAGAGTCGGCAGCTTCAAGAATCTTCATTGCCTGGAGAGTGTATAATGAAGAGGATACGAGTAGTATTGGGATCAGCAGGTAGTCGTCAATTCCGTAGTGCATTGCAGTGTGTCTTGTCTACTGCAAGCAGTGCGGGAGTGAGGGCTACCTTGCTGCCAAACTCCGCTTCGTTCGCCTGGTCGTTCCGAGAAACTACTTCTGAAATCAGGAAAACTAAGAAAAAACAATAAACGTAACGCTACTATCGAAGAAGGTTCTTAACAATTGCGAGATCGAATAACTTCCCTTATATATGATTTTCTCTTCAACTAAAGCTACGAATACGAAGAAAAATAATGCTAAAATCAACAAACTCCGAAGAGGAAATTATCAACTTTCGAATTCTAAGAGTTGTTGTTTCGTTACCAAGGCTAGACATTCAATAGCGGCCAATGTATTTTGTTTCTGTTTCCGATGAAAAAATACGGTTGTTTACAAACGCTTGTTTTGTTGCGATCTTTATTTGTCAAGTCAATTCATCAAAGCATATTTCACCGTCTAAATAATAATATAACCAAAAATCGAAAAATATCATATCTTCAGAGGTAGCAAAGTTTTGTGAAAATTGTTTAAATGTTTATGTTTTTATTTTTTGTTTAAAAAAATATGTTGTTTAACTACGAATCTGAAAAGAGTTTTGCTTGTTCACACCAACTCTGAATACAAAATAACTTTATGTGATGTTGTTAACAAAAATTAAACTTGTTAAGCAGAAAGAATCGATCACTTAATCGTTTTCTCTCTCTGATTTCAATCCTGGATTGGTTTGCAGCAATTTCCTCTATTCTTATCTTCCATTCTTCCCTGTCTTGTGCGGCTCTTTTGAAGTCTGCATATGATGAGCAGCGCATGTCCACCAGCAGGTCCTCCAGGTACTCTCGGCTTGGGCGTCCCCTAGAGTTTGTCCCCCTCGGTCATACCCTCCATTATAGCATGCAAGAGGCAGACTTGTCGTATTATATGGCCGATCCATCTTGCACACCTTTCGGACAAGGTACTGAGCAGGTGCCTTCCTCCTTCGATTCTTTGGAGAATCTCCTCATTTGTAATGTGGTCATTATTTCATGAAAACAAATTAATACTTATCTAGGTGATTTTACAACGCTGGTTCGCCCTCACCTTGAACACGTTAGTGTCATTTGGTCTCCATTCTATGGTGTCCACATTGTCACATCGAATCCGTACAACATCGGTTCCAACTAGGAATTGCTTGGAAATTAGGACTTGAAAAGGGCGAGTACTCATGTGATGAAATCGAACAAACTTTAAACATTTATTCTTTAGAAAAATGGAGAAAGGACTCTGATCTAATTTGCATGTTCAAAATTATCAACGGTATTACTGACACATCTATTTGTTACAACTCATCCAGTTCGACATTCCTTCCCGTAGACTCCGAAAATATCAATTGCTGTTCCTCAATAAACATTCTACTAATTATGCATACCATTCTCCTTTGTCCAGAATGTCGAGATTTGTCAACGAAAGTCAAAACACCGAATTTTTTGGTGTAAGCCTAAATGACTTCAAGTAGTCGATGCGAAATGTGTAATTTTAAAAGCCTATTAAATCCTTCTTCATGCTTTGACTGGTAGTTATCTTCTATTTGTACTTGTATATTATACATTGTCATTGCTCTCCTGTTATACGTGATATCCCTTCACTGTCATCTCTGTTTGTATTTTTCGTGTTATTACTATATTGTTAACTATTTGACAATTACTAAATAAAAAAGCCAGTGTTTTAACATTATGAGAAGATGCTTATACGTAATACGTAATTTTGCGCAATTACCGTGGCCTCAGAACACCACATAGTGTTTGGAAACCGGAAGTGCTACAAAGCTAGTACGACAATAATTGGAGCGTTACGCATAGAAGTTTTGGAATCCTTCTCACGATAAAAGTGTCTGGTTTAATAGCGAAATTATATAAAATTTTGCATAAAATCATTTGAGAAATTGATATGCAATACTCATCCCAATGTACGTACATTTCACGTTAATTTGAGTTGTGAAAACTCGTCCTGTAACCAGCCTTAGTTCAACAAGCACAAAGCTCTAACTCCTACTTGTATTGCGGTTCAAAGCGTAGTTTTATATAACTCCATCTGAGTAAGCGTTATGGTTTGTATAACTTGTATTCAAACAATTTTGCTGTAAGCTTTCATATGTTCCATTAACGTTGTTCGCGCAACTATAACTTTTCCTTTATCTAGCAGTGTTTGGACAAGACCGTATGAGCTATAGCGGAGGCAAAGACACTTCTTTAGTGCGGCAATGCTGTTTTTGTTTATTTACGCCACGAGCTATATAAGGTAACTCTATGAATTTATCTCATAAAACACAACACAAAGGTGCGGTTTGTTGCTTTACTCCGAAGATTCATCATTTCTTAGAGAAACTGTTGGAGCTAATTAACAAGAGTGCTATTTTTTATGCTGTACACTGCAGGTAATATTTTCTTACCATTTATATAATTAGTCAACGTTCGCTGGATTTTTTAAATGAATTTCTACGGAAAATTGCAAATGGTAAGTATTTACATCAAATATAATAATAATACGATATTCAGCGTATATTTATTAAAATATTCGATATTTTAACAATTAGTTAGGTAATATTGCAATTAGAGGTTCGTAATTCTTTTGGACCCATTGACCTCTGTTCGTAATCTTTTTGGACCCATTGATTTATTTTCGAGTTGCCCCTTCTCCCCCTATCCCTCCTCATATATTATATAAATAACATTTCATCACGTACCTTCCCCTATAAAACGGAACCCATTCAAAATATTAATCATAGCGCGTACAAAGAACAATGAATCAACGCCGCAGGCAACAATTTTACTAGGTCCAAGGACAAACCAATAAATGCAGTTGAATCTTTTCGTTCGGAAAGCCACATTTTAATTAAAGCTACATTTTTATGAAACTGAAATCTTTAAATTGATCTCTTAAACAAGCACTGAATTATCTACAGTTTTTATAATAAATTGAGTACATTTAGTATGCATATCTCTTTGCCCAGAGAACTTTTAAATCGGCTGCTCGTGGGCGATATTGTGCCCAAGTAGGAAATCACTGATTTTGAGCAGGGGTCTTCAAACTTTTCAGCCTTAGGGCCATACTGATTACTCCAGAAAGGTCCAAGGACCAAGTAAGTGCTAAATTCGCTATTCGCGGGCCGGATTGATGACATTGGCGGGTAGGATTTGGCCCGTGGGCCGTAGTCTGGAGGCCCTTGCTGGCTGGATTAAGAGCGATTGACCAGCGGCTGAGAATACAAGTTTAAAAATGCATGCAACTCTACAGGGAGGTTTCAATGAGAAAGATCGATTATTCCCGTATCAATTTTTTTTAATAAAAAATTTAATATCGATTTATTTCATTAAAAACATGCTTTAATATATACCTACATTTAAGTAAGCAATAAAAATGCTCAAAACGCACGATGACAAGTTAACAAGTTAATATCGTGTACTTCTTGTGAGTATTTTTTGATCATAAGTATTTATGATTTTTCAATAATGTCTAAACAAAATAAGTGTGTTAAAAAAATTGAAATATTTTAGTTTGTAAGACCATAAATAAATAGAAAAACATTATTAAGATAGACATATACTTACTATAGTTATAAATGCAAGTACGCTACCCGCCTCACTAGGAGGAGAACGGGTAATATAAAAATTATACATATTCGAATTATGTAAAATTAAAGCTAAAATAAGTTACAAATTACATAAAAATAACTCAATAAATTTCACAAACATAAAAACACAAACCACAAATAAAAAAAATAAAAAATTATCTGGGTAAAAAAAAACATTTAAAATGTATAAAAATCAAACAAGTAGGTACCAAAACATGATAACAAAATTTTAGAAAGTTCCATGAAAAAAAAACTTGGTATGCTGTGCCATTTTTGATCACCCCGAATTATATAATTTTAATAAATTTTTGATCAAACCACCCTATGATTTCACATACAAACACGAACATAACAATTTAAATCATCTGGCACGCAATCGCACAAAAATACCCAGCATCTAGAATAAGCTGATTTCATACGATAAAACCCCGCGGGCGTTAACGCTATCCGTTCAGAAATAAAATTGTTTTTCATACTTCATCGCGGCAGAATTGATATCGCGCTCGGCACTCCACAGAATGGTTATACGGTTTATCCGCATTATTTCACACACTGCCGGCTGGAACTCGAACAGGGAACTGGAACTGGAACAGGGAACTGGAACTGTGGGTTGGAACTATCCGTTCTTTGTGATCGGAAGCTGTACGAATTCAAAGTCTCCTGCAAAAAATCCCGACTAATCCACGGAACGAATGAAAAATATTCATGTGCATATACATTTCAGTATTTTCAGGTTCTATCCGTCTTGTGATGTATTGTGTTCAGGAGTGGTGATTCGCTACCGGCCCCACGGGAATACTACACAATACGGGTAAAAACGGTGCTTATTCCATTTTTTTCTGTGTAAAATTTGAGGCTTCATAAATATTTTGTTCTTTGTGGATGCATTCGCGCAATATTCAGCAACGTTTCAATAATATATTATAATATTTACGTTTATTTGTTTTGGGGAGTTTTACGCGTATGTTTCTGATACCACACGGAGAAAAATGTTATTTTAAAATACGATCATTTTATTCGTTAAAAACGGGACTGAAGTTCTTAAGAACAAATTAACAGGTTTCAATGTTTATTGGCGGGAAAATGTAAGAATAAATAATAATAATTAATTATTACAACACATTTCGTACGTATATATATTTTTTATTTTTTATTTTTACGTATTTTTTCGTTGTTGTTCGTCATGTTGTATTATCAGAGCAACTAGATAAAACATTTGTAAACGAATGTTTTATAAATATGGCCTGATAAATTATCGTGAGGGTCAAAATCGATTTTTTTCCGTGCATCATGGCGATATATTCAAAGCTTTATTTTTATTCATGTTTTCAAGAAGAACAGTTTTACATTTGAAATCAACGGAAATTAACAGATTTTAACAATACACTGGCATTATTACATAGAGATAACAGTTTCAACACAATTTACCTAAATTTTTTCAATTAACAACAAAATGGAATATAATGTCTGACAACAAATTTTGTAAAGTTTGAGAAATAACTTATTATTTGACGAGCTCCATGGAAAAGTTGAAACTAGCTCGGAATCCAGGGGTCGCGCTTTTAAAACTCGGTGAAGGATATAAAAAAGGTTTTTCCAGATGTACATTTTGTTGATAAAACACTCTCAGTATCGTCGTGGCGAGAGAACACCATTCAGAATCGGCATGTTGCTCGAAGTCTAGAGCTACGTCCCGAATATATTTCAGGTGTCCGGAAACTCGTAGTTCAAGCGTAAAACCGGTGAATCAACACCACATAGATAACCCAAAAAAATATATTACTTTTTAAACCGTTTGTCTTTTTTTCGGCAACTGAAATGTTACAAACATTTGGAGCCGTTCCTATGCTTCGATGCATTTTAAAATACCAGATTATTTTATTTATTTCAGCCAAACAAAATTTTTGAAAGTATTTTTTTTTAGTATTTAACCCCTATGCTAGGGATGTCCCTGGATTCAGGCGGGTGAAGTTTACAGATTGAATTTTTATATGATTAAAAATACATAATAAAAGATGTCATACAATTCTGTTTGCTTTATAAATATTTCATCTGATAATTAAATTCAGTAATTTAAATAGGGATCGAGAGATATGTCTAAAAGATGTTAAATACCACATAAACGTGGAAACAGACTGAATAATGTATGGGTATTATGATTGGGATGTCTTGCAGAAGTAGGGGTCCATAGCGGTATATGTTTTTTTTTTAATTTATGGAGATGGCTTTCGGTTTTTAAGTTCAGGGAGAAGGTTGAAGATTTTAGGAGCCCTAGCTCCTAGATGAATTAGATACCTAGATGAATTGTCTCTGTTCTGACGTAGCATGTAGTTTAGGCACTGTTTAGTATCGGTTAGTTGTGGTTTTGGTGGTGTAATTATGTTCTATTTGTACAAGAAATAATTTAGCAATAATTTCAGATGTTAACTCCCTAACGACTGATTTTTTTTCAAATTTGACCTAAAAAATTCCATCCTTAAACAAAAAATAATTCAAAATCACAAAATCGACTCAAAATTTGATTTCACCAGGTGTGCTGCTAGCACGGTCGCTTGATATGAAGTTGCCGACCGATTGTCGGTAACTTCTCATCGTTCCCTAGGACAACTGCATATCTCAAACGTACAAACGACAGTTGATATCGAATATATTAAGGACACTTAGTCATTGTGAACTGTCACCTATTCGTTTGCGATCTGCAGTTGTCCTAGGGGACGATGAGAAGTTACCGATAGTTATCCTACCGATCGTTATAGAGCAAGCGTGCTAGGGCCACAGTTTCCCACTTGTAGCTACCTACTGCAAGTTACGAACGTAGTGTATTTAGTAAATAGTATTCGTCTTTTCTCACTTTCCTAAGCCCCATAACATCTTCCAAATTGGAGATGCCTTGATTTGAGAGGCGGGTATGGGTACCGCCGCCATGGGAACCATTTATTGGATGACAAACACCTCTGCCACAGGTCACCCCAAGTTTTTCGCTACGTTTTGTGACTTAGCAGGGGTGCCCGGGTTCATAGGGTTAGGTTTGTCCGGGACTTGGGGGCGGATGCGTCTGCCGACCATCTGCGAAGTAGGCCGGATCGGGAGAGACTGGTTGTGGGAGACCTTTTGATCCCTCCAGTCGGACCCTCTCGACCCATCGCCTTACACCGCAGTGGGAAGGATGGTTTTATACATCCATCACTCCTGGACATATTTATCCCCAGATTACTACACACTCCTCAAACCTTTTTCCTTCCCACACGGAGAAAAATGTTATTCGAAAAAAACGATCATTTTAATAGTAAAAACGGTTGAAAACGGGACTGAAGTTCTTACGAACAAATGGTTATTGGCGGGAAAATGTATTTTGTAGGTATACGTACAAAATTACGTAGGTATACCAACAAATTATTCTTACATGTTCCTGCCAATAAACATTGAAACCCTGTTAATTTGTTCGTAAGAACTTCATTCCCGTTTTTAACCATTTTTAATATTAAAATGATCGTTTTTTCGAATAACATTTTTCTCCGTGCAAGACTTCTTCTCCTTCCTTTCCCCTGGGAGTTTTTTCTTTCGGGGCCTTCTGTGTGGAGCTAATGTAAAAAAAAAATTGTCCCACAGGCATCGAGCATTTGGGAATCTTTTTGGTAATTCCAAAAAAAGCATGTCGTTATTTTTACCCTCAAACTTAATTGAATGTTGTTAAAATAGCGTTACATTCATCGTCAAAAGATGGAGGTCTATTATATTTATAGTTTGTTGGTTTTTTAAATGGTCCCTAAACGCTACCACAACAGAGGTTTATCAAAGATCAGCGGGAACGTGTACCGATCAGGCGGGATTAGCCAACAATGGATCTCTCGCCACTCTGAATACCGAGTACTTAATTTAACTTAGGAGTAATTATATAGCGGGCCAAGTCGAGTATGTTGTGCGAGCGGGCTGGCGGCCTCCCTGTGGGTGTGGATACCTCCCGGCCTTGCCCTTTTGTTCAGACGCCCAATTGTTTGCTGGAAATACAAAAGGTTCTACTGTTCTGTTAGGGATGAGACGATTTTAGAAACCCAAATGGCTCCGTGGTTTGCTCCGTAGAAAACGCGAGAAAGTTTTAATTATTACTTCACTTCGTTTTCGCCGCCGCTCTTGGAAGAAGTAAGACGAGTTTTACTCGAACATTATTATGATATAAACACGCATTACGTAACTGAATAGATGTGTATTAAGTATAATAAAATACAGGATGGCTAGTATGTTACAACATATGAAAGCAGATATTTTTTTTAAATCGAATATTGACAGATTTTAAGCGGAAAAAAGCAGTAGGTAGGTACCTTCGGCAGAGGTGAAATGGCACCACTTCTCGATTTTATTTTATTTTACACAAGCTTATTTTATAACATAATATTATGAAAAAGTTATTGTAAAAAACCTCTTTCCATAGTTAAAAAAATAATTTGCCTTTGATGTTCTCCGTGAAGTTGAGTTATAAATAAAACAAAGGTAGGCAATTCATAAAAAAAGTAGTAATGCAGGGGTCATATTCAGAATATTTTCGAACTTTCGGTTGTTTCTTATACGTTTGTGGCATGGTCCGCTACACCTCTGAATAATCACTTTTGTTTATAAATGTCGAGCTATATATTTTCTAAAAAACAATAATGAAGCAATTTTTTTTTGCTTACTGATAAAGGTGAACAAAATAATTGGGTTTAGAATACAATACGTATCTTTTTCACGTTCTGATGTGCAGTGGTTATGAAACAGGATATTCCCAAAAAAAAGAACTTTTGTTTTCCCGATATTTAATTGAAATATTTCCACAACACCACCGACCGCTCCATAGGCAAACCTAATGGTAGATTCAGACTGGGTCGACGTACGTATACATCGCTACGCCTAACAATATCTGGGCTACTTAGCAACCATAGATTTTCAATGAAAATTTATGTTTTAGAATCACATTGGCCACACGCATCGCGACGTGCGATGTCTGTGGCCATTTTCATAGAAAATGTATGGGTTGCTAAGCATTGTTTGGCGTAGCGATGCGTACGTACGTCGTCCAGTCTGAATCTACCTTAATGGTGCATGTAAACGGGTAGGTATTACCGCGAACTGAACGGTATGAAACACCGATTGCAGTTGCTTCGTTCCTTTCTCATAATTCGTGGCTCGGATCGCGTTGATGTTCGTGCATGTATACGCAGCATAATAGTTCTGAGACATGTATGGAAAGAAGTAGGTATTTATGACTAGGGTGGAAGGGGCTAAAGCGTTCGCAAGATAATGTAAACTCGACCTGGTTCTCTTCACTCCGATCGACTACTACTAGTCTTGATTACCTAATGGTCGCAAACTGTAGTTCGTGTAAAGGTTATGTAGGTACTAGTATATACCAGTTATATACATTAAGAAATTTTGTAATTTAATTTGTAAGACACTCTGGGCTTGCTCGGTGGACTAGTAGGTATCTAATAAAGATCCATTCCTCGAAATATTTTTTTCCAAAGCGGGTGAAATTTTGGATTTTTTTTTCATTTGTTCCGTAATTGTTAAGATTTGAGGCCATAATATTTACATCAAATTTTTCACATAATGGTGTCTCCTTTAACACGTCCAAATAATACCCATACATTTTGCAACAAAAAACAACGCCGAGCCGCGCCGTGTGTCACTCCGGTTTCTATTTTTCGGGTGGCATTTAAATTTATGACATAAGAAGTTATTACCAAAGAATACCGGAAATTAGTCCTTATCAAATCAAATTCTAGATGTATTGAATTTTTTTACAAAAAAACATAAATTGATTTTGAAAGATTGTTATTTTATCTGGTACACGCAGTTTTAAAATTTTGAAAAAATAAGTGTATTTTTAACAGTCGTTGGAAGATTTGTTCAATTTTCGAACGATAGATTCTATTAAACAACACAAATTTCAAATCATATAAAATTATACAACAAAATAAATGACTTGTTTTGTGACAAAAATTCTTCAGTTTTTCTATTTATTTAAGGTCTTACAAAATAAAATATTTAACAAATTTTTACACACTTGTTTTGTTTAGACATTATTGAAAAGTCATAAATACTTATGATCCAAAAATAGTTGCAAACATTTTTAAACTTTTATTCTCAGCCGCTGGTCAATCACTCTTGACCTAAAAAATATTCGGGTTTAGTATAATTACGTTCCGATTTCATAGACGCAATTTTTCATGTTTGTATGATTACGGCAACGTTGTTTCATATTTTAATCGTGGCTTAGGTAAAACTTTATCTCTTGAAACCCAACATTTTAAACAATTTTTTCAAATTAATATTTTTTCTGATGTAAATATAATAATATCCTTCTTCAAATAACGTACTACTTTGTTTGGGTAGAATAGCGAGATAAGGAATAATTACTTTAATATTACTATAAATTCTGCTTTCATGCCCCTCCATCCCCTGAAATCCAATGGATTTAGGAATAGATTTATTTGCCATTCCAGTCGTCTCCAAGCTAAAATTTCATCCCACACAAAACAAGTTGATAACCAAACTATTGCAGTACAGCCAGAGAGGAAATAAATATATGCTATTTCGATATTATTTAATCTTTGAACAACGCTTTAAAACGATATTCTAAGATAATTGTTCAATAAAAAAAGTAAGAATAATAAAGTAAGTATTCATATTTTTATAAGAAAAACTCTCTTTTTTAACTTTTGAAGGTTATTCTCATCAATTTAATATATCATTGAAGAAGAAGATAACAATAATAATCTAATTTTTTAAAATATGAAAATGAACAAAAAAAGACACATAAAAATAATAAAATATAACGGTCGCAACTGGGACAAGAACCCAGAACCTTACGTCTTACCGGGACATACACCTCTACTAATTGGGCTACTGCGATCTATTATGAGACTGTCGTAATTGTCAACTTCATATTTCAAATTTTCAGAATTAACAATATTATTGTTAATTGTCCCAGTTGCGACCGTTATCTTTTACTATTTTTCTGTGTCTTGTTCATTTTCATATAAATTTTTATTTTATTTATTATTATTATTGTTATCTTCTTCTTCAATGATATATTACATTGATGGGAATAACCTTCAAAAGTAAGTATTGATCGCGCATGATTTATGACTCACGTAGAATAATTATATTACCTTGTTTCCGTTTGTTTTTCGTGGCTTTATACGTCTTTTTCATGTTGCAATGTAATGAATTAAGCAAGTAGTTGTGTAGGTATTCGTGTAGCAGTGATACTATGTCAAAGTCATTTATGTTAAAATGGTCTACAATAGTCATTTCTTGGAAAAGCTTACATAACCGGTAACCAAAAAGTGTTAACACGAAGTACCTACTTGTTTAATTTTTGTCTAATTTGCACTCACCTTCCTAATTAGTTAGGTCGATAGGTTTTGATCCTTCCAAGTAATTTAGTAATTAATATTCAAGAAGTGAACAACTAGTTGTATTTACGAATAATTGTTCAGTTATCGAAAAATTCACCGAATAACCAAATTACGTAGCTGTCCGGGTCAAGGTAGTGTTATTATAATTTTGTTTGTACTTTTATAATATACAAGGTGTTAAGGTACATACTTGACTTATCTTAAACGTTGATTCCTAAAATAAATATAAAAAGAGTTAACAAATTAATTACTTAAATAAAAATAAAATAATTACTTAAAAATAATGCAAACGAAATTATCGTTTAAAGTGCCTTTTTAGTTTTTTTCAATTTTTTTTTAAACAAAAAAAATCTTCTACACGTTGTTACTGGAAACCCCATAGAGTATCCAGTATCCTACTATATATATAACGTCATTGATTCAATCGGGAAACGCGCCAAACGCGCGCCCAACATATGTACACGGTTGACATTTGTCAAATGAGATCGAGTCATTTTTACGACTCGTTCTTGAGTTCAACAGCTCGGCTGTGGAACGATTTGCCGGCCTCTGTGTTTCCTCCTTCCTACAACACGGGTCTCTTCAAGACCCATGTTCACTCCTTCCTCTCCTTAAAAAGACCCTCCACGCAGCATCTTCAAAGTTGACATAGGCCCTGAGGGAAATTATTTTCCTCAATGGAGTAAATATTAAAAAAAAATTGAAAAAAGAGGATCAAAAATGTCACCGTAGACCTATATTTAATCAACATTTTTTACTCCAAATAATGTCAGGTATCACTTATTGAAGTAAGCCAAAACACCTTGTATATTACATCCTTCATATATTGTCTAATCCGCAGCAGCTGAGTTAGCAGACGACCACATCTCTTTCAAAGGAAAACTCATGTTTGTCAGACGACAGCAGTCTAGGATGTCGCCCTAGGTTCCAAAAAAGAGTTTTTTCCTCATTTGCGAAAAAAATAATAATGATAATTCTAAACGAAGCATGAAATAGAACAAGACACAGACATATAAAACAGGTAACGGTCGCACTGGGATTCGAACCCAGGATCTATTGTCTTACCGGAACACAGCACACAGCGCCTTAACCGACTCGGCCATTGGGGCTATTATTTTTTCTGCCATTTTTACGATCTCATATATCAAATTTAGAATTATCAATATAATCCTCCGGTAACCCTTTTTTTGGCTATCTTATTTATCAATAATAATAAATCAAAAAAAATATTTTTATTATTTATTTAAGATTTATTATTATTATCTTCATATTCAATGGTATAATTACATTGATACGTACAACCATTAAAAGTTATTCCAATAAAAATTGTAATTTTTTTCTTCCGAACATCCTTCCAGTTCTGAGCACGGTGAGTGTGGTCAATTTTTGCTTATTTTTATTGTATGCTGATGATAATAATTGTATGATAATGTAATACGGGACATGGGGGCGCTCATATTTTGCAGAACAACAGAATAATAACATAATTCAGATGACTATTGAATTAAAGTGTAATATTTCGTGTGCTGTGATTTTTCGTGAAAGTTTTTTTGTTGTTTGTAGGTTTTCTGTAAGTGAGGAGCTGTTATATTATTATTTTTTCGTTGAAACGTTATTTAAAGGTTTATTTTCTTACTACCTGTTGTTTTCATTTTTATTTCCCATTTATTTTAGAATCCTAGAGCATTCATCTATTTATACCTGGACCGAAACAAAATAGACTGGAAGCGTAAAATTTTATGATATCCATTATTTTAGTTCACGTTTTAAAGCTTGCGGTGATGTATCTGTATTTGTAAGCGGGTGTGGCTGAGAATTTGTCCGAAAAGAGAAGATTGGGAAGAACTAGGGGGAGATTGATGGGAGTCAGTTTTCAGATTTGATGGCTGAAGGAATGAAGGGGTGGCTTAGGGGTAGAAAATAAGACTGAAATGATACGGAAAAGAAAAATAAAAACGTACCTGCAGATCCACATTTGTATCACTTTCATCCCTAATTTTCTTTTATGTTTTTTTTTTTATTTCTTTACGTGACACATTTCTTGCTTCAAAATGAAAAGCACGTTGTACTGTGTTTTATGCTCACGTCACACATGTCGTTAACACACATTTTGGACATTGGGCGAGAGAAAAACTTGTTATAAATTCTTATATTTTAACATCAACATATCAACAGTCAACAAAAACCATTCATTTTTTTAAATAAAAATCGCCATGGATTCAAACAAGTCGCATTGCCTGGAGCCGGTCCCTTTATCTTTGGACGCTGAATTAAGTATTTTAACGCTTGATATCAGTCTTAATATCATAAGCAAATGAGGCTTGACCACTAACAGCAAAGTTTGCGAAAAGGCTGGACACCTTCGAAAGAAAGGTACTACGAAGAATCTTAAGAGTGGTGCGAGAGGGAGAGACATTTAGAATCCACCACAACAATGAGCTCTGTGATACCTATTAAGCTCCCAGACTCTCTGCACATTTAAGGCTCCAAAGACTAAGATGGGATGGACGTGTGCACCGAATGCCAAAAACACGAGTACCGAAGAAGGTCCTACTGGACACCCGGGAGGTCAACAAAAGGCGGGCAGACCAAGGCTTAGATGGGGTATGATGTCAGGAAGGATGCCAGAGGACTACTCCATGTTGCAGATTGGAAGACGACGGCCGAGGATAGAAGGCGGCGGAGGCTCATGTTGAAGGAGGCCAAGGGTCGAAATGGGCTGTAGCGCCATTGAAGAAGAAGAAGAACATACGTAAGTGCTTATGTACCCCATTCCAGAACACATTAACATAACTTGATTGAGGATATCATGAGAAAATATATATAAATTGCTGAGAGTGCATTCGTTAAAACGCGAAATTATGTTTGCTCAAATTTGTTAAATTCACCGTCCAAACGCATCTGTTGTACCCTTTCATAATTTTCACATGCTCGTTAAATTGAATGTTTTTACTATGCAGCTTTCTTTCCTCACAGTCACATGAGTTCCGCTCATTCACCGTCGTATAATAATAATTGTATGATAATGTAATACGGGACATGGGCGCGCTCACATTTTGCAGAATTACTCACTCGTGGAACCCTTCCCCTTCCCCGTCTCCTTATATCACATTTTCTCGGCGCTTTCATCCGTCAGGTCACGTAAGAACGCGCGCTGTTATGACTCGCCATTTTCCGTTTGTGAAAAATATTCTGCGGCCGTTATAAATGGTCGCCCGCTTTCTCCTGGCGCTTTAAGGATACCAGCTTTTAATTTTCTTTGTACGGCCCTAAAATATAAACCCAAATCTCCATTCCCTCGAATGCGATCTGACAAATTAATATTCCCACTTGTAAGGATGAAGTTGTGGAAATGTATTTACGAGTCACTTGATAAATAACACAAAACAGTTCAAAATATAATTGCGTATGTACGCAACAATTCCTTATGGCGAGACGTAAAATATAGCCTTTTATTCCATTGCGCAGATTTAAGGCTTATTTTTCTCCGGGAATTTCTTATTTATACATCTTACTTCTAGTTACTTTTCTCTAGAAAAATAAACGTCCAAAGCGTTCTAAATGAAAATTGGTTTCCTTGAAAAAACTATGAATAATAAAATATCAGTATTTTTTGGCATTTTCTCTTACCATAACGTAATATTTTCATTACGTGTTCGTACGTTTATTTTGTCCTTCTAATTTTAGTAGAAAAGGGAAAAGAAGTATTAAAACCACTTGGGCACATAAGCTTGTTTTCACGACAATTTAACGTAGGTAGACATAGGAATGACGTATGCCCCAAACTTGAGTTATTAAATTTCTTTCATATAATTGTTAACAGGTAATGTATATTACATCAAACGAGAACAATTAATAAATACAGATGAACTTCTAGCGTTAAGGACATTATGCATTGTATTTTTTTAATTCTACGTATCGCTTTTATGTCGTATCTGTACCAACACTCCCTTAGGTCGGTAAAATATATTCAACTAACAAATATTTAATAAAGAAATTCTGTACCGAACACAATAAATCGAGTAATATAAAAGCCTTTAGTAGTAATAGTAATATAATAAAAAATAATTACGAACCTGCTGCCCTTATATTACATTTATTCCCGGAAACCCTTGTGAATTTCCTTTCCGTTTCTAGCCAACCCTCCCCCTACCCCCTCTTTTTTCTTGTTCCGTCTCATTCTTTTAATAAAGTAAATGTATTCTGTATAAATATTTACAATTTCTGTGATATTTATATGTTGCAAATATACTGTCCTAAGAAAACTTACATATAAACATAATAAAAATACAAGTATGACGTACATATTAATAAATTCACGGTTCATACAGGGTTTTATTTCGAAAAATATTTCTTTGCCATCCAGAAGATATCGTAAAGAGTTCGACCGTAATAGAAAATACATACCTTTTTTATGTGATGCCCCACAGAAATCTTAAATGTTTGGATCCAGTGGAACTTTGGCAAGTGGGAGAAGGAGAGTAAGAATGTTTTGCGTGTTGCCTGAATTTTCAAATCTATTCAGTAAATAATTAAATATTTTTACAAATTTATAAAGGATCTTACCGCCCAGTTAAGATAAATTGGCACGCGTTTTCTAACATGGTCGTGCTTACGACATTAATTGCATTAAAATTTTCTCTCAAATCTCCGTTTATATTTTTTTTTGTTCTTTGCAAAGTAAATATTTGGATTTTATTTTGATATTAATGTTTTTATTTTATATTTATTTTTAAAAAGAAATACAAACATTCCTGCGTTACGTATAAACCCAACAACATTTGAAAATCTCCTACTACCACCACACAAAGCGGAAGATGTTGCTTGTGTTGGGATGGAGGACTTAGCCAGCCGAGGAATCGAACACGGAAAGCCTGGGTGGGACCCAAACGCGATGCCCACTCAACCACTGACAGGTCAGAAGGTTTTGTCACCTATACCAATCCCAGCGAGAGATCGATGTGACATCGTTCTAGTATCTTCTGTCTTTTTCGTTTTCAAACATGATGCATAAGAAGGAAGAGGGCAAACGTCGATGACGTCAGTACGACCTGTCCCTGGGACTAAATTACATCATTGTTACGCAAAATATATGTAAAATGTATTTGAAAAGGGCAAATATATGTAAATATCTGTAAATTAAACGAATTGTAAAAAATAATTGCTATCGTAAATATTTCACCATAAATCCAAATTTTTCCTATATATGTGTAAAATTGGTCACAAAATTACCTTAACCTTTTGCAAGATGCCACGGGTCGCGGGGACTAAAATTTGTGAATTGGGGCAAAGCTTAAAGTTACTGCTAGATCGTAAAATATTTTTTGAAAATAAATACATTCCCTTAACAGCTTTACAGGTCTCGGAAATTTAACGCCTCTGTATTTTGTTTTTCATTTTAGCACTCTTAACTTAAGTTGCGTCGCATTTTTGTGACAAACTTATTATGCATTCAATATTAAAATTCATTTTCACGAAACGGAATTCCGGCAAAAACAATTTCCAGGTGAATTTTTCGTTTTGAGAAAGAAAAAAGGTACTGTATAAGATTTTTTATTTGAAAATTTGGCCGGCTGCTAGTTGCACGAGGGTATGTTAAAATTATTTCTAAGTAAATAAATATGTTAAGAGAAGATAATCACTAATAATCTAAATTAAATGTGAAAATGAACAAGTCACAGAAAAATAAAAGATCGCAACTGGGACACGAACCCTGAACCTCTCCGATAAACCGAGACAGGCGTCTTTACTAATTTAGCTATTGCCATTTATTACAAACCCTTCAAATTTATCAAACTCATATTTCAAATTTCGGAATTAATATTATCTTCGACTAATTTTTTCGAAATGGTTGTCCCAGTTTCGAACGCTATCTTTTATTTTTCCGTGTCTTGTTTATTTTAATTTAGATTATTAGTGTTATCTTCTTCTTCAATTGATGAAAATAATAATAAAAGTCATAAAAAAAGATAGTTTTTCTTATAAAAAATAAATATGTTAGGAGTAAAATAAAAAAACGAACTTGCTTAACTGGTTAGAAACGTTCTTTTGGGATGTTTAGTCTGCAGGGTAAACACTGCTTAATGATAGCCAGTCTTCGGCAGTAGAGGGTTCCAAAAGAACTTAAATAAAAATATTAATTAGAAACTATGAATCTTTTCCATTTTACAGAAAGCTAAATAATAATTCTTTTTCATACATTTTCTTCTCATTATTATATATCTGGTTTCACCAAATGGAATCTTTATTATTTCAGGAGAATTCAACATATTTTTTCGGTATCTCTTTCATAATGCCCAATGGTTGAGTAGTTTTTAGCAGAATACAATTATGTTTCTGTTTTACTGATTTACTTACGTCAAATATTTGCCATGAATACTTATGTTATAAATAAGTAAGCCTTGTGTAGTTAATGAGATAATAAGTAGAATCAATTTTAAATTTCTACTTATTGAGTTACTAGCTGAGACTACTTACTACCCGGCATGCGTTGCTATGCCACTTAAATAAAGAAATTGTTTCTCCCTGCGTGTCCTTTTCCTTTCGTCCCCGTTCCCCTTCCGCCACATCTTCCCCACCCTCGTACCCTTCCCCTCCCGCATTCCCTTTTCACCATACCCGCGTTCCCCCACCCTTCTCCCGCTGTCCCCCTTCTCGCGAACCTCCCCCCTCACGAATTACCCTTCCACTTTCTCCGCCTTCCCTCTCCCCTGACCTCCCTCCCGCTAACCACCCCTCCTTCATTCCCCTCCGCCCCTCCTGGTTTCCCCTCCCCCTCCTGTTTTTTTCCCTGCCGCTAAACCCAATAAAATACACTAATTTTTCAAACAACTCGCGTGTATTGCAATTTTTTTTGCAAATTTCATATCTCCCGAACTTACCAATATAGAAATATTACTAAAAAGAAACCTTCATGGGGCATGTCCACAACAACTCATCATTTTTTATCACAATCGGATGAATAGTATAGAATCTATCTCTATTCTATATATATATATCTCTACCGCGCTAATTGTCAAACGTACGAAGTTAAAATAGTCGTTAAGTTTTCTGAAATTATCCAATTTTCTGCGCAATTTTCTTAATTTTTCTTTCCGTAAGAACCTTCTACAAAGTGATAGAAAACTTTTTAAAAAAAGATTAATGAAATAGGTAAAGTCGTTCTGAAGTTATGGCGTGACCAAGGGAAACAGGGATTCATTTATATACATATATATAGATAGTATATATTATAGTTAAATATTTCATGACAAAAAAATTTCAATACTTGTACTTGTTCAATACTTGTACCTCGTACTACCGGAAGGTGGCCCCTTAAATTATATATATAAAGTATTATATACAAGTAATCGATTTAAATAAAATAACAAAGGTCGCAGGAAAATTAGAATTGCACGTTTCATTCACACTTTATTTTTAAAAAAATATGAAGATAGATCCATAAAAAAATAAAACCGCACGTTTTATTTACACTTAACTTAAAGAAAATCATGATGATAGATTCAAGAAAAAATAAAACTGTACGTTTCATTCACCTTGATTTAAATATCATTATGAAGAATAGATCCCAGAAAAAATAAAACTGCACGTTTCATTCACCTTGATTTAAATATCATTATGAAGAATAGATCCCAGAAAAAATAAAACTGCACGTTTCATTCACTTCACGTTTTCTGTTGAAATATCCTTCTCTCCGTGCTGTGATAGCAACGGTCTACTATGATTCAATGTTTATCAGAAGTTGTAGAAATATTTTACTCCACTGTGTTCTTTTGATGTCGCCTTTCCGGTTTCAGTGGAACAGTCAATGTAAGTCCGGGAGCCACCTTCTATAGCACGTAACGAATAGGGCGAAACTTTCTAAGCCGAGGCATGTGAACACGAATTCAATTTCCCATACATGATTTCAGCGTTCGGGCGCTTTAAAGAATGCGACGAGCATCACGGGAGGAATTCACTTCGGAAAGTGGCCAGTTGTGTGCAGGATGAAGTAGACTGGAGACTAGACTATGGCGGGTATAGATTGAAGTGCAGAATTGAGTATGGCAAAGGGAAAAGATGTGTAGAATTGAGTTTGTTCGAGAGTAGAATGCGTGCAACGACTCGAGCAGGAAGCACTTGACTAACGTAAAGAAGATGCTGGAATTAAAGCTTCAATAGACAACTTGATGAAAAACTGCCAATCAACTGCGTTTTGCTGGTAATTGATAGCGGTAAAAGAAATTACATTACGAAAGAATCGTCAATCAATAAACATTTTCAATCGTTTAATAAGAACAAATTAGATAACAAAATCGGTTCTAAAAATCGTGAGACATCGTATAGCAAAATAGTAATAAAAATTAAAAGTTTTTTTGTAAGCGTATGGGACCTTATATTTGGGGAGGTACATACATATATAAATCGCTGTTTTTTTGTCGGAATGCCTCACGTCGTTTTTTCCCCGCTGGGTTTTTACGGGAAGTCAGGGGTCGGTATATATGACTTGTGTTTTTACTGCTAAAAATATATTTATTTTTTTGCTTATAATGTTGATAATGTGCCTATTGATTATAAAACTAAAAAAGTTTTTGAGTTTTGATTAATATATTTTTTAATCCATTACAATGGAATTACTCCATTATGTAGCGTAATAAATTTATATAATAAAAAAAAGATTTAAAGCTTTTTTATATTTAATTATAGGCATCAGCTTTGCTTATCACGGCCATCTTCAGACTAGTCATGTGCATTACATTAATAAAAAATAAACTACAATATATGTTATACAATACAATGTAAAATATAAACAAATAAAACAACCAACTTTAGTCTCACCACTATTTTTAAGTGCGAACAAAGTTGATGCTTTCCAATTAATTTAAAATGTGCCAAAAAAGTTATTTCGCATTTATTATTAAAGATATTAAATTAATCATATGTTTGCCTTTTTCACACATAAGAAAGGATCATAAAATTTTAGTATCTCAATATACCGAAGCGCAAAGGTGAGGGGGAAGTACTTCCCACAGATCTCAGGTTTAGTGGGTGATAAAGTTTTATTGTCATATTGATCTATTTAATGGAGTACACGCACGAATGACGTGAACCCCTCATAACAAAAACGGATAAAACTACCCTCTGTTGAAATTATATTGCACTTTGTGTCAAAGACAATTTTAGAAAGTAAATAATATTATTTATCAATATTGTAGATAATATATAATATACTCCAGTTTTGTCGAGCGTTCTCCATAATATACAAATGTGAAGAAATTTCTTGAAATGCCTTTTCACTTTGCATTTACTTAAGAAAGTAAATAATATTATTTGTCAATATTGTAGATAATATATACTCCAGTTTTGTCGAGCGTTCTCCGATAATATACAAATGTGAAGAAATTTCTCGAAATGCCTTTTCACTTTACATAATACTTAAGAAAGTAAATAATATTATTTGTAAATATTGTAGATAATATATATTCCAGTTTTGTCGAGCGTTCTCCAATAATATACAAATGTGAAGAAATTTCTCGAAATGCCTTTTCACTTTACATAATACTTAAGAAAGTAAATAATATTATTTGTCAATATTGTAGATAATATATACTCCAGTTTTGTCGAGCGTTCTCCAATAATATACAAATGTGAAGAAATTTGTTGAAATGCCTTTTCACTTTACATAATTTGATAGAAAATATTAAAGATATAACTATATTTATAGTATACATAGCTTTAAACTTAAAAAGCTTTTTTTTGTATTTCTTGGGCATTAACTATGTAACAATTTCTAGACATTTTGTTTTGAAGAGTTTTAATTTTCAATGTACTATCGTTACTTAAATTTTAATTTTTATGCTACCGGTTTCGACACATCCGTGTCATTCACTAGCAAACTTAAAACATAGTTAAAATAAAATAAACCGGTAGCATAAAAATTAAAATTTAAGTAACGATAGTACATTGAAAATTAAAACTCTTCAAAACAAAATGTCTTAAAAAGCTTAATATTTTGCCCTTTTAAATAAGCACAAAAAACTATATGCATGTAACAGAGATCTGTCTTCGGAATTTATACCGTTGATGTTATTTTTTATTGTTTTGCGTCGCAAACCTTCATGCATGTTTTTGTGTCCTATTTCTTTATGTTCTTCCTCTTCGAATAAAATTATAACTCAATTGTTGAGTCGAGAAATTCCCTCTAAGTTTAAGTAAATATATGTTAGAAGAAAAAAATATAAAACTTTCGTCTTCACTCTTTTTTTCACCTGAAGTCAAAAATGTCACCAGTCTCATTGGGAATTGATATTTCTTTTTCTAAATAAAAATATCTAAATTACGAAATAATTTTGTTCATTTTTAACTCGGTTTATGATACGTCTGATGGCTTTGAATAGAGCGCATTTAATTTTATTCAATACCGAAGCAGTATTCGTAATAAAGCCAGGTTTCTGAAAAGGCTCTTAGTGAATCGTTGAAGGAGTTTCGGAGTAATGCTTCACTCGCGAGTCCTGGCACGTCCTGAGATGATATAATACGGGTATCTGTGTATTTATGTTTAGAATTATTGCTACACCGTTATTAAAACGTTTGGGAAATTAAAATTACAGCGAATTAGTTCAGTTAATTGTTTGAAATGGTGTTCTTTTGCAGAACGAACACCATTTTAAGAAAAGTGAAGTTCATTTTTGTACCTATTGTACATTTTTAAATAATTTGGTCCCCCATATATTCGTTGTAAATATTACGTGTAAAATCGGTGTGTAAGAATCTGAGGTAGTAAGTAATACGATTGGTGGTAATTGGTATCAGTAAACCAAATATGTTAATTTAAATATATTATTTTTATTTATACACATGTCATGACATATTTTCAAATAATGTTTTATTACTTCCGGGAAGAAATTTGTGTGAAAATAATATATAGGTAACTTTATTATGGGTTACAAAGGTATGATTTATGAACTATCCAGAAATTTTATTGTCTCTCACCTAATTTTCTGTTTCGGATATCGACTTAAGGTTTCAGGTTCAGTAGTAGCCTTTATAAATGTTCGGTTAAAAATTGAATTAAATGACATTAAACAACCTTTGAATCAGAGCTAAATAAGAGACGATGTACGATGTTGTTTGTATTATAAAAACTATAAAAATTATATATATATATATATATATATATATATATAAATATATATGTCGATACTTGTTAATTTTACGGGTTAGTTGCGTGCAAATGTTTACTTTTGTTTGTAATTAAAATGCATAACTATTTAGTTATTTTGGATTTCATAATATTTTTTTATAAAATTAGTTTAGTTGTATTATAAGGTTTACGGAAATCCCAACCGTTTAATTAACTATTTATTTTTATTTTTCTTTGACGTTGATAACCTCATTATAATATCTGAAGTATAATGGAGACATCTGAACAGTAGTATTTATTTTGGTACATAATATCATTGAACTTTTTCTGTGAAATGAGATATATCGTTCAAAAAGGGTCTCGAATAACGACGCTCACTTTTTCATAAATTGGTTAGTTATGTGAAACTGCGAGAAGCCTTTATCAACTGTATTTTAGCAGACCTAGTAAATTTTCGAAAAGGTCTAAAAAATCTCACAAATAATTAAGAATTGTAAGGGCAACGTCCTTGTAGCCTTTACCCTAAAAAAGTTCTGCCTCGCGTTATATCGTCGAAGATTAATTTCAGGACAACGAAAAACAAGTGATTTAAAAAAAAAAATGTGATACCTCACAGAGCGCCCCCTATCCGTAAAGGGTAAAGACAGGATAACTACGTCACTATCCGGGTGGGCAGTGAGGTGGGTTAAGGTAGGGACTGTAGGATGGGATTTATTAATGCGGGTCTTGAAGAGACCCGGATTATATATATATGAGGAAAAACAGATGCCGGTAGCTCATTAACCATTGGGGCGACAGATCAATTTAAAACATTTTTCTCCGATTGGTCGAGTTTTTTTGGTGACCATTTTGAAAATGTTCAGCCCAACTTAAAAAAAATCATACCTCCGAATTTTAGTACTGAGACATATGAACCGAATAAAGTGCTTTATAGCCAATGAATTCACCTATATTTATAAAATAATCTCATGTATTTAGGATTTATAAATAATTAAAAAAAATCGTAAACATTAGAAAAGGATATATCCTCTGGGTTTTCTAGATATAAACTGCCGTAGGAAGTTCAATTTTGCGTCCACATTAAATGTTTTATATGAAATTTCTTGTAATTGTTCTAATTGATGAACACATATACAAATATCTATAATAAAACTGAATTTTTTAAGTTCTGAGGAGTTTCAATGTTTCGTATGAAAAAAATTTTGTCACAAATATTGGTCGTGGAGTGCACACATTTCGTTGCACTAAAATGTAATTATGAACGCACTTACCAATAATAACTGCATCACATCACAGACACATTCAATAACTTTAATAAAGAACAACAATTAACTCGATAATGCTTTATTTATTTAAAATAATGCATTTGCAAAAATAGTCATCTCGAACAAAGTGTTAACCAATAAACACTATTTAAAAAAAAAAAAACTTAATTTTTAACTGTTACGACATGTAAATACATTAATAATTCAATCAATAATACACTGGTTTAGAGATATGTTAGGAAAATCGACTAAAACACGAAAATATAGACGGCAAGGTTCTGACAGCTTGCCGTTTGAAATAATGTCGATATTAGACTGATCCACAAAGGCCCATAAATAACGAAGAAGTTAGCTTTCATTTATCAAATAATCATATTTGTAGGACGCGGGAACGTTCGAAAAAAAATCTTTTTTTTTAAACAAATCTGAGGAATACTTACCACATTGTGGCAACAAAGCAATCCGAGGCTTTGGAAAAAGTGCCATAATGTGGCAAAAAGCGTTCGAGCGGTTATACATACGAGGTGACTTGCACAAAAATTACCCATTCTCATGAAGTCAACATCATCTGTAAACCGGTGTTCTTCTCGTATCCGTAAAGTTTAGCTCAGTAAAGCAGGCTTCATTAATAATCATTAATAACATAATAACTGTAGAACAGATTCAGCATGCCTACATTGCGTCAGTGCGTTAGAGATCGCAATCGGCCTATTAACAACGAGTTGTTAATCAGACGGACTACCCTCAAAGGTTGCACAGAATCAAGTAGGTTTATCAGAGGTGGCTCTCAAATTCAATTCTTGGGCATGCTTGAGATTTCTGCAGGGTTAGCAGCTGGTCAATATTGAAGATTCTACTAGCAAGAAGAAAGAGACCTGTTTCTTGAAAGTCAGATTTACTTGTGCTTCTACGGAGCTCCGTTATGATATAATTACTCCAAGCATTTCAATTTCTATTTATTGGAAAGGGTGCTCCCATCAAGTTGCACCAGACAGTCATTAATTTCTCTCTTTACCGAAATCAGACACGCTTAAGTATTTGATACGTTGAAACTGATCAGGTTGGTTTCGGTTAGTTTAGGTTTGCAAGGTTCAACTTTTTGTCTCAAAACTTCACGACCTGTTAGGACATCATAAGGGCTTCTCATAAAGCGAATCCTCGTGTACGATGCTGTCGTCAGCGTAGCAATGCATTGGTGCACATTCAACGAAATCGTTTATGTGCAACAATAACAGCGCAGATTACTGAAATGATATCAACAACTTATGTTCCCCTTAAATAGTATATTAAGTTATTAAGATTTCAATTTCTTGTTCAATAAATCAAAGTTTAAAAAATGTACACGAATATTGTCTTATTAAAAATATAGATACTATGTTAAGTATATATCAAGTAGTAATACGTCCATAATATTTCCTTCATCAGCTGTCTCTCCTTCTTAAAGTGTTGTTAAACTATGGTGAAGATTCTGCCTGAACATCATTTCATCCAAAATAGCAATTTAAAGAAAAAGAGGTTTCTTTGGTTTTTTGTTATTTCCGTCGTCATTATCTCAGTTTCAAAGAAACAGCCAATTAGTAACTCCTCGATTTGGCAAGGGCTATTCATTCATAACAAATGGTTTTATTTAGAGATGACTACAACAAAAATTTTCGCACAGATTTGAGTCAACTCTTTTTAAAATCTGTACATTATTGTTACCATTTTCTAACAGAGAAAAAAACAGCAAATAGTATCTTGTATTTTTCATACACTCGTATTATTATTTATATATCGCTTATCATTGCCTAAATAAAAGTCACGCATGCATGCAACTTCCGTATCTTATGCTACGTAGGTTGCTTGTACCCGGTAACATTTGAGATTGTAAGTGAATAATAATATTATATTTTAACTAAAAAAAATTATGAAAAACGCTTATTTAATAATAAAACAGCTGGGATATTCGTTTTCCAGGTCATGCAACCGACACAAAATATTTTTTTTTATTTTCGAATCAAATTTTATTTATTTTTTTAAAATTCTAAACTGCCACGAAAATATATTTTGACGCAGAACAAAAAAATACTAAGGCGCTCCGCTGACGAGGCAACTGAAAACCAACTAAAACCGGCTGTTTTCTCTGTCTTGATTGGTCAAAAAGCTTGTTTAACCATAGACGAAGAACAATCATCCACCGGCCACCATAACACGGGCATGTGCCTAGTATGGCGGCCGTAAATTCCACAATTGTTATATATTTATTATTCAAAGAATAAAGAAACATTAAAAAAAAAAAAAAAAAAATCAGCTGACAGCTGGCAACTAGCAATGGCCGCCCAGGGCAATCAGCAGTGACAGTTGCGAGTCACCGCTTGCGTTACCATTGACAACGGGGTTTTGTGTGATTGTGAAGTGTGCGGTCCATCACATTGTCATACAAAGACAGTTGGTAGTTGAGAGTTTTCAGTTGCCTCAGTGGACGGGGGCGCTAAGAGGGTTCAAGTTTGAATTTTTTTTTAAATTTTTGAATTTCTGAAAGTTAGAATTTTTTATTATTAGATGACTTATATATAAAACTAGCCAACCCGGCATGCGTTGCAACGCAACTTAAATAAAAAAAAATTTCTCCGTGCGTCACCTTTCTCATTCGTCCTCGGTCCCCTTCTGCCTCCTCTTCCCCTCCCGCGTCTCCTTCCTCTCCCTTCTCCCGCTGTCCCACTTCTTGCATTCCCCTTCCACCTTTTCCGCCTACCCCCTTCCTCGTCTCCTCCTGCTCGCGCCGTCCTTAAATCCCCTCCGCCCCTCACTAATTCCCCCTCTCCCGCTTAACTCCATTATATACAGGTATTTTTCAAACAACTCGCGTTTGACCTATTTCAATATTGTTATGCTAATTTCATAATGCCAGACCTCGTTATTCTGCTATTCGGGACGGAGAAAAATTCAACAAATCAAAGATCATAAAAATCGGTTCAGCCGTTTTTTAGTTATAAATGGTGTAACTAACCCGACTTTGTTTTATATATTAAGATTTACTTGAACTGAGGTCGTTCCTCAAGAAAATGAGATAAATCAATAAATAATATTGCTAATTAAAAACTCACGCCTAGCTTCTGAATAACAACACTTCAAATTAACGTTAATTGATATGGTATAAGAGTATATTATATAAGGTGCTCGGGAGTAAAATGCAGTAACTTCACCATGATAATGTAAATAGATGAATAACTTTTGACAAATATGAGAACTGTAAGTTCCTCAAATATTACATTATTGTCGTATGAAATATCTTTAACAAATTTAATGGATTCCTACAGCAAAAAAGAGAGCAAACATCTAACTACTTGAGTTCTTAGTACATAGAACTGCAAATAAAACTACACCCATTACACCCATCATTCAATATATGCGACATATTTTTTGATATACGCACTACTTATGGTAGAAAATTGAAGGCTATTTTCCTATAAAGAACAACAACTGAGATATAGGTACTTCGTTCATACATTTCAATAATGTTTTTTTTTTTTAATTTTTGTACAACATTATTTTTGATTTATACCTTTTTGGTCTCTTATCCTGTAAATTTTTACAAACATTATTTATAAACCATTTAAGAAATTGCGCATTTTTCTCTATTTGTTAAATGTAAATTTTTTTTCCCTGAATACTAATATTTATTGAAATTTATAAACCTCATTATCATAATCATTGACCAATATGGTATCAACAACTCGCTTTAAAAATGAAAAGCTCTTGAACACCTTATATATAGAGATAGGTACCTTATCAATTAACATTTATCTGAGTCATTTGTTTTCTTCAGAAGTGAGTCATGAGTTTTTAATTAGCAAGCTTTATTGGTCAAACAATTTTTTTCTGTTCGATTTTAAAAAAAAAAAATGTCATTCAAGAACAAACAAAGTAGAATTATTATTCCGCATTTATACCCATCGACTACTTCTCCGAATTGTATTGAAAATAAACACTTAAAAATAACTAAACATAATTTTTATTTATTTATATACAAATACCTTTAAAAACAGAATAAAACTTTTTTTAAGTAAAAATGGATAACATTATTTTTCATTCAGGTACTACCTCTGAATATTTTTTAAATGCTCATACCGAAAAACTGTGACGCGCCATAATAAACATTCCTCGGAGAACTAAAAAAAAATCTCACTTAAACATTAATATCACTAAAAATGCGATATATTTGTTTCTTCGTCCCATGTATAGTTAAAATGTCAAATATGTTGAGAATAGGCGTACTTTTTAGAATCATGTTATCCACGTAAATATTTTTAATTTACCATTTTTAAAGTGCACAAAATAATATGTAGTATTTACGCGTTTAGGGGTAAAACACGTAATGGACATAAAATACATACTTTCTTTTTCGAAAACAATTCACAAAACATAAAAAAATTGCTAACGAATTGTCAGAACTGTCTGTTTCATCTTCACTGAATTTAATTAAACGAGTGTCAAAAATGCGAAAATACCTACCTGGTATTCAAATAAATCATTACCTGTTTCGGCTGTCTGTTGGGTAGAAATTTCTCTTCGAATTTTTAAATATTAGTTCATAATATGGGTACGGAATTTTTAAATTTTATTTTAACAGAATTTACAACAGCATGTCTATCTGTGTTTGTTATATTTTTAAAACATATTTCTTTGGTATATCGTAACATTTTATATCTATTATAAAGCAATCAAGAAAGATTTTCTGAATAAATGTATAACATATTGTTTTTTCTAAACATGTAGATGGCTTTCGATTGACTATAAGTATATGTGGGTATAATGAGGAATGAAATATTGTAAAGGTTACTTTAAGATATCAGAAAGCCAATATATCATCTCATTGTCTGCCAAAAATATATTATATACCGCAGACACTGTCGACTGTCGACATCGACTTTGGGGAAATGGCGTTATAAAATAAATTTTTTGTGAAAAGCAAAACAGGGGAAGTGACACCCGTGGACCGCGGACGTAATTTATATTTATCGCACGTGGCCACCCTTCCTTGCAATCCACCCAACACTCCCCTTCCACAACCCCCTTGTTGGTATAACACCCCGGGGTACGCTTATTTTTGGAGCCCTTGTAAGAAGATTCACGGATATTTTCACCTGACGAGTTTGTTTTCCTACTTCTACCTTATTTTTATACGGTCAAGAAGAAATTTCCTAGATTTAAGAATTTACATGACAATAATAATATTGTATTATTTTGCTTAAATATAAATGATTTTTATAATCAAAATCACTCCAACACCAGAGAAATCCAATGAAGGCCAACAATCCCCTCATATATTATTTAAAATGAGATATTAAACGGTACTTGCGGTCCAACGAAATCGTGCCACGCATTTTTGCTCACATTTAAAGCGTACGTGATGTTGCCCCATCGTTAAACATCTTCCGCTGTTATACACACTAGCACAATGATGGGTTTAATGCCAAAATAATAATTTCTAATTTATTCATCTGAGAGAACATTATATTCCCACTAAAATATCAAGAAGATAATGTTCCATATTTACACTCAAAATAGATCGAGATCAAGTCAATTAAACTCTTCTCTTAAATGATTAAAATCTTTAACAATGCTCCAAAAAAATATCACTATTCAAAAAATGTTTATTTTTTAACCAAAAAATGATTTTTTAATTAGTGGGGCATTAACCGGCTGGAAATTGTTCCATGAAATCATGAAATAATTCTGTCCCAAATAATCTCCCCGGTTCTCAGATAATCTTAATGGAAGGTCAAACGCAGATAGGGCCTGCGAATATTTAGCAGCGGAAAATCTGCCATATCAACACGAACCTTTTCCGTGTAAGGCAGGAGTATTCATAATTAATATTTGTAGAGGTTGGCTGAGGAAAATTAAATTTAATAGTTTACTTAATCCTTAGGCAACAAAAGATTTTCCGAGAAAGGCAAATGATGTACAACCTATTTCTGCCATACAGAACACCGAGTGCTGGCAATATTTATTTCACTAAACAACTGAAATAATTACACGTATTTGCTTAGTAACGGTTTATGTTTCGCGTTTTATATACACCTGGTGCCGCAAGTACATTAATAATCGCCCTACCTTTTTATGTTTACCGTTGAAGAACCACATAACGGTTTTGATTACCTTCTTGCTTTTAACTTTACAATGGAGTTTAAGATAATCACGTGTTGGGTGTAGGTATATTAAGATGGCTTATTATCTATACTCGTCCCCCGCAATATCTAATATCATAAGACCTCTTAACAGCGAATCTGGCTTATTGAAGCGATCAGCCCTAGAAATAACCCTACAATGGTAGATTGGGTTATTTCAGGGAAACTCTTACCTAATAGACGTACCTTTAACTGAGCGTGAGCAACAACTGATGATATTAAGCTGGCAGAATTTGAAATCACTCAACCGCTAAATACACAGTGGTATTTGTTGGAAATTACACTACAAGTATGGCTTGACTTTTGAGTCATGACGCAAGAACAGCAATTTATCTGATGCTAGAAACTACTTTAAAAAAAATGTAACTACCCGGTTTTTCCCTAGCTTCAACACTCCTTTTGGAAATCTTTTTTCGATTGAAATTGTTGTGAATATGGTACACATCACATGGGATCGTATTTTACAGTGAAGTTGAGGTTTTTTACCTAAACTTCATAGTGCAAGATGATTGATAATGACTCCCTAGCTGTAATTTAGTTGCATTATTTCCACCCCGCGTCATACGATTTCCAAAGAATTAACTTTGATCAATTTCGTAAATTTTGAGGTTAAAAACACAATCGCTCAATTCCAGTCATTCCATTAGGTTGTTAAGAGTCGGTTAACTAAAAATGATTATACATGATGAAATATAGTAATTCGGGTCTCTACAGTTTGAATGATAATTAATATTGTAATAATTGAGAAAAAACTTAGTAGTACTGTTTGATATTTACTGTTTGTTATAATAAAACACGGTTATTTTAACTGGTCCCATATTTTCTACATATCGGTTAAGATTACATACTAGGTTATGCTCGCGCGATGCTAGTCATTTCACTAAATAATCATTTAGATGCTTTTAATCGGCGCTATTAAATACGGATGCCAAAAAATGGGCCAGGATAAAAATAGGGACTTCATGTGTCTGTAGTTTTTTTTTTATGATAATGCAAGAGAAAATGCTAACGAGAAAAGCGTACTGTTTGATCCCAGCTGTGTTGCCGAGAAAGATATATTGACCCTAGCAGTACCCGAGACCTGGGACATGTCTGTCTATGTCTAAAAACGGATTAGCCAAGGATAATATACGATTCATGTGTCTGTAATTTTGAAACTTTAATGATAATGAAGACAATATTTACGAGAAGCCTGTTTAATACGACTTGTTGCCGTGAAAGCTATCTTGACCCCAGTTTTTCCGCACAACCCGGGCCGCAGCAAGGGGTAGCCGTATCCGAGATCCGGGACATGTGTCTCCGTGCCCCATGGTAGGTACTTGCCGCAAGTAAATACGGATGGCCAAAGAAAGGTCCTCCAGCGGAGAGGCTCACGGCTCCACTCCAGATATAATCTTGCCCGGCCAGGGGCGTGACTTGGCAACGATACCCCTTACTTATCTCGCCCCGTAGGGAGAGCATACTTTTACCGTGATGATTGTTTGTTTTTAGTCGTGATTTTTTTAACTAAACAAAATATGCTGGAAGAATTGATATCAGTTTTCTCTCTTGCACAAGTAAATCAACATATTTCAAGATGACCCTTCAACATACTAAAATAGGGATACCGGTTAAATTTATTTCACTCACAAAATAGAATGTTTTAAAGTGTTAAACAAATAAAAGATTAAATAATATATTATTTAGTCCGACCGCCATGCGTCCATGTTCTAAATCGATCAAGATTATACATCAAAGTTCTCTGTACTAAATTGTATGAAGTTCCAAAGTATATTTAGGCAACAACAAATATAATGTAAAATCTGTTATATATCGCTCACTCAGTGTTAAAGTAAGTAAGTGATGTTTATATTTTGTTTAACAACTTTATTGTTTTTGCAATGCTCGTGGTTAAATAAAGTAACTGATGTTTGTCGATATCTAAACAATATACGTAAGACAAATTTTACTTAATTTTAATTAAAAAAAAGCTCCCATGCCAGAGTTGGCGATGAAACGCCTTTGTTGTCGTTAAATATAATATCATTGAATAAATACTTTAAAAAATTATATAATGTATAATTGTATAATGTCAAGCCACATAGTGTTTGCTTTTTCCGATAATAAAAAAATGTCTTTAACTGTACTGCGAAAGAACTGGCAACGTCGTATCTGTGGCGACGCGTCGCCACAAATTCAGCATATTACCTATCCACAATAGTTATAATATTGTGGAAAATTTATTTTTAAAAAATATATCCATAACTTTACTTGGTGACAATTACATTTTTAAATCGGTTGTACCTAATACATTAAAATCATCAATTAATTTCAAATATTCTTTCTCAAACAAATAATCTATTTATTTGACCTGTTTGGGACTAGACAACTTTGGGAATAGACAGGTCTTATGTAAATTAGCTAAATACGTTTTTTTTCAATCGGTGTAGATCACACGTCAAGAGCCTTGCATTCGGTCGTATAAGGTTTTAATACACATACGCCTCAGGGGTCTCATTTCTTATATTCGGTCTGCTTTCAACGATCCTCTGCCAGATCCATGTCTCAGAGCCAGACAGCAGTACTGGTAACTCCGGGTTGTCCTACAAACTTTTCTTATAAAAACTGGGGGGTCAACTAAACACTTTGGACTTTCATTTGGTGATATATCACAATTAGCTCGGATGGCCTGGGTGGTGGGAATGATTTCGGGTCCTGACCTTGGGTTTGCAATCATATTTATCTAAGTCACAATCCTTGCATAATCGCCAGCTTTATTATTTGTTACCAGTTCCATCTACGAGTAACCTCTTTAACTACTATCTAGGTTATCACAGTATCAGCACGCTATTGTACTCTCACATTATACTGAAAACCGCTTTTAAAATGACAATGTACATGGGTTCCTACTTGAAAAATACTATATTCTTTGGTCACCTTCTTGCCGAGAAGTACGTACCTTTGTGCACTGCCTTGTGAACTCCGGGTCTCTCCTAACATTAAAAAGGTTTGGAAGACTTGACCTACTATTCTATCTTTATTATTACGAGAGAATGCAGGGACACGACACGACCGCCGTGCTCCGTATATCTAAACTGCCGCAGGTCTACTTTTTGGGAAGCTATTGCAACGTACAATGGCGCAATTCTTCTTCAGAAAGGTGGATATCATTGTGTTTTTATAAAAAAATTACACAAGTATTTACTTAAAACATAAAAAACAAAAAAAAAATTATTTCAATGTTGTCAGCATAAAAATAATAATTTCAGTGATGTGTCTCAGTAACTACGTGTAACTAATACTACGTTCGTCTAATTAATAAACCCCTCAGGCCTCGGGCACATTCTGTCAGAAGGTCATATATTTCAGCTTTACAATAAAATTCTAATTTTATTTTTATTTATTTTTTTACTTTTCTCACATGTTATGAATATTATTTTTTTACATAGAAATTAACCTCACTAGGACTTTAATAGCCTGTATTGAGGTTAACTTTAATACATTATAATAATACAATACAAACAACAACAAAAAAACAAAATTTACACACATAAGTTGAATTAAAAAAAACACAAAAACTGCAAAAAAAACACTAAAATATTACATGGAGAAAGAAAGAAATATTACATTGTGGCCAGATGGGTAGAACTTGAGGATGAAATTGTACCAATGTTTAAACCATAAATACATTATTAAACATTATACCCATTGAGAAGCAAAGTGACAGTTCAACACAACTAGGGTGACACTCTGATTTTGGCAGATGGAATTTTAATAAAATCTTACTACTTAAAAAAAAAAAATCTTATTATTTAAAAAAGGACAAGGATGAAAAAATGGTATGCCAATCTTCTGTCAACGTAAATATCTTAACATTATTTTTAAATATAGCCAATGAATTGGAAGACTTAATATAATCTGGAAGAATATTAAACATAAGTGGAGCCTGATATAGTTTCTTTGGCCAAAGGATGTTTTAGTATGTACTGCCACAAAATTCATTGTAGAACAAATTCTAGTGGTATGGATTTGTTGGGTTCTTTCTGCAGATTTAGTATTGCTAAAAAATCTACAAATTATTTTAGTGATATATAGCTGTTTTATACACATAACGTTGGTTTCCTTGTAAAGTAGTTTCGTTGGATAACGGAATTTTTTTTTGTTCATAACTTTAAGAATCAATTTGTGAGCAATATTTAGTGGCTCTATAATGGACTTTAGACAGGAGCCCCAACATACTATATTGTAAGAAAGTCGAGATTGGACTAAGGCATAGTACACAGATTTTAATTTCTCCTTATCCAATATATGGCGAAGTTCTTTAAAAATATAGGTAAGTCTCCTGATATTTTTAGTCAATATATCAATATGGTCGTTCCATCTCAAAAATTTATCAATATTTACACCTAGGTACCTAATACAGTCTACTCTTTCTAAAGGGTGGCAATTACAATTTTGCAGACAATAGTGTATAATTAGGTTAAGAGTGTCGGATAATAATAAATTGAATATTTCTGAACATGTCCGTAAACTAAAAACTGTATTGTGAAATGTGATACGGTTTCAAATAAATTGTATTATTAGACTTGTAAAGACATAATTTATTAAATATAAAATTTTTTAATGCAAACATAAAAAATTTTTAAATGGCTCCTTTAACATTAGGTTTTTTCTAACCAAAATTACTGAAACCGAAAACAAAATAAGAATACACACATATTTTATTAGAGTTAGGGGGTTTCTCACCATCCTCACTGTTTAGATTTAGATCGCATCATCAGGATAGTAAGGGAGACAGAACGATATCTATGATACCTAAGTGAGGTGTTCCCAAAAGTAAACAAATCAGCCCGTGGGGTTAACTATGTGTTATTAATTCTAAAACTGGGTTTTCCTTCGATTTTCGAAAAAGACAACCTATAAAATAGGTCGGTACCAAAATTATTTTATTTTCATTCATTAATGAATAATTCCACATTAGACAGTTTTTCTTTTGTTTAAATAATTTCGTGACAGCTGTCGTAATTTTTCAAGTTTACTAATGTATACAAAGTTGTAACGGTGTTCATACGAAAGGTAAAATTCTGATCGTATTTTTAAATAAATCTTACACTTATAATATCCCAGTATTTTCATGGGTGAACACCAGTGAGCACCAGTGTTAAATAATTTTGAATGTCGCTCAAGGTTAGAACATTTGGATTAAAATTCAAATGGCTGTTCGATTTTCAAAAGGGTTTATTTTATAATTTAATTTTGATTGATCGAAATACGATCAATTCATTTTTATAATTTTCGGGATTGTTTTCCAAAACTTATTTGATGGGTTTGATGAATTAAGGTTCTGTTGTAATCCAAGTCATATTTATATTTGATCGACCTTCAAATCAATTAGTAATGTCATACCATTTTTTTAAACATTTGAACTGTAGAGAGCTTGAACTTAAGAGACACAAGCCAAAAGTTTGTGTTTTCTTAGTTTTTAGTGAGTCTTATTTTTAGTATCACCACAAATATAAATATTAGACATAATTTGTGTTTGTTTGGCAAATGTAGCCCAGAATCATTTGTTTTTATTTATTGCATATTAAAAAATAGAATCAAATGGAAATATCACAGATAATTTTAGCCATGAAATTGATTTACTGAAATTGTTCATACATTGAAATTGCCAGTAATTACAAGTGATTTAACATCAAGCTTCGCTTTCACGGCGAAGGATTCATTTCGAGTCGAAAGAGGCATTTAAAATTTCACGTCTGTAAAAGCTGTTGATAAATTTGCATTTGAAATATTGTATTATAATATAAACATGATATTTGTGATTAAATGTTTGAAACAGAGTTTTAACGTTAGTATGGAGTAGCTTAAATGTTTTCAGCGTATTGTCGTGCAGTACAAGTAAATGTTATAATTTATTCAGCTATTGTGGTTTTGGGTACTGCCGAATTATACGTGGTACTAAGTTGGGTTATGAGTGTTCGTGGTTGCTCTTACATAAAGTTTATACCACTCGCATACGATGAACCATGTCCCGGAGTGGTATAACGGTTTAGAGTTGAGTGGTGCACTGTCTAGTGCCTACTTGCAAACTACACCGTATAATGGATATATTATGGGCTATTACTAGTGTAATAATGGCTTTTTGAATATCTAGAACATAACTCCACTGTCATTATAGCTTATAGCTGGAAAATATTACTCAAAGATTGACATGTATGGCAATAGTTCAATCCAAACACAATATGTCTGATTTCACATTAAACTTGTGATTTACCGTAATTTCGGCTTGATATACAAACCGACATGTTTTTTTCACTGACGTTAAATTGTGCACGGCTATACATGTTTTCAATTATTGCAAAGTTAACCAGGTACAGTTTCAAGGATTGAGAAGTGCAAATCGTTTTCTACGATACCACGATTTTTGTGGCTATCAATAAATAAAACCATACAGTACAGTCATATTATTCTACACAGACACCCCCTTCCCGTTCTCCCTCCATCCCATCCCCATAGGCTATTTGAACTCTTTTTCTTTTATAATAATACTTATAAATTATAACATTACTTATAATCAATTTGGAAGGCAGCTGTTTGTACCGGCGCCCCGGGAACCATTTATTTAACCGGTTATTTGGATAACCAATACCTCTGCCATAGGTCACCCTAAGTGGTCCGCTACCGTTTGTGACTTAGCAAGAGTGCCCAGGTTCATGGGGTGAGGTTTTTCCAGGTCTTGGCGGCGGATACATCCACCCACCAGCTGCATGATAACATAAGCCCTGAGGGGTATCATTTTCTTAGGACTCTTGTGAGGAGCTAATGTAATAAAAAAAAACACTAAGAAACACCAGTAAAACTATTATTGGTGCAGTTATTATAAATATATGTTTTACCATAACTTTAAAAATATTATTAATTGTTGGTTGTCCAAATAAAATAAAACAAAAATTAATAAAACCCCATTTGGAATTTTCAAACACTAAACTGTTCATCTGTTTCATTAAAAAGGTGCGAACATGAGTTCTTACGAGATTGTCAAACTTCAGATCGCTTATCAAAACTCGTCATTAGAATGATGCTGCCAGCAGCAAGATCAGAATATTTTGTTCGATTGCAGTTAAGAAAATTGTCTTTCCATTTTATGAGGATATCTTTACCGGATTTCTTGTTTGAATTTATTGAAACATTTTTAACATGCAATTGCACATGTCTTACAAAATATCTAGTTGCGTAGTTTTCAATTGAAAAGGGTTGTGTAACTTTGTGTATTATATTTATTCGCATTTATGATTTCTGAATCCATAGACCTATTATTTAGAAGAAAGAACCCTTTTATATTTACTGTTTTTCAAACAAAAGTTTAAAAATTTACACAAATTTTATATTTACTTCAATGATTAGTATGTTTATTATTTGACGTAACACGCAGAGCGCCGTGCATCTTATGTGTTAATATTCATTTCATGTCTTTCAGCAAACTTTAGTGATGAGATTATTTCCGAGAAAACAAAGTTGATCCACGTACAAGAACCAAAGCATTTTGCGAAAATAATGTACTAAGAAAACATCCTGAAGAATCATGAGGTGGGATTTTTTTTAAATAATCGGGTTGAGAAATTACCTTCAAAGGATTCTAATGTCACCCAAAATGTAAAAGGACTTTTTGAGTTTCAAGGCAATATTCTAATAGACACAATTATTTAGATAATTTGGTGAGATATTAAAGATCGTAAGCATAGCAACCATAATAAAGTTATTAAACTTCTGATAATATTATTCAGTGTAGAAATAAGGGATACTAATTTTAATTTGTATAATTACGAAATAATACGCGGTAATTAATTTTATCTAGTCTCTTTTCTCTATTTTTCAATTAAAAACATAAAAAAATGGAAAAATATAATTTCCAACAACGTTTTCATATTAAAAGTTACATCCGAGCTCCAGAATTTTCCATGAAACTAGAGCAGTGATGTAGTTATTATATATGTATTTATTTATTCATTATAATGAGTTTTAAGCAGAAAATCTCAATTTGAGAGGCGGGTATGGGTACCACCGCCCCGAGAACCATTTATTGTTTAAGTGTGGTTTGCGAGCTTTGGTGACATACAGGGGTGCCCGGGTTCACACAGCATCCCCGAACATGACGTAGGTCCCAAGAGAAATTATTTTCCACAGGGCCTTTTTTATTTTTTATTTTTTATTTCTATTTCTATTTTCATTTTATTTTATTTACAAGAAAAAAAAATATTATTACAAGTGATTACATTATGCAAAGTTATAGAATTATTCATTATTATTCTACTACTTCATAAGTTGAGCTCTAGGAGCTCTTGTTTATGGAAGGAGTATTTACATGCAAAAATAATGTTCTAATTAAACATGTAAACAATAATCAAAGACTTATGAAATAAATACAAACATTATTTAACATAGGTATACAATTTAGAAAAAAAAAGTTATTGAAAGACAATAACAACATATATACTTATTTTAACATTGATAGTACAGATTAAGTAAGCGTAAGGGGAAATTAAGGGTACAATTTAGGGGACTTAATTTGCTTTTTGAATTGTTCATATTTCAATGTTTCAGTTATACTAATTTTGTTTTTGGACAAAAATATATTTTACCATCTCACACCTCAATACAAGTAGTGATGCTGAGCCGTGTTGAATCTATTACTTATGCTATCTGAGGGGTGAACTTTTTGAATAAAATATTATTTATAAATTTGATATAAGGCATTTCTCTTATATAATTCTGTGATAAATGGTACATTAAATTCCCGAAATATCTCTAAAGTAGAACTAATGTAAAAAAAAGGAAAAGCTATGCAAATATAATGATGCCAGTGCTCACCGTTTGAAAGTTTTTTTACTGGACACTCAAACAGATGTACTATTTTCAGTTAATTATAATATGATTAATATATACATCTTGTTTATTAGTCACACTCATACAGTAGGTATAATGTGTTAATCAATTTATCCATCCAAACTGGGGAAATAGTAGACCTTTGATATGTATGAGTATTATATCATCAGTTTGTGGCTATTTCTATCAGGAATGATCGTATGTAAGCCATCCATTTGGCCGAGCCAAGTGAACCCGAGTTTGCCGGTGCTTACCGGACACCGCGGTAAGCCGTTAACTTATTTGTAAAGGCTCCCGGGGCTTGCAATAGTAAATAGTCGATTTCTTATTAGGGCATTTCCTTCACGAAATGAAGCCGGTTATGTTACGTCTTCAGTTACGAAATTGTGGATAACAGTTAGATTATACATTATAACTATAAACCAAAGAGCTTTGTAAATAATCCCAAAATTTCTAAAATATATCTGCTGTCATTGAAAACAATAAGCATATTTTGTTAATTTTAGGTTTAGGAAAATATAAAATAAACTGTCAATAAATAAATAAAAAATAAGGTTGCCTAATGTCCAAAATATAGATTCTCCTAAAGGTTTCTGCATGTGATCGAAACACAGATTCTCCTAGCTTCTCCTCTATTCTTCCCCTAATCACGGATCCTCCTCCGGAACTGCTAATGATCGATAGTTTCAGAATAATCTTTATAATTAGTTTCTATGCTCCAAAAATCGGATCAATTGCGGCAGCGTTTGTTACTCCCGGGGCTATAATAATAAATTACTCGATTAAAGATTGCCATAGTTTTTAAATTGTTTTGAGTTGATTCAAGTAAAGAAAGTTGCGAATGTATAAGGAAGTATATAGACTTTTTTAAATAACAGATATAAAGTAAATTGCGCAGAATTACTCGTCTGTATTTGATGAGGCACGCTAGTATGTTTTGGCATAAAGTTGCCGAATGTCCAAAACACAGATTCTCCTAAAGGTTTCATCCGAACTGCGTGTTATCGGAAGTTTTAGAATAATCTATATAATTAGTTTCTGTGCTACAAAAATCGGATCAATGGAGGCAGTGTTTTCTACTCCCTAGGCTATCTATATATATTACTCGATTACAGATTGGAATAGTTTTTTTTAATTGTTTTGAGTTGATTCAAGTTAAGAAAGTGGCGAGTATCTAAGGAAGTATAATAACTTTCTAAAATATCACGGCTATTTATATATTATTCTCACGTGTTTTTGTTAGCTGGTACTACCTTTTATGGATAACTACTCCCACCAATAAAAGGATTGTTCAACCTACTGACCTTCCTCTTCTTTCTATGGGAAAATACCGCCTTAATTTTGTTTTGAAAGTCAATAAAAAATAATGAGACTTTTAAAAATACTAATTGTTTCGGAGATGTTTTTCTTTTACAGTGTCCTTCTCGTCAATTAAAAAAAGGATCAAAGATAGGCAGGGATGAAAAAGAAACAAGTTGTGCTTTTAGTGATTCAATTTACACTTTAATTAATAATTGGAAAAGTTTATGAAATTAATGGGATGTACCTACCATTGAGAAGTAAATTATTATTAATCCATATTCTAGCGAACAGCATATTCACCCAATTATTAAATTTGTTGGAAATTATTTAGTTTGGCTTGTAATTAAAACTACAAATTGCAATTTTAAAAAAAAACAAATCTCGAAAATGCTTTAATTTGATATAATGGAAATATGAACCGATACCAATGGATTTTTAACATTAATCTGATAAAAGTAGCAACAATAAAGTTTAACAATAAAGTTGGTAATAATAACAAATACCCTATAATATTAAAAATACCTATAATATAACAAATACCCTATAATATAATATTAAAAATACCTTCTGACATTTCCCAAACATTCTTATGGCAGCATGCTTTACTAGCGCCTTCTAGCGGCGTGAGTTGTGCGCTTTGGTTTTCTTTCAAACATTTTAATGGATTTTAAGTTAAATATATTCTTTATTTATAAAATAAATAAATTATAGAAATCGAAAAAATTAAAACATCTTTCATTCACGTATAAAAAATATTAAATCAGCTAAACTTTGTCTTTAACCTCTTATGTGAAGGATGAAATTTCGGAAACGGCGCGAAAATTACCTTGATGATTTCTGGTCAAATATCCGTATAAAAAAAAAGCAATTGGTTTTTTGCGATTGTTTTCTGTTTACCATTTTTTTTTTTAAAAAGACAAACATTCCCGGGTTACGAATAACCTAACAACATTTGAAAATCTCCTACTACCACCACACTAAGCGGGAGATGTTGCTTGTGTTGTGATGGAGGATATTACATGATAATATCGTAAGAAGTTTTCCAGAATAGCTAACATTAACTCGCAGGAACACGGTAGTACGTAAACTCACGTTGTAGTGTCCAGTTGCGTGAAAAATGTCGGTAAGAAATCGCGCCAGATGCGAGCCAAGTTCAGCACAAGAAAATTCTGTTCAATAGCGGAGATAGTCTCAGGTGGAGACCATCAATGCACAATGATATTGTGAGACGCTAAGAAGGAACATTCAAAAGGAGCATTAAAAAAAGAGGGAAAAGCTGATGCGAGGAGTGTGCTCGTTGCACGACAACTCCCGTCCTCACACAGCCTTAGCCACCAAGGCGCTCTTGGACTTATTTGGTTGGGATGTTTTGAACCACCTCCCGTGTTCCCCTGACTTTGCGTCTTCACGTTTTTATTTTTTCACCTCCCTGAAGGCACACATGGGTGGAAATAAATTTTCTATCGACGAGCAGATGCAGAAAGAGGTTCTGAAGTGGGAGGTGGAGATGGTGGGAGAGTTCTTCGAGGAAGACATAAAGAAATTGTGTCACAGCTCACCACACGCATTGAACGGCATGGCGATTATGTGCAAAAATTGTCAACAAGTGTATCAACAACACCTGTGTTTTTTTTTTAAATACACTTTTCCAAAAAATATATAAAAATTTAGTATACTTACTTTTTGAACATGCATCGTATTAATACTATATGGTGTTTATTGTGGTGATTGTTGCATGTTTCATAATATGAGAGAGATCGTATGAATGAAAGAGGCAGCATGTATGGCTATATAATGCATGTACTTTGTCCATTGTGGCTCTTTACTCGGAATCTCCACTTGATATAACACTTTATACTAGGCACTTGCTTGTACTGTATATTAAAACTTAGTACATATGAACAAGCTATTTCTATCATTTACTAGTATAAAATCTTTGTAAGCCCATCGACCACGATAACCTTGCACCATTCCAAGTGCAATTCACCACATTTTAATATTTTGGTGCAGATATTGGTGTAGGTAATTTATTTTATTTTAATAAAGTCCTGCTAGGGTTTTTTGACGTGAAGTGAATGACTTATATAAATGAAAAAATGAAAAAAAGTACATGCTCACTTACTTAGGTAGATAATTGTATATTTTGCGTATTATCGAAGTTCCGGTGATATTGTTTACAGCGTTTGAAATTAAATCATTTTAATTAAATTTACATCCATAAAACGATAAATTAAAATATGATTTTAATAAATTGGTATATCCTCCATCTGAAACGATGAAAAACCTGAAGCACTGACATTGAAGCCAAACGAGGGATTGATACGTGGTTTCCCCTCTCACACACATATGCTGTTAACCAGATGCTAATTTTAAATTTCATTTGAATGGCAGAAAACAGTGTTTAAAACATTTATACATTCGTACTCAAATCCAAATAAAATCTTAATATCTCAATTATTTAAAAATATTCACATAGAAAGTTACAATAGTTATTGATGCGACAGTAACTTGAAATCAGGTGTAGTTCACTAACTCGACTATTCTAACCAGTAAAAGCGAGAAACTTGTAAACTACATCCCATTTCGTGACGATTTTGTAGAACACGCATATAACATTCTTGATTTGAGATGTCGTTTTCGAGTAAATAGAGTATTTAGTTGTATTTTTTTAGTAACGTAAAATTTTATTAAAAATGGGCTTTAGGGGTTAGTATCAGCTACGTTGTATTTTAATATAGAACACGAGTATTTTTGTTTGGTCACGGCATTAAAGTTTTTTTTTTCGTAAAAACCTGCGCTTCAAATCTCAAAACTTGTATCGATAAATATGTATCGATATTTAAGCAGACAATAATTTATTTTTTTCATATATTTACAAAAGAAAATCATGGATCTTGTCACATCACTACTGTAAAGTAGGTCACATCACTAGTATAAAGTACTGGTTATCAATATCGTCTATGGTGTACGCTCTCTCTGTGTCTAGGTCTGGTCTTGTCAAGTCGTTAAGACGATAGACTTCGCTTTTCGGCCCATACAAAAAGGACGCCCGGGAAAAAACACTTTTCTACATCGAAAACTGCACAAAATGAATATATTTTTTTTATCCTGCCTTCTAGAGGGTGAAAACTATGTCGGTATGTTTTCGAATTTTCGATGCGTTTCGTATTAACGTAAACATTCACTGTCAAACATGTACGATTTATCAAAAAATATTATTTAAGGAACAAGTGCTGCTAACTCAACTCTCATAAAGAATTATAAAATTATAAAAAGCTACCGACGTAGCTTCTTCTTTCTAAAAAAAATATATTTTTTAAAATTTCAATATCGTGAAAGTTTCGGTGTAGAAAAGTGTATTCTCCATAAACCCCTTTTCGAGCGATTTCTGTAGGTAAATTTGAGCGTTGTCTCATTCGCACATTTCGCATTCGCATGTATTGTAAGTGGGCGTGAGCTAATTGTGAGCGGGACAGAATGACAGTCGCGGGTGTTCCGCGTGTCGTTCAAAGTCTAGCCTCTTAATAAATCTTATTTATAAAATATAATTGAAAGTGTTCTTAAGAAGATTTCTTCAAACTTCGCAAAATCACTTTGTGGCGTCATTTTTAATTAAATTAAAACAAATAACTTTGTATTAAACCACTATTATATAACACAATTACCTACATGTTTCAAAACCGATGGTTTCTTCGTTAGGGTAGTAATGACATTATGACATATGTCATTACTACCCTGACGAAGAAACCATCGGTTTTGAAACATGTAGGTAATTGTGATTATATAATAGTGGTTTTATACAAAGTTATCTGTTTTAATTTAATTCTTAATAAGATCCTCAAACAATTACCTAACGAAACATGTCTTAGCTAATTACAATAAAATAGTTTATTAACGAATCTACCCAATTCAATAAAGAAAACATTTCTCATGTTTGGATTGGGGAGTAGTGCCATTACAAAGGTAAAAATTTTGAAGTAAGAAAATAAAAAAAAAAACTTATATAGGATGTTAACAAGTATCTTTACATTGATAATGGAATTGAGTATCATATCAATTACTAAATTGGATATACAGAATAGATAAGTAAAAGTAAACATATAGATGTAGTATATATATACCAAATGCTAACACCTAATTATGTTTTTTATTTAGTTAATGAAAGAGCTATTGAAACCCTCATTTACCCCTTATCCATTTTAATTCCATTTACCATTTTGAGGTTTATTTAAACTTTTGTAAAGTCCATTAAAACCCTTCTGCGTGTATACTATTCTATAAAACGTATAAAGCTAGGATCCCAACATGACATGACGGGTGAAATGCGGTTTATTCTGTTGGAGACTCAAGTTGATGACGAACATTTTAACCAAAATTGGCTCATTTTCACTTTTTAAAGCGACATTACCAGGAATCACGGTAAAACGTTCATGTAACATATTTATCGTTTTTTATCATGTTTTTCATATTATGCTATCTTGTTTGAAATTTAATTTAATTTCAAAATATGCAATAATGATCAACAGGTCTAATTATTGAACCAGACTATCCATGAACGCCTAGGTATATGCCATCGCTAACGATTATACTCAATATATATTCTCAATTATAGGTCAACGGGTTATTTTAATACAATGACTAACAAAAAACTTTTATCAGTATCACGCAGAGAAACTAAATACAGTAATTACGAAATGAGAAAGGTTAGCTACTTTCAAAATTAAATCTCCGAAAATAATTTTGACTCCAATACCTAGCTAAAAAACGCGACATTCAAAGAAATGTAATTTTTGCTTTCATAAAATTATTTTACTCTGTCCACTTATCCTGAGCCTAAATGGCTCAAATTGGCAACAATATGCGCATTGTCCACTACACGATACTACCTCCTAATGACCCACCGTTATTGACAAGATCTTGATAAAACAATGATTTTTTTATACTTGCTTTTGATAGCCATTTTTGAAGATCAATTAAGTTGCACCCTTTACGTTCGAGCGATCAGTGATTTGAATCTTCAATAACTCAAGTCCTAGTTACATGACCTGATTACGATTGACCAGCGGCTGAGAAAGAAAGTTTAAAAATGCTTGCAACTGTACAGGGAGGTTCCAATGAGAAAGATCGATTATTCCCCGTATCAATTTTTTTAAATTCAAAATTAAATATCGATTTATTTCATTCAATAAAATGCTCAAGTCGCACTTTGATAAATTATTTAATATCTTGTACTTCTTGTAAGTATTTTGTGATCATAAGTATTTATGATTTTTTAATAATGTCTAAACAAATTAAGTGTGTAAAAAAAATTGAGATATTTTAGTTTTATTTTTGTCACAAAACACGTTCTCAGATTAATTTTTTAATGATTTTAATTTTAACTGTGTTTACTAGATTACTTATTGATTTATTTTGTTGTATGATTTGAAATTTTTGTTATTTAATAGAATCTATCTATTGAAAATTGAACAAATGTGCCAACGCCCAACGTTATAACCTTAGTATATTAAAAATAAACTTAGTTTGTCATAATTTTAAAACTGCGTGTACCAGATAAAATAACAATCTTTCAAAATCAATTTTTGTCTTTTTGTAAAAAAGAGTCAATACGTCTAGAATTCAATGTAAAAATGACTAATTTCCGGTATTCTCTGGTAATACCCTCTTTTTTTTTCACTTTTGCTTAAAATGAATGAATTGCTGACTAGTTTCATTGCTTCATCATAACATTAAATAAAAAAGGGCACAACATTGATATAAATAACTACTTTAAACAATGGCTTATCGTTTTTTATAACTCAACATGGATATAATACTAAATATTTACCAATCAGAAAAAATAATTAAATCCACTGATCTGTTAACGTTGGTAAACTATCTCACACCAAGTAGATATATATGGCTTTACTATTCCCCGTAAAATACCTTACCAGTGCAACGATACGAGAACGAACGTAGAATTAAATCCAGGAATAAATCGTCTGCATAGATTTGAATGCACACTCACGTTTCATTATTATAGACAACGCTACGGTTATTCGGGGTTTGTAAGCGTACATATCTCTATCTGAGTAAGGTATTATCTGTTCAAGGTAAATTTTAGTATTTTGCTTTGTTCACTCTTGTTTTGTCTTTTGCGTTTCCACCCATATCCATGTTTATATAAGTTGTATTTTAACATTACTTGTATTGTATAATATGCATGAAAATAATTAAATGAATATCGATTTACTGTTTATATTTACTAGTTACCTTCAATTACCCTGTTTGTCCAGAAATTGTCATACTAAATTTAAGTGTCGAAGTGGCTAGAATGCAACCACATAACATTAAATATGAAAAACAAATTCGTTATTTCTGTACACAACAACAGATAAACCTAACAAGATCAATAATTTGATGTGTAACCAGCTAGATATCTGTCATTTTTAATAGATGACTTATTAACCTGGAAAAACACAATAAAAAAACTGACCGAATGAATGCGAAAACTGATTTTCTTTTTATAAAGATGTACGCAACATTGGTGATAAGAAAATCATTAAGGCAATGAATGCATCGTGTAAATCAATTATTAGGTTTGGAATTCGAAGATGGAGCGAAGCAGGCGAAACAATCTTAGATCGACAAAGATCCTCTGCACAGAATCCCGGGAGAAATCCGTCGTAAGGTGCAAAAAGCGTAGTAATCATAGACATATGAATATGTATAGACCTGCCCTAAGTAATAAAAGCGTATTATTTCCCCCTCCTTAATTCTGGGTTCCATGGAACCGGCCGGGCTGACGTATAGGTACGCGTGAATCTATAAAATGTGACGTCATCATTCTTGTGCGGACTAGCGTCGAGCTCTTATCAGTACATTTTACGAAATAACACGGCAAAAATGGTAAATTGTGCTATTAAAACATGTAAAAATAGAAGTGAAAAAGAGTATAAACCCAATTGTCGTATTACCTTCCATATGCAGGCATTATTTGTCATTATTTTAAGCTTATTCACATCATATAATATGATCAGTTTTAGACATGAAGCGAAATTTCCGGTCCCGTCGTGTGCACGTTGCAATTTACTGTGATAAGTAAATTATGAAACATTTGTAAAAGTGTCTTAACTTAACACGGTAACAAAATATTCGACTCTCAAAACAAGCGAACCTTTCTTCATTTTATATGGATTTCACAAGTTTGTTCAAACCGGGCGAACAATTTGCGCTCCCATGTAAAAAGGTCTATTCATTCAAAAGCAGATTTTACTTTTAAGAGCTAAATGGTGATATTATAATGCGTGATGCCTAAATAATGTCGTATTGAAGGATTAACGAATCACATATCATTACCGTCAACTCATCCCTCTCCGCCCCGCTACAGATGGTTATTACCCCTCTCCCTGATTCTCAAGTCTATGAATAATATGTCTGTGGTAGTAATAGTCATGAGATGAGTAAGATTTCTTATATCACTTAAGTACCAAAAACGTAATTTGGATAACCACTCCAAATCTGAGTAGCGACTAAGGCATATAATGGATTTAATAAGTAATTCAGTAAGCATAAAAAACAAAATAGCTGAACGAAAGTTGCAGAAAATAATCAGAAAGCTTCTTCTCTGCATTCATATCTGACTGAATAAAAATACACTTAAACAATTCGCTTTTATACCGTACGTATTAAACATTGAAATTATCACAATTATCAAATTTTCTCAGCATTTTTCAACATTTTTAATAATTTAATCCAATATCCATAAACATCCAGAAAGAACCATAAATACTCGTATAAAAAATAGATCCTCACAGGTAAGACCCGCTGATATATTATTATATGCTTTCGGCATTTATTATTTTATCATCATGTTCTACAACCTTACTTACTTACTCGGGCTTGTAAACAATATGTTACAATTGGCGAGGTTGGAGGGTTTATTTTTTAAATACATAAAATAAATGAAAATCTGTTGATATTCAAAAGAAGTTCAGATATCTGAGATACAACAATAATTTGATAATCTCTCTGAGTTCACTCTTTGAATTTTGAATGAAAATTGTTAATTATGAAATTTGTTACTAAAATTCCTTAAGTATGGTTGAGGGGTGTAAAAACTTTTTAAAGATGAAGATATTCACGTAAAGATATACAATTAATCGCCACTCCATTTACATATTTAATATCTAAACTTTCCAACTTTTGGCAGTAACACCGCGATTTTATGTAGTCTCCGAGATTTCGCTAAAGTGTTATGAGAAAACTGTGAACCAAAAATTGTTCTACAAAGTATATTTGTGTCGCAGCGGAGAGTAAAATGCAAATTTTTTAGATATTGGCAAAGTTGCCATCGGGTGTGTTCAGGGTTCAGGGCAAAAGCTCCCTTTCCGGATTGCGTCGTCTTCATTTACAAAGGACAACGACATTTTGTATTACGGTGCTACAAAACGTTACGAAAAAACTTTCAAGGAACACGTCTTTATGAAATGGGAAAAAAGTAAAAAAAGTTAGGCTCACAGTATTTACACTGTAACGTACTCAACATATCCGGATTTTGTAACTTTTATGTTATCCCCAGTGGCGGTCCGTGACTTTTCAGTGAACTAGAGTGCTAAGATTGAAAATACGACATGATTGATGTTGTAGCTGAAAATGAATTGATGTTATATCAATGAAGATTTTTCAGTCTGGGCACAGCTCCTCCAAAATAAAGAAAAATCTTCAAACAAAAAATATAAATTTTTGAACAAATATCCATTTTCAGCTACAAAAACATCAATAATTTTAACTCTAGAACCGGGTTATTACTATTTTACGTATTTTACTTTTGGTTCAATATTTTGTAAAACTTAGTGAGGCACTTTTAAGCAGGTATGTTAAGTTTTTATTTTCCAATTTTCAATTATTCAAGCCTACCGAGTCACCTTACCTGTTGAGCTATTTAATGTAAAACTTAAATAAGTTTTTGCAAAACATTGTGATAATTAAGTATTACGAGTAGAAGTGTAAGTTAAACTGTAAAGATGTACCAATATTTATATTAAAGCACATGAAGTGGATCTGTTTAAAGTTTAATAATAAATACATAAAATACATTAATTAAATTATGCCATAAAGTCAATTTGCGAAGATTGAAGAAGTAAAAATAATACATAAATTGGATACACCATTTACTCAAATTCCTTTTAGGTAAAGATTTTGTAGGGTATTTATGTATTTTAAAATGTTAGTTAAGTACAAAATCACAGGCATATTTGTATTTATGCATTTGATCAGTTGGAGTAACATTAATTCTCATAGTCGAATTACACAAATGTACTTTTAATTTAACATAATTTCGATAACAGTGTGTAAACCATAATATAATACATAATTTTTACATACAACTTACAATCAAAGGACAAAGTTTGTGCACATACGAGTATATATTCCCTGTTTGGGTGGTTTTCCGATCATGAACATCTGCTTAGAGTTTTGTTCAACCGCATGCTGTCGAAATGTAGGTAGACATTGATAGTCTTGCAAAGTTCTAATAATATCAAAAATTTAATTTCGCCAAAATTTTAGACCCCTTAGACGGAAAATGTTCATATTTGATTGATGGATTCAAAAACTTTGTTATAATATTTTCTCCAATCCAGTCAGCTTGATAAAATAATTCTATTTATTCCAGAACAGGTAGAATAACGAACTCCTATATTAACGCTCAGAGATTAACCGTAAGAAAATTAAACAAAGGAAATTCACATTTCAAACGTGCGTCTAAAATAATATTTTAATTGATGAAAACAATTTTAGCGAAACTCAATCGAAAGTCTGAAACAGAAAAATTAGAAAAAGAAACGGTCACACCTGGGACTTGAACCCAGAACCCTCGGCTTTCCGGACCGCAGCTCTACCGATTGAGCGAATGCGTCCATTGATACAGTTAAATTTGACCGAATCGGATAGGGACACTTTAGCTCAATCAGTAGAGCTCCGGCCCCGAAAGCTGAAAGAGTTTCGCTAATATTGTCTTTATTAAGGCCGCGCTACCCCGCTCCAAAAGAAGAAGATGGAGAGATACGACAATACAAACGTGGGAGCGAGCGCGCTAACTTTAAAAACCATAAAATTCATGCGAAAATTGTGAAAATGTTTAATAAAAGACGACTCCTTTGAAAAAGCGCAAAAATCTGGAGGCTGTATCAAGTAGCATTTAAAGAAACATTTTGAATTTTTCTTACATATAATTTAAGGAGCATACTTTGCGATTTATTTCAATCGAAGGAATTTCAAATAATTACCGTTTCGGCGTGGGGAATGCATAGATACTATCTTAAAGAATAACTTTTTTTTTTTAAGAAATTAAAAACTTTTTATTAATTTGAGGTTTTACCTATTATGTAAGTTAAAAATAAAAAAAATATAAAAATACGAGTAGTATATTATAAGTGTAGGTTCAAATTCTTGACAATTTAAATCTAATTTTGGCAATTAGAATTTAAATCATTTTCTGTTAAAATATAATTATGACACAGAAAATCATTTCATGAAATGGAAAAGATTAACAATTGGCGAATAGTTATTATAATATTAATAGGTAGATGATTACTAAAAAAATGATCATTCGACAATTGCTTTAAATAAATTTGTTGTTTGGAAACCCTGTAAAGTATATCTGAAAGCAAAGGTAACGTCAGGTAGATAGGTACTCAGTGTACTCAATCTTGGTTTTTTATGACAATTTTGATGAGCGAATCCTTTCGAAGAATGAAAATCATTTTCGAACTTAACCAATAGTAAAATCCTTAATTACTGCAGTATTCCTGCCGATTGGTATTAATGTCACAGAATAATGTTGATCATTACATTTCACATCGGGTAATGAAATTTTAGAGTCGTTAAATTACGATATTAAAGCATATATTAAAGCATATATAACAAGCTTAGTCATAATAATATTGGCTTTATAAACTTGGTCGACGACACGATACGACGGGGATCTATTTAAGTTAGCAAGTAGTGGACGCGGGACGAGGCCCGTAGTAAGTAGTTCAGTAGTTGGTCGTATCTTTAGCTATAACCGTATTGAGTTTGTTTTCTTTTAGTCCCCGTTATTTTGAAGCGATTTGTAAAGTTTTGATGGCAAATGTAAGGACAAAAAAATCTTTATTAACTGTAAAGTAACCATTTTATCAAATTTCATTTTTTACAATTATTTTCTCGATTCTGAATTGCTGGTAGATGGTAAATTGGGTAAATATTAATTAAATTGGAATCTAATTGTAGGCAGTTGTAAACGACGCGACGCGACGTTACAAACGTCTAGATTTATCCGAACAGAATATTTTGTATGAATTAACATTTAAATAATTTATTTATCCCTTGTGCCTTTGGGACTATCTCATCGCCAGTTTGGAGATAGTCATGGGCTACACAAGAAGATCGGGAAGTAGTTGGGGAAGCGAAAGGTCGAGAAATAGTCAAAAATCATTTCCAATTTTGAAGTGTAATCTTTTATCAGGAAGCTTGTATCTTACACTGGAAGGATGTGCTAATAATCGTATGCTAAGTTTTGTAGACTAATCGTAGCAGAATTCGATTTCAACTCGACTACTTTGCATTTCGTCCGTCAGTAAATTCGTTTGTACGTTCCATTTCAGTTACAAAGTAGTGACCGTTTAAATGGTTAGATATTTTTTTTATTTCAAATGTTAAATTATCATGCTTATTGAACTATTTCATTCGCATTTTATCAATACTATAATACTTACCTGCCCGAAGAAAGTTTGAAAAAAGAATTGTCATAGAGATTTGAAGTAAGATATATCTTACTAAATATAAACGCGAAAGTTTGTATGGATGTATGTGTGTTTGTTACTCTTTCACGCAAAATTCACTGAATGGATTTTAATGAAACTTTATAATAATAAAACTCATACATCAGAATAACATATAGGCTTTAATTTATTAGCTATTTTTCATATATTAAAAATAATTATTATTGTTTAATAGAAAATGTCGAAATTTGAGAATAACATTTTGAAAAAAAAATATTGTCAAATCAAAATTGTATTTTGGAAAATATTTAAATTAGTGAATTTATTTGAAGTACTCGCCTAATACTTTGAATCCAATCAAGAATTACAGATATTTTAAATGATTAGGTTAAGAATTTTGGTATAAACATAGATAGGAAAAGAAAATCGAAGTACTAATCCTGCGCAGACGAAGTCGCGGGAAGAAGCTAGTGGTTTATAATCACGTAAGTAGTAGGTACTTATTTACAGATCTTATTATTTCAGTTGAAAAATTGGTTTCGATTTCTTAAATAAGATAAAATTATTATTATATACATTTTTTTGGACGCAAGGTCTACAACTATACATCGAATTTCTAGTAGTAAAGTGATTTTAATACATGCAAACCGATAGAATTGAAAAATATTTCAATTTTCTATCGCTGGGAATTGAACCGGTGATCTATGGACCTCTAGCCTGGAGGTTTATATTACCTATCTAGGATTAAATATTTAGTATCATAATAATTTTCGACCCTAGTTTGGTCACTTGCTCTTTCCCTGGTGCACAATGTTCAGAAATTCATCACCCGTCCCCATAATATTGTAGCAAATCATCTTCAACCGGCAATAAATCGGGTTCTGTCACAGACGACTCCGCCGATGTAGAAAACGTTGTCTAATCATACAAAAGTATTTTCCCGGAAGGTTCTTGGTCCTTGGCCCTGTTGACACGCCCAGTGCCCGGTGCCCAGTATCCAATGCCCAGTGGGTATTCTCCCTGGTCCTGAGTCTGTCTCCGTCGTCCTTGGCTCGGTATGTCACGCACCATAAACAGCCCCGACCCCTGCCCCCTACCTCCTTCCCACCCCCGTCTCATCCCCTGTCAGTTTAGTGATATAGCTCCTGCCAGAAACACCCCGGAACTTTATCACCCTGAACGACAACTATCAGAGATGACCGTTTCGTTCCCGTAATCACGTTTTTGAACATTCCGAAAGGGAAATGTTTCCAAACACGGTCATTATGTAGGGCGAAACGTATTGTGCGTAATAGTTTCATGGATTCTTTATTGCGAATAGAAACATTAATTTACATTGGACGTCGCAGGATTTTATGATCATTTGTTTCCTATTTTGCTGAAAAGTACATCGAAACTTCAAAGAACAAATCGAATTAAAGTTTTTTTTTACAGAAGCAATAAAAATGTTTGAAAAACTTATTTTAAAATGTGTTTTGTCAGTTTGGTGTTACTTGGTAGTCTTTAAATTAAAGTATCTCATTATAATAAATTCAGAACAAAGTACCGATAAACTACGTCCGAACACCAATTAAATTATAATCCAAAATTAGGCCAAAAAATGTTTAATCTTACTTAAAATTATTATTTTTAATCCAAAATTTTATATTAAATCTCTAACTGACAAACCTAATAACAGAGTTAATTCCCAGTAGGTACTTTTCCAGCAATTTAAATATAAATTTGAAGTTAACAATAATCCCAATACAAAATTACTGTAAACATTTCGAGAGCTAGAATTTAACGAATGCAAATAAAATTATGTATGTATGAATAGATATATACTTGATGTTATTTTTTGAGATATATTTCGATATAATTTCAGACTACGTATTTTGTTCATAATCTGTTTCTCTACTGTGTATCATTGTAAACTTATGTATCATTTAAATGTAAAGGCCTTTTATGGCGTTTAAATAAATAAATACATTAAAGATTTATAGCCGAAATGTGGAAAAAAAAAAAATTTTACAAGGTAGGAATTTATATGTTTTTTCAGTTTAATCTGCCGTGCTTTGAACTTAACTTTTTTGTGACTAACGACTTTTACTATTGGGAATATTGCTTTAAAAAAAAAATAATTTTTTATGAAAATATTTATTTTAAATTTATAACTCTGTTTTTTCCAAATTTTGTAGTCAATGTGATATGACGACATCCTTTTAAAATATTATCCGCCCTTTCGTAGCACCCACATAAAAACAAAACCTTCCAAATCTTTACCTAAAATATCCTAAGAAAATAGGCGAGAATTGTCTCCATTGAGTCCAATTACGTTCTGCATCGCGGGTCACCGTATTTATTTCCCCCAAATAACATATATCACGTGACACAAAACCTCGTGTCCGGCAGATTTTCACGGGCGTTTAGAAACGTGGCAGTCTCTGGAACCGCCGAAGTCCCTGGAATCGCCGAATTCCCCCAACAAAGGAGCGCACCGTTCACGCCTCGACGCGTCTCACAGACCCACAAAGGAATATTCCGAGTTACAAGTGCAACTGTGGAAATGTAACGGCGACGAGGCAGATGTGCTTTTAACGACTTGGACAAAGGCGCGACGTTTTTGCCAAATATTTTATATATTATTGTGAAATTGAGTTGAAAGTCAGAAATAGCCAACCCGCGAAAGAAAATACTGTGCATTAAACATAAGCTCTACATTATTCATTATAATTGAACTCGTCAGACATGATGAAACTCCATAACATAGATTAAAAATACCATTTTCCCCACTTATCATACATACCAATTAGGATCGTTTTAAAATACGAACGATTTTTTTTGTTGAAAAGTACTAGGATGAGTTGTTTCAAAAAATTTCAACAAATTATATAAGAAAATGTGAAAAATAACAAGACACATAACAGAAAAACAAAAGATAATAATTGCTACTGGGAGTCGAACCCAAAACCTCTCGTCTTACTGGGACGAACGCATCTACCTCTGCCGAATTGGTAGAGCTTGTTCGTGTTATTAGTGTTATCGTGGAACAAAAAATATTTCAAAATGGTTTTGTATGTTCTCGTTGACCTAGAAATTTCAGTTTGAAAATGCTGAACAAATTTCATGACGGCAGAGCTCATCGATCTAGATTCATTTTTCGTTTCAGACAACCAGGTTATTGCTTAAAAGTTAAAGCAGGTTGGGGCTAGTTGAACCAACGGGCTTGTTGGGCCACGCCGATATCTCGGAAGCCGAAAGACTTAAAAAGAATGCCGAATATGTTATAGCAAGCTACAAGTGTGGGGACCTCCTCACCAAGCATTATATAGGCGCATGGTGTTCATACGGGGGTTTTGTGTGATTTTTGCTCCAAAAGTAAAAAGATACGTTCGACTGTTTTTTGAAAATAGATACCAGGGGAAAAGGTGACTTGGTGTTTTTCCCTGGTATTTTTAATTTTATTTTATTTTTCAAGGTAAGTATATTTTAAATAGGTGTTTACTTACTTCGTCACGTCAATTGTATAATTGTATTGCATTTAGAGGTATATAAGTTATCTGACGAAATTTTTCATAAAAAATGGGTGGGGCTAATTGAACCATTTGGTTCAACTTGCCCCATTCCGATTTTTTACTCTAATTATATATGTAACGTATTTATTTCGCTCTTCAATATCGATAATAATACCGATTTTTTTAAACTTTCTAGACCCATACCTACAAAAAAAGACAAATTTTGACTCAACAAATACTTGCCTTAACTATCAGCAATTTTTTCGGGTTGGCACTTAATGATATCCATCATCTAGCATAATATCATATTATGATTGTGCCGTCGAACACAAATTGTTTTGTTTTCTTTCTTTATTTCGCCCTACCCTACCTGCCTTTGTTATCGGTGTGGTCTACGAATACTTTCGGATTAAAAAGTATTTTTTTTTTACAATAGCTCCAAACTGAGGAAGAAAATCCCTTGGGAGCTGTGTCATCTTTGGTGATGCTATATGGAGGGTCTTTTTAGAGAAAAGGAGGAGATGAAGTTCAGGGAAAGAAAACAGTATGAAGGATGGATAGGAATCTCAAGGTCAATGTGTCCAGGAGTGATGGACGATGGACGTATGAATCCGTCCCTCCCACTGTGGTGCAAGGCGAAGGGTTGAGACGGTCGGGCAGGAGAGAGATCTAGGTTAGTTCTCCCTCAACCAGTCTCTCGCGATCCGGCCCACCGCACGGTAGATTGGCAAACGCATTCACCGCCAAGACCTAGACAAACCTCACCGCATGAACCCGGGCACCCCTGCTAAGTCACCAAACGTAGCGAACCACCAGTTGATAATAAATAATACTTATACTATGTTGGCAAAAATTAAAAGCGTATTAATGAGTATAATTCCAAATAACAAATCACTCTCCTTTAACACCAAATTCACTATTGACATTATCATAGTGACGTAAGATATGTTTGCTAACTGAAAATGATATTCTCCTTCAGACTTTTATTCTAAGATAATGGTCGTGGATCGAGGTTGCCTCGAGCCAATATTTTTCAACTTTATGACATCACGTCTAACCATACAAAATAAACAAAGGAAAATGCTTAGCTGAGGGTAAAAAAGGCTTCGTTACTGAAGTCACGGTCCTCTGTTGGGACGTTGCGCTCTAGGCTTAATGTTGCGAAACGTATATATTGTAAAAGAAACTTCCTTATAATTATACTCAAGCAATTCTGATGTTACTTCTTTTAAGTGCTTCTTTGAGCAGAATTAAAGTGTTGGGAAAAGAATGCCCCTTTATAAAATACGGAGTGTGACTGGGGATCAACTTTTACATGGGAGGGTATTAAAATAAACAAACGCTTTTCAGAAATAAGAATGTGTTAAAATAATGCAGGCACGTTTGTAGTTCTGTAAAGGTTGCGAAATTATTCTGAAATTAATGAGGCTCAGCTAATATTAATAAATATAATGTTTTTTTACAATTTTTTTTGTTACTTGTATTTAATGGTATTCACGGATTATAAAAACAAAGTTTATTTGTGAACCGTAAGAAGAATACACAATATCTATAGAGAAAAAAATCTAATACCTGAATAAAGAAGTGAGCTGGGAGGCGGGCGGCGGGGCGGCCTTCCTATGTTTTTTTTACAAATCCACCATTTTATTCCGAGATGTTGAAATTTTGCACGCTCGACCTTCAAAACAAAAACAAGAGGTAGGTCACGGTCCGTGTAAAATTTCTTTTTTCTTCATGTTAAATAAATAATAATTTATACAGAAAAAGAAAAAGTTATATAATTTTATGTATGCTTAGTGTAAATATAACAAAACATCACATATTGGCCAGGCCAGTGCGTGGGTATTCTTGAGAAAGGTAGTTAAATTGATACTTATTTTATGCGGATTTCTAACGTTTGTATTCACCGTGGATTCGCTGGCAGTTCACCGCACTTTACCGGGTTTTATTGTATTTTGTAACATAATGGCTTATTCGCCCAGCAATGAAATAATGCATATTTTAGTTATTATTCTAGACTCTTGTTCCCTCAATTATATTTGTGAAAGCGAAAAAGAATTCTGATGTTTGTGAAGCGATAGTTCTTACCTTCTGATTTTATTTATAGGTCAGTCACATAAAACATTTTGTTTTCTGAAGTTAACTTCTTTCACTTAATGGAAATATAATTTTACAGAAGAATCTTTTCGTGTTTCTTTAATTTATATTTTAACATTAAAGAGAGAAAAAACATTTCTCTGTATTTTTTTCAATAAATGTATAAAAAATTATCTAGTGTGACAGAACATTTTACCAAAACATAATTTTGCAAAAATTATAAGTTATTAATAGTGTGGGCCGCCGTTCGGCGGGAGATTGGCATTTAACCCCTGGCACACCTTGGGAGTAGGTACAAGGTGTCGGGAGGTCGGCATTCCGAAGGTTAGGGAATGTATTCGTACGTAATGTAATATTATATCTATAAATGTAATATATTATTCAGTATTAACGACCTTAAGTCTTTAGTTTAAATATCGACGTGGGCAAATAAAACTTTTTGTTTTATGGATTTTTACGTAAATATATAAAAAATATAATTAATTAGGTATAAATATTTATACCTACTTTATAATACGACGGCCTCGAAGAACAGTGTCTGATCTGCTAAAAATTGAAAAGCTGGCTTATTTATTGGCTTATTTGTTGATTTAAAAGTCTATCATTTCGGAATTTTGAAATAAGTGAATGAAATGCATAATATAAAAACGATACTATATTTCTTGATCTCAAAAATAGTAAAAATACAGAAACGAAACCTCACAGCTCTACTGCAAAAATTGTTCTTCGGGACCGTCGAGATATATAATATCAATTAGTATGGAACTGATGAGAGATTACTTTTTAGTATGCAAGTCGCTATAAATGGCTTTAGCTATGTTTTAGTTTATATCTGAATAGCCCGTTAACTTCTCGATTTTTTTCGGTGTTCGATGTTATATAAGTGCCTACAATATAACTTCTCCTTTTTTTAATCTACAAACGACAAAGTTTTTATTATTTAGGCAACACAATTAATCCTGTAGGTGTTTATGTATGAAATTTACACATTTAAAAAATAATGAAACCAAACAAAAAACAACTACGTTTACATGTTTATATTAGTAACATTAAGTAATGAATGGTTTAAAACGAGTATCCCTATTTTTACATACATATAAGTAAGGAAGCTTTGATTGTCCAACTAGAAAAGTTTCCAGTTTTAGGACAGTCAAATTGCCTGGTTTACTTCATATTTGTACACGCTATTATTATGAATTACATTTCCATTCTTTACATTCACAGTCAACAGCTAGTAATATATATTAAAATTTAGTAAAAAATAATATAATAAAAATATACTTAGAGCACAAAATAAAAAATATTGATAATAATAAATTAAAACAATAAATAAAACAAAAAAAGTACACTCATTGAACAGAAAAATTGAAGAAACTCAATTTAAATTACAATATAAGATATAGATTAATTGGGTTTCTTCACCTCACATTTTCTTCACTTTATCGGGTTAGTTTGTTTTTAGACCTCATTGATTATAATTTATTTGTCTCCTACCTGTTGGGTCTAGACTTTCCTTTCTCAACACACTGAAGGATTTTATGGAACTCAGCGCGCACCTGCCTACGATCGATTATTTTCGTTGCGCTCGCTCTACTTCAATGTCAATTTATTGTTTTTTTTTTTTTTTAATATGCCCCTTTGTTTTGTCACTCGATTTCAACACGTTTCAATACTTCACTTCAGCACTTATTTTAAGGAGTCGCCCAAAGGAGTCGTTAAATTTATAAATTAAATTCTGAATGCCGATTTTCAACGCTTGATTGAAAAGGGTTACAAAAAACACTTCCTTATTTTATACAAAATGTAAAATTGTCAAGTTTATTATTACTAGTTTATAATGTCAATATTTAATCGCTTTTTACTTAGTTCGACGTTTTCCGAGTTCCTAATCTTTTTATGTGTCCGGGGCCAGTGCGAATATGGCAGAGTGAATTATTTGGATATATTGTCAGGCTTGGAGGAAGTGGGGAAGGGAAGTAGATAAAGGTAAGGCGAGGGGAAAAGCAAGATTATGATGTACTTGGTTATTCAGATTTGATTCTCAAACACGGCTAAAACCATTTCAAGCAACGCTCAATTCTGAATGATGATACTTTTACCAGGGTGAAACTGAGATTATCTACCACTCCAGCAATTACACTAGCAGCGGTGTCCGGGCTGACACTTGAGGTTTGTCCAGGTATTGGCGGCGGATTTGTCTGCCTATCAACTGAGTAGCGGGCTAGCCCGTTTAATCACAGGAGACCGTATTTATCCCAGCTCACATATGTCCCATAGAAATCGTTGTTTCTCCCTTATTATCATAGTGAGAAGTATGATCTAAATGGTATTGGAAATAAAATACAACACGCTATATATTTCAATCTAAAAATTAACTACAAAAATATTAAAACTTACACCTTTACGAAATCAAAGTTTCCGTATATAATTTGAAAAAAATTATGAAACTTTTTAAATTTCTTAAGAATTTTTATTACACGTGAGGTGTAAAATACAAAATACAAGATAAACATACAAAAAGTTAGGTGAATAATTCATTTGTCTGATGAAATATGTATGTGCTTTTATTTTTTTTGATTATCAGTAATTTTAGTTAGAAAAAACGTTAATGAAAAGTTTTTAAAACTTTTAAAATCTTCTTCAAAAGTGTTTATATTTAAAAAATTACATGGTTATTTCTAATGATAAAATATAAAACTTTTTAAATTTTTGGATACGTTAAAAAATATTTTCATTATTTGGATTTTATTTCAAAGCGGGAATATTTTTCGCCTAAGTCAAAATACGTGATTTTTTTGCGTTAAATCAATAGAGCGCTCTCCAGCAGCCCCAAAGATGTCATTGAGAGAAATTATTTTCCTCAGGGCCTCCTGTGTAGAGCTCACATAAAAAAAGCTATAAAGTACAAAATGATTCGATTCGAAATGTTCGCGACAGTAAAAACTACATTTGATGGCCCATCAAACAATAATCCAGCTATAACTATTGTGTTTGCTGAGTAGTTATCTCTAAATGCTTTGTGTCATCGTGGCATTGCGGGCAACCAAGTGAACGTTTGTGTCTTATTACATTTGAATAAAAACGTTAAAATGCCACACCCAGTTCACAACTGCCAACATTCAGAATAAGAGCGTCGAGTGTTATTCGCAACGAGTTTCTGTTTTGTATAAAGGGCGGGGAATCATGGTTAGCAAAAACATCATGCTTAATGAGGTCCTGAATTAAACATCACAACCTTTCCTTTGTCTCATATTAATGTGTTGGCTCTCTAAGAGTTGAGCTTTTAATCACCCCTTCTTCCATTTGCGCACTTTAGCCACTATTGAAAATACCCGAGTAGTCGGTTGGTAGTCACCTACTTTGGGATGCGCCTCTACCTATTATGTATGAACGGTTATACAGTCTGCTGGTTTTTATTCTCAACAAGGGGGATATAAGTTTTCTGATAAAGGTTTGCACGCTTAATTCAACGGGAAAGGACTGGTGTAAATAATGATGGGTAATAAAGTTTCCTAGTAGGTAAAAAATGTACAGAAAAATAAGTAGTTACTTTAAACGACATGCTAAATATGAAATGTGTGCGAATCAATAATATGTTAGATCAAAAAAGTTACCTTATTTAATTGTTAACGTAATACAAAATATATAATAATACAACTCATTTCGGGTGAGACAACATTGTAAAATTTAAAAAAATATATTTTTACATTAAAAGTTACGAATTTAAAAGGAAGTTCAATGAACATATGTATGTACATAGATTCCAAAAAATACTAGACAGGCTTAAGCAATTAATTGAAAAATATTTAATAAATACTTCCACTGGAGCGACAGAGCAATTTAAAACTTTTTCTTCGGATTGCTAAAGGAAATTTTTACGCCCACATTAAAAAAATCATACCTCCGAATTTGAATATGGAGACATACAAACTGATTATAGTTCTATATAGCCAATGAATTCACCTATCATTTGTTTATTATCACATATTCGTGTATATAGCCAATGAATTCACCTATCATTTGTTTATTATCACATATTCGTAAGATTTATAATTTTTTTTTATTAAATCTTTAACTTAAAAACATATTAAAGAATCTAGAGAATGTTTTTTTTTATATTTTGAATATACAATATATATATATAGTCGCTTTAATAAAAAAAGAAATTTATCACATTTTGGCAACAAAGCAATCCGTGGTTGTGGAAATAGTGCCATATTGTGGCAAAAAGTGCTCGTGTGGTTAAGAATGATATAAAAAGTTAGAGAGTTCCGAAAAGATTGTGTCACTGGTTAATAAAGTAGCTGAAAAAATTTCCTTTCAAAGCTTTTGCCATTGTTATTTTTTTTGTTGTTTGTTACTGGAAATTTTAGGTTAATAGGTAAAGCGTGGTATTAAGGAGTTAATTCCAAATTTAGTCGTATAGTATAATATTATAAAACAAGACGAAATACTTTTCAAATAAAACACCTTAATTTTCTTTGAATCATTTGAAATGCATCAAATTGTAAAATAACGGCCTTACTAAAAAAAAACACTCCGCGGCCGTTAAACGGTGTTTCTGTAGCACGTTGTGTAAAGTCTGTACATTTCGTTTTTCAAATTCTTACTAAACAAAATATATGGTTTTGATCTGACAACGTCGCCATTTTACCAGCCTTACTAATAAACTTTCTGAAAAATTTGTACAATGGTCAAACAACCATGTATGAAGAATCCTTACTAATTAAGAACTGACAAAAAATTGTTCATGGAAAGATATGTACATTTCTTACACGGCCAAGGAGGGTAGTTTATCTGTTGTATATATTTGTTCCATTTGTAATTTTCAACGAATTTCGAATTTTTTTTTAATGTCCTATATATTTATTATTTTTTGAGATGTTGTAAAAACAAATACCATTTTAGAACCAAAATTTAATTACCTTTAAGATTTTCATATCTAAAATATACTTAAATGTTTAAAAACTGTAGTATTTTAAGATTCAAACATCAAGTTGGAAAAAAAAACTCACTTACCCCAAACACTTTCTATTAAAACATTGAAATATTTGGAAAAATTCAAAATTAAAAAATCACAGTCCTTTTATTTAATGATTTTAAAATAAATCTGTCACCTCACTTTTTACTCCTTCAAACAATAAAAAAATGTAAAAAAATCTTGAAATTCGCTTTTCATATCCAAAAATTTACAATAAAAAAACACACGTTTGAATACATTGCTTGCACGTCATCTTAAGGCATTAATTTCTTTGATACGTTTACTAAAATATGTATTAGACATTTTAGTCACCAAAAAACATCACTTTCAAGAATTTATAATAAAATAAAGATCTTAAAATGCAAATTATTTCTGAACATAACCTATGAACCATTTTCTGACAGCTTAATTTAGAACACGCGATTTTAGTGCCACAATTTGACTTAAACTAACGAAAAACAACACAAATTAATAGTAAATATATTGATTACATGAATATAAGTGCGAATTAGTCATAAATATTCAAATCATTAACGAAAACATCATATTAATCACATACAAAATCGCGACCGACTAACATCTGCATTCGCGGCTATTTTTTTCAGCGGTAAAGCAATGCGCAGGCGCATCAATCACACCACCTAGCGGATTATTATGAAAACTCCAATTTACAAGTAAAATTTTCAGCGTTGCCACATTTAAAACACCGTTTAACGGCCGCGGAGTGTTTTTTTTTTTAGTAAGGCCGTAAGTGTTTTATTTTTAAGATGCCATGATTGCAATCAGTTGGCATTTTGTTTTAAATAATAAAGCGGTAACTAATTTTCAAAATATTTTTTTTTCATATTCTGCCTTGATGTGTAAATATGTACTAGTATGTGAAATTTCATCAATATTTTAATGATGAGATAATATAACAAAGAAAACAGTTTGCTTGTATCGGTTAAAACGTAGCTAAACCTGTTTTAAGAGCTTCCCTTTATTACCTCTGCTGTCACATTAATGTTCACGATACAACTTAACTACCCCTTTAACGTTTACATTGAATGTTTATTTACCTTCATTCAATTGGAAAAAATAATCTCATTCAGAGTTAGAAGTAATAGCAGATAAAAAGAGCTAGTTGAAGTAGAAAAGATTTTTAATGCGTAAATTATTGCAGTGTCGAAAAAGACCAACTCATTCGAACTACGAAGTATCTGTGGAGGAGCAAAAACGCTCCAACGTTCACTATGGCATCATCAAATTCATACATATATATAATTGTGATCACATCGATTTCAACTTTAGAAAATTATACATTACGAAATGATGTACCTACCGCATCAGCCCTCAAAATAATTTCAACTTTTAAGTTGTTTATATGTGTTAAGTACGAAACACGTCGTCCTATATTTATGCATAACATAAAAGTTCGAATGATTTCTGATATATATCATTTTATTTTTTATTATTTCATATATGTCACAGTACAATATTCATCAGCATTATCACGATCACAATACTAGGTTCGTGCCCGTATCTTGGCTATCGTATATAGCGCATATTACAATTAATAATACGATTTGTCAATGTAGACACAAAAATAAATACAATATTTTTAAAAAATCACATTTAAATCCTAATAAAAATCAAAACAAAAATTAAATTGAATGACAAAGTAGACATTTCAAAAAAATATAAATACCTAATATTAAAAAAAAAACAAGATTAATCAACCCGCAGAATCGTATTTATAAGATCTTCCTTCTTTCCAAAAGAAGTCAAAATCACAGAACTCTTTACAACTGTATAAAGAGAGCTGTGAAGAGCTCTAAAGCGATACTTACCAAAACGAAAAAAAATGTATTCAAATTTAATATATTATATAAATTATATATATTATATTATTTAAATTTAATAATTATATATGTGACGGGTCATATTCAATTCACATAATGTTTAAAAAATGATCGCCTGTTTCAAAAATCAAATGTTGTACACAGGTAGTAAAAAGGATATAGAATTTTCACATGTTGCAAACAACTTTTGGGTATATGTACATAATTATAATAATGACAATAAAATAACTTCTTTTTTAATTCCACTTTATTATATATATTTAACGAACCAGTTTCGGTTCGACCTGAACCTTCATCAGTTGTGAACAAAATATATTGAACAAAATACAGAGATACAGACTATTTAAATAAAAAGTAGAAGAAAAGAAGAGAGAACATCAACTTAGTCGTTAATATAATATAATATTATTTGACTTTACATCGGTACCCAATGCATCGTATATTTTAGGAGCGAATAACCAGAATTGTCGTTAAACGGATTATTATTAAAGATTATTCTAAAAACAAAATATTAACGATGACATTTCTTTATTTCCAGGTGAAAACGTGTCCTTACCCTGCCTGGTGTACGTGCACGGCGAGTCCTACGAGTGGAACTCGGGCAACCCTTACGACGGCACTGTCCTGGCTTCTCAGGGACATCTCATCGTGGTCACCATCAACTTCAGGCTAGGGATTTTAGGTGAGTCGGTTTTAATGATCTTTATTTTAACTTCCCTTTCTACTTCTGCGGCCCTAGAAAACTCTCTTCATAACGATCGATAGGATAACTATCGGTAACTTCTCGTCGTTCCCTAGCATCACTACAGATCGCCAACGAATAAGTGACAGTTCACAATGACTAAGTGTCCTTAACATATTCGACATCAACTGTTGTTTGTACGTAAGCGGTGTGCAGTTGTCCTGGGGAACGATGATAAGTTACCGATAGTTATCCAATCGATTGTTATCGAGCGTTTATGCTAGGGCCGCTGCACTCTGATGTGTGCTTTTTTAATTACTACTTTTTGAAACTTCCAATTATATAGGTGGGAAAATGATGACATATGAGAGTAAAAATTCAATGTAAAAACATTTTTGTTTTATTTTTGTTGAGTCTTTTTCCAGTAGCACGAATTGAAAAAGGCTGTATACATTTATAAGAAAATAAATAAATAACGTCGGATTATTATACTCATTATAAAACCGCCATTCTATTTCCATTTCCCAAGTAGTTACCTACGTTAACCGAAAATTCCCTGGTAATTTTTCATTTTCCTCTCGGCGTGTCATCACGTCCTGCAGCGTTTACCTGAGCCCTCGAACCCTCCTCGCCGTGTCCCGACGTCTTGGATACACAGATCACGTTTATTGACCCAAAAGTATTTGCTTTTCAGCAATTAAGGTCAATGTTTTTCCTGTCACTCCACTTTTGCCCCTTTTCAAATACCTGAACTGACTTCCCGATGCTCGAGTTTCCGCAAATAACTGACTTGCGGAATACTGCTCTTTTTTTTGGAAACATTGCCAACAGCAGTTGAACGGGTAAGAAATTATTCCTGAATACGATTATTTCAATTATCGTTAAGAGCTTAAAGCCAATGAGGGAATGGAAATTTACCTTAGTTGGAAATTAATAGAATAAAATTACTTTTATTAAATTGAAATTATTTCTTGGAGGTATTGTTATTCGCATTTCATCTTAGGTTTGTAGGCATATGAGAATAATTAATAAATACCTAATACAATTTTTGTTTCAAAAGAAATTGGAATTTGTAGTAATATGTTTTCTCCTTGGCGTCTATCATGTGTATCATGCTCAATTAAAAAGTTTAACAAAGGAGGTTCTTCAATTTCAATTACTGAAAACTCGAGAGTATTTATTAAAAACCAACAGTGCGTAAAATGATGTAAGTAATTTGGAAATTTGGAATACTTTTGAACAAATACAAATTTTACCCTAAAACGATCTTACTAGCATGTAATTAGTTTTTCATGTATATTTATTTTTATTCATTATAATTTAATATTAATTTTTAATAGACTTATATTAATAGACTTTAATTTTTAATTTTTAATAGAAAATTTAAATTAAATTTTTTTTTTACTTTAATTTTTAATAGACTTATATACTTATATAGATGTTTTATTATTTTAAGTAAATACAAATAAATACTATTTAATAACATTAAATGCTTAAGTTAATCCATTTTTATTTTTCATGAAAATACTGCGAAGCTTCTGGAGAAAAATTTGGTGAAAAAGAGGTGGTCAATACTGATAACATTTTTTAACGAAAGGGCTGTAGGCACCGAGTTTAAATAACACCCACGAATATCTGCCCTAGGTCGTGAATTTACCTTAACTTTTAATTGATTTATTTTGAAATCGGGATGGAAATGATAATTCAAAGGAGGTTAAATTATTTAAAAAAATCATAAATGTAACATAAACGAACAGTGAATTCATTCAAACAATCTAACTACAAAAGTCGAATATGGATGGTAATTTTTTTTATTGGAATTTATAAAGGGGTAAAAACCTGAAATGATAAATGACTAATTCCTACTAAGTTGTACCAAGGACTGAAGTCAGACTTTGTAATTAGAACAATGACACTTATTACCTATTCCATTTAGTTCCTTCGTATGTCAAGTCGTTATATTTTTTTAAAGTACCGTGTGAGATTGTTAATGTTTGTAGTAATGGAAATCGTGAAAATTGTGTTCTGTATTTTGAAATTAAGTTTTGTTATAAATTTGTTAATACATGTTAAATTTCATAACTAGATGACTGAGCCTATCAAAGTCCCAGTTTAACTCGGACTACTCATTTTACATCTCTTTTTTTTGATAATTTATTTGTTACGTTCCGGTTCCGGCTAAATATGGCGGCCGTCATAACCTATCATGCACCGCAAAAGCCGTTAGGCAATATAAAAATAAAATAATCTCTGCAAAAAAGTAGCCATTCAGGTGAAAGAAAATACTTATGGTAAATTAAATATTTTTTTATATTAGCTCCACACCGGAGGCCCTGAGGGAAATAATTTCCCCCAGCTTTGGTGATGCTGTATGGTGGGTATTTCTATTCAAACGTTTTTTGCTACATTATGGCACTATTCCCAAAGCCTTGGATTGCTTTGCTGCCAAAATGTGGCAAATATTCCCTAGATTAATTAATTTTTCTTAATTTTTTTTCAAATGTTCCCGCGTCCAGCAGTTAACGTTATTTAAAAACTTAAGGCCTACTTCTAGAACTTATCAATATATGTCACTCTTCGTCGTTATTTATTGGCATCTGTGGTCAGTCTAATATTGAAATTATTTCAAACGGCAGGCTGTCAAAATCTTATCCCCTATAATATCATTATTTTATTTTTCTAGTCGATTTTTCATAACATATTTATATACCAGTGCAATATTGATTGAATTATTAATATATTAAAACCCTCTTACTCATAATCTTAGTAAAACTAATACGCGTCGTATTACGATGTAACAGTGAAAAACTTGGATTATTATCACTGCGTGTGCATGGTTAAAACGGCTTAACACCAGGTTTAAAGCCAACTTTACAAAACCAAGGATGACTCGGCGGATACCGCTATTATGAGTAAGGGGGTTTGTGTTTAAATGTCGTAACTATTAAAACTTTAGTGAATATTTTCAAAATAGTGTTAATGATTTTTTTAATATTTTTTTTAATAAATCCTAAAAATATGGGATGATTATTTAAATGTAGGTAAATTCATTGGCTATAAATCACTTTATTTGGTTTATATGTCTCCGTATTAAAATTCGGAATTATGTTTTTGTTTTAATTTCGACGGAAAATTTTCAAAATGATCACCTAAAATCTCGAGCAGTCCGAGAAAAAAGTTTTAAATTTCGCTAACGCTCCAGTGGTTATTAAGGAAAGGAAGGGGAGAAATTTCTGGGAAGGTAAAAGGTAAAAGTGTTGGGTAGGAATCTGGGGTTCAGTGTGTCAGTTCAGTGAACCAGGGAACCTCTGAAGTGACCAAACGTAGCAAACTATTTGGGGTGACCTATAGCAGATGTGTTGGTTATCCAAAAAATGGTTCCCGGGGCAGCGGTACCCATTTCTACCTCTCAAATTACTACTACTTAAAATACATTTATAATTAATAGGACGGTACAATTTACAAAAAACCAAAGATATTGCGAAAAAAATCAGCTAACGTTCAGCGTCAGTACAAGACAATTTGATGGTTCCGTAAATACTATAATAATAATAAAAATATTTTTTTATCAATAGATTTTTACGTATTGTTTAGTTATCATTGATTCTATAGGCAAATGGGTCACTACCCACGCTCAGCTCATTCAGGATTTATCCCGGAATGCAGCTGGTTTTCATCATGGCTGATCGATCGTTCGTGTTTAATAATTGAGTGTCATGGTTTATTAGTTAACGGTCGTGTTTATTAATTAAGTGTTGTGGTTTATTATTAACGGTCGTGTTTAAATTAAGTATGTAAGAATCTTCTGATTTCTGACATATTTTCGGTTGTGTAAATTTCGTCAATTTGAATTTTTTTTTTTATAATTATTTATTGATGAAATGATTTTTATCATCTAAAATAAATTCTTGTCCACTATGTTCTTATACTATAAGAAGTCCACTAAGTTCTTATACATATACAATATACATTGTATATAAAACAGATGTGTCTAGACGGGGCAATACAAATTTTAAACGCCGGCCGTAAGTTCTGGTGACATGATATTCGCTCAGTCTTGCCGGCGCGTGGTCGAGAGCTAAGACCTTCCACTCCCAATCCGAAGGTCGCGAGTTCGAACCCGGCGTTCGAAAATAAATTTTATTTGATTAATTTGTGTTATTTCACAATTTATTAATTAAAGAGATAGAGTGGATGATACTCTCAGTATCACCATTCAGAAGTGAAACGTCTCTTGAAATGGATTTAACCGTGTTTGGTGACCAGATCTGAATAGCCTGGTTCTTCCCCACCTTCGCTTCCCCTATCTCCTTTCCCTCCCCAATACCTTCAGCAACACAACATACATCAATAGGGCATGCCATAGTCGGGACTATGGCATCCCCAACAGTTGCGACTCTTGTGCGGTATTAATATAATAAAAATCAGGTTAAATGGTGGTCCCAGGGAGCAAAACGGCAAAGTATCAAAAGACGTATTCGTATCTGGGACCGAAATTATACAATAAAATCCCCCCAGACTTAAATATTAAAATATGCAAAATGTCCTGCATTGGTTCAATAATAACTAAATGGTTGATTGGCTTGAGTAGGGAGGAGTTTGAAAAACTAATATGTAATGTGACTTAAAACTATACATGGTTACCTATGAATGGCACATTTAGTAAAAACTTAGTATAAATAAGTATTAATTTAAAAAAATAATAATAATTTAAATTGCATTTGGCACTTTACAAACTTTGGTTCCTTAGAACAGGCAATCTGCCCAGCTAGGAACTAATATCGACCTAAAACAACGTAATAACACTTGTATTCATTTTAAATATATTCTCTTATTATGTAATATTATTTCTGTTATTTTGGCTTTAAATGTATCAAATGTAAATAAATAAAAAAAAATAAAAAAATGTTATTTAATGCTGTCCGAACTAACCGTAAAACTAAATATCAATGATAAAAGTTGTAAGTCCTCCAATCGAACAAAAAATACGTACAATTCTTCTGTACAAAGAACATCATCCTTTAGCATAATCAATTAGCAGCTGACAGCGCCTAAAGGCCTCGATGAAAAAGATTCCCCCGCACTCGGAAACGTTAGAGGTTTTATAACGTTCCTAATTTCCGCTACACACCGGCAACAAAAGGGTTTCCGGCTATAATTAATTGAATATCTCCGAATTTTTCCACATTTTCCCTTGTTCATCAGTGTCCGCACATTCTTTATATTTTTTAACCCGAAATTTTAACCCTTTTTCGTAAAAATGACAATAATAAATTTCGTGAATTTTCTACCTTCCTTCGGAAACTTTTTGTTATTTTCATTTTCACAGACGATTGAATACTAATCATATTTTAGAATTTTCTCATCACTCTTCATTCTAAAACGGTCCGAGACCTTTCACATGCTTTTGCAAGGATCCTGGTTTTCTCTTCTGCTGTTCTTCTTCGGAATTTAAAGCTCGTGTAACTTCTAAACTTAATTATCTTAGCTCGCTTACCTGCGTTTACTTCCTGCTACTATCGACTCAAAGTTGTATTTTTGAAAAACAAGGAGTTGTATGGGCACTTCGTACCCGTATAATTGCATTAAAGGTCAATTTGAAAAGCGATTGATGCATAATCAGCAATGGATTTTTTTTAAATTTATTTAATACTAGCTTCTGCCTGCGACTTTGTCTGCGTATAGGATTAGTACTTAGAGTAATCTATTTTCTTTTCCTAGGTCCCATCTAGGTTTTTACCAAAATTCTTAACCTTTTTATTTAAAATATCTATAATTCTTGACTCGATTCAAAGTATTAGGCGAGTACTTTAAATAAATTCACTAATTTAAATATTTTCTGAAATAGAATTTTGATTTAACAATCATTGTTTTGCAAAATTTCATTCTCAAATTAAGACATTTTTTATTAAACAATAATAATTATTTACAATACATTGAAAATAAATAGCTAGCTTTATAAATTATAGCCTATATGTTCTTCTGATGTATGAACTATATTATTGTAAAGTTTCATTAAAATCCATTCAGTAAATTTTGCGTGAAAGTGTAACAAATATACATACATCCATACAAACTTTCGCGTTTATAATATTAGTAAGAATAAGACAAGATTTGTATATTTTTACAAGAAATATACAATTTTTTACAAGACAAAAAAGATAATTTTTTTGTATTTGACATTGAATCGAAAGCTAGGTAACGGGTTTGAATCCCGTCGTAAAAAAATTAAAATATACATATTTGGGCATTCTTTAATTGATTTCCCATTGCATAAAGATGAAATTAAGATAATAGTCATTTTCTGAAAAATAAAATAAAACAATACTCCCGTTCTTACACATCTTTACAATGATAACAAGGGTTTCATGATAAAAGAACAGATTTGACAGTATTTCACCAAGTGGGTGATTCTTTTCAATAGTCCTGAAAAATGTTTATAACGTTTTGGTTTAATCCGAGCCGCGCTTAAAAAAATCTTTTTGTCGGATTTTTAGTTTTATCCATCTGTGAACTAACGTTGTCAGAGTTCTTTGCATAGTTATCACAAAATTTTCCCTTTTAACATATAAATTAATATAAAATAAATATCATAAGATATGTGTGCTAGTTTTATCCAATGTGATTTGCTAAATGAAATTAACGACATATTTATCAGTGAGTAACAATTATTTTCTAAATAGTATCAAATTAATTATATTATTTCCGTTACAACTTCATTATCTGCATTATTGGATTTTTGGTTTCATAATATTTCTTACTTCTTTAAACGATGTCATAAATTTTGTTTTATCTCTCTAATCCATAAAAAGTTCACTTATTGACAAACTTGCCATTTTGTGATGATGATGTTATTGTTTTATTGATCTTTTCATGACAATAATATTTATCCTCGTGATTGCAAAAATGAAACTAACCTGTCAATTGGTGACATAACGTACAAGGCATAAACATGAAATGTACACTTATAAGTAATACAAACATTAGACATGCTTCATTTATTAAGTGATCGGTAGGTTATTTTTATTATTATCTATTTTTTCTTACGACAGAAGTACATTTTATTATGTCAATATATTTTGGAGCTACACGCACTACTCACTAAACAATCAATAAACGATAATAATGTCGAATAGACGTTAGTAATCCATTTCATTTATATCCACAATTAAATCTTAACTATCTTTTCGTGTTCTTAGGTTTCCTGAAGACCGGTGCCAAGAGTTCCGCCCAGGGTAATTTCGGACTCATGGACCTAGTGGCAGGCCTCCACTGGCTGCGGGAGAACCTGCCCGCCTTCGGGGGAGACCCTGACCGCGTCACACTCATGGGTCACGGCACCGGGGCTGCGCTCACCAACTTCATCGCTGTATCACCTGTAGCTAGAGGTGAGAATTGTAAATCAGTCAATTTCATTGTCACCTGTACATAGCTGGAGGGTTCTCGCATGTAACCTATATACACTATCATCTATCTTATGGTGGACCTGCACAGGCATATAACCAGCTTTTATTGGATGTCCCTTTTCTGGCAATATTATGTTAATAGGGTTGTAACGATAATAGAGCACTCCATCTGCCTACAGCGGTGTGTTTTTTATGCAATAGTTATTACAGAAGTCCTGACTGTTCTGATCTGATCATGATAGCTATAGCCAATACAAGCAAAGTTTTGTTTCTGAATTTTGGCAACTCTTCAAAGGTATATGGGGAAATCTTTCACTCGTTTATGAGATCGAAATAAACACGTCTTAAAAATAATTCTGTCATAAAGAACTTATACTTACCTAGTTAGTATCAGAACCGTGACTTTCAGGTCCACAGCCAAGGAGATAAGTGCTATTCCACTAACTTACTTGATTATCTTTCTGTTGTTAATTCAAATTTTTAAAGTAGACATAACGATGTTGAATATATTTTGAAAATCATCCTTGGTACGTTGTCCCCCTTTCTTGGTCCACAAGTTTACAAAAAAATAATTTTTTTTAATTAAATTTCCTTCAATCCGCCTTTATGGATTTGATTTTGCACAGCGACTTATCCTTAAATTTATTAATTATCAGACTTCACAAATACGGATAGCGCAACATTCGTAAAAATGTCAGTTTCTTGGCAGTGGTGAATATTTTTTTAACTAATTACTACATCCATTACCAGGAGAGTTATTAAAACATTAATTAGAGGAAATTGTTTTTATATTGCCTGCGGTCATTCCAAAAGCGTAATAAATTCAATTATAGGACCGCAAAAATTGCGGGTAACCAACATTTATTTAAGCAAGGTACTTTTTATAATGTTTGTTAGTGTACATTGGGCAACAGTGTTAGGGTTGCGGTTCATAACCCTAGGGCTCCATGGGGCAACTCCTCGCCTGCAGACTCCCCAAATGGGCAAGCTCAGGTTTGGGGCTCTTATAAGTTCGGAGTGCATGGGGAAAGTCAATATGCATTTCAGGAGGGCCGGTCTTGTCCTTACTCCACATAAATCTTCGTCGATCGTCAGCCAGGTTTGGTCAGTAACAACTCAGAGGAATCATTTAAATACAGTTTATTACCGGATGATACATTGAAACAGTGAATCCTAAAAAAAGGGCTAATCACTCTCTACACTCTACTACAGGAATAGGCGGAGCTTTTTGGTACGGCCTGCGAGCTCTTTTGGTGCGGCCTACTAAAAGCACCACAAAAAATTACACTCAGAAAGTGAGAAAGGCTTTCTTTTATGGTGTTTTAAATACACATTTAAGTTATTATTACGAAACCCGGAGATAGTTATAACATAGTTGACAGGTATGTGCTTACGTATGGACCTGTGTTACTAGAAATCAGTTAATCCAACAACCTGTTTTAGTTTTATTTTAATTTCTCATTATTAAGTGAAAGTGAATTATTATATTGAAATACATATATATCAGTAAAGTGAAAAAATCATCGTTCTTCCGATGACTCCCAGCAGATAAATTCCATCCGGTTTGCCTTGTGGATATTCATGGTATGGTCAAACATCTCTTCCAATGGGATGAGGCACCTCCAAATTGTGCAAGGGACTTTGAGGCATGATCAGTACAGAGAAGTTCCTGGTGGCCGGGAGTACGTAAGTCTGCATGATTTCGAACCCTGTCATAAAACCAAGACTTTCACTGCATTCCTGGCTGAAAATTTTTTACAGGTTTTACCTTGTTCAGGGAATTCCCCTGACATCAATCCCATTGATAACCTGTGGGAGCTCATGAAGAGAGAGATTGCCAAGGAGGTGATCAGAACCAAGCAGCAGCTCATCTAAGCCCTCATCCGAGTATGGCATAACTCTCCCGAGCTAAAGCATTTGTACTTAGGGTATGCCACGCATATACAAGCTTTAGTTGCGGCTAAAGGCGATTTTACAAAATATTAACTTTCTGTGCGATAATGTTTAAAAATAATTTAAAAAATAAAAATAAGAACAAATATCATGTTTAAATTATCCAAACTAAATGATCTACTTATTAAATAATAATAACTGTACATAAAATTACAATTAATTTTTTTTAAGAATACAAAATCTACAATACCGGGTTCATTGGTGAGATTTTTCTAGGTCTTGGCGACGGATGATCTGGAGACACCGAACCCCAGATTCTTACCCAACCCTCATACCTTTTTCCTTCCCAGAACTTCATCTCCTTCCTTTCCTTAAAAATACCCTCCACACAGCATCCCCAAAGAGACATAGGCCCTGAGGGAAATTATTTTACTCAAGGGATCGGTTTTTATAGTGCCACAGCTACAAAATGCCATATTCTAATTTTTTTTTATCACTTACCTCTGAATAGCCATACTTATCGATCGAAATCCTAAATAAAAATTAAAATTCCTTTGCCTTGGAAAATAATTTATTGAAGTTTCTTAAAGTGGAATAACATTTGCTATATTTTTTGAGACAACTGTATACCTGCGTATAAATAGATAGGTTTTTGATTGATATTGAAAGATAATATTAAAAAATGATTTTCCTCTTCATTATACAATACAGTACCTGTTGGTTTGACTACTAATACAACGGTTAGGCTTTATATCAAATTTATTGAGAGTTAATGGATATTTCACAGCTCCATAGCTCATGATGGAACAGATATTTTGACATAATAATAGCTAAATGTCCATATCTGTTATTTTTCCAATTACAGATATCATTATAAATATACTAGATATACCTACATAATATTACAAAAGCTACCGATTAGCAATACACATGAGACTCGAGTTGACTTTTGCTTCATGGTGTGTATATAATACAAGGGATCGTTAAACTTACTTTATTGGTACTTATGGGTATGCTTAGTCTCAAAAACAGAACCAGCATCCCAAACCACTTAGATCTTCCGTAATGCAATACAAACAGAGTTTTATGAGTATAAATTAATGTCTCCTGGCAAAAGTGTCCCTGTGTGTTCTGGATTGTCGGAATGTACAGCGAAAGCTTAAACAAGAGCTTTCTTTGGAGAAAAGCTTAATATCATATCTACATTTAGACAAATGTTTTAAGAAGTTTGCTAAGAAAATAATGCTTAATCAGAAACGGTTGAAATAAAGCAATACTACTAAACAAAACATATACTAAGAACACTCTGATAGTAAACGTATTATTCTTTTTTTTACAACCATGGCCGCTTACAGCCTGTTGTACGTTTTATTTAATTTAATTTATGCTCGGTGATTAAACTTTTTTTGCTGTATTTCTTCATTCAGTTAATCCCTCTAAATTTATTTGTTCGTTTTTATTCGATTTAAGAATTAGTCCTCGTGATGGATCCCCCCTCCCCTCTCAACCCGCTACTCTTTGAAGGGGGGATGTCTTTGTTTAAATTTTCCTCTTTTCATTGATATGCACGTACTTACACGTAAATACTAAAACCAATTTTAAGCAAATAAGTGACTAACTAATTAACTAACTAACCATCACGCCGTTTCCCAGCAGGGCTAGGCAGAGAGGACTTACCGCCATACAACTCGGTCTTGGTATAGACTCCTTGCCTCAATCCCATTCATACATCTTCTCATACATGCTCTTCTATTAAGCGGGCGACATACGCGAAGCTCACATCAAAAGATACTGCGTTATAAAGTATCTTTTCTACCGACACACTACGTTATAAAATATTTCTTCCTACGACAGGAGAAGGGTTCAGTTGAAATCGGAAGCGGTCGAGAGAATATTATTTCTTTGACCTGGATATGTCAACTTGACAGCTCCGTGCATGCTCCGTGTATTCAAAATGACCCCCTCTCCTGTTTACGGCGAAGGGGGGGTCGCATAACTTTTCTGATATCGCGATCGTAGCGGTCACGAAAAATAACGCCGATTAGCGAAGATTCAAACCGCGATCACAGCACATTATCTTTTTACGTGTAGCGGATCTCTATGGGATTGTATGGCGAGCGCTATTGTGTTATAAGTATCTTTTTGAAGTGAGCTGCGAGTCTGTCGCTACCTTTATTCTAATTCTTGACATGGCCCGACTCAAGTATCTGATTCACTTGATCATTGATATTATAAATAAGTGTCGATGTATGTATTTTTGTTTGGATAATTGTGTACGTTTTATGTATTCGACGCTTGGCTCAGTATTTTATTTTTGATATTTAAACATACTTTTTTGAGGGATGTTTAAAAGTATTATATGTGGTTTGCTACACGCAATACTGTCAGAAGTCTTTTGTAAATGTATAAACAGCAAGTCATATAGCGTAAAGACCCCATTACAAAAAAACATTCCTTTTCCGGATCGGTTAAAATAAAAGCGGGTAAAAAAACGGGTGAACAAATCCCTTACTACCCCATTCGAGTCTGACTTCAATGTGTACACATATCCCAAATGATAACGGTTATTGGCTTTTTTGCCAGCAATTTTGGTGATAAACTTCAGAGGTCAGAGATTTTTTTTGGATATAATACAATAATGGTTTTTAATAAAAATTAATGCAGTGATAATATGCTTCCCAAAAGCTTTTTATCGATCATGGACATATATTATGGACATTTTTTTGAGTGAGTCAGCTTATCGACATCTTGTGAAAAATCAGAAATGCTCACCAAAAACATTAACACAATAATTATTTGTATTCTTTCAATTGAAATTAAGATTTCTACTCATTTTCAAAATTATTACACAAGTAACATATCGATCAAATTAAATTAGTACTCATTTTGATGATTTTATATTATGATTTAAAAAAATTTCAATCTGTAAATCAACCAATTTAGCAAGAACTACTTTCAAGGAAAAAGTGAAAAGGAAAAAAATGTAAAGCTATCGCAAGTTTTAAGTTTTTTTTATTGAAAAGTTTTGTCTTAATACATACCACAACGGAAAAACATAATTTAAATCAAATAAAATATTTCTAATTCTAAGGAGATGTTATTCATAAGATGGTACTACAGATCGGAAGCCTGAACGTTAACAATCCGTATTGTTTCTACCTGCAGACAAAACCAGCTGTAAATTTTCCCTTATTTCTAGGATGTTAAAATTAGCTATTGCCACAATGGGTATAAACAAATTAGATCACTATTTATAAAATTATTTGTAAGCCCCTATTAGGGGCTTTTACATATAAATAGTATTTGTACATTACACATTGTTATTAAACATAGATAATACTCGTGTGAATAATTATACTTTTTTTTTGTATTTCTTGGGCATTAACTATATAATCATTTCTAGACATTTTGTTTGTGAAGAGTTTTACTTTGAATGTGCATTTTTTACTTAAATTTACATTGAAAGTACAACTCTTGAAAAACAAAATAAATAAAAATATTTATTATAGATAACTGAACTGCCGAGGTGACAACATTTTGTACTTGTATAGTGATAAATTGAAATCGTCTTCGGTATAATTATTTCCTTCCATTAGTATTCTCGACAGAGAGGAATACATGTGGTAGTTAGTCCCGAAATTTCTGTACTCAAATAAATCCAATTCTTGTATTACGTAATGGAATCCAAAAGCTTGTCAATGCAAGCAATTCTGGCCTATCGAATGCAGTGGCGGCTCGTAACTTTTGGTGTGCTAGAGAGCTACTATTTTAAAAAAATGGCATTTCTGAAATTGTTTGTCATAACCGAAAACAATATTTTTTTTTGAAATTTTAGTTTTTGTCTGAAGATTTTAAGGAAATCCGCCAAACAGAAATTTCCTACAAATCGTCATAGAAAAAAGCAAATTTAAATGAACAAAAAAAAAAACGTTTTCGGCTACAACAACATCAGTAAAGATTTTTTTTTTAATATTAGCATTCTAGCACACCCAAAAGTAAAGAGCCGCCACTGAACAATTTTTTTTATTTTTTTTATATGAATACCTCACACGAGTCCCAACTGCTCCCGTCTGGAGCCAGTGAGACTAAGGCATCTAATCTAATCGGGGTATGTTGTGAGGCTGAAGGTAGTGGGGAGGGAGAGGAGATGAGGAAGAGGAAGGTACGGGAGTACCTGCCTATTCAGATCTGGTCACCAAATACGGTTAAACCATTTCAAGTAACTTTTTAATTCTGATGGTCTTACACCTTTTTAATAATGGTGGTCTTACACCAGGGCGATACTGACAGTATCTTCCACTCTGGGACTTGCCGCAAATACATATACCATATATTATTTTTAATTAATTAATTATTGTGAAAAAAACATAAATTAAACAAATAAATTAATCATTTAGAATTTTATATAGAAATACCAGAGGCCCTAGCACGCTTGCTCTATAACGATCGGTAGGATAACTATCGGTAACTTCTCATCGTTCCCTAGTATGACTACAGATCGCAAACGAATAGGTGACAGTTCACAATGACTAAGTGTCCTTAATATATTCGATATCAACTGTCGTTTATACGTTTGAGATCTGCAGTTGTCCTAGGTAACGATGAGAAGTTACCGACAATCGGTCGGTAACTTCATATCGAGCGACCGTGCTAGCACACCTGAGGCCCTAGCATACTCGCTCGATAACGATCGGTAGGATAACTATCGGTAACTTCTCATCGTTCCCTAGCATGACTACAGATCGCCAACGAAAAAGTGACATTTCACAATGATTAAGTGTCCTTAACATATTCGACATCAACTGTTCTTTGTACGTTAGCGATGTGCGGTTGTCCTAGGGAACGATGAGAAGTTACCGATAGTTATCCTATCGATCGTTAAAGAGCGAGTGTGCTAGGGCCTCTGGTCAGTGAAAATCCTTCTGTCCGACAATTTAAGCATTTTCATTAAATTTTATTTATTTTAAAGACAGTTGTGTTTCAGCGAATTTGCTAAAATACCCATTAAAAACAAGGAAAACGTAAGAATTTATTAAGTATTCATTCAATAGCTTGTACATAAATATGATAATGTAGGTTCGGACGGAAGAATTACACTCAAGTTAACAAACATGGCACAACATGTGCCATAAAATAATTATTAAATTTGAATACTTATTTTATCACCTTTCAAAAAAATAATAGTTTTCGGATACTGGGCGTATTGTAATGGGCCTGCAGATACTTTAATAGTGTACAACTGCAAACCCTGTACAAATCGCAAGTGTGCCCCAGGGTTGAATTCGGCAGCCACCTCTGGTTTGGAGACCCAAAGTACCGGAAAAAATTCTTGACTGTGCAGAAACGGGCGGTCCGTTTGATAGATTCTCCGGTCTTAACAAACGGATTGCAATCTTTAGAGCACAGGCGTCAGGTGGGAATGCTACCCTTGTTCTACCCTAATCGGTCTTTCACCGTTACTTCAATGGAAAATGCTCCAAAGAACTAGCGTCCCCTTGATCCCCTCGGCACCGGTGCATAGTAGGGAAACACGCCAAACGCGCGCCCAACATATGTACACGGTTGAATTTGTCACATGAGAACGGGTCGCTTCTATGACTTGTTCTTGAGTTCAACAGCTCGGCTGTGGAACGATTTGCCGGCCTCTGTTTTTCCTCCTTCATACAACATGGATCTCTTCAAGACCCATTTCCACTCCTTCGACTACTCAAAAAGACCCTCCACACATCATCTTCAAAGATGACATAGGCCCTGAGGGAAATTGTTTTCCTCAAGGCCTCCTGTGTGGAGTTAATGTAAAAAAAAAATACTTAATATTCCATCTATTTGGATTTTGATCTTCTGATAAAATATGCTTAAGACGTGAGGGGTTAAGTAAATTCAAATTAACAACTTATCAAATTATCGTAAAGAATGTTACAATAGTATTTTTTTTTTGAAAATTCAAAAAATTTTGAAGACATGAGCAAAATGTGAGAAAAATATAACAAGAAATATTTTTCATATCATTTATAAAGAAGATTAACAATATTTGACCTGGTTATGAACCCTGTGGGACTCCATTTGTTTCTTTTTTCTGGCCGGGAGGGTTTTATTTTAATAGTTTGTTGTCTACCGGTAAGATAGCTCTTAAACCAGGTTAATACGTTGCCAAGTATACCAAGATTTTCTAATTTCCGGATAAGAATTTTATGGGAAACTGTTTCAAAAACTTTTCTAAAATCAGTATAGAGTCTTCATGTTTTGTTTCTTTAAAAGCATTGGTTATAAAATGTTCAAAGATAATTGAGATGTAAAGGGTATTTTTACCTACACTGGTACTGTACCTGACATAAATCCAACCTGATAGAGTGCTATTGCAGGTTTTATTTATGTAAAAAGAATGTCTGGTTATTATTAGGATTTCAAAGAGTTAAGGTGTGGTTTGAAAACATATTGGTCTGTAATTACAACGGTCACTGTTATAACCCTTTTCGAAAATTGGAGTCAAATATTAATTTTTCACTTATCAGGAAAGATTTCACCAGATGGTCAATGGAAGAGCGATTACTTTGATAGATTATTTGATAAACAATGTAGGGATATTATCCTTTCCCACAGATTTTATACAGGGTGTTAAGGTACGTACTTGAGTTACTTTAACCAGTGATTCCTGACATTATTTGGATTAAAAAATGGAAATGAAATTTTGGTCTCCGATGACTTTTTTTATGACAATTTTTTTTTTTTTTTTAATTTTTTTTCTTCAAAATCAAACAAAAAAAAATTCTTTCACATGACCTTATTGGTCACTCAGCCGAGTTACCGCCCCACCACTTACCCCGCCCCCAACTACCCAACACCTAATATTTTTTATGTTTTTGTAGAAAAAAAAAACATCAAAAATGTCACCGGAGACCAAAATTTTATTTACATTTTTTACTCCAATTAATGTCAGGAATCATTGGTTAAAGTAACTCAAGTACGTACCTTAACACCCTGTATAATGTTTGGTTATGTACTCTTCAGTCTTCGGGTATGTACCGAGTACGTGACACCAAATTCATGCATTTATTCGTAAAATCTTCCTTTTAATGCGTAATTTTTTTAAAGGTCGTGGCTTGTTTCCTTATGGGTATCTGAAACACAATATATTATATTCCCTATACCGGTTTCTTCGCGGCCTAATAGCAGCCCTCTGGAAGAAAAACTCTAACAAGATCTTTAAGTGAATGCTAATGCCATTTCTTTTTACAAAACAAACCTACAGTTTAGTTCCTTCTCCATTGCCTTTAAGGCAGTATACTTTTACTGAAGGTTTTATTACTTTTTCACAAACGAATACAATATTTTTTCGAAATTCGACATTAGTAGTGTGAATTTTTTGGCTTGACTTCATTTAACAATGTATATATTTATCTTTATATTTTATGTATAAGCTGTTTGTCTCTTACCAATAAATAAATAAATAAATAAAAAAATAAAAAATTTAAAAAAAATTTAAAAAAAGAAATAAAAACTTTAGTTGCTTAGGAGGGTTTTTTAATAACATATAAATTGTGTTGGTTGATCTTTATCTAGAAACTACAAATCAACTCCCAAAATAGTTTCATAACTATTCTAGTAACTCAGCAAATATAATAACCTCATTATCAACATTGTTAGTACTTGCTACCGGTCTCTCACTTATAATATGTTGAAATTGTTTTTCCTTAGAAAAAAATACTTGTATTGTGGAAAACAATGTCATAAAATTACTCTTTTAATCGCAATTTCAAAAAATAAATTGAAACAAAAAATAATTTGCTTCATTAATTAATTTTTCTAATTCAAGTAATAAAAAGTCTTTGGTGATAATATCAATATGAAATATTCGATAAATAGAGTTCCAAAGTAACCAACGAAACATAACATTATTCCAAGATTTCCAGTTTGTCAGTCTTGGGGCTGCTTCTCGAAAATCTCCAATTATTCTTTGAGATATGTTCGCTAGCTCTCACTGTAGCTGGGCGTGCTGCATTCTAACTAGATTAAATTGAATGGCTTTCAAGAAAGTGAATGACCTTACTCTAATAATTGTTCCTTTTCTTTCAGCTTTAACTCGATATAATTCAGAAATTTGTTTGAATTTGAATGTTAACTATCCGAAGCGTATATATTATACATTCCTCGAGTCTAATCTTTTTCCCATCGTGTTTTGGTTTTCTTTTAAAATTCATAACGAACCAAATTATGCAAACGCGAAGTTGAATTTAAAGATGATTTTCAAATAAATTTTGCAGTGTATATCAAAATTTTATCTTACAACAAAAGAATAAGTTAAAAAAAAAGAAAATTCTTAATACCTTGACCAACCCTAATCTCCCATGTAATTAATTCTATGATTATTTAGTTGGGTTACACGGGTTTTGAACATATGTTTTATAATATTAATATCCAAAATTTAATATGCATTTTACTGATTCATACCCGAATGTCCAAAGGGTCTCGACTCTAAATAAATTTAGTACTTTTTCCCTTGAAGATTTTACTAAAAATACAGAATCAATTTTGTGGTCACTGCACGTCTTCGAAATGGTTCAAGGAGAGTTTCTACCAATGATAAGGCAACACAGTTTTTGGGATATGATAATGAAGTTTTATTATTGTAGCGTTCTGTTATTTATATACAGATTCTCCAATACTTTGGATGGAGATTACTTCTTGGAATAATAGATACTTTGTTATTATCTGCCTTTATTATACACTTCGCGGTTTACAATGTAGATCTCGTTGATTGACCTAACCAGAAGCTGGCTAAATGGAATCTCGTCCGTGTGTACCAGTGAATGCTCTCTCAGAGCTCTTTGACCCTCTTTTGGTTCCCACAGGTACTAACCTACCTGCCATCTAGCGGAATCTAAGGACAGCTCTTAGCACTGCCATCTATGTCTACAAGCCGGAAGCTTTTAGATACACTACAATTATTGAATTTATTTTTACTAACAATATTTAACAAAATAAAAGCTTTTCCTAGAAAAACGTTTAGCACTAATGTGTGATTTTCTTTGTTGCAGAATTACTTCAACGAGTTATTTTATTCAGTGGATCGGGACTTAGTTCGTGGGCGTTACAGAGAGAGCCACTGACTGTTAAAAAAAAGGTAACTGAATCTTTGTTAAATGTCTAAATTGCACTTGCAAAACAATAATTTGAACAAGACATGTAAACTTCTGTCCATACATACATTATAGCTATTTATATATGTTCTGTTTAGTTCAGTTCTGATTCGTATTCCGTCAATCAGGCTTTCACAGGTTTCTTTGTTTTGCACTTTAAATAATCAAAGTATCAGATTGATATTTTTAAATATAAATTGTAAAAATTAAACTGTTTCTTTTTAGTGAATTTTCCAAATTACTGCGATGTGTATGGTTTTAGGGGAGGTACTAGGTAGTTATGTTGTGAACGGAAAATTATCTATTACTTTCCGGCGCATCTTAATAACGTTCCTCGAATAACATCACTTCCTGCATCGACTGGTCTCAATTTAGGGATGAAAATAAAGCACAAAGCACAACGCACGGGACGGATTTCCGCGATGATGAAATGAAGCGTGAATGAAACTGAAAAATGAACCTTTTGCGCATTCATCGCGTGGTCGTTTGTCATTTTAATATACGTAAATAAGCTTGCGGTATTGTGAGCTTAAAAAGTTCGTTTCTCCCTTACCACACGCAGGGAATAACAACTCCACAATTGCGCGAATCCTTTGATAAATTGATGAAATTACTCAGCTGGCAATTTTGAAGGAACATCTTGGGTTGTCTTAGGTTGTTCAGTAATCCTTATGTGTTCGAACTTGTTCGCGGGATGAATCGATGGGTACATTTGATTTATCGAGCCGAGATATTAGATATTTCATTGTGAAAGCTGCAATTTTTAAGAGGTATGTAAACATTTCTGTAATGTTGACAGCTTGGAACTTCATAGTATTTAATATATTTCTTCCAAAAACTCAAATACAACCCTTTTCAGTTTACAGGAAACCTCATTTTCTTCCTACTACGCGAAACATACCTACCGATCGTCCAGTTGATTGATAAATTTAAATATGAGTTGAGTTTGCAGTTATATATAAAAGTGTAACCTCTATTTGGTACAATACTCAGATTACACATAAACACCACCAAATCAATTATAATGCAGAAAAAAATTTTACGTGAATTAAAAAATTTTTTGGTGTTTTTTGAATTACTAGTAAAATATTTCAAAATATCATACTAATTTACCGGACCGATATGCCTCCCGGTGGTATTTTATATCATATTCAATATGTAAAACAAATACACGTGCAAATATATGCAGTTGAGCTAGAAGATGCAGAACTGGCATCGTTTTTAAATAATTAGTTCAAAATCGATAACTTGGAAATAGTAATAAATAAACCGAACAATAATATAATAAACCGACAATCAACAATTTATCTCAAAAGACATGTATTTAGAACGCCGAAGAATTTAGCGGATTTAATTTATTAAAATAGTTGAGTACAAAAGTACGAATAAGGAAACAAAGTATTTCGGCCTTTTCAATAAGGTAGCAGAAAATGTAATAAATCTTCGATTTTGAAATTCTCAGGTAGCGGAACAAACCGGATGTCACGGCGACCTCTTGGAAGATGACATAGCGCCTTGTCTCAGGACTAAATCTCTTAACGAGCTGCTGGCTGTGCGCATAGACCCCCCGCGCTTCCTGCCCGGTTTCGCCCCCTTCGTAGATGGCACCGTCCTTCTCAACCCTTCACAGGTAAGACATTATGCAACTCACGGTCAGTATTTTGCTCTAAGCTAAAACATAGTAGTCATTTCCCATGGCAGTCATTTAATTGAAGCAAGGTTCTCCATTTAGCATTCCAAACAATTGATTAATTTTATGCAAACAAATATCCACTCATTTTTAAAAATATAAATTGGAAAAAAAAACTTATTTTGACTTACAAGTGTTTAATGTTTGAAATGTAGCTGCTGTGTATTAATATTATACCTAAGTATTAATATTCGTTATTGAAGGGAAACCATAACGATTATTAATACTAATAATATCGTCTTTTTTAAACAAGTATTGGAATATTTTTTTAGGTATATCATAATTACCAAAATACTTTTTATTGTTGTTAATATGTTTAATTTGTGCAACTCATTTTTTGTAATTTTAAATATATCAAATTTAACAATGCTCTTATGAATTTCAGTAATTTTTTTTATTATTTTGATAGCAGTTTCGTTGTTTAAACTATTACCAAACTGTTTAAAAGTATTTTAAATAATGAAGATAATATTAGCGAAAGTCAATCGAAAATCCGAAACAGAAAAGTCAGAAAAAGATACGGATACATCTGGGACTCGTTTAAAAGTCTTTATCAAAATTTTGTAAGCTTTGTTATATATTTTTTTCAGTTAGCAGGGCAGTGGCTTTGAAAAATCGACCTTATTTAATCCATTAGTCTTGAATGTAGGTTTTTTTTTCATAAATTGACAATGTAATGTTCCTGTTCAGGTTTGCTTTTGTCTGTCCCAATTAACCCTTTTGCTGGAAGTCATTTGTAACCAATTTCCGGTTTTGGACTCAATCAATTTAAGACTTTGGTCAGGAATTTGATCTTTTGATTCTAACGTTGACATTTTTTTTCGATATTTTTTATCAACATTTTAAAAGGTGATTTTAATACTGTAAATTTCAGCTATAATTGGGTATTCGCAAGTCATAATTGGGTTGACCTCTCGATTTGTTTTGTTGTAACAAAAATCCTTTCGCTTAAAAATAATAATAAGAGTTATTGGTATGTATATAATGTCGGTTTTCAAATATAAATATTACAAATTTGTTTTAGATGACTCAATATTTTCCCATGAAGATACCTTTTAAGTTTCAGTTTCAAATTCCTGCAAGTTATTTTACAGAGAATTAAAGGAATTTTCAAATATTGCAGGAAATAAATTGTTTCAATTTATTCACATAATAAGTGACGGAAAATGATTTTTTTTCATACTTAAATATTTCTATAATACACCGAGAAATTTAGATCTTCGATATTCTTGTACTATTTTAAACAATGTTACCAAAACTGTTCCACGTAACTTCGTATTATTGCAAATTTTAAATGTATTTCTTTCGATTTAAATTTTAACTTTATTTATTTTCTACGCTCTTTATTGCTATAAAATATCATCCTGTTTGTGTCCAAATGTGAATAAATCTATTTTGTTTTATGAGTAGTAAACATGTATTTTATGTGTAGTACTAAATTAAGGTTTCGCTTGTTGTGAAGGTTCAACCGCCGAGCTTTAATGTGGCCCAGAATCCATCGAGCGCCAGCACAGTGGCCACTGCGGCGGGATACGAACTTGCTGACTTTCCCGATAGAACTTTATTATTCGGCCTCACATCGACAGGTAAGAAATATCTCATAAATCTTTAACAAAATATGTCTGACAAATACATGCAAGTCAAATTCAGACAACACAGTGCTTCAAAAGCTTTTGGTCTAGAGATCGCGGGATCTAAACCTGGAAAAGTCAATATATAAATTAGTTTGTTGATCCTGGTTTTTATCACATACTAACATTTCTACCTAGCAATCGTGATATTTTACCTTTAAACAAAATATAAAAACTTACACAGCAAAAGAATCTGCATTATATTACCTTTAAAAAACGCTACTTTCAAAGATGCGTTTACGAAATTAAATAGTTCAAATTATTGTGTTCCATATAGGAAGACACTCACAGTTCTGCCCTTGCTAATATACACTAAACTCGATTCAGAATCGAATTGCTTGAAACAGCTTTAGCTAAAGTTACTTCTAAAAAATGGTCTAAAATGATTGAACTTGCTAAAAGTAACTAACTAACCATCACGCCGTTTCCCCGCAGGGGTAGGCAGGGAGGACGGACCGCTAAACACCTCGGTCTTGGGACACACTCTTTGCCTCATTCACATTCATACATCGTCTCATACATACTCTTCTATTTTTCTGACTCTTGACATGGCCCGACTCAAGTATCTGATTCACTTGATCGTGCCATGTCTTCCTCCGACGTCCCCTACTTCTTATACCATTCACACTTGCATCATATATTCTCCTTACGCTCCTTTCTTCATTCATTCGCTCTACATGCCCAAACCATCTGAGGGTTCCTTTCTTAATTTTACTCATTACGCTTACATCAGCCTTGCATTCTTTTCGAATCTCCAAATTTCTCACACGATCTTACATGGTTTTACCACACATACGCCTCAGGGATCTCATTTTAACAGCATTCAGTCTACTTTCATCCTTCCTCTGCCAGTTCCATGCCTCACTGCCATACATCAGGGTAGGTACAAGCACTACATTGTGGACTGCTAGCTTCGCTTCTTGAACTTGCGACTAAAATAATGCAATTAAATAAAAAATAAACGTTGCAGGATGTGTGTAAAATACGTTTATCAAATATTTAATAATAAAAAACCCCTGATCAGAAAATCCAGGGAAATCATAAACTCCTTCACCTGTTTTCTTCGCCAATCATTATTCCCACCGCCACACAATATTCCATAGATAAACATAAACAGGAAGGTGCTTGTTGCCCAGCTGGCTGCTCTCGCGTGGTGTCACACAAACATATATATTTCTAAAGTTAATCGGATATCCAAACAAAGCTCCAATAGTCCCTGTATCATATGAATTAATTCCGTATTGGTATTCAGAGTGTTTTCAATTTAATAATCTTCTCTCCGGCAATACCATTTTCGATAATTGTTACGAATTTTGCGGCGTTGTAGGCGCATTATCGCATATTTTCAATTGAATGATGGGAATTCGTTATAATGTTTATCTCTTGCATAAATTACTACTATATAGCCGTGAAACAATCCCCAAATGATGCAAATGGTTAAATATAACTTTTTAATAATGTAAACATATTAATAATTATTCATTATATTATTTAAATTGCCTAGTCTACTTGTTGTTGTAAATTCCAAATATATATAAATATGTATTTTCTTCTTCAATCTTTCCAAATTCACTTTTTGGCGTCATTTTTAATTAAATGAAAACAAATCACTTCGTGTACACCTCTCTTATATGATCTAAGTATTATTCATATTAATACATACATTTATGATAATTTATTTTTGTTATTTAAACAACCCAATTATCTTTTGTTTATTTATAAAAAATGTCATTTATGATGTATTTTTTACAAATTGTATGATAACTTTAAATTTAATTTTATGTAATGGTTTTTCATAATATTTTTAAGTAATTAATCACCACAAACTATAATATTTTTGTCTCTAGTTATTATTTGTCTTTTGTTATTTTTATTCATGTTCATTAGTATTGCGCAAGATTAATTAATAATGCACAAATTATTTAAAAAAAAAAACAACACAAAAATAGGTCATTAGGTTGGTTATTTTTTAAACTAAATAACTAACTAAGAACATGGGAATCTAATTCAGAAAATGAATCTTAGTTCCTTAGGTTGCGTTTTATTTAAAACGAAATAAAAAACTAATCTAAAAACCTACTCGTTATAAATTAATGTCAAATCGTAAGAAAATGGCATCAAAGTGAACTCGAAGAATTTCTCAAATATTATTATAAAAATGCATAATTTTTTTTCTCCGTTTATTGAAATAGTTGTTCCTCATTGTAAGTAACTAAACTGATACAAAGTGTTATTGGCGGTCAGCATAACACCGACGCGACGATGAAGTTAGAACGATCGTGCTGCAGTGGTTAGCAAATCAGGCCGCAGATTTCTGTGACGATGGAATACAAAAACTGGTCGTACAATACGTCAAGTGCCTTAATACAGATGGAAATTATGCTGAAAGTAGATTAGGTTCCATTTAAAGTTATATGAACGCAATTCGTAACACAAAAATAGTACCTACATTATCCCGTAGAATAATTTGTGATAATTATAATATCCAGCAAATAATCGAAATTCAAAAAATATCATATCCTGCTAAATTCAGTTAGTTCGGTGAAATTGGTCAGCAAATGATGTCCTAACTGTTTAGTTATGATTGTAAAAGCTCCGTCTTCAACTTATACGAGTACCAAACTCTTTTACATCCTGGGGGATATTTTTTCCCGGGTTATTTCATCTCGCTTCAAAGCAAGGGATGTGAGATCCATGGGAATGAGGGATTTCTGGAGGTCAGGAATGTTTATTGCCAAGAGGGGCCGTGCGTGAACTGAATTTGATGGTACCAAATAAAAAACCGACATTCCGACTAGCTCATTAAGGGGAGAAATAAACTTTTATTCTTAGATAGGAATCAAACTTTCTAACTTTGTCCTTGCGTGGATTTGAGAAGAAAGTGATCTCCGTGGTAAAGCAGTTAGCTTCTTGAGTCCAGACCAAAAGATTGAGAGTTCCAACCCAGATGCATTTCAATTGCATGTTAAAAGCATGGATTATTAGCAAAAACTTACTTTATCTTTAATAAGAAAAGTTTTCTCATTATCTCATAACAGTAAAAAATTGACACGCAAAATAAATATTTTTTTATAGGTCACATAATTTACTATACACCATCGCCCTGCCCAAAGTCCCAGAGTGAGAATTGTTTTTTAACCATGTTTGAGCCGCAGATCTGAAACATCCCAACTATACTCTTCATAAATATCTCCTTCCAGCCTCAGCTTCACCAGGAGCTTTTAAATTAGGGATTCTATAAATATTCTAATTGACACCGGGCAGTTGAGTCTACTAAGCGTTAATCAAAGAGAAAAAAACCCATAGTGCAGTTTTATCATCACAAAGTTTGAATAATAGTATGCGGTAATTAGCTTTAGCGTATATACTATGCTTTGTGTTACGATCGTCGTCAGAGCTTAGAGCCATGTCGGTCCTTTAGACGCAGTAATCCAAGCTTTCTGGGGATCCGCCGGGTGCATTATTATTGGCAGGTTAATTCTTGCTTATACCACCGCAGTTTGCCTCACGGATTTCAACGTATTTTGGATCAAAACTTATAGCGACGCTTATCGCAGTGCCGTTGTTACACGTTGAACAGAATTCCTGTAAATGGGGCAAACTATGTGTTTAAGCCTTTTAACATGTAGGTATGTTAAAAGGTAGTTTCAATATGTACAACGCCCTTGTGAGAGAACTACCCTTAAGATACGAAATCATTTTAAGTATGTTTAGTGGCCAGTGACAAGCAACCAAACTATCTTTATTTTCATGGACCAGATATTATTTTTCTTTGACGTATTCAATACCTCACAAAAATTATTATATTAATTCTGGATGAACACTTCGGGTGGGCTTTTTTATTTTCTTTTTCTCGGTCGCCCTCGTATGAGGATAATGACGCCTCTTCTAGGAATTTGTCAAAGAAATGATTCTAAAAAAATATCTCCTGATAAATATAATTATAAGGCTCCTCCCGAGTATAAAACACTTTTTTTCTCTTTTAGTGGGTTTTTTAACGATATCTCAAAGCAGTAATCTGTAGACACCAAAGAAAAATCTTTTTCAGGAAAAAAACCAACATAAAAAACATCCTGTTTTGGCTGGCATTTTCGGAAATTCAAGGAAAAAGTCACTGCACCCATCGGCGCCCAAAACGGGTATATATATACCTACTGTTTGAATAAATTTCCAAAAAAAAAACAAGAAAATAATTTTCGCGAAATTAACAAGGCGTTTCACTTTGGTTAATATATTTTTCATCGTCTTGTTTTAATGGTTCATTAATCAGAAATCTCGAGTTGAAATTTGTGAGCTGTCTGCTTATATTACCGACGAACTTAGTCTTAAAATGCTCGAAGAATGCGCACGAGTAAAACAATTTGCGGTGGTGGATATAATATTATGAACAGCCCAAGAAAACCATTAATGGAGAAATATTTGCCTGCCAAGAATTTCTATATCGCAACCGAAATTATTTAATTAACAAAATTCCTAATTCCAACAATTTGTTTCCAGTAATTATTTGTGTTGTATCTAAAAGTCAACAGAGTTTTTTTGGCGAATGAATACCTCAGATCTATGGTGCAGTAGTTATTAGAATCCGAGAATTCAAATGTTCTTCCTATAAATTTGTAAAAGTAGTACATATATTATCAAATCTTTTTTTTTTATCTACCATAATTTATTTATACCTCAGTAGGGGTACAAAATCTTCTGAGAAATGTGTATCACATGATGAAGCTGGAACAAGGATTTTAAGCGCTATCGAACGATCATCTTTTGTTGGAGTAAATTTAACTGAACAATAAATATTTTTTAATATTTCCTGCGGCGTCTTCTCAAATACGGAAACTTGATATTTAATGGCTACGTTGGGTAAATTAACGATGGTGTTTCAACAATCATTCGTCGGCTGTTGGGAAAATGCTAGTCGTGATATAATAAGGCATGAGGTTTTGCAAGTTTCTGTTGCAATCCTATGTAAGTCGTTTATTAGACTGAAGAAAATAATCAACTTGCAAAGGAAGAAGAAGTAACTGGTAATTCAGATATGGTTACTATAATGCTTATACTATACAGATCTAATTTAATTTTTTTTTTAACTTTTGAAGGTTATTCCCATCAATTTAATATATCATTGAAGAAGAAGATAACAATAAAAAAAAAAAAAAAAATTAAAATATGAAAATGAACAAGACACGGAAAAATAATAAAAGATAACGGTTGCAACTGGGACTCGAACCCAGAACCTTACGTCTTACCGGGACATACACCTCTACCAATTGGGCTACTGCGATCTATTATGAGATTGTCGTAATTGTCAACTTCATATTTCAAATTTCAGAATTAACAATATTATCTTCGACTAATGTTTTTTCCATATTATTGGCAGCTACCTTTATTATTGGAAACAAGTATTCGAAGAATGTATTTGTTACCTAGATAGTGTCTCGGATAAATATATCCGATTTTATTTTTATGGAACATCTATTGACTTTTTATAAAAGTCTAAATGAATATTCATATTTTTATAAGAAAAACTCTCTTTTTAACTTTTGAAGATTAGATTATTATTGTTATCTTCTTCTTCAATGATATTTTAAATTTTATGTTACATTTCACAAGAACGCCCCTGTCTGTACGGCGTAATGACAGGTAATCTATGTATCTCGCCAACTGGTTGGGCAGCGTTGTGAGGCAAGTTGTGAGGAGCTGTAGGAAGGGATTTAATAAAGCGGGTCTGTCTTGAAGAGGCCCAGATTATATGAAGGAGGAAAAAGAGATAGCGGTTCAAAAACGAGTCGAAGAAACGACCCGATCTCATGAATTCCATCATCAACTATGAACGGTTATTCCGCTCGTGTCAATAAATTACCCGCGTGGCCGATGGGCAAGGCTCTCGACTTCCAATCCGAAGTCGCGGGTTCGAACCCGGCGTGCGCAAATAAATTTTATTCGATTAATTTGTGTTGTTTCACAATTAATTAATTACAAATAATATATAGTATATTTGCGGCACGTTCCAGAGTGAAATATACTCTCAGTATCGCCTTGGTGTAAGACCACCATTCCGTTTGAAACGTTGCTTGAAATGGGCCCGATACTTGAGCCGGTCTGATATACTTACTCCAAGCATTTAAATGAGGTATTTATTAGGAAGGGTACTTCCGTCAAATTGCACCAAACAAATCAGACACGATTGGGTTGACGAGACGTTGAAACTCACCAGGTGGTCTTTACCCCAGAAACGATTTTTTTCCAGGTGGTGGTCAACTTTTTGTCTCAAAACTTCATCCCAGTGCCCTTGAGGTGATTTTCTCACGAAAACGGCGCTAAATAAATTATCCGAACATTATTATTATTATAAGTGGAAGGGAGCTTGTAAAAATATAACCCCCGTGAATGGTACTGTCGTCAACGTAGTAATGAATTGCTGCAAATTCAAAGAGATCGATAATGTGCAACAAAAATAGCGTTGATAACAAAACAGATTCTTGATGTACCCCCACATTGATGTTATGGAGAGGATGAAGAGCCATCAACTACAGTCTAAAGGGTTCTTCCCTTGAGAAAGTCCACAATTCAACTACGCAGAGTTGAATGGATCCCGTACGATGGTATCTAATTACCGTTTCCGTTTTGATTCGGAGTAATTCTATGATAGCTTGTCAGTTACTGATACTGGGAGTATTTTAACCTGTAATATAATAAACTGTCGATAATTTGTTATGTTTATATATCTCCATCTAAAAATACCAACATAAATTTCATAGCTCCCGAACTCCCGGGTTTTTGAACCCTCGACGATTACCAACGCCGCGGGGTCATCACTCTGCCACGGAGGTTATTAAATACATTAATTACCTTAGGATATTTTTCACATCTTCACTTTCTCCAAACCTTGCCGCGAATGTCTTATTATACATAAAATTCTTGATGTTTTCACAGCATACTCTGTTAATTGCCTGCAATGCGTAGTCCCTGTAACAAGCAATTAACGCGAATAATTATTACACGCATAACTGTACCTCTAAGAAAGCTAAATTATATGAGACCAATTATAAAGCCAATCTTGTGATATATTAATCTGATTCATTCTCTCTTGAATTCGCTCGGTTCTTTCGATACAGAACCCCCCTGAGATTTTTTATTTTTTTATTTTGGGAGACCAACAGTTTATATTGATAACAAAGCATAATAGTATTTAAGTTACATTGATTGTACCATTTACACATAAGACATAAGTGAAATGATTTTAAAGACTATAATGAAAGATTGAATGGGAATAGGACGAGGGTAGGGTGGGGGGATCATTTAGGTATAGTATTAAAATGTGTATAATATATATTATAGTATTTAGTGAAAATATGCATAACAGAAAAAGGAAGTTCATATGATGGTGATGATGATTGGATGAGTATGCAAAAAAAGACTTACACATGGTATTTATAGACTTGGAAAAAGCATTTGACAGGGTTCCCCGAAGCCTGATACGGGCGGCATTGAGATCTCATAACGTACCAGAAAGATATGTGCTCTCCATACAAGATATGTATACAAACGTAGAAACACAAGTAAGATGCACATCTGGGACATCACCAACATTTCCAATTAAAGTGGGGGTACACCAAGGATCTGTCCTCAGCCCACTGCTATTCATAATGGTCATGAATTATCTAACAATCCAAGAAATGAACAACAATATTCTCAAGACTATGCTTTTTGCAGATGATGTAGTACTGATAGCAGATAATCATTGTGACTTACAAAATAGCCTGGAAAGGTGGAGAAAAATCCTAGAGGATAATGGCCTAAAAATTAGCAGGAAAAAGACCGAATATTTGTACTTGCCATTTGAAAACACAAATGCTGTAACTCCTTCGATGCAACTGGATGGAGTAACATTAGCTAACTGTGACACATTTAAGTATCTCGGCTCACTCATCCACAAAGATGGAGGATGTGCAGCAGATGTTAACCACAGAATAGGTGTGGGATGGAGTAAATTTAGATCCGTAACAGGAATCCTGTGTGACACAAAAATGCCTATAAAACTAAAAGGAAAGGTATACCAGACTATTGTTAGACCCGCGATAATGTATGGCTCCGAATGCTGGACCATGTACAACTCCTACACCAGGCAGCTTGAATCAGCAGAAATGCGAATGCTTAGATGGTCGGCAGGAGTGTCACTAAAAGATAAAATTAAAAGTTCACGCATTCGTGGTAGCCTGGGTGTCACAGACATAAACAATAAGCTAGAGGAACGACAGTTGAGATGGTATGGTCACATAAAACGGAGACCACCAGACCACACAGTGAAGCAGGCAATGTCTATGGAGCTTCATCGACAGTCATCCAGAGGAAGACCAAAGAACTCCTGGATGACTCAATGCTCTAAAATTCTAAGTAGAAACGGCCTGGAAGAGAGCGATACCCAGAACCGAAGAAGCTACAACCTGAGAACGAGGAGAGCCGACCCCAACAGCCTACCTAGGCAATGAGTTGGGACAGTGCAAGGAAGAAGAAGAAGAAGATGATTGGATGAGTATCTATAGTTATTGTAAAGTATTGAGAGATCGCCTCTGTGACTTTAAAGAGTGTGGTGCAGAGTTAAAAATGTCAAATTGTGTATAGTATATGTATTGAAAATGTGTGATGCACGATAGATGAAATTTTTTTGCTTAGAATTGGTGTTGCGTCAAGGGAGGCTAAGAATTTTGTCTGATCTGGTTCGTTTGTTGGGAACTCGTAGTCGGATTCGTAGTAAGAATCTACGACGGACCTAAATATTTTCTATAGAAAGAGTACATCAGCCGAGCTTCTTCGATCTTCCAATGATCGAGACATGGAAGGATAAGAGAAAGATAAGAAGTAACATAAGAATTGGCGACTGTTTAATGTAACACCTAAAACTTGGACCATTTAAACGAGTTACTAACCGATATTTTAATAAATCGTTTTACTATTGTACTGACCTTTTATCTTTTTTAAATTTCGATTGGGTCAGTCAGTGAATACTAAAAAAAAAACTTCCATTATTCCAATATTGTTTGACTTTTAAGGTGTAAAAACGTGTAGAAATAAATACTGTCAAAATTTTGCTTCAATAAGGAGGTCAATGCTCAATACTCAAATCTGAAACAACAATGTTGATATCTCTTTAAAATTCTCACCTATTGCTTTGTTATTATTCCCCAGAATCGTATTTGGACCTCAGTGCTCAGGATCTGGAGTTCGGCTTCAATGAAACACGGCGAGATCGCATACTCCGTACTTACGTCCGCAACGCTTACTATTTTCACCTTAACGAGATCTTCTCCACGTTGAAGAATGAGTACACAGATTGGGACCGACCTGTGCAGAATCCACTCAATGTCAGAGATGCCACGTTAGAGGTAAACATTAATATTCCACATTATTTTAGACGCTGATTTCTATTTTATTTCCATTGATCACTTATACAGAGCAGTTTGGTAATTAAATCACCTCAAGGTCACTATCTATTGAAGTCATTTTTAAATTAAAGCATTTTAAGGGGTCTTTTTAAATCTTCAATGCAAATTCTTTTGAAAAACCTAGATCCAACAGGTACGTAAATTGCTGACCTTTGTCAACCGTTTGCATTTTTTCATTCTATTGGACACTGTCTCTCACACCGAGATCAGTTATGTAGTATGATTCGGTTAAAGGCATTATGTTATGTCATAAAGCAAAATCTACTCGCCAATGTAAGCAATCAAGCATATGAGGAGAGAGTTGGTGGCACCGCGTGTTAGTTGGACTACAATGTTGAACCCCCAATGAATTCCGTTCAATTGGACGATAGACATACAAATTATATTTGTCTGGTCCTGTCTGACAAAACAAAGATAATTTACTACACCTACAGTATTCTGATTATCTTAGATTTTACGGTTTGCTAAGTTTGTTTTCTAATTAGCTCACACAGGAGGCCCTAACGAAAATATGTTCTCTCAGGGTCGTCTTTGGGAAAACTGCATGGAAGTATTTTTCTTTAAGAAAGGGAAGGAGAGGAAGTTCTGGGAAGGTACAAGGGAAGTGGATAGGAATCTAAAAGTGACCGACGTATGGATTCATCCCCCCCACTACAAGGCGATAGGTCAAGAGAGTCCTGCTGATTGTCATTGGATGTTCGACATTGTAGTAATAAAGTTTAAAAAGAACATTGTAGTATAACAACAATAAACAGTCACTGTGATATCAAAGTGGTTTTAATCTTTACAGAACAGTAGGTACTGAAGATACTAACCCAGTACTAATAAAACGTAATATCTACCACAATCAGTCTCTACAAATCGAAATTCAGCCCAAAATAATTCTCTTTAGCTTGCATTTTTTGATAGTGGGAGAGCGAATCAATACATGTCAAAATAATCAATTTGCAATGGTCACACATTTTATTTCAATGTAAACTAATCATGAATCGCAAACAATAAAATCAATAAATATAATACATGATTATTCTGATATGCTTTGATAGACTAGATGCAATCTTTTTTCGATGCAATGTTTACTTTCCTTGCCAAAAACAAATAAAAATAACAGGTTAACGACGCTTGTGAAGTGAAACTTCACCTTACCCGAAAAGAGCTTTGAATTTGATTTTTATTCTATATTATATTTTAGTCAATCAGTCATTGTCATTAATTTGTGAAGAAAACGACGAGCTAGCCCTTTGCCAAAGAAAGATTTACATTTACAGAAACATGGTATTTTCTTATGTATTGTTTCATAGTGATTTCACACAAACGAAGTATTGAATTATGTAAGTCTAAACTCAAACTTTATCTTTGGATCACTTGCCATCCTAATTTCTTCTTTTAACCGCTTGGACACATAAGCTTGTTTTCACGATAATTTAACGTAGGTAGACATAGGAATGACGTACGCCGCTTACCTGAGTTATTTTAAGTTCACTTACCATTCATAAACAAACAAAAACTAAAGGTTAACGATGCAATATGAAGTTTAAACGTTACTAACCCAAAGCGAGCATCGTTATCGAAATTCGTATTCGGATGTTGGTTACGCATCAATTGATTAGAGATGGCCATTAGCTAAAAAAAAGTCTTCCTTCCGCGAATTTTATTGTCAGATCAATTCGGTATTTTTAGAGTGTTTCTAGTTCAAGTTAGCAATATAAAACTTTTCTTCATTACGTTTGTCATTCTTTACAGGTATCCACGCTTCTCCTTTTTGTAACTTTAAGGGAAAAGATTTGGTCTATTCGGGTTTATAGGTTTCGCCCTTGTAAATTGCTTCTAAAATGATGGCCTTTTATGTTATGTATACAAGTCATTGTTTAATAAGAGCATTTTATTATCAAATACCATCCCGAGACATCAAACAGTTTCATGGATGTCATCATACCGAAGTCTTATATATTTTAAGGAGGTCGAAATATGTTTAATATTAGGAAACAAACCTTTTCTACCGAAGGAAAATTTTATATTGGTCGATCATTGTTTTATGTGTTTTTCCTCCGAAATCTTCCAAATTATGTATTAAACTATATATAATTGTTACTTAGGATTTGACAACCACGGAGATCACATATTTATATAAATATTTTATTTTACCTAACCTAACCACTAAAAATGTAAAAATGCCTTAGAACTGTGAAATAGCTGTCACAATAAAAAAAACTAAAATACTTGCGTAACTTAAAAATAAAACATTTGGTTTTGATTTATTTTAAATTATTTAAAAAAAATGTTAAGGTTGGGTTAAGTTAGATTGGTTTAGGCTTTTTTCTTCTCATCATTTTTCTTCCATAGTACGTGTAATCACTGCTCTATTTCATCAAGGAATCAACAGCCAGCCATATGTCAGGTGGATGCTAATAGAGAATTTTTCTGTTTGCACCAGGTGCTCAGTGACGGACACACGGCAGCCCCCCTCATACGACTGGGCTACCTGCATGCCATGCGGGGGGGAAAGACTTTCTTCGCACATTTCCAACATCTGTCCAGCGACAGAGATTTCCCACAGGTGAGAATAATGCGCCTTATGATTTAATATTACACCAACTGAAAATCAAACACCGTAACTTTGTGTACCTACGTTACTTTTATTTGTAATAATACGTCAACGGTTTTGGCACAATCATGCTTTGGAGTTACCAACGGAGGTAGGGACATATTCATGTTTTTCCTTGATGCAAGCATATTAACCTTGCCAACCATTGCTCAATATCACCGACGTGTTATTCGTATACAAATTGTGAATTGACTTGTTGATTCATCATGCTTGTTAGAAAGGATTGCATTTCTTTTCCCTTAACACAACACCAGATAAAATAATTTATTCAGTACACAACAATATAAATCTAAGTATGAGTACAATTAATTTAAGGGACGTATTTACAAAACATTTAACACCCTACGAGATGTAGACATTTTAAAAATGAAAACATAAATAATCAAACTGGCTGAATCTATCTCATGACGCAAAAATTATAGATACCTACTTACTTTTAATGTTTTCAATGTTAGTATTGTTCATTTTTCTTTTGTTTGTACATTACTGTAGTACCTACATCAAACACATATCGTTTTAGTACTGAAGTATAATTTATTTGTTTATGTATTTTTACATAGATTAATATTATTAATGGAACTTGATTGTTTTATCAAATATTCTTTAGAAAATGCGATTGTCTTGTAAATAACAGTATTCTTCCAAAATATAATAAAATAAAGCTTTTGAAAGTAATGTTTTATTCATGAAAATTCAATGAAAATCACTGTGCTATTTTTAAACACGGTCCAATTTTCCAAATTGTATCAGAAAATGTCTAACATACCATAAAAAAAATAACGAAATAACGTCTTCATTGCTCGTTATTCAAATATGATTTTCTTGTATTAATTGAATCAACGTACATATTACACAATATAAATTCATCGTTGCTGAAATTAAACTTTGGTTAAAAATTTCTTTATTATAATTATTGTTCTTGTATGTGAAAAATTTAAATTGTTACCAATTTGATATCCGATTCAATAAAAGGTATGCTAAAAGTCTTAGCTAAAAAGGTGGAGGGCAAATAATGATATAAAACAAGAAAGATAAACGTGAACTTTGAAACGTGACGTGTAAATTATCGGAAAACTATTGTATAACGAAGTTATCTTTCTTTTCAACTTAAATTGGCAAGATATGCAAATGATTGGATTTGTGCTAAGGAATATTTAAAATATCCAGTGCGAAAATTTTGAAATTGTACAAGGTGAACCCCAAAAGCGAGTGAGACATCCCGGGGATAAAGTAGAACGTAGTAGAGGGCGACTTAAGTAATGAATAAAGTTACTTGGAGTACATTTGTTTGATTCACTAAAATAACAAATGCATAGAAAAAAGTTTCGGAACAATTTTGAAAGTTTATGTATAAATTTAAGAATGTAAAAGTTAAAATAAAAGTCTCGCTACGCTCAAAGATAAAAGACCTCCAGCTTAAACTCAGTCGTCAATATCTCGGGTTTGTTGGAGCGAATTCTACCTAAATTACTTTTGTGTGCTGAAATAAACTCCCGAATTTCCTCCGTGCCTGGCGGAAACATACAAAGCTTTATTTATCTTTTTAAAATTCTTTCCTTCTTCTTATTTCTAGATCTGACCAAAAATGGAAACGAAGAATAGAAATATTTTTTTTGTTTGAAAAATATTATTTGATCGTATAAAAACAGTAATTGATTTTGTTGAAAGCGGGGTGTATTAAAGCAGATTATTTTATTAATTATTTAAAGAAACTGCCTTTGTGGTTTTCAAGCAACTTTCGTATTAATGAGATTTTACAATTAATTTTTCTATTCGTCTTTAAAACAATATTTTCTTTTATCAAGTCTGTGAACACATTCCTCTTGCCATCGTGGAGGTCCGAGGCTTCTTAGCGACTGCTGTATTAAGGATTCATTAAATTTCCACTAATGTACGGTTAAACCAAAGTGAGTTTTATTATTCTTGAGGGAAGTTTAGAACAATTTAATTTTAAATGGTTTCTTATCTCCGTCTTTTCTCCTCCTTTCCTTCTTTAATTATGGAACGTCGGACTTTGTCAAACGAATTAACAAATTAAAGTAATTATCGCTGCCTTTTGTTTTGCCACTCAAGGAAAAAATCTTGTGTTTTGGCAATACAATAAGTAAAATCAGACTTATGGTGCATGAATTATAAATTTTCATGATTTTATATTAATTCGTTTTAGAAAAAAAAATGTATAGCAAAGCTCACATTTTACCACTAACGCATTATCAATGCGTGCCTTCTTTATTATTTTGATTTAATTTGAAGGCATATTTACAGAATATTCGTTACGAAAAGAAATGCCTCACTAGCGTCTTAAATTTCACGTAGTCGAGGGAAAATTGTTGACGTTCGGGATAAAATAGTATTATGTACATAAGCATGTTCCTTTACGGCAATTAAGTGATACATCGCTCTTATATTTACTATGAACATAAAATAAATAATGCAATCACAAAGCCAAAAGAGTTTAGACGAAGATTTCTTCGAAAAATTTATTATGCGTTTATTATAGAATCCAGGTCTTCATTCGTCTAAACGCCATTACGTATATACCTAATAAATGTAATACAAATATTTATTTACATTTAAATGTTTTGGTTAGCACCCAATCTTATTGGAGTTCAAACCCAATACGAACGTTTACAGTTCCCAGTATTAATGGCGACGTAAGACGAGGATAAATCAAACAAGTTGCAGACTACCTATTTCAGTAGTTCTAACACCCAAACTTGCCACCGACTTCCATGAGCTTCAATTGTCTCCTGATGACCATAATAAAGTGGACATGCCGGTACTCTTCCACTGTTCGTGAACACCCTCGACTATCTCCACCCCCGGACACCCTCTCCCCATCCCTATCCCCCACCATACGCCGGACAGGCGGCCAGTCAGCTCCTCTGTCGAGTGCTATTATTGTAATGGCCAGAGGACTTATCCAATCTTAATTTATTGTGCCATTTGGCTGTAATAGGAAATTACAACGGAATTTCCTTAGAAAATGGAGTGTCCTCGCAATCTTTTTTTCACTTCACGAGTGTTCTTTAAAAAGCTTTAGCTAGTGCTTTTATACCGTTTGACTATATAAGCCAAATTATTTTAATATAAAAACTAAATAAAACGTACAAATTTGTTATAGTACAGTGTTGTTTGCCTATATTCCAAAATAGTTAAATAACAATAAATAAGAAAGTAGTAAAATGGCAAGAAGTTTTAGAAACAGGGTATTGGAACGTTGACGTTGAAATTTGATAGCTTCGATAAATTTTCCAAAACTAACTCCAAGTTTGTTTTGCAAGACATTGGCAAGGGTGCAAACTTTTCTAGGCCCTACACACAGATGGCCTGTCAATGTTGTATTAAATTTGGTTACGTAATAAACCTTACTTATCGGTTTTATTAGGATAAATATTTACTGCTTAGATGGAAGGAATCCAATTTTGCAGTTAGGTATATCTTAAAAGAGGGTTTGGAAGGGAAAACAAACCACGTGCCCATTTTGCCTTGCCTGATTTAGCAATAATTGAATTTCAGAAACGTTCGTTAATCATTTTCATTTATCAACGGTTAACAAATTTCTCTTTGTAAACAACCTTGTGTGAGATGAAATATTATATATTATTGCAGTATTTAAGCTTTTCTATCAATAGCAGATGCTCAAGTATTCTCAATTGTGGTTTAAAAGAATTAGTTTTATGATTCACCAGAAAGTCACGAGGCTGATATTAGATGCGAGCATATTATTGTACCATCTTAAAAGCTTAATGGAGAATAGTGAAGGAATGGTGAACTAATACGTAATATACGGTATTCCAGAATTCCTTACCAAAACCTATTAACTACCTATATACGTTGTACGTTCATTCTCTCTAGATTCTCAGAGAGCTTCTGTTTACTTTAGAAGGCATAATTATTCCATTTATTTTAAGGATTCTCGTTAAATTGTGGATATGCTTATTCAGTAAATAGTTATGTATATGAAAGCAAACGAACTGTAATTCAAGCTCAACGGAGTATGCTAGAACAATATTACTTTCTTAGAGTGTGAATAGATGAGATCTCACATTGTGCCAAGTTTAGATTGTTTGTGTAGTGGAATTATGTTACTATGCGACGTTTAAAGATGAACGTAATGTGCTTCGCAAATCGATAGCATCCCGCTGTATGTTTTATTTTGTATTCATTATAATCCATTAATGCAAGTTTTTTTCAATCGATAATAGGTAATAGAAGCCCGTAAGAAACACTTAGTAAATCGAACGTGTTACAGACTAGATGAAACATGGCGTTTGAACATCAATGTCACCTAATTTACTTACGACATTTGACGTTTTCAATTATTCATTTTGGGATGTTACGGGATGGGTAAATCCAATCTTTTAAATGTTGTGAAATAGATTGACCCGCCTTCGAAGTCACTACACCCGCAACCCCTTGCTTGGGATCTTGCTCCGGGATCCCTAGTCCGGAGCCCCCTTTTACGGACCCTCGCATTTCTATTCTCTGATGATGACGCCTGAGACCCCTTGCCTCGGGCTTCTCTGAACTTGCTGACGCACACTGAGCTTTTGAAGTCGCTGCAACTACAACCTCTAGCCCGGAGACCCCTTTGACGGACCCTCGCATCTCTATGCTCTGATGATTGATGCCACACCTGGCAATTGATGACAACGTCGAGAGATGCGTGCCAGATAGAGACAGCACGCCCAAAATATTGCAGATCTGTTAGTGACCCTGAGGCTTGCGCTACCAGTGACATCGGCGGAGATCATCCTGTCCGCGGTGTTATGACATCTGTCACGCAATGGCAAGCTGATCTATTCGTGAGTTTACTGCAACCGTCCCTGCCGATGAAGCTGATGCCGTATATTCAGAATCCTATGGCCACGTGTTATGACACCTGACACGCAATGTCAAGCTGATATATTCGTGAGTTTGCTGCGACCGTCCCAGCTTTAGATGCCGGGGCCGGATATTTAGCAGCTCATGACCACACAATGGTTATGCAACCTGCTCGCGAGTCCCGGCTTTAGATGCCGCTGCCGGATATTCAGCAGCTCGTGACCAAATGCGTGGCGGAAGATGCAACAGCACTCCACCTAACAGTTGTGTGAAAATGTCTATGACATAAATTGTATGTTTATAGTCTGATCCGGAAACAAGGATTCCCTGAAATTATGTCAAACAGTGACCTCCTTATTAAATGGTATTTTAAACAAAATATTGTTTCAACGCAAATAATAATCACAAAGCGCACTACACGGAACTTTAAAACAGCTGTCAAAGCGACACAATATCTATATCAAAACATTGCAATAATCGGATGTCTCTATTTATAGTTTTTGTGCAGGTCTACAGGTCTCGTACACTTAGGAGTTAGAGAAACTCACTATTTATTTTATGTTCTCCATAAAACAGTTATACACCAATATATCATGGAGAAGATTATAAATTACAAAGTACACAGGGGCAGTTTTACTACTTAGTGACAATTCATGTAGGTTTCAAAGAAAACGTCCAATTTATCCTCTACGTATTCATATATTGTTTGTCGCTCTTCCCATGTTCTGATACACATTTGAACTACTAATTTTTCATCATATTTTGCGATTGACGTTCAAGTAATATTTAGTAAGCTTCGTATATCGACCGACATAATAAGGGGTACATTATTTAATCTATGTGTGAACATATTCACATCTATTCTGTGGACTATCAAAGGTATAGTTTACTTGAAGTTATTTTTTCCTTTCTTTATATGAATCCAAGGCAACCTCCGTGGTCCAGAGGTAAGGCATATCCCGGCGCATGCAAGATTTTTTTGATTGATTTGCTTTATTTCTTAATTCAATCATTAAAAATAATATAGTATATTTGCGGCACGTTCCAAAGAGGAAGATACTATTAGTGTCGCATTGGTGTAAGACCACCATTCAGAATTGAAACGTTGCTTGAAATGGCTTTAGCAGTGTTTAGTGACTAGATCTGAATAGCCAGATACTTCCCCACCTTCCTCTTCCCTTCTCATTCTTCACCCCACTACAGCTTCAGCCTCACAACATACCCCAATCCGCGATGCCATAATCTCACTGACTGTAGGCGATTGGGAGTAGTTGGGTCTCTTTTTTGGTATTCACATTTTTAAACTACTATGATACTCACAAACTTCTTTATTGGCAGTTCAATCAACGGGAAATGGGTATTGAAAAGTGCAAAATTATTATGAAAGGATAAATAGTTCAAAAAACTAATGAATTAACTGATTTTCTCAGTACTACACGGAGAAAAATGATATTCTAAAATACCACCATTTTATTCGTAAAAACGGTTAAAAATGGGACTGAAGTTCTGACGTTCAAATTAACAGTGTTTCATTGTTTATCGGCGGGAAAATGTAAGAATAATTGGGTGTATACGTACGAAATTACGTATTTGTTGTTACGAAATTACATATATACGTAATTACGTACATATACAACAAAGTACTCTTACATTTTCCCGCCATTGAAACACTGTTAATTTGTTCGTCAGAACTTCAGTCCCATTTTTAACCGTTTTTACGAATAAAATGATCTTATTTTAGAATAACATTTTTTCCGTGTAGGTAAGGTAAATATGAGGTGTTTTTCAATTAAACAATTCGCATGATGTGCTTGAATCAAATACAAAACGGAGGGAAAACATATATACATATAAATATTTTCGGTTAGTCGAAATCCTATTCACATATTTGCATTCTATATAAAATATCCAAACCATACACAATAGGCAATGTAGACCAAATATGAAAATCACCAAATCATGACAAATAACTTTGTTCCAATCGTAGTAGGTCCTTTGCAATCCAACCATTCGTTGGGTAAAATAGCTGTTGTACACGTAGCAAATTGTAATGAATTATTCACAAATGTTCATTCACGAATTCCTGAATCTATTACTAAACCATACCATAAACATGTCATTCTCCTCCCCTCAGCGTTCCGGCTCAGTACATGGTGAAGACATCCCCTATTGCTTCGGCCTACCGCTTGTTGGCGGTCAACCCTTCTTCCCCCACAACTACACGATGCAGGATCAGGGCACTTCCAAGACGCTCATCGAGTACATCACCAACTTTGCCAAGTCCGGGTGAGTAAACCGCTATTATAATATCACATACCCGTATTCAGCTGCCGAACTGACGCAATGCTGCTAGTGAATTTATTACCATATTTTCGTGGATTGTGTAGGTACATATTGAATAGATTTTAATGCGATTGGGTACAAACTAATACAAAAAAATGAAGGAAACTAACGTCTAAATAAGGGTATGAAAATATTAGGATTTATTTTAAGAACAATTAAAAAATTTGAATCTTTACGAATCGTAAAATTGTTGAACATATCCCTGGTAAGAAGCCTAATCGAACATAACTCAATAGTCTGGTCGCCCTTCTACAAAATTCATATCCATAATATTGAAAGAATTCAAAGAAAATTTCTAAGATTTGTAAATTTTAAAGTTAACATCCCTTTAGAGCACATAAATTACCTATCATTAATGAATATTTTAAATATTCCAACTTTAGAAAACAGACAAAAAATAACCGACCTAACCTTTTTATTAAAATTATTAAACTCTAAATTTGATTGCTGTGAACTCTTGCATTTAATAAATCTACATGTACCTACACGAACTACTAGACAAACATTAAGATTTTATATAGACACATCTCATTCTAACTATAAATTGCATTCCTCAATACAACAATTACATAGTCTTGGTAACCAATATTTAAACAATATTGATGTATTTGACAATAATTTGAATTTGGCAAACTTTAAACGCCGTATGTGCGAACTATTTCTACTCAATTCATAAACTATTGTAAATATTAATTGTATACATTTTTATTAATACCTATTGTTATTGATTTGGAGGATATTGGCAGGCTATCTATTTTTACTTTATTTATATTCTATATTACCTACATTTTGTCAACTCATATTTTATCTAACCTATATTATGTGTCTTTATATTTTCTGTTACTTACCTGTATTTTATTCACTTCTAACTCTTCACTGTAATTAATCAAAGCATCTATTGCGTTATGGATGTAAAAGCCCTATGGGCGTTTAAATAAACATAAATAAATCCAAAGTAAAATTAAAAGATGAATTAAAGAACAAAAATTGCAATATTTAAAAATTACAATATTACAGAAGTGGATAAATATTAGGTACACTTCGTCAAATAAGAGTAGAAAACATAGAAGGGCACCACTGTTCTTCAAATGGCTAAATACTACAATTATAACACACGGGGGAAATGTAAAGCTGTGCAAGCTACAATTTTATTTAAAAAAAAACACTTAAAAGTGGTAAAAATATTTTTTAATTGCAATATAGAAACCCACTAATCTCAAAATTAGAATCGCATATATGTATATTATCCTTTTGCAATTTTGTGTTAGCACAATAAAGAGTAAAGGTATTTTAGTAAAATAAAAAGCAGTTTAGAATTTGCTCACATTTGCTTAATACTAGCTGTACCAAGCGTTGCCCTAGCTTTAGATCATCCCCCTAAAAAAATGTACCGTATGACGAATAGCACTGATGTCAAAACTATCTACAGCTTTCGGAGTGCGACCCTTTTTTATTTTGACTGGAGTTTCGAATTTACCCCCATTTGTTTCGCTCTCCTTGACAATTCGCTTGATGGCACTTTTGAATTAACTGCAAAAAAAATTGTTAGCTAACAATATTGTATATCTACGTAAATAAAATAAAATCATACTTAAAACATATATCCGTGTTTGAAAAAATTTAAACAAAGGGCATTAAAATTGTTGTTATTAAAATAAACCTGAAAATATTAATATTTAAAAAGATGTTTTTATAATGTTACTTACAGTGTTCTGCAAAAACAGTGTCATTGTCATTTTACTGTCATTTTGACAGTAAAATTGGTGTTTTTTCCGGTTTTTATATTTTCTACTCTTATTTGACGAAGTATACGACAAGACACGGTCAGTATCGTTTTTTTTTAAATCAGTTTATAAAATTTCTCAAGTAAATTGATCTGGAGTTTTCGCATTAATATGCTCCCTTCCCAATTTACCATTTTCTGTCATTATTGAAAGTGGCTCTGAAAGCTGGGGCCCAAACAGCCTTATCTGCATCTATCTATATCAATATAACGACTGCGGGAATGAAATAGGAGCTAAGTTATTATGGAAATAATACATTTTCGTTCGGCTTTGGGTCGATGATCTCAGAGTTATTTAAAATCTGCTTCTTTTTTAATAATAATAATAATTGGATAATTTGTAGAGGGCAGTTTTTGTCAGAAATCACCTCAAGGGCGCTGTACATTTATTATGACTTCTTAGGCTCAACCTAGAACTATTATTTACAAATAGATACAGAAAAAATGATAATTTATTTTGTTACTTTCTTGTTTTTATAATAACTAACAATTTATTATCATTCAAGATCAGAATTTTTATATAATTTCTGTAAAAAATACATTTAAAATTGTTTTGAAAATTAATCGTTTTTGTATAAGCTGTATAATTTGTACATACAGTAATACCGTGAAACCAATTAATGACGTTAAATATTGTTTAAACACGAGTGTGCTTTAGACTACCCGACTGAAGTAAAACTTGTGCGCGCTCACTGCTCTCTCTTGCTCCTACAGGGTGATATAGACAATAGGCCTGCACTGTGTCTTAGATATACGAAACATAACTGGCTATGAGAGAAAGAGATAAATCAAATGTATGCTCGCACCTCTCGCTCTTGCCCCTACGGAAATATACAAAACGTAATTTCTTTCAATTTTCACTAACTTATATCTCCCTCTGAACTTCCGTTCGCCTCGCCAGATCACACTTTTCGTAACGCTCTCATCACGCATTCGCCAACTTACTCCCCAAGTCAATCGTGCGTAAAGAATTTTTATTTCAAAAAGTGAATTTTAAGTTCCTCACAAATTAGAATATTTACATCCAGTTGATCAGTTAAGTTTATTGTTTATTGTTTCTTCTTCACATTTTAGATATAACAGTTTACAATACAATTTTTAACCTCACTAGGACAAGCCTGTGTTGAGGTTAACAATTATTTACTTAAAGTAACAAAATAACACAAAAGGAAAAACAAAAATAGTACTTCAAAAAACACAAATAATATAGGTAAAATAAAAATGATTCTTCAAAAACAATATTGTTACACAGATAATGGACAAGCTAAAGGCCCTTGGCACATTACAATGTAAACAAAGTAGGGTGACCATAGTTAATTTGAATTTTGAAGGACTAAGATAAATAATAAATGTATGTATATAATATATTATGCTATTAATTTAGCACGACAAAGATGAAAAAAATGATTTAGACAATGTAATATATTTTTAATTTATGAAGGACAAAGATGAAAAAATTAATTGGCAATCCTCCGTAAACAAAAATAATTTGAGATTCTAAGTAGGTAAGTTGTTGCCGTACCGTCATTCTAAAAAATATATATTTATTGGCTCGCCAACAGGATACGTCACATAATCATTACAGTAATATATATATATATATTGTCATTATGGTTATAGGGATGATTCCAATTATAGGCGAGCACATCATTCATCCCAACTTTCTTTGTGTAACGATAAGTTACAATAAGAAATAATTAATTAATAATAAATAATTAATTTCTTCTTCAATAATAATTAAAACAATTAGGATCAAAATCAAGTATTAGTAAATCAAATTACTTAGTTTGAATCCCATTTTATTGGACAATAAAGTTTATATCTAATTTGATCAGTTAGGAGTTTCCGAGTGTCAAGAGATTATATTAATTTTCTGAAAACCAGGTGAGATTCTACGATTGAAGGTCACACATTGTTAGGAGAAAACCCCGCCATGGATAACTGAAAGAATGACAGATTTCAAGATAGCGATAATGAAATCTTAAAAGCATTAAGAATTTATATTATTAATCTATTTAATCGGGCTTAGCATTTATGTAAGTATTGTCGAAAGTATTTTACATTAATGATATTGCATCCTGAATTAACGGCTTTTCTTTTATGGTTGAAAATTAGTAGATTAGGTTATTTAATTCACAGATGAAATTCACGTGAGGATGCAACCCAAAATCAGTATTGAGAAGTCTCAGATTTTAACGTATTTAAAGCACATGCGATTGCTAACGAACAGTGAGAAATAAACGTCATGAATAATTCTCAGAGCCTTCTTTCTTTCTGTCTGGAGTTTCAATGTCAAGGCTTCTATTTTCAGCTCAGTCATTCCGATCATCAGCTATTAATCAATTAAATATCTAGTTTGTTGTCTCAAAAAGGACCCTGAAATGTTATATTTTTTGCACTGAATATACACTCTTGCTTGGATCATATTTTTTTTAAAGATTTGAATAAAAATAATATTGCCATTTTGATCATAATCTTGCCCCGGTGGTACACCCCGTCAAGTGTTTTGTATAAATTTAATACTTTCTTTTATTACACACGCTGACCAGCTTCGATAGAGCCGTGTCTTAATCGATATAATTATTGTCGTGAAGGTGATTTACACTAAATTTATTGTTTAAAGTAACAATATATCAAAAACGTAACCACTTCCAAAAATATACTCGACGTAACTTTAAAAAACTTGTGCCATTTTAATGAGAATTTAATAATAACTTCTAATGATTTTACCATTGGAGAAGAAGACAACAATAATAATCTAAATTAAAATATGAAAATGAACAAGACACAGAAACATAATTAAAAATAATGGTAGCAATTGGGACTCGAACCCAGATCTCACGTCTTACCGGGACGGCGCTCTACCAATTCAGCCATTGCGATCTATTATAAGACTGTCGTATTCATATTTCAAATTTAAGAATCAATATTATCTTCGATTAATTATTTGCATATTATTTGCAGCTATATTTTTTCATTGGAAACAAGTATTCAAAGAATGTATTTTGTTACCTAGATAGTGTCTCGGATAAAGGTATCCGATTTTATTTTTATGGAACACCTATTGACTTTTTACAAAAGTCTAAATGAATATTCATGTTTTATAAGACTCAACTCTCTTTTTAACTTTTAAGGGTTATTCCCATCAATGTAATATATCATTAGAAGAAGACAACAATAATAATCAAAATTAATCAGACAGACCAATTAGTCATAATAGACCCGATATAGTTTTACATGACAAAATTAAAAAAAATAACTTATATCATTGATGTAGCTATTCCAAATTCCTGTAATATTGAAAAATCTGTTTCTGAAAAAATAAGAAAGTATACTGATTTAGGAAATGAAATTAAAAGAATTTGGCATTCTCAGACTATAAAAATATTACCATTTGTTATTTCGGCTACTGGCATTATACCTAGCTCTCTCATTAAAAATTTAGGCATATAAGATTTGTCAAAGAATTTGTATTTAAAAATGCAAAAATCAGACATTTTAAATACATGTAGGATTACGAAAGATTTTTTAAATATTTATATTGAGGGATCAGTAGGATTTATCGGTCAAATTAGGACGTCCACCGAGCCGAACCGTCTGATATGAAAATATCTGGAGTCGGTGAATTATTTTCCCATTTAATAGTCTGGTAGGTTAACATGTTGTTATTGTATTGTTTTGCATTAAATATACTTATATAATACACTTGCGTAGCGTGGATTTACTAGATGATCATGTTTATGGAAAATTGTGTGAAAGGGTTTAGTTTTTCCTACGGGGAAAACTAAACCCGGACGTAAAATTCTGGTGCGTAAAAAATATGAAAATGAACCATACACAGAAAAATAATAAAACATAATGGTCGCAACTGGGACTCGAACCTCGAACCCAGATCTCACGTCTTACTGGGACGGCGCTCTACCAATTCAGTCATTCAACATCTCTTATAAGACTGTCGTATTTGTCAACTTCATATTTAAAATTTCAGAATTAACAATAAGTTTATTTACGGCTTAAATGCGTATAAGAAAGACAAAATAAATTTCTAAATACAGAGTATATATAATATGTATAATATATAATCCTCTTTATGACTTTACTTCATAGACAATTTACAAAAACAAGTTTAATATTAATCATTAGATCTTCAAATTTATCTAAAATACTGTCTTTAAAATCATGAAAGGTAGAAGTTCACATTTAAGTCGATTTAAAACTAGAGAATCCGATACTGTAACGATACGTGTAAAACAGGGCTTTTTGTATATTTTTTTGGCTAGGAAGAGCCATGTTAGGCGCTACGTTTATAGGCTTCCAGCCCGTAGCCAGCGATTTATGATAATAAATGAGCGTAGTTAGATCCCCTGGTTAACGTATTTACGTTGTATACATGTATCGCCGACAGGGCCTACACGCTAAGGCATATACGGCGAATAAAGGCCTGTAGGTCATACAGGGATATAGGTCACAGTGTGTGGCAGGTGGCAGGGCATTGCAACCGCTAACCGCTGTAACTTTATCGAAAATGCTTATTTTGTTTTTAAATACAGGGCATATTATATTAAGTGCTTAAAGATTATCTGAGGTTAGTATACTATTATAATATTGCTATAACTTTACTTCCCAAAATTCCTCTTAAAATTAGCAAATTAATTTTAAAATATAATCCATTCAATATGGCATCCGATATGGCATCTCTTCTGATTCATATCCTTTTTAAATAAATATACTTATTATGTTATTTACCCGCCTCGGAACAGACTTTGTCTAGTGAGGCAGGTAAAAGAACAGAAAATTGTAAATCAACCAATTTATATTAAATAAACGCCCGGGTTGCCGGCACTGAAACTGAAAAAAAATAAAATATTATATATATATCTTTCGTTTTACTCACCTCTACTCACCAAAAGTACAAAATATCATATGAATGAATTATTATTTTTAATTTTGAAAACTTTCAAAACTTGACGACCGTCCGTGGTCGAGTGGTAAGACACTTGACTCCCAATCGGAAGGTTGCGGGTTCGAGCCCGGCGTGCGCAAATAAATTTTATTTGATTAATTTGTGTTTTCATAATTAATTAATAAAAATAATATATGTTATATTTGCGGCACGTTCCAGAGTGGAAGATACTCTCAGTATCGCCCTGGTGTAAGACCACCATTTAGAATTGAAACGTTGCTTAATAATGGCTTTAGCCGTGTTTAGTGACTAGATCTGAATAGCCAGGTACTTTCCCATCTTCCTCTTCCCCATCTCCTTCCCATACCCATGCCTCACAACATACTCCGATTGGGGATGCCATAGTCTCACTGGCTCCAGAAGGGAGCAGTTGGGACTCTTGTGAGGTTTCTCTATAAAAAAAAAAACACATTTTTATTTTATTTTATTTATCTTAAAAATGGTACATGTTAATTTATACTGATCTTCCATTAAAAGCATTTGCTTGTGGATGGAAGAAGAGTTTACATATCACATATATGTACAATTAATACAGTGTTTCACAAATATTCAGTAAATACAGTATCCTTTAACTAAAATATATAAACATCTATGCATTCAGAAGAAAAATAAGTATAATTATTATGAGTGTGACTTTCATGTGGAAATAGAGATATTTTATTGATATTAATACAGCTCTTCTTTATGGAATTTTTTTTTCTGGATTTTTTTTGTGGAATTTAAGTGGAATAAAATAGAGGAAAAAAGTTTTTTTTTATAGAGAATACCTAACTAGAGTCCCAACTGCTCCCGTCTGGAGCCAGTGAGACTATGGCATCCCCAATTGTGGTATGTTGTGAGGCTGAAGGAAAGTCGGGAAGGGAAGGAGATGGGGAAGAGGAAGGTGGGGAAGTATCTGGCTATTCAGATCTAGTCACTAAACACGGCTGAAGCCATTATTAAGCAACGTTTCAATTCTGAATGGTGGTCTTACACCAGTGCGATACTGAGAGTATCTTCCATCTGGAACGTGCCGCAAATATAGTAAATATTATTTTTATTATTTAATTGTGAAATAACACAAATAAATCAAATAAAATTTATTTGCGCTCGCCGGGTTCGAACCCGCGAACTTCCGATTGGGAGTAAAGTGTCTTACCACTCGACCACGGACGTTAAGAAAATAAGAAAATATTTTTATCTATGAAAAGTTATATTACGTTAGCTATTAATTTTATACATTCACTTAAAACCCTTTTGGTGAAATAAATATTCCACCGGAAGACTGTAGAACAATTGCAAGCTACTTGTATCTACTGACTAAACAAAAATTGAAATGCACCCCCAAGACCAATTGGCTGTTTATATACGAGTATATAACACCTTTGGATTTTTTTTGAATCCCAGAATACTGAATACAAGTGCATGCGGCAATTTTTTAGGTGAAAGAAGTCAGAGACGCCTGAGGAAGACATGCCACGATCAAGTGATCCAAATAATTGAATCGGACCATGTCAAAAGTCAGAATGACAGAACGATGTGTATGAAACGATGTATGAATGTAAATGAAGCTCTGAGTTAGTTTAGTTAGTTTTACCCTCCACACATCATCTTCAAAGATGACTTAGGCCCTGGTGGAAATTATTTTCCTCTGGCCTCCAGTATGAAGTTAAGGGAAAGAAATTATGAGTGCATCTAACCTTTGCGCGCGGTTGAAGAAAAACTTATTTGACTGTTGTGGCAGGTATTACTAAAACGGTACAAATGCAATAAAAATATACATTCGAATATATGAATGCACATTCACTCTTGATTTTTTATCCAAGTTTCAGAAAATAATAAAAATATTCTACCGAGGGTGAGAAATCTTTGAAAATAAAAATAAAACACAGATGGCAGTAATTATACCAATATCCGAACGATTTCCGTTTGAAAACGTTATTTCCGTCCGAAAAACATCTGAAATACTTGTCATAATTATCGCGCCTAAATAAGCGCCTAATAATATAGATTCTGAAATTTGAAACGTTGCTTAATAATGGCTTTAGTCGTGTTTAGTGACTAGATCTGAATAGCCAGGTACTTCCCCACCTTCCTCTTCCCCATCTCCTTCCCTTTCCCCACATTCCTTCAGCCTCACAATATACCCCAATCGGGGATGCTAGTCTCACTGGCTCCAGACGGGAGCAGTGGGGTATTAGTGAGGTATTCTCTATAAAAAAAACTTTTTCCTCTATTTTATTCCAATTAAATTCCACAAAAAAAAGAGTGTGTGCCAAGGCCGAATTATTTGGCGATCCATCCCCTCTGCCTCCCCCTATGGAAACGGTGTGATGGTTTGTTATTAACTAGTATTTTTAGAGGATGAAGCTAATATTCAACACGAGTTAAAACGAAGTATTAAAAATCCATTTGAGTTCTGTTTTATGAAATATCCTAAAAAATATTATTACCTTACAGCCAAAGTTAATGAATTTTGGCTACTCTGTTTGTTTGTTTGCAAACCAAAGCGACCAGTGGCGCCCCTACAGAATAACGGCAAAGGAATATAATGCCTATATGGGCCTGGACAGCGGCCCGCGTCATGTTACCGTAATGTTAAGCCAACATGTGGGCGCGCAATAAACTAAACAAAGATTTATTGCCATGCTAGTTTATAAAGGCGCCTCTGAACACGGAGTACGCCACTGGGATACAAAACCATCATATTGTATCAACAAATAAACGCCAAAGCGCTGTAACGCACGCATCACGACCCAGTTTATAATAAAATGTGGGATTAAAGGTTGTAGCTAGAGTTTTATATGTGCGTAAAAAGCGGTTACATTGTGGTTTGGCATTATTAATTTAAATAAAACACACTTTAAGTGGGTTAACCCATGACATTTAATTATTCTGTCGACCGATCTCGATCGTTTTTCGAAAATTTTATAGTTTTGTTACTGAGTAGGTACTTACAATATTTCATTAGTGTTATTATTTTGTTGCTGAGTAGGTACTTACAACATTTCATTGGTGATATTATTTTGTTGCTGAGTGATACTTACAACATTTCATTGGTGTTATTATTTTGTTGCTGAGTAGGTACTTACAACATTTCATTGGTGTTATTATTTTGTTGCTGAGTAGGTACTTACAACATTTCATTGGTGTTATTATTTTGTTGCTGAGTAGGTACTTACAACATTTCATTGGTGTTATTATTTTGTTGCTGAGTAGGTACTTACAACATTTCATTGGTGTTATTATTTTATTTTTATTCTTAACACAAACATTATTTCACTATACACACACTCGCATGTTCGACTCATTTCGACTGTGGAACGATTTGCCGGTATCTCTGTCTCTGGGTCTCTTCAAGACCAGAGATGTGCAAAATGGGTACCCAAAACCATTAGAAATACAAAATGCAAATGGGTCAAAACTTTTCCATTTGATAATGCAAAATGTAAAATAGTTTTTAGAAAAGTATTTCAAATGTTAAATACCTATTTTCAAAATGCTTTTTCAAAATGCAAAATGGTTTCTCAGATCAAACAATATAATAGTAAAAAAAAGTTAAATACTGGATAAACTAACATATTGTATTTTAGCATGTATCGGTTTTCGTAAATATTTCACAACTGCCGCACTTTTAATAGATTTTGAAAATTCTATGTTTCAACTTAATTCCTCCACGAAACAACTATGTAAGTATGTTTGGAGAGATGGTAAAAATTGCCTTAAAATTCCATTTTTATTCAATCAAAGTTAAAAAATTTCCCATATAAAACCAAGGACTTTGGTATAAAACGATCCCTTTACTGCCATTTTTGTTGTTGTTTGGATTTGATATTTGTGAAGTTTTTTTCCAATCTAAATACGCATTAATTAATAGTATAAAAGCAGAATAGACATAAAAAGTTTAACAAAAACCAAAGGCGGAACTAATGTTGCCAGCTTAAAGAAACAGAAACTACTATCCAAAATTTAATATTATACCGTCTATGGCCCATTTTTTGTAATGGTATCACTTATTGTGCCAGGGATTTTACCGGATTCTACCAGGGAGCAAACTTGACAGACGTAATTATGAAAAAAATTATATGTTGAGATAATAGAAACAATATAGCAAAAATGTATTTAAAATGTAAAATGTATTGAAAAAAGCATTTAAAACGGACGTGGAAATTGGGGGAAAAAAACATTTAAAATTCAAAATGCAAAATATCCATTTTGCATTTCCATTTGAAATGGGTGTATTTGAAATAAAGTACATCTCTGTTCAAGACCCATCTTCACTCCTTCCTCTCCTATAAGAACATACAGCATATTCAAAGGTGACGTAGACCCTAAGGAAATTAATTTTCCTTTGGGCCTACTGTGTGGATTTAATGTAAAAACAAATCTGAAATAAACAGAAAATTTTATAAAACAGAAAATTTTAAGACTTACGATCTTTTCTACAGGTGTGCGATATTTTTTTTCCAGTACGATAAAGAAAATATGATAGTAGAATAGAGATATATTATGGCTTTGTGGAAAATTAAAATCTAAGCTGTGAGTAGAAAGCTCTTGAACACTTACTTCGGCATTGTGAAATATTAATTTTCATTTGATTGTATCGGAAGTCTCTAGCTCTACATATATAACTTTTCAACTAGCAAGGAAATCGCTCTTTAGAGCTGTGGAAACTTGTAATATTATTTTAACTTTCAAAAATGAACACAATACCAATAAGGCCATATGTTGTAGTCAATCATTCTCCAGCATAATTATTATTTCAAGCAGAAACTCACTTCTACCGCTACATTGTTTATAATCAAATAATACAGTATTAATATTAGAGATGGCAAGAGAAGTAGAGGACGTCAACACATAAGGTGGGAAGACGACCTAAAACTCACGGCTGGATATCAATGGAGAAGAGTAGCGCGTGACAGGTCCCAATGGAAAATGTTAGAGGAGGCCTATGCCAAGAGACAAACTGAGCTTCGGGATATATTATAACAAACAAAAAAATGTTTAAATTCATGTACCTATTTTTATTCACCAGATTTACAGGAACGGGTTTAGTTTTTCCCATAGAAAAAACTAAACCCTTTCATACACTTTTCCATATAAATGATCATCTAGTAAAACCACGTTATGCAAGTGTATTATATAAGTATAATTAATACAAAACAATACAAGAACAACACGTTAATCTACCAAACTATTAAATGGGAATATAATTCACCGTCTCCAGATATTTTCATATCAGAGGGTTCGGCTCTGTGGAATTCCTAATTTGACCGATAAATCCTACTGATCCCTCAATATAAATATTTAAAAAATCTTTCGTAATTCTACATGTATTTAAAATGACTGATTTTTGCATTTTTATATACAAATTCTTTGACAAATCTAATATGCCTAAATTTTTAATAAGAGAGCTAGGTATAATGCCAGTAGCTGAAATAACAAAAGGTAATATTTTGATAGTCTGAGAATGCCAAATTCTTTTAATTTCATTTCCTAAATCTGTATACTTTCTTATTTTTTCAGAAACAGATTTTTGAATATTACAGGAATTTGGAATAGCTACATCAATGATATAAGTTATTTTTTTAATTTTGTCATGTAAAACTATATCAGGTCTATTATGACCAATTGGTCTGTCTGTTAGTATAGTTTTATCATAGTAAATTTTAAAGAAATTATTTTCTAAAAATGAATTTGGTTCGTATTCATAATATGGTACTATATTATGACAGTCAATCAAGTTATGTTTAATTACCAAACTTTGGTGAATTATTTTTAAAACCTGATTGTGCCTAAATGTATACTCAGACGGCGCTAATATAGAACATCCTGATATAATGTGTTCTATAGTTTCCGGAAAAGCCATACATTAAATTATTATTATTACTATTATTAATATTAGCACTCCACATGTATAATTTAATTATATATATTGATACAATTAATTAAAAATATTTTTCGACGAACTCCTAATAAACATGCAAAACTTATAATGAACATTTCCCAATTTCTCTGAAATGTAGATTTTTTCATGGTTGATTCATTTGATTGAAAAAGCAAAAGATAAATTGAAATTTTAATTACGGACAAAGTGATAACGTAGGTACAATATATTCAAATCGAAAAAAAATTGTTTTATTAATTGTTTTGTTGTTTTAATTGGGGCCAGCAAATCGCTTTTTTTATGAAATTCGGGCGCAAAAAATAATCCTAAAGAGCACTATAAATGATTGAAGAAATCGGGGACACCTGAGGAAAACAAGGCACCATCAGCTGAATTAAATACTTAAGTGGGGTCTTATCTAGATACAGAACAATTGAAGGTTACGTATGAAACGATGAGTTGATGAATGAGGCAAGGGGTGTGTTGTTTGGATAAGACCGGGTTGTTTGGCGGACAATCATCTCTGCTTGTTGCAGTTCTTGTAATGAAAAAAGGGTAGGTACATCCAAAATACATTATAAGCCTTACAGTCACTTCAATTAAAATATTACCTATTATAATTAGGACCGATTGTCTTTATAAAAGAGGTTGGCCAAACTTTCGCCGGGCTCACACACTGTAGCACAAGATGCACTAGTGATCAGAGAGGCAGACTCGGGGCCTGTCCCCGAGAGCCGCTGATTTTATCTTTCATCTAGGCGGAGGGAGGTCACATGGTCAGTAGCTGGCATCAGTGGCATAGCCGTGCGCCTGCTGAGTTTGAGGCGCGCCTCCAACTACGATTCCACATTAGCATAGATTATTAACGATTTTTATTTTTTTATTCAGTTGATAGTCTATCAAAATATTTTAGGTTTTTCGACCGCCATGCAGGTACTAGTGTAGTCACATGCCCGTGACGGTCGGTTTCTTTGCAGATTACCGATTTTTTTAATCACGAAAACCTTGATAATGACCTTCCGATAACGTGTTTTGTTTGTATAACGTAATAGCTAATTAAAAAATATTTTTTTGACTCCACATTTTTCAACGCACAAACCGCCTCTGCTTTCTGTAACTGCGTGATGTTTAGTTAGTTATTTAGGTAAGCAGAAATTTTATAAAATTATCTTTTCAAACACAATCTTATTTTTTAACATTTCATGCAAAAAAAGATTGTATAATATACTTACAATTTTTTGTGTATCATTTCAATACATTCGATTGATTATAATAATTATTATATTAAAATATTCAGATTTAATGCATTTTAATATTGAATATTACGATAATAAAATCTGATCTCGAATTTTCGTAAACCTGTCTAATCGCTGTATTTTTCAATTTTTGTTTTTGTATTTTTTACTACCAACAAAGAGTACCATTAGTAACATTTTTTGCTGCTAACAAAATGTAACAAGTGTACTGTACCATGCTGTAAAAGCTCTTTGGGCGTTAAATAATTAAATTAAAAAAATAAATAGGAAATATGAAATATGTGTGAAGGGTGTTTAACTGGTTAAAGCTTAGATTGTATACGTACAGGGAGAAAAATATTATTCTAAAATACGATCGTTTTATTCGTAAAAACGGTTAAAAACGGGACTTAAGTTCTTACGAACGAATTAACAGGGTTTCAATGTTTACTGGCGGGAACATGTAAGAATAATTTGTTGGTATGCGTAATTTCGTACGTATACCAACAAATTATTCATTCGTTTTCCCGCCAATAAACATTGAAACACTGTTAATTTGTTGGTAAGAACTTCAGTCCCGTTTTTAACCGTTTTTACGAATAAAATGATCGTATTTTAGAATAACATTTTTCTCCGTCTATAATGATTGTTGCGTGTGTAAAGATTCACAGTGGGTTTTGAAAGTGTGGAGTCGTGTTTGTTAGTTATCTATTTATTAATAGTGAGTTATATAGCTAGGTAGATGAATTGTCATGTGCGGAAGAGGTGGTAGTTTAATCAAAGTTTAGGGTACTTTGTAGTGTCGGTTATTTATATTTCTATTGGTAAAATTATGCAATTATGTAGTTTTTTTGTATTTGTATGAGAAAAGTGTTAGCATGTATTTCTGATGAACCTTTGTTTAATTATTATCAAGTAAGTTTCATTCTGAGTAGTCGTCTTTCACCAGAGCGATGCCGAAATTATCTACTACTCCGGTATCTAACATTCCATTACGTGCTCCCCTTTTTTCTAAATTTTCTGGTACTTGCACTTCACATTTGTTTTTGTTTTGTCTTTCAGAGACCCCAACAGCCCCACGGCCCCCTCGGCCTCCGCCCCCGCCCCTGCCCCTGCGGCCACCGCCCCCGAGCAGGAGGAGCCCCCATCCGCCCCCTTGCCCTTCTGGGACACCTATGACACCATCAACCAGCTTTATCTTGAAATTGGTGAGTTTACGACAACCGACTAGTGCCTGCCAGCTATAAAGATTTTACTCGTCTATGAGCAGTGATGTCATGTGGATTTTTTGTTTGTTTGGTTTCATAGAAAAAATAACATGAAGTGAACTTATTGGTGCAATCAAAACGAAAAGAGAATAATATTAAAAGTTCGTTTTACTTCATTAGAAACCTTAGTTTATGAATGTTCATATGGTGGCTCGTGGGTTATATCCGACCTTCCAACCCCACAGACTAGCCCGAGGGAACATAGTCCTAATCGTTTCAATAATCAAAATGATAAGACCGTACCCATATTATACATATTATGTCCACACACTAGATAACACAAGTATCAAATTCGTATCAACTAGTTACCCATAAACTTAACTAGTCTACGAATGTTTAGGAACTTAGGAACTAATTCTAATTCAATAAGTACTAAATCTTCATGTCGTTGGTTCGTCGTTCGTCGTTCTTCAATAGTTGAAAACGCCAATACTGAGTTCGGTGTACTTTCTTAGATCATCCAACCGCGCAATTTGAGTATAATAAGATAAGATACATTGGCTAGTTTATCCCAAATCTATAATTAAATCCATAACAGAACAACTAGGTACAACAATCGTCAACATAAAAGTACCAAAAACCACATAGACATTGATACTATTTCTCATCAAATACCAAACTTAGCTAGACACTTTTTGAAATAAGTACGTTATGTAATAATAATAATTGGATAATTTGTATAGCGCCGTTTTTGTGAAAAACATCTCTAGGGCGTACTTAGATGTAACTATATGAATATTTCTAGAGACTAGATGAATGTTTGCAAGTACACGGAGAGAAATGTTATTCTAACATACGATCATTTTATTCGTAAAATGGTTAAAAACGGGAACGGCGGGAACATCTAAGAATAATTTGTTGGCATATATTTCGTACGTATATCAACAAATTTTCTTACATTTTCCCGCCAATAAACATTAAAACACTTTAAATTTGTTCGTAAGAACTTCAGTCCCGTTTTTACGAATAAAATGATCGTATTTTAGAATAACATTTGTAATAACCGTGTATCATCAAAACATCGGGGTGAGATTACCACTTGAATTAAAAACATGAAAAGAGGAATATCATTTATAGGATTTTAGTAACGCACACATCCCATTGCCTGAAGAAATTTACTGCAAAGGTATTACATGAAATTATCTAGGTACGATTTTATTTACACTTTTCATGTGTTTTGAAAATAGGTATGGCGTTAGTTTCTTATGATCTATACAGCTGTGTAGAAGTCATATGAGAATAATATTAATCTTGAAATTATACCACTTCCATTCTGGAAGCTGAGTGAGGAGTCGACTGATTCAACAAATCTGTACCCTAGAAGATAAACCACGGGAGTCCACTATGGACTTTGGTTCAGGAAAGCGATTTTTGTGTTTGTGAACTAAATGTTTGAAGATCTATAACTTTTTTACTTACTGCAATAATTAAGATATGCGAACGGTATATTTCATAATTTTATTAGTTATTTTTATCCTCGAAAGTAAATTTGACACCAGTGGTTCTGTAATGAATAATTTTTTTGTTTATACATTTCATTTCATTCCGGTGAATAATTGGTTATTAATACGTTTAAAAAAATACTTAAATAAATAAAAACATGTAAAATTATTGTATTTACACATAAAAAACTTTTTAAATTAGTATTAATATGAAAATAAATTTAGGAGATGGATATTTTAAAAATTCTTTTGTTTATTGGGAGTATTTTATTCACTGTTAACACTTTTTCTAATTTAAGACAGTGGACAGTTAAACGTTTCATGAGTATTGAAATGAATAAAAAAAACTTTATTTGTACTCTTTTCAAATATGCGGTATTTGTCAGCTACACTATGTCTTCGTGAAAAAAAATATTTTTCAATATCATAATGATCATTAACCTCTATCAATTTAAGTATACGACAATCAAAAACCAATTACACATAAGATTAATTTTTCAGAAGGACGTTCACGTAATAAAATGACATATTTTCAGTCGCTGATATTTTACGTGCATCCCTAGGTCAGTTTACTAAATGCGTGCTAGAAAAAAATAAATGAAAATCTTAATTACGAACTCTTTACCTCAGCTATGTTATGCAACTTATTTTTTTAGTTCAGTTTTTTATTTATCTCGTTTTCGTTTTGTTTATATTTCATCATTTTGTTAGCTTAAGAGATTTTAAATTGAAAAATCCTAATTTTCATATAAAATAATATAAGCTATGCATGAAAAAACACAAAATGTTGATACATGTTTGCGTACGTTAAGCAGTTCATCAAATTTCACAAACGCCTCGAAGAAAATTTCCGCAAAACGGTGTTTCCTGGAAAATACGTTATTTACTATATATGTAAATTGTGTGTTTTATATTATTACGAATGTAAAACAAAACCATTAAGAAGACCATAAACAAAACAAGGGTTTACGTAATTGGATAATATAGGCAGGTATTTATTAATTTATTCTAGGTCGTACCTTGTAACTTCTCAAAGTGAAATACATGGACGGCTGGGTTCATTAACGGGTGTACAACACATTTGACGGAACTTAATTAAATGTCAGTTACAGAGACACGCGTAAAGTGCTAAATAATAATCGAACGGGATGACTTAACGTTTTTTTTTTGTAAACTGAGGTAGTAACAGATAAAAATAAAAAAACTGTTGGTACTTATATTGAACCACCTATTTACTTAAAATTCAATTTTTATTAGTTCATTAACATTCTACTGAGTTTGCTTCTAGCTTTGTGATATATGACGGTTTTTATTTAATTTAAAATGTCATATTCTTAATCATTTTCGGTTATTTGTTACTTATTTCGTCTTTAATTTCAGGATCTAAGCCAGAGATGCGTAGTCATTATCGCGGTCACAAGATGTCGCTTTGGCTTTCTCTCATTCCACAACTTCATAGACCTGGAGAACCTGGACTTCAAGACACTTCCATGCGTCATCATCATTTCCTGGAAGAGGGTGCGCATTATTATGAAGGTAGGAAGATGTTTAAAACCAATGCATTTTTAACTCTGTTTATTTGTTGACATTTACTAATGTTACTTTTTTTCTGATTTCAGGATCTGTCCGACCGCAGTCCATGCAACGGCCTAACCTACCCCACCTGGTGGCCCCATCGGTGGCTCCGGCCAAGCCTGTGACCGCCGCCCCCGCTCCTCCGGCCCCCTCCGCCCCGCCCCAACCCGTCCTAGCCCCCACCACGGACTGCCCGCCCAACGCCACCCTCAACAACAGGAACATCCACAAAGACAATAATAACCTCCTCCGAAAACTAGCCTCCAGCCATTACCAAAGCTACACTACTGCCCTAACCGTCACCATTGCAGTAGGCTGTTTCCTTCTTTTACTCAATATCCTCATATTTGCCGGAATCTATCATCAGCGAGACAGAAACAACGGAAGCTTCGGAGACAAGAAGAAAGAAGAGTTAGCGGAAGCGGGAAGTTGCAGCACCTCTTCCGGCGGGGACAATTACGACGCCAAGACGCTGAACTTCGAAACGCAGGGACAAAGCTACGAAGGAAATAAGAGCGGATATAATTTCGATTGTAAAGCTGGTTCGTATCAAATGAAATCCGGATCAAAGTACGACTTGAGAACATTTCCACCCGAATGTGGAAAGACTGCATTCGGGGAGTACAGCTGCTACGACGAAAAAAACTTAGCCGCACAATACGAGAAAAGAAGCCTAGCGGATATAACCCTCTGTTCGGTACCCGATAGTGTTGATATTCCTATGCAAGAATTCAGAAATTCTCCCTCCAAAAGATGTGACAACGGTAGTAGCATCGTTAAAATAGATACACAGAAACCCGACATTCAGCGCATCAATAATCAGGGTATACGAAGTTTGGAGAATCAGACGAGTAGTTTTCACGAAAATGGAAGTAGGCTAAGTCTAACAAGTGTTCACGATAGACATTCCAGAACGACGACGTTTGGTGAGCCGGTGAAAGTGACGGACAGTTCGACGCAAGTGAAGTTCTCCAGCTCCGGGCAGGGGGAGGGCAAGCAGACCACCTTCGGGCCGGACGGGCCTTGCGAGGAGGACCTGGCCAGCAGCACGTGTTCCGACGAGAGCGCCTTCAAGGCCAGGGAGAACACCGTCAGTGTGGGGAACCAGTCGGACCCCACGACCTGTGACGTGGGCACGGGTATAGACCGGAGTCCCTCCATTCCGGAGGCCCCCCCTCCCCCCAAGGGGGGGCCTCCAGCCCCCGGCATCCTCCGGCAGACTAATCCCACCAACCCAACGACGGGCATTATGAAGAAAAGGGTTCAGATACAAGAAATATCTGTATGATTATATTTATATCAGTATATTAAGAAGTGTATGTGCATTGATTTCCAAAAGACTGTTTACATTGAAAAATGTTTTGTGTACTATTAAGATCCCTTTTTAATGTTAGATAATATTTATCCAAAATTGAACGTTGTGAAAATATAAAAACATAATCTAAATCTTTTGTCAAAAAACACATAAAGTGTACATGACAATTTAATAACTCATTCGTAAGAATGGGTTTGTATACCAACTTATATATTTATCTGATAGGAAACTTTTACATTGATGTACATAATAATTATTGATAACTATTATTTTATTTATCAAGAATTTTACCAAAAAATGCTTTTACCATGATTTGAATGTATATAGTATGAAGAAACGAATCAATCTAATCTTATTTAAAGAAGTGAATTTTATGATCTATTCATAATAACCACTACTTGTTACGGAATTGATAATAACACAATTAGTAGTTAAAGTATGTGAACTACTCTATATGTGAACAAATTACCTTTATAGTATTTCCTAGGGATTTACATACTCAATACTGAATTGATTGAAAAAAACAATAATTATATTATTTTATTTATATCAAGCCCACTAATTTACTTTACAATAATTGAAGACCAAAATCAATCAAACCAACCTTTTTTAGCTAAAAATAAATATACAATCATCATCATAAACTAATATGAATACTTTCCAATAAATGTAGGTAATTATCCTAAAATGAATGCATTGGTGAAAAAAATATATTTTCATCAGTTGAATGATGTATGTAAAAAATCAGAATGAAACATTATTTGTTCTTACATGTAGGTCGGTGAGTACATTTTACATAATATATGTTTTTGATTGTAATTGCATGTAAATTAAAAAAATGTTAACAACTGTATTATCTCAAACAGGAATTGAATTCAATAATTTTATCTCAAATCCTAAAAACGTATAGGAAATATGTGAAATATTAGATTTATTTACGAAAATTCTAATGATTTGTTGTTTTGTCAATTGAATTTTTAGAACCTTTATCCAACAAAAGTTTGGAATTTTAAAATATATTATTGATATTTCGTTATAGAAGTTTAATTGTGTTATGTTTGTAGAATTATGCATTTCATTTCTTCAATATTTGAAAGATGATGTGTATGCCGATGAGAATTGTCGTTGAATAATTGAATAATAAATGTGATAAAGCTTATTTGCTACAAGCAGTGCTTCTTTGCTATAAAAGAAAGACCCTAAAAGTAATATTTTGTTTATTTACAAATGTTTGAGTTTATCTTTTCGGTTATATTCGATTTTACACAAAGAATATTATGATACCTTTTAGTATTATTGAAAATATAACGTGCCAAATTCAAGGCCAAATATGTTGTATCCAAAATTTAATGAGTAAATCCTTCCATTCTTTCATAGATAAATGATTGTTCTACCCGTTTTCATTAAAATATATTTACTAAAATATTTTAAGAGAATATTAAGTCTTAATTATTTAAAAAATGAATATTTAATAAACCAAATGTTGCACGTGCAACAAAAATGAATTGTATTTTTTTAATTGTGTTGAGATCTTAAATTCCGTACCTCTTCCATCACATCTTCCCAAATTTCGTACATTTCATTTGATTCAAATATTAAGATTAGGTTAGGCTTTAACTACTTTTGGACAATCGATCCAAAAAGCCTGTTATTCCCCAACCATCGTATTTCCGTTCTCCTATCTTCCTCAAACTTCTGTCAGTCACATAAGGAGATCCTTTAAAAAGAACTAAAAGTATTGTGGGCTGTTAAAAAATAATGATGGTGCATAGGATCCTAAATAGTAACTAATAATACATAATTTAATTATAAATATATTATATTATATAACACTAGTTGAATAAATTAATGTATTCAAATTACTACGTGTGTATAAGCCGTTTGCCACAATTTGATAAAATCATAGTTATCCGTTCTTTTGCTCCGTACTGAAATAATTGCCACTTTCTAAATTTCAGTACGTATTTACCTTTTACACATTACGTAACGGAAGAACGATCCCATCAATAATTAATCATTGTTCACGAGAAACGTGGCAATATATTTAATCAATTGTGAGAGACAGTCCTCTGGTGTGTAAATATAAATAAACAAATACACTGACATTGTACGTAATTTGTAATTGGCAGAATTTTACTGCCAATCATCAAAAATTATTAATACAGCATTGGTAGAAGGTAATCAAGACACGTGGTCAATATACCCAATACACAGTGTGTATTTAATATTCCTAAGACCGGATGGAAATTATCACGGAAGTTTTCTTAATTTTAATTAAGAGCGAAGTTCATTTGCTTTTCTACAAAGGATGAATTTTAACACTTATTTTTATATACATATATGAAAAAAAAATCCACAACGCCAAGGTTACTGGGACTATGAGATACCCCAAAAATAAAGATTTCAAATGGTGCGGCGAATGGTTGGGAAAAAGGAAGGCGAAAATAAAGGTTTGAAGGTGAAATATTTATAAAATAATATTATGATTATATTTTTAAAAAGGAACTTGCAAAAAATGTTACGTGAACAAGTTTTTTTTTTAAATTTAATTGGTTCGCTTTGAAAAAGAACGCTGCACGGAATACCCGGGGAGTAGAAAGCGACGCAGGTGAGTTGATATTTTGAGCGCAGAAAAGATGTAACCAATTTTATATCGGTATTAAAATTCTGAAATTTTCCTTGAAAATACCAGGAGCGCAGAAAACCAATGCAGGTGTAAACGGATTGCTTTATTAAGTTTCATTCTAAGTAATTTAAAAAATATATATTGCGGGTATAGAAGTTATATTTATTTATTAAATTACATCCTTCGGACTTTTACACAATACACGTGTGATAAATACATTTTTGTAGTAAAATTTACGTACTAATAATAATTATACCTGTATGTATACATTTTATGTATCTTTCTGTTATAAAAGCTATTTTTATTACAAATAAATAAATAATAATAGTTCCTTGAAGAATGAGACCATTATTCAAGTTTCGTTTAGATTTATTAAGACCATTACTAATAAATCTAAACGAAACTTGAAAAAAAAAAGACACTAAAAAATATAAATGTAACGGTCGCAACTAACAATAAAAAAATGAGGAAAATTAGTTAAGAATAATTGTGTTAAATCTAAACTTAAAATATTTATGAAATCGACAAAAATGACAAAAAAATATGGTCGCAATGGCCGAAATCGTTAATGAGCTGTGTACCTATATACTGACTATGTACGATAAGTTTTATTTGTTTGTATAGATGTTTTAGTATTATTTTCTTATTCAGTGATATATTACATTGATGGGTATTAGCTGAAAAAGTTATTCCAATAAAAATTCAATAATAACAGTTCTGTTTCCAGGAATTTTCCATGCAATATTATCCAAATTGGGATTCTAGCAAAAAGAATTTAAAAAAATAAGACTAGCATAATGAATATGAATTCGACCGGTCAGTGGTTGAGTGGGCATCGCGTTTGGGTCCAACCCAGGCGTTCCGTGTTCGACGGCTGGCTAAGTCCTCCATCACAAAACAAGCAACGTTTTCCGCCTGGTGTGGGGTAGTAGGAGATTTTCAAATGTTGTTGGGTTATTCGTAATCCGGGAATGTTTGTCTTTCTTTAAAAGTAAAATAAATAAAAAAATGTAAAAAAATAAAAAATAATAAAAAATAAAAATAAAATAAAATAATAAACTTAAATTATTTTAAAAACAAACTACCTAATTAGGCAACATCATGCGACTGGAAAAATAGAACTGACGGCGAAGGAAGGGCACATGATACAGTCGAGTAGTCCAATGACAAAATATCTAAGACGACTCGTACAAAAGGAAGATAATTTCAAGTCAAAGCCTAAACAAAGTTTCTTAAACGTCCAATATTTGAGACTTATTAAAATAGAAAGTAAGTATCATATTTTCAAAATGTTGTCAATTAATTCAAAATGATAAAAAGCGAAAAAAAACACCCTTTTTTCCATATTTCTTTGCCATTCCACAAAAACATTGAATCCAGATGATAGCACCCCCAGCAGGTTCTTGGTGCATTGTCTGTAAGGTGATTTTGGATTATATTCAAAGCTGAAACATAACGAAATCCGATTATTTCAGCTGAGTGGTTTTCAATGCATGTTAAATGAAGCTTTCTCGATCCGGCCTACGGCTGCGGCAGATGCTCGGCTGGGGATGAGTGGAGAAGTGGGGAAGTGAGGAAACTGGGGGGAAGTTTCCCCGTAAATCCACGGCAAAAATATGTAATCACTTAAAGTGGGAAACGTAGTACTACGCCTAATACCGTCGTATTTTTTGATCACTTATATAACCAGAAATAATAAGTGATGAATGTAATGGTTTTTTGAAGAGATCTTTTATTGATTGTTTGGTACAATAATTGATTACTCGATCGATAAGGATTGATAGGATAACTTTTGGTAACTTCTTATCGTTCCCTAGGACAACTGCAGATCGCTAACGTATAAACAACAAATGATGTCGAATATATTAAGGACACTTAGACACGTTGTAGAACTGTGACTTATTCGTTGGCGATCTGCAGTCATGCTAGGGAACGATGAAAAGTTATCGAAGGTTATCCTATCAATCCTTATCGATTGAGTGTGCTTAGGGGGCCAAGTTTCAGAGTCGAATCTGATTCGTGCGTAAATTAAGGAATTTGTTTATTCACGTCCAAATGGAAATATTTACATAAATTTTTATCTGTGCAGTACGCATATGTTATAAAATAATGCAGAAATACACATTTTCGACCCAATATACAAATATAAACAAGAGAATATATACTAGTCACAGCAAGAGATCGTACGTGACATCATTTTAGTATCTTCTGTCATTTTCATTTTCAAACAAGACGCGTGAGAAGAAGGAGAACGAACGTCGATCACGTCAAAACGAGCTCTCGTTTGGACTAGTTTAAATAGTAAAAAATAATCGGAAGCAAATAAGAATTAGGTAGGTACTATAAAGATTAATATAATGATCACGTTTAAATCTACAGAACTTTTTTGAGGATACGTTTTTAGCCAGTGATTGGGGTTAAATAATAATCTAAGACGTTTCTCACCATCCGCCTAATAGCTTATTTACACCATAACGAATATTATTAAAAATAAAATACTTGCAATAGAATACTCGGCCAACTTATCCAATATATAACCACTATTCATAGGTTCGAGTACCGAATAATAAGCTCCGACCTAATCAGTAAATAAACCATAAATCGTAAATAGAAAATAAACTTTATAGTAAAGATAAGCTATTAGGAGGATGGTGAGAAACCCCCTAAATAACATAATAACAAATAAAATATAATCGACGCAGAGTTAGGCAATTTATTCAATTAGAATCTTAATGTTGTTCCACTTGACCGAAATCAATGTTTAGTAAGAGAGGGATTTTTTTTAATTAGTTAGTGAATGATATGTCAACAAGGGTATAACAATATCCTTATAGTTATTTTATTACCTATCTAAATTCTGGCAATTCTGTAAAGTGGAAGTATACAATAAATTTGATACAGTGTTGGAGTGGTCACAATAATACGGTAGACAAGGCCTCGATGTTGATTTACGAGATACAAACATGAAACGAAATCAAGTATATAGTTTAGGGCTATCAATAATCGAATTGAAAATTTTATATTAAAAAGAGTCATTAATTATTGTTATGTTCTGCTTAATGTGTCGTGGCTCACTAGCCCACGATGTCTTCTAAGTATTAACAACGTAAGTTCGTTTTACAGTTTATTGTGAAGATCGTAAAGATAATGTTATTGTACGTAACGTCTGATCACAGGTATGTTCTATTTATGTGTGAGCGGCCGCGACGCTCTTCGAACGCGACCGCCTTCCAATGTGCTCATTCGGGAATCTTCGGCTGTACCGATCATTCCCGAATGAACGTGATCTATTAAGGTACACGTTAATGGCTATACACTACAACCATGCAACGTTCTGATAACTTAATGAATGTTATAGTTGTACTCAATTTGACATGTCCATTTTTTACGGTACAATATTCATTAAATTTTTAAAATCTAAATATAAAACCCGATATTTCCTTTATTTAATATAATTTCAATATGATTAATAAGATTTTGTTTTGGTCAAAGTACACACCCAAATCATTTGCTTCGATTAAATAATGGTTGGCAACATTTGATGGAGCTTGACTGAAAAATGTCTCTTCTCTACGTTTATATTATTTCAAAATATTTATTTATATTTATAAGCAACTTCTTGTATCAATTATCAAAACTTTTTTTTTATACAACGTGCATTATTTAATCAAAAGTCAATACAATAAACAAAACAATAATTACATTTAATAAATCTGCTCATTTTGACTGTCCTAAAACAGGTCAATTTCCTAGTTGGACAGCCAAACATCATTATAATATGTAATGTTTTTAAATATAATAAATAAATAAAACAAAAGTAGGATATATATGAATGACGTATGTCCCGTACCTGAGTTATTAAAACATTGGACATTGCATAATTTTACATTTGCTACACCATCACTTTTCATATTACATTTATTAGAAGATTAGTGCCAAAAATGGACTTAATAAATTGAAGTATTTCGAAAGACTTGAGAATTTATGACTCATAAGATCAGGAGAATTTGAGTGAAATTAGATGCGCAAATAACTCACCATTAAAAATTTGTTAATATTTTTGAGAAGATGGAGGTAAAGGTTTTGGTTTTTTGCTACTAGTGTCTAAGAAGGTGAGTGTCAAGATTAGCTCTAAATTTCGCCGAGTCAGTGATCATTCTTAAGTCATGTGGCAGTCCACTCCAGGCTTTAGGTCCTGACACGCCTCAGCGTTGAAAACGGATTGTAATTTGTTGATTTGATATTTTGGGAGGCTTGCATATATTCCGTTGCAATAATCTAGGGTGAAACAACAAACGAATTGACTAGTAATTTAGTCGCCTCTGTTGGCAAGTTTCTCCGCACTGCTTTAATTTGCCTTAATTGAAATAACCTAGTGCTTACAGTTCTGTTCACTTGAGTTTTAAAGGAAAAATCAGCATCCAGATTGAGCAGTAGTTTAATACATGTCTTAGAAGTGATTTCACTTCCTATATTTTATTAAAAGGTGCCAAAATACAAGTTGGGCCATTTAGCCCAGGGTCGTTTTACTTTAGATAAGGGGGCAAAAATGTTGATGTTTTTGTTTAGTCCTACACTAGGTTATCCAACCAATAATATTTATACTTTTGTGAAATACATTGTATCAAAATAGTTTCGTTGAAAAACCCCTTTTTTCTATAGAACTATTCGATGTAACAAAATCTCCCGATTGAATTTAAATGTAAAGGTCCTTCTGGGAATGCGCGTTTGAGAAATAATAAATGCGATAGTTTCAGGGTTAAACGAGCATAAAGTGAACATCGTTAGCGGAAGGGAGAAGAAGACAAGAGCAGAGTTGTGGAAAAAATAAAGTGATAGAACAAAGACAAATTGGAGATGTGAAACGAGGAACAGACGGAAAAGAACGGCTCAAAAAATTGAAACAAGAAATCTGCGAAGGAAATTCTTATTTTCTATTAGCGCTGTGTGACTACAAACTACAACCCGAGTAAACATAATAAGATCTGGTCTGTGAGTAAACCCGAATTAGTATTTATTATTACCAACGTCGTTTTGTACGAAATAAATTAATAAATATGATAACTCAAAACTATTCTATTTTATTTATGTTCTTTATAAATGTTCATGTAATTCATTAATTAAATTCCAAAAAATAAATAAAAATTATACTAAATATTTAGGTTTAATAATAGGTAGTATCTAACCTTAAGAGTCATTGACCAGCGGCTAAGAATAAAAGTTTAACAATGCTTGCAACTGTACAGGGAGGTTCCGATCAGAAAGATCGATTATTCCCCGTATCAATTTTTTTAAATTGAAAATTTAATATCGATTTATTTCGTTAAAAACTTGCAAAACTAGATTATGTATTGATTTATTTTGCTGTAGGTATGATTATATGATTTGAAATTTGTGTTGTATAATACATTATTTCGTTTGAAAATTTAACAAATCTGCCAACGACCAATGGTATATCCTTACAGCCTGGCTAATAAAAAAACACTTAACGACCGTTAAACGGTGTTTTTGTGAATATTTAGATTTGGCATCGTTGTATTTTACTTGTTTAAATTGTGGTTTTCATTAAAATCCGCTAGGTGGTGTGATTTATGCGCCTGCGCATTGCTTTCCCGCTGAAAAAAATAGCCGGGAATGCGAAATGTATGAAAAAAGTCGGTCGCGAATGTGTGTGTGATTAAGATGATGTTTTAGTTGTTAATGATTTCAATCCTTATGACCAATTCGCACTTATATTCATGTACTCAATATATTTACTATTAATTTGTCTTGTTTTTTGTTAGTTTAAGTCAAATTGCGGCACAAAAATCGTGTGTTCTAAATTGAACTATCAGAAAATGGTTTTATAGGTTATATTCAGAAATAATTTGTATTTTAAGATCTTTATTTTATTATAAATTCTTGAAAGTGATGTTTTTTGGTGACTAAAATGTCTAATACATATTGTAGTAAACGTATCAAAGAAATGAATGTCTTAAGATGTGCAAGCAATGTATTCAAACGTGAGTTTTTTTTATTGTAAATTTTTGGGAATGAAAACCGAATTTCAAGATTTATTAATATTTTTTTATTGTGTGAAGGGGTAGGAGTAGGAGTTTTATTTCAAAATCATTAATATCAAAAAGGACTGTGTTTCTTGAATTTTGAATTTTTCCAAATATTTCAATGTTTAAACAGAAAGTTTTTTGTTTCAACTTGATGATTGGAACTTAAAATACTACAGTTTTTAAACACTTAAGTATATTTTAGATATGACAATCTTACACAAACAACAAACAAAGGTGACAAAGGTAAATAAATTTTGGTTCTAAAATGGTATTTGTTTTTACGACATCTCAAAAAATAATAAATATATAGGACATTTTCAAAAAATTTCGAAATTCGTTGAAAATTACAAATGGAACAAATATATACAACAGATAAACTACCCTCCTTGGCCGTGTAAGCAATGTACATATCTTTCCATGAACAATTTTTTGTCAGTTCTTAATTAGTAAGGATTCTTCATAGATGGTTGTTTGACCATTGTAAAAAATTTTCAGAAAGTTTATTAGTAAGTCTGGAAAAATACAACGTTGTCAGATCAAAACCATATATTTTGTTTAGTAAGAATTTGAAAAACGAAATGTACAGACTTTACACAACGTGCTACAGAAACACGGTTTAACGGTCGTTAAGTGTTTTTTATTAGTAACACCGTTAGTGTATTAAAAATAAACTTAGTTTTTCAGATACAATAACAATCTTTCAAAATCAATTTTAGTTTTTTTGTAAAAAAAGAGTCAATACGTCTAGAATTTGATTTAAAAATGACTAGTTTCCGGTATTCTCTGGTACCTCTACCCTCAGTGGAAATTTAAAATACCAATTATATAAATAAAATAAGAAAATTTATTTAGAAATTGGTGGGTAATGGCACATGGCAGAGAGATGCAATAAAAAATGTTTATTGCATTACTGAATCTTTATTATGCAGACAGATATGTGTATGCATGACGATTGGATGCATAACTCCACGGGGGTTTTATAGGTCTGTGCTCGACTTGCGGCGAGTAGAGACCTAATAATGATGTTGTGGTCAACTGGTGGTGAGGGTCACTGATCTTCCTTGTCCTCCAGTGAGATGCTCAACACTAGATCCAAATCCCAGCATGATGTGACCAACGCTTTATTTAATTTTTTTAATATTATTATTTGGGAGACCAATAGTTCACATTAAAATAAAGAATAATAATATCTAAGTTGCATTAATAGTAGCGTTTAATAGGGTATTGCCAGAGAATACCGGAAATTAGTACTTTTTAAATGAAATTCCAGACGTATTGATTTTTTTTTACAAAAAAACATAAATTGATTTTGAAAGATTGTTATTTTATCTGGTACACGCAGTTTTAAAATTTTGAAAAACTAAGTGTTATTTAATATACTAAGGTTATACCTAATAGTAAGGTTATAAAAAACAAATTCAAAACTTCATAGATCACAACGTTCATAACGTTGCTTTACACACAACAAATACAGTGTTAATTTCGTGATGCCAGAAATCACCGTTCGAGAGTTTTGGCTGTTTCATACAGATTTCTGCTTTGTAGTAAAGATAAAGCTAGAACATTAGCAATATTATTTTATGACTTATAAAGTCACGTACATTTATTCAGTGAGTACCTGAGAAAATCATTCAATTGCTGTTTCTCAGAACAAGAACGTAATAATACAGTGATTCAGATTACATGCAAAACATATTTACCTAGTTATGTTTTTTTGTGTTGTTTTTTCACAAATAATTTATAAAAAAATAATATATATTATAGTATATTTGCGGCACGTTCAAGAGCGGAAGATGCTCCCAGTATCGCCCTGGTGTAAGACTACCATTCAGAATTGAAACGTTGCTGGAAATGGCTTTAGCCGTGTTTGGTGACCAGATCTGAATAGTTAGGTACATCCTTCAGATTATCTCCTTCCTCTACTCAATTGGGGATGGGAAGTGAGCCAGAACCTCACAACATACCCCAATTGGGGATGCCATAGACTCACTGGCTCCAGACGGGAGTAATTGGCACTATTGATGGAAACAGAAAAATCAGAAAAAGATAAGGTCACATCTGGGACTAAACCCTCCGATTCGGTCATATTTAACCATATCATACTTCGACTGAGAGCTATCAACATTTTCTTAATGCATATTTTGATTGGCTATCTTTACGTATGATTTCAAGTTTCAAACCTGAACTATATGCTATCTAGATAATGTCTTGGATAAATTTGTCAATATTTGATTAACATGCGACATATATTGACTTTTCTGCAAGTCTAGGATGAATATTTATTTTTAACTTAATGGGTAAAACCTCAAATTGTAATGAATTAAAAATTAGTGATTGCGAACACGAATTTCCGACAACAAACCACAAACCTCAATAATCTTAAAATTGCCATAGCAATGAACATTTTTAGTTACATTTAAAAAAAACTCTAGAATATTTTTCCATGCTGTAAGTATTGATTAATGAATATTATTTTAATATATAATATTATACACATAATTTCATTGTTTAAAATTTTAGTGTATTGCAGTATGATTGTCATGTAAATTCCATTTTTTGCATAAATGTATTGTATTCATTAGCCAACTGTGACTCATTTAAGTATCTGGGCTCACTCATTCACAGAGACGGTGGATGTGCACGGATATCAACGATATAATATGTGTGGGATGGAGTAAATTTAGATCCGTAACAGGAATCTTGTGTAAAACGAAAATGCCTATAAAACTTAAAGGAAAGATATACCAGACTACTGTTAGACCCGCGATAATGTATGGCACCGAATGCTGGACCATGTACAACTCCTACTCTAGATGGTCGGCAGGAGTATCACTAAAAGATAAAATTAAAAGTTCACGCATTCGTGGTAGCCTGGGTCTCACGGACATAAACAGTAAGCTGAAGGAACAACAGTTGAAATGGTATGGGCACATAAGACGGAGACCACCATATCACACAGTGAAGCAGGCAAAGTCTGTGGAGCTTCATCGACAGTCATCCAGAGGAAGACCTAAGAACTCCTGGATGACTCAATGCTCCAAAATTCTACATAGAAATGTTCTGGATGAAATACCCAGAATCGAAGAAGCTACAACCAGTGAGAAATAGTTTGGATGCAGGTGAGTTCTCTAGTTGTTGTTTTTATGAATTATGAATTGACATCTGTATCTGTATTTTCTCCTAAATAAATAAATAAATAAAATTAAATAAATAAATAAATAAATAAATAAATAAATAAATAAATAAATAAATAAATAAATAAATAAATAAATAAATAAATAAATAAATAAATAAATAAATAAATAAATAAATAAATAAATAAATAAATAAATAAATAAATAAATAAATAAATAAATAAATAAATAAATAAATAAATAAATAAATAAATAAATAAATAAATAAATAAATAAATAAATAAATAAATAAATAAATAAATAAATAAATAAATAAATAAATAAATAAATAAATAAACAAATAAATAAATAAATAAATAAATAAATAAATAAATAAATAAATAAATAATTAAATAATTAAATAATTAAATAAATAAATAAATAAATAAACAAATAAACAAACAAACAAATAAATAAATAAATAAATAAATAAATAAATAAATAAGAAATAATAAATAAATAAATAAATAAATAAATAAATAAATAAATAAATAAATAAATAAATAAATAAATAAATAAATAAATAAATAAATAAATAAATAAATAAATAAATAAATAAATAAATAAATAAATAAATAAATAAATAAATAAATAAATGAATAAATAAACCTGAGAACGAGAAAAGTCGACCCCAACAGTTTACCCAGGCAATGAGTTGGGACAGTGCAAGGAAGAAGAAAAAAATAAATGTATTTTATTAAGTTAATTTATTATTAATAACCGTATCCAAATTTAACATAAAATATAATCACATGCCACAAAATGTACACACATATAACATTGTTTAAGCTATATCTACAACTACCAAAGACGTTATACAAATACAGAGGCCATTTGTGATGATGTAGGCAAATATTGCAAGCTCAACTCAAGTTTACCTAGGACTATATTGGAATTATCGAATATAATATTCCATATGTATCACATCTCAGGAGTAATGTCGGTATACAGGGTGAGTGTTAGTAATTGGTAAAAGTATAAAATGTTAAGGCACAATTTATATGATACTGATTTTCCTACAATATCTTGGCGTTTGATCTGACTGTAAATTTGTTATGTTCCGGTTGCGGTCCAAGATGGCGTTTCCGTGTTGGATACTTCACTTTTATCGCGCTAGAGTTCGAATGATTGTGGTTCCTACTAGGAGCTGTCAAATCGGAATAATCAATATTATGATACGGTTTGATTTGAAACGGTTACATTTCTTAGGACAAATTGTATAAATTCCATAGTCGGAGCTATGAATGCTACTCTAAAATTCTTTATTTTTGCGGCTAGTAATCTATTTTCGTATCCATAGTTTAATTATTTTCATCTCACTAATTTATTCTTTCACCTCTTCTAAAATAAGCATTACAATCAGCTTATTTGGCGTATTTACTTTATTTCATTGCAGCCCGTCATGTCGCGACACGCCGATTACTAATGAACTCTACTTGACAGCAGTGCGAACACTTTTTGGTGAGACAAGTAGCGAATTACTCGCCACTCGACTTACTACTCGTCAGGTACGAATAAGGTTTTAGCGCGTCGCCTTAATGTATTGTTATTCTTCTATATCCATTTTCTATATTGTGGTTTCTCGTTGTATCCATTATTTAGTGTCTTAATTAATTAATACTGCGAAATCGACCTGCTAACAAACTGATTTGGCAAATTAGCCGTAGAAAAAAGAAGGAAATATTCCATTAAAGAAAAAAAACTTTTTTTTAATTTTAAGTGTGCCGTGGTGCATTATAAATTTTTATTTAAAGAAATTATTTGCTATTGCTATTAGTTGGTTATATATTTTAGTCACTTGAAAATCTCTTTTAAATTTATTGTCCACATATACAATTGTACTAATTAGTTCCTCCTCTGTTGCGTGAATATCTGGCATCAAATACCAGTCACCTTGTAGAGCGCATAGGTTAGGTTGGGAATAAGGCTAACGATGGATTTATTTATTTATCGTCTCTCAGTAAACCGTAGAGCGGCAGATCCCTTCCGGTCCATTTCATTCAAACAAGAAATTTAGGGGGATATGATTCATAGATTAGCAACATCCAATAAGTTTTCGCAGGAAGTGAATAATATTCTCGGTAGATTTATTGAAATTTATTCATCTTATCTTTTGTATTTGAAGTTTCCCCTGTATACCCATTTAAAATTCAACAGTTGTCCCTTTGTTTTAAATGGGTATACATATATATATATTATATATATATATATATATTTATTTTAAAATATGTTGTATGATAATATAATGTTATGCAAATTCTAGTTAAGTAAGTGAAAATGTTATTTTCTTTTTTTCTGGAATAAAAAAAACAAAAAAAAAAACAAAAAAAATAATAATACGGGGATGATTTTAAACAAACTGACGCCCCTGTTATTTTATGAATACTTAGAAAAAATACTGATTTTAGAATGATCACTTTATATTTAACACAGAAAAAAAATTACATTAACTCCACAGATTACAGGATTCCCTGGGGAAAATATGTTCCGGTATGGCCTATGTCATCTTTAGAGATGTGAAGAGTTTTTTTTGTCGAAAGGAAGGATGTGAAGATCTGGAAGGAAAAAGGTAAGAGAGGTGGGTAGGAATCTAGGGGTCAGTGCGTCTAGTATGAATCATCCCTCCGACTGCGGTGCAAGACGATGGGTCGAAAGAGTCCGGCTGGAGAGGTCATAGGCCGAGAGGCCTTTCCCAATCCGGCCCGCTACGCAATTGGTGGGTGGACTCAACCGCTGACATGATCTGGACAAACCTCACCCCCCATTAACCCGGGATCCCCTGCTCAAACACCGAACGTAATGAACCCCTTTGGAAGAGGCGTTGGTTATCGAATAAATGGTTTATAGGGGGCGGCGGTACCCATATCTGTCTCTCAAAGTGTATTTATATGTACCACCGAGCTTCTCTGATGTTTTATGACTCTTTCTTGCTTTATTATTAAAAAATTCTGTATATACGAAAAATATGGCTTCTTGCCTTATTTATTAGACTTTGGAGATTATTTCGTAGCATAAGATTGATAGCTCTAGGATAATTTTTTCCAATTTTATTTAATATGCGACATCTATTGACTTTTCTGAAGGTCTAGTATGAATATTTATTTTTAACTTAATGAGTTGAAACATACATAAAGATAGCAGCCAATAAATACGTTAAGAAAATTAAAATAATGTTTTAATAAGCAAGTGTATGGCGGTCGGTCTGGACGTAACCATTTGTATGTTTAATGACCATTTTTATGTTTAACTGTTTTAATTTTGAAGTAAATACTTCTTTACGTACGCTTGAGAGGTAAACTGGCGAATGTGTAACGAAAAGTGAAATGCGTTGCGGAGCGAACGGACTCACTGTAGAAGCAAGAGAGAGCAGTGCGCGCGCACATTTTCTTTCTCTCTTCCTCTCATAGCCAGTGCATGAAATATTTCAGTCAGTATTTTGAAATACCACTGACGCGCCAAACGCGGGGGGAGCGGACGTCGATGCGCACGATAATAATAAATTTAAATAAATATTTGTAGGAAATTAATATATGTATATATTTTATACATATAAACATATAGATGGAGCTAATGAATTATTTACTTCAGTCGTGTGGTCTAAAGCACACTCGTTTTTTTAATAATTTTAATATGTAGCACTAGCATACAGCATCCTAACACCGTATTCAGGGTCACTGGAGGTCTAGATTCATTTAAACCTAAATGTAGATTGGTTCATTAAATAAAATTAGAGTCCTTGCGAGAGTCTTGAAGGAGTAACCATCTGTTAAAGGGCGGATAAGTGGTGGGTAACTTCCAATACATCTAATCTTATCTAACATGGCCTATTGTTTTATCATGTTCTGTTTTGTCTCTGTTTTATCCAGTTACTACAAATTGGTAAAATATCAGATATTATTATTATTAATTCAACTTACGGAAAATAATAATAGGATCAGGAATTAACATGTTTTAAGAACTACCGTGTACATTATGTCCAAACATCGTGCGCATACAGAAAACTCAAACAAAAATGTAATTGATTAATTACATTCTTTTCTAAGTGAAGGTTCCCCGAAATATTCTCTTTTATAGCACTCATTATATATACCTACATAATAAGATAAACCACGCATTCTAAAACCATCTTGCATGCAAGAACAACAGTTTTATATAATATGTACATACCAAAAGCAAACAAAAAACAACTATGGAAATATGGTAATTTGAACTCGGGAAATGTATTCTTACCGGATACAAATTAATGCAACAAAATATTAAAACGGATGCACAACAGAAACTGTTATTATAATTCCTTCACATGAAAATGCGTTAAACTTACCTATATGTTTATATTATTTATGTTCTCCGTTTTTTTATAATTTTTCTTTTAAACCTTTTTTTCAGCACTTCAAAGATGTGAAATAAACCACTAAAGAGATGAGAGATCATAGTTTAATTGGGAGAGATGCACCGGTATAAGTTAGTTGTGTACGTGTTTGCGTGCTCGAGTAGGCAAAATTTTTCCTTGTTTCTGCTGAAATTGGTCAAACGTTTTGATTAATAGATTTTCTATCTTGACCAGTTAATCAATTTCTATGACCTACCTGGGGCACACGAGTCGAAAGGCTTTATTTAAAATTGATTCGTTTTCTAGGTCATCCCATCATACTAATCTCGTTATAAATTTATCGGATACACTATCTAGGTTACAAACCAGTTCATAAAACACTTGTTTCCAGTGAAAAGGGTAGCTGCCAAATGTGGAAAAAAATAGTGGAAGAAAATATTGTTAATTCTGAAATTTGAAATATGAGATTGACAAATACGACGTTTAAATAAGAGGTCTCAATTCTAAGAGGAAAAGGGCCGGTTTTTTTTTGAAAACCTGGAGGGCCGGATTAAAAAAAAAATTCTTATTCCGATTAGAATCCAAATAGAATGAATTTGGCGATGAAAATTTTAAGGTTTTCCAATACCGTTATTTTTCTGAAAGTCACTAAGTTGGTTGATAAATTCAATATTATTTGAGTAAATCATAGTTTTATTAGTACCCTCCGTTGTAACCGCTGATAATAGATTTCAGTTTAGTTTTAAGTCATTAAGAGGGTATTACCAGAGAATACCGGAAATTAGTCATTTTTAAATCAAATTTTAGACGTATTGACTCTTTTTTATAAAAAAATATAAATTGATTTTGAAACGTTGTTATTTTATCTGGTACACGCTGTTTTAAATTTTTTAAAAACTAAGTGTATTTTAAATATAATAAGGTTATTTGTATTATTGCCAGAGAATACCGGAAATAGTCCTTTTTAAATCAAATTCTAGACGTATTAACTCTTTTTTACAAAAAAACATAAATTGATTTTGAAAGATTGTTATTTTATCTGGTACACGCAGTTTTAAATTTTGAAAAACTAAGTGTAAATTTAATATACTAAGGTTATATATGCCGTTAATCGTTGGCAGATTTGTTCAATTGTCAAACGATAGACTCTATTATACTACACACATTTCAAATCATATAATCATACAACAAAATAAATCAATACATAATCTAGTCAACACAGTTTTAGAAATTTAAATTTTAGTTAAATTAAAATCAATAAAATATATATATAAATAAATAATAAGTTTATAAATAAGTTTATAAATACTTAGGATACCCGCATATAAATAAGTTTATAAAAAAGTTTATAAATAAGTTTAACCCGTTTATAAATAAGTTTATAAATACTTAGGATACCCGCAATCGAATAGATTAGATCATACTAGTATTAAAAATGATATTAGGATTAAATTTCAAACTAGGATAAGAAAAATTTTAAAATGCAATCTATCTGCTAAAAATTTAGTAAAGGCAATAAATAGTTGGGCAATACCTCTATTAACGTACTCATTTGGTATAATTAAATGGTCTAATACAGATTTAGATAGCTTAGAACGATTAATTAGAACTACGTTAACAAAGTTTAATTATCATCATCCAAATTCAGCTATAGAACGAATTCATTTACCTAGAAATTTAGGAGGTAGAGGTATAGTCAAAATAACTTCTTTAAAACAAAATCAGGTAGAAATGTTAAGAATTTTTTTTCATAGAAAAGCTAATAGCTCAGAGCTGCATAAAATAATTTGCAAGGCAGACAGAAATATTTCACCTTTAAATTTATACGACGAGTATGCCAACATTTTTATAAATACCAACCAGGAATTATTAGATTCCTGGTCAAATAAAATTATTCACGCAAAACACTTCAATTATCTCAACCAAACGTATGTTGACAAACTTTCGTCAAACAAATGGTTGAGTATTGGAGAGTTGAGCGCAGAAATAGAAGGTTTTATGCTTGCTATTCAAGATAGAGTAATTAATACCAAAAATTATAGGAAGCATATAATCAAAGATCCAAATCAAATTGATGATTTATGTAGAAAATGTATGGCTTTTCCGGAAACTATAGAACACATTATATCAGGATGTTCTATATTAGCGCCGTCTGAGTATACATTTAGGCACAATCAGGTTTTAAAAATAATTCACCAAAGTTTGGTAATTAAACATAATTTGATTGACTGTCATAATATAGTACCATATTATGAATATGAACCAAATACATTTTTAGAAAATATTTTTTTTTAAATTTACTATGATAAAACTATACTAACAGACAGACCAATTGGTCATAATAGACCTGATATAGTTTTACATGACAAAATTAAAAAATAACTTATATTATTGATGTAGCTATTCCAAATTCCTGTAATATTCAAAAATCTGTTTCTGAAAAAATAAGAAAGTATACAGATTTAGGAAATGAAATTAAAAGAATTTGGCATTCTCAGACTATAAAAATATTACCTTTTGTTATTTCGGCTACTGGCATTATACCTAGCTCTCTTATTAAAAATTTAGGCATATTAGATTTGTCAAAGAATTTGTATATAAAAATGCAAAAATCAGTCATTTTAAATACATGTAGAATTACGAAAGATTTTTTAAATATTTATATTGAGGGATCAGTAGGATTTATCGGTCAAATTAGGATTCCACAGAGCCGAACCCTCTGATATGAAAATATCTGGAGACGGTGAATTATATTCCCATTTAATAGTTTGGTAGATTAACGTGTTGTTCTTGTATTAATTATACTTATATAATGCACTTGCATAACGTGGATTTACTAGATGATCATTTATATGGAAAAGTGTATGAAAGGATTTAGTTTTTCCTATGGGAAAAACTAAACCCGTTCCTGTAAATCTGGTGAATAAAAAAAAAATCCGAGAACGTGTTTTGTGACAAAAATACCTCAGTTTTTCTATTTATTTAAGATCTTACAAAATAAAATATAAATTATTTTTTTTACACACTTATTTTGTTTGGACATTATTGAAAAATCATAAATACTTATGACCAAAAAATACTTACAAGAAGTACATTATATTTAATAATTTATCATCTAGCGTTTTGAGCATTTTTATTGCTTACTTGTATGTAGGTATATATTAAATCAAGTTTTTAATAAAATAAATCGACATTAAATTTTTTATGTAAAAAATTGATACTTTTGATAATATTTATTTTAATTGATAATATTTATTTACATTCGTAAGCAACTTCTTGTAACAACCATAAAAACTTTCATTTTTTTTATAAATTTGTAATTCTAAGTAAGTCAATACAATACAATATAATAGACAAAACAATAATTAGTTACATTTAATAAATCTGTTCATTGTGACTGTTCTAAAATGGGTTAATTTCATAGTTGGGCAGTCAAAGATCATTGGAATATGTAAAACAAAATAAATTAAAATAAAATAAAACATTTATAAATAAAAAAAATCTTGTTTCTCAGAATGTTTATGGTGCATATCAATCACATTCTATGACCTACACATGGATTTAAAAATATATATATTATTGTTAAAAAACATATTCTACAATAATAGACTACAATTATAATTTTTTGACAGGTGTTTGTAGTTTTGGAATCTCTCGTTAAAGTACATATCAAATAAATCTACGTGGTGTCAACAAGAAACAAATTATTCTAACTGCCATATCTCTCTTAATTAAAGCATTTAGCTGTTTAGCATTCATTACAACTGCCGGATTTAATTTGACTGTCCGGGCTGACGAATTTAATGGTGATAGTGGCCTGCGGTATGGACTATGGGCATGCGTTTCGCTTGACACATATAACTCCCATGTATAGTCATGCAGAACATTCGACCCATGGTTCAAACAATACAAGCTTAGCAAGACGTTTACACGCTCAACTAATTCTTTACAATTATCATACCTACCACCTCCTACCAATAAATGGTTAGTTCCTCCCGTCCTAAAATGATTTTGTAATTCATCGGGACTACTCTAGCCAGAAATAAAAACAATAAAAAACCTTATATAAAATAAAATTATGAAAACATCTCATTAAAAGTTCATCAGATTAGTTTTACTTTGGTGAATTATTCATTTTTTAGCAGCCTGATGAAAGTTTTCTCCGTCTTAACTACGAATTAATTATTCTGTATATTAGATCGGTAGCCTAGTTAGACGATAAGTCTTTTGAGGTTTAATTTATATCAAGAACTTTGAAAATTTTGCTTGTTAAATTTTCAAATATCAATGGCATGCAGACGAACCTTCGGTGTCGAACCGTCGCTTACAAAATCGTGCAGGCACGCAAATGCAATAAGGCAAACATTATTTATTGATATCAATATATAATTTGATATTGATATTAATATAGTTTAGGTATTAATTTAAACCAGATGAAAACATTAATTTTCCTCTTATTTTGACCGACACGTGTTCAAAATTTCATCAAGAAGTTTCAAAATTCTGCTTTAAGAGATGGTAAATGGGAATCGGGGTGATTTTTCTAAATCTAATGACTTTTCTCTTATTTTGAATGTCATTCTTGCTAAATTTCATCAATCTCGCAATGAAACTTTAGATTTGGTAAGATTTAGATTTTTAAAAGAAGTATATACGCATAGATCGATACCATTTCAGAAAAAAAACTGAATATAATTTTTATTCATATTATGTATACATTTTAAACAAAAATTGTGTTTGATTATTTATTGTAAAGATTGGCAGAATAAATTTAAATTGATGACCTTAATGAGGGTATCATGAAATCATCAATCACAGTTATTTTTTGTGTTTTCCAAGAAAATATAATGAGAATTACTGCCGAGAAAGGCGTAAAATGTGATTTGAAAATTAGATAGTTTTGATCCAGTGGAATGCTCATAATTAGACACGGGCTCTCTCGTATTATTTATTTGTGTTTCAAAAAATAATGATGGAGCATTGAAAAGTGGGAGACAAAACAGGCTACAAAGAGCATTGTTTTCTAAATAAGGTGTTGTAGATAAGTGTAAAACAGATTAAGTCATTACTATCGGCGTGAATACTTGCTGAAATGGTTTGGTGTGATGCGTGGTAGATAATGTTTAAGCGATTAAGTAATTATCCACGTTTCTACGTATCTAATATGCATTCGAAAATCTTAAGCTTGCGTTGTTTTTAATGGTTAAAAGTAGAGCATAACTCATGTTGAAGAAGTATAGCGAATACGTTGGTGAGCGCATGAGATTTGATCTCAATCCTTTCAATTACAGTTGAGAGTCCTACCAAAACCTTCTCAAATATACATCTGTGGACATGAAGCGCCTCCAGCTATAATCGTAGACATCTTGTTAACATTCCTTTATATTTGGGTTTCGTCGCCTACAAAATTAGTTATTTTCACCAATAGGCAGTTCTTTTCCAGAAATTACGTATTTAGCTACTCTTGTATCAAATATAAGAACTTGTGTACATGAATACACACCCACCATGTAAGAAATTATATATCGATATCGGCGGCCACCTTGGCTCTCAGTGTCTAGGCTTTTATTAATAGAGTTTTTAGTTCCACCAACCAGACAATTAAATGAAAACCTTCTGAAAATAAGAACTTTGTACGAATATAACACTTGCCATTTAATCTACAAAATACAAAATGGACGTATACACACAAACACAACATTTATAAAAACGTCATAAATACACAAGCATTATACTAGACAACATAATAAAGTGTACACAAATACTGTTAAAACTGAAAGTGGCAAGAGGAACATTGGCCACGAGGGTGTTCAAATTTATAATCTCCTTCCAGACTCCCTAAAAACGGAGAAAAGTGTAAATATATTTAATAGAAAACTATTTAACCTTAAGTTAAAAGAACAAAATGAATATTATTACTTTATAACTACTTTAATTAAGAAAGTAAAATGTAATTTATTTTTTTTTAAATGTAAACTTAATAAATGAAAAAAAAAAAAAAAAACTAATTACCATCTGAGATGTCATATTAATACTAAGATCTCGTGATCGTCATAAAAATATTAATTTAAAAAATCGAAATATTAAAAATATCCTATTCTTGTGTAGGTGGGTAGAATTTTATCACGGAGATAAAAAAGACTGAATAATTTCGAAATTTAATATATTTCAATAAGTAATTAAATAGGTACTAGTTTTTTTTTAAAATTAGATTTAAATACGTTTTTATCTTCCTTGAACGGATTTTAGAGATCTCAATAGTCAGGTAATGATGGCCAAATGAAAATAGAAATACAGCAAATTAATACTACGTTAAATTTTCTAACAATTAAGACAGTAGACAAAATATAAATTTAATTCCAGTCTATTATAACAATAACGCACGTCTAAGTTTAATAATGCATTTAGTGGTAGGTAGTAGGTACCCACCTACTCATCACTCATCACCTCGTCCCGCGAGTGGGCACACTGGGCACACCGAGCACCATAGAGCGGCGGATGGTTATGGTGAAGGATTATTATTTGTTTAGTGTCCAATCGGTCCTATGCCGGAACCGTCGACTCCATTTAGTCCTGAACGCGGAAGTGTGCCAAATATTATATCCTACCATGATATAATATTATATTCGCGACGGTGTGACGGAACAGTGTAATAATTAACGGCTGAGTATTCACTACTTAAATTATTAAATATTGTCAAATTAGTATTTCTGTTATTCAGGTGCGTCCGATATTATTATTTTTGACGTCGATTTTACATAAATTGGCAATTAGTGCAGTACAATTATGATTATGTGACATCCACACACTGTAATTTGAAAAGTTACATTTTTAATACTGGAAACATTATTAGGTAAGTTTTATTTTAATTAAACTTCGGGAATGTAATAAATCATTATGAATAAATTGCATAAATTAATAAAATGATGCTTCGTTTCAACTAAAATAGTATTTTAAAAACAATATATGTCAGGAGCAATGGACTAAAAAACAGGCGCAGAATAGGTTATTAAGTTCTTAGTTGGGTTACTTAAATAAATTGTGCGTACCTATTTGGATAGACGCAGAACCTTCCGGCAAACTCACACCTTACTAAAAAAAATCTAACATGACGAATGTCAATGGTCGTGTATTGAAAATATGCAACTTTGTTTTTAAAAAAAAGTAATTCTTAGAATGCTACTTTAAGAATCACGTCTCTTGTTTTAATTGAGTTTTTTTTTTAAAGTATTTATGTCATCAAAAAAATAACATGAATATATAAAATAATATCATATTACTGCATAGTCGATTGGTTACTTTTTGAGCATATTTTTCCATGTTCCTTTTTATCTTTTTATTTTCTTCCTTTTCTGTTACACAGTTGTGATAATAACATATTTTGATGACAATAACATTCAATTAAAAAGTTAATAACATATTCATTAGTCAGTTAATAACTAAAAGTTAATAACAATAACATTGTTATAATAATAATGTTACAATAATTGATGTCACTAGAGCAGTATCTAATAGGAGAAAAAAAGGTAAGTATAGATTGAAACGGTCAATACGCACTTTTTTTAAAACATATTTAGGTTCACCTTAATTACATTAGACAACTATTTGCATTGGGGGCAGTGGAAAATATTTCATTTCAAAATTCAATTACGTAAAATTAAAATTAGCTTTCGTTCTGTGAAAAGTGACCGACATTTTCAAAAAAATTTGTCAAATGTCATTTTGTTTTGTTGGTATTCTTGATACTATACGAAAAATAACGAGCGGCTAGAATTTTTTTTTTCATTATTAAAAAAATAAAATTCCGCCTGATTAGTACTTACCTAATACGCATGAATTGCGTGCGTTGTGATTAACATTTATTAGCTTGAATTTTTTTTAACCTTAAATTATTTGTTTTAAGACTGTTTCTGTGATGATATAGCGCCTGCTCGTGTCAAGGTAAGAAAAATATTAATGTTTTCAAGTAGTAAGGTTTGCGTAACATAGTTTATGATACAAAAGAAAGTGCCCCCTTTATAGCGCCTACTCACGTCAAGACAAGTAAAACATCCCAGTTTTCAAGTAGTTTAGCTGCTACGCTAGGTTACTAACATACCAAAGTGACAGTGATTACAAATATGTCCAAAATATCACAAGACGAAGCTACGCTAGGTTTGTGTAACATGGTTTGTGATACAAAAGAAAGTTCCTCTTTATAGCGCCTGCTCACGTCAAGGCAAGAAAAACATCCCAGTTTTCAAGTAGTTTAGCGGATATGCTAGGTTTGTGTAACATGGTTTGTGATACAAAAGAAAGTTCCCCCTTTATAGCGCCTACTCACGTCAAGAAAAACATCTTAGTTTTTAAGTTGTTTGGCGGCTACGCTAGGTTTGTGATGCTTAATGTATGTATGATGAATGTATTATTAAAAAAAAAATACTAGAAAAAGGCATGTTTTTTACGTCATTTAATTTACAAAACTCCGGTACCTAAATTAGTGTTTACCCAATACGCTCAGATTTCGTGATATCTTCAAAATCTTCTAGCCGCTCGTTATATATAAAAATGTATCAGGAAAACCAACATACCAAAGTGACAGTGATTACAAATATGTGCAAAATTTCACAAGACGAAACTAATATTAATTTTACATAATTGGAATTTAAAATGATATATTTTCCACTGCCCCAATGCAAATAGTTGTCTTTCAATGTAATTAAGGTGAATCAAAGGAGTTTTTTTTAAAAAAGGGCGTATTAACCGTTTCCATCTATATCCAATAATTACCGAAAAAAAATATGTATGTAAGAACGGTTATATAGAAATAGAACGGTTATAATAGATATATTTTAAGTTGTGCATAGCCTTATTATTAAGTTGCTTGGAAGTGTTACATAATGCGTGTGTTTCAAGAATTAAACGTAGTTTGGAAACTTTACCACAAATACTAACATTCTAGTACTAATTATTGTCGTCTAGAAGTTGTAAATCCAGTTCGTTTATTTTTACTTACTACAATCAAGAGCAAGAGCAATATTATTGAAGTTAATCTTCTTTACGCACGCTTGACTTGGGGAGTAAGCTGGCGAATGCGTGACGAGTTACGAAAAGTGTGATCAGGCGAGGCGAACGATAATAAATTTAAATATTTGTAGAAAATTAATATATGTTTATGCATGTATGTATTATACATATAAACATATATATAATATATATATAAACATACATATAGATGGAGTTAAAGAAGTTTTACTTCAGTCGTGTGATCTAAAGCACACTCGTTTTCTTTTATCAGGATCTTTCAAGAATTGCCTTACTCTCTACTTACCTCTTTAATAAAAATATTTTAAATTATTAAATTTCGACAGTTATTAATCAGATTTACAGGAACGGGTTTAGTTTTTCCCATAGGAAAAACTAAACCCTTTCATACACTTTTCCATATAAATGATCATCTAGTAAATCCACGTTATGCAAGTGTATTATATAAGTATAATTAATACAAAACAATACAAGAACAACACGTTAATCTACCAAACTATTAAATGGGAATATAATTCACCGTCTCCAGATATTTTCATATCAGAGGGTTCGGCTCTGTGGAATTCCTAATTTGACCGATAAATCCTACTGATCCCTCAATATAAATATTTAAAAAATCTTTCGTAATTCTACATGTATTTAAAATGACTGATTTTTGCATTTTTATATACAAATTCTTTGACAAATCTAATATGCCTAAATAATAATATTAATAATATTATAATATTTTAATAATACTACAAAAAAATTCACAATTATTATTGACAATGTAATTCATAAAATAAAACGCCAGTACAATGATCTATAATCTTTTTTTTAATGAAAATTATCTTCCTTTCGCTTAGAATTATTTTAATGTCTTACATTTACTTAACAAAAATTATTACATTTAAAATATTATTGAACCTAACCAACTATAAAATTATATTTAACATGTCTTTTTCGTATTTCCCTTTAGATTTTAATATACCTCTAATTTCATTATTTTATCAAATTTTCTTCTGCGTTTTTTATCTTATTGGTGGCCAAGAACATCCTTCATTGGTAAAAATATGGTAAAAACGAAAAACAAACAAATTAGGTATATAAACTGTGGTATTAATTAATGCCATTTTTAACAATAGAAAAAAAATCAACAATAGAAAAAAACAAATAATATATACCTTTACGGTTTAGAAAAAAATCTTAATAAAAAATAATATAATGAAAGCAAATATTTATAAGCGGATAGTTACATTTTTTTTAAATTTTAGATTAGGTGTTATTCTTTATATTTAAATTATTTAACCTCACTTGAATAAGCCTTTGTTGGTGTTAACAATAAAATTTTATAAAGCAATACACAAAATAATATAGGCATTGAAAGATTAATATTAATTAATCCTGTACTTCTAACAATGACATTATTGAGACACCTTAAAACTACATATAACTACAGGTACTAATGACATCCGTTGAGAGACATTGAAACTACATACACATTCACATACACTACACATAATCTTAATATATAAAAATGAATGTTTCTTTATTTGTCCCTTGTGTGTTCCTAGACCATTCTTCCAATTGCGATCAAACCTTAGTGATTTTTTGTGCGCACGCCTGCGACGGTTTCTATGTATAATGGTGAGTTCTTTGAAAGCTGATTGGCATTTCAACGCATGCCGGGTACTCACTAGCATGTTATAGAAAACTAAATACCATTGAAGTTTATGTTCATTAATGTTCTTTAATATTTGCGTCATTGTAAAATTTAGTAGGTAGGTACTAAATTAGTCCTGCAAAACTAGTCAGTGTTCAAAGAATCAAATTACTGTCAAACGAACATGTTAAAATTTTGTTTAGATTTAATTGGGAGAGGTCGGACGTACGACATAGATGTCCTTATCTTCATTCTCATATCTTTTACGAAAACGAAGATGCTAGAACCTCAGAAGATACTTGAATGGTGACGTTACATACGACCTCTCTCCGGGACTTCTACACCTCAAGTACCTGCAAAGCAATAACCTAAAAATGTATTGATCTTAAAATTAACACGGTTTAAACCTGGGTATTACACATTTTGAGGAGTAATATGCATTTGGCCGAGGAAACAGTTTATTTGCTTTTTAAATATGGATAATTTGAAGGTGGGTAAATGGGCAATTATTTTATTTGGCCGAGGAAACAGTAAAGTTTATTGCTTACTAAATATGGATGTGGTTTCGACAACATTTCTGCCGAATATTTTAAAGGAGATAGCCATATTATTCTCACATGGTCGTGCAAACTTTTTAACCAGTATTTAGAGGAAGGTTACACGCCATTAGATTGGAGAAGGGCTGTAATCATGCCATTATACAAAGGTAAAGGGTCACGTATGGAATGTGGGAATCATAGGGCTATTAGCCTGCTAAGTTCAATCGGCAAGCTGTATGGTAGAATATTGATTGAAAGGGTAAGAATGGAAACAAATCATAAAATACGGGATGTTCAAGGTGCTTTTATGAGTGAAAGGGGATGCATGGATCAGATTTTTTCTTTGCGTATGCTCACTGAGAAGTTTCTGGCAAAAAACCAGAAGCTCTTCTGTGCATTCATGACAGGAAAAAGTTGTGGAAGGTCTTGTCCATGTATGGAGTGAATGCAAATCACTTACAGGCAATTGCGTCTCTGTATGAGTAATCTCTGCGTAATGTCACCGTGGTTGTTCAATCTATGCATGGATAATTGTATGCAAGAATTGAAAAAAGTGGGATTGGGCGCGAAATCGAGTAATCTGAAAGTATGTTGCCTGTTGTATGCTGATGATGCGGTGCTGATTTCTAACAGTATGGAAGATCTACAGTCTCTAGTATCTAGGATGACCGAAGTATGTATGAAGAATGAGTTAATGATGAATGTAAGTAAGATTAAAGTCGTGGTGTTTGAAGGAGAGAGTACGAAAACAGTGTGCAATATAGTTGTGAATGGTGAATACTTGGAGGAGGTGGATGAGTTTGTATATTTGGGAAGTATGATATATAAAATTTGATTAACGCGTTAAAATATGTACTCTTGGATATGGTGTACATTAGATATGTTAATGTATTTTTATATATAGTTACATATTTGTTATTGTTAGTAGAGTCACCACTTATTCGCCAAAAAGGGGAGGCACAATGACTTGACGTAAAGCCATCGTAATAAAGCGATTAAAGAGCAATTCAATGTAAAAAAAAAAAACAATTGATGATTTTATCTTCATAATTAACATAACTGTCTATTTTATCTATTTATTTTTAAGTTCATAATTCCTTAAGAGCCATTGACCAGCGGCTGAGAAAAAAAGTTTAAAAATGCTTGCAACTATATATATTTAGAAAAATAGCTTTACTAGATTATGTATTGCTTTATTTTATTGTATGATTATATGATTTGAAATTTATGTTGTTTAATAGAATCTATCGTTTGAAAATTGAACACATCTGCCAACGATCAACTGTATAACCTTAGTATATTAAAAATAAACCCAGTTTAAAAATTTAAAAAGTGCGTTTACTAGATAAAATAACAATCTTTCACAATCAATTTATGTTTTTTTTTTTTAAATCCATACGTCTAGAATTTAATTAAAAAATGACTGATTTCCGGTATTCTCTCTCAAATCATAATTAATCATAGGTACAAAATATTTTTCATTGTGACGCTCGCTTGTCTTCTAAACACAAGCGCCCGCTTCTATAGAAGAGAAACATCAAAAAACAAAAAAAATATGTGAAAACTTATTTTGTAATTTATTGTTATCAACATTATTATACCTTGTAAACTTATTATTTAATAAATAAAAAATAATAATATTGTGGTGATTTATATTATATATAATCGATTCTCAGTTACGACCGTTCTCTTTTTATGTTATGTGTGTCACATTTCTTTTAGATTTATTATTATTATCATCTTCTTCAATAATATAATACTTAATAGTTATAAATTGTAAAAGTTATTATGACAAGTTCATCCAATAAAAAAAAATTTCTCTTCAAATTAAAATTCGAAGCGCAACGCACAGTTTTATCACGATAAAAAATCTATTCCTATAACTATATTCATGACATCAGCATCGGCGTTTAACTGAAGGAATAAAACCACTTCGTTATATATAAGTCATAAATAAAAGTTTAAAGCATTCAAAATCCTTCAAAGTTCACGTAACACAAAATGTATGAACTATTTTGCACTCTGTAATATGGACAAATATCAATATCTGCAATACTCATTCGCGTCGTTGTTTCTTGATTTACTTTAAAAATTTGTATGCCGCGAGGAATCTATTAGTAACCGTAGCAGTGCTTATTATTTAGACAAACACGGCGGACCGGGCACGTGATTTTCAGGCATATAATATAACCCATCGTTGAACAACAGATTTCATTATTTAATTGCCGTATGGGTGACCCATAGCGCTAGCACGTGCGTGGAAATGATCATCTATAATAACACCGATTACCTTCATGATATGACAAGTGCAGCAAAAGATATTGACGGTCGTCATCTGGTGTACGCAACGAGCTATCATTCTACCCAGAATTCTCTAATTCGATAAGCCTCAAAAATATTAACCGTTACAATGTCAATTATTTTGGTCAGTCGGCTGATCTGTTTGCTTCCATCATTTTGCGAGAGTTATGCAGAGCGTTTTGTGAAAACGATGTGTAGAAGCCTATATTATGATTTTCCAAAAAATTAGTTAGCTACCACTAGGTAGAGACGCTAAACAATCATAATAATCATCACAAAAATACAAAAAATAAGAGACAGTAAATGCAATAAAGAGAAAAAATAAAAATGAAACATAACACTAAGAAAAATATCTACATATAATTTATTAAAAGCGAAGAAAAGATTTTTAGATGTCTAATTTGCTTTTTAAAATGCGCATTAGCTTTGTAAAAACGATGCATTCGATACAGTGGATCGAAGCAGGTTAAACCGTTATTATGAAATTCAACAAGGAATGTATTATGACTCCTTAGTACCTTTATTAGGAACTGAATATTGCTTAGACCATAAGTGGTTTCAAGCCTGGCATAAATAATTTTGTGTAAACATCATATATTAAGTTTTTTTTTCGAATAAAAACTTCTTTGGAAAGGTTTTTACTTCGTGATGGCATTATTTATTTTAGTAAAAAGACAAATAACTTTCATTACATCACTTTTATTTTCATACACAATCAACATGTTTCGTGAACTATATTCACATCATCAGGATTAAATGTACACTAAAGTTAAAATTAAATATCGATCACACATGAGAGGAAGGGGTAGAAGGTAGGGGAAAGGGTAAGAGCGGGGAAGTTTTTTAGAATTAGGGAATTAAAAGTCATTAGAAGGTAAAGGCCGGTTAAGTGGGAAAAGGTTCAAAAGAGGGTTTATAAAAATTTGCTGCTTATTAATTATGTCTGATTTGTTATTAATAAGCAGCAAATTTTGATGTGAATATCGTTCACTGAACATGTTGATTGTGTATAAATAAAAGTGATGTAAACAAAGATTTTTCTTTTTATTAAAAAAATACATACAAAAAGTAATTTTCCAGAGAAGTAAAATAAAGTATTCTAGTCGTTCCTCACTAAAGGCTTAGACTAAAATTGATTAATTTGATCTAAGAAATGATTTATAATAGGTATAGGTATATATACTGATTTAAATTGAGGATTTGTGATTGCACTATGTATGGACAGCATGTTTTCAAACTTTTGTACCATGATACGGGAAGAATGACACCACATTAAAGGCTAAAGATTTGTGTGATATCTCTTATATAAAGTGTTTTTTTCCTAAGAAACTTTTTTTATGATTTTAACTTTGGGATTTCAATTTGGTAAACGTTTAACTATTTATTGGATAACCAATAAATACCTCTGCCATCGATCACCCCTAGTATTTCGCTACGTTTGTTGACTAAGCAGGGGTGTACGGGTTCATGGGGTGAGATTTGTCCGGATGTTTGGTAGCGAATGTGTCTGCCCACCAACTGCGACGCCTGCGAACATTGCCTTCCTCTGCAGCGGGAAGGATAAATTCAAACGTCCGTTACTCCTGGACACTGGGATCCTGGAGGGGAATTATTTTCCTTGGGACCTCCTGTATAGAGCTAATGTAATACTTTTTTTTAATCATGTATATTTTATGGTCGAGCAGGTTCTACGTAATTTATCTCTCCGATACCGGGTGGCGTTCTCCAATGTTTCAACAAGTCCTCTCCCCCTCGCACACATTTTGTTTCATTTTACTCTTTTAATATGTGCATACTAAGTTAGTAGCAATATGCATTCAGCTGAACCCTCTCCTGGAAAATCTGTATCTACTGTGTTGCATACAAACTCTCATAAAAAGGGAGAATATTGCTCTTATTGTGTCCAATGAATGAAGCCATTAAAATTCCATTTACTAGGTAAACTCTCCCCCTATCTGCAGCATCAAAACAAACAGCCAGCTGAAAAGACAAAGTTTTATCTTCAAATGACGTATGAAACCATGAACCATGAAGCATAGAGTATGACGCATGAAATATGAAGCGGTGGCTCAAGTATTTTTAGATGGGTTTTTGAAAAGACTGTTTCCCCGGTTAATAGAAAATTCAACCATAAATGTCGTACACGACAGGATATGAAATGAGAAGACGTAATCTCAGATTTTTTGGAGTGGCGAATGAATGAGAAGGAGGTATTTTTTATATATTTTTACTAAATTTTATTGGTGCATGCCTACTTTTATTATTTAGGAAAAAAAATATTTCGACGATATGAATTTTGAGTGATGTCTATCTGACTTAAGTGCTCTCACCTTTTTTAACACGTTTTGCTTTGCACGGTTCCGTAGTAAAAGCGGGTGTAGCTACAATAAAGAGAACCCAAAACACGTTAAATCGCAAAATCGACTCTAAATGTGATAAAAATTCATCAGTATTCCAACTGTACAAGGAATTTCCGGGCACCGTGTATGTATAAAAGTTTATTTTTTTAAATGAGGTTGAACATTTCCGGATAAATAACGAATAACCTGATAATATTTGAAAATCTCCTTCTACCACCAAATCGTTTTGAGGAATTGAACACACGACCCCTGGGTGGGACCCAAACGCGATGCCAACTCGGCCACTGACCGGTCCTCCAAATCTTGGAACACGCATTTTACCTTTCGTCGGGAGGTCATGTGATTTCAAATCCTATGCGGCACTTCTAGGTCAACGCAACTATTTTCAGCACGCAAAGTTATTTCCATCATGAGCTAAAGAGCAACAAAAAAACTTGTTTATCCACTGGAGCGACAGAGCAGTTAAAATATTTTTTCTCGGATTGCTAAAGGAAATTTTTCCGCCCACATTAAAAAATCATACCCCCATTTCAATATGGAGACATACAAACTGATTATAGTTCTATATAGCCATTGAGTTCCCCTATCTTTCGTCTATTTACATATATTTGTAGGATTTATAAAAAAATATATAATTATAACTTTAACCTTAAAACATTTTAAAGAACCTAGAGAATATTTATTTTGTTATATTTTGATTGTACAATATATTATATAGTCGTTTTAATAAAAAATTGCCACATTTTGGCAACAAAGCAATCCGAGGTTTTGGAAATAGTGCCATAATGTGGCAAAAAGCGCTCGAGTCGTTAATAATGAATCAAGAGGCACCATATCATAAAAGATAAAACATTAAAAAAAGACCGTGATAAATTTTTTACCTAGTAACTAAAGTAACTAAGTAACTAAACTACTAGTAAATAAAATATGCATAAAGATATAAAATTGATTTTAATTTAATTAAAATTTACTACATATTACGTTTGTGTACTAATATTTTGAATGGTACCCAAGAAAGCAGTTATTTGAAAAGTAAAAAACGTCTTCCGTATATTCGAACCATTCCCACCGGATACGATAATAATATTTAGTTTCACCTAATGGGAATTAGCATTCCGGTCAGACCGTCCCAATAATAACAGCAGTTAAATTTGAAACTCATAAAAGATTGCATAATTTAACTGAAAAATACATTAGTAACAAGGCGGTTAAATAAAAGGTACCTAACTTTGTTGGTAAATAAATTAACTAATATTAGCGGAATGAACACGCGTGATGTCCAATGTGTGTTAAGGCCATTCTTACATGTCGTGATGCCTGGCGGATAAAACCTGCCTTATTAAGTGGAAAGGGAAACATTTTCTGGTATTTTCAACAATTATGTTTCAGAACTTAATGACATGTGAAATGATTAGATTAAATATGAATACTACCAATTTGCGGGGATATCCGACTTTTCAAAGAATACGTAACTTTGGTCGTGGATTTGAATTTCTCAGAATCAAATGTAGTGCTTTCTATTTATTTATACTTTGTTACATTGGTTCCGCAAACTTATCTCCTTTACCACTACTCCAAACCTTTTGAAAGCCAGCATAGGAAAAATATATTTTTTTATTACGATTTAAGAAATTTGACATTTCTTTAGAATCCAATATTTATAACATTTCTTTTGAGATATATTACAAAAATTACATGAAAATAATGTAGATAAAACGATATTTCTGGTAATACCCGAAATCTATTCTCTCCACAATGAATTTATATTAAAAAAAATGAAAGAATATAGAGTTTCTAAACCAACTCCGTCCTTATTTTGACGCGGCGGCCACTTTGTCGGCCGTCTTTCATGCCCTCCGCATCATAGACAATTTATTAAAATTATTCCGAGAGGCTAGAAGCTATGCAGTGTTCCGTTACATCAAGAACGAGAATGGCCCAAGCGATTCTGACCTTGTTCTTAATACAATTTCTTTATACACACCTATGGGACAAAATCGCTTCCAAAATCGATGGTACACCGAAGTACGTACGACCAATGACAGGTTTAATTTAATGTTTTATTGACTTAGTATCTGCACTTGTAAAAGGCAATTCAAAGTATAAAGTATGTGTGAGTGTGTGGAAGATACTCTCAGTATCGCCCTGGTGTAAGACCACCATTCAGAATTGAAACGTTGCTTGAAATGGCCTTAGCCGTGTTTAGCAACTAGATCTGAATAGCCGGGAACTTCCCCACCTTCCTCTGCCCCATTTCCTTCTCTTCCCCGCTTACCTCCAGCCTCACAACATACCCCAATTGGGAGTGCCATAGTCTCACTGGCTCGACACGGGAGCAGTTTAGACTCTTGTAAGGTGTTCACTATAAAAAAAATAAAACAAAAAATGTAAATCATAACCATAATGCAAAGAATCTGTCTGTATCAGCCAGTATCACTCGTGATGAGGTCTGAGCTAACTGAGCTATAGAGCTAACCATCATGAGTTATTACGTAGGAAATCACCATTTCACTAATCAAAAGTATTATTTTAAAAGACGTTGAAATTCGGCCAAATCCGCGCAACAAGACTCGGGCGAACTATTAATTTTAAATGCATACCGGAATCCGGGTTTGCAGACCTGCATTCTAACAACTGTGCCGGATGTAAATTACGCCCGAACTCGTAATTTAAAAAAAAATCAATTCTTTTAAAAAAGACATAGCTTCTCCCAAAACATTTGAAAAACTCCTACTACCATCATACTATAGTGAAAATTTTGCTTGTGTCGTGAGAAGGACTTAGCTGAGCCCACGTCGCCTGAGTGGTAATCCAACGCATTTGCAAAGTGACCGGTCATTTTTCCACAGCGAACATTTCGCATCGCTTCTACCGCCTTTCACCATCCCTCTACGCATATTAGCAAACTTCTCATAGCTCATAGCATCAGCAGAACAAACCCCATGGGTAGGTGATGCACAGCCATCCACTACCACGATTGCGGGCTTTATCGTGCTGCCCCTTTTGCATAATAAGATAAATAAAAAGTCAACCGCGGTAATATTATACTGTTTTGCTATCGTGCATCTCTGGCGTAGATAATAGAAACAAGGGATTTTTTTTTTTTTTTTTTTTTTTTTTTTTTTTTTTTTTTTTTTTTTTTATTTACAAAAGAAAATCATAAGTCTAATAATTACATAATTCTTTGGCTAATTACAATAAAAATAGTTTAAAACGGCCTTAAACCATTATTGGTAGAAAACAGCGGGTAAAATGGCGCCAACATCGTTCATCCATACATCAAATCGCATCTACGCACAACGGTGCGCCCCTCCCCTCCTTTATTTATCCTTACACATCAAACGCATTACTTTCACTGCCTCCGCTTTGATAGTCCGCGCAGTTTGGTTATATATATAGCTCGGTGAAATGCGGCACGCTTCCATGCCATAGCAATGACAGACCCATTTGAGAATCAGTGGATCTATCCTCGTGTAATTTAGAGCTAATGGTTAACACTGGTCCCTTGTTCCACCGCTGACTGGTTTGACCTACCGCCCATCCACGTGTGATAATAATGTGAATTCATTTATGTAGGTCCACAGGGCGACGCCTGAGGCCCTAGACTGGCTCGCAGACCTGGATGTTGCCCTCTCACCTCCCACCTTACCAAAGAATAATAAGAAGTTATCGAAAAACTAGAGCAGCGGTTTTCAACCTTTTTGAGCCTGCGTACCCCTTGACTCTTACTACAAATTTGTTGTACACCGTACCCCCTATCTAACGTATAATGAAAGAAGTGGGTCATTTGTAAATTTTGAATACTCTCATTATTGCATGAATTTAACAATCAAGTCACACAAATACAATTAATGCAATTTTATACCGAGTGTAACACGACTATGGGCATTTTGTAACCAGTGATTGACTCTACACGCGAAATTGAACCAATTTTGTTCCATGTCTGTTTATTTCGACGAACCAAAATTCATGTTATCCATGCGCAACGCAGGTGTATTGTGAGGATGAATTATTTTAACCTCAAAAAATTTTGTAGAAAATAAGTTTTTCACGTATTAGTAGTTAAAATAAAAGCCCAATTTCATGGTACATTCTGTATAATCAATCAATCATTAGAGTCAATGCGACCCTTGAGCTTGCTTTGCTGTGCAAAGTTTGGCTTAATTTCACATAGAAGTCTAGTTCAGCATTTATAAAAATAAGTGCTTGTGAACGGTATTAATATTTTTTAAGCTTCAGCTGCTATTGTGGGATATTCCTTCGAAACTAAAATAAAAATACAAACCTGTATTTGTGCCTCGATATTGCGTACCTTCAATTTCGGCTTCGCGTACCACAGATTGAAAACCGCTGAACTAGAGTATCATCATAATATTCATCATAGTAGTTTACTCGAAAGATGTCCGCTAAAAACCATTTGTCCAAAAAAACTTGGATTTACAACAAATTTATTTGAAGGTAATTCTAAGGATGCGACCTTTGAACATTGCGTATCCGGCGACTATGATACCAATATCGATTTAATCAGATCGTTTAAAGGCTTTGGAGTGTCCAGGATTGCATTTATGGTAATCGAAGGTCAGCCAACAATCAACGGACTGAATGTTTAGAATTACAATTAAGAACAGGTCGTTTAAACGAAAATTCAATGCCTTAAAAACTGTATGACGCGTGACAAGAAAGTAACATTATATTCAAACAATTTGCGTAATTTCTTAAACTGTGACACCGTAGATCGATCTTACTAAAGAATACAAAACGGTTTACTGATTTTTTGTTTAATCTTGTTTTCTTCCCCGTATCATATTTCTAATCTCGTGGAAAGTAATCAATTTTGTTCAGACTGCAAATGGATTATAATAAATCCCTTTAAACCTATTCTACTATTTCGCTATTAAATTAATTAAAATTATCTCCTAAAGAGCTATCAATAATAATTTATTTTAATCACTAAGCGTGGAAGATGCCCTGTATTCATCAAGGTCCAACCAAAATACTATAATTTTCAATGTTATTTTATTTATTTACCTACGTAACTTCACAAATGTCTCACCTATCGAGGCAATTACAACAACTATAGTCGTAAAATATGCGATTGTTTTGGGGTTGAAGGAAAATACGAATACGTGCAAAAGTGGCGTAACACACAAAAATCGAGATCTAAGATGAACCGTTTAATATGTGCAAGTGATGCAAGCGTAGAAAAAACTTAACAGGTCTTTTTTTGTTGACCTAGTAATAAAATAGAAAAGACTAGGTCCTAGTCTCTACTACTTGATGAAACCTAAGAGTCCTATCCATACTCTTACGCCGTTCTTCTACGTAGCTACTCACAAGCGACGCTACCGCTACCTGTCATACTGTTTTGCTAGTGTAGTGCCTAGCGGCGATTTCGAACACTAATAATACTATGGAAAACACAGACGAGCGGCGATCGCGTCGCTTAGACGTAGCTCCATGGAAGAACGGCGTTAGGATGAATCATATCATTTGACGTCCGGCATAGTCTAGCGGTAGGGCGTTGGACTCCCATTCTGAAGGCCGCGGGTTCGAACCCGGCGTGCGCAAATAAATTTTATTTAATTGATTTGTGTTATTTCACAATTAATTAATTAAAAATAATATATAGTATATTTGCGGCACGTTCCAGAGTGACTAGATCTGATTAGCCAGGTACTTCCCCACCTTACTTCACCCCGTCTCCTTCCCTTCCCCACTTACCTTCAGCCTCATAACTTACCTTAATTGGGGATGCCATAGTCTCACTGGCTCCAGACGGGAGCAGTTGGGACTCTTGTAAGGTATTCACTATAAAAAATATTAAAAAAAATAAAGCCGATAGAGTTTACTGACTTCAATTATGAAGTTTATGGGTTAAGCCACTTTAGCGCTGAAACAATTTCAAGACCTCGGAAGAATAATGTTATTTCCTCCATTATGTGTAGCTACCGCTACCTGTCAAACAAATTTGCTAGTGTAGCACCTAGCGGCGTTTTCAAACACTAATAATAGTATGGAAAACATAGACGAGCGGCGATCGCGTCGCTTGAAGGTAGTTCCATAGAAGAACGGCGTAACGTTTCAATTTGGAATGTTTTTTTCTCACTACGGAAATTCTGTAAACGTTCGCAATGCAGTTCCGATACTATATCACTATGAGATCAGGCATCGTGTAGGTACCTACTACTACAGACGTATAGTGTGTAGGAGTGAGGAAGAGAACTGGTGGAATTAAACTGAATGCCATAGATAATATATGTGAACTAAAAAGCGTATGTCTACGACCGTTTTACAAATGAAGAGATCTGATTAGAATACACGGCCAATGTAAGCAAAACGAACCAATTCAAGATACGGATGCTGTAATATTGCGTATAAATGTATAGCGGATGGACAGAGAACAAGAAATAGTTGCAATAACAAAAAGTATGTATGAATAAGGATGATGCAACATGCGTATACCAATGCAGAGTTGTGGGGCATTCCATTCTCACCACGTCTAACCCTTCGAGGAAATGGCGTGATGATTAATTATTGTATATAAGATTCACATATTGAAGAGGTCAACTATCCAAAGGCCGACTTCTGCGAATAATGCTTCATCTCGTGATCACTCGACAGTTGATGGTGTATCTTTGCAGTATAGCTTATACTGCCGTCCATAACAAGATACCTTTTTTAAATTAATCATTTTTAAAACAACGATGTCTTCTTCAATTCCATTGTTTTTCCTTTGTTTAGTACATAGTACGTATATATTGTTAACATGTACCATATGCAATATACACCCTTCCGTAAACAAGAAAAAATAATATTTATCAGCGAATAAGAGCTTTGTTTTATCTTATGTTGTTCCTACTCAATTTGTTTTTCGACATAATTAAAAATATTATGACAACGTTTTACAATAATTTTGAAAAAAAAATAACTGCATTCCTAACGAGTGTAATGTTTTTATCTGAAAATAACTTGGTTACGCTAGAAAAATAAACCAAAAAATAGAACAAATTTATGTCAGAACTCATTATTAGTGAAATTTTTCTTCTTCAGATATCACGTAAATTTTCTGCCTTACGAGTTTAATAATTATAGGTAACAGTTTACTGAAAATGGCTTGTAATATATGCCTGTAACTATGATTCAAATAAGATTTTTGAATGATTTTTTTACTAAAATATTTAGAATCTGGTGAGAAGACGCGAGAAACCGTGAATCGACACGGAGGTATGAAGTTAACTATTGTAATTTTCTATTTTACTCTGGAAGTATGAAATACGGTTGATTAAATAATATAAGCAGGGTTTTATTATTGTTAGTCTTCAATTATAACTACTTGGATGCATCCAGGAAGAGAAACGAGCATCTGCGGAACAAGTGATAAGATTACTTAAGGTCATGACGTTGTTGGGATAGGCAAATATTATTTAGTACCTACATGTTGCAAAACGATTCAAACACCATTATAACGCCTAAATGTTGTTAATTTCCCTTATTTTCTGCACTTTCATTTGGAATATATATACTAGGTGCACACACACGTCGGGGTTTTTTACCCTGTGGGAGTATCAGACAATGAGTAAGGTAGGTTACCTACCAAACTTATATTATTTTAATGATAAATAATAATAATTCAACATTTGAAATGTGTATTTCATTTGTTTTATCTATGTTTGACAGATCTAAATCATAAACGACTTAAGTTTATTACGGCCTAGTTGTTTCGCAGAAATTCACGTGTGACAATGGCCATTCAGCGCCATTTCGTTTTTTGACATTTGAAAGGTCCCCATTAAACGCCGTTTCTAGGTTCCTTTCAGCTTTCTATCAGAGTGTATAAACTGATAAGCTAAACAACATAAAGGTGTCCCCTTCTTCTGATCACAATTTTAGCGGGGTTTAACGGCTGTTTGATGACAATGTTATATTTGAATTTCTATGAAACAAACCTAACTAAATTAATATTTCATCAGGGCAGATTATTTCGTACCTACAGTATTATACTACCAGGATAATAACAGAACTAAAATAGCAATTTCTATTACTAATTATGAGATTAACTTTGAAATTCGATGATTTGTTCAAATTCTGTGAAACAACCCGCCCTATAACCCCCAACAGCTGTTCGTTCGGATGGTAAATTTCTGATTGTATCGAATTATATTTTTGATAGGCAACGGAGGCTGGGGATTTGTTTTAAATACTTCAGCTGCTCACAAATCCTATAAAATCCCGTGATTTTTTTTTGTTTTTTTGGATCGAAAAGATATCATGTTGCCCAGATTAATTTTCCAGTAAGTCTATCTAATATATTTTCTAAGAAATTTTCTGTGAAACCAACCTGCGGGTTCAGTGAAAACGAAAATGACCAGATTTTCGTAATGGAAAATTCTTCAATATCCCAAAGTAAAGCTGCGATAAATATTATGCCAGTCGAAAGCGCAACTTCCATTTGCTACTGGCTTCACTGCACAAAGTTCAGTGACCAGATCAAGGCTTGCTCTCATGTGCTCGGATTTTTACATATAACCTTTTCCCGTCTTTTCTTTGTCTATTTTCCGTTCACAAATTTTAACAAAGAATAAAAACGTTACCTGTTATATAACAATAATAATAAAAATATAAATGTTTATTCATCAAAAGATTTTTTGCAAACTTACACATTTTGATCTTTTTTCATTGATTCTATTGACGAAAAGGTTCAGCTACAATTCAGGATTTCTCCTGGAGGAATGCATCTGGTTTTTTAGAAGTAAAACAATACTAGACGATTAACATCACTCATACTTAAAATTCTACAGCATCTAAATTTAATTTTTTTTTAAATATTTTAGCGACCATATAAAATAATTGTACATATAAAATATAATGTTGAATTTAAGTATATAATATATTGTATTTCTTACGCCGTTCTTCCATGGAGCTACGTTCAAGCGACGCGATCGCCGCTCGTCTGTATTTTCCATACTATTATTAGTGCTTAAAATTTCCGCTAGGCGCTGCACTAGCAAAATAGTATGACAGGTAGCGGTAGCGTCGCTTGTAAGTAGCTACGTGAACTATGGGCGTTAGTCCTCCTCACTAAGGAGTCCTGTGCCGAGGGGCACTAAAGTTATTTAATTATAATTTATTTGTCTTATATGTAGTTTGCACAAGCTAATCAACTGCACAAATTTGTAAAGTTTTTTGAAAATTGAATCTTTGTGTAAAGCAGAGGGGAGTACAATAGTTAACATTTAGTGCTTCCGCTCACGGGCAACTGATAAAAAAACAGTTTGCAATTCAAATCGCTATCCTATGTATGGCAATGTGATGGTCCGCACACCACACAACTTCTCAAAAACTCGTTGTCAAGGGCAACGCAACCAGTGACTCGCAACTCACCGTGCTAGTTGCCGTGGCAGACTGTTGCAAGGTTGCCCGGTTGCCATGGTTGCGCTAGTTGAGTAGCGCCGTGATAGAAGTTTGGTTGAAAACCACAGCAACCCATAAGTTTTAGTTTGGTTCCCGTTTCTCCATAAGCCTTATGAAACAAATTGATTATAACAATATACCTACAACTAATTTCACGGCGTAAAAATAAGATGACTCCACTTATTCCACGACCACCATCGCAAAATAGTCTAAAAAATTTCAAATTCCCGTGTTTCGTAATAAATGATAAAATTCTATGAAATGTCTAAAAAATTCTATGAAATATCTGAAATGTCTAAAATATTATTGACAACATAATTTAAATTAATTTTACACTTTATTGTATTTTGTCGACTACCATACTATAACCCAGATCGTGGTAGTCGTGGGTACATGTGTTGTATAATAATGTAATAAAAATAATATTAATATTATTTTTATGCAGACACAAACACAAAACTTAATTTAAAAATACAAGTATGAAGTGTGTGTTTGTGTGTGTTTTTTTTTAAATAATTGCGTATGAGAATGTCTAACGTATCTGGACATTTTCCATAGTTTGCTACGGCACTACAATAATATACCTTTTCCTTAGTCTAAATATCCCGAAACCTACAATTTAGCTAGAATTACACGGACAAGTATATTCGTTATAATTTAATCTGTCGCGCGTCGCGGTCGGGTCTGATGGTGTGATACAGCGGGAGTCTGTACGTGTGTCAGATTAGGCTCACCCGTAGGATTTAATGTGAATCATAAAATAGAGGTTAATTGTAACCCACGTGCATTCTCGCTAATGTTCGCATCAGTTAAATCCCCTTCAAAGCTATTCCATCCGAATATAATCTGGATGATAACCATTCACTACGTCTGGCAGCCAAGTTTGCTGGAATCTGGGAATTCAATTATTTTGGTTTTGATTCCTTACTTAGTTTTAATGCACGATTTAATCTCGTAATATTACTTAATATTAACCAAAGAATATTTAGAATCTGGTGAAGTAGTATTAATAGAAGTATTTCATACTTACGGAGTAAATTCGAAAATTACAATTGTTCTACGTCATACCTCCGTGTAGATTCATGGTTTCTCACGTCATGGACAAGGTGTATCTAATCTATCAAGAAGTTATCTTTATGTTGATAACATGACCACAAAGGCATTTTTTTAAAATTAAATGTCAGTAATACCTGTGACATGTAAATTTAAAATGTGTTACTGATTTTCTACAAATAATATGAATGTGAATTCTGTATACATTTGCATTTATTTATTTATAGAGAATACAAACGAAAGTACAAGTTACACATTAGGAAGCTTTGCCTGTCCAACTAGGAAAGTTTCCCGTTCCAGGACAGACAAATTGACAGGTTTAGTTCATATTATTCCTTAAGTACATAATTGCAAACAAAAATAAAAACAAAGATAAAAACAAGAAAATTCATTTTTCTTTGAATTTGAGTTGTGTTATGAAGAAATATATAAAAAACATACATTCATTTTTTTTTGTGACTATGCAAAAAAGTAATCTGTTAGCATATGTGCTATTCGGATTTACCGAATTAACCTGGTAACAAATAATATATTCAGAATTACAGAGTATGAGATAAGTGGGTAAGTTGAGAGTGTTGAAAAGTGTAAACAAGGTATCTGATAACAAGATAGAGGAATAACAATAAGATTTACAATATAAAGATATAGAAATTTGTGTTCATACTCTCATTGGTGGAACGGATATTTGTGTAAAATGATATGTCATGCGGTCTGATTGATGCGTCCTTCGTTACATAATGCTTGCATTTATTACGCGACGAAAATCGGGAGGGGAATGTAATGTCGAGACACAAGATTCCTAATGCTCAAAGGAAAACAACGGGAAAATATTTTGAGGTGGTCGAAAATAGGCAGGAAAAATAAGTAGATGAATTTTTTTTTTTTTTTAGAGTTTTTATTTAAACATTTAAACATATTTAGATTTAGATAAAACATTTGAAATCACTCTCCTAATAAAGCAGTTGCTTGTGTTTAGGAGAGAACAACTATATATTTTTACATCTATTTAAATTACAAAATTATTATAAAAAAAGAACTATTAGTAATTTTATAAGAAAATTCATCGAAAATAATAAAAACGTAGGTAAGTTATAAAATGATACAAAAACAAGAAAATACAATAAAAGTAATAAAAAGGTTATAAATGATACAAGGAAATAATAAGCAAAACATAATATCAAACAATAAGAAAAGTTATGAGGTGGTATTAGAGAATTTTAATTTAATTTTTTTTTTGTAATTCTCATAGTTTTCCTCCGTTCTTATACCTAGAGGTAATTTGTTAAATAATTTTATACCCCTAAATATAAAGTGATGCTGTGCTGTTGAAGTTCGTACTAGAGGTATGGTTAGCCCTCCGTCAGAAATAATTCTTTTGCTTATATTTAATTGTGGGATATTATTTTTATCAAAGAATTCTTTATGTGTTTGAAGGAGTGCAATTTTGCCATAAATTTTTGAAAGTGGGGGAACCGGGAAATCTTGGAAAACATTTGTTGTTGGATAGTAATAAGGTTTTTTTAAGATGATTTTTATTAATATTTTTTGGATTGTCTCAAGTGGAAGTAGTGTAGTGTAGTGTAATTGAATCGAATCTTTGAGTAGTTTCTGACTACTCCGACGAGAATCTGTTTGGTAGCATTTTCTGGTAAATAATCAATTAAGTATTATTTATTGTCTTCTTATGGGAGTTAGGACCCTCAAAATTCTGCCTGGATTCAACGCTACCAAATTTGACTATTGTATATTATGATAATTAAAACGAAGAGATCTTGAATATTTTTTTTATAAAATCTTCCAGTTCCAGTCCAGTTTTGGGAGAATACCGGGGAATATGAAATATTAATTTTCACGATTTTATTTAGATGTAATCAGCCTGAGGTGCAGTTGTCCCTTTCAATCAGTAATCGCGATTGCGATAGCAACAGATATTTTTGTAAATAATATAACTTGTTTCGAAGAGTATCTCCACAATTTGTGCACCTAAAAATTTAAAAAAAAGATTTTTTGTTGTTTTATTATTTTTTCATAAACATTTTCTATTTATTAGATTTTTTCTTCTTTCTTTTTTATTATTATAATTATGTTTTTTTAGTTAAGTATAAAAATACTGACATTTGATTTTTTTATGTGTTTGTTTCTGTGTACATGCAAATATGATTACTGCAGGCACATTAGTCTAGGGATATTTATATTTGTATTTAATTTTGTTTTATATTACCAACAAGAATGTTCTATAAATATCCTGTTTATGTCTTAAATAAATAAATAAAATAAATAACAGGTTTGTAAAATTCCTTTATTCAAATTTCTCTGCGATCGTGTCTCCTCTTAAGATCACAAATTAAACTTTACAGATTAAAAAAAAAAAAAAAAAACTTACTATTTCGTCACTTATTTTATAAATTTTGATTCATTTTCCTCTACTTTTATGATGTTCATCGTTCTGTACAGTTATGAGTTCTGTGATTTTGTCTTCTTTCGAAAGGAGAGTCTTATTTCATGTTGTCTTATTGTAGAGTGATTATGATGTTTTGTTACAATATAAGACAAGATACATTATTTTATCGCCAAGCGAAAAATATATTATTTATCGAGCATTACAAAATACGATAAAATCGGGGAAAGTGTGATAAACTACTGGTAAATCCGCTACTGATTCGCCGGAAAACGACGCACGATGGTACAAACGTCAGAAATACGCTACGGATTTCTTAGCATAATAGGGGTTAAAAAAAATTGCAGTCCACTAGAACTTTCTTCTTAGACTGCCATGATGACATGATAACTTCCACTTCCACAAGTTGACTGATGACTTCTATAATTACATGATGACTTCCACTAGTCCCGAAGTCTTTCTTCACCTACATTGTTTATGTATTGTTCTTGTTTTGTCAAATATAAACTCCCAAGAAGACCCCTATGTGGGCGTGTTGCTCGTGTGCAGTATCTTTATATCCATGGTCCTACCTTTTTAGTCACAATGTTCATTGTTAGAGTCCATATTTGCAATCCAAACGTTTCTTCTCGATATGTGTACGTGTACTATTTATTATATTAACCTTGTACGCAAGTATGTGACTACCTACCTTTAAAATAATGAATACATGATAATGCGAAACTATTACGGATAGAAAAAGTTTTTCCAGAATATGTCTTCAATGGCGTAGTCCGACGGCCCGTCTCTCCCCCATCTCCTTGCTCTCCCCACTACCTTTACCCTCGCAACATACTCCAATTTAGTAGTCAGGAGAGACTCTTGTGTGGTATTCGTATAAAAAAAATTATGAAAAAAATGTTCTTAGTCACTGCAAATATTTTTTTATTTAAAACTAGCTGACCCGGCAAACTTCTTACCGCCTCAGAATCAATAAATGTTACGTTTAATTTATTAGCTGAATTAAATTAAGTTTTTATTGTTAAAATAAATACTCTAAGTTCAAAAAATCAAAATGAGCTGTTGACTAAGCACGAAATGTTCGGCACTCAACACCATTGACAGTTCTAATTGATTCAAATTTTGTCGACCAACGCACATTATTTGAAAAGTCATTCCGTACAAAATATATGAAAAAAATAATTTTCTTCATATATTTTTCCCGTGATTTTTTCCGATGTTTTATTAGTTATTCTTTTAATCGGGAAGGAGACAAATCCAACAAATCAAATATCATAAAAATCAGTGCAGCCGTTATCAGTGCAGAGTTATAAATGGTGTAACTAACCCGACTTAGTTTTATTTTTTTACTTTGTATTTAAGACATAAATTTAGATATATATATATTTTTTTTTACAATAGACACATTTTAAACAAAAATAACAGTACAATAAAATATATAAATTTGTTTTAGACAACTTTAATTTTAATTACGCTCTACCGGTTTCGGAAGAACCCTTCCTTCGTCAGGAGAATATTAAAACTACGAACATGAAAAATAACAGTAGTAATATTGAATGAAAACAGAATATATTTTAAATGTGTACATATGTTATTACGTTTTGTTAGATATCAGGCAAGAACAAGAGTGTCTGTGATGAACCAGCGGCCTTGCTTTGTTTTTTTTTATACAAATCTATAGTTTTTATTCCGAAAGAGATGAAATTTTGTACACTGACCTTAAAAACAAAAACGAAAAGAAAAAAAGACTAAGTGAGAATTTGAAAAACTCTGCGTAAAGCCCGGGCAACGCCGGGGACTTTTGCAAGTATTATATAAAGCAGAGTGTCCCAGTGTGGCGATTGGGTTTGTTTTTTATGCAAGAGAAAAGTCAACGTCTAAATGAGATTTAGAAAAACCATCTCCATCTTTTCTCACCCCAGCAGAATTTTTCAAAATCAAAATCTCATCAGCTTGATGAGATTTTGATTATTTGACATTAAAAATAAGAGTCATATTACTGTTTACTTCGATAAATTCTGCGTAAAGCTCGAGCAATAGCAAGAACTTCAGATAGAAGAAGAAAATATTTAAAAAAATTACATTGATTATAATATATTATTGCCAATGAGAAAAAACTCATTCCGGGAAGGTTAACAATATAAACTAAGAAACAAAATATACTAAAAGAAACCATAGACTCTTTAATAAGCATAGTGGGAGTATGTTTAAAATAAATGCACGAAGAAAAATTTGCACATATTAAATAATCAAAAAATTTTCAAAGAAATTTATCAAAAAAAATTGAAAGAAATTATCATTGATTTATTAAGCTGTTGAGAAAATATCCTAAGTGCTTCCGCTGATATGTTTTATTCTCCACTAAAAACTTAAATTGTGTGAATTGATGACGATAAGTGAATTATTTGATTTTGTGACGTGTTTTATTCAGGAGTGCGTCATTAAAGACTGGCTTTATGTTGGTGTATGCAAATATTCAAATATCTACTAAAACAAAATTAAAGAGAATGCTTTCAAAATCACTTAGAAGACTATATAGAGTGACCAATGAAATTAAAGTTTAAGGATCAACACCCTTAGGGGACAGGATCAACTTTAATTTATGTCCATCAACATTGCAACTGTAATATTATTGAAATCATTTAAGTATGAATGTAACCAAGGTCAAAGTTCTCCAAAATGCGTAAATAAGCGCCAGGAAATATTTTGTGATAGAAAATTTAACGTGCGAGCATATTCACTATCAAAATTATTTGGATTACGGGGATTGTCCAAGCGTCATGTCAGCAAGAATATCTGTAAAATCCTGTACAACTAAAAAAAAATCAACCAACTTTAGTCATTAGAACTGGGAAAAGAAAATCGGACTGGAGCCATTATTCAAAAATATTATACCCAAAATGTATTTATACTACAAATCGATTTCATATATTTAATTAAACTATACAGGGTGTCCGGTAGTAAAGTGCACTTACTTCAGGTTGTGATTCTACATGATGGTAGAAGTAAAAAAAATATATATAATAATTTTATAGTTTTTTTTTTAATAATTTTTTTCAAAAGAAATATCGAAAAAAACAGTTTTTGGCCATTTTCACTCGTACTTTATGATAAGTTTTGTATGATAAGTTCCCGAAGTTGTGCACTTTACCCCCGGACATCTCAAGTGTATAACACTCATTATGTTTGTAACTGAAAAAATAATAACCGTTGGCAGTGTGTTGGTAGCTCTGAATGAAGCTCTCAATCTTGCCTAGTGATTTTTTTTTATAGTGAATACCTTTCAAGAGTTCCAACTGCTCCCGTCTGGAGCCAGTGAGACTATGGCATCCCCAATTGTGGTATGTTATGAGGCTGAAGGTAAGTGGGGAAGGAAAGGAAACGAGGAAGAGGAAGGTGGGGAAGTATCTGGCTATTCAGATCTAGTCACTAAACACGGCTAAAGCCATTCCAAGCAACGTTTCAATTCTGAATGGTGGTCTTACACCAGGGCGATACTAAGAGTATCTTCCGCTCTAGAATGTGCCGCAAACATATTATTTTAAATAATTAATTGTGAAATAAAACAAATCAATTAAATAAAATTTATTTGTGCACGCCGGGTTCGAACCCGCGGCCTTCGGAAAGGGAGTCTAACGCCCTGTTGCTGGACTACGCCGCCGTCTATAACTGATCAAATACCGAAAATATGTCTTGAACATAGAAAATTGGCGATATACGTCTTCTTTCTAGGGATGATCTGCTCACTGTTATTTAATGTTTAAACTCGCATTGTACGTACAGTATTTTTTGTCAAAATTGGATTAAAAATATATTGATAATGCCGGTTTTCAAAAATATTTTTGTAATTTTTAGATGTCACTCTATCTAAAGCCTAAAGTATTTGATGGTAAGGCAATGATTGATGTGAATAAATCGATACATTACCCGTTTACTTGTTAATCCCCTTAAACCGTATTACGTATTTTCCAAAAATATAATATATTATTAATATTTCTTTATTATTACGATACACATTATTGTCGAAGGAATTTTGGGATTATCCATAGTGTGTTGAATTTTCGTAAAACAGCTTTATTAATAATGATTGAATGATATTTACTAATACTGAAGAATGTATTGATGAGTTATCATAAAACGATTTTTGCACTGGGTAATCTGGAATTAATTAGTTTGAAATTTGGATCATTGTCGGTAAATTTGTTAAATGATCACACTCCTGAGAAATCTCGATGTTGACCTTCGCTAAATGGCAGGCTGTTCCCCACTTAGATTTAGTCTGCTTCCATGCGGTTACAATACAATCCTGAAATAAGTTTTCAATTGTTCCTGCGGTGATAATTCAATTTAGACAAACGTTCAATAAAATGATGTTTCTCAGCGTCATTTGAAATGTCAACAGGACGGTCGATTAAAAATTCCTGTATTTGACAATCTAACGATAGTTACTGAAATTGTTTTTAATTCTATGCTGATGACACAATCATTCTTCTAGTTATAGTATCTATGGAGGCGGGTGACAGGCGTGTGACGTCGATTTGATTTTTATTCGAATCTACAGTTTTCTTCCAAGATTGATGAAATTTTTCACACTTGACGTTCAAAACTACCATAATACGAACATGTGTCTATTGTGTTAGTCGAAAAGCATGTAAAAAACTGTAGAAAAAAATATGTTATGAATAAAAATAAAAAATATATATTTAGAGATTACATAGAATAGTTATTTTCATGAAATTTCAAAAAACTCAGAGAGGATTCAGGATTTCAAAAAGAAAATTAAAAAAAAAACACTCGCAAACATAATAATAACATATTACGTTCGATCAGACTTGCTAACATTATACATAAGTTATTATATTCTATACTTGCTAACATCATATATAAGGTATTATATTCTATACTTGATAACATCATATATAAGTAATTATATTCTATACTTGTTAAGATGATACCCGGTGGTGCAGAAATAGATTTTACTAAAATATTGCTGTCACTGTTGCTCTTACTCCACCGGATATTGAGCGAAAGGGACAATGCACTGACACCTAACTAAAATGGAGGTTTTGTATTCCCCACTTTTCTCCTCTAAAAGTGGACTGATTTTCATTTTTTTTTACAAAACTACATAAGAAAAAACTATTCTATGTCTGTACGTTTTGCTTTTTTTAAAAAAACATTGTCTGGTTTGTATACTGAACATCTTTTGACGGCGTTTAAACCAGTCAATTTTATTGATTTTTGGAAGGTCATAACTTCTATAAAAAGTAACTTATCAAAAAAACAAAAAGTACCGACACGCTAGTAGTTGATATCTATTTTATGCAAAAACAATATTTTCTCTAGGGTTAAAATCCAGAGAGATAAATAGGGAATACGTTTGTATGGAAAAATCACCGCCGGGTATCCTCTTAACATCATATATAAGTTTATTTGTTTTTTACTTTATTTTTTTTTCTTCTTCTTTTACCTAGTGTAAAGATGGCACTACGCCCCAATTCAAACACGAGAAACGTTTTCTTTATTGAATTTTGTAGATTCGTTAACAACAAACTATTTTATTGTAATTAGCTGTTAAGACCCACGTTTTTCTTTTGTAAATATATGAACCTATGTATTTCATATAATTAAAAAAATTAAAAACTATTTTACTTTAAATTATTTACATAGAAACAAAAATGCTTGGTTCAGTTTATTTCAGAGCAGTCAATATTGTTCATAATTACAAATTGTTATATTTTTAACTTTAATATATTCCAATCAATACTTTTTTTGTATGTTTTATTATTTATTGAGTTAGTTTATATTACATTAAAATAGAAACTAATATATCCAAAGTAATATTTAATTTTATAAATTTAAATATTTTTTCAGTAAGCATAACATTTATTTTTAAATACATTCATTCTTAAAGGCATTTCATCATACATCTTTAGTCTTCCATACATTAGGCTGTTCTGTGATTTAATTTTTTTTTATCTGTGGCAATCTAATTCCACGTATTAATATTTCTGGTTTCGTAATTATGAACAACAATTGCATCCTTAAAAAAAATTTGGCATTTGGTTTTCATGACTTCGTGCATGAAAAATTAACAGATTAAATAACAGTTTCTTCTTTATTGGAATCCAATTTAGCTGCTCTATCATCTTTAATTTATTTGATACTGATGATTTGGAAAAAGAAATTACAAAAAGACATTAAAAATGTTGGTTTATTATTTATTTCGTTTGTTTTTTAAAAATTTCATCAAAATAAAAAAATAAAATCTTCAATCTTTGCAAAATTACTTTGTGGCATCATTTTAATTAAATGAAACAAATTACTTTGTGTAAACCACGATAAATACATATCTCAAAACCGATGTTTCTTCTTCAGGATAATAACATGAATATAATAATACTCCTGACGAAGAAACCATTGGTATTGAAACATGTCGATATTATAACATATGATTATAGTGGTACACAAAGTAATTTATTTCATTTAATTAAAATTAAAACTGTTTGCCTGACAATTGTTTTCTTTGTCTGAGATCAAGTCAAAGTCAAAAGATCTTTATAACAAATAACAGCATTCTCCCTTTATATACTGTATGTAACGGAATTGAAACTTAACTATAATCAACATGCATTATAATTTAAACTAAATTGATGATTAATGATTACCAAAATTATTAATATTTATTGGCTTTTTTTAGAAATAATACAATTAATATACTTTATTATCAAATCACAATTCACGTTGAAAAATCTGCCAATATTTAGGATTTGAGCACGACTCATCCGACAACCAGCCTAGAATTCTACAAACCAGGATATCGACTGAATCATTAATTGCTTGGAAATTGAATGCCAGCGTTGATGTATTCCACAGATTGATGTATAAGACGCCTGATATTTATGTAGTCGCTAGCTAGAACGAGAAGACTCAATTGTCCTTACACCTAAATCTTATAATCTTGTGGCATTGAGTAATTTTCATTCCTTTAGTTTTAGCAGTAGGAGATTCTCGGAACGGAGGCGTTGGGTCTATTAAATGATCGAGTAACCTTGGACAGTGCATAATGTTCGGACAAGAAAGATATTCCTTCCACGATTGTTACATAAACATTATCAATAAGTAGTTTTACCTCGAGTATTTGCGTGCAGTATAAAATTAAGGAATTTTAAGTGTTTATCCTAATCCTAGTGATAAGATAAGCAAAAAAATTCCCGCACGCGCGATTTAATATTGTAAGTGAAAGATTTAAATATTTGCGGTGTAAAGTTTTATCTTATTATTTAATGTTTTGTAATTTATTTGCGTTTTTGGTGCATAAAGCTGGGATTATTGTTTGTGACAGTTTCTTCCAGCGCACTCAGAATTAAGGAGGAAATAAAATTGTGTTGCTTTTTTTTTCTTCAGTGTGAATGTTTATAGTGCCAGTATTTCAATTTCGATTGTTTTCAATGCAGTAAAGATTAGAGAAGAAAATAAGGGAATGAAAGGAGTTAAAGTATAGAAATAAGCTGACGACAACAAAAGGTACCAATTATTATAAGCAAATAATTATTATTTCTTCAAACTTCGCAAAATCACTTTGTGGCGTCATTTTTAATTAAATTAAAACAAATAACTTTGTTTAAACCACTAATATAATCACATTTACCTACATGTTTCAAATCACTACCCTGACGAAGAAACCATCGGTTTTCAAACCATGTAGGTAAATGTGATTATATTAGTGGTTTAAACAAAGTTATTTGTTTTAATTTAAATAATTATTAGCCTAAAACACTTTTCCATATTGAAAAAACCTCCCGAGAAAAAAAACATGCCGCCGATGGGACTCGAACCCGCGCCCTTCTGATTGCCGGTCAGGAGCTCCATTTACTAAGCTACGGCGGCTTCAACCCTTACCCGCCAAATTATTCAATATATACTAGTGTTTCATTCAACAATTACCGCTTATTACATTTTTCACCTGCAAACAACCAATGTATCTTTTCTCTGAAGGTTTTTTTCAATAGGGATGAGTGTTTCAGGCTAATAATTATTTTCTTATAATAATTGTTACCCTTTGTGCTATGCATAAAATCTTGTCTTAAACATTATTTTATCAATACAAAATAAACAAAACGTACCGTTTAATTTGGCTTTGACAGTGGCCTTTGAGAGGACACCCAGTGTTTAAGAGGCAACTCACTCTGTAAGCGTGACACTTATAACGTAAAGGAAAGTGTAAATAGTTTACTGGTGGTTTAATATTTCAAGGATTCGCTCATCTTGATCAAAGAGAGGGTACAGTTTTTATGGAAAGCAACAACTCACGACAAGACTTTGACTTCTGTCAAAAATTAAATCAATCTGAAGTTGGGTTTTCAAAGCAATTAACTTGTTTTGTGGTTTTGATTTGCTCGTTTTGTTTCAGAGTTTAAGATTTTGGGTACGAATAACAATCGAAAACATCACTTTATAGCTAACTAAAAGGATTAGTATTTCGAGTATCCTATTTTCTTTTCCTAGGACCCATCTATGAATATGACAAAATTCTTAACCTTTTTTTTAAACATTTATAATTCTTGATTCGATTCAAAGTATTAGGCGAGTACTTCAAATGAATTCACTAATTTAAATATTTTCTAAAATAAAATTTTGTATTTAACAATCATCGTTTCGCAAAATGTCATTCTCAAATTTTGACATTTTATATTAAACAGTAGATGAGAGATGGGGAAGAGGAAGGTGGGTAAGTATCTGGCTATTCAGATCTAGTCAGTAAATACGGCTAAAGCCATTTTAAGTAACGTTTTAATTCTGAATTCAATTGAGTATACCGTAGGTATACTCACTGGCTCTAGACGTTTGGAAACAGTTGGGACTCTTGTTCGGTATTTACATAAAACAAAAAATATCTTCTAACATAAAAATATTTATTTTTTAGTACCGGTTTGCCGTATAAAAAATAATTTTTAAACGGCAAAAGTGAAGTACATTTTTTTATAGTTTTCCAAACCCACGGGTTTTCACATGACCCACGAGCAACGCCGGATATTAATATAACACAATACATATTATTTTCTCAATCTTCAGGCCAGGTGCCTCAATATATCTACATTATCACGGTTTTGAGAGCCAGATTTTTTAATCCACTTTATCAAAAACAATTAGTATCGCTTAAAAATTTGGACGGATTAAAAAACTATGATTTTCGAAATTTATTGTGATTAGATATTGTGGGGATTAGACAATTGATAATTATACTTAAATATATTTTAAAGACTAGTAAAGACTAGTTTATGTAATCAGAACACACTTCTTTTATTAGAAAATAGCTGAAAATTTCAAATAAGCAATTTATCATCTCTTCTTTATCTTTTTACATAAAAATCTAGAGTCACAAAGTTCGTCCGAGGTAAACTCCAAAACCACTTAAACGAATTTGATGAAATTTGGCATGCTGTGTGTAATTTGGTCCAACTGAATAGATATCATAGTTTTTATTTCGATTATTGACTTCAATATTTATTATTGCGAATTAAATATTTTTTATTATTCGTAAGTTCCATAAGTTTATGACAGAAGGCGGTGTGAGTTAATTTATTGACAAAACAATTGGTTATCTAGGTTAGGTAACCATCCAGTAGATAGCGTTGTGTTCCGTTAGCCATAGCAAAGCGTGGGCGGGTCAGCTAATATTTATATATTCGTGTCACAATGTTCGTGCGAGGTAAACTCCGAAACTATTTTGATGAAATTTGGCTTACTGTGCGTAATTTGGTCCAACTTAAAAGATAGGATAGTATTTATGTCGATTTTTCTCTAATATTTATTATTGCGAATTAAATGTTTGTTATGGGACAATGATTTGAAATTATTTTTAAGTTTCATAAATTTCTGACGGCGGTGTGAGTTAATTTATTGACACAACACTTGGTTATCTAGATTAGGTAACTATCCAGTATAAGGCGTTGTGTTTCTTTAGCCACAGCAATGCGTGGCCGGGACAGTTAGTATACATATAAATCATACTTCCAAATAAGCTATGAATGTTCACCTTGGTGAAATACCACCATTCAGAATCGAAACATCGCTTAAAATGGATTAAGCCGTGATTGGTAATCAGATCTGAAAAGCCAGGAACTTCCCCATCAACCTTTTTCCCATATCCTTCCCCACCCCACTTCATTTTGCCTCACAATATACCTAGGGACGGCTTAGTATCACTGGATCCAGACGGTTGAAAGCAGTTGGGACTCTTTTGCGGTACTCGTATTAAAATAAAATAAAGTATTATTTATGTTAGTAAAAAATTCTTAGCAATTTAAAATATATTTTTAATTAAACCAATTTGCTTCGCTTTCATTCTAAAAAAAATAAAAAAGAAAGTGCTTTTTGTTTTGTTTTAAATCTACGCGTTTCTGAAGTTTGGGAGTTTTGAGTTTCAGTTGTTGGGAGTTTTTTTTAAATATGAATACCGCAAAAGAGTCCCAACTGCTCCTGAAGTATAGATCTGGCCATTCAGATCTGGTCACCAAACGAATTCATGTAATGTGTATTTTTTAAAGTTATTTTGTAGGAAAGATGTACGATTTTTAGGTGATTTTTTTTTGTCGGGAACTTTACCTAACAGATTTTTTCTCAAGTTGCTTTGCCTATGATATGATTGCAATAATAATTTTTTTATTCTTACACCACGGTTTTTTATGTGTTCACGGTTGTATATGTAGACTGAGACAAATTGTAAATCAGAATTAACAATCTGTGAGATAGCATGAAATTTAAATATGAAAAAGAAACAGATAGAAGGAGACAGATAATATCTACATATATATATGTAGATATTATCTGTCTCCTTCTATCTGTTTCAGATAATATCTACATATATAAAAAAAAATATATATATATATATATATATGTGTATATTTTTTTTTTATTTTTTTTTTATTCATAAAATGTTTTGGCTGCCCAACTAGAAAGAATCCCGTTTAAGGGCAGTCAAATTAGGTTGATATATCGAACATATAAAACTTGTCCTGTACAAACAAAAATAAATGGAAGAAATAAAAACAAAAGAAAAAATAAAAATAAAAAAAAACATTAAAAATAAGAATTTTAAAAAATGTATAGTAATAAAAGAAAATAAAAGTTTTAAATACAATAACTGTTGTTTGGTTAGCACAGATTCAAATAATATAAAAATAATAATTCTGGGTATATACTTAATAACAAATTGAAAAAAATTATTGTGTTACCATATTGTGTTATTATAACGATAGAGGCAAATCCAGACATTAGACAGTTTGATAATACCTTCAGAAGGCGAAACAGCTGTCACGCGTAATAATAATTACATAGCGGAACTTGTTTATAAATAAACTGTTTTTATAAATTAAATAATACTATATATATATTTTTTTTAAAAATAAAAATGGAGTTCCGCAAATTAAACTTGATAACAATAAAAAAGGCAAAGCTTCAACTGAAGAGGTGTAGAATATTGGGATATTGGATACATTTAGTTGATTATTAAACAATATAACTTTTGGTTTTAACTGCTTTCTATATTTCGAGGGCTTTTAAATCAGTTAATCGTTGCCAAAATTATTTTTGTGCTGATTATTGGTTGAAGGTGTGATCTTATCAATAAGATGATTGGTGAATTCTGAAATGCCATTATTATTTAAAAAGAATGATTAAAAAGTTACCATATTTTTATTTGTTTTATTTCAGAATGGAGGTTTTTACACTCCAGGATAAAAGAGGAATTAGTGATGTAGTGATTTTTCAGCGTTTAATATCGGAAATGAAATATACAAAGTCAACATTAGAGTTAAATAACAGAACATCCTAGATGACAGTTACAAAGATATTATTTTATATCAAATAAGTTAGTATATTCACTTGAACCCTTAAAATTACAGACATAAAAAAACTGAAATGTGACTAAATACTGCATTGCAATCTCATTATGGATATTTACCATTTGCAATTTCGTTTTTGCTATCCTGATTTTTTTTGCTTGTTGCTTGACTGCATTTTGCCTTTCCATGGTCACTATTTTCAAATGAACCTTTTCATCTTGAAGAAATAATGGTTTGTTTGCTAATAATTATATGGGTCATGAATATGACATGTGCACGCGTTTGACGACTATAAAACTGGGGTATTTGTTTATAAAGTGGTAATAATTTTACAAATTGACGTCATAAATCTTTGTGTGCATTGGATCCATGCATTTTATTGTGTGCATTATGAAAAATCCTTGAGCTGTTGCTGCTGTGATATATTTTAGATGCACATAATGCATTTCTTGTTTAACTTCTGTTTAACGTTTCATTTTTCTGAAAAGGGTGTATATTGAAAATGCGTGAAATGCTTTTTGAAAAAAATCAGATACGTAGTTAAGATAATACAAGAACATAATATGTATGCTTTTCGTTTTAGAATGAAGGTGTTAAATAATATATTATATTATCTATTTTCCTTGGTTTTAAACAAAATACTTGTACTACAAAATATTTTTTAAAAATGATGGTTCAAAGTGTTTTGTATCATTAAATGAGCATTGTATTTAAGTACACACATAACGAAATAAATCTAAATCAATTGACTGTATTACAGTTTACTGAATCTTTACAGTTAACCTAATCTTAACTCGTTCGTCAATGTATATTGTATTATTTAATTAATGTTTTTTTGATATTTAGTGTATTTTAACATTTTTATATTTTTCCATTTACGTTTTCCACAAGTTACTGTTATTCTTTATGTTGTTGTACTATTTATATGTTATGTCAATTATGTTAATGGCACATGTTGTGCCGTATGTGAGGAAATAAATAAATAAAAATAAAAAAATAAAAAAAATAAAAAAATAAAAAATTTAAAAAAAATTTAAAAAAAAAAAAAAAAAAAAACATAAATACATAAATACATAAATAAATAAATAAATAAACAAATAAATAAATAAAAAAATAAACAAACAAATAAACAAATAAACAAATAAACAAATAAACAAATAAACAAACAAACAAACAAACAAACAAACAAACAAACAAATAAATAAATTGAAAAATAAATAAAAAATAAATAAAAATTAATAAATAAATAAATAAACAAACAAACAAAAAAACAAACAAACAAACAAACAAGCAAACAAACAAACAAACAAACAAACAAACAAACAAACAAACAAACAAACAAATAAACAAACAAACAAACAAACAAACAAACAAACAAACAAACAAACAAACAAACAAACAAACAAACAAATAAATAAATAATCGAAAGTTTAATAAATTATTAAAAAAACCTAAAAATACTTTCTAAAGTCTAAGCATAATTTGGAAACCTAGTTGGTGACGTATGAAATTTTTTTTAAGGAAAAATATTTCTGATACATGAATGTTACTTTTTGTAGGACATTTTAAACACTACGCATTGCTGGCTGACTGGCAACGCCAACATATTAATCGAAAAATCATTTCAAAATATGATGCCTCTTTGACTGGAATCAAATTTACAAGTCTAGCAAAATACTTTTATCGAAAGTAAAAGCGATTATTTAAGGAAAATTACAGTAAAAAGTTTACATACATAAATATTAATATATAATATATTAAATTCAGGATCCATTTTAGAGGCCATATGTTTACACCTAGTTGCGTAAATTGTTCCCATACATAGATTACACCATTACAAACTTGAAGACGTAAAATATGATTTTAAAAAACACTTAATTATGCTCTTGAAAATAAAAATAAATACAATGACACACTTTTTTCCTACCTTGCAAGAACGGATGTCTACATATTTTTAAGTGTTTTGATTTCTAATCGGACATTTTATTGATTAAATAGTTATTGTCTATAATATTTTAGATGTCCAAATTAATGCCTTTTTATGATATCACATGTATTGTTTATACAGAGAAGATATAAATCAGTTTTAAACCTAGATATGGAATAAAAAAATGCTCTTATTGTTGTAAAAATTGGTGAAAATCGACAACAAGGAAACATCGGATTAGTTCACGATTTGATTGTTTCAAATGAAAAGTATTGGAATTATCAAAAATAATTAATTTTATAAACAAACTTATACTTAAGCTAATTAAACATTTTATATGACAGATACTTTTTCAAGGTTCTGACAGTTTTAGGAATCCGTAAAGAAGTATGGAATTGAAGGAGTCCTGGGATAGGATTTGAGATTTTCACCGGCAAAAGAATTATCGTGATTATTTTTGGGGTTATTATGCCGTATTGCGCTTCCTCCCTTCTTTAACTGACGTTTCGAAAAACTTTATGGTATCCATTTTCACAGGCAGATGTGGAGGATTCCTTATTGAAGGAATTTCCTGGAATAATCTTTTACAATATTGGTGAGTAGTGAGCGGTAAATATAAACATCTAAAAGAGCAAGATCAGGAGAAGAAGGTGGATGTGAGATACCTCCCTACCAAGCTTTTGTTTAGTATTTTTTGTAATGTAACATTTACAAACATATGCAGAAAAACATATCAGTAGGTAGGTATAATACTCATCAATACATTAAATACTAATTATTTTATACACTAATACATAAACAAATCAGATATAATCACAAGTAATTATATTTGCTTGCAATATGTAGTATCAGTTCGGTAAAATCGCACTAGCGGTAAAAAATGTGAATAGTTATTGCTACAGTTGTAATAGTGGAAAAGATGGTGGAGATTTAACAGGGACATGGATATTTATAACACTTAACATTTGAAAGCAGCCTTGTGAGGTTATTCAGTAATATAAAAGTATAAGAATATCATTAATAGTTCTCAGGGTAGGAAATAGCGATAGTTTTAGATTCCCCAAACCATGAACACGGGTACCCCTGCTAAGTCACCAAACGTAGCGAACCATTTGATGTGACATGGCAGGGGTGTTGGTTATCCAATAAATGGTTCCGGGGTAATCACACCCGCCTCCCAAATTGAAATGAAGTTCTCGTTTCTGGGATATTTCACAACCGAAAAACATTTATTTGAAAACTTTTTTATGGGTTGTCTTATGAATTCATTTACTTCACTTTACCTTGTTATTAAGATTTGCTATTTGAATTATCATTTTTTTTTAAAGAAAGACTAACATTCCCGGGTTACGAATAACCCAACAACATTTGAAAATCTCCTACTACCACTAGTACTAAGCTGAAGATGTTGCTTGTATTGTGATGAAGGACTTAGCCAGCCGAGGAATCGAACACGGAACGCCTGGGTGGGACCCAAACGCGATGCCCATTCAACCACCGACCGGTCGTTTTGTTTCGCAGTTGTTTCGGTCTTCCAGTTAAGATTTTTTTAATATAAAATTATCTTTAAAAATGGTAAACACAACCAACCCCAATATGTTTCCTATGGTAATTTTGCAAATATTATTTTGTCCTCTACATACTGCATCAACGTAATTTGTCCAATTTCCCAACCGCGAGAAAATTGCTGCAATATTTTGGATCCTTGAAATAAAATATGAGTAGGTATGCATCGTAAGTGATCGCAAGTCACAAAAATGACATCAATCACCCTGTCGTTCGTTCGTTTCAGTTTTATAAAAAAACCCAAATTTTTTTCTTCAGATATCTCGTTCATAAAGTTTTCCCTCTGATAAAAAATAGATTAAACGCTAAATTTTAAACTTCAAACGCGTATAAAAAGTTAAGATCCTGGTATTATTCGCAAAATCAAGTTTAATCAGTAAATTTAAAAGCCTTCGGTTAAAACCATCAATCACAAAATTCGTACAAAATTAAATTACTTTGTATTTTCAAATTTTATAATAAAATACTTCGATTACTATTACAAATCTCCTTCCCCTCCCCACTTACCTTCAGCCTCCAACATACCCCAATTGGGGATGCCATAGTCTTACTGGCTCCAGACAGGAGCAGTTGGGACTCTTGTGAGGTATTCACATTTAAAAAAAAAGTAATTATTTGTAATACAAAGTTACTACAAATGTTTATTCTATAAATGTACATAAGATTGTTGAGAAATTAAAAGAGAAAACTAGTGGCTGGTTTAAAATAAAGGATGGCTTGGATAAAGGCTATTCGTTAAGACTAAATATGCAGCTAAAATCATTTCAAGCAAAGTTTTTATACTGGATTCGAAAATAGATTTTTTTCTTGTTTATTCGTGATCTTGATTTCCATATTATATATATATATAATATATCAAAGAAAAAAAAATATTTTAATATAAAAAAAATTAAAACAATATTTATAATAGTACAATTTTTTTTTTAATAATTAATAGATATGAAACATGTCAAATCACAAATTGCGACGCCTGTTATATGTATCTTTCATCTTATGGAAATGTTAAAATCGATAAGAAAACTTCATGTCAAATCATTAATTGTGATGCCTGATACCTGATACACGTACCTATCATGCAGGGGAATATTTGGCAAATTAAAATAGCGCATTTTAATTCTTTACCGAAAGATTGGATTGACATTTTTTAATCAAAAATGATCGTAATCTTCAAAATCGATAAGAATTTCAGATTTTTTTGTTTTAATAGACTATATTTGCGTATAAAAATGTGTATCTGGGTTTTTTCGCTCAATTATTTAACTTGACTTTATTATCAGTACGTACTTTCCTAATTCAATCATACGAGAAACAACATCCGCAAATTTACTCAAAATCACACAATTTTTCTTCATATGCCTATTCAAAAATATGAAATTCCACATAAATTGCAGTAATTGAAAAATATGTCGACAATTCAATCTGGCCTAAGCAAATTGATCACGCACATCCGATTTTGTATATTCTGCACTTAAATAACCGTCGACAATAATGACGTCCCTCGCCACATGTTGTGGATCGTCTTCCCTGATTCCTACACCTGGTCACGTTGATCCCCAGATTCCGACCCACCCTTTATACCTTCTTCCTTTCCACAACTAATTCTCCTTCCTTTCCTTAAAAAGACCTGCCACACAGCATCTCCAAAAATGACTTAGGCTCCGGGGGATTTCTTTTCCTCATGGCCTCCTGTGTGGACCTTGTGTAAAAAAAAACTTGTGTAAAAAAAAGGCAGCGCTACATTTGTACGTTCTTTCAGCAGGAGCTCATATCGTAGTGTATATTTTATGATCTGAGAGCGGGAGAGGGAGAGTTCGGCCGGTGAATAGTCTGGTCTGTGACGTGGTAGTTGATTTCCCTCTTCAGAGATTGGTGCCAATTGCACTTCCATAATAGGTGTCACCGGAGGGCAGAGCCGTCGCGCTGCAAACAGGAAACGTCGGTCGGATCAGGAGAAGTGAACCGCGAGGATTGTCGAACTCATCTGGGGTTAACCGCTCCCGGAAGGGGGCTTTATATAGTGTCCTTAGCGCCGTGTCGAGGGTACTTTATGTTCGCCGTTTCAAAATCAGAACAAGTATTTGGGCCATACATTACAGGCGACGCGCAATGCTTCGATCCTGCTTTATAAACGACCGTTTCGCGAAGCAGTTTGTGATATTGATTTTTGTTGTAAGTAGGTAAGAGTGTACTAGAAGCGTTTGAAAAGTAATCGGCCTAGGTCAAATGGCGTCACCAGTAGATATCAAATAACTTTGACAAAATAAAATCTGACCTGCAAATGACTACTGTAAAATTCCATTAATTACATAAAAGTTCCATTTTAATAGCCGTGTACAAAATGGGCTTCTAGACCCTATAAACCTCCGTTTCCTGTGTAAAATATTGCGAATAAATCAACCATTTACTATAGACATGTTTAATTTAAAGGACCTGTTTAACATACACTCAACAATCAGCTTAATGGAAATATGGTATATAGTGGGAATCATTTTCGTAAAATTGTGTATCACTTTATTTATGACAGATGTATCAATAGGATTCTTAAGACACAATCGACATCACAAAACACAACCAAGCCGCGAAAAGCCGCTGAATTCAACAAAAAATCGTTTAAGTCCCGAAGACCGTTCAGCCCCTCTTTAAAACACATTTGCAACTAATCTAATGCTAAATCATCACAATTTCAGCACCCAGAGATAAAAATCGTACGATTGTTATCGTAGATTTCTACTATCGTAAAAATATGCTAAATTTTACGATACCAAACAAGGACGTCTGCCCGCAAGTCTAACGAATTTCGTGTAATATATGGACTATTTGGGTCTCGTAAATATTGAAATTCGTAGTTCCTTATTATAACAGCCACTCCATGTTAGTTTTGAAATGTACGAAACCGCTCACTAAATTTAAAATTAAATTGAAATCGCATTATTTTGAAATCTGGTGCACCTGGAGTACGTTACGAGAAAATGATTTGTTCCTTTTACATAACTAGTTATCGTCTTGAAGAATTTCTAAGAATATGAATTCCTGAACGGAGTCAAACAGTTGGGGATGGGTAGTGCACCACCGTTACTTTTTTGGTCGTCACTGGGCATAATTTACGGTAAAACTGAAAGTCACATTTCCATGGATGTACGAATTTATTTTGTTTTGACAAATCTTACAGTGAAATTTAATTAATAACTAGGTGGTGAGATGTTATGAATATTTTCTGAAAAAAGCATTTTTTCGTTTTGTATACTGTTTTATAATTGTATCGTTCCCTATTATTGGAATGCCATAGTTCCACCGGCTTCGGATGGTTAGTGTTCTTGTGCGGTATCAAATAAAAAAATTAAAAGTTAAAAACCTTTTAAACAGAACGCCTTTTGATCAACATTCGTTATCATTCCCATTTCATTTAAAAACCCCATTGATATTTTTACCATTTTATTGCGAATCATTTTATTCATAATAATATTAGGTATAAATCTTATTTACTTATTTCAATCACGATCTCTTTTTTTGACAACAATCTAAAGTGCTTGTAAATTAGTGATGCTTCTTTATTTAACCGAATACAATTATCTTATTTCTTACTTAATATTATAAACGCAAAAGTTTGTATGGATGTATGTGTGTTTGTTACTCTTTCACGCAAAAATTACTGAATGAAACTTTTAATGAAACTTTACAATAATATAGCTCATACGTCAGAATAACATATAGGATTTATAAAGCTAGCTATTTTCAATATATTATATATTAATAATTATTATTATTTAATAGGAAATGTCGAAATTTCATAATGATATTTTGCAAAACAATCAAATTTCATTTAAATCAAAATTTTGGAAAATTAGTGAATTTATTTGAAGTACTCTCCTAATACTTTGAATCGAATTAATAAGTATGGATATTTTAAAAAAAAATTGGTTAAGGATTTTGGTATAAATATAGATGGGACATAGGAAAAGAAGTTAGGCTAAAATAAGTACTCATCCTGCGCATACGAAGTCGCAGGAAGAAGCTTGTAAAAAATACAAGTGGAAGTACCGACGTAAATATAAAAACATAATTTAAACTGTTTTGTTTATATAAAAAATGTACGTAGCATTTTCACATTAAAACTGCTGGATATTTTCCTTTGCCCGTTTCTCAGAAAATTCCATCCCTGAGAAATGGACAAGCTAATAAAAAGAATGCTCTTGCAAAAGAAATCACTTTCGTCACTCTATTTTTCTTATGAAGGAAAAAGTCGTTTGTGCTCTTCACTCACCTTGAGGTAGTTTTCTCGCGAAAGTGGCGCTATATAAATCATCCAAAGATTATCATTGTTCTATTGGCAGAATACATGTCATGTTTTGTATTGAATATTATTGTGTAAAATCAGCATATTGATAATTTCTACCCTGTTTCAATTAATATTGTGTATTCACGAAAAATTTTCAACATTTCGATTTTTACAAAATTTTTATAACACAATTAAAAAAATACTTACAATATTTAGAAATAATATAGCTAATAATTTAAAATTAATATTAAACGATGCGTTATTATTAATTATAATTAGTAATAACGCATCGTTTAATATTAGGGAAAATTGAAAGAAAAATAAAATCACGAATCAGTTTGCAAACATGAAATTAATTATGAATTAAATTCGGTTATAATAATAACATTTAATCACCTCCATTAGGCGCAACGGGCAAAAGTTTTTAGTTTTTACACTTTTTAGTAAACTATACATCACTTTAATTTTTATTTATACTACCCACACAACAACACGCGATACAAAATTAGGGAAGAATAACGAAAAATAAATTCAAGTCTCAATAATATTTTAATTATAAAATCACTTCCCTTCCAACGGATGAAACACTATAAATGCTTAACCTTCACCATACTATCAGACCCTACACTGAAGGACCTTTCTACTTAATAAAATAATTAATCAGTTTTCTTAACAAGTTGTTTGTCAATCTATTTTCTCATCAATAAACTTTACATTGATATTTTCCCGGAAACAAATACTACCGTCCAAGTAAACATTTTTTAAATAAATATTTTATAAAGATGTTTTTAAAAGGCAACAAAATGTGTCTTTTCACAATAACTGACATTTATTTTTTCTAGAAAATAACAGATCCATCTCCAAGCCACAAAATGAATCTACAACTCTATAAGGGGGTTCAAAAAAAGTACCTAGTTACTAGTTAGGTACCTCAGTATTTTTGATTTTAAAAAAATATTTCAAATTAGTTGTTATTATATTATTAGTTGTTATGGTTGTACACAAAATTATTTGTTTCATTTAATTATTTCAAAGTTTACGAAAAAGGCAATTGTTTGGAAAAAAAAAATACTTATGAGTTTTAATTTTATATTGATGGCTTAATAAATCAAATAAAGCATGAATATTTAATTAATTAAATGAAAACATATCACTTTGTTTACACCACTTATATAATCACAATTATCTGTATGTTTCGAAACCAAAGGTATCGTCTTCAGGATAAAACATTTTTGCTTTTGTAGTCGTACTCGCTATAATTACTTCTTCAATCTTCGCACAATGCAAATTAAAAAAAAAACTTGTACTAATTAATTACTTAATAGGTTCAACAAAATCATCAGATAAATCTCAAACTTAAATAAAAACATTAATAAAATAATTCATTTTTTTATCAAGCAAGGTGTATGGTTTTTACATTAAGTAGGGAGAAACACTGTTAATTAAAAAAATAATAATCGTTTGGTTTAGAACATTCAAAAAAAGGTAACGAGGGATTTTTTAAATTGTATGCCATTGATAGGATAAGAAATCAATGAAAAAAAAAAGATATAATTATTTCATTAAATATAAAAAATAACAAGTCAGGGCACAATCGCAATAATCGATTGACGGATAGGTTTACAGTTGCAATTAGCGACGGTAGCTTGTTAAAAAAAAAAAACAAATACAAAATAAATAATACCACAAAAAATATTTATTCAATTTTACTCATAAAAATACATAGATGTACGAAGGTAATATTGAATTTTTCATATATTATATTGAATGGTTATTGTTATTTTAGAATGGAAAAAAATATGTGGATGAAATCTAATGAAGAGGTCCCAATGTCCAAATCTCTAAAACTTTTAAAGCTTGACATTGGGAAATAAATCTCTTCAGTAATGATTTATTTGTACTTGGTTCTTACAGACGTTCTCACTTACATAAGAACAATCCAGTTATAAAAACTTAAATGGTAAAATTAATACGAATGGTAAAACATAAAATTACAAAACCCACCCAGGCGGATGACATATATTCTTATCAACATTAAATTAGAAAATAATATAATTATATGAAAACCCACTCAAATGACAAATAATATTGAGAGGCAAGCGACACAAAGAAAAGCCACAAGTAATAGATAATGTAATTAAATTAAACAAATAACTTTGTATCAACCACTATTATATAATCACAATTACCTACATGTTTTGAAACCGATGGTTTCTTCGTTGGGGTACTAATAACATTAAAAAACAAAAGAAACAAATAAGTATAGATTAAAAAGAACTATGAAACATGTAGGTAATTGTGATTATATAATAGTGGTTGATACAAAGTTTTTTGTTTCATTTAATTAAAAATGACGCCACAAAGTGATTTTGCGAAGTTTGAAGAGATAATGTAATTAGCTAAACAATAATTGTTACATGTTTTTTAGCAATAGCATATCATTATAAATTATCGACAAAATGTCTACTTCAGCACACTTTATCTTATTATATGGTCAACACATAAGGGTCAAAGGGCTAATAAATTTAAACTGTATTCTGGTAATATAGTCCTAGCGACCTTCTCTCACGCCTTGTATGAAATCGATTCGAAGATTCTAGCACGATGACATCACGCACGACCTCTCACTGAGACTAGAGTACGGCGTCTTAAACAATAGTAACTGCGAACATTTATTTCAACATTCCTAAGACATAATGAAGTATCAAGATTGCAGTTAATTATTTTATGTAAACATATTAGATCAATCAATTGCTTTCAATGAATCACATTTCTCTTCATTGGTTCGTCACTTTAATAGGCCTGCTTTATAAATTATGAAATCATTGGCCGTTGTCATTTTACTCACGCTTCGTTCATATTGTTTAAAAATCATGAAAGTTTAGTTTTGTTTAATAATTCAAGACAAAACCAAAATTGTCTACTTAACTAGCGAACTGACCTCTATGCCTTTCTCCGCGGAGGAGTTAAGAAGGGAGGATAGACCGCCATACAGTTCTGTCTTGGAACACGCTCCCTGCTTCGTACACATTCATGCAACCCATCAGACATATCTACTCTTCGATTATTTTGACTCTTGATATGACTCGACTTAAGGGTCGGAATTCCGATTTTATACCGATTTATAACATATGTTCCTTGAACACTTTAGGTTTCTAAGTTCTTAAAATATATGATATTTTTTAAGATAATATCTGAAGAACGTTAATTGATAAAATTCCCTCGATAGAAAATAATCGATAGTATGCTCCAAAAATTATTAGTTACACGTTTGTTTCTGTTATTTTACAAGTTATATGTATGAAAAAATTCACAGTGTTTCTTTAAATGCTTCTTAAGGTGTTGAAGAGAGATTTTTGCTCTATTGTAAACGAGTCGTGTTTTATTAAACATTTTCCCAATTTTCGCTCGAATTTTAACGTTTTTAATATTAGGGCGCACGCTCCAACATTCGTATTGTCGTATCCTCTCCTTCTTCTTTTTTTGGGCGGGTACTACCGGCCTTTAAGCCGCGGCATCCCGAATGTCTACCGATTTTTTACAAATATGTATCAGTCTTTAAGATAGTGTCCATACATTCCCCATGCCGAAACGGTGATTATTTGAATTTCCCTCGGCAAAAATAAATCCCGAACATTATTATTTACACGTTTGTTTCTGTTATTTTACAAGTTATATGTATGAAAAAATTCACAGTGTTTCATTAAATGCTACTTAACACAACCCCCACGAGAATTTTGCTAGTTTTTAAACTAATCGTGTTTTATTAAACATTTTAACAATTGTCACTTGAATATTATCGTTTTTAATATTAACGGGTTCCCTCTAACATTCGTATGATTGTATCTCTTCTTCTTGTTCTTTTTAGCGGGTAATACGGGACGGCCTTAAGAATTGGATTAATTTTGTCGTACGATGTCTTCCTAGGGCTTTCCCGACTTCTCTTGCTATTCTCGTTTACGATTTTCTATATCACCGTGGTTTATTTAGTGTCTCGATGAAAGGTGACGAAATTGTATGAAAAGTGTGTGTAAATTGATAGTTGTATCTCTCAAGTGTATTGGATTAGTAGTTTAGATTTTAGATGACGTCAAGTATTAATAAATTTCCAAAAGGAATTACCTGATATCAATCGTGACCAAATCAACCGTGTCTGGCACTTTAGAGCCGAATATTCGTCGCTATGTGATAGCGCCACACGCCGCAATAGATAAATCCGCAAGTAATGGATGGTAAAATCACACATTCGGTAGGAGTTCAGATCGAATCGTACGAACAATTGGTCATTAGTTGCTTACGAACCTCGAGGGGAGTAGGTACTACGAATTGCTCACGTGACCGTTGTGCACGGAACACAGGTGATATAGTGTCGACTGCCAGTATATACTTTTATTCCCTGGTGTGCTAAAGTGAAAAACGAAAAATCTTCCCAGGTGAGATCTCAAGCTACAAATCGCATTTTTCATGTTTGTAAAATGGATAAAATTTAAATCTACAAGTGGTTGACATTAAATTTCATCAAAAATAAGATGATTTTTTTACATATTTTGGTATAATGTTATTTTTTAATGTGAAATAATAAAGTGAAAAATAACGAAAAATTAATTATCCATTAAAACCGATAGCGTTGCTACTCATTTTCCTATACGAGGCATCGTTAATTATTCGGTATTTAGGCCCAATTGTGTTTCGGTAATAATGAACCGTTGTTTGGATGTTCTGCCGATTTTCAGTAAAGTATGTTTTCATTGTTTTCTCGTAAGATAGTTTTCTTTGCTGTCGATGCGCAGCTTATTTACATATCAAACAAGACAATGAGTTAGTTAAAGACACATTTGGAGCCAAACGGTATTCATTGTTTTTGGTCATAAACCTTCAAAATATAAACGTTTTATTTTGTGCAAATTCGTTTTGTATTAATTAGGCATAGCTGGTTAATTTAAATTTTTAAACATTTTCACTATTTTTCTGCTTTTCCTCGAACGGTGATGTGCATTATGGCTTTGTGTAGGTACCTATTTAGTGAGCTTTTGAATTTCATTAAATGACAGCATGCTAGTGATTATTTTTGGTGTAATTTGTGTACTTTGATCTAATTACTTATTCAATTTTTGCTAACAAAACACATTCAACATTAAGAGCAATTTTCATGTAAAATGAACACATTTTGAAGTATTTCCTCTGAATTAATTTCAATAGTTTATATCTGTTTAACATAAAATTAAGATCTTAATATCACCATGTAGTCATCGAAAATTAAACGGAACAGTTTTCTCTTAGTGTAATTTTAATTTGTACAAAACATGAATTATTATCTATCTATTTTTTTTTTCTTTAAAATACTTATTAAACAATTAATAAATAAGGATAGTTACATAATATTTTTTGGAAATAAAAATTAAAAGATCATTTCACTTCATTCACATTAGACTTTATAACAACTCATAGTTACTAGCCTTGTATTACATGCTTATTTTTATAGTTAAACACACATTTCAAAGCTCCGTAGCTCACGATGATAAATTTCATTGCGAACTGTAAACAGCTGCAACACAATTCTCATGATGTCACCAATATTTTAAAGGTTTTTTTCATTTGCGGTCGAGTAATCCAAAGCGTTTGGTTTTTACTCAGATGTCAAGGATTCAATCCTATCCGACCACATAATAAATAAAATTAATCAAACATTATTAAGTTTTTAATAAAGGAAAAGGGTATACACAATCTTGAATGGGTTATTATTATTTATATTTCTTCAATCTTCGCAAAATATAATTTATTATTATTCTTTTTGTCTTAAAGTGAAATTTTAGCAGTTGTATTAAAACGAATTTATTAATTTATAATTTTATTTTTTATGCTGCTCGGATGATGTTACCATAGTAACGAAACTAGATATATGAAAACAGAATCGGAAAATTCTGAATTTAATTTAACTGTATAATATGTAAATAACCACAAACTAAATGATTTAAACCATGGGTTCTCAAACTTACTTCGAACATGGTCAACTTTGATATTTAAAAAAATCTAGTGCCCACCATATTTTTAACTTACATTTTGACCAGCTTCCGGAGATGTCAGATTCATGTAATTAAAAACGGGAATGAGACTAGTGCATGCGAGAGCTAATATAGTTTTTTTTTATCTATGTGGGTATCCAACGATTCAAGCCTAAATTCGCATCTCAAAAATTTCGGATAGGGATGGGATCGCCGCAAAATTTTTAGCCTTCTACTGCCCCCCTGAAAGCCTCCAGCGCCCACAGGGGGGGGAGGGCGTTATCACCTACTTTTAAAAAAACTGATTTAAACAATAAAGTAAAATGGTATATATTATGTTTACTAAAAATGTTAAAATCAACAGTTGGTATCGCTAACATCTCGAAAGCATCAGTGACAATGCGTCCGTACATAGATAAGTTTTTGACTGATAACTGAAACATTAAAATTTCCATCATTTTCTATCAAAATTTCACCGATCAATCAATATAATACGTCCACACGAAGACAGTGGTCAGGAATTTATCAAAAATGTAATTGATAAAATAATTATTGTGACGAAATTTCAGTCGACACACTTCTAATTAATTGATAGTGAATCAAACATTTCGATTACGCGTTTTTTGTCAGATGTTAAAATCATTTACTGTATAAAGTGTAATTATGTTAAAATCAATTATTTCGGTGAAATTCACGTGTGATAAAGTCATCAAATGTGCCAATTTACTTTTATCACATTTGAAAGAACCCCCGTAAACGCCGATTCTAGGTGCGTTTCACCTTTCTATCAAATTGTAATAAGCTAACAGGCTTAACAACATGATAATTGTCCTCTTCCGCTGATAAAAATTGGTTCAAAGGCTGAAACGGACTTAAGATCGGCATTTAACTGGGACCTTTCAACTGTCAGATAAAATAAATGCTGCTGAATGACCATTTGATGACAATGTTACAATTGAATTTGTGTAAAACAACCCGACCTTCAAGTGATGTTTACAATCCTTGGATAAAGTAAAATATTTTGTGAGACCTTATTTGTAATTTGCGGGCTAAAGGAGAATTTTTTTCTTAATATTTTACAATTTTCCTAGCCTCACAAATTAGTTAATTTTAAAGACAATCTGATATACAATGTGTTGAGAACCACCACATTTCAAAGGAAACTGATCCTTCATTCTAATGTGAATCTTTTCTTTTTAATTTGCTTCCTATAAAGTGTTAGGCTTAAGCACAATTTGGGTTAAAATAATACTGTTAATCCAAACTAATATAGCAAAAATAACAACATAAGATTTAAATAGCACAGTTTTGTTTTTCACTTTTACAATTGTGACACACTCAGCTATGAAAGTGCAAGGGTTATTTGGTTTGTCGTATTTCGACATATCGCTCGCCGAACTTTCCTAATGGGAATGTATGGCGAGCGATATGCTGAAATAGGGCAAGCCAAATAACGCCAGCGCTTTTATAGCTGAGTCAGTCGGCCCCCACTTGAAACCTCACCATTTTAAATTCCCACTCTTTTTCCGAATAAAGCGTTAGACCCACGAAAGGGGTTATCGATTGTGTAATCGAAGTTATCAAAGATGAAGATTTATAATATTACGAATTTAAAGTAAGAAACACATACAATTTTTTTTACAGTTTTGTGAAAAATAATCTTCTTTATTCAAAATATAGTCGAGTAACGCATGATGAATGATGGCTTACGGAAACGGACCTAAATGATAATTGTCATAGTAAATCCGTTTATTTATGTGCCAATTACATGAAATAATTCATGATTTTTCTAATATTGGTAATTAAAAATGATAACAAATTTCACTGAAAGAAAATCGTCATTTTAACATAAATGTTACAGTATCAATTGGGCTACAATTTATTTTTAATAATGATTAGTGAACCTTGAATGTCTACAACGAGTAGTTCAATGACTAGGATTTTCACAATCTTTTATTTATTGATTGTTAAAAACGGCAACTGATATAAAATCAGATTCATCAATTTATGATATAAACAAGTGAACCGGAACTAAAGCTGGTATATAAGCGGGGTATGCTGATACTTCTGGATGATTACCCATCCCTTTATTAACTTCAGTCTACAATGCCATGGTACACTCTCACCTGTCCTATCTCTGCTGTATCTGGGGCTTTGCCTCAAAGAAATTGATAGCCGACCTGCAGGTAGTTCAAAACCGAGCTCTCAGAAATGTTCATGGACTTCCATGGGACACTCATGTCAGGGACATCTATTCAGTTTCCGGTATCCTTCCAATCACAATCCTTCCTAAACATGAAATCACAAGCACCATCCTACAAATTACCCAACAATCAACTCATACTAACACCAAGCCAATTTACAATCAAGACATCCACAACCACAATACTCGAAATAACAATAAAATCCGCATTCCTCAAACACACACTACAAAATATGGGATAAAATCTCTGAACTATATTGCCTATACACTATATAATTCGCTTCCAGATATGTACAAAAACATCCAGCATAATAAAAAATTGCAAAGCAATGCTTTAAAAGAATATTTTTTAACTACATTTAAAAATGAAAATATGTAATCGTCTTGTCATTTTTTGTTCTATCTTATATACTCGGATCTGTTTTTCCCTCTCATTACTTGTTTTCTCTTGTTGTTTGTTCTACTTAACCTGTCTTCTTTTTTATTTTTATGCTGTACTGAATGTAAAACTTATATTATGATATCAAAATACCTTTGTAAAATTGTAACTACTACCTCCTACCTATGAATTGTAAGTTCCTCTTGTCCTAAAATGAGTTTTGTAACTCATCGGGATTGCTCTAGCAAGAAATAAAAACAATGAAAAAAAAAAAAAAAAAAAAAATTATAGATTTATTTTGTCACTTTTCCGTCAATATATTAAAATATCAAAAGATTCAAATGCAATTATTTTTAACTTCCTTTTACTTCGTGCCACAATTTTTTTATGCCAGCCAAAAATATTTTAGAAAGAGTCTTACTTTTATTCAATGTGTCGCTTTCTGCTATACATTAAAAAAAAATCTGTCATCTACATATTTTAAATTTTATTTCATCCCCGGGTAAGATTTAGAGACCTACACAATTGCTACCAACATGTTCCGATTCTTAGCCTTTATGTTCCAATCCTCAGGTCTTCCTAGTCTACTAAGATCTTCTTTATCAACCCATATATTTCTCGATCAACCTTGAAATTACTTACTTGACAAGATTTTAGGAGTCCTATAGTAATTTTATAGTCATTCTATGTAACATCCCTACAGAAACTCACGATAACTGTGTGGTCAGTAAGATGCCCCATAATATAAATATGAAGATTTATTATCTTTGATTTGAGTTTGGCAGTTTGGCATACTGTCTGAGCAAGGAGCCTGCTTTCAGATAGTATACATTTTTACTGTTCAAAAGGTACTCCTGTTTAGCATATTTAAGTTAGTGTCCACTGCCAAGTCAGGTAAAATAGTAACTTCTTTCATGTAACTTTTGGTCTACTCGGCCCTCCTGACGGGAATCCTGGTCACGTTTGCTGACAAGATATGTACTTGGTTTTTGCCGTATTCGTTCGCTGATCGACTTTTTCATCTTTCTATTGTATGTGTGTTTTATCGCTTCCTGCATAAGCAATATAGTTTTCTTCGAGGGCTGCTCGTAAAATGTCTATTAGCCTCCTATATTCACAGAGTGTTATAAGAATAACACACGTGAAGGTAAATTGTAACTGTTCTTGAAAAGTCTAATATCCGGATATTTATCTAAAATGTTTATGATCTATCAGTTGTTATGAACTCAGGTACTTCTAACCTATCTTTAAGTGTTTCATTCATATCACGGTTGTATATTATAACATTTAATTTACGGGTATTTTCGAACTTCACTAAAATAATAATAAAACACCAATCAACGACAATTTACCTCATCATCATTATTGTCCACAAATACCTGCATAAGCATAACTTAATAACCCACGTTGCACTTGCCTAATAATACATTTGAATTTTAATTTTACTAAGTACATAAATGTTTCAATTTTTCAGATGTTAACGAATGAATTTGAATATTCGAGACGCGGGAAGATCCTTTTGAAATGCAAATTTTTCTTCTTATATCTATAAATAGATCTAATGGCATTTATACGTTTTGTCTTTCATTTCAATATTAGCTCTAGCCGAATAATACTGTCAAAACATCCGATTGTAGTGCAGTTTGAATGCGTCGGTCTCTTACTTAATACTACTATAGACGTCATTGATTGTTGGATATCGATTTATAAAGATGTGTTAATAATTCGTTTCGCAAGGGAAATTCTTTAGAACAAATACAATTTTCGAGTTCTGACAAACACAATGTATGACGCTGAGAGGACGAGAGGACGAGAGGAGGACGAGAGTAGGCTTAATGCAGTACTAATGTAATCCTCGAGGCAAGCAAAGCAGTAAAACTGTAGTTATATATTTATTAAATATTTAATATACCCATAAAGTATCATTAGTTTGTTTATACCTTCAAAGCATCCCTTTCTTGATATTATTTATGTTTACATGGGCCTTGTATTTTTAATTTTTTTTACTTTACAAACATTTGCTAACTAACTAACCATCACGCCGTTTCCCCGCAGGGTTAGGCAGAGAGGACCGACCGCCGAACAACTCGGTCTTGGCATACACTCCTCGCCTCATTCACATTCATACATCTTATCATACATGCTTTTCTATTATTCTGACTCTTGACATGGCCCGACTCAGGTATCTGATTCACTTAATCGTGCCATTTGCTTTATTCATTATTCTACTATTTACATAAAGTATGTTTTTCAATCTTAGAACACTACTCAAATTAAGACGCTACATACTGCACATATATATATATATACAACAGATTGATACAAACTCCGCTGTGCATATTTTTACTGGCGACTTCTAACTTCATTTAGTTATTAGTATTCTATTTTTCTGCATTCACACGGAGAAAAATGTAATTCTAAAATGCGATCATTTTATTCGTAAAAACGGTTAAAAACAGTACTGAAGTTCTTACGAACAAATTAACAGTTTGTCAATGTTTATTGGCGGGAAAATGTAAGAATAATTGTTGGTATACGTAATTTCGTACGTATACCAACAAATTATTCTTACATTTTCCCGCCAATAAACATTGAAACACTGTTAATTAGTTCGTAAGAACTTGAGTCCCGTTTTAAACCGTTTTTACGAATAAAATGATCGTTTTTTAATTTTTTTCCGTGCACCCTTCTGATGTCGCAATTACTTTTCTGACTTCGATTTGAGTGATAAAACAAACGCAATAACTTTTCCGTTTCCCATGAAAATATTTCCCAAATACCCATGTAAAATTTTCCACTTTTGCACTCGAAATCATAGATAAACTGTATTAAAATATTACGAAAAACCGGCAACAATATTTGGAGATTCTGTGACAGAGTGTTAGCTTCTCGCAACTTGTATGGAAATGATGTTGCAAGATAGTTCAATAGATGGAAATCTACGATAATGACAGGAAATCATTTATTTCATATGTCCAGGTCAACGTTTGGCATTGGACAATGACAGGCCTAATTGATTATCATACGTAAACATATGCTTAGGTTGATAGATAAAAAAAACATAGATTTATAACAGTACCTTATCAATTAAAGTGAGCGTTTGATACTACATCAGTTTCCATTATCTATGGATAGTATGTTATCTGAGAAACGTCTGTTAAGCTCTCTAAACTACGTAACGCTAAGTCGTTATCATATTAAAAGTGCAACCTGATATTTGTCCTTGGCATTATCCTGATAAAATGAAAATCATGACACTTAACAGCGAACGATGCACATCATTAAGGTTTTAACCCTTAAGTGCACCATACGAAAGAACTACAAAATACCATCAGACGAATAGGTTGTGTAGATAATGTAGAAAATATCAGAATATTTTGTATTAATATGTCATTGTGTTGGTGCATGTTATTTGAAAAAAAAAAGTTTTTTCAATTTCAAGGTCATCGAATGTTAAATGATTTTATGTTTCTTCACTAATAACTGTCTTATCTCACAACATATTGATACAATCAACTGTGGAGTTATCTCATTCAAATCAGTCCGAATAAAAATATTTTAAATGATGCTTCACTCGACCTAGTTTTTAAACATGTATTTTTCAAAAATTCCTCCACCATTTATGCTCTCAAGATTAACGCATTACCAAAGTCATGATTTCCCGAATTTTGTCATTCATCAGTGTCCTATTTTTCGGGTACTGTGTGAAAATTTTGTCATTTATCAGTGTCCTATTTTTCGGGTACTGTGTGAAAATTTTGTCATTTATCAGTGTCCTATTTTTCCTGTACTGTGTGGAAATTTTGTCATTTATCAGTGTCCTATTTTTCCTGTACTGTGTGGAAATTTTGACAATTATCAGGGTCCTATTTTTCCTGTACCTTGTGGAAAGTTTTTCATTTATCGGGCCTATATTTTCTGTACTATGTGGAAATTTTGTCATTTATCAGTGTCCTATTTTTCGTGTACTGTGTTGAAATTTTGTCATTTATCAGGGTCCTATTTTTCCTGTACTGTGTGGAAATTTTGTCATTTATCAGGGGAAAATTTTTCCTGTACGTACTATGTGGAAATTGAATTTTTTTAAGGGTCCTATTTTTCCAGTACTATGTGGAAATTTTGTCATTTATCGAGGTCCTATTTTTCCTGTACCTTGTGGAAATTTTTTCATTTATCGTGTCCTATTTTTCCTGTACTATGTGGAAATTTTGTTATTTATCAGGGTCCTATTTTTCCTGTACTATATAGAAATTTTGTCATTTATCGGTGTCCTATTTTTCCTCTACTATGTGGAAATTTTGTGATTTGTCATGATAGTTATCTGTAACAGGTATCTGTTCTGAAATTGAATACCCTATCAGAACATTGTACATTATCATTTGATGACTGTCTCGCGACATGACATCAGAAGTTTACTTTCTGTTTTCAGACATTGTTTCGTATTCAACGTCACATGAAATATGGCAGTTTCATATTCAGGTGGCAAAAGCCAACCGAGTCCAACGAATTTCATTGTTTTATTAGCCTTAATTTGATCACGCTTGCAGAATTCAAATAATATCCCTGCTGTTAGGCTGGGCCCTCAATGCATCGAGATACATTATTTTATTTTTTTTAATCATCAACCCGATATATAAATTAAAGTAAATATTTAATAAAAACAATTATTATAATTTCATAAAAAAAAATATTTATTAAAAAATTCTAGTACTTATATAAAAATATACCTATATAATTCGTATTATGCATATTAGCTGTTTTGCTTTCGGTTAAAAGAAATTCATTATGCAAAGGTAGCTACGAAGAACCTAAATAGAAATAAAATACATGAATTGAATTGTCAGTAAGTGGCTTCGACAACGCTTGATAATGCCTTCGGAAGGCAAAATACCTGTCTTTCGTAATAATAATTACTTAACAAAACTGTTTTTTTAATTAATTTTTTTTTTGTATTAAATAATAATGGTTAATATTAAGAACAATAAAAAAAAACAAACGAAGTTCTGTAAATTAAATTGGAAACAATAAATAAATTAATATATAATTTTCAGATCCATCAGTTATTTTGGCCTTGGTATCTTGGTATCGCCCTGGTAACATACCATAAATTTTATTTGAGATGTTACTTGAAATGGTTATTGCCGTGTTTGGTAACCAGATGTCGATAGCCACAAGATCCCAATCTTTATTTTAGCCATCTCTTTCCTTTTCCTATTCACTTCATCCCCACAAGATTCTTCAGTTTATTGGGTTCTATTAAAGATCATGGTATGATTGGCTCCATTCAATTGGGATTCTTGTAAGGTACTCACAAAAAGAAATTTAAAAAAACTTTCAGCCTTCGGAAAAGGCCCAAAGTAGTGCGGAATTTCTATAAAAGTATATTTTTTATGTTATCATTATGCGAAAAAGCAACTGTGTCCTGTAGAAATAGTTTGGACAAGGGCTTTGACAGCCCAGCCTGGCACACGTGTTCTGCATCTGTATGGCGTCACTGAACCGATTTACCGTTTAGCACAATTAGCAACCTCGACAAAACCGAGGTAAAAGCATCATGTGATGGCTTAAGACCATCGATTGCAGTCTCCGCGCCGGTGGCGTTTTTACAAAGCCTATTAACGTTCAGTTACGGAGACGACTGTAATAGAGTAGCTTCTCTTTGTGCATGGTCAATTGCAAGGCCTATACCATTTCAGTTGTGGTAACGACTGTAAGCGAGTATCTTCTGTTTGTGTATGATCATTTGCAAGGCATATGCCATTTGCAAGGCCTATACCATTTCAGTTGTGGGGACCACTGTAAGAGAGTAGCTTCTGTATGTGCATGATCATTTGCAAAGCATATAACCATTCAAGTCACGGTTTTGACTTTAATTAAATAGATTTTGTTTGTGCGAAATCATTTAAAAATCCTGTACCATTTCATTGAAGATTGTAATATAGTAGATTTTGTTTCTGCAAAATCCTTTGCAAAACCTATACCATTTCAGTTAGACCATATTTTATGAACGTGATTGGAAGATGAAAATAATTTTTCACATAAACGGTGCTATTCAAATTGTCAAATTATTATTTAAGTCTACTTTAATTCTGTCCGTAGGTTGGGTTAGGTTATATTAGATAAAATCTAGTATAATGCATTCTATAGAGTAAGTCAGGTAAAGTCTAGTCTAATGCAGTATGTAGGCTAGTTTACGTTAGGTCAGATTAGGTTAGCACAAACAAAGGCTAAGATATAATATTCTTTAAACTCAAAAAAATACTTTTGTTTCACCATTTTAATTAAAAATTAATACACATTAAGTTTTAACCACTTTTATTTTTGAAAAAACCAACATCTTTCGGGAGCAGTGCCAGCTTCTTCTTTCCCAGAAGAAGTTAAGCATTGCTAACCGAACAGGTTGGTTATTTGAACAATAAAAGTGGTTAAAACTAAGTGTTAAATTGTTTTAAATAATAGTCGACACCATGTCTGTCAGGCTTTCTAAAGGATATTGCATTAAAAAATACTCTAGTAAATCGTCACCGTGACTGAAATGGTATAGGGTTTATAAATGATTGCCGCCGGACGCCTGTTTACAGATAAATTTCATGCCATTATGTAGATATTGTATTGCCTGTGGTGATAATTATCGTGAGGCTCGGACGTACTCACTCATGAGATGCAAAATGATGGCCAAACAATGAGTGAACTGGTAAGATCTGATTTTATTGACATTTAACTCAACGATGACGTGTTTTATGGTTTCCCGGGAAAACGGTGGATTCATTTTGGCTTTCATAACCCACTTTAATAAAAGCTTATTAATATCTAAAATCTAAATAAAACGTTTTTTAAAAGTCACGGCCTTATGGTAAATATTTTTTAAGCAAAAAGGGCGTTCATTCATGACACGTACGAAGTTGTATACCAACAAATTATTCTTACATGTTCCCGCCAATAAACATTGAAACCCTGTTAATTTGTTCGTAAGAACTTCAGTTCCGTTTTAAACGTTTTTACTATTAAAATGATAATTTTTTCGAATAACATTTTTCTCCGTGCATTATCAATCATTTTTATTATAAAGATATAACTTACAGACAAATTACAAAAAGTTTTATTCATATTTAGTTGAAGCGAACCTGGCTTTGCTCGGGGTTGTGTTTTATGTGAATACCTCATAAGAGACCCAACTGCTCCCGTCTGGAGCCAGTGAGACTATAGCATCTCCAATTGGAATATGTTGTGAGGCTGAACTTAAGGAGGGAGGGTGGGAGGAGATGTGAGGAGGACGGTGGGGAAGTACCTGACAATTAAGATCTAGTCACTAAACACTAAAAGCATCATCTAAAAGCCATTTCAAGTAACGCTTCAAAACATAATGGTGGGCTTACACCAGAGCGATACTGAGAGTATATTCCACTCAGAAACGTGCTGCCAATATTCCTTATATTATTTTAAATGATTAATTTATGAAAATACAAATCAATCAATAAAACAGTTGTGAAATGTTTGGAGTAAAGTTTCGAAGTTTTGAATCGCTATTGATTCACTTCATCCATTTCTTCTACCACTCAAACCACTCTCTGGCACTAATAATAAGAAAAAAACTATTTACAGCGAAATCGGTCAATAGGAAACACACATACGAATATGGATATATATTTTTTTAATATTTATGATTATTAATTTCTTGAAGTTTTTATTTTCCTATTTAAACATTGTGTCTCTACATAATAATAATGTTAAAGCCCATCAGGGCATTAATAATAAATAAATAAATAGATAAATAATATAATATTTAATCTTTATTGCAAAAATTCCTCTGCTTTTGAAATATTGTCATGAAATCGATATTAAACTTTTGTTTCTATAATCATAAACAATGTACCCATGTTTGTGCCAGTTTATTCTCTTCAAGGTAACATAAAAAATACGGAATTTTAAAAAACTAGCTTGTGTATATTTAATAATAATATTAAATTAACTATTCAGAAACTTCTCAAAGAAATTCAAGACGTTGCGCAAAACTTTCTAAGAATATTTCTACTTAAGAAGTTTTTGTTGGGAATGGGGAATACAAAGAGAATTAAAATGATTTTTCAATTTGAATATTAAACAACAAAAGACCCTTTGCTGCAAAATCGCAATTTTTTATTAAGATATTTTCATAAAAGTTGAATACCGTAAAAAATATTTATAAGTTTATTTTTTTTGTTTTCAAATTTATGATAATAGTTATTATTGACCAAAAATATGCTTAAATCACAAAAAAAATACCAGTGTGCTTTACACTACACGACTGAAGTAAATACTTCTTTAGCTCCATCTATATGTATGTCCATATATATTTATATGTATAAAATATATTCGTGTATATACATATATTAATTTTGTACAAATATGTATTTAAATTTATTATCATTCGCCTCGCGCGATCACGCCGTGCGCATCGACGTCCGCCCCTCGCCGCGTTTGGGGCGTCACTGGTATTTCAAAATACTGACTGAAATTTCATGCGCTGGATATGAGAGGAAGAGAGTTTCTCGCAACGCATTTCAATTTCCGTTATACGCTAGCTTACCCACCAAGTCAAGTGTGTGTAAAGAAGTAGTATTTACTTCAATTACAAAAACGATTCGAATTTGGCTGATAAGACAGCAGCTGTCCCTAGCAGACCCGAGACTACGACTATAACAGTAAATAACTCACCAATTACTCGCGCGATCACAATATATAACTAACTACCACGAAAAATTACTACACATAGACATTTTTAAAGTAAAAGAAAAAATATTCATCTACAACGTAAAAATTAAATAAAATTGCCAGTGTTCGATAACATTGGCGATTTGAATAATAAAAAAATCTCTTGAAATACCTTAATTTTTGGCTTCTGTAAAAAAAAAATATGTTCAATACCTATTTGCGCTACCCTTAGAAATTATTCTTTTAAATAGTCAAAATTACGTCAAAAATAACTTTATATGCATTAGAATGATGTTGCTGATAATTATCATTACGCAATGATTAAAATTTTAAATAAATGCTACGGATTATATACCAATATTTGGAATTCAATGTGTGCTTTAGTTTTAATCTTTTTCAGAATTAAAATGCCGTCGAAGAACATCAATCTTGTCATAAATATCTTCATAATAATAATAATATTTGCATTAATTGTATAACGCCGTTTTTGTAAAAAAACACCTTAAGGGCGCGGTATGGTGTATTAAATATGATGTATGTAATTATAAAACAATTTATTATTAAGAGTTTCTCCCAGTAAAGATGTTCATATAAAATCTAAAAATCTTCTTATGGAGATTTGGTTGGAAGTTGGGGCTAGAAAGAGGTCTATATTAATACGATGAACCTGAAGTTAAATTAAACTTTTCTTCTTTAGAAAAACGTAGCAAAGACTTTAATCTCACCTGCATTCCCAAAATTATTAACTGTATGGTTGACTCCCTTACTTCGTTACAACTCATGCTTTTCAATTTCTCTTCCCGTAGACTCAAAAATAATTAATTGCTTTTTCTCAATCAACACACAAATTTTAAATGCCATTCATCAATGTCCAGAATGACCTGACTTGTCAACTCAAGTAAGAGCTTTGAATTTTTTGTTCTTTATGATTTTTGTCAGTCATTACGAAAGTATTTTAGGTATTTTTTATTGATGTGGTAGAATTCGTGAACTCCATCAAAACCTTTTTCCTGTCTTTACTTGACATTACCTTTATTGTTTTTTGTGTCATGGCTGTAATAAATTTTTCCTGTATTATATAATTTATCTTTACACTCTTCTTGTAATATGGATTGTACTGTGATTGAACGTAGTCCGTCAAAAATAAATAAAATATTAATATAGAGAAAAGAAAAACTACAGTTTAACTGTCACGCCTACTAACGCTATTAAATTAATATTATCAACAAATCTGTATCCGCCAATAAAAAAAATAATTTAAGAAATTAAGGAAACTCAAAAATTATTGAAATGATTTCCTAAAATTTCCGGAGTCAGTGTTTTAAATATATTTAATTAATTAATATTTTTTAAATCGATAACATGCTTTCTGTAAAAATGTAAACACCTTGGAGCATCTGCATTTAATCTAAAGCGGAATTTCTGTTACGTAGGTTCGCCGATTATAATCAACATTACTGTTTACAACACAAATTATTACCAGATATAAGTGAACTAAATATAAGTTTTCCTTGTCAGATTTTATTAAATACTGATAAAATTATTGTAAGGTCGACAATACCTACCTAGCGCACTAGATAAAAAATTAGGATATTTACAATTACCAGTTCTTATGTAGGAATCGTAAACCAGCTTAAATTTACACAACTTCACTTGGCATATCACGCACAACTTAGAACAGAATATTAGAAATCTTGGATGTTATAAATTATAGTATTTTTTTAAGAAAGGTATAAGAAAAATAAAACACGATAGGTTCGCCTGTGGCGGGAGAAGTTTTCTTTCAACATAATATATATATATCAATAGTATTTTAATAATGCAAAAATAGATGTTCGGAATCCATGAGTAAGTACACCTTTAAAGTACTTCTGAATATGATTTCCTATAAGTATTATCTTGAATGGCGATAACATTGATATTTCTCATGATAATTTAGTTATCTTTTGCCACATAATATATTAATATTTTTTGATTGAGTTCTGAGTGTCATCGTTGATAGTATATAGGTAATAATATTATTGTTTATCAATTGAACTACCGTCTATGTAATATATTGCATATTTCGTTTTATTACGCATTGTTTTTAAAGCAACAAAGCTGTAGAAATAGTTTCTAAGACTAATTTGATTTAAATATCAACTACATATAATATACCATTCTCTACGGTAATAAAGAAAACACACGTTATCATTTAATGGCTTATGTTATTTGAGTGTTGTTCCGCCGAGATCAAACTTATTTTAGTTATCTTTAGATGTTGCTATTGATACGGATCTAAAAAACAATGCCTTTGAAGAAAGGCGACAGCAAAATGTAACGCAATAATCTGTAGTTAATTTTTTAAAGGTATTTTGAAATATATCATTGAAGAAGAAGAAAACAATAATAATCTAAATTAAAATATGAAAATGAACAAAACACAAAAAAAAAAAAAACATAATGGTCGCAACTGGGACGGCGCTCAAGCGATTCAGCCATTGCGATCTATTAAGAGACTGACGTATTTGTCAACTTCATATCTCAAATTTCAAAATTAAAAAGGTAGTTTTTCTTTTAAAAAAATGTTTTTTGAAATATGTATGTATGTTAGTATAGAAAGGAAGACACGTGTTTTATTTTTATATAATAATAATTTAATTTGGCTAATTATAGCGCCGTTTTCGTGAAAAATCACCTCAAGGGCGGTATACAAATAGGTACCTAACCATAAGAATAATTGCCTTTGCACAATTTTAATCAGTTTAGTGACTAGATCTGAAGAGGTCTTCGATCCGAAAACTATTTTTTTTCTTCTCTACAGTAAATAATTCTATGAAAATATGATGAGTCTAGTTGAAAACCTTATATTGGACTTATATCGTAGTGGTAGAATCTTTAATACAGATTTGGCATGTTGCTATATATTCAAAATTGGATCATCCACTTTTAATCATTCTTGACAGTTTATTTCATAAATCTGAGGCATTCCCCAGCTGGAGACATTGTTTAAAGTCTATTTACAGCATTTTCTTCAGTTTGCATTTATGTGAAATTAGACAGTGTTTTAAGGGAAAATAACTTGTTAAAAAATGTTGTTTTTTTGTTTGTATATCCCCCTTGCAGGTTTCACAAAAATTGAGATTTAATAATTGTCCAAGTATGATTATTATTTACTAGATTAGCGCCAAATAAATAACAGATCTTATTTTCTTCTAGATAGATCACAATGGCTGCTATAAAGGAATACCCCTTTGATGAGGTTCCTGTTACATCACAGCCTTCAGGACGCAGGGTTTCCATTGTCACCGAGCCTATGGACTCCAGGAATGGATATGATAATCATGGCTACGAAAGGTAAGATCGTTGTTGTAATCTCTTCATGTGAACTATGTTATTCTTTACAGCGGAAAATCATAAAAATACAAAGGTACCCACTTATTGTTGAGATATTGCTATATAGCAAGGAGGAAAATATGGTTTTTGCTGTTAAATAAAATTGCAAAATATTTGGATATAGGTGACTGTTTTCTAAATGCTATACAACTATTTTTATACCTATATGCTGATGAAATTGTCATTGTTTTTAAGAATAATAATATTTGGATGATTGGTGTAGCGCCGTTTTTGTGAAAAATTATCTATAGGGCGCTGTAAAAATTTATAATAATATATTTGTACAATTATAACGCACATTGGCGGATCTGTCGTTTCTGTATAACCTGCTTAATAATAATATTTATAGTCCCGTATTACTATCCGTCATTGATTTAAATGCTCCAATGCGGCGTACCAGGCACACTCCTCTTCTTCATATAGAAGCCCACAACACCAATGCAGCAAATAACTCACCAATCACTCGCGCAATCACAACTTATACCCATTACGAAAAATTATTAGAATTAGACATTTTTCACGATTCATTGCAAACATACAAAACCAAATTATTAAATTTCTGGTCGTTTTATTAAACTTTAGTGAGCACATAATTTTTGATTTTAAAACGTAACTTTTTCTCCACCCATACATTTTCATTTTTGTTATTATTAGTCAACCAATGTTTGATTCTTTTCATTAATTTCAGCATAATTATGTTTTAAAACCCAGGCGAAATTACCTAATGACATTTTACAGATTTACGTATTAGGTACAAAACCGTGTAATTTTTTAAACATACTTTAAAACTTATATTTAATGTACTGTGTATATCTTATAAATAAATAACATATTGCCTTATATATTGCGACTAAATGCTTCAATAATTGGAGTATTCTTTTGTACAATAATAAAAGTTTAAATATTAAAAAATATATTTGAAAGCATAAACACTTTTTAAAGGAATTTAATGTGCAGAAGAGGATGACAAATAAACACAACAATTATTAATGTTTACAGATGATTTGATTTAGAAATAGAAAAGTATGTACCTAATTATAGAAACTAAAAGATAAAAAAGGAAAACGAATATAATAATATAGCATAGTAAGTGTAACATATTATATAATATATATTTCATATATATATTATTCATATATATATTATTCAACAATAATATAATAATAATAAAAACGTAACATTTGTATAGCACAGTTTTGTGTTATTTCACTTCAAGTGCGCTTAACAATACATGTGATTATTATAATACTTAGATAGATAAGGGTTAGGTTAGGTGATGTCAAGAGTAAAACAGAGACCATGTGTAAATGCGATTGAAGCAAGTAGTGTGTGGCATGACAAAATTCTGTAGGAGTCCATCCTCACTGCCCTTCCATGCGGGGAAATGGCACTATGGTGAGTAACATATTCGTAATATTTGAATACTTAAATAGAGTGATAATAATCTCGTAATAATAGCATAATATATTCACAGTTTCGAAATGAACCGTGCCCGCAATTTTGTTTTGGCGATGATCGCTTTATAATGCTTAGTTTGCAGTAATCAAATCCATGGATTGATATGTTGGTTATTTTTTTCCGTTTGAATAGCTTGACTCAATTATGCAATGCTCGTTTTTAATAACATCGAACCATGGAAGCTTTATTAATGTAATCATTCAATTATTATTTTTAAATTAAATCGATTCCATTATTAATGTTTGCTGGGTTGAAAAGAGGAGAGGTAAAAATATATTTTTTAAAGTAAGTAGGTATTATGTATACCCATACTACACTTACCTATCCATACCTAGAAAAAACAATGGAACAATTACCTACGTCAAACTATAATAATAATAATGTGCAAACACAAAATAGACCGTCAACTGCAAATTCACGTTACAAAACTAATCCAAATAGCCGTACTTCGTAAGTAAGTACTGCGGCGTACTATCACAAAACCAAAAACAAAAATTGCAAATAGAGCGCCAGAGCTAATCGTAAATGATCGGTTCTACTTCTGAAGTGTTCGTTTTTTGATGCGCGCCTCAAACTATATAACGTGTTGACTAGGTCGGATATCGTTCATTTCGGTTCCATGTGATTTCCCCACTCCCCTCCGCCTTCATGAAATCAGCGGCTCTCGGAGGCGGGCCCTTCTCTGCCTCACTAGTGTGTTATTGTACTGCGTTGGGTTGTAACTTGGCGCGGCGACCGAAAATCCACGTATGGCCGGCCGCGTTTCGCTGGTGTGATGAGTTACATAATATAAAGACAACCGGTTCCAGAGAAATACGTAAATATTCATGGGTAATATATAAATTGAATTAACTTTAAGACTTACACAATTTGGTAAATTGGAAACTTTTAATATATTTTGGATGTATGGACAGGTTATAATATCGGATAAATAAGACATGTATTATACGTCTGCGGCGGGTTGAGAGGTTACATGGAATCTAAATCAACGGTAGCCGGCATGGTCACACGTTGTTTAGTTTGAGGCGCGCCTCAAAAAACGAACACATCAAAAACCGAACCGAAATATTTGTTTTTATCTTCGCTGTTTTTCGGCTACAGCCTCCCCGCCTCGTAGCACGAACCGCCAATGAACTCTCCAGAATATTTGAAAAATATCAGACGGCACAGGCAAAGCAATTATCGCTTATATATTATTATAATTAAGCAAGTACCGCCACCCCTTGGTGGCGGTACTTGCTTAATTATTGGATAACCAACCACTATTGGAACCATTTATTGGATAACCAACACCCCTGCCATAGGTCACTCCAAGTGGTTCGCTACATTTGCCCGGGTTCATAGGGATGAGGTTTTGTCCGGGACTTGATGGCGGATACGTCCTTCCACCAACTTCCTAGCAGGTCGGATCGGGAGAGACTGGACTCTCTCAGAGCACCGCCTTGCATCGCAGTGGGAGGGATGGGTTCATACCTAGGTCACTCCTGGACAAACTGACCCCCAGATTCCTATCCACTCCTCATACATTTTTCCTTCCCAGAACTTACTATTCTTCCTTGCCTAAAAAGACCTAGCACATAGCATCCTCAAATAATACATAGGCCCTGATGATAAATGTTTTTCTCTGGGCCTCCTGTATGGAGATAAAGTTTAAAAAAATAGGTTCTTAACAATCATAATATGATAATGATTATCAAGTAATTTTCTTCTCATATTCTGATATTTTCTTCAGCTATTAAGAACTATATTGCGAAGGTTTTTCAAACGCGATGATATCTGATTTAATTTTCAACCTATTACTGCCTTCGTCGCCTACATACTGTTTTTGATACATATTGTCACGTAGTTTAACTCTCAATATCCATAACACGATATTATCTCTTCACGCATTTTAAGTGCGGTTTCCAGGGTTACAATATTCGAATATCATTATAATTTATTACTGGACATGAGTAATTTAATAAAATAAGATTTCTTTTGGAATATAAACATTTTGGAATTGTGAAAATGCCCCTTTTCCTACCATCGTTAATTTAGGCAATAATAATTATCTGTATTTCTTCGGTTTGAACTATGTAACGATTTCTAGACATTTTGTTTTAGAAGAGTATTATTATATCTTAGTGTACATTTAAAACTTAGTTTTAATATTTCGCTACCGGTTTCGGTACGTCCGGATCATTAACAAACATTCGTAAATGTACAGAAATAATTAGATTTTGATATGGTGGGGGTTGTTGGATGGAGAGAGAGTGGGAGGAGTCAAAATGTGGAAACATGGTTAACATTGATTACCGGATGCTATTATTTTGTATGTACGTTTTCATTTTTGATTTTATTTGTTAGAAAGTTTGAATGAACAATTTTTATTAACATTTATTTATTTATTTAATTTCAACGGTATAAACATACCGTTTTAACTTAGTTAATATGTTTTAACTTAGTTTTAGCAATCTGGAGATCGCGGCTTCGAACGTGCAAATAAATTTTATTTGTTTAATATTTTTTTTATTTCACAATTCATTTCATTTAAAATAATTATTAGCATATTTGTGGTACGTTTCAGAGTGGAAGATATTCTCAGTATCGCTCTGGTGCAAGACCATCATTGAGAATTGAAAAGTTACTATAAATGGCTTTAGCCATGATTTTTAACTAGGTCTGAAAACCGAGGTACTTCCTAACAGTTTGGACATTCCGAATGTATTCACATAAAATAAAATATAATTTCCAACAAATAATTTGCAAACCCAGAAAAGTTGTTAATCCTTAACAACAATTGTTCATGTTCCCTGATCCTAATTTTAAAGTTAATAGTTGTCATACTACATACAAATGTGATAAATGTAACGGTAAGCATCCGAAGGTCGCGGGATCGAAACTGGCGTGCGCAAATAAATTTTAGTTGATTAATTTTTGTTATTTCACAATTAATTAATAAAAAAAATAATATATAGTATATTTGCTATACGTTCCACAGTGGAAGATACTCTCGGTATCGCCCTGGTGTAAGACCGCATTTTAGAATTGAAACGTTGCTTGAAATGGCTTTAGCCGTGTTTAGTGACAAGATCTGAATAGCCTTCCTTACCTTCCTTTTCCCCGACACCTTCCTCTCCCTACTACCTCACAACATACACCATTTGGGGATGCCATAGTCTCACTGCCTCTAGACGGGAGCCGTTGTGACTCTTGTGTGGTATTCATATAAAAAATATATACCAAAAAATTTCAGAATATATATTGATTATAGTATTTGAAGTTGTATTAAATATACCACAATAATATTTCCAACGAAAATCTGAGAAAAAAATCTTCCAAGATAGCAGTAGTAGGTACTCGTTGGTGCTTCAGCTTACGAGATGCCTCTTCCATGGGGATTACTTCATTTTAATTATGATTAAACGTATTACCAAGCTTCTTATAATGAACAACTCAGCACCAGCATAAAAAATTCTTACGAGGAGTAGAATTTTATACTCGCAAAACCATTAGCATTTTAATAAAGGTATTGAATTTATAATACACGGATGATTTTGCGACACGATCACACTTTGGAGAAACTTTAAGGATCGCTTAGCATTACGCTATTTGCTTTATATCCATTTCCAGAATGCTTAGCTCGTTAAATGAAATAAATAGTTGGATGGAATATTCGTACTTACGCCAGCCATTTAATAAACGGAAAATTTTCAGAGATGGGAATGCAAGCCAATTAAACTAGTGCAAGTTAAGAAACTTTAAATTACTATTCAGTTCAAACTTTTTCCAATTTTAAACACATACATCACCTAAATTAATTTTGCTGTATTATTTTAGACTAGATGTAACCAGTGGATGGTCCTGGCGTGATGGAACTCTTCTGTAGGTTGTAAGGCTATCTGCTTCCTCAATTTCCTTAAAAAATTCGATAGTTTGAGGCTATCCTCGAAGTAAAAACACTTGTGTTTTGTACTGGATTGATTTATTGCCTTATAATTCAGAGGAATTGCAATTATGATAGTTTTGATTCTAGTTCTGAGCTCTGAGGCTTCAAAATGTGGAAAATGCGAAATTTGTTGAAAGAATATGTCAGTATCTGATAGTGAACTCGACAAAAATTCGTAGACAAAACATAACATAAACAAAGACTACTTAGAAAAGATTAACTAAAAGATGACTCACAGACGCGAATTTAACATAAAGGAGTCTAAACATCGAAGTTAGATAAAATTAAGTTAATTTTGAAATGATTAATAAGAAAACATGAAGTTAAATATTTAATAGGACAACACAACACTCAACAACCAGAACTTACATATGAGAGTTTTTCTTTATGAAATTTTATTTTTATATTTATAGAAACCGGAAGATATCTCAAGGGAATTCAGACACTGCGGAAGTAGGACCAGTTAGACGGAAGAGTATTCTTCACACTTCAGATAATGCCTCCGTAAAAAGCCATCACTCCGCACCCAATGACGGTAAGAATTAGATAAAAAGGTGATGGATATACTCCCTATCGACCTGTTGAAAGAACTCCAACCAGAGTGGAAGCATTACATGATTTGGCCACAGCTATAATTTTGTGCTTTTCGTTCCCTCTAGTCTTACAACGTATATTTTTTTTTAAAGAAAGACAAAGATTCCCGATTTATGAATAATCTGACAACACTTGAAAATCTCCTACACCGCCACACTAAAATGTTGCTTGCGTTGTGATGAAGGATATAGCCAGCCGAGAAATCAGTCACGGGACGCCTGGGTGAGACCCAAACGCGATGCCCATTCAGCCACTGATCTATAATGAAAATACTATTTATCCCTATATACGAGTAATTAAAAATTAAGTAACAAGATGGCGATGTCTGCCACTCAAGTTCTAAGATGACTAACAAAATAAAAGTAATGTGTTGTTGTAAAATCAAACTATTATTTCATGTTTTGCAATACTTTTTTTCTAAAACCTAAAATTACGAGTTATGTGTCGCACTTTATCATACCCAAATTTATTTACCCAAAATTTTAAATTTTATATTTTTACATATCTTCCCATAAGCTTGATGAACTTAGAATTTTACTAAAAAATGTAAATTCATGTGCCCGGGTTCATGGGGGTGACGTCTGTCCGGGTCTTGGCGGTGTATGGATGGGCCCTCCAGCTGCATGGCTGGCCGAATCGGGAGAGACTGGTTGAGGGAAACCTTTTGATCTCCCCAGCCGGACTCTCCCGGAACATCGCCTTGCGTCAGTCACAGTGGGAGGGATGGATTCATATGTTTGTCATTCCTAGAGACACCGACCCTCAGATTCCTCATATTTTTATTCCTCAAACTCACCCCTCATACTTTTTCCTTCCCAGAACTTCCTCTTCTTCCTTTCCTCAAAAATACCCTCCACGCAGTATCTTCAAAGTTCTTTGCACTATTAAAAAATATGTATATATATTTATTAAAATTATTCTGTCACAGCTTGTTTCGTATCACCGAAAATAAATGTGACTATAAATATAATAGTCTTGTAGATAATACCTATCATAATTTAACCTGCATTTTAAACTATCTATGTAATTTTACTTGTATTATAATATTAATGTTTAATATTTCTATTTTTTATTTCTATCTAGAAATTATTTTTCTTTATTTAGTTTTCTGCTTTCTTATTTTTTATTATTTATTAGCATAGTTTTTATTATCTGTTTCTATAAAATAATATTTTTTAGATCTTATATGTATTATGTATGACTACCACAACACGGGCATTAGCCTAGTATGGTAGTTAAAAAAATGTCAAAAACTGTAACATTTAAAAATTTATTAAATAAAAAAAAAACATGACATGAGGAAATTATTTTCCTCATGGCCTCCTGTGTAGAGCTAATGTAAAAAAAAATTATTGTTTTTTTGTTTCAGATAAATCACGAATGAAGAAGATATCGATAACAGAATCCGTGTATTCTAAGAAAATAAGTATTCAAGCCGATGATGCAATTTCAAGGTGAGAAATCTAGTTATACTTCTGCTTTGAAATATTATCTCTATTAAATGAAATACAAAAATTTTAACAAGACTTCGTCTCTCTCTAAAATAAATTTCTCTTTGACGACGAACAAAAAAAATTGTCTAAATGAGATCTTTTGAAAAATAATTTATTTCATATGACCACACGTAAACTAGAAACTATTACGGGTCCCAATATCTAATAAATATGCACCCCCTAAAGATTTATACCAAAATTAATTATTTGTTTAATATTCTTACAGGTCATGGTGGTTCTCGTTTTGTCGAAAATGCCACGGTCCTGATACAACCCCCGCTTGGGAGCCTACTCACTGGCAAAAGGTTTGTCCCTACCCCATGTGTCCGACCTACCGCCATTTCGCACAAATCATCAGTCTTATATTCATAGGTAAGTTCTTACCCGTTACAATAGAAAAATCGTCATTTTACGCACATTCTACTACTCCATTTAATAATACTCTATTAAATAAAAGCTAATGATAATAACATTTTTGAATATTGAGAGCTCGTGAAAAATGAATGAAAAGATAAGAAGTGATAGTGTTAATGGAAAATTGATTCATTTTATAATTGCCAGGGAGTGACTTATTTTAAAGTAAAGTAAAACACAAAAAGCCTGGTTTTCACATGTCCACCTTCTTTACCTATATATAACAAGGAACAAAATCTTATGGCAGGTAATCTGAAACGCTCGAATCTGCTGTTGGCGCTAGTGTGGGTGGACAGCCATTTTTTTCTAGAAAGTTTTTTAAATAAATGTTTCATCATTATAGTAATTTAAATGTCTCAATGTTGTAAATTGACATAGGTTTCCAAGTGATACACAGTAGATTGTGCCATTCAAATTAATAAACACAAACCATTTTAAAACTTCTCCTATTTGCAATAAACATTTTGTTTTATCAGACTAAGACTAAGACTCTGGAATCTGTATAACAGGTATAATCAAATTTGAACAAGTCACTCTTTCCAACTCTTAAGCTCAGAAAATCGTGTGGACATTGTCATTTGTGTTGCAAGCCACCGATCTGGATAACCAGAAAAAATTATTTCTCAAAAAATATGTGTAGATACATACGAATAGAGATACAGAAAACAATTTGTTTTGTTACAAACAAAACCGGTTACAAACAAAATAAAGCTTCGCGTTTCCTAATTATTTTGGAATTTATATTTACATAATTCAGTTTCTAATAAATCCCTGACATTCCACCCACAATATTTATCAATACAAGTGTAATGCCTTTAAATCCTTAAAAAAAATATCTTTTAAACCGTATCACATGGCTGTCATATCATGCAAATGATATCCAACCACACCAGCGCCATCGAGCTTTCCAGATTACCTGCCATAGTGAATCGTATTTAAGCATGATGACAAAATGATTTTGATGATGAAATTTTTGATCTTATCTTAAAACTAAACTCTTTTAAATATTTCTTTATCTGGCACACCGGTGTTAAGGCATTAAAACACATGTACGTTTATACACCCTTTATCAAAAGGACAGATTGATCTACTAATGAGCGACGTACTCCATTGTGCAGGGCTTAAGGGATTACGCAGATAAGAGACAGATTTTCTGATACCGAAATATTTGATTTAACTGAAATCAACTATAATCTATTTTAAATGCTTCAAATTCATATAGTAGTATCTTACGCTCTTCAGACAGAAGTGTGCACGATTTTTATGATAACGCAATCATCTTCTTATTAAGATTTTAATCCCGTTTAATTTTTTTACTATACATGTTGTATTCCGTCTTCTGTGGTAATGAAGTGAGTACATGCAATATGTGCAATCATAATTATTATAGATACGTAAACATTAAAAAAAAAATTATTTCAAAGTTGATCATGCATTAAAGTATTTATTTTCATGATTCATAATATTCATTATAATCAATCTCAACTTTTTGATTATGTAGAAAAACTTTTTTCAATTTTTATTTATTTAATTTAGTTGTGCATAAGTGCATTTCATCATAAGTGATAAGGTGGGTATATTAATTTTCTTGCATATACCAATACGATATTACAAAACAATATTTTTTAAATGTCGTCTGATGGTTTTTTACGAATGCCAGTTTTATCTTTACTTTTATTTCTTTTCTCTCATAATTTTTTTTTCTTATTTTTTTCTTCTATTCGCCTTTTGCGTATTACCTTTATAAAGAAACTAATAAAATATAATTTTGAAATCTTTACAGTTTGATACCAAACAGCAAAAAATATAACAATATACAAGTAAAGTAGGTATATGTATCCTTGCGCATCGTAACTGGTTTCTTAGAATAAGCATTGTTCTAATCAAGTTGATACTAATGTTGACTGGACCATTATGTATTCACACTCGTATTGCAGCTTATCGTCGAGGAACATTTTACTTGTCATATTATATATATATATATATATCATATATATCCATTACGCATAATATATCCAATATCCATGGAAACATTATTTTGATTATTTCTGTATCAAATTTATAATAATAAATATGTAAATAAATAAATATCTTTGTAATTTCATCTGAGATTAGAATAGTTTTAACTTAACGAATTGTTGTAGGGTATGTGTTATATTACAACAATTCCAATATTTTTCAAAATGATTATTGTAGGAACTGTGTCCGAAATGGCAGAAAATAATAAAATAATCAATGTGTTCAAACCAGATACAATTAATATGATTTTCTTCCTTCAGGGTTCCTACTATGGGGTGTGATGTATGCCCTCCTGCCGAAGACGGCCGCCCCGGGAGGCGAACTGTTTACCATCGCTTGGCTGGCACTCGCCGCTCACTTCGGAGGCATCCTCATGGTGAGGATCACCACCCTCCCAGCCCTCATAGGCATGTTGCTCGTCGGCATTCTCGTGCAGAATGTGGGCTGGGTCAATTTACCCGAAGATGCTCACCTTCCTAAGGAATGCAGGTAGAAACCTTTATAATTTTTTTAAATATTTCAATGACATAATTATGCATCGATGATTTACGTAATTTTTAATGGGATACAAATATTTACCAATCTTATTTTTCCGACAAAATATTACACTTACACACATATGCCTCTCAGAACACGTGACTGCACACACAAACAAGTGTTTACACATTTTTAAGTCAAAACTGCACACCTGAAACCATCTTGCTAAAAATGTTTATATCTACCCTCCTTGTTCTCTGCACATATGTCAAGTCAAGTTAGATTTGAACCAAAGACACGTAAATATCTTTTAGGACCAGTTGTTTCGGAAAATTTCAAGTTTGAATTTCCCTCAAATCGACATTCACCGAAAAATTGGGTTGTTTCAACCTCCTTCAGAAGAAATTTCATCGAAAATTCCATAGGACCAGTTGTTTCGGAATTCCCTTCAAATTTGATTTTCCTTCAAATTTGAATTTCCTTCAAATCGTCATTCACCGAAAAATTGAGTTGTTTCAACTTCCGTCAGCAGTGAAAATACTATAGAAATGTGATGTGAATGTGATCAGCCGAGTCCGGACGGTTAGCGAAATAATGGGAGGCGCATGCGCAGACGTCAAAATTGTGATTCGGCGGGGAACACTTGAATAAAATTTTCAAATTTATCGAACGTTATTTGTTGCTATTTACTGCTGACGGAAGTTGAAACAACCCAATTTTTCGGTGAATGATGATTTGAAGGAAATTCAAATTTGAACGAAAATCAAATTTGAAGGGAATTCCGAAACAACTGGTCCTATGGAATTTTCGATGAAATTTCTTCTGACGGAGGTTGAAACAACCCAATTTTTCGGTGAATGTCGATTTGAGGGAAATTCAAACGTGAAATTTTCCGAAACAACTGGTCCTTATAATTGGAATAACAATTAAAACCGTGGCGTGCCACTACTTTTTTCCGATTAAAGAGATTTTCCAGAACGATCGGCCTATTTCATGCCAAACATTCTCAACTTTGAATTATTTCCAGGAAATTTGCTTTGGTGATAATTCTAACCCGAGCCGGTCTGGACTTGGATCCTCCTGCCATGAAGAAACTGGTCGTGACTGTTCTGAAGCTAGGTCTGATTCCTTGGGCCGTGGAGGGTGCAGTGATTGCTGTCATGACCCACTACCTTCTTGACTTGCCTTGGATTTGGGGTATGTTGAAACTTTTTTTTTATTTGTGAATATGCATAATTCGTATTTGAGCGTATTCTGTCGTTAGTGCATATTTGAGCGTTTTTTGGTAGTCAATGTATATTATTAGCCAATGAAAAGTCAATGTATATTATTGACCAATGCTAACTTGAATATAACTATTCAAGTTAGCATTGGTCAATCTTTTCCGAGGGTATGGGCTGTTTTTGGAACCGGTTTTGAAATATTACTTATTTTCAGTGAAATTTTGAAAAAAACCTGGGTTTTAAAAGTTTATTTAATTTTTCCATAATTTAATTTATCATTAGTGCATATTTTAGCGTTTATATTGCATATTTTGCATGTTTATAATGCATGATGTCTACTTATATGTTTATTAATGAACTTTTAAATTACACAAATGATTTGAATCGAAGTTTTATGCGTCAATCTATCGGTAAGGTAAACTCTTCAAGCCTTAAAGTAGGTAAACAAAAACCTAAACCTCCTGAGATGTCTCCTGTTTTGCCGATTCTTGGCGAAGCTCCCATCCGAAGCTGGCAGTTCTTTTATAGTTCTTTTCAGAACCTAGAGTACCTATTGAGTTTTTAGGCGGTATTTTTAGCATAATTAAATATGGGAAAAATGACTTATATATATAATATTGAGATATGATTTTAGATTTTTACGGCCATAAATATATAATATTGTTTTTTTTCTGGATTTGAAATATGAGATCGACAAAAATTAAGAAAAGTACATAGGTCCCGATGGCCGCGTTGGTTAATGGTTCGATTACTTATTTTTTTATTTTTTTTTATTTAAAGATACAGACAAAATAATATAATATCAATCTAAAAAAAATAATACAAAAAGAGATAAAAGTCCCAATAAACTATTTTTAAATATTTTAATTAATGAAGATAATATTAGCGAAAGTCAATCGAAAATCCGAAACAGAAAAATCAGAAAAAGATACGAATACATCTGGGACTCGAACCCAGGACCTCTGGCAATCCGGGCCAAAGTTTTTCTGATTTTTCTGTTTCGGATTTTCGATTGACTTTCGCTAATATTATCTTCATTAAAATATTATAATTTGAGGTTTAACTCAATAAGTTAAAAAAGTTAAAAATAAAAATAAAAATATTTTTAAGTAGTTTGTCAATGTTGCAACCGTTACCTTTTTATTTTTCTGTATTTTGGTCTGTTTCATGTTTCGTTAAGATTGATTAGTAATTTCTTCTTCTTCAATAAAATTAAAGTACGCTGTATATGGTTTATCAATATGTATAGCAATTAACATATAGATATGTTCCTATAAGGTAATTCATTTCGTAGCTTACTTTACTAACTTTACTCATTGACAAACGTACAATAATTTTATTCAATATTCGTAAAACTGTTAGGGTTATTGCACCATTAGGGAACGTACCCATACTATGTGACCCGTTCAGGGGAGGGAGGGGGATCTTTAAAATACCACGCTTGGTCACAGTGAGGGGCGGGGGGCTTAGGTTTTTATTACGTAGTCAATATCCTTTAAGGAAATCTCGCATTTTTTTCGAGCTACATTCAAATATGGCGCTTTTTAAACTCGCAGGTGGCAACTCGTGGTGGTTTGTAGTGCAGTGTAGTTGACAAGTAAGTTACCGAGAGTTTGTGCCAGTACAATAACGTCGTTGTACGATCTGCTGTACAATGCGTTCATTAAAGGTCACAATAACAGGACTTTTGTTTCTATAAATTAAGTTCTGGTTAAAATATATTTTGACATAAGTTTAATCTTGATAAAAAAATTTCCACTTGTAATTATAGGTATGCATGCACTCTCGCCGTCACGCAGCAAGCGTCGTATTAATAAAGACAAATATAAGCCAATTTTTTTATGTTTTACTTTTTTTCAGCAAGAAATGATTTAAAACCATTTTTATGAATTACTACGTGAAAACTGTAGAGGGGGGGGGGTCTTGAAATATACTACACATGGTCACCGAGGGGGGAGAGGGGGTGAAAAATTGCAAAAAGTGGGTCACGTAGTATGGGTACGTTCCCTTACCTAATGCTTTATGATATCTTTCAAATTCGTTATGAAAATTTTCTATTTTCACGATATTTTTTTTCAATATTCTCTCCCCTTTCGCATTATTAAGTAAGGGGAGAAAATCGTAATAGAACCCTTTTCAAGAGTTTCGAAATTTTAGGAGAAATTCCTCAATTTTACTGACCTAAGAATTAGGCAAAATCCAAACAGATTACACGGACATGAAAATTTCATCAGATTCATTGGTACCCGATAATCCGTCTTTAACGCAGTAGATTATGTCATGTAACTTCTGCAGCAGACGGGTGTCGTAAATCATAGGGGTAATCTTAGTAGGAAGCCGTACAGTTGATAACTAATCTTAATACAGTTGCACAGAGACATCATAAAACTTGCAGATGTCTTAATTTTGTCATGAGATCAGTAATGATGCAATGATAATGAGAAATCCTTGGCTGCAGCCGTATCGTCTGTCGTCAATCGTCCATTGCCGTTTTAGTGATAACTTTCACTAAAATTATTCCTTCCTACCCAGTACCTACATCAAGCATGTAGATTGTATATTTTTGACTGAGTGCTGTTTTAGCTCGACCATTTTGTCTGAAAAAATTTTGTACTTTCCGCTTCCGTTTCAAGATGGTGGCCGCTTAAAGTTTAGTTTTTTCAATCACCATCGCCAGAATAGATCAGTGAGGTCAGAATTGGCTTTTACTGAGGGATGCATGCAAATGTTGCTTATTTTGTTGCATTCGTCGTTCTTCTTCCAGAATAGCCGGTTTTTGGTGCACTGACAAGCATCTGAAAAGAATTTACATTAAAAAAATTGGAACACAATATTTTGGGACACAAAAAGGATTGTTAAATTACGTCGTTACCTATGATATTTGTTACAATGTTAAAAAATGCAGTTTACACGTCGATTTAAAACAGATTTTTTTTATAAACTTTATTACAGCATTGCAATACACATAAACACATACTTACCTTCTAAAAAACTTTTTTATTCATTTTGTGACGTATGAATTTTGATAAAATTTTTAAATCAAACAACCATAAGTATACTATTTCATTTATACTTGTGGTTGTTAAAATCGTAAAGGCTAGTATATCTACAGAACAATAACACAAGTTGAAGGCAAAGTTTTTTTTATTTTATTTTATGCCTACTTATAATTATGTTTTGCTCAAAACCCAATTTTTTTACGCTAGTCTATGTGGGTTTAGTAACAAGAAGTACCATTAAAATTAAAAATATAAAAGAAAACTTAAATAATATGATGAAATCTATTTTCATTAAGAAAGTGAAAAAAATTATTGTAATCAAAAAATAATCAATGTTCTCTTATCAATCGGATATCAAAACCTGCATCTCTTTTGCAGCCTTCCTACTGGGGTCCGTCATTGCAGCTGTCTCCCCGGCCGTGGTGGTGCCCTGCCTCTTCAGGCTGCGAGGTAAAGGATACGGAGTGGCCAAGGGAATCCCAACCCTCGTGTTAGCGGTGGCCGGTATTGACGATGCTACCAGCGTGGCTATCTTCGGTGTCATCAGCAGCATCATGTTCTCGACTTCTTCACTGACTTACACCATTATTCAGGTAAATAGAAACTTTCATTTCATTTAATCTTCTGAGACTTGGATGCGTGTCGTTCCAAATGCACAGAGTTAATCGGACTATGCCATACGCAATCATCAATTTGGGAAATAAAAGAAGAGTGAAAAGGGACTGGATAGGGGAAGGAAATGGGGATTCAGATGAGGTACACTTAACACAGCTAAAGTCATTTCGACCCTGAATGGTGGTCTTTCACCAGTACGATTAAGATTTACGATTAATTATTTCTAGTACTGCGAGAATCTACCACACCGGTATATGCCGCAAATACAATGTTGGTAAATTTAAAAGTGAACCGAAATCGATCAATTTCGATAGCAGCCAACTACACTTTTTAAAAAATGGCAGATTTTGTGTTTAAAATAATCTTTACCAACATTTTTATCAGGTTGTTTTTTCAAAACCAGCTCAATTTATATTTTTACTAGAGAAAAATTGACTTAATATAACTTATTTCCAAACAAAAAAAATCCTTACTCACTGTCATATCGAATTGAATCATCTCCACTACGACCAATTACAGAGCGAGATTTCGCAAAGATGGAGGCCAGTTTATTGCATTCAATTGCATTGTTTATTCAAATCCAACTAAATCCAATTTACTTCACATCAAACACAGCCAAATTCACTTGTGGATTTGGATTCATTTGATCTAATCTGACGATCTCCAAAATTATTGTCGATTTATTGATTTAATTAGCTATTATTTGAAATTTATAACAGTGATTTATTATAGTCTTACTAATACTTTATTTATATCAAAAGTAAAATTCCTAATACATGGATTTATCAAGTCAAGAAAATAAATTATTGAATATCTCAGAATTTGAAAAGGAGGACATGGCTGCTTTCGAAATTGATCGACACAAATATTGATGAAAGGAAAATATTTTGTGATAGTGCCTTTTGAAAACGGCGTGCTTCTACCGAGTAGGATAACTAAAAAAATATATGATTTGACAAAAACCAACACGAATACCATTCAAAGACTCAACAGAACATGAAAATTAAATCGGTGAAAAGGAACGGAGCAGTCCAAGTTTCCATGCAAAGAGAGATTTTTGATGAAGCCAAAACATTAATTAATGCGTAAGTCTGATAGTAATGTGTGACCTTGGTATAAGAAAATGTGGTAGGATAGTGTAATAGAAAGTACATATTGATTAAAAATATTAAAAAATACTTAAATTTTACCACTTTTATTGTATAAAAAACAAACATGTTTCGTGAGCAATGCTAAAATCTTAATTTTCATTAGGGTTTACTTTAAAACTCGACATTACATGCTGATTATTCCAGTGTAAAAAACTATCCGTTTTTTCTTTCGAAAGAAATATTTTCAACCCTGTTGGGACATGAGTACGGGAACTTATCAACAAGGTTCGACCTTGGCTTCCATTTGGGAAAATTTGACGGCAAACTTGCTATCGAATCAGGAGACCGATCTGCTCCAAACCCTTCTCTTGTTATTAGATATCTGTCAATGGATAGATTGAAGCCTGAATCGTCGAATATATTTTAGAAATTCTTTTAGGTTTACTGGTTTTCCTAGAATTACGTTCGGTAGCTACACTCGAGGGCTTCAAATGTCTTGATTTCGTTGCTTTATTTAACATAATATTACAGTGCCAACACAAAAAACTTCTAAACTTCCTGGGGTGCTAGCATGGTCGATCGATATGAAGTTACCGACACATTGTAGGTAACTTCTCATCGTTTCCTAGGACAACTGCATATCGCTGACGTACAAACAACAGTTGATATCTAATATATTAAGGACACTTAGTCATTGTAAACTGTCACCTATTCGTTTGCGATCTGCAGTTGTCCTAGGGAACGATGATCGACCATGGTAGCACCCCTGGTAACCCTAGTACCGGTGTGATTGTCTCTTGTTCTGTCTTTACCGAATATTATTCATGTGCTGATGATACGTATTTTATTAAGTGTTTGTGTATACCATAACGGAGGCACGGTTGTATCGAAACCATTTAACGTACGTACCTACCTATCTGTTAAAATACGTAAATAAAATTATATACCTAAAGGTGAATACAAAAAATTCAGTTCTTAATTTAATGTCCTTTCACGACATTACGCTTTCATGACACCTCACAAGAACGCACCTGTCTAAACAGTGTAAAGACAGGGTAACTATGTCATCACCCGGTTGGGAAGCGTTGTGAGGCTGCTTAAGGTAGAAAGGGGTTTATTAATGTGGGTCTTGCAGAGGTCCGGGCAGGAGGAAAAAAAATACCGATTATTATTTTTTAATGACGTTAATAGTGTTTAAGTCTTTAGAAATTTTTATTTATTTTATTTCACACCGTAACTCATTTTTTTTATATTTTAGGGTCCCGTGTCAATCATCGGTGGAATAGCATTTGGCATTTTTTGGGGCTACTTGCTGAAGTACGTTCCAGAGAAAAATGATCCCTTTGTGGTACCCTTGAGGGTCCTGTTACTGCTCCTTGGAGGGTTGCTCGCAGTTCTGGGCTCAGAACTCATTGATTACGATGGGGCTGGTGAGATTTTTTTACTTAATACTTGATTTGAAGGGAGTTTATTGTAATGTTTCGCTCAAAACGTGTTCATCTCTCAATATATTGAAAGTCGTTTATTTTTTTTAAAGAACAAATTTGAGCAAAATATTATTTGAACTTATTGGGATTATATGTATACAATAAATTCTAGGCCATAAACAATATGTATTGTTTGGACTACATATTATGTAACTCCGACAAAAAATAAATAATTTTCGGTTTATTATTTCTTTCAGCCATTAATATTGTTTATTATAAATGTAATTTCTTACAGGTCCATTGGCAGTAATCACCGCAGCTTTTGTGGCGTGTATGCACTGGTCCAAGCAGGGCTGGGATGTGGAAGACAACCCGGTCGCCACTGCTTTTGAGATCTTCTGGATGGTGTTTGAACCTATTCTATTCGGAATTACCGGAGCAGGTGTCAAGGTAAATCAATAAATATTTTAAAAAAACTTACACTGTAAACCCCAGTCTCACCTAACTTTTCTCCCGCAACGACAGCTGCCATGGAGCTTATTATGTGTGACACGTTGTTATCCCACACTAAGGTGGGATAACCACGCTGTACAAGGTGTTACAAATCAATTCAAATTTTATTTAAAAGGAAATCGACACCTTGCACATAGTCGAGTGCATGATAAAAAAAAATTCTTGTTACTTTTGTGCGATTGCCGTAAAATAGTCCGAATTGCCCGGATTTAGTGAGATTATAGTAGTACAATGTGTTACAATGTTACAATGTATTACCAATGTGGATATTTCGATAGGCTATAGGAAATGAAGACTTCATGGAGTTTAAAAGATGACAGGTTAGGAAGAAACTAACTATTCAGTTCTGGTTATTAAATACGACTAAAGCTAATTGCAGGAAAGTTTAGATTCTTTCACCAGGGCGAAACTGATAGCATCCATCGCTCCAGAACGAGATGCAATATACTAGATATTGTTTTAAATAAATTTTATAAGGCGTCCACCTGACAAGCGAAAATGCCAAATTCTCTTTCCTTAATTATTAACATTTTTTAATATCGATAAACCAACTAACTATCCATCACGCCGTTTCCCCGCAGTGGTAGGCAGAGAGGAAACAACTCGGTCTTGGCACACACTCCTTGCTTCATTCACATTCATACATCTTCTCATACATGCTCTTCTATTATTCTGACTCTTGACATGTCCCGACTCAAGTATCTGATTTACTTGATCGTGCGATGTCTTCCTTGGGCGTCCTCGGCTTCTTCTACCATTCACATTCGCGTCATAACTTCTCTTTACACTCCTTTCTTCATTCATTCGCTCAACATGCCCAAACCATCTAAGTGTCCCTTACTTAATCTTACTTATTACGCTCACATCAGCCTTGCATTCTTTTCGGATCTCTACATTCCTCACACGATCATATATGGTTTTACCACACATAAGCCTCAGGGATTCCATTTCTTTATTGTGTTTTGTATATTTTTTATAAATAGTAAGTACTTATTATAAATAATTTTTCATTACTAATATGATATTAATTTTGTATTTTCAGATTAATGAACTGGATGGCAATGTTGTATCAATCGGAGTTGGTTGCCTGGTTGCTGGCGCCATCATCAGGATATTGACAACGGCTGCCATTGGATTCGGGAGCAACTTGAACACCAAGGAGAAGTTCTTCGTAGGCCTGTCATGGATGGCGAAGGCTACTGTGCAGGTAAATAAAAACAAAACTTCTATATTATGTAATATCATCTTTGGCATAATCGTTAAAAAATTTAATAATAACCATGGATACTAAAAATAACAATTATGGTTATATTTTTGTTTTTTTCTGAATTGGCTTTGCTCATTCTTTGTATAATATGATGGCTTTAATGGTGTGCTAGCAGAAATTTCAATTCCAGTGAAAACTGTATGGCGTTCTTGCGGTTACGTGGTGCATATTTCTAATCATTTTCGATAGGTGCTAACGTCGCCGTTTAGGGTTGAAATGCTTATTGAAATAAAATTGCTCACTTAACAGGAAATATCATACAAAAGAAAAATGTTACGTACATTTGAAATCATATTGGAGTTTCCTAGAATGTCATTTTGCGCGACCGCGTCTTGGGAAAATGTATATTTTTATGAACATATTTCCTATGTTCATTATTTATTCTCCTGTTACAGGCCGCTCTGGGACCAATTGCTTTGGATGCGGTAAAAAATGGCGACAACAAGGAAGATATCAAATACGCCGAAGATGTTCTTACAATGTGCATTCTGTCAATTGTAGTGACAGCTCCATTGGGAGCCATTTTAATTTCAATCACTGGACCCAAACTTTTGACGAAGACGAAGAAACCGCAAGTATTGGAAGGTACGTTACAAAATGATGTTTTCTTAACAAAAAATCAGGATACTGATTAAAATAACAACAGAATAACTACCCAGCAAAATTAATGCTCATTGCCTAAAAACATTAAACAAATCTTAAACCAACTATTTGTAAAGGTTGTACAATAATTATTCAATTAACTTGAATCTCTTTAATTTAAGGTTGGCGTCGATCGCATCGTCCTTCTATCAGGGACATTTCCATCATCGACGAAGAGGAAGAAAAGGAAAACTCGGATGATACTGATGCTGAACTCGGAGATTCTTCTGTTCCTACCAATACCACGGCATCTGTCACCAACTTAGGAAATCAGGCGTGAAGTGTTCAAATTTATGAGGACCTTTAAGAAAAGACTGAAAATAGCACATTTTTCAAAGCAAACCTTAGTAAATGTTTTGGTATAGTGACGTAAAATTGCTATTTTTATATGGTACGCCTTTAAATGTGAGATATTAATTATCTATGGCCTTTGCAAAGAAAAGTGAATACGTAGACGGCTTTTACGATTCTATTGTTTTTTTAAACGATTGTTAATAGGAGTGGTGCTATAGGTAGTGAAAGTTGTGAAAGATATAATATAAGATAGGTTAGGTCTGATCGTCCATGGGTCCAACGGGTCCATGGGTGGTGTCCAACAGTTTGGCTTAATTGTACCATTCTGTAGAAAGAAGAATAATTGACTTAGGCAGCATATGAAGTATACCTTCCTATATATATATTCTAGTAGGTACATAATGATTTTTCATTATGTTTTAACCTTAAAGAGGAAAATGATTAGCATTAAGCTGGAAGGAAATTTTAACTTAATTTTGAACCAAAAGAATTAATGTCTAGTTTGGTGAAATATGAAAATATCATTTATTGTGCCTCTTGTGTGGATTTAAACTAAAAAAAAAGTTATTTTTAAATTGATTGCATACAATACTCAGTCAATACATAGCTGATCCGCTCACTGAGGTAACTGAAAACTGTCAACTGGCAACTGTCTTTGTATGACAATGTGATGGCCCGCACACTACACAATCACTCAAAAACCCCTTGTCAATGGTTATAATGCAAGCGGTGACTCGCGACTCGCACTGCTGATTGCCGATTGTTCTTCGTCTATGGTTAAACAAGCTTTTTGACCAATCAAGACATAGAAACCAGCCGTTTTTAGTTTGGTTTCAGTTGCCTCGCGCCTTAGTGCTCGTCAGTAAAAAAATGTGTGCCACATCATAAACAAGAGTTGTCCACAAATGTAGGTGTATAATAATATACATTTATAAAAATAACTATACATCGTAAACTTCTCATTGTGATTCTGTGGGTCACATTATTAGATATATAGGTTGCGGGTTGGACACACCTGTGTTAGTCTTTAATTGTTAGTGAAATTAATTAAACATTTTATTTAATTCCTAGTATTAAATTATTAGACAAGAAAATACAATTATTTATTATACTTACATGATAAATGCCCATTTCATTTAAATTTTGAACATTTTCTCCTGACAAACATTATTTTTAAACCAATATGAATGTTTATCTTTCTTTGTAGAATATTTTTTCAAACAGCTATAGATTATTAGACAAAGATTAAAAAAAAAATGATTTCATCCCTTCCTTCAGTTTCACTTTAAAATATGACCATATATTGATAAATTGAGATCATTAAAAATGCGTATTAACAGATATACCTTAAACGCAAAAACATGTTAGTACCTACCTACTTTGATATTATGTACAGGAATAATATAACCTCTCTTAGATAATTTATTATTTAATTTTAAAGAAAAAATGGATTGGCAAACGATTATTGCCACTTAAGTGTTGTTAAGTTTAGTGAATTTAATTTTCGCAATTAATTTAATTAATATTGTACGTAAGATCAGATCAGCAGTAAAGTTGTTATAATGTAATATTATACTATCTGACAAAATATTAACTTACTGAAAACCTGGAGCCGATCATAATTAATATTAGTTCTAATATTCCTCATATTGAGATATTTTTGAAAATTTATGCTTGACATATATACTTGTATGTTTAGATAGTGCCATAATGTTAAAGATCGAGTTAGTCGGTCATTGAAATGTAAATATTAACTTATTTCGTCTTATTATAATATAATTTTTTTTTTCTTGACATTGTAAATTTGTTATATATTATTATGTATAAATTTTTAAAAATATCTAAGTTTAGTGTTCACGAAGTTTGTAAGAGATGAGCTGCCTTGACTCTTTTAAATGAAGAAAGGGGTGAACATGGTGATGCAATGAAAGAAAAAAATAACTATTTTGTATGTATAAATTTGTGTTTCAGAACCTTTACTGAAATTGTACTTTTGAAGCATAAAATAGCATTGAATTCGTTCCTTGTAAAATGAGGATTGTCAGTGGATTATTTATATATTTAAATATAACATTATGCTGCAATTGATTCAACAAATGATTTACCTATGTTATCGAAGTAAGCAAACACTTTGTGACTACCAAATGAAACGAATACTTAGTTTTAAACCACTGTATTTTCATTTATATTGGTTGACTGGTTTCAGTTGGACTCAACCTTCATCAGGACAATAATATATAAACTAAATCATAATACAGAGAAACAATATCAGGTAAACAAAGTAGAGAGAGAAAGCATACCAACAGTCCGATTTTAAAGTTGTTCCCTAGCTCCTAATGTAACCCCCACCCTTCCTTTACCCCGCCCCTTACCCCGCCCCCTGAGCCTCTTCCTAACCCTCCCCCAACCATTCTATGACGTTCTCTCCCTCTCCCATATGCATTCTCTCTCTACTCTGTTTACCTGATATTGTTTCTCTGTATTATGATTTAGTTTATATATTATTGTCCTGATGAAGGTTGAGTCCGACCGAAACCGGTCGACCAATATAAATTAAAATAAAGTGGTTTAAAACTAAGTATTTGTTTCATTTCGAATTACATATGTGTTTATATTTCAAAAACAATAAATAATAATCAAAGTTTATTCATATTAAGAATTTAAAGAGTACAGTAGGTATTTACAGTGATATATCTTGATAAAATTTAAGTAAAGAAAAATAAAAATATTATGAAAGCATTGGAAACTTGTTTTTATACTTTCTGGAGAACTCCATAAAATAATAAAGGATTGACTTATGTGGCATTCAATTTTAACGAACATTCGCTAGGTACTATATACAGGGTGTATCGGTGCGTACCCCACAAACTTTAACCAGTGATTCCTGACATTATTTGGAGTAAAAAATGTAAATGTAATTTTGATCTCCGGTGACTTTTTCGATGACGTTTTTTTTCACTTTTTTTTTCTTCAAAATCCAACAGAAAAAAAAATTCTTTTGCATGTCGTCACTGGTCACTCAGCCAAGTAAACACCCGACCTCTTATCCCGCCCTCAACTGTCTAAAACCTACTACTCTTTTATGTTTTTGTAGAAAAAAAAAACATAAATGTCACCGGATCCCAAAATTTTTTTACATTTTAAATAATGTCAGGAATCACTGGTTAAAGTTTTTCGAGTACGTACCGATACATCCTGTATATATATTTTTTTGGGGATGTTACGCTACCTCCTTCTTTAGCCAACGTTTCGGACAACGTCACAGTGTCCATAATCAGGGCAGATGTGTTGTAGTGAGACGTTGACCGAAAGAAGGAGGTAGCGTTACAAGGCATAACATCACAAAAATAAATAACAAAAATACTTTCGGCCATGAAAATCGTAAATGATATTGGTAATATGTTTTTAATGTTTGGCGGAATCAGTGTTTAAAAATTCTATTGTAAAATAAAATCACCATACAAAGGGCCGCGAATAAATGATGATATTTCACGCCCTCATAAAGGCTACTTTTAGGAATAATATAAAATTTGCTGTCAATTTTCCTAAGTTCCTAAGATTCTGGATGTGAAAGAACTTTAATGTTTTTATTAGTTTATAAGTTCTAGGTTTTTTTCTCTGATAGATAAAAGTCAAATAAAAGCAATAAAACTATAATATACGAGATCTATCACAGTATTTTATAACAAGTTGTGTAAACATAGTGCTACTACAGACATCTGGGATGAAAATTGTGAAACTGTGAGGTGATCCTACTGCGAAAAGCAAACGGTTGAAAGTGTTTTAGTTCGACAAACTAGCGGCAGGTGGCAGTGAAGTAGCAAAAAAATAATTAATTTCCGGAAAAACTATTTCTTTGCAATTTTCACCACACCTGGCATTGGCAAAAAATATATGAACAACAATTATTTTAGACAGGTAGTGTACACGGAGAAAAATGTTATTCGAAAAAACGATCATTTTAATACTAAAAACGGTTAAAAACGGGACTGAAGTTCTAACAAACAAATTAACAGGGTTTCAATGTTTATTGGCGGGAAAATTTAAGAAGAATTTGTTGGTATACGTACGAAATTAAGTATGCCAACAAATTATTATTACATGTTCCCGTCAATAAACATTGAAACCCTGTTAATTTGTTCGTAAGAACTTCACTCCCTTTTTACTATTAAAATGATCGTTTTTTCGAATAACATTTTTCTCCGTGCAGCTACATTCGTTTGTTTTTCAATCTGTAATTTGATTTTACACTGAAATTCTATATGAGATTTTAATACCTACCAGCATAAAAGCAATTTTTTGTGTTGATTACATAAGTTTTTTGTCTAATTGGATATTTAATTTGAACGTTTGAAGGTTTTCTCGTTGTCAGAAGAAGTCAATGTCCTCGACTCTCACATCCTTATTGGTGACCATAAAATAAAATACTTTCCCATTAGAACCATATCGGAAATAATCAATAGCTCGCATTATTTCTCGCCGGATACTTGCAATAATTTATTGCAGTCACTTAAATGTTGCATAAAAGGTACAATTCTAATCGCTCGATAGATGACGGGCTAATGTTGATTGAGTGAGGTTTTACATTGAGATATATTCCAAATAAGAAATTTGATTTTTCCTGAATTTTTCTTTATATAGTGCAAGATTTTAGAAAAAATCGTGCTGTTGATCTGAATGACTTTGCGTTTCACTCGCCTACTGACTGCCGCCCATCTGCCGCTAAATGTGCCTTTCTAAGGAAAGGGAAAAATGAATAGGGGTAAAAAAGCGAGGTAATTATCGAATCGCGACATAAAGCAACCAAGTAAATATTTTCAATGGTACGATGCCGATTGTCTTTTATTGCATACCATTGTGTTGTTATTTGTAGTTGTTTTAAAGTGCGCCTCCACTTGTAATGCATTTCTAAAGGTGCAATGCTGATTGTCTTTTATTTAAAACGTCATATTGTGTTATTGTTTTTATTTTTGTTTTAAGCAGATTATGTTATTAACTCACAACACAGGAGTTCCTATTAAGACAGTCACAGCACATCACCAATTGAAATGTAATTAATAAAGATGAATAATTAAATACATATATATATATTAAATGACCGAAACATGTATACAGGGTGTCACAGGATGTACCCGAGAGATTTTAACCAGCGATTCCTGAGGTTATTTGGTGTAAGAAATGTACATGTCGTTTTGCTCTCATGATATTTTTTTTCTATTAAAAACAAAAAAAAATGTTTTTCATCACACCTCGCCACTGGAAATTATAATTGGCGTAGTCCACACAAATAAGTGTGATCTCGTGTGCGTACATGAGAGAAAAGGAGCGAACGCACGCTAGGGAGAACGTTGCCAACCTGTGGGGGGTTGGCTGGCGGATAGGGGGAGGGGTCAGCGGGGTTTATACGCGGTCAGCGACGGTGCGTGGAAAAACATAAAGAAATGTTTTTAATTGAAAAAAAAATGTCACCGTACCTCAAAATGATATACAGATTTTTTACTCCAAACAAGCTTAGGAATCGCTGGGTAAAATCTCTCGGGTACGTCCTGTTACACCCTTTATATATATATTAAAAACATTTCATTTCGGACCAAGGATGATGATACGATACGATACGATACGATTGTACCACCCCAGCCAGGAGCAATCCTGTCCCGGTGAGACCGGTACACCAGGGGGCACTGATTTGTTGGGACTGGAACACGTGCTCTAAGGATGGGAAGGAGGTTGGAATTTAATCGACCGGTATACATGGCAACCTAATAAGCCAATATTGGAATGTAGGATGGGCAGGAATAAAGGAAGTGGTTGAGCTTTTGTTTTCGTTTCTCAAGTTCGCTTATTTTTGCTTCTCATTTCTTCTCGCTTCATCCTTCGATCTTCCCGCTTTTTTTGGTTGTTGCCTCCCGTTGCTTCTTGCTGCTCATTTCTTTATTTTATGCTTTCCGCTGCCAGCTTCTCTCTGCTTCTTCCTTCCCGTTTTCCGTTGCTTCGTGCTTTCTGCTTCTTGCTTACGACTTCCTGCTTCTTAGTTTCTTTTTTGTTTCACGCTGTTTCTTACTTCCTGCTTATTGCAACCTGGTTCCCTTTTAGCGTTACCCGCTACCATTACGGACTTCACGTTTCTCGATGTTTCTTGCTTTCCGCTCCCGTTTGCTTTTCGGTATTCGTATCCCGCCTTGTCACCGCGAGAAAAGTTTCAGTCTACTTCGACTACTTCCTGCTGCGCTATCGGTCAACAGCATTCGATCTTCTTATTTGTTCATATGGGTTTTTTTTTTTATTTATTGATATTATTTTTTTTTTTTTATGGAATAGGCAATTCACCCTAAGAAGAGTGCTTTGTGCCATTAAAGTTAAGAAAGATAGTTAAATTTTTTAGGTTAATCTACGAGGGGACAGGACAAATCAAACATTGAACTCATTTAAGTCTATGAACTTGTATAAAACTGAAAAAACGCGAGAATTGTTGAGAGACAGCAAATACGGAATACTAAGGGGAGAATTGTGGGTAATTTTAATAAGCAAACGATAAATGTTTTTGAAGGAAGAATGATTTTTACAATTAAAGAATATATGGTTAAGAGTCTCCTCCTCCACACCGCACTCGCAGAGTGGACTATCGAGGACTCGGATCTTAAACAAATGAGTTGCAATAGAGCAGTGACCAATTCTCATTCTCGAAATGCAGGAAATAAACTTTTTGGATTTTTTTTTGCCGTGGAACCAAGGTTTACTCGGAATATGCCTTTGTATTCCAGCATAGAAAGATCCAGTTCGGGTTTTCGTACTTGTCCAATTTTCTTCCCAGGAACGAGACATATTGGATTTAAGAATAGAGAAGACGTCAGAGATAGGAATTCTAAAATCTAAAGGGATAGAACCAGAGATCGTTCCAAGTTTAGCGAGAGAATCGGCTTTCTCGTTACCCTCAATTCCTAGATGGCCAGGGACCCAAACCAATATTGTCTCAAATTGTGATTCGTGTAGAGAGTTGAGGATGTTTTTAATATTACAAATAATGTAGTCTTCTGGACATCGAACGATATTAGAGGAAATTTTTAATACAGCACTTAGAGAGTCAGTGCATAGTATGGCTTGACGAATATTGAGAAGCTGGATTTGAATTAAAGCTTGTTCAATTGCGAAGCATTCTGCGGTAAATATAGAAATTTCTCTAGGCAATTTATAAGAAAGATTTAGATTGAATTCAGGAATATACACAGATGCGCCACAATCTTTGAGCTCGGACTTGGAACCATCTGTGTAAATTAGGGAAAACCCAGGAAACTTAGAAGACGTAATGCTTTTAAAATGATCGTCCACATTTTGAAAGTTATTAGATGATGTTAAAATGTTTGTCCGAAAGTCGGAAGTTATTACATTGGGGATAAAATTAATAGTATCAAACGGGATTTTGTATATAGGAAGGATTGGATCTTTTTGTACGTTTTGGAGAGAAGAAGAGAGAGATCTGTATGAAAGAAAACTTTTTAGAAGGAAAGACTGTCGATTTTTATCTGTCAATCTTTTGCTGTTGTGTAAGTTGTTAAACAAATGATCGAGACTTTCTTCTAAAGGATGACGAGACAGAGATAAAGATTTGAAAATAAACTTATCAGCAAGGAATTGTCTTCTCAAAAATAAGGGTGGTTCTACGCATTCCACCTGGAGCGCGTTAATAGGAGAAGATTTCATCGCCCCAATAATCATTCTGAGCGCCTTGGATTGAATTCTTTCAAGTTTTTTATCCAAATATTTAGGAAGGGGGTCGAAAAGAAATGTGCCATAATCCAAGTGGCTTCGAACTAGGGAGTTATACATTAGTTTCAGGGTAGTAGGATGAGATCCCCACCATACTCTGGAAACTGCTCGCATCATATTAAGCCCCTTTTCACACTTAGCAGAAATGTGTTGAATATGTGGGAGCCATGAAAGCTTATGGTCCAAAAGTATACCAAGAAATTTTACTTGCTTAACAGTTTGGAGATGAACATTATCAAATGAGACAGAAAAAGGGGGCAATTTTCTTTTGCGCGTAAAAGCCACTACCTTAGTTTTAGAAGTCGCTAAATTCATTCCATTTGACAATAACCAAACTTTAATATAATGCAAAGCCAAATTTAACTCCTTAGCAGCATGGGATAAATTTTTGTGTGTTATATATATAAGAAAATCGTCCGCAAAATAAAGTCGCTTGATATAAAAAGGGATTAAAATGTCTAAATCGCTTATATAAATATTAAATAACAATGGACTAATTACAGACCCCTGAGGTAACCCTTTCCATAATTTACGTTTTAAAATTTTTGAGGAAGAGTGGATTATAATGGATCTGTCTGATAGCAAGTTGATAATAAATTGAACCAATTTCATAGGAATTTTTATTTTTATCAATTTTTCTTTTAAAATATTAATTAATACATCGTCATAAGCTGACGAAAGATCAAGAAATGTGGCCAGTGTGCAAGAATTAAGGGATTGGGAAATACGAATTTCTGTTGTAAATATACTTAAATTATCCATAGTTGATTTATTTTTCCGGAAGCCATATTGATTTTGAGAGATAATACTGTGATTTTCAACAAACCACTCCAATCTGTTCTTTATCAAGTGCTCCGCTACTTTCGTTAAACACGACGAAAGAGCGATAGGACGATAGGAAGAGACTTCGGAAGGATTTTTCCCTGGTTTTAAAATCGGGAGGATTTTTTGAATCTTCCAGATATCCGGAATAAATCCGGTTTCAAACATGTTATTAATTAAAGATAAGAAGTATTTTAACGACGTGTCAGAGAATGCTTTAATAAAGCTATATAATATTCCATCAGGACCAGGAGAAGAGTCTGAAAGGGAATTAGTTACTCGTTTTAATTCATTAACTAAGAAAGGAGAGTCTAGCCAGTTAGAGTGAGAAGGATAGGAAATAAAAGTAGGCATTTCTTCATATTTGGCAACTGATGGAGGGGCTATCTTGTCAGCAAAACTATTTAAGATTTCTTCTGGAATATGCTTTGTACGCTGCGGAGCAAATGATGAACCGAACTTTTTTAAACTGGTCCAAACAGATGACTGGGAAGATTCAGGAGACAAACTTTCACAAAATTTTCGCCATCCAGAACGCTTTTTATTTTTCAATATACGTTTAGTTTCTGCCTGGGCGCGTTTCACTAATAAGTAATTTTCGAACGACATACACTTGTGGAAAATGGAAATTGCTTCTTTTCTAGAGTTAACAGACCTAGTACATTCTTCATCCCACCATGGAGTCGAATGTTTTATCTTAATAGTAGCATTACGTTTCGGAATGGATTTTTCTGCTGCTTTTATTACTAGACTAGGAAACAATTCGCATTCTCTTGTGATGTTCCCAAGGGATGACTTTGTCGAGTGAACAAGGGAGTCTAGTTCATTAGAGAAAGTTCTCCAATCTGCGTCTTTAGTTTTGAATTTAAAATTATTGTTTACAGTAAAGGAACGCAAGGTAGTTAGTTGGTGGAAGAGAATAATGATAGGAAAATGGTCACTGGAAAGGGGGTCTTTAAGTATGTCCCAAGAACATTTAGGAATCATTGAAGATGAGCAAAGGGACAAATCAACGGCACTTTTCCTTTGTTGAGGGGGGGTGAATCTAGTTGGGGATCCGTCGTTTAAAATACAAAGATTAAAAGTATCAATAAAATCTAACAGATTACGACCCGAACGGTTTGTTAATTCGCTACCCCAAGAGGGAGAATGAGCGTTAAAATCGCCCAATATCATATAAGGGGGACGAATCTGAGATATTAATAATGACCATTCGTTTTCATCAAAAATAGTAGAGGGAGGGATATATATTGATAATATTGTAATGTCAGATACAACAGCTGCTACTATCTGAAAATTGATGGGGAGAGTATGAAAAATGATTTGTTTAAAAGGGATAGAGTCATGCATAATAAGAGCTGTGCCACCTTTACCATCCAATCTATCATGTCTAAGACAATGATATCCAGGAATCTTAAATTGATACAAGGGTTTTAACCATGTTTCGGAGATGGCGGCGACTGAAATATCATGTACATTGAGTAATTGAATAAGCTCAGATTTGTTAGAGAATAGACTTCTACTATTCCACTGAAGTATTCTGTTCAGTTTCAGAGACATTGGGAAGACAAGAGAGTAATGATTTAATATAATCAGCAGCGTTGGACGGTACATTATTGTTGTTTGAAAGAATTGAAATTAAGAGGGTAATTAATGTCTGAATGAAAGAAGAATTTTCATTAACAACTTTAGGGAAAATAGGTGAAGCAGAATTATTTTTTAAAACACTCCCATTGGGTTCCTGAGTTTTATTGTTCCCATTTGGGTAAAACAAAAGTTCATTGTGTTGCTTTTTGTCAAAAGAGGGAATAAATTTAGGTTTCGGTTTTAACGGTTTAAAAAACGTTTCTCTGTGAGAAGATGATAGTGGAGGTTTAGAGGAAGTGAATTGAAAGGGAGATGAGGTAGAAGTTATCTCTGCAAAAGATTTTTTCGCAGTGGGGAATATTTTTGACGCCTGGAAGTAAGAAATATTGTCTGAAGCCATTGCTTGCTTAATATTCTTTTGTCTAGTTAATTCTGGACAGGCCAAACTAACCGCGGTATGATTGCCCTTACAATGAATACAAATTGGATCATTAGATGAATTTTGACAATTATCAAAAGCGTGATTTTCTCCGCAATGAAGACAACGTGGAGGGGAACGACATACGGGTTTCGAATGTCCAAACCGGCAACAGTTGAAACATTGAATCGTCGGAAATTTATATACTTCTACAGGAAGTGAGTTGTAATAGATGAACACACGGGATGGCAAAGTTTGACCTTCAAATGTTATTACAACAGATTGCGAAGGTTTCCATATGGTGGTTCCAGTAGATGTATCCTTGTAATTTAATCGACGTACTTTTAATACTTTAGGAGTCACTTGAGAATCATTAAGAGCATCAACGATTTCTGATTCTGAGAGATCAGGTGGAATACCCCTGACCCACCCCATCCTTGTAAGGTTATATGTAGGAATAAATGATTTAAATTTTTGGTTTGAAAGTGAATCAATTTTTTTTACAAATTCATTTGCAAGGGTGGCGGATTTAAACTCAATGGATAATTTGTAGCGGCCTTCCGGTTTGATTGATCCATTAACTATTCCAAGGTTTTTATTATTTGAACTGAAAATAAATTTCCCAAAATCCAGCGGATGAATAATCTTCCCATGTTCAGTTCTTTGAACATTAACAATGAAAGGAGCAGATGAGGAAAGAGAATACATTAGATCAGCACTTTTAGTTTCAGGTAGAATGGTGTCTTTATGATTTCCCTGAGGGCTTGAGGTTTGATTGGTATGAGAAAGAGATTTAATTTTGGGAGGTACATTAAGAGAAAGCGAAGGTCTTCTTTTACGGGAAGGGAGAGTTATAGAAATATGGCTATCATCAGAGTCACATCCATCTGTATTGTTGAATATGGATTCGGGATCAGGGGGTCTATTTTCGTCTTCCTCCATTTTTACAAATTATTTAAACACAAAAAAAATAATAATTTAAAAATAATAAACAGTCTATTTGATTGACTGTACACACGAATTTATCGTAAACAAAATAATACAAATAAATTATAATCAAAACAAAAGTGTAACAATAAATGAATTCTTATCTGCAGTAGAATCGGGAGGTAAGTAGGTAGATCGTCAAACACAGAGCACCGGTAAACACAACCACTCACTACCGACGTTCGATGCGGAGTTGATATTATTTGTTGAGGCGGTTGTATGTGTAACCATTTTCTATTGCTGGTAAGTGATTTTTGTCCCAGATTCCAAGGCTTCTTCTTCCAGTGTCCGGTCAACCACCATAGGGCTTTCGTGAATTACCTAACTGAATATATATAAAAAAAAAAAAAAAAAAAAAAAAAAAAAAAAAAAAAAAAAAAAAAAAAAAAAAAAAAAAAAAAAAAAAAAAAAAAAAACTATCCGAGAGTGAAGTTGAAACGTAAAATGTAATAGTGAGATTATTGGGTACTCGACCAAGTAGACTATGCTATGTCTCTTACGAATTCCTAAAGTTTAACAAACGACCTCAGTGTTCCACAACCTTTCCTGAAATAGTAGAAATCAATCAACCAGAGCCCGCCTCCGTGAATGCAATAATATTTCTACCATCGCCAATGGTTGTCGAACACCATTTACCATATTATTATGATGTGTTGGTTTTGTAAACAAAATGCTGAAAGAAATAAACATTTATTAAGTTGACAAGTGGAATACGCATTATTCATGTTGTGAGATGGCTATCCGAGTTCAGTGCTTTAAAATATTATGAAAACATAAACCTCTTCCCCATCAACTAAAACATAAATAAAAGTGAAGTGGTTCTTATCTTGCTTGTGAGTATCTCTCATCGATGTGACGACGCCTTCGTCAAATCCTTTGTGTTCACTTTGAATTCACTTGCAAACTTTGTCATTTTTACCACTGTTGCAACAATGCAAAATCAATTTTCGTAATGAAATTATGAAGCTATAACTAAAACACGTATTTTGACACATTTTCAATGAGATTGGGCCATAGGGGCCACTGATATAAAATTAAATCAGAAGAGCAACAAAAACACGTATAATTAATTCATTTTGATTTCGAAATATATATTATATACGCATTTAGTTCAACCGACATCGTCTTTCGACCCCGCGTTAGCATTTTGATATCTTGAACATAGGCATAATTGCGCAGATAATTACGGTAATCAAGTACAATAGCATCGTTATTACGTATCTATCAGTGATCATTGGAACACTTACGGAGTTCAATAAATTAAAACAGTCGAGGCCTATTCATCAAAACATCTACATTAAATCATCAAGTAATCTAATGACGGCTTAAAAAAGATGCTCCATTATTTAGAAAAAAAATTGTTTCCGACACCAAAAAATTATGGTATATCTACGCCATAATCCGAAGTTAGATAGGTACTTAAGTTTTTAGGTATTAATGAAAGATGGTAGGTATAAATATTAATAACTAACATTTTCTACATATAATAACAACTGTACGTACACGGAGAAAAATGTTATTCTAAAATATAATCATTTTATTCGTAAAAACGGGACTGAAGCTCTTACGAACAAATTAACGGGGTTTCAATGTTTATTCTTACATTTTCCCGCCAATAAACGTTGAAACATTGTTAATTTGTTCGTAAGAACTTCAGTCCCGTTTTTAACCGTTTTTACGAATAAAATGATCGTATTTTACAATAACATTTTTCTCCGTGTACGACACTTATCTCTGGAGTACGTACGTCGTACATCGTACATGGGCTTTGCAGGAATAAATAAAATTATGAAATATAAATTTTTTTTTGCACTATGCCAAACGTATGCCAATAACAAACTTTGTTTTTATTTAATAAAAATTATCATCACTTTTCAAAACCAATGGTTTCTTCATCGAGACATATTTTTTTATCATTTTTATAGAATAGTGGTGTAAACAAAGTCTGTTATTTTATTTGCAATGTCGTCACACAGTGATTTTGCTATTAGAAGAAAAAAAAGTTTTTTTTTTAAAATCTACTATGTAAATAAATCGCATCTTTTTCTTTACTTGTATTGATGTAAAATAGTTTAGACCAGATGTTTTCACTATTTTTTAAGTGTGGTGTATAGGATTATATATGTAGTTTCAACAGATGTCGTTAGTATAGGTCGATATTTGTAGTTTTGAGGTGTCTCAACAGATGTCAGTTAAGTAGTACCCTATAAGAGTGTCGACTGTCGCTGTTCGTATCTAACGCTCGAACGGTTACAGAAATCGCCGATGATGTACGATAGCTGGATGTTCTCTCACCCTCAAATTCCCTCAGTGTCGCGTTCACTGGCTCCAGAATTACTTGCACCCAATAAGACGGACTTAGAATACAATCTTATTAAATAAATAAATAAAGAAGAATAATTTTTGATACACATTTAATATAATATTTTGAACTTCTGTAGGCATATCCTTAAGACATTAACAATAACTTAACTTTATAAATCGACTAGAAGTATGTATACTTTTTAAAAATATACAATTTTAAAGACACATAACATAAAAATGTTTAAAACCATTAATATTGAACACAGTTCATTAGAAAGGGGACAACCAATGCAAAACTCATTATGTAAAGTATAGCGAGTACTTGAAGGAACTAAATGAAGGTAAGGTAAAATCATAGTTGACTGATATTTTTTTCTGAAATAATTATAAACAATTTATCTTTTAGCACAATTTTCTTAAAATGTTTTTAAAACCTGGCGTTGATTTCCCTTCAATTCCCGCAAAACTACATTCAATTTTACTCTTATTCTAACAGAGAAGTACTTACTAGTTTATTTGATTACATCTAAGCTTACGTCACCTCACATCATGACTTTTGATCGATATTACGATATAATCGCTCGTTCGTATGGATTCCTTGGGAAACATAAAAAAACACGATCAAAACTACTACTAACAACATTTTTTTTAAACATCCAGATAAAATTATATTAAGGCATACCGCCGACAACTCCGTTGCAGCCATTCCCTCTTTCTCATATCCGTCCAGGCTCTTCAAAAATAGAGAGGCTATAAATTTATATAACTTTAAATGGTATTCGCATTTTTTGGTATGTTTTGAGGTTAAAGCAGTATGAGGGGAAGAAAGTATGAAAGGGGAACGTAGAAAAGTATGCAACTATTCAGATTAACACGGCTAATCGCTGCCCTAGTGCTTGTATCTTGTATGTTCAATAGACCATTTTGCAAATTTTACAGGGGACGTTTTTTTTGTTTTTTATAGGCAAATTCTAAATAATTCTCGACTTCATTTAGTAATTTCGTTTTATACCTTATTCAATAGACATGTATAAAACGAAATGACTAAAGTCAGAATTATTTAGAATTTGCCTGTAAAAAACAAAAAAAAACGTCCCTTGTAAAATTTGCAAAGTGGTCTATTGAACATACAAGCACTAGGGCAGCGTAATGTCATTTTAAGCAACGTTTTGATTCTAAAATAGTTGTTTTCACCAGGACTTTTCATACTACTTTGGAATGAGTTGAACAAACAAATTGTTTGTACACTTTTGCATCAAATTAAATGTAATATAATCCATGCGACTTAAAGACGGTTTTCCAACAGAGCTCTCAGCAGCAGTACCATATAAATGTAGTGACTGATAGATTTGTGCAAGTTGGTTAGAGATGTTATTTACAACATGTTAAAGATCCGATTTTCCACTCATGTTAGCCCTAAATCCTGAAGAGGAGCTAAATTGCCTGCTGTACTTCTTTCCTGACAAGGGATCGGTACACGAGTCGGACGATATACCAGTGGTCGTTGTGGCACCTCCAATTGGCTTCTTCTTCTCTAAGCCTGAAATGAGTTAATATAGTTAAAGCCAGTATTAGTAGTGAACACGTACATACCAAAGTTGTGAATATTAAATTTGTGAGAATAATGGCGTGGGTGCGTGTGGTTTGTGTTAGAAGATTTGTGCAAACATGATGATATTGTTAATACAACAACATTGAGTTTTGCGTTTTGTGAACACCATCACCTATAGACACCCACGAATGAATAAATAAGTTTGAACAAACCAAGAATCAACATTTAAATACAGGCCAGGTTACTTCACATTATTATTCACATTTTTTTCTAGAAAGAGAGAAGATATTATATTAAGAGCAGATGAAAAATATTTACAGAGCAAAATAAATTATACGAAAAAAAGTTATTAATTGTAAAGCTCGAAAAATGTGGAAAGTATTAAATTTATTCCCAATGAAAGGAAAGGAATATTATAATTTTTAAATATTTACGTATATTTTTGCCATGAACACATTTATTGGTAGTTCAGAAAATTTGATTATTTTCTACATTACACAGTATAAAAAATATTATTAGGTATTAATGAGATCAATTCTTATTAATATTTTAGTACTACGATATAAATATTTGGCTGCTTATTGGCGAATTATTCGATTCATTCTAGATGCTAGAACTGACGTAGGTTCTGTGTGACTCTTGTGACTTGCAGCGTATCTTTTATCTGAAAATCAAAGATATCGTTATGGTTGTTTCGATACGCAACCATAAATTAATAAAATCCCACTGATTATGGGCTTTTGTTGCTGATTATCATTATATTTAAAAAGCTTCAATAAAAAAAAATATGTATCTATGGAGATCAAAAACCATATTCAGTCAGTCTAATGGGAAAATGTTCGTATGTGATATATGTAGGTCTGAAATAAAATGTTAATGTACAAATATACAGTAGCTATACAAAGTGACATGTAATATTGACAGTTTAATGACGTAGAAACAATGTGATCATGCGCCCAAACCCATGATGTAAAACGAATAGTGACATCAACATTACACAATTTCATGTATTCCTTACGAACAGTTACAATTTTTTTTAATAGGAACGTGTGCAAGGCCGGTTTCATACAAAACTTAGTTTTGGATTTGAGGTCAAAATACCCAACCAAACTGAAAAATTATTTTTGTAATAAAATACGATGTCAAATATCTAGCTCGGGCAGGAGCTACATTTTTTGCTTTTAGATTATAACGTGTAAGTAATTAAATAAATTAGTTTTGGTTCATTTTGGGAGACACTTTGGAATTTTTTTGTGAATTATTTATAATTATTAAAAAAAAAATCTGCCTAATCGTTCGTTTTAATAAAATGAAAAAGAAAATAGAAAATAAAATATTGCTAAAAATGCGTTTCTTTGGGTAGTAATTTTTATATACAAACGATAAGTTCTTGTTCCGATGTAGATAGGTAATATGTAATTTAAGTTTACACCCATCAAAAATGATTCTAAAAGAAAAAAAAAAATATTTTTCATAATATAAAAAAAAAACATTAATATGTTTACGTTTACTCGCAAATAATTGTCCAAGTTGCCTCTAAAATCATAAAATATTAAAATCCTTAATAGCCTTATTTTATAATTTAAAGCAAAAATAAATGAAGTAGCTCAAGTCCGAGGTAGATATTTGACATACCTTTTGATTACAAAAATATTTTTTGAGTTCGGTTGAGTATTTTGGCCTCAAATCCAAAACTAGGTTTTATTAGAAACCGGCCGCGCAGCCGTTCCACTAACTTTACATCTTTGAAAGAAAAAACCAAAACCATAAGACCAAGTGAGCATGTTTTAAAATACTAAAGAAAATATGAGGGAGGGTGGGGGGGATATATTCTGGGCCAGTGTTTCGTATCACAAAAACGGCTAAATATTAGTTCAAAATTTTTTAAAGCTGTTTGTTTTATTATTAAATTCTTAGAATGCCAGAATAAAAAAGAACTCTTCGAACTCTAACCAAAGTTTTTTTTTTACCTATTTGGAACAGAATAAAAGCAACGTTTGGAGGGAATATACATACCGAGTCGTTTTCTCATGAGGAGGTAGACCTTCCTTTTCATCACCAATATAATAAATATTGGAATTCCTTGCAGCACGTTAATAGCGTCGGCGGCATACCAGAGCTCGTACGGCTCGTTGTAGAGGGACGAGATTATCTCGGTGACCCATGTTATTCCCATCACCACAAACAACTTCATGTTCATCGAATATCTGAAATAAATCGACCAATTTAATAACAGAACAACTTTCAAAGTAAATATATTAATTTATTTGGTAAATTAGTTACTTTTATCGGAATACTATTAAATCAAACAACGTCTTTGTGTTCGTTGCTCCTATATAATAAATAGCATTTTTATGAAAATCTGATTACTCTCCAACCCTTCCTTTACTCTCGCCTTATTTGTCACCTTAACAGTTCGTAGTCACCTCCAATGCTATGTACACGCGTATATTCATGCTCGACGATTTGGCTTGATCGAACATGTTCTTGGACGACGCTCGTCGTTGCGTCCACACCCTCAAGCAGCTCGACACATGACGCCATGGATGACCACCAAGATGCTGTCAAATGTTGGCCGTGGTGTAAACGTGAACTAACGCTATATCTTTATATTTTAATCTGGCAACCACATTTACTATAATTTTGTCATACACGACAGCGCTCTCCTTTTACGGTAACTTATACTTGAAGCTCTGTGAAATTCTGTCGAACATCGAGCAAAAATTCTTGGTTCTTGAATCTTTTTCGCATCGTGCCATTACATTGGTTCGATATGGAACAAAAATGTATCTAGCGAGACGGCACACACGTTGAGACTTGTTCGAAAAAACGTATAACCATCGAGCAAGAACGAGCGGGGGCCTAAATACTAACAAAAATAAAAAATGTCACCGAAAACCTTATTTTTTTTTATCCTACTGTTTTTCTGAAAATAAATTCAGAAAGCACTAGTTAAAGTATGTCGCACAACAACTTTATAATATAGTTTTCATCTGCCCTACTAAAAAAAAAGGAACGGTAATGCCAAAAACAATTGCATTGTTCGTTTTAGTACATTGATATACAATACAGTTTTTCATTAAAAATACATTTTAAATCACATTGTCAACGTAAAAATGAAATAGATATATTTAATGGTTGAAAATTGACAGAATCATAAAAATCAATAGCAAAAAGCCAAAAAAATAAATTATATTAATTCAAGTATTATGGTAAGCAGTCAACTATTAATCTATATTAAATAGGCGTTTCAAACTAATTTCTTGAAATCACAACGTGGTCAAAGTAAGGCTACCAAAATATCATACCATTTTTTTTAGTTTGAATACCACAAATGTTAAAATATTGGCTGAAAACAAAAAAGTAAAGAAAATACAAATCAACATTCAAAGTAAGCAATAACTGCCACTCAAATTTTCACAGCCAACATAAAAGTATTTCGCTTTAATGGACACGAAAATGGTAATTTATGTTCGTTTACTTGCGTTTTACTTACTTCGCCTTATCAGCCATGAATCTCCTTTTAGTTTTATCCCCCGTGCTTCCTGCTTGCATCCTATGGATCTCAGACTTCACCTTGCTGCAGTGGAGAGCGGTGAGGACAAATAAGATCGAGTTGATCCCAATTTGAATTCCCACAGGCAGAATAAATAGGATCAAAACCGGCCATGTATATTGTCCTGCAATCAAAACGACGAAATGTTAGAAAATAGAAAATGTCATCATTTTTATTAAGAAATAATAATAAAGAAATACTGAGGTATTAAAAGGGGTTCGTTTAGATTTCCATGACATCATTATTATTTCTCGCATAATGGTTCGTGAACGGTGCGCTTCGGGTTTAAGGCTTCATTTTAAAATAAAGATGGATACTTTCTGCGGAAAAGAGAGGAGAACGTTATACGTGACTAGTAGGCGATCCGTTCACTGAGGCAACTGAAAACTGTCAACTGGCAACTGTCTTTGTATGACAATGTGATGGCCCGCACACTTCACAATCACTCAAAAACCCGTTGTCAATGGTAACGCAAGTAGTGACTCGTGACCGGCCGTTGCTAGTTACCAGCTGCCAGCTTATTGTTCTTCGTCTATGGTTAAACAAGCTTTTTGACCAATCAAGACATAGAAACCAGCCGGTTTTAGTTTCGTTTCAGTTGCCTCGTCAGCGGAGCGCCTTAGAAGTAGCCGATAAAAAAAATCTAACTTTTTTCCAAATTCAAATAAATATTTTTTTACGTTTCATCGTGGTCACTCGGGCGAGTAACGGCCCAAGTCTCATCCTACCCTGATTGTCCAGTACTGGGTGATTTTTTTTTTATAAAAAAAGTTTCCGGAGGCCAAACTGCCATCTACATTTAACTCAAAATATACTCAGGAATGATGCATCCTGCATAGTGGAAAATATTTCACATATTTGTGGTTCTATGGTCAAATTGGTAAAGGCGTAAAGGTAAGAAGAAATTCCTAGTTTAGATTCGCTAGCTATCTTTTTTCTTTATTTTTTATCATATATCATTAATACTTATTCGAATAATATTACGTTTCAAATATTTTATGATCGTTTTATAGGACTATTAACCGGCAATATTTCACATTTCAGAATTATTCATAGCCTTGTGTATATCGACACACTTTCCGTGTTCGAAGAAGACAGTAGTTTTTATTTGATTTTGCGTGGGTGAATGTATTTGCTGTCAATATAGGTCATGGTTCCCACCTGTTTGGACTGGAAGAAAGCCAATTCGCAGACCGAGAAAAGTTGTAAAACCTTCCGAAAACCACTAAAAATGATGACAAGATATGAGTAAACATTTTTTTTACTTGGAAGTTTTTTTATGAAATTTAGCATTCGTCGTATTGAATTGAGTTCAAGAGAGTGGATAAGAGAAGATATCAGTGAAAGTCTTATTCTGAAGAAAACTCATGTCTTCTCATCGTATGTTATAGATATTATTTTAAAAAAACCATGGAATATAAATAGTAATGGTTATTTTGAGCAATGTTTATTTATTTCTATTCTCGTACATGAAATTTACAGTATTTTTACATTTATATATAATAGCGGAAAGAAAATTTCACTTTAATTAAAAATTGACCATTTTTTATATTAATTGCTAAAAATGTTTTACACCACTGCCACCGGTAAGATACCAAATACAAATATGCTGGTTGAACTCCTTTGTACAACCTACTTATTGAATACTTATGCCTACTTGTGTTGTGTCTGCTTATGTCTTTCATACTTAGTTTATTATTTACGTACTAGATATATAATGTTATGATACTCCTGTACAACTTACCAACGTTACACGTAAAAGCCTTTAAGGCGTAAATAAACAAATAAATAAAAATAAATAAGTAGTTGTTGGAATGTATCGTAATCGACAACGAGTCCACCTGCAGGGATCCAATCAATCAGATGTCGGGAAGTGTGTTAATTTATACTTCCGAGATTTGCAGTCATTCAAGAAAAGTTATTCGAAATTGAAATAGATATATTTAAAAATAAAACAGATGATGTATTATTTCGATAAAGTCTTTTTTTTAATTTCTGCTTCGACAATTATTTAAAATCAGAATAGAATTGATTTTTGTAATAGGGCTAATAGGTCACCTGTAGCGAACCAGCACTGCGAGTGTCCGATGTTAGGGTCGAGTATCCCAATGTATACGTCGTAAGTGTCCAGCAGGTAGGTGGTAGTGGTCAGGATGAAGGGGACCCCCCAGGCATACAGGGAGAACAGAAGCAGCTTCCTGCGGTCCTTGCTGTGCTGCATGCCGCGGATGGCACGGATATTTCTAGAAAAAAAAACACAATTTAAAAAATCAATTAATGTTATGAAATTTTATATTAAGTACCTATTAGGGCTGAGAGGTCCATTGTAACCTCTCCCTCCTTAACATAAACGGTGCGTTAGAAGTTAAAAGTTAGTTTTTTTAAGAAATTGGAAAAATTTGTATATAAAAATCACATGGTAGTTAAGATGGGCTGGTGACATAAACAAATACTAATATAAAGGTCTAAACTTGAGACATTATTTGAAGGAGGCCTATGTCCAAAGCTGGAATTTGCACGCAAAATAAGAAGATGTGCATTGTTCATGCCACCATAAGACGGCAAAGATATAGAGATCTTCCGGCCATGCAAAAGCAAATTTCGTGGTACTGCAATGACTTAATTTCCTGCGTGTTTAGACTCTAAACCAGTGGTTCTTCTCGCGAGCTTGTTGTAAGTAATATTATGTTGGATTATTCAAACTTTATAGCGTAGGTTCGTGTATTGTGATTGAGTTGCACAAATTAATGATAGCTGGATGACAGCACTTGGCAGATAGTAGTACATGGAAGCGTTAACAGGTTTATATAATTTATATAATAATTTATATTTAATTAAATATAAAAATTATTTTAGAAAATGTTAACATTGCATTATGTAGGTATTAAAAGAATTTTAAAAAATTAACCAAAGATAATCAGGTTGTTTAAACAACAAAAATAAATTATTATAAATATCAGTATTAATATGAAAATAAATTGAAGTGTTGGCTATTTTAAAAAAATGATTATTAAGTAATAATATTTAATTTACTATTAACACTTTTTCTAATTTCTAAACTTTCTAAGTTTGCTAATTGTAAATCTGTTGTGTGTGTATGAAATTTTCTTAACCCTTTATTAATTATATCAAAAGAATGATTTGTTTCTAAAATGTTGTTTGCAAATTCAGAATAATTATTATTATTCGAGCACCTTATATGTTTCTTAACTCTAATATTAAAATTTCTGTAAGTCTTTCCTATATAAAAAAGTTACAATCGTTAAAAATTAATTTATAAACCCCAGATTTGTTAAAAAAATCACCCTAGTCTTTGTATTTAATCCATAATTATTTTTTTTTGTTCATAGAAAAACCTCACAAGAGTCCCAACTGCTTCCTTCTGGAGCCAGTGAGACTATGCAATCCCCAATTGTGGAGTATGTTGTGAGGCTGAAGGTAAGTGGGGAAGGGAAGGAGATGGGGAAGAGGAAGGTGGGAAAGTACCTGGCTATTCAGATCTAGTCACTAAACACGGCTAAAGCCATTATTAAGCAAAGTTTCAATTCTGATGGTAGTCTTACACCAGGGCGTACCTGAGAGTATCTTCCAATCTGGAACGTGCCGCAAATAACATATATTATTTTTATTAATTAATTGTGAAATAACACAAATTAATCAAATAAAATTTATTTGCGCACGCCGGGTTCGAACCCGCAACCTTCCGAATGGGAGTCAAGTGTCTTACCACCCGACCACGGACGGTCATCAAAAAATTAATTTGTTGTTTGTGTAAAAAGCTGGGTCGATATTATCCGCCATGTTTTTAATTAATAAATTTGAAGTATTACACAATTATTTTGTTTTTTTATTGTGTTAACTGTTAAGTTATCTGTATATTTTTTACTAATAGTTATGTCGGTATGCAGTGTTGCAAGATCAGCTCTTTTAGAGCTAGAATTGGCTCTTAATCGAGGTCATCAGTTCCAAAAAGTTGTTATAGGACTCTTTTAATTTCGGTACTCCGTAAATTTTTGCAAACGATCAAAAGAGTTTACTGACTTCGATAAGATTAAGAACCACAGCTCTAGACGAGTCACTTAACAATCGCACTATACGAGAAGAATTTATTATTGATGTGCTTACCTACGCGAATGATTTATTGAGTTTGATTGACAGATAGGTGCATGTGTTAAGACAAGACTTGCATATTAAATAAGTTATTATGAAAATGCGTTGCGGAAAATCTACTATTTACCCTCTGGGTGACACAATTATTTCACGGAAGAATAATCTACGGGACTTATCCAATTACCTACGTCCTACGTGTAATGTGACACGTAGGTATACTTTACTTTACATTATATTACACATAGTCATATTTATAAGATAACAAACAATATCAGGACAGTAGAGAGAATTTTTTATCGCTTATTTTGAAAGTCAGTGCACATGTACACTCAAATCAAGAAGTATTAAAATTCTGCTATGGGGGAGGGGTTAGAAAAGGGCGTAGGGTTGGTATTTCGAGATCTTAGGTAGACAGTGACCTCCTGCTTGTTTTAAAAGTCATGAGTGCAAAAATTTCACCAATCTTGGAATAAAACTCTACACAAGCAGACAGTATTTTTTTATCTCTTATTTTGAACGTCAGTGCACATGTGCAAATCAAGAAGTATCAAAATTCTGATATGGGGGAGGGGTTGGAACAGAGCATAGGGTTGGTCTTTCGAGATCTCACGTAGACAGTGACCTCCTGCTTTTTTTAAAGGTCATGGGTGTAAAAATTTCATCAATCTTGGAATAAAACTCTACACAAGTAGACAGGCAGTAGACAGTAATTTTTTATCTCTTATTTTGAACGTCAGTGCACATGTGCAAATCAAGAAGTATCAAAATTCTGTTATGGGGGAGGGGTTGGAACAGGGCATAGGGTTGGTCTTTCGAGATCTCACGTAGACAGTGACCTGCTTGTTTTAAAAGTCATGGGTGCAAAAATTTCATCAATCTTGGAATAAAACTTTACACAAGTATACAGACATAGACAGTAATTCTTTTATCTCTTATTTTGAATGTCAGTGCACATGTGCAAATCAAGAAGCATCAAAATTCTGTTATGGGGGAAGGGTTGGAAAAAGGCATAAGGTTGGTCTTTCGAGATCTCACGTAGACAGTGACCTGCTTGTTTTAAAGGTCATGGGTGCAAAAATATCATCGGTCTTGGAATAAAACTCTACACTTGTATAAAAATGCAAATCCACGCCGCCGGCTCACCACAGACACGTTTCTTTATGTAAATTGGTTGAAAACAACTATCACTGTAAAAATCGAAAGTGTGCTCCACTGTTAAATTTGCAGTCACTCTGGTCTGGAGCTCATAAAAAATTGAAAAACCCTTAAGACGGGCGGACCGTTTGATAGATTCTTCTATCTTTATAAACTGTTTACAATCTTCAGAGCACAGGATGCTGTCCTTGTTCCACCGATATTTTAATGGATGCTCCGAGGAACCATCGGCATTGATCTCTTCGGCACCGGTGGACAGTCGGGAAACATGTCAAACAAGCGATCAATATAGTTAACATTTGTCACAAGAGAACAGGCCGTATCTTTATGAGTCATGTTGATCTGTTTTGGAGCTTCACCATGCACTGTTTGCTGTGTGAGTCGAGTTATTTACCGCAAATAATCCAATGTTTGCACGATGACCATGTTATTTGTATGCGAGAACATTGTAGAGGTCATTTGATTATATAAGCGACGGACGACGTGGGTTAAACAAAAATTACAATTTTTCTTTGATACCGGCCAAATGTAATTTTTAAACTAAATCAAAACCAATAAATTGTACGGATAGAGACTATTGTGGCCTATCGGGTCTTTATCTATTAAATAAATACTCTATAATCCTAACTAACTGACCATCACATCTTCCGAACATCCTTTCCATTGATATGCTTGATGCATCTAAAAGGACGGATTGTTTAACAGATTTTGAAAAATCATCAAATTTGGACGTTAAAATTCAAGTTCTGTGAAAGTTCGATTAAGGTTCTGTTATTATTTCATCATGGACCAATTGTTTCACAGTATTTGAATTGTGGTTATAGTTAACAGAACTTGAATAATTACTTTTAAATTTGAAGAATTGTAGAATTTTTTTTTTAAACCCCGTACTGCCCAGCATCACCATCACGTGGGCTCCTTTCAAGCAATAGTCAGTTAGTCAAGTTAGCCTCTCAGAAGCTGGTGATAATGTACAGGGTCCGCAGATACTTAAACTGCTGAACCTTTATAAATTGCAAGCACGCCCCACTGTTGAATTTGGCTGTTAGCTTTGGTCTGGATCTCTGAAACACTTGAAAAAACCCTCGATTCTACGGGCGGACCTAGAAAGTTCTAACCGAATGATTTTCAACTCCAGAAAAGAAGGCAAAATATAAATGTTTTTATGTAAAAGACAAACAACCTGTATTAACTTTGATAACATGTCAAAACATTATTCAACAGCCGGTTCCATGGAACCCAGAATTAAGGAGGGGGAAATAATACGCTTTTATCACTTAGGGCAGGTCTATACATAATATGTCTATGAAAATAACATTAGATGACTTTGTTACCTTTGAATGTCTGCGACGCAATTTGTCCTTTGAGAACATTGAATAGACGTCGTAACAATAACGATTTTTTTAAGTATCTTAATCAAAACATATCACACCAACGTTGTCTTCTTTTTTTTCTATCATACCATATTAATGGTCATACCATATTAATAAATTCATTAAAAAATCATATTATTGGTGACCGAGTCTGTATTAGGAAGCACTATAAACACTCAAACGGTGAGCACTGATGTCATTATAGTTACAGAACGTTTTTATTGGGAATTCATGAGTTAACGTAGCTATTTTCAACTCTGAACTTATTTTCCATCATGAGCCATGGAGCTTTGAAATTTATTTTGCAATAAGTACCATAAAACGTATTCGCCGAAAACATTCAATTTATCTTCTATATATATAAATTAATCCCCTTTTCCCTTGGTCACGCCATAACTTCAGAACTACTTTACCTATTTCATTCATTTTTTTAAAGTTTTCTATTACTTTGTAGAAGGTTCTTACGGAAAGAAAAATTAAGAAAATTGCGCCGAAAATTGGATAATTTCAGAAAACTTAACGACTATTTTAACTTCGTACGTTTGACAGTTCGCGCGATTGATAATATATTTAGAGATATTTCCTATGCTATTCATCCAATTGCGATACAAATTTGGTGAGTTGTTGTGGACATGCCCGTGAAGGTTTTTATAAAGCAATATTTCTATATTTTTGAGTTCTGGAGTTAATAAAAATGCAAAAAAAAAGGCAATAGGGCACAAGCGAGTTGTCTGAAAATGACTATGGAGTTTAGCGGCAGGGAACAAAAGCCGTGTGGGGGAGGGGAATCCGGGAGGGGCGAAGGGGAATGAAGGAAGGGTGGATCGCGGGTGTAGGACGAGGGAGGGGGAAGGCGGAGAAGGTGGAAGGGGAATTCGAGAGGGGGAAGGTTCGCGAAAGGGAGACAGCGGGAATAGGGAGGGGAACGCGGTATAAGGTAAAAAGGTAACGCGGGAGGGGAAGGGGATGAGGGTGGGAAGAGGTGGTGGAAGGGGAACGGGGACAAATTTGAAAGGATGCCGGGAACGCATGCCGGGTATCAGCTAGTAATATTATAAAGGTAGCAATTAAGTACCTTAACGTGTCAAACTACTCAGTGACTCGTGACGTGACGAAGCTTCATACGATAGTAAAATATAAGGTCAGAAAATATTAATTATAATATGATAAACCTAGATTAATTGTGTAATATTATACGTTATAATATTTGGCGATAAGCTCGCTAAGCCCCACGGTAAAGTTACGCCGACACCTCCATCGAATAACCGATTAATTAACCAAAATTCACAAGTGTGAATAATTATCCCGTTATCCGAGCCAAATTGAGTTTTTCCTGTTCGGGCAGATTGCCCGAATCCGACTTATTAATACTTATTATATTATTAATTTATACCTCACAATAAATAGTGGGAAGGTACTTTGTTAATCTACGCGTTTAGATAGGGAATTTACAATGTACAATGGAAAGTAATCTTAATATGAAAATGAATATATTTTGTTTGTCCCTAAATGCGATATCTAAAGACTTCATCCGATTACGATGAAACGAGACTAAACTGAATGGTTCCTGTATATAGTGCATGTGAGCTCTAGAGAAAGAAATTATTTCCTATACCAATCATCCGATTGTGATGAAACTTTGGTGAGTGGTTATGTGCACACTTGCGAATGTTTCTTTACATATTTATAATAGTGAGCTCTAGGACTATGAAATTTGTTTAAAAAAATTACAATAAGTGGCACAAGAGTTGTTTGTAAAATATATGTATTTCATTTAGTTTAGGTGCAGGGGGGAGAGAGGGATGAGGAGGGGAAATTCGGTAGGGGAAAGGGAAACTAAGGAGGGTGGGGGGGGTATCGCGAGAGGGGGGACGAGGCAGGGGGGAAGGTGGAAGGTTAACGCAGAAAGCAAAAGAAAATGCGAGAGGTGTGGTCGCGGAACAGGAGATCACGGAAGGGGGGGGGGGAAGACGCGGGAAATGATCGGGAAAGGACACGCTGTGGAGGTGTGACGAAGAGGTGGGGTCGAGGGAGAAGAACAGTAATGGATTGCAAAGGATACACAATAGCCGTAGGAGATAGCAGGGGGAAATTTTGTGAATTCCTGCCTTTCACATCAGCTGTCAGAAATGTGTGTATTTCATATAGTTTCGCGTTAGGGAGGGAAGTGGGTAGGGGGATGGAAATGAAGTGGAGTTTGCGAGAGGAGGATCAAGGGTGGGGGAAAGCGGGGAAGATATTAAGGGAACGCGTGAGTGGAAGATGGGAACGTTGAAGGGAAGGGGTGGTTCGCAGTACGGTGGGACACGGGAGAGGGAAAGGCGGGGAAGGTAAAAGAAGAACCCGGCAGGGGAAGTGGACGTGGAAATGGGCAGGGAGCGGTAAGGGGGACGCATGGGAATGGATACGCAGGGGACAGGAGCAGAGGGAGGGATTGCAAAGGAAACATAGTAACAATAGAAGAAAGTAGGGGGTAAATTTGAAAAATCCATGTTTCTCATACTGACATACTGGTATGTGGCCTGCTCACGAAGCGGAAAACCATCTGATTTATTTCTTTATACTCCAAACGGAAAAGCAAAAAGTATCGTAGATCCAAAAGGACTTCTATAAACAGAATTAAAACACATTCTTTGAGTGGCATTGCTACGCATGCCGGGCTAGTTATATCATACATCAGTCTGAGGTAGAAAAATAAATATATTTTAAATACATACTGCCTTACTAATTAAAGAAACTTACCAACCGGTAAATGCGTGTTTTATTTACACATTGGACAAATACTGTCCAAGCTCAGATTCGATTTGGTACTAATAAAAAAAATATTTTACTGTACTTCGAAAGAATTGCATTTCAGGAGACCGTGACGTGAAATTCTCGACGATAAGAGACATGTTAAAGGAGTCAAATTTTATGACGGTGACGCAAACCTTATTTATATTTGAAAGTACTTATTTTTATACATTTAACATGGGAATGGTGTCTAAGGAACTGAAGAAAAAAATTACAAATACGAGAAACACGGACACGGGACGAGAATGCAAAGCATATCAGATTCCAAGACGAAATCAAGCACCCATAAACCAATTATGTACCAGGCCGTTCAACTTTATAACAAAATCCCGACTGAATTTCCAGAGATAAAAAAATATGTTTAAATTTAAAAAGAAATTATGAAATTATATCCACCTCAAATATTGACGTTTTGTTAGTGATCGAATACAATAAAATTGAAAATATTTAAAGATATATTATGTTTGCCAAATGTCGTAAATTTTGTTTATATATGTTTCTCAGATTATTAGCATACACCACGATGTGAGATAACTTTAGATTAATTAATAAATAAATCTATAATATTTCTGAGCGATTAAATTTTCAAAAAAAAAACAGATGATTTTGCGTTACCACACTGCATCGCCTTAATGAGTTTTTTTTAAATCTTTGCTTATTAACGGGTAAAATTTATTTAATTTTTTAAAAGAAGCAAACACATTCTGACTTGACATTTTAAATAAATGAAAATAAAATACTTTGTTTTAAGTCACTTTATTTTTATTTTTCGTCTACCGGTTTCGGTACCTCCGTACCATCATCAGGACTATTACAAAAATAATGTCTAAAAATACATAAGTACACATATATATACATAATGTTGTGAACGAAAGGGACAGTATACTAGAGTGGGACAGATCATCAGTTGTTGGAGGGAGGAGGGGAATGGAGGATAAGTGAAGACACGGAGAACATACTTAAAATTGCACTGAAGGTTAAATTTAGTTGATTATTAATAATTTCTTCGTTTGAATTAACTGATTTTTTTATTTCTAAAGCTTCCAAATTGTTAAGTCTTAAACCTATTCCTCCAACAACTGATGCTCTGTCCCACTCTAGTATACTGTCCCTTTCGTTCACAACATTATGTATATATATGTGTACTTATGTATTTTTAGACATTATTTTTGTAATAGTCCTGATGATGGTACGGAGGTACCGAAACCGTTAGACGAAAAATACAAATAAAGCGACTTAAAACAAAGTATTTTCTTTTCATTTATTCAATTATTTAATTTGTTTAACCAACAAACGCAGTGCGAGTACAATAAACAGTGAATGGCTATGGCTAAGTATAAATATCTGGACAACTGAAAGAGAATATACCTTCATTAGTGAAAAATAGATGTATGTACGTCAACCAAAATGTAATTGCTTTTCACGAATTCGTTATTTTAAAAATAATAAAAATATAAAATGTAAATATATCACCACGTGTGCTTCTGCATCTACTAGTATATCAATGAAATTCATTGTGCAGGTAGATAGAATGCCACGAATGCAAAAAGTCAATAATTTTTCTTAACAACATATGCCCTTGATTCTTATCCGATAAGAAGTTTGAAGTGGTAACGGCTGCATGTTGTGCAACAAGATACTATTTTTACTTTTTATAAACACCATGTTCTCGGTATATTCTTGGAAACTTTCCTAGAAAAAAGTAACGGCTACGTGTTACTATAAAGAAAAGCAAATAAACTTACAAATCATAGCTCCAATATTTACCCTGAAAACATTATTTTATCATTGAAGAAGAAGATAACACTAATAAACTAAATAAAAATATGAAAATGAATAAGACACAGAAAACTAAAAGATAGCGGTAGCAATTTGGACTCAAACCCAGAGTCTTTCAAACCGACCGCTATCTTTTATTTTTCTGTGTCTTGTTCATTTTTATATTTTAATTTAGACTATTAGTGTTATCTTCTTCTTCAATGATATATTAAATTGATGGGAATAAACTTCTCAAGTTATAAAAAGAGAGTTTTTCTTATAAAAATTGAATGATCATATAGACTTTTATATGTCAATAGGTGTTTCATATAAATAAAATTTATCCGAGACACTATATAGGTAATTCTTTGAACACTTGTTTCCAATAAAAAAGGTAGCTGCCGAAAACATGGAGAAAAAAATTATTCGAAGATAATATTGTTAATTCTGAAATTTGAAATATGAGTTTACAAATACGGCGGTCTTATAATAAGGTGGCAATGGCTGAATTGAAAAAAGCGCACGTCCCGGTAAGACGAGAGGTTCTGGGTTCGAATCCCAGTTGCGACCGCTATCTTTTATTTCTCTTTATTTTGTTCATTTTTATATTTAATTTAGACTATTAGTGTTATCTTCTTCTTCAATGATGTATTACATTGATAAGAATAACTTTCAAAATTTATAAAAAGAGAGTTCTACTTATAAGAATTGAATTATTTTATTAGTTCAGTACAATATTTAAAATTGTGTGACGTGATATTACTTATTAGTCTTATTACGTTGCATGTTAGAACGTTATCGATAAGAAATCGCTGAATTTTAAACTAATTACAAAACAAATCATATAATTAAATATAAAATTGTACAACAGAATATTTTTCCGATTACAGTACAATTTCGAACAGTTCAATGAGGAACAGTACTTTTTGTTCCTATAAAGCAGTTACTTTGTGATGTGACATTATAATTTAAAATAAAACATTGACTTAGTAAACACCACTTTTAATATTTATAGATTTATCACCGACCGAGTTTCACTACAATCGTAGCTTCTTCAGGGCAGTATAGTACTGTACTAAAATCTATTAGTTATGTAATATGTGTTATAAACGATATTATATTCTGCTTTCACAGTGGGTTGAAAAACTTAATGAGCTCCCGTAGTAGGAGTAGGAGTGTTCTTTGTCAATGGGGAACAACCTAAGTATCGGACTTTTATTTAGATTTATTTAGTTTTTAATTACTTTGCTATTAATGTTTTTGGCTTTCCTTAGCTCTAATGCTTCTAAATTATCCATTCTGATACCTATTCCGTTTTTATGCAATAAGGTGACGCCTGTGTTTTTATTAAATTTATGATCTGTTTCAGTGAGATGGTTTTCCGAATTTGCGAACCCGGGCAAAGTAAGTATATATAAATAAAAGTGGTGTTTACTAAGTTATTGTTTTGCTTTAAACAGTAGTTTTCTTTGAAGATAAAATAATTCGTTTACGTCAAGGTGAAAACAGACACTCGAAATCAGCAATCATACAGCTTTTCTCGGCTCACGTACTCCACTTCAATTTTTTTAATTAACGTATCGATCACAATGAATGTGATGGATGTCTAAGTGAACCGAAACGAAGGGTATTAATTATTCGAAACGTGAGATGAGGACCTTTAATTTATAATATGTAGTCACCAAGTAAAGCCTTGTGTAATTGATCCGAAAACATGACGAATATTGACAGAGGCTAAAGCCGGTTGATAGTGGAAACACTTCAACTCATTGTCTGATAAATGAATTTATCATTTGTGTTACAAATTGAATCCTCACTGTTGTATTTTCATAAAAACTATTATTATTAAATAATATTATTAGCTTTTATATTATTACCATATGACGTCTGTAGTAAATAACAGAACGCTACAATCATTAAGTTAATAATTCAATAATTTCCTGAGTATCGAATATAACAAGTTCTGTCATTAGTTCAAATGTTCAATTCAATTCAGTTTATGATTTTTAAAACATTTTACAAAATTTGATATTTTAAGTCATTTTTAAAATACATTTGTATTACAGAGTATTACAATTCATATGTCAATTCATATTCTAACTATTCAAGTATTAATAAAGCTTGCATTTTAAAGGCAGCTTCACTAACGCCAAATATGTCGATATCCGAATTAATTCTGTTCAACGGCAAGATTGTTCTCCGATGCTTGTTTAATTGTGCCGCTGAAGGCGGAAGTCGTATCAACAATTATTAAGACGATAGACTTCGCTTTTCGGCCCATACAAAAAGGACGCCCGGGAAAAAACACTTTTCTACATCGAAAATTGCACAAAACGAATATATTTTTTTATACTGCCTTCTAGAGGGTGAAAACTATGTCGGTATGTTTTCGAATTTTCGATGCATTTCGTATTAACGTAAACATTCACTGTCAAACATGTACGATTTATCAAAAAATATTATTTAAAGAAAAAGTGCTGCTAACTCAACTCTCATAAAGAATTATAAAATTATAAAAAGCTACCAACGTAGCTTCTTCTTTCTAAAAAATAAATATTTTTTAAAATTTCAATTTTGTAAAAGTTTCGGTGTAGAAAAGTGTATTCTCCATAAACCCCTTTTCGAGCGATTTCTGTAGGTAAATTTGAGCGTTGTCTCATTCTCACATTTCGCATTCGCATGTATTGTAAGTGTTCGTGAGCTTATTGTGAGCGGGACAGAATGACAGACGCGGATGTTCCACGTGTCGTTCAAAGTCTAGCCTCTTAAGAAATACGATTTTAATCTACGTCTTTTATTTGAACATTGTCCAAAATTAAAAACTAGGCTTTTGAAAAACTTGATAATACCGTTACCTTCTTTGTTCCATATCTTGAAGTAATTTCTATCAAACTCCTTTCAAGTTACCTACTGTTAATCTTTTTTTTTAAATTAGACTAATCAACGAATAAATTATAAATTGCTCTTGTAAGACATACATGTATTATATTTGTTTTGCCTACATTACTCATATTATTTTCGGTACGATGGGCTCATTTACTTTTAATATTGTATGTGGTGTGTACATCCGGTGGTCCATAAACAACGCCGAAGATTGATGGAAGCTGTACTGCACTTGGAACTTTCAACAGCTTTGGCACTGAAAGGTATTTCTGAAAAGCTCCTTGCTAGCATTTTAATAATAATTATAAACAGTCTATTTTTCTTAAGAAGCTAACAAAAACGATTTAAAAACTCTAAAAACTGAAGAAGTAAATATTGCAAGAAAAATATAACGAGGTCTGATAGGTGTGAATTGTGAATATTACATAAAATATTCGTGAATTGTGTATAATAATCTTGCTTTGAACCTACGTAGACGTATATTTTTTCTTCTATTGAAGCACTTCTCGTTACGCGGTCATTCCGAGGAAACTCATCACATAATTCTGAACGCCTTAAGAGGACATGACTGATCAAATACAGTGATAAGTCAGCGCTAATTGCTGTCTTATTTTACACTACAAACACACAAAGCAGTCGCATGATACCTGATCCGTTATTTAGTAAGCTTTGTGAAAATACGTCGAGTGAAAAATTGTTAAGTGAAAGCTAATTAGGACAATATTCAACTCCAACGGTGGAAGTTTACCACAGGTTCTTCGTTATTTGGTATTTCATTGAATTACAGAATGAAACAACTTACGTATTGTTATTTGTTATTTGGCATTTCATTGAATTTACAGTAAGACAGAAACTTACGTATTGTTATTTGGCATTTTATTGAAATACAGTAAAACAGAAACTTACGTATCGTTATTTGATATTTCATTGAATTACGGTAAGAAACTTATTATTAAGTATTTCATTAATTTACAGTAAGACAGAAACTCACGTATCGTTATTTGAATTACGGTAAGAAAAAACTTGCATATCGTTATTTGGCATTTCATTGAATTACAGTAAAACAGAAACTTTTATTACGGTATTTCATTGAATTACGGTAAGAAAAAACTTACGTATCGTTATTTGATATTTCATTGAATTACAGAAAGAAAGAAACTTACTTATCGTTATTTGGTATTTCATTGAATTATAGTAAGACAGAAACTTACGTATCGTTATTTGGTATTTCATTGAATTATAGTAAGACAGAAACTTACGTATCGTTATTTGGTATTTCATTGAATTACAGTAAAACAGAAACTTACGTATCGTTATTTGGTATTTCATTGAATTACAGTAAGACCGAAACTTGCGTATTGTTATTTGGCATTTCATTGAATTACAGTAAAACAGAAACTTACGTATCGTTATTTAGTATTTCATTGAATTACGGTAAGAAAAAACTTACGTATCGTTATTTTGTATTTCATTGAATTACGGTAAGAAAGAAACTTACGTATCGTTATTAGGTATTTCATTGAATTACAGTAAGAAATTAACTTACGTATCGTTATTTGGTATTTTATTCGATTACGGTAAGACAGAAACTTACGCATCGTTATTTGGTATTTTATTGGATTACGGTAAGACAGAAACTTACGTATCATTATTTGGTATTTCATTGAATTAACGGAAGAAAGGAGAAAGAAACCCACTGCAAACTTAAACGAAAAACAGTACATTTTGCTATCAACGCTCGTCTATAAACTGAGGTACTGACTTTTGTGTAAACTGAAAAAGTCTATAAAAGTCCTAGTTAATAAAGTGTTCATTTTGTTATAATTATTTTTTTTATTTATTGAAATCAAGAACGAGGTAGGTATCACTTTTCTACCTGTAACCGACTTGTAAAACAATGGTTATAAAAGACTTTTTCTCATTCCCATTTTCTTATTTTTTACAGTTATTTTGACAGTATTTTTTACAGTTATTTTGACAGTAAGCAATCTTTTAAAATTTAATAAGAACCAACATAAAATGAATATTTATTAAAGATCTCTTCAAGATTAGATAGAATAAATTGCCTCTCGGCAAAATTCTTAAGTTTTTTTTTTACATTAGTTCTACACAGGAGAACTTGAGGAAAATAATTTCTTGTGCCTTAAAAATTTCATCTTTGGGAATGCTGTGTGGAGGGTATTTTTAAGGAAAGAAGGGAGAGGAAGTTCTGGGAAGGAAAAGGGTATGAGAGTCGGGTAGGATTCTGGGGTTCAGTAGTGTGTCCAGATCATCCACCGCCAAGATCTAGACAAACCTCACCACATGAACCTGGGCACCCCTGTTAAGTCACCATCGTAGCGAACCACTTGATGTGATCTATGGCAGAGGTGTTGGTTGTCCAATAAACGGTTCCGGGGGCGGCAGAACCCATTCCCGCCTCCCAAATTAGATTACAACTATTTTCAAATAAATGTTTTATCTCTTCAAACTTCGCAAAGTCACTTTGTGGTGTCATTTTGAATTAAATTAAACAAATTACTTTGTATCAACCACTATTATATAATCACATTTACCTACATGTTCAAAAACGATGGTTTCTTCGTCAGGGTAGTAATTACATTAAATAACAAAAGAAACAAACAAGTATAGACTAAAAAGAACAGACTAAAAAGAACTATGGACAAAAATATTACAGAGAGAGGTGATTAATTAATTAAAAAATATCGTATAAAACAATTATTTAAAATTAAATATAAAAATTATTTTAGAATACGAAAAATAACATTAAATCAAAACATAATAAAGATGTTTAAACAACAAAAATAAATTATTTTAAATATAAGTATTAATAAGAAAATAAATTTAAGTGATGGCTATTTCTAAAAAATATTTGGTTATTAATAATATTTAATTTACTATTAACACTTTTTCTAATTTCAAAAATTTCTAAGTTTGCTAATTGTAAATCTGTTGTGGTTGTGTGTAAAATTTTTAACCCTTTATTTATATTTAAATGTTTTATCGTTTAAAAAAAAGTCATACAAGATTTTTTTTTTGACAAAACCTATTTGCGAATTACTCTTAAAACTGATATCTTCTTCTAACATAAAAATATGAATATCGGGAGGATTGGCATGCTGGCTGGCGGACTTGCTGGCGGGTGGGCCGGCGCGCGGGCGGCATCGATTTGGTTTGTATAAAAATCTACAGTTTTATTCCGAGGTTGATGAAATTTTGCACACTTATCCTTCAAAACAATTAAAAGATTACTGTGTACATGATATTTCTAAAACCACCCCATGCCCATTTCCTACTCCTTAAAGCAGTATTTTCATATTTTTTTATGAAATTTTACAGGTTTTTCGTTCAAAATAAGAGGAAAATTACTCTACACATCACATTTAGAAAATCTACATTAAGTCCGGGCAACGCTGGGGACATCAATTAATTTCAATTCAATCTGTTAATAATTAACTTTTATTAATTTTAATCCCTTATAACATCTTTCATTCTAAACCTTAAGTGTAAATTATATTCTTATTTTTTGTTGTATTTTAAATAATGTACACAAAATAATTTTATGCTTTTACCTACTAACTAGCTTTTATATATTACACCTTGTTGTATTTTAGGTCTTATTTTATTTTATTTAACTCTCTATATTAATATATATTTTGCTAAATTATATTAGTTTTTTTAA